>CM057826.1:86727369-91527369 GCA_030068075.1 Paguma larvata | reverse complement strand
TGCACCTTCATTGAATGGCTTACATACTGGAGAGAAGATCCTGGCCAGTGCTGCAGAAAAGACCAGCCTGTCTTAAGATGATCTTTCTGTGATTAACTTCAGTGGTAACTTTTTTAATTTTAAGAATAGCTAAAAATGCTATTTTTCTTTTTTCACCATCACCCACTTCAATAGAGAACTGAGCCATGAGAGGTGGGAGTTTTGGCTGAAGTTTAGTGTAAACATGGACATACCTTAGAGATATTGTGGTTTCTAGACCACCATAAAAAAACAAGTTAAATGAATATTTTGGTTTCCCAGTGCATATAAATGTTGTTTCCACTATACTGTAGTCTTTTGAGTGTGAAATAGCATTACATCTAAAACAAAAACAAAAGCAATGTATGTATCTTAATTTAAAAATACTTTATTGCTGAAAAATGGTAATCATTTCCTGAGCTTTCAGAAGTGAGTTGTAATCTTTTTGCTGATAGAGGGTCTTGGTTGAGTTTTTTTTTTTTTTTTAAGTTTATTTTGAGGAAGAGTGAGAGCACATGAGTGTGTCCAGTTGGGTCAGAGACAGAGAGGGAGAGATAGAATCTCAAGCAGGCTCCCCAGTATCAGTAATGAACCTAACTTGGGGCTCAAACTCATGAACCATGAGATCATGACCTGAGCTGAAATCAAGAGTCAGATGCTTAATGGTCTGAGCCACCCAGGCACCCAGGACTTGGGTCTTGCTTTCATATTGGTGATTGTTGACTGATCAGGATGGTGGTTGCTGAAGGTTGGCGTGGCTGTGGCTATTTCTTACAATGAGACAACAGGGAAGTATTCTGCATCAATCGACTCTTCCTTTCATGCACAATTTCTCTGTAGCTTGTGATACTGATTGACAACATTTCACTCACATTAGAACTTCTTGCGTAATTGGAATCAATTCTCTCAAACACTGCTCCTGCTTCATCAACTAAGTGTAAGTAATATACTAAATCTTGTGTTGTCATTTCAGCAATGATTACAGCATCTTCTGTCTCAAGGAACCACTTTCTTTGCTTATCCATAAGAAACAACTTCTCAGCTGTTAAAGTGTTATCATGAAATTGCAGCAATTCAATCACATCTTTAGTCTGCACTTCTAATTCTAGTTCTCTTACTATTTCCATCTGCAGTTACTTCCTCCCCTGAAGTCTTGAACCTCTCAAAATTATTCATGAGGTTGGAATCAGGTTCTTCCAAATTTCTATGCATGTTGTTATTTTAACCTCTTTCCATGAATTGTGAATGTTCTTAATGGCGTCTAGAATCGTGAATCCTTTCCACAGGTTTTCACTTGACTTTGCTCAGATTCATAGAGAAATCACTGTCTATGGCCACTATAGCCTTATGAAATGTAGTTCTTAAAGAATAAGACCTAAAAGTCAAAATTACTCCTTAATTCATGGGCTGCAGAATGGATGTAGTGTTAGCAGGCATGAAAACTACATTAATCTCACTGTTCATCTCCAATAGGACTCATAGGTGACAGATGCATTGTCTGTGTGCAATATTTTGAAAGGAATTGTTTTTTTCTGAGCAGAAGATATTTTAAGCAGTGATGTTAAGATATTCAGTAAACCATATTGTAAATAGATGTGCTGTCATCCAGGCTATGCTTTGGCAGTTGCACAGAGTACATTTACCATAATCCTTTTTTTTTTTTTTTAATGTTTTAAATGTTTATGTTTGAGAGAAGAGAGACAGAGCATGAGCTAGGGAGGAGCAGAGAGAGAGGGAGAGAGACACAGAATCCAAAGCAGGCTCCAGGCTCTGAGCAGTCAGCACAGAGCCTGATGCGAGGCTCGAACTCACACACCATGAGGCCATGACCTGAGCCGAAGTTGGACACTCAACCGCCTAACCGACTGAGTCACCCAGGTGCCCCAATTTACCATAATTTTTAAGGGCCCTAGGATTTTGGGAATGGTAAGTGAGCATTGGCTTCAACCACCTGCATTAACCCTTAAGAAGAGAGTCAGTCTGTCTTTCCTTTGAAACTTTGAAGCCAGGCACTTAAGTTCTCTTCTCTAGCTGTTGAAGTCCCAGAAGGCATCTTCTTCCAATGTAACAATCTAAGACTGTTTTGTCTGTATTGGGAATCTGCTCTTAAGTGTAGCCACTTTCACGAATTACTTTATTTAGCTGAATCTTCTGGACAACTTACTGTAGCTTCTATATCTGTACTTTGTGCTTCACCTTGCACTTATATATTGTGATGGAGACTGCTTCCCTCCTTAAACCTCTTGAAAATCAACCTCTGCTCGCTTCAGACTTCTCTCCTGCAGCTTCCTTACCTCTCTCAGCCTTCACAGAATTGAAGAGTTAGGGCTTTGGTCTGGATTTAAGCTTTGGCTTAAGGGAATGTTATGGCTGGTTTGATCTGCTCAGGCCACTAAAAGTTTTCTGTATATCAATAAGGCCATTTTGCTTATCATTCGTGTGATCACTGGAATAGTACTTTTAATTTCCTTTATGAAGTCATTCTTTACATTCACAAGTTGGCTAACTTTGAGAGGCCCTTCTTGGCATTCAACATGCCTTCTTGATTTACTAAGCTTAATCATTTCTTGTGTTTGATTTAAAGTGAGAAACCTGTGACTCTTATTTTGACTTGAACACTTTAAGCCATTCTAGGGTTATTAATTAGCCTAATGTCTGTATTGCCGTGTCTAGGAATAGGGAGGCCCGAGGAAAGGCAGAAAGTTGGGGAGTTGGCCAGTTGGTAGAGCACTCAGAACATACAACATTTATCAATTAAGTTCACCATCTTGTGTCGGCATGGTTCATGGTGCCCCAAAGCTATTAGAGTAGCAACATCCAAGAGTGGTGATCACAGATGACCTACCAAAGATAATAATGATGAAAAATCTTGAAATAATGTGAAAATTACCAAAATGTGACAGACATAGAGTACATGCTGTTATAAAAATGGCACTGATAGACTTGCATGATGCAGACTGCCACAAACCTTGAATTTGTTAAAAACAAAAATATCTGAAGTACAATAAAGGGAAGCACAGTAAAAGAGGTATGCCTATAGTGCTAATTGATCTAATAGTAAATGAGAGGGAACATTTTTGATTAAAGAAATTTCTCTGGGTGGCTCAGTTGGGTGAGTTTCTAACTTCGGCTCAGGTCACGATACCACATTTGTGGGTTTGAGCCCTATGTCAGGCTTCGTGCTAACAGCTCAGCGCCTGGAGCCTGCTTTGGATTCTGTGTTTCCTTCTTTCTCTGCCCCTCCCCTGCTCGTATTCTGTCTTAAAAAATAAAAACCTTAAAAAAAAAGATTATCTGCCATCGTCTGTATAACTACAGAGACTTTTAGCCTCACGCTTTATTCATTTTTTCGTGTGTCTCAGTACTTTTAATGTTGCATACATGAAATTGTAAAAAGATGACTACAAGCAAGATGCAACCCCTCTATTTTCATGAACAGCACAATTGATGACAGTTAACCAAGTTTATACTTCACCATCAAGTGTGATTCTCCCATTAGTCCACTTTTTGACGGGTCATTAATGTCTTTAAATCCAGTAGTCTCATCGTTACCTCTCAAAATAGCCAGTGAAAGATTTGAGCTTAGAAGAAATGGAAGAGGCTGAACGTGCTGCCCTGCATTGAATTCCATTTGTAATTTTGGTGGAGCAAATAGGCCCTGGATATTTCTGAGTGTGGAAAAATTCATTTTATCTTGGTTGAGCTGGAAATTTTATTCTGGTAATTCAAGAGGATAACTGGTCAAAAGTTTGTTTTTCTGACAAGGAAGATCTTTTTGAAGAAGATAATGACTTTCAAAAAGTCCACTTGTGGAAAGCTGAGTTACTGGAATATTCTTTAGCTGAGATCTGATTCCTCTGACATTCACCTTCAGCTTGCTCTGTGAACAGCCTCTCAGCCCTGTTACCATCAGCTGGCCCTGCCGCTGTCTTCTTTTTCTACCAGATGCTTAACCTACTCAGCCACCTAGGCGCCCCGTATATATTATCAGTTTAAAGTCACCGGTATTTGAGTTGATTCTTTTTGTTCTGTTTGACTTCCATTAAAACAAATCAATAAAACAAGGAAAAACCACTTATTAACAAAGCAGAAAAAGACATTGATCTGATCACCTTAAAAAATAATAGGACTTAGCAGAGATGAAAATCAGTGTTAATTGGTTTTCATGAATTTATTTTTAATCTTTTTTGTTTTATTTTAAAGATAAGTACACATACAGTGAAATATAAAATTTTATTGTCTTTAGGGGTATCTTCATGGCTCAATTGGTTGAGCATCTGACTTGATTTTGACTCTCTTAAAAAAAAGGTTTGTATCATCAGTTAAAAATTAATAGATTTTGTTTTATACCAATTTTAGGTTTACAGAAAATTTGTGTCAAAAATACATAGAGTTCTCATTTATTCCCCTCCTGCCCACAGTCTCCCTTATTATTAAAGTGCATAGTTTACATTAGGGTTCATTCTTTGTGTTGTGCAATTCTGACAAATGCAAAATGTCTATCTGCCGTTACAGTATTATGCAAAACAGTTTCACTGCTCTAAAAATTCCTTATTTCCCTTATTCATTCATTGGGGTGTGCCACATCTCCAACTCCTGTCAACGGGTGATTATTATTTTTGTTATTTTATACTGTCTCCATGTTTTGCTTTTTCCGAATGTCATGTCATTGGAATCATAAAATATGTAGCCTCTTCATATTGGCTTATTTTCACTTACCAATATGCATTTAAGTTCCTCCCTGTGTTTTTGTGGTTTGACAGCTCATTCTTTTAAATTGCTAAATGAATATTCCATTGTATGGATATATCCCAGTTTGTTTATCCATTTACTTATTGGAAGACATCTCTTGCTTCCAAGTTTCCATTTATGAATAAAGCTCCTATAACATTTATGTGCAGGTTTTGTTTGGATTTAGATTTTCACCTCATTTGGGTAAATATCAAGGAACAAGATTGCAGGATTATATGATGAGAGTATATTTAGTTTTGTAAGAAAGAAATACCATGCTACCACCAAAGGAAAGCTAGAGTAGCTGTTTTAATTTGAAGTAGCTATATTAATTTGAGACAAAGCAGACTTTGGAGCAAGGAAAATTATCAAGGATAAAGAGAATTACATAGTAATGAAAGGGTTAATTCTCTAAGACGCTCTATTAATTCTTGATGTGCACATGCCGAAAAACACATGGTAAAAATAGATTACCACCAGCAATGGGTGGGGATTCTGATTGTTTCACCTCCTTGCCAGTATTTGGTGTTGTAAAGTGTGTAGTGGTATCTCACTGTTTTAATTTGTAGATCCCAAATGATAGTATGATGTTGAACGTCTCATATGCGTACTTGACACCTGTATATCTTATTTGATTTGATGTCTTCAGATCTTTTTTTTTAAAGATTTTTTTTTTGGTAAAATATGGAAGTTTGGGTTTTTTTGGTTTATTTGTTATCTATTTTGAGAGAGACAGACACCACGCGAGTAGGAGAGGAGCAGAGAGAGAGAGGGAGACAATCCCTAGCAGGCTCTTCAGTGTCAGCACAGAGCCTAACATGAGGCTCGAATCCATGGACCGTGAGATCGTGACCTGAGCCGAAACCATAAGTCAGACACTTAACCAACAGAGCCACCCAGGTGCTCTGTCCATGAGATCTGGGATGTCTTCAGATCTTTTGCTAAATTTTTAAATTGGGTTGCTTTCTTAATGTTGAGTTTGGGAAGTTTTTTTCTATATTTTGAATAACGTTATTTTATCAGAAGTGTATTCTGCAAGCGTTTTCTCCCAGTCTGCAGCTCGTCTCTTCATTCTTTTGTATGTCTATTGTAGAAGTTATTAACTGTAACAAAGTCCAGTTTAACAGTTTTCTTCTTCAAGAACTGTGCTTTTAGTGTTATGTCTAAAACATTTGTCAAACCCAAGGTCAACAAGATTTTCTCCTTTGTTTTTTTCTAGTTTTATAGTTTTGCATGATCCATTTTGAGTTAATTTTTGTGCAAAGTATAAGGTCTCCCCACCCCTTTTTTGCATATACATGTCCATTTATTTCAGCACCATTTGTTGAAAAGACTGTTCTTCATTGAATTGCCTTTGGTCCTTCATCAAAAGTTTACTGGACTGTATTTGTGTGGGTTTATTTTGGACTCTATTCTGTTGATCTGTTTTCAGTACCGTACCGTCTTGATTACTGTAACTTCCTAGTGACTAATGAAGTTGTATAGTGTCTATCCTCTTTGTTTTTCAATATTATGTTGGCCATTCTGGGTCTTTTGACTTTCCATATAAACTATAGAATTGGTATGTGGCTATCCACAAAATAACTTGGTGATATTTGATTGGCATTGCATTTAGTGTATAGATCAAGGTGGAAAGAACTGAAATCTTGACAACAGTAGTCTTCCAATCTTTATATGTGGAATATTTCTCCATTTGTTTTGATCTTTGATTTCTTTAATCAAAGTTGTGTAACTTTCCTCATATAGATCTTGTGCATTGATTTATACATAAGTATTTCATTTTTTTTGAGTGCTGCTGTAAATGAAAATATGGAGGGTTTTGTGTTTTATGGGGTTTTTTTAGGTTTTGGAAGTTTGTTTTTTTTTTAATTTTTTTTAACATTTATTAATTTTTGAGAGACATGGAGACAGAGCGTGAGCAGGGGAAGGGCAGAGAGAGAGGGAGATACAGAATCCGAAGCAGGTCCAGGCTCTGATGAGCCATCAGCACAGAGCCCGAAGTGGGGCTCGAACTCACAGACCGTGAGATCATGACCTGAGCTGAAGTCGGCCACTTAACCAGCTGAGCCACCCAGGTGCCCCTGTTTTTGTTTTTTGGTCTCTTCCTTTGGATTTTCTACACAGCAATGTCATCCACATAAAGACAGTTGTTTCTTCCCAATCTAGATACTTTTTATTTCTTTTCTTAATTGCATTAGCTACGACTTCTAGTACGATGTTAAATAGAAATGATGAGTGGGGACATCCTTGCATTATCCCTTATGGGAAAGCATCTAGTTTATCATAATTAAATATGATGTTAGCTCTAGGTTTTTTGTCGTTCTTTATCAAGTTAAGGAGGTTTCCCTAATGCGTAGTACGCCGATAGTGTTTTTCATGAATGGTGTTGAGTTTTTTCTGCTACTTTTCCTGCATCTATTGATGTCATGATTTTTTTTCTTTAGTCTGTAATGTGATGAATTACATTTTTTTAAATGTTGAACCAGTCTGGCATACCTGGAATAAATCACATTAGGTTGTAATATATAATCTTTTTATAGGGTGTTGGATGTACTTCCCTAATATTTTGTTGAGGATTTTTGCATCTACATTCATAAGCGATGTTGATCTATAGTTTTCGTATAATGTTTTTGTTTTTGGTGGTAGCCAAATGCCGGCCCCTTAAAATGTTTTAGAAAGTATTCCCTCTGCTGCTGTTTTCTTGAGAGATTGTAGAGAATTGGCATAGTTTCTTCCTTAAATTGTTGGGAGAATTCACCAGTGAACCCGTCTGGGCTTAGTGTTTTCTAATTTGGAAGGTTACTAATTATTAACTCAGTTTATTCAGTAGGTAATAGTCCTGTTCTGATTATCTGTTGTTGAGTGTGAGTTTTATTAGAGCATATCCTTTTTTAAAAAATTTTTTTAAATGTTTATTTTTGAGAGAGAGATAGAGACAGAGTGTGAGTGGTGGGGGAGAGTCAGAGAGAGAGGGAGACAGAATCCGAAGCAGGCTCCAGGCACTGAGCTGTCAGCACAGAGCACGACACGGGGGCTCAAACTCACAAACTGAGAGATCGTGACCTGAGCCGAAATCAGCCGCTTAACTGACTGAGCCACCCAGGCGCCCCTAGAGTATATCTTTTAAGGAATTCATCCATTTCACTCAAGTTGCTGAATTTGTGGGCATAGAGATGTTCTTAATATTCCTTTTAATGTTCATGGCAGCAGGAGTGATGTCCCTTTTTTCATTTCAGATATTATGTGTTTTTTCTTTGTTAACCTTGAATAAAGGTTTCTCAAGTTTATTGATGTTTTCAAAGAGCCAGAGTTTTTTTGTTTATTGTTCTCTATTGATTTCCCTGTTTTAATTTTATTGATTTATAAATTTTCTTTTTCTTAATGCATTCTTAAAATTTTAATTTATTTTTTTGTTTTCTAAGGTGAAGGTTTAGATTATTGGATTTAGACTTTTGTAGTACATGAATACAGTGCTATAAATTTTCCTCTTAAGCGCCTTTACTACATCCCAGAATTTTTGATAAATAGTTTTTCATTTAGTTGAAAATATTTCAAAATTTCTCTTGAGTTTCTTTGATCCATGTACTATTTAAAATTGTGTCCTTTAATTTCCAAGTATTTTAGGGATTTCCAGCAATATGTCTGTTAGTCAATTCTAGTTTAATTTCATTTTAGTCTGAGAGCATACTTTGTGTGTGTCTTCTGCAAATTTGTTATGGTGTGTTTTAGGCCCAAAATGGGATCTGTCGTGGTAAAAATGTTCCATGTGTGTCAAGAAGAATGTGTACATTGGTTTTCTTGAATGAAGTAGTTGATAGATTTCAATTTTGTCCACCTGGTTGATAGTGCTCTTGAGTTCAGCTATATCCTTACTGATTTTCTGACTGTTGGATCTGTCCATTATTGATAAAGGGATCTTGAAGTCTCTGACTATAGCCAACTGATCTGTTTCTCCTTGTAGTTCTATCCATTTTTTCCTTTGGCATTTTGATCTTCTGTTTGGCACATATACTTTCAGGATTATTTTGTCTTGGAGAAATAACTCTTTTTATTCTATCGTATCTCTCTTTTTTTCTGATAATTTTCCTTGCTCCGAGGTCTGCTTTGTCTGAAAGTAATACAGCTACTGCAGCTTTCTTTTGATTAGTGTTAGCATGGTATGTCTTTATCCTTTTAACCAGTCTGTGAGTGTATTTAAAGTGAATTTCTTCTACACAACATATAGTTGGATCTTGTTTTTATATTCACCTGACAGTGTCTTTTAATTGGTGTATTTTAAGCATTGATGTTTAAAGTGATTATTGATACAGTTGGAGTAATACCTGTTATATATGTTGCTATTTTCTGCTTATTGCTGTTTTGTTTTCTTCTTTTATACATCTTCCACTCTTTCGGCCTTCTGGTATTAAGCATTTTATATTCTGTTTTTTCTCAATTAGTATATCCTCTATTTAGCATATCTGTGATACTTTTTAAACATTTTTTAGTGCTCGCATTCAATTTTGGGATATACACACAAGGTTTTTGGCCAATTTTCCCTGAGAACCGGGTAGAGCTCAGGGAGGTAAAATTAAAAAAAAAAAAAGTGTAAGTGTGTCTGGCTGGCTCAGTGTCCGATTTCATCTCTGGTCGTGATCTCCCCATTCCCAAGTTCAGGCTTCCCATCGGGCTCTGTGCTGACAGCACAGAGCCTGGAGCCTGCTTCAGGTTCTGTGCCTCCCTTTCTCTCTGCCCCTTCCCTGCTCATGCTCTGACTCTGTCTCTCTCAAAAATAAATAAACGTTTAAAAAAATTAAAGTTCATTACTATTTTTTTTAGTAATCTCTATGCCTAACATGGTGTTCAAATCCATGACCCTGAGATCAGGAGTCAACATGCTCCTCCGCGTCAACCAGACGCCTCCAAAGTCTAATTTTAGTCCTTGTAGTAACTTTAGTTACTGTGCTGAGTTAAGTGATGCCAAGAAAGTTGAGGCAGATAAAAGGGAATGAAGAAGAGGAACGGCAAAAGAGGCGTGATGGAGAATGAGGGAGGGCCTGTGCTAGTCCTGGAAACTGAAGTTAGGCTTCTCTTCTGCAGTCCACTACCGGTGCGACCTGACTTACTCTGCACAGTAGTCAGTTTTGTGGAGTGAGTAGTCTAGGAGGTTATGTAGCCTGAGGCTCTGCAGTTGTAAATGGGATTAATACCTTGATTTCTCTTTCTCCTGCTTCATTATTGGTGTTTAGAAATGCAACCAACTTCTGTACATTGATTTTATATCCTGCAACTTTGGTGAATTAATGTATCAGTTCTAGCAGGTTTTTGTGTTTGATTGCTGAGGCTAGGACTTCCAATATTATGTTGAATAACAGTGGTGAGGGTAGACTTTCGTGTCGTGTTGCTGACCTTAGGAGGAAAGTTCTATTTTTCCCCATCGAGGATGATATTAGTGGTAGGTCTTTCATAAATGACTTTTATGATGACTTGAGGTATGATCCTCCTATCCCTACTTTCTTGACAGTTTTTGTCAAGAAAGTTTGCTGTATTTTATCAAACGCTCGCCCTCTAACTATTGAGAGGATCATATGGTTCTTATTTCTTTTATTAACGTGACATATCACATTGGTTTGCAGATATTGAACCAGCCCTACATCTGAGGAATAGATCCCACTGATCATAGTGAATAATTCTTTTAATGTAATGTTGGATCTGGTTTGCTAGTATCTTGTTGAATTTTTGCCTCCGTGTTCATCAGGGAAGTTGGTTTGGATGTAGTTCCCCTTTTTAGTGGAGTCTTTGCCTTTGGAATCAAGGTAATGCTGACCTCGTAGAATAAGTTGGAAGCTGTCCTTCCATTTCTGTCTTGTGGAACACCTTCAAAAGAATAGGTATTAATTCCTCTTTAAATTTTTGGCAGAATTCCCCTGGAAAGTCATCTGGCCCTGGACTGTTGTTTGTTTGGAGATTTACTGATTGAGTGTCTTTATTGGTTATGGGTCTGTTCACATTTTCTGTTTCTTCCTGTTTCACTTTTGGTAGTTTTGTATCTTTCTAGGAATTTGTCCGTTTCTTCTAGATTGTCCAATTTGTTGGCATATAATTGCTCATAATATTGTCTTATTATCGTTCTTATTTCTGCAGTGTTGTTTGTGATTTCTCCTCTTTCATTCGTGTTTTTATTTATCTGGGTCCTTTCCTTTTTCTGTTAGATCAAACTGGGTAGGGGTTTGTCAATTTTGTTAATTCTTTCAAAGAACCAGCTCCTGCTTTCATTGATCTGTTCTATTTTTTTTGGTTTGTTTTTTGATATCGTTGATTTCTGCTCTAATCTTTATTATTTCCTCCTTTCTGCTGGCTTTTGGCATTATTAGCTGTTCTTTTCCCATTTCTTTTAGGTGTAAGGTTAGGTTGTGTATTTGAGACCTTTCTTCCTTCTTTAGGAAGGCCTGGATTGCTATGTACTTCGCTCTTAATGCCCATCTTTACTGCATCCAAGAGGTTTTGGGCCGTTGTGTTTTAATTTTCATCAGCTTCCAGGCAGTTTTTAATTTGTGCTCTAATTTCTTGGTTAACCCATTCATTCTTTAGTAGGATTTTCTTTAATCTCCAAGTATTCGTGGTTTTTCCGAATTTTTTCTTGTGGTTAATTTCAAGTTTCATGCATGGCGTTGTGGTCTGAAAATATGCAAGGTATGATCTTGATTTTTTTTTTTTTTGTACTTGTTGAGGACTGATTTGAATCCCAGTATTTGATCTATTCTGGATAATGTTCCATGTGCACTCGAACAATGTGTATTCTGTTTTAGGATGAAATGTTCTGTATATATCTGTTAAGTCCATCTGGTTCAGTGTGTCTTTCAAAGCCATTGTTTCCTTGTTGATTTTTTGCTTAGATGGTCTGTCCATTGCTATTAAGTGGACTATTGAAGTCCCCTTTCATTGTATTATTATCAATGACTTTCTTTATGTTTGTGATGAATTGATTTATATATTTGGGTACTTAGAAATATTTACAATTGTTAGATGTTCCTGGTGGACAGGCCCCTTAATTATGATATAATGCCCTTGCTAATCTCTTGTTACTGTCTTTATTTTAAAATTTAGTTTGTCTGATGTAAGTGGCTATACAGCTTTCTTTTGACAACCATTAGCATGATAGTTGGTTCATTCATTATCTACTCATTTTAATCTACAGGTATCTTTAGGTCTAAAAGAGTCTCTTATAAGCAGCATATAGGTGGATCTTGTTTTCTTATCCATTTTGATACCCTTTGTCTTTTCATTGTAGCATTTATTTAGTCCACTGACATTTAGGGTGAGTACTGAAAGACAATGAGTTTAGCACCATTATGTTGCCTGTTGAGTTGGTATTTCTGATGATGCTCTCTGATCCTTTCTAGTGTTTTTTGCTTTTGGTCTTTTTTGTTTTATTTTGTTTTTTCTCCTCTCAAAAGGTCCTCCTTAAAATTTCTTGTAGAGCTGGTTTACTGGTTTCGAACTCCTGTTAGCTCTTGTTTGTCTGGGAACCTTTTTCTCTCTGTTTTGAATGACAGTCTTGTTGGATTAATAATTCTTGGCTGCATATTTTTCCAATTCAGCACATCAACTACATCCTGCCGCTCCTTTTTAGCCTGCCAAATTTGTGTGGATAGGTCTGCTGCAGACCTGATCTGTCTTTCCTATACGTTAAGGACCTTTTTTTTCCCTTTCTGCTTTCATATTTCTTTCATTGTCTGTGTATTTTATGAATTTGACTATGGTATGCCTTATTGACAGTCAGTTTTTGTTGATTCTAGTGGGAGTTCTCTTTGCCTCTTGAATTTTGACATCTGTGTCCTCTCCCAGATTAGGAAAGTTTTCTGATATAATTTGCTCACATAAACCTTCTGCCTCTTTTTTCTTTTTTCGTCTATTGGACTTCTATGATTTGGATGTTACTCCTTTTTGATAAGTCGCTGAGTTTCTAAGTCTTGTATCATGCTCTTTTGCCTTTCTTTCCCTCTTTTTTCGGCTTCATTATTCCCAATAATTTTGTCTTTGATAACGCTGATTTTCCTGTCCTGCTTTGTCCATCCTTGCTGTCAGTGTGGCATCCATTCAAGATTGCATCTCGGTTATAGCATTTTTAATATCGTCCTGACTAGATTTTACTTCTTTTATCTCTGCAGAAAGAGATTCTTTGCTTTTTTTCAACCCGAGCTAATATTCTTAGTATTGTGGTTCTAAATTTTGGTTCAGTGATCTTATATCGGTGTTGATTAAGCCCTTGGTTGTCATTTCTTCTTTCTTTTGGAGTGAATTCCTTCATTTTGTTATTTTGGAGGAAGAAAAAAAAAATTAATAGTATGACACATAAAAATTAAAAACAGGGACGCCTGGGTGGCTCAGTTGGTTAATAGGCCAACTTTGGTTCAAGTCTAATCTCACTGTTCGTTGAGTACAGGCCTCCCGTCGGGCTCCGTGCTAGAAGCTCAGAGCCTGGAGCCCACTTCAGATTCTGTGCCTCCCCCATTCTCTGACTCTCCCCCGCTCATACTCAGTGTGTCTCTTTCTCAAAAGTAAATAAAAAAAAAATTAAAAACAACACATGGTGCCTGGGTGACCCAGTTGGTTAAGTGTCCGACTTTGAGTCAGGTCATGATCTCACAGCTCATGAGTTCAAGCCCTGTGTCAGGCTTTGTGCTCCAGAGCCTGGAGCCTGTTTCAGATTTTGTTTCTGCCTCTCTCTGCCCCTTCCCTGCTTGTGTGCGTGCTCTCTCTCACACACACTCTCTCAAATATAAACATTAAAAGAAAATTTTTTAGGAGTGCCTGGGTGGCTCAGTTGGGTAAGCCCGACTTTGGCTCGGGTCATGATCTCACGGTCTGTGGTTTCGAGCCCCGCGTTGGACTCTGTGCTGATGGCTCAGAGCGTGGAGCTTGCTTCGGATTCTGTGTCTCCCTGTCTCTCTGCCCTTCCCTTGCTCACGCTCTGTCTCTATGTCTCTCAAAAATAAAATAAAAACGTAAAAAATAAAAAAAATTTTTAAACCCAAAAATTAAATGAAGCTAGATTTTAGGTGTGCTTTGGTCTGCTTGTTGAAAGAAGCTGGATGGAATCAAGGAAAAAAGGAAAGAGAAAAAAGGTAATAGAATAAAATTAAAGAAAACAAAACAAATTTTTAAAAATAAAAAATAAAAATAAAATTTTCTTTGAAAAAATTTCAAAATTAAAATTATGTAATATAATAAAATGAAATAAAACAAAATAGAATAAAAATTTTTTAAAAGATAAAAATTTAAAAAGAAAAAAATGTAAATAAAATTTTTCTTTAACTAAAGAAAGGGGAAAAAAGTAACAAACACAATTTAAACAAAAACAAGCAAAAAAAAAAAAAGCCCACCAAAACTGAACTAATAAATGAACCAGCAAACAAAATGAAACCTGGATGAAGTTATATCCAGTTTCCCCTAGAACTCAAACTATGAAGCACTCTATCGTCTGTACAGTAAGCAGGTGAAAGGACTTGTGCTGGTCCTCTAGGGGATGTGCTTGGAGAGCACAGTTGGGAGGGGACATTTGGGCCGGACTTGGTGTAATGGTTCCGTTCTCCACTAGGTGGCACTGCTTAGACACCTGGATCAGTGTGGTGTGCATGTGATTTGGTGGAGAGGTGGAAATGGCTTCACCCATCTCCCTAGTCTCTGGTTCGGGAACTTCGGGTTCTTTCCCACCCGTAATCAATCACCCCTCCTTTTTCTAAGGTTTCCGTCTACTCCCTGCCTCTACCCTGTACGTGTCTTAGCCTTCTGCCTACCAGATGACACCTCCTTCCAGAGTTTTATCTCAGATTGGATTGTGTTTCAGAACTGCAGTACTTCAGAGACCCTTGTGTCTTGAAGCCATGCTGACTCTCTGGGGGAGGGTCTCACTGAGCAACGGCTAGGTGCCAGCGTGCCCCAGAAAACATCTGTGCAATTGTGTGGTGGCAGAGGTTCAGAGATTATGGCACCAGTTTTCACTGTACTCTCTTGTCTTTGTCCCAATACCAGCAAACTTGGCTACTCTCTAGGCTCCACTGGGACCATTGCCCATGGGTAGGCCGTATGGCCTCTACCATGCAGGGGAACTACTGCTTTACACTTGGCACACGAACCTCTCACACCTCACTGCCTGCTCCTGGAGATTCACTCTGTTTCCTCACCAGAGCACCACCAGACACTCAACTCTGGAGCTTCAGACTTTGTGCTACAGTGTTAGTGAATCCTGGTGGTGTTGAAACCCTCTCCGTTCTTCCCGTCAGTGGTTTTGGGGAACATATTTCTTGTTCAGTCCCCTGCAAGTATTTTCACTCTTTCCTCTCTTTCTATCCAGCAGCTTTGAGGAGAATGTTTTTCTTGCACTCTCTTCCTTTCTCTGTCCTCTCTACACAAAATGAGCTCCCTATCCTCTGTGGCTTTTCTCTCCCCCAGTTCACCTCTCCGCACTGTGTACTCGCCAAGTTCTGTGGCTCAAGTTCTGCAGGTTGTTGTATCTTAATCCTCAAATCATTTTCCTAGGTGTGCAAAATGGTTTGGTGTGGATCTGGCTTCATTTTAGGGACAAGACAACCTGAGGGTCTCCATGCTGTTCCACCATGTTTTCTCCTCCCTCCCTGGAGATTTTATATGTTTACTGTTATGAGCATTTCCTTTGTGTCTATCAGCATGGTTATAATAATTACTTTAAAATCCTTGCGATATTGAAATATGAGTATCAAGTTTTCTTTCCCTGTTGCCTTATTATAGGTCTGGTTAATTTGGACTGTATACCGGAAATTATAAATAATACCTTGCAGAGTCTTTGTTGTGTGTTATGTTTCTCCAGAGAATATCTTCATTTTTCTTTATTTACAATCTTGTTTTAGCAGACTAAATTTGATCGGTTCAACTGCAAACTCTGTCTTGCAGAGAGAGCAGCTAAAGTTTTGTTGCTTGCTACTGTAGTATTCCCTGTGCATACATAGTTCCAGTGATCAGCCTGAGATTTGTGTAGAATTTATATACCAGTTTGGGATTTCCTCCTTTGGCCTTCTTCTCTCCAGCATTTCTCCCCCTTTTCTAGATGCTCTTGTTGTTTTGAACTCTGTCCTCTGACTCTTCAAGCACTGAGACTATAGTTCTCTGTTTTACCCAAACTTCTCTCCTATGGCACCCATGGGGGACTGCCCTCAGGCCAAATGTCTTGAAAAAAAACTCACTTAGGGTCTTCCTGTCTTCTAAGTATTGATGTCCTCTCCAGTTTTTATTTACTTCTGGTCACTTTACAGTGCCTTTAGGTAGTAGTTCTGTAATATTTTGCCCAGGGTTTATAGTTACAGTCAGTGGGAGAATTGGTCAAAGAGGAACTACTCAGCTGATACTGGAAGTGGAAATCTCCATATTAGTAGTGAAAGTTGGAATTTTAATTGTCTTAAAACAGTAGAAAAACTAGTGTTTGTATGATACTTCTTTGTCATAAAAGCACTTTAGATTATCATATTCATCATGATTGTTAATGGTATAGTAGGCAGAAGACTAATGCATAGGTGCTGCTACATTTACTGCTAAGAACCTGGACAGGAAGTGAATTTGGACTTTAAATTCAGTATCATATGTGTAGCACAATATGGTATCTTAAAGCAAAAAGTTGGGGAGGAAGATAGGGAAAACTTAAGGTATGGAACAAAAAGCAGAATTTTGTTCCTTTTGGGAAATGAGACCAGTACTAGGTAAATGGGCATGAAAAGTAAAATATTGTCTTGTTTACATGGTTCCTTCATAAGTTCTTTATTAATATTTTTACGTTTATTTATTTCGAGAGAGAGAGAGCACATGACCACGGGAGGGGGGAGGATTGAGAGAGAGAGAGAGAGAGAGAGAGAGAGAGATCCCAAGCAAGCTCCGCACTGTTGGCACAGAGCCCAATGCAGAGCTCGAACTCATGAACCATGAGATCATGACCTGAGCCAAAAGCCACCCATTTGCCCCTTTCATAGGTTCTTTAAATTTTAGCATAAGCTTCTTTGGATCCTTGGAAAAGAATTGCCTATCTTCTCTACCTTTTCTATTCATAGTCACAAAGTTTATCACTGTCTCCCTACCTTTTATTCTGTCTGATGGGATTCATTGTTTTACTGTATTATTTTTACTTTTTAAAATTTAAAAAAATAATTTTCATAACATCATAGTTTGTAATTTTGTAAAAACTTTAGTTTCTGATTGTTTATTATGCTGTAGCTCCATGAAGAGAGTGACCATGTTTTTGTATGCCCAGCTCTTAGGCTAGTGTCTAACATGTTAGATGCTCAGTCTTTGTTTGTTGAGGTACGTACCTTAGTACCAAGGAGTGTTAAGTAGGAGTTATAAAAATCTATCATAGTCATTCTTAAACTCTTCAGTACAGTTGAGGTTTTTATGAAACTAGATTTTTGAAGGAAGTGGTAGACACTAGTTGAAAGTTAATTTGGGAATGTTCCAAACAGGGAGGAGGAGCAGAGTGGCAAGAAGATTTGGGAAATTAGTAAACAATATTGCCAGGAGTTGATAACTAGTGTGTATATTAGCAGTGAAAAAAATTTTTTGTAATTTATTTTTGAGCGAGAGAGCAAGTGGGGTGGGGGCGAGATAGGCAGAGAGAACAGGAGACAGAGAATCACAAGTAGGCTCTGCGCTGACAGCAGAGGGTGCAACACAGGGCTTAAACTCACTCAGACTGCAAGATCATGACCTGTGCCAAAGTTGGACGCTTAACTGACAGCTATCTAGGTGACTCCCCCTACTCCCATTTTTTTTTAAATTTAAATATAAGAGAAACCTATGAGATACATGGGGGAAAAATTTTTAAGGACATAAGGCTAAGCGGATAGATAGTATGGAGTCCCAGAAAATACACACAACAGGAATAATATAATATGAACAGTTTGAAAGGCTGATTGAGGCCGTGTTCTTGAGTAGTAAGTCATCTCGGGCATGGAGATGAGTTACGAAAAGCATTTAGTCCCTTTCCTTCCATCTGATTCAGTTTTCTAAGGTGGAAGTCGATAAGAGAGGGAGTTAAAAGTAAATATTTATAGGCTATTGTAATCAGATTTCTTTGTAATAAAACTTTTTTTATTCCACAGCTGTTGGATAAGCACAAGAATACAGAAAGCATGGTTGAGCTTCTAGACTTGTATCAAATGGAGGATGAAGCATACAGCAGCCTTGCAGAAGCCACAACTGAACTATATCAGTATTTACTACAGCCGTTCCGAGACATGAGAGAACTTGCCATGCTACGGAGACAGCAGATCAAGGTATCTTTTTTTTTTTTAATCTACATAGTAGCCTGCCTGTTTTATAGTCTCAACCTGGCTGGCCATACATCTTAATTACAAGAGAAGCTTTTCAAAAATGCTGATAGGTGGTTTTTTTCCCCCAAAGATTCTGTTTTGCTAGATTCAGGTTATACAGCCTGAGCACCTCATTTTAAAGTATCTCAAAGGCAATTATACTGAATAGCCAGGGATGAGAAGAGTCTAGCAAGTAAAGTTGTAGATACCTTGAGAAATTCCCATCTTTGTCCCATCTTCTTCTACTTTTCTTTTTCCTCTCTTCCTCATGTTTAATGTTTCGGAACTGTATAGCCCTAAGAACTTCTGGGAACAGTTTCCTGGGAACACGTTAGTTAGTTAGTTAGTTAGTTAGTTAGTTAGTTAGTTAGTTAGTTGGTTTTTATGTATTTTTTTTTTATTTTTTTAAATGTTTTTATTTATTTTTGAGCTGGAGAGAGAGCGAGAGACAGGGCACAAGTAGGGGAGGTCCAGAGAGAGAGGGAGAGACATACAGAATCAGAAGCAGACTCCAGGCTCCAAGCTGTCAGCAGAGCTGGATGTGGGGCTCGAACTCTTGAACCGTGAGATCATGACCCGAGCCAAAGTTGGATGCTTAACCGACTGAGCCACCCAGGCGCCCCTATGTATTTATTTTGAGAGAGAGAGGATGAAGCTGAGGCGGAGGGAGGGAGAGAATCCAAAGCAGGCTCCCCAGTGTCAGCGCAGAGCCCAATTCAGGGCCGGAACGCACGATATGTGAGATCATGATCTGAGCTGAAATCAAGAGTTGGACACTCAAGGGGCGCCTGGGTGTTTAAGTTGGTTGAGTGTGCAACTTTGGCTCAGGTCATGATCTCGTGAGTTGGAGCCCTGTGTCAAGATCTGTGCTGACAGCTCAGAGCCTGGAGCCTGCTTCAGATCCTAGGTCTACCTCTCTCTCTGCCCCTTCCTTGCTCATGCTCTCTCTCTCTCTCTCTGTCTCTCTCTCTCTCTCTCTCTCTCTCTCTCTCAATAATTAAATAAACATTAAAAAAAAATAAAAAAACAGTTGGACACTCAAGCAACTGATCCACCCAAGAGCCCTTGGGAAGACCTTATTTTGAAAATGAAAAAGATTTAATGTTAGCGCTTTAAAATAAATGATACTTCATTTTCATAGGTAAAGTAAACATTACATTTTTTTGAGGGAAGTGTTCAGTTTTTCTCTTTTTTTAATTATTTATTTAAATTTATTATTTTGAGAGAGAGCACAAGTCGCAGAGGTGTGTGGGGCAGAGAAAGGGAGAGAGAGAATCCCAAGCAGGTTGCCTGCTGTCAGTACACAACCCGATGCGGGGCTCAAACTCACAAACTGGGACATTATTATCTGAGTCAAAGTTAAGAGTCAGATGCTTAACTCACTGAGCCACCCAGACACCCCTAATTTTTTTTAATGTTTGTTTACTTTTGAGAGAGACAAAGCATGAGCAGGAGAGGGGCAGAGAGAGAGGGAGACACAGAATTGGAAGCAGGCTCCAGGCTCTGAGCTGTCAGCACAGAGCCCGATGTGGGGCTCAAACACTGCAACTGAGAGATCATGACCTGAGCCAAAGTTGGGCAGTTAACTGACTGAGCCACTTGAGCGCCCCTCTTTCTTTCTTTCTTTTTTTTTAAATGTTTATTAATTTTTGAGAGAGAGAGAGAGCGCCCACATAAGGGGGGGAGGTGCAGAGAGGGAGACACAGAATACAAAGTAGGCTCCAAGCTGTTAGTGCAGAGCCCAACCTGGGCCTGCACCCACAAAGTATTAGATCATGACCTGAGCCAAAGTTGGACGCTTAACCAAATAGGCCACCAAGGCACCCAGTGACTATTTTCTTTTCATGATGTTCTTTTAGCTATTCTTTTTCTCTGTCTCTCTGGGCAATGAACAACTTAGGTTCATAAAATTTCATCCTGATTTTTAGGAAGTATCAAGGAGTGAAGCTAAAGCTGTAGGTATATAGAAATTTATGGTTGTTGGAGAAGCAGGAGCATCTAAAATCAGTCATCCAGACTTTTACCTTAAGAAGCTAGCAAAACACAGGTGCCTATGTGGCTTAGTCGGTTACATGTCCAACTTCGGCTCAGGTCATGATCTCACAGTTCATGAGTTTGAGCCCTGCGTCATTCTCTGGGCTGACAGCTCAAAGCCTGGAGCCTGCTTTGAATTCTGTGTTTGCTCCTCTGTCTGCCCTTTCCCTGCTTATGCTTTGTCTCTGTCTCAAAATGAATAAACATTAAATTTTTTTTCTTAGAAAAGAATCTAGCAAAAGAGAACAAGTTAAACCCCCCAAAAATAATTAATAGAGTGTGAGTCAGTGAAAAAAGAAACAAACAACAGATGAAAAAAAAAATCATTGAAACCAAAACTTGGTTATTTGGGGAAAAAAATCACATATATTTTATAAATCTAGGTGAATTGATGTTTTAAAAAGAAGAACCGCATATCCAGGCACCTGGGTGGCTCAGTTGGTTAAGCATCTGACTGTTGGTTTCAGTTCAGGTTGTCATCTCATGGTTCATGGAATCGAGCCCTGCATCAGACTCTGTGCTTAAAGCGCCTGGGAGCCTGCTGGGGATTCTCTCTCACCCTCTGTCTGCCACTTCCTGCTCTTAGGCATGTGTGTGTGCGCTTTCTCTCTAAACAAACATTAAAAAAAAAAAAAAAGCCACATATCTGTTAGCACTGAAAGTGCAGGTACTACACATTCTATAGATGTTAAAGTTTGTACAGAAATAGGAACAAATTGTTACCTATAAATTACAGAATTTAGATTATATTTCTTAGAAAAAATACAAATTATCACAATGAATTCAAGGAGAAACAGAAGAATATTGATAGCCCTATATTAACAGTTGAATTCATAATTTAAAACCTTCCTGCAAAGAAATATAAGGGTCCAGATGACCTCATCGGAGATTTATCAAACTTTATTTAAGGAAGAAATAATGCCAGGTCTCCAGAAACTCAGAAAACAAAGGCAGGAATACTTCCCATCTTACTTTTTAGGCCAGGATTATCCTGATACTAATAAAATCAAATGACATTACAGAAAGGGGTGCCTTGGTGGTTCAGTGGGTTCAGCAACAGGTCATTTCAAGGTTGGACTCCATGCCAATAACAATGAGCTTGCTTGGAATTCTCTCTCCTTCCCCACCCCATACACCTTGTGTGTGCGTGAGTGCATGTGCCTCTCTCTCAACATAAATAAACTTAAAATCTATAACGATGATACAATATGTATGATTAGGGCTTATATTAAATGCAAGGTTGGCTTAACATTCAAAAATAAACCAGTGTAGGGGCATCTGGGTGGCTTAATTGGTTGAGTGTCTGTCTCTTGGTTTTTGCTCTGGTCATGATCTCCTGGTTTGTGGGTTCTAGAGTTGAGTTGGGCTCTGAACTGGCACTGCAGAGTCTGCTTGAGAGCCTCTCTCTTCCCCTCCCCTGTTTTCCTGCATGTGTGCGCCTTTCTCTTGTGTGTGTGGGTCTCTCTCTCCCTTCATATCCCTCTCCCCCTTCAATAAATACATATTAAGAAAAAAAGTAGGGGCACCTGGGTGGGTCAGTTGGGTAAGTGTCCAACTTCAGCTCAGGTCATGATCTCACAGTTTGTGAGTTCGAGCCCCTATTTGGGATCTGTGCTGATGGCTCAGAGCCTGGAGCCTGCTTTGGATTCTGTGTTTCTCACTCTCTCTCAAAAAATGAATAAACTAAAAAAAATAATAATAATAAACTTGTTTAAGTTACCACATGAGAATAAAGGGGGAAAATCAGTATATTTCTATGGATGCAGAAAAGCGTTTAACAAAGGTCAGTGTCCATTGATGATAAAAACTCAGCACACCAGGAGGAAAAGAGAATTTTCTCAACCCGATAATATGTTTGAAAAGCTTGCCTAGCATCATACATGCTGGTGAATGACTAAATTTTTTCCCCTGTGATTGGGAACAAGGCAAGATTGTTTACTCCTGCCAGTTTTCTTCTGTATTTTTCTGAAATTTATAGCCAGAAAAAAAATAAAAGGCATATAAATTGGAAGGGCAAAATAAAGCTTTCTGTATAGATCATATAATCATGTAAATAAGGAATCTTAAAAAAACAAAACTGTTGCAAATAATATGTAAATTTGGTTACATGATCATATTAAAAGCTCAACTGCATTTTCTGTCTTGAAATGAAACTGAAAATTTTAAAATACCGTCATTAGCATCTCTCATCATGAAATATTTAGGAAGAAATTTTACAGAATATGTGAAAGTTCTTTATACTAAAAATTAAAAAATTTGCTGAGACATTAAGCGTACCTAAAGAAATGAAAGATTATGATAATGGTTTGAAAGACTCTATAATGTTTAGATGTCTGTTTTCAGTTGATGTATACATTCAAGTTAAAATATAGTATGTTTTTTTTTTTAATGGAAACTCACTAGCTGATTATAAAACTTTTATGGAAAGGAACTAGAATAGCGTTAACAGTTTTGAGAAAGATAAAATTGGAAGACTTATAATGCCTGATTTTTAAAAAAATATTTTTTTTTTTGTATGATTTTTTTAATGTTTAGTTTTGAGAAAGAGCGTGAGCATGGGAGAGGCAGAGAGAGAAGGACACACTGAACCCAAAGAGTACTCCAGGCTCTGAGCTGTCAGCACAGAGCCTGACACAGTGCTCTAACCCGTGAACCACGAGATCATGACCTGAGCTGAAGTCAGATGCTTAACTAACCCAGGTGCCCCTAATTTCTTTAAAAAAATTTTTTTTAGTGTATTTATTTTGAGAGAGACAGAGAGAATGAGCAGGGGACAGAGAGACAGAGAATCCAAGCAGGGTCTGCACTCTAGCATGGAACCCGATGGCAGGGCTTGAACTCATGAACTGCAAGATCATGACCTGAGCCAAAACTGAGAGTCGATGCTAACCCACTGAGCCATCCTGGGACTTTTATTACCTGATTTCAAAACTTAGTAAGAGCTAGAGAATTCCAAACTTTAATAAAAAATTTAAAAAAAACTGAAAAGCTATAGAGTACCAGACATTGTAGTATTCACTTAGGATAGAAATGTAAATCAGTAGAATAGAATCCAGAAGTAGATGCTTAGTTATATAATAAGTTAGTTTTCCATCAAGGTGAGAGAATTTGGGAGGGTGGGGGAAGAATCATCTTTCCAACAAATGGTTACTAGAACAACTACGTACCGATATATAAAAATCAGTCTCAATCCTTAAACCTGTATACAAAAATTAACTTGAAAGCCTTCTTAAACCGAAACATAAAATCTCATGTTCTAAAACTTATGTAAGAAAACATAAGAAACTTTTCACAATTTGGAGAGGGGAAAGGTAGAAGTTTATTTTAGACAGGATGCAGAAAACTTGAACCATAAACTAAAAATTGATAAATTGGACTTCACCAAAATTAAAGACTTCTACTTTTTGAAAGATGGTTAAGAAAATGAAAAGACAAGCCACAGACTGGGAGAGATATTTAAAGGACACTTAAAGACAGGCACTTGCATGCCTCAGTCAGTTAAGGGTCCTACTCTTTGATTTTGGCTCAGGGTCATGATCTCCCAGGTTCCTGAGTTCCAGCCTCTCATTGATCTCTATCAGTGCAGAACCTGCTTGGGATTCTCTCTCTCTCCACCCTCCCACCCCTCCTCCACTTGTGCTGTATTTCTCTCTCAAAATAAATAGACTTAAGAAAAAACTTGATTTACTTACGAAGTTTATTTATAAGTAAATAGAAAAGACACACACATTTTCTTGTTTGTGTCTTATTAAAACAAAGACACTTGAAGTAACAGCTGATGAGTACACCCAGAAAAGCTTAAAATTGTCATCATGGAAATTCAAACGAAAGCCATAATGAGACACACACCCATTAGAATAAATAACAATTAAATTCTGGGGTATCTTGTTGACTCAGTTAAATGTCTGACTCTTGATTTTGGCTCAGCTCATGATCTCAGAGTTCATGAGATCGAGCCCTGCTTGATGGGTGCTGCTGCCAGCACAGAGCCAGCTTGGAATTTTCTCCTTGCTCTATATGAAAACTGTTCCCCCGCTCCCTGTTCCATCCTGTCCCCCCCTATCCCCCCCCCCCCCCCGGCAGAGGTAGGGCTTGCTCACTCGCTGTCTCTGTCTCTCTCTCAAAAACATTTTAAAAAGTTCTGGCACTTGAAAGCGCTGCTGAGGATGTAGAGTAACTGAAATTCTTACATGCTAGTACATTTTATATTGATATAACTACTTTGGTAAACAGTTTGGCTGTTTCTTCAAAAGTTAAATGTATACGTAACTACCCATCTGTTCAGATCCTAGTTATTTATACAAAAGAAATGAAAACCTCTGTTCACAAAGAAGACTTACACACTAATACTCATGCCACCTTTCTTCATAGCCTCTAAGGAAAAAGTCCAGGTAACCAACAGGAGAATGGATAAGCAAAATGTAGTTTTTCCTTATTAGAGAATAATACTCAACAGTGCAAAGGAATTAACTATTGATAGGCATGACAACATGGATAAATCTGAGATCTCGAAATCCAAAGGAGTATGTACTTGAGTGATGGGATGGCTGGCAAAGGGGCTTGGGCAGTCTTTGGGGAGGTGATGAGAAATGAGCTTTATCTCGATTGCGGTGGTTGTTTCTTGGGTGTACAGAGAACTCATCAAATTGAACACTTTTTTAAATGCAGTCATTTTATGTAAAAAATAAAATAGTTGACCAAATTATGCTGAACAAAAGACACAGTATAAACTGTATGAATCTATTTACATGAAATTCTGGAGATGGTTCTCATCTATATCAACAGAAAGCTTAACATTTGTTGCCTGAGACGGGGCAGTGGAGATTGACTGGGAGGGAACGGGTAGAACAGCATCCTTTGGGGTGATTGATAGACTCTAAATTTTTATTGTAGTGGTTCCATATATGGAACCATATAACCATATGTTATATATAAACATGTCAAAATTCATCAAAATTTACACTTAAATCAGGAACATTTTGTCGTAAGGAAATTATAACTTAATAAAGATTTTTTTTTTCAATAGGAAAATGAATGAGCATTTATAAAAGTTGATATAGAGGCACACAAGCTCCACATCAAGACTACCTAAAGATATAATGAAAAAGATAATAGAGAACCTCACCATTGAGGAATAAATAAGAATTGAATAGGAAGGGGTACATATGTATGCATTGGAGATTGGGATAGAGAGTATTCCAGATAAAGATAAAAACGGGAATGGTACAGTGAATAGGCATGTGTTTATGCTTTTAGTCGAAATGAATTATTGAACAAATTACCACAGCTTCACTACCACCAGGCATCATTGGTGGATGCCAGTAAATAGCATGGCTGAGACCGACACACATGTTTGTTCGACTGCTGAGTTTGCTGTTTTCGTTACACCACAGGGTGTAAATTGTTTGCTATGTCTTGGGTCTGAGGATTTGCAGGAAATTAGAGGAATGGTGATCAGAGCATAGAACACTAAAGGATCCTGTGGAGTTTGACCTTTGCTCTCCAGGGTATTTATTTAAAAATATTTTTTTAATTTTTATTTCTGAGAGAGAGTGCACAAGCAGGAGAGGGACAGAGAGAGAAGAGGACAGAGGATCCAAAGTGGGCTCTGGGTGGACAGCATAGAGTCCCATGTGGGGCTTGAATTCACAAACCTTGAGATCACCACCTGAGCCAAAGTCAATTGCTTAACAGACTGAGCCACCCAGGTGCCCCCCTAGATTCTTTAGAAAGAATGTAATTTTCAGTGCTTTATTAACTTAGATATTAAAGTATGATAGAAAAGAAGTAACTTGGAACCCTGAATGTATAATGCATTTATATATTTTTATGTTTAATATCTTATAATACTTATATATTTTATATTAAATATACTCTAATATAATTTTAATTGTATTTACATAAATGGCAATTAATAGAGATTGTTCACTAATCCTCTTAGTCCACAAAGCGTCTAGAACATATTCACAAATACAGATTCCTGTCCTTAGGTCAGATCTCTACTGAAACTCTACCGAGGGGCTCAGCAATCTTTAACAAGCCTTCCAGGTGATGATGATACATACTAAAGTTTGAGAACCAGAAGTTTAAAAGAACTTTCAACAGCTAAGGGAAGGAACACACTGAACTCAAAGTTAAAAATCTCTCTTGGCCTTAGATTTTCCGTATCTGCAGAGTGAGATTCAAACTAGATGATTCTATATAGATTTTTAAACCATGCATAATATTGGCCTATTGATTGTCTTTGTGAGGTAGCTAAAAGCACTTCAAACACATTGGCCAACTTTTATTTTTGTAATCATTTTTTTAATAAAAAAAACTTTTTTGGTGTTTTTATTTGAGGGAACACACACCAGCATACACGAGTGAGTGGAGGAAGGGCAGAGACACAGACACAGCATCTGAAGCAGGCTCAGGCTCCTGGCTGTGAGCCGTCAGCACAGAGCCTGATGCAGGGCTCAAACTCACAAGCGGTAAGATTATGACTTGAACTGATCTGGACACTCAACCATCTGAGCCACCCAGGTGCCCCTTGGCCAACTTTTAATACTTGCTGAAAGTAAATAAACTAGAATCTTGAAGGCATCCTCCATTCTTCTCTCCCCTTTGTAGCCAGGCACCTTGTTTTGCCAATTATCCCCTACTTACATCTTAAACGTGCTCTTCCCTCCCTTCCTCTCCCCCAGGACCAAACAAATGTGTAGGTGTCTTCATGTAAAATAGATTCACATTCCCCAGCCCCTATTCCAGCAGACGAATTAGAAAAGAGCCCTCTTCTGGGCATATAGCAGTATACATGGCTTTGCAAAAAGATGAGCTGAATTTGTTGAGTCTCCACTCTCTGCTTCCTTGACTGGGCTTTTGTGTAGGGTGCAGTTTACAGTATTGGACAGTTAGATACTGTAAACATGCCAAATGTAAACTGTGTAGTGCCATCAGTATACATTTAGGGTATTTATCTCTTACCTAAGCTATCTTTTCTTTGGGTTCTTTACCTTTAAATTTCTCTCACCTTAAAAATATCATTTCATACTTTTCCCTGAGAATGATACATTGAGTATTTACTTCGAATATAAAAATCCATGAGCAGATGCTTCCAAATCTAATCATCTCATTTTGTTAAATTTTTTTTAATTAAAAACAATTTTGTGTATGTTTATGTTTGAGAGAGAAAGAGACAGAGCACGAGCAGGGAAGGGGCAGAGAGAGAGACACACACACACACAGAATCCGAAGCAGGCTCCAGGCTCTGAGCTGTCAACACAGAGCCCAAGGTGGGGCTCGAACCAGTGAACCATGAGATCATGACCTAAGCTGAAGTTGGACACTTAAGCGACTGAGCCACCCAGGTTCCCCTCATTTTGTTAATTTAGTCACTTTCATATTATTCCTGGGCCTGGAAAATTTGTATTAAAGGTACTACTACATCAGTATTTTCACAGATTGATCTTGGCATCTGTTTCATCTGAGAATTGGAGATTTTGTTTTCTTTTTGCCCTCTTTTTCAGTTACTCACCTGATAGGAGTAACACTTAAATTTCTCATATAAAACCCAGTATCCAAGGAAGTGATGTACTTCATAGTAAGTAATTGATACCAAGAAATTTGTATTTATAAATTAGTCTCACTATAGCTACCTAAACTGACACATAATTTTTTTTTTCCATTTTAAAAACAGGCACTGTTTTCTTTCTAGCCTTGAAATTGAAAACAGAGATGTCATTGTTTTTAGCACATGATCCAGCTGACCAATGCTGTACATTTTCAAACTTGCCAAGTTAGGAAAAGAACTTAGTATCCTGACTTAATGTCTTCAGTATAATAAACTATAATAATATTTTTAAAAAGTTGGCTGGAGCATTAACTGTTGAGTTTCAGAAGTCATTTAAACAGCTTTAAAGAAGCATAGTGAGCGTATTTGTGTTGTTTGTATTTGAATATACCTGTACAGTGAAAGATGATTCAACAACAAAGTACAAGTTGTCTTCAAATAATTATCACAAGATTTTTAATTTTTTTCTCTTTAAAAAGCCATAATGCAAGTTTCCTCACTTCTGTACAGTATTTAGCCATGCAAGTGAAAAAGGTTTCTATTTAATTTGAGATTTTTAAATTTTGAACACTGTTCTGTTTATTAAATTTCTATCCCATAGCTGTGTCTTTAGGTGTTTGATAGGAAAAGTATGCCAGTTATTTCAGCAGAGGGAACTTAGTATGAATAATTGTTAACTTGGTATAAAGTTGTTAACCAGATAGTTAAGAAATAACTCTAAAGTAGAGCTAACAGTTGAAAAAACATCTGCTACTCGTGACTTTGGTGGCATATAGGAAAGAGATGGTAGTTTTTTTAAAACTTTAGCTTGGAGGATGGGCTATGTGGAGTTGAAGTCTGAGGGAGGGAGCATTGTTTGTCAAGTGTTAGTGTGTCTGAGCTCAGTGCAGAGACCTAGATTTCTAAGAGTAGGGCAGGTTGGTGCTAGATGGCCTTAGGAACCACAAAGCGAGGCTAGTTCTACTGCGGTTCAAAAAGTATAAACTGGCTTCTGTTAACTGCTTCAGGAAGTAATGGCAGTTGTTGGAATAAAGAAGTGAGTCAGTGGTGATGCTCAGGGGAATAGCAAACTTGAAAGCCCAGTGATACATATAGGAAGAAGCATATGTCTTCTCCCTCCTTCAACCCTTTGTATTGACAGAGCTTAAATGTGGTTTGCAGAGCCCTAACTCCAGCATGACAAGGTGTAAGGATGAACTTAGGGATTGATAGACATGAATTTACATGTATCTTCAGACTTTTAAAGTTAGGAAAAAAACCCCTAGTAGCCTTGCTTTATGGCCTTAGGTACAATAAACCAAGTCCTTTAAAGGGCATGAAGTTTAATCATGTCATTGAAAAGAGTTTCTAGGGGTTCCTGGGTGGCTCAGTTGGTTAAGCATCTGACTTCCGCTGAGGTCATGATCTCACAGGATCGTGAGTTTGAGCCCCGTATCAGGCTCCATACTGACAGCTCAGAGCCTGGAGCCTTTCAGATTCTATGTCTTTCTCTCTCTCTACCTTCCCCTGCTCACCCTCCCTTCCTCCGTCTCTCTTTCCCACTCCCTCAAAAATAAACATTAAAAAAATTTTTTTTAAAAAGAAAACAACTTCCAATATAACATGCTGAGTAAGCGTTAAAAATTTGCCTGCAGTGTTCAAGATATTAAATCTCTATTCCAGTCTTGTGAATGTTAGTCTTAAGCCTTTTAATTTGTTTTAAAATCAGAGGTAATCATAACAAAGCACAAACATTGATGGTTTTGTTAGATACCAAACAAGTCTCTTGGGTCCCCCTCACCTTTTTAAATTAATTATTTAAATTATTTTTGAGGGAGAGTGCAGCCCCATGGCAATGGGGGAGGGGCAGAGAGAATTCTCAGCAGGCTCTGTGCCATCAGCTGACAGCCCGATGCAGGGCTTGATCCCACCAACTGTGAGATCATGACCTGAACTAAAATCAGAATTGGACACTTAACCTACTAAGCTACCCAGGTCCCCCTTTCAGGGGCCTTTTTTATGAGCTAATGTCTAAATATGCCACTTACTGCTAAGAATCCCACAGTCGTTTCCTCTTGCCTGTCAAACTACCTATCAACTCCTTTGCCTGACATTTAAAGGTCTCCTAACAGTGATCACAACCTCCTTCACTAGTCTTGTCTCCCATTATCTTTATCTGTTTTACCTAAACTCCAGTCATGCTGGACTGTCTGTTACCACACACTGAACTTAAAACTGCCTGTAGGCTTTTGCTAAGGTTAATTCTTGACTCCAGCAGGCCTTTTGGGTGTTTCTCTTTCCCTATGGATATTCCAGATGTATCTATCAAAATCATACCCCTCTTTCAAAAAGTCCTCTGTGGGTTTGAACCTCAGTAAAGTATATCCTGATCTAAGCAGCTAAATGAGTTCTCTCCCTCCAACCTTTGATTTTCCTTAAAGGTCTTAAAATACCTTTATTCTTTTTACACAGAGACATGCTTCACCATTTTACTACTTGGATTAAATTCTACTTATTTTTTTTTAAGAATTTACTTACTCATCATTCCTTTTAGAAATTTTCTTCCCAGATTCAGTACCGCAACCTCCACAGCTGGTGCTTCCCATGGATCTTGGATATACTTTATCATATTTTTTCATACTCTGTTATAATTCTTTATTGTGTTACCTCTGTCTTCCACTAGGCTGAATATGTTGCTATCCCTAGTGCCTAGTACAGTGGTATGTCATCATTTTGAATGAATAATTGAGTATTAAGTGAGTTTGTTAAAGGTCTCCTACTTAATAAGTGCACAGCCACGTCTCCTAATTTGAAGACAGATTTCTACATCACAGATATCTTCACTCACCCCACCCTCCAATTAGATTTTAGGTTTCTTAGGAGGAGATTGTGTGCTTTACAATGTATCCCCTGAAGCATCCAGTGCAGTGGGTTCTTTATTCAAATTATATAATTAAATCCAAATATTAGCCATGGTAAAATCTAAAAAGGAGAAAAAAGGCAACCATATACAGTAGTATCGTATAAGTTTAACTCTTGCAGTATGTGATTGGAGATAGAGTAATTGTCCTCCAAGAATTAAAAAAAAAAAAAATTCTAGTCCAGGTGAGTAGGGAATCTAATATAAAGAATCTAAACTTCTGCTACTGAGTTAATTGTCTTTACTTGGCACTATATTTATGGTTCCAGAGATGGAACTCACATAATTCTGTTTTCCAACTATTGAGGAAGACATTTAGGTTCTGATCATATTTCCACTTCCCTTCCCTCCCACACACACTGGAAAAAAGAGGTAAGTCTTATAATTTGCCTCTTGCTGGTCCTCATATATGAAAACAGGAGCTCATTGTTTGCTTGACTAGAAACAGGAAATCTCTGGGATAATGTGTCTTCAGCTTGTCTACTTGGTATGGATTTTAAACCCAAGAAGAGATGAAGCATTTTTTTACGTTTATGATTATAAAAGCAATACATATATAATAAAGATTTGGAAAGTACAGATTTTAAACAGGAAGAAAAATAGTCACCTGTAACCAGACCAAAGATGACATCAGCAATACATTCTAAATATTTTCTCTTTTTTTTCCTGGACATTATTTTATGTAGTCAAAATTATATCCATGATTTGATTTGTCTTAATATTATAACATTCGTTTTCCTTTATTAAAAACTTCATAAGCATTATTTTGTATAGAATTATATTTTTAGGTGTATCATAAGTAACATTCTCTATTAGATATTTGGAACACATTTTTTCTTTATTTTGAACAGCAGTGCAATTAACATTTTTGGTTATTATTCTTTGAAGATATTTTCTTAAATAGATAAGAAAATGGTATTTTAAAAAATATCATCAAAGAGTATGATACCATAAAATACTTTCCAGAAAAGTTTTTCATGAGTTTATGGTTCTATCAGCAATATGTGAGTTTGTGCCTGTTTCACCATGACCACACTAACCCTGGCCACCTTTAAAAAATATTTATTTACTGAATCTTTCTAAATGGTTTTTCATCCTTCTGTCTGAAAGCAACCATGTTGTGTCTTCTCGCCTCCCCTCTCCTATACCCACCTGTTCTTATCTGGATCCTTTCCTCACAGGAGAAAATTGTGATTATCAAACAGGCATTCCCCGTCATCCTTCTACCAAATCCAAAACCTGCCTTACTTTATGTCCATAGAGGAACTATCCCTACATTTACCAAGAGCAAATCACTACACCAGTACTCTGAATCTTATCCCTTCCCATGTTCTGTAATTAGCCCCATTCCTTCCCTGGCATCTTTGTTTTCCTTCTGCTCAATACTTCTTGTCACTACTCATCCTGCTCCATGTTCTCTCATTAGAAGAAAACAAAAAGCAAAGGGTCTACCCTTAATTTGTGTCCTCTTCTAGCACCACCCTGTTTTCTCTGTTTACTCAGACAAATCTGTCAAAAGAGTATTTATTTATACACATGTCTGCATTTCTCTCCTCATCAAAAACAGGTGTAGAGTGAATTTTTAATTTATTTGTTCATTTGATTGCCTGGTTTTTGCCAGGCAGTGTGCTAGTGAAAAGCAAAAAATAAAAATAAAAAAACCCCCTAATAAACCACACACACACACACACACACACACACACACACACACACACACACACAATGTTTTCTCTCCCCTCATGGAACTTTGAAAGGGTGAAGCAGTTAATATTTAAAGTTCATTTACATGGGTCTCCTGGGTGGCCCAGTCGGTTAAGAGTCTGACTTAGGCTTAGGTCATGATCTCACAGCTTGTGGGTTCAAGCCCCACATCGGGCTCGGGACTCACAGCTCAGAGCTTGGAGCCTGCCTCAGATTCTCTGTCCCCCCCTCTCTCTGGCCCTCCCTGCCTTGCACTCTGTCTCTCTCTCCAAGAATAAATAAACTTTAAAAAAATAATAAAACACTTAAAGTTCACAAAATCATATAAAGTATGATTATGGAAGTGCTATGACAGAAAGTTAAATGTGTTACACTGAAGAAGTTATAATGGGGAGTCAGGGAAAACTTCCATGAACTAGTAATTGAACTGAGATCTGAGGATGTGATGGGAATTAATAGGCAAAGGAAGTTTGTCTATACTCTGGAACCGATGTTGTTAAGTTCAGTGAGCTTAATGACAGATCTGGGATTCTAGCTGTCATCTTACTTGACCCCTAAGCAGTGTTGTTGCACAGGGTTAACTTCTCTTACTTTGAATCTTGCTCCTTACTTGATTCCACACTTTCCTCGCGACCCCACTCCCTCTGGCTTGGTTTCTGTAGGTTGTTCATCCTGCTTCACCATGTTTGAATTCCCTAGGGCTCAGTCATGAGCCTTTTTCTCCTGACTAACTTAGATAACCTCATTCACTCTCTTGGCTATAAATACCATCTGTCAAACTTAAATCGCCAGCCATGACCTTTGCAAAACCAAACTTAACATATGTAAAATCAAATCCTTGATCCGCTCCCCTTTGAAACCAGCCAGTCCTCCATTGTTCCCTTTTTAAGGAAATGGCAGTTCCACATACAGATTTTTTTCTGCTCTTTCTCGATCCCTCCTTATGCCTTGCCATTGTCCATTCATAACACTGCTAATAAATTACTTAGTGTGTGCTGGGCCCTATACTACATGCTCTTTCATCTGTTTCCCCCTCTATTCAAGAGTAAACCAAATGTTAACCTTCCTCTAGGTTAAATTTCCTGGTGATTAAAATTTTATTCTGATTTTAGGCTATTCTTTTAATTTGTTTATTGCACCATTTAGAGAATATGGCTTGTGTTGTTCTACTTGTGAATTTTTTTAAAACAAATTTTGATGGCTCATGATAATTGATTAGTTTTTCAGAATTGTGCTAGGGATGGGTTTATATCTTGCTCTGTTTTTCATCATCCTGATGAGGTGTTGATTAAATTCTCATTTAATTTTTTTTAAGTTATTTTGAGAGTGGGGATGCAGAGAGAGAGAGAGAGAGAGAGAAAGAGAATCGTAAGCAGATTCCACTTGGTCAGCGCAGAGCCCAGTGGAGCTGGAACCCACAAACCATGAGATATAACCTGAGCCAAGGTCGGATGCTTAACCAACTGAGCCACCGATATGACCCTCATCTTCCCCCCTCTCCCTGCCATTTAATTGTTTAAGCAATCATTTCTCACTATATGATAAAGCAGGATGGAGAGCAAAAAGATTCCTTGGGTAGTCTTGGTGGATTTCACCTTTTTATACGTGTTAGACATACCTGTGTAGTGTTTTAATATACTTTATATTAATACTGTCACTTCTGTGATTTTACTTTAGTTTTTACCTGGTACCTCCCTGTCCATAATTCAGTTTTCAACTCTCCTTTGTCCTTTTGTTTTAGTTTTAACTCTTGCAAACAGTAGTTAAGTTTTGTCTGTTGCTTCTGACCAGAGATTGTTAGTAGATAGACAGGGATATATTTTTATTATCATTCTTAACAACTTAAGTTTTCAATTATTTTATTTATTTTAGTTATAAGTATTTTAATGGCACAGATTATTCTTAAAAAAACTTTTTTTCTAACATTTATTCACCTTAGAGACAAAGAGAGCATAAATGGGGGAGGGGCACAGAGAGAGGGAGACACAGAATCAAAGCAGGTTTCAGGCTCCAGCAGTAAGCACAGAGCCTGATGCAGGGCTCAAACCCATGAACCATGAGATCATGATCTGAGCCGAAGTTGGCTGCTTAATTAGCTGAGCCACCCAGGCGTTCCTAGTGGCACAAATAATTGTTAACCTGAAAATATAACTATCATAAAGAAGGAAATATATTTCTTGTTATCTCAGCACCCAAAAATAAACATCTTAACATTTTGCCGTATGTCCCTTGCTTTTATTTGAAGGAGGGGAAGGATGAAAAGGAAATAAAAAGGAATGGGAAACAAATTTCTGTATTAAATATCTTTAGGGTTGCCTGGTGGCTCAGTCTGTAAAGCATCCAACTCTTGGTTTCAGCTCAGGTCGTGTTTTCACAGTTCGTGGGTTCAAGCCCCGCATCAAGCTCTGTGGTAACAGTGCAGCGCCTGCTTGGAATTCTTTCTCTGCCCTTCCTCTGCTCTCTCTCTCTCAAAATAAATAAAATAAACATTAAAAAAAATAAATCTTTAACATACGATGGCTAATTTACTTGTTTTGTAAATTAATAGCTTATACTCTAGAGCATGAAAATGTAAGTATTCTTTGTTTTAGCACCAGGCACAATGGCTGATAACTAAATATTCAGTAAATGTTTAAGGAGTGAACAAAGAAATAGACTGCTTAGTTTTTCTTTTTTTCCTTAAAGATTTCCATGGAGAATGACTATCTGGGTCCTCGAAGAATTGAGAGTCTACAAAAAGAAGATGCTGACTGGCAGCGAAAAGCTCACATGGCCGTGCTGTCTATTCAGGACCTTACAGTCAAATATTTTGAAATAACAGCTAAAGCACAAAAAGGTGAGTTTCTTAGTAAAGGTATCCTTGTTAGATATTTTTGAAAAGGAGTGGTTTAAATGTTTTGTTTGCAGCAGGTTTGTAGAAAAGTGTATAAAGACCACTCATAATCCTAGCAGTTGAAGAAGATCACTATCAGCAAAGTAAGGTATACGTTTTCAGTCATTTCTGGGTATGTGTTTACATATACTCCACATGAAAAATAGTAACAGGCTGTTAGTATAACATAACTCAATTCCGACTAACCAGTTACAGACCCCACAGCTTAAAGGCAGAGTTCCCAACAACACTGTCCCACATTTAAGACACAACCTGCAATTGAAATCCTTCAATAGCAGTTTAAAATCACTACTATTTGTGGTTTTAATTTTTTACCTGGCATTAACATAGTTTAGCTTTTAGGTCATTCCTTCTGTAAATTCGTGATTCCTTAAAAGGTTTATTTGAAGCAGTTCTTTCATTCAGAATGCCAGTGTGCCAAAGGAGAATGCTTTCCTTGATTCTTCAGCATCATTTGACATTGTCATTAGAATACCCACACCCACCCCAACCCCCAACACACAACAGTTTGATAAGTGTTTTTAAATTTTGCATTTCCTTGGTTATGACTGAGTTCTTTTTTGTTTTCATATAATAAAGGTATTTTCATACCCGTTATTTCCAATTAATAATACCATTTGCCTATTTTTGTATGGTGTTTTTTTCCATTGAATAAGAGTTCCTTATATTCATTGATTTTTTTTTTTATTATGTTTATGTTATATGTCTTAAGACATCTGTTGTATCTGTTCCTAAATTTTAACTTTTTTATATACAAATCTTATTGTAAAAACAATCAGCTTTCATTTTATTTATTTTATTTATAATTTTTTAAAATTTGTTTGTTTTTGAGAAACATAAAGCACAAATGGGGGACAGGCAGAAAGAGAGGGAGACAGACTCTGAAACAGGCTCTGAACTGTCAACACAACTCGCCTCAGGGCTTCAAACCATGAACTGTGATCTCTTGAAACCATGACCTGAGCCAAAGTCGGACGTTTAACCGACTCAGCCACCCAGGTGCCCCTATTTTATTTTTTTAATGTTTTTTAATTTATTTTGAGAGAGAGAGAGTACACACAAGTGGACGAGGGGCAGAGAGAGAGAGAGACAGGAAGAGAGAGAATTCCAAGCTGGCTCTTCATCTCATGAACTGTGAGATCGTGACCTGAAACAAAATCAAGGCACGGATGCTTAACCGACTGAGCCTCCCAGGCACCCCAAAATTAATGTAATTCTGATAAGAACTGCAATATTGTAGAATTTGACAAGAGGATTTTAATATTAATGGGAAAAGTAATAGCTTTGTTTATTTCTGTGTTAAATGATAATTGGAAAAAATTGTGTAGTTTGTATATCTTGCCATTTTATTCACATCTTTTGTTTTCTTCAGGGAAGTTTTATAGAGTTTTGTTTTTTTTTTAATGTTTATTTTTGAGAGAGAGAGAGCGAGCGCAAACGGGGGAAGGGCACACAGAGAGGGAGTCACAGAATTTGAAGCAGACTCCAGGCTCTGAGTTGTTAGTGCAGCACCCAACACCAGGTTGAAACTCATAAAATTCGAGATCAGGACCTAAGCTGAAGTTAGATGCTCAACCAACTGAGCCACCCAGGTGCTCTTTGCAACAAAGATAATAAGGGACTACTGCAGACAACTTTGCATGCAAATCCAGCAATCTTGATTCAATGCAACAATTTCTTTTTCTTTCTTTCTTTTTAAATGTTCATTTATTTTTGACAGAGACAGAGTGTGCACAGGGGAGGGGCAGAGAGAAAGGGAGAGACAGAATCCGAAGCAGGCTGCAGACACTGAGCTGTCAGCACAGAGCCCGACGTAGGGCTTGAACCCGCGAACCATGAGATCATGACCTGAGCTAAAGTCAGACGCTTAACTGACTAAACCACCCAGGCGCAACCCCCTGCTCCCTGCATGCAACATTTTTTTTGAAGATAGATAAGATTATCAACTTTAGATGAAATCAATAACCTGAATATCCCTATAACTCTTAAAGAAGTTGGATTTGTAGTTAAAAGTTTCACAAAAAAGAATTCTCTAGGCCTAATGATGTTCATGAGCAAATTTTACGAAACATTTGAATAGTAGTACCAGCTTTATACTAGCTCTTCCAAAAATACAGAAGAGGATGGAATACTTTGAATTTATACTATTGAGATCAGTAGTATCCTAAATCTTAAATTACATAGAGACAGTATTTAAAAACCCTACAGTACAGCATCCTGCATACATATTGGCAAATTTTAAGTATTTGTACAAATTTTTAAAAATATTAAATACTGTGACCAAGTAGGGTTTTTTTGATTTAGTATTTGAACATCAATCAATATAATCGACCAAACTGAAGGTTAAAGCATTGGTTTTTAACTAGAGATTACTGTGTAACAAAAGGACACTTAGCAGTCTCTGGAGACTTTTATGGTTGTCACAGCTACAGAGGGTGTTAACTAGTATCTAGCAGAGGCCACGGATTATGTTAAGCATCCTACGTTATACAGGATGGCCCAATGTACTACAAAGAATTTTCTGGCACACAATTCACAAGTGTTGAGGTTGAGAGGCTTTAGTCTTTTCAAAATAACTGCTTGGTCAGTCATATCAATAGATGCAAAAAAAGCGTTTGACCTAATACAACATCCTTTGTGTGTTGAAAACACCCAGCAAGCTAGGAATAGAAAAGAACTTCTATAGTCTGATAAAGGGTATCTGCAAAAACCCTATAGCAAACATCACATTTAATGGTGAAAAGGCCGAATGCTTTCCCCCATTATAGAATAGGTAAAAAGTCAAGGATGCTGATTACTCTTACCAACCCTGCTCAACGGGATATAACAAATCTTAGTTGTAATAAGGCAAGAAAAAGAAATAAAATTGTCCCCATTTTAGATAATATTGTTTATGTTGAAAACTAGGAAATCTATTTTTAAAAACTCTTTAAACAAGTGACTTTCTAACAAAACATGTACAGAATTTGAATGCTCACAATTACGTAACAAGTCTGTGATTTGTTTATTCCAAGTAAATGGATAGACACGTTGTGTTCACATACTGGAATATCCAACATAGTAATGATCTCCATTCTCCCCAAAGTGATCTATAGACACAGTACCTATAGAAATACCAGCAGGACTTTTTCTTAGAAAAATTAAACCGGCTGATTCTAATTTACATGGAAGGGCAGAGGAACTAAAACACCTAAAGCAGTTTAGGGAAAAAGAAAACCAGAACCAGAATCACATTACCTGACTTTACAAATTATAGAGCTACTGTGGTATGGTATTAATGGAAGAGACAGACATGTAAATCAATTGAATAGAATGGAGAGTAAGAAATAAATTCACAATACATGGCCACTTGCTCTTTGACAAAGCAAATCAGGGGAAAACAGTAAGTGGTAATGGAACACTTGGGCATCCATTTGTAGGAAAATAAACCTTGACTAAAATCTCACACCTTGTACAAAAATGAACTCAAACTAGATCTAAATGAAAACTGAAATTTGCAGAAGAAAACTAAGAGAAAAGTCTTTGTAACTTAGAGAGTTAGGCAGAGTTTGTAGCAGTGACATTACAAATGTAAACTGTTAAAACCGATGAAGAGTATGAACCATAAAAGAAAAAATTGATAAAATGAATATCACCAAATTGAAAAACTTTTGCTCTGGTAGGTACTACCAAGAGAATGAAACGACAAGAGTATTTGAGAGAAAATAACATCTGACAAAGGACTTGTATCTAGACTATATAAAAAACTCTTAAAACTAAACACTAAGAAAATAGTTCATTTAACAAATAGGGAAAGGACTTGAACTGAGGATAAAGATGGCAAATAAGCACTTGAAAAAGATGTTCAAGACTTTTAGTCATTAGTATAATGCAAATCAAAACCGCAACGAGACACCGATACATTCCTATTAGAATGGCTAAAATAAAAAATGCTAACCATACTAAGGGCAGACAAAGACGCAGAGTAACAAGAACCCTTCCTGTATTGCTGGTGGTTATGCAAAATTGTACAGGCAATCTGCAAAATGAATGCAGTTTCTTAGATAAGTTAAAGATACGCTTACCATATGACCCAGCACTCACACTCCTAAGTATTTACCTTAGAGCATTAGGATAATTTTAAAAACTGAAATTAAATTTTAATTCTACAAAATTAAGAGATCAGTACATTAAAATGTTAACAGTAGTTCTTTTGAATGTTTAAAACATGTCATTTCCTACTGTAAACTTTTTATGAAATAGTTTTATGTAAACTATTTGGTTTGGAGTCTGCTTTCTAGATGCACTTTTTAATATTTAAAAAAAGTTTGCATTATGATTAAAAATATATAACCATTACAGAAAATTTATAATATTGGAACCCGCCCTCCCCGCACATCTGTAATCTTACTACCTATGCAGCCACTTTGTGCACCTATCAATTTTTTAATATATGGTTTGTTACATAATTGCGATGATTATATGTTCCCACATAAGGCCTGTAGTCGGTCCTGGTTCTTTAAAGTTTTGATGATTGTTTTTTATTCTATACTTTGCTTCTCCAGTTTTAATCAAAACATTTTTATATGTGATCAACATCATTCTAGGGTTCCACATGATCATCAGAGTCACTGTAGACTTTATACCTCACTTCTGGTGACTTTATCGTTGCAGGAAGTCCTTGAACCCAAACAGATATTTGCTTGGCCTTTTAATTTTCCTTTCCTGAGTATGTTTCCTTCTCCACATGTTAGAGAAAACGGAATGAAGATCTCTTTGGGTTTATGCTGCTGAGGTAAAAGCCCTCCTTTATGCTTCCAGTCAGAAGGGTAACTTTCTCCTTTTCTTTTTAGAGGAAGAGTAAAACAGCCCCTTCTTTTCTTTCTTATACAAAGCCAGATGTATCCTAATTTTGATATATTATTGCTTAGCTTTTTTTTTTTTAATGTTTATTTTTTTGAGTGAGAGAGACCAAGCACGATCAGGGGAGGGGCAGAGAGAGAGGGAGACACAGACTCCGAAGCAGGCTCCAGGCTCTGAGCTGTCAGCACAGAGCCCGGCGCGGGGCTTTCAGCCCACAGACTGTGAGATCATGACCTGAGCCGAAGTCAGATGCTTAACCAATTGAGCCACCCACGTGCCCCAATTATTGCTTGGCTTTTAAAAACATCTTAAATTGGCTATTTTCTGACAAGTGTACATGGTAGCACATTAAATTTTTTTTTTTTTACAGAATTAACGTGATATTTTGTGAACATCAGAACCGCATTGCCTTCAGTGCTGTTTTGGTTTTTTTCACCACATTGACTGATCATCATAGACCATTATTACACAGTTGTTATACTGGTAATGTAAATGGTTTACTTAGCAAGAATCTTTATTCTTGCCATCAAATGGAGAGAAGAATCTATTGTAGAGATATTCCTATATTATCCTAGGGGTATTCCAAACATTATACACTCACAATTTTCTTTCTTACTGTCATATTTCTGAGCTGTTAGAAAATAATTCTAAGTGAAGTGAGTTAACAATGAGATGTTAGAATATGTTCTATCTAAGGTATTCGAAGACTGAATATTGACTAGCTCGTACGGTAGGTAACAACATGAGACTGAATTAGGACAGGGAGCTACCCCCCCAGACTAAAGTAGAAAGCAAGGAAGTGATGGTGCCATGTGAATTGGAAGGGGCATTTGAATAACTGTCATTCTCTCACTTAATTTCCACAAAGGCTTTCAGACTAGGTACTATATTTCCTTTTCTCACTTAACGGAATTGAGCCCAAGAACAATTAAGTTTCTTGTTACAAGTTAAATGTCACTTATAGGTAGAATTGGGAATTTAACTCAAAAGTATTTCACTCCAGATCCTTTGGGATATTTTTTTTTCCTACATTGTACTACCATATTGATCCTATGGTTGCAGAAATAATAAAATACAGTTTTAAAAGATGGGCAGAAATTTAAAAATTGCATAATCATTTGTTCAATCAAAATGAATAGATTTTACTTGTTAGCCTAAAACTGAGATTCAGAGCAAGGTTATGCATTAAAAAATTAACTCTTTTGTGTTAGTCCTTGAAGATGACAGAAAAACAAAAATCAGAAGAATTGATTTAACTATACTGAGAGGAGATTGTTAAGTCAGCAAAATTTCTTATCTGTTATAATAGGAACTCAAAACATAGTTTTTAAAGACTGTAAGTTAAGAAACAGCAGTATTTTTATATTGAAGTAACCAGCAGAAACAGTTAAAAGCATTGGGCATTGAGACTAGGGGATAGGGAAGAGCTGAGCCAGAGAAACTGTTCTTAAAAAGTACATGTACGGTTTTAATTTTTACTATGTACTCGTGTTACAGTAAAAAAAATATATAAGATTTCATAAAACTCTGAGGCAAACATTGCTGAGACATACTTCCTTGCACAAGATGGTTAGGACACAGCGGCTGTACAAAATTAATTATCACTTACCTCTGGACATATAAAAGACACTACTGGTGAATGTGTACTGACTTAAAGATGATGTTCAGTACTAATCAGATTGCTTGTCTCTTTTATGATGAGTGTGTCTCTGACCTGTTAAAGTGAGTGGGCTTAAGGATGGTTGGTTTTATTACGTAAGGACCCAGGAGAAGCCACTACTGTACTATACTATTAGTGATAAACTTCTTTAACTAGAAGATACTAGCTGTTTGTCAGAGTAGGGCTTTTAAAGTAGGGCTCTGTTGTGGCAAATAAAAAGTTCTTTTTTTTTCTTTTGGGGGAGGTGGAAGATGAAACCAGATGTTTCCCTTGGGGTTTGGTTGTGCTGTTCCAACTTAAACCTCTAAAAAAGCTCCATGCTAATATAATAGGATTTATTTTTTGCTTCATCAGATCATTGTAGTATTTTTGGAGGACACAGAAAGATAAAAATTTAACATGAATTTAAATAATTTCAAATAATCTTAAATAGTTATAACCGATTTCAGTTAGTATACCCAGGAAAAAGTATAAGCCTTGGGAAAATAAAGTGTAATGAGAATTTAATAGCACTGAATGTATGGGAGAATATTTTTAAAAGCTTGAAAATCGGGGTGCCCAGGTGTCTCATTCAGTTAAGCGCCTAACTCCGACTCTTGATTTCCACTTCGGTCATGATCTCAACAGTTCATGGGATCAAGCCCCACGTCCGGCACCCTGCTGACAGTGCAGTATCTGCTTGGTGTTCATTCTCTCTCTCTTTCTTTCTCTCTACCTCTCCCCTGCTTTTGTGTGCTTTACTCTCTCTCAAAATAAATATATATTTTTTTAAAGTTTTAAAATCTGACATCAGGGTTGCCTGGGTGGCTCAGTCGGTTAAGCGGCCAAATTCGACTCAGGTCATGACCTCATGGTTTGTGAGTTCAAGCCCCACATCGGGTTTTGTGCTGACAGCTCAGAGCCTGGAGCTTGCTTTGGATTCTGTGTCTCCCTCTCTCTGTCCCTCCCTCGCTTGTACTCTCGCTCTCTCAAAAATAAACATTAAGAAAAGTTAAAAACAATAAAAAAAATCTGGCATAAGTTTTATCTTCAGAAATTTCTGAGGATGATTATTTATAATTTTTAGTGAAGATATTAGAATCTAAGATATCGTTGAGTTCTGTTTTAGTTCTGCTATATAGGAAATCTAAGGGAGTAGGATTTGTATGTTAATCTTTAAGTGTGGTGGTTAATGAGATCTAAAACTTTCAAATTCTTTAGTATCACGTTGTCTTATGTCTTAATGTCTCTTTAAAAAATTATTATTAATAGCTGTATACGATCGAATGCGAGCAGATCAGAAGAAATTTGGTAAAGCATCATGGGCAGCAGCTGCAGAACGAATGGAAAAACTCCAGTATGCAGTTTCTAAGGAGACTTTGCAGATGATGAGAGCAAAAGAGATCTGTTTGGAACAGAGGAAACATGCGCTAAAAGAAGAGGTAACAAAAACCATCAGAAAAATATATAAAATTTAAAAATAAGATTTGCTATTTGATTTTATATTTTTACAGGATTGGCATTTTCTGACTCTATAGGCAGTTAATTTTGCAGTGTTTCCATGAGTTAATACTCATGATGATTTGATGATTTCATGATGATTTGAGTTGCCAGTAGAAGAGTTGGATGTATACAGTATTCTCGTAAGCGTTGCGGTGTGATTGTAGGCAGCAGTACACTATTTAAAAAGCTGACGTTAGAATTTCATCGTTGTCTTCTAAGTGTTTTGTACTATAAGGTTCAAAGCTCTGACAGTTATTTTTTTATTTTATTTTTTTAAAGTTTTATTTGTTTAGAGAGAGACCTTGCGATTGGGGGAGGGGCAGAGATAGATGGAGACCGTGAATCCCCAGCACCCTCTGTGCTGCCAGCAGACAGCCTGACACGGGAGCTTGAGTTCATGAATCTGTGAGATCCTGACCTGAGCCAAAACCAAGAGTCAGATGCTTATCTGACTGAGCCACGCAGGGGCTCCTCAAAGCTCTGACAATTATTTAAAAAGATTTACTGCCCAGAGAAATACAGAAAAATCCCAAGGCAGAAGAATTTTATTTGACTATATTATGTTCAGACCATTACCTCTTGGAGCTTCCCATTTTATTCTTACTGGAACACATTAGGATCCACAGAGGTCCAGTTTTCTTGACTGTGCTTAATTAAGACCTCTTCATGAATCCTCTTCTACTCCGAAAAGAATAGTTTTACAGATCCTTGAAAAAGTTGCTGATAGACATTTTTAGAATTTATCTGAAGGATCTTTTAAAAATTAACTACTCTTTTTCATCATCTTCCTGTTCATGAGTGTTTTTAGTACCCTCATACTATCTAGTGCATGCAATGTGGAATAATGCCCAGGTCTTGCTTGAAAATATTGAAATCATAAATTATACTATTTTTATTACTTCCAAGACCATTATTTTTAAACACTATTAAACACTTCATGTTTTATTATTAAATTGGACCAGAACAGATGGCTTTGTTTTTTAATTTTTTAATTTATATCCAAATTAGTTAGCATATAGTTCAGAAGTAGATTCCTTAATGCCCCTTACCCATTTAGCCCATCCCCCTCCCGGAACCCCTCCAGCATCCCTCTGTTCTCCATAGTTAAGAGTCTGTTATGTTTTGTCCCCCTCCCTGTTTTTATATTATTTTTGCTTCCCTTCCCTTATGTTCATCTATTCTGTATCTTAAAGTCCTCATATGAGTGAAGTCCTATGATATTTGTCTTTCTCTAATTTCAGTTAGTATAATACCCTCTAGTTCTATCCACGTAGTTGCAAAAGGCAAGATTTCATTCTTTTTTTCTTTTAATTTTTTTTTTTTTAATCGTTTATTTATTTTCGAGAGACATAGAGACAGAACGTGAGCAGGGGAGGGACAGAGAGAGAGGGAGACACAGAATCTGAAGCAGGCTCCAGATTCTGATGACGTGGGGCTCGAACTCACAGACAGTGAGATCATGACCTGAGCCGAAGTCAGCCGCTTAACCAACTGAGCCACCCAGGTGCCCCAAGATTTCATTCTTTTTGATTGCCAAGTAATACTCCATTGTGTGTGTATACATACACACACCATATCTTCTTTATCCATTCATCCATCGATGGACATTTAGGCTCTTTCCATACTTTGGCTATTATTGATAGCGCTGCTATAAACATTGGGGTGCATGTGCCCCTTCAAAACAGTATATGTATATCCCTCGTATAAATACCTAGTAGTGCAATTGCTGGGTTGTAGGGTAGTTCTAGTTCTATTTTCATTTTTTTGAGGAACCTCCATACCATTTTCCAGAGTGGCTGCCCCAGTTTGCATTCCCACCAGCAGTGCAAAAGAGATCCTCTTTCTCTGCATCCTCGCCAACTTCTGTGGTTGTCTGAGTTGTTAGTGTGAGCCATCTGACAGGTGTGAGGTGGTATCTCGTTGTGGTTTTGATTTGTATTTCCCTGATGATGAGTGAGCATTTTTTCATGTGTCTGTTGGCCACATGGAAGTCTTATTTGAAGAGTGTCTATTGATGTCTTTTCCCCGTTTCTTCACTGCATTATTTTTTGGGGGGGGGTATTGAGTTTGATTAAGTTCTTTATAGATTTCGGATACTATTTAACCCTTTATCTGATGTCACTTGCAAATATCTTCTCGCATTCCTTAGGTTACTTTTTATTTCTGTTGTTTCCTTGACTGTGCAGAAGCATTTTATTTTGATGAGGTCCCAGTAGTTCATTTTTGCTTTTGTTTCCCTTGTCTCTGGAGATGTGTTGAGTAAGAAGTTGCTGCAGCAAGGTCAGAGAGGTTCTTTCCTGCTTTCTCCTCAAGGATTTTGATGGCTTCCTGTCTTATCTTTAGGTCTTTAATCCATTTTGAGTTTATTTTCATGTATAGTTTAAGAAAGTGGTCTTGGTTCATTCTTCTGCATGTCGCTGTCCAGTTTTCCCAGCACCACTTGCTGAAGAGACTATCTTTATTCCATTGGATTTTCTTTCCTGCTCTGTCAAAGATTAGTTGGTCATGCATTTGTGGATCCATTTCCGAGTTCTGTATTCTGTTCCACTGATCTGAGGGTCTGTTTCTGTGCCAGTACCATACTGTCTTAATGATTACAGCTTTGTAATACAGCTTGAAGTCTGGGATTGTGATGCCTCCAGCTTCATTGTTCTTTTTAAAGGTTGCTTTGGCAATTCAGGATCTTTTCTGGTTCCATACTAATTTTAGGACTGTTTGTTCTAGCTCTGTGAAGAATGCTGGTGTTATTTTGATAGGGATTGCATTGAGTATATAGATTGCTTTGGATAGTATTGACATTTTAACAGTATTTGTTCTTTTCTATCCAGGAGCATGGAATATTTTTCTTTCTTTTTTTTTTTGTTTTGTTTTGTTTTGTTTTGTTTTGTTTTGTTTTCTTCAATTTCCTTAATAAGCTTTCTGTAGTTTTCAGTGTATAGACTTTTCACCTGTTTGATTAGATTTATTCCTAGGTATTATGGTTTTTGGTTCAATTGTATATGGGATTGATTCCTTGATTTCTCTTTCTGTTGCTTCATTGTTGGCTTATAGGAATGCAAACGATTTCTGTGCATTGATTTTGTATACTGCGACTTTGCTGAATTCATGGATCGGTTCTGGCAGTTTTTTGGTGGAATCTTTTGGATTTTTCATATAGAGTATCATGTCATCTGCCAAGAATGAATGTTTGACTTTCTCCTGGCCAATTTGGACGCCTCTTATTTCTTATCCATGTTCCTCAGGGACAGATGTCTTCTTATGAAAAGGGTATTCAAGTATCTACATTGGTCATTTGCTGATAGTTTTCCTAACTGTTAGAAGTAGCAAATCTTCATGTTGTTCAAGTGTACCTATAATTTTAAAAGTGAGTGAAGATTAAAGCTCATGTTCGGGATAAACCTAAGAGGGTGTTCTAAATGGTATATAGTGAGACTTTATGGTTTAGGCGCAACTGTTCAGTTTGTGGGTCCCCCCCCTTTAATGTTTATTTTGAGAGAGAGCACAAGCGAGAGGGGCAGAGAGAGAGTCCCACGCAGGCTCCATGTTGTCAGCAATGTATTGTATCATGCATTATTTCATTAATCCATTTTTGGAAAAACATGAAGAAGTCTCTTTTGGTCACTAGGCCATACATGAAATACACACACGTATATATTTTAATTTTTTAATTTACTTTTTGAGAGATAGAGTTTGCAAGTGGGTGAGCAGCGGAGAGCCTGATGCAGGGCTCAGACATACGAATTGAGAGATCATAACCTGAGTCGAAGTCCAGCACTAAACTGACAGAGCCACCCAGGTGCCCCGCATTCATTTTTTAGTAATGTATTCTTTAACCTCCGTGTTAATTGACAATAATAACAAATTATTTCTTCTGGTTGACTTCAAGTTTATATCATGTGGTCTGATAGTATGCATGGTATGGTCTCAGTCTTTTTATACTTGTTGAGCGCTTATTTGTGATCCAGTAGGAGATCCTGAAGGAGGATGTTCTGTGTGCCCTCAAAAAGAATGTGTATTCTGCTGCTTTCGGATGGAATGTTCTGAACATATCTATCTGATCCAATATGTTATTCAAAGCCATGGTTTTGGGGTGCCTGGGTGGCTCTCTCAGTTAAGCATCTGACTTCTGCTTAGGTTACGATCTCCCGGTTTGTGAGATTGAGCCGCCCATTGGTCTCTCTGCTGTTAGCATTAAGCTGGTTTTGGGTCCTCTGTCCTGTTCTCTGCCCCTCCCCCTCTCATTCATTCTCTGTCTCTCAAAATAAATAAACTTAAAAAAAAAAAAAAAAGCTATTGCTGTCTTGTTGATTTTCTGCTTAGGTGATCTGTCCATTGCTGTACATGGGGTGTTAAAGTCCCCTACTGCTGTTGTATTATTATCAGTGTTTTTATTTGTGTTTGTTTTTAATTGTTTTATGTATTTGGGTGCTGCCACGTTGGGGACATAGTGAAAATTGTTAGATCTTCGTGGATAGACTCCTTAATTATGATATAATGCCTCTTTTCATCTCTTTACAGTGTTTGGTTTAAAATCTACTTTGTCTGATAGAAGTAAGGTTACCTGGCTTTCTTTTGATGTGCATTAACATACTAGATGATTCTCCATCCCTTCATTTTCAATCTGCTGTTGTCTTTATGTCTCAAATGAGTCTCTTCTGGGCAGCATGTTGATGGGTTTGTTTTTATTTATCCATTCTGATACCCTATGTCTTTTGATTGGAGCATTTAGTTCATTTACATTTGGAGTGATTATTGATAGATATGAATTTAGCGTCTTTGGATTATGTGTAAAGTTGGTGTTTCTGGCGATGTCCTCTGTTCCTTTCTAGTCTTTGTTGCTTCCCGCTCCCCGCCAGAGTCCCCTTTTAATATTTCTTTCAGGGTTGGCTTAGCATGGTAACAAACCACTTTAGTTTTTGTTTCGAAAACCATGAATGTTTAATTTAGTTTTTTTTAATAGAATGATCTTTATATTGTTAATACCACATTTTGTGCATTCCTCAGTTGATGAATATTTGGGCTCTTTCTTTTGGAGCTATTATGAACCATGCTGCTATTAACAGTCATGTACAGGATTTTCATTTTATCTTGGTATATGCCTAGGAGAAAATTGCTCTTTAACTTTTTGAGGAACTGCCAGACTGTTTTTCTAAGTAGATGTTCCTAACCAGTGTACAACGGTTAGAATTTCTCCACATCTATCTCTACACAATCATTAATACTTAAAATTTGTCATCTCACTGTATTTTTAGATGCATTTCCCTCATGGTATTAATATTGAGAATCTCTGCATTTACTTATTAGCTACTTATTTATCTTCTAGGAGAAACATCTGTTGACACCTCTCACATTTTAAAATTGGGGTTTTCTTTATTAGTAAGTTAAAGGAGTTCTTTATATATTCCATATACAAGTCTTTTACAGGATACATAATTTGAAAATATTTGCTCCCATTCTGCAGATTGGTCATATTGGTTTCTAGAACATTGGATTTATGTGAAAGCAGTGTATTTTAGTCTCTACGGAAAAACAAAATGTCTCTGCTTTTATCAGTTCAGCTATATGAAATTTTTTGGCTTAGATAGTCCTTACATTTTATTTGCTACTAGTGTTAAAGGTAAAATTGTAACTTGTCCTGGAACTTTTTCACCCTATATTCAGAATCTCTTTGCAAGAATTTCAGTCCTACTCATGTTCTCCTCAAGCATTTCTACTACAATCTTCTTTTCCTAGTAAGCTTTCTCATCTATGTCACAAGGTGTCTGAAATATTAAGTTCCAGAAGTTTTAAAACTTAAAACCCTAGAATTTTTGTTTTGCTTTTAAATCCTAGCATTTTATTGCCTGGGAAGTTGATTACTATTCTTTGTCTTTATCACATGTGCTAGCTTTGTTGCCCTAACCAGGCTGACAGTGAATTAGAGAGTGCCTAAAAGAGTTGCTTAGGGTAAGATTTCTGACCATTTGCTATTGTAAGAACATTGTTCCTTTGGAGCTGGTCTAGGGTTGTAGAGGAAGGGCTGGGCTAAAATGAGCCCCAAGAGTCTAGGATCATTATCTGCAGGGTCATTTTCCCTGGGGCCACCCCATTACCTTAACAGTCTCCTTCTTAATGTTCTGGATTGTGTTTGAATTCTTCAAAGGGTTTGGTAAACCTACCAGTCATTCTTGCCAGGTTTATGCTTGAGTGTATATAATGTACGTATTGTGTTTTTATATATATCTATGATGTACTCACTAGTTTTATTAGCATTAATTTAAGGTGACCACATTACTCATGAGAAAAGAGCAAATATGAATTATTAAGCCCATCCCAAACAAATGGTTTGCCATTCAGACTTTATAATACAGTACCCTTCTGTTATTTAACTTATGGGGAGACTTTTGTTCTTTAAATAAATACAGTATATTGTGTCTTGGTATTTTTTGTTGTTTTTCTTTTTAGGATAAGACTCCTCCCTGATGTAACAACATAAAATACTTTAAAAATTAAAATCAGAGATTAAAAAATATTTTGTAATACTTGACATGAGTGTAATGCTGAACTTGAATTTCTTGAATATTATATTTTGCTATGTAAGCAAAATTACATTTGACATTTAAATTCTTTAACTCCTTTAATATGGTTTAGGAGTACATGCTATTCCTTTTAATACGTCTCCTTTATAAATGTTTCTGGATCTTGATTATAGTCATTCCTACCCTTTTTAGGTCCCAGCCTCCTGCCCTACTAAGAATATGAAAGCTGGCGGCAGGTGGGGGTGGTGTGCCTGGGTAACTCAGTCGGCTAAGCATCTGACGGTTAATTTTGCTCGGATCATGACCCACGGGGTGTTGGGATCGAGCCCCTTGTCTCTGCTCTGAGCGTGGAGCCAGTTTGCAGTTCTCTCCCTCTGTCCCTTTCCCCTGCTCTCCAACTTGCATACATGAGTGATAGTTCTCTCTCTCTCTCTCAAATAAAAAAAAATAGAATTGAAAGCTCTCTGTACTGAGAGAAATATGCATATGCACACAGTTCTGCAGACAAATTTAACAGGTTTGCAAATCATCTGTACCCGAACCTTTGAAACCAGATTGCCACTGGTGTTCAAATTTTCGCATCAAAAACTCCTGGAAACATTGGCGTCTCTTTGGGTTGATACCTTTGAAAGAACCCAGGGTGAGTTTGATTAGTCACAGCCACAGAACAATATGAAAATACATGTAATCACACAGGGTTAGAGGTTGTATATATGTAAGAAGTGTTATTAAAATAAGGATTATTAGTGAAATAAGGGGATTCTGTTTGTAGTTATTAATTGAAATGGATCGAGATGCTAGGATGAAGCATCAGAAAACACAATCACGTCTCATTTAGCATGTTTCCTCTTACCTTCTGGTTAACTATGTTCTCTGCTTAACCAGGAATTAACCAGAAAACTCTTTGGATGACAATCTTTGTTGAACATTCCAGAAAGATGCTAGTGTGTGTTCTTGTCTTGGCAGTGAATTCTAACCATTCCCCATACATTTTTTGATAAACTTTGATTCCTTGAGGTCCTCTCTATGCACATGTATAAACTGCTAGAATATTGAGCTGAATATATACCAGTCCTGAGGCTACTTCTCACAATCCATAATTTTGTTTTTCTCCTAAAATCATACAGCTAAAGTGTTTTTAAGGTTATATTCCCCTGTACCAGTTTTCTTTAAATCATCAAGTATTTATTGAGCATTTACAGTATACCCTAGGGGACAGTATACCCTAAGGGGCATAAGCTTAGGATCTAGACAGTGCTGTTCAGTAGAACTTCCTACACCAATGGATATGTTTTATATTTGCACTTTCCAGTAGTGTACCTACTACCCAAATATCTACTGAGCTGCTGAAAAGTGATTTATGTGACAGAGGAACAGAATTTTAATTTAATCTATATTCACATAGCCACATGCAGCTTCTGGCTACCATGTTTGGACAGAATAATAATGTAGATGCTGATTCTGCAGACTTATTACTTGCCTAACCTTGGGTGAATTAACTTCTCTATAAAAACATGATTAATAGATACCTTTTAGGAAAGTTATGATTCCATTGGTTAATGTACATAAGGTATTTAGCATAATGCCTGGCACACAGAGTAAGAACTCCATAAATCTTAGACATGATTAATCTATGTAAGGTATTATGCAAGTATCAAGGAAAGGAATACAAAGATCGGAAAAATCCAGTTCCCATGCTTCAAACAGTTGCATTTCCAATGGACCTTGCCAAAAAGTTTCAATAGCAACGGAGCTTTGTTGTGATGGACACAGTCTGAACAGAGGCAGGACAGCTAGGGTGCTAGTCCAGGCAGAGAGGCTGTTTTCTTGTTTTTAATTTATTAACAAACACATAGATAGTCTGTTCTCTATCTGCACAATAGAAATTTCAGTCTTTAAGTATAGAATGCTAGGTTCTACTCTAAAAGTTTTAATTTATATTACTTACGAAATTCTCTTTTAGCCACCTTGATTATATTTTAATATTGATTACAAAAATTAAATAGAAAAGTTTAAATGTTTTCGGCCCTATCTTTAGTGTTTTATGTATATTATCTCTTAAATCTCAAACATAACCTTTTATGCTACAAGCCTATAAGCCATTGTCTGAAATCTCTGAGGCCAGATACGTTTTAGAGTTCAAAGATCTTCAGATTTTAGACAGATAGGACATATAACTTCCAGACAAGTTTTACTATTCTATTAATGAAACATATTTACATTAAATGGAATAAATACGGATTCACATCATTTCTGATAGCTTCCTACAAATGGATTAGGAGATTAGGTTTTGACTTCAAAGAAATTATGGCTTTTTAGTTTCAGAGATTTCTGAAATATAGAATTCTAGATAATTCCTTCTGTTTATATGTATTCTCCGTATTTGTGCAGCTATTATTGGTAGAACCTCATATGCTTAGGTTTGTTTGGTACTAATTCTCATGTACTTTCCATCTTTGTCACATTGAAAAAGGGCTAGTCTTGACTGACAGCTTGCTGAGTTTGCCTTCAGTGTTATGTCTCTTTTGCCATACGTGGTTTTCTTGATGACTTTTTGAACCCTCACTTTATTTATTGCTAACTGTCGTATTTTCCGTAACTCAAAAAGCCAGCAGGTGCCCAGTGAGTATTTGTTGAATGAACGGCTCCACCCACAGATACTGTGCAAGCTCTATTTTTCATAGCTCCTCGCATGTCATGGGTTTTTTCTAGCATAGTAGAGGGAAACGATAGGGGCATCATTAGTTTGTATAAATTGGTTTATGTCTTGTTTCATGGTATAGTATACTCAAAATAGGTATACAAGAAAAACATGGTTATTGTGCGTGGTGAGAATGATTATCATTGGGGTCAGTAATGTATGGTGTCCTTATGTGGATGTTTGGATGTTGATTGGTACTTCATTGGGTACTTCGTTTCCTTGCTAGATTTACTGTAAGAACATTTTTATTTGTTTTCTTTTCCGTATTTATTAGAATGGTGCTCCCTAGTTAGGACTGGTGGAAAGGCCGTTCTTCTAGGAATTGGGAGAATTGGATCAGGCACAACATTGCTGGTATTACCTTGGTTACACTGGGAAGGCAGTTTATTTTGGGGGTCTTGACATCCTGATACCAAAAGTTTGTTCAGAATGTAAAAGTTGAGCTGAGTAAAATTTCAAGATAGCAAAGTGTGAAAACTTGGTATTTGATTGTCTCCTCCTTTGAGCACTTACCCTATTTTCTAGGGTTCTTTATTGCCCAGGGAAGCAGTGCCCCCAGGCATAACAAAGGTGCCCCAACTATAGCACCTACCTTCTCTGCACTGTTCCATTGTCCAGAATTAGTATTCCTTACACTCTTGATTCCCATTCCCTTAGTTCTGTGCCTGGCTGCTGAATTACGTACCAGGGGAAAATCACTTTGGAAATTACAGCTATTATAGGGAAGGCGTTTGGAGCAGCATAGGCTTCCCATAACTCTGCATGTCTTTCACTGCCCCCATATCAAAGTTTAAATAAACCTTAGAGCACAGTTTGACCCTCCCAAATTTCCCTGATTTGTCTTTTATCTCTTTCTCTTTAGTTTATCCCATAAAAATTACCTCTACTGCAGTCCTTACAACCCTTTGACTTGTCATGATGCCCATCATTGCTTTATTGTTTGTTCTTTCAGAGGTTGGGATTCAGTAGATCCTCTGTCTGCACTTCTGCCTCTGATGAGGTTTTTTCATTTTTAAACCTTGCAATGGCAATCTGCCTCTTGACTTCCTTGCTTTGAATGGAACTCAGTAAACCAGAAAGTTGGGAATGAGGTCACTTCTTGTAAGAAAACATCCGTTACTTTCTCAGTTTGATACTTGATATTTGCTGACAATGTAAAATTATGTCAAGGGGATTTCAGCTTTCTTGCCTTAGCCAAAGTATTGGACAAGTGTCAAATTTAGAGAGTATAGGGAAGCCCTAGCACAGTGACATGAATATGGCAGATAAAGAGACAGTGAAGGTGGAACTAATAGCCTCAGACCTTGATCTCAACAGTGTCACTGTACATGAAGGTTTTAGACTGATACACACTAAGGTTTTATCTTAACCAATTATAGTTTTGCAGAGAATAAAGCCTTTAACATTATGTATTTTATTTATTTATTAAAGATTAATCTCACTAGTTTTTTTTTTAAGTTTATTTATTTTTCAGACTGAGCAAAGGAAGGACAGAGAGAGAGAGAGAGAGGAAGAGAGAGAGAATCCCCACCAGACTCTGCACTGTCAGTGCAAAGCCTGACATGGGACTCAGTCTCACAAACCTTGAGATCACGACCTGAACCAAAACCAAGAGTTGGATGCTTGACCAACTGAGCCACCCCGGCGCCCCAACATTATTTGTATGCTGTGCTCACAGAAAGTGTGGGTGCTGATAACAGAGGAATATGCATTCTGGAGCTGTGGTCTCCAGAGTTAAGATAAGAAGCCCCAAGACAGTATGCAAAAGGAAGTTTGCACTTTAAAGTGAGACTGAGAGTCTCAGAAAAGAAATGACATCTACGTTCATATTTTATGACTTAGGACCAGAACAGCAGGATTTCATTTTGTCAGCATTCTCCTCCATGAGCCACTGTAATGGAATCTTTTTGTGGTTTGTCCCATATTTACTGTTTGTCACTCATAAAATATTTCCTAATGCAGCAGAATCAGTGGACTTACAATTCATATATTTAATGTAAACTTTTTTATAACATTTATTAAAGAGCACCATACTTAATCAACCCGATTATTTTTAAGTGTATACCATTGCATATTTAGATCACAGACTAAGTGTTGCTTTGCAGTTTACAAGGAACTTGAGGGGCACCTGGGTGGCTCAGTTGGTTAAGCATCCAGCTCTTGATTTCAACTCTCGTCATGATCTCACGGTTCATAGGATCGGTTTGTGGGATTGAGCCCTGTGCTGGGACAGGGCTGACAGCGTGGAGCCTGCTTGGGATTCTCTCTCTGACTCTCTCTCTCTCTCTTTCTCTCTCAAAATAAATAAATCAACCTTAAAAAAAAAAAAAGACCTTGAAATTAGGTGCTTGCTAAAAAAATATTCTAGTCTTCAGGTAAGACTGTTGGATATGAATTTAAAGGAAAGGCTGTACTCTTGTTTAGTCTTTTTTTTTTTTTTTTATGTTTATTTTTAGAGAGTGAGCAGGGGAGGGGCAGAGAGAGAGGGAACAGAGGATCTGAAACGGGCTACCAAGTATCTCCTTGGTATTCTGGGAGCCCCAGGTCACCCCTCAAAGGAGCTCACAAACATTTCCCTCCTTTTCCTCTGCTCCTCCTCCACCCCCTTTAATAGTCATTCACTGGGATGCCACTTGAGGCCTGGGCCTCGTCACCAATGCTGCTTGTTCTTCAGGGCACACTGATACCTGTGACAGTTTCCTCCTCGAGTTTCCAAGCTTGAACATTTAAACTGCTAAAGTGGTAGCACTGTGTTCTTAGAAGAAATGTTCTGAGAGGAATGCTTTGCTCTCTCACATGCCTGTCCTTCAGAGACTCCTGAAGAGCCATTCTGTCAGCTCCTCCTTACAGCCGTCTTTCTTCACAGACCCAAGTAGGAATCCGTGGAAATAATGGGGTTGGGGACTAGTATCTGCAGCATATTTTGCTCATAGTAATTTCCTTCTGACACTTGGCAAAATCTCTTCTCCCTCTCTTTTCTGGGCCAAAAGCGAATCAACCAACCAAGCAAACTTCATGCAAGAACACTCACCACTTCATGAGATATGCCTAGAAATGTTTGAATCTCACCTTAGGTTGGATGTAGGATGGTAACTGCATTTACGTAAAGATGCTGGTTGTTATTGTCAGTAGATTGCAGGGATTTTCATATGGTCATTTCTGTCCTGCTGTTGTCGCACCCATTCACCTTGCTTGCTCCCCCACTGACCAGATCCTAGAAGCTAGCAAGGCTGTGACCATGGAGCAAAACACAGCTCTGATGTGTAGGGTGACCAGACTTCTACCCCTTAGTTGTAACTATCTGAGTATGGCTGAATCTTATTTACATATCTTATTCTTTCATGTATAATCTCATTCATATATGGAAGGGATAACTGCCCAAGTTAGTACATCCACTTTTGAGGAAAGAACACTGTTAATATTTGTGTCAGAATAATTAGAATACCATATTATCCTAAATATGAGCTGTGATATGAATAAACTTTAATTTAAAATGTTATTTTTACTATGCTTGCCTAGTTATTTCCAAAACTATATGTTTGAATTACTGCTGTTTTTCTGTCTTTGAAGAAATCTTCACTTCTTGTATATAGGATTCTTTTTGGGAACAGTTGCTTTGTGGATTTATGCTGTTTGATTAGTATTCATTTCTAATCCTAAACGACCATTTTTTTCTTGTCCCAACCAATTAGAAATGTTCTTATTTTTATTTTCAATGCAGATGCAGAGTTTGCAGGGTGGTACAGAAGCCATAGCCCGACTGGATCAGTTAGAAGCTGATTATTATGACCTGCAACTTCAGTTGTATGAAGTACAGTTTGAAATCCTGAAGTGTGAAGAGTTACTATTGACAGCACAACTGGAAAGCATCAAAAGACTTATATCGGGTATGATGTGCATTCAACCACATAAATCCAGAAAAAAATACATATATGTAGGCGAAATACCTAGTCGCCTGCTGCTGCCTCTGTTGAGACTAAAACCTTTTAAAGGAGCTCGGAAACTCAAGTTATTTAGTAGACTCAGCAATGCAGATATGTTATTGCCTTTGTAAAATTCTCACTTTGTAAGGCTGTTTTAGCCAGAAAAATTTGAATTTAGGCGATGATACTTAACATTTATCGAGCACTTTACTGTGTGCCACACACTGCTGAGCGCTTTGTACACACACTCACCTCGAAGGTAGATTTCCTTATTACCATCATTTTACGAAGAAGCTCAAGGGGCAACGACGTCGCCTGAGGTTACAAAGCTGATAAGTGGCTTAGAACTCTGTTCCGTCAGGCTCCATGAGTTCCTGCTTTTAACCACTACCCCTTGTTGCTGTTTTGTTACAGAAAAGAGAGATGAGGTGGTATATTATGACACTTATGAAAGCATGGAGGCCATGCTGGAGAAGGAAGAGCTGGCAGCGTCTGTGCACTTACAGAGAGAAGAGCTACAGAAACTTCAGCAGAAAGCACGCCAGCTGGAAGCAAGACGTGGACGAGTTTCAGCCAAGAAAGCCTACCTCAGAAATAAAAAGGTATATAATAGCTTAGGTTATTTATCAAATATATAGCCTTAATTTTAAGACTTGTTAGTCATTACTTAATCCTTGACCCATATCTAATCATCGTATCCTGGTTTGTCACTAGCACTTGGATGTTTTAAAACCAAGTGAGAGTCACCTCTGCTCAATACTCCGGCCATTACATTAACATTATAGAGTTTTCTGAGAACTGCCCTGTTAAACACATTAGAACAGCCAGCGATGATATGCTGTTTACCCCTTGCACCCTGAAAGTGACTCTGGTAAAGCACAGGATTGCAGGATCCCATGTAATGCAATTCCCAGCTCCTGATTATTTAAGGAGGCCAGTGCTATTCTATAATTATGTCTTGGTTCTGACCTCAGTCTTGAATGAATTCTCTATTTAAAAAAATTAATCCGTATTCTTCACTCTTCACTCTTTTATTAATTTAAATCTGGGGTAGGGAAGTTCACTCCTGGAGAATCTGCCCATTTACACCAGCAGCCTCAAACCTCCTGCAACTCATCACATCACACAGGGTTAGGGGCTCTAAACTGTCTTGCCCTTCCCTCATACCCCAGCCCTCACCCACCACCTGAGGTGGGAGAACTACAGGGGTAAAAGGAGTGATAAAAGATGGCTAGAAAGAGAGGAAACTGGATAATGAGAAAATCAACTCTATGATACAAAAAATGAAAATATGCCCTTCCATGTAACATTGTCCTTTATTCCTTGTCTGTGTGTCAGCATGCTCCCAGTCTCAGGGTTTGGGTTTACCCAGCATCCACAATAGGATTTCATACCCAGGGGAGTGCTAGTGACTTTAAGTCATGCCCTGCCTTTCCACTTGAGAAAATGATGGTCTCTGGCTATGCCATAAACACTTGAAGTCTACACTTTGTGATTAGATTTTTTTTTTTTTTTTTTTTTTTTAACCAGAGAGTGAATGAACAGGGGAGGTGCAGAGGGAGAGAGAGAATCTTAAGAATAAGGCTCCACACCCAGTGCAGAGCCAGACTCGGGACTCATTCACAAAACTGTGAGATCATGACCTGAGCTGAAGTTAAGAGTTGGATGTTTAACTGACTGAGCCATCCAGGTGCCACTGTGAATACATTTTTAAAGAAGAAAATTATTTATGCATTTTTATCTTCTTTAATGATATCAGTAATCAAATGAGTTAATACTCTTTTGTAAAGTTGAGAAAGCCCCCAAAATCAAAAACATTCTCATACTTGATTTGGTGACAAACCCAGAGCTGAGAGGAAGCTGTCCATGTGATAGTCTCCTTAACTTTGACTATTCATATGTTTCACTGCAACAATGTTAGTCTTAGTCTTATAGGGTGCTACTTCAAACCTTGCTGGAGTTACTGGGTAATGTATATGCAACATAATGCCTTTCTAAAATCTGAAAATAAGGGGTTATGGGCCTATATCCTCATCTTATAATCAAGGGAATCAAGACTACTGGTAGCTAAGTAAACCACCCAAGCAAAAGCAACTAATATGGGGCAAAGGTAGGATTCTGTCTTAGGTCTAAGTGACATAGAAGCCTGAGTCATTGTATCACTATATCTTGTTACTTACATAGAGTATTACCTTTGTTATCCCCTGGAGACTGCCCCAAACAGGTTAATTTCACCATTCCTACTGGTTAAGCAATAGAGTCAACCTAGTGTGGGTAAAAAATATAATACAGTTGCTTTAAACTCTAGTTCACCAGCTTAAAAGATCATTCATTATCTCACTTTCTCTGGTTAAAAGTTTGTATCGTTTTGAGAGTGTTGGAAACTAATGGCCACCTTTTGACCTGGAGGATTTCTCCAGGAAGACCCAGGGAAAATGAAGACTTAGCATGGTGTCACTAAAAAGTTTACAGTTAATAGTGCATTATTTCCTAGTTAATTATTATGTTTTTATTTATTTTGAGAGAGGGAGAGTATGTGCTAACAGGGGAGGAACAGAGAGAGGAGGAGAGAGAATCCGAAGATGTGGGGTTCAGTCTCAAGAACCATGAGAGGTCATGACCTGAGCTGAAATCAAGAGTCGGATGCTTAACTGTGACTGAACCACAAGGCTCCCCTCTTTCTTTCTTTTTTAAATCTTTATTTACTTTGAAAGAGAGCATGTGCAGGGGAGGGGTGGAAAGGGAAAGAGAATCCCAAGCAGGCTCTGCTCTGTCAACACAGAGCCTGATGCACGGCTCCATCCCGCCTACCATGAGATCATGACCTGAGTCAACATGATGATTTGGATGCTCAATTGACTGAGCTGTCCAGGTGGCTCTGGACAGCCTCTTTTTGTTCTTAATCATCTAAACATAAGATACAGACGTCATGATGTTATTTAAAGCACTCCAGGCAAAGTCATGTTCTTTAACCCACCAGAGTTTAAGACTACAAACTTTAAGCCAAAAGCTGTAAATCCTTTTTTTGCCCAGCATAGTTTAAAGACTACAGTAAGGGACACCTTGCTGACTCAGTGCGTACAGCATGTGACTCTTGATCTTGGGGTTGTAAATTTGAGCCCCACATTGGGTGTAGAGATTACTTTAAAAAAATAGAAATTACAATAAGATGTAGAATCTTTTGGCCACAGACTTCAGAACTAAAAGAAACCTGTGAGATTACCTAAGGACACCCTCTTCCACTCTATCTTCTCCCATTCTCCCCATCGAGAGAGAGAGTGAGAGGGAGAGAGGGAGAGGGAGAGAGAGGGAGGGAGGGAGAGAGAGAAAGAGAAAGAGAAAGGGAGAGAGAGAAATGAGTTCTAGAGAAGTTAACAGTTTTGTTTTTTTAAGATCCTGATGATTTGGCTCTTGCTGCTTCAGTACTCCAGATGAGCAATCAGAGTTGGTTTATTACTCAGTGTTTTCGTGTGTAGGTGCATGTTAAGATTGAAACTAAACTGAATAACATAAGCCCTGGTGTGGTGTTTTGAGTCTTTCAGGTTTCACTTATATTAAAACACCTTTTATGTATTTATAGGAAATTTGTATTGCAAAACACAATGAAAAGTTCCAGCAACGTCTTCGGAGTGAAGATGAATACAGAACCCATCACACAGTACAACTAGTAAGTTTGGACTCAGGGAGACTTAGAACAAAACTGATTTTGTACATGTCTCAAAGTGGATAAAATTTATACAAAATAAGAAAATGTAAATAGATATTAGCGTTAATTTCATATATATATATGTGTGCAGTTCAATACATACGCATATACACACACATTATTAAGAGCAGTTTTAGATGTACCGAGAAGGTAATAGACAGTTCCCATATACCTCCACACACTCACAGCTTCCTCTACCAAGCAAAGAGTAGTATATTTGTTACCGTCAGTGAACCAACACTGATACGTCATTATCACTGAACGTCCGTAGTTTACATTAGAGATCATTCTTACTGCCCATATGTACTATTTTTGACAAACGTGTAATGATATGAATCTGCCATTATAATATCATAGAAAATATTTTTACTGCCCTCAAAATGTCCCGTGTTCCATCTGTTCATCTCCCTTTCTCTTCCCATCCCTGGCAACCGCCGATCTTTTTACTGTCTCCACAGTTTTATCCTCTCCAGAATGTTTAATTGTAATCCTACAGCATGTAGCCTTTTTGGATTGCTTTACCTTAATAATATGCTTTTAAGATTTCTCCATGCATTCTCATGGCTTGATAGCTCATTTCTTCTTAGCACTGAATAGTAATCCATTGTCTGGGAAAACACACATTATTTATTTTTAAAATTTGGTTTATGTAGGCTCCACACTCAGTGTGGGGCTTGAACTCATGACCCCGAGATGAAGAGGCATAGGCTGTACTAACAGCCTCGAGGTGCCCTGGTATCACAGTTTATTTATCCATTCACCTACTGAGACATGTTGGTTGTTCCCAAATTTTGGCAGTTAGGAATAAAGTTGCTATAAACGTTGATACAGTTTTTGTGTGCACGTAAGTTTTCATCTCTTGGGTAAATACCGAGGTGCATGCTTGCTGGATCATAGCGCAAGAGTTTGTTTAAAATTGTAGGCAACTGCCAAACTGTCTTCCAGAGTGGCTGTACCATTTTGCATTGCTACCAGCAATGAGCGAGAGAGTTCCTCTTGCTCCATATCCCTAACAGCATTCTATGTTGTCAGTGTTTTGTATTCTAGCCATCAAAAGGCATGTAGTACGCAATGGTGATTTTAGTTTGCAGTTTCTAGTGGCATATGATAATGAGCATCTTTTCATAATGCTTTTTTGTCATCTCTCTTCTTTGCTGAGGTTATGTCCAGATCTTTTGCTCATTTTTTAAACTAGGTTGTTTTCTTACTATTTTTTGAGTTTTAAGAATTCTTTGTATATTCTGGACTTCGCAAGTATATTCTCCCAATTTCTGGCTTGTGTTTTCATTCTCTTAACATCTCGTGCAAAACAGAATTTTATAATTTTAATGTTAATGAAGTCCAACTAGTCAGTTCTTTCTTTCATGAGTTGTACTTTTGGTGCTGTATCTAAAAAATCCTCACCAAGCCCATGGTCATCTATATTTTCTCCTGTGTTAGGTTGCCGGAGCCTTACAATTTTCTACATTTAGGTCTGTGATCTGTTTTGAGTTAAAGTACATAAAGGTTGTAAGATCTGTGGCTAAATTTTTTTTTAATGTGGATGTCTAGTAGTTCCAACACCATTTGTTGAAAAAAACTGTCATTTCTCTTCATTGGATTGCCTTTGCTCTTTTGTTAAAGATCAGTTGATTGAATTTGTTTGGGTCTCCTGTGCTCTGTGTTCTGTTATCTAAGTCTTTTGCCTCTCCAAAGAAAACCTTTGAATCAGCTTGTCAGTATCCACAAGATAAGTGACTGAGATTTTGATTAGGATTATGTCAAATCTGTAGGTCAAATTTGGAAATCGTTGGCACCTTAACAATAGTGAGTCTTCCTGTCTGTAAACAAGGAATAATAGCTCCCTGATTATTTAGATCTTTGATTTCTTCAAGTTTAGTAGTTTGCCTTATTTAGGTCTTACACATATTTTATCAGATTTGTATCTAAATTATTAATTTATGCCTAAATTTTTCTTTTTGATGGTAATATAAATAGTTTTTAATATCAAACTCTAGATGTTCCTTGCTGGTATATTAGAAAGCAGTTGACTTTTATATGTCAGTATTGTATCCTGCAACCTGTAGCTACCATTTGTCACCCCACAACACTATTACAGTACTGTTGACAATATTCCATATGCTGTGCCTTTTATCACCATGAGTTATTGATTTCTTAACTGGAAGCCTGTACCTCCCATTCCCTTTCACCCTCTTTTGCCCACCCACTCATTTACCTTCCCTCTGGAAACCACCAGTTTGTTCTTTGTATTAATGGGTTTTTTCATACCTTTTTTGTTTGTTTTTTAATTCCATACTATAAGTGAAATTATATCCTCTACGTCCATCCATGTTACTACAGATTGTAAAGTCTTGTTCTTTTTATGGCTGAGTAGTATTTCATTGTATACATTCATCTCTATCCGTTCATCTTTCAGTGGACACTTAGGTTGCTTCCATATTTTTGGCAATTTTAAACAATGCTGCAGTAAACATAGGGGTGCACATATCTCTTCGAATTAGAATTTTTTGTATTCTTTGGGTAAATACCCAAAAGTGGAATTACTAGATCATAGGGTATTTTCAAAAAAATTTAAGTTTATTTATTTATTTTGAAAGAGAGAGAAAGCACAAGGTGGTGGGGCTGGGGATGGTCAGAGAATACTAAGAAGGCTCTGCACAACAGTGTAGAGCCGATGTGGGGCTTGAACTCACGAACTATGAGGTCATGACTTGAGCCAAAGTTGGATGCTCAGCTGACTGAGCCACCCAGCCGCCCCGGGGTATTTCTGGTTTTAGTTTTTTGAGGAACATCCATATTATTTTCCACAGTGGCTGCACCATTTTACATTCCCACTAACAGTGTATGAGGGTTTCTTTTATCCACATCCTTGCCACCACTTATTTCTTGTCTTTTTGATTCTAGCCATTTTGACAGGTGTGAGGTGATGTCCTTGTGGTTTTGATTTGTATTTCCCTGATTATTAGTGATGTTGAGTATGTTTTCATATGTCTCTTGGCCTTTTGCGTGTCCTCTGCCCATTTTTAAAGCAGATTATTATTATTTTCTTTGGTGTTGAGTTGTAAAAGTTCTTTATATATTTTGGGTATTAATTCCTTATTGGACATAACATTTGCAAATATATTCTTCCACTCAGTAGGATGCCTCTTTGTTCTGTTGATGGTCATGCCAGAACTTTTTATATTTGTGTAGGCCCAGTAGTTTATTTTTGGTTTTGTTTCCTTTGCCTTAGGGGTCCAGTCTAGAAAAATGTTGCTAAGACCAGTGTCCAAGAGATTACTGCCTATGCTCTCTTGCAGGAACTACCTCCTTTTTACCACCTCCTCCTCCTCCTCCAGTAGGCCCATTTCTTCCTTGGTGCTTGACAGCTAACGTCTCTGTTTAACATGCCTACCACATACCTCACCACCACTTACATCCTTGCTTCTCTCCTAGGGCTTAATAAGGGCCTGGCTGACAGATAATTGGTAAGCATTTCATGGAAGAACGGAATTTCCTTATCTTAAGCACCTTTTCCCCTACCATATTACTCTCTTAGATGGTACATTTTTAAATACTTTGAGAGAGAGACTGCAAGTAGGGAAGGGGGAGAGAGAATCCCAAGCAGGTTTACACTGTCAGCAGAGCCCGGTGCACGGCTTTATCCCACGAACCAGGAGTTCATGACCTCTGAGCCAAAATCAAGAGTCAGACACTTAACCGACTGAGGGACCCAGGTGCTCCTCTCTTAGATGGTATTTTAACATGGCATCTTTTTTACTCTGTGTTCTTAAAATTTTCTTGTTTTTTACTTAATATTTTGTAACATTGTCCTATTATCTAAGCAAGGTGAATTTTTTCCTGAGGAATTGAATATCTTGCTGTGTTTAAAAAAAAACATTGTAAACTTCTGGAGTGCTACTTTAAAAATCCTTCTATTATGAGCAGTTTTATTTAGTGATTTGCAAAAAATGCTTCTCAACCATTTCTATGCATTTTTTAAAAGAAACCTCATTGTGTTTATAAAGAGACACACATCATCATTACAAAAGATTAAAGCAATACAGGAAAAAGTCAAAAGCAAAAAAATCAAGACCAAAATAGATTATCACAACTTTTCTATTCCTGAGTTTATTTTGATTTATCTTGGACTTGGTTAAATTTCATGAAGGTACTATTTCAGGAACGTTTCATGGTTACCATAAGGTGTTCTGGCATATTTTGGGAATGCTTGTCCATTTCCTTTCTAAGTAAGAAAACAGTTTGTCTAGGTCACAGTGTCATATTTTCTATCAAACTTTGGGAGACATTGTTACACTTTTTGTAGCATTGAATGTTGCCGCAGAGAGACCTGGAGTCTCCCCTCCCCCCACCCATCTTCTGCCTGAATAGTCACACAGTCTTTTGTTTATTGCAGAAGTCTAGTGACTTTATCAGGTGACCAGGGTGCAACAGTTTTCTGAAACACGATGTTCACTTTCTGCCTGAAGATTCAAGTCATTTTAGAGTTTGATGTAATCATCCACAACCAGTGAAGCAGTAACTCCTACTGAAAATTGCCCAGGGAAAAGCTGGTGGGAAAGAAGAGAGATAATAGAGTAAGAGAATAATGGAAGATTGAATTTGAATAGGATGAATGGAAGAGAGACAAGTTAATGACACACTAGAGACCAGTGGCCTCTGCACACAAAATTAACTGGTCTTGTAGGAGGTATCTCCAAGTTTTTAAAACAAAGCAGGAAATAAAGCCATAACCTATTTGCATAGTTCAGTAGCCTTTTATTTAATATTCTGCAAAATGAGATTTAATTACATATCTTACAGTTGATTCAGCAGTATGGAGAATTTTCTAGTATAGTTAATATACACTGTACTGTTTGGTTCAGGTGTACAATATAGTGAATCACCAGTTGTTTACATTACTCAGTGCTCATCGTGATAAATGTACTCCTAATCCCCTTCAACCTAGCTCATCCACCACCACCCCCACCCCCCCATTTCTGCTCTGGTAACCTATCTGTTTGTTCTCTGTAGTTAAGAGTCTGTTTCTTGGTTTGTGTTTTTTCCTTTGCTCAGTTTTTAAATTTCTTCAATTCCACAAATGAGTGAAATCATATGGTATTTGTCTTTCTCTGAGTTTTTTTCCACTTCACAGTATACTCTGTAGCTTCATCCATGTTGTTGCAGTTGGCAAGTTTTCATTATTTTTATGGCTGAGTAATACTCCATTGCATGTATATATACCACATCGTCTTTATCCATTAATGGATTCATGTATAATGCAAGAAATACTTTTTCTAACTGTTGGTTATGTTGGTTGAACTAATGTATGTACAGTATCTAAATTACTGGTCAGGTGGTTGCTGATTTTACTTTTAAGGTCAACTATTTAATTGAGCAGAATATAGCAGCTACAAGTATCTTAACACTTAAATTGTTTAAGCCACAACCCCAAAGGAACATTTTTTAGTTCAGGGAAGATCTGATTTTATTTCAGAGTAAACATCTTTAATTGGGTACATGCAAAATTGAAACAGTATTGTTTTTGTCAGCCTGTCATTCTGGATTTTAAAATTATGATTTTTATTTAAAACTGGTAGCTTCATGCCATGCACACTGTTTAATGAATTATTCTTTTTAGTTACCCATTTTACTTACTGGGAGAGCTCTCTTTTTTCCCTATAAATAATAAAAGTAAATGGGACACATCATAATGGAATTACTATTAATTTTTTATTAGAAGAGAGAAAAATTACATGACGAAGAAGAAAGAAAAAGTGCCTGGGTTAGCCAAGAGAGACAAAGAACATTGGATAGACTTCGAACTTTTAAACAGGTAATAAAAGTATGGCCAATCTGTTGTTTTTCACTGCTTTTTAAACAGCTGTATACACACTCCTGTTAGAAGATTATGAGAAAAATTTGGTGTTCCCTTTTATTACTTAGAAAATAAAATTATTTTAATTTGATTGCAGGGCTGACTTTCTTCCAGTTGTATCCAGAATTAATATTCTTGTGCCGGTGGCCTAGCACTTTAGTAGTGTAGGAGGAGTGGTCAGGGCTTCTGGAAAACCTGAATTCTTACCGAGTTTTATAAAATTAATTAGTTCACAGCTGACTATCCATTTCAGGCATGAACTTGTTATCGGTACCACTTTCAGTAACCTTACGGTGGTAATCTATGGAAGTGACCAGTGGCAGAATTAGAAAATGGAACAGCTTACATCAGAAATGATTTGGCAGTTGTGCTAAGTGCTCAGGAGTCTTTATTTCCACTGTCCATGCTGAGGTATCACCATATAGGTGAAGGAAGCTTTTGATGAAATCCATTTAGTATTATACTGAAGAGTATATGGGGGTTGTGGACAAGATAAACCTTATATTAAGTAAATGTTGTTCACCAAATCCGTTAATGCTAGGTTTTAGTATAGTAAAAGAATGAGTAGTTGTGTATATCACTGCTTGAAAAATTTTATTCTCTCTCCTTTTATCATAAAATGTACCTATTGTTTTGAGAGTCTTTTAAAGCCCAAGAAACTTTTTAAAAAGAAGATTAATTTTTTAATATGTAAGCAACTAAATACATGTAAGAAACTAATAGTTTCATGCTTTGTATATACCAATAGCGTTTTGTTTTTTTTTTTAAATGTTTAATGCTGAGAGACGGAGCACAAACAGGGAAGGGATGAGAGAGAGGGAGACACAGAATCAAAGCAGGCTGCAGGCTCTGAGCTGTCAGCACCCATAAACCATGAGATCATGACCTGAGCCTAAGTTGGATGCTTGACTGTAATTTCAGTCATTGAAGATCCTATGGTAATTTTGAGTAGTTGACTTCCTAAGTGGTAAGAAAGAACAGGGCCTTGATAAAGGATTTGATAAGCAAATAGAGTTTGATGAAATTGTTAAAAGCAATTAGGCTTTGGTATTCTGGCCTTCTGTTTAACTTTATTAAAGAATTTCCCCTGAAAATGACAAAAGCTCCAAAGTAACATCTTGTACCTGAAGGAGAAAATAGCCATTTATCCATAAATTGTTTTAAAATAATTTGACCAGTTATAATCACTTCTAATTTTTTAGAGGTACCCTGGCCAAGTCATACTTAAATCAACCAGATTGCGACTGGCTCATGCAAGAAGAAGAAGCACAGCCAGTCCTGTGCCCTGTGAGGACCAGTGTGACTCTCTGCCAGGAGCGCTCCAGGTAGAAGGGAAAAGTGAACAGGTGGAGGAAGCAATCGGCAAGCTTGGGTCATCACAGAAAACAGAAGCCCAGAGCCTCACACAACTTGAAGATACTCCGTTGGCACAACTTGAAGCCACTTCATTACCTCTCAGTGGTGTTACCTCTGAACTGCCGCCCACTGTTTCTCTTCCACTTTTGAATAATACTGACCTCGAACCAGGTTCTGTTACCATAGATCCAATCCCCCCACCTCTTCCTCCAACACCACCTCCCCCGCCACCGCCTCCCCCTCCCCCACCGCCACCACCTCTGCCTGTTGCTAAAGACAGTTCCCCAGAGACACTGGAGAAGGGTCTATCTAGAACAGAAGTGAATGAGAAGAGGATCCCCAAGTCTGCGAGTGCCCCCTCAGCACATCTCTTTGACAGCAGCCAGCTGGTCAGTGCCAGGAAGAAGCTGAAAAAGACTGCCGAAGGTTTGCAGAGGAGGAGAGGTAAGTTAAAAAGACATTTTTGATTCTTTGAGTAAAGGGAGGCATAATCAAAGGACCTTTTATTTCATAGGACCCACCAAAGCTTAAAACATTATTTTGGACATTATTTGATAGCAAATAGGTTTTCAAGGTCAGAGACTGGCAAAAATCTACCAACCCACAAAAACAAAGTACAGAGACACAAATGTGTACCTTCTTGAGCTCTTTGGGATGTTTTAAAAATTATATTTTCTGCTCTCTCTGATAATACACAGTAAGTGGCTCCTTTTGTGTTAAAAAGAAAATCTGACTTTATTAATAAAAAAATAATTTTTTAAATGTTTATTTCTGAGAGAGAGCGTGCATGTACACAAGCCAGGGAGGGGCAGAGAGAAAGGAAGAGAGAGAAAATCCAAAGCAGGCTCTGTGCTGACAGCTCAGAGCCTGGAGCCTGCTTCAGATTCTGTGTCCGCCTCCCTCTCTCTGCCCCTCCCTTGCTTGTGCTCTGTGTCTCAAAAATAAATGAGCATTGAAAAGCAAGGAAGGATAGAGAGTAACATAGACAATTTATTACATGTCCAATATGCCTTTAAAAAGCTCTTTTTGAAATGAACAGAATAATCCCGATCCATAGCTTTCATTGGGAGAACATTATATAAAGCAATTTGCATATTACATTTTACTCTGAGAGACCATTCAGTAAAATATTTCTTACCATAATTGGAGTAGAATTTCATATGTAAAACAACTAAATGGTAAAACAGAATGATCACCATAGTGGGGGCACCTGGATGGCTCAGTCGATAGAGCATATGACTCTTGATCTCCACGTTGTACGTTCGAGCCCCACATCGGGGGTAGAATTTACTTAGAAAAATAAAATAAAATCTCTTAAAAAAAAACCACCATAGTGTATAAAAACTTAGTTTTTTAAAATTACATTTGTAATTCAAATTGCTCTCTGAATTTAGATCGTGCTGACTCCTTTGGGAAGTCTCACCCATGAAACTCCTAAGGACCACCTTCCTGCTCACAATGTGCTTACTTCTCTCACACAGGAAATGATAGAAATAATTTGGAAGTTGACTCTGGCTTTTTTTTTTTTTTTTTTTTTTTTTAATGTGTGTTTATTTTTTGAGAGAGAAAGAGTGACTGGGGGAAGGGCAGAGAGAGAAGTAGACACAGAATCCAAAGCAGGTTCCAGGCTCTGAGCTGTCCGCACAGAGCCTGCCTTGGTCTCAGACTACAGAACCGTGAGAGCATGCCCTGAGTCGAAGTTGGACGCTTAACCAGTTGAGCCATCCAGGCACACCCCAGCTCTTTTCTTTTTTTAAAACAAACCTAAATGGTGTCTCATGTGTTCTTGGCAGACCTGCCCATGGTTCATTGTCCATTTTGTTTTCAGTGTCCTTAGCTATCACAGTCCTAAAGTCTAGAGGCTACTAGTTTGACTCGAATTGTGATCCTAACTGTAATTCTTCTCTTTCATTTTGTAAAGTGAGCTCACCCATGGATGAGGTGCTAGCTTCCTTGAAGCGTGGTAGTTTTCATCTGAAAAAGGTGGAACAGCGAACTCTGCCTCCTTTTCCTGATGAAGATGATAGTAATAATATCTTGGCACAAATAAGGAAAGGGGTGAAATTGAAGAAGGTACAGAAGGAAGTTTTGAGAGAATCCTTCACACTTCTGCCTGACACAGACCCTCTAACACGGAGCATCCATGAAGCTCTTAGAAGAATCAAAGAAGCGTCCCCTGAGTCAGAGGATGAAGAGGAGGCTTTGCCCTGCACAGATTGGGAAAACTAACAAGTAAATGGTCTTAATTTCTTTAATAGCATTCACTAATAGTGGATGATTGAGGTCTGTTTTGTTTTATTGATGAGGGTTATTATTTATTACATATAGCTCACCTATAGCATCGACCATAGATCTGTAAACTTCAGGTTTTGTGTAGTTTCTAGAAATCTAACACACAGTAAAGCACTTTTCAAAGATACTGTTATGTAAATGCCAGGTTTATATCTTGCTCATCAAAAATTTCTACAGTATAGCCCAAATAAAGAGGATAATCTCATTCTAGTAAACTGACAGTCTTATTTTAAAAACCAAAAGCCCTTTTCTAACTGAAGTATTTCAGGTACAAACTGTTATGTTATATATATTGAATTTTGATATCTTCTTAATTCTTTAAAAATGTTAATTTTTGAGAGACTGAGTACCAGCAGGAGAGGGGCAGAGACAGTGGGAGACAGAGAATCTGAAGCATGCTTCAGGGTCTGAGCTGTCAGCACAGAGCCCAACATGGGGCTCAGACTCACGAACGGTGAGATCATGACCTGAGCCGAAGTTGGATGCCCAACCTACTGATCCATCCAGGTGCCCCCTTGAATTTTGATATCTTCTTAGCTGCCCAGAAAGAAATTGTCCGAGATCAATCTAGAAAAATTATTTCATTGTCTGGTTATTTAGCTTTTTAAGCCTTTAAAATTAACGTTTATCATATCCAGATAAAATTGCAGCTAATATAATAAACATGTAATAAGTGTATGCATATCTTATTGAGTATGCCTGTGGTATTGGTTACACATTAGACATTCTCCTAAAGTAACAGAGTTGTTACTCTACCACATTTTAGTAAGGTAATCACATAGTACTGTGGCACAAATTCTGCTAAAAATATAGTCAGTAAAGTAACATACTATAAATAGTATACAGAGAATTGATAGTAGTCATAACTGAAATTATATAATTTGTGCAAACCGTAATGCAACTATGCAGATATATTCTGTTGAGCATCCTTAATTGCTCTCTTGATGGACTGTGTTTCTATGGCCTTCACAACATTCACCAAACCAAGGAAGACTCATAGTCCTGGAGGGGGAATAGGTAAAGGAATAATAAATTTACTTGTTAGCACAGGGATTCTAAAACATGCCTGATGGTAAGAATTACCTGGGAGCTTATTAAAAATCCAGATTCCTGGCTTTCACTCTGTTGGATTCTGAGTAGATCTGATGTATATGCAGGCATACATGTGGATTTTGAAGACTTGGTACAGAAAAGGTAAACTTTGTCATTAATTTTTTTATATTGATTATATGCTGAAAGATACTGTTTTGGATATATCAAATAAAATACTACTAACAGCAGGTTTACTTGTTCCATTTGGGCGTGTGTCCATCAGGAAAACAATACTCCCATCCGTACCTCTCCCCTCCACATCTGTGTCAGTAGCTTTCATAAAATGGGAGCGAAAACTTGCATTCCTGTCAATAAGTGGTTATGTATGCTCCAGACAACATTTGATAGCACCAATGTTCTGCCACGGGTATTGGGGTGTTGGAATCTTTTTTTCCCTATTATTTATAGAGTCTGCAATTATCATTTTGTATGATTCAGTGTTTTTGGATCCCAAAATAATTTTAAACCATTTGTGCTTAACATATGTACACTATGCTGTGTAGGAGATCACAGAGATATTATTGTGTAGACTCAGTGTGTGAATGTGTCTAGAGACTCAGGGTGTCTGACCAGTTTTTTCACGTTGCATATTTGTAGATTGTTTCCCACTTTACAGTGCGTGTTACCTGTCGCCTTGTTTCCTGCTTAGAGCTTCTCAGTGAGCTGCTAAGCCTAGAAACTATCTTAGCACTGATAGGTTAACCACGCAGTTGGGCCTTCACATAAATGAGTGTTTAGTCCTTTTGTTACAGCTGCCTGCAGTAGCCCAGTTGGGGTTTGTGACCCACCAGCCATTGTTGAGGCCAGCCCATCATTTCTGTTTTCTCCCATCTCGCCAGATCCTGCCCAAGACATAGACATTGCAGCAGCATTTCATATGTTCAAGTACCTGCATGGTTATTTATAGCTTCGGGCTGCTAATTTACCCTTCTAGCCAATGTTTAGAATATCCCCAGGATGGACATCACTTTGAAAATTGCCTAAAAATTCTTTTCTTGGCTGACTGTTTATGATTGTTGTATGTGTTAGCATGTTGACAGACACAATGAAATTATCCCAGAAAATATATGAGCCAGATATCTGCAAAGTCACTTACTAAAAAACAATGTACCCTGCCACAGAAGCAAGCCATAGACTAGTTGTAATCCCCACCAATTTGAGCAGGCAGCGATAAAGGAGTTATTCTCACTGCTTTGTGTTGTGGTCTTTTGTGAAATCATTTTTAAAGACTGAACTTTTAGATGGCTTCTCTACAGATGGCTAAAAAGGCTATAATTTGTATTTCCTATTACTAATCAGTTTCTTGTAGATTTTAAATATTTTTCTTAAGTTTATTTTTCAGAGAGAGAGAAAGCAGGGGAGGGGCAGAGAGACAGGGAGATGGAGAATCAATCCTAAACAGGCTCCACACTCCCAACACAGAGCCCAACCACAGGGTTCTAACTCACAGACTCTGAGATTATGACCTGAGCTGAAATCAAGAGTCACACAGGCATAATTTCTCAAAACTTCATGAAATAAAAAGTAAAGATATCCTGTTCTGCCTTGTCTTCCTTTAAAACTCTTCTTGGGATATCCATAGGTAATAGGGTCCTTGAAGGAAATTTCTAAACATAAGGAAATAGATCAACAGACTTTTTATTTTCTAATTTGTTTTCCATGGGTTCCTTCATAAAGTTATGAAGTATCTATGATGATACTATCTGACAGAAATACAAAATGAGGGACAGATGGGATTTAAACAGTTCTCAGAGTCATATTAGAAAGGTAAAAAGAAACGGGAAATTGGTTTCACCTATACTTATTTTATATGATGTATCCAAAATAATATGTCTCACCACGTTACCACTGTAAAAACTCCACAAGGTGTGGTTCACGTTGTTTTGTACCGAGTCTTCAGAATCCAGTGTGCATTTTACACTCACTAGTAGCACATCTCAGGTTGGAGGCGACGTATTCAGTGGTTAAAGTTGAAATGTCCTACCAAAACAATAAAATTATATTTAAAGTCACATTAAAAATCCATTTTCTCAGTCAGACCCGCCACATTTCGAGCTCTCAAAAGCCACATATAGCTATAGTATTAAATAACGTAAAACTAGTAACGCATGTCTGTTCTCATCTGACAAGTAGGCCTTTCACATACGTGCTCCTGGGCCAGGTACAAGCCGGAGACCTCAAGCACAGTTCTTCTGAAACGCAAACACGCCTGCCACAGCATCCGCTTAGCCACCAGCACCAACCCTGTTGTCTAAATGCCAGTGTAACAAAAACTTACTTTTCAGTGAATTTTTAAAATACCATTTAATAAGTCTTAATACACTGGCAGTGTGAAATCGTATTTTAGATTGTATTTTCCTTTTTACCATCTAGTTTTGACATAAAATGTTAGAGTAAAAGAAATACAAGTGAATCTACCATACACCTTGTATGTGAAAAAATTGATATTGAAATTATTTTTTCATTTTTGCTTTACAAATACAAATGTATCCTTTTTTTTTTTTTAAGTGTCTCCTGTAGACTACCTCTACAAATGGGTATTTATAAGAAGAAACCATCAGGGTTCAGCCGGATATTGCAGAAGTTGTATGGGAAATATATATACACGCTGTCCTTAAGTCATCATTTTTAATACACTGTATTATTTTGTTTGTAAACAGGTGACTCAACAGAAAGAAAAAATACATTTGAAGATTGGTTCTTACTGTTTTGGAAAACAAAATTTTAAACATGCAGTTTCCCAACTGGATTTCATTAGACGCAAAGTGTATTGGCTCAGTGGTGTGAAAAAACGGAGGCACGGTTGGCAAGATACCACTTTTCCAGTCATTCCAGTAGTTGGTGGTTAACATGAGTTTTAGAGGTGCAGTGCTCCTGATGCGGTGAAGAAAAGGCCTTCTGGAGATGCCTGGTTGTTTTTTTTTAAAGCACTTTCCCCTCCTGTCCACCCATTTACATCCTTGTAGTGGCCAGTAAAGCTAGGGGCACTCTGAGTTGGAAGAACACTGGGTTGACAGATCTACTGTGAGCTGTATTGAGTCTGCTTTGAAATCCTTTCAGTGCACTGAATAGTCGTCTGCTTGAAAGAGACCTTCTTCCGTATCAGCTTGTATAAATAGTACATCAGTCTAAAAAGAAGTGTATCATGATAGCTGTAGGACAGGAATTGGAAAGAATCAGATGGAAATGCACTGAAATTTTTCATATTTTAAAGATGTCCAACATCTGAAAAGATAACATAACCATGGAGATACATTTAATGTGTTTACCACAACGCGATCTATTTACCATGGCATATTTTTAAAAGACCACACACTCTTACACTTTGTAAGGTTTTGAAGTAAAAATTTCCATGCTTTTAAATAGCTCTTCATAATTGTGAATTTATAATAGTTTGAATTTCATGTGCAGCTTTGTTTATGAAAAGCAATACTTTGTAACTTGATAATATTTCAAATTATTTTTAGTCTTTCTGTTTGAACTATTGCTTGATTAGTATAACTCGACATGACTTTCCTATTGAGAATCAAAAACTGAAGATTCACTAATAGGGATGCTGATCTTAAATCTTTGTAATGGGCATCATTTAAGTTTCTCTTTTGATGCCCCGCAGTGAAATGCGCTCTACAAATAATGCAGAAAGTAGAAGAGCAGGAGAGCCTCCTGGCTGGCATTTCACTATCTTCACACGTTTTGAGTGGGATTTTGGAAGAGAGCCTTTGTTACTGTCAGTAGACTTTTAAAAACATATGTACGTAGTTGTAGGTGCTGATTTTGCTGTATTGGAGTCCTGAAGGATGCGTGTATATGAAAGGAGCCGTTATGAATTCTCAGCAGGACTGGTGCGGGCTTGACTGAAGGTAGCTATGTTGGACCCAGTCTACAGTATTCCGTAGAGTGTCATTCTGTATAAGACACATGTTGGCCTTTATATGAAGGGAGTTAAGGACTGAGGAACCAAAAAGAACTTTCGTTTCTTCTGAGGCATTTCTCTGGCCTCGACCCAGAAAGCAGTCCTAGCGTAAAAGTTCCTTGAATGTGTATAAAGTGCTTTCCACAGACAGGAAAAAAAAATGCTCACAGCTTTGTCCCTTTAAGATGTTATTTCCTTTAAAATAATTATGGAGAAAACTTCCTGCTTACCAATAAGAGTAGGAGCTTTTGAACAGCATTTTCACAATGCATTGGTTTTATTCATGTTTTATTCCCATATTATCTTGGAAGATTAAAATGGAGATATTGTGTAGAGATGTAATGTTCATCTCACAGTGGGGAGATGTGTGTGAACACCCCCCCGCCCCAGTTTCCTTCAGTAAACCAGTGAAGCATTCTTTTCACCTGAAAAATGATTGGTTTGATTTTTTTTAAAGCAAATTCGCAAACATTTTAATTATGTATCCATTTCAAGTCTTTCGATACTTACGAATCAGTTTGTTTTTTCAACAATTGACATTTAGAAAAGTACAGGAGAACCTAATGTTAAACGTAGAGCAAATGCACTGTGATTGTTACATGTCAGGAATTGCTCCCCATTTAGTGTTAGAGCTGGGATTCCATCAAAAGACGGGCTCACTTAGAAATGGGTCCTGTTGACTTGTCTCCCAGAACCGTGTTCTAGTAAGTCTCTGGCAGATATTGGAGGGGTACAGACCCCTATGAATCCTTTCGTAGGTGCATCCACAGTTCTGAGCACGTCCCAGATGCTGCTGAGCCGGTGGAAGTGGAGTCTGGTTAGCAGCCAGCTGTGCTTACTCTGTGGAGTAACTTCTCCAGTATACGCACCTTCCGTCTTGGAGGTTCCAGTTCCTCCTTCCACAGAAGTCCAGGTTCCTGCCGGCCATCATCCTTTGGAGTTCTCCTAAATAATGTTAAAATTTCAAGTAACTCTAGTCCACTTGTCCAAGATGAGATTACCACTTGAAGCTTCATGTTAATTTTATTTTTTCCCCCTCATGTTAATTTTAAAGAAGTTTCGGAACCCAACAACAATTATGTAAGCATGGTTAAATTCCTCTTTTCTCCACCTGCCCTTAAAAAAATGAGCATTTTTGCCCTTTAAAGTTTTATATATTTAGTTAGGATGGTATTTACAGGTGATCATGTTTCAAGTTCCAGACTTGCCTGTACTATTTATATGGTTTAAAATATGATAGTTTAGCTGTCTGTATTCTTGTGTATCATTTGTTGTAAGAATACACAAACAGCTGCTTGCTTATGCCGAATCAGTTTAGAAGTTGATTTATCAATCTAGTCTCGACTGCAATATATTTTGAATAGGGAAACAGAGAACTTGGGAATATTTTAAGGTTAATGTTAGTGCTCACTTGAGTGCCAGTTTTAAGTAGTTCTCCCACTTAATACTCAAACTGTTGTGTATACAACCAACGTGGCACACTGAGAAAATGTTTTCCTAGCCATCTCCAATGTGGGCGGTGGTGCTGTGGGGTTGTGGTATGACAACATGCCTGGCTAAAGAGGATTTTTAAAAGATGAGCAGTTGTCTTGCTTGCTTGCTGTATGTTTTATAGGTTTTGAGTTTGTAAGCAGAATTGAAACAATCATTCCCTAGTTCTTCGTTGTGGAGCTGAAAGATTTATTCGTGTGTATTTCTGAAACAACTAGGCACAGCTGTAAAAATTGATCAGGTGTACTATTTCCACAGCAGGAATGTGGGTTTTTTCTCATTACGTGAAACCATAGAAAATTTTCAGCACTTTCATTTACTTTGGATAAAGGTGGGGGGGGGGGGATCCTTGTTTCTATGAAGCTGAACTGTGTAGCAATATTAGGTAACGTGGCGTGACCCCTGTGTGATAAAAATGTGTTAAATTGTAAAGCATACTTGGGCCACAGCAGGCACTAAGAATTGAAACTCAGTGGAACAAAAATGAATGGGTAGTATCCTCTGTTTGGAATGGGACCAGTTACAATTAACACAATTTAATTTTCTACATTCCCTAAAATGTAATTTTTTTAATTGCATTCATTGAGTTTGTGTATAAATGTAAGTCCGGGCTTTTAGCCTAAGGAAAGTTTGTTCTTTCACTAAGTACAAGGTTTTTTGTTTGTTTTTTTTTTTTTTAAAAAAAAAACACCTTTGTAATTTAATTAGTATGCACGTAGCATGAGATACCATCTGTAAAGTAAGAATAGGTCCTTGAAGGCCTGATCAGGGAGCTGAAATTTCATATGCTTTACCAGGTTTATTTGTAAGAAATCTTCTTGAACAGGTGTAAAACATTTAAAAATCGTGGCAGATGCATTGTTAACATGCAACCTTTTGAAAAGGAGAACAGAAACCTTAATAAGTTTTACCTAACTCTTGCACTGAATTTAAATGATAATATTAAAGTTAAATGTGCATTATAAACAGATTTTATTTCACCTTTATTGTTTAGAAGAGCTATACTTAGTGCTAGAGGACTGACCAAGATGGATTTCAGACGGAAGAGGTAAAAAAGTAGAAGCACCTTACTGTCGGAGCATGTTGCATGGATTTAGTGCTGCTGAGCAATTCAGAAGTTACTTCGGAACTTTGCTACAAAGTGCTCTTTAGTTAAAGCACATGAAGAGGAACCTCTGCTTAAACTGCTTTGTAAAATGAAGCAGTGATATTTTTTATCCTATAAATAGTCTAATTTAAAATTTTTTCTTACAGAATGAGTTTATATTGCTGCCTAAACTATCATGTATGTAAACAGAGGTTTTTTAAAGGTGAGAGGGAATCTGGAGTGTGTGTGTGTGTGTGTGTGAAATGTTTGCCTGTGGGATTATTTTGAAGATGTGTTCATTCTAAAATGTTGTTTGGCCCACAGTAAATCTACAGTTGGGTATTTGAGGAATTTAATTTAGAATTCAGATTTATAAATGTTTCTCCCCTTCCCTACTTTTATTATGCCACTAAGGTCCATGTACAGAAAATACCTCTGAGGTTGACATGTTAAATATTTTATCAATACTCTTTCACACTGAATCTCAAAACAGTCATTTGTTTTGAGAGGTAAGGGAGTTTTTTTTGTTGGTTTTTTTCAAAGTCGGTTATAAACTAAGAGTGGCTCAATTTGGGGGAATTAAGGGTGGATAGAAAAGGCCGTGCAAAGTGATTTTTAGATGTATACAAAAAAGTATGGGTGTTGGTTATAGAGCTGAATTTTAACAAGGGAAGTTTTGGGGTTTTTTTTTAACTTGCATGTTCTATGGTTAACTATCAAAGAGTGTAACAAGTTATTCTAGCTTTTCCCAATACTAATTACATTGGTTTTAAGAAGTCTTCATGATCACAGATGGCATTTTTCCCTTCAATTGTGAACCAAGAGGGGCAGACGATACAACCCAGACAGTGACTTCTGACTTCTTTGACTCGGACAGAATCCTGTCTCATGGAGTTCCTTACTGTACTGTATGTCTTGCCAAGTGTGGAACCATAATATATATATTGTTTGTGAAAAATCGAAGGCTACAGATCATTTTGCATGATTAAAGCCCATAAGGGCTAATGAAACTGACATGTTTTTTAGCCTTTCTGGTTAAATGAAAATTACAATGGCAGACCAATTCACTCTTTACTAGCTTTGTGCAATATTATAACGGTAGAAGCAAAACACTAGCACATTGTGCTTGGCTTTTAAAGATGGCTTTAACACCTTACATTAAATGGAAGTGTGCACAGTGTATTGTAAATGCCAACTCTTGCGAATTTACAATACTTAAATATGCTCCATTAATAATATTTTAAAGTATTAAAAGTACAAAGAAAAAACTAAGCAGGCATTTATAGCAATACTCTGAAATCTCCAATAATTGTTTTGACTGTTGCCTTTTGCTCTTTAGTGCAACTTTTCTGCATTGTAATTATTGCTTTGTATTTCATGTTTTTTACACTCATGACTTCGGAGTTAAGTACTTGTACAGCAAGTATTGCAGTCACCTTCTCTTGTACATGCAATGTAACAACATACAGTTTTGGTGCTTAACAATATTCCTTTTTTCTTTAATAAAAGATATTTATTGAGTTAACTTCATTTTGTTTGTTTAAAACAGCACTGGTGGGGCACCTGGGTGGCTCCGTCGGTTGAGTGCCTGACTTGATTTCGGTGCAGGTCATGATCTCATGATCTGTGAGTTTGAGCCCCGCCTCAGGCTCTGCAGTGATGGTGTAGAGCCTGCTTGGGATTCTCTCTCTCCCCCTCTCTCAAAATAAACTTAAAAAAATAAAGACACTGGCGGTATCTACTGTCACTTCATTTCAAATAGAGCACAGCAAATAGTGCATTTGCTGTAACATAATAAACAGGCTTCAGAGACTGTCTACCCCTGTACCTGTGCCTCTTCCTATTTACAATGAGTATTTTAAAGGTAGCTGAATTTGTGCTAATAACAGCCTTATTTATGGTGTCTGTATAGCTATCCACATAGTTTGGCAGTGTTGACTTTCAAGGTTGGAAGGTCTTTAAATGCCTTTCATTTTAGCAAGCAATTCATGGACCATTAAAAAAATTTTTTTAACATTTTTATTTATTATTGAGAGACAGTATGAGCATGGGAGGGGCAGAGAGAGGGGGAGACACAGAATCCAAAGCAGGCTCCAGGCTCTGAGCTGTCAGCACAGAGCCCAACGTGGGGCTCGAACTCAAAAACTGCAAGATCATGAGCTGAGCCGAAGTCGGATGCTTAACCGACTGAGCCACCCAGGCACCCCAATTTGTGACCATTTAAATAGAGATTATTGGCTCTACACTTAAACATAGGACTGACCTAACTAGAACCCAGCAGATACCCTTTTCCAGTGCCGACTTGACACAGCCCCCAGCATACACAGTGCACACACATCAGGGCAGGTGTCCTCAAAGGGACTTAGATCCCAGATGCTACTCTGTCCCCAAGTAAGGACTCTGGTTCCCTCTCTCTGTGCAGTTCAAATCCATTTTGCCCCCTTAGATAAGAGGATTTTTATTGCTGACTTTTTACTACTAGGGCTCTCAAGGTGAAAAGGTTCACAGGCTGGTATTACCTGATTTATTTGTTCCTTCCCCAAGCTATCATTTATACACTGACAGGCTGAACACAGATTTAGGTCCTTCTTCCAGCTTCAGGATTCTGTATTAACAAGTGAGAAATTTCTCTCAAGGAAGGGGCCTTAATTCCATGTGTTCTCTCTGCACATACATCTCAAAGTAGCCAGAAGGGTTTGATACTAGAGGAGGTCTAGCCAGACTGACAAATTGTCACCTCTGCCTCTTGAAGTAAACCCTTAACAGCACTTCAGAAGATCCTGGTACCTAGTTCATCCTCAGGAAAGCCCCGGTGTGGTGGGTTAGGGGTAGCCTCAGTGGATGATCTCTCTGTTGGACTAGCCACCTTTACTATGATAGGTAAGAAAACACAAAAACATCTCCTGGAAATCCCGGCCTGACAGAATTCCTCAGTCCTATGCAACTGTCATTCATCCTGACCTTGCTGAATTCCATAAGCAATTCACTGGTTTTCACTGGTTGAAAACCTTGTGAATTCTTTGCTCCAGGAACCTGTTTGGAAGAGGTTTAAAATTCTTTGGTGCAAAAATAGCAACATTCCATCACATGCTAACAGTTACTGATGGGTAATGAAGTTTGATCATATTTCCTAAGCCCCCTGTCCTTCTGCCAAGTTACTATGTAGATACCATTTCCCCAAAGACCCCCACAACTTGTTGCTAACCAGAAACTTTGCTCTGGACCATTCACAAGATCCTCTTACGTGAGCTTGAGCCCCGCTCCAGGCTCTGCGCTCACTCTCTCCCTCTTTCTCTCTGCCCCTCACTCACTCAGGCACACTCTCTCAAAAATCAACCAATCAATCTGAGTTCACATGAGACGCTCCAAATCACAGCTGCCTCCTTCTACTTACCCTAGTTCTTGCCTCCTCCATCTGCCCTTGGCTGTTGCTGTGAATGACTCCATATACTCAGGCCATTAAGCATCTTTCTGATCTCATATTCATCCCTGTCACTAATTCCAGTGGCCAGGTTTGCAGGATGCTCAGTACAGTCCTAACACTTCCTGCCTCTACACTGGCTAGGAAAACATGCACCAGTGTACAGGGCTCTCGTGAGCAGACTTTGGTCTCCTTTCCAAGCCTTTAGCTCTAGTATTTCCATTTTAGATACTCATCTCCTGTCTCTCCACCTTTATATGTGTCTGCCTAAAATGTTTCTCTTACCTCGACACCACCTAAATTCCATCCAGTGTTAATTTGGAAAGCATGTGAGCAAATGTGACCATCCCTGTGTGTCAACATTCTTAGAACACTGGAAGTAGGAGAATAAGAAAGTTAAAATGTGGGGCACCTGGTGGCTCAGTTGGTTAAGCATCCAACTTTGGCTTAGGTCAGGATCTCACAGGTGATGAGTTTGAGCCCGGAACTGGGCTCTGCTGTCAGCACAGAACCGCTTCGTATCTTCTGTCACCCTCTCTCTCTCCCTCCCCCACTCACCCGCACACTGAAACCAGTATAAACTTCAACACTTCTACAAATGTTACTCATCATTTGAGGCACAGAAAGGAATAAAAAGGTTTAGATATTGTCCACAGTGACGGCTACTAAGTGGCAGCTTTGGCTTAACTCCTCCACCCCCCACAGCAACTTCCAACTTCACTCTTAACCCTATAAGATTCAGCTTTAGTTTTAGACTGTTTCAAAAAGAGCTCAGTCTAAGCTAATACTAGACCTGATTGTTCTGTTTTGAGATGTGCTAGAGAAACTCAATGAAAATTTTCAAGAGGTAGAAAAAAGTATCGAAGGAATCAAGATGTGACTTAAAGTCCATCACAGACTATAATTCTGACTAGTCATAGGGGTAATAGGCAGTGGAGATGGAGGAAACTTGTTCCTCACAGCACAGTTTCTACAAAGGGGCATCTGTATCCCCGCATATATATGCCTACACAGTTCTCTGTCGCACTTCCATCCAGTGATGTCTCCAAGCTGCAGACGCTGATACTCTTGGTCTCAGCAGCTTATTTCTTACCCACAAGCTTCTAGAGCTATAACATCCCCAATGACTGGGGCCAATTTGAGCTCATTCAACTCTCAGTAAATGTCTTTCGTATTATTTCTCTCTGATCTGGAGCCCCTTTATATTGAAGTAATCTTAATGCTTTAATCAAGTCATTGCAAATCTATGGATAAGATGGGGTTTTTTTTTCTTTAATGTTTATTTATTTTTGAGACATAGAGACAGAGCGTGAGCAGGAGGAAGGCAGAGTGAGAAGGAGACACAGAGTCCGAAGCAGGCTCCAGGCTCTGAGCCATTAGCACAGAGCCCGACGCGGGGCTCGAACTCAGAGACCGAGAGATCATGACCTGAGCTGAAGTCGGACACAACCAGCTGAGCCACCCAGGCGCCCCTGTAAGATGGTTTTTGAAGAAAAGCCTTACAGCAATTAAACCTGCTAGTCAATTTCTGTTGAAATAGTTTACTACCACGAACAATTATTTCATACCCAAGGGCACTGAACTCCATCAGCATCATGGGTGTAACCCATGATGATGAGAAACTGGCAAACTCCAAGAAATCTTATGTTGCTTGTAACCATTTTTTAATGGAAATGAAGTCTGGCAGGAATCAATCATCTATTTATTCCTGAAACTTATTACGAAAGATTAAGAAGAATAAGCCCTACTGAATTTTTAAAATTTTGTGTGTATGGTGCAGTGTCTATATACTATACTTAACCTAGAAGAAAACACCATTAAGGGACTTGGGAGAGAAATAAGATGGGAGGGAACTTCCCACATGTAGCCATCCTGAGCATATTGTGTGTGACATAATCTTGTTCAAAATTACATTATGCGGGGCACCCTGGTGGGTGACTAAGTTAAGCTTCCAACTCTGGATGTTGGCTCAGGTCATGATCTCACAGTTCATGAAGTTGCGCCCTGTATCGGACTCCATGCTGACATAGTGGAGCCTGCTGGGCATTCTCTCTGTGCCCCTTCCCCGCGCGCGCACACACACGTGCCTGTGTGTGCTCTCCCTCAAAAATAAATAACACACACACAGAACAACATTCCGTTATGCAAAAGCCACACTATGGTTCTATGGTGGAAGAGGTCCGACCGGCACCAACATCCCAGACATGTTGTAGGCCAAGATCATCCTTTTCACGCTTACAAACCAAAACCTGTGGGATCTTCTTTGAGTAACTGTTCAACTGTTTCAGTGGTTCAGATCTACTTAAACATTACTTTTTAAAATTACTGTTTAAAACGATCTCTGTGTCCCACCTCTTTTCAGAAACAGGATGGCCTACCGGGGAGCTATGCGGGTGAATTTCACAATATGTGAAACGATGTTAACTGTGCTGCTCGACAGCCGTCATAAACTGCAACCATAAGGTTACTGTGACCCAGCACTTGCTGAATGCTTTCTGGTGTCAGCTAGAAATTTCTCTCCTGTTCTCTCCGCCGTGGTGTATCACATTCTGTTGAATCCTCAGAAGGGGGATCACTAGACGAATGACCCCAGCACCGATGCACTGCATTAGCTACAAGCACAATGACTTTACACGTAGGCCTCCGTGGATGGCTGATATGAAGAAAGACCTGTTTCCAAATGTTTGTGGACCTTTTTCATAACTGTTTTCTCTTCCTCGTTAGCCTTGCTCTTTCCCGTGGCTCTAAATGACATGTGTCACGATGATTCCCAATTTTTGTTTCCTTCTCAGAACCCCAGATCTGTATGTATTTGACTGCCTAACGGTCTCTCCATGTGTTTGCCCCACACATACCTCAGACACAGCATGTCCAGAATGGCGCCCTTGACCCCCATCCTGTCGAAGCCTGAGCCAAACCCTTCCCAAGTTTGCCCATCTTCCACGGTTCATCCGGTTCTGCAGTTAGGAACCTGCAAGTTCTCTTTGCTGCCTTTCTCACCCTCACCCTCACCCTCCACCTCCCGTTCTCCAGCCAGTCCTGTAAAGCCTAGCTCCGAATTATATCTGGGCTCCCTCCATCACTTTCTCTGTCCCTCCCCACCCTCTTCTGTCCTCACCCTCGGTCCAGACCACCTTCGTCTCTCAACTAAACTACTGTGCTGACCTCCTCACTGATCCTTCCACTGGCACTCTTGTCACCTCCAGGATTCTCCACCCATGGTGAGATCACGTCTCTGTCCACAGAGCCCTCCAGTTACTTTCCACTGCATTTCGAATGAAGTTGCAAGTCTTTCTATGGACTGCCTACCAGGCTGGCTGTGATTTGACCCTTCCTAGCAGCCCCATGGTTTACTGGTTCTAGCCACATGAGTATCTGTTTCTTATCTTCGGACCTAGGCAGACCATCCTCTTCCTATGGTCTCCTCCCTCTCTTCTTCTGGTATAACCAACTTACCTGTCTCCTCCGTGTTCATATATTGAAGTCCTAGCCCTCAGAAGGTGGAGATAGGGTATTTACAGCGGGAGTCAAGTTAAAGTGGGCCACAATCCACTCTAGTACCTGCCTAAGTGGGGGAATTTAGATAAGAACATGCAGAGAGGGAAGATGATGTGGAGAGACCTTACAGGACAGGTGGCCGCGTGCAGGTGAGGAGAGAGGCCTGGACAGATCCCTCCCTCACGGTCCTCAGCTGCTCACACCTTGATTTTGAACTTCTAATATCTACACCTGATCTTAGCCAGAAGACGGAGAAGTGATGGACTTCTAACAGCTAAACACCACAGGTGAGACAATAAATTTCTCCTGGTTAAGACACCCTGTCTGTGGTACTTTGTTACAGCAGTCCTAGGAAATGAACCCATCGTCCTTCCGGTGTCCACTGGGATGCCATAGCAGGAGGATGCCCCACCCTTCGTTGAGTAGGTCCCCCCTTATCCTCCGCCAGAGCCCCGCTAACCAGGGAATCTACAGATTCTCCCTACATCTGCCAGCGCCCGTGCAGTCAGAAGAGCTACATAACTGGTCCTGTCCAATGAGATGAAAGAAGCAGTAATAGGCATCCTTTTCAGGCTGAAGCAGTGAAAAGTCGATCAAGACTGCTCCAATATTTCTCTTTTCTAGTGGCAAACGGGTCTCATGCACTACCAGACAGTGGAGACTCCTTTTCAGACTGTGAAGAAGACAAGGGTGGCCTCTGTCACCGCTTCCTTTCACCGCCCTATCAGGGCTACTAACACTGCAGTCAGGCAGAAAAAGAAAAGGTGAAGGATCAGAAAGAAAGAAAATGACAGTCCTGGGCAGTTTTATGATTATGTAGGTAGAACATCCAAAAATATCTACGAAGGGAATTTTAGTAAGAATTATTCGATAAGATTCAGAATTTGAATATTAACAGAACTTATACTGGGATCAGTTAAAAATTAAACTTATAAAAGCTATCATTGTTTAAAAACGCTGATAAATTAAGGAAAAGAAGACAAATGTGATAGGAACCTGGGCATGAGGCTTGAGTAGGCAGTTAATTCATAGAAGATATTCAAAAGGTGAGCCCACAAAAAAAAAACAAGTCCACCTCAGTAATACGAACACTGAACCAAAATAAGATACCATTACACCCTCAAGGATGGGTAAAATTTAAAAGGCTGAATTTCAAGTGTTCCTAAGAATTTAGAAAAGAACTTTCATTCGCTGCTAGTGGTGGTTTAAATGGTACAACCAGCTGGGAAAACCACTAGGCTTCACCTACAAAAGTGGGGCCTCCGCTCGCCCTGTGGCCCGGCTGAAGTGCGCACACACTTCAGTCAGGGGACGCACGCAGAACGCCCACAGCAGCATTCTCCATAGTAGCCAACGACGAACGTAACCCAGATGTCCACCAGCTGATGAGTAGACCCACTGTGGTAGAACCCTAAAATGTCGTACGTCCAAGTACGTCAGGACAATAAAAATGGATGCAGCAACACAGACCAGTCGGCGTGAATCTCACGGACATAAAGTTGAGCAACAGAAGCCAAAAAGAATTTATGATTCCAATCACCTCAAGTTAAAAAATAGGCAAAAATGCACTGTGTAGGTTATTTAGGTAGTAAAACTTTAAAAAATAAGGGGCACTTGGTGGCTCAGTTGGCTAAGTGTCTGACTTCGGCTCAGGTCATGATCTCATAGTTCATGAGTTTGAGTTCCATGTCAGGCTCTGTGTGGACAGTTCAGAGCCTGGAGCCTGCTTTGGATTCTGTATCTCCCCCTCCCCCCCTCCTCTCTCCCCCGCCCCCCCCCCTCGCTCGCGCTCTCTCTCTCTCTCTCTCTCTCTCTCTCGCACACACACTCTCAAAAATTAAATAAACATTAAAAACATTTTTTAAAAAATAAGCAAAGACATGACTATAATAAAAATTACGATAATGGTCATGTCTGTGGGAAAGGAGAGGTTCTTTGGGGCTGTGAAGCTTCTATTTCTTGACCAGGGTGTGGGGAGGTGGTGTCTCTCTCTACGATAATTTGGTCAGCCGTATATTTGTGTTATGTATTTTTCTGAGTATTACGTTTCACAATAAAAGATTTTTTAAAAACCCGAATATAGAATTCTTTTGTTAGAATTCTAGAAATTGCTTCTAGAATTCAGTTGCCAAAAACTTTTCTCTGCAAAATAATTTGCATGCTTGCTCTACAAAACAATGAGAACCATATAATCTAACATTTCACTTTTTTTTTTTCATTAGTTGCCAGGAAATCAGAGCACATTTAGTGCTCCAGTGGAAAAAACAACTCATCTCGGACTTCTGGTCTGCGCAGTTCTCTGTTTCTTTTAATTTGCTCTGTGTCTGCTCTGTGTGTATGTGTGCGAGAGAGAGAGAGAGAGGGAGAGAGAGACACCCTCAGTGTTTTAATATTGTGAGTATCCTTTGAAGCAGTAGGTGGGAGGATCTTTAACAAATTCATTACATAAAAAGACGTTACAACATAGCATGGCACAGTGGTTAACAGCAACGACTCAGGACACCTAGTTAACACCTAGTGTGAATTTGGACAAATTACTTCTTGCTTCAATTTATTCGTCTGTAAAGTGGAGACCGTGATGTCTACTTCATTGGGTGGCTACATGGATTCAATAGAAGAGTGCCTGGCACATATGTAAATGTTAGCTATTATTATACTCCTAAAAATAGGATCCCAAAATTTCTCACAAAGAACCACCAAGATGTGAGTAATTTAGAAGCAAGAACATCTGAGATTAGAAGTAGATTGCTCCTGGACAGTTGGAAAGGCAGCAATAATCCTGTATATTTCCTTTAATCGGACCTAATTTCATTCACATGTCACAAAAAATATTATGCAATAGGCGACATTTTATATTAACAACAAAAACACCCTTACCTTCATGTTTGCTTTTTGTAGCACGAACTGGGTGTAAGTGAAAAATGCAGAATTTCTGTTTTCTGATGCTCTGTGGGAATGCAACCCTAAGGAATCAAAACATCCAAAACTATAAAGAATGCCCACAAAGAACTTCTGGTTAAATATGGTGGTATTTAAACATGCTTTTATGGCTACTCGCTCCTAAATCCCTAACATGGCAGTAAAGGAATCCAGAGCCAAAGGGGAGAACATTACGGACACGGAGGTCGGTGTCTACAGGACGCACAGGAAGCAATGACTTAGCAGCGGAGGGAGCCCCGCAGAGTCTGCAGCGAGTCCTGGCAGGAGTGCGAGGGGAGGGGCCTGGGGCATTCCTCGCAAGGTGGGGATGAAGTATAAGGGTGCAAAGGAGGGTGGTGAACCGGCTCAGCAGGAGCAAGAGACCCCCTGCCCCCTGCTTCGCCCCCCCTCCCCGCCCCAACACACTAGAGGTTCATTCTTCATTCTCTGGAATAAACAAGCCAGAGAAGATCTAGAATCTAAGGTCAAGCAGAAGAGGAGGGCAAGGGTGATGCTAAGCACTGGAGGATTAAGTTACTATCTACCTTCAAAACCAGGCGGCCCCTGGCTGCTTTCTCCTGCCCAGCTTGGAGACGGGCCTCAGCTGGGCATCTGCAGCCCCCAAGGCGTCTGGAAGTTTCCTCTCTGGAGAGATTAAATGGCTGCAGAGAAGAGACCATCACACGTTGATATTTGTATGTGACGATGGGTGGAGGGTTACCAAATGACAAAGCTGGCCCCCGACCCATCAGTGTTCCCCCAAAGCCACCAGCCGGCCTGCTCACCCGCCCGCCCTCACGCCAGAGCCCCCAGGGTTTCACCGCAGAATGTGACCGCACTGCTTAGAATCCCAGAGACAGGTTCCGAACATCTCCCCGCCATGGAGAGAGACCAAAACCCACTAAAGGAAGTAACTCTTGGAAAACAGACAACTCAAGAGAGTAGGGGGAAAGATTACTTCGATCAGAAAAAGAAGGTGAAATACTACACCCATGAAACAAGAATACGTTGCAGTAAAAGGAATATTCTGAGACTAACGAAGGACCCTTAGAAACAAAAACCATGACAGGCGAGATTACAAATTCAATACGAGGTTTAAAAGCTGGAGGCCAGGAACTCATTGAGCCGAATAAACAGCTAGGAACATGAACAACAGAAAATATAATTAAGACTAATTCAGCTAATCTAATATCTGACTGACGTTGGGGAGTAGTTTGAAGTGGAGAGGAGAAAATTACTTAAAAAGCAGTACTAGTGGGCGCCTGGGTGGCTCAGTTGGTTAAACATCTGACTCTTGATTTTGGCTCAGGTCATGATCTCATGGTTCTTGAGTTTGAGCCCCAGGTCGGGCTCTGTGCTGACAGTTCAGAGCCTGGAGCCTGCTTGGGATTCTCTTCCTCTCTCTTTGCCCCTCCCCTGCTCACACTTTCTTTCTCTCTCAAAATAAACATTAAAAAAAAAGAATAGTCTTTTAAAATTGGACACCAGTACAGGAAACTTACTCTTTTCGTCTCTACAATTTCAGTTGGGTTTTCTCTTCACGCCCAAGAGAAGGATGCTCAGATGGTCCTGTGAGGAGCGTGCCAGTGAGGGGAGGAGGCGGACGTGCTCCCCGGCAGCGGCGAGCTGGAGGTTCCTGGTGAGCTTGGAGACAGCGATTCTGGTGGAGCGGAAGCCACAACGGAGGAGTCTGAAGAGCAAATGGAAAGTTAGGAAGTGGAGCTAATTCACGAAGACACAATTTTTTCAGAGTTTTTCAGTGAAAACAAAGACATCAACTGATAGGTCTGAGGATTAAAGGTAAACTTCAAAGTAAGAAACACACAGTGGGCTTGTATGCTAATTAAAAAAAAAAGTTCAAGAGGGGCGCCTGGGTGGCTCAGGCTGTTGAGAATTAGCCTCTTGATTTTGGCTCAGGTCATGATCTCACAGTTCACAGGCTCAAGCCTCAGATCGGGCTCTGTGCTGACAATGTGGAGCCTGCTTAGGAGTCTTTCTCTGCCTCTCTCTCTCAAAATTAATAAAGAAAATTTTAAAAAATAGTCAATAAAAATGAAAGTGATTTGAAACTCCAGTCGTACCCCTGGTTCTTAGGTAAGTAAAAGACTACATTTATAATTAATAAAGAGAAAATAAATGAGCCAGTTCGGGTGCCCCAAATACCTTTGACTCCAGTGATGGGAGTGATTTCGAATCAAAGGATTAGAGAAGCTGCAGTGAAAAGTACCTGCCTCAATTCTCCACGGTTATCTACTGCACATGAAAAAAAGCCATACATCTTTTCTGGTCATTAATGGATTTTCTGGAAAAAGTTCCAGTTCTTCTCCCACAGTGTCTTCCATAATTTCCTGTATCACTAGTACACTGATTAGCCCACATGTAAGGTCAGTTCCTTTCATTATCCACTTGCTCGACAAGTCATTTTGTCTGTCATTCAGCAGGATCTACTACACACTGATATGTCCTTGTGGACACAGAGGTGTCTGCAACACGAGGGGGTAGAAATAGGTTGCCAAGAAGACCAAGGCTCTGCCCTCACGGTGCTCGCTGGTGGGAGGTGCTGGACCCCCGCGTGACTTGCCCACAGTGCTCATCGTGTCCGAAACACATAAAGTTCTTGCCGCGGCCACAACACAGCAGGACCGCCGGGGCAGGACCAAGTGGCACAGAAAATACCGTCTTTGGGAAGGGCGGGCCTCACTGCTGGGAAGCGCTACCGTGCGGCAATCTGGGAGTCCCCTGGTGGAAGCAGGGCCTGCTGCTGCTGCCTCTCCAGCCGAGGGGGCAGGGTTCTCTCTAACACCCTGAAGTTTCCACCCTAGTCATTCTGCCAAATTCTGCAACTGCTCTTCTGGGAATCTGAGGGAAGAACAAAACATGTCACTGGCATAGCAAGCAACGCAAAGGTCCAAGACCCCTGGTAACTGCCGGCTGTCATCTCTGCCACCCTCCTGCAAACCAGCACTAGCATCGAGGGTGCTGCTGGGATACCACGGGAAAGAACAGCAGGACCCCCAAGGAACCCTCAGCCGCCCATACCCTCCCTCCTGCCCAGGCGCTGGTGGGTCGAATGTGAGAGAAGTTTGAGGACATGGAGACCTGGGCCTGCCAAACTCTAGTTTATTATTATTATTATTATTATTATTATTATTAATGTTTATTTGCTTTTGACAGAGAGACAGAGCGTGAGCAGGGTAGGGGCAGAGAGAGAGGGAGACACAGAATCCGAAGCAGGCTCAGGCCCTGAGCCGTCAGCACAGAGCCCGATGCCGGGCTCGAACTTACAAACAGTGAGATCATGAGCTGAGCCGAAGTCGGACGCTCAACCGACTGAGCCACCCAGGCGCCCCCGAAACTCTAGTTTAAAACTAGAGCCATGTGGGACTGTTAGAGGAGCTTCCAGAAAGATCTCACTTACTTTCTGGCAGTAGTTACTTCACTGGAAGAATCGTATTCAACCTCAAGGATCTGCCATGATGAATGTGCTCTCTGTATAAAACATCTACTTCCACAGCCATCGAGGGAAAATCCATGAAGAGTGAAAGGAGCAATAATGACTGAGAAGCATTTCCCAATTGCAGAGGTTGTTCCTATCCAAGAAACACTTTTATTTTACTTTCATAAATGCAAATAAGAATGGAAATTTAACACGGTCACTTCCACCATGTAATAGGCTTTTGTAACCGCTGCCAAGTTCTACAATAATCATAAATGCCTTTCATTCATTCCCACGCCAAGGTCTGATCCTTCTGTTTCCTCAGAGGAGGTCGGAACTGACTTTCTGCTGCCTTGCTTCCAGCAAGAGTCCAACCATTTTGCAACTTTCATTTTTTACAAAAAGGCACCCCAGACTAAAGTCGAGCTTGGGTTGAGGACCTAGCTTGTGACAGCCAGAGGTGGCGGGCTGCGCTTTCTCGACGAGGCAGGAGCCAGCATGATGAAGAAGAGGGACCTTGGAAGACAGTGAGTGCCGGTCCTGCTCCGGCTGTGTGAGCCTGCGCCAGTCACTTACCTTCTCTGGGCTTCAGGTTCCTCCTTTGGGAAGTCGGCCAGGACAATCTCTCAAGTTCTTTCTAAGTCGCACATCCTGGGATTCTGCAGAGCGGAGCCAACTAAAATAGGTCTCCCCAGGTGGCCTCGAAAGGAAGAATGTGGCCTACGGCTTTGTGGTTTCAAAAAAGTAGAATGGAATCTCCCTAGGCAGACACATACTACCTCAGAGAGGGGGAAGGAAAGTCGGTATGAAGAAGCCTGACAAGCTCAAAAGCCAGGAGACTGCCTGACACCAAGCCCTTGCCTTTGTTTGCTGAGCCAGCCTGCTCTCTGGAAGCCACAGAAGGCTGGACGAAGAGTGAGCGTGGCTCAAACCGGCCCTGCTGAGTCCTCCAGGCAGTCCTGTTTCTGGGGTTTACCGGGAACCAGAAGGTAAAATTTTTGCATGCCAAATTCCTATGTGCTGCCCAGAAATTAAAGCGCTTTCCAGAATGTTGAAGATTACTAACCCTTTTTTGGTATCAGAGGCCCATAAGATTTAGCCATTGCCCATTATGTATTTTCTTCAAGCCTCACATTGACCAGTCAAGAGCTTACAAAAAAAGCTTCCTCAGTACCTTCAAGAAGTGATTTACATATAAGTTCTGTCCATTGAAAGTGTGCAAATTTGACGAATGTTAGCAGTTGTGGAGACCCATGAAACTATCGTGACGGTCAGAGCACAGAACATTCCCTTCACCACCAAAAGAGCCCTTGTCTTCTGCAGTCCACAGGCAGCAAGTGAAATGCTTTTTGTCACTATAATAGTCTTTGCATTCGCTAGAATTTTACATAAATGGAATCATACAGCCTGTATCCTTGTGTCTGGCTTCTTTCATTCAGTATAATGAGATGCATTCATGTTGCATGTATCAGTAGTTCGTTCCTTTTTATTGCTAAATAGTAATACATTGTATGGATACACTACGTTTTGTTTATTCATTCCTCTGTTAATGGGCATTTAGGTTATTTCCAGTTTGGGGCTGTTGTGAGTAAATATTCATGTGCAAGTTCAGCGTAGGAAACAGGCCATGAAATGAAAAGACAACCTACTGAATGGAAGGGATGTGCAAATGATAAAGGATTAATATCCAAAATATATAAAGAACGTACACAACTCAACACCAACCCACCCCCAATAATCAAATTAAAAATGGGCAAAGGACCTGAATACACATTTGTCTAAAGATATACAGATGGCCAACAATGAAAAAAATGTCCAACATCGGTAATTATCAAGGAAATGCAAATGAAAACCCTAATAAGTTATCACCTCATACTTGTCAGATGGCTAAAATCAAAAACTTAAGAAACAAGTGTTGGCGAGGAAGAGGAGGAGAAAAGGAGGCCCCGTGCACTGTTGGGGGGCATGTACGTTGGGGCAGCCACTGTGGAAAACAGTATGAGGTTCCTCAAGAAATTAAAAATAGAACTACCCGGGATCCAGTAATTCCACTATGAGGTATTTATCCAAAGAACACAAAAACGCTAATTTGAAATAATATATGCACCCTATGTTCATTGCAACATTTACTATAGCCAAGACATGGAAGCACCCAAGGGTTCACCGATAGATGAATGGATAAAGATATAGCGCGTACACGCGCACCCCCCCAACACTTACATATATTCATTCACATATACACGATAGAATATTATGCAACCATAACAAAGCATGAGACCTCACCATTTGAGACAACATGGATGGACCTAGGGGCTATTATGCTAAATGAAGTACGTCAAAGAAAAATACCATAGGACTTCACTTATAAATGAACTCTAAAACACAAATGAACAAAAAGCAGAAAAAAAGCACATAAAAACAGAGAAAATACTGCCTGGTGGCCAAAAGGGACGGGGTGAGGGACCAAGAGATAAATGGAAGTGGGAGAGACAGGTTTCTAGTTATGGCCTAAGTCACGAGACTAAATGGCGCAGCAGAGGGCATAGAGTCGATGACACTGTAATAACGAGGTAACAGATGGTGATACGCTTGTGGTGAGCACAGCACTGACATCTGGACTTGTCGAATCACTATGTCACACAACTGAAAGCAACGTAACTGTGGTAACTGAACTTCGGTAAAAAAGTGAATAGATAATATTAGCATAAAGAAAGATGCATGTGTGAGTCTTGGTATGGTTACGTTTCTATTTCTCTGGAGTCCATAGCTAGGGAAGAAAGGCTGGGACATATGGAATATATGCTTAAAGAAAGTTCACAAAACTGTGAGACAACAGTACGTGATTGCCAAAAACCCCTTAGCCCTCAAACGAGAGAAACTTCTGAGTTTCTTTAAAGGCATTCTTAACTCAGTCCTTCCCTTAATGTACTGAATATTCTAGAGATGGAAGAAGAGGTTGGAACAGGTCATAGATCATATCCCTCACTTGCAGGGGAGGAATTTGGGGCCTGGGGAGAAAAAGGGACCTGCCAAAAACAGAGCTGCAAGACAGGGTAAAGATTCTGGCAGGTCACAAGTGTCAGGAACACTACGGGGCAAACCCAAGTACACAGCGTTCTTCAGGAAAGGAAATGAGAAGAGCTGCACCACTGTTGGCTGGCTCACATTGTTGGGCTTGTGGACTCTCAGTTAGAAATGATCTATGGGGCGCCTGGGTGGCCCAGTCGGTTAAGCGTCCAACTTCGGCTCAGGTCATGATTTCGCGGTTCGCGGGTTCGAGCCCCGCGTCAGGCTCTGCCCTGACAGCTCGGAGCCTGGAGTCTGCTTCAGATTCTGTCTCCCTCTCTCTCTACCCCCCCCCACACGCTCTGTCTCTCTCTCTCTCAAAAATAAATATTAAAAAAAAATTTTCAGAAACAATCTAGTCATCTGCCCTGGATGACATAGTTTCCCTGCCTAGAATCTGGTGGGAAAAACAGTGTTTAGCGTCAGCTTCTGACAAAACCCCTGAAGTCCCTGGGGCTTAAGAGCCGTGTGCAGATACTCCTCGAGGGCAGCACCGCACATTCAAAGGGCCGGTCCCTCTGGATGAGGAGCAAATCAGCACCTCTGTGGGAGCAATCCCACACCTTCGCCCAATGCCAAACTACATTGTGTTTTTTCAATTTAATGAAACTCTGATTGAATTCATTCAAGGAGAACCCAGTAGGCAAGTATTTGTTCCCTTTCTCAGTCTTGTTTGCGATAAAAGTAGAATAAAACCATTAACTGACCACATCTCTTTCTCAATCCAAAACATAAGCTGAACAAAATTCTAAATAAGACATCAATTCATGGGGTCACCTGGGGGGCTTAGTTCAGGGAGAATGCAACTCGTAATCTCGGGGTTATGAGTTCAAGGCCCACACTGGGTGGAGAGATTACTTAAAGCAATACAACTAAAAAAAAAAAATCAATTCGTGTTTGCTTTCTATTGTCAATATTATGATGCATGACGCTTAAAAGGGTATTTATAAAATCTTCTTTAGCGATAACAACAAATGTTATTTTAGATGGGACACTACTGACATTTTAAGTGTTGCGATTAGGTCAGAAAATGCATACTTAGAGGAAAAATGTCATTAGAAAGAACTTGAATAACCCAACAGGTAAATAAAATTACATTTATTCCTCTCAGGAAAAGCAACTTTGAGAAGAGAATTTGTTATACAAAAAGAAAATACTAGCGAAGTGTTTCTTGGGGGGACCGGTTGCCACCAAGTGAAAAGAATTGGAATGGAATTTTAGAATCCTTTGAACCAAATAATGAAGAGGAGAAAGGAAAGCTTATGGAAAATGTTATCCTCACCGCATTTACAAATTTGTCAGTTTTCTCATAGGAAGCCTGGGCTACTCCGAGAAAACAAAAGCCCCCATCATTATTGCAGATGGTGTTACAGCTTGAAGATTAATCCAATTTCAGAAGCAGCCCCGTGGGTTTCATATTCGCTCCACGCTGAGTGTTTTTAAGAAACTCAACATCCTCCAGCCCTGAAGTTACACTGCCCGCCTTCAGCCTGCAACAGAAGGGGTCTCAGTATTGACACAGGATGGAACCAAAACCTTCTCTTGAAATGTGGATTCTAGCAAGGCCTCGCTGGCAGGGAGTTCTTCACTGGAGGATGCATATGGGGAAGGCTGAGAAGGTTCTCCACGTGAAGGAACGGGGTTATGTCATCACCTTGATCGTCACTGACCTCCACTTTATTTGATCCAATTCCAACAAACCCTGGGTCTCTTTCCACAGAGACAGGAACAGGGACACTCCATACGGGGAGCACCACGTCGTGTCATTGCTGCCAGCGCTTTTGCTTTCCAGAACTCCAGGTTCTGGTTTTCTGAACCTTCTCTCTGAGGTTCTTGAGTCCGCATGAATTAGCCTACCTCGGCGCAAGCGGTAGGGTGCACTTTGAAGGTGGTTCAGTCACTGCACATAGCTTTCTTGCAAGTGTTCCCCCACGATGGGTGAAGGAGGCATCTCGGGAACCAAGGCGTTAGATGGGAGGCGCGAGTACTACCTAGATTCTTAGCTCTTTTTTTTCACCCCACAGCAGTCTTGGGATCAGGTGATGAGCCGGCAATAGAAAGGAATGAGCGAATCGTGGTCAGCAATTTAGGCATTTTTCCAAGGACGCTGCCCTGGAGGCTCCAGCAACAGGTCCCTGACTCCCATCTTGCTACGGCGTCTCCGTGGAGCAGTCGGCTCCACGTTTTCCAGGATCTTTCTTTCATTACTGAGGTTGGCCCAGAAAATCATGCTTCTTGGAGAAAAATACGAGCCCATTGGAGGTCAAACTAGACCCATCCTTTGTCAGTTACACGGTGACCACTGGTTTCCTCGAGTGCTTCTCTCATGTTCCCAGGGCTGCTGTAAGGACCCACTCTGCGTCTTGTACGTGCTCTCCCCGATACATGCTCTGTGGTTAATAAAAGTTCTCTTTCTCCTCCCCTGTAGCTACTGCTCTTTCAAGGAGAACGAACTTAACTGAGAAATCAATTAAAACTAAAATTATACATTTAAGACATTTTGGTGTGATGAAAAAATCGTCAGACAAAAGGAGAGATGGGCCTTTTTGTTTTGTTGGAAGCCGAGCTAGTATTTAGCAGGCACTGGCTGAAGACCAAGGCTGCATCAAGTCCTGTGATGAGTTTTATTTAATGGAGAGTTTCATCCAACTTTCAAATCGGGTGGGAAAATTAAAGCAATGGTGTTAGGTGATTCTGTTCTAACCTGGTGTACGTGGCTCTGTGATTAATTGTGACATCAACCGAGGGCAAGGAAGAACACATGGTACGCGCTTCCCTCTCTGAAGGAGGCTGCATCCGGCCCAAGGGTCAACCTCTGGCACAAGTCTTAGGCTAGGATTTGGTCTTAACCAAGTGTCATTCATAGTTCACTCTTCGCGTTGGAGGGAGGCCTTCTATCTTCCTGGCTGGTGATGGGAAACATAGATCCTGGCACCTAAGAAAGATGTGATGGTCCCAAAGCTGTGGCACGCGAAATCATGTCCGAGGTTATAAGGCAAGCACAGGACCGGGGAACACACTGTTATTTATTTCTGTGGAGTTCTTGCCCATGACACGACGACAGTCAGAGCAAGAAGCCTGTTATCAGCTCTCACATGGGATTTGGAGACGGCAGATTTTACACTAACGACCCTAAGAGATTACTGGCCACATTTCTAAATAACGTGGGCTCGATAGATAAGCTGGGCTAAAGGATAAAAGAGGAAAGATTTCTCGTGGTTTCTGGGGTTACCTTGTTTCCTTCAATGACCTCTATCATCCAGCAATCAAATGTTTCCTTTTTGCTACTGCTGTTGATACACAGGCTGACTATGGGGTGTGGAGTGGGGGAAGCTTCTCTGAATTATTCATCAGAATGAACGCTGTAACTAAAATGAAGACAGCAGTGACTACGAGAGACCAACGTTCAGCCTTAGAGATACAGGTTAAAAAAGAAACCGCAAAATTATGATATGGCCTTTATTTTTAAATTAGTGATTTTGTTTCTTCCCAAACTCGCAAAAGATCTGAGGTAGATTACAAAAATATAGCTACTATCAGACAAACACAAGGCCAAATGATTGACTAAAAAATAGGAACAGGAAAAAATAGAGAAGGACCAAAAGGAAGAAAAAAAGCCTAAATTCTAAGAAAACTCCTCGCTGAGGAGCTAATGATAGCAATTAAGCCTAAAACCTGGTTGTGAGCTTCCTAATAGCCAGGGTGATAAGGAAATGATGGATTTACGTAGTTCTCATGGCCCAGAAATAAGAAGCATAGGCTCCCCCCAAATTTGTTCAGTCTTAATCTCTGAAAACAAGTTGTGATGGAGATCTTTTCTTGAAAGGCTAACTGGGTTATATAACCAAACAGAAAAAAAAAGAAAGCATATTGATGTAACGTACATGAACTTCAATCTATCCTGCACGAACACTAGGGAACTAAGGTTGCACGGTATCAACACGAATCAGGGCCTGGCAGTCAGAATCCCAGAAACCTCAGGCAACAAGAGAGAACATAGTCTCAAATGCGAAATTGAGGCAGAAAATGAGGAGAGATGTCACCTAAAATTTAACTTAGGGGCACCTGGGTGGCTCAGTCAGTTAAGTGTTCGACTTCAGCTCAGGTCATGATTTCGGGGTTCATGGGTTCGAGCCCCACGTCAGGCTCTGTGCTGACAGCTCAGAGCCTGGAGCCTGCTTCGAATTCTGTGTCTCTCTCTCTGTCTGCCCCTCCCCGGCTCATGCTCTGTGTCTCTCTCAAAAATAAATAAACGTTAAAAATTTTTTTTTTAAATAATAGTATTTAAAAAAAAAAAGCAAAAACAAAGAATTTTAGTTGATAACCATGAAATGTTTGGGGGCTGGATCCCATTCAGTATAAAATTAAATAATAGCTGTCAATGTGTTACCTGGTGTCACCTGCCTGTTCTTCTCCAGGTTGCTTTGGACCTTTCTTCATAGGCTCTTTCCTAATTCCATTTTCTCTGCATGCCCCTGCAAATGTCAGGGCTTTCTAGAGCTCTGGGCCTGGCTTTTTTTTTTTTTTTTTAAGGTAAAAGAGACAGAACACAAGCAGGCTCCTCACGGTCAGCTCAGAGCTCTAATGCAGGACTTGAACTCATGAACCCTGAGATCGTGACCTGAGCTGAAACCAAGAGTCAGATGTTCAACTGACTGAGCCACCCGGGCATCAGTTGAGTCTCAAATTTATTTCTCTGGGCCTGTCTTTTTTTTTTTTTTTTTAATTTTTTTTTACTACTTATTTTTGAGAGAGAGACAGAGCATGAGTGGGGGAGGGGCAGAGAGAGAGGAAGACAGGATCCGAAGCAGGCTCCAGGCTCTGAGCTGTCAGCACAGAGCCCGACGCGGGGCTCGAACTCACGGACCGTGAGATCCTGACCTGAGCCGAAGTCAGCCGCTCAACCGACTGAACCACCCAGGAGCCCCTGGGCCTGTCTTCTTTACCCTCTGAGTTCATTGGCCTATGGCTTCCCCATCAGCCTGTTTTCTGGTAACTTTCAAATTTATTTCTCTAGCCTCCATGCTGAGAAGTTCTTCCAACTCGACATGTCCAAAACAGAACTTCTTTCTTCAAACCACATCCAGAAAGCTAGAAACTGTCCCAACCATTGCCACGTCCTGCAAAGTCTACTGGGTCCATGCTCACAGGCCACGAGCTGGGTGGCAAATAATTTTGTTGTCGATTTTTTTCTAAAAGGTATTCTGCCTGCAAGCAGAAACATTGTTTTTGTCAACTCAAGATAAAATCAGCCAATTAAGGTTTCCCTTCTACCACTTCCTCTCTAGGGCTACAAGTAAGTTTCATACAGTGTCAAAGTACTTAAGGGGCCGGGAGGGTGGCAGGTTCTGGCTCTTGACCCACTTCTATCGATGCTGGCGTTTGCTTCGAGAGCTTTCCGCACCAGCATCCACGGAGACGTCCGTCTGATCTTTGGCCCCGGATCCACACAGGTGACCCTCTCTCCCAACTCACTGGCTTCTTTGTCAGCTGCTTCTGCACGTGCTAGAGAGCACGGGGCAGGGAGGCTTTTGAGGTGCTTCCTCAGAGCCCCAAGAAACTTGCTGAGGACTCTCTAGCGGACACACCAGATCATTTCTCCTCAGTCCATCGTCCTGGCCCAGGGCAATTCTTCTGGAGGCAAGCCTGCAAACTGAGGCATGGGCCTCCGATCCTCCATACTGTCTGGGGGGGGGGGCCGGGGATCACTTGTTTATCCCCCGACCTCTGATCTAAGGCCGGGGTGTTGAAGGGAGGACGCACTGCTCAGGACCCATTCTTAGTGATACTTGCTACCCTCTCAATATCTTGTTTCCCTTCGGTTCCACTTCCTTGTACCACGAGAGGGGTCTCTTCCTTTCTAATCTCATTTGAGAGCAGAAACTCAAAAGTAGAGAAATGACTGTCAGCAGGGCGCCTGGGTCCCTCAGTCGGTTAAATGTCTGACTTCTGCTCAGGTCGTGATCTCACCGTTTGTGAGTTTGAGCCCCATGTCAGGCTCTGTGCTGACAGCTTGGAGCCTGGAGCCTGCTTCAGATTCTGTCTCCCTCTCTCTCTGCCCCTCCCCCACTCATGTTTTTTCTCTCAAAAATAAATAAACATTAAAAAAAGGTTTTTTTAAAGAAAGAAATGGCTGTCATTGTTGCAGTAACAACCCAATCCTGAGGGCCAGGGAATAGAAGGCATTTACTTGCCTGAATTGGGGGCTGGGAGGAAGGGAAAGGAAGCAATAAATGCCACACAAGCAGCAGAAATTTAGAATTTCAAAATATCTTCCCATTAGATACCTCTTGAGTCTCATATTCAGTTCAGCCTTTTCTGGCATCATTTCCGGTTTTTGTTTTGTCCCTTACCTGGATTTTTAAAATTAAAAAAAAAAAAAAAGTCACCCTGAATTCTGAATCTGGTCTTTCAGAACCTTTAATCCGTTTTTCCCAGCTTAGGTGAAATATAATTTACATCTAACATTGTGTAAGTTTGAGGTGTGCAGCGTGACGATCTGATGTATGTATTTATCGTGAAACGACGACCACCATAAGGTGAATACCTCCTTCATCCCACATGGCCTCAAATTTATTCTCGACACTGTGGCCGCAGTGATTTGCTTTCTCTAAAGTGTAAATCTGGTCATCACGTTACTTTTCTCCTCCAAGGTTTCAGTGCCGTCCGCTCCCTTTAGGGGAAGTCAGAACAGCTGAGGACCTAAGACAAGGTTGCAGTCCTGAATGTGCCCACCTCGTCTGCTCTGGACCCTAGCTCAGCCGCTGTCAGCTCTGCCAGGGCGTTAGGCTAAGTTGGTGTGTGAGGCTCTCTCTGTGATGTGCCTTTTGCCCTAGGCCCCTCGCCCATCCACCTGAATCTTTCCAGAGTGGACATCTACTGATCTTTAGCTCAGCTCCGACGACGCCGCCTCAATGACCATGCCTAGCTCCTGTGTATTCACCACAAGCTTCGACTCTGTTCAGTCGGACTAGCTCATTGTACCTACGGATTAACACGTCCACCTCCTGCACCTCGAGGGTAGTGACGGTGAATTATCACCTTCCCATTCCTTGTGCCTAGTACAGGGCCCTGTGGCACTGTAGGTACTCACAAAATGTTTGAATAAACAGCCAAAGGCAGCATCCTCTGCAAAGCCACCATCAAGGGGACCAAAAGGCTCTTGGCCTAAGAGGGAGGCATTGCCTGGAAACACCAGTTTAGGCTCTCCCTATTTCTCCTTTCCTTTTTAGGCCTGTCCCCTTCTTCCCCACTTTGAGGACTACAAAGCATAGCATCTTGCATTTTAAATCGTCCCATAAGCACCTGAGGGTCCTCCAGGAACCCCAGATGGGGACACTGTACAATAGTTGGTGGACCAAGTCACTAAGCAAAGGTTACAGTTTCTGTTAGGTATCCCCTCTTTTCTAAGACAGTAGCGTGTTTAATCATTCTACATATTATGTCGAGTGACCGCTACGTTCTAAGCATGTTGTTAGGTGTTGCTTGTAGTGGAATTTAGAAAAATTTTTATCAAGACCAGTTAAAACAGTTTTGTTTTTTTAGTTTTCATTTTTAGGAAAATTTATTCATCTAAAGTTTATTTCGATTGAGGCTATCAAAGGCTCTATGGGACATTTCGTAACTGGGTACTAATCAATGTTGAATACCCCTAATACTGTGCTTGACAAAGTAGCCTCAAGGTCAAGAGTAAGAGGGTAGCATGAAAAGGTAAAGAAAAAATATGGAAATGCTTAAACTGTGATATATCCATAAAATGGAACACTCTGAACAAGTTAAAAACCGAATATACTAATGTGGCTGGAGCTTCCAAAGAGATTGAGTAAAAAAAACTCTGCAAATTATCGAGCAAGATGCACCCTAATAGAATTTATGGACCCTTTGCCCCCCAAACAATCAGATGTTTCTAGAAGCACATAAGTCTTATATATAAATGCATAAAAATATGCTAAAAGGACATAATTTCTAGGGAAGGAATCGAAAGATCAAGGCTCTACTGTTAAGAATGTCATATCTATTTTTTGTCTACTGTACTATTAAGATATTTGCAAAAAGAAAGTACATATAAATGCGTAGTATAATAAACGTTTTTTTTCCTCAAAAAGGAGAAAGCAGAGACAAATATTCATAGACATTATACCACTGTGAAATGGAAAATTAAGGATTTTTCTCATTAAGTGACAGGTTGTTACATACTGGGAACTGACAAACTCTTGTACCTGTCTTGTTAGAAACGGTCTGGAGTTCAGAGTCTGGGCGTGATGGCGTGGGAAGGGCGCCGGGCTAGCAGGTGTGGGGCCTGGGTTCTACTCCTTGGTGGCCTGTGACTTGGCCCATCACTTAATCTTGCTGAATCTCAGCCCCTGTAAAATCTACAAAGCGGGGAGAACAGGGACACTTAGGTCATGACGTTGCTGTGAGAATTTGATGTCCACTGTTGTGAGATGCCTGCGTGCCACAGACCATGAAGTTCTCTGCTTTGCCTGTGACACAGACCACGGGGTTTCGACGCAGAGTCTACTCTAAAATAAGGGCTCTGCTCACAGAGACCAAGATTAGTCACTAAATAGAAAAATATGAACAAAAATGGTGTACAAGTTGGAATTTATTTGACAATTCACAAATGATTTGCAAATTTTACGGATTACTCGGAGCCGTAGGTGAAAACCAGTAGCTCCTCTTTTCTTCCTGGAATGAATGTCTAACATGCTCTCATTTGTTGCCCAAGCAGTGCAAGTTGTGTCTATTCAAGGAATTCAAGCTAATTTTAACTTAAACCAGAAATAAAAATCAAACACCACACAGCAGTCTGAAACCAAATACAAAGAGTGCTGTTGTTGTCACTGTTTAAGATCATTTCTACCAGAGATAATTTGTATACAGTTATTTATGAATCGATATGAAAAAAAGAATAAAGGTCATTTAAGATAACGTAAGTATTAACTCCCTAAACTTCCCAAAGCAATGCAAACACAAAATCACCTGTTACTAGTGATGAGTTAAGTATCCAAAAGATACATTACAAAAGATGCAGGAAATACATTTCGGTCCCTAGAACTTGACTTTGAGGAGAGGCAAGTGAGCCCCAGAAAAATGAGCCAAGTTCTACTAGGAAAGTGTTGACCTCCTTTTATCTGTGGCCCTCTATCGCGACAACCTCTCAGAAATGACAGCTACATGGAAAATCAACACATTAATAGAAAGGGTGGTGCGTGACATTTAATTTCATCATTAAATCAGTAAGAAAAGTGAAGTTATTGTCATAAACAACAAACATTTGAGACTGGGGTTACGGAAGACTGACATTAACTTATGTAGACCCTATTTCTGTATTTGTTTCAGTTGCAAAGAACCGAAAAAGTCCTCATTCACACTAGGAAATGGAGTTATTTAATAACTCACCTTGAAATACAAAGATGCTCGTCACTGCACCAGAGATGGCCTTATTGTGGCCTTTGCGCAGAAACAGTTAACCTGGTACTGGTGTCTGCTGGGTTTCCGTGTTTTAACATGTTATAAGCAGCATATGTGAGTTGGTTGGTTTTTAATTTTTTCAGTTAAAATATAGCTAAAAGTTAAATGTAACGAAGGGTCTCAACCCAGCTTGAATATCAATGCCTTAAGACAGGATCTGCTTTGTTTTCGTGTGAAATCTGACTTTTTGAATCTCTCCCGGAGGCTTCCAGGAGTCCCTACTCTTTGTGTATCCGCTCCGCCCTCTTGGCTATTCCTTGTCTCTTTCACAAGTTGTTGTGCTGCACCTGCTCCCCCGAGTGGCATTTCTATCTTGTGTTCTCATTTCTCAGGCCCTCGATTACCATCACGCATGCTGACAGCTCCCAAGTATCGACCTCCAGTTCGTATTTTTCTTCTAAGCTCCATCCAGACTCCCATCTCCATCTGGCTAGTCCATAGGCACCTTAAACTCAAAACACAATGGACTCATCATTCATCTGGTTTGTCCTGCCTCCTTGCCTCCACCCGAACGAAACCCCTCCCCATCGTGAATTTACTCTCAGTAAATGAGATTGTTCACCTGGTTGTCCAACTCGAGAGATCTAGGAGTCATCCTGCATTCTTTTGTTTTCCTTGTCATCTACGTGAGCCAAGAAGTCCTACTGATTCTACCTCCTCTGCTCTACAGAGGATGGATGCCCTCTGAATCCATGCCATCTTCTCCTTTTCCACTGTCACTGCCAATACGCGGCCTTTCAAGAGAGAATGCTGTGATTTGCTAACTGCCTAGACTTATAGAACATATATAAATGTTAAATATATACATATATTTAATGTTTATTTATTTGAGAGAGAGAACACACACACACGAGTGGGGAAGGGAAGACAAGACAGGGAGAGAATCTCGAGCAGGTCCCACCCTCTCAGCACAGAGCCCGATGTGAGGCTCGATCTCACAAATGGTGAGACCGTGACCTGAGCCAAAATCAAGAGTCGGATGCTTAAGTGAGTGAGCCACCCAGGTAGCCTCACCTCTTTACCAAAAAAATCCTTCAGTATCCCTGTATTACTTTCAGAGTAAAACTCAAATCTTCCATATGACTAACAAAGACTTTATTGATCTATCCTTTGCCTCCTTCTCCATCACCATCTTGTGCTATTATCCCCCTCCCTAACGTCCTGTGTTTCGGTGCACTAACCCATTCTAATTTTCTAAATGTCTCAATGCTTTCATCTCTCTGGGCCTCTGCACATGACATACTCTGCAATCCTATGAAATTTCACTTCTTCAACCAGCTAGCTCCTACTCCTCCTTCAAGATTCAGTCGAGAAACTTGAGTCTTCTGGGAAAGACTTCACAACTCCTCTTGCCTCTGGGCTGCCTCAGGCTAGTGCTTTCCTTTATGACAGCACTTATCTACTGTGGAGTAACTGTCTGCACCCTCCACTAGATTAGGGACTCTCTCTCTCAAACTGGGGCCCGGGAAATAGCCTGTACTCGATAAATATTCTAGGTAAGAGAGTAAAAGGCCGAAGTTAGATATCGATGGATCACTAACAGACTTTGTCGTCTGTTAACAAACACTGACCCCAGAGCTGGATTCCCTGCTGGCTTTGGCAGAGTCTTTTAAATTAACCCAATTGAGGGGTGCCTGGGTGGCTCAGTTGGTTAAGCGGCCGACTTCAGCTCAGGTCATGATCTCACGGTCTGTGAGTTCGAGCCCCGCATCGGGCTCTGTGCTGACAGCTCAGAGCCTAGAGCCTGCTTCAGATTCTGTATCTCCCTCTCTCTGTGCCCTTCCCCTGCTCATACTCTGTCTCTATGTCTCTCAAAAATAAATAAACGTTAAAAAAAAATTAAAAAAAATTAACCCAATTGAAACCCCATCTTACCTCAAAAAGGTAAACACAAAATTACCATATTGTCCAGCAATTCCATTCCTACATATATGCCCACAGAAATGAAAGCAGGGACGCAAATATTTGCACATGAAGGTTCACTGAAGAATTATTCACAATAGCCAAAACTTGAAATGACTAGAAATGACCCAAGAGTCCATCAACAGATGGATGGAGACAAAATGTGGGTATATCCATACACTGGAGTGAAATTCTGATGTAGGCCACAATATGGATAAACCATGAAAAGATTATGCTAAGTGAAATAAACAAGCCAGACACAGAAAGACAAATATTGTATGATTCCATCTATATGAGGGTTATCAACTGAAGATCTAGGCCATGAGATACTTCTGCACCTGATGTAATGATGTGACCAACCTGGAGAGGCCTTAGCTTCTGTGCACCCAGAAGGGACCACAAAGTCACTTAACACATTGACTGCAAAACCCACATCCTGCTGAACTACTGTTTAGTCTTGGGGGATGAGTTTTACAGGTTACAGCTTATTTCACTTATTTAAGAGATGAATAGTCCTCCCAAGGTCTTTATACATAGTTATAAATAGTTCCTACTTAAATTTTACTGACTGGAATTCTGCATAACAAGCACGCTGTCCTTGGATTATCTGAAGTTTGTAAGTTAAAAACAAATTGGAATTAAAACACACTGCATAAATACCATCTGCAAACAAAGTACCATTTGTGACCGAATGATAACAAGGATTGTAAACACCAAAGGAGGCTGAAGGACAAAGTTGAGAAAGAGGAAATATAAAATCTATAGTTAAGAAGGACCCTAACAGATATTCTAGAAGCAAGGCAGTCAAGCTAGAGGGAAAAACTGTACCAGAAACATGAGCAAGATCTCCACCTTCTGACTGGCGTACTGGACGACCAGACTGATCCCTGTAGCAACACGGCAGGTGAAATCATTTGAGCCTCTTCCCTTCCTTTCCCTCATCCCCCTCGCAAATGAACACCCCTGCAAGGGTCCCTATACACAGAAATGAAATGTCAAACAGTTAGTACAGTGTCTGTCTCATGGCAGAGATTCAACAAACACTGCTTTCTGATCCACTTCACACTGAAGTTGTTGAGAAATCATTTACTTCTAGCGAATCTGCTTTCTGGCCATGTTTTATGAAACAGTCATTCCATTTAACGTGTAACAATCAAATACGTCCTATACACAAGTCATATAGAGAAGAACTTACTATACCTGTGTATGTAGTAACAGAGTTATAAAACAGATAACAAGATAAAATCTTGACTTTTGGTGGAAAAAATACAAAATGTATTTTCCTGTGGTACAGAAATGGGCTTAATTTGGCATTTATTAGGGACTCATTATCCTCTTAATATGGTGTTACTAGGAGAAAGCAGAGTAGCATTTCTATCCCTGGATAGATCGGATGTGAAAAGAACTGGCAAAACTGGGTCAGAATTCCACAGAATGGGGGGTTCTGAATGTCAGGTGTCTTCTCTTCGGTTATAAACCCTGACAAGACAAATGACAGGATCTCTGGAAAGCCTTGCAAATTCATTAAGGCAACCCCAACGTGTCTGGTGGGAAGCAACGGGTGTCTCCAGCTCGCCTGACCCGCCTTAGAGAAAGACGGAGGGCAGCGAGCCCCCACTCTCTGCGGGCCCTGCTTCGGCAAAAAATATCCTCTCCTCCTCCGCTAAGCTCCTACCATCTGCTGGAATGTGTTCTTTCATCCAAAGGAGATCAGAGAACTGACCAGAAATCTACTGGGAGCTCGTGACCTTTTCCCTATTCTTGTCCAGATGCAACTTCTCTTCCTGGGTCACCCGTTTTGGGTAAGAATAACTTCAAATATTTCTTTTCTATCTAGTGTACTAAGCAGAAATCACGAGGCAGTGCAGTGCTGATTGAGTTTTTGAGGGTTTTTTCTTGGATAAAAGTGTTAGCTATTTTACTAGGTAATGTATGAACAACAAACCATTCATTTCTTTAATTCCATAACGATGCTTACATTTCTGTGACGTCTACATGTCAACTTCCCACAAAGAAAAACTGTTGTCAAAAGGTAAGGTTCAATTCTATATCGGAAAAAATGCATTTTCACAATTTAAAGTAGGGTGAATGATTCGCCTGCTTCCATTCTAAAATTATCCTTTCTAGTAGTTTAAAAGATATTCTCTCACATGAACATTATCTTCTCAACCAATACTTACTATAGCACAGTATCCTACTTGAGAAAAAAAAAATTCAAACGTGTCATTCTGAACTACTTCTTACCTGAAAGCTTCCTCAAGATTTTATATCAATTAATTTACCTCATGAATGATAAAGGAACAGAGCTGAACATGTAGAAGACAAAAATTCAATGAAGATTATTCCAAGGATTCACACACGGCATATCGGGAATGGTAAAATCACGTGATACCTCCAAAACGACAGGATTTCTTACAAAACAAAACACTGCCACCAAACAAGTTTTCCCTCTGGCCGCCGTCCCTTCCAGAATAGACAGAAAACCAGGTCTGCTGAGACGCTCACTCCACAGTTAAACACAAACATGGAAGGCCACTGCACACGCGTGAAAGAATACATTTAATTTTAACAAGGCAGAAAATGAGGTTTAGAAGGTGATGGTTTAATTTTGAGTGTCTCTTTTATTTCCACTTGAAAAAAACCCTGCAAGTTTTTCCTCTAACTGCTTCGCGGCAGTTCAACGAGAGTAAAACAGGAAATCCATGACAGGGCTGAAGCTCTTCTATGGGGACAGGGACGGATGCAACTTCATGAACTTATTTTAATCTGCAGAAAGAAAGGGAGAAAAAAGAGAGAGAGAGAACACGAGAGAAAGAGTGAGAGAGAGAGGGAGAGAAGGAGAGAGAGGAGAAACAAAAACTAATTTTCCAAGCAGGGAAATGCTTATAAAACCTTTTATGTCAAAGTCAGGATTTCACAACATAACACACTAAATGTGAAATCTGGTAGCACCTGTAGGAGTTGAGCGAATGCTGCCATCACTTAAATGCTTTTTAAAAAGTATCTGTAAAAGACTGAAGGAAAAAGAAGATAAAGTACATTCTCCAGAGAACAACAAATGTATTTCAAAATAAAAACTGTATTTTTGTTTTTCCTTTTTTTCAGTTGTTGTTTTTTGGTACAAGAATTCATAATTATCATATAGTAACTTATACACAATGGGCTCGATCTCTGCTCTCCTTTTCTGTGTCACTTCAAGTCCACATGTTCAGGCTACAGTCCCCAGCATCATTTTGTGATCAGTAGATTACCACAGGTTGATCTAAATATAGATACATCATATCATACTTGTCTCTGGGAAAAATCAAATTTTAATACGCAAACTTTTATTTCTATAATACAGAAATGGAGAAAACTACAGTAGGCACGCGACCTAATTATGATTTGTAGATGACGGTTTCTAGATACTCTCCTACTGCGAATGAATACTGAAAATAGTCTTACTAAGAAGAGTTTATTTATATGTGCACTTATGTCCACCTTCTCCCATATACTGTACAGGTTAAACGACAATCTGGGAATTTAAAGGTGCAGCCCTCAAGTTGTTAAATCCCTAAGAAGAAGAAAAAAATTAGGCCCTATTGGACAAGGAAAAAACTCACAAAATTTCCAATTTTAAATTTCTTATCAGTAGGAAAATATTAAAAATAATTTCTGTATACACATATGGGTATATGTATATATTGAATTATAACACATGTCTCACGTATCAGTACAATTCAAGTGGAGACATTTTGGTGAGTTATTTTCCCATTAAACGACAACTATGTCAAAATTTAAAAATATCTTCTTACGTCATTAAAATAATTCACTTACCATTTCAACAGCTTATACTGTCTTTTTTTTTTTTTTCTAATTTTAAACTCTTCATCACTAAATTCCCTGATCCCTGGTGTTAAGTTCCCTATTTAAATTAAAATCTGGTGCTCTTTATTACTCAGAAACTGATGGATAAAATCATCTCTACTTCAAAATTCCATCAATCGAAGAAATTTTATTACCTGATTTATCAGAGAAATATCTCAACTCTGAGCTTGTGTACCTAAATTATCCTCCCTATAATAAATAGGTGAGGAAAATATCCTAAAACAGATGGAGGTAACTTACATGACGTTATAGCACATATAACACACGATGGTTAAGTGTCTGATATAAACTTTGCAGAGACACCTGAAAACTCACTTTAGAAACTAACTTTAGAAACAAACCATTTATTTTTCACTCTAATATAAATTAATATGTATGTATTTACATACATACACATACATATATATAAAACAAAATCGTCTAGTGTTGCGTTGCTGTTTGTGAGTGAAAAAATGGTTACAAATCGATTAATTAGCTTAATTTTGTACTTAACAATTCAATCGTTTTGGGGTACAAACAAAGTCAGTGCATTTGTAGACTCCACAGAGTCAGATACTCAAGCATACACTTTAAAAAAGAACCCTCCTCAACATCACAGGCATTGTACAGCAAAGATATATGGACTCTGATGCATTCCTAACTTCATAAGCAGACTAGACAGCACGTGGCTTACTTTTAAAATAGCTTCTTCAAAGAAATATAGAAAGAAATGCATGTTTGCTAAAAGTCTTTTAAAATTACATCAAAACAACATTAAAACTTGTTCATTGAGAAGAGCCTATTGAATCGAATTCCTGTTTTGAAATGCCTAGTTAACAGTTCGGAATATTGCCTTGTGAGGTTTGCCTAGAGATGTTGATGTGAAGACCCAGACAGAGTACACGGCTCCAACCCCGACAGTCCTCTGATCGGCTGTTTGATGGAAATGGATCCCCTTTAAAATTGCTATACACCTTAAAATGATCTATAATAAACAGTTCCCCAATAACCATTATTATTTGTAAATTGAAATGCATTGATCATTCAGAAAAGATTTCTTGCAAAATATATAAATAAATGTAACTGCATATTCTGTAAATAGACTTAACATTGCTAGACCAGACCGTCAGTGACGGGCTGCTGTATTTCAGTACTGTGTGTCAAATTTATTAGAAATTTAAAAAGAAAAATTTCTGAGGGACTCAGCTGCCTTCGTTAGTTGGCTTTAAAATGTGTAATAAAATGGGAGACAATATCTTCTCATAAATACATGGAATCAATGTGGAAAAGTAAACTATACAGCAGACAAGATTAAAGAACACCAGAGTGTACCAGAGTGGTCACCGAGTGAAATATCTTCCAGTATAAAAAAAGGGAAGAACTCTATACACCCAGTTCTAGTAAGTATGTTTCGATTAAAGATACAGCTCTCTCTCACTCCTGGCAAGAATTAATTGGTAATGGCGCTGCTTCTCAGCAGTGCGAAAATATCCTGAGAAATTATTCAGATTACAACAGAAGACAGGGCTTTCATCACTAAGTTTTTGCACAAAACACAGCTTTAGAGATCATAAATAAATTAATTTAAAAAGCAGGTAACCTTCACCGTGTGGAACACAAAAAGGGGATGTGACCCAGACATTGTTAATTCTCCCATTGGCTAATATCAGAAAAAAAAGATTGCATTAAGTGTCTATTTATAACTTTCTAGTTAACTATGGCCAATAATATACATGGAGGTAATTTGTAGTTCAAGTTTTTCATCTTTTTTTTCCCCAACTAGCTACAGGCTGAATTCTAAAATTTACACTGAAATATACAATTCCAATTTTCAAAAGATCATCCACCTGGAGGAGGAGTGATATTCAAATTTTTTGTGCGATCTTGATGCAGAGCCCAAACAGTCCTATGAAGAGAGACAGTGTACTTTTTAATCAATTGGCACTGAAATTTAACTTTCCTTAGCTGCATTCTAGTAGCTTGGCCAAGTTATCTCGTAACTCTGTTAACTCGAATATTTTTCCGTCAAGAATTTCTAAGAGTGTCTTCAGGTTATTGCGAAAAGCTTCTTGTTCATTCTGACTTTTCTCCAGACGTTGCTCTAAGTCAGACAGCTGTCCCTCCAGGTCTTTGTTCCGAATTTCTACTTCCTTTAGAAACAAAAGCGTGATACATATACACAGGTCAGTTCATGACTTAGGAAGCAATACGACTTTTGTTATTACTAATATTGTGGTAGTTAATGCACTTTGACGAGCGGAAGAATGAGTTTCCGAATCTCAAGTTAACACCATTGAAAGAAAGTTTTAGAATTTTGCCGTCTGAGAAATCCAGGCGGTTTTATGGACAAGCTTGTTCACGAATCCGTCCATCCGCCCGACAAAAGCTTGCTGATTGCTTACTTGGGGCCAGGCAGCCCTCCGGGCACTTCAAATACTGAGCCAGGATTAAAGATCCATTCTGTGGATTAGCTACAGCTCATGTCAGTTTCTCCCCCCTATTCTTCCTATTGCACAACTGCGAGCACACTCAGGTGAAGGCCAACAGAGAAAAAGACAAAGCACTTTTTTCTCCTTACTGGCAATTTGTGAGAAAGACTGTGGGAAGACAACTCTCTAAAACGAGATTTGAGGAACCTCTGAGGATGTTTGTTACTCTTCTGCCTCACCATCGAATGGATGCAAGTGGCAGAGGAAACAGCTCGAGGCTAAAAACTGTAGTTGAGACATGTAGTAAGTGTATATGTAAGAGACTTAGAAAGCTGCCAATTCTAATATACACTGTAAATCATGGAAAGAGGAAAAAAATGACAAAAGGGAAGTGAAAGTTCATGACAAAAATATTATTTTTAAAAAAACAAAAAAAGTCCAGCATACTTAAAAATTACAAGTTATTACTGCTCTAAAAATGTTTCTAAGCATGATGAATATAATAAGTGATTCCAAAAACTAAAAGGATATAATGATCTAGAGATATAATTTTGGCTAAAAATTCTAATTGAGAAAAACAGAAGAAAACAGATTATTACAGTTTAAATACGCTATTCCGATAAGCAATTACTAGAAAGTTATATATCCTTTTTGGATAGCTTGCTTTTATGTTTAAGTAAGTTCCACGCCCAGTGTGGTGTCCAACGCGGGGCTTCAACTCACAACCGAGAACAAGAGATGGAAACTTAACTGACTAAGCCACATAGGTGCCCCAGGAAAGCTCACTTTTTAAATTTTTTTTAAAAATGTTATTTATTTTTGAGAGAGAGAGAGCACAAGCAGGGGAGGGGCGGGGGGGAGAAAGAGAGAGAGAGAGAGAGAGAGAGAGAGAGAGAGGGAGAGGGAGACACAGAATCCAAAGCAGTCTTCAGGCTCTGAGCTGTCAGCACAGAGCCTGATGTGGGGCTTGAACCCACAAACTTTGAGATTGTGACCTGAGCCAAAGTTGAACACTTAACCAACTGAGACACTTAAGAGCCCCTTAAAAATTTTTTTTTAAGTTTATTTAGTTTTGAGAGAGAGAGACAGAGCATGAGCGGGAGAGAGACAGAGAGAGAGGGAGACACGAATCTGAAGCAGGCTTCAGGCTCTGAGCTGTCAGTACAGAGCCTGACGCGGGGCTCGAACCCACGAACCATGAGATCATGACCTGAGCAGAAGAAGTATGACGCTTAGCCGACTGAGCCACCCAGGTGCCCTCAGGAAAGCTCACTTTTACATCTGAGAGGAATGAAGTGATTGACACAAATTATATTTACATATATAAATTATATGGGACAAAGACAAAGTTTTGGAGTTAATATAATAAGAATCTGCCTCAGAAAATATTGTTTCAAATGTTAATATATTATTTAAATGTAAATCTCTAAAAAAATATACCAACTCTAAAGGGTGGTGGCACATTTTTGTTTTTAATTTTTGAAAGACAATCTGGTAAATGTTATAATGAAAAAAACACTATGAAACAGCACAGTGCAAATAGGCAACAATCGGTATGCATGAGGACAAGCACTGGAAATTACTGTACAAAACAGGAAATGGTTGCAGTTGTTAGGATTATGGGTACTTTTATTTTTATATTTACTTTTCTTACAATACTTGTAAAAATTAAACTTTTGAGGAAAAAATGATTGGGAAATTGGCTTGAATACATGTAAGAAAGTAACCCCGATCTACAATTCTGAACATAAATGCTCACTTGCCCTTGCAGAAGTAACTAAGAGAAAAGCTTAAGCAAGAATGTCACAGAGAAGCTGCAAGAACCTGGGAAAACATAAGAAAGTAATACTGCGGCGCTAAGGAGTTATAAACGAAGAATTTAAGAAATCCCAATCTAATACGAAAGCATTTACTGTCGGGCAGCGCCTGGTTGCTCAGGTGGTTAAGCGTCCAACTTCGGCTTAGGTAATGATGTCACGGTCTGTGGGTTCAAGTCCCGTGTCAGACTCTGTGCTGACAGCTCAGAGCCTGGAGCCTGCTTCGGCTTCTGTGTCTCCCTGTGTGTCTCTGCCCCTCTCCTGCTCATGCTCTGCCTCTCTCTCAAAAATAAACAAATATTAAAAAAATTTTTTAAAAAGCATTTACTGTTAGATATTTCCCAATATGTTTCTAATCTCTTTCCTTTGAATAATCCACAAAGAGAAGATAAGTAAACTGAGAGCAGGATCTGAAACCAATAAAATACTTATAAATTCATAGGCACATTCATGGAGGCTCCAAACTATGAGGGAGAAAAAGATTCTGGGATCAAATGTAAAAATTCCACTCATGATTGCACAGTATGCTCTCCTGCCTGCTTAAACAATAAGCTTAAGAGTAAAATGTTTCCAACTATAAAAATAGACCAAATGTCATTCACTAGAAAACACCCACTTCACCAGGCACCACCCAGTATGCCCTCTAAAGCCTTTCTTAAAATGAAAGCCTTCTTTGTTCTCTTTGCCAATCAATGAAACATCCAAACATTTTCAATGGAAGCATGCAAAACACCAAATTTCCTCAGCTATTAAAATTGCATTGTTCTCTCTAGACAGAGTTTCATACTCTCAGCCATTTCTCTGATTGGAGGAATTCTAGTAAGCAGATAACAAAAAGGATCCAATACAGAGCTGACAGCGCTGGTCTATTTTGAGGCAGAGAATATAAGCCTAGAGCAAGGATGGCCAACCCTACGCACACGGGCCAGCAGAAGGCAATCGGAGCCTTGGTTGGTGGGCGCTTCCCACTAGTCCACCTTCCGTCCATATTTTCCAAGCCTCTTCTCACCTTTAATTCTCCCTCCTAACTCATTCTTCTACTTACAACCACTTGTGTGCTGCTAATTTCCTTTTCTCCTCCCTGATATATAACCATGTGCCAGGGGCACCCAGAGCCCTGGTTCAGTCCTGATAAAGCGACAGAGGCCAGAAGCTAATTCCCCTTCAAGTGCTTTAAAGGGCAGTAATTCAAAGTATAAAGGGGCGTCTGGGTGGCTCAGTTGGTTAAGCATCCGGTCTTTGATTTCAGCTCAGGTCATGATCTCATGGTTGGGAAGACTGAACCCTATGTAGAGCTCAGTGCTGACAGTGTGGAGCCTGCTTGAGATTCTCTCTCTCCCTCTTTCTCTCTCCCTGTCTCTGTCGCTCAACAATAAATAAATATTTAAACAAAAAAAGTATAAAATCTTAGTGGGTAGAAGGTCACCCTCTGTGTTAGTATACAGCCTAAACACTACAGTGATTTAAAAACAAAAATTCACAGGGGCACCTGGGTGACTCGATCGGTGAGGGGTCTGACTTTGGCTCAGGTCATGATCTCATGGTTTGTGGGTTCCAGCCCCACGTTAGGCTCTGTACCAACAGCTCGGAGCCTGGAGCCTGCTTCAGATTCGGTGTCTGCCTCTCTCTCTCTGCCCCTCTCCTGCTCACACTGACTGTCTCTCTCTTTCAAAACACATTAAAAAAATTTACACAATTATTACTATCATTAACGGAAGCAGAGCAGGTTCATTTTTTACCAGTTTATATCCTGCATTTTTAGTCTAATAAAAGTTACAGAAAACTTGTCTTGGACATCTGATTCACATCTTCAGCTGATATAATGCTCTATTAGATTATCAACCTTGACATGTAACAAGACGTATGTAAATTACAAAACAAGAATTAGTATTTCAACAGAAAAATGGGCAAAAGACACACACATACGCACCAATTTTGAAAAAGAGCTATTTAACAATTATTTACTAAGCATCTTCTATGTACTAGAAACAGAGATAAAGCAAAAATAAACAAAGATGGTTCTTTTTTTAATGAAGTATGCTATCTAGACTGAGGACACTGGCAACAAAAAGCAAAGAGAACAGACTTCCAGGAAGCCAAGGTAATAAGTGACTGTGTACACTGGAATCTCCTAACCATTCTCCCAAACTAAATAAATAAAAAATAAGAATAAATTCACACAAACTTCACAACTTTAAAGTTACTAGAACTTAACTACTATACACAAGACAGGAGGCAATCTTGAAAAGGCAACACTTCCAAGGAGAAACGGGTGAAAAGAACAAAGAGAAAGGAGCCTGTTGGCATACTAAGGTGAAGGGGGAGAAGAAGCAACACAAGTAAATTTAGAATCATCCAAGATAAGAGACGTCCAAGATAAAACACTGAAGGACACAAAACCTCACCCCAACTGTCTCTCAAAGAGAGCATGATTTTTAATTAAGAATGTATAAACCACCCATAACTGCCACTCAATTCACAAAATACAAAGGTGTGAGCTATCTTCATCTAGGGAAACTATAATAAGATGAAAAGAGAAAATGAAACTCTAGACACTTCAGTGAATGAAAATACAAGTCCCCCCCAAAAAACCAACTATGAAGCACAAGAAAACACAAGATTCCACTTAAAATTAAATACTGTCGAACAGGGCACCTGGGTGGCTCAGTCAGAAAAGCATGGGACTCTCTGGGCACAAGGGTGGCTCAATCCATTAAGTGTCCAAGTCTTGATTTCGGCTCAGGTCATGATCTCATGCTTTATGAGTTCAAGCCCTGAGTTAGGCTCTGCGTCCACAGCGTGGAAACTGCTTGGGATTCTCTCTCTCCGTCTCTCTGCCTCTTCCTAGCTTGTGCTCGCTCTCTCTCTCTCCCTTTCTCTCAAAATAAGTAAATAAACTTGAAAGAAAAAAATATATATGTAAAAAAAGGAGCATGGGACTCTTGATCTCAGGGTCATGAGTTTGGGCCTACACTGGGTGTAGAGATTACCAAAAAATAAAGTTCAAATACTGTTAAACAAGCATTCAAACTAGAGCCTGAGTCAGATAATAAACACTAAAAACAGAAACGGGCCCAAAAAACCCCTAAATAACAGAGGAGTGATTAAAGCCTGATAGAAGAAAAAGGCAAAATCACATCAGAAATCAAGATTGAATTATAAAATAAAAAGCACATTTGCAAAAGAAATTTTATTTTATTCTATTATTATTTTTAAAAATTCAAAGGAATGTGGGGTGGCTGGGTGGATCAAGTTGGTTAAATGTTCAACTTCAGGCTCAGGTCATGATCTTACGGTTTATGAGCTCAAGCTCACGGGCTTTCCACTGTCAGCTTGGAGCCTGGAGCCTGCTTCAGATCCTCTGTCTCCCTCTCTCTCTGCCCCTTCTGTGCTCACACTCTCCGTCTCTCTGTCTCTCTCAAAAATAAACATTTATATAAAAAAAATGCAAGGGAAGGCAAGTGAGAGAAAGTAGAGGAAACGGTCAGAGAGAAAGTGGTTGAAACAGAAGACAAAAAAATTCAATCCAGTTACATATCACTGGAGCTCCTGAAGAAGAAAACACCCCAACAGGACAAAGCTAATATTTAAAACTTTTATACAAGAAAATTTCCAAAATAAAGGAAGACCTAAACCTACATATTATAAGGGCCCACCAAGTATCTGAGAAAACTGACCCTCAACAATCAATTCTCAGAAATATCTTATTAAAACTATTAGACTTTAAAAATACAGGAAAAATCCTCAGGGCATTCAAAGAGAATGGGCCCCAAACTTCCAAGGCCAGACATCTAGACTGGAATAGATTTCTCAAAAGAGACATAAAAACAAGGTAATAATGGAGTGGCATTTTCAAGGAACTCAAAAAAAGAATTACAAACCAAGGATTTTATATCTACCTGTCACCCAAGTACTAAGTCTTTTTCTTTTTAGGAAAAAAAAAAAAAACAGCTTAAAACCATGAGCTGTTCTGGAACCATCAACTAAAGGATAAGCTTCATCCAACTAACAGATTACTGTGGAAACTTCAGAGAAAGAACTGAGGGTGACCATGTACTATATGTAATATATATCAAAGAATAAAACAAAGGTGGATGATGGTTACAAAATAATATAAAAATGTTACTAGGGGTGCTTGGGTGGCCTAGTCGGTTGGGTGTCTAACTTTTGATTTAGGCTCAGGTCATGATCTCATCTCATGTCTGTGGGTTCAAACCCTGCACTGGGCTCAACACTGAAGACACAGAGCCTGCCTGGGATTCTCTCTCTTTGCCCTTTCCCTGCTTGTGTGAGTGTGCATGCCATGCACTCTTTCTCAAAATAAATAAATACATACATACATACATGCACACATCATAAACACACAAATAAATAAAAATGTTATTTATCCTGACAAAGTAGAAACAACACAATTAGAAACTAGGAGAAAAAAAGGAAAGGAAAAGAGAAAGGCAGAATAAGCTTGTAATTACTGAATATATAATAATTCAAAGTGAGCATTAAAAACTAACCAGATTGTAAAAGTTTAAATATGAACACAAGTGACTAGAAATATTTTAAGAAGTCTAAAGGAAACCAGTACAACAAAGTTAAGACAATCTTAAATATCAAAGACATAAAAAGGCAAAGAATGCCTTTACATTCAGAGAAAAAGTACAGAGAAAAAGAAAATCCAAATTAACATAATACACATAAACTCTTATATAAAATAATGACAAGTTGAAACCAAACATAAAAATGATATCAATAAGGGGTGCCTGGGTGGCTCAGTTGGTTGAGTGTCCAACTCGGCACAGGTCGTGATCTCATGGCTCGTGGATTCGAGCCCTGTGTCAGGCTCTGTGCAGACGGCTTAGAGCCTGCAGCCTGCTTCTGACTCTGTGTCTCCTTCTCTCTCTGTCCCTCCCCTACTCATACTCTGTATATCTTTCTCTCTCAAAAATAATGAAACATTTAAAAAATTAAAAAAAATCATATCAATAAATATGAATGAGTTACCTAGTAAAAGAAAAAAACATAGTCTGGCTCACAAAGCACAATCTCATTATATGTATACAACACACAAGAAACATTCACAAAAACTGACTTTATATTAGGTCATAAAAAGGAAGTATTAAGTTACACCAAGTATAAATGTTACAAAAAATACTCTGTGATCAGAGAAACAGGATTGACTTGTGTGTTAATTTCTTCACTGTCCTGATTCCAGGTATGTTTCCAAGCTTATAATAATCACAGTATTTGCAACGGCTTGTTTGCACTGAGAAATTAACCCCAAAGGGTTTTTTGTTTTTTTTGTTTTTGCCAGGGGTGGGTAGTCCTTCAGTACCATTGTAACTAAATAACCTGTCTAGTCACTGTATATATTTATCTGTCATTTTTGACAGATTGGAGCCAACTTGATATTTTAAATCTTTAGCCCAATATGAAAACTTAAAGGCTCATTAATTTTTTTCATTTTATTGAAAATATTTACAATCTGTTTCTACAGTTTTATTGGTAATCTGTGCCATGAAATTTGGCACCAAATTTTGATCACCAAAGATCAAGGCAAATTTTGTATTCGGTTTCTTTTCTGGTGTAATGTTAGAATTGTATTGATTATTAATGCAAGTCTACTGAATATAACCCTAGTTTTGTAATATAATTGCTTAGATTTTATTGGTGATATTAGATTAGTGGTTGCATTAAATAACTAAATTCCCATTGTGATTAACTGAAAAAAACCAACTGATCACAATGCAGTAAGTCTAGTAATTGAAAACAAATTCACAAAATAGAAAGGTCCTTCCACTGAGGAATTCATTTAGGAAAGCCAAAAAAATGGAGAAGGGCTCAGAATAATAAGAATTGTGACACTGGTAGAAAAAGTAGCAAAGGAAGGACTTTAATGCTAAAAGTCACAACTCACAATAAAGATATACCCATCATGTTTATGTACCAAGAAACACAGCAACTACATTCATAATAAGTACAAATTACAGGAGATGTAAGAAAACATTGATAAAAACACACTGAAAATAGACCTCACTATGCCACTCTAAATATAGGACAGATTAAGTGGAACAAACAAAAGGTAAGAAAGAATACAAGACATAAATTTGCAAAATCAAGAAAAAACATTCACAAAAATTGACCATATATGAGAACATACAACAAGGTGTAGTAAATTATGTAAAGTAGAAATTATATATGGGTGCCTGGCTGGCTCAGTTGGAGGAACCACAGTTTGTGGTTCAAGTCCCATGTTGGGTGTAAAGATTACTTATATAAATAAACAAAACTTAAAAGAAAAAATATTATACAAACCCTTGTGATTACAATGCGGTAAAACTAGAACTTAATAACTAAATAAGAAAATAAAAAGGTTGTTCCACCAGAAAATTAAAGCACCTTCTTTCATTTACTTTTTATTTTTTTAAAGTTTATTTATTTATTTTGGGGAAGAGAGGGGGCAGAGAGATAGAATCCCAAGCAGGCTCTGCACAAAGCCTGACATGGGGTTTCAAATTCATTAACTGTGAGATCGTGACCTGAGCTAAAATCAACAGTTGGACACTTAACTGACTAAACCACCCAGGTGTCCCTTTATTTTTCGTAATCTTTATTTATTTATTCTGAGAGAGAGAGAGAGTGAAAATACTAAATATCAGAATCTATGAAATATACTTTAAAACAACGATCAGAGGAAAATCTATAGCCTTAAACACTTATAAAAAAAAGTGAAAGAATAAAAATAAAGGAATTAAATTCTCTTAAGATGGCAGAAAAAGAATAAAAAGTAGACCAAAATAAAGCATGAGGCAGGAACAATAAAGATAAAAGGAGAAATTCATAAGGTAGATGATAGAAAAACAGTGGTGCTGATGAACAAAGCAAATTTTTTAAAAAATAATTTAACAAAATAGGGGCGCCTCGGTGGCTCAGTGGGTTAAGCATCTGACTTCTGCTCAGGTCGTGATCTCATGGTTTGTGGGTTCAAGTCCCGTGTCGGGCTCTGCGCTGACAGCTCAGAACCTGAAGACTGCTTAACAAAATAGACATACCATTGCTTAACTAATCAAACAGAAAAGGATAATGGACAACTATATAAAATAAGAGTTCTCGCTGAATATGTGAGAGTTAGATGGAAAACTTCAAAAGACCAAGAGCTACAGAATACAGAATAATCCAGGAGCCACACAAAAATGCACCAGACCCCTGATGGTGTCAAAGGGGATTTTTATTAAATGCTGAGATCAGACAGTTCCAATATGACATCCATGACTCCAGAGCACAGAAAATGAAGAAAGTATATGAAGTATGAATGAAGTTTAATTTAAAAAAAAAAAAAAAAGTTTTTTAAGTGGCATCTGGGTGGCTCAGTCGGTTGAACATCTGACCCTGGATCATGACCTGAGCCGAAATCAAGAATTGGATGCTCAACCAACTAAGCCACCCAGGTGCTCTGAAGTATAACTTTGTATAAAAGTATAACCTTGATACCTACATCTTATAAATACAGTTCCCCCACAAAAGAAGAAAACTATAGACAATTATTACAAATGAATATAATATAAAAATTATGAATAATAAAGGATGAAAACATTATTAAGAAAATAATATACCATAGCTAAATGGTACTTATTCTAATAATGCAAAGGTGGTTTGGTGTTAGAAAATCTATTAATAAAACAAAAGATATTAATAGATCTAAGGAGGAAATTATGATCATTTCCTAAGATATTAAAAAAAAAAGCCATTAACAAAATTCTTGGTAAAAACACTCAAGAAAACAGGAATGAAAGACACTCTTATAACATGATAAAATATATTTTAGTGTTAAAGCCAGCATTTTAATTAATGGAAAAATACTAGAAGCAGTTTCACTAAGAGAAGGGATAATAAAAGCCCATAATCTCCATTCTGTTTAACACTATACTGGTGTGTTTTGTTTTTAATGTTTACTTATTTATTTTGAGAGAGAGAGCATGTGCGAAAGCGTGAGAGTGGGAAAGGGGCAGAGAGAGAGAATCCTAGCCAGGCTCTGCGCTGACGGCACAGATGTGAGGCTCAATCTCATGACCCTGAGATCATGACCCCAAGCCCATATCAAGAGTCAGACACCCAACCGACTGAGCCACAAAGGTACCCCTTTACTGGTGTAAATTTTTTAACACGTGAAATTTGACAAGAAAAGTCAACAGAGGCATAAGAATTGGAAAAATAAAGTAAAATTACCTCTGTCTGCAGATTATGTGTTACCAGACCTAAAAAATCTTACCGAATCAATGACAAAAATGACAAAACTAGCTCAAATAATAAAATAATTTAGTCAGGTAGCAGGACATAAAATAAGCATACATAATTCAACATATATACACAATAACCAAATATAATGATAGAGAATGTCCCATTTGAAACAGAAAAAAAGATAAAATATAGATAAACAAGAAATATGCAAGAACACATGACAACCATAAATTTTAAGTAATCCAATAAAATTTTTATAGAGGTACAGTTTTTAGTTAACACAAAAATTGGTATTAAATACTGAAGTTCATATGATAAAATAAATACGTAAGAATATTTAGAAAAACAACGAAGAAGAAACGCTGTGAGGATTAACGGACCCTCCCAGACATTAAAGTTTCCACGATTAATGCGGTGTGGCACTGACACATGAATAGAGTGACCAATGGGCTGGAACAGGAAGCCCAGAAATAGATCAAAATACATATAGAAATCGAGTTATCTCCAATCTCTGGAAAAAAATAGTAACGTTTTAAGTAAATGGAAATGAGATTAAGTGGACAGGCATTTAGAAAAAGATGGAATTGGATCCCCATCTCATACCATACACAAAAAAATAAACCCCAAACACTCGAAGATTCAAAGGTAAAAAATGAAACCTTCTAAGTACTAGAGGGAAATATGGATGAATTTCTATATCATCTGAGTTTAGAAAAGAGTTATCTAACTATAAGATTCACAAGCCACAAGTGAGAAAAGAAAAGAATAAATCTGACTACTACATAAAGCAACACCATCTTGGGCAAAGTCGAAAAACAACAAACTGGGAGAAAATATTTGTAACATGTAATCAGATATATAAAGAACTCTTGAATATGAAGAACTCTTGAAAAAGAACCAAAAGTCCTATGGAGAAAAGGCAAAAGACACGAACACCCAATCCACGCATATACAAAAAGGTACTGAAAAGACCTTTAAGCTTGTGGAAGAAGTTCATGTCATTCATAATAATAGAAGATACACAAGAGATATCATTTCTCACCTATCATACAATTAAGAAGGATGACGATACATTTTGTTGGTGAGGCTATGGAGACATATGCACTCATGCTGGTGGTGTGAGCGAGCACTGGCACGATCCATTATGGAGGGGAACTGGTCAATACTTAACAAAACTAATTATGTGTTTATCTTCTCACAGAGAAAGCTTTCTTCTAAGAATCTATCCTCTGGGTGGCTCAGTTGGAAGACCATGAGACTTTTTTTTTAAGGGAAAATATTTTTTTTAATGTTTACTTATTTTTGAGATAAAGAGAGACAGAGTGCGAGCGGGGGAGGGGCAGAGAGAGAGAGGTAGACCCAGGATCCAAAGAAGGCTCTACACTCTGAGCTGTCAGCACAGAGCCTGACACGGGACTCGAACTCACAAACCACGGGATCATGACGTGAGCTGAAGTGGGACACTTAACCGACTGAGCCACTGAGGTACCCCAACTATGAAACACTTGATCTCAGGGTCATGATGAGCTCAAGCCCCAGGTTTACAGGTTACTAAACAAACAAACAAACAAACAAACAACATCTACCCTGAAGATACACCTCCAACAGTAACAAAATACCTAGGCTAGCGTAGTCTGGACTGGAGGGGATGACGCTTCTCCAAAGACATCTTTCTGAATAGTTCTGAGTTTTGGAAACATACTAATGTTTCATATACTCAGTACATGCAGGCTATAAAATGAAGAAGAATGGGAAAGAAAATATAAGAAAACGGAATACGATATGATACAAATGAATCTAAATGTGTTACAGATGAATAACCTGGCCAACTGCAGAGGGGTGGAAGAACTCACCCAATAAACTTTTGAATATAGGCTAAGGACAAAAAGAATTATACTGGTCTTTAGTTGGTAAGGTTTTGTTTGTATTTTTTTGTGGTGGTTTGAATTAGTAATTCAAAAACTATTTTCTGTGCTAAGATTAAAAAAGTAAGTAAATATACTGTGGGTAATAAAAATAAGGTTTCTTAGTATTTTTTTTTAGTTTATTTATTTATTTATTTTGAGAGACTAAGAGAGAGTGAACAGGGGAGGGGCAGAGAGAGAGAATCCCAAGCAGGCTCCACACTGTCAATGCGGAGCCCAACACAGGGCTTGAACTCAAGGACTGTGAGATCATGGCCTAAGCCAAAATCAAGAGTCAGGTGCTTAACCGATTGAGCCACCAGGTGCCTCTGGGTTTCTTGGTGTTGGGTAAAGGAGTTACAGATATGAATATGGGGAGAGCTAAAATGAACTTCATAGTATTAGACTACAGTGGGAGGCATGAGTAAGAATTCAGTTTAAACAATACACACACACACACACACACACACTATGTGTATATATATGCCATACACGTACATATATATGGCTACTGAAATGGACTTAATGTGGCCTGTGTGTACTTCTCGCTCTGTTTATTAAGATGGCGAAGAAAGAATGCCAACTCAATAACAAGAAGCGTATCTAGTACTCAGATTTTGGCTTCTAAATATCAATCTTTGCTAAAAGAAATTTCTCCTTGGAGAAATAGCTAATTCCAAGGCCAAAGTTGAAAAACTACAAGATGAGTCTGGATTATGTGTTGTGCTAAAACATGAAGAATTCTTTAAAGAATGACAGGGTCACATGAGAAGGAAAGAGAAGCTGGATGGAAGGGGTTTCCACTGGCCCAGACTGGGACAATTCAAACATCAAATAAATACACATGATGACTAAATGCAAGGTGTGATCCTGGAATAAACCGTGAACCAGAAAAACAATTTTTAAGTTTTGTTACAAAGGAGATTATTAAGACAATTATGGGAATTTGGGAATTTCTTGATTTTGATGGTTATGTAAGAAAATGTCCTTACTCTTAGAAAATACACAGTGAAGTGTTTAGAGGTAAAGAGATACTGCATCTTCAACTTATTCTCAAAGATTTCAGGATAAGAAATACACACACACACACACACACGAGTTCCAGAAGAGCAAAACAAACAAGGCAAAAAATGTTAACATTTGAGAAATGTGGGGGAAAGGTATATAAAAACATCCTTTTGTATTATTCTTGCAACTTTTCTGAAAGTCTGAGATCATTTCAAAATAAAGTTTAAAAATAAAATCATTCCGGATACTGACAATTGCTACTAGGAAAACAAAACATGGTAGTATTACAAAGAGTACCCGGGGTGGGGGCAGTAGGGGGCTGGGAGGGCCCTGCAGAGCAGTGCTTAAATCGACAAGTTGGAGACAGTGACACGTGAGCCAAGAACCTAAAACAAGTAGGAGCCAGCCCATCTGAAGGTCTGAAAGCCTCCCTGTTCTGCTCCATGCAGGTTTTTGGACAAGCGTTTTTGATACTTGGTGAACGAATAGGTAAGAATTGATATTCGCTATTCCAGAAGCCAGCTTTAAAATTCAATTACTGCTCAGTCAATGATGAAATACATTTAGAAGTCTGATAGGAAAAATCACCTCTTGGTTTCTCTGGGACAATGTAAATGTGTATGTAACTGGAAAAATGTTTCTAAAGACTCGTCGGGGATGTCTCGGTCGCTTGGCTGCCTGGAGCAGAGTGGTGCTAACACAGAAAGAACACAGACTTCGGAATCAAAACAAATTTAGGCCTTACTACTCTCTAGCTCAGTGTTTTGTAAACTTGTTAACACCTCCGAACTGCTGCCTTCTCTTTGAAAAGGGGGATACCACACTTGTTAGTGTGAGAATTAGTTGAGAATTAGAGCAAAAGTATTCAAGTGCTTAGCTAATGCCTGAATCATAGCAAGCACTCAGACGACGACAGTCCAAAACAAACAAATAGCAAAGCTATGCTGATCCCCCCACTTCGTCTAGCCCTGAGTACATGCTTCATTTTTTAGTTCTACACCAGGCTTTCTCGACCTTGACACAATTGACATTTGGGGCCAGATAATTGGATGTTTAGCCGCATCCTTGACTTCCACCTACTAGATGTCAATACTACTCTGTCCTAGTTGTGAAAATCAAAACTGTCTTCTACACATTGCTAAACGTCCCCTGCGGCACAAAACTGCCCCCAGTTGAGAACCACTAATTCACACAGATCATTAAAATGTAGGAACAGGGGCGCCTGGGTGGCTCAGTCGGTTAACGGTCCAACTTCCGCTCAGGTCATGATCTCACAGTTCACAGGTTTGAGCCCCGCGTCGGGCTCTGTGCGGACAGCTCAGAGCCTGGAGCCTGCTTCGGATTCTGTCTCCCTCTCTCTCTCCTCCCCCACTCATGCTCTGTCTCTCAAAAATTAAATAAACATTAAAAAAATTAAAAGTGAATAAATAAAATGTAGGAACAACATTTAATAGGTCTAACCAAAACAGACCACCCATTTTTCTGAGACTGCTGAAAGTCAAATGAATGGAGAGGGAGAGGGAAATAGTACATGTCCTATAAAGAACCTGCTTCCACTGTCACAGAACTTTGCCTACTTAAAGAGACATTGGACAAGTTAACCTATACGAGCCTCGGTTTCCTCATAACTGTTACATGGAATAAATGCATGAAGTAAGTAAAGTGCTTAACACAGGGTCTGGCACAAGTGAGCACTCAATTAATGCTGGACATTCTCATTGTAATTATAGTACTCCTTCTAATCCTGGGCTTTCGGGTCCCACTCATCACCCCTTATCCCAAATTCCTCACTCTGTACATACATTTATTTCTACTCCCAACTCTAAAGTGGCCCTAACATCTCTTTACAGAGGCAGCCAACCACTGGGGTATAAAAGTACCTGAGGCGCCAGGAAACTTTGATAATGAATCTAAAACGCTCTCCTGACCGCTGACACAGGATAAACATATGTAAATTACAGCCAAGAAACATATTACTTATGCAAAAAGTTGAGTAAAACTAATTAGAATAAAGGAAGAAAAACAGCAGTAACTTGATTTCCATTAGGGCACAACTACTTCTGTGATTTCTAATTAGTTCAGTGTTAAAAAAAAAATGAGCACTCCTCAAGTGAATGAAATCCATTTGAGAAATACTCTTTAAATGCAGGGAATTCCTTATGTTGCCAAGTAGAAATTTCTAAGATAATTTACTAAAGACAATTTATAAACGACCATCTATGATGATCATATGCTACCTACATGAAGTGATCAGGTAATTTGTGACAAATCAAAGATTAGGCCCGAATCAGAGGTCCTGGAAAAGAAAAATGACTGAGAACCTACGAAATGAAGTTTCAGAGAAAAAGCCATTACTCTGGGAAAGAACGAGTGAGGCCTTGCTGTGCAGAAATGAATCAAAACGTCAGTACAGCTCACCTGGAGTTTCTGAGTCAACGAGTCTCTCTGTTCTTGCAGTTCTCGGGCGTTATCAATTTCTTGTTTTAATCTTTCTATTTCCTAGAAAAAGTACAGCAATGTCTTTAGCGACAATATTTAAACTCAATCAAGGAAAGAGAAGGTCTTATTTTTCCCTGAAATTATCACTCCGGTCCCTAGGAAAAAAAATAATTAAAAAACACTCCTTTATATACTGACTAAACTTGAGAGGGGTGATTTGTCTTTATGGGTACATTGTCTAGTCCTTGATAATCTTAAGCAACAAAGGTACTCAGTGGCTGTGACACGGCACTGCTTAGAAACAACCACTGGAATACATTTTAAGGTTGTGGATCTAATTCTTTCCTAGGATATTAAATCTTCTGACTGGAAACCGGAGAAAGCAACAGCTTGTAAAATTCATTTAACCTCTCCTGGTTTTCTGTTGATTTTGTAAATGCAACTCTCACAGAGAAGGCAAGAGGCAGCCTCTCGGTCTGACTGCCTCACCATAGTTCGTAACAGCAGAAGGAGAAAATATGAACAAGCTTAATATTAATAAAAAAACATTTCACACCTCCGAACAGCATCCCACAACCTTACTTTATTCTGTAAACTACCTGTAAATCTGACAGATGCTCAAATATTTTCGTACACACGTTAGCCAGATTACAGATGAGTAAAAAGCAGCAAATACCTCTTCCTTCACTTTCAGCGTCTCTTCTAGTTCTTGGATTGTCTGATTTAATTCTGTCTTATGGGTATGCACTGCATTTGCTTGGCTACTAACACATTCAAGCTCGGTCACCTAGAATGAAATGAGAACACAGGTTAAGTTATATGACGACTTGAAAGGATTTCTTGCTGAAAATCTAATAGCTCCTGATTGGTAAGTCACGAATTCTGAAGCAACATATGAAAATCAATTTTGCGAAATATTAAGACACTTATGGTCAAATGAATAGATTCTTTAAAGACATGAATCTAGGACAAAGAAAAAAGACTAGAAAATAATTATTTATATGGCTTGGTCTTGGGAAAAGTCAGGAAAACTTAAATCAAGTGATTAATGATAGTAGAGAACCCCTATAATGAAAGTTTTCTTTAAAAATTTCCTACGAAAACATATTCAAAATCAGATACAGCCATCTGCCTTCCATCTGTAGCTTTCAAATTAAACATGGCTTCTGAAAACTGGTCTTGCAGAAGTGAGAAATTTTTCAAATACATTTCCAAAATGTTAAGAGAATCTGCAAGAAAAGATATGCTTAAAAATACAACTTAAATCATTCAATTACTAGAATGACTTCATATCAATAGCGTCTCTGTGGCAAAAGATAACATTCTTTAGTCAATAAGAATGTACTGAGGACCCAAAGAGCCACATAACTTTTTTAATGAGCACTTGGTATTTTCTGAGAGAACAGAGAAGGACAGAGTCCCTAAAAGTCATACTATCCAACAACGTTGTTCGATTCAACAGTCAAAAGAAACAGAAGTCAACACAGAAACATACATACACCCCCAATCACAGCTCCTTACACACATCAGGAGCTCATACATTTTGGGTGACTAGAATGCAGTGAATTCTAGATTGTTAAGGAAACACAGCAAATCCTTCTCCTTCACATTTTCCAAATATCTAATTACCCTCCACAAATGTCACTCTACCTTCCCTAACACTTTCGTCTTTCCTATTCATGTACAGCCTTTGTGCAGACCCTTCTCATCCAGGCCTAAAGAACAGCAATGGCTTGCCAGAAGACTTAACTATAATCTATTTTTACTTCTTCTGCAAACTAACATTCATCTATCATCTGTAACTCCTCCATTCAAAGCCTTTCAAAGGCTTTTTTTTTTTTTTAACAACATCAAATCTAAACCGTTAGGTCTTGCATATACCAGCCCTAAACTACTTAACTATCCTCATCGTCCAAGACACTCACAGTATGTGATACATCACTTTTCCAACTAAAAGCAGGCAAGTCTCCTTGTCCTAAGAATAAAACACTCTCAGGGTGCCTGGGTGGCTCAGTTGGTTAAGTATCCTCCTCTTGATTTCAGCTCAGGGTATGTTCTCACGGTTCATGAGATCAAGTTCTGTGTCAGGCTCTGCGCTGACAGGGAGAAGCCTGCTTAGGATTCTCTCTCTCCCCCCTCTCTGCCCCTCCCCGGCCTCTGCATGCTCTCTCTCAAAACAAATAAAATTTTAAGAAAGAATAAACCACTCTCACACCCATCTTGCTGGGTGGGAATGTCCTCTCTTACCTCTGAGGCCTTTCAGACCTTATCAAACCCCCGCTCTCAGCTCAGCATGCACTTTTACCAGAAAGCCATGCCCATCTACTCAATCCGTCAAGGCTCTCCTGTCCTGTGGTCCACAAAATGAAATGTATTCAAAATCTTGACAATTATTTCCTTACTCTTCAATATTAAGTAGTTTTTGTTGTTCAATTAGAGAATAAATTCCTTAGGGGGAATTCCAGATCTTATAATAAGGGAGTTGTTTTTATTAGAAAAACTTTCCCGCAGATAACAATGGCAAATCATGTACAAAATGTAAAATTCAATTGTTTGAATGCCCTGGTCAGTCACCAAATAGAGCAAACGACTGAAAGATAGCCTGAGGAGCCTGAGGATTTGGGGACTCCTTGGAATAGCTGAAACAGCTAGAAATTGAGGGTACTGTATGAACCAAGCCCCCAAAAGCATACAGTCTTTCTTCAAGTCTTTGGTCAACCCTTGAACTAAACATGCACAGGTAAGAATCCAAGGAGTCCAGCATGGTGGGGTGTGGAGAGCCGAAAGGCTGGAAGAGCTAAGGTGGTAGTGCTCACCACAGAGAAAACAGTTTGAAGTCTGAGTCCCACCAAGTTAGAGGACACTAGTCATCACCTCAAGCTTTCCACTGAAGCACCAGAAGGGTTATGCCTTAGAAATAAAGATTTCTCAGGCCAGGGGATTCACCATAGGGTTAAGGGCAAAATTAAAATAAAACAACTCTAATAACGAAGCATAAGTCCACAGCTCCACAAATTCAAGGAAATCTGTAAGTCATTTAACTGCCTGCTCAAATAAAAATCAACATCATTCAGAGTAAGATCAGAGAATCTATAGGTGTATAGCATCTAATTTCCATGTCTAACACACAACTGAAAATGACTACACATGTGAAGAAATCGGAAAACGCAACCAGTAGTTAAGTCGAAAAGCTGTCCTCATACCCCACTGGCCGAAAATGCAAAGTAAGTTAATTCAAGAAATGACACTTGATAGAAATTCAGATCTATAAAAATTCAGATCTAGTCTCTTTCCTGTTAAACGGAAAGAAGAGCAGTGAAAATTATAAATATGTGAATAAATAGAAAGATTTTCTTAACTCTTTAAAATTCAACTGACCACTTAAACCAAAACTTCCTTAAGGGCAAGGATTACTCACTCAGTAAGGACATAGGATAGTTTTTCAATGAATATTTATTGGCTCATGAGTTAACTGTCATGAGTTAATTTTTTTATTGTGGTAAAGAACACATAATTAAATTTCTTTACCATTTTTAAGTGTACAATTCAGTAATGTTAAGTATATTCAGACTATTGTGAAAAACATCTCTAGAACTTTTTCATCTTGCTAAATGGAAATTCTATACTCATTAAACAACTTTTTCTTCCTCCTCCTAAATTAACCTTTATACATACAATAGGATGGCATTTATTCAGGTTTCTTACTCTCTCTCCCTGTGTCTATTCCATTTCTATATTACCTCCCTTGTCATCCTGGTTCTATTACATTCCTTAAATTGTGCTCTGGTAGTAAGACAATTTCCTATTATCTATGAAGTTCACTTGTTTGGCATCCCTTCTGAAAAAGCGAATTAGTGGCATTTAGTTCCTGTGGGGAAAAATCACAGGTGATTCTTTGGGCTTCTGGTATTACTTATGTTTGGGTTTCTGATTTTCTTTTCCTGTATGATATTTCAAATACAGGTGCTCCCCCACTTTCTGAGAGCTTGCATTTATGCCACTTCACTTTTATGAAAGACCGGTATTAGTATGGTAACAGCGTTTTTTTGGTAAAAGTGAAAATCATCTTCAGATTTCTGTCAAGTAGCTAAAACAGGTACTAATGTAGGTCTTTTGTAAAAATGAAGTGACATAATGTGCACTTTAAACCAGGGGATACTTTTCGCTTTATGCCCCTTCAGTTTAGGAAAGGTTTCACAAGAATGCTTTACTTTTGGATAGTGACAGAACCCTATGTAACTATTTTTTTTTAATGCTTGTTTTTTAGAGAGAGAGAGAGAGAGACAGAGCGAGCACGAGTGGGCATGAGGGGGACAGAAGATCTGAAGTGGGCTCTGTGCTGTCAGTAGAGAGCCCAATGCAGGGCTCGGACTCATGAACCATGCATGAGATCATGACCTGAGCTAAAGTCGGATGCTTAACCAACTTAGCCACCCAGGCATCCCTGTTCCTTTTTTAAAAAATAAAAATAAAATAATAAAAGCATCTATCATTAACTCAGTGCAACTAAATGTCAATTCACTTTCTCAATTAATTTTCACAGGAATTCTACAAAGTATAAATTATTATTTCTATTTTATAGATGAGATTACTGAGCAGAAAGAAAGAGACAACTCACCAAGGGTCTCAGAGGTAATGGCAGAATAGAAAAATATTTTTAACTACATAAACCCACATATACTACCATGTATCTATATGTTCTGACAACCAATGATTATCTCATCGACAACCAATGAGCTGAATCTACATGTAAGTTTTTGCTGAGCAGCGAAGTCTGTTAGCCATCAATCCCTACGGACGGCAGTAGCTCTGAACTTACTCGCTTGTGCAGACGTTCTGCTTCCTCTTGATACGCAGCGAGTTGCTGTTTCCATTGTTTCACATTGGCAGTGGACTCCAACAGGGCTGCAGTGAGTTTGGCATTATTTCCTTTGAGGGTAGCCAGTTCAGCCTCCCAATGTTTGCTGATTGCTGAACTAAAATAAAAGAAAATTCTGTCAATGACATTGAATATTGTTACTCTGAAGGGACAGTAGGACTCGGTTCTTAGTTTTATATAGTTCATGATAATCCAAAAAGTATAAAAACAAAATACTTCAATGAAATGTTCCTAGTGAAGAAAACCTAGCAAATGAAGAAATAAAAAAAGTACCAAAGTAGTAAGCTTAATGTGAACTAGTTCCCACTTTCATTAGGACAGGTAACAGGTATCTACAGGAGAATGTCTACCCATTCTCTTTTAAGGAATAAACATAACCTGAAAGTATCTATCAGTAAAACCTAGCAATTTACTGTATATCTGAAGTAGATATCATTAAAAATTTTTATTTTATAAAAATATAGTTTTGACATACAATATTAGTTTCTGGTTTATAGCATAATGATTTGATGATTATATACATCACAAAATGCTCACCATGGTAAGCAGAGCTGTGTGTTAGTATACAAAGCTATTATGATATTATTTCCTTTATTTCCTAATCTGTGCTTTTCATCCCTGTTATTTACTTTATAACTACAAGCTTGCACCTCTTAATCCCCATCATCACCTACTTTCCCTCACTCCCCTTTCTCTGGAAGCCACCAGTTTGCTCTCTGTACTTATGAGTCTATTTGTTTGCTTTAATTTTTTTTATTAAGTTTATTTATTTTGAGGGAGTGAGAGACAATGAGTGGGGTAGGGGAAGAGAGAGAGGGGAGAATGAATCCCAAGCAGGTAATAGCAGTGTCTCCACTGACAGTGCACAGTCCAATGTGGGGCTGGAACTCACGAAACATGAAATCATGACCTGAGCAGAAACGTAGAGTTGGATGCTTAACTGACAGAGTCACTCAGGCATCCCGAGTTTGTTTTGTTTTTTAAATTCCACATATAAGTGAAATCATATGGTATTCTGTCTTTCTCTGACTTATTTTACACAGCAAAATACTTTGTAGGTCCAAACATGTTGTGGCAAGTGGCAAGATTTCATTCTTTTTTATGGCTAAGATTCCATTTTGTATATATATACCACATTTTCTTCATCCATATCCATTCATCTATTGATGGACCTTGGGTTGTTTCCGTATCTTGGCTATTGTAGATAATGTGCAAAAAACATAAGGGTGCATAGATCTTTTAGAATTAGAATTTTCATTTTCTTTGGGTAAATACACAGAAGTGAAATTACCGGATCATATGATATTTCTATTTTTAATTTCTGAGGAACCTCCATACTGTTTCCCATAGTGGCTGCACCAAACGCACTCTTGTTTTTTTAAGTGCATCAAAGCCTGAAGTGCAATTTCATTCCTTTCTGAAACATAGGATGCTTCAATGTCAGTAAAGTTTGGGACATGTAACGTAGTATTTCCCCCAAAATTATTGTTGATTTATTTCACGCTATTCATAATTTTGAAATGCCCAAAATACAAAATATTTGTTGTAATAAATTTCATCAGAGAATGATGAAAGGCTACACCCAGAAATTGGTCTTAATGACCTAATTTCTGATAGAATTCCAGTGTTACATATAGAACAAAAAAAACTAAAAGCAATCATGTATTTCCTCACTTATTGTTCTACTTGATATGTTATCCAAAATTAATTGCCTCAACCAAGACAATTTTTCTACAACAAAGACAATTCTCTTAATTGGGATGATTCTTCTCTTGATAATTCCTTTGTTAACTGTCCTATGAAGAAAGAATTGCCTCATTTGAAAGAAAAGGTGTTTTTTCTTGTTATTGAACGATTTACTTTTTTTAGTGAAATTCTACAGACCTCATCATATTAACTAACTAATGATGATAACAGCTTTCCCTACTCTGCATTTTGGTTTTTGGTAAGTTATCTGCATTACAGACCAAATGCTTTGATGGACTGATATTTTTAATAATAATTAAAAAAATTTTTTAATGTTTTATTATTTATTTTTTAGAGTAAGAGAGACACAGCATGAGTGGGGAAGGAGCAGAAAAAAGGGAGACGAATCTGAAGCAGGATCCAGGCTCTGAGCTGTTAGGACGGATCCCAACACAGGGCTCGAACTCATGAACCACATGATCATGACCTGAGCCGAAGGTGGATGCTTAACCGAGTCAGCCAGGCGCCCCCTTAATAATACCTTTAATATGTATTATATAAAAGAAATCATAGCTCCTATCATCAAGAATTTCTAACGCTCATGACCAGTAATAAAATGGATCATATCATGAACTCTCTGACATGATGCAGAGGGAAAGATGCGAGATAATCTCTGTGGTATTCTTGCCAAAAATGCATAACGAGCAAACATCATAAACCCAGACTGAGGGACATTCTACAACGTAACTGGTTGGTACTCTTCGAAAGTGTCAAGAAAAGATAAGACTGAGAAAAAGAATGGTGGAGAATAAGAAGAAATAGTTAAACGCAAAGAGTGATCGTGAATAGGTTCTTAGAACGGAAAAGGACAATAGTGAAAAGAGGCCTGCAGTTTAGTCAGTAGTACTGTATCTGTGTTAAGTTGATAATTAAGAAAAGCTGGGTGAGGGGTACATGGAGATTCTCTACATAGTTTTTGTAACTTTTCTTTAAGTCTAAAATCAGTTTCAAATTAAAAGTTTTTAAAATTTTCTGAAGTTTACTAAGTGAGAAAATTTCATCAAAACATGAACAAACAAAAGCAAACAATAAGCTATTAATTTAACAGCCCACTTGCAGCCTTGAAAAGAAAACTCTTTTGTATTCCGTCTTTTGTGGAATGATTTTCCAAATTCAGGTTTTCTGAGTAAAGCATGCACCTGTTCTAACTCAATTACAGATTTTTTTTTAAACCGCCTGCCATTTTTTCCCTGGAGGGTACGTTTTATTTAAACAGATAATCTGACAACTAAAATCTCACAGAACTAATTTAAACACTAGATATACGCAAATATCAAACACCTGGGGGCATCTTTTGTCATATTTGGTCTCTAGTGCTAAGGCCCGGAAATCACTTAAGAGCCATAAAGTTGAAATGGATGTCTTGTTGTTCACAACAAACCCTTTTCAACCACAACTGAGTTTATGTTAATGAGGTGACTTTTAGAAACCCCCTAAAGATGTGAGGGCTGGTGGCCAGAAGAACCAACCTTGATTAGAGGGATAAAACTTTCACTCCACCCTCTGACCTCCAGGGAGAGAGAGAGGCTGCAAGTTTATGAACCATGTCTGTGCAATGAAGCCTCCATAAAAACCCTAAAGAGCTGCCATATTGGTGACCCAGAAAGCATTCAAGTGCTATGCCCCAAACTCCACAGGAGAAAAAGCTTCTGTTGTCAGGATCTTGCTCTAGGTATTATTTCACCTGACTGTCGATTCACATCCTTTCATATCCTTTGTAATAAACCGGTAATCAAGTAAGCAAAGCCAGTTTCTGGAGTTCTGTGAACCACTGTAGCAAGTTAACTGAATGAAGGAGGGGGTTGTAGGAACCCCCAATTTATAGCCAGTCAATCAAAAGCTCAGGGAACAACCTGGACTTGCAACTGGCATCTGAAGAGGAAGCAGTCTTATGGGACTGAGTCCTTAATATGTGGAATCTGATGCTACCTCCAGGGAGTGAGTCCAAGCACTGAGTTAAACTTGTGGGACACCCAATCAGTGTCCATGGAGAATGGAGTTCATTGCTTGGGGGTATCAATCTGTCTGCTTCCTGGATTGAAGCCTGGATTGGCCATTCCTGACCAAATGCCTTGTTCTAGTCAGCTGGCTTTCCTGTGACACTTTCTTCCTCCCAATAAGACTTTCATTTTCGTCCCTAAGAATTTTTGTCCAAAATTTTCTATATTTAGCATCAATCTATAAGGATGCATTCTTCTCTTTCAGGGATTCAGGTCTTCTCCAACAAGTATTTTCTAGCTACACCACTGAACCTTCTGCTTTCCAGCACAGCTCAGTGCTTGCTAATCTAGGCAGGTTTAGCTAACACACTGACTACTTAATGAAAGGTAAAGATATGAATTTATGAGCTAAGTACAAAATCAACCTAGGATTGAGTTAATGAATATAATGAATAGTAAATGTTAGAACTAAATCTTAATTAAGTTTTTAATACTAATAACATTCTTAAATATAATTATTTTGAATCTCACATTAGGGACGGGATTTCACGCCAGCCTTAATTAGTAAAACCTATAGTTTCTTGATTTCTGTTTTAAATCCATTGATCGAGCATACAAAATATAAGAGATTTTATGTCTAAAACTCAGATCTGGGACTTGGAGAATTTAGAAAGTACCTGTTTAGGAAAACGTTAGTATTCCTGACCAAATGCCTTGTTCTGGTGTAATCTAGAAATTAATATCAATTGACCAATAAAAATTGGCCAAACTGAACAAACACAAAGAGAAAAAAATGAAAACAAACCAATAGAAAGACCCACCACAGTATCTAAGACATGGGGGGCAATATCAAACTGTCTAACAAATGTGTAACTGGTATCCCAGAAAGAGAAAAGAGAAGAAAACAGAAGAAATATTTGAAGAGGCAATGGCTGAGAATTTTCAAAAAACAATAAAGGACATTTAACTACAAACCCCAAATAACTCGAAAACATACTATGTATAAAGGAACAAAAGTAACAATTCTAATAGTTTCTCATCACAAACTAAACAGTCCATAAGACAACAGTTTGACGGTGCCAAAAGAAAACGATTCTCAGCCCAGAATTCTACACACAGGGATGATACTTTTCTAAATGAAGATGAAATAACAAAAGCTGAGAGAATTCATTACCAACAGGCGATGCACTACAGGAAATATAAAGGAAGTTCTCACATTATACTAGACACAAACTTGGATCCTCACAAAGAAATTAAAATTAAATTAAAATTAAAATATCTGGAAATGATTAAAATGAAGATTATTAAGGAGTGCCTGGGTGGCTTAGTCCGTTAAACGTCCGACTTCGGCTCAGGTCATGATCTCACAGTTCGTGAGTTCGAGCCCCACGTCAGGCTCTGTGCTGACAGCTTGGAGCCTTGGGCCTGCTTTGGATTTTGTGTCTCCCTCTCACTTTCTCTGTCCCTCCCCTGCTCACACTCTGTCTCTCAAAAAAAAAAAAAAATTAAAAATTAAAAAATTAAAAAATAAAATGGAGATTATAAAAATCTGAAGGCAATTCAAAGGAAAATGAATAGTTTTTAAACAAATAGGGCTAAAACAACTAGATAATCCCCTCTACACAGAAAGAGAGAGAAGAAAATCTTGAGTCTTATCTTCTATCCTATATAAAAATGAACTGAAAACAGAAAACTGTTATAAAATATAAAACTTCAAGAAGAAACCACAGGAGAAAATCTTTGTCAACATGGATTAGGCAAAAGTTTCTTGGATAGAGCACCAAAAGCATGAGCCTTTAAAAACTGTTAAAAGGGATTTCATAACAATTATTTGAAAGACACAATTTTAAAAAAAAAATGAAGAGATTCTGGGATGCAAGGAAAGTTCAACACACAAAAATCAATCGATGTAATATACCACATTCACAGAATAAGAAGAAAAAAAAACACGTGACCATCCCAAATGATGGAGAAAAACCATTTGACTAAATTCATACTCTTTTATTATAAAAACACTCAATAAATGAGGAATAGAAGGAAACTAGCTCAACATAATGAAGGCCATATAGAAGAGCACACAGCTAATATCGGAGTCAAAAGTCAAAGACTGAAACCTTTTCCTCTGAGATGAGAAACCAGACGAGGAGGCTCACTTTGACCGCTCTAAATTCAACATGGTACTGGAAGTCCTAGCTAGCACAAGGAGGCACAAAAATGAATGAAATGTGTCTAAATTGGAAAGAAAGAAGTAACATTATAATTGCAGGTGACACAATTATATGTTGAAAACCCTAAAGATTTCACAAACAGGCTGTTCACAAATGAGTTCAGCAAAGTTGTATCAATACATAAAACCAGATGTAATTCTAATACATTACAAATAATCAGAGAAGGAAATTAATAAAATAATTCTATTTATAATAGCATCCAAGAGAATAAAATGCTTATAAAATGCTTAGTAATGAACTTAAACAAGGGGGTAATAACGTGTACAGTGAAAACTATAAAAGGTCACTTAAAGAAATTAAAGACAACACAAATGAACAGAAAGACATTCCATGCACATGGACTGGAACACTTAATACCATGAAGATGTCAACACTATCCCAAGTGATCTAGAGATTCAATGTAATCCCCACCGAAATTCCAAAAGTGGATTTGAAAACTGGAAAAATCTATCCTAAAATTCATACGGCATTTCAGAGGACTCTAAACTACAAAACAATATTTAAAAAAAAAAAAAAGGAACACAATCGGAGCTCACATTTCCTAATTTCGAAACTTATACAAAACGGCAATAAACAAAACAGTGTGGTACCAACATAAGACAGACATATAAACCAATGGAATCGACAGAGGGGCCAGAAATAAACCCTCACACACATGGTCAACTGAGTTTCACATATATGACTGTCATGATCATTCAAGGGGGAAAGGATGGTCTTTTCAACAAATGATGCTGGGAAAACTGAATACCCACAATCAAAAGAATGAAGCTGCATCTCTTACGCCATATATGAAAATTAATTAAAAAATGGAGAAAGACCTAAATGTAAGAGTTAAACTATAAATCTCCTAAAAAGAAAACATAGGGGGAAAGCTCCAGGGCAAAGGGCTTGCAATCATTTCTTGGAGATAACATAAAAAGCACAGGGAATTAAAAAAAAAGATAAATTTGGACCATGGCAAAATTTAAAGCATTTGTGCATCAGGAAGGAACACCTGTGGCTCAGCTGATTGAGGGTTCAACTTCAGCACAGATCATGACCTCACGATTTGTGAATTCGAACCCCACATCGGGCTCTCTGCTGTCAGCACAGAGCCAGCTTCAGATCCCCTGTCCCCCTTTCTCTCTACCCCCCCCACTTACTTGCTCTCTTTCTCTCTCCCTCTCTCAAAAATAAATATTAAAAAACAAAAAAACTACAAGAACCTTCTGTGTATAAAGATACAATTAGCAGAATGAGAAGACAACCTACATAATAGTAAAAACTATTTCCAAATCATAGAGTTAATACGCAGAATATATAAAGAATTCATACAAGTCAACAACAAAAACCAAATTATCTCATTAGAAAATGGGCAAAGGACTTGAACAGATGTTTCTCCAAAGATATCCGAATGGCCGATAAGAGCTTGAAAAGATGCTCAACATCACCACATACACATCAAAACCATGAAGAGTTATCATTTCAGATCCATGAGGATGACTACTATCAAAAAAACAAAAAAAAAGTGTTGGTGAGGATTCAGAGTAATTGGAACCCATGTACACTGTTGGTGGAAATATAAAATGGTGCAGCTGCTGTGAAAAACAGTATGGCAGTTCCTCAAAAAATTAAGACTGAAATTACCATGTGATCTAGTAATTCTACTTCTCAGCATATACTTAAAAGACATTTGCAAAACAATGCTCACACCAGCATTATTCACGATAGTCAAAAGATAGAAGCAACCCAGGTGTCCAGCGGCAGATGGATAAACAAAACGTGATATACATGCAATGGAGTAGTATTAAGCCTTAAAACAGAAAAAAATTGTGACACATGCTACGACATGGATGAACCTTGAGGATATTATGCTAAGTGAACTAAGCCAGTCACAAAAAGACAAATATTATATACACTTCCACTTAAAAAGTTACCTAGAGTAGTCAAATTCAGAGACAGAAAGTAGAAGGGTGGTTGCCAGGTGCTGGAGGGAAGAAAGGAACGGACAGTTGCTGTTTAATTGGCACAGAGCTTTAGTTTTGCAAGATGAAAAAAAAAATGTACAGATTGATTCTGCAACAATGTGAATATACTTTACACTACTGAACTGTACACATAAAAATGGTTACCATGATACATTTTATGCTATATATATTTTACCGTAACTTCTTTAAAAGGGAAAAAAAACAGCTATTGTATGATTTCCATTTATATGACATTAGGGAAAAGACAAAACTACAGGGATAGAAAAGAGATCCTTGGTTGCCAGTGGCTGGGGGTAGGGATAGAAGTTGACTATACTGAAGAGGAGAGAATTCTGGGGGTTATAGAACTCTACTTTGTGTTGGTGCCTACACAACTCTACGAATGTGTCAAAAGTGATTAAAACTACAGTAGAAAGGGTGAATTTTACTATATATAAATTATACTTCCATATAAAAACTTATCACATTACCAAAAGAAAAAAAAAAGCTTTCTAAGCCCTCTTAGATACACTTTCTGTGACTGCAGGATTACAAACAGGAAGAGCTGGAAAGTTCTGAAACTGGCAGAATGGTCTGTAAGCTGTTCCAATCATGTCTGTATTTGTTGGCATGGGAAGAGACTGGGTGGGCAGGAAACACATAATAAAGGAATCAAAAATAAAAAGGAAGGAGGTGAGTGGGCATCTGTAGACGGTGATAAGAACTAGAAGGAGCAGTAGGATTAGAGAGGCAAGGATACACATAGGGAAGGTACAGGACATGGACGAGGCATAACAAACATTGGTGTTGGGCAGTAAGTTATTGAAACGATGCCTTTGGAACAGGACAGAAAAAGGTGAAGGTACTAAGTTTCAATACACTATAGAACTTGCCTACTTCAACTCCCTAAACACGTCTTGAGCCTCTAGAATATTAAGTAGTGAGATTTGGTCACAGATGAGCTGTCCAATGGACTCTCATCAACCTTTTTCTTCTTTGCAGAGCCCCAAAGTTCTGCTGATTGTGCTTAAACAGAAAGGTCAATGTTGGAGAAAATGGTCGTACCAAATCCAATGAAGCATACTGCACGGGAGCACAATAAACCATAACAATTTGAGACCTAATAATCCTGAGGGGATTACTAGAGGAGAGAGCAGTTCAATGTAGTTTCTGCATTGTCTTATACTTGGTTACAAAGTAGATGTGTGGGTTTTTATGGCTATTTTGCAATATCAACCAAAATTTTAACTTTGTTGGTAAATCTGAATCTTTCAGAACATTCTTGCTTCCTCTACTTTTATGAGCCACTCCTTCAATAATCTATCTTTCTAGAGCACAGTGTGAAACACAATTTAGGAAATATAATGTTTTTCATTTTTGCCATCTGCCCTGTTTTCTCTTTATAGCTTTTTTGTATATTCCCTTTACCATCTAGTATATTAGAATACCGTACACAATTTCAAAGTGCAATAAATTCCAAAAATTATCCTGAAGGAAGTCCTACATATGAGCTATCTCAATCACCTCAGAAGAGTTCAGGCCTCATGTATAATTTTAAATACTCTGCATACTTTTCAAATTTTGAAAAAACAATGTTATTTTCTTAGAACTTTAAGATAGCCCATTCCTCTCCCATTAGACGAATTTAGCAGTTATGAATACCTTGGGATTAACGCTGATACCAAAATATTAAGCTAGCATTTTACATTTCAGGAATACTTATTTTAAAAAAATATTAGGGTTCTAGCTTTGGCAGCTAATTTGGTCCTTTTTTTATAGGTACAGTTTTGATAGTTCCACATTAAGTAAATTGTTCACAAAGAAATCACTAAATTGTTTAGCTGGAGACACCAGTGAGTCAGAAGAGATACTGAAATACTACTATGATCTCATGTCTGTTTGCTGGAATAAGGGCAAAATAATTCCTTATTCCTGCGACTGGTAAGATTTCCCTTCAAAAAGGACCAGCCGGTTTCCTGTTGGCTTCAGATTTACAAGTCAGATGAGGGAGTTCAAGACGCGCCCAAGACATCACTTAAATGGCTCTTTACACTGTAATTTTACAAGTTTTCCTGAACTAAAGCCAGATTCTCTAAGAAAGTGGTAAACTTCATTCAACTAGTTATGTAAAGTCTAGAAGAAAAAGTACTAATAATAATTAGACTATCTAACAAAATAAGAGTCTAATGCACGAGCAATGCATTTAGTTAATCTATGAAGTAAATCCTGTATGTGAAAGGTAAGTTATAGAATTTAAGAAAGATGCCTCTCCCCCGTGCCTCCAAGGGCCCAGATCAACCAGCAGTCTCTAAAATGGTAGCCCTATACATATACTTCTTAAGCATGCTAATTATGTAGAAATATAAATAATATCCAGATAAATAAGCATTAAAAAAAAAAGCTTATTTTGGGAGAGAGAAAGAGAGAGCTGGGGAGGGACACACAGAGAGAGAGAGAGAGACAGAGAATCCCAAGCAGCCTCCATGCTGACAGCCCTAAACCCAACACGGGGCTCATTCTCACAAACCATGAGATCATGACCTGAGCCAAAAGCAAGAGCCGGAGGCTTAACCAACTGAGCCACCCAGTCGCCGCTCCCCGCCCCCCCAGAAAAACTTTTAGAATGGGATTTAAAAATAGGTTGCAACAGGCTTACTTCTGGACACGATTCTTAGTAATCGTATTGACATCACTCCCTCACTATGAAAGTAACAGAGTGACTCAAGTATCCCCAACACTGCCCTAAGAATGGCCTATCAGTTTGTCTCCTTACTCTTCCTGCACACTTGTGGGTGCAGAAACAAACAACCTCGACTTCGACGTACATGTATGCCACTTTCTTGAACTAGGTGCTCTCATGCTGGCCTACTGCCACAAGCATGTTCCACTTAGAAATTAATGCTTTCTGGGCGCCTGGGTGGCTCAGTCGGTTAAGCATCTGACTTCGTCTCAGGTCATGATCTCACTGTTTGTGAGTCCAATCCTGTGTCAGGAGGCTCTGTGTTGACAGCTTAGGGCCTGGAGCCTGCTTTGGATTCTGTGCCTCCCTCTCTTTCTGCCCTTCACTGGCTCATGCTCTGTTTCTCTCTCTCTCTCTCTCTCTCTCTCAAAAATAAGTAAAAATCAAAAAATTAAAAAAAAAAGAAACTAATGCTTTCTTCAACAGTTTAGGGTCTAAATTTGTGTTTCTTAATACAATTTAAGATATCCTGTTACAGAAAGGAAGTATCCCTTTAAGGAAAAGAGGATAACTCTGCATTGTTTACAAACATTTATTATGAAAAAGACTTCTATGAGTAAGGATTTCAGATTCTGCCAGGCAAATAATCTAGTACATTAAAGGATTATTCTACTAGATACAGCTGCAAACCTCAATGTGCCTGAAGGCTTAAGAAGCTGTCTCTCGAAGCTACGTTTCCTTGTCCTTGGGGGTCCTCTTATCAGATGCGCCCACTGTTCTGTTCCTTATCCGTCTATTAGCACCTGCTTCTAAATGGGGCCTCTTCTGACTCTTGCTGTCAATGTAATGCCTTGATAATCCCCCAAATCTTACTTTCCAGCTCAGATTCCTTCCTAACTTACAATCCATCATCTTTTATTTATTTATTTATTTAATTTTGAGAGAGAGAGCATAAGCGGGGAAAGGGCAGAGAGTCGGGGGAGAGAGGATCCAAAGCGGGCCCTGCTGACATCAGCGAGCCCGATGCACAGCTCAAACCCACGAACCATGAGATCATGACCTGAGCTGAAGTCAGATGCTCAATCAACTGAGCTCTCCGGGCGCCCTACAACCCATCATCTTTGCCCATACCCTACCACATCTGGATAACATCCAAACAGAAACTGATGGCTACTGGTAAAGAGATGAAGATATGTTTGGTGATAAAATTTTAAAAAGTCTCGGTGGCTCAGTCAGTTAAGCAAGCATCTGACTCTTGGTATCAGCTCAGGTTGTGATCTCACAGTTCATGAGTTCAAGCCTCATGTTGGGCTCTGCACTGACAGCACGGAGCCTGCTTGGGGTTCTCTCCCTGCTCTCTATCTGTCCCTCCTCCACTCTCTCTCTCTCTCAAGATAAATAAATAAACAATAAAAAAAAAAAAAAAAAAAAAACACCTCCTAAAAAGAGTCCCTGTACTGAACTGGAAATCACAGTCCAGAAAACATGGTGTTGAACTGAAATGGATATGTATTAAAGCTTTTAATCAACAGTGGATTAAAAGAAACTCTCAGAGACTAGAGTGACATAGTTTTAAAGAAACAGTGTATCTCCAATATTACTGATGGCCCAAAGGGGTCGAAAAATGTGGATATACAGTCAAAAAGTGAATCAGAAAAGTTGGACTCTGAATATGATAAAAGCACTGGAACACCTCAAGCCATTTATTCTCCACATGAATTACCGAAGTATGAAAGTGTTCCAGATATATTTTTATCTGTGTCTAAAGAGATGTCTGCAAGAGCTGTTAGAGTCACTTTAATTCACAATGTTTTTTCTTGGTAGTATATAAAATAATGATGCATCTTATCATCAAAAATTAGGTAAAATACAGAATTTTATCTCACTCTGGTAAACGAAATGAGACGTCATGGGCTTTTCTGAGGAAGTTATGAAATTAATCTGAAACACATTACTTTACAATAAATATAAATATTTATATATTTAAAATATATAACCCTTTATCAGTCTTTAAATAGAAATAAAGAATTTTGTTAAATGTATACATTAAACAAGAACTAGTGTGATAGAGTGGTTAAAAATACCGGCTCAGGTGCACCTAAAACTAATACATTGTTATATGTCAGTTATATCTCAAAAAAAAAAAAAAGGGGGGGGGGAACCCACAAGCTGAGGAGTTGACTTGGTTGAAAGTGTGGCTCCAGCCACTTGCTAGTTATGGGACTTTGGGTATGTGATCTAACCTCATTAGGCCTCAGGTTCCTCACTTGTGAATTTACGATTAATACTAACTTTGCTTACTGGGTGATTCTGAGAAACAAACAGCCCATATAAAAACACCCTGGAAGAAAACACATAACAGACACTCACAAACTACTACCTTCTGCATATGCCCATGCAATCTAAGGAATCTTGAAAGACTCTTCAGTAAGCTATGAAAAAGCTAAAAGATTTAGTATTAAATATTTTAAGGGAGAGATTTTTGTCTAGTGATGTAAGTAACTTAAATAGGTATCATTTAAATCAAAACCACTTCAAGCATATAACTCAGTGAGTTTTGTCATCCTTAGGTACCGTCCTTAGGTATCACAGACGTATTATTCATAGTAAGTTTAAAGCTCTGATGCAGATCTCGGAATAAATTTTGGTGAATGGAGAAGTGAGAAAACAAATAGCAGTGGTTCTCATAAAGTGGTAAGGTTCAGCTCTGATTCTGTGAGAAGGGAAACCCGAATCTGAACTATGGCAGGTTTACCTGGCAAAACATCCTGCCAAATTTCCCATGTGATTGTGGCAGGCACGAGAAGTCCAGCTCGACCCCATCTGTATTCACTAAAATGGAAGAACCCATAAACCCACTAAAAAGAGGCCCCTAGAAGTCTCCGGGCTCCCATAACGGTGCTCCCAGCGGACACGGAGGCGTAGCTACAGGCTAGGGTTGCACTCGCCAAGAAAGCTCTGTAACATCCATGGCACGGCCTGTCTGACATAGTGACTTCTGTGGTTTCTGCCACGCCTTAAGGGACCTGTGGCCAAGGAATGAAGACATAAGGTGAAGGGGGTCACAGGAGGCCCCAATATTATGGCCACTTTCTACTCTTGCTGCCGGTCCCTACCCACAGTGTTCTAAAACCGCTTAAGAGATTCCCTTTGAAAATTTAAAGCAGCCCATTCTCGTTAATGGTAGGAGATGTGGACACGCACTACCTCCTTACTCTAAGATACTTATGAAAGGTTTAAACTGCTTTACGGGCACTTAAAAAATTCTAATGTAAATAATACTTTCTCTGCATGTGTGAATTTGGAGGGTTGGGTGCTGAATATAAGGGTAGGGAGAAAAAAGCTATTTAATGAGCCTACTGCTAGTTTATGAGAAAAGAATTTATTCAAGGTGATACTGTGAATTATGTATTTGATACTTTCATACAAGTTAATATTTGTGTGGGTTTTCCTCTTATAAAAACTGAGCAGTCTCTAAAAACTTTCTTTAGAAATTTATTCAGAGCACGAGATTAGACCATCCTACTGGGGAGATGTCTGCAGGGAAACAGTCTTACATACTAAGTAAAGAATTATGTTTCTCTCATCTCATGAATACACATCTATCTTTTGCATTCTGAAAAGGGTATAATTATTTTTAAGCCTGTCCTTTTATTTACAGGGCAATAGCATTACAATCACTATACCGTATTCAAGACAGAAATGAGTATTTTTATCTGTCCATCCATAATTTGATTTCTAAGATGTCTGTTTCCTTGCAAAATACATCATGAATGGAAAATCCATCCCAAAAATTGTTTAGCACAATATTTAGCACTGTTGGGGGGAAATATTGTAAATAGAGTAATAATCACTTCCTGTATTAGAAGAATGAAAAAAATGCTATTAACAGACTTTGCCAAAGCTAAAATTGAGTAGAAATATATGAATAATTTTACAGTTAAAATACTCTATTCTCCTATTTCATGGCATTAAAAACTTTTCATTCTTTAAAAAAACAGTTGTGATCAATAATCTAACTGACCACTCACTATCTGATAGCATCAGAGAACTGTTGGATTTCAGTTTAAATTTTTTAAAAGAGAAGGCCAGAATCAGAAGATAAAACTTCAAATTACTCAAATGTTTGAGTAATAGCATGGATAAAATTTTACTTGCAACTATCATTGTGTTAGTTGAAGCAGATCATGATACTAAACTTCGTTGATTTAATGCATACATGTACTATACAATTAATTTGTGCAAGGGCCCTGATCAAAAGCATTATGCAAATGAACTGTAAGGAGGGTTAGATATAAGTGTATAAGAATATAGCTCAGAATTAATAATATGTTAATCCAGTACCATTCTCAACAGAGGCTTTTTCCTTTTTTTTCTTTTGGTTTTTCCCCCTAAAGCCTGCTTGATAAACCTGCATGGAAGCAAAAGTCTATTATATTATAACTCTGGGAACCAACTTTACTGGCCACAGTAATGAAGACTGGCTATCTTAGCTCCAGATTATTACAGCAAAAGTCATCACATTAGCTCTAAGAAGATGATACAACTGACTTCTCTGGCAGCAGGATATTTGCTTTGTGTTGTTTTTCTAGAAACAGTGACAGATTTGAGCATATCCATCTCAATTTAGCTCTCTATGATCGAATATCCTCTTTTGTAATCTGTGACTATAAAAGTTTTTCTCTGTGTAAAGCTATCACATATGATTCAAGACCACTGACTTGGGCTTCATTTATACCAAGCTTAAGCAATGAATTAACTAACTCGAATTAAATAACCCAGATGATAATCCAAAAGCTGTAATAGTGGAAACTCTGTCTTCCATATAACAACAATAGAGCTAGGAGCTGAATTAAGATCCCTGCCTTAAGGTTTTTCCAACTAGGAGCACCTGGGTGGCTCAGTTGGTTAAGCATCCGACTCGATTTCAGCTCAGGTCACGATCACATGGTTTGTGAGATTGAGCCCCGACTCAGGCTCTGTACTGAAAGCATGGAGTCTGCTTGGGATTCTTTCTCTCTGCCCCTCCCCCCACAGCTCTCTCTCAAAGTAAATAAACATTAAAAAAAAGGTTTTTTCCAACTAAACTATACAGTTTTTTCTTACATGTGCTATTCCTCTGCTCTATTACCTTATAAATCTGCAACTGACTCTCTGTAGTCATATATAAAGGCACTGAGAATGCTATGCAAAGATCACTGAAAAATAAGAGATTACTTTTCAATAGCTTAGAATATGAATAAAAGCCAGTGACAATCCGATTCTATTGATCAGAAATGAAAATGTCAAAGTTGGTTTCAAATCCTTTGACAGTCTGGTGAAGTATAGAATTAAACAGATTTAAGTTCTTGCTCCGAAGGCCTTCAACATTATAGCAAAATGTGCAAAACATATTTCGAACTGGAGAATGGTTACAAATATGGATGGAATAAAGTAGACTCTTTGGGAGTGACTGGGTGACTCAGTTGGTTAAGTGTCCAACTTCGGCTCAGGTCATGATCTCAGAGCTTGTGAGTTCGAGCCTTGCGTCAGGCTGTGCTGACAGCTCAGAGCCTGGAGCCTGCTTTAGGTTCTGTGTCTCCCTCTCCCTTTGCTCCTCCCCAACTTGTGCTCTGTTTCTCTCACTCTCAAAAACAAACATCAAAAAAAAGAAAAGGAAAAAAAAACCTTCAAAAAAATAAAGTGGGATCTCTGTATTTCGAGGATATGAAAACAATAGATACCCATGTCACTAAATACTCAAAACCAAAGACTTTATATTACAGAGATGGATGAGTTCATTTTGCTTTCATTTACATGAAAAGAAAGTAATTTTATAACACATAAATGTGAGTGTCTATGGAACTACTTCACACCCTTCTACTTATACCAACTATGCTGTTTTCCACAAATTAATGCACATTCCACTAAAACTAGGCTGTTAGTACTAGAATATGCTTCTAAGGTTTACTGGGTTTACCAACAGCTTTCAGAAAACCACCTCAAACAAATATTTTCCACAAATTAATGCACATTCCACTAAAACTAGGCTGTTAGTACTAGAATATGCTTCTAAGGTTTACTGGGTTTACCAACAGCTTTCAGAAAACCACCTCAAACAAATATGCCAAGCTTGAAAGTTTTCATCAGATATATTATGTTCACCCTTAACAGTGTACTCCTTACAGAACTGCCTTATTTTATGAGCTTGTAATGACGTTATATGTTTATCACCATTCAATCAGTTAAATTATATCCATAGTTGTCACTGACTTTTACAAAAGAAATTAAGTACTTAGTATATGTTCATTGCAGGATTATTCACAATAGCCAACATAAGGAAAAAACTAAGTGTCTACCAGTGGATGAATGGATAAAGACAGGGTATATGGACACGAAGGAAACAGTGGAGTATTATTCGGCCACAAGAAAGAAAGAAATCCTGCCTGCAACAACATGGATGGTCCCTGAGGGCGTTTTGATAAGTGGATTAAGTGAGACAGAGAAAGACAAATGCTGTATGATACCACTTATATGTGGAATCAAAAAAAAAAAAAAAGTATAGAAATAGACTAGAATAGTGGTTAACCATGGGAAAGGGGATTGAGATGTTGGTTAAAGAGTACAAACTTCCAGCTATTTGATGAATAAATTCTGTGGATCTAATGTAGAGCCTAGTGATTATAGTTAATAATATCATATTCTATATGTGAAAGTCGTTAACAGAGTATTATCTTAAATGTTCTCCCCACAAAAAAGAAATGATAATTATGTGACAAAACACAGGTTATGTTAGCTAATGCTATGGTGGTAATCATGTTGCAGTATATAAGTGCACTGAGTCCACACATCGCATACCTTACACTTACACAGTGCTGTAGTCAAACATGGCTCGAAACTAGAAAACAATACTCTGGAGGTACTCTGTGTAAGTACAGACCTGGAAAGCCAGCTTCGATGCTAAGTTTTTTCAAGAATTATATCACAGTGACAGGACTTGTAGCAACTACACATGCAACTTAAAAATGGTGATCTTTTTTATTCCAAATGTTTATTTTGGGGGAGAGTGAGAGAGAGCGAGACAGTGTGTGTGTGTGTGCGCGCCAGCAAGGGAAGGGCAGAGATAAAGGGAGAAAGAGAGAATCCCAAGCAGGCTCTACACTCAACACAGAGCCTGATGAGGGACTGGATCCCACGACCCTGGGATCATGAACTGAGGTGAAATCAAGAGTCAAATACTTAATTGTCTGAGTCACCCAGACAGCCCTATATGACATTTTTCTTATTCTCAAAGAAATCTCTACCCTAACTGTAAAAAAATAAAATAAAAAAGAAAAAGAAAAATCATATATATAAGGAACAATTAACCAGTCACTTGATTCAATAAATGTTCATTGCACCCCTATGTATCAAGCACTCTCCCAGACAATGTGGAAGGACAAAAAAGCATGGTTTTTATTCTCAAAAGGCTTACAAGCCAGTGGACTAGAAACATCATGATTTTTTTCTATGCCTTTGCTCTCGAAGCTACAAACTGAAACTTTTTTCCTTTCTTTCTTCCAGTCTAGTATTTCTCTAGCTTTTTTTTTTTTAAGTTTATTTATTTTGAGAAAGAGAGAGAGGAGAGAGAGAGAGTGCACTCACAAGAGAAAGACAGAGAGAGAGAGAAACTCAAGCAGGCTCTGCACTGTCAGCACAGAGCCTGGTGTGGGGCTCGAACCCATGAATTGTGAGATCATGACCTGAGTTGAAATCAAGAGTCAGATGCTCAACTGACTGAGCCACCCAGGCTCCCCTTTCTCTAGTATGTCTTTCCATTGTCTTTCCCATGACTTGAGATGAGATCACTAAACACCCAAGAACTTTAAGGTCCAAGCAGATGCTGTTCTTTCTGCCTGGATGTCCCTCCCTCCCTCCGAGGCCAGCTTCTGTTCTCTGGAAGGATGGGTGATGTGTGGTCCCCAAGGAGGCCTACTCTTCCGAACCAGCCCTACCACTACCTGCCCTCTCGTTTTCCCTTTGATATCTTCTTTCATGATACTTTTCATGTTATTTATGTAATTATATGTAATTATTTTTAATATTATGTAATTTATTTATGTATTTATTTATTATATAATATTTAAGTAATTATTTTCTGTCATTATGTATGTAATTATTTTTCTTACTCCCCTAACTACTCAAGTTTAAATATCATGAGAAGTGAAACACTTTCTCGTTCAATGATGTATCCGCAGTGCCTGGCGCTCCAACAGGTCAAAAGAAGGTGAAATGTGAGATGTGAGATAAGAGAGAGTTTTTAGTAGCAACGGAGAGAGACGGGGCTTCCCCCGTCGTGGCTTCCGGAGCACCCCAAGGATCATCACCATACTGCTTCTATTTCTGCCTCGCAAAGCGCTTCAAGGGCACTTCAAGGGCACGTCATCCTGGCACACAGACATGCTCAACAAATTCTCGATTTTGAACAAATGAGTATTAAAATGAACCTATACGTGGATAACTGCCAGAAACAGCTGGTCATGCTTAGTTTGACCACAGACCGCTTTTGTGTGTGGCTCCTGGTGATTTCACACCAACAACTTTTAGTGTAATGATTTCTAGTCCAGGTGAGAATACATGTATATATACAAACACAGAAAAATACTTCAAAAAGGTTATTGTCCCTTCCAGGTGCTCTCAGCTTCTGGATGTATTTTTAGAATCACAGGTTTATAGTAGAGCTACTTTTAATGTCTTCACCTTCCAATAAAATTTAGAATCTACTTTTAAAACTATTCAGAGACCATGATCATATTTTGCAAATTATCTTTGAAGGTATTTACAAGTCTCAAGTAGTGACTTTTGTTACGGGGCCCTCTCCAGATGCTAAGTTGCCAGGACCATTATATGCAGGTCTGAGAACTCTCAGGACAAGGTTTCAAATGTTTGCTCACGCCATGATGTTTTGGAAATGTAAAGCTTAACTCTAAGCAGAATTAAAACTGTTAGCCAGCTACTTGGTAAACACTCAGATTGTATTCTTAACTACGTCACTAGAGGAATAGACTAAAGAGCAAAGAAAACGTATAATGTATATGTACACAGTAAACATACAAATTCCCGTACGAATTACAAATACAAATTATTCAAATATGATTACCTATTTTCCCTTCCTGTAGGCTCTACAAGCAAGAATTCTAGGACTACGCACAGAAGCATACCCGCTAAAACCCTGTTAAGATGGTTGTCAACGCAAATAACTATATCACCATAACCATATTGGCTTAACCTCAGTACAGAACATGTTCTCAAATAAATGAAATGCCTACAGAGCTATAACTTTTGGTGAATTTCAACCATACGTTCAAAGATTCATAAGCTATCTTTGTGCCAAATAATGAATGAATTTTGTCAATTACCCTCTCTTCCAAGTTTGGTCTCCATAGGGAGACCTAGATGTCTTCAAGATAGATTAAGGGAAGACTGAGACAGAAAAGCCACAGGTTAGAGTCAAATTCTACTTCTTGTGTCTATAGATTCCCTAACCTCCTGACACCCCAAGTTTGTTCCCTGAAAACGGCAAAATTATATGTTTGTCTTCTCACGAGACAATTGTAAAAGAAAATAGATTTTAAAATTTTAAATTATAAAAACACCGTTTGAAGTATAAGGCCACCCGGGCCCTTTAACGAAAAGATTTCCATATATATTATACCACCTCCTCTTTAGAAGCGCTAAGAATAGTGCACAGAGCCTTGCATTTAGAGTTCCGAACTAAAATAGAGTGTCACAAGATGATCTCTTCAGGAAGAAAACAAACACAAAAGAATAAAGATGATCTTTCTCTCTCAACTGGTATCACTGAACTTCAGGGAGTTAAAAGCAAGGAGTAGTCTTCCCTGGCTTTTTGGAGTATAATGCTTTCTTTCTATAAATTAGTTTAGAACTTCTATTACACTGTGAGGTAACTCACAGGTAGGACATCCAGTAACACTATTTGAGGTGCCAAATGCCTGTGCTATTATTTCCAGGTACAGCAGCAGCAATGTATCACTTATCAAATTCTTACATTTTGCTTTCCCAAGACGGCGTATCAGACTACACCATTTTCCTGTGCTTGATAACCACGTTTCAAAGTGAGTGACTACATGTAGCAAGTTTCTTTCAGTTTGGTGTTTATGATTTAATACTGCTAAATTCCATTGCCAAGTACAGAAGATTTAATTACCATTATGGGTTTCAATCTCAGTCTACTTATTAGATGGCATTATAGTTTAGAAATGTATCCATTATAATAATCCATCGGATGACATTATGATATTATGGCTATCTCCTATGCTAATGCTCTAATTTTAAATGAATCTACTGTTGAGAAGTAATAACTGATGGAATGATCACATATTCTGAATCTATAATGCCATCTGGAAGGAAGTTAGATAATGTCAATTATGTATGCACATAACACAAAAGCATAGGATACTATACTGCTTTTTCCTAATGTTCTACTTAAGACGGCGATGGCTAATCTGACTTATGGAATAGATTCTTTTATGTAGCACAGTAACATCATCAATGTTTTTAATGATTATAAACTTGGTACTAAACCTCATGCCCAACCACAGGACATCACAAGAGGACATCTTTCTTACTTCCTGGACTAAGGCGAGATCATGTAAGATAATCAAGAGAAAGAGCCTTAGAAATCATTACTGGCTCCTCTCTTTTACTTCACAGATGAGGAAACCAGCTTAGAGACTTGCTGTAATTTGCTTAAAATGAATCCTGCTGGTGGCGGAGCCAGGAAAACCCAAGTTCACCCCTTCATTTTTGAAAGGGACAGGATGAGAACAATGTATTTTATTTTTAGAAACCAATACAAGGATCTCAAAACCACTATATTATTTGTATTTCCTCGCATGAAATTATTCTCTATCGAATTAAATCAAGCTCAGGATGCGTTCATTCTGTAACCTGTTTCCATAAAAATGGCACTGACATGACATGGCCCTTCTAAATTTTAAAGATCAGACAAGAAATAATATTGTTAAGTTAACGACTGACACTGTTATATTTCTTCACTATTTCTGTAGCACGTGTTCACCAACTTTTAATATGTGCTTTCTAAGGCAGATTGGTTAGAAGAGTAGACATATTACAGTAGATGCTATCATATCAGTATTGATTCCATTTTTGGTGTCAAAAAATAAGTAGGGGCAATAAAAACCAGGTTCAGAATTATAATTATTTTTTAATTTTAGTTTTCTTTTCTTTTCTTTTTTTTTCCAAATTTATTTGAGAGAGAGAGCACGAGTGGGACGGGGCACAGAGAGAGACAGAGAAAGAAAGAGAGAGAATCCCAAGTAGATCCCACACTTTCAGCACAGAGCCCAATGCGGGGCTCGAAACCATGAATCGTGAGATCATTATCTGAGCTGAAGTTAGGACACTTAACTGACTGGACACCTAGGTGCCCCAGAATTATTTTGAAAGGGGCTCTATTTTTATAAATGCATATCCATAAAATTTTATCAATAATTTCATTATTACCCTCAAATCAGCTCACTGTTCACATCGAATTTTTCTTATTCTGAGGTTAGAATTTTCAAAGTATTATTCTTGCCACAGTAATCAAACATATGAGCATTAAACTAGACAAAGAATAATACACGACATATCATCGTCCAATAATACACGATGAATCAATTTATATCATTCATAACAGTATATGTGAATGCAAGCATAAACTCTTAAATGAGAGCAAACTATGAAACTATTAAAAGAGGGAACAATTATAGGGACAAAATGAGTTAGCTAAAAAAAAGTCCCTGGGTGCCTTGTGTGGCTCAGTTGGTTGGGCATCCAACTTTGTCTCATGTCATGATCTCACTGTTTTTAAGTTTGAGCCCCACACTGGGCTCTGTGCTGACAGCACGGAACCAGGAGTCTGCTTCAGATTCTGTGTCCCCCTCTTTCTCTGCCCCTCCCCCACTCACCCTGTCTCTCCTCAAAAATAAATGTTAAAAAAATAAAAAAAAAAAAGTCCCTCGTATAGCCCCACCCCTACAGAAGTTAAATAAATTAAACAACGTAAGCGAATTCTGAGGTACGTATGACACTGGGGAGCAGACTGGTAGAGACAAGTATGCAAGGCTCATCTAAAGCTATTGTGTTTTTTTTAAAGTGAGGCATACAAAAATACAACATTGTGATGTCAAGTGCTTTCTTGATCCCAACACATTTAACCTTGGACTATATATCCATTCTCTTTTTTAAAGCATACAGAATAAATTACAAAATAAGCATTTCAATAATACGCTAATTTAGAAAATATTCCCTAAGGTATTTGTTTACAAATATAGATTATAAGCTTGAGTCCCTAAATTCACTTTGAATTGACTTGTCTTTTGATTCTATGACAGTAAGAAGAAAGCAGAAGCAGACATTTGATAGCGATTTTAAACCTTCGGTCTGGGAGCCATTAACTGGTAATTCATGTGCTGTAACTAAGCTTTGGCTTGCAAAACTCGGGTTGATTTATGTGAAACAGAAAATTTTATATAATTACTTCCCAAAATATGTCATGAAAATAGAATTGTACAGATGAAACCAGATTCTTCAGGCTATCAAGAATTTTCTATGCATGACTTTTAACTCATTTTCCTTTATACAAATTTTCTTTCTGACTCTTTTGCTGTCCTCTGAAGCAAGTGCTTATCAAATTTCTATTATCACAATAATCTTATTTTTAACCAAAGTGTTACTGAGATTTCACCTCTATCTAATAACACAGAGCTTACTCAGCTTTTATCAAAGTCTAAATTCTAGGTATCTCTAAAAGCTTGAACTTGGTTTTGAGATTTTCACTTTTGTTTCTTTAATTTGTATCTATTTCATTGCAGTTTTCATTTTCTTTTCATTAGAATTTAATGAATTGAGTTATCTTTTTTCTAAGAGGTATGAATAATCAAATCTCAAATAAAAGGGGAAACCAGACGCTTACTTTAGCTTTTCTTTAATTATAATTATATAAAAGCTCTTTGAAAAATAAAATCAGTGCAACATTTCATGCATTTAAATTATACAAGGATGATCATTAATCAATCAGTTACAATTTCATTATCTTACTTTCATTTTAAAATACCTACTATCCATTTATAACTATAAAAAACACTTGTAAATTGTAAAGAAAAAACAAAATCTTATAATTATGGAAACTACCAACAAAGAAACAGGCAAGAGTTATTAATTCTACACTTTTCTTATGAACATTTAAAATGTGCCTCACAACATCCCTGTGAGGTGGGGAGTAAAGTTCTCATACATGACAACAAAAGAAATGGACCAAGACAGGAGTAGCAGATGACACGCAGGAAAACGGCTATGTTAAGTCTTAAGGAAATGACATCTACAGACAGTTCTATGTTGCAGATTAGGTCACTTATTTTCCACGATTTTTAATCAGGAATAGTAGCTATTGTCATTCTCAAGAAACAGGAATTTTTCCTCACGAAGGGCTCTTAAGAAACAGGAATTTTTCCTCACGAAGGGCTCTTAAGTCTTCCGAAAATCAAGTGCAGCAAAGGACACTTGTACCTTGGAGATACTGAGGATTCGGTTCCAGACCACCCTTGACTATCACAATAAAGTGAGTCGAACGAGTTTTTCTGTGTGTGTCCCAGGGCATACAAAAGTTATGTTTACTCTACACTGTAGTCTGTTAAGTGCACCATGGTAGTATGTATATCTCAATTAAGAAATACTCGATTGCTAATAAATGCTAAGCATCATCTGAGCTTTCAGCAAATGGACATCTTTTTGCTGGTAGAGGGTCTTGCCTCCTCAATGTTGATGGCTGCTGACTGACCAGGGTGTTGGGTGCTGAAGGCTGGGGTGGCTGTGGCAATTTCTTAAAATGAGACGACAAGGAAGTTGGTGGCAGTAAGTGACTCTTCCTTTCACCAACCAATTCTCTGTAGCACGTGATTCTGTTTGAGAGCATTTTACCCACAGAACTTCTTTCAAAACTGGAGTCAGTCCTCTCCAACCCCGCTGCTGCTTTATCACTTAGGTTTATGTCACATTCTAAATCCTTTCGTGTCACTTTAATCATCTTCACAGCATCTTCTCCAGGAGTAGATTCCATCTCAAGAAACTGCTTTCTTTACTCATCCATAAGAAGTAACTCCTTAGCCGTTAAAATTTGATCATGAGATTGCAGCAATTCAAATAATAATGATGAAAAATTCAAATATAATAATGATGAAATCTTGAAATATTGAGAGAATTATCAAAATATTACCAAGAGGCATGACGTGAACATGTTGGAAAAACAGTGCCAATAGACTTGTTCAATTAGGGTGGCCATGGATCTTCCATTTGTAAAAAACGTGTTACCTAGTAGGTGCAATAAAGCAAACTCCAATAAAACAAGGTATGCCTATCTAACAGGATTTTGCCAAAGGAAAGAACATTTCTTTCTTCCACTACATGGAAATATCTTAAATGCTATCTAGGAATAAAAAGAAATTCTAATGGTTAAGTATCTTCTTTCAAGGTTCCAATTCTTTAGAGTGTTCAAAGTCAACACTGTGAAGATTAGATATTTTAAAACTGTTGTGTTTCTTCCATCTTCATTACGCTCTCCCAGTGAGGGCCCTTTGCATCGTTTCTATTAAGATAAACTGCAGAGCTTCTTCTTCCACAGGAAATGGTGACTCCACTAAGCTCCAAAACTAAAGATCAATTAGCAGTCAGCCAAGGAAAACTGGCTTTCTTCTCAGATGAAAAAAATCCAACTTGGAGGGCTGATCTTTTCTGACCTTACAAAGAAACTAGCCAGCAGGCATATTATATATCCCAGTGTTCCCTGGACTCAGATAAACCCAGTGATATGGTTCTTCACATAATTTAACAAATATCAGTATTCATTTTCTATTTATCTAGAGAAAAAAAATCTATTATTTCGTAGAGCCAGAGAGGCCTTAGGTGGTCTCTTTAATAGACTTAGTTTGTGAGTAAAGCATACCCTAGAATGATCTAATTACAAAAACTATTAAGCCAAAGGATTGAATATACTTTCTAAAGACTCTTTTATTAAATGCCTTTCCATTAACTTCATGTTAAAGACTCCAAGGCTACTATGAAAAAAACTTTCTTTCTATAATTATGTTTAAGAGTTCTTATTAATTATCATGAAGAATTTCTATTGGTGAAAATCAAATATTGAAGCACAACATAAAGAACCTCTTGGGTACCCCAGTCACAAAGACTGAAAAAACTTGGCTTAATTTAACTTGTGGCTTAATTTTCTAATTTATATGCGTAGGCAGCCTTTAAAGTGTCCCACAGTATGACTATAACATCCCTACGTTGCTTAAAGGTTAATGTACAAATAAGCCCAAAACTCTCCTAGACCACATGCATCCACAAACACCTGCACTTTGTTATAAACCAATAAGAACACTACTGACGCGGAACAAGTATTGATCACGTAACTGATGATTTAAGATAATCATAAACTAACATTTCTATAAGGCAATGAGGAAATATACCTGATGAGTCTTCTGGAGTAATCATTACACTAGAAATCAGAGTTAAGTGAAAGGAATAATTTTTAATATGTCTAATTCTATTTACAGAAAGAACAGGCTTTGTATTCACTAAAATAATGCTATGATTTATCCAATATCTGTTTTTTGTTTTTTTTTAATATTTTTAGTTTATTTTTGAGAGAGAGAGAGAGAGAAAGAGCAAGCATGAGTTGGGAAGGGGCGGAGAGAGAGGGAGACACAGAATCTGAAGCAGGCTCAGGCTCTGAGCTGTCAGCACAGAGCCTGACGCGGGGTTTGAACTCATGAACCACGAGATCATAACCTGAGCAAAAGATACTTAACTGACTAGGCCACCCAGGCACCCCTATCTAGTATCTTTTTGAAAATATTTATTCTTCATCTTTTTTAAAAAGGGCAGGGTTAAGATGGTGGAGGAGAAGAACAACCCTTAGCTTGCCTCCTCCCTAGAACAAAGATACTTAAGTATCAAATCATTCTAAACACCAAAGAAATTGATCTGAGAACTAAAAGATCAAAGCTGCAAGTCTACAAGCAGAAAAAAAGACTACCTTGGGGAAGATAGGAACTGTGGAGTTGATTTGAGGGAGAAAAGAGGAACGGGTGTTGCGGAAGGGGAGGGAAAAAGAGATTAACAAGAGAGAAAGAGAAAAATTGTGAAAACACATGCAGAGGATGAAACAAACAAACAAAAAAGTTCTTCCCTGAAACCACTGACTGCGAAACAGGAGAGGGTTTAAATACTGCAAGTTTTTTATCAATAGCAGAGTGCAGAGTCTGAAGTTTCAGAGGTCCACACCGCTGCCAGGGTCACAGCCTGGCAGTACTCTGGTGGGGAAGAGGGCAGAGACCAGGCAGTGGCAGCGTGGACTAAGGATCCCCTGGGTCACATGGAGGAAGAGTTCTCTTGCTTCAAAGTACATCTGGTAGACGTGATAGGTCTTCCCGAGGGGCAAAAGACCTGGTGGGCACCAGTCAGCTCACCAGCATAGGAACAAAGATGCCAGCTGAGGGCAGGAAACCTTGGCCCTGGCTTTGCGCTGTGATTTACCACAAACTCTGAACTGCTGTGCTACCATTTCCCGGGACAAACTGGCACCAGCCATGGTGTGGGGAGATGCTCCCCCAGGGAATAAGCACAGGGCTGGACTATGGGGTCTCTGAGGTTCGGAGGTTTGAAACATGGCCGAACCTGAGATAAAACACGGGAGGGCTGTGCAGCCTCCCAGGCAAACAGCTTGGACACAGGGTGAAGGTGGGGACCTGACAGAATCCGGGGACACAGGGAGGGTGATTGCTCCTCTGTGAGGACTCCCTGAGGAGTGGCGAGCATGAGCTCCCCACTCTGGAGGCGAGACAGCAAGTCAAAGCCATTTTCATCCTTTGCCCATCAGCAATGACCCACCTCATTGAGCTAAACAGTGCCACCAAGTGGAGACTGGAGCCGCTACACCAAGCCTGCCCGCGTGTGCCCTGCAGACACCATCTCCACTAGGGCAAGTAGACTTGAGCAACAGCACAACAGCCCTTCCCCCAGAAAAAGACCAGCGCAAATCACTGGCAGATACCAAGTCTACTGATTACAGTGACACAAGACTTCAGCTCTAGGGAAATAGGACCTAGCTTTTTATTTTTATTTATTTTTACTATTTATAGTATAAAATATGTATTTTTTTCCTGTTATTTTCTGGATCTAGCTTCTTTTCCAAGCAGACCAAAACAGACTTAGGAGCTAGTTTTTTGTTTGTTTGTTTCCTTTTATTTTCCTGAACAAAATGACAAGATGGAGGAATTCACCCCAAAAGAAGGAACAGAAAGTATAGAGGCGCCTGGGCAGCTCAGTTGGTTAGGGGACTAACTCTTGATTTCGGCTCAGGTCAAGATTTCACAGTTCATGAGCTCAGGCCCCGTGTCACACTCTGTGCTAACAGTACGGAGCCTGCTTGGGATTCTCTCTCTGCCCCTTCCCCTGCTTGCACGCCCTCTCTCTCTCTCAAAAATAAAGCAATAAACCTTAAAAAAAAAAAAAAAGAACAGGAAGTAGAAATTACGGCCAGGGACTTAATCGTTATAGGTATAAATAAGATTTCTGAACTAGTATTTAAAGCTGGGTTTGAAAAAACACAGAAGCTACTAAAGAATCATTTATGGCAGAGGTAAAAGAATCAAAATCTGGTCAGACTGAAATGAAAAATGTGAAAACTGAGATAAAAACCCTCATAACAATGAGGATGGAGAAAACAGAGGAACAAATCAGTGATATAGAAGATAAAATTAGGAAAATAACGAAGCTGAAAAGAAGAGGGAAAGAAAAGTATTAGATCACGAAGGCAGACTTGGGGAACTCAGTCACTTCTTAAAACATAATAATATTCATATCACAGGAGTCTCAGAAGATGAAGAGAAAAGGAGTAGAGGGCTTATTTGAACAAATTGTGGCTAAAAATTTCCCTATTCTGGGAAAGGATACAGACACTGGAGAAATTCAAGAAGTAGAAAGAACTCCCATTTAATTAAAATAAAAATAGGCCATCACCTAGACATACCATAGTCAAATTCACAAAATACACAGAAAAAGGAAGGAATCCTAAAAGCAGCCAGGAAAAAAAAGTGCTTAAGCTACAAGGGAAGACAGATCAGATTTGCAGCAGATCTATCCACAGAAACTTGGCAGGCCAGAAGGGAATGTCAGGATATGTTCAACGTGCTGAACGGGAAAAATATGCAGCCAAGAATACTTTATTCAGCAAGGCTGTCATTCAGAATAGAGGGAGAGATAAAGAGTTTTCCAGACAAACAAAAACTAAATGAGTTCATGACCACTAAACTAACCCTGCAAGAAATATTAAAGGGGACTTTCTGAGTGGGGGAAAAAAAGACCAAAAGCAACAAAGACTAGAATGGAAGAGAGAACATCACCAGAAATGCCAGCTTTACAGGTAACACAAAGGCACTAAATTCCTATCTATCAATAATCATTCTGAATGTAAATGGTTTAAAAACTCCAATCAAAAGACACAGAGTATCGGAATGGATTAAAAGAACAAGACCCATCTATATGCTTCCTACAAGAGACTCATTTTAGACCTAAAGACTCCAACAGATTGAAGTTGTTCTTCAACAAGAACCATCTAGCATTTTAGATGGAGAACCAACTAGCATTTTAAAGCAGGTCAAAAGAAAGCTGGAGTAGCTATAGTTAGACAAACTAGATTTTAAAACAAAGACTAATAAGAGAGAAGAAGGGCATTATATCATAAATAAGGGGTCTGGTCTATCCATCCAGAAGATCTAACAATTGTAAATATTTATGTCACCAATGTGGAAGCACCCAAATATATAATCGATTAATCATTAACATAATGAAACTCATTGATGATAATACAATAGTAGTAGGGGACTTTAACACATCCCACTTACAGCAATGGACAGTTCAATGGAGCAGAAAATCAAAAAGGAAACAATGGCTTTGAATGACCCACTGGAACGGGCTGACTTCACGGCATATTCAGAACATTTCATCCTAAAGCAGAATACACATTCTTGCTAAATGCACGTGAGACATTTTCCAGAACAGATCACACACTAGGGTCACAAATCAGCTCTCAACAAGTACAAAAAGACTGAGACTATACCATCCATATTTTCAAACCATAACCCTATAAAACTTGAAAAGGAACAGGAAATAAAACCTCAAACCATCAGAAGAAGGGAAATAATAAATACACAACCTAACCTCACACCTAAAGGAGCTAGAAGAGGAACAACGCATAAATCCTAAAACCAGCAAAAGAATGGAAGTAATAACGACTAGAGCAAAAATAAATGATACAGAAACAAACAAACAAAAAACAGAGCTCATCAATGAAACCAAGAGCTGGTTCTTAGAAACAATTAATAAAATTGATAAAATCCTAGCCAGACTTATTGAAAAGAGTAAGGACCCAAATAGATAAAATCATGAATGAAAGAGGAGAGATCACAATCAACACCACAGAAACACAATTATAAGAGAAAATTAAGAAAAATTATAGGCCCCAACAAACTGGGTAATATTGAAAAAATGGACAAATTCCTCAAAACATACTAATCACCAAACTAAAACAGAAGAAATAGATTTGAACAGACCCATAACCAGCAAAAATATTCAGTTAATCAAAAATCTCCCAACCAAAGTCCAGGGCCGCATGGCTTCCAGGGAAATTTTACCAGATGTTTAAAGAAGAGTTATACCTATTCTTCTCAAATTGTTTCAAAAAATCGAAACGAAAGGAAAACTTTCAAACTTCTTCTACAAGCCAGCATTACCTTGATTCCAAAACCAAAGAACCCACTCAAAAGAAGTACAGGCCAATATCCCGGATGAACATGGATACAAAAATTCTGAACAAGAGCAAAACGAATCCGATGGTACATTAAAAGAATTATTCACCAGGATCAAGTGGGATTTATTCCTGGGCTGCATGGCTGGTTCAATAATCACGAATCAATCAATGTGATCCACCACATTAATAATAGAAAAGATAAGAAACATACGATCCTCTCAGTAGATGCAGAAAAAGCATTTGACAAAATACAGCATCCATTCTTTTTTAATATTTGTTTTTTAACTTATAACCAAGTTAATCAGCACACAGTAATGATTCCAGGAGTAGATTCCTTAATGCCCCTTACCCATCTAGCCCATCCCCCTCTCCCACAACCTACCCAGCAACCCTCTGTTTGTTCTCTATATTTAGTCTCTTGTGTTTTGTCTTCCGCCCTGTTTTTATATTTTTGCTTCCTTTTCCTTATGTTCGTCTGTTCTATACCTTAAAGTCCTCATATAAGTAAAGTCATATGATGTTTGTCTTTCTCTAATTTCACTTGGCATGATACCCTCTAGTTCCATCCAGAGCATCCATTCTTGATAAAAACCCTCAATAAAGTAGGGATTAGAAAGAGCATACCTCAACATCATGAATGTCATATACAAAAAAACCCATAGTTAATATCATCCTCAATGTAGGAAAACAGAGAGCTTTTCCCCTAACAGTCAGGAACAAGACAGCAATGTCCTCTCTCACCATTACTATTTAACGCAGTACTGGAAGTCTTTACCTCAGTAATCAGATAACAAAAAGAAATAAAAGGCATCCAAATCAGCAAGGAGGAGGTCAAACTTTCTCTATTTTTAGACGACATGATACTCTATGTAGAAAATCTTAAAGACTCCACCAAAAAATTGCTAAAACTAATACATCGATTCAGCAAAGTTGCAAGATATAAAATCAATGTACGGAAATCTGTTGGATTTCTATATACGAGCAATGAAACAGCAGAAAAAGAAATCAAGGAATTGATCCCATTTACAACCGCATCGAAAGTCATCATTCGATACCTAGGAATAAACCTAACCAAAGAGGTAAAAGATCTTAAGGCTGAAAACTGTAGAACACTTATGAAAGAAATTGAAAAAGACACAAAGAAATGGAAAAACATTTCACGCTCGTGGATTAGAAAAACAAGCATTGTTAGAATGTCTATACCACCCAAAGCAATCTACACATTTAATGCAATCCCTACCAAAATACTGCCAGCATTTTGCACAGAGCCAGAATGAACAATCCTAACATTTGCATGGAGCCACACAAGATCTCGAACACTAAAAGAATCCTGAAAAAGCAAAGCAAAGCTTGGAGCATCATGATTCTGGACTTCAAGGTATTTTACAAAGCTGTGATCACCAAGACAGTATGGTGCTGCCACAAAAACAGACACACAGATCAATGGAACGGAACAGAAAACCCAAAAATGGACTCACAACTATATGCTCAACTCATCTCTGACACAGCAGGAAAGAATATTCAATGGAAAAAAGGCAGTCTCTTCAACAAATGGTATTGCGAACACTGGACATGCAATGTTCTGCATGTCAACAACATGCAGAAGAATGAAACTGAATCACTTTCTTACACCATTCACAAAAATAAGTTCAAAATGGGTTAAAGACCTAAATGTGAGACAGGAAACCACCAAATCCTAGAGAAGAACACAGATAGCAACCTCTCTGACCTCAGCTGAGCAACTTCTTATCAGAGACGTTGCCACAGGCAAGGGAAACAAAAGTCAAAATGAACTACAGGAACTGCATCAAGATTAAAAAAAAAAATGTTCTGCATGGCAAAGGAAACAATCAACAAAACTAAAAGACAGCCTGTAGAATGGGAGAAGGTATCTGCAAATGACATATCTGATATAGGGTTAATATCCAAAATCCAGAAAGAACTTAGGAAACTCAACACCCAAAAAACAAATAATCCGGTTAAAAAAATGAGAAGACATGAACAGATATTTTTCTTCTTCTTTTTAATGTTTCTTTAGTTTTCAGAGAGACAGAACGGGAGAGGCAGAGAGAGAGGGAGATACAGAATCTGAAGCAGGCTCCAGGCTCCGAGCTGTCAGCACAGAGCTTGATGCGGCACTTGAACCCACAAACCATGAGATCATGACCTGAGTTGAAGTCGGACACTTAACCAACTGACCATCAAGGCGCCATGACATTTTTTTTTTCTTTTTATGTTTATTCATTTTTGAGACAGAGGGAGACAGAGCACGAGTCAGAGAGGGGCAGAGAGAGGGAGACACAGAATCTGAAGCAGGCATCAGAACCTAAGCTTTGAGCACGGAGTCCGATGTGGGGCTCAAACTCATGAACCACAAGATCATGACCTGAGCTGAAGTTAAATGCTCAACTGACTGAACCATCCAGGCACCCCAACATTTTTTTAAATGTTTATTTATTTATTTTGAGAGACAGAATGTGCACACAAGTGGGGGAAGGACAAGAGAGAGGATCCAAGCAGGGTCCGTGATGTCAGCACAGAGCCCAATGCAGGACTCAATCTCATGAACCATAAGATCATGACCTGAGGTGAAATCGAGAGTCAGACGCTTAACCAACTGAGCCACCCAGGTGTCCCAATAGACATTTTTCCAAAGAAGATGTCGAGATGGCTAAGAGACACATTAAAAGAAGCTCAACATCACTAATCATCAGTGAAATGCAAATCAAAACCACAATGAGATACCACTTCACTTGTCAGAATGGTTAAAATTAACAGCAAACGAAACAACAGGTATTGGTGAGGATGTGGTTTAGAAAGGGGAACCCTCTTGCCCTGCGGGTGGGAATGCAAACTGGTGCCACCACTCTGGAAACCAGGATGGAGGCTCCTCAAAAAGGTAAAAATAAAACTACTAGGTATTCGCCCAAAGGACACAAAAGTACAGATTCTAAGGGGTACAAGCACCCTGATGTTTATAAAAGCATTATCAACAATATCCAAACTAGGAGACAGCCCAAAAGTCCATCGATGAATGAATGGATAAAGAAAATGTGGTATACATGTACGACAGAGTATTACTCAGTCATCAAAAAGAATGAAATCTTGCCATTTGCAATGATGTGGATGGACCTAGAGTACATTATGCTAAATGATGTAAGTCTGTCAGAGAATGGCAAATACTAAATGATTTCACTCATTCGTGTGTAATTTAAGAAACAAAACAGATAACATATGGGAAGAAGAAAAAAAGGAAAAAAGAAAAAAAGAAAGCAGAAAACAAACCATAAGAGAATCTTAAAGATAAAGAAGCAAGGGTTGATGGAGGGAGATGGATGGGGCATGGGCTAGATGGGTGACAGGTATTGAGGATGCTTGTTATGATGAGCACTGGGTGTTACATGTAAGTGAGGAATCACTGAATTTTATTCCCGAAACGAATACTGCACTGTATGTTAACTAATTGGGATTTAAATAAAAATTTGAGAAGAAAAAATAAATAAATAAAAAATAAGCAAGGCATATTTTTACTAATTATTTTAATTTAAAGTCAATGAAGAAAGAAGTCACTTAAAATCAGATAAAGAAATAAATGTACCCCTATTACCACCATTCATAAATGCTGCTCCATATATTTTGGAAAGAGAAAAAGCTAGAAAACTGGAAGGTTTCATAATTTTAGATAGAAAACCTAAAGCCTAGTGATGTGCTTTAAAAAAAATATGGACGGCGGCACCTGGGTGGCTCAGTCAGGTAAGCTCTTGATTTCAGCTCAGGTCATGACCTTGAGGTTCCTGAGTTTGAGCCCCGCATAGGCTCTGCACTGACAGTGTGGGGGCTGCTTGGAATTCTCTCTCTGCTCCTCCACAACTCACGCACGCACTCTCTCTCTCTCGCTCTCTCAATCTCAAAATAAATAAACTTAAAAAATAAAATAACACTGACAGTTTTATAAAAGAACTCTTCCTCTCAAATTCTTTTATTCTTTAAAAGAAACTATCAATTATCTTTTAAGAAATAAATACAAGAAAAGCATATTGCTATTATTTGTCCACGCACAGGTTTCTAAAGCTACCAACCAAGGGGAGGAAATCACTAACCGATTAGAATATCAATGGAAAAAAAAATCAAAAAGCTAGGAATATAAAGAGCATCTATGAAAAATCCACAGCTATTGTCATACTTAAAGATACAAGACTTAAAGCTTCCCCTCTCTGACATAATTAACAAGACAAGGATGTCCACTCTAGTCCCTTCTATTCAGCATGTACTAGAGGTTCTAGACAGGGTTATTAATCAAGAAAGTGAAATAACAGTTATCGAGATTGGGAAGAAAGAAATATAATTATCTCCATTTGCAGATGACATTATTTTATATATAGAACTTCCTAAGGAAGCTACTAAAAACTATAAAAATAAGGAGTTTAGCAAGTTCATGGGACACAAGACCACTGCACAAAAATCATCTATATTTCTCTATACTAGCAACGAACAATTAGAAAGTGAAATTAAGAAAAATAATTCCAGTAACGGCATCGAAAATAAAATACTTAGGAATACATTTAACAAAAGAAACATAAAATTTCCATTCTGGAAACTAAATAACACTATTGAAAGAAATTGGAGAGCTAAGTAAATGGGAAAACATCCCACGTTCAGTGATTGACAGACTTGACATTAAGATGACCAGTGAAATTGTTCTACAAATTCATGGCAATTCTTAATCAGAATTCCAATGGGCTTCTTTACAGAAATTCGTAGGCTGATCTTAAAACTTATATAGAAATTCTAGGGCCTCAGAATAGTTGAAACAATCTTGAAAGGGAAGAATAACTCGGAGGACCTAAATTCCCAATTTCAAAACATACTACAAAGTGATAATCGTGAAGACAGTGTGGTACTGGCAGAGGATACACAGATCAGTGTGCTAGAATTGAGAATTCAAAAATAAACGCTCAAATGTACAGTCGACTGACTGTACACTTGACAAGAATGCCAAGACAATTCAGTAAGAAAAGAAGGATCTGTCCAACAAGCGGGGCTGGGACAACTGGACAGCCCACAGGCAAAAGAATGAAGTGGGGCCTCTATCTCACAATGCATACAAAAATGAACTAAAAAATTAGCCTAAATGTAAGAATTCAGACTGTAAACCTCTCAGAAAAAAACACACGTGTAAATAAATCTTCATGACCTTGAATTAGACGATGGTTTCTTAGATGGTTTCTTAGATGTGACGCCAAAAGTGTAAGAAACAAAGGGAACAAAGTAGGTAAATTAGACTTACTTAAAATTTAAAACTTTTGTGTTCCAAAGGACACGATCGAGAAAGGGAAAGAACAAGGGCACCTGGGTGGCTCATTCAGGTAAGCATCCGATTTCAGCTCAGGTGAGGATCTCACAGTTAGTGGGTTTGAGCCCCGTGTCGGGCTCTGGGCTGACAGTTCAGAGCCTGAAGCCTGTGTCTCCCTCCCTCTCTGCCCTCTCCTGCTCATGCTCTTTCAAAAATAAATAAGTACTTAAAAAATTATTAAAAAAGAAGGAGGAAAGATAACCTACAGATTTGGAGAGATTATCTGCATGCAAATCATTATATGGTAAGAGGTTTCTATATCCGGAATATATAAAGAATTACAACCCAACAACAAAGATATAGACCAAACAATCCAACTGAAAATGGACAAAGGAACTGAGTAGCCATTTCTCCAAAGAAGATACACAAGTGGCCAATAAGCACATGAAAAGATACTCAACAATATTAGCCACCAGGGAAATATGTACAATTCAAAACTACATTGAAACGGCGCTTAACACCTACTTGGATGGCTATAATCAAAAAGACATAGAATAACAAGTATTTCTGATAATGTAAAGAAACTGGAAACCTTATACACTGCTGATTGTAAATGGTGCAGCTGCTTTTGCAAAAACAGTTTGGTAGTTCCTCTAAAGGTTAAACATCAAATTACCATAGGACGCAACAATGGAGAAATGAAAACATATATCCACACAAAAACCTGTACACAAATCTTCACAGCAGCATTATTCATAACAATGGTGGAACTTACAAAAAGTGAAAACAACACAAATGTCTATCAACTAATGAGTGGATTAGTAAAATGTAGTATATCCACACAATGGCATATCAACCCGCAATAAAAGGAAATGACGTACTGATACATTCTACAATGCGGATGAACCTTGAAAACCTCATGCTCAGTAAAGAATTCAGTCACAAAAGACCATACATATGATTCTATTGATACAGACTGTTCAGAACAGGTAAATCATAGTTGGTCCGAGAGTTGTGGGTTATTGTTAAGCTGATTAACAGAATAGGCAAATCTACAGAGACAGAAAATTACTGGTTGCCCGGAGTGGGGGAAAGAGGGAGATGTGTGAAAGGGAAAAAGAAAGTAACTGCTAATGGGTACAGGGCTTCTGGGGAGATGATGAAAATATTTCAAAACTGATTGTGGTATTGGCTGCGCAACACTACAAATATACTAAACACCCCCTACACTGTGTACTTTAAAAAGGTAAACAGCTTAGTATGTTAATTACACTTTGATAAAATTATTATTACCATCATATTAATATTATATATATTTATATTTATGATTATATATTTATGTATATATAATTTTATATACAATAATATTAATAGCTAAGTGAATCCTGTTGGAATTAAAAAGGTAAACTAATTATTCTTTATATTAATATCTTTGTTGGCCTTGTCTAGTATACGGTATATTTTTGCTGGTAATGATCAAGATGTACCAACTTTTCTGTCATCTCAGTAATAGTAAAAACACACGTTTATTTGCTCAACAAATGTATTAATAATCTATTACATATCTACATGGCTTGAAACTATATGGGACACCAAGAAATGCAAGTCATTAAGACTTATTCCACAAACTAAGAATCTAGTAGAGGAATTTAGCAAGTGGTAAATATGTGTTGAACAATGACAAACATTCAGATGAAAAGTATCTTGAAATGTGACACAGAAGACAAACCCTCTTGGAGGTTAGTAGAAGGAGAGTCGCCTCAATCACGATCAACTCTAATGATCGATGCCTTTGGAAACTCCTCTGTCTAATCCAACCATTAGCAAACACTGATGCTGCACACCTCTTGCCTGGACTTGCTTCCACTTCTGTAAAATGACGTCCGTAGACTATCTAATGTAAAGTTCCTTCTACCTTCAAAGTTGTCTTTTTTTTTTTAATGTTTATTTATTTTTGAGAGAGACAGACAGACAGAGCACAAGCAGTAGAGGGGCAGAGAGAGAAGGAGACACAGAATCCAAAGCAGGCTCCAGGCTCTAGCTGGCAGCAAAGAGCCCAATGCGGGGGCTCGAATTCATGAACCCCAAGAACATGACCTGAGCTGACGCCGGATACTTAACCAACTGAGTCACCCAGACATCCGTATCTCCGAAGTTCTAATATCAAGGTTTAGACTTCGGTTTAGTCCAGTCATAAAAATTAACTCTTCTTTACATTAGATACATGGGGCCAGGTTAATTTGTCAGAGGAAAATGGCAAAATGATGGAAAATAAATATAAGTAAAATGTACATTTATTTCAACTGGTTAGTCATATTTACATTTCATATACTCTGTAAGGAAAGTTTAGTCCTAGAGCTTGAGTACTTTCAATACATTTCAGGGTACGGTCGGCTTATTGACGTGTGAAATGTGTTCTCTCAATCTTCACTTCTGCAAAATGTGCATACTACAATTCTCAATTTTAAAAAATCAATAGTCCTGAAATTCACTTCTTTGAGTCAAATAATAAGTGCCTGTGTTGACCTTTGTAAGAAATGAAATTTTTAAAAACACACCTTGGTTATAACTGGTCTTAAAAAAAAAGAATATAAATATTGTCTAATTTCACAAAAAATACATCACTGAAACATTCTGTAGTGCTTTTTAGATAAAAAGAAAAATTATTATCAAAAGGATAAAAAATTATTCTATTACAACGAAAAAGCACATTTTAGCATCTTTCATGTTATTCAGGTAAAGAACATTTTTCATTAATGCTATTTTTAAAATTTCTTTATACAAACTAGGAAATTTTGAAGAAAATTAGACTAAGTCAGTTAAACTCAAGACTTAAATTTGTTAAGAGTGACTGAATTTCAAACAGCATACTAGTTTTATATTTTAGTTTCAAGGTTTTATGAACCTGTAGGCGTAACTTCAGCTGGCTGAAGCCCTGTACCAAGGGTATTCAGAGCATGTACTCAATTTCTGTGAGGCAAATTGTTTCATTCATATTTACTGACTGTCTACTGTGCTAAGCACCAGGAATACAAATGGATAAAAGACAATCCTTGCCCCAGGAGACACTGATAATTTCATGTTAACCTCCATGTATTAAGTGAGGAGGTAACAGGGATTTAACAGAGGAGGACATGTAATTCAACATGAGGGCACCAGAGTAAGTTTACTGGAGGCAGTGACGCTAAAGCTTGAAGGATATGTAGGGGTTGACCAGTTGGTGGCTAAATTAAAAGCAGAGGTGGGTGGGAGGAAATATGGAGTGTGGGTACACAGCCATTGCAAAGAGAAGGAAGAACATTCCAAAAACAAAGAAGCAAAGACTTGCAGATGAGAAATGACATGGTTGCTTGGTTATAGGTGGGGAACTACAAGTAATTTGGGGCAACGCAACAGAAGCACAGGGTGATGAGGCTGAGGAAGCCTCATCTGGCGACCATGGAGTGGTCTATATACACCAGGCCACTGAAACCGTGTGATTTTTGTGTTTGTGAACGAACACTTCTCAGAGTACTATGTCACCAAAGACGAAAATACCCAGGATTCATCTGCACATATATCCTCCCAAAGAAGTCTACCAAGAGTTTACCAGTTATTATGACAACAAATATTACCAGCTAGAAATTGCTTCAAGCCTTGGTTTAAACCATATGTAAACCACAAAGTTTCCTTTAGAAGGTCTACACTAGAAGCCAGATGGGTCATCTAGTCTCCATCCCTCTGTGTGACCTTACTTTTTAAAAACTTTATTAACTACAGATGAACCTTGCACACTTCACTTTACTACAGACCTCATCATTTCTTACACACCACAAATATCACACATTTACGTAGCTTGTTTGACCTCTGCCTACGTTCACATCTTGAGCTTGTCCCTTACTTCTCTAATAAGAGGAAAAATGGGAAGTCAAATTAAAGGAAGAACATGTTCCTCTAAGTCCTAGAACAGAACTATCCATATCACATACCTTCCTTCCAACAGAATCTCCACTATGGTCTTTTAAAAGCAGGGGCGCCTGGGTGGCTCAGTTGGTTAAGCGGCCGACTTCAGCTCAGGTCATGACCTCACGATCTGTGAGTTCGAGCCCCGCGTCGAGCTCTGTGCTGACAGCTCAGAGCCTGGAGCCTGCTTCAGATTCTGTATCTCCCTCTCTGTCCTTCCCCTGCTGATACTCTGTCTCTATGTCTCTCAAAAATAAGTAAACGTTAAAAAAAATCTTTAAAAACAGAAATAAGGGGAGTCTGGGTGGCTCAGTCGGTTAAGCACCAACTTCAGTTCAGGTCATGATCTCACAGTTTGTGAGTTCGAGCCCCACATTGGGCTCTGTGCTGACAGCTCGGGGCCTGGAGCCTGCTTCAGATTCTGTGTCTCCCTCTTTCTCTCCCCCTTCCCTGCTCACACTCTGTCTCTCTGTCACAAAATCAATAAATATTAAACAAACAAACCATAAATGAAACGATAAAAGGAATTTTAAAAGCCCTGTACAGGGAAGAGATCACAGTTAACCTGTGATCAATCTATCCCATTGTGAATGACCACACCTCTAATTCCAGGTAGTCATTTTGAAAATGGAAGCTGACAATCACTGGGATGGACTGGTGAACATTCTTTCCCATTAATGACACTGGAAGGGCAGAGAGGGAGAAGGAGAATGGACTAATTCCTAATGGAGGGGAGTTAGTTATGTCTTAGTCTCATATGAAGAGTATTTTTCTTCTCACCAGTAACCTATATTAAGTGTTAACACCTGAAAAAACGCTTCAGCAAATTTTTACATTTTCTTAAAATATTTTAGAAGACATTAGAAGAGAATAAAGATTAGTTCTTGAAAAATGCAAGGTAGGAAACTTAAGTATGCTTATTTAGAAAGCTAATAAAGTAAACGTTCCTGGTCACTAAACTCTATTTTTTTATTGCATGTTATTCAAAAATCCATATATTGCTTCTCACTTCCCAGAGAATGTAAACTGTATATATTACCAAATTACTATAGCACCTCTTATAAAATGCTATCTGTTCACAATTACAGAAAAGGAAATTCTGACATTTCTAAATTGTTAAGTTACAATCTTTCATAATCTTAGACTTCAAATTAATTTTTTAAACACCTAATCTAATTTTTGAGGTTCCATGGTGGAAAAATAACATTATGTCATTTTAAACTATAAGGGAAATCCTACAACTTAAATTTTTCATCTATAATTACATTCATGATAAAGCGCTTCTTATGAACTCAAGTGCCAGTTTTACACACAAAATCTTATCCAAACAAGAGTTACCCAGAAATTATACCTATTTTAGTTTCCGACTATAATCTTCTAAATTTTGCCTACCATCCCTAAAAGTGGGAGACAGAAGGCACAGCTGTGGAGAGTATAGTACCCAGAACTCTTCGCACTCACTTTTTTCTTGTTTCTATCATCTTTCAGTAAGTACAAACTGTATTTGATTCAAGATAAAGCACTTCTTAAAAAGTTTAACATGTAACTAAGACTGTAAAATTTCTAAAGAAATTTAGTTTTTGAAACTGTACAAAAATCCCTCCATCAGTTTTAAAGTAGCTTTCTGAAGCTCTGAAAATGGATGTATTAATCTATTAAGTAGAAACGAAATGAACCCACCCAGATTCCATAAATTCGAGTAAATTACAATTATACTGATAGAAAGCAAAATCAATACACTACAGAGTAACATTTCTGCATACATCCTTTAATGAGTATCTGTTGGAAACACAAAGTGGCAGAAAAATCTCTTTAACAGAAGATACATGTGGCACCCTCAAAACACAGAAGTTCTAGCAGCACCATGAGAATATATTATCTAAACACTACAAGAATGTAAATATAATCAGCGCTTACAGGAACCTTTCTTCCATTAAGATAGCGAAACTGTTATTAAAATTTGTCACGACGAAAATGGCTTTGCGAACTACTATGCATATATCTGTTCTGAACCCTCAGAAATACGGTAACAGCACTTATTTATCAACATATTCCTGTATTTTTAGGAGCATAAATTTACAATGAACAAAATAAAAAGTTTTAGTTTTCAGTATTATATTTTAACACCAGGATACTAATAAAATTAACTAGTTCCAAGAATTTAAAGAATTTTAAATAGCTTTAAATCTTAGAAAAACAAATCCTAGATTTTCTTCTTTTTAAGAGCTAACAAGTAAATTCCAGAACTCTATACAGTCGATACTATGAAGAAACAATAACTCTCTGGAATAAGAAAACAAAACCTTCACCCATTTGTATATGCTAGTTTATTAGCATATAGCTACTTTATTTACTATATAGCTAATCCAAGACTAAGGTCTCAAAGGATGCCCTGAATACTTCATTGGGGCAGTATATACCTGTTCAGTCCCAAAATGATTTTTATCATGTAAGTTAAAGAATAATTTAAGAAAATACAGCAATTTAGATAAAATGTAATGCCATTTCTTCAAAGAAATTAGTGAATATTTTCATCCTCACAAACTCCCTCTTTTACATACCCTAAACTTTAAAAAAACATTTAAGTAAATACATTATAAATGTATTAATTTATGGAAACTTACTCGTGACAATGTGTTTGCATAGCTCATGGCAAGGGCATAAAAACAGTACTTCAGCACTTGACTAAGGAGTACTGAACAGCTCATACAATTCAAAATTTAGTTCAGCAGTATAATTACAAATCAAAGACACGAGTAATAATTCAAGATAACCTGATAATGCCACTGAATGAGAGAATATAAAAAGCTGTCCTACCTTAGTAAATAAGTTTTTTTTTAATTTTTTTTAACGTTTATTTATTTTTGAGAGACAGAGAGTGAGCAGGGGAAGGGCAGAGAGAGAGAGAGGCAGATGCAGAATCTGAAGCAGGCTCCAGGCTCTGAGCCATCAGCACAGAGCTCGACGCGGGGCTCGAACTCACAGACCGTGAGATCATGACCCGAGCTGAAGTTGGCCGCTCAACCAACTGAGTCACCCAGGCGCCCCGTAAATAAGTTTTTAAAAAGCTAAAAAGTAGGGTTTTTTTTTTAATTTTTTTTAAACGTTTATTTTTGAGAGACATAGAGACAGAGCGTGAGCAGGGGAAGGGCAGAGAGAGAGGGAGACACAGAATCTGAAGCAGGCTCCAGGCTCTAATGAGCCATCAGCACAGAGCCTGACGTGGGGCTTGAACTCACAGACCGTGAGATCATGACCTGAGCTGAAGTCAGCTGCTTAACCAACTGAGCCACCCAGGCAACCCTAAAAAGTAGTTTTAAAAAATATCTGTGGATGAAATTATGTCTGAGATTTGTTTTAAAAATAATACAAAAGTGGAAGAGTGGGCAGGGATAGAAATGAAGTAAGATTAGCCATTTTTTCATAATTGGTGAAGGTGGGTGATATGTTCATGGGAGTTCATTACAGTATTCATTCGTATATATTTGAAAATTTGTGTAAGTTTAAACAGGAACAAAAAAAATCCTGGTTCTCTCTTTAAAGCTAGTACTTTTTAAAAAGCACATAAAACTTACAGAGAGTAAAGAGCCAACTGTAGCAACACTACTAAAATTTTCAGGACCAAATGAAAATCAGGACATTCTTTTGGTATGTTAATTAATGAATTCATGAGATTGAGGCATACAGTTTGAATTTTAAGAGCACAAACTGGCTTGCTAAGTGCTATTACACCATCAACTCTTAATTAACTTGACTGACTAGATCACTGTTCACCATATCCTTTCTTTACAAATGACAACAACACGCAGACATTCGAGTGATTTTGTTCCTTATGCAGCGATAAAATGGCAGAACAGAGAAATGCTGGCAAAATGTTTTTTTTTTGTTCATTTTGTTCTCTTCAACTAAGTACTAAGGAAGAAAGGCAAAATCGTCTAAATAAGCCTTAAAAACATAGACTTTGTCTTCCTTTGCCATCGAAAAAAAAAGAGTGTTTCAAGTTTAAACACTTAAAAGCTTCAGATTTAAGTAAAAATTACTTTAATAATCTTTCTGTTTCTAACTCATGAAACACCGATCCCAAGTTTACAGAGCTCTCCTAGGACAGTAAGTTATTAACTTTCTGACACCACAATGTACATTTGATGGGAATGCAGCTAAAATACACTGTTAACTAACTGGCCTGTACGTACTGGGGTCACAAGATGAGCTGTACTGGTACTAGAGTTCTTACTACTGCACAGTGTGGACCTAAGACAACTCACCCAACCTCTGTGATTTAGTCTCCTCGTGTGTCAAAGGTACACACGCTCGGACTTTGACGTTTTACACCACAATCCAGCACACACACAAATCCATATATTACTGAAATACAGTTTATACTTTTAATGTGAATTTTACTCTGATGTTTCCTATTTTATTATGTTTCATTTTTCAGAATGCCACAAATAACCTAGATTGATTTCAAACTACCAGTTTGGAGGATCCTGGATTATACCATCTTCAAGGTCTCTTTCATTATTTTGGATTCTAACATTGGCTATAAAACATTCAGTCTTCTATATCAGGTGGGAATCAGACCAGTTCAGAAAGTAAGTCTTCGAAAATCTTATAAGCTAAAGTACATTTAAAATACTCTGACAGGAGAAGTATAAGATGGTGCAATACCTTTAACATAATTAAAAGCTTAAAATGACCTGTTAAATTTTCTTTTCAGAATTCAAATATCTCCATGGCTAATCTACAGATTATAGATTCTACCAGTCAAAGAAGCTGTATCGTCAAGTCAAGGCAAATAACTCCTATTAGATTCCCAGAAACAGAGAAAGTCAATAGATGACTAATTTCAGTTAGTAACTCCAAATACAAAGGATTACCAACCCATAAGCATTCTGGGAGTTTCAGGTGCATCAAGTAAACCAGAAATAGTTTTTACAAATGTCAAATATAAAAGTTCTTATTTCCAAAAGCTACAGTATTCAATGCACATGGCTCACTTAAGTGTTAGCCAAAGAAATCAAGTTCATAATTATATGCAGTGTATTTAAGTCTCTGAAATGGGTTTGCTAAATTTACTAGGAATACAATTTTTCCTTCCCTTAACAGTATTTTTTTAAAACGACATACTAATCACATTGCTCTTTAATTCTAATTGCATATTCAAAAAAAAAAGTATGTTTTATAAATTGATGTGAACATACAGTCTTCAGAGGAACTAAAAAATTTTTATGTGTGCAGTATTTTTTAGCAACAGAAAAGAGAATATGTTTACACTGCAATAGTTAATGCATGAGCTCCATGATAATTCTAGGATGTCTACTGTTTTATGCAAAATTATTAGCATTTCTAGGAACAAAATTAGAATACATCAAAGTCAAATAGTTTTCCCCACGCAGTCTTAAGAAAAACCTGTAACTAATTTCTTCTTCCTCAACCTGACCATGAGGTCTCTGAGTGTTTGTCTCTGATATGTATCATCTATGCTGCCCCTGATATTCAACAAATTCAACTGAAATTAGAATTCTCATGGAAGAGTTTGGATTATATCACTTCACAATTTTTCTGACTATGCTGAAGAATTTGATTTTTTGAAAAGTGGTCTTCAAAAGAAAATTGTTTTCCTTTGTTGTGCATCGCCTAATTTTATTTAAAATGACCTAGTCAAAAGTTTCCAAAGAAGGATAAAAATTAACTTTAAGACAATGACTAGTAGGTTTTTGTTTACATTTGCAGTGCTACAGTTCCACAGACCTCCCTACACCCTAAAAATACCACAGAATGGCAAACAATTAATGTAACTGATTTAGAACACATTTAAGATACACTGTATCTTTTTCAAGTATCAGTTTCTTTTAAAATTCATAAGTACGTGAAGATTTATCTTCTGATGGTTGGTATGCAAAACCTAAATCTGACATTAACATTAAAAGAAGTTACAGTAACTTGTTTCCTTCTATGGAATCCTATGGTGAGATCACTTCTCAGTACAGTAAAGCTTAATTTCAGAGTAGGAAGCCTATTTTTTTATAAAAATGAATAACCCTCAAGAACACAGATGAAAGTCGACACCAGGTTAACAAAGGGGCCTTTTATGGGCTGTGTTAAAAAAATAAGTAGAAGAGATTAACAATAAGATATTGTCTCACTGAAAAGTGAGTTGTGCTGCAATTAACTCAGTAGCCCTTTTTCTACATAAAGGAAATGTTCATTCCAGCCCATCTAGCCATCCATAAACTATAAATTATTAAGAACCTTTCTGAGGTTAACAGAAACAGTTAGAAAAAACTGACCTGGAATTTTCACTCAGGGTAGTAACTTTGCAAGATTTATCTGAAACCAAGTTTTAAGTTTCCAAATTTACACATTTTACTTAATCATGATGGTTGAATTGAATCTGTACCTATGTGAAAATGGCAATGCATTCTGAGTTGGTTCAGCCCTTGGTTCTGAGTTCTGTGTCACGTCAGGTGCTCTTTCATCATCTGTTCCATTGATACTTTCTGGTGTTAAAGGAGACTGAAGATCTCCGCCTGCTGATTCCTTTAAAAAAAGGGAGGTAGGGGATAAAAGTGTTATGCTTTTGTTAAAATACACAAGATCATCTTCAAGTTAAGAGTGACTCTGATGTATGCTTACTTACAAACCTTATTTCCATTGAAATTTGAGTCAAAGATTTAAAAAATAAAATTTAAAGGAGAAATAATTTTTTAAAGCAAAGCAACTCATAAGACTATCCGAAACAATACAATTTGGAAATGTAAAGATAACACAGTTTAGAAATGTAGTTCCAAAGAACTGAAAAACTTTCGGGTTTATATAAGCACCTAATTGGTCAGAAGAAAAGATATTCAAAGAATTGCTTGAGAAAAAGAAGAGAGCACAAAAATGGAAGAAAATGTGATTTTACTTGGGGAAGGAGGAAGACAAAGGGAAGGAAGAAATCTTCAAGTTTTAATTTATCTGCCCTACTTTTCAATTCCAGAGTTACCTACGAAAGCAGCCAGAAATCCCTCTGTAACATACAAAGTGAGTGTATTTCAGGTTTTCTTGCCTGTTATCCATAATGGAATTATTTTCCTTCAAAAAATTTCCTGTCTTATTTCTACTTTTAATTGAGATTTGTCTATCAAAGCAAATTTAATTTATTCTTCTGGAAAATAAGCGGACTTTAAAATGCAGCTCAGATTGACACTTATTATTGTGACTACATCAGATTATCTAAATCTGATATTAGGAGAGATCAGAATGAGGGCTCATTGGACAAACCTGTTAAAAAGGGGCGATCTTAGCAGGGGATTTTTACAGTGCAACTTTGTGGAACCCTTGGGATCTCTGGGCACTAAAATGTCACAACTGAAATATTAGGCTCTGCTAGGGAAGAAAACGAAAAAACTCAGCATACAACGGGAGAGTGGGTAGGTATGGTCACAATCTGCCAACTTGAAAGAATGCAGGTTTTCTTCAAATAAAAAAAAGACAGGCACCTGGGCTGGCTTAGTTTCTAGGGCATATAATTCTTGATCAAGTCTACCCACTTAGGAGGTAAAGTCTACTTAAAAAAATAAAAACAACAACAAGAAAAATATGTGTAATATAGGAAAATGCTTAGAATTAGAAAAATATGAAAATATAAGGAAATATCTAGATTATGATAATTTACATACTTTACATAAAAATACTACACATGGAAAAATGCTAGGAATAAATACAGAAAATATTACTGCGGTGAGGGTATCTTTCTTGTGGGGGCTTCTGGTTTTAAATTGTATGAATTTTATTTCATATGTAAATATTTTAATTATGCCATAATGTCATTAATTATACAAGCTTATTAAAGGTCAAAAAGGCAACTTTCTTGATTCTCCCTTATGACTTAACTATTTTTCAATTATTATTTTAATTTTTTTATGTTTATTTATTTTGAGAGAGACAGAGACAGAGCACAAGGAGGGGAGGGGCAGAAAAAGAAGGGGAGACACAATCTCAAACAGGCTCCAGGCTCTAAGCTGTCAGCACAGAGCCCGATGCGGGGCTTGAACTTGGGATAGGCGAAATCATGACCTGAGCCAAAGTCGAAAAGTAACCTACTGAGCCACCCAGGTGCCCAAAATATTTTTCAATTATCAATGGAACCTCCATACGGGCCTTTAATTTCTTTCTCCTAAATCCTCTTTTTTTCTAGTAACTTATGGTCAGTCCAAGAATAAGGTTACAGTATAATGTGACAACATAAAATGAAAACCATATCCAAGCTACTTCTAGGTCAATTATGAATCACATCAATTGGCCAGAAAAAGTTTAAGCAGCAAGAAGAAATAAATCAGGGCTATTTCTCGCCAAGAAAGGCCAAACCAAACCAAAATAATCAAGGTGGACTGTCCAGTCAGCTAAAAGGTAAGCTGATTCAGCAGAAATGAGAAGAGAAACAAGTTACCTCGTTAACCTGAAAGGGCATAACCAGCATTAGCAACTAAGGATTCACCTAGAGATAAGCTAGAATTGACTGATAAGAGTGTAAGGGACAAAAGCAGATCAGAATTAGAAGAGAGAGAGAGAGAGGAGAGAGAAAGATAGTAGTTTGATTTCTGGTTCGCATTGCCTTCTGGAAGAAAATGAGTGTTTGGGTACATGGGTCTTGAGGTGATTAGGAAATCTGATGTTACTGAAGTAGAAAAAAATCATTTCACAGGCAGGAGAAAAAGGAAAGAAGGAAGGAGAGGAAGAAAGTGATCAAGGCTGCAACATTTCCAGTACCACAATTCAACAAGCTTCTCATCAGAAAACTTGAATATTAGGTATATTTAATGAAAGGTATATTTAATTACCATGGACATTATATCTAAAGTGAAAACAAAAAGCCCAAAGCATGTTTTTTTTTAATTAGGTTAAAAATTCATAAAATCAGCATCTGCTCATAAGAAAGAGTTCTAACAGTATATAAGAGAATGAAAGGAAAATGAGGCTCCTTTGACTTCTAACTACCCCACAGACAGCGAAAAGTATTCTGTGAAACTTTCCAGGAATTTCGTATATGCTGAAAACAGCACAGTGAATTTAACATATTCCAAACATCTAGTTCTTTTTTAATCTAAATTCTGTGAAATTTTTAAAAATGTTTATTTATTTTGAGAGAGTGTAATCGGGGAAGGGGCAGGGAGAGAGAGACAGAGAATTCCAAGCAGGCTCCACGCTGTCACTGCAGACCCCAAGGCAGGGCTCTATCTCATGACTGTGAGATCATGACCTGAGCCGAAATCAATCGTCGGATGCTCAACCCACCAAGCCACCCAGGTGTCCCTAAATTTTGTGTAATTTCTTAAACGTTCAACTTCAATTATTTCTATTTAAAAAAAAACAACCCTACCTTACATCAAGTCAACATTTTAGATCTTTAATTCAAATATTAAAATAAAAAATAAAATATATTTGACTATAAACTTTTCAAAGAAAAAAAGGATAATTTGTCTTTAGAAAGCTATTCGTTTTTTTTTGTTGTTTTGTTTGATTCTAATGTGCTGTTTTTTCTTTTTTTTTTAAGTTTATTTACTTTAAGAGAGAGAGAGAGAAAGAGAGAGAGAGCCAAATGAGGGGGAGGGCAGAGAGAGAGGGAAAGAGAATCCTAGGCAGGCTCTGCACTGTCAGCACAGAGCCTGATGTAGGTCTTGAACCCAAGAGCTGTGAGATCATGACCTGAGCTGAAGTCAGATCCTTAAACGACTGAGACATCCAGGTGCCCCTAGAAAGTCATTCTTAAGCTTATACGGTCATTTTAAGGAAAAAATTATCAAACAATACCTTCTCTGATATATATGTGTATGCATATACATATACCAAAGTAGGTAAGAGAAATCAGAAATGTGAAACATAAAATATAAAAAACTGAGCTGGATGTAAGATTCAGGAAGTGCTTCTTAAGAATTCTCTCTCATTTATGAAGTGGTAGGAAAGTCAAAAATAAAATAAACCCACAAAACCAACAATAAAATACCCACAAATGGAAATATTCTGAATCACGCAAAAAACAAATGACCTGGGCCCCCTCTCCAGGCCTTAGGATGGTATCACCAACCTCCTTTCTGGTGTCTGTGTTGTAGCAGGAGGGTGGGTGGAAGGATGCGGCAGCACTGCCCTTCCCCAGTACTAAATATCACCAACATCTGCCATTTAGTTCCAATAAAGACTAAATTAGAATTCCTGTTACAATTCCATCCTTTCTGACTTAAGAAAACAGAGCCCCTTCTCTTTATTACTCAATAAACATTCAAAGAAGACTTATTCTATTTCCAGTCGTTTGTACTTAAACGAAGATGAGAATACTCTTTTCTGGGCAGAAGCTCCACTGACCGACGACCTTAGGATTTTGAGTTCCCATGGCTGTGCATATGGAAAGAAATGCTAGGGAAGAGACAGAGAAGAAGAGCAAAACGATATATAAAGGAAGATAAGGCTGAGATAAATGTCTAATATCTCAAACCATTCCCCTTACCTGGTCACCATCTCTGAAATCCCACTTTCTGAAAACCACAGAATTTCTGTGTACCCTGACTCTCAATCACCTCAAGTTCTTCCTTCCCTATGTAAAGTGTATTGACTGACTGATGCACAGTGCTAGTGGGTTAATCTCTATTCTGCATATTTTGCACCTACAAGCTGCATTAAATGCTTACCAAGATTCAGCTCTATTTGTCCCAAAATGTTTATGCCAATTGTACCCATATGATTATATAGTTCAGTTACATATTATACAAACTTATAAAATCTGAATGCAAACCTAGAGTGGTTATTTTGATGAAAATCAAACTACAACTTTTGAAGTGACGAAACGGTAAGTGACCAAAAATAAAATACACTACTGAAGTTGGTGTATATAATAAACTATTACATAACATACATAATATGCTACCCATATAGTATCAGAAAAATGACATAAAAATCTTCTATCACACTCAGATTTCTTTGCAAGTGACAAGGGTTAGCTCTAATTAAAGGAAAACAGGAAATTGCTGACAATTAACGAGCATGGTTTATGTTAGAAAGATAACATGAATTTCCAATCACGATTCATATTCAAAGAGAACACTTCACCTTTAAATAAAAATATTGGCGAATACATAAAAAGTAGTATTACTGAACTTTATTTTATAAATTTTTAAAGATTTTTTTAAAACTTCATCACAGGAACAGACTTTTTTTTTTTCACTAACTCATCAACTGCTAATGTTGATTCCAACAGATAAGAAGTGCTGTACAACCTTCTGTCCTCTCAACCTAGCCCACACCCTTCCCACCTGCTCTTTAACCTCGTATCTTTTGGCCCTCTGCCATTACACTACTTTGTGAGGTGCAGTCTCTCCACACTCAGCCTATACCAGGAAGCCAATCACCTTAATGATATTCTCAACAGCATCATCCCAATTTTGAGGATTCCTTAACTTTCCACAGTAACTATCTTGCCAATTTCCAGTTTCCCATCCACTGAACCACCACTCTCTATTCTTATGTGCCCAAGCTACCAAGTGCTATGAGAGAAAATACCACTAAATATGCTAATTAGTGTCATGAAAATAATCCTGAGCTCTGAAATATTGAGTAAGCTTTAATTTTACTTACTACTCCCACTGGACTCTTCTTTTTTACTTTACCTAACAGTTGTTCCAAATCTATGTTCAAGCCTCCTCTCTCTTCAAGCTGTCCTTCCTCTCAGTGAATGACCCAACTCTTCCTCCCAGAGAAAATAGAAACAAACTGGCATGGGTTTCCTCCGTCTTTCTCCTCCCTGTACCTGAATCAATTTTTGTCCTTCCCTCCTGTCTCAGATAAGGAAGTGGCTCATTTGTCTCCATCCTCCTCCCTTAAGACATGACCTTCTTCTGCACAATGCTCCATCAATGATCCATTCCTTCCATTCTTCTCTTTCCCCTTTACTGACTCCTTCCTTACATTTAAAAACATATTCAGATCACTCCCACACATGCATAAAAGAAATATTCTTAGCTTCACATCCTCCAGAGATTATCATGTTAACTCTTATTCTCCACATAAAAAAACAAACAAGTTATTTGTGACCTTATTCTCACTATCAAACATTTCCATTTCAGGAACAGCCTAACTATACCTCCTTTAATTCTAGAAACTACTTCACATTGTTCTTTCTTCACCAACAGTCCACCTGTAATTGCCAATGAACTTCAGTTAGGTTTAAAGTACTCTTAAGATTAATCCTATTGGAACCCCCCTCTGACACTGCCAAATTATTGCCTCCAACCAAAAACGCTCTTCTCTTCACTTCTGTGCCAACATTTTCTGTTGGCTCATTTCCTACCACTTTTCAGTGTCTTTCCCTGTATCTTCCTCAATTTAAGTGACAATCTTCAAATGACACTTTTTGACCCTGTCTTCCCCTGCCTCCCCATCCTACTTTCTTTCTGGATGATACCATTCTCTCCTACAGCTTTAACTACAACTCATTTATTGATGACTCTGGAGACTTAGCTCCAATTCAAAATTTCTAAGTACATACAGGACACATCCCCCTGATGCTCAATTAGGATACAAATCCAGTATCTGAAGTGGAAATCCTCTTCTGAAGGTCATGCTACAAAACAACAATAGAAGTTTCCAAAACATCCAGTTCCTGCTTCATCAGCCTCCTTCACTATTCCTTCAACTGCTGTATTTCCTCCAAGTTCAGTCTATTTCACCATGGATATATCTATTCCCTCCTCTCTGTTCTCACTGCAAACACCTAGGAGGTAAGCCCAATAAAGAAATGGATAAATACTCCACTGAGACAACTAACAGGATTAGAGACTCTTAAGTCCACTGTCCTTACTTTAGACAGCAAACCAAAATATCCACAGACTTCTAGTGAACCTTTCCTGAGACTGTAAAAGTTGTTTTGAGGTATCTGGCTCAGTAAAACTAATTTTGTTATGTGATACTAAGAAATAATTGCATTAATTTATAGGCGTTCACTAATTCTAATGGTATATTTGTGAGCTAGATATATAACTAATACAGTTCACAGTAGTAACACTTGGCTAATACAGACCACCTTTCAAAAAAAATCCATGTATAGCAAGTGATCTCCTTTTTAAGGAAATTCTGAAACATTTGAGATTTATTACACTTGAAATGTCCAAAGAGATCAGGTAGTTCAAACCTCTGACCTTAAAGATTTAAGTACTACTACCTAGGCAGGTCAACTGACTTGAATAAGATCAAATAACTCGTCGCAGAGATACTAACAAACCAGGGCCTCATTTGAGTAAATACAATTTACAATTAAAATGAACATTACAAGATTAAAGGATTTATAAGAAAGCTAAAGAAATTCTGTTCCGTCTTTAAATATAGACATACAGATATATTCTACTTTTTCTATAAAGTGAATTTTTAAAAATCTGAAGAAAAAACCTAGTCTAAATACAGACTAAGAGAGCTACAATATATCCAATGCTATACAACCTGACAATTTATATGGGGGGGAACCCCTTTTGTTGGACTATAAACAACTAATGCAGTAAATATGTCACTCAATTTTAAAAGTCTTAGTCAACTGTCAGCAAAAACTCATTTTTTTCTAAAGTCCAATGAACAAAAAATTGCATTATTTTGATTATGTAGCCCCTTTTAAAGCTAACCATCACTCTTGAGTTTATGTCAAATTGACTGTTTAAAAGATTCCCAGGGAAACACAAGAACATAAATCTCAAAAAGAGAAAAAGTTTTAAATTAATGTCTGTTATTTAAAGAAGAACATGAAACAGACTAACAACAAATACATGATTCGACTTATTCCTGGAGATGTTTTCTTGATCACGACAACATAAAGACTACCTGACATGACCACACATTCTATCAAGTGTACAAACTTCATTCAAGAACTTAAGAATGGGGAAGTGGCGAACTTGGCTCTAAATGCCAGGCTCTCTTCATCACATGCCATTAGGGACGTGGAACAGTTTGTCTACCAGACTGCTTCTCAAAGTGCGGTCCCCAGATCAACAGTGTCAGCATCTCCCAAAATGCTGTCTTAGGCCCCATCTCAGCAGTACTAAATCAGAAATGCCAGGAGTAGGACTCAGCATTTTGTGTTTTGACAAGTTTTCCAGGGTACTCTGATGCAGGCCACAGCACCAACAAGAGCTGGTAACACTTAAGCACTTGGTCCACAATAAGCGCTTTGTAATCCTCGTTTATTCTCACAATAACCCTCTAAGGAGATACTGGGGATTTTGTTCATCAAGTTTTAATTTTAATTTCAGTACAATTAATATACAGTATTATATTAGTTTCAGGAGATACTGTTCTTATTCTCATTTTATATATTAAAAAAAAATAGTAACTTGCCTAAATTAAAAAAAAAAAAAACTAGTAAGGGTTAGAACCCAGACTCAAAGACTGTAAAACCTACATTAGTGACATCATCATTTGACACTGCCATTATCATACCTAATCTCTCCAACAATCCTGTAGCATAAGTAATGTAATCCCCAGGTTACGGATGTATGAACAGACCTGGGTTAAGCCATTTTCCCAAGATAGCATAGTGACAAAAAAAATAATTTATATATAAGTTTATCTGATTTGAAAACCCATACTCTTAACCAGTCTATTATCCTTTCTCAAATAAAAACAAGAGCTATGACCAACTGAGTGCCTATCACCATCAATTATTCCATTTAACTTCTTGATCCACTTGCTTAATTCCTGAGTAATATTCTATTCTTCAGGCAGAGTGTTAATTTGGAAGATTAGGTTAAATCAGGGAGACTCAAGCTCTACTTCCCAGCTGAGTATAATCAGAGTGGTCGGCAGTCATATATTTCAAAGTAAAACAGAGATATTAATGACATCTGTAAGGGACTGTCAAAAAAAGGAGGAAATGGAAATGAAAATACATACAGTTTTTTAACTATTACTCTAGCTTTGCACATCAAATTAGCAACCAGACTTCAAATGATCTGAAAAGATAACTTAAGGTCAGTATATTCTGGCTCTCAAATAATGATGAACTTAAGATATTTTTTAGTCCTTATATTTCACAGTATTTTCCACATAGAAACATCTTAGATATATTCTTTTCATGAAAATGAAGGCTTAAAGACATTCCTAACACCAAGGCGGAGCAGATTATCTCTCTTACCAGAAACTTGTTCATGGCCAATTAAATAAAAACAAATCATGATCAGAGAAACAAGAAGTAAGTACAACGAACGGCCAAGTGTAACCCATTACAATTTTATTGGCGTCCTTTGCTTATTCTCTAACTGCATGTGCTGTAATATCCTCATACAAATGCTAGAATCATTCACCTGAGGACCTGGAGCTCCCAACATGTATTGGTACTGTTTTAAATAGGTTTTTATGAAAAGTATCACTCTACTACCATAGCACTTAGGGAATATAGATCCAATGGAAGTTTCAAAATGATTGATCATTCATGTTATTCCAGGTCACTGCAAATGTGGAGGAGGTATAAGGGAGCCTTGGCTTCAATCCAGAGCACACCTTTAGTCTGTGAGGAAATAGGTACTTTAAGCATACTTAACAGAGTTCTCTTTTCCTGTAAAAAAACCAAAAACCAAAAAACAAAACAAAACAACCCCCCCCCGCCCCAACTCTTTATACCAGTAGGTTTTATCAAAACCCAGCTGGGAGCCAGGGGTGAGGCGGAAGGTGAAGAGGAAAAAAATTTCAAAAATGGCTAGTTACTAAATTCCCAGACAATTCCTATTTACTTCCTCAAGTTTTACATAACTCTGCTACTACTGATATTATTCCAGAGAAACAGTTATAACATTTGATTTTTCCTTTTCATATAAACTCCTGAGTACACTTTGAAAACAAGTGCTATAGACAAGAACCCAGGGCAAACTTGAACTCTACACTTAAGGTACAAACTGAAATAAAAATTAATTTTATTTATTTTTTGGGGGGAAGGGAAAGAGAGAGAGAGAGAGAGAGAGAGAGAGAGAGAATCCCAAGCAGGCTCCCTGCTATCAGCACAGAGCTGGACATAGGGCTGGAACTCATGAACTGTGAGATCATGACCTGAGCCTAAATCAAGAGGTGGACATTAACCGGCTGAGCCACCTAGGTGCCCCTAAAAATTAATTTTAGAAAAGCCTATTAAAACAGCTAAGTCCTACCATATACATTAAAACTCTTGTAAAAGTACTGAAATAGGACTATTTAATGAACTTAACTCGGAGACCTAATTAATTTCCAAATGAAGGAAGATTATGATGGGCAGGTCACAGTATTAAGTCAATTGTTAAAGGAAAAAACAATACTTGCATAAAACCTGTAACTGGTGGGTCTCAGTACTAAGTATAAAGATGTACCAACTGTCAGATTTAAGTACACTTAAAATCAGGTAAAACACACTAAAATCAAATAAAACATTATTTTTTTCTATTTTCTGTATATTTGACGTTTTGAAATCTTAAAAAAACTTTTCTGGCTAGCCAATTCTTAGGGCAAAGGGGTATGACAGGGGATGCCTCTGATATGCAAACTACCCAACCCAGAGCTACACCTCCTTCATCTGGCCCACGCACCCAGGATGCAAGATGCCTCTGCCCTCATCATCCCAGGGCCAGGCACCAGGCACTACTTACAGGACTACCCCTCTAAGTTTAGAGCCTACAGAAATTATTCAACCAGCCAAATCCTAAACTGTCTACGCTGCCCTGCCATTCCCAAGGAAACTCCAAACGAGCTCTAGCCTCAGCTTTTCCCATGCTGCTGCTTTCTGCCTCCTGACCACCCCGGAGTAAACCTATGTGTCCCTCAGATAGGTAGCTTTGCCGCCTTTTTCTAGGACCTGTGAGTACAATAAACTCTTGTTTTCCTAGGCCTCTTCTGTGTGTCTTCTTCTGACTGACCATTACAGAACATAAAACATTACGCCAAACTTTGCATATGACTGTTTTAAAGTTATATCCACATCAAAAAACCTGAGTTATAATTACTAAACTGATTTCCTCCCCGGATTCTTGCAGACATCAGCATACAGGAAAAAACAACCCTTCTCCACTAGTACAGATGAAACGAAGGGCATATTCTATGTACACTTTGGAAATTACCTTCAATTTGCCATTATTTTCCCAAATGTAACCCTGGCATAAAGGATACCATCAGAAATGAACAAGGTTCAAAAATAGGAATAGAAATTAAATACCCACCTGTGAAGGTGTACTGGTAAGTTCCATCTTTTCTTGTGATTTCTCCTTTGCTAGTCGAGCAGCTTCTTTAAATTCCTGAAACTTTTCTGCGAACTGAATGTATAAAGACTATATACATTAACCAAATAAAATAAAAACAGGTCTCACTGCCACTTTTACCTGGGCTTTCTTTCCTTTGCTGAATAACTGACTCTTAACACAAGCGACCTAGCCATCAAATCAATTATAGGTTTAATGTGAAAATGATGAAAAAGAAATCTAATACCAAACACTTATCTGTACACTACAAACTACTTGCACAAATTGCAGTCAAAGACATCACGATATAACTAAGATAAAATTTGAGGTCAGCTAGTTTACCCATGTCCCTTTTTCAGTGTTCAGATACACTTTACTAAGACCAAGGTGCAGAGTATAGGATGGGAGTGGAATCAGTAAAGATTAGCATACTTTATCAAGGAGAAAAATGAATCTTTTACATATTGTGTCATAAACATCTCAGTATTTGGAGCGCGCTTTTAACTTTTACTGGAACACAAACTCTCGTTATGTACGGCTTTTTACTTTCAACAGGATAAATGGCAACATTTACTATTATCACTAAATGACATTCCTGAAACTTCGGTTCCAGAGATTCCTCAACAGCTAATGTACAGCAGCAGAAAGGAATAACACGAACTCCACAAAGGTCTTTAAAATTGGTAACGACAACAAAAAAGCTACGGTACATGAAATGGAATTCTTACGAACCCATAGAAATCTAGAAATGTCAGGGCCACAAAGTTTATCTATTATTGTTTAGGAAGTGGAAACTAGCCTACGATATTCTACAAGATAAGGCTACACAATAACCAAATTAAAAAATCAAAAATCTCTATGCAACTTAAAGTACCGGCTAGAGCTGGTAATAAAAATATGAAATTATGGTTCCCTCCTCAAACCCCATAAGCCAACTCTGATTTCGTTTCTATCTTGAGAAGGAAAACTTTGGAAGGAAAGGTCATGACTAACCTGCCTTGGGCATTTTGAAGAAGGTTGAAATTTAAGTGGATGATCAGGGAATTCAAGGTGTATTACTATACTTCTCCTTTTTTCAAGCAAAGGGGTATTCTGTTCAATTAATCTGAACACAAAGCTAAAAAGGTCTCATTCACACTTGTGTAAATAGAAAAGGAAACCATAATTAAGTTCTCTAAATGCAATTTTAAGTAGAACACAGTTTTTCTTACACTCACCTAGCATTCCAAAGTAGTTAATGTTTAAAACTCTTTCAACTTCATAAAAGCTCACACTACTGCTAATTTTTATAGGTTTGGGTTTCCATGGCAACAAAATACAGCTTAGTAAGCACTCTAACAATGCACACACGGTTGCAATTTTCCTCATACATCAACCTTAGGAGACCAAACATTTCTCTCAATGCTGCTTCTCTCCCTTATTTTGAGAGACCCGTGGCTAGAATTGCCTTTGGACTTTTTAAAACTCTTATAATGCTTTGATTCACTTATTTGATAAAATAAGCCTGAATAATTACATGCTTGCTTCATTTATGGAGAAGATTATAAACTCCATGGGATCCCCTACAGTCTACAAAGCAGCAACACTGGTCTTTAAGGTAGCATGAAAAATGAATCATGATTTTGTCACCTTTGGACAAAAACATTCTGAAGAGACTGATCAACTCTTAGAGCCAAGACCAGTGAATGACTCTTGGAGCCAAGTCTAGTTTATTTAATGTCAATTCTTCCTCAAAATACCAGGAATCACTATCAGTAAGGTTGGTCAAAAGCATATGTGAACTTTAAAGAGGAAAAATTCTTGAAATATAAAAGCCATTCTCTGAAAAAAAGATCAAATGAAAGGATTTACAGTATAATTGACAGATTTAATAAGCTATTACTTTGCCACATTAGTTAGCTGCCCAGTAACCTCAAAGATGTAGCAAAAAATTAATTTGTAGCCAAAATTACTTTTGCCCAAAAATCATTTCATGCGAGTTTATTTGAGAAATCAATCCATAATTTAGTTTCTCTGTAGCCAAGAAATTTAGCAAGTAAATATATAAACTTTTTTTTTTATCTAGACTTTAACAGATAATTCCAAAAGGAAGTTCCAAAAAGGTTCCATCTGAGTAATGGCACGAGTATTAGAACAAATATGTAATTTCCTAAGGGGATTATTTATGGAGAGGCAGTGCTCAACGGGACACCTGTGTCCCTGCTATGCTGAAATACTCTGAATCTAGAACTCACACCTCTACCAAAGCCCGAGAAATGTATTCAAAGAATAAGATGGGTGTAAAATAAAACAAATCAAGTAACACTTTTTCATTTTAATCATCCTATCAAGAACAGACTTACGATCGTGAAGGCGAAAGTTAATAGTCCTAAAATTGGTCTCTAATCTATAATTTACATTAAAGATAATAAAAATATTTGAAAACAACCATGTTAAGGAATGCCTACAACCAAAACAGATGGAAGCAAAGATTACTTCAATTACTGGCCTAACTATACCCATGAGTCAATAAATAATCACAAAAATGTAAGATTATCTTTAAAAATAATTTATTTTTAAGCATCAGAACGATTTCTGTAATCAAGAGCTTACAGTGTAAACGTGAACAGTGTGTACCTACAAGAGCCTGACGGCCCTGAAGCTGAATGTCTGTGACTCCCAAAAGGCATCGGATGGGATGTATACTAATTATCGTGAAAGGCAGGATTATCCTTTTAATGGAACACTTCAAACGGAGAAGTTCAAAGAATAAATGTTTGGGTCTGGTGAGCATAAAGTCTGAAGAGCCGAGTGAGTACTGCCTATCTCCTTGATCAGTCTCTTATCCTGAGACAGTGTCCTCTTCCTTACTCTTTGTGGAGGACACCCGCAAGGCCCTGCTGGTGTAAACACTGCATGCTGCTGCTTACAGGCGGGACGACTGTTTTATTTCCAGTATTTGTCCTGGTGATGTTCTGTATTTTGTGGCCTTTCTGGCCACAGTGATTCACTGGGTCGGTATCTTCCAGGAACTCTTCATGTGTCTGTTAGATCTCACTACGCTGTACTATCTCAGAGAGTCTGAAGTAATTCTCAGAGAAAGCACCATTTTCCCTAAACAAAGTAATTCCCATGTGCCTGCTCTCCTGTCAAAAGGCTGCCATCTGTATCACTTTCAGCCTCTGTTTTCACAGTTCAGAAGAGCACGCTGTGTACCTACTTGAGACCATCTCCACTAAGGGTGCTAATCCCTGAGCAATGTCCATTCGGAAGTGATAATCGCCAACTATTTATGTTAACCATCATACAGACAGCGAACCACCCGAATACTTCTCTATCAATGGTGCCCGTTTTGAATGTGTACAAATTATTCTCCAGCTGACAGTGCAATCCAATGATCTCTCACTGCTTGCTTTAAAGTCACTACAGTTGTTCTGAGACTATTATATTTCTCCTATATCTTACACTCTCCGTTTGCTATTATAAATTTAAGACATCTGATTCGAAGATGAAGATTTCCACTTAATCTTATGAGTTAACTTACTTTTGAAAGATGATGCTCAGAGGAGAATCCCAGTCCATAAACAGTGTTTGCCCGGCTATCGGCCCACTGGCCAAACTTCTGAGATGTTTTAGTAAATGTCATATTTGGGGTGATGGTGCTATTAATTATTGCCTGAAAAATAAATACGAGTAAAAAGCCAAAAATCAGCAAACAGCCATTTAAACAAAGGACTACTCAGTTCCATAAAAAACTAAGGATTTCTAATGAGTTTAGTGAAGGGAAAAACAACCCCTAAATATATACTTCACTTCTTTTCCCATAAAGTGGTATAAATTCATGATACTGAGATTCACTATCATTTCTATTTAACACATGGTTTCTTATAAAGTTAGTATTTTATGTGTTACTAAATACTAATTTTGGTGAACACTGTAATAAATTCCAACTATTACCATAACATATTAACTGAAGTACATTCCTTCTGCCAGTACTGTCAAAGTACATAATCAGTTTAGTTAAGTAGTTAATGCCCTCCAAAATTGAGATTACAAAGTGATTCCAGTAATAAGAGAAGTAAACATGTTACCAAATTCATAAGCAGCCTCTTTGGTGAACTACCAAATGTAGACTGAAAATCAAGCATTTTCAGAACAAAGTAAAATCTACTGAACACATGAACAGTACCAATATAAATATTTATGACGTATGCATGTATTGATGAAGTTAGAATAAATGTAGGACACCTGTCCTACTAAAGAAGATAGTAAAAGGGTGGCCCCTTGCTTTCTGTCCCAACAGCAGATGTGTTCTCGGTAGTTCTATGAGAGCCCTTATCCTTGATTAAGTATTTTTACCTCTGACAAAATTTAAATACTCATACTCAAACCTGCTTACCCTTCAGTTCAAAACCTGCTTTTCCTAGCAGGTCATTTTAGATTCTGTAAAATGTGGCTTAAAAAGTGCTCTCAATTGCAGGTCGTCATGAAATGAAAGACTCAATGGAAAATGGTTAACAAATGGTTAATAACAAAACATAACAAAAGGTAAGGAATCTGGTTATGGAATCATTAGGTTACCCAACTTTTTTTTTTTTTTTTTACTAAGTACCTATTAAATACCAAGCACAATTCTAGAGAGTTGCAATGTAATGCTGAGCAGCAATATAACTGTGGATTACATTCTAAAGAAAGAACAGTCCGTCAATTAATAAATATATAAATAACTGGCTAATGTAATTTCATAGAGTGTTATGTGCTGGAAAGCCCGTGAGACCAGCATGTGATAGAGAGGGGAAGTCTAGAAGGCACGGACTGGCAGGTACTAGGTTAGATATGGCGGTCCTTGAATGGACTAGATTCGGCATCCTCTGGGAGGATGCTTTTGAGCTGAGATCTGAGCGTTTTTAAGGAGAGAAGAGCAATTTACATATAATTCCCGTAACTCTCAAAAAGTGAGGTAGCAATAGGTTTTATAGGCACGTAAGAAAAATGACCCATTTGCTGTTGGTCACAGACCTTCACTTCCAGCTATTTCAGATGAACTTCTTGATGCTTTTAACGCTAAGAATCCCATTTTAACCCCCATTTGAACCTTTCCTTGCCTCTATTTGTCTTGGGATTACTTGTTTCGGGATTCTTTAAGCACTGAAGAAAAACTTTTTAAAATGAAAGACAATCTCACGCTTAAAAAAAAATTATTCACGGGGTGCCTGGCTAGGTCACTCAGTTAAGCGTCCAACTCTTTGTTTCAGCTCAGGTCATGATCTCATGGTCTGTGGGTCTGAGCCCTGCATCAGGCTCTGTGCAGACAGTGAGGAGCCTGTTTGGGATTTTCTCCCTCCCTCTCTCTCTCTCTGCCCCACCTACCCTCAAACACACACACACACACACACACACACACACACACAAAGAAAACCTTAAAAAAAATATTCATTAGAATTCCTTGGATAGAATGATTTGAATTCTTTGAATATGAATCCACTTAAAAGAAAAATCTTATTCTTTAAAATAAATTTTCTCTCAGTCCGAGTTCCCATCCTTTCAAGGAAAACAGGTAGAAATGCTGTGTCATTACAGACCATGTAGTGCCCTTATCCTGGCCCTCGGCCATGCTGATATCTCTGCAGCATGATTAGAAAGCCTTTAAGCAAACGTTACATGCACAGTAAGGGCATTAAATGAGAACAAACGGACATTTTCTAATCAGGGGCACCTAAGGGCTTTCCAACTCATCACGCAGTGCAGAAACAGAAGTGAGGCAGGGAGGAGAAAACACTCCTTTAGCCACCAGGAAGCCACTCTGCTTACACCACTGCTTACCAGAAACAACTCTGCCTGCAGGGAACTGCAGTAGTTACCAGCACTGGTTTTAAAAAAGTAACTAGAAAATGGAAGATGTGATACGTAACTGCTAAGAAGGGTAGATTTTGTTAAAATAAATAAAAACTTGTTCACAAGAGCTATTTAAGAGTCTAATAATTACAAGCCGCAAAGTATACTCAAGAACGGAAAGGCCAGAAGCAAAAGATCTATCGCCTCAGAAGGAAGAACACACGAGTTATTTAATCACATGGGACAAGGGAATACTTCAGTTGAACTTTATTCCATTTAACTCTCCCATCTGATAAAACTCCATCTTATCTATGGTTTGGGGCACAAGCGAAGTACAGATTATAGAGAACTGAAAGTTCTAGTCAGGGAAAAGAAAAAAATTAATATTCTAGTGGCTGAGACTATAACAACCAATATCTGTTGATGTCACTAAATAGTTACAAAATATGACAAAGTTATTCTTCACTAAAGAAGTTTTATAGACATTACCTATTATTATTTCTCAAGTCCTTTAAATCCTCCAAGTAAAAAGGGAAGACAATCAATTATTCTAATAAATACATATTAGTCACTTAAGTACAAAATAAGGTGCAATTAGTCCCTGGGGTTCTGTAATCTAGTTAAGGAGATAAGCAGTGAGCACAGGAGAAAACAAACTGAAAGTTGAGCTTTAAATTATCTTTTGTTTCCCCAAACCAGTAGGCAATACATAACTAATCGCCTGAAAATATTAATAATGATAACAACAGCAGTGTTTGTATAGTGATTACTATACACCCTTTAAGTGTTTTTGGGTAAATTATTTAATCTTCACATGAATCCCATGATGTAACGATGTAGGTATTTTTATTAGCTCCTTGCTGCAGATGAGAAAATTGAGGCGTGAGGACATGGAGTATCTTGCTCTAGATCACATGGCTAGTAAGGAGTAGAGCAAAAATTCAAACCAGACGGCCTATGTCTAGAGTCTGTGCTCTTAGCCCTGAGGCTGACCCGCTAAATTTCTGCAAGCTGAAAGGCCTCATGGCTTTAAAAACTCTTGAAGGAGAAGAATGGAGCCCTTGTCCTTCTATACACATTATATCCAGAATCTGATGTTTGGTATTTCTTTATCTGTGTGTGTTATTCAAAATTCATGGATAAAAAATGGAATTCCTCCCCCCAACTTGAAAGGCATACTATGTATAAGACAAAGATCCAAGTGCTCTGCAGATATTAAGTCATTTAATCCTTACTAAGACCACTAATGAGGTGAGAACAATGAGGCTCAGAGAAGTAATTTGCCCCAAGTCAAAAACTTGGTAGATGGCAGAGCTAAGATACGAACCCAGGCAGTCCGTGCTCTCAAACATTATACTACTTGCCTCCCCTAAAAATAAAAACTTAGGTCTTGTCCACATACTTCTCTTCAGAATAAGGGATGTCACCTTTAAAGCTGACACTGACCAGACTTCATACAATTTAGGGAATGTGAATTGCCGACTAACCTACCAAAGTGTATCTGAAAAGAATTCTAGCTCCTCACTAGACTATAAGCTCCAAAAGTATAGAAGCTGTCCATTCTATTTACCACTATAGTCCTAGCAACTAGCATAGTGCCTGACATGTAACAGATACACGATGAATATACATCAAATAAACTAATCTAAAATCTGTAGAATATTTTGGAATGTAACTCAATATAAATAAGGTGGTGAATCCAAGTAATTTAGAAGACAAACAAATAGTGTTGCTAAAAATGATCAATTCTGGCTTTTTTAAGTTTTGAAAACTCAAAAGGAAGTATTGTATTTTAATAAAGGTGAAAATTCTCCAAATAAAACAGAACATGCTCTACTATATAAAGCAAAACAGCAAGATTATTTAAAGAGAATATAACTTACCTTTGAGCCATCTAAACTGATTATCCTATACACATTTCTTGTGCTGTCATAGAAATAAGACACGGTAACTGCATGCTTGCTGGTGGGTACCCAGTTCTTCTTTGTGTTTGGGTCAATCTGGAAGACGTGAGCTCGAGTGCTGAAGATGGGTTGTTCCCTATCGGGCAGAAAATAAAATGACAGATTGAAAGCAGTCAGTTTATTACACTGGACAACAGAACATGAAATCTGTGAGGATGACTCCACTCACCCCAAAACTCCCACCTCCCCCAAGATCAGAGAAATGTTGTTCCGTATTTGAATATTGTAAGTATTCAATCATAAGCTTCTTCAAACAATTATAGTCCGTTTTCATTACTTGATGAATCTGCCTACTCACTAAAATGTATTAGTAACTCCGAAATCAGTACCTGAGGTACCTTCTTAGTCTTTTTGCAGTGGAAAGATATGAATCACCTGACACGCATGTTTCCATCTGAGGTTGATCAAGGCAACACTTGGTCTTCTTGTTTCAGCTCCCATATTAAAAACAAGTGTTCTTTTTGTGATGTATTTGGCCCCATGCATTTCATAATACTGTGTTTTTTGTTGGTGCTTTCACTGTGTAAAATAGCTCCCAAGCATAGTGCTGAAGTGCTGTCTATTCCTAAGGTGCAAGAAGGCTGTGATTTGTCTTATGGAGAGAATGTGATAAGCTTTGTTCAGGCATGAATTATAGTGCTGTTGGCCATGAGCTCAACGGTAATGAATCAATAATACATATTAAATAAGGGGGTCTTTAAATACAAACACACATGAAACAAGCTTATGTACTGACTGATTGATGAAAATGTGACCGAGGCTTGTAGGAACTTAACGATCTATGTCCCCTAGGAGCAATCATTCAGTATTTGATAATTCAGTGTTCTTGGTGCCTTTATAGAACACAACTACTCTAAATAATGAGAATCGACTCTATCCTATTAAAATACAAGAATCTTACATAAGCACTAGGTTAAAAATGTTTACGTATTTAAAACTAGATTATTCTGGTAATAGGTAAATAAACTTACTGAGAAAAGTTTACATTCAATATAATCTCTACCACATTAAGAAGCAATCAGAAAACAAAGTAGCTCACAACCACAGTATCTTTTACTGAGATTAAGTAGGGACTTGAACAGTAGATTTTAAATTTAAAGAAAGGAGCGTACGGAAAAGGAAAAATTGGAAAACAGGCAAGGCAAGTCTGGGCCCGTGGCAGCATGACTCTTTAGGTTCATAATAATAGGCTGGGAGTCACATAGGTCTATGATCTTCTTCAGCCCTTGGAGAGCACGTATGAAAGGGACACTCCCTTCTTGCAGGTAACATGGCTCTTCCCAGCTTTATTTCTGGAAACCTCACTAACAACTTTTCTTATTCTAAGACTCTCTTTTGAAGGAACTGATACATTTTATGCCATTCCCTAAAAACTGAAACAGACGGTCAACATTTCTGGCTTAACTCTCATTATATATAGATTCATTCAACAAATAATTATTAACAACCTGGCAAGGGACTACTGTGCTTGGATGAAGAATTCTTCTGAATTGGAAAGAGGCTGAATTCATTCCCTCTTTCCCCAGCTTCAATCCTTCAATTTTCAGTTAAAAAGTTTTCAGTTTCGAGTTTTGTGATTTTGTTTCTATCCTTTTCTTCACCTTTTTTTTAAATTTTTTTTAACGTTTATTTATTTTTGAGAGACATAGAGATAGAGTGTGAGCAGGGGAAGGGCAGAGAGAGAGGGAGACACAGAATCTGAAGCAGGCTCCAGGCTCTGATGAGCTATCAGCACAGAGCCCGATGTGGGGCTCGAACTCACAGACCGTGAGATCATGACCTGAGCTGAAGTCGGCTGCTTAACCGACTGAGCCACCCCGGCGCCCCTCTTCACCTTTTAATTAAAGTCTAGGCATAAGTGTAGTTGGTCAGCCTGACTGTAACTACGGGAAACCCAATCACACAAAACTGTATTTATTGAGACATGGAAGGAAGGGAAGGAGGAACTCTAGTGTTTACTAACAACTTCTTCCATTTGACAAGCAGTAAATTTCTAAGAAGTGCAGGGTCTTGCAATATATGCATTTTATAAGAAACAAAAATAGTTAAGACACTGATATTGTTTTTACACATCTTATGTGACGAATCAACAAATCCTTATCAATGGGAATCTAACGTTTCAAGTCTTATACTTTCCACATTTTAATTCACACGAGTATATTAATCTGCACAAATTTAATTCCCTTCTGAATTAAAATCTTTAAACTAGCTGTTTGACAAGTGTGCCTTATGAATTTAGGTATCAACTAAGCATACTTTTCTTCAAATCTATTCTGAATAGGTGATTACTTAAAATTGTAGTTCAAGATTTCTGGTCAAAAGCTTGTCAAAGTCTAGATTAAAAATATTACGAAAATAACTTTACTGCTGACACAGGGAAGAGTTCCTAACAGTAAAGAAGTTCTACATCTATGAAGGCAAACTAAAAAATGGTTCACACTTTTACTGAGTATCTCCTACAAGCCAAAAACAGAGAAAGATGGTTCCTGTTCCTGTAAAGTTCAACTTGATGAGGGAGGACAGATGTCAAAAAAATGAAATGCTTTTCACCATGAAAGATTCTTTGGAAATAAGTGACTGAGAGCTACCATGGAGAAACTGATGTCTAAGTAAAGTCTGAAACAAAGTATGGTAACATGGGAAGAGGGAATAGTACACTGGTATGTGCAGCAAGAACCTTAGTGAGTGTGAGTGCCTTTGAAGAATGAGGCTAAAGAGAGAAGCCAGTTCATGTGGGTCACCTCCAGAAACTACAGAGATTGTAAATAGGAAACAGCTCTCCATTTAAGAAAGATACATCTGGCAGTACTGAAGGAGTGGACAAGAAGGAAACCAGATTGAATATAGAAAGGCTAGTCAGACTCTTACGAAAGAAACCCAAGTATTAGAAATAAAAAGGAATGGGGTGGCTGGGGGGCTTAGTCGAGTGAGCATCCGACTTCAGCTCAGGTGATGAAGTCATGGTTTGTGGGTTCAAGCCCTGTATCGGCCTCTGCGCTGACAGCTCTGAGCCTAGAACCTGCTTCAGATTCTGTATCTCCCTCCCTCTCCTTGACCCTCCCCTGCTTGTGCTCACACACACACTCTCTCTCTCAAAAATAAGTAAATAAAAATTAAAAAAAAAAAAAAAGAGGAATGGAGGTTAGGGAGTGGGATGAAGATTTTAGAGGGATTAAAGGTAAATTTAGAAGAGAAGCAGTAAGATTAAGCAACAGATTGGTTGCAGGGCAGTGTTCCTCAAACGGGGGTGATTTGTCCCAAGTGGGACATTTGACAATTTCTGGAGATATTTTTGGTTGTCACAACTGAGGGAGATTGCTACTGGCATCTAGTGGGCAGAAGCCAGGGATGTTGGTACACACCTACAATGCATCCAACAGCCCCGTGGAAGAAAGAACCAGACCAAAATGTCAATAGTGCCACTAGCCAGGACGGGAAACAGAAACCGAAGTCTGGGGTTGAGGGAGGATGAAACGAGAGAGATTGAGTGAAGTTCTGACCAAGTTCAGATGCATATGAGGGTTTGCATATAAAACTGTCAGAATGGGAACTTACTCTCAGTTTGGAGGACAGCAGAGGAAACCAGGGTGGAGTGAAAAGTTGGGGGAGTCATCAAGAGATTGTATCGCACTAGTCTGTCTAAGATACATTTCCACAACACTAAGCATGTGGATGAATTTCATTCTCGAGAAAAGCTGTAGAAGCAGAAGTAGAAAAGCTATACCTGAAATCTCAAAGCTCTTATCTTTTGAGGATCCGTAAAGCATTTGAAACTAACTGTCCCAAGTGGCCAAGTGTTAAAGTCAATACTCCTTCAAATAAACTGGATGGCAGTCATCGATAAAGCTTCGACACACTACTTCATTCACAGCGATTCACACAAATACTAACTGCATCAAACACAAATAGTTCCCAAAGCATGTTCTATGGAACAACAGTCTTAGAAATGAGTGTCCCATGATTAAGTAAGTTCCACAGTTTTGACCCATTCTGAAATATTTATAATGTACATTAGTATATTAAAGGTTCTAAAATGTCCTGCAGTAAAGAAACCTGTCTAGGCCTGAATAACACCGCATGTGGCAAAATTATCTGGCCCCAAAATTCTTTTCCATGTAACACGTTAAGATGTCATGGGACTTCTATTTATAACCATGATATGAAAATCAAAAGATAATTTTGAGGTAAAAGTATCTCACTGTAAGCTGGTCCAGATATTCTGCCAATTTTACTGACATTACTGTTGGTAGAAAATATATATAAAAGATACAATACAAAATTGAAGCTTTATTTAGTAATGACTACAGTATTATTTCTTAAATAGGTGTTTGTTAACAGCATTCAAAGGAACTCTTCTAAGGAATTAATCCAACAATCAATTGTAAAAGCAAATAGATTTTGGCATGAAATGCTTTAAACTACCTTAGAGAAATAAAACTAAACAAACAGATATGCACACCACACCCATACACACTTTAATCCTAGGGAATCGTCTACTCTGTCATTTCTTCCATCAATTATCAGGACAATGAGTAGTTCAAGTGACCTATTATAAGAAAAGCTTACTGGAGTATTTTCCAGTTGGTTCATAAAATAATTCTAAGAAGCTGGTTTAAGAACGATTCTGAAGTTCTTCATCTTGAGCTAAAACGCAGTAAAAGTACTACATGCAGGGATGAATTCCAAAACTTAATATGGATGAGAAGAACTGGAAGAATGAAAGTATAAGATGACCTGAGAAAAATGTAGTAAAATCAGAATTTTGTTTTAAAAACAAGCTTTATTCAAACTCATTATAATTGACATAAAGATTTAGTATATTTAACTCTTAGGCACCTCTGTAATAAGAAAAAAAAAAGGAAAATTGAAACAAAACAAAAAGCCTACTTGCCAAGAAATATATAAGCTCAAGATCTAGAAAAAAAAAAGGAAAAAGTTACCTTTTGTCATTTGGATAGTTTTGATTTAGAAAAATTCAATGATAATGCTTTTTAAAAATTATTACTGAAATCTGTATATTTACAACCATTATGTGATTATGCAATAAATTTATATTTCAAGGAAGTGCAAAGATATGGGTGCAATAACAACCAAGCTCAAGGGAAGAAGAAATTACACATTCCCTAGTCTTCTTTTAATGTTTAGCTTACAAATAATCTTTTTCATATATGTAAATATAATTAAATATTGTAGCAAACGGGATACAAAGAAGGTTATGGCTTCAAATAATTCACCGACTTTCTAATTAATTTTTCAAAAAAAAGTAGCCTAGTTGAAGTTTAAGGAACCCCAAGGTGATTAATACTCACCACTGAGAGTTTGACACTGTTATAAACATGGCTGGCTGGCGATCCACCAATCATCCTTCAGTGCTCCCTCCTAACCCATCTCTGCATTTCATTCTGGTGCTCCAACCTTCCTTCACAGGACTGTAAGCTGCACTAGAATAATCAATGCAATTCCAGTCTTCTCACCAGAGGCCCGTTTAAGAATGGATGTCTGGGGGCACCTGGGTGGCTCAGTCGGTTGAGCGTCCCACTTCGGCTCAGGGCATGATCTCACAGTCTGTGAGTTCGAGCCCCGTGTCAGGCTCTGTGCTGACAGCTCAAAGCCTGGAGCCTGCTGCACATTCTGTGTCTCCCTCTCTCTCTCTCTGCCCCTCCCCCACTCATGCTGTGTCCCTCTCTGTCTCAAAAATAAATAAACATCAAAAACAAATTTTTTTAAAAAGAAAAAAAAAAGAATGGACCTCTGAAGCAATTCAGGTGAGAGATAACCAAGGAATGTTTGCCAGAAGCTGCTGGGTACAGTCACAAAGAAATTCACACATAAACGAGAGGTGTTCTCTTAAATAAGAGAGTGTATGCAGTTACCTTGGACCTAAAGGAGTCATCTTAGTACAGTGAGGCCACTAACCTGAGAACAAAGCCAACATTGTTTGCTAAGAATAGCAGATGGAAAGACAAAGAATCTGCTTCCTTGGTTGTGTCATTGAATCAGTGAATCAGCCTCCAGGCTTATGTGGTAAAACAAGTTTCCTAATTGTTTCAACTCATTTTCATTTTAAAATTACACAAATGTTGATTGAAGAAGTTTACATGAAATAAACTCTGCAATGAAGTGCCCCCCATAAAATTCCACTGAGAGTCTTCCAGAACTCCTGGCTAGCTATACACTGGCCATTCATTAACTTCGTAACACAACCCCACAGCATACACAATTAGACTTAGGGGAGGGGGTGTCATTTAAAATTCTACATGTAATCAATAAAAAAATTCCTAAGACTAACTGCACTTAGACAGGTGGAAGAAATGTGAAAATGGCAAAAGTTCACTATCAATTGGCTTTTACTGTAAGAATTTAATATCCAAAGCTTTTAGTCAAGAAAAAGCAGTATAACACATATTAGAGACAGGGAGAAAACCACCAAGAGAAATAACAATTGGAAGTTTTAAAAACGGTTGACTCTGGTGATGCAGCCAGAAGAAGAGAAAGAGGAGATAGGTAACTAGTGCTTGCTTTTATAAAACTTCAAGTATTACTTAATTTTTTAACTCTGTATAGGTACCAAAAAGACTTTTTTAAGTGACATTGTAGAGGAATCTACATACACATCAAAATTAACACCGAGAAAAGAATGTTTTAGGGGCCACTTATGAAGACTGCCAGAGAACCGCAGAGTAAGAGACAAATTTGAATAGCTTGGAACTCAACTGACTCGACGGTAACACGCTATGAAGGCATTCCTATTATTTATAAAGAGGAATAAAGACAAAGTAAGAAAGAAGAAATCCAAACCTGCCTAACTGCAAGACTGAAAGCGCTGAAGGTATGTCTACCTTTGGCGAAAATACTCTCTTCCGTTAGAAGTAAATACACAGTAAGGTAAAAGAAAACATTCTACTGTCAGCTTAGTTTTTGGAATCTGAGAAGCTGGATAATACTTGTTAAGGCCAAAAGGACATGAGCAAGGACGAGACAGGGAGTGAACAGACACCAACGATCAATGAACTTAGATGTAATACCTGAAGAACTTAGTTTCAGTGCCGCTTGGTGGTGGCACGGAATGTCTTCAGACAAGCCAGAGCTCAAGCACCTGAATTTCCTCCAAAGGATTATCTTGCACAAGTAATAATATAAATTGTAACCCCACTGGATTATCGGGGAACGAGCTGAACTCCATCCCCACACACACCCACATAAGAAAAATCTTATTGACTAAAATACCTGCTTTGATGCTGCTCAAAGACCACAATTGCATATTGCCAATTATGTATGTCTACTGCCATGTTATGTGTTTAAGAGCTGACTGCGTATACATCTAGAATGTTATCTTTTAAAACATACATGCTTCTTTTGAGGGAAGCAGAGATTATTCTAATGGTGACCCAACACAGAGTTGTACTACAAGAACTCCATCTAGTGATGGACCAGAAACATAGCAGGCATATGTGTTTAAAGCTTCCAAGTTACTATTTTAGCAAACACAAAATTGTAAAGTGACATTGTTATACCACAAGTATGCAGATTCAAAATGTGACACCAACAACTACAAAACACTTTTTCTGGAAGAATTTCTGAGAGTTGTTTGATTTTTAAAGATAAAGTTCCTTGGTCTTTTAATTGGTTAAATGGCCATTTGAATGGAAGTTTTTTTTTTTAGAAAATCATTGTTTGCATCACAACAATTGAGCATCAGAAACTTTCGTGACATCAAATAAATTAAAATTTTTCATTTGGAACTTAAGACTATTAAATTATGAAATCATACTAAAACAGTAATAATACTATTTCTTTATATACCATCCCTCATTTTAAGAGTGGTTTTCATCAATCTCAGTCCTTTCATTAGGCCTCAGCACTAGTTATTAGGAGAGATTATAGTACTTATTTACCTGGGGCACTTTTTTTTTAATTAAAATTTTTTTAATGTTTATTCATTTTTGAGAGAGAGAGAGACAGAGTGTTAGTGGGGAAGGAGCAGAGAGAGAGAGGGAGACACGGAATCCAAACCAGGCTCCAGGCTCTGAACTGTTAGCACAGAGCCCGACATGGGGCTCAAAACTCACAAACCCTGAGATCATGACCTGAACCGAAGTCAGAAGGCCAACCAACTGAGCCACCCAGGTGGCCCTGGGGCACTTTAATCATAAGCTACATTTAAAACATCATAAACAAAATTCATAGTACAAAGGAAGCAAACTCACTCAATGTATACATTTTAGCAAATGATAATTGAATTATCAATTGATTCTTTGAATATTCAAAGAACCTGACCTGATATTTATTTTTATTTTTAAAGATTTTTAAGTACTATTTTAAAGTTTATTTTTGAGGCAGAGAGAAACGGAGACGGAGAGCAGAGGAAGGGCAGTGAGAGTGAGAGCGGATTCCAAACTGATGTCTGTCAGCATGGAGACTGATGTGGGGCCGGAACTCACAAACCATGAGATCACAACCAGAGCCGAAATCAACAAGAGGCAGATGTTTAACCAACTGAGCCACCCAGGTGCCCCTGACATGCTATTTATTAAATAACTGCCAAGTGATATCATCTCTGCCCGTCTTCCCCATTTTAAACCGTATCCATTTCACATAAAATCCTGGATATTTAAAAGTATATAAAGAGGTATTCCTGATAACTCATTACATTTAAAATTAATATTGGATTTCCAACTCTATTAGACTTTAAATATTCTTCTTTTTCCCAGATGATTTCCACTAAATAAAGCTAAACAGAGAAAACTGAAAATATACAATAGGGAAATTGAAGGAAAATAGCCTCTTCTTAATAAAAATGTAATTTGTGTCAAATAGGTGATGCACTCCTAAAAATCTAAAATAATTTTCTACTAGACATCCAATTCGTAAAAACTTTAAGAGTGAATTAAATGTTAGAAGATTAAATTTTTTTTAATTTTTACTTATTTTTGAGAGAGAAAGAAAGAGAGAGAGAGAGAGAGAGAGAGAGAGACAGCACAAGCGGGGGAGGGGCAGAGAGAGAGGGAGACAGAATCTGAAGTAGGCTCCAGGCTCTGAGCTGTCAGCACAGAGCCCTCGGGGCTTGACTCCCACGACTGTAAGATCATGACCTGAGCTGAAGTCAGATGCTTAACCGTCTGAGCTGAAGTCAGATGCTTAACCGTCTGAGCCACCCAGGCACTCCAAAAGATTATTTAAGTTGTATTACCAATAATATCTGAAGGAATAATAATACTCTTAGGTACTTCTTCCTGTACACCTACTACAAACTAACCAAGTGGATACTCAATCCATATAGTATCTGAAGTAAGTCTTCTAAAAAATAAATTCAGGACTGAAGAGATGGATTTGAAGGTACTGTGGCAAAATGTCAATGTTTGCTACATTTGAATAGTGGTTACATGAATGTTACATTATTCCCTGCACTATTGTGACTAGTTTAAATTGCTCAAAACAAACAATAAAACCTCACACAATTTCTCTAGAATGTTGACTAACACTGTGAAATTTGAATAATCAGCCATGTTTTATACATATGTAAATTATTTAACTGCAATGTGAAAGTCTATGGTATAATTACAGCTTCACTGTCCAATACAGTAGCTAATAGCCACGTGACTACTGAATATTTGAAATATGGCTTGTGCGATTTAGAAAGCAAAATTGTTTAGATTTTGATACCCAAATCAGTTAAACATATTTAAGTATATATGGAACAACTTGGGTATGCGAATCTACTATTTCAACTGTACATTTGATGAAAGATAAAATCAGATCAAGTATTTCTGATAAAAAATTTTAGCCTCCAAAATGAGAGGTGCTCTAAGTGCAAAATACATAAGGGATTTCAAAGACTTGGTAAGAAAAAAGTATATAAAATATTCCAATGATTTTTATATTAATCGCATGTTAAAAAGATAATATTCTGGATTACTGTGCCAAAATCTGTTAACATCAATTTTAACCTTTTAAAACATTAACAATAAATTTAAAAGTACACATGATGCTCACATTGTATTTCAAGTAGAAAATACTGGACTATTCTATGTAGTCATTTCCTTATTGATAGACATGTAAGTTCCATTTTTTACACTATGACAAACAATGCCCCTGTATGTTTACTTGTGCACACACGCAAGAAGATATACTAGAAGAATTCCTGGCCCTAGGGTATGCACCAAAGCATACTTCCAATTTGCTCTTCACGGCACATGTACCAATTTATATTATTTTTTAAAAAAAGGTTTATTATTTATTTTGAGAGACGGAGAGCACGCGAGCAGGGGAGGGGCAGAGAGAGAGAGAGGATCCCAAACAGGCTCCACACTGTCAGTGCAGAGCCTAACATAGGGCTCGATCTCATGAACAGTGAGATCAGGACCTGAGCTGAAATCAAGAGTCAGATGCTTAACTGACTGAGTCCAGGCACCGCTGAGTTTATACTCTTACTAGCCTTACAGAATCTCCTCCCAACACTTGGTAAGTGTAAGTAACATCTTTCATTTGTGCCACTTGGTGGGCGTGAAATGATACTTCGTTGCTGTTTGAGTCTGCATAACACTGATTACTAGTGAGACTGAGGAGATCTTCATATACTTCTGACCCACTTGAGCCCAGCAGATTTCTATACTTATTCCTGAGCTTATTTAAAACTTTATTTTAGCTTCAGAGAGTGAAAGAGACCAGAATCCAAAATTTAGCTCCCAAGCCATATGCAGGGCAACATTCCATAATTCTTACATATATAAACCTAATTGAGGTCAACACCCACTAAAGTATAGAAGAGCCAAGTCGCTTTTTTCCCCTAAATCTGATGACATTTAATGTTTAAAAATCAATCTAGCATAGATACAGCATATATATTCTGCTCTTTTTCCAAAGGCAAAAGGTCTTTGGTATTAAATTTAGCTTTAGTTTTTATGTAGCAAATTGTATCTGATACTCCTCAAAAATTTTCCTTTGTGGAGGGGTGAATAGAGGAGCAATAAATATGTATTAGTCAAATTTTAACCTAAGAGTTTTTTAAAGTTTTCCTGGCTTGGTATTTAAAAAAAAAATTTAAACCAGGGGCTCCTGGGTAATTCAGTTAAGTGCCTGACTCTTGATTTCAGGTTAGGTCATGATATCACGGTTCTCCCGGTTCACGAGTTCAAGCCCCAAGTGGGGCTCTGTGCTGTCAGAGGCTGGTAGAGATTCTCTCTCTCTCCCTCTCTCTCTGCCCTCCGTCTCAAAAATAAAGAAATAAGCTTAAAGAATTTTTTAGACCTAACGTTTAATGTTAAACTATCGGTCAAAAATAACAATACAATTTTACTGTCAAAAAGGTTAAACTCTTGGGTGTTTTTCAAATAGTAAACACGATCACCACGTCGCCACTGTTTCTTTACACAATTTCCATTCCAACATTCCTCAGACTTGAAGAATCACTTCTCTCTGATGGAGTTTTCTCCAGTCCCAGCTAGTAACTACATCTGGCTAACTCCCTTCTGAGTGGTCCTCAAATTGGTAGACTTCTATATAGCTAACCTATGAACAGCATCTGGTATTTTATGTATGGGAGCCACACATTTTCAGTTTCTAAGGATTATCCAGCTTTAATATGCTTATTTTTTCTACTGAAAAAGGGCTGCATTAACTGTAATTAAATGTGATTTATGATGCCCACTGTTGTCAGCTTTCCAGGAAAAAAAGATTAGAGACAAAAATTTTGTCAGATGCTGTGTTCCGATTTGGGGTTTTGAAAATACAATCCCTGTAATGATACAGTATTTTTGCTCAAATGCATTAGATCTATCTCAAAACAGTGATGTTAAAATAATTCAGTCATTACAGCATTACAGAGGCCCAAACAAATTCATTTTCTGACTACGTGTTTCTTATTATTCACTGATGATAAGTTTAATATAGGTATACAAAAAGCTAGGTTGGGCGTCTTTGTCCTTTTTAGCCTTTCTAAAAATGAATTTTAGTAGAGACAAGGGGAGCATGACTTCTGAGGTACATGAAGTAATCCCTATTGATAAAAAGAGCATCTGACAAGATACAGTGCTCTAAGCTTACAGCATTGTTGTTGTTTTTTTAAAACATTGTTGGCAACCCAGAGTGTCATGGTCAACTTAATGGTTAATAATAGGCATTATAGGGGTACCTGGGTGGCTCAGTCGGTTAAGTGGCCGACTTCGGCTCAGGTCATGATCTCACGGTCTGTGAGTTCAAGCCCCGCATCAGGCTCTGTACTGATGGCTCAGAGCCTGGAGCCTGCTTCAGATTCTGTGTCTCCCTCTCTCTGTGCCCTTGCCCTGCTCATACTCTGTCTCTAAGTCTCTTAAAAAGTAAATAAATGTTAAAATAAAAAAAAACAATAGGCATTACAAAAAATGAGAATGTAAAGTATCAGAGTGCATCTTACTTGCTAGCAGTGTACATATTCTCCACAAAACTTTGGGCTACATATTTATTTATGCTTGCTACAATGTAAGCTGCATTTTTTTTTAAACTGTGAATCATAGCCAAAAAGTCTGAAAACCTAGGCATACAAAATGCTTTTATTTCATGTTCATGAAAACCCTGTGAAGCAGGCACACAAGGCCCATTTCATAGCACAAAAACGTAGGTCCTAAGTGACTCACCCAAAGTCACACAGCTAGAAAAAGATATGAATAAGCATTTTTAAAATGCAAATGAAAGTAAAATTCAATCTCACTAGATATCAAACAACTGAAAATTAGAACTACAAGTTATTTTTTTCACCTGTCAAAACAGGAAACCTTTTTTTTTAATGAAAAAACTCAAAGTTAGTGAGCGTTTAACGAAACCTGACACTGTGAGAAGCAGCGGGTGGGAGTATAAATCAGTAAAGTCTTTTTGAAAAACACTTCGACAATGCATATCAACAGCCTTTAAATTTTTATGCATAACCTTTGACACATCGATTCCATTCTAAGAATTTACCTTAAGAAAACCATCATGTACAGTATATGCAGATTTTGCTACAGGGTTGTATCGCCATATAATCTACAATAACCGAAAGTTTTAAGTTAAAATGTTCAATAAGGGCGCTTGGGTGGCTCAGTCGGTTGAGTGTCCGACTTCAGCTCAGGTCATGTTCTCACGGTTTGTGGGTTCGAGCCTTGCGGGAGGCTCTGTGCTGACAGCTCAGAGCCTGGAGCCTGCTTCAGATTCTGTGTCTCCCTCTCTCTCTCTCTCTCTCTCTCTCTGGTCCTCATGCTGTGTCTCTGTCTCTCAAAAATAAACAAACGTTAAAAAAAATTTTTTAATGTTCAATAATGTAAGACCAAATAAATTACAGTACAACCATAGTGGAATCCTACGTAGCCATTAAAAACAAAGTAGGAGAATATACAATGACATACGAATGAAAACAGTTTGTAAAATAGTGAATACAGTATAATTTTTGTTAAAAATATACCTATATGCATAGAAAAGATACAGGGAGGATATACAGTACTTGTATTCAGTGTCTGTCCTGTCTCTCCTTCTCTCAACAGAAACCAGAGTTATCCTTTTAAAAACCCAAGCTAGCACTAAAATACTCTGGGGAAGAAAAAGGGTAGAAGGGGAGGATAAAGCAAGTAAGGCAAAATGTCGAAGGCTACTCAAGGGGGTATGAAGATGGTGGTTCAGGTGAGTTAAAACCCTCAAAACCCTCCAATGGTTTACCAACTTACAGTAAAAACTAACATCCTTAAAACAGTCTAAAGGCCTCCTAGCAGTGTTTCTCAACCGTGGCTGTGTTGGAAACACTCAGCCTCCAAGGTGATTCTCCTGTGTAGCCAGGAGGAAGAACCACCAGGATACCCACCGGGCCCCCCGCATTTGCCATGCGGTTGGTGTCTTTTACTCCAGCCACACTGGCCCTCCTGGTGTTTCTCAAACATGCCAAGCACCACCTACCACAGGGGCCTTTGCCTGAAGTACGCTTTCCCCTCAGATCTGTCTTGTATTTTCCTTTGCCTCCTCTAGCTGTTTGCTCAAATGTCACCTTCTCAGTGAGGCTGGTCCTGACTACTCTCTGTAAAAATTGAGACTCCTTCCTCTTCTTTCTCAGGATTCTCCAATCCCCATCTTTTAACGTCTCCCCCTGGTGTTTATCACCATGTGACATACAATGTATCTTCTTATTTACTATCCCTCTCTATCCCTCTCCTCAAGGGACAAGAATTACATGTTTTTAAACTATCGCTATCTCCCCAAGCAACTCAAATACCTGGCACACATTAGGCACATAATGAATAAATGAATGAGTATCTATTAAGACATACACAGCTCTTGGTGGTGGGATTTACAAGCGACTGGTTTTTTAACTCAATTTTCCAGTGTGTGAACATACGCTATATTTGTAATAAAACTTTAAACAACCATAATGCAATATATTTGCTTTAAAAAACAAAACTAGTAAAAAAATTAAATTAAATTTGAAAAAATAAAAAATAAAAAACACAATTAGTAGAATATTATCTTGGTGATTACACAGATAAATATATATGTAAATATTCAATGAACTGTAGATTTACACACTTGACTGAATATACGCCTTAAATTAAAAAGTAAATGACAGTTAAAAACATTATAGCCCTCCCTATTGCTAATGGATTCATCTCTTGCCCACAGACGACTTCTGTCAATCAGACACAAACCCCCACCGATCCAAGTTTTTGCATCAACTAGGTCTGCTCAAAATTCTACTATGATGTTTAACAACACCTATTAATTATCCTTCACAGAAGGTAAAAAATACAACTACCTGTGTCGCTTGTCTTACAAAATCTCATACTACATCAACTCTAAGAAAGCCAATCACCTCAAGGTGGAAAAGTTCCCTAACTGGTTCTTCCAGCTAACACAGCACAGAAGATCATGAGAGTTTAATTAACCAAATACAAATATTAGCTGAACCAACTGATAAATAGAAAAAGTATCAATTCTACTAAAGCCTTCATTCCACAATATTCAGACATTCCACAATATTCAGACATTTCACAATATTTAAGTGTATAATATCAGAAATCTAATGAAGGTTGCCTCGCACAACTACTTGGTGACCATTTCGATACCAGTTCTCTTTAGTTTTTCTATAAAAGCCATACTCTGGTGCTTGACAAAGTACTAATACCTACTCTTAAAATCTCTTCCAGTCAAAAACAGCCTCTCATCAAGTGAGAAAAAGCTCAAGAGACTCAAATACTCTTTGAGATAGTTCAGAAAAACAAGCTAACCTTACTTCTCAAGAAAAGAGAGAGCGGTGGTATTAACAAGGAGAGTACTACAAACAGCAGCTTGAGCACAGTACATCTCCTACGACATTTCATATCATAGTAACAAAAATCATATCAAAAATAAATATGGCTAGACTATGGAAAAGAATGAAAGGTTTATATGAATTTATAAGCTAAGCCATAACACAAAACAGACACCTTCCTATCCCTAGTACCCTGTATCATTCACTCTTAAATATTTTTCAGGTACTTTGGCAGAAATATCAAAAGTATTTGCCTAAGGAACCGGTTAACTGTTCTAAGACTAAACTGCATCCCACCCCCATCAGTAACACAGTCGGAAGGCAAATTTCTGCTTATCTTAATTCCTTTGAAGAAAGCCTTCACTGAATTAAGATTTAAGGTTCCCCTTTCAATTTTTTAATGATTGATAAAAGAAACTTCCACTGAATCCCAAGTGACTAGAATCCCATGGGACAGCGCTAGGGAAAAACGCATCTACTTGCTATTATATCCAAACAGGACTACGACCCAATCCACCTCTCACTCATTTGCCAAGACACTCAGCTGTGCCGTTTTCCCCACAGGACGGCCATCTCAGGTGTCTGCGGTATCTATTCATCTGCTTTTCAACACTCTGTCCTCAACTGTCCTGCTCTACCTAGTTCTTGATTTTACAATTACTAGAAGTTCTCTGTAGAAACCGAAAGAAACCTTACACACCTGACATAATAAAAACTGAATAGCTTAAACAGCTTTTAAATTTGAAAACATCATAGTGACAAAAAAAAAAAGTTGACAGTTTTTAACCTTTTGCACTTGGAATAGGATATCTCAATCATTTCGCTTTTAGAAATTAATGAGCATGCAAATAAACAACTTCAATCATTTATGCCAATGGAGGAAAGCCAGAGACTGGATAAATCGAACTGAGAAATTCAAATATGCCACTCGTAGGCCTGAAAACAAAAGCCTAAACTTATAAATGCATGTGTGGTAAATTCTTTGGTTATAGTTAACATCTCTGAAGACTTACCATATGGTTAGACATGACTGAAAGCACGTTCCCTGTGTCATTTAATCCTCTCAGCCTTTATGAGGTAGCTACTATTATCCCTCTTTTGAAGGTGAGGATCCTAGGCATAGAGAGGGTATATAATTTGCTCATCAGATGACGTCTGGTAGAGATGGCACACAAACATAACCTGACTCTAGAGCGCACGACTTCATCCTATACCGACTCCTTGCATGGGAAAAGAATTCTTCTGTCATGTAGACCAGACTTGATGCTATAATCAAACGCTTGCCTGGCTCTCCTCTGTAATTGTTGACGGAAGTGGGGTAGTATGCTACACACCTATGGTTACTGTGCATGGTAAGCACTGTTAGGAGTACTTCAGTGTTTTCATGGGATGTATATATGTGCACTGGTACTATACTTACCTTTCACTTGTATTTTGAAAGCAATTTGTACTCTAACACTTTACTGGAATGGTAGTATGGTTTGGGAGAATCTCAAAACTTATTTTTAGCCATGCCAACTGTCATAGTTCTTGGCTGTCCTTCTGCAAAGAAAACATAACTCTCTCATCTGTATTCTGATGGAATGATTCCACCTCTTTAATAGAAGTCAATAATAATAATAATGGTGATGATGATGTTAGCCTATGTGAGGTGAAAGCACTGGTCTTTGAGACTAGAACTTATTAATTCCAAATGGTTTCATGTCTGCTTCAGACACTAGCTACATTTAATCACACATGGTATTTCTGAAAAGTTATTACATGACAGGAAGAATATGTATATTCTGTTAAAACAGCTGTACATGTGCAAAAATACTTTCTACTTTCTCCCCATTATTTTTCCCAATCTTGACTTGGTGTCTTTTTGGTAAAAACACCTAAGAATTTACTCCTTCCCACATTTATTTCATTGAATACTTCACCTCTGATAAAAGAGTTTTTCCAGAAAAATGTTTCCTTTCGGTTTTAAAAATGTAATTCGCTAGGGTGCCTGGGTGGCTCAGTCACTTAAGCATCCAACTTCGGCTCAGGTCATGATCTCATAGTTCATGGGTTCGAGCCCTGCACCGGGCTCTGTGCTAACAGCTCAGAGCCCCGAGCCTGCTTCAGATTTTGTGTCTCCCTCTCTCTGCCTCTCCCCCCCACTCTGTCTCTCTCAAAAATAAAAATAAACATTAAAAAAAGTTTTTAAGACGTAACTCCCTAGCTAGTTGTACTTGTGGGGAAGTTGTGTATATTTTCTATAAAAGCTATCTGAACCATGAGAGTTTACACACTATCAGAAAGCTAAATTTGGGGCGCCTGGGTGGCTCAGTCGGTTGGGCGGCCGACTTCGGCTCAGGTCATGATCTCGCGGTCTGTGAGTTCGAGCCCCGCGTCGGGCTCTGTGCTGACAGCTCAGAGCCTGGAGCCTGCTTCCGATTCTGTGTCTCCCTCTCTCTCTGCCCCTTCCCCTGTTCACGCTGTGCCTCTATGTCTCTCAAAAATAAATAAACTTTAAAAAAAAATAAAATAAAATAAAAATAGAAAGCTAAATTTCATAAAAGCAAGTTTTGTAAAATGGGTTGTATGAACTACTTTTGAAAGTACTTATTTTTGGAGGTAGGTTGAAAAACATACTTTACCATGTGAAATTATAAACAGTCAACGGAAAAGGGGAAGTTAACAGGAGACTTGAGTAAATTGGCAGACTTTTAAATACAGGACTGCGTAAATACACTCTAACATACAAAAAGTAAGATTTGTTGACACCCTTTAAATGACTGTGGAAGGATGAGTGCCCCAATGATACACAGGTCCTAAAACCTAAAACCTGCAAATGTTACCTATTCGGCAAAGGGGCTTTGTGGCTATGATTAAGTTAAGGCTCCTCAGAGAGACTCTTCTGGACTACATGGGTGTCCCTAAACGTAATCGCGAGTCCTGGTAAGAAAGTGGCAGAGGGAGATTTAGCTCCAGAAAAAGGTTATGTCACAAAGGGAGAAGAGGGAGGGAATGGAAGATGTGTACACTGCCGGCTCTGGAGACGAGAGAAGAGGCCTCAACCGTGAGTGCAAGGAATAGAACTCTAGAAGCCGGAAAAGACAAGGAAGCTAGAGACTCCTGCAGCCCTGCTGACACCTTGATTTTGCCTCCAGCGAAACTAATTTTGGATTTATAACGAAACTAATTTCGGATTTCTTACATCTAGAACTTTTAGAGAATAAATATGTGTTGTTTTAAGCCACCAACTGGTTTTGTTACAGCAGACACAGGAAACTAATACAGTAATAGAGGACACCGCAGTCCTCACCTTATTTCCAAGATGTGTTTCAAGACCCTCGGTAGGGGCCTGAAACCACAGATAGTACCAAACTCTACATATTCTGTGTTTTTCTCTATACATTTATACATATGATGAAGTTAAACTTCTAAATTGGGCACAGTAAAAATTAATAATAATAATAGAATATACTGTAATAAGTTGGTCTCTCGATCTGAAAGTATCTTTTTTATTTATTTCAAAAATTTTAAATGTTTATTTTTGAGAAAGAGAGACAGAGACACAGTGTGAGGGAGAGAGGGGCAGAGAGAGAGACGGAGACACGGAATCTAAAGCAGCCACTAGGCTCCAAGTTGTCACCACACAGCCTAACATGGGGCTCGAACTCATGAACTGTGAGATCATGACCTGAGCCAAAGTTGGATGTTTAACCAACTGAGCCGGCCACCCAGGTGCCCTTCAGATTATCTTCTTATAGTATACTCACCCTTTTTGTGATGACGTGAGATGATAAAAATGCCTATGTGGTGCGAAGTGAGATGAATGATGCAGATACTGTGACGCAGTGGTAGGCTACTACTGACCTTCTGACAATACGTCAGAAGGCGGATCACGTGCTTCAGGACTGCAGGCAACTAAAACTGCTGAAAGTGAAACCATGGATAAGGGAGGGGACCATGGCACAAATCTTCATCCAGTTAAAATGTAAACTCTCTACCATTTATAGAATTCGTTTATTCTAAATTCTATTAAAAATAAGTTTCTAATCATATTTCTCAAATAATATGTTTACTCAGTAGGGGAAGAATTCCTGAAATCAGCATAAAATCTTAATAGAAGTAATTTTGAATATATTAAAGCAGTTTTAGGCAGTTTGTTTACCAACTAGGTATCCTCAACTGCAATGTAATTTGATAAAAATTAAAGCTCAGGAATAACAAATGATTGCTATGGGAAGAGTTACAGTAATTGCTCAAGAATAACATGTGTAGCTGAGTAGTGACTCGGTTTTTCTCCTCATTTCACTAAAATCAAATCAACATGTGATTCACAAGTAGCACTGTTGCAAAAATGAAAGAGATGAAGGATGGGGAAAGGTGAAGAAACCACATTTTGTTAAATTTCTATTGCATGTAAATACCGTATACATATACATATATACAGGTATGTATATATATTCTCATTTCCATCTCAAAATAACGTTAAGAGATAAAAGAAATTAAAAAAAAAAAAGACTTACTGAAAGAGAAGGGATTTAACTAATTGGCCAAAGGTCACAACTAGTACCAATGTTTTTTTCTTTTGATGTTTAGTTTATTTTTGTGAGAGACAACGGCAGGGTGGGGAGGAGGGTGGGGGTCGGGGAGCATGAAAGGGGAGAGGGGGAGAGGCGGAGAGGTGGAGAGGCGGAGAGGCGGAGAGGCGGAGAGGCGGAGGAGGACGGAGGATCCAGAATGGAATGGGCTCCATGCTGATAGCAGTGAGCCTGACACAAGGCACAAACTTACAACTGGGAGACCACCTCCAGAGCTGATGTCCAACGCTCAACTGACTGAGCAACCCAGGTACCCCAGTATTTCTGACATTGAAAAGCATGACTAAATCCAAAGCCTGGGACTCACTATTTCACTAAAGAAGAGAATGGTGTCTGGCAATGAAAACTAGACTTAAATTTCCTTTTTCTTTACTTCTGAGTAACTCAGTAACCAGCTTGAAATTTCCTAAGTTATAAATTTTTGTGTTATGTCAGGCTAACGAAATACATTCTATCTCCTCACTTCCTTAAGACAAGCATTATAACTCTATAAGTTATTATCTACACATAAATATTAGAAAATAGCCTACTTCTTTCATTAGGCCCTTTTACAAAAATATTTTATTGTTAATTTTTTTTAAGCTTATTTATTTGAGAGAGAGAGAAAGCACACGTTGGGAAGGGCAGAGAGAGAGGTGGAGAGAGAGTGAGTTCCAAGCAGACTCCATACCATCAGCGCAGATTCCAACACAGGGATTGGGCCCACAAACCATGAGATCATGACCTGAGCCGAAGTCGGATGCTTAACCGACTGAGCCACTCAGGCGACCCTACAAAAATATTTTAAAACACAAAAATATTCAACGCTCAAACTGAAATTCTAAATATATAACATTTAGAGAAGTAAAATACAATTAGCACATATAAATCAACAGAAACAGACCCATAAATGACATTGATGCTAGGATAAGCAGACAAGGACATTAAAACATTTATTGTAACCACAGTCCACAGGTTCAAGAAAGCAGAGGAAAGCATAAGCATGTTACGGAGAGACCTGAAGATATACAAAAGCCCCAGATGAATTTTCTAGAGATGAAAAATATACTGGTTGTAATTAACAGCTAACTAGACACTGCAGGAGGAAAAAAAAAAAAACACGTTAATTTGAAGATATAAAAATAGAAACTACTCAAAATAAAGCAGGGAGGAAAAAAAAATCACTGAGAAAACAATTCCAGGAGGCCTAATACACATGCAACTGAAGTCCTCAAAGATGGGAAGCATGAAAAAAATACCTGAAGAAATATGGTTGAAAATTTTCCAAATTTGATATCATAAAGCCACATACCCAAAAAGCTCAATAAGTCAGAAGCACAAAGAGAAACATAAAGAGAACTATACCAAAGTAGATCACAATTAAATTGCCTAAAACCGATGATGGAGAAAAAGTCTTAAGCAGTCTTAGGGTGGTGAGGCACACTGCATGCAGAGGAACAACAGTAAGAATGACAGCAGACTTCTCATCAGAAACAACTCAAGCCAGGAGACAGCAGAACATCTTAGAAGTACAGAAAAGAAAAGGGGCGCCTGGGTGGCTCAGTTGGTTGAATGTCCCACTTCGGCTCAGGTCCTGATCTCACCGTCTGTGAGTTCGAGCCCCGCGTCAGGCTCTGTGCTGATGGCTCAGAGCCTGAAGCCTGCTTCAGACTGTGTGTCTCCCTCTCTCTCCACCCTCTCCTGCTCACACTCTGTGTCTCTCTCTCAAAAATGAACGTTAAAAAAAAAAAAAAAACAAGTACAGGAAGGAAAAAACTCATCAAACATTCTCTACTCAGAAAAAATTCTTTCAAAAATGAAACTGAATTTAATGAAAATGAAAGAAATGAAAATGTCTTAGAACTAGACAAATATGAAGTTTCCCTAACATGTGAATGTAATGAATGCTATATACTTTAAAATGGTTAATGGTTACTTTCAAATTTTATCTCAAAAGAATTCTTTTTAAGTGAGGGTGAAATGATTTTTCTCAAACACACAGAAGTTGAGAGAATTCATCATCACTAGATCAGAAACCTAAAAGGATATTAAAGAGAAGCTTCAGGTAGAAGAAAATGATACCATATAGATTTCTGAATCTACTCAAAGTAATGAAGAGCATCAAAAATGGTAAATATATGGGTAAGTACAACAGTTTTTAATTTTTAAAATCTCTTTAAAAATAATTAACTGGTTTTTTTTTTTTAGTAATTAACTGTTTTAACAAAAAGCAATCACAGTGTACTGTGGAGTTTATATTAGAAGTAAAATGTAAGTGGGGCACCTGCATGGCTTAGTCAGTGGAGCGTCTGCCTCTTGATTTCAGTTCAAGTCATGATCCTAGGGTCATGGGATGGAGCCCTCTGTCAGGCTCCATGGTGAGCGTGGAGCCTGCTGAAGATAATCTCTCTCTCTCTCTCTCTCTCTCTCTCTCTTGCCTTGCCCTTCTCCCCACTTGTGCATGTTCTCAAATAAAATATCAGTAGCACGAAGGTGGAGGATAATACAATACTACTGTAAGGTTCTTATTACAGGTGAAGTGATATAATATCACCTGAAGATAGTCTGTGGTAAGTTCTAGAGTTGACCCTTGAACAATTAGGAGGTTAAGGCTGCTGAACCCTTGTGTGTTCAAACATCCATATATAAATTTAACTTCCCCCAAAGTTAACAGCCTACTGCTTGACAAGAAGCCTTACCAATAACATAAACAGTTGATTAACACATAGTTTTCATGTTATATTATATACTGTATCCTTACAAGAAAGCTAGGGAAAAGAAAATGTTATTAAAACTCTAAGAAAAAATATATTTAAAGTACTGTATTGGGGGGGTGCCTGGGTGGCTCAGTCAGTTGAGCATCTGACTTTGGCTCAGGTCATGATCTTGTGTTCATAGGTTCAAGCCCCGCCTCAGGCTCTGTGCTCACACCTCAGAACCTGGAGCCTGCTTCAGACCCCGTGTCTCTCTCTCTCTCTGCCCCTCCCCTGCTTGTACTCTCTCTCTGTCTCCAAAAAAAAAAAAAAAAAAAAAAAGGTACTATATTGGGGCACCTGGGTGGCTGAGTCAGTTGGGCTTCCAACTCTTGATTTCAGCTCAGGTCAGGATCTCACAGATATGAGATCAAGCCTGAGTCAGGCCCTGCACTAGTCATGGAGGCTGCTTGAGATTCTCTCTCCTTCTGACCCTCCCCCAGGCACATGGTCTCTCTTGGGGGCGGGAGGTGAGTGAGGGGGGAATATACCGTATTGATTGAAAAAAATCTACACGTAACTATGTAACTAGATCTGTGCAGTTCAGACCAGTGTTGTTCAATGGCCAGCTGTATAAAAGTATACTATAAACTCTAAAGAATCATTTAAAAAAAGGAACTAGAGATAGTTAATAAACTAATAAAATAAATTAAAGGTACCATAAAAGATATTCAAGTAAGTTTGCCAAAATAAGTCAGAAGAGAGACAGTGAGGAGAACAACAACAACAACAAAAAAATAGATGGGACTAAAAGAAAACAAACAAAATAGTAGACAAACCTCATCATATCAATAATGATATTAAATGGACACAATCTAAACATCCCAATTAAAAGGCAGAGGTTGTCAGACTGGATATAAAGCAATACCCAACTATAAGATGCTTATAAAAATTCAAAAATCATTCAAAAAATAAAATCATTTAAAATGCAAAGACACATATAGGTTAAAAGTAAGAGGATGAAAAAATACATACCTTGCAAACATGAGTGTACTCCCATCCCCAGACTCTAAGCCCCATGTGGGCAGGGCCATGTACATTCTATTCACTCTTATGTCTCCAACACCCAGCTAAGTGGCTTGCGGTATTTATTCAGCGAATGAAAGCCTTTAGAATTTGTGGAAACTCCTACCCCACATTACTATTCTCAGCCTTACAATATCCAAGGTATCAGCAGCTGTTCTTACTATTATCTGTACCCACTGCCTATTCTCTTTGTCCTACCCAATCACCAGGAGGCTGAGAAACCTTGTAACTAAAATTGTTCGATCTATGCCAAAAGTGAAAGGACAGTGGTTCTGAGTGAGGGTCTGGTGAGGTTTCCTTGAGTAAAGAACATCTATCTGGCTGCTCTGAGAGGACGGTACTAAATATTTCTAAGGCTACCATTCTTTGTGAGACCAGCCAGAAACCTTTTGCCAGGAGTTGGATACTAGAGATATAGAGAGAGATAATGTATTTGTGAATTTGGGTTTTAAAAGTACAGAGAGATTAACCGAGGATTCAGCTATTCCAAATGCTTATTCCATCCACTCCTTGTCCCCACAAAATTTATACATACACGTGTCTCCTCTCTACCCCATCCTCACCCCAAGCTGGGCAGTAGGACATGAACTACCAGGAGTTAAAGGACCGACTCCTGGTATTTCTGTATCTGTTCTCTTCCTCTACAAAGTTTGGAATATGCTATTCTTAATGGAAATGTAGTATTTGGTGTTAAGATTTGTAAGCTACAAATAATACATTTTAACATTTCAACAGATTTTATGCAAGGTACTAAGTATATAACATGCTCTAGCCTTCGTGGACTTTAGGAGAAAATTACAAACTGTGACCAGTGTTGCCAAGGGAAAAAAAAAAGAGCTATGAGAAAGAAAGTGCACAAGGGGAATGGAAGAAAAGGGAACTAATTTAGATCGGATAGTTAGCTAAAGAGTGAGAATCAGGGTGATAACAGCATTTCGGGCTCAAACACGTGTGGCAAAATGTGTTTTCCAAAGATGGCTACAACAGTATCTCTGTCCTTCTTCGAGAACCTTCCCATTCCCTTATCAGGAAGTAAAGTCTATGTCCAGTCCCCTTAAATTTGAATGGACCTTTAGGACTGTCTGGACCAAAACAATAAGGCAAAAGTGACACTGTGTGACTTTAGAAGCCAGTCTGGATCAGCCTGTTTCTCTGAGGGCACTCACTTTTAGAACTTGGCCACCATGTTGTGAGTGAAGCCAATCAGCCTATGGAGAAGAACCAAGGCCCCTAGCCCTGGCTGAGTTCTCGGTCAAAAACAAACCTGATCTTGCCAGCCATATGAATGACTCATTTAAAACTAGATACCACAGCCCCCAGTTAAGCCACCCCAGCCAATGCCACATACCGCAGAGATGAGCCATCCTCACCAAGCCCTATCCCAAGTTCCAAATTCATGAGCTAATTAAATGACTGCTGTTATTTTAAGACACTAAATTTTAGGTGGTTTGTTATATAGCAACAGATAATCATACCAATGTGCAAAGATCCCGAGGCTGGCAAGAGCTTGGCAGTTCCAGAAACTGAAAAGTACAGTGAGGCTTAAAAACAGATAATGAAAATGACAGCACCAACATCAGCACCACCGGTTAACAGTTGGTATTTGTGTTATCCAGGCATTGTTCTAAGTGACCCACACGTATTCTTTAATCATTACAATTCTGTTGGTAGGTACTCTTAGAACACTAATTTTACACGTGGGAAAACCAAGGTACAAAATAGCTGAATGACTTGCTCAAGATCATACACTCAGGCAATCTGGTGCAAAAGCCTATGCTATGTGTAATGTCATACTGCTCCTTAAAGGACAGAATGGCATAAAACGAGGTGTAGAAAAGTAGATTAAGCCCAGGTTATGCAGATTTTTATAGATCATGTAGAAAGTATAGTATTAATCATTGAGTAATGGGATATGCTGAAGAGTTTTAAGCAGAGTGGTATATGATCCAATTTATATTTAAATGATCACCCTGGCTGCATGAGAAGAACAGATGAGAAGAAAGGCAATAATGTTTCACAACGAGGTACTCTTAGAGAATAAAATTAGGAAGAACTAAAATATCATGGTTTCACTGAAAGAATATAATGGATGGATCAAACTGATTACCACAGAGTCCCATGATCAACTTTAACATACAAAAACAGAAATGCCAAGGAATTTTTATGTGCCTCCTGGTGTAATACAACACACTGAAAGTATACCATACCACCTATGACATATTCTTGTGGGGGGGGGAGGGAATTCAAATCTGAGTCCAGTTAAACCTAGATTTAACTACAAGTTTACCAGTAATAAGAGAACAGAGGAACATGTTAAACGACACTAAGGGAACAGCCTGCCAAATCCACAATGTGGAAAATTTCTAGATGACAGATTTGATAAAAACCAGCAGGAGGGTGGCTGTTATAGACTGAATGACTCAAGAAATGTATCAACCAAATCTAATTTTACAGGTAAAACCATATGACGTCTTCTTGACTTGCTTTAAAATAACTTGAAGAAGATCAGGTAGTACGGACAAAACAATATATGCCATATGTATGTTAACTGTTGAAGCACAGTGAAAGATGTATGGGGGTTTAGTACAATTCTCTTCAGGTTTTTTATATACTTAAAACTTTCCATAATACAAAAGTTAAATTTAAAAAATTTAGGAGTCTAACTAAGCTTCTCAAATTCAACCAAGATAAGGCTGTAAACTCTGGGAGGAATGATCACACTTAATGACTAAGCATAAAACCTCAAGTGTTTCTCTTTCTTCTTTAAGAAGATACAAGAACAAAGGAGAGAGCTATGGAAGTTAGAAGCAAGGATTTCCGAGAGGTGGTTAGGCAGTGCCTCTAGCACTCTCTGGGCGAGAGGCGGCCTGATGTATCTGAGCCTAGCAGTGGATATCCAATCAACTACCCTTACTTATCAAGCAAACTTCTGATCACAATCTGGCTTGCACTGTGGCATTTTTTCTATGGCAGAGGTTGTATTTTTAATAACTTACTAATGAATAATTAACTAATAAGCTGCCATCTTAGTTTATGTATCAATCTCTTGAATTTTCATAGGGTAGAGAGAATCAGTCCACGGTGCCCAAAATCAAATATCCTAAGTAGTGAACTAAAAAGGCCAGCCTTTACAATCTGATGACTCCAAAATATTACAAACTTTTCAACATGAGCCTTCCTCTATGTTGTTCTACATCTTTCACAAGTAGATGGTGTGTTATTTTTGTTGTTTGCTGTACTTAACATTTCATATATTAAACACCAACCTGAGTAATTTAACACTATCTGATTTAATATTCCCATAATTGGTGAACAATGTTTAATAAAAAAAGACCAAGTCAGAAATTTAAATATTTTTCTGTAGACTTAATAAGATGATCAATAAGATAGCTTAACTACAGTTTTCATAAAAACAGCATTATTTAAATTTATTTAATTTTATCTTACTTATTACAGTTGAGTGATTATTTCTATCATATACAATATTCAAACTTCAACTTCCTTATCGTGAATTAATATTTTAATGATTCCATCAAGACCCTCCAAAATCAGAGTATTTCAAGACAATCAATGAAATTAGAACATTAAAAAGACAGGGATGCCTCGGTGGCTCCAATGGTTAAGTGACTGACTCTTGATTTTGGCTCAGGTCATGATCTGAGTTTGTGAGTTGGAGCTCCGATGGGTCTCTGTGCTGACAGTGCCTGCTTGGGATTCTGTCTCTCTCCCTTTCTTTCTGTTCCTCTACTTGTACTCTTTCTCTCTCTCTCGCACTTAAAATAAATAAACTTTAACAAAAAAAAAAAAAAAGAGGGGCACCTGGGTGGCTCAGTCAGTTAAGTGTCCAATTTCAGCTCAGGTCATGATCTCGCGGTTCACAAGTTTGAGCCCCGCAGCGCGCTCTGTGCTAACAGCTCAGAGCCTGGAGCCTGCTTCAGATTCTATGTCTCCCTCTCTCTCTGTTCCTTCCCTGCTCACACCCTGCTCTCTCTCTCTCTTTCAAAAATAAAAAAGATTAAAAAACATTAAAAAAAAACAGACAACATTAAACAGCTAAGTTCTTTGGCCATAAAAGAGAAAGAGAGGGATGATTTTAATAGGTATTTGATTAGAAGATGGATAAATCCCATAAACTTATTTTTCACCTTTAGTAGTACCAAACCTTTTTTCATGTTCCCTATTTAGAAGTTAAAAAAATTCAGCTGAGTATCAGGAATATAACTGTATAAAAGCCACAATAACAATAGCCATGATTTAGTGAGTAGTTACTAACTGCTCCACTGTTTTAACAACCTTGCTTCTATTTTATCCTCTAATCTTCACAATTCTATCCCCATTTTATAGACGAGGAAACGGAGACATACAAAACTTAAGTAACCTGTCCAAAATCAGAGCTAAAGAGGATCAATAATTTACTTTTGGCCACTGGCTGGCTCCAGAGACCTGATGTGGCTACTAAGCCACCCTGTACTGTGCCATACGGTGCCACGCTGGGCGCTTTGCCACAGCTACAGTATCTGTGGCCTAAACCTCCTATGGTTTTTCAAAGGAAAAGAAAATAAAATCTTTAAAAAATGCTACCAGTGTCATCGATTTAAAGTTTGATGGTGAAATCACATTTTATATAACAAAGGATAAAGTAAAGTGTATTTCATTTTCAAGGCTCTATCTCTTAACTGCCTCTTAATTCTATAAAAAATAAAAATACTACTCAATTCACCGGTTAAGACATATTCCTTCAACATGAAATTTCCTATTAAAAAAAATTCTATACAAATTGTCATAAGATTAAAAATCAGCAAAGGAGTACAGGTACTTTGAGAGACTAGAAAGAGAACAAAAGGCCACCCTATCCAAAAAAACTAAAAATATTTATATTTATCAAGAAAGACAGGATAAGTTAAAGCTGCAAAACTGCTTCCAAAATAGGTAAGAGCTTAGTAGGCATCTGGGAAATGTTCGAGCGCTTATGCCAATCAATTGACTTCTGTGACTTTCCCAGGTGTGAAAGAAGAGGAAAAAACTTAAAGATCACCTCTACACTCTGGTTCCGCAGGAGTGCCTGTGTGTGTGTGTATGTGTACAGGGCACAAGTGACAAATGAGAAGATAAATATTAAATGTAATCCCAGACCTCAGAATAGCTCCAAAACTTCTCACACCACTAGGTTTCAGGATGTTTTCCATAGAAAAGACATCGACTGTTAAGAAATTAGTGGTACTCTGGCAAACTTAATACTTACTAGGCTGGTTTCCTAAAACAATGGAATGTTCTCTAAAGAAGGAAAAGAGCAGCTGAGGGGAAAAAGGTAGCATATTAACGTAACTCTGAATTTAACACTACAAAAATTGGACATACCTCTTTCATGCTTCATTCTTAGCGGAATGGAGACCAGGATAACCCTTGTAACACACAGTTGTTTCTCAGGTATAGCAACAAACTAGATTCTGACTCCTTCCACAACTCATGGCTTTAACCCCAGCTGGGCCCTCCACGCTCCAGGCTGTTCATGGTTGGTCATCTCTCCCACTCTTCACCTCTCTTCCCAAGGCTCTGACCAACCTTCGTTTTCTACATTTTCAGGCAGATGGCCCTGTGTTTGACCATTTTCTAGAATATATACCCATGAGGGCAGAGTCTTTGTTCATAGATGTATCTCATACACAGAGAACAGGGCCAGACATATAACAAGTACTTAATAAATATCTGTTTGTTAAATGAATTGATTGAATTGTGGAAATGAAGTCCCCCAGCTAAGGAACTCTTTCCCAGCCTCCTGCCCTTTCACCTACAAACTTAATCTAGTCATTTCCTTCCTTACACCCTCAACCTCCAGTCCATGCGTAAGACATGCTTACTGAGCTTGGCTACTCTACCTGTGCTTCAAACATTTTTTTTTAAGTTTTCATTTATTTTTGAGAGAGAGAGACAGAGCATGAGCAGGGGAGGAACAGAGAGGAAGACACAGAATCTGAAGCAGGCTCCAGGCTCTGAGCTGTCAGCACGTAGCCTGATACCAGGCACGAACTCACCAATCATGAGACCATACCCTGAGCCGATGTTGGGCACTTAACCGACTGCATCACCCAGGCGCCCCTCTACCTGTGCTTCAGATCACAATCTTGCTCATCTCTTTCCTCAGTAATTATCCCTCTCCACTGTAAGTTTTAAATACTCCCAGCCCTGAACTCCTTTCCCAGGGCATAAAAGAATGCTGAATCCCAATTTGAAGCAAAACCAAAAACATTTCCCAAACCCTGCAGCTTGCTGAAGTTACACTATTTCAAAGAAGCGTGGTCTTAAAAAAGCCTACACTTGTGGTCTCTGCTTCCTCCTCCATCCTGTGAGCACCATCACCCTGTGGCAATGTGGCTTCCACCTCAGGCTTCTCAAGCCTCTCATGATTAGGTCATTAAAGGACCACTACCTACCCAATCTAAGAGCAACTTCTGCTTCATTTGAGGTTTCTGCTACATTTGATCTTGGCTACTCATTTCTTAAAACTCCCTTTTCTTGGCTTTTTGGCACTATTCTCCCACTGTTTTAGCCTGACGGTTTTCTCTGCTCCCTCGCCTGTCCCTTAAATGACTATTCCCCCAGAGAGGCCTCATCTGCTCTTTTCTATAAATATCCTGAATGAGCTCATCCACATTCATACTTTCAACCACTACTTACATATTCTACAGATTCCCCAATCCCTATCCTCAGCCCAGTCCTTTTTACCTCAACTCCCGACCTATCCAACTAGAAGACATTCCCATGCAGATGACCATAAATATATCAACTTCTACCTAATTTGTCATTTCACCTCACTGCCAATTTCTCCTGGTTCCCTACCTCCACTAATTGGTGGAACATGAGTAGTTAATATAAAACACAAGCGTAGTAACTCTGTAGGCTTAAAATTGTTCCTTTGCACATCATTACTTGAAGCAATGGCCTCTACACACAGAGTAGAACATGTAACAAAATTATATACATATGAAAGAATGTGCTTCAAATCTTGTGTTGATATGAGTACTTCAAAAATATCCAGGGGCCCCTGGGTGGATCAGTCGGTTAAGCGGCCGACTTTAGCTCAGGTCATGATCTCACAGTCTGAGTTCGAGCCCCGTGTCAGGCTCTGTGCTGATGGCTCAGAGCCTGGAGCCTGCTTCAGATTCTGTGTCTCCCTCTCTCTGCCCTTCCCCTGCTCATGCTCTGTCTTTATGTCTCTCAAAAAATAAATAAATAAACGTTAAAAAAAATAAATAAAAAAAAAATACCGAGAGTTGACTAACCTAAAGAAAAACTATAATCCTCTAACATGGCACATGGTCATCGTAGGACCCTGGACTAACTTTTAATCAAATCTACTTTCATACTATATATGAATTATGCCAAACTACCTTAATTTTCTTTTTTTTTTTAAGTTTGTTTGAGAGCTGGGGACATCGCAAGTGGGGGAGGGGCAGAGAGAGGGTGACAGAGAATCCTAAGCAGGCTCCACACTGTCAGTGCAGAGCTCGAACCCACAAAACTGTGAGATCATGACCTGAGCCAAAACCAAGAGTTGGACACTTAACTGACTGAGCCGCCCAGGTGCACTTACCTTAACCTTCTAACTAGCATAAATCACCTCTGAGGCTCTCTGCCTGAAATGTCCTAATACACACCCACATGCGATCTGACTTCCCATCGATCACCCTCCCCATCGACTCATCTCTTTAAGTCTCAAAACAAACCTAACTTGCTACAGGAAGTTTTCTTTGACCTTCCGAGGTGGAGGTAGACACTTTCTTCTGTCTCTCAGACACAACATGCATCTCTATTACAACAATAATGCCATTGTTTGTTTACATGGCTGTCTACTCATCTTTGTGCTGGCAGTGCCTACGATGACTCATGACACAAATTAAGTGCTTTATGTTTGTCTCAAGTGCTCAGAGGCAGTGTTAGGGGACAAACCACAACAATACCTTAGTTACCTGAAACAGTTGAAAGAGCAACTGCTTTGTTTGGCTGAGGTCTGGGCTGATTATCAGTTTTAACTTTTCCCATTTTGAGATGTGCTTACATCATGCATTGAGTTCTCAGGTGCTGGTAACAGCGAGAGATTTTTAGAAAGCCAACACTTTTATCATTTACCAAATTCTAATCAATTAACCACCAACAGTGTCAACACATTCTGAAAAACGACTTACATAAATTCAAATGCTAAGGCTCAATGATTCTGGTCAAATTGGTCCAACCTTCTCTTAGAAATTCTAGGCGACTGAGTAACTTACAGCTATCTCATGATGATTCAAACATGTACAATATATTACCCTTCCATTTACAGGTCTCCTGGTCCAGCAGAAGCCCTAGGAAAGGTGTTTCAAGATAACATCCCAACATTTCTGTTTCTGGTCTGAAGTCTTCAGAAAAGTAGACCCTGACTGTTTAAGTATTTCAAAGGCTCATGTGTCCAGTAACTACAAAGGCAATTAACAGGGCTTTGACTGATGGAATTTACAATTTAATATGAACTTTAGAAACTTTATACCATGGACATGTAATAACATCAAACCATTTCTGAGGAAGACTTCAATGAATTCAAAATTTAATGCATGAGCAGAGATTTAATTACACTAAAATCAGAACACAGTTTCTTTCCATACCGTCTACAAGGAAAACAAGATACATTTAATGAACTCATCACTAAGATACCAAGCTTCCACTAAATTAGAATGTTTCTTTTAACTGTGAGGGGTTAGAAACCGCTCTCTAAATGAGTGATGAAGGAGGTGAGCATCCATTTAGGATGCTCTGAATTAATGATAAGAGCCGGAGGAGCTGAGCATCCAGCACACGCTCTGCCATTTCATAGCAGCATAACCTCCTGTAAGTCACATTTTCCCTCTGAGCTGTTTCCGTATCCATCAAAAGTGTAGATTAGTACTAACACTCTGAAAACTCCTTACATTTAAAAACAAGAAACAATTTTTGCTGTCATTAGAGTAACTACTTCTTTAATCAATTTTTTAACAAAAAATGAAATAAAGGCAAGCTAACATTGGGTCAAACACGTAAGTATCTATATGTAAGAATAGTGACTGATTCTGATATTTTGTACTGTAGATTTTTTAAATAGCCCTCACCCTAAAACCCAAGAGAAGTTATAAAAACTCAATACATTGGGGGAGCCTAATGTATAGCTGGATAGCTCAGTTGGCTAAGCGTCCAACACTTGATGTTGGCTCAAGTCATGATCTCACATTTTGTAAGATTAAGCCCACATTTTCTGTGAGCACAGAGCCTGCTTGGGACTCTCTCTCTCTCTTTCTCCCCCCCTCTTTTCTCCCCCTGTCTCTCAAAATAAATAAATGAACACTTAAAAAAATATAAAAATATATTCATCACAGAAAAAGCTAAAAGATTCAGAAAAACTAAAAAAACAACAATTCACAGCATACCTTGCAGAAATAAACATGGTAGCACTTTAAGGAATTTTCTCCAAGTATTTTTATGCATATACAGAATGTATTTTATACAGATGAGGCCACAGGGGATATACAATTTTGTATCCTGGTTTCTAACTGACCACTGCACCATCTTGGAAAACATTCTTCAGGCTGGCTTCCTACCATACGAAGAGCCTAGAGTTTAACTACTAATTAGATACTAATGACTCAGAAAATACTAATATGTCACCAAATAAAACCAAATAGTCATATTCTCATTAATGTCTTTTTCTTTTCCCCACGCTAATAAAAATATCAATTCAGCATTAATAGAGTAATAAAAGTAACAATGAAAACAGACAACTAAAATTCTATATATTATCGGTGGAGTACGGAAAAAGGCAGCCTGCGAGATCTAGAACAGTTTTTTTTTTTAAATCAACAGAAAGATAAGTTTAAGGATGACTTGGGAGTCTTCCCATTCAGCGGAATGTATACAGATCCCTGGCAGTACTAAGTAAACAAGAGTAGGTAGAATCCTCATTCTGTAAACATCTTGGGAGCTGGCAGAGTGATTACGCAAAGCACATGAATTTTAATGTTAAAATCCACGTGACAGAGATTCATAACAACAGAGTAGGAGAGAAAATGGCAGTTTTGCAAAAGGGAAGCATAAAAAGAAAAAGGCAGGCTAAGCACACTCAAGTATTCTGAGAGGTTCAGAGTAATTGTCCTGTACGTTTAGTAATGGACAGTCTTACCTTCCGTGAAGACTGACCGACAGAAATTTTCTAACATGAGTACTTTAAGTTCTTTTATAGTCAAATCCACTTAAGATAATTTCTTAGAGACTGTTATTAATATAGAGCCTAATGGGGGAATGTGAAAATAACTAGGACAGAAAATTCCAACTCAAAAAAAAAAGCCTTATTCAGAACAGCTCTCTTAAACTTCTAACTTATAAATGCTTAAATGAAACAGAAAGACAATAAAGTAAGATTGAGGCACGTTTAAATGTAAAGAACTAACAATTTACCTAGAAAAATGATCAGAAAAACAACTGGTACATCCAACTGCATACCTACTTGCTATTAGGAATCAGGATTTTCTGTATATGATGAAGGGTTCTAATTCCCCAGATCCTTTAAACTTATATTGCACATCTACGCTATACTATGAACTAGATGGTTAGCAAAGACAATATACAGCACAAAGCTGTAGCAGAGCTGTGGCTCTCACCGCATTTCTATATTCATTCTATTAAACACAGGGACACGTGGCGCCTGGGTGGCTCACTTGGTTAAATGTCTGACTCCTGATTTCAGCTCAAGTCATGATCGCATGGGTGGAGAGAGGGAGCCCGGTGCCTGCCTCCACACTAAATGTGTACACAGCCCTTTGGACTTGTATAAAGCCCTCTGGACTCTGACACACGGATCTAGAGGTGCCAACAGACACGATATGATAAACATGACTTAAAAAGAAAGTAATGAGAGCTGCTTTGGTAGCTGTGGTCCCTCAACAGGTGTTTGTGTTTAATTTCTGTCTAACTCTTATTTGGTAATTTTATACAAAATCCTTGATTCTTACAACTGCTCTCTGCCTTGAGGAACTAGTGCCAAACCCTGTCAATGATAACAGGAAAATGTTTCATGTTTTACAGAAAAACATTAAAATGAAATATCTATAAAGCAAAGCTTTTGTTTTTTAAAGCTAATAGTAGCTGTTAAGAGATTAAGGTGATTTTTTAAAAACTTGCAGAAGTATAAAGGTAAATTTTATTATGAAGGGAAAATATTTCCTAGATTGCTAAGTTTTTATATTTTATAAATAATTTCATTTTCCGATACAAGAAAGAAGTAACTTTTTGCCTACCTCCAATAGACTACCTTAAAAGAGACAAGACAGTTATATGTAAGTGAAATTCAGTTCTTAACTAAGTCAAATGTTAGTTCTACTTATTTAAAATTCCTTTAGCTACACAAAAGCCGTATTGGATTCACAATCCATTTCTGAAGAGGGAACCTCATGAGAAAGAATATTTGTTTTTGTTTTTTGTTTTTTTTCCTTTGCAAGGTCATTAAAAAGACGTCCCTGTAAAATTAATTCTAAACTATACTTACCGGAGAAGTGAGATTTTTAAAAACTTTTTAAAACAAAATGGGAAGATAAATGATATACAGTTGGTTGACCCTTGACAAGGTGGGTTAGGGGCGCCGATTTCCTGCACTGTGGAAAATTCACTCGTAACTTCTGACTCTCCTAAAACTCTACTAATATCCTACTGTTGACTGGAAGCCTTACTGATAACATCAACAGTCAATTAACACACTTTCTATATTACATACTATTTCTTTTAATAAAGATAGAGAAGAGAAAACGTTACTAAGAAAATCATCAGGAAGGTGAACCAGGGTGGTTCAGTCGGTTAAACATCCAACTCTTGATTTTGGCTCAGATCATGATCTCACAGTGCATGAGTTTGAGTCTGAGCCTCACTTGGGCTCCCGCCCTGACAGTGTAAAGCCTGCCTGGGATTCTCATTCTGTCCCTCTCTCTCTGATCCCCCCCTCCCACCCCCAACATGCACTCTCTCTCAGGATATATAAATGAACTTAAAAAATAAGAAAATCGTAAGAGAAAATACATGTACAATACTGCACTGTATTTATATAAAAATAATCAGTGTCTAAGTGGACTCACACAGCTCAAACCCAAGTTGTTCATGGATCAACTGACAAAGTGGATGGAAAAGACAAAACATAAAAAAGACGATACATATATATGCATACCCACAATTTCAACTTCAAAAACGTTGCTTAATACAAGCAGCGTTGATTCATATCGATTTCATCTCTTTTACTCAGATATCAGGGAGCAAAGAAATGACCAAAAGTGTATGACTTATGATAGACGAGAAAAGGAAAATCAAGCTACAATTAAGAGTAGAAGTTCACTGATAAATCTGTTTCTTTCAACAGAGAGTGGTGATGGATGTCCTAATTTTATGGAATATGGAGGTATGCTATACAAATTATGATTTACATGTATGCTTTTATTTACAAGTTGAAGACCACAGAGTGATCAGCTTTTAAAAAGTTTTACCTACTCTTCCAATGACCATTCAGTAAGATTTGGAAATTTTATCTCGATTCTTTGTAGATGGGCTAAAATCCATATCCACAGTGCCTAGTACATGGAGATTCTTTTGAAATGAAGATACTTAATGAGTCTGAAATCTTACAATCCCTCCAAAGCACTCAATTTTTCAATACTTAACAGAGAAGTCCTTTTGATCCCTAGGAAAATCTGATTCCAAGAACAAAATGAGTCTTATAAAACAGGGTCACTTTACTGTATAAGCCACAGATCATAAGGCATTACAAATATGCAACACAAACAAGAAATTGCACATTTCCTTAAACTAAAGATAATCTTTTCTAAATGAGCTATAAACCTATTTAAAACATCTGATATACAGGGGCACTTGGGTAGCTCAGTCGGTTGAACTTCCGACTCTTGATTTGAGATCAGGTCATGACCTTGCAGTCATGAGACTGAGCCCTGTTGTCAGGCCCCAGCACTGAAAGCGGAGTCTGCTTGGGATTCTCTCACTCTCTCTCTGCCTCTTCCCCACCCACATTCTCTCTCTCTCTCAAAAAAAAAAAAACATTAAAAATACATACACTAAAAAAAAGTTCAAAAACGTCTTATATTAAATCGCTTAAAATTTCTATCAGGAAAAATTAAATATTTTGAACTCATTTCCCTTACTTTTTTGCCCAGTGAGTTGGATTAATTCTAAGTAACAAAACAATCCAGTAACTAAATATAAGTATTTCGTTTCAACACCGGAGGTCTGAAAAAAAATAAAAATCACATGGCAGTAAGGAGGTTAGACCTTTTGAGATTTAACCACCTTTTCACGAAGACATTTGATTACTTAAAACTAAACTGAGTTTACAAACTACTTATAAAGACAATCCTTTAATGGTCAATGGTCAATCCTTTAATTGCCATGAATAATGTTTCAGGTAATTAGCCTAAACCAACTTTCAGAATTCTCTAATACCAAAAAATAGTCACACTAGTGACTAGTAAATTAATAAACTACTGTGATGAACAAAAGTTAAGAGCTCCCCTAAACACATTCTTTATGTATTTATATTTCGAAAAGGATTTTTTCTGTGTGTACACTTCTTGGCTCATGACAGATGCAGAAGTTTGTTGTGAAAGTTCAGTAATTCTTTTCTAGAGACAGGAAATCAAAATGAAGAAAGTAAAATTACAAGTGAACTAAATAAAAATAGGATTAATAAGGATGTTTTTTAAAAGGATTAATGTCTACATAATGTAACCAATCAAAACGACATAACACATCTTGTTTTTAAGACTTACATAATCATATCTTAACATGCTACTCATAATCACTACCTTTTTATTTTGTTTTAAATGTTTATTTACTTTTGAGAAAAAGAGAGCATACATGCGGGGGAAGGGCAGAGAGAGAGGGAGACACAGAATCTAAAGCAGGCTCCAGGCTCTGAGCTGTCAGCACATAGTTCGACGCAGAGTTACAACTCATGAACTGTGGGATCATGACCTGAGTCGAAGTCGACTGAGCCACCCAGGCGCCCCTCATAATCACTACTTTAGTTCTTACAAAAACCTCAGATCAGAGCCAACAACATCATATATTATGTCCATTCGGTCTCCCAAATAATCCCACCTCTAGTATTTGCTCATCCCTAAAATTAATTGATACAGATTAAACTTAAAGTAACCAGCCCTGACTAGTTTATACATTCCCACTAATTGTTTTGTCTAAATACTCAAATACCATAATCTTGATTCTCCTCCTCTCAATTTGTGCCATGCTAAAGACATATCCATTCAAAACATTTTTATTTTCATTTTTAAAACTGTAGAGTAGGATCTAATTTTTTAAAAAGACATTATAAAATACCTTATTTGTAAATCTAAATAATAATATTCTTACATTTTGACCTGCTAACACACCTTGTTATCTCATAGAGAGACCGCGGTACCTTTCAGCGGAGAGTGGATGGCCTGCCCATCCCATTACCACCAAATTTGGAAAAGCAAAGTTCTCCTTCTCCAATTTTTTTGGGGGGGGAGGGGTTGGGGAGGGTGGGCACTCAGATGAGCATCGCCAATCCAACGATGAAGCAAACTGAATCTGGAAAGCAGGAGGGCAAATGCGGGAGCAGTTTAGAGACATGGGAGTAGGAATGGCCTTCAATTTTTCCAGCACTTTCAAGTGGGTAAATGCACTGTAGCCAGGGGAAGGCCCTGAGAGTCCACGTGATTATACCTGCTATGCCCCTTGCTTGGACAAGAGAAAAATGAATGAAGTCCTGAGGAAAAAAAGATATCAGAACGAAAAGGAACCGGTTAAAAGTCTTCCCTATGTGGAACAATAGGTTTTACACAGAGGGAAAAGGACATTTGCAAACAGCCAGGGTCATCTTGGCTGTGTATATGTCACCTTGAAAAATCCTAAGAACAGAAAAATGAGTTCTTTCAAATTTTAATGAGGGGGGGACAAAATTATTCCATTAATATATTAAAAAATAAACCTATTTTGATCAAAGTTCTCTCCAGAAATCTGTAAGCATGTAAGATGAAGGATGTTAACTTAAACTTACTATGGTAATCACTTCACAGTATGTACGTGTTGAATCGTTATGGTTGTGTGCCTTAAACTAACACAATGTTATAGGTCAATTGTATCTTAATAACCTGCGGGAGGGAGGGACATCTATTCTCAAAATATGCAAACTCTTCTACCCTAACGGTTGACATCCTAATACGTGTATATAGATTTAAAATTATATTTCTATGTCAGTCACAGTGAAGTAACTTTGCAGCTTATAAGGCAAGTATTACTGGGAAATCGAAATATTCTGTAATTACTTGCTTGGGGGAACGTGTTCTCACTCTTACCTTCCATGCAATTTGTATGCCAGCTAGAAAGGCCTTTTTAAACTCCCACACTCACCGTTTCACGGCCCATCTGAGTGAGCAGCCCAGCGAGGAACTTATCATGCCATTTCCTACGTTTTTACCCCTGTACACGAAATGCCCTAATCCTGAAAAAAGTCCCAGTGAGACAACTACACACAACTCATCATCATCCCTCCTCTCCCCTCACCCTGGAATTTTCTAGGCCCTATTCAGCCATCCATTTCCCCTACCTAGCTAGGGTTCACTGCTCCAGATTAGTGTCTCCACAGGACCTAACATACAAAACCAACATTTAAATGATTTTGAAAACTATTTTTTCGTCCTGCTTCCCTGACCCTTCATGTAACTACTCTGCTTTAAACCCTTCGGTGGTTCCCACAGCCAAGAACAGTGTTTTTCGAGTTACCAGTTGTTATCACTGGGCTGTTAAATCAACTCACTCGATCTCAAATGTCATTCTTTGTTAAAAATAGAAAATATGACAGTGCATCACACAAAGGGCATTATTTTGTGACATTTTATCATCTGTAATATGTGTGCACTAGGTAGGGAGGTAAAAACGTGTATCTTGCTATAATGGGTCATTGCCCCACAAGAGCTTGAGATAACACCAGCTTTTGTTGGGTCTACAAGGCCTTCTACCTCGGCCCCTGCATAAGACTCTAGGCCTGTCTCTTACCACACTCCATAAAGCCTGGGACTATGAGGCGAAACTTCTTTGCATTTCCTGGTCTCGGTACTGTCAATCACACTGTTCCCTCTGCCTTGAATAGGCACACCTTGTCTGTAAGGCACACCTGTCCTCTTTCATTATTTAATTAGTACCTATTACCACCTCCACAAAAGCTTCTGTGTCCTTCCCTCAGCAGCTAGTGCTACATGCACATATATTTTTGTATCCTTATGATGCCCCCCATCACAGCCCCTTAGACATTTCACTGTACTTTCTAATTTCAGGCTTGACTGTCTTCCCAACTTCTAAACTATAAACTCTCTGAGGGAAGGAGCACATTTTATTAGTTACTATATCACCAACACAGGACTCCCGAACATGCCACATGTTAGGGGTCCACAATTAGTAAGATGAACAAACAAAGAATTAAGGACTTGCATCTAACTTCTTGGGTGTTCAAAATGATTGAGCGACTGCCTTTCCAACAAAGCCCATTCGTGTTACACTGCTGGATCAAGATTTCCACATTTTGGGGGGCCCCCTGGGTGGCTCAGCCAGTTGAGCATCCGAATTCGGCTCAGCTCATGATCTTGTGGTTCACGAGTTCCAGCCCCGCATCGGGTTCTGTGCTGACAGCTCGGCCTGGAGGCTGCTTCGGATTCTGCGTTTCCCTCTCGCTCTCTGCCCCTCCCCCGCTCATATTCTGTTTCTGCCTCAAATATAAACATAAATTAAAAAAAAAAAAAGATTTCCACGTTTTTGCCTCAGCACCCAGAGGGCAGCACCGGGGAGGCTGAGGGACAAAGAGGGGTCCAGGCTGCAATCAGCAGCGCCCACTTTCACGCTTCAGGAAGTTACCTGGGGAAAGGCAGAGAAGAGGGTTTCCGGAGGTTCCCACAGGCAGGTGAGATAGATCAGAAGAGCCCTATCAGACCTTATTAGCATGGAGAACCACACTTTATAAATAACTTCTAATGGGGCGGCGGGGAGGTTCTCTATTCCCTTGTTGATGGTACTAAGTTGTCAATACGAGCTAAGCAAAACAAAAGGTGGCATGAAACAACTCGCTGAAGTTCCTTGATTTCTCCTGCCTCCTCTCAGGTTCTGAAATAGCTACTGACTCACTGCTCTCATCAGGCGATACTACTGGGAGAGGCCGACTGGGGGGCTGGACCTAACGGGCGCTCCTCACTGGAGCTTTGAAGCTTTTTCCAGACTTTCTCTTACATCCACGAACGCTCAAATTTTTAGGGGGATGCACCTGTTTCACAAACTGATTCTTCAACTGCCTTCACTGTCGTTAAGAAGAGTTCAGGCAGCATCCAAGATGCTTTGACGGACTCTGACAACTGTTCAGCTGTTCTCTTCCCTTTCCACAGTGGGTCGCAGACGACTATTATAGGAGACGAGTTTGTTTTCTGCCTAATCACCCATTTTCTCTAAAACTAAAAATAATTCGTTTTGCTTAGACTTTGCCCCTAGCCTTGCAATTGTAGCCAAAATTGAAGCAAAGAAAAATTCTTATTATAAACTAACATTCAAAACTTTATCCCAAAGATGTGAAACTCTTCACCACAGTATTAAATTTTATATACTTGTCAAAAAAGGTGATGTAGGATTGCCCGGGGAAAACTTTAAAGGCCATTTAAAACACCATTTCCTTTTGGTTTAAATAGGTACAGGAAGCTGTGCTATTCCACAAATACTTATCAGATGCAGACACGTACCGAGTGTGGAAACCTCCACAAATGCCTTTTCTATGCTCTTTTCTTCTACGTGTCCATCCTCTCTTGACAACTCAGATGGAACAGATCACTCTCCGTGGGCAAGAATCAGGGACCTACACGGGTTTTCAGGACACTAATGCCAGAAACACTCCTTTTCCTCTCTAGTCTACTTCTAAAACTTTATTAGGAAAAGGACAAATCAGTCAGTTTGTAAGCAAATGTAATTACACTGAATTATCAAAAAGGTGTGCCAAGTGGGGGGGGCTTATTCTGATAGTTTAAATACCAGCTGTTTGGTAGCAAGTTCATCCCAAACTTCTCTTGGTAAAATGGTGAGCATTCACGCAGCTTCAAGACTGTGGAAAAAGCCAATTTTCTTCTATGATGCTACCACTCTACAGTCTAGAGAATGCAGCCTTCACCATGAAAAACTGCCACCTCGTCTTTTTTTTTTTTTTTTTTTGCTCTGACATGTTTTAAACAGAAGAGCTGCAGACTCTCAAGGAAGACATATTTCAAATGGCAGTATTTTTCGGTATTTTCTCTTACTGAAATTGGTGCAACTCATCCCAGTTTTAAATGCCATTATTTTGATAATAAGTACATAATAAATGCCAGCTGATATTTAAAAACTGCCTACAGAGAATAATGGCTCCATCTGAAAGATCTCCTTCAAGAAACCAACTTGTAATTAAAATACAGAGAAGAAAACAAAAATAATTCATTTTTCCAGACTGGAAAAAACACCTTAAAACTTGGCATCTAAGTCCTTCATTTTAATAAGAAATAAGAGTCCACGGAGGTTGAGTGAGAAGAAAATGAAAATAATTCATTTTTACAGGTTGGAACAAACGTTAAAACTTAGCATCTAAGTCCTTCATTTTACAGATAATAAGAGTCCACAGGGGGTTAAGTAATTTGCCTATGATTACCAAGTTAGAAGAGTAGTCCTAAAATAGAATAAGGCATTTAATTGCTTAGCTCTACCTCAAATCATGCCAGTTATATATATTCTCATCACATGTCATTCAAGTTTTAAAAAACAATTATCACTCCCATTAATTCCTGATGAAAAAAGAACTCCTTCAACACATGTTCTGCACTTTCAAACTTGTTCAAGTTAATAAACTTCAAATTCTAACTCCAACGACAACAAAAAAGTGGTACTAGGAAGTTTCCTCAGAAACTTGCAAAAAATAAAGTTCAGGTGTACATACCCCTCAACATTTGGTCTATTCCTTCAATCCCTGTCCCTTAACTACCCTTTAGCTGTGTTTGTTCAACCACACAGAGGCAGAGAAAATTCTCGAAGTTCCCCTTCGACCAAAAGCATGGACAATCTGTCAATGAAATGACTACATCATTACTCCATGAATACATTTCGGGCTTACATTACAAAGAGTCACTAGCATGTTTTCAAGTTACTGTGTGAAGAGTTAAGGAGAAGTTGGAAAACAGTAAAGGAGTGGACTTGACACTGTTAACAGGAACCTGCGCCTTAGAACAAACAACAGAAAAAGCGAACGGGTTCTTTCAACAAAAAGATTTTTCCTGTTCCAGCTCTGATCTCCTAAGTGCACCAGCACTGTGGAGACCAGGTCGGCAAGAATTTTCAGATTTTCCCTGTCATGCCCCAACAAATCAATGCTACATGTTAGCGCTGGATATTCAAGGGCAAAACAGAGGGCACGGTGGAGGCAATCATTTACACTGGAGCTTTTTCAAGGACTAGAGTCCAACCACTCATTACTTTACAATTGTTTCTTTGTGCAACTGATTTTCTCGAAGTACTGAGAGGACGCAGTACTTCTCGCTCAAAGACCCCGGCAACAAAACCTAAGACAGTATGATTTTAATCACAAACGGATGCAGCAGCCTGACCAGGAAAGTGCAGGTGTTGTCTTCTTAAATATTACTAACAGAACGCTATTCTGGTTACAATTTATGTATGTACGTTCCCTAATTATGACCTCTGGGGTCGCTCTATAAAAATACCTTCTTAAGGGGTTAGCAAACCCATATTTTTACTGCAGGACCAGCTTAGCAAGGTGGCACATTTGTCTGAGAACATAAAACACAATCGCCACCATCGCTCGACAACACACACATAAACAGATGCAAAGCTATGTCAGGCACAAAAATCCTTACCCCATTTTGCCCAATGAGAACTTGCTCGGAAGTTTCTGCTCTTCTGCTACGGAATAACTTCCAAAGGAATGTCTCCGTCTGCTATTTCGCAGTTGCTTTTCCACCCCCCGAGATCCTTTTCTGGAGGTATTTCAGTGGTGCTTCACAATTCAATTAGTTCCCTCGGGTACAAGGATTTCTCTCTCGTAAATACCAAAACGTTCAAGCAGCGGTGGCATTTGCTTATTAGAGTTAAAATGCTGCGCGGAGGAGCCAGCGGTCAACTCTATTCCACAAAATGAGTCTACGTGTCTGTCGGAAACGCAGAATCCAGCTTCACCGAGTCCTATAAAAAATGAGTTCGGTGGTCATTTCGCTCATGTCCTCCTAGACACTCTGAGAGAGCCAGGTAACTCGGCCTTTTGGTGCTACTAAGGCTGCGGGTTCAAATTTCTCCACCACACCAGTTCCCTTGGGGGTGGAGCGTGTAACCCAATGCGACGTGCGCTTTATAGAGATCCCTACGAGAAAATAAAAATACTAAAAGCAGTCATGCCACTGCTTCCCTGCGCTCACGTTAGAAAAAGCTATATAGAAAAATCTCCTCGAAGTGCAAACCCAACGGCTCGCGATGTGCACGGCACTCCACATTGGAATCTGTCTTTTAAATGTTTCCCCTCCTAAGACTCGGAGCAGAGAGAAGGTGGGGAGGAGGAAGAGAAGACTGGGCAGGATCGATTCATTCTCCCGAGGAGAATAAACGGAGCCATTTCCAGGCTGGCAGCAGGCTGGGGGCGCAGCGCACGCCGGGGAGCAGGGGGAGGGGGCCCGATCCCACCTCCCTCAGCCCCTTCCCGCCCCGCGCCGCCGAGCACAATGGAGCCCTGCTGGCGCCCGGCCCTTCATTCGCGGCTGCCCGTCTTCCCTCCTCTCTTCGGAGCACCGCAGGTCTGAGGCTGCCGGCGGCGGAGAATGAATGAATCAGAGAGCCAAGCCCCACGCTGCCCCCGGCCCCCTCTCCCAGCGCCAGGGCGGGCCGAGCAGCGGCGCTGGACTGAACTGAAGGGTCGACGGGCGCCCGCCCGCGCCGAGACGGGCGGCTAATCCCGCGTCGGGGGCAGGAGAGCGGGGCTCGAAGCCGCGGGAGAGCCGCTGCTCCAGCGCCCCCACCCGCGCTCCTCGCCTCTCACGCTCCGCGCCGCCGCCACACGCCGCCTCACAGTCCCCGGGCCCGCCACCGCCTTCTCACGCTTCCATCACCGCCCACCTCCGCCGGCCTCCAGCTCCCGCTCGGCAGAGCAGCGCCGGCCCGGGCGGCCCGAAGCCCGCCGCTGCCTCCGCCTCCACCGGCCGCTCGCCGAGCTGAGGGCGCTGCTTCCCGGGTCAGCGCCGCCCGCGTGAGCCGAGCGCGGCGGCGGAGCGGGCTGCGGAGGGCGGGGGAGGAGGCGGGGAGAACCGGGGGCGAGAGCGGTCCCTCCCCCCGTTCGTGGGAGGGGGCGGGAGGCGGCTGCAGCCTCTGAGCCGCGGGAAGGCGTCGGGGGCTGGGGCGCTGACCCGTCCCGAGGGCCCAGCGGGGCCCTGCGGGCGGCGGGAGAGGAAGCAGCAGCCGCGAGGGCGGCGGGAAGGCTGGTGGGCAGGGGCCGGAGGCGGCCCTCGTGGGGAGCTAGTCCGGCGGGCAGGTCCGTCAGTCCGTCCTTCCTTCCTTTCCCCCCCTCCCCTAGTGGCCGGCGGCGGGCGGACCGTGCGCTCTGCTCCTCTGCTGTCTCCTGGCCCCGCTCCCGGCCGCCACAGCCTCCTCCGCGCCCCACACCAGGTGCTCGCGCTGTGTCTCCATCCTCCCCGCAGGAGGACCTTTAAATAGCAACGTCAGCGCGCTCCTCTCCGCACACACGTCACCCGCCGCTCTCGTCACCCGGGTGCGGGGGATGATGTCACGCGGCCGGAAGTACTGCTAAATTAGGGAAGGAGCAGGGGGAGGAGGACTCGGTGAGCAGCTCTGTGCCCACCTGCTCTCGCTTCTCCTTAAAGGCCACAGCACAGGAGACAGCCCGGGAGGAGCTCCGAGAAGGAAGCGGCGGGAGGAGGTTTCCTTGCAACATTTGTGCCAAACACAAGTGAATCATTCGTAGCAATAGTGCAGAAGTGTCAAGCGGGTGATATCCTATCTCCCACTCCCACCTTTCGCAGCAGCATCCCCGGGCTTCTCAGGTTTCAACTAGCACGGAAATGTGGGAGGAGAGCCTGATCACTGGTGGTAGATGTATTTCCAACAACACTTGGGAAAAATCATCTTAATTTTTGAAAGAGTTATTAAATGCCATTCTGAGCATAGTAGACTCAAACTTTTTTTTCCCCACTTAGTGGTTACCCATGTCACGCAAGAATAAAGAGCAAAACTATGAACAAGCGGTACAGTGTTATAAAGGATGTTATTAAGGTTTGAGGAGGGAAGGCAGTCAAATGATCTAAATGTTTTCGTTTGCAGAACAGCAACATTTTGGCACAGGGTAGGGAGACAGTCTTTAAAAGCTCACTAATAGTTACTGTCGTGTCTATGGCAAATGCCAGTATTTCCTCCTAGTTCCAGTTTATCAAGAAGGAGTTCCAGTCTATGGACATTAAAAATAAGAAAGACTACCAAATTCTTTTTAATATTAGCACAAGTTCATCAGATTATTTTTGTATTGTTTAGTTTGGGCCATTTAGTATATAATTACAGTATCACTTAAGTATGTTGCTTTTCATTTCCTATATAAGAAGGGTGAGTAGCCATTTATGGATTAACTACTTATGTGTTTGTGTCCATAATAAATCATATTATGAATGCTTTTCACATTGCAACTTACTACAAAGCTTTTTAATGTCCTTACTTTTATTATTAGACTGTTGGATAAACTTGAATAATGAACTTTGATTTGGTTTAATTTGATAATCATGACCCAGAAATAGAATCACTGCATAATCCCAGAGGCCATTACTATTTCGGAGTTGGTCTGTCAATTCAGTGACCATGGTTCCCAACGAAAATCCATGCGCATCATTTGACAACAGACAAAATATTTGAAATCTGAAGTGACCTGGAAAAACCAGGACATAAGATTACCAACCTGCAAAGTGGTTGTTAGGAGAGCTATAAATGCATATCGATGTATTTGTTTTGAATAAAAGAAGCTAAAACTCGACAGAATTTCTGTCATGTATTTTTAAACATGTTTTAATGTTAAACTACTCACATGATTCCTAATTAAGGAAATTGCTTTTCCAGGTTTTTGCTTTTACATTTTCTTGATCAAGTTAGAAGCTCGATATTAAAGGACACCAGCCAAAAAAGTAAGGACCGATTTGCAACCGACTTAGGCTTTCTGTTTATCTTCACGTCGTAAAATCATGTAAAATCTTATCATTTGAAATCTTGAAAGTAGTTTTGCTAAGGTTATAACAAAGGTTAATCAAGAGCAAACCCCTGCTTGCCAATTTTTCTAATATATATTAGCACATTAATGGAAGCTGGTACTAACTTATATTTCAGGTAAATGGAGCTTCTTATGTGTAAAATGGTAAAACAATAAAACTGTCATTCTTCAAATAATGTCATCCCTTGCCACTTGCAAATTAAAATAAAAATTAAGTTATTACTCTATAAAATCCCTCCACAAACATTTTACTGTCTGTACTAAATCACTTTTCTCTCTTTCCTGCTCTTTCCAGTAGTCCATGTAGATTCAAGCCCTCACTTCACCATTTTCAAACACTTCGTTCTATCCTTTTATCAGAACTTCCTCCCATCTTTACCCAACTGTCAAAACAGCATGTCAGCTGCCTCCTTGCTTTTAGAATGCTGACCCTTCACCAGAGATTCTACTTTTCAAAGCTACCATGGTCTTTCTTTTGTCAACCTGAAACTGAGAGCAACTTTTTTTCTATGTAAATCTAATTGGGCATCGTGATGTAATTACTCAGAGTTTATGTGATTATTTAATGTTGGCCTCTGTTCTCAACCTAGAAAAGGCTACCAATGGCTGGTCAGTTTTTCTTTCTAGCTGGTATGGGATTCGTGTATCGAGGAATACTTATGTCTGTGTACCCAAAGGAGTAAGTAAAACAGTTTATCTATCATGGAATATCTGATCAGAAAAAAATAAAAGTGCTTTTCTGCTTCCTTGAAACAATTCCAACACAATTTTGAGAAGAGTCAGAGAACCATTCTATGGCTTTCGATCTAAAATAAATATCTGGGGCGCCTGGGTGGCTCAGTTGGTTAAGCATCTGACCTTGGTTCAGGTCATGATCTCGCCATCCGTGTGTTCGAGTCCCATGCTGACAGCTCAGAGCCTAGAGCCTGCTTCGGATTCTGTGTCTCCCTCTCTCTCTGCCCCTCCCCCATTCGTTCTCTCTTTCTCTCTCTCTCTCTCTCTCTCTCTCTCTCTTTCAAAAATGAATAAACATTAAAAAAATCTTTTTAAGTAAATATCATCTAAAACCAAGCTGATGTAACCCAAATACTAACCATGAATTTCCAACCCGGATTGCCTTGTGTGTTTTTTAAAGTAGTGAGCTTCCTAGAAAGTAATATTTTCTTTTCCCGGAAGAGGTAAAAAGTACTTTAGTAGAGTTTCAGATTTCTAACAGTTCCTGTTTCCCACTACACTCTGAAAATTTGTGGAGAGGTTTATGAATACCCTCTGATTTTAGAACCTGTGGGCGAAGGCATCTGTTTTAGTTACAGAATTTACTTCCATGCCCTTAATAGGAGATGGCAATATTCAATGGGGTGTTCATAGATTGGTTCTGAGATATGTCTTTTTCAATGAAAAGACACCTAGGCGATAGAAAGACTTTGCAAGAAAGGTGGTTAAAGCCAGATTTTATTTTTAATTGCTTAACGTTAGGTAATAGCAACTCCCTTAAAAGTTCTCACTTTTTAATTACCAAAATACCACTATTGCTTTGAATAAAATCATAGTGAAATAATAAATGAAAAGATATCTCAGCATACATTAGAAGTCACAAGATTCATGGTTTATATCACATAGTTATGAAGAAACTAAATAACCAACAAAGACTAGAAGTAATAATAATAATAATAAAGAACGAAAGAGTTGTGGGGAGAGTTTATCCGATTGATTGTCCAAAGTCATCCCACCTCCTCCACAATATAAGAGACATTGGGTATTAGTAAGATGTGTTTGGCCTGTTCAAAGCCCTATTTTATTATTAATAATGTTCTGAGCCAAACCAGGGTAGTTCATGGTTTCAAGAATATAATGGTCTAGCATCTCCAGCATGGTGGGTTGAGGAAAATTTTTATTCTTCTGAGTTTGAGCATTGTTTTAACAGAGGGTTTGGGAGTGGTGGAGGGGGGCAAGTTAGAGAGTTAGCCTCAGGAAAGATACAATTTAGAACACATGGGAGATAATCTCATAAAACTATCTTTTGCTCTGATTTTTCACTGTAAATTAATTATTTGTTTTCTAAAAATGGTTAAAGAGATGCAAATACAATCCCAGACTTATTAAAGAACAGACCAGAAAGTTTCGGGTTGGTGCTATGAGAAAATCATTGTACAACTATGTATGTGAATTTTTTAAATGTTTAGAATAGATGGGGATTATGGTGCCTTTGAAAGAATTACCTGGCTTAACTTTAGGTTGGTTGTTCTAAACAGCAGTTACAGAGAACAGGCTGGAAAAAAATATGCAGATCTGCAGAGAGCTACCGGAAAGAATGTTGAGTCAAAGCTTGTGCTATACCTGTGCGGTTACTTGGAATGGAATGCTGTGGAAGCTGATTGCCATGGTAACCAATAATCTTTTTCCTGAATGGGAGAACAGGATAACCATGAGGAAAATGCTTTAAATGAGCTACCTTATTCTGTGATTCTTCTGCTGCTAGTAAGAGAAAAACAGCCAAGGTATTTAGGATAGCCATGCTTATAAAAGGAAGTTGCCTTCTTTACGAAGAGACAAGGCTGAGGCAAAAATTGGGGACTTTCAAAGGGATAAGGGCTTAAGATGGCAACTGGAAACTCTCTGAAGCAGAACATAATTGGCAAAGACTCTGACATGACAAAAAAGGGCAGAAGCAATATCTAGAAACTGTGTTAAGTTTCTCCCAAGCATAAGAGGTCAGACATAAGATTCTTAACCTTTGAATTTTTCAGCCAAGATATTTCATGAGGTATTCATAAGACCTTTTATTTCTTTTAATCTGGTTCTCAGTAGTAATTTTTCTAAAAATTGAAAAGGAAATGGTCAATATATTTTTATTCAACGTACCTCTTCTATTATTTTAAGAACAAATTGTATTTTATCTATACATAATAAATATGTATGTAGATACAAATATATGTATAACTATAGATAGATCTGTATCATATGCCTGCATTGACTTGGTCATCTGCTAAAATGTCTTATCCTTAAAATAAAATCCAAACTCCATGCCTCGGCCTAAGAGTCACTGCATGATTGGCCCCTGTCCATCTTTCTTACCTTGGTTACCATATCCCCTTATACCTCCATTGCTAGCGTGTGGGCTGGTATCTTAACTACAAGAAAGAAAAGCCCCACCCAATGGTGACCTAAGCTATAAAACTCTTCAAATTACTTAAGAAATCTGGGGGTGGCTTAGTTGGTTAAGCATCTGACTTCGGCTCAAGTCCTGATCTCATGGTTCATGAATTTGAGCCCCACATTAGGCTCTCTGCTGTCAGTCCGGAGACCCCTTAGGATCCTCTGCCCCCCTCTCTCTGTGCCCCTCCTCTACTATCTCAAAAATAAACATTAAAAAACAAAAAGTCTGAAGGTAGGTGGTCCTTCAGTTGGTTTGGAAAAGTCCAAAATGTCATTAGGGCCCAGGCTCTTCCCAACCTTGTGCCTTCCCATCTTAATCTGTTGTCTTTTAAACCTGGTTTGTTATCTCATAGTTGTTAGATTATTACATTTGTAGGTATTACAATCTCCCAAAGAGCCTTTTGAAGCAAAAGAGAAGGAAAGAGACTTAGCAATTTTTTCCTTTATGCCTATGTCTTACCAGACTCTCAAGAGGCCCCCAGAAAATTTCCGCTCATGTCTTCTTGGCCAGAACTGAGTTATACCCCTATGTCTGAATCAATCACTAACAGTTTGGAACAGGATTTTCCATGATTTTCTTCGGCAAATGGTGGTTTATCCCTTGAGTCTGCATATTGTGTCTGAACCAAACCAGAGCTCTCCCAGCAAGAAAGAATAGGCACACAGGAGGTACTCAGTAAACATTTACTGAATGAATGAATTACTAGACTTTCAGTTATACTTAGGTAGAAATTACCTAATTAACCAGGGTTCTTAACCAGTTAGCTGGAGTAAACCACATAACCTCCTCTAACTAGAACAGAGCGATTTACTAGAACGGTATATGTAACTCATAGAATCGCTGGGAGGGCTGGGGATCTCTCTAGGCTGGGCTCCCAGGAATAAGAACCGGCAGGAAACAGAACATTTAAATAAGGTACTTTGAGAAGTGGTTAATGATACCACTCTTTACAGGAGTGCTGTAGTAGTACTCTTTACAGTAGTAAAGAGAAGCTCACAGAAACTTGACAAGAAGGGAGCCCAAATAAATAAATAAATAAATATCTCCACTTCATTTTCCTCCCTACCCAACCATCCATCTCCTGTCGGTGCTTTTCCTAATCCTGACATATGGGAAGCTACAGAGGGCACAGGGGGATATATAGTCCATACAGATTGTCTCCCTAGGAGGAAAAGCCAGGGGAAAAGAAGGGTGCAGGGTGGATCTGAAGGGGCGAACAGAAAATACGCAGCCCAAATCATATCTCATTCATCAGCTATTAGATTAGCAATTATTTTAAAGCTCGGCATATGGAAAAACAAGTGTCACTGCTAGACACTCTTAGCCGTGGCAATTGGTATACCCTTGAGGACATATGTACATTTTGACACATCAGTTCTACTTTAAGAAATTTATTTTGCAGATAGGCTTTCTCAAATGTTCAAAGTGTTGTGTTGTGTTTTGTGTTTTTTTTGTATTGCTATGAAATAAAATAAAGAAAAAAGATGAAACAACCTCTATATCAATCAATAGGGGAATGGTGAATAACTGACCACTTTATTGCATGGTGTGGCCACATAATGAGACATTACGCAGTTATCATTACAAAGAATGAGGTAGATCCACAGTGCTGATATGGAAAGATGCCTAATGTAGAAAAAGAGAGTTCTGGATGAATACAGTAAATTAAGTTGTGGTTGCCTTTAAGGAGTAGGATTGTAAATTTGACAGAGATGGGAACTTTTTTATTGCTTTATACCATTTGTATTATTTGCATTTTTAACCATAAACATCTATTATTTCATGATACAAAATCAAATTATTTTAAAATATTATTTAAAATACACATACACTTAAAATTCAATGACAGGAGGACAGAATAAGGCATTACATACATTTCATTTTCCTATGTCTTTGTATGAAGAAGACTATATAAGGTTAAAAATACATTTACAAAAAGAAAAGAAATCAAATTAAGGTGTTTTATTGGAAACAGTCATTCCATCATACACTCCACTGAGGCAATCATAGGTGGATATTTTATTTTAAGAAAGATGCTGATGAGATAGCAAGATAACCAAGATGGTGAGAAAGAACCAACACAGGCCCGTGTGAGGTAAGGGTGAAGGTGTGAGGTACGGGTATGCTTCATTTGCTGATGACAAAACTCGAATGTTTAATTTGCTGGTTGATTTCACAGCAAGTCCATCACAAAGAATGGGTAATAGCTATGCGAATATGTGCTCTATAAGGCAGTAAATGATTGATAGTGAAAATTAATAAATGGCAAGTTTTTAGCTCAATATGAGAAAGACTGCAAAAGCGTTCAGATCTATATGAAAAGAATCGGTCGCCCTGACAATCGCTGGCCTAACTCTTCCTCCCTGTATATTGAAGGAGAAACTAGCTGTGCGATCATTTGCTGGGATGATGTAGAAAAGATGTTTGTATTGGGTAAGAGGTTGGATATAACACCCCCAAAGCCATTTTTTATTCAACGATTTTATGACCGCTCAACTCTGAGCTCACGTCAAAGTAGTCCCTTCACCATTAGCTTCTCCATATTGTCTTCTTCAGAGAACACGTCCTCTCCTCTGATGCCCTTCATTGCCGCTGCACAGCTTCCTTTCTCCTCCATCCTTCAGGCTCCAATCTCACATCTAGCCTGCTGATAACTCCCGTTTGAGTGTTCTTTTTTTCCCCCAGTTTATTGATTGATTGATCGATTGATTGATTTTGAGAGAGAGTAATAGAGAGTGTGTGCATGTGAGTGGAAGATGGGCAGAGAGAGTGGCAGAGAGAGAGAGAGAATCCCAAGCAGGCTCCACACTAAGAGACACCAGGCTCGAACTCACTAACGGTGAGATCGTGACCTGAGCCAAAATCAAGAGTCAGAGGCTTAACCGACAGAGCCACCCAGGCGCCCCACACTTGGGTGTTCTTATGAATCAAAATGGCTAAAACAAATTAAACACTCAAAGCACCCATAATTGTCCTCTTGGGATTTTCTGATTTCTGTACCTGACAGGTCAAGCAAGGCTAACAGAGTTGGCTGGCAAAAACAAAACAAAATGAATTAAAAAGAAACAAAAAAACGCAAGCTTTTTAACCTTCAGAGAGCTTATTACTTACATAGGTAACAGCAAAAACAGCAAAGGTGCCCGCTCCCCACATCCCTTTTCCCACAGACCAAGACAGAAACAGAAGGGGCTAGATGACAGTGCAACATGAGAGGTGAGGTCCCCTGTTGCTGATGAGCTGATTCTCAGCGTGCAGCAAAGTAGTTTAATAGCCTGCAGTTGTATGCTAAGGAGGTAGAGATGGTGTGTAGGAAAGATGTGGCTGATGCTATCTGGGAGCTAACCTCTAAATCCTTGAAATATCCCAAGAGATAGGATGTCTTTGACCATCATGTGATTAGAGAGTTGAGACTTTTTTTTTTGTTTATTTTTTATTTATTTTGAGAGAGAGAGAGAGAGAGAGAGAGAGAGAGATAAAGTGGGGGAGGGGCAGAGAGAGAGGGAGACAGAATCCTAAGCAGGCTCCATGCTGCCAGCACAGAGCCTGAAGCGGGAGTTCGAACTCACAAACCATGAGATTATGACCTGAGCTGAAATCATGAGTCGGCACTTAACCAACTGAGCCACCCAGGTGCCCCTAGAGAGTTTGGGACTTTGAACCAGGTGATATCAGCCCAGCCTCTGGAAAGGAGAGAGGGACTCGAGACTAAGTTCAATCATTTGGCTCATGATTTAATCAAGTATGCCTCCATAAAGAAACCTGTATAAAAACTCTGAACACCGCAGTTCGGGCGAGCTTCCCTGGTTGGTAATCATACAGTGATGTGTGGGACGGTTACACATTCTGAGGATCTGCAAGTTCTGCATTTAGGAGCCTCCCAGAGATTGCCCCACATGGGTCTCTTCAGATGGCTGTCCTGCTTTGTCTCCTTTATAATAAAACTACAGTCCTAAGTGTATTGCTTTCCTGAGTTCTGTGGAGTTGTTCTAGTGAATTACCAAAATCGAGGGCATTGTGAGAACTTCTGAATCTGTGGTCAGAAGTGTGGCGGCCTGGGAAACGCTGAGCTCTCCACTGGTGTCTGAAGTGAGGATAGTCTTGCAGGGGAGACTGTGCCCTTACCACTGAAATTCGACCTAACTCCAGGTAGTTAACATTGCAGAGGAGAAGCCGGCAAACCTCTTACCTCCTTAGGACCTAGGAGATGATGAGAAACTGTCTCATAATAATCTCCTGGAAAGATATGGATTCAAATGAGAAATGGCCTTGAAGATGTTTCTCACAAGCTTCACACGGGCTCATTTTCCAAGAAGCTCACAGGACATTCTGTCAAAACTTAGCTCAGCTGCAGTGAAACTTTGCATCAAAAAGCATCTGAAAATCTGCCAAATGTTGTCCTTGACTCATGGAATCAGAGGATTTTGGCTTTTTTCTTGATGTCTTTCTTCTTTACACTTAAAACCAATTTTTTTTAATATTTATTTTTGAGAGAGAGAGAGAGACAGAATGTGAGCAGGGGATGGGCAGAGAGAAAGAGGGAGACCTCGAATCTGAAGCAGGCTCCAGGCTCTGAGCTGTCAGCACAGAGCCTGATGTGAGACTTGAACTCAAGAACCACAGATCATGACCTGAGCCAAAGTCGGAGGTTTAACCAACTGAGCCACCCAGGCACCCCATTCTTCTTCATACTTTAGAGAGACAGTGTAGGGAGTGATTAACTATGGGGACGTCCTGCCTAGGTTTGGATCTTAACTCTGTCATTTAGTAACTACATGTCCTTGATAGTGATCCATGAACTTTTCCTCCAAGGGCTCAGCTGGCTTCAGATCCTCCTAGGGGCTTTCACGCCCCTACCTTTACCTTTCTTACCTACAAAAACATCACATGGAACTATCATCTTCTCTTATGAAATGGAGATTTTCTTTTAGAATTCATGGCAGGCCCTAATTCTTCATTTTCTCATTAAAATAAACAGCTCGATGAGTAAACAAAAACCATGTTGGTGTGGCTTAATTGTTTTCCTGATAAACTAAGACTTCAAGCAAATTGCCCTCTTGAAGACTAAGTTTTCTCATTTGTAAAATGGAAATAATAAATAATAGTCACTACTGTATAGACCTCTTGTAAGGATTAAATGACTTAATAAGACCTTTAGAACAGTGCCTGGCACACAGAAGGCGCTCAATAAATATTACCTATTTTTAATACTTATATGTGTTATCTGTTTTGTTTATAGGGACCACATATTATCTTTGTAAACAGAAAAAAATAAGACTTGCAAAAATTCAAAATTTCTATTAAATACAAAACCCATGAATTTATTTTTTAATTCGCAACTAGACTAATTGGCCACATTTTTGCTTATAATCATAACATCTTATAGTCATCATATAATGAAATGGGATAACTTTAGAAAAAGCATTTGAAAACTTCAGTGAATATCTTAGATGAATATATACATATATAATATATATATTTAAAATGTATATATATGATTTTAAGTTACTTGAAATTCTTCAACCACTCTCCAAAATAAGCCGCAGTTAAATTTTTATCTCATATATATTACAAGGAAGTACATTAAAATGTTCATTTTTTTTTTATCTATGGATAACGGAATTTTGGATTTTTTCTTTATACATATCCTAAATTCTTCCAAGTCATCATATACTACTTTTTGTAATTAGAAAGAAATTTTTTATCAAAGATAAAATTATTCTGACCAATTCTTGCTCTGTACAAGAGAAAGTAGAAACAGAAAAACATTTGAGACTCCAGTGACATGAGAGATTGCTTTTGAAACATTCTGAAATTATATTTTTATTGGTTTTAACAAGATTTACAACCTACTCAAAAATGCAATAGAGTGGTCACCACAAAACAAATTTGTTTGAAAGCACTTGAACCAGCACATGAATAGTCATGACATTCAGGAACATGTCCCTGTTGAAAAACAGGTTTTTATAATTTGTGATGGTGAATGTTCTACTAACAGGATAAGCTGCATGTAGAATAAAATGGAAAGAGGTTTAAGGTAGAGAGTAAGGATGAGAAAGTATTTTAATGAAATTTCCTTTTGTTATGTTAATATACATTACAATTGAATACCAACATAAGCTTTAAATAAATCGGTAAATTCTTATACATTTAGGGATATTGAGAACATTGACTCTGAAATCAGATCGACTTTGAGTATGAGTTCTCTTGGCCCAGTCAGGTAGCCCTGGATACATTATTTAATATCGCTGAGCCTCAGTTTCCCGGTGTCTGAAATGTGAATAATAATAGTACTTGAAGGCCTTCCTGTAATAATTAAATGAAGTATAAAATACTGGTACGTTGAAAATGCTTCGTAAATAGACTCTTCACATAGGAAAGGCAACTGTCAGATTTTCTTCTACTGATGTGAAAATTAATTGCATTGTACTCCTCTTATAATCAGTGGCTCATTTATTTACTTTTTAATGTTAATTTTTTTATTTTTGAGACAGACAGCGTGCACACGCGTGTGGGAAAGGGGTAGGGAAGTGGGGGACAGAGGATCCAAAGCAGGCCCTGTGCCGACAGCAGAGATCCTGACTAGGTGCTTGAACTCACAAGCACTGAGATCACGGCCTGAGCCAAAGTTGGATGCTACCCACTGAGCCCCAGGTGCTCCTATAATCAGTTGTCTAAAAGGAACTACATAAATGGAAAAGAAACACTAGAATATATAAGAGTTAGAGGAATTGACTCCAAAGTTGTTTAGAAAATGCATTCTCCTTTAAGGCATACAATACCTTTGAGAGTTTTGCATAGAAGCATACTATACCAACCCTTTGATCTTATCAAGTGTAAAAGGAAGCAAACACAGAGATCCTAGTACACAAATACAAAATCCTTTCTACTTCAGGCCCAGCGATCTCTGAATCCTTCTGAACTACTACGTTTTAGTGTCTTCATCCCTGAACTGGACTGTGAATTATGGACTCTGGATTTATCCCATAGGAGCTAGAGTAAACTCTGCTGTTTTAAGAGTGCCCTCCTTGCACAAAGGCTCATGTCATCCCTCGAAGGACTTTGGGGATCTCAAAGTTGGCCTCAAATCTTGTCTGTGAATTAACTGAGCCCTTACAAGTACATTAGGGTACCTGATTACAAGGGTTAGTTAAACCTCCACGAAGCATTTTTCCTTCAGCGGAAAGCCTGTCTTCACAGTTCTTTTGCCCACCCCACCCCTACAGAAAGACTTCTCCGGAGTGTCAGAACGTCCCAGTTTGGACCCAGCGAGAAAGTGGGCCAGCTCTCTGTTTTGCCTAGAACCTCTGTTAGAGTGAACAGGGAGACTCCAGTTACATGGAGCCTCCCACGTGTCCAAGGCACTTTATTAGCTAACAGCTTCACTCTGTGACCCTGCTCATCTAAAAGCGGGGTCAGTAATCCTGGGTGTTAAGTATTAAAGAATGAGAGCTGCTTCTTTTCTGGCTACGGTCCCTACACTTTCAGATTTTTCCTACCATCACCCCCATTGCTACTGCTGGCATTTTCTGCTTGGAATAACTCGGTGTTACCTACGAAGCTGGTAGCCCGTCTTTCAGATTACTTATACAAAAGTTAAATATATTTGTCCTAGCGTGGAAGAATCTGTGAAAGGCTGTTTCGGCTCCTCCACATAAAGAAATGTTTACTGATTCATATGCCCAGGTTCTTCATTTTAAGCCAGCTCCCTATACTTATTTTTTTAAATTGTGGTGACCTAATCAAAATTTCTTATTAAATAGCAGGAAACGGCCGTGCATATAATGATTATGGGGAAGTCTTATATTTAGAAATTTTATCCACTAGCTTTCCTTTTGGCGCAATAAATTACTATTTCTTTAAGGCTTCGAGCTATTTCTACATGAATTTCCCTTACGAGCTACGAGCTACGGTGCCTTTTCCCTGATAGGTTTTGTTTATAGTTTTCAAGGGTCCCGCCCTTTAAATACAGATTCAACTGGTTTGTCCTGTATCGTGTGATGCTATCAGCAAGTTTCCACAGCTAGGCCTGCAATTCTTCTTTTAGATAGAATTTAGATAGGTGATCCATCAGTCCCCTGGAAAGTTTGCCGTAACAGGGTGCACAACTTGGCCAGCAGTTGCCTAATTTTACCCTTGGTGTTCTTTAAAAACCTAGGTAGATCAAGCCTGTTGATCTATCTCTTTCTGGTGTGTAAACTAGATTCTGGGCACTTCTTATTGTTTATTGATACCACCTTCCATCTGTATAGTGCTTCATGCTTTCAACCATTTTCAACTTTTTAATGGGTCCTATAGTATTAATCTTTGTGAATCAAAAGATAATTAATTTTTTCTGTACACTTAAAACTACTCAAAAAAATCTAGGGTGCCTGGGTGGCTCAGTTGGTGAAGGGTCTGACTTTTGATTTCAGCTCGGGTCATGATCTCATGGTTCATGAGATGGAGCCTGCTGGTGAGCTCTGTGGGGACTGCATGGAGCCTGTGTGGGATTCTCTTTCTCCCTCTTTCTCTGGCCTCTCCCCCACTCATAGCCACTCTCTCTCTGTCTCAAAATAAATAAATAAACTTAAAAAACTACTCAAAAATCTATTAATTTTTTTTAAATCCCCTCATTTAAAAGGGAGACTCCTGGTATTGTTTCATTAGTAAAGATGGAGGAAAAACAAAACAATTGATTTAATTTATTGGGACAGTTGCATTCCTTTCCAACACAGTTGAGTTTCCCTTATTCTCTATTTTACCTGTCTGGCGTATTTCAAGGTTCTTTTCTTGCTTTAGAGTTCCTTGCACAGTGCTTCTTAAATTCTTATTGACTATCATGTATGACTATCATCAGTTGACTTTTCGAAGAAAGCTGGAAAATGTTTACAACTACTACTGTGTATAATAACTTTTATTTATTGGCTATCTACTGCATGTCAAGCACTGTGCTTAACGTGGTATATATATATATCTCTTCAGTCAACCCAAAACGACTCTAATGGGGTGGTATTCTATATTCACTCCAACCTTACAGAGGAGGAAAGGGGAGCTCAGCAGGAATTGGTTGTTTGCCTAAGGTCCAGCTAGATTGGAATTTAGCTCTGCCTAATTCTGAACCTTTGCCCTTAAGCCCTATGCTCTTTTGCCATTTAGATGGAGTTAAATCAAGCATTTCTAGAACTACAGGCGACTAGGTTAGAATGTTGATTATCTGCATTCTGGACTCGTTCTGCCACAACTAACTACTTGATTGAGGGCTGCTGACCTAACTTATGGAGGTCTGTTCTTCATCTGTTAGGTTGAGCGGTACATCACCAGACCTTGATGTCTTTCAGTTCTATGATTCTGTTTATGTAAATATCCACCAATGCCTATGTGGTCATGGATAGGCACCGAACAAAAGCAAAAATTGTTCAAATCTGCGCCTCTTATAAACTGAAAGAGAGCAGTTTTTTATTATTCATAACAATTTCTCTACATCAGACGAACATGTTTGTTCTATTATTTTACTTTATAGTCACAAAAATGGAGGTGCTCCTTAAGCAAGACAGCCCCCTTTTTTGAGTGAGTTGGCAGTTATGTCTGTAAATGAATGTTTGTTCATTGCCATGAGTGATGCATATACATGCTCATTTCTTGACTTAAAAATTCAATAGTTGAAAGTTAGAATATAACAGCATTTATTCTCTTAATTCAGTTTGTATTCAGAACGATCTCCTGAAGAAAATTAACAGTGTCAGGGTCTGAATTTGGCTAAGTCAGATTTATTTCCCCAGAGAGTGTTTCCTTTTCTAAGCTTTTCTTGTTCTTTATCTATTTCAGCCTTTTTGTTTGTTTGTTTCCATTTTGTTTCCCCATCTCTCTCCACCCTGCTCTGCCCTGCTGTTTGTCTCAGAACACTGAAGCTGCTGGCCGCATTTCCATGACTCCCTGTGAGTTGGGAGTGGAAAGTGGGAGGTTTCTTCCTTGTCCCCCTGCTTTCGCACCCCAGCTCCCTGGTAGCTGCATCCCTCCTAATCACGTTTTCTTCCTGGTGGGTCTGCTTCCCCAGCTCCAGCTCTCAATGGGCTCTGCTGTTTCCTTTCTTTGTTCCTTCAGCCCCAGGGGAAAAAGGGCTCTCCCTCTGTAGCTGGTTGCTGGGTGCCTCATCATACTTTGTCTTTTTTCTTTTTCTTTTTAATGTTTATTTACTTTGAGGTGGGGGTGAGGGGCAGAGAGAGGGAGAGAGAGAATCCCAAGCAGGCTCTGCACTGTCAGCATAGAGTCTGATGTGAGGCTTGAACTCAGGAACCAGGGGATCGTGACCTGAGCCAAAATCCAGAGCTGGATGCTCAACCGACTGAGCACCCAGGTGCCCCAGCTTTGTCTTTTTTCTTAACCTGGCCTATATATCTTTGCATAGCCTTTTCATTAAAGTCTCTTCCTTTGAACCATCTAGGGTGAATTTTGTTTCTTCCAGAGGACACCATCTCTTACCTAAGACACTAGAACTAGAAAGAAGTACCTCTTTCTAAAGATGATATCGATTTCAATCAATGAATGTATATTGGGTACCTTGATAAACAAAGGATTATACTGAGTGCTATGAGTGGTACCAGAGGTATTCATGGCATGATTCTTGTCATTGACAAGTTTAAACTCTAGGTAGAAGGTTCCTAATAGGTTAAACAATATGTAACACAGGACTTGAAATCTTAAATTAGGTAGCTCACAGGACTACTCAAGTGACACAAGATAAAATTATCATAGGAAACACTCGCCTTCTAGATATGCCACACTTCTTATATTTTTTAATTTCCTGAACTGGAAAAGAATTTTGTTCGTTACATTTTTAAAGCTTGTTATTCTGTACTAGAAAGTATTCATGAAATGTTAACCTGGTGTGGAATATTCATTCTGGAAATATCCTAAGAGAAATGTGTCCAAAGGTACCTGCTGTATAAACATCTTGAAGGCCAAGAGGTCATTCCTCTGTGTGTGAAAAGAGTTTGTTAGCCAAACAAGAAGAACGGTGGGCCACTTGTCATTGATCAGTCTGGAACTATCCATCATTCCCCTATACCATGTAAGAACGTGACCAACTGCTGCTGACTCTTAACTTCAATGGGAGCTTCATGTGGGCCCAGAGACATGCACTAAAACCCAACCTTGCTTAGCAGTACGTTTCCCTACTTGGTTTAGAGAGAAGGCTCTGGGAACGGAAGAATGGGAAAGACCTACACTACACTCTGGTGCCTAATGTGATTATTTCGATTCAGTAAACAGGTTACTGTTTTTATGCACCTGGATGTCAAAACACAAATTTGATTATTTCAACCACAAGTCCAAAGGGGAAAGACAGAATGTTGAGTTTCTCTGCTTATGTTAGATACCAATGGGGTTCTCGATCGGAGCAGAAAAGGCTTTAGGTGCATCTTGGGGGCTTGTTTTCAAATTTGATTAGAATTCAGATAGGCAAGAGAGTAGACAGACTTACAAGAGAGAGAAACAATACAAGGGTAGGCAGAAATATGGAAATGAGCTAGGTATTACACACAGATAATGAGGAAACCTGCTTGATTTGATGACAAGGTACACTTTGAGCAGTACAAAATAATACTGGACAGACAGGATAGGGACAGATCAACTATCTGTAACTGAGCTGATGAAAGAGAACAAAGCAGGAGAATTTCAGTGTTATCAGCGATGCGATTTGTCTTTAAGTAATGCAATTTGCCTTTAAGTATGGATGTAACCACTCTGTAGAATCATGGTTGGTTAAAAACTGCGATCATATTCAGTAAGCCGGGCTTGAATTGGACAGGATCTCACAAGATTTTAGATATGGAAACTGGTTCTGAAGTCCTGTGCTAGATGTAAGAAGACAGGAAGTTCGGAAGTGCATTCTCAGCTAAACAGAGTGTAGGAATAGATCTACTAATGAGGCAACATAAGTTTGCAGCTATGGCAACAATAGTATCATTCAAGATTGCTTCCTTTCCCAAAGCAGGAGACAACATTACAATGATGTTTTTCTCTCTACACAGGAGCCTGCTTCCTACTGGCAGAGTAGGAAATAAGAGAAGCCTCACCTTTTGTTGCCAGTCATTCCATGATGGGGACTGGGTAAAGTAAGGGTCAAAGAAATAGGCATAATAATGGGTGCGCATAGGAATTTTTAAGGTCTTAGCAAGCACTGTCTTGTTAGTGCTACATTCTATGGACTTTTCCTCTCTGCCCTCCCCCTCTGTTCTCCCAATTCCAAATGAAGAAAAGTGGCACTGAAACTCATCCACCATTAGCAACTGCTGCTTAGATGTCTTTTAGCACTTGGTTCTGGAGTACCAATTATTGGAGCACTTAGCTAATAAATGCCTGCTGAGTTTCATCTCTAGATATCAGAAAATTAAATAAAAACGCCGGAAAACTGGATAGTAAATGAGCAACACTGGTTATTGAAGTGATACATGTTTTTTTCACATTAAGGTACCAGTATGATAGAACTCTCCGATCATGACAGTGCCTTGACTCGTTGAGTTAGCAGAACAAAGAATTTACACTTTACTTAACTATTTTAGGCTGTAAAAATTTCTAAGTCAGCACCGTTTTTCTCTATAAACCTGTCCGGCACACATCACATTGATGGGAAGTCAGATGAGATAATTACGTGAAGACATTTTGTAAACCGGAGAGCTCTACAATGGTCAAGGAATCATTATTACTATCATTCAATGAATCATGAAAGCATGTATTGGAAGGTGACTTGGAGGTCAGTATTTTCAAATTCTAGAAAAATGCACTTATCCTTAAGAACTAAAGGCATTGAATTAAAATTTTTGAAGTATTTATTGAGTTTGATATGTCGATAATAAAAATCTGAAGGGCTAACAATGAATACATTGAAACGGTATAATTCTATTATTTCTTTTCAATGCTCTATGGTACCATGTTCCAAGTATATACAGATACGTTTAAAAGGATATTCACTGCAACAATGGTATGGTAAAAGAAAACAAAACAAACAAAAGCAACCTGGAAACAACTCATGTGTCCATCATTATGGATCTATTTGAACAAATTATGGTACATTTATATTATGGAATGTTATATACATAAAGAAAAGAATGAAATAGACTTTCTAAATATTTACACGGAAAGATGTTCAAGAGACATTAAGGGATAAACACAATGTACAAAACAGTATGTACTGTATAATTTAGTACATTTCTGAGAGCTATATAATTATCAAGGAATTATTGAGAAAAGTCTCTCTATAAAGTAATATGTACTTGTAAACAGGAAAACATAATTGAGAAATATTTGCTATTCTTCTATTAACAATGGCTGTCCATATCAGAAGAGTTTATCTGCAGTAATTTTTAATGTTAGAATTTTTTTATAAAGAGCATATATTCCTCTTACGAGCATAAATAGTCAAGGCTTTTACAAACATATAAAATATCTGTGCTTCAAACAAAACCTAAACACGTTAATGAGTAGATAGGGTTGACTTTCAATCATATACTGAAAAAAAATATTGAAGGGTTGAATTACTAAAGCCAAATAGAGTTTAGTTCAACTTGCTGAGGCTCTTTTGGAATTGTGAGACTTGAACAAAGTGCCTCAAAATATTGATCCCACTGCCCTAAGGCACCAGGCAATAAGTTCAAAATAAGGTTCAGAGTCTCCATGGAGCTAAAACAACTCTTCCTGCTAACATAAGCTGAAACAAAGATGAGTTTTATCCTCCTGTAAGATTTTTAGCTTTTGTTTGTGACCAATAAATCAAATGTCCACATGTTTGGTGAATGCATTCTAAGCCCCAGAGAGAAATCAACTAAAATGGTTTGAACATAGGTCGAACAAGGTCAGCTTGGACCTGCACTAAAGGAAGCAGTGGAAACGACCAAAGTTAGCTTTGCTCTTTGCCGTCGAAGCAAAGTGCGAAGAGTGTGGACTGTCTGAAGGGAGATATTTCAAATACTCAGCCATTTCAGAGATAAATGATTACTTTTTCTTATTTTCCTTCATTTGTCCATCCCCATGCCTGTTAAAATACCTCCCTGACGGCTGAATAGAGAAAAAACTGTGACGTTGTTAAAATTATAATGCTACAGCTCTTTAGCAGTGCGAAAAACCAAATCTTATGCATACACATAAAATAGTAATGAAACAATGAAATCTCAGTCTGTGAGCCTGGTTAAGGTTGTAGGCGATTCAAAGAATTTCCTACTACTATTGTTTTCAAGTTTAGTCAGCCACACATTGAAATACAAAACACCCTTGGGGCACCTGAGTTCCATGCCATCAGCACGGAGCCTGCTTGGGCTTCTCTCTCCCTCTCTCTCCGCTCCGCTCGTTTATGCTCTCTCTCTCAAAACAAATAAATAAACTTAAAAAATGTTTTACAAAAACAGATGACTCCACAGAAAATACAGTTTCCTATTTCTCAAAGGATGCACATGAAGAAAAAAATCATTCAGTACTATATTCATGAGAATAGTTTGGTTGCAGACTGATTCTTCAGAACTAGTTGTAAACGCTGCACAGGAGAGGAAATTGTTCTTTAGGTATCCTGTGGCTGTCGAAGAGTTTCAGCTTGTTCAACAGACTGTTACTTGAGGCGGATGTTCACAAAATAAAAAGCCTTTTGGAATCCGAGAGCTAGCCTCCATAAGTTCACCCCGTTCCTTATGGCATTTTCTTATGAGACTATAGAGTAGATGTGGATATATTAAATTATATCCCCTTCTGGAAAAATAAGGATAAAGATAAAAAAAAAAAAAAAAAGCTCAGGGCTCCTTGAGCTGACTCAGGAGCTCGTGGCTCAGTCAGTTAAGTGTCCGATTTTTGATCTCAGTTCAAGTCTTGATCTCAGGGTCGTGTGTTCAAGCTCTACTTTGGGGTCCAAAAAAAATAAATGAATGAATGAACAAATAAATAAATAAATAAATAAGAAAACTCATATACTTTATTAAATATTTACCACAAATTCCTAAAAGCTCCTGAGGGAATCTGAGGTCCTAGACCCGTAATGCTTATAATAATATATTGTCAACACCAATATATTTATAACGTAAACATATGAAGCCATATTTAATAATCTTAGAATGGCATAAACTCCAAACCTGGATTCAAAAATATTCTAAGTGAAAAGAGCTCTTAAAATAAACTTAAGAAACTAGTCAGAAGGTAGCATGAGTTTAAATTTTGCTTGAATTGAAGATAAACACATAACATGCTTAATAGAAATTACATAAATATCTACAATATTGATAATATTGACTGTGAGGTGAGTTATAACATAATGCGTTAGAGCTATCTTGGTTTTCAACTAATTTTAATCAAAGATTATGCAACATAATTACTTTGCTTTTATTCTTGTAAAAAACAGATTCAAATGTAAGCTGTTACATAAATGTATTTGCTTCTAAATGTATAACTGAGCTGCAGCACTGGGCTCTTTATTTCTTTAGCTAAAATCTGGTGTTTGCACATTTGCTAACATTTTATACTATGTACAATGACATTCTCTTCATAGAATTATAATCAGAAATAACAGCATGTAGAAAACAAAATTAAAAAGGATTACTTATAATAATAATCCTTAAGATACAAATAGTAAAATAGTAAGAAAAAAAAATCACATCACAATAATTTCATATAACTCTTAAAAACTTCGACCCGAAAAGATTAACTTCTATCATCTTTCTTTTTTTTATTTTTTTAAAGTTTATTTCTTTTGAAAAAGAGAGAGCAAGCATGAGTGGCAGAGGGGCAGAGAAAGAAGGAGAGAGAGAATCCTAAGCAGGCTTCTCACTGTTATCACCAGGACTCAAGGACTGAACAGTGAGATCATGACCTGAGCCTAAACCAAGAGTCAGATGCTTAACCGAATGAGCCACCCAGGTGCCCCTAACTTCAATCATCTTTCTTATTCTTCATCGGCAAAATAAACATAATTATTTTAAAAGAAACTAATAATTTAAAAGTTCTGAAGAGTGCAAGTTACCTTAGTATCAAAATAAATTGAAAATAGCTTTTAAAAAGTTTTGTGTTTTTTTTTGCATTTATTTAAGTAATATCTACAACCCATGTGGGGCTCAAACTCACGACCCTGAGATCAAGAGTTGCATGCTCTTCTGGCTAAGTCAGCCAGGTGTCCCATGTAAAAAACTTTGATAAACAAAATAGACTTTTAAATCTATACATTTGGAATTCCTTTGCAAAAATTTGTCAAAAATTAAAAACACCTCTTAATTTGTAAGCAGGTGGAATAGAGAAATAAAGGCATACAGACTCTGGTGCCAGACAGCCGAAGTTTGATCTCAGGCTCTGTTTCTTATTTGCTGTGTGATTTTGGGCACATTATTCTACCTTAGCTGAGAAACTGTCCTTCAGTTTTCTTTTTCTTTTTCTTTTCTTTTTTTTTAATGTTTATTTATTTTTGAGAGACATAGAGGCACAGCGTGAACAGGGGAAGGGCAGAGAGAGAGGGAGACACAGAATCCGAAGCAGGCTCCAGGCTCCGAGCCGTCAGCACAGAGCCCGACGCAGGACTCGAACTCACAGACCGTGAGATCGTGACCTGAACCGAAGTCGGCCGCCCAACTGACTGAGCCACCCAGGCACCCCTGCCCTTCAGTTTTCTTATCTGGAAAATGGGATGATAATGATAGCAGTACTTCCTTCATAAGGTTGCTGTTAAAATTAAATGAGTTAATAAAAGTAAAACATTCAGAACCGTGGCACTTAGTAAGTGCTATATAGACGTTAGATGTTTTTTTTTATTACGGTACTTTCTTTCAAATCCTCTAAATTAAAAAGCAAGTGGTAGTTTCACAGTTCAGCTGTAGTTGATGGTTGGTTCAAAACTAACCTCATGTTCTGTCTTATGGAGCTGAGTTTTCGTAGAGAAATGTCTCAAGACAGAAATCCCAGGACTGTTACAATGGCCTTTGGCCAATGATTCCAAACGTGCTGAGTTGAATCCCGTCTGCAGGAAATGTGATGAATGAGTCAGCTGGGAGGAAACCCACCTCTTTGCTGCCGGCTGAACAAATACTGAAGTATTGTTTCATGAAGTCGCTTGGTACTGGAGGGCAAGTTTTCCAACACAGGATGTAAACCTGAAGTCACTTAAACTTTTATATCATTTTTTTTCCAGAAAGATGGAAGAGTATCAAAGCCATGGTAAAGTCATTTACCAATGCACGGTCTTATCAAAATGAAATAAAGAAGCAAAAGCCATGGGGCACCTGGGTGGCTCCGTCGGTTAAGGGTCTGACTTCTGCTCAGGTCATGATCTCACAGTCCGTTGTTATGCCCAGAATTCGGGGACCCCAAGAACCACCAGGGAGCCGAGTCCAATGCAAGAACAAAGAGCCTTTAATCGAACTAGCTCGAGCTCAATCTCCTACCGCACCGACGCAGCAGTGGGTTGAGAGAGAGGGCGTGTTCCCAAAACACAATAGTTTTAAAGGGGTCTAGGGGCAGTGGGAGGGGTGATGGTCGTGACCCTAGCCGATTGGCTGAGGAAGGGTCAAAGGTCCTGTCCCACAGGTCAAGCTTCTGCGCAGGCCCTGGGGACTCAAGGTGGAGGACACAGAACACAATGGAGTCAGTCCCAGTTTGCCCTTAAGCAAAATGGAATCAGTCCCGATTTTCCCTTACACCGTAAGTTTGAGCCCCGCGTTGGGCCCCGTGCTGACAGCTGAGAGCCTGGACCCTGCTCCAGATTCTGTGTCTCCCTCTCTCTCTGTCCTTCCCTCACTCATGCTCTGTTTCTTTCTGTCTCAAAAATAAATAAACATAAAAAAAAAGAAGCAAAAGCCAGTTTTCTGAAGACCCTACCTATCAAGGAATAAAAGCAAAATGCCTGGCAAGATTCCTGGGGTGACTCCTCACCTTCCTGTCCAGTTGCTCTCCTGTCATCTTGAGGCATTAATAGTGGAGGACTGGGTAGCAGAGTCGGATTTGCTCACACCGTCGGATTTAGTCGCACTGATTTATGTGTGGACAATTGAATGTATACCCCAAATATTTCCATAAACATGGTGGACCAGGGCTGAGTCACCTACCACCAGTTGTGGGAACAGCATCCTGGTAGTTCCTCTCCTTCTTGACTTCTGTTTTCAAATAGGATTACTAGTTTCAGAATAAGAATACTAGTTAAGATTGATTTAGAATTTAATATGTGATATCGTGCTAAAAAACTTTTTTTAAACTAGTGTGCACATTTTATAGAAGAGGAAACTAAGGCGTCAACTATACCACGGCCTTATAATTTTTTTAATGTGTATGTATTTCTTTTGAGAAAGAGTGAGAGAGCGTGAGGGAGAGTAGTGGAGGGGCAGAGAGAGAGGGAGAAACCCAAGCAGGCAATAGCACGGAGCCTGATGTGGGGTTTGAACTGACAAACCATGAGATCATGGCCTGAGCTGAGATCAAGAGTTGATGCTCAACAGACTGAGCCACCCAGGTGCCCCAAGTCCTTATAATTTTCAAAAGGAGGATCTGGGGCTCATACCAAGGCCCATAGCTTTTGCCTTGCACTGCAATCGTCTCCAGCCTCTGGAAGGAAAGAAGCATTTCTCTGTACTAAGGGCCAAGAGAGATGCGAATGTACCTGAAAGTGAACGCAAGTGGTCTTAGGCAAACGTTTTGAAAAAACGCATCCATTTTCCATACCTGCCCCCTTCCACTTCTGTACCTTTCTTCTACATTGTTATATTTCTCCTGTGATCTGGAGTACAAATCTAAGAAAGCTATTAATTTCTGGTATGGCATTTGCTAATACAAAATAAAATTTGGTGATCTAATCGGGCCACAGTTCCCTACCCCCGAATTTTCCACAGGTATTACGCCAGCTCCAATCCCTCATACTGTGCGATGCTCGGGTCGCCCTGGTGCTGGTCAGCAGAGAGAGGAGACCGTTCTGGCGCCCTGAATGAGCCCTAGCACAAGTCCTTTCTTTGCTCTTTCACTGCTCAGCAATGGCCTTCTCCAATCAGCTCCAAAGTCTCTCAAGAATATAATGCTGATGTCCTGGAGGGTTCTCCGCCAAATGTATCAGGCTTTACGCTTGGTTCTGATTACTAAAATACAGATTTTAATGAATGAACTATTTAAAATTCTGGTTTCTAAAAACTTTTTTTGAAGCTGTGGTGACAACCAGCATGGTCTTAAGTTTGTATTTATACACAGCTTCTTAGAAACAGACTTCTGGGGCAAAATGACTATCATGTATTCTGGTTTGCAAACCAGCGTGTTTGGTTGTCATGTAACATTAGTGCCTTGAGACCATCTAACCTGATGCTTTTACTCTAGAGATGAAGAAATGGAAATCCCTAGAAGCTGAGAAATATTCTAAAGTTATGCAATTTATTAATGCCTGTAACAGAATTAAATCCGGGTCTTCTCATCATATCTCTTTTGGAGAACAAACAACAAGGCCAAAGGCAATATGATGTGATGGAAAGAGCACTTGGTTTGAGATAAAGAGAAGTAGGTTCAGCGCACCTGCGGGGCTCAGGCAATTCAGTGTCTGACTTCCGCTCAGGTCACGACCTCACGGGTTTTGAGCTGGAGCCCTACATCAGGCCTCCGCTCTCAGCGCAGAGCCTACCTCAGATTCCGTCTCCCTCTCTCTCTGCCCCTCCCCTGCTTGTGTGTGCACTGAACTCACTCTCTGTCTCCCAGAAATTAAACAAATTAAAAAAAAAAGAGAGAACTTCGTTCAATGTCTAATTCTTCCACTAACTATGTGACTTTAGATTCGACTCTTACCCTCTTTGGACCAATTTCTCCAACTGTAAACTGATGGATTTGACTTAGAATTGTCCAATATTATAGCTGGGAGCTGCACATATGGCTAGTGATCCCTTGACACGGGGCTAGTCTAAATTAAGATGTTCTCTAAGTACAAAATATCTACACGGTTTCAAAGACTTAGTACTAAAAAAGAATGTAAAATATCTCATTACATAGTAATTTTTATATTAATTACAAATCGAAATGATAACATTTCACAAATATTGAATTAAATAAAACACATTACTAAATTTTTTTCCTGTTTCTTTTCTTTTTTCTTTATTGTGCCCACAAGGAGGTTTTATTTATTATTCTTCTTTTTTAAGTTTATTTATTTTTCAGAGAGAGGGAGAGAGACAGAGCACAAGTCGGGGAGGGGTAAAGAGAGTGGGAGACACAGAATCTGAAGCAGGCCTCAGGCTTCGAGCTGTCAGCAGAGAGCCCAACGCAGGGCTTGAACCCACAAACTGGAAGATCGTGACCTGAGCTAAAGTCCGATGCTTAACCCACTGAGCCACCCAGGTACCCCTACAGCAAGTTTTTAAATTACGTATATGGTTTGCATTATCTTCCTACCAGATACACTACCATAAAAGATCTCTCATTTTCCTTTTAGGTCAGAAGTCAGCAACCTGTTTCTGCAAATGGCCATATCATAAATATTTTGGGTCTTGCGGACCGGATGGTCTCTGTTGCGACTACTTAATTCTCTCCTTGCAGCACTAAAGCGACCACAAACAATATATACGAGTGTGGCTATGTTTCAATAAAACTTTACACATATATACAAATGTGTGTATTTATACAATAGATAGAGATGGATGTGGCTGTATTTCAATAAAACCGTAGTTCCAATGTAGGCAATGGGCCAGATGTGGTCTGTAAGCTAGCTATAGTTCGCTGCCTACACTGTATGAGTCTATTCATTCTTTATTGACTAAGAGGCTATTATTATTTTAAAATATGTGGAATGAGGACTCATCCCCTGCCTTCAGTGTAGGGGAGCCAGAAGCACGAACACACAGGCCAGCATGGTACAGCATAAATAACACCATGATCAAGGGGGTGACGAAGGCTTTGTAGAGGGGAGTGACAACTGAGCTAGAGGCCTGAGGGATGAATCAGGAAGTATCTAGCTTTAAACCATATAAATATATCTGTGGAAACCTGAGAAGGCGCCTAAGGGGATGTGTGTAAGGGGGTGCAAGAGTACTATGGTGGACCATATCATATGTGGATGCTACGATAGTATGTATTGGATGGGAGTTCTGAGGGGCAAACATGGCACCTTGGGGGCCGGCCCTGAGTGCAGCCGCAGCTGTGGGGGCAGCCAGGCTGGCCGGGGTGAAGAGGCCCTGGAGAAGCATGGAAGCAGCTGCAGAAGTGATGAGCGGGCAACCTCTGGGTAACTAGCTCAGTGTGGTTTGCGTTAGAGGCTGAGAACCTAGCTCTCCATATCACAGGAGGGCCAGGCAGGCTTCACAGGTCCTGTCGGCCTCGCAGGCAGATGCACACGAGGAGGCGACAAGAAGTAAAGGAAAGGGAGGAAAGTAGGTGAAAGAAAAGGTGAGGCGGAAGCCAAGGTCTCCACAGAGGGAACAAATTGCTAATTGCCCTAAGAGACCCTTGGAGAGGCTGAGTTGGGCCTGACAGAGTAAGTCTAAAGGTCCTTGGCCCAGGCTACACACTAGAATGTCTTGTGCAATTGGAATTTTTTTTAAGTTTATTCACTTATTTTTGAGAGAGAGAGAGAGAGACAGAAAGAATCCCAAGCAGGATCCACACGGTCAGTGCAGAGGTTGACATAGGGCTCGATCTCACGAACTGTGAGATCATGACCTGAGCCTAAATCAACAGTTGGATGCTTCACCAACTGAGCCACATGGGCACCCCTGGAATTAAAACAAAAAAAATTACTGATGCCCTGGCCCCACTCCCCCAACATTCTGATTTACTTCGAATCAGAGGCCTATCCGTTAGCAACTTAAAAAGACGATTCCAGTGCATAACCAGGATTGAGAGTGACTGGTTTGGCTGATTGGAAGTTGAAGCAATGCCCTATGAGTATTTGGCTTGGTCAGAAGATACTCAAGAGAAAGCAAGGCAGAGCAAAACAGAGAATCTAAACTCATTTTTGGTGTGCTGAAATGAGGCTAAGTTCCTCACCTATAAAGTAAGATGCATATCTGTCCTTAGAATTACTGCAATGGCTACATGGAATAATACATTTAAAAATACTCTATCTTGGGGTACCTGAGTGGCTCAGTGAGTTAAGCGTCCAACTCTTGATTTCGGCTCAGGTCATTATTTCATGGTTCATGAGATCAAACCCCACATCAGGCTCTGCACTGGCAGCATAGAACCTGCATGGGGTTCTCTCTCCCTCTCTCTGTGCCCCTTCTCTTCTCATGCATTCTCTCTATCAAAATTAACAAATAAACTTCACTCTCATTTTCACATGTGGGAAAACAATGACAATCACATGCTATATGAATCCACAAATATTTATAGTTGGCTAGTACTGTTACTTACTGTGTATGAAATGTAGCAGCATGCAAGAAATCTCTGTCTTTATCTGAAATAACTGAAATCAGATGGGTTCACCGGAGATTTTTGGTCCCATAGGGGTCTTCTGTGCGTACCCACACCTCCTTCTGGGGAATCTGCCCTGCTCAGTTTGTTGACCAGTTAGACGTTATTTTCTACCCCATGACCCTTCTTCCCCAGTGCCAGACATAGATGGTGGTGCCCAAACATGGTATCTGATCTAGAGATCACCAGGTCAGTGACTTGTCTGTGGCTAATGAAATGCGCTCTATGATGGCAGACATCTTTATCTGTTTCGTCCAGGGCTCTTACCTCAGGATCTAGAAGAATGTCTAGCATATATTATATATTCCTTAAATATCTGTTGAATGAACGTGGCTCGATGAGCTGGGTCACTTGGGGTTCTCTCTTGTGGACCTGAAATTTGAGAAAAAAGAGGAAGTTGTGGGGGCAAGAGGTAAAAGAATGTTGGAAACCTGAATTGTAGCCAAAATTCATGTGCAAGTTATCAGGAAATTGAAACAAATGGAGCTAGGAGAGAAGGAAGAGAAGGAGGCAAAGATGTGACAAGAAGCCAAGAAGAGGTTCTGTGCCCCATGTGTACTTGTATCCCACGAGGCTTCCTGTGCTTAGAGCCCCTACATATCGCCTTGGTGGCTTAAAAACAACTCGCATCCCCATCTCATCCCTGGAGTTAGCTTTCGTAATTCTCTGTTTCTTCTAATTATAAAAGCTCTAACTTAAGTAATAATGTCGTATTTGATACGGTAATGAAATAAAGTGATAAGAACTGCTTACATGATACTAAAAGAAGGGTGCTAAACTGGCATACAGAAAGGATTAAAATTTGCAAAAATAGGCGGGATGCCTGGGTGGCTCAGTCAGTAAGTGTCTGACTTCAGCTCAGGTCATAATCTCATGGTTCATGAGTTCAAGCCCCACATCGGGCTCTGTGCTGACAGCTCAGAGCCTGGAGCCTGCTTTGGATGCTGAGTCTCCCTCTCCCTCTGCCCCTCCCCCACTCACAGTCTGTCTCTCTCTCAAAAATAAATAAAACATTAAAAAAAATTTTTTTAATTTGCAAACATAGAAAAATAAGATTTATAAAATGAAATCAGTTCAGGGACTAAGAATACATGAAACTATACATTCACTCAACAAACATTAGTGTGTACAAGGTAAGCCATTGTGCTACCCACTAGAGATAGCAACATAAGATGCTCAACCCTCTTTAGGAATCAACAGCCTAAAAAAGTGCAACAAATTAAAAAAAAAAAAGATCCAAACAAATCGAAAGGGAGCAAACAAAAGGGAGACATTTTGAACTAAGATATGAAGCATCCATAGAATCTTGCCAGCAATAAATGAGAAGATTCTGCAGCAATATTCTACTAGCGTTGCCGAGTGGGAGGAGGAAGCCATTTTAGGCAGGAGGAATAAATGTGCCAATGCATGGAGGCAGGAAAAAACACAACCATGGGGTTATTGTGAAGTACAAGAAGGGACAGCAGAAGATAAAACTGAACAGGTAGGCAGCGCTAGATGGGGACAGAATTGAGACTTCATTCCGCAGGTAACTAGGAGCCATAAAGAACACGGAGCCCTGGAAAGACATGATTACATCCGCACAAGAGAAATTTCACTCTGGTGGTGGAGTGGTTTGAATGAAGCCCTAGGATAGTTAGGGGTGGGGTTAAGTGGGGGGTGAGGGGGTGAACCAGAATGGTGCAGAGAAAGATCTGGATATGAGAGATGGGAGGTAAAACTATCGAGACTTACTAATGGATAAAGACAAGACTGATAGGTTTGTATAGACCAAAAAAACCATGAGGTTGAAAAAACCATCATTAACATTTGGAAACAACCTTGGCAGTCTCTGAAAAGAATGTAACACACTCTTACTTAAACATCAGAACAGCACTGTGGGAGAGCCATTGTTATGATTAAAACTCCATTTTATAGAAAAGAAGTGTCTGAGAGCTGTAGTGACTTGCTCAAGATCACTTAGATTTTAAGAGGCGAAGCCAGAGCTAAAATGACTCCAATGCCATTCTTTCTCCTTCATTGGGCTGTGTCTATGGAAATCAGGTGAACAGATAAGAGAGAATAGAAATAACTTTCTCAAGGTACCTCTACTGTTGAAAGACAACAACAACAACAACAAAAAGACAAAACATTAAACTTCTGTCAAAGTATTTTTATAGAATTAAGCTTATTTTTCATGTATGCATTAAAATGCCCAAAGAACTAAAACATTCAGGACTCGGATTTGATTCTTTTTCTTCATATATTGATTTTGTGTTTAAATTCAGAGGAGGTTGGAGTCTTCGTTTTTCTTATTTTCCTCTCTTTGAAGAAAAATGACATTTTATAGTTTTGTGAGCAGGGTTATTTTTCTTGTCGCGATTTTATACCCCATTTCAAAAATAGCATGTGCTGTATTTCACAGAGCCCTGGTAGCCAGTTTCTGATGATACTGCACCGAGTCTTTACGTAACACTGCTCTTCGAAGGTACATGATATTTTTACCAACATTCAACTCACTAATCTTTATGATGTCCTTGTCATTTCAAAAAGCATCAAGAATGTTATTCCTTCCCTGCAAATAGAGAAACTCAGGTTTAAAGTGGTTAAGTCTGTTCACGAGTTTCCAAAGAAGATCAATGCCGTTCTCTTTTATTTTCAAACCACTGGACACATCAGGCTCCAGCTGGGAAAAAAAATGTATTGTTGTTTGTTAGATTCATGCTCACACTCACGTCACCTGTTTCAATCCCTTCAATTGCCTACTATGGGTTAGGTCCTGTGTAAGTTATTTTGTTTAATCCTTCGGAATTCTCCAGTCTTTTACCCATCTAGATATGATTAATGGCATTAATTTAGTAGAAGAGAGATGAATTAATTGATTTTTTCTCCAGCTTGGGCAAAGAAAACAGAACTTTTTTTCTCGCTTTGTATTTAAAGTGAGTTGCATTTGCAGAAAATAAGTGCAAAAATTATAAGTGTACAGTTCAAAGACATTATTATTAAAACCAAATGTCAATTCTTGTCAGTGAGAAAAATAACTTGTTATTTAAGTGTGTGTTTTCAAAAATTTTAGTAACTTCACAAAATGCTTCCTTTAATTTTCAAACATTTTAATTACGATACCTAAAATACATGAAGCAGGAAAGTTTTGGAGAGGCCTTAACCACCATTTTAAGGTGGATTCTCTAGTTGCAAGGCTAGAAAGAACCACTAGGGGGCGATCAAAACTGTCATTTTCCAAAAGTACGAAATCACTGGATTAGAGTTTTAGACCTGGAAATGACCCAAAGGTCATTAAATCCAAACTTCATATCTTATAGACCTGAAGGCGGATTCCAACTTAAATGACCTAATTTTCCCGAGATCACACACCCATGTGTAAATAGAGGCCGCTGAGAAGTCCAGCTTTCTTGTGTCTGCACAGCCATATTCTCCTTAATAGTAGTCAGACTTCAGGTCTTCTTTCCATTACTCGGCAAACACTTACCATCATTTGGTAAACCATTTCATCGACTCTTCCATCCTCTTAGCTCTTGTTTCCTATCTAGAAAAACCTGGAGGCTTGTGTTACGTTTCTTGGAGCTTCTCCCAGTGAGTTTGCTGCTATTAAGTACGTTTTGAAGCCAGAACAAGTGAGCAAAGCATGAGCTCTCCCGTTGTATCATTATTCAGCAGGAATATCAGCACGAGCATCATCAAATATCTGTTCTCTGAAAACTGTGGTTTGGCATTGCTTTGATTTGTTAATCTAACTATTTTGATGAATACTAAAGGTTTCTACTTTTAGATTTATATTCTAGGGAAATTTGTGCACATGTACTCCAGGAGATGTGAATAAAAATGTTCACAGGAGCACTGTTCATGAAGACACGAAAAATGGGAAACAGCCCAAATACTCATCAGGAAAATGGATTACAAGATTGTGGTCTATGCATATAGCGGAATACTACAGAGTAGCAAAACCGGATGAATTACAACTTTGCATATCAATGGAGGATAAATCTCAAAAACATGTTGAACAGAAAAACAAATCATACAAGCCTAGATCTGTATACCAAGATATGTATGTGTATTTCGCAATATCAATTGCGAAAGCTGGCACCATTAAACCGTATATCTCTTAGAGACACACGTATATGATAAGTCAGTTGATGAAAACGAGAGACGGTTAACAAGGTTTTAACATGTGGTCACTTATGGGATGGATAGGGAGGGGGACATCCCTGGGGAGAGGTACCAAGGAAACTTCTAAGGGACTGGTAATGTTCTATTTCTTAAGATGAATGGTAGGTACATAACTATTCTTTTATTATTCTTCTTAAAATGCATATATATATTTATATTTATATACACACAATGCATATTTGTATTTATATATATTTATATACACATACAGTTATGATGTATTTCACAGTAAGAAAGTTTAAATGAAAGAAAGCTAATAATATTTTCCGAATTAACCTGGAAATTCTAAATTGCTGATACAAAGGTACATCTTTTCTTTTTTAATGTTTATTTATCTTTGAGATAGAGGCAGAGCATGAGCGGGGGAGGGCAGAGAGAAAGAGGGAGACACAGAATCTGAAGCAGGCTCCAGGCTCTGAGCTGCCAGCACAGAGCCTGACACTGGGCTCGAACTCACAAATCATGAGACCATGACCTGAGTCAGAGTCGGACGTTTAACCAACTGAGCCACCCAGGTTCCCCTACAAAGGTACATCTTAAAAACTGTTTTCTTTTTCATTTAGAATTAAAGCTTGGTTTTAACTTGTATCTCAGAACATATTGAGAATTAAACATAGTACAAAATATTGCAATAAAGACCATGTTTTAAGAAATACACTTATACTAAGCATGGGTAGGCTAAATATAGCTAGGTCTGATGTTGTTGGATATAGCTATATTTATGTTGGGCCAACACATTTGGAAAACCAAACATCCTCTTTTCATTGATGTTTCCAGAAATATGACGTATCTGGTGAGTCTTACACTGAAAACCGAATCAACTTGGTCAATTTTTCCTATTCCTTGTTTTAGATGTGATATTATAAAAGTTGAAATTGTCAAAAAGAAGGGCAGACATATTCTATTATCCACTTTAATATATCTTCAGCCATTTGGGGAACTGAAATTTTTTTTTGCTGAAATAAACATGGCCTTAAACAACCATATGTGCACGTATTTTAGAAATATTATATGGAAATTCTTCCCTATTACCACGTGTGTATTTATTATTGTAGATTATTGTATTCTATGAATTGGAATGCTTATATTCTTAAGCTCGGCAAAAGTAAAGACTCTTGTCTGATGGACAGAGCAATTCTCTATGTCAGTTCTTAGGGGAAGAGGTAGGAGCTTATATGGGAAATCAGAACTGAAAGGACAAAGGAGACTGAGGTGATAGACACGAAAGCTGGATCTCTCTTCCTCTTGACATAGAATTTGAATATTCTAGATGCCCAGTCAGGGTCTCCACAACTATAGGATACATGTGTACAAAGTGGGAAAAGGCACTAAGTCTTCCTCAAGACATTTTACTTTCAATGATTATAAAATTATAATGTGTTGAATATGTAACAAGGCAGTTAGCTGCTAGGTGCCAGAAAGTCATTTTGATAAATATAAAAATATATGATGTCTATAATGTGAATGGTACCTCCTTATATATGATATCTTTGTGCAGTGCCCAACCCACAGAGTCCTGGATCTGGGATTGTACATCTTGAGGTGGGCACTTGTCTATGGGATATACCATGATGAGGGAGATTCGAAGCTAGAAGGAATCCATGCAAAATTTCTTTTCCTAAGGCCTCGTGTGGTATAGGGAGATATCTTTGAGAAAGCAGACTCTACCTTGGATACACTTTATTTTGATTTATTCCTTTTTAAAAAAAATTATCTTCTATATTTTGCTCTTTTTTTTTCTTTTTGTCCCACAATCCAATTTGGTCTCAACAAAGAGGAACAATTTCTTCTCAGCAAGCTAGAGTGGTAGCAAGGTAATCAGTCGGGGGTGAAACCCCAAGTGGGGGAGCAGAGGTCCTGCTGCCCTTCCTCACCAGGAAATTTACCCTGGTTCCGGACTCAAAATTTCTAGATGTTGTTTCCTTATGGACGCTCCCTGGAATTTTATGTTGCGAGGAACCAAAGACTGTGAGTTTTCAAAAGACAAATACAGGGGCAGAGTTCAGATGCTTCAGATTTTAATAATAGCTGATAATAGTAATACTCATTAAGCACTAATTATGAACTATGCTAAAATGTTTTACATGCTTATGTATTTTATTTTTTTTTATTTTTATTAAATTTCTTTAATGTTTATTTATTTATTTACTTTTAAATTTTTAAAAAATGTTTATTTATTTTGAGAGACAGAGAGACAGAGTGTAAGCAGGGGAAGGGCAGAGAGAGAGGCAGGTACAGAATCCGGAGCAGGCTCCAGGCCCTGAGGTGTCAGCACAGATTCCGATGTGGGGCTTGAACACACAAACCACGTAAGAGCATGACCTGAGCTGAAGTCGGACACTTTCACCGACTGAGCCATCCAGGAGCCCTCATGCTTATGTGTTTTAATCTTTGCCACTACCACATGGAGTAGGTCTACTAATGGAGGAAAACGAGGTTTAGGACATTTAAGTAACTTTTCCCAGAACACACAGAAGTGTCTGGCAGAGGCTAAATCAAACCTAGGTCTGCCCGTGTGATTGCAGAGCCTAGATTTACCACTACGTAATCAAAAGTAGTCTTTAAAGATCTAATACTTTAATAAATAGACTGAGGCTGAGACAGATTGTACGTGAAGCTGTTGAAACTTTAGCTTCAGACCCCCTCACTTGCATGGGTCACTTTCACGTCCCCTGAGACATGCTCACATAGTCTCCTGATTTTGTAAAATGTGAAGGCATAATTTTGGTATTCATTTTCTTAAAGTAGCTTCCCCAAATTGTGCAAGCTTAGGGCCTCACAAAACATGACCTCTCCCTGGCTGTCTTAGTCTCACAGGAATAAAAACAGTCTGTCAGTTAGGACCAATCTAATTCATCCAGTTGTTATTCATTCAAGGGCTTTTGGAGAGTTGTTCTGGACATTTGAAACTTATGTTCCTACCCTATGAACACTTGTACGATCATCTGTGTAACTCGCCAGAATATGACTCCTTAAAGGCAGACAACATAGTTTTTGAACCTGTGTTTCTTTGACACTGAACACATTAAGCTCTTAGTAAATATTTGTTGAATGAATGAACATGAGATTCATTAAAAAAAAAATCTATTTTCTTCCCATAGTACTATTGACTTAAAATCTACATACGGAGAGTTAGACTTTGTTTTAAACAGTTAGATGGTGGAGCTGTTTTCATTTAGCCAGATCAATGGGTTCAGATTTGAATTTAAGAGGGTCTGTTTCTTTCTTCTATTTTTTTAATGTTTATTTATTTTGAGAGAGAGCACAAGCAGGAGAGGGGCAGAGAGAGAGAGAGGGAGAGACAGAATCCCAAGCAAGTTCCTTACTGTCAATGCAGAGCCTGACACAGGGCTTGATCTGACAAACCATGAGATCATGACATGAGCCGAAATCAAGAGTCAGACACTTAACCAACTGAGCCATCCAAGTGCCCCAACAGATTCTATTTCCGATGACAGGACTGGAGGTAGGGAGGGGAGCAGGAGAAGTTCTGGGGAAACATAGAGTCTTTAATAAACAAATTACAGAGGTTAGGTTGGCCTGATGCTTTTCAGGCATTCTGATTACTCTGCCACGGATGTGGGGTTTCATGTCGGTAGGGGGCTAAACTAAGTTCTCCACGGAGTCGTCTTATAGCTGTGCCCTGTGAGGTGGGCTAGGAGGGAAGTATTTTGGGAGGGAAGAGCCTGTCTTGGAGGCATCAGGAATTAGTACCTGTCCCTCCTCTGAAAACAGGTAAATGGGAAGAGGCGTTGTAAAGGGAACAAGGGTGGCAGGGGAGGATAATTGGTGTTAGGCTTGATCTCAAGCATCAAATTGACTGGGCATCAAGGTACCCAGACGTTTGGTCAAACATTATTCTGGGGGTGTTTATGAGGATGTTTCTGGGTGAGATTAGCATTTCTTTTTTGTTGTTGTTGTTGTTGTTTTAAATAATTTATTGTCAAAATGGTTTCCATTTAACACCCAGTGCTCATCCCAACAAATGCCCTCCTCTGTGCCTGTCACCCACTCTCCCCTGTTGTTTTTTAAAAAACAATCCCTATACCCAACATGGGGCTTAGACTTAGAACCCTGAGATCAAGAGTCATATGCTCCACCAACTGAGCTACTCATGAAGCCCTGAGGTGAACATTTCTGACTGGGCCGGAGTAAAGCATTTTGCCCTGTGTAACGTGGGTGGGCTCAGTCCATCAGCTGAGGGCCTGAAGAGCGAAACGGCTGCCCCTCCCACATATAAGGGGAAATTTCTCTTGCCTGACTGTCATCCAGCTGGGAAGAGTTTTACTGCCTTCGAACTCTGAATTGAAACATTGAATTGAAACGTTGCTTCTTCCTGGGTCTCCAGACTCACGGACCTTCCTTATAGAACTACACCGTCCACTCTCTTGGGGCTCCAGCCTGTTGACTGCAAATCTTGGGTTTTGTCAGCCTCTATAACCACGTGAGCCAATTTCTCATAATAAATTTCTTTGTGTATCCGTATCTATACTTATATCCATATGTATCTCTATATTTATCTGTCTCTTTATCTATCTGTCTTGATATCTCTATATCCTATTGGTTCTGTTCCTCTGGAAAACCCTGATTAATAGAGCTGGAAATAAGGGTCTGAGGGGGCAAACATACAGGTTTCCTATAGTCTGCCTCTGCTTCATATTAGAAAGAGCTGGATTTTGGTCATCTAAAAGACATATCAGGGGCATCTGGGTGGCTTAGTCAGTTGAGGGTTGGACTCCTGATTTTGGCTCAAGTCATGATCCTGGGGTCGTGGGATCAAGCCCCGTGTCAGGCTCCATGCTGAGCATAGAGTCTGGTTGAATTTTTCTCTTTCTCTCCCCCTGCACCTCTCCCTGCCTTGTACTCTCCCTCTCCCTTAAAAATAAATTAAAAGAGACTCCACCAAAAAGGTCTTTCTAAGGAGTGATGGTGGACCACGTAAAACTTCAAGCTGAGATGCAGTACGTGGAGTAGGAAGTGGTGAAGAAGTCAGAAAGCCTCCCGCACCAGCTAGAGAACACTACTTTTGTTCTTTAATCCACCCCCTCTGTTGATAGGACCATAGAAGAGCCACGATGAGCAGTTAGAAAGTGTAGGAGGAGATAGATCTAGAAAAAAAAAAATACCCCTTCATCATCGCAATATAGGTAGATCTAGAAGGAAAGAATACCACTTCATGCCACATGAACCCACCCTGGCCTTTCCCACTTGAAGCTTGCGAGCTTGATTCAGGCCTGAGCATGGAGAGAGGGGACAGTGGGGTCATGAAACTCTGCATCAAATGACAGTATAACATGTTAATATGAGCTTTTTAATACTGAAATATGGCCAGAAAAGATCCCTGCCTAAGATTTCATCCAAGGATGGAGGAGAATAATTGGACAGAAGAAGTTTGAAAGAAGGGTGAAGACAGAGTAAAGCTTCTTTCTTTTGCCCTTGACCGAGTCCAGCTTATTCAGTTAACCAGGCATATGCGGTTAGCCAACAGAGAAATTTTGGGAGTGCTAATTTGTAAAACTTCCTTATGACTACCATTACTATTTTATTCCGGAAAGTATAATGGAGACCTAAGAGGGCCCTTGATTTCAGCCCTGGGGGATTTGCTTTCTCTTTTTCTTTCCTCCAATGACTCTGCCAAAGGCCAGCAAACTCATTTCCTGAATCAGTTGGATGATTCAAAATTTCTCATCTCCAAAGCATGGCCTTAAAATCCTTTAAACAGAAACTGAATATTGTAGCTTTGTATGTATCATTGTGATAATGTAAGCATCAAAATGACACCAAGACGTAATGAGCCAACGAGGTCCGTGATTAATTCAGGAAGGTAGGAGTCTGTTGAAGAGGAGGGGGTGGTTCCTGCCAGGATTCTAAATGCTTTTCATCAAGGAAAGTTGTATCCTCATGAGATGCAGATCACGATAGTTGCAGGGCTATAGCTTTCCAACACTGCACCTATTTCTAGGAAACAATACATGTGCCCTTAAGTATTCATAACGATCTCTGAGTGTTTAGCCACCGGCTGCTTTTTGCCAGGCGGCAAAGTTCTCTGCTAAAACGTTGTCAGATCATCAACCCACAAGCTATAAACCACCTACCCGCTAGCTCTGTTCTTGAACACTAATTTTCTTTTAATGCCTGTTTTTTGTCCGGGAGGTGGGGGAACAGGGAGCTATTTTGATGATTTATAGCATCTGCTTGATCTCCAATATTTGATTTGTTTAAATATGGAGCCTGGTATTCAGAAGACACTTGAAAAGTTTGCAAATAAATGGATATCTCTTCTGGAAATTGAACCGAGGGGATGATTATTCAGTCGCCTTGGTTTCTTCTTGTTTGTCTGAAGGTGGGGGATCAGAGAGCATCAAAATGGAAGTCACCTGTTATGTCAGCCTAAACTTTAACACACAAACAGACCATTATATCTCCTGGATCAGTAGTAGAGTTTTGGTTTTCCAAAGCAGCTTCTGCATTCTCAGGACCCTAATTAAAGGGCAGAATTTTAGGTCCACCAGTCTTATCTTGAATTTTCTACATGATGCTTCTATCACATGTCCACGTTCTAAGTCTCAGTCCTTTGCAGGAAGGTTTCTTTCTTCTGCTTCCATTCTTTTCTTTTTCTTTCTTTCCTTTTTTTTTTTTTTTTGGTCTGACATATACAAAGGCATGTATCTGAAGGAACGGTGATAGCTCACAGAATCTCAGAATTTCTGAGAAACCAGAAAACCAGGATCCGCAAACAAGGAAGAATAGGAAGGTCAGTCGAATAGAACCACAGACCAAGCCACACTCCAGCATCATCTGGGAAAGGTACGAGTGCCCCTGCCAGGTGAGAAACCCTGTAGCTTGGCACCGCTGCCAAAGGCTCCATGACTTTTGCTGCCCCTGGAAACAGGTGTTACATTAAGGATTTTTTTAAAAGTAGAGTTGACGTACAATGTTACATTAGTGTCAAGGGTACAACAGAGTGATTCAACAATTCTACACATTATGCGATGCTCACTCCTGGATGTGCAGTCATCATCTGTCATCTACATTGTTAGAATATTATGGACTGTATCTCCTATGCTCTACTTTCCATTTCCACGTTTTTTTGGTTATTTAATTAATTAATTAATTTTTTTAAGATCTTATTTTTAAGCAATCTCTACACCCAATGCGGGACTTCAGCTCACAACCTCAAGATCAAGAATCACACACTCTACCGGCTCAGCCAGCCAGGTACCCCTGCATGACTTATTTATTTTATAATGGGAAGTTTACACCTTTTAATCCCCTTCACTTATTTCACCCATCCCCCACACCCCTCCTCTCGGACACACACACACACCCGTTTGTTCTTGCTTCCATTCCTACCTTCCCGGTCTCTGGTAACTCCTCATGTGCTGATAAAATGCTTATGTCTTGTAGTTGCAGATTCTGTTTTTCAAAACAGAAAGATGAGAACCTCAGTATTACCGGTAACGATTCAGAACTTCACAAAAAGTTCAGTGGGCACCTTTCCCCTGCATATCAGAAGCCTGGCTACAATGTATGACTTTATCTCTTTGGGTCACGTATTGTGACATCATCATTGCTTGTTGCCATTCTAGCCCAGGAAATTTAAAAAGGCTTTTTTTCTGTTTGCTTTCACTTCAATTGAGGTAAGTAGTCAATAACTATTGGGGCCTAAAAGGCAACAATGCAGGCAGCGATGTGTGCAAGAGCTAGGCAGAGAGAAAAAGAGCAAAAATAGAAAGTAATGGAATTAAGTGAAAGCAAGAGAAAGACGAGCAAGCCAAGAGGAAGAGAAGAACGAGAGATAACGAAGAGCAAGATGGGATTATCACACATGCTGGAGATGACCTGTGATCTCATATTAACCAATAAAAATCATAGATAATATACAGGCCTTCTGCACTTTCTTATAATGGGGAAATCTTGAGAGCATTTCATTTTCCTTGGTGTATTTGATAGTTTTGGCCTCGGTCATTTAATTTTTGAAACAGGAGATGATAAGTTCTCGGGATTTTGAAGCGAATTACGTTAAATCAGATACAGTAAACAAAGCGGTTAGCCCAATGCCCGGCGTATTGTAATTGTAATTGCCCAATGAGATGTTTGATTCCCCTCCCTTTGTCACAATAGGTGAATGCTTTGTCACGAAAGGAAAAGAGCGTGAGGAAAACAAAAACGAAGGCAACAGGATGAAATCTGTACGTAATGACATAACCGCTTTTATCTACGAATTCTAAACTCTTTTCCTCCACAACTTCTTTTATCAGGGCTGTCAGCAAATAATAGTATTAGCTGATTTGAGTTCTTCCTGTTCTGCTTCCTCTATTAGAAGAGACAGTATTTGCTCTGCTTTGGGGAGGGGGGAGGGGAGGGTTGTTTTCACGGAAGTCTGTTATGCTGCGCTAAGGGAGTGGACTGTACTCTGCAGGCTGAGGAACCAGCAGCGTTGTTCAAGCTCAGAAGGGATCCAACAGGCTTTTCACTCTCATTTCTTTCTTTCTTTTTTTTTTTTAAGCGTTTACTTATTTTTGAGAGACAGAGAGACAGAGTGTGAGCAGGGGAAGGGCAGAGAGAGAGGCAGACACAGAATCTGAAGCAGGCTCCAGGCTCCGAGCCATCAGCACAGAACCCGATGTGGGGCTCGAACTCACAGACTGTAAGATCATGACCTGAGCTGAAGTCGGACACTTAACTGACTGAGCCACCCAGGCGCCCCCAGGCTTTTCATTTTCAAATGTCCACCTGAAGTAGGAATGGAGATGAGAAGAGTGAGGCCGCAAGCTAGAAATCTTTTATTTGGCTACAATATGCACTCAGGGCCTATTTTATGTTAGGTGCTAGGGAGCCAAGGTCCCTGATCACTTGGAGCTGACTGCATAGTAGGGCAGGCAGACCCTCAAATAAGAATATAAATACCTACTTGGGTAAATGCGATGAAGGAAAAGAAAGGATTGGCGCTACGAATGAAAGGAAATGCTTCTCTGAGAAAGTGATGCTTGGGCTTGAGGATAAACAAAGCTCAGACGGAGAGGAACAAGGGAGGACCAGGAAGGGGAAACTTGAACCTGCTTATGTGCTGAAGGGAATGATGAGGTATTGTGAGGGAGTTTAAGAGAAGAGCAAAAGACGAGATCATTTATAGAGTAAGAGTCCTCAGAGGATGTGCTTAAGGCTGGGGTAGAAGAATTAGCCTTGGCGGGGAAGAAGGTCACCATTCGCTTTGGGATAGGACAGAAGGAGAGGGAACGGAAACATGTATTGATGGATTTATAGATGAAAGATAGGATATGGCAGAGTTTTTCTGGGCTGGTCTCCTGTTCTCTGTGCAATAGGAGAAGTGGTTGCTGAAGATAAAGAGAATTTATAGACCGGAGGGCTCGGTGAGCGTGGATTGAATTGGCTTCCTTGGAAAACCGGAGGGAGACGTGGCGGAGGAGTGAGGCTCCTGTCCTTCCTCTGAGGGATGCTCTCGTGGTCTCCTTTTCTCCCTTTAATTATTATATTTTCTGAGGAACTCAGTCATGGCATACAGCACCCATGAAGACAACCATAGAAGAATCCTCCCATTATATCTGTATGTCTTAAACAAACAAACAAAAAAATGGTACATTTAAGCAGACTTCCTTTCATTCACCCTTCAACGAGACCCAATAATGATATTGGCAAAAATGAGAAATCTGAGAATATAGAGTGTGAGGAACTCTTATACACTGTTGGGGGTGGTGGTGGTGTAGACTCACACAACTATGAAGAAGCAGGTTGCAATGTCTTGTAAAACTTAAACTTCCATAAGCTATATATGCTGTAACAGTGAGATACAGACCTAGAAGATTGGTTTTCAAACAGCAGATGGACACCCAATAGTGGGTCCAGAAATCAAGTGGCTCTCAGTTAGCAAGAGAAAAGAAGGTAGATTAAAGATAGATATGTAATATCGGAGGCCATTACTCACAGACAGGATAAGTACTGTTTCTCATAAAATGTTGACTTCAGCTACATATATGCAACTGGTTACAAGGAGACCTGAGCTGGTCACAATAAGAAGTTTGTCATTGTGGGGTGGGGTCAAAATAGGTAGAAACCCTGTTCTAGGGAGACTCACGCACATGCACACAAGGAAACATGATTAGGGCCATTTCTCACAGTATCGATTATAATAGTGATTTATAAGTTAGGAAACAGTCTTTGTCAGTAGACGAATTGAAAGTAGTCTGTTTGTATAATGCAATATTGAACGAGGTCCAACTATATCAGCATCTACAAATCTCAAAAGTGAAAAAAAGCAAGCTGAAGAATATATAAGTTGATACTAATTGTGAAAAATTAAAAAAAACACAAAACAATGCCATATATTATTTTCACTGTATTTATGTAAAAAATACTGGAACGATATGCCATGTGGTTTGATAATTGTTACCTCTGGAGAGGAAGAAAGGGACTGGGACTGCACTTGGGAACAAAGAAGGTTTTATTTCTAATGTTTTTAATAGAAAATGTTTTTGAGAAAAGTACGATAAGGTAATAATCGCCACTTTGGGGCAGTGAGTACACCACTGTTATAATTTTCTTTGTACGCACTGTAGTTTTTTTTTTTAAAAGCTTATTTATTTATTTTGAGAGAGTGAGAAAGACAGAAGGGGAGGGGCAGAGAGAGAGAGGAGAAGATCTCAAGTAGGCTCCACTGTCTTCAGCACAGACCCCAAGGTGGGGCTCGAACTCACAAACTTAAAGATCATGAAATCCAGAGCCAGATGCTTAACCAACAGAGCCACTCAGGCGCCCCCATTCTCATTGTAGTTTTAAAGATATGTTTGTACAGTCTTTGATATTCCTCCCCTCACGAGATAGAGCTGAATTTCCCTCTCCTTAAGTGTGAGCTGGATTTGGTGACTGGCTTCTAGAAAATAGAATATGGCAGAAGGAATGGAATGCCGCCTTTAAGGTAAGGCCAGTAGCTAGGACAGAAGATTCCAGCTTGTAACTGAGTTCTCTCTCTCCCTCTATTCCTTCCTCCCAGCCCCCTCTCAGATTTCTCACTCTGGGGGACCAGCTGCTAAGTTAACTGAACAGCCCACGGAGAGGCCCCACGGTGAGGAAACGAATCTGGCACCAACGGTCACATGAGCCAGCCCGTGTGATTCTCGGCCCCTTCAGATAACCGCGGTCCTGGCAGACAACACGACTACCGGCTTGCGAGAGACCCTGACCTAGAACCATACAACTCAGCCATTTACAAATTTCTGACTCTCAACGATTGTGCAAGATAATAAAATTTTGTTGTTTAAAGCTGCGAAGTGTTGGGGTAAGTTGTTACACTGCAGTAGATAACTAATGTAAGTTCTCTGTATTTATATTTTTTTCTCAAAAAAGGAAAAATCACCTCTAAGTACACTTATAAGTCAATAAAGCTTTAAAATGAAAGGAACGGAAAGAAACTATTACCTACTCCCTTCAAATATCAACACAAAGCCAAGAAGTCAAGTGTTGAAGGGTATCAGAGTCATAGAGTGAAGCTTAAGAGCATGAACTCTAGGGCCAGACACCTAGACTTCAAGCCCTTCCTCTGTCTCTCACTCGCTTTGTGACCTTGGTCAACTTACCTAACCTCTCTGATCATCAGACTCCTTCTCTATAAAATGGGAATAATAGTAGTTCCTGCCTCGTAGATTTGCTTTGAAAACTAAATGAATCCATTTGTTCTCTGTATTTATGAGTTTGTCTATTTTTTATTGTGTTTTTTAAATTCCACATATAAGTGAAATCACATGTTATTTGTCTTTCTCTGATTTATCTCGTTTAGCATAATCTAGTATGGTGACAGATGGTGACTGCATTTGTCACGGTGAGCACTGTGTGAGGTACAGAATTGTCAAATCACTCTTTTGTGCACCTGCACCCAATCTAACATTGTAGGTCAACTCTATTTCAATAAAAGAAGACTAAATGAATCAACAAATACAAGGCAATTCGAACAAGTGCACCTACAATGAGCACTTTATATCTGTAACTTCTAATTCTTATTATTGTTTAAAGGCAAGGGACCCTAAAGAAGATCTGATTCAACCCCTGCATTTTGCAAGCGAGGAAAAATGGAGATTCTTCATTCAGGGTTTAGAGGTATTTCTTCCTTGAGAAGTCATTTCCACAGGAATTTTCTTTTTCCTCCCTTTATGTTACTTATACCTACTGCATGTCCCAATTTGCAAAGATCTTTGCTGGGCTTTTTTACATACAGTACCTCATCTAATCCTTAAAATAATGTAGGTATTTTTGTTATCTCCGTTTTGAAAGAACACTCAAACTCTGAGCACTTACAGACTGGTCAGCGGTAAAGTCGGAATTCAAACTCAGGTCTTCCGACAACAAGATTAGTAGCAAAAGTACTTTTTAAACCATTTTTAGGTATTTCATGATTGACTGGATTATAAAGGCCTTGTAACCTTCTCTGCCTATAACCTTACAGGAGTCTAGAGCAGATGTTCTCTTTGTATTCTTTTTTGGAGGTTACTATGTGTCACTTTCACATTTTTCGAAGGATGGATCGAATCTGGAATCATGAGTTCATCTTTCTATAGAGCAAGACCTATTTCTACAGAATGCATTGTTAGGCCTATTTCATTTCCGTAATATTCTTCTACTTGGTTCCCTATTCTATATTCCAAAGAGGAACATTTCAGCTGACCGCTAAACACTGGCAGGTCATCTAATGAGACTTAGCAGCTAGGAAGAGCGCAGAAAATGCTCCTATCCTGCTAAAACTAACCCGAAACCTAATATTAATCAACCATGAAGCTTTAGTTTGGTTACTTGATTTTCACAACATCCCTATGAAACATGCTGAGATTTTTTCCTTGTCTTACAGAAGAGATACAGTCTTGGGGAGTTGAAACGATGTACTCAGAGTAACACAGATCAAAAGTGGCAGAGTTCTGAGTGTCCTTTCCAAAACATCTTTACAACTTTACCCAGTATTCCACATCTGGGTCTTTAGCCTCCAGAAATACTCTCAAAGCGTGCAAGAATATATGTACAAGGGTGTTCATTGCATTATTTATAATAATGAAAACTCGAGGACTACCTCAAGATTCAACCACAGAAGGTTCTTAAAAAAAATCATGACAGGGGCGCCTGGGTGGCTCAGTTGGTTAAGCATCCAATGTCAGCTCAGGTCATGATCTCATAGCTCATGAGTTTGAGCCCTGCATAGGGCTCCACACCAACAGTGCAGAGCCTGCTTGGAATTCTCTCTCCCTCTCTCTCTGCCCCTCCCCCACTTGTGTGTGCACTCTCTCTCCCTTTCTCTCTCAAAAATAAATGAACTTTAAAAAAATCTATTAAAAAAAAACAATAAATAAGTAAATAAATAAAGACCTATTCACACTGTGGAAAGGACACTTAGCAGCCATCTAAAATGATGAGGTGAACACCCCGCCCCATAGGGATATGAAGAATAGACCAAAAAAATTACTTAATTAAAAAAGCAGGTTGCAGAGCAAGATGTGACTCCATTTTTATATAAGGAATAAACTTTACAAATTACTATGTCTGTGCATATAAAAAGGTATCAGAGATCCTGTAACACATGTTAACAATGATAATCCTTGGTTGCAGATAGTTGGGAGTAGGAATAAAAAAACATATGAACTCCAACTTACATCGTTTACATGTTTATAATGGTTTTATGTTACTTTATACCTAAAGGTTTTGGGCTGAGTTATTCACAATTTTTAAAACAGTTATTCAGGCTCTCAAATACTTACTGAATTTTTGTTATGTGTATGTTCAGCACTCTGTCAGTCATTAAAGACCTCACAAGGAGGCTCTCTTGAGGAAGTCCCAATCTGTTTGGGGAGAAAAGCAGAACATGGAAAATGATACAAGACAGTTTTCATCCTTAACCACAGGTTGTGGGTGTGATGACCAATTAGTGTGCCAGTCAGATACCTTTCGGGCAGGGTCACACAAATTTCATTCTCTGTTGGAGCTTTTGAGCTCCAACAAGGGACATGGCCTTGTGTCCCAAGTTTCCCTGCAATGGGATATTGGCCACTTCGGATATCACTGAAAATCATGAGTTGCTCAGTATCACTTGGGCTAATTAAACTGGAGTAATATGTCCTTTATTCATCTATTACTGATAGTTCTCAAAGAGAGACTTGGATTGACTTGTCGGCATCAACAGAATTGGGCGGCTGAAACTGGGCGACACTCCCTCAGGAGCCCAGAGAAGGTTGTTTCTGGTTTGTGATGCAGTTGTTAGTCCGAGCGAAGCTGAACTGTCATGGCTGGGATATCGGGGTTCATTTTACTGAAAAGGCATGCTCTTTGAGCCACAGAACTTATATTTAAAAGAGCTGATCGGTGCCACCTTTCTTCGTGGCAAAATATTATGGACTCCTCCCACAGCTGTGTAGTACAAAAGTCAAGAGTAAGAATAGCAGAGATAAAGAAAAAACATTTTTGATGTTAGCCAAGTTTCAAAAATGAAAGAGAAGTCGGCATCTCTTAGCTAGTTTTCTTGGTTAGGGGTATTCTATATAGTCTAACAGGTTGTACGTGCGTGTTCACTCAGGGAGAAAATCAGGCTGAGCTCTGCTCACCAAACACAGTGCAGTGCTGGCTGTGTGACCTGGAATGTATGTGATCAGGTTCCGTGGAAGGAGCACGCCTTTTGTCCAGTAGCATAAAAGCACCTCATGGACTAGCAATGACTCTATCCTGGGGATAATATTGCCTTGTAAACTCTAGCAAACGGTAGACTCAGAAGGAGGGGCCATCCTAAAAGATATAGAGAAAATAGAATTCAACAGATAACTCAAGTAAATGTTTCCAACTTGAGCCTGGTACATAGTTGATATTTATTAAATATTTGTTATGTGAATATTTAACAAACGGAAGGGAGAAAAACAGAATCTTCGAGTTTATGTAATGAGTTAAAGTAAGATACAGTACTTACTATACTGTATACTATTTACATAAAGAGCACAATTCATAGTTAACTGAGAAGAGTATTCAAGAATTATTAAGGATGATAAATTAGGGGGACTTTTTGGTTCATATTGTTGAAAATTTTTACATTGAAAATATGTTCATGAATTACTTGCTTAATTTAGGGGTCCCTGGGTGGTTCAATTGGTTAAAATCCAACTTCAGCTCAGGTCATGAGCTCACAGCTTGTGCGTTCAAGCCCCACGTCAGGCTCTGTGCTGACAGCTCAAAAGTAAATAAACATAAAAAAATTTTAAAAAATGAATTACTTGCTTAATTTTAATTTAAAAAATTTAAGTACGATCTTCTCAATCTTTCTCAAAAAAAGTTTACAATATTAATTACATGTCTTATATATTAATTAATTTAACTTGTCTTCTATCAGATTTCCCTCAGAATTACTCCTTCTTACCACAGTCATGCTCTCACTTCCTTTCTATAATTCATTCTCCCTTCATTCTTTGGTATATATCTCAGTGCTTTCAGAAATCTTCAAATTACAAATTTCATGATAGCTTACTTTTTTTTTTTTGATAAAGCTTCTAGTTAGGAATCACTTTAAAATTAGGCTGTTTCTCTTTGTCTACACTTTCATCACCAGCACTAAAAGTTGGCTTTCTTGGTTTAACAGAAGACCATCGGGGAGGGGAAGGGAAAAAAGAAAAATTACAGAGAGGGAGGGAGGCAAACCATTAGAGACTCTTAAATACAGAGAACGAACTGAGGATGGATGGGAGGGTGGGGGGAGGGGAAAGTGGGTGACGGGCACAGAGGAGGGCACTTGTTGGGATGAGCACTGGGTGTTGTATGGAAGCCAATTTGACGATAAATTATATTTTAAAAAATCCTTAAATTAGGGGTGCCTGATGGCTCAGTCAGTTAAGCATCCGAATTCGGCTCAGGTCATGACCTTGCAGTCCAGGAGTTTGAGACCCTTGTCGGCTTGTGTGCAGACAGATTAGAGCCTGGGGCCTTCTTTGGATTCTGTCTCCCTCTCTCTCGGTCCTCTGCTATGAGTGCGCTCTCTTCTCTCTCTCAAGAATAAATAAGCATTAATTTTTTTCAAAATCCTTAAATTAGAAGCCATGTGTAACTTGCATACTCTCTGTTTCTCTCAAAAATAAATAAGCATTAACAAAATTTTTTTAATCCTTAAAAAAAAAAGTTGACTTTCTTATGGAGACCATTTCCATAAGAAGTAATAATTAAAGAACATTAATTCATAAATGTCCCCCTGTATATAATGGTAAGAGGAGAACAATAAGATTTGAGGTGTATTCAAAGGAATCCAATAGTCTCATTCAGTCTCCAGAAGTTCTGTAAAACTAGAATTTATGTATATAAAACTCGAATTCTTTTTTTTATATAAAATTCAAATTCTTACCACAAAAGAATGACAAATGATTTCAAGACCAAATGTCTACGAGCAATTGATTATATTCGTAATATTTCAGTTCAATTGGTTCTACCTCTGAGGTTATGTTCAGATTACTTTGACCAGATTTTCGATGTTTGTGAAACTTCTAAATCTCACTTGAATCAAAACTTTCTTATAATGTGTAAATCTGATCTTTAAAGCTTTTATTATTATGCATAACACAGACATAAAGGATAAATAACAACCACAACAGTAATAAGTGAACACCCAAATATGTTCCACTCAACTTAAGAAATAGAATATTACCGCTCTATGTCCTACTCTCTGTCCCCGCACTATCTCATCCCTCTTCTTTCCTCCCCTTCCCTATGGCTATCTTCTACCCTGAATTTTGTATTTCTCATTTCTTTGCTTTTCTTTACAGTTTTACGATATATAAATGTATTCTTAAGTAACAGATTGTTTAGCTTTGGGTGTTTTTGAACTTCGTATAAACAAATATATTTCTTCTCTCCTGAAACATGTTCTTTTTCTTTTTCTTCTATGTATCAGTTTTTGATGTTCATCTATGTTGACCTATGTAGCACTAATTTATTTTCACTGCTATATTGTATGCCATTTTATGAATAAACTACAATTTATTGATTCAGTTGCTTGATATTTGAGTTACCAGCTTTCTATTTGAAAAAATGGCAGTGTTAATGTAATTAGACATATCCCTTGGGTAAGAATTTCTTTAGGGTATATATTTAGGAGCAGTATTGTTGCCTTGTTGCAAGTAGAATATACACATTCTACTTTTTTGAAATGCCATAGTGTTTTTCAAAGTGGTTTTAAACAAACTTTTTTTTTAATTGAAGTATAGTTGATATATGGTATTATATTGAAGTAGTTGTTTTATTTTTTATTTTTTTTAAATTTTTTTTAATGTTTATTTATTTTTGAGAGACATAGAGGCACAGTGTGAACAGGGGAAGGGCAGAGAGAGAGGGAGACACAGAATCGGAAGTAGGCTCCAGGCTCCGAGCCGTCAGCACAGAGCCCGACGCGGGGCTCGAACTCACAGACCGTGAGATCATGACCTGAGCTGAAGTCGGCCGCCCAACCTACTGAGCCACCCAGGCGCCCCTGAAGTAGTTGTTTTAAAAGTTTATTTAGAAAGAGAGAGAGAGACCAAGTACAGGGGAGGGGTAGAGAGAGAGGGAGAGAGAATCCCAGGCAGGCTCCATGCTGTTAGTGCAGAGCCCAACATGGGGCTCAGTCTCAGGAATGGTGAGATCGTGACCTGCTGAGATCAAGAGAGGGACGCTCAACTGACTGAGCCATTTATCCATTCATTCTTAATAAATACTTAGACTTTAATCCTCATGACAAAGAAGTAGCTGCTATTATAATATCCCTATGCAGGTAAGGAAACGGAGCTGCAGAGGTGTTTACATTACTTAAACACCAAGGATCTCATATGACTGGAAGATGTAGCTAATATAGAGACAAAATACACAGACAAATAGACTTTTTGGTTTTGAAGGATGCCAAGACTTTGAAGTTATTTTTCTTTTCTTATTTTATTTTCATCACATTTCTATTTTCTGTAAACCAAAAACCACCCTCCAAAGTCTTATTCTTAGATTTCTGGCAGGTTGGACATCTAGCCAGATGATTGGAATTTCAGTCTTTTTTTTTTTTTTCCAAAGTACTTACTTGTAGGTGGCAGTGTTACTTGCAAACCCTACTTTGCATTTTTTTTCTGAGGAAGATTAGAAAAAGCCATCTGGTTAACATTACCCTGAAAAATTCTTCTCTGAGTGGAGCTTCCTAAGAAGACATTTTAAGAGAAGAATGTGGTACAAAGCTACACAGAATACAAATAGAAACATTTAGAAGCATTACATTCTGATACTTATGAGAATTATTTTCCCTACAATAAATTCATTTTTCTTCCAGCCCTTTTCTTCACTTTTCCTTTAGAGGAAATATTTTTTTGAATGAAACTGCATTTCTTGATAACACTTTTCTTGTTCAGGTTTAATCTTGTTCACATACTGCTTGTTTGATTTTAAACTTTGGGCTCCTTTTCTATTAGCTGTCTCTTCTCTTCAAGTATTTATTACCACCATCCTCCACCTCCCCAGTAGTCATTCTTGCAACTACTCTTTGCCTCAAAGAGAATCTGGCAAATAATAGGTGCTCAGTAAATACTTGTTGATTAACTGAATGACTGCTTAAATGGAATGAACACATGAGTTAGTGGGTGAAGACTTTTCCAGGCAGGAAAGAAACAGATCAAAGAAAGAAAACTTGAAACATTGTAACTGATGGACTTTGTAAAGAAGGTTTGGTGATACTGACTTTATTCTTATACATTCCCTAAAATCTGTTAACTTTGAGAAGGCTACATATCCATATAAGTTCAGGACTCAGTTTAGAAAAATCAAATGCTATTCTAAAAATGACTATTGGATCAATTTAAAAGGTTAGTTTTTTGGTATAATTATTTCATTTAATTGCAGTTGTCCTGTCCATTTATTTGGAACCTACAACTAACAAGACATTTTAGGTCTTCAATGCCTACTAAGTTACTCTTTCATTCACAGAATTTATCTTTTACTTTGAATCTCTCAGAATATCATCTGATATTGTATGTTTCTTTAGTTTTCAAAGTACTCAAAGTTAAAGACTATGATATTAATCTGGACCATATTAAATCATACCTATTAAAAAATTCATGATGATAAAAATTGCAATATTGAGTGGCATTTATAATAATTCTTAGTTTTTTCTTCATAAAATTAACCTTATATTTATTTATTTTTAAAGTTCATTTATTTATTTTGAGAGAGAGAGAGAGGGAGTGTGTGTGTGTGTATGTGTGTGTGTGAGCACAGGAGGGGCAGAGATACAGGGAAAGAGAGAATCCTAAGTGGGATCCAAGCTCGGAATGGAGCCCAGTACTGGGATCAATCCCGCGACTGTGAGGTCATGACTTAAGCTGATATCAAGAGTCAGATGTTTAACCAACTTAAGCACCCAGGTGTCCCATAAACTTAACCTTTTAAGCACCAGCTTTCAGGCTCATAGACTTTAGTTATATCGTATTCTGTGAATTAAAAGTTTTTATTGCCTTCCTAATTCATTTCTGTATTTTCCAAAATTTCTCCAATAAACCTTCACTAGTTTTGTAATCATAGAAAGCAATAGGTCCCATTAGCACTCTGCCTCTCCAAATCAGCCACTTGTCTCTCTGAGCAAATTGCTGCTCAGATTTGTATTTTATCATAGTAATTTCTGAAGGCATGAGAACCTATGACAGTAATTTCGCCCTGAAATTTCTAAGGGCTCTCTCCAAGTGAATGAATAGAGAATTACATTCAAAATGTATTCATGTAGAATTTGCAATTGCCTTCTTTGATTGTACGGTCTATTCTCAGGCAATATCCAAGTTGAAATTACATGCAGATATACTTAAAATGATTTAGAACATATGAATTTATTTTCTTTTCTATCTTTATTACATCCATTGTTTTCTTACATGTAAAATAGGGCAATAATTGCTACACTTCGTTTTAGTTCTGATACTCTCTAATCACTCACTTAGATTGTTCTACAATAAATTCATCAGAAGAAAATTATGGAGAATTGTATTTTTGAATTCCCAAGAACACTGTTCATCTCAGGAACCAGTATATGTTCTCAAATTGCATACAGAAAAATGCGCTTTGAAAGTGTACCCGTGACATATAAAAAATCACACTGGGTAGAAAAAAGTTGGTAAGTTTGAAGAGTTTAAATACTGTAATAATCATCTAACCGTGTCCTGTACCTCTGGTTTCAGTCATTCCCTCCTAATTAGAAAGTCATCTATGGATTTCCTTGTGTCATTACTTAATCAAAAGGAACTTTCTAGAATTTCTTTGAATCCTTTTGAATCTTTTATTTCTCTAACTGTAGAACCCTGCCTATAACGTAGACTCTGTTAATGAACTTCAATTCAGTTACCTCATGATTTTCATACACATCGCTGGGGTAATTCAAGATATCTCTGCTCTGTTTTTAGAAGAGGTGGTGGCCTTTGGATGGATTATGAATTAAAAGTATATATTACAAGTATTTTGTTTCTTTTTTTTTAATGATTATTTATTTTTGAGAGAGAGAGACAGCGAGCATGAGCGGGGGAGGGGCAGAGAGCGAGGGAGACAGAATCTGAAGCAGGCTCCAGGCTCTGAGCCATTAGCACAGATCCCAATGTGGGACTCAAACCCACAAACTGAGAGATCATAACCTGAGCCAAAGTCACACACTTAACCGACTGAGCCCCCCAGGGACCCTTATAAGTTTTTTCTTTTCAAAGTCCATTTTCAATTCTTCGAAGCGAGCCGGTATAACTTGGTAGTAAAGCAGTTAAAAATAACAAGCTTGGAAACAAACTAACCTGTTTGTCTCCCAGCTGTACTTTGAACTTCCGTTTGACCTTGGACAAGTTACTTTATGACTCTGGTCCTCAGTTTTGCCATTTGTAAAATAGAGATAATAATAGAACTCCTTTTGTAAAATTGCTTCTGAGGAATAATTACATGCCGTACACTAAGCCCTTTGCATTCCATTTAGTCAAGCAATACTTAATGAGAGCTAAAAATGTGCTAGGCACTGTGCCAAGCTCCTGTCTAACTCAGGACTGTTCTTTTTCATCCCTCCAATTTTGTATCTAACTTCCCTTTAGGTCTCAGCTTAAATGACACTTGCTCACAGAAATCCTCTGTGTTAGTTCAGGTCCTCCAAGAAGCTGATATCAAGTTAGGTGCAAGAGATTTACTAGAGGAGACCCCTGTGGAAGATAAAGGAGAGAAAGCAAGAGTAAGCAGAGAAAGACTCAGATTCCAATGCAAGTCTGACATCTGTTGAGGGAAAGGAAGGAAAAAGGAGAATCGGGTAGGAAAAGATTGCGGTACTGACTAGAAAAGCGTTGGCTAGGCCAATGGGGAGTTCTCAAACCGGAATTGACTGTTAGAGGAGTTCTGTGTCCTGTCAGAATGGGCTGGCGCTAGTATCTCATTGGCTGGTTGAGGCTCAGGAGGGGCATAGCCTCAACTTCGAATGTGGTGGATCTGGGGAGGCAGTAGCTGGGTTGTCCGTCAACTAGGCTCCTCACATAGGAGGTCGAAGTCGTGCGTGTCCATAGCCGTCAAAGCCTCCGTAATAGGTTGGATCTCCCAGGTTCTTGCTCTTATAGAAACATGTGTTTTCCTTTTCTCTGTTATCACCATAAAAATTAAATTTTTGTTTTCTAAATCTAGAAAGGTTATTCTCTCTGAACCGTCAGCTACAAGAAGGTAGGAACTGGGTGCCTCTTTTTACCATTGCTTCCCTTAGATGCACAAGATGCATCAGGTGAAATGGCAGATAATAGGTACAAAGTACAATAGTAGTCATTATTTTTATCCGTTCTATTCCATTTTGCCCATTACCACATCCAGGTCAAAGCACTGCAGCTTCACACTGCGGTGTAACTTGCAGATTTCAGCCTAATGTTATTTTCTCTGGAGCGTCTTTATTTCATTTTGTCTTCGGGAGAGGTTGCATCGTTACTTTTTTTTTTTTTAACTTTTTAAAAAATGTTCATTCATTTATTTTGAGGGAGAGCATGAGAGCACGTGTGTGCAGGGGAGGTGAACAGAGAGAATCCCAAGCAGGCTCCGCGATGTCAGTGCAGAGCCCCACGTGGGGCTCCAACCCACAAACCATAAGATCATGACCCGAGCCAAAACTGAGAGTCAGAAGCTTAACTAACTGAGCCACCCGGGTGGCCTGCATCTTTACTTTTAATATGTATCAAAGCAAATCAGAGGTGTTGAAGCTTTGAAGATGGATTTTGGAAATGTTCTAAAATACACTCATGCATAAAGAAAGTAGAAGTTCCGGCACCTGGTTGTAAATTCTTTCTTCTTTTTCAGTGGGTAGAATCTAAAGAATGTCTCTTCTGGGCCTAGAGAGCTATCTATACACACTGGTGATTGCCAGCTTCTCTCTAAATGACCTATTTCTCCATTCCCATCTCCTTTCCAGAAAGCGAAATTTTCATCAGATGCAGCAAAAAGTGTGAGGGAGATAAAAATGGGAATGTGAGTGGATAAAACAAGATGAAAACCTAGAAATTAGAGGTGATTCCACATCATGGAAAAGTTCAAGGTGCCCACGACGCAAATAGAAACTTAACGATTGCAAAACCACATCATCAGAAGCTCTTGAGTCCCTTCGTCCTGCCCTTCTTATCTGACTCCGTTCTAAAGCTGAGGGCTGAGTCGGGGAGGGGCCTCCACCATGCTGAAGGAAGAGGCATAGAGTGCCAAGTCCAGCTAACTAGATTCAAATCTTATCTTGAGCATTTTTGTGGTATATTGAGCAAAGTTGCTTGACTTCACTAAGACTTAATTTTTTCACCTGTACAGTGAAGATAATGCAAGTATCAATATTAGAGGACTGTTAATCTGAGTGTAAGAGATAATTTATATTAAGTGCTTCCAAGGTGCCTGGCATATAGTAAGCTCTCAATAAATCTCTTTACTTTCAATTCTTGTTAGGACTTCTGCCATACACTCCCCCAGCCATTTTCAAAGTGCGATGTACAGACAGTTTTAGGAGCCATGTAGTCAACATTATTTTCATAATAATTGTAAGAATTTACTTACCTTTTTTATTGTTTTAATCTTTTCTTTGATAGTTCAAAAGCAAATCATTGTAGACTACAAAATACTACTTCCCATCTACTAAGATGGCTACGATTAAAAAGAAAGACAGTAACAAATATTGGCAAGTACGTGGAAAAATTGGAATACTCATACACAGCTGATGGGGATGCAAATGGTGTAGCCATTTTGGAAAAGAATTGGCAGTTCCTCAAAAAATTAAACACAGAGTTATCATATGGCCTAGCTATTTCATTCCCAAGCGTATACCTAAGATAGTTGAAGACATATGTTTATTTTTTTTAATTTTTAATGTTTATTTATTGATTTCTTTGAGAGAGAGAGAGAGAGAGACAGACAGAGTGTGAGCAGGAGAGCAGGTAGAGAGAAATAAGGAGAAACAGAGTCCAAAGCAGGCTCCACGCTCTGAGCTGTCAGCACAGAGACTGATGTGGGGCTTGAACCCATGAACCGTAAGATCATGACCTGAGCCAAAGTCAGATGTGTAACTGATTAAGCCACTCAGGCACTCCAAGACATGTTTATTTTTTATTTATTTATTTTTTAATGGTTATTTATTTTTGAGAGAGAGAAACAGACAATGTGCAATCTGGGGAGGGGCAGAGAGAGAAGGAGACACAGAATCTGAAGCAGGCTCCCGGATCTGAGCTGTCAGCCCAGAGTCCAATGCGGGGCTTGAACCCACAAACCCCGAGACCTGAGCTGAAGTCGGACACCCAACTGACTGAGCCACCCAGGCGCCGCCCCCAGACATGTTTAAACAGAAGGTTATACATGAATGTTTATAGCAACATTATTTGTAACAGCCAAAAAGTGGAAATAACCCAAATGTCCATCATCTGGTGATTAGATAGACAAAATGTGGTATATGACACAATGGAACATTGGGCTGGATAATACTATTGAAGAAGTTGTCCTATGTATTGATTATCAGAATGTTTAGTAGCGTCTCTGGCTTCTAGTCATTAGATGCCAGTAGCAACCACCTCTGATCCCAAGTTGTGCCAACCCCAAATGTCTCAGACATCGTGAAATATCCTCTGGGAGCAAAATCACCTCCAGTTGAACACCACTGGCACAAATCAATACACGGTCCTTACATTCCTCACTATCCTTCTCTTGTTGTTTAAAAATAAATTGTAATTTTACTTAACAGTGTTCTTAAGGAGGGCACCTGAGTGGCTCAGTTGGTTAAGTAGCCGACTTTGGCTCAGGTCATGGTCTCATGGCTTGTGAGTTTGAGCCCCGTGTTGGGCTGTGTGCTGACAGCTCAGAGCCTGGAGCCTAGTTCACACTCTGTGTCTCCCTTTCTCTCTGCCCCTCCTCTGCTTGTGCTCTTTCTGTTTCTCAAAATTAAACATTAAAAAAGTAAAAAAGAATGCTCTTAAGGAAGCAGTAAAAATTATTAATTCTATGGACTATTGATCCCTGAATTCACATCTTTTAAAACATTCTGTTTAAAAAAATAAATATTCATCAGACATTTCTGCTACATACTAAAGACCATAATTGACTCTAAGAGAAGCAATTTGTGAGATTGAGTTGCAAGCTGAACTACCTTCTTTTAATATTATGGAACACAATTTTTACTAAAATATCTATTCACAAACTGCGGTTATTTAGACTTGGGTATTTGACAAATATTTTCTCAAAAATAAATGAAGTGGAATAATGAGTAAAAAAAAAGCTAATAATATTTGTTACCATTGATACAATCAAGCTTTCGAGAAAAAAATTGTAAAAGTTGCATCATCACTGTCATCTTGCCATTTACGAAATACTTAGGTTCTTCTGATGAGATTGGAAGTGATATTAACAAATGTGGTATTTTGATAGTACAGGACGAAGTATGTCAACATTTGGAAGATCTACATCACTCAGTCAACCAATATTTCCAACTGACCACCGTCGTATGTTAAAATCATGTAGAGTTTAAGAGATTCCCTGAAAGTGCAACATGGACCACTACATTTTCCCTTAAAAAAAAAATTAAGAGCATCCTGGAGGCGTAGTTGACTCCTAACAAGCTACACATTTTTACACATGAATATACACATGAAAATATTACAACAATCAAGATAATTAACGTGAGTATCACTCACAAAAGGTCTCTTCTATTCCTCCGCAACCTCTCCCTTCTGCCCTTCTCAGCCCTTTACTGCAACTCTCAGTTTCCAGGCTACCACTGACTTCTGTTTTCTCTCTAAAGATTAGTTTTCATGACCTGGAATTTTATATGAACAGGATCATACAGGATGTACTATTTTTTGCCCAGTTTCTTTTACTGATCATAATTATTTTGAGATTAACCATGTTGCATGTATATCAAAAGTAAGTTTCTTTTTATTCTGAGGAGTATTCCATTGTCTGGATATATCATGAATGGTTCATTCATTTACCTGTTGACAGGCATTTGTGTTGTTTCCAGTTCTTGCCTGTTATGAATACACTTGCTACAAACATGTGTGTACCTTTGTGTAAACAAATGCTTTCATTTCTTTTGGATTTATACTTAAGAGTGTCATGTCTAGGTCACATGTAAATATATGTTTAACCTCTTAAGAAATTGCCAAAGCATTTTCCGCAGAGGTTGTAACATTTCACATTCTCATTAGTGGTTATGAGAGTTCCAATCACTCCACATTCTCAACAACAGTTGGTATGGCTAGTCTTTTTAATTTTATCATGACTTTCCTGGTGAAGTGTCTATTTCAAACTTTATGCCCAATTGTTTATTGGGTTGCTCAATTCCTTCTTACTGAAGTATGAGAGATTTTAGGTTTTTTGTTTTTTGGTTTTTTTTTGGTCTGTTTTTGAGGTATGAGAGATTTTAAAATATACATTCTGGATACAAATATCAGATATGTGATTTGCAAATCACATTTGCAAGATTTTCAGTTTTTGGCTAATCTTTTCATCTTCTTAGTGTCCTGAAAAGAAATAGTTAATTTCTTTTAACTATTTAATGATGAAGTTCAATTGATTATATTTTTTAAGGACAGTGCTTTAGGTATTATATCAAGAAATCTTTGTCTAGCCTAAGGTCACAGATATTTTTCCCTGTTTTCTTCCAGAAATTTTAAGTTTTATGTTTAGATGTATGATCCATTTTGTGTTTTCACACACAATATTTAATTAATTCATTTATTTCACCTATGAATACTGAAAAGTTTCAGCATTATTAGTGAAAAGTCTTTCTTTTCTCCACTGAATTGCCTTTGTCCTTTGTTGAAATCAACAACTTTGGCACTTTTTAAAAAACTCTATATTCGGTTTCATTGAATAGAATGATCAGTTCTCATTTGATCTGTTTCTTCTCTCTCTACACAAATACTATACCTTCTGGGTTAATGTAGCTTTACAGTAAATACTGAAACCAGGTAATTTAGCGAAAGTTCTCCAATTTTGCTCTTCACTCTGAAGTTGTTTTGGTTCTTCTAGGTCCTTTGCATCTCCATATAAATTTTAGACTCCTTTTGTCAATTAGTAAAAAAAACAGCCTGCTGGGATTTTGATTGGGATTGTATTGAATTTACAGATTAACTTGGACAAGAATTGACTTTTTTACAATTTCGACTCTTCTAAACCATGAAGATGGTATATCTTTCTGCTTGTGTCTTCTTAAATTTCTCTTAGCATATTTTGTATTTTCAGTGTACAACTTGAATATCTTTTATCAAACTTATCCTGATACAGCTCATATTTTTGATGCTATTTTAAATGATATTTTAAATTCTAACTTCAGAGTGTGTATTGTCAGTATATACAAATACAATTGACTTTTGTATATTGATTTTATATCCTGTGTTCTGCCTGATCTCATTAACGGTTCCAGTAGCTTTTGTAGATTCTATAGGATTTTTACTACACATCATATCATCTGCCAATAAAGCCAGTTTTACTTTTGGCTTTTCAATTTGGATGCCTTTTATATCTTTTTCTTGCCTTATTGTACAGGCTAGACCCCCCACTACAATGTTGAAGAAGCGGTGAGTACAGATCCTTGTCCTGTTCCTCATCTTTGGTAAAAACATTTAGTTTTTTTACCATTAAGTATGTTGCTTTTTATAGATGCTTTCTATCAAGTTGAAGAAATTTCCTTGTATTCCTAGGAATGGATATTGGGTTTTGTCCAGTGCTTTTGCTGCATCTATTAAAATGATTATACAATTCTTCTTTCTTAGTTAATATGGTGAATTACAGTGTTCGATTTTCTACTAATTCAACCTAGCATTACTGGGATAATTCCCCTTTTGGTCATGATGTATTATCTTTTTTATGTATACTGGAATAAAAACAGCAGGAATTTTGTTAAGAATTTTTGTAACAGTTTATAAGTATATTGGTCTGTAGTTTTCTTGCAACCCCTTAGGTTTGGGTATCAGGAGGACTTTTGCAGAATTGGAATTTTTCTTTTAAAAATACGTCTTGTTAACTCTACAAAAAGAAAAAAAAAAAGAAAGCTGGAGTGGCTATATTACCATCAGACAAAGTACAATTTAGAGCAAAAAACCACTACTAGGAGAAAAAGAGGTTTTATAAAGTGGATGTTTTATAAAATGGATCATTTTGTAATGACAAAATACTTTTCATAATCATTTTCATTATGGATTAATTCATCTAAATAACAGAACAAAATCCCAAGGCCAAGAACACACTGTATACACTGTATGTTGGCTAACTTGACAATAAATTATATTAAAAAAATTAACAAAACAATTATAAAAGCAGAAAAGATTTCATGTAACTAACAGCAGAGTCCAAAATATATGAGGCAAAACTGATAGAACAAGCAGAATTAGAAGAATCCATAATTATAGTTAGAGAGTTCAATACTCCTCTCTTAATAATTAATCGGTTAAGTAGACAAAAAATCAGCATATTCTAAATCCTCGAGGATTTAGAAGATTTGAACAAGAACATCAAACAATTTGATGGGATTGACATTTGTAGAACATTTCACCCAACAATTGTGGCAATACATATTCATCTTAAATGCACCCTGAATATTTATCAAGGCAGATTATATTCTGAGTCATAGAATGTCTCAGTAAATTGAAGGTTATTCAAATTATGCGAAGTATGTTAGCTGATTATAATGGAATTGAATTAGAAATCAGTAACAGAAAGCTGTCTGGAAAATACCTCAATTTTTGGAGACTACAGAATACACTTACATATAAAGCATGGGTCAAAGAAAAAATCTATGGGGAAATTATAAAGTATTTTGAAATGAAGGAAAATGAAAACATTAAAACGTGTGAGATGTAGTTAAAGCAGTACTCAGAACACATCCCACCGAATGCCTACATAACAAAAGAAGAAACATCTGTAAGCAGTGATCTCAGTTTCCAAGTTAAAAAACTAGTAAATTAAGAAAAAAAAACTTTAAAAATTTAAAAAAAGGAAAAGAAAGGAAATAAACCTAAGAGAAGAAATCAGTAAATAGGAAACAAACAATAAAGAGAATCTTTGAAAGCAAAAGATGGCTTTGGGATTTGACATCAGGAAAGTTGATAAGCCTCTCATCATAACGATCAGGAAAAAAGAACGAGGACACAAATTACCCATTTCAGAAATGAGAAGTTCTCCCACAGGTATTAAAAAGAAAATAAAGGTATGTTGTTAACAGTTTTACATGAACAAATCCAACAACTTGGATATTTTCATTCCAGTGGAAATATTAAATATTTGTTGAATAAGAGAACGTTAGCTACTATTAAAGACAGGGCGCTGAGTCCAGGCTTCAGAGATAAATAAGGCATTTTTGATCCCCAAGCTGCTTTCATTTCACTGGTGGGGAGAAAATAACCAAAATTTAATACAGATCACTGCAAAAGAGTGAGGGAAAACTGGGTCAGGAAACGCTTCTCTCGGGAGGAGTCATCCAGTTGAGACACGAAGGACCAGTAAAAAGAGCTTAACAACAGGAGCCGTTGTGCATCCGCTCGGGAAGGTGGCCCAGAGGAGAACTCCGCGGCCCGGCTAAGGCCGACTGCCCGGTCCTGCTTTCTGAGGGCAGTCCTAGCCCTTCCACAATCGCCCTCGCAGCTGAACGTCCACCTCCGACCAAACCCAGACCCTAGCAGTTATGCGCCTGCGCACTCAAGCAAAGCGATCGCAGGGGCGGGCGGGGAGACCGCCGGAAGTGTGACCCTTCGCTCGCTGCTCCGTGTTCCCATCCGGGTCGCGACGGTCTTCCGGGTGTTTCTGACAGAGCTTTCTACGCCGCTTTTTCGGTGACTTTTTGGTCTTCCGCTTCTTGCCACCGCCCCGAACCTCCCACACCCTTGTTGGCCCTGCCTTTTCTTGTGTCGCTCCTCCCCGGCCGCCGAGCTCGGGGATTTAGGTTGCATTCCGGATCCGGAGCCAGGCCTAGCTCTTCCGCGGGCCACTGCCTGCCTCGGCGGGGCGAAAGCTACAACCGAGTGCGCCTGGGCTCTCGCTGATCCGGCCTTGGAGCTCCTGGGCAGGGCAGGACCGCTAGGCCCTGCTTAGCCCTTCCCCGAGGAGACCTGTGAGTTAGTGGGTTTCGGAGAGGGACGCAAAGGTGTAGGCCCAGGTCGGGGGCGGGGCTCGGGGAACTTTTCCTCAAACCGCGCTGTTATGTTTGCGTGGGAAGTTCCGGCAGTCTTTCTTAGACGCCCCAGGCGTACGGGCGGCCCCAAGGCTGCTGCACTTTTTGAAGAATCTTAGGACCGCTTACTTTTCCCACTCGTTTCCTTTCCTCGCGTCCCGTTCTCAGTCTAGGAGCTAAGGAGGAAGACGGTCTTGGGACCCCTGCATGGAGTTTCAGAGGGAGGTGAAAAAATAAGGTAAACATCTGGATTAAGAACTTAAAATTTAAGACTTTTAATTAAAGGGGCCTCCGTTCTTCACTTTACAGGAAAGTGCACCGTCCGGGACTGTGTCAGATTGTTGTTCCCTTCATTCGTAGGTAGACTCTTCATCTCTCTAGGCCAGAACACGATGGGGTTTATGTGTCTCACAGTTTCTTGATTTTCCAAATACCGTCTTTTCTCTCTTTCAGCCTTTGGTTTAAAATAGCGGTTATTTATTTAGATTGCAGCTACCAATAGAGTGAACCGAAAAGAAACAAAGAAACTGTAAAACTCCTGCTAATGGGAACTTGTTAGCACATAGGTAGTATGTGATTTTGTGAGGAAAGATTATAACTGAACACTAAATCTGTGTTTTGTATTACAGGTAACAAACTCTTTTTGTAAATTCCGTCTTGTATGGTTTATTACCACAGGACTTTTAATGTGTACTGCGAAAAGGCTTATAGTAGTTAGCCAATAATAGTAACGTTATTTTGTCGCTGTGATAGCCCCGATTATGTCTGATCTGGAAATGCTTCCTGATGAGGCTTTGTGTGAAACAGGCCATTTATCAATCGTTTAAGAAATGGCCGTTTCAAACCACATGACAAAATTATTTCTTTTAGCTCTTGGATGGTATCTAATTTTTAATCAAAAGGAATGTCCTTTTCAAAACCTTCAAGTAGTTTTGACATTGGGTGAGCAGGGTATAGGAGTTGGACGTTTTGGATTGTGGAGAAAAGAAGTGAGTTTAGGAGATCAAAGGCATTTGGACAAAGCGGACAGATAACTTGGTTTAGTTGCGTAGTTCTGGCTTTTGGTTTTTATACAAGGGCGATTCTGCTTTCCAGGGAATCCTGATTACGGAAGGAATTATGTAACCTTGAAAGTTCTCTAAGTGGTTGGCGAAGAGTCAAATTTAGGACAGAAATTCCAGGTTGTGAGGAAATTACCAAATACCATATCACTAGGAATTACTTTGTAAAGTACTCCTAGACACGCTTGTCTCCTGTTTGATTATTTACAAATAAACCCATATAATTTCCCGTTGTGTCAGCCTTAGTCAAGAAGCAACTCTAAGATTCTTTCCTGAAGGCAAGAACCAACCCAATGGCTTTTAAACACTTCAGAAGTTCCTATATCGTCCTATTTTATTGTCATGTGCATCCAGAAACCGATAACTTTCAAGCTAAGGAAAATAAGATACCAGTAATAATCTGTATTTTCTTTATTATAGAATTTCTTATCCCTGCTACCACAGTCACTGTGGAATCATGTTTTATGTAGATCATCAAGTAGACTTAGTGAAGAAGCCTTTCATTCAGAATATAAAGAAAAAGATATAAAATTCTGTGCTGGTCTCCTTAATTCTACTCTGGTAATAGGTTTGCTGGATTTTATACTGTAAAACTATACTGTATACTATAAAAGTATACAGTACAGGATTTTATGTTTAAAAATGATTCCTTATATTGTTTTTGATAGATTATTATTTTTGAATTATTTATATTTCTACTTTTATCTTCAAAATCAGTGTTGAAATGTATTAGAAAAAATATTAGAAAGAGGAATTGAAATTCATGGACTTTTGGTTTACTTCCTCATTTCTAGATAGCCACGTAGAATGCATGTCTTGTGGCACAGTGAATGCCATTGGTTACATTCCCTAGAAATGATCTTCCCGTGAGCGCTGGCCTAGTTAAGAATCATTCTAAGGACCAAGATTCATACTGAGGAGAACCTGACAGATATTTTGTTTTGGAGGAACTCCAAAAGCTTCAGTTGCTTATCTGGGAACTTGGGGTAGGCTGAACTAGATACCTGCCTTACGGTAAACTTTCGGGTCTGGAATCATTGTAAGCTTTTAAGCCTTGGATAATTTGGTCATTCGCTTTGTGGAGGACTTGTGGGCCACAAGGCCTCTTTTGACTTGTTCTTGTTTTGGATCTTATCATGTCATTCGATAGAAATAAGGTGAGGTCTAGTCTAAATATGTCTTCAGGTCTGAATGCATATGTATGGGGCTTTACTTGGGTTCAGAGGAAAAACATAAGCATATAATTTATAGATGTAAACAAAGTGTCTAGAATTTTAACTATGAAGTGATTTAAATAAATCCGAAAATAGAACATTTTAATTTTAGCTTTCCGAATACAAATTCTTTCCCCTGTTTGATCAGTAGTCTGTATTCCAACAAAATGAAGTATCAACCAAAATTCATTTTAGTGAATTATATTTAATGTCATTTTCTCATGAGTCTTATGAAATAGGAATTATGTTTGTGGGAGTTTGGGTTAAGAAAGCAGAGTAAAGAAAGCCAAGAGAGAAAAGAGCATGAACCCAGACAAAGAGTAGAGCAAGGCTTTAGTTGCTAGTCAAGAATCTGGCATTCTGTGATTATTACATGTACTTTTAATAAAGGATTGTCTGGAATCCTGCTTGGGTCAAGATATTTTCCATTTCCTTTGAGCAGCGAAAATCCGGGAGTATAGTTTAGCAATTACGATAGGATTGATTTTTTAAAAAATCTCCTGTTACAAAAGATACAGACCTGCTGAAGGGAGTTGATAAATTCTTGTTTTCTGGAGGTGACACTTTGTCTCTGGTTCAGATTAGAGTCAGGCACTTGGGATGAGATCTGGTACGGGCCCACAACTCTTACTCACAGTTCATTATAAACCTTGGACTAGTGAATCTCATTATCTGTGTACATCCTTGGAAATTTAATCTTACAAAATTGAAAAAAGCAAGGAGGCAAGTGTGTTTGAGTGATTTATTAGTTTCTTCACAGAGCTTTTTCTCTCTTGTTTTCTCCTGCTCCAGTTTTTCCAACCATCTGGTCTCGATACCCAGAGGCAGCTATTATTTCTTTTAGATGGTTAAGTGTTATTTTCCTCTTTTATTCTTAAAAACTTATATGGCTTGTTTTTAAAATCGGCATCTACTGAAAACAAGGATTTAGCACTTTCATGTACCCTCTCATTAAATTGAACTGTATATGAACATATAAATATATATCTTCTATTTTAATAATATATGTAAAATTTAAATATGTGAAGTAGATGATATGTAATAAATATGTTACAATTTTTGTTTAAATCAGTATTTTTAATGTTCGTGTTATTGTGAGAACCAAATAGATAATGATTGTATTTCTTTTTTATATGACTTTTTGAGTCTGTGTGTGTATTTTTTTTTTAAGTAATTTCTTTTTAACTTACTAATTTTTTGTTTCCGTAATTATTTTTGCTCCATTAGCAGAACTCCTCTCTGTGGTCAAATACGTCATGTAAACTGCCAGTAAAGTTCTAAGTTTTTTTCTCCTAGGGTCTCTTCTTGAAACTCTTTATCCTTCTGCTTTAAGTTAAGCTGGTAGCTTCCCTTCACCACCATCCTGAGGAATTTACTTTATCTCTGCCCTATAGCAGGTCTCCCTTTTCCTAGATCCCAGGTTTTGTTTTGTTTTGGTTTTTGATACCTTATGTGTCTTAACATGTTTTTATTCTCCCTTGCATTGATAGTATAGCTGGGAATAGAATTATTGCTTGAGACCATTTTCTTCAGAGACTGAAAGGCACTAACTTCATTGTCTTATAGTTTTCTCTGTTGCTATTGAGGATTTTAAAGTCATTTTGATTGCCAGCTCTTTATAACATTTTCCTCTTCTGTAATATTTCATAAGTTTCTTTTTTCTGATGTTCTGAAATCTCACTATAATATACCTTGATAAATACTTTTTTAAAAATGCATCTTGTGCTCATTAGGTTCTTTAAATCTCAGGATTGGTTTTTTTCAGTCCTGGACATTTTCTTGTTTTGTTCATTTGATAATTTCCTTCTGTGTGTTTTCTCTCTTCTACAGGAACTTCTGTTATTTGGATGTTGGGCCATATAGTTTGATTCTCTTAGATTTTTTCTCTTATTGTCCTGCCTCCTTTCTGCCTTCACTAGTTTTTCCTTTTTCCCCTCAGTGTTCTTTTAACTTTCTACTTAGTATTTCTGCTTTTAATTTTATATTTGTTTATTCCTAGATCTTTTTCTCTTCTGGTGATCCTTGGATGTTTATTTTAAGTGAGAGTTTCTAGATATCAAATTGGAAGGTCTGTGTGCATGGGTTGGCAGTTTATTAGTAGATTTTACTGTATGTTGCTCACAAGCTTAACTTTTCCGTGGTGGAAAACTCTTAGTATGTTATAAGCTCTCTGGTTACCATGTCATTTGGTTTCTTTCTCAGTTATAACTATATATGAATGGGTTTTCTAATTGCCTGCATTGGGAAGGTGGGCTGGGGATCTTATTTTCACTTTGTTGATTTTACTTTTTTTTTAATATTTATTTTTGAGAGAGAGGCAGAGACAGAGTACAAGCTGGGGGAGGGGCAGAGAGAGAGGGAGACACAGAATCCGAAGCAGGCTCCAGGCTCTGAGCTGTCAGCACAGAGCCGGACGTGGAGCTCGAACTCAGAGATGGTGAGACCATGACCTGAGCTGAAGTCGGCTGCTTAACCAACTGAGCCACCCAGGCGCCCCTGTTGATTTTACTTAATACTTGATTTCAGTTTGTTACCTTCCCCTATTCTTTGTAAGTTTGTAGCCTTTGAGATCAGTCATTGCAAAGTACAAACCTCTAGTCTCCTCCCTAGGTTAGTGAATGGTTCTGATTGCTTTGTACAGTAGATCCACATGGGAGACATTCTAACACCCCCAGGGGATGTCTGAAACTGTGGGTATTGCTGAACCCTATATATACTATGTTTTTTCCTGTACATATGTACCTTTGATAAAGTTTAATTTATAAATTAATTACAACTAATAATAAAATAGAACAGTTATATTAGTATACTGCAATAAAAGTTTTGTAAATGTTGTCTCTTAGAATATCTTATTGTATTCTGTGATGATGTAGATGATAAAATGCCTATGTGATGATACGAAGTGAGGTGAATGATCTGTGTATTATGACATAGTGTTAGGTTACTATTGACCAGACGATATGTCAGAAGGAGGATCATCTGCTACTGGGCCGTGGTTGACCACAGATAACTGAAACCACAGAAAGTGAAATTGTGGATTAGAGGGAACTGTTGTGTATGTTTTCCCCATTGCTGTGGAGCCAGCCCTCTTTTATCAGACATCTTTTATGTAAATTATTTAGACTTTGAAGGAAATCTCAGAATTTTATAAATATTAGGCAGTACAGATTCCTTCTGTTGTTTGAGTAGATCTGTAAGATGATGTGTAGGATCTATATTCTAGGGATCAGATTGTCATATTATGGTTTATACCTTTGAATAAATTCGACTGGGTTTAAACCTAAGAATCTGTATGGCTTCATTAAATGTCTGTCCTGAGTGGTGTCTTTTTTTTTATCAAAGTATGTGGTGATAACTTGATTTCTGAAAGATCTGTTGATTTTAGGTTAAATTCATCAGAAATGAGAAACTTGTGTATATTTTTCTATCATTTGCATAATATTCTTTATCTAGATCTAAAATTCATTATTAACAAGTTTTTTGTTACCTGTAACAGGACTTAAGAGATCTGTTAAAACTTTCGAAATAACTTTGTAAATGAAATTCATAACTTGGTAAATAATTGTTTTCAATAATAGATACTAGTTATTATAGAGTTAAGTATTTTCAAGATAAAATAATTTATTTTTTGAAACTATTCTAGGTAGAAGAATACATGTTTACTTTTAGTGAACAAGAGCATGTTCCCAAACTCAATTTTGGGTCGCCCGCCTTTCACCCCAAACCATCAACAACATAGTAATTTCTTCGCCCTGTCACCAACTCTTTATTCACACCAGCAGCTCATAGATGCACAATTCAACTTTCAGAATACAGAGTAAGTATGGTAATATTTTGGTCCATATCATTTATAAATTTTGTGTTCTACTTGACACAAACCCTTTTTATATGAAATGTTTGAAGTTAAAGAAAATGTCATTCTTGGGGCGCCTGGGTAGCTCATTTGGTTGAGTAACCAGCTCTTGATATTGACTCAGGTTATGATCCCAGGGTTGTGGGATTGAGTTGCTATGTTGGGCTCTGTGCTGAGCATGGAGTCTGCTTAAGATTCTCTCTCCCCCTCTCCTCCCCCCCTCCCCCTCTCTCCCCCTCTCTCCCCCTCTCTCCCCCTCTCTCCCCTACCCCACTCGTGCTCGCTTGCGCTCTCTAAAATAATAATAAAAAAAGTCATTGTCTTGTTTTTTTCGATCAATGAAATACTTAGTTTTTTATGAAATTGCTTTTTTGTTTTTAAGGGAAAAATGTTTATTACTTCTGTTCTTTATGTGTTTTTGGTAGTTTGTCAAGAGCTGTGTCCTTACAGCAGTTGACATATGGAAATGTCAGTCCAATACAGACCTCAACTTCTCCGTTATTTCGAGGAAGGAAGTAAGTACTTCTTAATTGTTTTAAAGAAAAGTTTGCATTTCTCAGAACTGTAGCTCAGTGTTTCTTGTATTAAGATTGTGTGGACATTATGCCCTGAATTTTATTTTCTTGAACCTGTGAGATCAGTCCTGTCACAGAATTTTCAAAATTTTATATTAAATTTAAAAAATTTTAGGGATACTTTTGTTGATTTATTCTAGCCATTGCAAATTTTAGATGGAATGAAGCTATATTTTTCTGAGTACCACTTTTAATTGAGATTTTAACTAAATTAGATGGTTTTCTGAATTAGTTTGCTAGCACTGCCATAACAAAGTACAACAGACTGGGTGGCTTAAACAGAAATTTATTTTCTCACAATCCTCGAGGGCTAGAAGTCCAAGATCAAGGCGTTGGCAGGTTTGGTTTCTTCTGAGGCCTCCCTCCTTGGCTTGTAGATGGCTGCCTTTTCTGTGTTCTATATGGTCATCTCTCTGTCTGTGTTTTCTGTGTCCTAATCTCCTCTACTTCTAAGGATACTAGTCATGTTGGATTAGGGCCCACTTTTAATGACACCATTTTTAAGTTCTTTAAAGGCCGGATGTCCAAAACAGTCAAATTTTGGGGTACTGGGAGTTATTGCTTAACCGTTCGAATTTTGAGGGGACACAGTTTAGCCCATAATACCTTCTTTCTGGTAAAGTTTACTATTTGATTTATCTAAATCTTATACAGATAAGGTTCTGCAATAAATACTCTTATAGTAAAAATTTCTGCATGATTTAAAGCTTTCTATAGAGAAGTCAGAGTCAATTAATTTCAACCAATTAAAAGAAATTGATGTACCACAAGTAATTATAATAGAATTTTAGAGATGATTATTAAAATAAAGTTTGGCAGTATTTGCAAGATATTGCTGTTTAAAACCTATATAAACATTCATTAACTTTATGTCCAATTAAAAATAACACTAGCTAAGAATTATTGATCACTCATGTAGTAGGTGTTGTTCTGAAGACTTTCCAAATGATTTAAGTTTCACAAAACTTCATGACGTAAATACTATTATCCCTCTTCTGTTGAAAAAGATGAAACAGAGGTTAAGCAACTAGTTATTCAGGTAGAAGCACAACTAGGATTTGAATCCAGGCACTCTGGCTCTAGATCCTGTGCTTCGAAGCCCTGTGAGTTGTTCTTCAAAGTTATCATTATGGAAAGCTATATAATGATGCCAAAAGTATTGACTTTATGGAGATGTTAATTTTTTAAAAATTTTGTGAGTAGCTAATTTGCAAACCACAAGGGAATATAAATTCCATTGGTTCATAGTTGTACGTTAAAAACTAAAATTGGCATTCTCAAGAGAAGCAGCGTATAAAGCTAAATCACTTTCACGTTAGCAAATATTAAATATACTCTTTTGTTTTTAGCACTGTACACTTTTACTTGTGAGTAGGAGTTCTACTTAGTTTGGAGGCCAAGGAGAGAGGAATTGGTGTAATTCTAAAAGAGTATTATAATAAAAACCTTCAGATAGCTGTGACTCATAGAATTTTAGAGCTTAAAAGTAATTGGACCATTTCCCATGGCCTAAAGTATTGTCTGTATGAACAAACTTAATATATCAATGAAGTAAGTATCTTTTTTTAAACAAATAATTATTTTCCTTCTGCCTTTTAATTTGAAAAATTTTATGTCCCCAGAAAAATTTAAAGAGTAATACAATGAATATCTGTATGCCGTTTACCTAGATTCGTTAAAGTTTTGTTGCATTTGATTTTTTTGCCTCTTTCTCTTTACCTCTACTTTTTTTCTTTCCTGAACCATAATGAAAAGTTGTAGACATGATTTCATTGTACTCCAAAGCACATCAGTGCATTCCTCCTAAGGACAGGGATATTTTCCTATATAACCCAAATATATTAGTCATGCCTAGGAAGTTTAACATTAATATATACTGGTAATCTGAAATGCAGTTAGTTTTCATATCTCTTTACTAGTTCTCTGTCTTTGTAGCTTTTAAATACGATCTTTCCAACTGATGAGCCAGAATATAGGTGGACTTAAAGACCCTTTTAGCTATATAACACTCAATTCACAATCTTATTCTTCTTATTTAGAATTCGGGTTTTTATTGTCAGTGATTCTATGAATAGAAGTTTTTCTCCAAAGTTTTAACTGCTAAGATAAAACACTGGGGTAGTTATGCAGGAGACTAACCTTGATATATATAGTATGTAGGGTTTTTTTTTTTTTAAATGTATATACATTATCAGTATGCATTTTTCTTATGGTGTTTTTCTAAGGCTTCTCTTGTACTCAAAATGAATATTTTAAGAATCACATAGAGCTAATAATGTGGCCTTGCTGAAAGAGTCAATATCAGCATTTGTTATTTATATAGTTTTAATTGTTTTTTGGTATTAGAAAGTTATATCTTTAATCACTAAGGTATATTGCTTGTTTTCAGGAGATTAAGCGATGAAAAAAACCTTCCTCTTGACGGTAAACGGCAACGTTTCCATTCACCCCACCAAGAGCCAACTCTAGTTAACCACATAGTGCCTTTATCAGGTGAAAGAAGATACTCAATGCCGCCATTGTTTCATACACACTATGTACCAGATATAGTCAGATGTGTTCCACCTTTTCGAGAAATACCATTTTTAGAACCTAGAGAAATCACACTGCCTGAGGCCAAAGATAAGGTAATAATAATGTAGATTTTAGTTTTACCTTTTGGGAAGTTGATATAAATCATGTGTTAAAAACATCAGAAATATCTAATGTTTTGGATTAAAGAGAATATGCCTTTTTTTGCACTGTTTAAACTGTTCAACCCAGTTTTCTGTCTAATTTGATTTTTGATTTTTGTTAGCTGTTCTTTTATGGAAGTGCAACTTTCATGTCAGGAAATTGTCTCTGATTCATAAAAATCTGGATTAGAACTCAAAACAATTGATTTCTTAGTTTAGAGAACTATATTGTTACTTATTTTTTTTTAGAGAACACATTTTCATATGGTTATTATAATAAGTGTCAAGAAGCATTTCCTTTTAGGATATTCGTGTTTCTCATGGGGTTTTTGAATGTCAAAAAATAGAGAATCCAGGAGTCACGGGAAAACTGATACAGTCAGAGTGATATGACGAAGAAAGATTTGTCAGAAACATTTATAAAAAGCATTTCCAATAAATGAAATGAACCTATTTAAATAATAATTCTTGGAAAATGACATTATCAGCTTTGGGGAACAGTGAGTTAATTTAACACTAATATTACAAGCATATCCACCGCCAACCCCCCTAATAATTGTAGGTAATTTAGAAGAGTTTATAATGTAAACATCTGCATTCTCTTGGCTTGTCTATAGCTTACATTTTGCTGTTTTTACATTTTCAAAGCTGCTCCACTTTTAAGAAATACTGACCTCTGTAGTCTAAGGAGAATGATTCTGAAGGAAGTATAGTGACTTTGTTTTACTCATCTTTGGGTTCCTGGCAATCAGCATAGGCGTGGAATGTAGTAAGTGTACAGAAAATGTTGGATCAAAAAAGGAACACTTGGTTTATGCTTTAGTTGTGCTGCTCTTTATTCTGTTACCATTCTTTCATCGTATCATAAAATTCATTCTTTTTAGGTGTATGATTCCGTTTTTAGTGTATTCATCCTGTGATACAACGATCACCACTCTCTAATTCTAGTATGCTTTCATCATCCCCAGAAGAAACCATGCACCCAGTATCAGTCCTTCCCCATCCCTGACCTTCCTCTCCCTTGCCCTCCCCTTGGTTGCCAGCAGTTGATTTTTTATTTCTATGGATTTGCTTATTCTGGACATTTCGCATAAGTGGAATCATACATTATGTGGTCTTGCATTTTTAACTTAGTGTATTTTCAGGGTTCATCCATGTCATAGAATGTGTCAGTTTGTCTCTTAATATCCTATTGTATAGGTATTCCATTGTATTTTGTTTATGCATTCATCATTTGATCAGCTTTGAGGCTGTTTCTTTTCTTTGGCTATTCTGAATAATGCTGCTATGAAAATCTGTGTACAAGTTTGTGTGGACAGGTTTTCTTTTCTTTTGGGTATATAGCTAGTAGTGAAATTGGTGGGTTATGTGGTAACTCTACGTATACCTTTTGAGAGCTACACCATTTTACATTCTCACCACCAGTGTATGAGTGTTCCGGTTTTTCTACATTTTTGACAACACTTGTTATTGTCTGACTTTTCGATTATAGCCATCCTAGTTAGTCAGAAATGGTATCTCATTGTGATTTTGATTTGCATTACAATAATAACTAATGATGTTGGTCATATTTTCATTTGCATGTTGACCATTTCTGTGTCTCCCTTAGAGAACTGTCTATTCAGATCTTTTGCCCATTTTTTAATTGGATTATTTATTTATTTTTGTTGAGTCATAAGAGTTCTTTATATATTCTGAATATTAAACTATTATCAGATACATGACTTGTAAATATATTCTTCCATTCCTGGTTTATCTTTTTCCTTTCTTGATCGTGTCCTTTGAAGCACAAAAGCTTTTCATTCTAACCAAGTCCAGTTTATCTTTTTCTTTGATTGCTGAGCTTTTGATGTCTTGTATAAGAAACCATTGCCTGATCCAAGGTCGCAAGATGTTCTGTGTGTTATTCTAAGAGTTTTATCGTTTTCCCTGTTAGATTTAGGTCTTTGGTCCGTTTCGAGTTTTAATAGAACTCGTGAAGTAGGGGTCCAACTTCATTCTTTTGCCGTTAGTCCGGTTGTCCCAGCAGTATTTATTAAAAAGATTCTGTCATTCTTTTGGTAATATGAAGTAGAAAAGCAATTAGGTAAAACCAGTGGAAGGGAGGAAGAGGCAAAGTAAAATGGGAAAAGATGGACTTGAGAAGTTTAGGTACTATTTCCCCTCTTCCTCCCTTCTTTCTACTTTCTTTGCTTTCTCACTTTAAAGAAACTCTTATAATGCTTTAAGGCAAAAGCGTGTGGTATAAATCAAATCTAACCAATTCTTTTAGTGAATATATAAGAATCTTTATATGAGAGTTTTTAATATATGTATTCAGGCTCATTTTCTATGGCATTTATAAATATTGAAGCTTTCTATATTTTTGTGTGTATTTATATATTCATTATAGTTAACTATTGGAACTAAGTGCTAGTTCTGCATATGGACTAGGTATATGTTGAGTCTCAGTAAATTTAATAACATAATTTACATTAGTCAGTCTATATCATTTAGTGAAGTATGATTTCATATCAATAACTTTTTCTGTGCCTAGTAAAACAGAAAAATATCTCTTATATCTCATGTTTTTGGAATAAGCATTTATTTCAGAAAGATAAAGATATATTTTGTTAAGCAAATTTTTTTGAGTGCTACTCTCTACCTGCCTCGTTGTGGGAGAAAGAAGGCAAGCAGTTAGTTCTGTGTTCATTCTTTAAGAGAACACTTTTATTTTTTTTAATTTATTTTTATTTTTTACTTTGTTTCATTCATGAATTTATTTAAAATTTCAAGTAATAAGAAGAGTGTAGAATCTTATTATTTTTTTAAATTTACATCCAAGTTAGTTAGCATATAGTGCAACAATGATTTTGGGAATAGATTCCTTAATGCCCCTTACCCATTTAGCCTATCCTCCTTCCCAGAACCCCTCCAGGAACCCTCTGTTCTCTATATTTAAGAGTCTCTTCTGTTTTATCCCCCTCCCTGTTTTTATATTATTTTTGCTTCCCTTCCCTTATGTTCATCTGTTTTGTGTCTTAAATTCCTTATATGAGTGAAGTCATATGACATTGTCTTTCTCTGACTGATTTCGCTTAGCATAATACCCTCTAGTTCCATCCATGTAGTTGCAAATGGCAAGATTTCATTCTTTTTGATTGCCAAGTAATACTCCATTGTGTGTGTGTGTATATATATATATACATATATATATATATATATGTATACGTGCTGCATCTTCTTTATCTATTCATCCTTCGATGGATATTTGGACTCTTTCCATACTTTGGCTATTGTTGATTGTGCTGCTATAAACATTGGAGTGCATGTGCCCCTTCGAAACAGCACACCTATATCCCTTGGATAAATACCTAGCAGTGCAATTGCTGGGTCGTAGGGTAGTTCTGTTTTTAGTTTTTTGAGGAACCTCCATATCGTTTTCCATAGTGGCTGCACCAGTTTGCATTCCCACCAGCAGTACAAAAGAGATCCTCTTTCTCTGCATCCTCACCAACCTCTGTTGTTGTCTGAGTTGTTGAGGTTAGCCATTCTGACTGGTGTGAGGTAGTATCTCATTGTGGTTTTGATTTGTATTTCCCTGATGATGAGTGATGTTGAGCATCTTTTCATGTGTCTATTAGCCATCTGGAAGTCTTGTTTGGAGAATGTCTATTGATGTCTTTTGCCCATTTCTTCACTGGATTATTTGCTTTTTGGGTGTTGAGTTTGGTAAGTTCTTTATACATTTGGAATATTAACCCTTTATCTGATAGGTCATTTGCAGATATCTTCTCCCATTCTGTCAGTTGCCTTTTAGTTTTGCTGATTGTTTCCTTCACTGAGGAGAAGTTTAAGAGACTACTTTTAAAGAAAACTAACATTTATTAATGTTTTTTCTAGACATTCATATGTTATATCATTTAGTCTTTTCAAGAACCCCATGACATGGGTATTCCCCTAATTTTATTGAGGCTCAGAAAGCTAAATAACTTGCTCAAGGTCACAGCTAGTAAGTGACACAACCAAGATTTGACCCTAGTCTCTAATAATACAAAGATGAGAAACTTAAGATGTTTAAAATCAAGGGTATGGAGAGGACAGTCTTAGAATTGACTGTAACACCAGGTAATCTGTGAAAGTAATAGCTAATATTTAGTGACTTTCTCTGCCAGCAGTGTGCTCAGTGGTTTGTATCATTTACTTATGTTTATCTCTGCTACAGCATGAAGTGAATGGGAAGTCCAGTGTGGAAAAAAAGTAGTGGTTTGGGGTATTGAATGCACAGTAGAATGCCATTGAAGGTTTTCGAGTGGAGAAATAGCACTATCAGACTGACGTTTTGGGAAAGATAGTTCTTGTGGTATAATGGAGTTGAGCTTGGAATAAGGAGGACCTGGAAGATGGGTGATTACCTTTAGGGCTATTAAATTCATTTCATGAGAGGTGCGGAAGCTTTCAGTTATGGCATATGGGAGTGGGAAAGATGTGAGAGACCACACGTAAGGAAAATTGGTAGGATCTGTGGAATCCTAGAGTATAGGGGAGAGAGAGAGAGAGAGGCTTCAATGTCTCCAATGATTCGATTTTGGACTACTAACAGAGATAAGGAACCTAGATTTGGGGTGTATAAATTAGTTGAGGAGCTAGTCATTTGGTTTAAAAAAATTTTTTTTTGTGTTTATTTTTTAGAGACTAAGACAGACAGGGTACAAGTGGGGGAAGGGCAGAGAGGAGGAGGGAGACACAGAATCAGAAGCAGGTTCCAGGCCCTGAGCTGTCAGCACAGTGTCCAGTGTGGGGCTCGAACCCACAAACTGTGAGATCATGACCTGAGCCGAAGTTGGACGCTTAACCAACTGATCCACCCAGGCACCCCACAAGAACTTTTGGAACTATGGAAAGATCTGTAATTTTTATGCTTTTGAGAAACCTCGTCTTCTGCAAATTGCACACTAAGAATATAGGACTATGGAAAAATAGGGCTGGAGCAGATTCTTCAAATCTGAACAATTTTGTAACCAGAATACTATCAAGAATAATAATTGATACCTTGGGAAATAACTTGGTTAGACCAAGTAGGCGTCTTAGTATGGCTGGATGCAGCTGCAGGGGATATTAAAATATACAAAATAGAGTTGAGATATTGGCTCGTGGTGGGCACTGAGACAGGGCAGTTAAATGTGGAGCTCTGAGTCAGTGAAGCCGCTGTAAGTAGACATAGAAGGAAATAAACCAGCAGAGAACTGTTTGAGGCTGGGGGGGATGCTTTATTGAATGGGAACCCTCAATATAGTGGGAACTCAAATAGGTGGGAGCTTATTTTTAGTTGTGTTGGATCCATAAGGACTCCTACCTATGTAGCGGGCAAAGCGAGGGATTCTTTTTCTTTCTCATGAAGGTTATGATTCTTAGACTTCACTTACGAATCTGAATAAGGGTAGATGTAGAGAAGTTATTGTCGTGTTGTGTTCTAGGTGAAAGGTAATTGTCCCTTGAACTGTGAAGTGCTTTTAGAGCACTTCACATTATCAAGTGAAATTGATGGATTTAAGCTGTATTTGGGAATTGGAATTGATGGGATTTGGTGATGGATTACATTAGGTCATCCAAGGCTGCTTTCTTCAGTGTGGAAGTGGAAGGAGTGTCTTTTGCATTTTAGAGTGTCTAGCATTCCTGGTTTTCAGCTCACTAGATGCCGTTAATCCCATTATGAGAAACAAAGTCTGCAGACATTGTCGAATGTCACCTGGGAGTACAATTGCCCCTAGTTGAGAACCACTGAATTCGATAGAGAAGAAGACACTGAGTATTTCAGGCTTCTACATGAATTCATGGTAGTATCATTTACAGGGATGGAACAAAATGGAAGAGGAGCAATATTTATGTGTGTCTGTGTGCTTAGTAGGAATTGGAGGATAAAGGGGCCTCATCAGTTCTGTGGACATGTTGTCTTTAGTGTGTATTTGAAACTTTAAATTAGATATTATAGATGATAGTTTAATATTATAGCTCTGGAATTCAGAAAAAAGTATTGACTATAAATGTACATTTGGTAATCATTGGCGTATAGATCGTAATCGAAGCCAAGCGTATGGATATGATTGTTCAGGGAAAGAAGAAAGCCTGGATTCAAGACTGAAATAGTTTGAGGAGAGAATGGGAAACAGAAATGGAAACTAAAAATATATACAACTATTTTGGGAAGTTTGGCTGTGAAGTGGAGGGGCTAAAGATTTGAAGTTGGAACAAAGGAGTTTTTAAATTTTTAATTTTTATTTTAACCACATATCAATATTTATGGGAAAGATTTGGTGGAGAGAGGAGAGATTGACCATTCTGCCAAGAAAAGAACAATCACGAATAAGGTTCCTCAGAAGACAGAAAGGGCATGGATCTTGCTTATGGGTGGGGTGATTGGCTTTAAGTAAGAGAACAGCTTTCTGGAACTGGAGGAAAGGAGGGAAGGATAGGCATAGATAATAAAGTTTGTAGATACCATATAAAGAAATTAATGTGGTGTCCCATAGTTGAGTGGCTTCTTCCTGTTTTCTTTATGAATTATTATGCAAGGTCATCTGTTAAGAATGAGGAGAATGAAGGGGGATGTCCAGGGTTTGAGAGTAGTGGAGAGGGTTTGAAATAAAATTGGCTGACGGCAGGAAATCAAGCTGTGACCAGAGAAATAGAATGGAGAAGACTTGTACTTGCTGGCTAGTGTAGAGGATTCACTTAAGATTGGTAATAATGAATTTATTATAAGTAAGAATAAAGCATCAGCTGATATAGTCAGCACCAAGGAAAGGTTTTGTTAATAAAAGTTTTTGTTACTTTGAAAATTGATATTCTATGTTTTGAAACCTGAAGTTTTAAGTTTTTGGAAATGAATATCCTCTGATTTTATATTTTTTTCTCCATTTTAAAATCTTTTGTAAGTTTTTCAAGTTGCTATGTTAACAGAACACTTTAAAATATCTGAATTACCTTTCTGAATTAACATTTATTTCACTCTAGCTTTTAGGTGAATATATGGTTGCCTGGACAAAAAAGAGACTGTAAAGGAATCAAGAGTTAATCAAGCTCCTGAATTCTATCTATTATAACTGTTCTTTGGAAATTCTGATTAGTTTCAAGATACTATGTGAGTCGAAGTAATTGCTTTTGAATTTTTAGTTGAGATGAGGTTAGGCTGAGGTTTTCTTGGTATTGATTATAAAATAAAAAAGAAGATTGTGGATGAATTACTCAAGATATCTTGTCTAATGTTTAATTTTGGAAAGGAGAAAATATGATGGATCCTCTTGGCACCCTTGGAGCAGTTATCTTACAGATCTCTTAGAGGCTCTATCTTAAAAAATTTTTTTTTTAATTTCAGTATTCCACTTCATTTAGAAACATTGAAAAAAGGGATAAAGTATTTGTAAAGTATTAGTTCACTGAATTTTAAATATAGTTGGCCCCTGAGCAACACTTGATTAGGGAGGGCCACTGGCCTCCTACACCATCGAAAATCCTCGTATAGCTTTTGACACCCCCAAAACTTCACTGCTAATAGCCTACCGTTGACTGGAAGCCTTACCAATAACATATTTTATACTATATTCTTAAAGTAGGCTGGAGAAAAAATGTTGAAATTGTACGGAAGAGAAAATACATTTACAGTTCTATACTGTATTTATTGAAAAAAGTCTGAGTATAAGGAGACCTGTGCAGTTCAAACCTGTGTTATTCAAAGGTCTTTTTGTGGTGAGAACAACTCAGATATACTCTCTTAGCAAATTTCAAGTATATAATGCATTATTATTAAAAAATTTTTTTTAATGTTTGTTTATTTTTGAGAGAGAGAAAGAGAGACAGAGTGTGAGCCGGGGCGGATCAGAGAGAGAGCTCGAAGTGAGCTCCGGGTTCTGTGCTGTCAGAACAGAGCCTGACGTGGCGCTCGAAATTCACAAACTGTGAGATCATAACCTGAACCGAAGTCCGATGCTTAACTGACTGAGCCACCCAGGCACCCCTACAATGGATTATTACTAATTAACGTCACCATATTGTAAATTATGTCTCCAGAACTTAATCATCTTTTAACTGGGAGTTTGTATGCTTTCACCAACATCACCCCATTTCCTCCATACCCCCTACCTCCTGATAATCACTGTTCTACTCTCTGCTTATTAATTTGACTTTCTTAGATTTTGCTTAAAAGCGAAGATCATGCACTATTTTCTTTTTATGTTTAGTTTATTTCACTTACTATGTTGTCTTCCAAGTTTACCCATTTTGCAAATGGCAGAATTTCCTTCTTTTTTAAGGCCAAATGATACTGCATTATGTATGTGTGTGTGTGTGTGTTTGTGTGGGTATGTATGTGTATATATACATGTTTCCATACCATATTTTCTTTATCCATTCATCGGTTGGCATTTAGGTTGTTTTCTTATCTTGGCTACTGTGTTTAATGCTACAGTGAACATGGAAGTGCAGATATCTCTTTGAGATACTGGTTTTATTTCCTTTGAATATATACCCAGAAGAGGATTTGCTGGATCATATGGTAGTTCTATTTTAAGTTTATTTATTTATTTTTACAAGAGAGCTAGTGCAAGTGGGAGAGGAACAGAGAGAGAGAGACTCCCAAGCAGGTTCTGCATGCTGTCAGCACAGAGCCTGACACAGGCCATGAACCCACAAATCCTGAGATCATGACCTGAGCCAAAATCAAGAGTCATACGCCCAACCAATGAGCCACCCAGGTGCCCCATATTGTTAACTTTTTAAGGAGTCTCCATACTATTTTTCCAGTGTGGTTGTACCAGTTTACGTTCTCATGGACACTGTCTTAAGTGTTTCCTTTTCTCTGCATCCTTGCCAACACTCGTTACCTTTGACTTTGACCTTTGTCTATAACAAGCATGAGAGGATATCTCATTGTGGATTTGATTTGCATTTCCCTGATTACTAGTAATGTTGAACATCTTTTCACGTACCTGTCGAACATTTGTGTGTCTTTGGAAAAATGTTTGTTCAGGTCCTTTGCTTGTTTTTAAATTGGATTATTGATTGATTGATTGCTTTTGAGTCACATGAGTCGTATATATTTTGGTTATTAACTCCTTATTGGGTATATCATTTGCAAATAATTTTCTCCCAGTCTGTAGGTTGTTTTTTCATTTTGTTGACTTTTTCTTTTGCTATGTAAAATTTTTTAGTTTAATGTAGTCCCACTTGTTGATTTTAGCTTATGTTGCCTGTGATTTTCGTGTCAGGTCCAAAAAATCATTGCAAGACCATTGTCAGGGGGCTTTTTTACATTCTTCTTTTCTAAGGTGTTTTACCATTTCAGATCTTACATACAAATCTTTAACCCATTTTGACTTGGCTTTTCTGTATGGTATCAGATAGGGGTCCAATTTCGGTCTTTCGCGTGTAGGTATACAGTCTGCCCAACATTGTTAAGGACTACTCTCTTTCCATTGTGAAGTCTTGGCACCTTTGTCAAAGATTAGTCATATGTATATGACTGTATGTGTATGGTTTTATTTCTGAGCTCTGTAGTGTGGTCTTTGTGTCTGTTTTTTATGCTGGTACCATACTATTTTGTTTACTATAGCTTTGTAGTATAATTTGAAATCAGGAAGTATAATCTTTCCAGCTGTGTTCTTGTTCAAGATTGCTGTAGCTATTCAGGGTCATTTGTGGTTCCATAGGAATTTTACCAGTGCCTATTCTATTTCTGTGAAAAATGCCATTTGAGTTTTGATAGGGGTTGCATTAAATCTGTAAATCGAGTTGGGTACTATAGACTTTTTAACAATTTTAATTCTTCCAATCCATGAATATGAGCTATCTTTCTATTTATTTGTTGTCTTCAGTTTCTTTTGTCAATATTTTATAGTTTTCATTTTGAAGATCTTTTACCTCCTTGGTTAAACGTAGTCCTAGGGCCCTAACTTTATAATATATGTGTCAGAAAAGTTTTGAAAGCTACTGAGATGTAAATTTATGTAGAAAATCTAGGCCAGGACTCAGCAGAAGAGGTCCTCAAGTGAAAGCTTGTTTTATTTTGTTTTTCTTTTCTCCTTTTATTTCTTGGCCAAGTTCAGTAATAATATGTGCCTAGAAGCAGTCAAACTTTAGGGAAAGAAATCAGTAATTCAAAGTGCCTAATCAGTGTGCCAGCTGATAAATTAAGAAGACTCTACATTTTGTCCACACACCAAATATAGTAATTTAACAGGCTAACAAGGAGTGTGTTATTTTCGGCATGACATTTTCCTGATTCTATTTTATTTTAGTTAATTTTAAGAGAAAGGAAATTCAGCACCAATAATGAATTTAAACTTTTTTTTTTTAAACGTTTATTCATTTTTGAGAGACATAGAGACAGAACATGAGCAGGGGAAGGGCAGAGAGAGTGGGAGACACAGAATCTGAAGCAGGCTCCAGGCTCTGAGCCGTCAGCACAGAGCCTGACGCGGGGCCGAACCCACAGACCGCGAGATCATGACCTGAGCTGAAGTTGGCTGCTTAACCGACTGAGCCACCCAAGCGCTCCTAAACTTGTATTACATATCTAATTTTATATTTTATTCAGTAATTTGTGCCAGCTTTTTCTTGCTTTTTTTTTAAAGTTTAGTTTTTGAGAGAGAGAGAAAGAAAGAGCCCATTTGTGAGCACACGCGTGTGTACAACAGTATGAGAGGGGCAGAGAGAGGCAGAGAGAGAGAGAATCCCAAGCAGGACGACCCCTGATGTGGGGCTCAATCTCATGAACTGTGAGATCACGACCTGAGCCAAAATCAAGAGTGGACACTCACCTGACTGAGCCACCCAGCTGCCCCAGTACTGTGTTGTAAGTTTATGGCAGTCTTTGTTGCCTGAGGAGAGAAAGCCTGAGAGAGCCTGAGAAATTGCATTTTTGTTGAAATGTTTATGAACTAATAACTGATGTTTTAAGTACCATATTTAATTTTATTTCCCTTGTCTTGAAAGCTCATTACTGATTTGTGCTTGTTGTTTCAAATAGCAGTTATATTTAGTCAAGAACCTGTTACCATTTTCATACATTATAATATATGATCAGGTCTTGGTAATCCCAGCTGATAGGTTTTTTCGCTTTCTTTTAACAGGGGACGCAGCTAACAGGGACAGATGTAAAAGCTGCTGAGAATAACGTGAAAGTTATACTTTAGGGTTTATTTATTGACACACTTAAAACTTTTTCTGAATCCCAAGCTATACTTGTCCTTGATGGCTTGCGTTGACCTAAAACCATTGTAACTTCAGTGGTAATTTGTTTGAGTCTGACTTTGAGGACAGGTTATAGTATTTTTTTAGGAAAAATGAACATTTATATTTGGAAGAAACAATAATATTTTAAACTCTATGTAGGTAAATCTTTTTACAGTTTTGAACATCTATAACATTTACTTACAGTCAAAAATAGATATCTTTTACTATAACTATTACTTTTAAGATTAACACAATAGATCTCGGCAGACAGCCTAAACAGGTAGTATTGTAGAGATTTAAATAACTTTAAGAATAGGAGTGCCTGGGTGGCTCAGTTGGTTAAGCATCCGACTTCAGCCCAGGTCGTGATCTTACAGTCCGTGACTTCAAGCTCCGCTTCCGACACTGTTCTGACAGCCCAGAGCCTGGAGCCTGCTTTGAATTCTGTGTCTCCCTGTCTCTCTGCTCCTCCCCAGCTTGTGCTGTTTCTCCCTATCTCTCAAAAATAAATACATGTTTAACAAAAATAAAAATAAAAAAAGTAAATATTAAAAAAAATTTAAATAACTTTAAGAATAATATACTTTCTGGATACTTTGTTGGAATTATTTTTTAAACTAATGATAAGGAAAAAATTGCTTCTGAGTGAAACAAAAGCAATTCTTATATTTTTTAAGTTTTTTTATTTCAAGAGAGACAGAGACAGCGTGAGTGGGGGGGGGGGTCAGTGATAGAGGGAGAGAGAGAATCTTAAGCAGGCTCCACACTGCCAGCACAGAGCCCAGTGTGGAGCTCCAACTCACGAAACCACAAAATCATGACCTGAGCGAAGACCAAGAATTGGACGCTTAACTCCCTGAGCCACCCCGATGCCCAAGTGAAACACAAGCAATTACAGAAAGTTCCTGAAGGGTCATTATATAGTCACCTTTGTGTTAAATATATGATCTGAATATTTGATGATATTCATCAGCCAAGGAGAATTCATATCCTATATTCCTCCCCCCTCCCCTGAATTATTGATCCATCTTCTGAAATATTTCTCTAAATTTAAGTAGTAGAGGTCATACTTTAGCATATATGTGTATTTGAGTTTTGTCTCATTTTTACTCTATATTCTATATGGTGTTTGTTCTAGCATACAAGAACATAATTTGATAATGCGAATCCCTAAGTAAATAATTAGATAGGGAGGAAATTCTTTTGTATAGAAACCTATTAGATTTCCATTATAGCAGTACTTGAAAGAGAAAAAATGTTTCCATGAATGTAAAACAGGGAAGGGAGCAAGTAAGTGTACAGAATTATATTTTCCGCATGATGACACATTTTTTCATATGTGAATATTTCTACATGAACATGATCATTCAGTTGAAAGAACTTTTAAATATGGTAAAATTTCATTTGAGCACTGTTATAAAGAAATTTGTATCTTTTTGTTATCCAACAAATGTAGTTATATGTACGATAGTACCTACTGTCAGTTCTAGGATTGTGTTAATCTGCCTAACTGATTCTGTAGATCAGGGGGTTGGGAAAACTTTTCTGTAAGGGCCAAATGGTAAATGTTTTAAACATGTGGGCTATGTGGGGCCTCTGTTAAATGTTTTTTTTTTCTTTTCTTACTTTTTAAAATAATGCTTAAAAACTGTAAAAATTATTTTATCTTACTGGCCTGTAAAAAAGTTCAGAGGCAGTATTTGGCTTACAGGCCATCGTTTGCAAATCCTACAAATGAATGAAACTTAATCGTTCAAGTGTCTTTTAAAATTTTATATTAACCACTTTACTGGAAGTCTTTTTCAAATCTTTATAAACTTGGATGCTTTTTAAAAAGCTTTTTTATTGTGGAAAATATCAAATATATATAAAAATAGAATATTTTTCAATAGATCCTGTAGATCCTCCTATCTCTGAACTTTAAAAACCACCTACATACTACCAGTTTTATTTTATCTATATCTCTCTCCCTCATTAGTTTGAATTATTATATAATGATATAATCCCATATATTTCAATTTTTTTAAATTTTTAAAAATTTTTTTGGTTTTTTTATTTATTTTTGAGAGCAGGAGAGACAAAGCATGAGTGGGGGAGGGTCAGAGAGAGAGAGGTAGACACAGAATCTGAAGCAGGCCCCAGGCTCCGAGCCGTCAGCCCGACGTGGGGCTCGAACCCACGGACTGTGAGATTGTGACCTGAACCGAAGTCGGACACTTAACTGACTGAGCCACCCAGGCGCCCCTCAATATTTTTTGTTACCTTTTTATTTATCCTTTTGCCAATGCCATACTATTTTGTAAGTCTTGAAGGCAGATAAGGCAAATCTTCCAACTTTTTTTTTTTTAGGCTATTCTTGTTTTTTTGCCTTTCAAATAAAATTTACAGTTATTTTCTCAGTTTCTAGAAACAAGCCTGCTAGGTCTGGTCTGGTCTTCTCTCTTGTCTTTCCTTCCTTTCTTTCTTTCTTTCTTTCTTTCTTTCTTTCTTTCTTTCTTTCTTTCTTCTTTCTTCTTTCTTTCTTTCTTTCTTTCTTTCTTTCTTTCTTTCTTTCTTTCCTTTCTTTCCCTTATTTTTTTAATGTTTGTTTATTTGGAGAGAGAGACAGAGAGTGTGAACACTGGAGGGATAGAGAGTTACAGAATCTAAAGCAGTTTCCAGACCCCAATGCAGGGCTTGAACCCAAACCGTGAGATCATGACACAAGCCAAAGTTGGACACTCAACCAACCGAGCCACCTAGGCTCCCATCTTATCTTTTCTTATGATTGTACTGACACTATAGATTAATTCCAGGAGGATTAACATCTTTTCACAGTAGTTACTTAATTCATGAGCATGGTATAGCTCTCTGTTTGTTTAGGTTTTTAAATTCTTACATCAATATTTGGTCATTTTAAGTGTGCAAGTTTTATATATCTTTTGGTAAATGTATTTCTAAGTATTTCTTGTTTTTTGCTGGCACTGATGTTTTCTAAATGTAGATTTCTGATTGTTTTTTGTTAGTACTAGCATATATACTAGTATAGTATAGTATACTAGTAACTTTTTAGAAACTTAAAACATGAGAGAAAATGCCTTGGCTTGATGTATTATGTTAAAAATTCCATTAGTCTTGTGGACATGTCTTTCTGGTGTGCTTTATTATATGTAGGAGTGTTACTCTCTTCTGTTTTCCTCTAAAAACTTTGTACGGAAATTGACCAGAATCCTTTTTTAGGCATCATTTCTTCAGATATTTTTTTCTCGCTTCTCATTTGCACCTCCCTTTCTGAGATTCCAGTTTTCTGTTATTTGCATTTAAAAAATACAGATACAAGTCAGGGATCTTTTCTGTACCATTTTTAACGAGGAGGGTTGGGCAGGCTAGCTTTCCTAGGTTTATGGCTTTTGGAATCCCCTTCCGTTGTTACGTAGTACTCAGAAATATACTTGCTGAGACCTTCTCTCTCCTTTTTCTGTCCTTTTATCTAGAGTAGGATTTTTCACCCTCTACATTATTGGCATTTCTGAGTCAGATAATCTTTGCTGTGAGGGATCAACCTACTCATGGTAAGAATTTTAGTGGCATTCTGGCCTCTATCTGCTAGATGCCAGTGACCTCCCAATGGCACCTCCCTTCCCCCCCAGTTATGGTAACTAAAAATGTTGCTGGGCATCGTCAAATATCCCCGTGGAGTCAGAATTATTCTAGTTCTACACTGTCTTTTCTTTGCCTCTAGTGGCTCTTTACTGTTTAGTTGAGATTTCTCCTCCTGCTAGTTTCTGCTTGGTGTGTTGCTTTGTCTTAGAAGGGAGCTTTCACTTTTTTTTGAGATGTCTGATCTTTCTGTGATCTTCTTGCATTTATCTATGAACTCTTGCATATAGCCTGTGCGGTTTTGATTGCCGTTCCACTCTCAGTTGGATTCCTTAATTTGAGGAAGGGGACAGGAAGTAGTACCTGTGGGCTATTTGATTTCTGGATGGTCTGGCTTTGGGACTGTCCAACATTTTTTTCCTTTTTTTCTTCTTATTTCTGATACCATGTGGGTCTTGATACTATTGGTATTTGGTCCCCTCTGCTCATATTTTGGGGTCCATGAGTAATATATAGTCATTTGTTTGTATTTGTTGGCTGTGTTTTATTTCATTTTGCTTTGGTTTGATCTATTTATTTTATTCTCCCAGTTGCTTTATCTTTTTAAGGGAAACTTATTAAAAAATATTAAAATACTAATGCTAAGGATGTTAATATTATTATCAGAAGGATATTGAAAATTATGTCTCTTTCATTGCCAAGTTGCCCAGATTGCCTCTGTCATCTTACAACGTAACATGTTTATTCTAAACATGATAAAAGGAAATGTTTTGTTTATTCTTTTGTCAGTCTACTTAAAATTTTTCTTTTTTTTTTTTAATTAAAAAACTTTTTCTAATTGAAGTATAGCTGATATAATACTATATTAGTTTTAGGTGTACAACATAGTGATTTGACAATTGTGTATATTAAGAAATGCTCACCACATTAAGTGTAGTTATTTTGTCACTATACACAGTTATTATAATATTATTGACTATATTTCCTATGCTGTAACTTTCATTTCTGCAACTAATTTATTTTGTAGCTGAAGTTTGTACCTCCTTTTTTATTAAATGTTTTATTTTAATGTTTATTTTTGAGAGAGAGGGAGAGAGAGTGCGCACGCGTGGGGGAGGGGCAGAGAGAGAGAGAGGGAGACACAGAATCTGAAGCAGGCTCCAGGCTCTAGGCTCTGAGCTTCAGCACAGAGCCTGATGCGGGGCTCAAACCCCTGAACTGTGAGGTCATGACCTGAGAGAAAGTCAGATGCTTAACCCACTAAGCCACCCAGGTGCCCCTGAAAGTTTGTACCTCTTAATCCCCTTCACCTATTTTGCCTATTCCCCCACCTCCTCCTTCTGACAACAACCATTTTGTTCTCTGTATGTGTGAGTCTATTTCTTTTTTTTTGTTTTGTTCATTTTAAGAAAACATTTTAAATGATGGGTGAGACTTGTGCCTGGTCATGGACTCCGGGGAAGACCTAGAGAAGGAGAGGCTGAAAATGCAAGCGAGAGTTGAAAAACTAATTGAAAGTATTTGTGCTCTGGAGTGACCAGAAGCCTTGGATACAAAAGTATTGGTAGAGAGATTAACTTTGAACAGGGGAAGGGAACAGTTTGTCTGACAGGAGAGAGAAAGAGATGAGATTTTATTTAGATATGTTGGTTTGCAAAAGGTTGCAGTTAGGAAGCTGAGGAATGTCACATCAGGTATTTTCAAATTGCTTAGTAAACTTTACATAAAGTTATTTGCTAAAGAAAATGAGTATAAGTATAGGGGACTTTAGGAAAGTAGTAGAGATTTAAAATAGTGATGCCGTAAAATGAGAGCAAAATCTGCCCAGAGTCGTGTGTGTCTGAGTGATGCTAAGGACCAACCTTGGGATAGACCTTAAAATATAAGTTTGAAAGTTGCCAATTTTCTGATTTAAACATTTTTTTTCAGTTTCATGTTAGCAACTCAGGTGTAAGAGCTTAGAAGGTGGTTGGTTGTACAGACCTAAGATTCGGTGTCATTTTGAAAAGGTGTCAGAGCATGACATGAGAAAATGTTAAGACATGATAAAAGAGAGTGGTTCAAGGGATGCACTCTGGAGTACAGACTGGGTAGGGAAGGAAATCATACTGTTCAGGTGCTGATGACCTCGGAGAAAGGAAAGGATTCAGTGGAATCCAGGTCTTTGTGGTTCTAGAGCAGGTATGAGGGGAGTAAGAATTGGAGAGGAGATTGAAGCCCAAAATAGTATACTGGAATTTAAATTTCAGAGTTAGAGAAATTCTGTTTTACTGTAAGGACTATGTTACAGCTATGGGAGCGTAAAGCTGATGAAAAATACTGGAGTAAGAAAGTTCAGAAATGGTGGGGGTGTGAGGAAATTACCTGTGATGATGGCAAGAGTTGGTTGAAGGGGGAAGTGTGAATCAGCTAGGTAGATAAACAAGGAGATCCAACTGTAGATGGCAACAAAAAGACAGGGTTCAGGCCAGTATTGTAAGAATGGGGAATAAGGGTGGTTTGCATGAGAAAAGACAACCAAAGACTTTTCTTCTAAAGTTTGGTAATATTTGTTATTGGTGGTATAAATATCAGGGGTTGGGAGAAACTTGTTTTTTTGAAGGGACAGATAGTCCCTTTTTTTTCAAGGACAGATAGAGCCTTTGCGGCTCACATTTCTGTTGCATATTTTTGTTTACCTGTTTGTTTTATATGACCCCTTAAAAATGTGAAAACCATTCTTTGCTCATGTGCCTTCCAAAAACAGGCCGCAACCAAAGGTTATAGTTTGCTGTCCCATGGATTATACTCATTAAGAATGATCTGTAACCGTTTGTACTTTTTGCGACTTATCAGTGATTCTTGGGAATCATTAGGAACTGGGAAAAGTTCGTAACTATTTCATTTGTTAAGTAACTATGGTTACTTGAGTGGCAGCAGTTTTGGAAAGTGTTGAGATCAGATGTATTCATTTTAAAGATACCACTGGTAGTATTGTTTTACACTTCTTAGTATGGTAATTACGTTTACGTTTCTGAACAAAATTTTTACTTTTTTTTTGCGATGGATTTCAGTTGAGTCAGCAGATACTGGAGTTATTTGAAGCATGTCAGCAGCAAGTAAGTGATTTAAAGAAGAAAGAACTGTGTCGAACACAGCTGCAGAGAGAAATTCAGCTCTTATTTCCACGTATGTTTCCTTATTTTGCATGCCCTTTATGTACATATATTCCTGTTTTAAATTTTAAATAATACTTTATAATTCATTCTATTTCTCTAGAAAGCAGACTTTTTTTGGTTGGGTCCTCTTTAAATGGATTTGGTACCCGAAGCAGTGATGGTGATTTATGCCTAGTTGTTAAAGAGGAACCAGTAAGTAATGAAACATTTATTTCAAGTGTTAAATTTCGTATAAAAATCATTGGAGAAAAAGCTTGTTTTAATTAGTTTTTTGGATTTTCTCTTCATAGTAATTCAAGAAAACCCAGGAAATGCTTCTTTCTCTATTAAGGCATTTGCACGTGCACACATAAGCATAACAGGGATTTTAGCATTAATTTATTTTTAAGTTATTAAAGTGAGGTGGCTTCATTGTGTTTTTAAAGAGCTTTACCTCTGTTTTGATTGGATTGGATATGTTGCCAAGATGCAACAAGAAGAGCATGCGGCAGTATTATCTTGATATAGTAAAACCTTGGATTGCAAGTAACTTGTTCTGCGAGCGTTCTGCAAGATGAACAAGCATTTCTAATAAATTTTAACTTGATTAATGAGCGAGGTCTTGCAATACATGTAGTACATGACACCAAATGTCAAATGATCACAACTGAACCAATGGTTTTTGAAATTCGCCTTATTATATAAGTGCTTTGGATTATAAGCATGTTTCTGGAATGAATTATGTTTGCAAACCAAGGTTTTCCTGTATTTCCTTTCCCTTTGAATTATCAATGATTCTTCTTTTTTTCCCCTCCTTGAAAATGCTATGGGGTTTGGAGTTCTCACTTTGGGAATACAGAAAGGGATTTCACTGACTTTTAAAATGTTCGAAAAATATTTTGGCTTGTTTCTTTTTATTTTTGTTTAGCAACCAAATTTTATTTATTACTAAGTTTGTTTGAATTTCCTGTTAACTGATATTCTTGTGTGCCCTTCACACCATAGTAATTAGTGTTCACTAAACTGACTTGAGACAGTCTCTAATATGCTGAGGTCTCTTCCGAATTACCAAAGATTAATTTCTGTATAGTTTTAATGTGTCTTATTATATTCTACCTGTTTAAAAATACAGAAAAATCTACTGAATGGTAATATATATTTTTATTAATTTTATTATTTCACTAATAAAATTGACTTCTAGTTACTGCAAATCAGAAAGAGATTTATTCCAGGAAAGAAATTCTGACACTTTTTTATGCCTTGGAAACATGTAAAGGAAAAAAAAAGCCTCAGAAATAATAAACATAGTGAAGAATACTAGAGTTTTAATTAAATCTCTCATGCAGTTAGACTCTTTTCAGCTGCATCACACCAGCCCTCCATCTTGTTCACATGTTTGTATTGTGTTGTCAGAACTTATCTTTAAAGCAGCTCACAGTGTAGATAGGGAAATAAAACATGTTACAGAAAGTTAAAATTCTGTTTGTTTTTCTAGGAGAGGATTGCTTTATGTGCATTTTTACTAAAGTAAGAAAATGACATGTAAGACTTTGAATATGTTTTAAATTTTGCTTTAAGTTTGTAATTAGGAATTGATTTAGGAACGTTGATGAAAAAGACAGCATAAAAGTAGATATTTTCTATAACGTCATTTAGCGTATATTGAAAAATCACTTGAAAGAAAAGTCTACTTTTTCTCTTCGTTGAGAAACATTAAGAAAATAAAACACTAAATTTAGGAAGATAGTGAAAAAACACTTTATTTTTAACTTTTCAGTGTTTTTTTCAGGTAAATCAGAAGACTGAAGCACGGCATATACTCACCTTAGTCCATAAACACTTCTGTACTAGACTTTGTAAGTCTCATATGCCTCAAGTTCATATGTCATCTGACATAACTACTTCTTATATCTCTCATGTCTCTCACTTTATTTTCTGATAAGAATTGCTTGTTTTCTGGTCAGGATAGGCATAATGTGGATCCTTTTTTCTAAATGAAATTTCTTTTTAACTCGACTAAAAAGAGAACAATTCTTTACTGAGTGTACTTGCAAGATAATCCCACTGCGTGCACTGGGAAATGAGCTTCATTTCTTTTTCTCAAAAGATATAGGCTGTCAGGGAAGCTAAAGCATGAATAGAAATAGCTGTAGTGTATAGTATTTGTAAAAAGCGAAAAGCTAAGGAGCGATACAGATAAAGTCTTACAGGTCTTCATGTGAGGGAGTGAGAATTTCATCTTTTTCTCTGTGACATGCAGTTTAAAAATATGATCACTGAACATGAAGCCCAAATGAATTACTCCAACAGAAAGCAAATTATTGACTTATGCCACTTTATTATAAGAATTTAGTCTTTGAATAAGCTGGCTAAACAGATTTAATCCACATGTTAAGCCATCATAATTTAAACTTTCACAGTATATCGCGGACTGTTGAAGTCACACTCACTATGTGATGTAGGAAAGAGATGTGTCCGTTTATTCAGCAGATAGTTCTCATGTGTCAGGCGTTGAACTAGAAAATACAAAGTCAAGTGACCTGTTATTGCCCTTGAACAAGTTATATCCATTGTTGGAGAGAAATAAATCCAAGTGATTTATTTTAGTGGAATTAAGTTTTCACATCTGTAATATAAAGGAGTAATTCATACCTCAAGTAGATTTTTAATAGCTACTATTAAAATCAAATATTAAAAATGGAAAGAACCTTAGAGATGATCTAATTCAAAGGGATTTTTGATTGTTATTTTTCATAGTTAAGGAGAATGGTGATGAGTAGGTTCAGTAATTTGCCTGAGAGGTGTGTAGTGTGTTTGTGGGTATCAGAACCTGTACCTGGAACTTGAAACTTTCAACTCTTACTTTTCATTAAGCCTCATTGAGTTCCTACATACGAATTCTGTTTGAAGGTTAACATATTTTATGATTTTGGTGGTAAAAACATTATAACGGGGACATTTTTTAAGTCTGGTATTATGTTTTTCTTTAGTTATAATGTTAGCAAACTGCTCCTTTGGGAAAAGTTGGCAGTTTCCTTTTTACATACTCTGTATTTTCCTAGTTTTCTATAATGAACATGTATTATTTTCAAAAAAAATTTTTTTTTAAGTTTAATGGAATAAAAAATATGTATACATGCATTCTTCCTCTTAAGGATCGTATTTATTTAAATGTATCACTATCCCATATATCATGTCGCGGGCATTTCCACATTTGAGACTCTTTGTAAATATGATATTTATGGCCGCCTTAATATTTTTCCCTTATACTATAACAGAATTGAGTTATGCCCCTGCTGCCAGCCTAGATATTTTTCTTGCTTATAATGCTTTGATGAATTTCCTTATAAGTATTATTAGATATTAGACCACATTTCTGAATTTTAATATAAAGCCCTTTAAATGGCATTGAAAGTTTTTCAGTCTTAGAAGAATGTGATAATGTCCTTTCTTTGCATTCTTCTTAAAAGACTGTGTTTTCATAAACTGTTTTAGCTTAGTAAGAAACTATTTTTTAAAAATGTACATTGGAACACTATGAACTTGAGAAACATTTACAGATACTCATATTTTATCCTTCAGCTGGCTACATAGAGAGACCTCAGCTGATTCGAGCAAAAGTGCCAATCGTGAAGTTCAGGGATAAAGTCAGGTAAGAAATTACTGAATTTCCCTTTGTCAGTTGTTTTAGATCATTTTTAGATATTCTTTTGATGTAGATAATTAAGAAGTGTATGCTACCGCATGATAACTCATCTTCATTTTAGAACTTACTTGTTTTGTCTTTGAGATGCTTTTTTAGAATAGTCTGAGCAATTCTTTATGCTTAACTGTGTTTAGTTATTTTGCTTGATATGGCAAGTATTTGAAACTATCCATTTTAAAGAATATATATATATTACATTTCACATTTTTATATGATCTCTTGCCTTTTGGAAATGTAATATACTCTTTAGAACATAACTTAATCGATGAGATTTGATGTTGTTATAATTATATCTGTACACTCTACCAGCCTGGGTTCTGAATTTCTTATGGGCATTGGGATTAGGCTCTTTTATATAATATAAAATGTAAATAGGTGTTGACTGTTCCATTGGTTAAAAAAGATTTGTTGTTCTCTAAAAAATAGATAAGATTGTAATAAATTAGGTTTTCTAGCCCAGTTTTATAAAATACTGAAATGGCTTACATAAATGTAAGTGTAAATACACATACATAGTTGATCCTCGTTATTCATGGGTTCTTTATTTACGAATTTGCCTATGTGATGATTTTATTTTGTACCCCCTAAATTCATATCTCCGGCACTTTCATGGTCATTTGTAGACATTTGCAGAGTGGAAAAAATTCTGAGTCACTAGCTGAGATTAAATACTGTGACATTCTGCCTTACTGCTTCTACTCTTATACTATAAACAATTAGTCTTTGCATAGTCCAGTTAGTGCCGTGTTTTTGGTATTTCATTGCTTTATATGGATGACTTTGCTCTTTTAAATGACCCCCAAGCATAGTGCTAAGTTACTATCTATTGTTTTTGTGTAGAAAGCTGTGATGCGCCTTATGGAGAAAAAAACCTGTATTAGATATGCTTCGTTCAGGCATGAGTTACAATATGCTTGGCCATCAGTTCATTGTCAGTGAATAAGGTGTCTTTAAATGGAAACACATAAAACAAAGTTATGTATTAATCAGTTCATGAAAATGTTTCGACTGAAGGTTTGTTTCCCGTGTTTACAGTGACTTTATAGAACATAACTACTGCAGATAATTAGAATTGACTGAATCTATTTATTTTAAACAAATCCTTAGATATATCCCTGTTTCAAACCTTCCCCTCCATTCATTCAAATATTTATGCAATCTATAAATATTTATTGATTTTTTTTCAAATAAATAGTGCTAGAGTTTTCTAAAGCACTTTATGGGGGATAAACTAAACATAAATAAAATTCTTAGCTTATTGTAATTATTTTTTAAAATCCATGGTTGTGGGGCCCCTGGATGGCTCAGTGCATTAAGCATCAGACTCTTGATTTTGGCTCAGGTCATGATCTCACAGTTCATGAGTTTGAGCCCTGCGTTGGGCCTGCACTCACAGTGAGAAGCCTGCTTGGGATTCTTCCCTCTCCCTCCCTGCCTTCCCCTGATTTGCACACCCCCGCCCCACCTTTCTCTTTCAAAATAAATAAATAAACTTAAAAAAAACATGGTTGTAATTGTAATCATATAAAAATTTTATTCTTTTTCTTTTTTTTAATGTTTAAAATTTTAATTCCAGTGTTTTTAACATATGGTTATACTACTTTCAGGTATACAGTACAGTGATTCAGTAATTCTGTATATTAGTGCTCATCATGATAAGTGTACTCTTTAATCCCCATCACCAATTTCACTCATCCCCCTACCTATCCCTCCTCTGGTAACCATCTGTTTGTTCTCCATAGTTAAGAGTCTGTTTTTTGGTTTATCTCTCTCATTTCCTTTTCTTTATTTCTTTATTTGTAATTCCACATTAGTGAAATCATACGGTATTTGTCTTTCTCTGACTGACTTATTTCACTCAGCATTATACTCTAGCTCTATCCATGTTGTTGCAAATGTAAGATTTCATTCATTTTTATGGAAGAATAATATTCCATTTGTGTGCGTGTGTGAATATGTTTATATATATCACATCTTTATCCATTGATGGACATTTATCTATTTATCTTTGATGGATAATTCGGTGTTTCCATAACTTGGCTTTGTAAATAATGCTGCAGTTAACATAGGGGTGCATATATCCTTTCAAATTAGTGTTTTTGTATGATTTGGGTAAATATACACTAGTGCAGTGACTAGATTCTATATTAATCCTGTTTTTATTTTTTGAAAAACCTCTGTAATGTTTTCCACAGTGGCTGCACCAGTTTGCATTCCTACTAGCAGGACACAGGGGTTCTATTTTCTCTACATCCTTGCCAACACTTAACTGTTTCTTATGTTTTTGATTTTAGGCTTTTTGACCAGTGTGGTTTTGATTTGCTTTTCCCGGAAGATGAGTGATATAGAGCATCTTTGTCTACACATGTAGAAAAATATTGCTCTGCCCCATGTCTGAGAAATTAATGCCCGTGTTCTCTTCTAGGATTTTTAATGGTTTCAGGTCTCACATTTAGGTCTTTAATCCGTTTGAGTGTATTTTTGTGTATGGTGTAAGCAAGTGGTCCAGTTTCATTCTTTTGCATATAGCTTTTCAGTTTTTCCAACACCATTTGTTAAAGACACTGTCTTTATTTCACTGGATATTCTTGCCTCTTTGCTTGAAGTTCACTTGACCATATAATTATGTGTTTGTTTCTGGGCACCCTGTCCTATTCCATTGATTTATGTGTGTATTTGGTGCCAGTACCATCCTGTATTGATTGGTAACTACAGCTTTGTATTGTAACTTGCAATCTGGAATTAGGATGCTTCCAGTTTTGTTTTTCTTTTTCAAGAATATTTTGTCTATTTGAGGGCTTTTGTAGTTCCATACAGATTTTGAGATTATTTGTTCTAGTTCTGTGAAAAATGCTGTTGGTTTTTTTTCTTTGAGTTTATTTATTTTATTTTGAGAGAGAGAGAAAAATAGGGGCAGAGAGAGAGGGAGGGAGAGAGTCCCAATCAGACTCTGTGCTTTCAGTGCAGAGCTTGACATGGGGCTTGATCCCATGAACTATGAGGTCATGAGCTGAGCCGAAATCAAGAGTCAGACACTCAACCTACTGAGCCACCCAGACACCCCGCTGATTGTATTTTGATAGGGATTTCATTAAATCTACAGAGAGATTGCTTTGGGTAGTGTGGACATTTTAACAATATTTGTTCTTCTAGTCTGTGAGCATGGAATGGCTTTCCATTTGTTTATGTCGTCTTCAGTTTCTTTCATCAGTGTTTTATAGTTTTTAGAGTACAAGTTTTTGACCTCCTTTCTTCCGGGATTATCAGTAGCTCAATTTAGTATGATATTATAATTTATATGTTATTTATATCTTATCGATACTTTGTGGAGGGAGTATAATGTATAGACTTTTTATTTTTTTTTCACTAGTACTTTATTTGGCTTTTTATTCCTATTGTTTTAAAGCAAATGATGCTTTACTTCCAGATTAGTTGAGAATAACTTGACCAGAAATGTTTTTGGTCACATAATTTTCTTTACCTGGAAAAGATTGCAAAATTTAAAAAATTTCTTTTATTAAGCATGATTAAAGCCTTAGTAGTACATTATGGATCTTACAACTTTTATCCTGTTTTATATATTTTTTTTAATATGCACTAAATCATACTAAAATGATATACCGACTATATATTTATTCTTATTTCTGATTTAGTGCCTCATTTCCAAGTATTTGGTCTTTGGGGTCATGCTATTTTTGTATTATAGGGTAGATGAATTTGGTTATTAGGGAGCTAGTTTAATTTGTTCAAAAACACTTGAGCTAAAGTGTTTTTCTCTCTTTTTAATAGTTGTGTGGAATTTGACTTGAATGTAAACAATATTGTTGGAATAAGAAACACATTCCTTCTCAGAACTTATGCATACCGTAAGTTTTTTGTTTATTTCCAAATAATTTTCAGCTTCTCTCTTTATCATCCTTTATTCTGTATTCCTTTTTAAACATGTTTATAATAAATACTGACATCTTTTTAATTGTGTTTATGTATAGTGTTTCATTTTATTATATGTATAATATGATGTACACTAAAATTATATGCTACTAGAGTTATAGGTCAATACAATGAATTTTAGTAATTAGTAATTTTTAAAAGGTGACTAAGACACCTTTTAAAAGTAAGACACATTTATGGTGAAAACAATGTTTAATACACAGGGAGGAGATGCTGTTTCTATTGGAGTCGGGAAATGATAGAAACCGTAATATTTAATTACCACTTTTAAGTTTTAATTTTACTTTCAGTTGAAAATCGAGTTCGTCCGTTAGTACTGGTGATTAAGAAGTGGGCGAGTCACCATGAGATAAATGATGCCAGTCGTGGTACTTTAAGCAGCTATAGTCTCGTATTGATGGTTTTGCACTATTTACAAAGTAAGTATTATGGGGTTTTCCCAGTTTTTAAAATGGAAACACAGTTAAACTTCATTATGGTGTCTTCTCTGTTGACACTATCTTCAAACAGCATTGTTTTTAAAAAGTTCCCTTTTTAGGTCCATAAAACCATATTTTCCTAATTTGTTGCTTTGAACAAATGTTTTAGAAATGTTATTCCCTGGAAAACATTATAAGGAAGTTTCGCTGTGTTTTTTTTTTTTTGACAGTTTTTCCATATTACTCCTTTGTATTCAAAGAACTTTCACCACTGTATTGTGGACTCATTATCTTGAGGCACGTGCATGTTCAGAAGCCCTATAAAAATAAGCTCAAGCACCATTCATCATGTTTTTTATTTTTCACTTGAGACAGGAATTAAAGGATTTTCTTTTTGGATAAAGAAGTTTTTATTCCTTGTGAGCTGGCATGGAAATTGGGTGAAAGAAATAATAGAAGATTAGAAATAATCTAAGTTTTTAAGAATAGGGGAATGATTGAATTAATTATAATATTTCTCACCTGCTAAGAATATGTCTTTAGGATAATTTAATGGTAAAAGAAAATCCATGATACAGTTCATATACAACATGGTATCAATTTTATTTTAAAAATTGGATCTGTATTTGAGTTTATGTATGTATTCATATGTATATAAATATTGAAAAGTTTCGTGCCAGGAATATATCAGGGGTTATTTTAGATTTTGTCAAATGTACATTTTAAATCAGAACTGAAACTAAAAAGTGAATAGACACTAGTTGTGATTTAGAAAGTAGATTTGATCACTGTATTGAACATGTATGAGCATCCATAATACGTGCCCTTTCTCTTCATTTTTATGGGTTATATTAGATACTTTAATTTGATTGCCTTCTTTAAAAAAATGTACTCTTATCACACATGCATTTAGGTGGTTTGGTAAGCAAGTTGAAAGTTCAGAAATTAGTATTTTATCAGTGCTCAGAAATCATGTTAAAATTGTTTAGATTTTGTTAAAACCTATTTTATTTTTGACAAAGTCGTCCTCTTCACTGAGAGGGTTTGTAATTATTGGCACTATCATCAACCATTTCTAGGTGTTTGTTAAAGGACATCCACTGTGCAGAGCTAAAGTGTAACCGTATCGGGGTGCCTGGGTGGCTCAACCGGTTGAGCCTCTGACTCTTGATTTCAGCTCAGGTCATGATTCCAGGGTCGTGGAATTGAGCCCTGAGTGGGGCTCTGCACTAAGTGTGGAGCCTGCTTAAGATTCTCGCTCTCTCCCTCTCTCTCTCTCTCTCTCCCTCTCTCCGTCTCTCCCTCCCTCTCTCTCTCCCTCCCTCTCTCTCTCTCCCTCCCTCTCTCCCTCCCTCCCTCTCTCTCTCTCTCCCTCCCTCCCTCCCTCTCTCTCTCCCTCCCTCCCTCTCTCTCTCCCTTCTCTCTCTCTCTTCCTCTGCCCATCACCCCCCTCACACTCTTTCTCTTTCTCTTTCTCTAAAATAATAATAAAAATAAAAGTATAACTATTATTTGGCAAATTTATGCTACTTCCCACTAGAAGAAACTTGATTGAAATAAGTAACTGCGTATTTTGGCAAATAGGAGTCTGCAGAGTGTTGAGCAGTTCCGTTCATGCCGCAGTGAAGTGATGTTTGTGATTTTGACCAAGTTATTGCACCTTTCTGTCCTTAATATTCTTACCTATAACAGGGAAATTGAATTGGATGGACCTTAATTTAAGTTTTGTGTAACTTCTTAAAGACTTCTAATATCTTTTCTGCCATGAGTCGAGAAAGGAAATAGTCTTCTGTATGTGGAAAGGTTGAAAAAGATTGAAGCATTTCCTATGATGAATTTCAACAATTAATAATTGACTACATATGCTTGAAAATGTATCTGATGAAAGTGTGAAGGGTAAAAACTCGGTGAGAAGAGATTTTAATGGCCATCTAAAATTAATAATAATTAGTAAAAAGGCAAAAGTATCACCTGGTTAGAAATAATAATTTGAATGAATATTCATAGAATGTTTACCATGTTACCAGATACAAAACTGTCTCAGGCATTTTAAAATTGCTCTTGAATTTTTGGGGCGCCTGGGTAGCTCTGGTAATTGAGTGTTTGACTCTTGATTTTTGGCTCAGGTCATGATCCCGGGGTTGTGGCATCGAGCCGCAGGTCTGGCTCTGCACTGCAAGCAGAGCCTACTTGGGATTCTCTCTCTCCCGCTGTTCTTCTTCCTAGCTTGCGCACGCTCTCTCTCTCTTGAAAACAAAATTGTCCTTGAATTTTCAAAATTGTTTATTGTTGTTGAAGATCTTTTTTTTTCAATTGAATTTTTAATTAATCAGAATGGAATGTTTATATGTATAAATTTGTGGGGACCTGACCAGAAAGCTCTCATCTGAAATGTAGGCAAAGTAAAATCTAACATAGTAGCTATTGATCAGATAGTATAATAGTAAGGGTTTTTTGTTTTTGCTTTTGAGAGAGAAATTTAAAAGATTGAAGTCCAAAATTTTGAAGTAAAATAGGTGTTAAAGCCAGATCCTTTCGAAATGGATGTACGTTGCTGCTTTTTTTTTTCCCCAATTGTTTATTTTGAGGGGGAGGGAGGGGCAGACTGAGAGGGGGACAGAAGATATGAAACAGGCTCTGTGCTGAAAGCAGAGAGCCCGGTGTGAGGCTCAAACTCATGAGCTTGTAAGATCGTGACCTGAGCCGAAGTCAGATGCTTAACTAAGCCACCCAGGCGCCCCTGAAAACTGTCGTTTTGAATAAAGTAAACATTTGAAAAACTATTCAAGACTTTGAGGTTACTGTGAGGATAGTGTTAACTGCTTCGCTGAAGACTTAAAAATTATTGAAGTTGAAGATTTTTTTTTCAGTTTTATTAATAGTTTTCCTGAAACTATTTCAGTTTTGGTATTACTATTTATTAGAAGACATTAAAAATAAAGGGACAATTATGATATAGCTGTTATTCTTTCATGATATAGTATCATTGGACTCTATGTAAAAAAATTTTTTTGATAACTACATCCATCTTAACAATGTTCATTCAGTATATGTAGAACAATCCTTGTCTTGCTTATTTCGTGTGTATGTCTGATGTTGGACCAAATGATGTGTGTCAATTGATGGCCTGTTTTTCTAAAAATGTAAGGAACATTTGTTACCTAGAAATATACATTGTTTCTTAACCTGAAGTTATCAACTTAGTTACATGAATTTAAATTTTAGGGATCAGAGTTAATTCACAAAATATATGGAAACTGTTGAATTGTAGCAGAAACCCTTATAGTCTCATACCTGGGGTGTAGGTGACAAATTATTGCTTTGTGAAATGAATTATGTGAATCACAGAAGCTTTAAACTTTTTTTTTTATAGCCCTACCTGAACCCATCCTTCCATCCATCCAAAAAATTTACCCAGTAAGTGTTTCTTATAAATTATTCTAATACATATTATGACAAGTATATGTGGAACTATAATATGCAGTATTGATGTGAATGTAAAAGGTGTAATAGTTACCTTTTAAATATATGATAACATTTTCTATATAGGCCAAGGCATTGGCCACTAGCACATTAAAAATATTTCATATACCTTTTCAGAAGATGGTCATATTTTATTTGGTTCATGGCAGTGTGGTCATTTATCTTAATGGTGGAATTTTTTTTGCATGATGCTCATGATTATCACTAAAAGGAATTAAATATACTCAATTGGTCAAGGCCCATGTAGACTCTTTCCAGTTTTCTTCATGCTATTTTCAAATACAGTTTTATAGCATTTCTTTACTCAGAAGTCTTTTAGCCCAATGTACGTATACTTTGAAAGCAGGGGAAAAAATTAAGAAGTTGAACAACTGAATAATCTTTTTATCTTTCACTTGATTTTACCAAGTAATATGCCAAAAGACATAATATTAATACTTACACTCCTTGTGTGGATACTATTAAGAATCCTTCTGAAGTTAATTGGAAACATTAACGTGGTGAAGGGTACCTACTAGAAAAAGTTTGGTATATACTCAGTTTGAGTTTAGAAGAAACCTAGATAATGTACATAATGCACAATCTGTATACTTTACTTTTCCAGTTTTTTGTGTTCCTTTTTTCCAGAATTCTGTTTCTTTGTTTTATAGTCCTACTGTTTCTGTTTTCCTCCATGATCATCCTTATTCCTTGTTTTATTTGGAAATAATATTTAAACTATCTGTTTAGAATGTTTAATCAGCCTTCTGAAACCATGTAATTTTTACCTCTTATTTTTATAAAACTAACAAAGCTGTTTTCTAAACTTCCTAATCAGTCAATTGAAAAAGATCTGTGATCAGTTTTCAAAAGATTTGCTTATTTTATGTGTATCATAGAAAATATAAGTCCATTTGATGTGGAATCTGAATTAAATATAACAACCTTTGATAATTGAGAAGCACTGATATTCTTGTTTCTGAACCTGTTATTATCGTAATGCACACATGCAAGGTGCTGGATGATGAAAGGTTCACTGTAATCGAAGGTTGCTGGGGTGAGGGCTTCCCAGGATGCAGTGGGTCATCTGGTAAAGACACTATTATAAAAATCTTTTGGAGGGATGCCTGGGTGGCTCAGTCGGTTAAGCGGCCGACTTCAGCTCAGGTCATGATCTCACTGTCTGTGGGTTCGAGCCCCACACTGGGCTCTGTGCTGACGGCTCATCAGAGCCTGGAGCCTGCTTCAAATTCTGTGTCTCCCTCTCTCTCTGCCCCTCCCCTGCTTACGCTCTGTCTCTATGTCTCTCAAGAATAAATAAACGTTAAAAAAACAACAACAAAAAACAACAATTTTTGGAATCTGGGTATCTTCTCTTCCTCGTTTGAAAAATAATTTGTGGCATTATAAAAAGCTACTATAATGATTTTCAGTTACTGCTATGGATCACTAGTTATGCTTTCATAAACATTGTGAAAATGAAAGCATCAGAAAGTATAGAAATAAAAGTAACTTGAACTTTTGAGTCTTATCCTTGAATGGTTTTCTCCCTCCATAAAATATTGATTCTTTAGGTCATACTGAAAGGTCAGAAATAATGACTGGATGTTTACTATTTCATTTTATTGGCCCAACTTTATTGTTAAGACCTAGATTTCCATGTAGAAAGAGCTGTGTATATTTTTCAGCATTTAAAGCATCTAATAGTTAAAACTTATCCTTCAAGGAATCTATTACTGTATATGGAACAGATGCTTCTACACAAATCTCTCTTAAAACTCTGTGCTACATGAATTTGTTTTACTAATATAAAGTGCTAGTGAAGTCTCGGTTGAATACCCTCTGCTTGAGAACAGAGCAGATATATTGCTTTATTGTAGGGTACCTAGGTTCTTACTAGTATATGCTAATTTGAAGAGCCTTATTTTTACTTCTGTTTCATTTTTCTGATTTTCTAGCTTTCCCCCATAACAGAGTCCCATCTATTCTTCACTTAATACTATCTCTTATCCTATACTCTACATCCCTGTTGTGCTAATAATCTTATTTCTATACCTGTAGCAAGGAGATAGACTTAATACTAGTCCGGACACAAAGCCTGAAAAAATACTCATAGCAAGACCTGCTAGATTTAAGAATGTTTTAATTTGCTTTCAGGTGTGGTTATATTACCATAAATATTTGAAGAATATTATCTTTACTATAAGATTGATGCTTACAGGGATAAGGATTTACTATTCACTCTTAACAGGATTCTAAATTTTATCTGAAACCTTTAAGCCTATTGATCAGTAGATTGCTTTTCTCAGTGGTGCATCTAATGGAACAAGCAAATCAACTTATTTCTTATTACTAATAACTATCATTTATTTAGTATCTATTTTATGTCAGCCCTCTATGAATTTTATATACAGTGTCGTTAATCCTAGATAAGCAAATTTATGTAGTATTTTCCTTGATCACAGGTGAAGAAACTAAGTCTTAGAAAGGTTACATTATTGATCCAAGTTGTATTACAGTCCCAAATTATGAACCCAGAAACTGATATTTTTTCTTTTATACTGTGCTGCATGAGGAAAGACAAAATGATAGTACTATTCACTAATACATCATTTCATCTAGTTTCTGTTGATTATTACATTTTATTTGTATATATCTGATTGTCCCTATATAGATATACCTTTCTTTAAGAAAAACATATATGTCAAAATTTCAACTTGAATAAGTAAGTTTGAGAATGACTGAAAACTTTATAGTAACAAAAAGAAACCTGTTATTTTACAAGAGAACAAGCATCTTTTAAATTTTGAGCTTTGTTAATACAGTTAAATAGAATTTAAAAATAGGATATAAATTTTGTAATAGAATAACATTCGTTCTGTATATTATACTTTTTTAGTTATTTTCATAGTTTCTACTCATATTTGTGATAATTATTTTAAAAATTGGTATGGTGTTTCAGTTCAGTTTGAATACTAAATTATAAAAGAAAAGGGTGAAAGACTACAGCCCTATCTTTACCTTCGAAAGCTACATAACATTATTTTTACTACATAATTCTTACTGACTTAAAAAAAAAGGCAACATGAATAGTGGTAGAAGGCAGTATATTTATTATTGAGTTAAAGCAGTGAAGTTGAGAATGTGTAAAAATATAAACCCAGGTTAAGCTTATGAAGGGATCTTTATTTTAATGCAAGTATATTATGAGATTTACTTAGATTTATGCTAGGTGGAGATTTATGAAGATAAATTATATTTCTTTCCCTAGTGGCATCTTCATATTCCAGGAAGCCATTTTTATAGTTAGGAAGTTAGGAATTCTGAGAAGTAGAGTTCCCCTGTGTAGTTATATTGAAAATATATTAAATTTTACATATATACATATACATACATATATACATATAGTAGTTTTTTTTTCAGTCTTAAATTGTGTACAGTATGATGAGGGATGTTAGTTATGTAAAACAGGCTATAAATGAATACCTTTGAAAAGACAAATTTAAAAATTTGGGGGAAGGTTTTTTTAATGATAACATTCCTTTAAAGTTGATATTACTTAAATTTTAAGAGTTATAAGGAAGTTAATTTTGAAATAATACATTATTTCAGGAAGGTACCCATACTGCATTATTGTATAAATTGTACAGTTATGGGGTGCCTGGGTGGCTCAGTTGGTTAACCGTGTCTTACTCTTGATTTTAGCTAAGGTCATGATTCAGGGTCATGAGATCGAGCCCCATGTCAGGCTCAGCACTGGGCATGGAATTTGCTTAAGATTCTCTCTCTTCCTCTCTCTCTTCCCCTCCACCTTGTGCTCTCTCTAAGAAAAAAATGTACAGTTATAATGATGCCAAGCATGTACTAAATAATATATAAGTAATACTATTGCTGCTGTGCTTTTACATATATTATATCATTTAATCCTTATTACAGTTCTGTGAGTATTGTTATTTTCCTTGTATTATAGATGAAGAAGCTGAACCTTTCGAAAGCTAAGTAACTTAAGTTCATGTACCTAATAGAAGGTTTCAAAGCTACTTCTGACTCCAGAGCTCATATTCTTGACCACTTCATTATAGTACTACTTTATGATACTTATGTTGATTTCAAAACTTTAAACATTTTACTAAAAGTAAATATAATTTAAAGGAAATTTAATGATCAATCTTTAACATGTGTCACCAGATTACGGGTAATCTGCATATAATTAAGAAAGGTTGTTGGAACTTTAATATATCATTTAGCTTTTTTTCTATTTAAGTAATCTGTCAGTTATCTTTTTCTTTGAGACCTTCCTCAACATTTATATCTAGGGTCTAATAATTTATATTGTTAGAATAGTATGTAACTTAAATGTGTTTGCCTAGAGGTAAAAAACAGCTTTCATTTAAGGCATCCATCTTTTTAAAGAACAGTTGGCAAGTGAAGGTTTAGCCAATCTATTTTATTCCAGAACGTGCTTAATTGTCCAAATTTCAAACTTTGAAGGTAAGATTTTATGGCATGGTCTCAGAAAATGATGGAATTTGGCAAAAGATGTTTTTGCCATGTTTGGGATAGGCAGTTCTATGGGCAAAAAAAGTTGAGATTTTTTCAGATGTTTTTCAAAAGGCTGCCCATTTAAATTTTTCTTAACTTGGCATTGATTGAAAAGGAAAAAAAGGTACAGGAGGTATGGATCTTCAAAAATGTCAGCATTTAAATACCAGTTGGAGAATGTTTGCAGGAATTAAGTCATTACATTTTTGGTTATGAGAGGCCCCCAATAGGATATAACCTTAAAAAGTAATAAAGATATCTTCCCTACATTAAAAACAAACAGCAGCTCTCAGTAACCCACCTCACCTCCATATGCTTTAAGAAAGATGTTACATTGTATCAGTTAAATTGTTTTTCCATGGATTTAGGTTGTAATTCCTTTGGCTTTTCAGTTGCCCTTTATGTGTTTTCTAATATGTTAGTTTAAGTTCTGCCCACTCATATCCAAGGTAGCATATATTACATACATGTGCAGTGGGGAAGCTCCCTTTAAAAAAAGTTCTCCAGTGAAATTTTTCTTAAAGCAGAGAATCTTTCTGTAATGTGAATGATTACCAGCAATGGGGATTCTGATAGTTAAATGGAATTTCTGCTTATTTGTAGCATCTTTTGGACCCTATATATTTTTTTTTCTTAGTTTGGATTTCTCCTTCAGTTCTCCCCAAGTATATGTCATGGCCTTTTTGTATGTGACCATGGAAAAGAATAACAAAGCTAAGAGGATACTGGTCAAACTGTTGGTCAAGTCATTCAGCATTTTAGTATAGTAGGTCTCACAACTCTTCAGTGTTAATCTACAGTTGCTGATCTTTATATTTAAATTAATTAAAAAAATAAAAATTTTAAAAGAGGTTCAAACAGTTTTAGAATTAAGATAAGAAAATGACTTTTATTTCCACATCAGTTCATAAATAGAATGTTTAGTGTGATACGCGCTAGAAATCGAAATTAGTAAAAAGCTTTCCTAGTGGAAGGTATTAACAGTGACCCACTTTTCTTTTCCTTGTCATTTGAACTTACATTATATCTTTTTGTTTAATTAGCCAGAAAATAATATTTAAAATTTTCAGGTTAAACTGCTCTCTTAAGTCCAGTTTTATGCTTAACCAAGTACAAGACAGAGGTGGTAGATGCATTACCCCTGCTGCCCCTCTGCTTTCACTCTCTCTTAGGAATGGAGGCTTCTCTCACACTCCTTCTGGTTGGAGAGACCATTGAGATTTCTACTGTAGTCTTACTAAATCTGTGAGATTACTAAATCTTCTTACTGTATTACTAAATCTGCGAGAAGTGTAAGGGCAAGTTCCAGGTTTAGGAGTGGCAGCTTTTCGAACTGTGTGTGGTTGGGGTAGAATTGTCTTCTGAGAGAAAGGTAATCTATCACTTCTTGGTAGTTAAAAAGTATTGATAGAATTATAGGTCATAGGACAGGGAGGAAGTTTTTTATTTTCTTGCTCCTTTATTTTTACTGATGAGTTTTGAGGATTACCTTTATTTTTTAAGTTTTTAAAAATGTTTATTTTTGAGAGAGTGTGTGCATGTGCTTGCAAGCAGGTGAGAGGAGAGGGGCAGAGAGAGAGAGGGAGAGAGAGAGAGAATTACGAGCAGGCTTCACATTGCCAGCACAGAGCCCAATGCGGGGCTTGAGCTCATGAACTGTGAGATCATGATGTGAGGGGAATCAAGAGTCAGGTGCTTAACCAGCTGAGCCACCCAGGCGCCCTGAGGACTGCCCTTAAGTAGATGCACTACCCTGTTTTCCTGTATCAGCTTAGTTTTTTGCAGATCCTTTTTTTTTTTTTTTTTTAATGGAGTTACTTAGACATTGCTAATTGAATTGATATCCATAAAACCCAAGGTTGATTTGTTAGGTGTTTGGGAACCTTAAGAATAAACTGTCATGCCTGAACCAGTTGCTTAAAAAAAAAAAATCTATTATTACTCTGGTGGTATGTAGAAAACCCATCTTAAGGACACTGTTCAAATTACCTTTAAAAAAGTATTTTCTAACACATGGATATGTATTACTTTAGAATCTCCGTAGTTCATTTAGTATCTTCTAGAGCCAAGAACTTGTTAATAACAAAGGAAAGATCACAGATACGAAAATGAATGGCATACTATTAGCAAAAAGATAAGTACCCATTAGTATTCTTTCTAATAAGTGTGTCGTTTCAGCATGGATTGCTAGCAGATGATACCTTCCTTTATGAATATTGTGGTAAAAGTTTGCTGAATATTGCCTGTGGTTTGTTTCCTATGTTTCTTCTTTTTCCTGCCTTCCTTGTCTTTTCAAGTTCAATTCATGTTGAATTTCTATCTTCCCTTCCCATTAAGATACAAAATACAAAAATGAAATAAAATTTTAAGAATCTTAAAATTGGTATAAGTACTATTCATATATTAGTTAACTTTTATGGCCTCTAAGAGAAATTTTAAGTGGCAGTTAGAAAACACTCTTACCTTGTGGTTGATACAGCCTTTATAAAGTACAACTGCTCCTTGTAGAAGCAGTTAAGAAGGAGATACATTTGTAGAGAAAGCTATATATTATTTTGATGAGATCTTACTATGTACAGTAAGGGTTAATTGTGCGTTAGAAAATCTTTTGCTTCTGTAGGTATCCACTTTGTTAAATGAGTGATATACCTCAGCCAAGGTTTAGAATCTCTTAGTTTTTTAAGTACTTTCTGGCATACTCCAAATACTGGTGAAATCTTTAGTAGGAGAAAAACTTCAAATTTCCAAACTGCCAACAAAGATTTCTTCTCTCTTCACAGAGCATTATGTCAGGATTTGTAAAGTTTTTAATGTGTGTTTTAAATGACTTTATATTTCCCCCTTTTTCTTTTTGACAGGAATCCTTTAGTCCTGCTATACAATTGCACCTTGTACATCAAGCTCCATGTAATGTTCCTCCTTACCTCTCGAAGAATGAATCAAACCTCGGGGACCTCTTACTGGGCTTTCTTAAATATTATGCTACAGAATTTGAGTAAGTGAAAACTTCAAATTGTCTTTATTCATTTATATATGCGAATGCTACATTTTTGGTCAGAAGCTGTACTTGTTAATTTCAGTGCTACAGACTTGTCTAGAAATATGCAGTTTATAAAACTTAATATGCAGTGATTAATTATTAGAAACTAAATAGATTTCACATTCCTAGCTAATGAAAAATTACAGTTCAGCAAGCCCGATTTTACTAGATTTCAGTAGCGATCTCATTTTATGTTTACCTGCCTCTTCATAGCAGGGCCTGAATAAATGTTTGTGTTGGCCCTGTATAATTGCTGCATAGTTTGAAACATCTGTTTTTAGGAAGTTAAGATTTATAGTAAAAAAAAAAACAAACAGCTAAAACAAACGTGGGAAAAGATCTCCTGGATACTTGCTACCTGAATAGTTAGGTTAGTGTGAATAAAAATCAAGCACTACTCCTTTTCCTTTTTTTTTTTCCTTTTCCTTCTGAGGGCAGTGTGTAAACATGGAACACTAAAGTGTGTAATCAGACTGGATTTAACTGAAAGTTCTTAAGGGAGTTCTTAGTCCAGATCAAGTGGGATTAGGGATTGTTTGCAGCTCTTCTGAAAAGCTTGAAAGAGGAAGAGAGAGGTCTTAGGAGTTGTACAGAGTTAGAGGAAGAGGGTACAGTAACCACAGGGTACCACTTGGAAGAGAATTGGAGAGAGGAAAAATAGTAGCATTTGTAATAAACTGCTATTACTAGGTAGGAAAAATTGTTCTAAACAGATTAGTATTACCTCATTCAGCTTACATAATAACCTTATCATATGGCATTATATTATGCCCATTTTACCAGGGAAGCATTTAGAGAGGTGAAGAAACTTGCTCTAAGATCACACAGCTAGTCAGGGGAGTATTTCTGATGGTTTTGACTGCAAAATCCATACTCTGAACTGTGATACTTTCCTTCAGTGCCGGTATTGTCTTGTTTGCTGTGATGCAGTAGCGCTAAAGAAACCTGACTTGTAGGAGTTTGAAACATAGGGCATGAAAGAAGTAGTGTTATTTAAATTCCTTGAAGCAGAGCTTTTACCAGACCGTGCCTGTTTAGTTTACAGTTGTGTCTCCATTACCTAGCCTAGCGCCAGAGAGTGGGTACTTGAAAAATACTTACTACTAATAAATACTTTTGAAGCAGAGGGTAAGATTACAGACATGTTGCAAAGATACTAAAGATGACTTAAAAATTACTGAATTAGGTTAAGAAAAGGAGTAGGAAAAATGCTGAAGGAAAGTAGTTGAACAAGAACGAAGTTAAAATAATCAGTGTTAAAAATGACCAGCGCCAGAGTGTAAGTCCAGGCAATAAGGATAAAAAGAAAGGAGCCTTCATTTATACAGACGAGAAAAGATTGAAGACACATGAGACATGGGACGTAAGGGGCTGGAAAGGTTATTCTAGAGTTAGATTTTTGAGATGTGGCAGTAACAATGGCTGATGTTCAGTGAGTATTTACCTAGTATCCTACAGTATGCCGAGTGATTCCAGTATATTATTTCGTTTAATCCTCATGCTAATCCCCTGTGAGGCCTAGGGATTTTGTATACTTTGCATACTTTAAACTTGCCCATGGCAGTGCAGCTAAATAGTGAGAGAACTGGGATTCAGTCTCGAGTCTGACTCGGAAACTGCATTCTTAATTTTTAGGATATATTGGCATCATCTGTTTTACTGTAAATTAGGGAAGTTTGAAGAGAGGAAAAGGATTCATAGAAAAAAGATACATTTCTACCATGTATAGTTTAGGATTAGAGCATCTAGATACCACTATCTTGAAAATCAACTGCTTTGTTGGACTGAAACAAGATGGTAGATGCGCAGGTTTGTGTGTTAGTTTGGTATTAACAGAAACTGCCCGGCTGTGCCAAACCATAGTGGCTAGGGTGCTGAGGCTTCGAAAGAGGTTTTGAACTTTTGGATGCTTTTGTTAACACTATGATACATGATTAAAGAGACATCTTCACCTATTCTTTCATCATACAGTTGTCAAGTGTATTGTTGTTTTGTACCAGATATTTTCAGAAATTTGACTGGAGGGAGCACTGCCAAGAATGTAGTCATGGCAATGAACTAGGTGCCGTTCAGAGGAATTTGGCAGCTGTTAGAAATGTGTGTAAGGATTGCTTCTGAACTTTGAGATCCTCATTTAAAAAATTCTCTTTACTTGAGACAGAATTAAGTGCCTGTTAAGGAATGCTTGAGTCTGTGGCATAAATGTTGCAGAAATTTTGTACGGCCATTTAAAAATCCCTAAGATTTTCTTATCTGCTTCGCTCACAGCTTTCTCCTAAACCTTCTGCTGAAAATTCTTAAAAAATGAAGCCATGCTTCTAGAACTATACTGGGGAGCAGGGAATTGACAAAATAAAAAAAGGATCAGGTAGCTCAGAGAACCTAGGGGGGGGAAGTCAGAATGTAATAATTTTGTATTTTAGCAAAACAAAGGAAAAATTTAAGTTTTAATTATCTTACAAACTTGTAGGTACTGGAGATTCTAGGTACTTGAAAAGGTTACCTATTTTTTAATCTTCTTTATTCCCTGTCTAATCACATGCCATTACTGCTAGTCTATTTCTTGAATTAAAAATGCATGCCTTCATACATAAATACATTTTTTAAGAAGGAAATTACAAAGGCCCAATTTTTCCGGCCATCTCCTTTCTTATTCTGATTTTTTTCCTCTCATTAATCAATAAATCATTGAGCGCCTCCTATATATCAAGCTGTTTTCTATGCATGGGGGATATGGCAGCTAACAAAACAGGCAAAAGTGTTTGTCTTCATGGAGCTTACATTGTAATATGTGTTGTGGTATGGAGAGGTAGACAGTAAACAAATGTCTAGCGTGTTAGATGGTGGTAAGTGGAGAAAAATAAAGCAAAAGCCGAAAAGTTTCTGGTATATGTAGTTCTTACAGTTTTAATATCTGCATTGCAGTTTAAAACTTAGCATGGTGAAAGAAAAGTCTTACAGGAAAAGTGACCTTTTTAAAAAAAATGTTTTTAATGTTTATTTATTTTTGAGAGAGAGAGAGAGAGCAAGCAGGGGAGGGGCGCAGAGAGAGAGAGGGAGACACAGAATCTGAAGCAGGCTCCAGGCTCTGAGCTGTCAGCCCTGGGCTGGATGCAGGGCTCGAACTCATGGGCTGTGATATCATGACCTGAGCTGAAGTCGGATGCTTAATGCTTAACTGACTGAGCCACTCAGGTGCCCTGAAAAGTGACCTTTTAATAAAGACATGGTGGAGAGGATGTGTAAGTTATATTTCTCACATATGGAGAAGAGGTTTCCAAACAGAAGGAAAAGCAGGTGCAAAGACATAGAACCTGAGGTAGGGCTTTGTTTGACATCTTCAAGGAACAGCAAAGAGGCCAGTGTGCCTGGAAGAGAATTGAAGAAAATGCTTTCAGAGAGTTAAGGAAGTCCACATCATGTAGGGCCATCTAGTTAATTTTGGTGACTTTGGCTTTTCCTCTGGGTGATATGGGAAACCACTGGAGGGGTTCCAGTAGAGAAATGGTGTAATCTGGTTTGTTTTATCACAGGTAAGAACATACTGGCTGCTTGTGGGTAAGAATAGACTGAGGGGAGCCAAGGGCCGAAGCAAGGAGACTACTTAGAAGGATCTTACAATAATCTAAGAGAACTGATGTGCCTTGCATAAGGATGATTACAGTGGAAGTGGATGAGAAGTAGTCACATTCCACTTGTATATATTAATTTGCAACAGATGAGATGTAGCATCTGAGAAAGAGTTAAGAATGACTTCTAAGTTTTTGGCCCAAGCAACTGGCCTGATGGCAATAATGGAGTTGCCATTAGGTGTAAAGGGGAAGCAAGGGAGGAACGTTATTTATTTTAAACACTGAAAGATTGAGATACCTGCAAAATATTCAAGCAGAGATATTCAGTAGATAGTTGGATATACAAATCTAGAGTTCAGGAGAGAGGTCATGGTTAGAGCTATACGTTAGGGAGTTGTCAATAGGTAAATGGTAATTAAAGCTCTGAAACTGAGAAAATCAAGGGAATATGGATAGGAAAGAGAAGAGGCCCAAGACTAAACCCTTAGAAAGTCCATTGTTAAGAGGTTTACAGGAAATACAGAAGATACAGGAATATGTTAAATGACAGTGAAGAGAGAGGCAAAGAGAATATAGGTATTCTTTGAAACACCTGGCCTAGTCTCTTACAATGTCAATGTCATTAAAAAAATAAGTGGAGAGAACTTTTCCAAGTTAAGGAGATGAAACAAAATACAAAAACCTTGATTGTGATCTGATTAGGGTGGAGGAATTATAAAAGACATTTGAGTTACTGTTAATTTCTAGATGCTGTTGGTGTTATAAAGGAAATGACCTTCTTAGGAGATAGATGCCAGAAGATAAAGAAATGAAGTTTCATGATATGCACCGCTTAGCAAACAATTCAGTTCAAAACACACACATAGACACATACACAAGCATGTGTGGGAAATGTTAACACTTGTATTTGAGCTTTATGCTTCTCAAGTTTTTCTCTTTGAAGAATTCCATAATACAAAGATGAAGAAAAAATGAGGTGAGGGATAAGAAAGAACTAATTTATAGTCTAAAAAGAAAGAATCACTGAGATAGGAGGAAACCATTAGAATGTATTGTCTTAGAATCCAAGTCATGGGTTTTGAGGGGGAAGGAGTGACTGTCTGGATCACATTTTTTGATAGATCAAGTACAGGATGAGAACTAAAAGGTAACCACTGGAACATTGGTCCACATGGAGGCCCCTGGACTCTTCTCAGGAACAGTTTCTGTGCAATAATAGGAATAAAAAGCATCACTGGTGTGGGCTCAAGAGAGAACAAGGAAGAATTAAATACAGATAGTGTAGTATATGGTATGGGAGCAGAAAACTGGAGTAGAAATCAGAGAGTTAAGTCTCGCCCTCTGCCCCTCTCTCGCGCTCGCATGCTTTCTCTCTCAAATGATAATAGTAAAAAAAAAAGAAATTGGAGAGTTCATTGGGGTCGAGTTTTTGTTTTTAGAAAGGGAAAAGACAAGAAATTGTTGAACAGTATACTTTTTTGAATCGAGGAGGGTTGGAGTCTAGAGCACAAGTGAGATAGGAGCACAGACAATGCATCAAGAAGAAGAAGAAGAAAAAGCAGAGTTTGTGGGTAGAGAGGAATTGATAGAGTGGGGGCAGTAGAAATTATCTTTCGGTTGGTTTAGTTTTTTAGTGAAATGAAGCTTGGACATCAACTGGGAACGATTGTGAGTGACGACATTTGAAAAGTGAGAGAAAGTACCAATTGTCCCGTAGGAGAATAAAGCAGTGAATTAACTATGGAAATATAATATGATTGGTGGGTAGTAGCATTTAAGGTCCTTTTGAACTAAGTCATCATGAACTTAAAGTGAATTTAAAATTACCATGAATTTAAAGGTCAGCGTGGTTGCATATTTCTCTCCAGGCCAATTGAGCTGCATGGGAAAGAATTGGAGTAGACAAAGATCGAATTATGGTGGTTTTTCAACCAACTAAGTTCAGTGCAGCAGGAAGGGTAAGAAAGTTGAGAGGGTATGCAAGGAAATGATTTATTCTGACCATAGACAGAATTTATGAAATTCTGTCTTGAAAATGTGGGCACAGGGATGCACCGTAGGACATCCAGGTGGCAATTCCAGTTGTTAATCGCAAAGATTGTCCTAGAGCCTAGCAGCAAGAGCAGGGCTGGAGACAGGATTTGGGAAAGAAGCGTCAGACTGTTAAAGCTTAGGAGGGGTGCTGTAGCATTCGAAGAAGATTGAACAAGGTGAGGCCCTGATGGACACCAGAATTTAAGGGGTCAGGTGGAAGAAAGGGTCAGGCAGAAGGAGAACCAGTCAAAACAAAACCCAAACTCTAGGATTAGAGCAACATTTTCTGTCTGCATAAGAAGTTTGAAATCCGTGACAACGTTGACAACGTTTTCTTTTTGTTTGCTTCACAGCCCCAAATATCTGTTTGTTCACTTAATTAGACTAGTCTGTGTGTGTGTGTGTGTGTGTGTGTGTGTGTGTACAGTCATATAGTTTCAGAACTATAATTTTGACTTTCTTTGTTAGACTTAAAATTTTAATTGTAATGTCTCAATTTAAGAAAACATTTCAAAATACTTTGTCATTAAAAAAATGACTAGCAGAGAGTTAATCGATGAGTAGCAGTCCATTATCATTACTGAAGAAAAGAAGCAAGTGTCTTACTAGTATAGAGCTGGTAAACTAAGTTTTATATTCAAAAGATTATCGTATATTATCAAATCTGTTTTAGATTAAATTAAGCCGTATATCTGCTTTTCTAACACATTCATCTTTTATAGATTGTATCTTTACACCTTAATTATTGAGTGAAAAATAATAGATTTTCACATGACAAATTACCATAGAAAAATATGGTATGTAAAAGGCTTAATTTAGGGCCCTGTTTTAAAGAATGAAATATTTAGGGAAAATGTTTATAAATTGATATTTGGGTTCTACGTTTAAATACACGTCTAAATATAAAAATATTAAATTATATATCATATTTATTATTTCGAATATTTAAAAATTTAGAAATATTTAAAAGTGCTTTGAAAACGCAGTAGATTGAATCAGTCTAAATTATAGTGATTTAAAATACTCTTTTTTTCCCTTTGTGAAGTACTTCAAATGATATAGTACTTAAATAGCTGCATTATTCAGGTTGATTATAGGCTGAAGCTTAAATGATACTTGCTTAGGGATGATAAAGTGAATGTAGGTATGTAACATATGTTTCTGTGACCCAGTTTAGAACCAAGTATTGGCATGGAATATAAATTCAGGATTGGATTGCATAGAAGTATGGTTGTAAGGAGAGTTCCTTTGATTCAAGAAAGTAAAAATTGTAATTTAACAGCGGGATACAGTATTTCAACATTCTCTAAACTTGTCTGAAAAAAATCAGTCTACCCCTTTTTAACATTCCAATTTTAATTTTATTTCAGATTCAACTGCCTATAATTTGAATGAGAAATAAGTAGTCTCAGGAAAAAGTTCATTTTATTAGTGAAATTTACCTCTCAAGTGTCATAAAGTGAAGTAGCACCAAGTATTGTTGTTTGATTTAGGCATGTGGTTCTCTAACTCTCTCCTTTACATTATTATTTTATTTTGTTTTGTTTTTATGTATATAATCTCTGTATCCACTGTGGGGCCTGAACTCATGACCCCAAAATCAAGAGTCTCATGCTCTATCTATGACTGAGCCAGCCAGGTACCCCTTCCTTGTTATTTTACAAAAATTTTGGAAACACACTTGGACCAATAGAGCATTGCAGTTCTTTTCTGTTTGGAGTTTATACTAAGGGAGCTGCTGTACGTGAAAGATCTAAAACATGTTACTGTAATTAATACTAAGTGTTTCTCTTTGATAACCCACTTAGTTTTTAAAAAGCATAAATTCTGATATGTGTTTTTGAAGAACTTAAAAGCTGTCTTTGCCAAGTATTTCTAGTATTCCCGATAAGAAAAAATAGAAAATCATAGTTCAAGGATCCTTTTCAGTTATCCAGCTTCACAAGATGCAATGTTTTCTTGCATATTTAACATAGAGATGGATCAGTTTTCCAGAAACAAATGACGCATTAGACTCACGATTATATTCTTAGGAATTCTTTGATAAATAGAGAAGAGTAAATGTATGTTGGAGATGGAAGGTCCCCAGATTGGGTCTTTCTCTTCTTACTGAAATGGTGGACAGAACTAAATACGGCTGAAAAAAAAGATGTCACCTATTTTCCAAACTCACTTTTATCTTGTATCCAAGCTGAATTGTCATACATTTTAGAGAAAAAATCATACTTGTGCAGAACTTTCATAAAGAAATAAAAAACAAATGTAAGGTTAATACCTACTGCAGACAGATTGGACAGTTTACCTTTAGACATGCTGATAACATTGTTTTATTTGAATAAAACTTTACTATTAATAGCTACATATGATATACAGCAATTACATATGTTTTCATAGACTATTAATTTTTCCTAAAACAGCATCTACTGTCTTCTATTGGAAAATTGCACAGTTTTCTCCCAAATCATACAAATGGACATGCACTGTACAAAAATTAATGATATCAGAAAACAACATGCAATTACAGGTCATAATAAGAAATCCTTATTGAGTTGCTATCAATGAACATAACTTTTATATTTTCTGCTTACATTTTATTTTTCATATTCATTAATTCAGTAAATATGTATCGAATGCTTACTTTGTACTAAACATTCAAACAGTGAAAAAAATACATAAATCATGTTGGAGCCTTCATTCTGCTCAGGTGAGACACAAATAAACAACACAATAAGCAAATTGTTAGAATATTAGTGCTGTGGAGAAAAAAGGAGAAGGGGAAATAGGGATTGGGGTGCTGAGGGTCAAGGCAAGTTTCCGTGTTCTGTGAGAAAATTAGAATGTGACTCACTATTAATATGATAGACATAATAAAGGGAAAATTAAGAAAATAGTTAACACGATGTTTTTCTTCTTGTAGCTGGAACAGTCAAATGATTTCTGTTCGTGAAGCCAAAGCCATTCCCAGGCCTGATGGTATTGAGTGGAGAAATAAATACATCTGTGTAGAAGGTAGCTTTCCCACAACTACTAATTTACCGCCCAGTTATCACCATGGTACTGAGAGAATTACTTGGATAATTTCAGTTTGTATTTCACTTAAAAGTAGTATATTCATATTCTGACTTCCAAGTCTTTTAGTTATAAAAGTTTCTTTTTTTTTCCCTTCCAACTTTTTATTTAAATTCCAGTTAACATACAGTATAATATTAGCTTCAAGTGTAGAATTTAATGATTTCAATACTTGGGCACCACACGGTGCTCATCACAAGTGCCCTCCTTAATCCCCATCACCTATTTAATCCGCCCCCTCCCGCCCCCCGCATGGTAGCATCAGTTTGTTCTCTGTAGTTAAGAGTGTGTTTTTTGGTTTGCCTCACTTTCCTCCCCCCATGTTTGTTTGTTTTATTTCTTAAATTCCACATATAAGTGAAATCATATGGTATTTGTCTCTCTCTGACTTACTCTACTTAGTCTAATACTCCCTGGCTCCATCCACGTTGTTGCAGGTGGCAAGATTTCATTCTTTTTTATGACTGAGTATTTTCATTGAACTTTTAAAAATTAATTCTTTAGCTACAAAAACTAATAAATATGAATTTAGGCATTTAACTTTCAGTTGGTAATATTTGAGCAGTCTTTATTCATCCCTCTTGCTTGTAGGTGATTGAAACTTAATTTCATGACTTGAAGGTGGAAGAAAATATCTTCATGTGATGATTCTTACACTGAGATAAAATGAGTTCTTTTATAATTAAACTATCGATACTTAAAGCAAGCTAGGTTTTTATGAATAGTATTTAGTTTACTTTAAAAATCAAGTGCTCTGAAGATAATCTGTTCTCTAAAATTAATTTACATGTTGTTGAATACTTCTTTGAGTTGGTGGGAAATTGACTTCAAGAGGCAAAATTACTCTCACAGATTCCAAGTTGAAGACTTTTATAAATCTTGAGGTAGAAAAGAATGAAGTGTAAGTGCAGTGTTTGTAGGCAAACATCAAATTTAGAATATTTTATTCTTGGATTATATGCAACATCTTAAGCGTCTGTGAATATGAAATTTAATTTCCTGCTTTGGTGGTTGGTTTGTTAAATTGCACAGTGGGTGTATATTATTTTAGTTACTTGTGTTCTTTTGAATATTAAAAACTGTTTTCAAGTGCTGTGTGTGATGTGATCCAATGCCAATAAGGCATTATTCTATTAAAAAAAAAAAGCACAGGTATACCTTGGATATATTGCAGGTTCAGTTCCAGACCACCGCAATAAAGCAAATACCATAATAAAATGAGTCAAATGAAGTTTTTGGTTTCCTGGTCATATGAAAGTTACATTTACCCTATGTTGTAGTCGATTAAGTGTGGATTGTATTACGTCTAAAAGAACAGTCTACGGGTGGCTCAGTCAGTTAAGCATCCGAATCTTGATTTCAGCTCAGGTCATGATCTCATGGTTTTTGAGTTTGGCCCCTCGTCAGGCTCTGTGTTGACAGTACATGCCTGCTTGGGATTCTCTTTCTCATTCTCTCTGCCTCTTCCCCACTCATGCTCTCTCAAAATAAATAAATAAAATATTTTTTAAAAAGGAGAACAATGTATGTACCTTTGTTTAAATAAAAAGACGATTGCTAAAAAATGCTGACCACCATCTAAGCTTTCAGCAAGTCCTAATCTTTTTTGCTGGTGGAGGATCTTGTCTTGATATTGAGGGCTACTGACTAATCAGAGTGCTGACTGCTGAAGATCGAGGTGGCTGTGGCAATTTCTTAAAATGAGACATTGAAATTTGCTGCACGGATTGACTCTTCCTTTCACAAATGATTTCTCTCTAGCATGTGAGAACATTTTACTCACAGAATTTCTTTCAAAATTGGAATCAGTCCTTGCAAACGTTGACCTATTTTATCAACTTAGTTTATGTAATATTAAATCCTTTGGTGTCATTTCAAGATCATCACCGGGAGTAAATTGCATCTCAAGAAACCATTTTTTTGCTCATCTATAAGAAGCAACTCTTTATCCATTCAAGTTTTATTATGAGATTGTGGCAAGTCAGTTACATCTTCAAACTCCTCTTCTTCTCCTTCTTCTTCTTCAGCACAAGTGGGAGAGGGCAGAGTGGAGACAGAGGATCTGCATGCAGGCTTTGTGCTGACAGCGGTGTTCAGGCTCTGCTTCTAGTTCTCTTGCTCTTTCCACTACATCTGCAGTTACCTTTTCCATTGAAGTCTTTTTTTTTTTTTTAATATTTATTCAGTTTTTGAGAGAGAGAGAGACAGAGAATGAGAACAAGTGGGGGAGGGACAGAGACAGAAGGAGACACAGAATCTGAAGCAGGCTCCAGGCTCTGAGCTGTCAGCACAGAGCCCGCGTGGGGCTCGAACTCACAAACTGTGAGATCATGACCTGAGCTCAACTGACTGAGCCCCTCACGTGCCCCTCCACTGAAGTCTTGAACTTCTCCAAGTCTTTCATGAGGGCTGGAATCAGCTTCTTCCAGACTCCCATTAATGCCGATATTTTCTTCCCGTGAATCACAAATGTCCTTACTGGCATTCCTTTCCAGAAGGTGATTCCTTTCCAGAAGGTTTTTCAGTGGACTTTGCCTAGATCCATACAGGAATCACTATCTTATAGCCTTACAAAATGTATTTCTTAAGTAATGAGACTTGAAAGTCAAAATTACTTCTTGATCCATGGACTGCAGAATGGATGTTGTGTTAGCAGACATGAAAACAACAATTTTACTTACATCTCCATTGGAACTCTTGGGTGACCAGGTACATTATCAGTAAGCAGTCATATTTTGAAAGAAAATTTTTTTTTCTGAATAGTAGGTCTTAAAAGTCAGCTTAAAATAATTTAGTAAACTATGTTTTAGACAAATGTGTTGGCATCCAGGCTTTGTTGCTCCATTTATAGAGCACAGGCATAATAGATTTAGCATAATTCTTAAGGGTCCTAGGATTTTCAGAATGGCAAATGAACATTGGCTTCAACTTAAAGTTATCAGCTTGTTAGCCCCTGACAGGAGAGTCCTCTTATCCTTAAGTAAGCTTCGAAGCTAGGCATTGACTTCTTTCTAGTTATGAAAATCCTAGATGGCATCTTCTTCCAGTTTAAGGCTGTTTCATTTACTTGGAAAATCTGTTGTTTATTGCAGCCACCTTCACAAAATACCTTAGCTAGGTCTTCTGAATACATTTCTGTGGCTTTCGCATCAGCACTTGCTCCTTTACCTTGCACTTTTATATATGGAGGTGGCTTCTTGCCTTAAACCTCATCAACAAACCTCTGCTGGCTTCAGACTTCTCTTCTGCAGCTTCCTCACCTCTCTCAGCCTTCGTAGAATTGAAGAGAGTCGGGGCCTTGCTCTGAATTAGATTTTGGCTTAAGGGAATGTTGTGGCTACTTGGTCTTCTGTCCAGACCACTAAAATTTTTTCCTTACCAGCAATAAGACTTTGACTTTCATGTTCATATGTTCACAGGAGGGGCTCTTTTCATTTCTTTCAAGAACTTTTCCTTTGCATTCACAACTTCGCATTCAGTCCAAGAGGCCTAGCTTTTGGCCTGTCTTGGTGTTCAACGTGCCTTCTTCACCAGACTTACTCATTTCTGGCTTTTGATTTAAAGTGAAAATTGTGTGATTCTTCCTTTCACTTCACTTGAATACTTTGAGGCCATCATGGGGTTATTTTTTGGCCTAAGTTCAATATTGATGGGTCTCGGAAAATAGGAAGGCCGCAGAAAGGGAGAGAGACAGGGCAACGGCCAGCGGGTGGAGCAGTCAGAACACACAGAACACACGCAACGTATACTCAGTTTGCCTTCCAATATGAATGTGGTCGTGGTGCCCCCTGAAAATTACAATAGCAGCATCAAAGAGCACTGGTCACAGGTCACTATAACAAGTATAGTAATGATGAAAAGTTTGAAATATTGTGAGCACTGCCAAAATGTGACTGAGACAACAAAGGGTGCAGCAAATGCTGTTTGAAAAACGCCACCAGTAGACTTGTTCAACACAGAGTTGCCACAAAAAACACAGCATCTGTGAAGGACAATAAAGCGAAGTGCAATAAGACAAGATATGCTTGTACTGTGACAATAAACTCCTTTCACAAGTAGCCTTCCTAAACAATCAAAAAATGTATATAAAAAGGTGTGTTTTAAAATGATGGGCCTGCTTAGATTATATGACAAATTTAGGGTTGACCTCTTCATCAGATTTCCTCTTCTTCCATACTTTTTCCAGATCTTTTCCCTCAGTTCCATTTCTTCTGTCTAGCAACTTCATTCTCTTTGTCTTCAGTCATTCTCTTTTATCTTTAGAGCGTACATAGGTCTTCTCATCCTTGAAAAATACTCTTGATTGGTACTGGCTCTTGTAGGTAGTTTTTATTTTTTATTTTTTTCCTTTTTCAGTGCCAAAATTCTTAAACTAGTAATTTTTACCCACTCTGGCATTATTTCAGCCCTCGCATCTCATTTCTAATGCCTTTAGTTATCTTCCTTTTGTCACTAGTATCCTCAGTTTCCTTGTCCTCTCATATAGACAGTTTCCTTATCTCCACATGTGGACTCTTCTCTCTTACCTTGTGGGGAAGGGTTAGTGGGGTGGAGGCGAAGATGTGGAAGGTAATGTTGGAGACACGCACATGCACACACACACACACACACACACACACACACAGACTTTTCCTTTGTGTTCTTTCTGTCTTCTGTACTTGCTGTCCTGTTTCTCTCTCTTCTTTTGCTCCCAATTTCTCCTACAAGTTACTGTTCTCACTGTATCTTTTTCTAAACTGTTAAACCGTCCCCTCACACCATAGCTTTATACTGTTTTCCATCCTCATGAGTATTCAACTTCTAGTTTCAAAGGTATTGACCTTTCTCCTGCTGAATAAATCAGTGGTCTTTTAAATTAAGTTTAAAATTACCTTTCTGTGATATTTGACATTGACTGCCTTTTTGTGTATAGTGTTTTATTCTTTTTGATAATTCTTTTTTGTTCTTTATTTTTTGTTCTCTAAGGGTAGGGATAGGTCTTTGGCCCTCTGTCTTCAGAAATCTTACAAAAGTGATTTAGACTTAAAACATATCTCTGCCGATGGCTTTGTTTTTAGTTATCCTGTTACTTGAATTTTGTCTACCTTATTAGACAGTTCACAGGTATATAAAACTTTTATGCATATATCTAATAAGAGGTTAGGATTCACAATGTGTAATTGCTGTTTTGTAGGTTAAAAACTGTCAAATATTGGCAGTTTCATATAGTCCAACCTAATATAAAAACCAAAATTCTCATTTTAATAATTTCTTGTTTATATGTGCATTTAACATTGCAGAACCTTTTGATGGAACAAATACAGCCAGAGCTGTGCATGAAAAGCAGAAATTTGACATGATCAAGGATCAGTTTTTAAAGGTAAGCAATGTATCACATTAACTCTAGAAACCTTAGTGGACTAGTATGCTTTGAAACTGAAAAAAAAATGTTTCTAATAGGACAGAATAGCCCCGGTACCTGTGTTATGAAGCTATTCATGTAGCACAATAGAGAATTCATTACTTGAAAGATATACTTTTCCTACAGAGAAATCGGACTCTGTTTATTTACGTGGCTCCCATTTTCGTGGAAGTAAGCATTTCTATAGTGAGCCAATTAACTGCTCAAAATGAGTGAATAAAACATAACAGACTCCTTTCTATCCTTAAAATATCAAGGAACTACTATAGCTTTAGAAGAAAGCCGATGTTTGTTCCATGATTTTTCTTCTGCATACCCCACTGTAACAAGGAACTCAGGCACCATTTTATCTTTGTTTATATTTTGAGAAATTTAAAAAAAATCAATGTGTGTGTTTGTGTACACACACATTATATATAAACTTCAGCTTTATTCCTTAGCTCTTTAGTCCACAGTATGAATTTATTCATCAGTGATTTTTCTAGATGTGGTTTCTTTCCTCAAGGACTTCGAAGTACAGTGTAGAAAAACACATTGATGCAGATATATACTATGAGGCAGATAGGAGAGAATGCTTCATTAGGAAAAAAAGATCAGCAAACTATGAAGGTCATTTGAGAGGAATATTTTTTCATTAGACATAGAAGTAGACTTTATTTTGATGATAATTAAAAATGTAAGTGTGCCATATTACAAGCTGTCCTTCTCATTAGGCCATCTCTTTATCGACCAGAATAGAAGATTTAAAATTAATGGAATTCTGCAGGGCAAAACAAATATCCAAGAGGGGATATTTTTGTCTATCAGATTAAATTGAGAACTCAAAAACAGCATTGCTACATTGGTGTTCTTCTTGAGGCCTGAGCTTTCATTTAGGATTGTTTAGCTATAAAACCAATACTTTTAGTCAGTTGAACAACTGAAGTAGAAATAAACCACAAAGATACACAGTCACCAAGTAGGGAGCCAAATTTTTAGCGTGTGAATAAGAATTTCAGTTTTTTTCCTTTTACAAGTTCTGTTTGCTCTTTTTCAGAAGTATCATATAAAGTGGTTTATTAGAGATTTACTCTCTGCTTCATAGTACCTTTTTTAATTGAAAAAGCTTATAGATGCAAACTAGTCAGCCAAATAATTGAAGTAATCTTCTCACACTCTCTCAAACCCAAAGATTTTGTCTTAATTACTTTGCTATTTTAGATGAAATTACTTACATCTGTGAATAAATGTTAATATTGTCACTTTTATCTTTTCGTACCACCTATGTGTCTGTCCATTTCTTTATTAATGAATTTGAACCACACAGGTATAGGGTTTTTAAATAACATTTCTTTTCTGATGGCAGAAACAAGACTCTTACTATATTAAAAACTTGGGAGATGAACACAGACACACAGACACACACACTCAAAATCACCATAAATTTTACCACCTAGAGAGAACCACTGTGAACATTCTAGTAACTCTTTCAGTCTTTTGTTCCACTTATATTTTATGTTTTAAGAATGATTTTTTTCTTTTTCTCCCAGTCATGGCACAGATTGAAAAACAAAAGAGATTTGAACAGTATACTACCTTTAAGAGCTGCTATCCTGAAAAGATAACTGGCTTCTATTTCTTAGTAAATTCTTCTGAGAAATAAAGAACAATAGTAACAGCATAATGCATTTTGTTTACCTCCATCATGGTTTCTTTTTAACTGTTCTTGTTTTCATGTTTTATTTTTAAGAGGACTTACTTATATAAAGATTGCATATTTTATTATGACATTTCCTAATAAAACCCTTTGATTTAAAGATGTATTTTTGAAAATGTTTACATTGATTAGTAATATTATGGCATGAATTTTCAAGAGATCAGATAAAATATTTTTGGGGGAATTATCTGAAAAAATAAAAGGTTTTTGATATAACTTCAATTAATTATACCACATGCTAATACTGAAGAGATGTGTGGAAGTTTGGAAAGGGACTGATTCACACATACTTAACATATAACGTACAATAGATTGTTTGTTGCCTGTCTCTTCTGGTAAAGTGAAGACTCAAGCCAGTTATTCGGTTACTTGAAACAAATCTGATATTTCACTGAAATCACTGCAGAAGCATGAAATACTGGACAATTGCCTTAAGTCTTCACTTGACTCGCCAGGATAGACTGAGGCTTTGGGTGTCTATATTAGCATTTCATTAGTACCTCACATGCTTTTGATGTACTCTCGAGATTGCTTTAAGTTTTTTGTTGAAAACAGTACATTTTGCACTGTAGTAATATGAGCATTCTGTATTGTTCAGCAGTTAGGAAGTTGTTTTAAAGAATTAGTTCATTGTAGACTTTTTGAAAAGATTAAGTCCCCTGTGCTTTATGATAGGTCAGTGCAATGTGCACTTTTACTTTATTTCACGTTTTCCTGCTTTTATTTTCCCTGTGACATGAAGCAACAGCAACTGAAAGATCAAAGTTGAGATTATATCCTATTGATCGTATCATAGTTTCTCTGTGTACAATTATAGGATTGTAATCTAAACTGGAATTTTTAGGCAGTAAGCCACTATAAAATGTTTTAGGTAAGACATAAAATTATTATAAATAAAAGCTTAATGTTTGTAAAGATATCTTTTTTAGTATTTTTTTCCCATATGAAGAAGTAGTGGTGGCTGCTAAAAAAAAAAAAAAGCAAAAAAAAAAAAAAAAACTCCAGTGTTTATTAAGGTTGATTTTGGTTTATGTAAATATTTGTAAATTGGTCAGTGCCTGTACATTGAAATATGAAACGTAATCTCGAAAACAATTTTAACTTTTTCAAAAGGACTGTGTACAACTTCTTTTAGACCTGCTGTAGCACAGTTTGTACCTCTAATGTATTTGAGTTTTTTGCAGACCAGTTCAAATGCTAAGACTTTGGCTTTTCTTTGACTTGTAAAGGTGCAGATTTTCATTTTCTTTACGTTTAAATTTTTGTATGATGTCAAATGGAATAAAGTTTATATATGGAAATTTTTGATGTGTGTTTTTCTGTGCAAGTCTTTACTTCTGAGACGAGGCTGTAGTTATCATCTAGAACTGAATCGAATCTAATTTTTATGCTTGATAATTTAGATTATACAGACAGTTTCGGAATGGAGATCATTCTTGGTTAAGCCAGCTAACCACATCAACACCCTCTTTCTCTGGCATTATTAAGAACGAAGCTTTCCACATAGGTGAATTTTTTAGATTACTGATGTTTCAACACTTTGGAAGCAATTAAGCTTTACAGATCAATTCTTTTTCTTGGAAAGTTTCCTAAAATATACACTGTGCAACTCTATTAGAATGTACTGAACATAATTAATACTCTAATGATGACTGGTCATCATTAAAAACAGTAAAAAACAGTCCTAATGCTCTGTGGTAATACTGTATAGCTCTCAGGGATGGGTACGTCTGTTGGGAGTTCTTCCTCTGTAGTTTTAGGACATTTCCTAAGAAAGCCCCAGTGTTTACCATGGTATGGACCCTTCACTGCCACTGTTTTCCTTAGCTCTCAGTGCCACACCTCCATAGCCCCTGTCTTACTGCTGCTACTTTTTAGCTATCTTGCTACAACAAATACATAAAGAAGTTAATAAACTTATAGCCATTTCTAAGTCAGTAGACTGAAACCTAAGATTATGTATCTTGTGATGGCCACGTATGTCAAATAAGTGGGCTGTTAATACATAAGGGAATTTTTTAGGCTTTTAAATTATCTTCAGTTTGAATCACTTATTTGTGTGGTGAATAATACATTCATTTATTTTCTATTTGTATTGATCTGGCCATTTCTATATATTTGCATGTGTTGGTAAGAAAGTAGTGTTAGGAAGTTAAAAATGTGCAGTCTGTACTGCCGTCTAAATTTTGGGTTGGTCTGAACTAGGATCTTTGCAAATAAATCTTGTTGGCTTTGGTTACTGTTCCCAAGAAATGTTGAGTGAAAAGGAAGGAATATACAGTGGCTTTCTGTGGTTTTGATTAGTGTTTAACAGATTCCCACCACTGTGCTCACCTAGGACAAAAAGCATGCAATCAGTCATTTGGGATTACTAGTTAGCAAAGTCTAGCTCATGTTAGGATAATGACTGTTGCTGATGTTAAACCTGGTTTAGTGAACCCTGGAAGACTGGACTCTTGTCTCTTCCCTTCTCACATCTATCAGCTGGTAATTCTATACTGTAACTGAACTATCTGCAGTTCTTTGCTCACGGACTTTATGCACACACCTCACCTGTAAGGTGGTGTAATTGGTGAATACTACCTACCGTAGGTTCATCATGTTTAACAACTCTGTGCATAGAATTTGCTGTAAGTAAAAATAAATGTTGGCTATTGTAGCCATAAAATCATCCTCATGAAAAGAAGAATATGTATTGTAAAGATATCTCTACCCATTGTATGTACTGAGCAGAGGATATTCATTATGCGTCTACTATGTGCTAAGTACTTTGATTTGCTTCCTTCTGGGCCAGTAAGACATGGGGATGGTAGGGAAAAAGATGAGTCACAAATTCATGAAATATACAGAGGGGAAGAGACCACATGATCTGAATATAGGATTGAATTTAACCTGAGCATTTCAGAGAAAGGTAGTGATCTTGAATGGTGAGTCACCAGGTATATAACGACAGGAAAAACCTTTCAGGCAGAAGGAACTGTGTATAAATAAAGGCACAGTGGTGTGACTTAATAAATGTTGGGAATCCTGACTTCTAAAGAAGAAACCAGACAGACGTGGGCGGTTGTTATCCAGTGTTCACCTTCCCGAGGAGCTTGGGCTTCAGTCCTTGAGCACAGGGAAGCCACTGAGGAGGTTTAAGCATGGGCTTGACGTGATCCAGCCAAAGGTCTGGGGCATTTGGGATTTGGGTTGAATTTCAGACAAAACTTAGACGTTGGCCAATGTGAGGAAAATTATTTCTCTCCAAGGTTATTAGGGGAGATAAAAATGTCCTGACTGAACAGTCTAGGGGCCACGGGGTAAGAGAATACACAATTGGTACGCAAATGTGAAAGGAGCCAATACTGAGAGAACGACGGGTTAAAAACCGGGCTCATGAACCGGGCAGACCGAGCTCTTTCCCGCTGGATCACTTACACTAGGCAGGAGATCTTGAGCAAGCCAGCTTCCCGAGCTCTTCTGAGCCTCAGTTTTCTGATCTAGAAAACCAGCATTGCAATTAAACGACCCACCGCAGAATCCCGAGGGGATGATGAAAGCGAGACCCTTAGCAGTGTGCCTGATCCAGTAACGGCTCTGCTCTGTAAGGAGTAGTCATTTGGTTGGGATGAAAGGTTTGTCAGGTAGCTCTGTACCAAACGTACGGCCTACCAAACCCACACTGGGGCAAAGAGAGGCGGGGTTGGCTGCCTTTTCTCGTTTCGACTCCCTGGTGCGGCCGGAGCCTGCACCCCGTGGAGTGATGATCGCTGCTTGCCCAGAGGGCCGCCTGGGATCCGCCTAGACGGGTGGGGAGGGCCGGGAGGAGGGGGAGTTGGCAGACGCGGAGGAAGAGGAGAAGCTGAGCCCGGGCCCCAGGAGTTCGATGGCGAAACTTTGACGCCTTCTATTTAAAGTCGCGGGGCCAGCCCGCCCCCCGGCCCGGGAACCCGAGCCGCGCGCCGGGGCAGGGCAGGGCCGGGCCCGGGCCAGAGACGCAGTCAGAGGGAGAACACCAGGCGCGCGCGGGCGGCTCCGGCTCCAGCTCCGGCTCCGGCTCCGGCCCCGGCCCGGCAGAGGCACGATGGCGAGCAGCGACAGCAACCACGCCGCGGAGAGCCCCTTCGGCTCCGACGGGGACGAGGAGGCGACCCGAAGGCTGGAGAGCGACGAGGACGAGGAGGACGAGGAGGACGAGACGGCCGCCGAGTCGGAGGAGGAGCCGGACGCCAGGTAGCGTGCGCCCCGCTCCTCAGGCCGCGGCCCGAGCCCCCGCCCGGCCAGGCGCCGGGAAATGCGGCGGCGAGGGCAGGTGCTTCGCAGGCTGACTCCACACGTTTCTCTTTTCTTTCCCCGCGCTAGAGTTCATTTCCTCCGGGCTAAGCGCTTTCTCTCAGGGCGTGCTGCCTCGGTAAGGAACTTGAAGGTGAAGGTGCTTGCTGTCAGCTGGAGTGACAGGCCCGCCTGCGGCCGCAAAGTTCATCACCGCCCCCCTTGCCTCCTTCGCTCCCTCCTCCCTCCCAGCAACTTGTGACTTGCTGCTCTGGTTTATTCCCGGGGATTTACTTAGGGTCCTGCCTGACTACAGAATGTGCTGAAACGCTTACGTGTGGCCCGAGGCTTAGGAACAATCTTCAAAGCCCGAGCTAGAAGAGGAAGGGGTGCGCAGGGGGGGTGGAGGCAGAGAAGGCTGCTCTGGAGCCTTCAGGTAACTGGAGGTCTCCCGGAACCTAGCCCTGGCCTAGGTCGCTATGAGAGGGCTTTAATTTGGTACAAAGACTTATAAACTCTTTGGATGAAAGAAGCCTGAATTCAGTAACCCCTGTTCTTAAAATCCTCTTCCCCCTTGCCATGCTTCCAAATATCATTTCGATGAATGTAATTACAATTAGGTAATATCGTATAAAAATATGGGACTCCTTCCACTTCCATCTCCCTCCATCTCTTCCCGTGTGTCCTAAAATGGGAATAGTAGGAATCAACTCCTCTCTATTTGGATTTGTTTCTACTTTCACACTTTCTCGTTGCATATGGGTTGTTTTTTGTTTGTTTGGTTTGTTTTTTTTGTTTTATCAGGCGTGTCCTTTCCGAAATCTCTTAATAGCAGTAGAAAGGCTTTGTAGGTGACTGATGGGTGTGCAACATTTCCGAATGCCCCTCTCAAAGTTAAAAGTTCTGTCCAACCAGAGCCCACAGAGCTGAAGCTGAAGTGGCCCACAGAGTAGCACTGGTGAAAGTGAATCGTCAGCTAAGAAGACTGGGACCCCGCAATTGCCTAGTGGGAGGCAGGCACAGCCCCTGCCCTCAAGGACTTGATGGAAAAAGTTAGGGAGCAATCTGGGGAGTATGGGTCTATGTGCTAAAGAAATGAGAGAGGTAGGGAGGACAGACCATGCCCACTGTGGAAGCTCGGAGGAGGGCGTGCGACTGCCTTGAGAGGAAGTGGGCATGACGTGGGCCTTAAAGCGGAGGCAAAAGATGCAGAAAGGCGAGGCAGAAGAGAAGGCACCTGCGGGAAGTGATTCCCGGGCAATACTGCGAAGGGAAGTGTGTCAATCCCAGCCTTTAGAACCTTTTCCCCTTACTGGCATTGGGGATCCTTCTATCTTGGCCCAAACAAAATTTATCACTTAGAGAATTTGAAAACTCATTTATTCTAAAATGTGAGCAGCTGACAATGATTCCAAACACCACCCTGGGATTACTTTACCCTTCAAGGAAGTTCAGGATGTACAGACAAAGATAGGATTTATCTGCCATAGGTTTCAGCCTGCTCTGACTGCAGGGGGTCAGGTGGACACCAGGGCCAGGGTCGGAATTAGTGGAGTGAGGGAAACGGGAGGGAATGGGTGCGTGCCGAGGCTTTGCAAACCATCGCGCTTTTATATTTTGAATTTGATAGCACGAGTAACAAGAAATCAATAATTCTGAGCAAGATTTAGGTCAGATTGGAAACAGATGGGAGTTGGGGGAAGATTACTGACGGCAGACTGGCAGTTGGAAAGTTGGTTTCAGGAGGGCTCTGCTCAGAGAGACTGTAGCAAAGAGGAAGAAAGATGTGAAGAGATTGGACCATGGTGAGGGCCAAGGGAAAGGAGATGACAGCGAAGCTAGAGGTAGAGAAGTGTCAGTGGGGAGGACCTCCTGGGGGAACTGAGAGGCCCGGACTCTTTCCCACCTCGAAGTCAAACCGTTTTGTTGTGTGTACATTACAAATATGGCCTAAAGTTCTTTTTCCTCTGAGGCTAGAGGTGAGGACTCGGAATATTCTGTGAAGGACGGGAGGTAAGCACGATGTCTCGTTATTCTTCGCCCCTTCCTTTTGCCTCTTCTGCCAAAGTTTTACAGTGATAAGGTCCACTCACGCTGCCAGGCTTGTTGCTAAGTGTTTCTGTATGTTTTCTCATTTTAAGCCCTCCCAACAATGCTATGAGATGACTTTCCTTTTATAGATGAGGAAACTGAGGCTTTGTATAATTTCCTCCGGGTATAAGGCAAGCCACTGCAAGAACCCGGATGTGAGCCTGAGTCTGTTTCCTCCAAGCCACTGCTGGACTTTCACCACCTTTTGCAGGAGAGATCCTTACTGGAATGGCTCCAACTAGCTTCTACCTTGAAAAGTCCTAGAGCAAAAGGAAAGACTCATCATTTTGCATAATAGTGAAAATTTTCTCCCTTCTGGAATGGAAAAGTTATTTGCATTTTCTTGGAGGTCAGAACCATTCTCAGAACTTAAATCACAAACTGACATTTTTTTTAACTAAAAGGCACATATAGTAAATAAATGGCAATAGCTTAATAGTAACAGAATAGTTGACTATTGCATCTACTCAATGTGCTATTATTAAGCCATTATTAAAATGCTATTTTTAAAGGTTTCTAAAAATATGGAAAGTGTATATATTGAATATGAAAAAAATGTTCATTGCAAAATATGAAATGATCTCACTGTAGAAGAAAATTTGTATTGGGAATAGGCCTAAAAGGTTAGTAAAGTTTCCTAAAAAGTTAATAAAGTTTGCCATAATAAAGAACATAATAAAAGGTTAATAAAGAACATTTCAGGAATGGCGTTTGGAGTTATCTATATAGCTACCTTTCTGAATCAAGGAAAAAAGTCCCCTTTAATTATAAAAATGCTTTTCTAGTGCAGACAAGCTCACCATTACACATGCCAATGCTTAGATCAGATCAGAGAGCTACCCTCCTGATGTGTGTTTTAGTGATATGACTGTGATATATGGCATGAAAAAGCCTGAGTGTGAATCCTACGAGCCATTCTTTCATGAGCAAATTCCGTATTTTCTCTGAGCCTCAGTTTTGTCATCTGTAAAATGGTAGTAATAGTTCCCACTGCAGAAGGAATGTTTAATGTATAAGGTTGTCATAAACTACGTGAATGTAAGAGAACTCGCCATTAGTAGGTTCCCAATAAGTTTTAGTTTCTTAACTCCCTTCAGATGAATCATTATTGACCATCAGATGAATCATTATTGGCCACAAAGCTGTATCTTCTGCCCACGTTCATCAATGAGGGGGGCATGATGGTCTCAGTTTTCAATGAGTAATGATTCTGTTCCACTTTGGCTTTTTCCTAAACATTCACTAAACATTCACGGAATGCCTTCTGATTGCCATGGACCATGCAAGGTGCTAGGGCTATAAAAATCACTAAGAGTCCATTACTGTCCCCAGGTTTCACATTCTACTAGGAGAAACAAAAAAATCAAAATTATGTCATTAACTTTATAAGAGATTTAAGGGGAGACAAGGTCCGTATGAAGTACCTCAAAGTAGGGAGAAAAGTCCCAGGATCCATCCTGCCTGGAAGGATTGGAGAAGGCTTGTTAAGGGGCCTTTGGAGTAGGGTATTCGATCTTAATGATTCGATCTTAATGAATTATTAGCCTAGAAAGCTAATAATTTGTGGGTATCAAAAAAAATTTTTTTGTGTTGCTAAAACTTCATACCAAAGTTCTATGTAAAAAGCAGCTCTATAAAACCCACAAGACTGCAGAACTGGGAGAAGCCAGTTAGAAATTTCTGTTCCCGGCTAGTCCTTTTGCAGATTCAGAAACTGTCAGGGAACATTTGTTCAAAGTCACACAACTTTTTAATGGTAGAGTTGGGACTTAATCCAGGTGTCTGAGCTCCAATCTAATGCTCATTGGTTTATTCTTTCAACAAATATTTATTGAGCTACCATGTGCCAGGCACTTTCTAGGCACAAAGGATATAACAGTGAACAAAATGAACAAAGTTTCCGTCCTCCTGGGAGTGACTTTCCACTTTGAGGAGACAAAGAAACAAACAAGTATGAAAGATGTCAGGTGGCAATAAGTGGTATGAGGACAAATGCAGCAGGATAAGGGTTTCGCTGCTTCGGATAAGGTGATGAGGAAGGCCTCCCAGTAAGGTGACATTTGAGCGAAGACTGAAGAGATGAGCGTTCGAGGCAAAGGGAAGAGCTGGGCCAAGGGCTCTGAGGCAGGAATATGTGTGGCTTATTTGAGGAGGAGGTTGGGCTGCTGGAGCAGAGTAAGTACTGAGTGGAGACGTGGGAGGTGAGTCTGAGAGATAGTAGGGTTGCAGAGCAGGGAACATTTTGTAGGCCATAGTAAGGACTTCAGATTTTATTCTGAGTGAAAAAGGAGGCTGGATTCACTCTACCAAATCACTCAAGGTTTAAAACTAACAAACAAGAAAAACATGCTGATTACAGTATTCTGTTAAATAGTAAGGGCCTATACATTCATATATGCATTAATAATATTTATTGAACACCGACTATATGCCAAACACTGTGCTAAATGTTTCAGATTCATGGTCTCCTGTATGGAGGGAAATATATAAATATACATTCATTATTTCTGCCTTTTTCTGACTGGAGAGCAGTGAAGCTGGACTCTTTTAGTCTTTCTGACAGATTACTTAGAACTCGTTCAGTATTTTCGCTTTGGATCATTTTCTGTTGTTCAGTTTTAATTTCTCTGTTGAAGCACAAAGGAATTTTGCCACAGCAGTACCCGAAACTTAAACCTCCTCTTGAACTGCAGTTATGCCAGGGCCTGTGTGCAATAAGTCTGTATAAGCCGCTGGAATTAAAATTACTAGGGACATTTACGTTTAAGTAATCATTTTGTAAGAAACAAAACTTTTGGAAGGCGAAGGGAGTTTGTAAGTGGTTTTTGTTATCAGTACGGAGCACTTGTTTCCATGTATCTATTTATATGATGTCTCCCGCTGCTGTGCTTACCCAGGTGTTTTGACAAGTGTGTTATTCGAGCCAGCCCTCTTTTGAGGTCAGTGGAAAGAGCTGCGCTGGGAGGAGGGGTGACTGCTCTGGATGCCAGAGACAGAGGGAGGAGAAAGGATAAACCAGGCGCTTGGAGCCAGAAACTGAAGAGCTATTTAAGTGTTGGCTGCAGGAGTATTACATGCCCTTGGTTAGACTTTGACTCGGTATAAGGAATACAGCAAGAGTTGGATTTTTTTTTTTTAAACAGCAAACCTACTAACATGTATGACATAGTAACTGTAAAATTTTGCAAAAACCAAAGAAATGTATCCATTTCCTGGATATTCTGAACCTAGGCTGAGTGAACATCTTGACTCAATTCAGACGATATAACCAAATTCCCCTTCTTCCAACCAAGAAAACTTAGAGAATCAGGTGTAAGACACGGGGTGTGGTTTGTACCTGAAATAGTAATCTTTGACTTAGTCCAGCATTCTCCAATAGACATAGAATGTGAGCCACATATGCAATTGAAAATTTTCTTTTTTTAAAAATTTTTTAACGTTTATTTATTTTTGAGACATAGAGACAGAGCGTGAGCAGGAGGAGGGCAGAGAGAGAGGGAGACACAGAATCCGAAGCAGGCTCCAGGCTCTGAGCCGTCAGCACAGAGCCCGACGCGGGGCTCGAACCCACAGACCGTGAGATCATGACCCAAGCCGAAGTCGGCCGCCCAACCAACTGAGCCACCCAGGCATCCCTGTAATTGAAAATTTTCTAATAGCCATCTTAAAAAAAAAAGTAAAAAGAAACAGGTGACATTAATTTTAATAATTTATTTTATTTAATCCAATACACAAGTTATTATCATTTCAACATGTAATTAACATAAAATTATTAATGGGATATTTTACATGTTTTTATGCTAAATCTTTGAGATTTGATAGGTATTTTACTTTTATAGTGCATTTCAATTTCTCTCCCACGGCTACATTACAAGTACTCAGTAGCCACATGTGGTTAGTGGCTACTGTATTAGTGCAGGCCTGATAATACCTGGACATCCATTAGCTTCACTGGAATCCACAGAACTGCTTCTAAAGTTGTATATGTATGTACATATACGGGTGCTAGGTAATATCAAAGTGCTAGGTACCAAGAACATAAAGGTGATTGGATGGTACAGTTCTTTCTCTCAAGGAGCTCACAGTCTGGCACGGGGAAGCAGTTAGCTCCAACATAATGTAATAATGTCATAAGCACTACACTAAGGATATTAACAAAGGAATAGAGAAAATTCATATATTCTTCTTAAAATGAGACTTAGAAGGTTTTGCAGAGGTAACTCCACAGCCGGGCAGAAAGGTATTTCAGGTACAATATGCGGTTAGGTATTCCTTTAGCCCCTTGTTCCGGCTCTTGTGCTGCTAATTGCTCCTCTGCCTAAGCTTTCTTTTTCTCATCCACCCAGAAGCACTCAGCATTTCCAAGACTGAGAGTATTTGTTGAAGGAATGAGTGAATGGCATGAATAACGGAATGAATAAGCAAGTGAATGTCACGTCTTCCAGATTCCCCTGAGAAGCGAATTTGGTTGGGATGTCGAACCTGTTCAAGGTTAGGTAGAATTGTGGTCCCAGGCACTTACCAGGAATTGACAATGTCCAGTGACTCTGGAAACACCGTGGCTTGGAGGGGACAGTGATAAGTAAGAGGGATTGTTCAATTAGGACGTCTGCGGTCATCATTCCCACCTTCTGTGACTTGTTGGAAAGCCTCCCCTAGACTGACCCTTCAGCCAGATCATAGATGGGAGGATAAGAATAGGCTTTGCTTTTTGCCCAGAGAAAAGTCCTCTATTAAGGCAACTGAAGTGTATTCAGTTCCAAAATTCCACAACCTAATCTGATAAAGTCCAAGATATGTGGGAAGATTAATTGATGCTTCTGTTGTCTTCCAAACTGAACGCTCAGAGCCTTCTCCTGGAGCCATTACTGTGTTTTCTAGTTTGCATATGCTTCTCTTTAAAAATAAATTCACAGGCTAAACACATTTACATTCACCACAAATTTCCTCTTAATGGATGAATTCACCAGGGCACTTAAAATTGTTGATTTGTAAATAAGATTAACTTCCTCCTGTTATGACTTTGTTAAATTAACATTTGTTAAGCGGAGCATAGGGTGCCAGATGGTGAGCCATAGTTTGACAAAAGACCGCAAAAGAAATTGCTATAGGGATCGTTGTTACTGACAAGCCCTGGAGGAAATTCACAGCATACATACCTCGCGGGGCACACGGGAGGTGAAGGCAGGGTGCAAGCTGGAAGTCAAGACCCAGGACACATGCCTTTATTAGGGTTCTTGAGTGGAGGGCTTTGGGTTTCCTGGGCTAAGTCTGGATCAGTCAATTTGAACTAAAATTAGTGGGGTTTTGGTAAGCTCCACCAGGGTCTTATCTAAGGGGCATACAGAGGGGAGGCACTGAAGGTGGGGGAGACTGTTGATCACAAGAACTGTTGGGGAAGGCATATCAGGTACTTACAATGGCATGCGACTCTTCAGACTGTCACCTAGGGCACGTGCTTGCATGAGGGAGGCTGGTCAGTGTAAGGCTCCTGCAGGCCACTTGACCAAACAAACTGGATGTCGAGGCCCCAATACCATGGAGTAGCTTAGCTAAGCTCATGACACTTTCAATTTCAGGAATGTCCCTACTATAAGAAAAGAGACTCATTCATTCAACAGAAATTTATTGAGGGCCTATGTAGAATGAGTGAACAAAACAGAATTCCTAATCTTTAGAGTTTAGTCTTTGGAGAGGGCAGCTAGTAAACTAATAATCTCACCTGTAATTAGCTGAAGTGAATGCATTCGTAAAATGAATGGGGCCTGGGGAGCAGAGGCGGGGTGGGGGTGGGGGGGTCTACTAGTATGCCAGCCCATCAAGTCTCAGAGCCTTTGTGTCAGTCTCTGGGTCCACCTCGCTAGCACTACAGAAAAAGTTTTCAGTGCCCTGTGGTCCAAGTCTGGCAGGAAAGCCTGGCTGCTGATGGCACTTACCCTTGAAGGGGCCTTAGCTTCATTTCCCTGACTTGCTTCTGATGAGTGAACAGAGACCCAGAGAAGGGAAGGGAAACCAGTATTGACTCAATAGCTAGTCTATCCCTTGCACTGTCATGTGTTATTTTGTTATTTTCTCAATAACTCTATGATATAGGGATTGTTTTCATCTTCGTTTATGAAAGAGAAAATGGAGGCTTGGCAATACTGAGTAATTTAATGTCAGACAGCTCTTAAGTGTGCTAGGGTTCTAACCCTAGTCTAATGGTTCTCACGAGTTCAGTGCTCACCTCAAGATTGTATGTCTGTATACACAGTGGTAAATAAAGACATATCTGGTCTTTATTAGCCAATTTCTTTTTTTATTTGAATATAAATTAGTTTTAAAAAATAACTATTTTAATTTACTTCTAACTTTAAAAGCAAAGCATGAAAGACCCAGAAAATCTACATAGTAGCTAATCCTGACCAGCACCCTAGCATATTAAGTTTCCTAGTGTGTAATAGGGGGAGTAGATCTATGTTTAAAAATAGACATTAGGCAATCTAGTGTGATTGAATTTTCATAAGGTCAAACATAGCAACACCAAAATAACTTTTCTACATGCTCTATGGGATCATATAACTGTTTAATAGATATTTACCATAATACCTATAAAATTCAGATCTTTAGTTTAAAAGAATTTGTATTGGATTTAGCATGGGACACTGAAGTTTTGGTATCTAGTTTTCTTTTTTAATTTTTTTTCCCGTGAGAGAATGAGGAGAAGAGTGAAACCGTTTGGTCTTTGTCTCCTGTTAGACTTTCTGGATATCCAAGAAGGGCCTCAGTAAGTCCCCTCTTCATCCAGCGTCACTGTGGGCATAACCCAGGTTATAATGCAACAACACCTGATAGGGTTGAAAAGACCTAGATTATCTTCCTGCCTCTGCCACTTACTTGCTGTGTGACTTGGTGCAAGATACTTCACCTCTCTGTGTGAAGTGTCGCATAGGGGGTTTCAAGGCCGTACCTGACCTGCTTACCTCTCGCAGCTCTCCTCACACCATTCTGCTATGTTCAGTACATTCCAGCCCTGCTGGCTTTTTTCAGGACCTGCAGCATGCAAAGGCCGTTCCTGCATCCAGATCTTTGACTTGCTGTTTTCTCTCCCTGGCACTTCTTCCCCAAACCCACTCTTCTGGTTTCAGTACAAATGTCACTTTTTAATTTAATTTAATTTTATTTTATTTTATTTAGCATGAGAGAGGAGGGCTTGAGCAGGGTAGGGGCAGAGAGAGAGGGAGACAGAGAAGCTCAAGCAGGCTTTGCAGTACCAGCACACAGCCCAATGCGGGGCTCGAACCCACGAACCATGAGATCATAACCTGAGCAGAAACTAAGAGTTGGATACTTAACCCACTGAGCCACCCAGGGGCTCCACAAATGTGACTTCTTAAAGAGACTTTCCTCAACCCCTCTGCCCATCGGGCTCTCTTATATTTCACTGCTACATATTCACTCTTTCAGATTGCTCTTCATAGCATCTCTCACTCTCTAAAATGGGGTCTTTTAGTTTATTTGTTGTTTATTGCCACCACTGGAGTAGAAGCTCCATGAGGGCAGAGGCCTTGCTTTGCTTCTCTGCTGCATCTCCAGCAGCTAGAACACAGGGTCTGGCACAGTTAAATGGTTGTTGGGGGCACCTGGGTGGCTCAGTCAGTTGAGTGCCTGACTTCAGCTCAGGTCATGATCTCGCAGCTTGTGAGTTCGAGCCTCACATAGGGCTCTGTGCTGACAGCTCAGAGCCTGGAGCCTCCTTCGGATTCTGTGTCTCCCTCTCTCTCTCTCTGCTCCTCACTCACTCACACTTTGTCTCTCTCTTTCTCAAAAATAAACATTAAGAAAAAAATTTAAAAAAAAAAAGAAGAAATGGTTGTTGAATGAACAGTGGTTGGAGCTCATCACTGCCTTAAATAGTCTTGTTCCTGGGTTCCAAGACAAGGGCACGGAGCATGAGAGCTGACAAGTGGTCTTCGAATTTGGCAGAAATGCAGGTCAATAGAGACAGATTAAGGACAGAAATGCTACCACCTGTGAGAAGGTTAAAGTTTAAACCTATCAGCATCTGTTTTAGATTGGATTCCCTTTTGAACAAATCCCTTCAAATGTAGGGTCTTACAACACTCTCCTCAGAGAAGAGGGCATCAGAAAGGGGAAAGAGGGTTCTTAGGAGTAAGAGGGCTTCAAAGGCTCACCTAAGTGACAATTGTGCCTCCTCCCTCCTGCTCAGATGACTGAGTTAAGGAGATTACTCTGGACACTGCAGAAAACCACTTTCTCCAAGCCCTAGGCCTCAGATCACTCATGACTCTAGGAGGGAGGGATAGTCTTGTTTCCCTGACTCAGAGAATCCAGGGTACATAAAGAGGGGTGGGAAGATAGCATACACAAAGTTGGCAGTGTTGAGATATGCCTGATAATAAAATGTATAGTTGAATGGGCTGACAGGATTCCTACTCCATTTACACGCTTGACTCTTTGGAAGAAAATCCCCAGATACTGACCGAGCTGGCAGGAGATGGAGGGTAACACAGCTTCTGTGGCTACAGGCCCAAGGCAGAGAGGCAACTGCGGGCAGCCGAAAATTGGGGCCTTACCATCTGAATAACTTATGAGAATCAGTGGCCTACTTAATCTTAGAGGAAAATGGCAAGAAGTGGCAACCATTTCTCAGAGTCTTCTTTCCATTTCTCTCTGCTCCAATTCTTACCTGCTGCTCAAACTGCCAGAGTTTCCACCTGTCAATCCCACAAGTTCCCTTGGACTGAGTTTGCACCCCTTAAGAGTTAAGAATCACAAATTCAGAAATCCAAGCTTTAGTAACAACATTCCCTCTGAACAGGTTTCTGTTTGCCAGGAAAGTCTCATGGAAGTGATTTTCTCCAGGCGAGGGGAACTGCCTTGGGTTCCAGAGTCAGCCCCAGTCAGGTTTGGAGTTCCAATAGAAGCTGTGACCAACTGAAGCAGAAAATGACTATTCACTGGATATTGGTAGTTCAGAAAATCATGAGGAGTGTGGAAGAGAGAGTTTAGGTGGCCAGGAACAACCCTTTAAACCATGCTTCAAAACTGGTCTGGTGAACTACTCATTTATAAGAAGACAAATAGCTTAATTTTAAAACAGGCAAAGGATCTGAATAGACAGTTCTCCAAAGAAGATATTCAAATGTCCAAAGAGCCCATGAAAAAAGCGTTCAGTATCATTAGGCATCAGGGAAATGCAAATGAAAACCACAAGATACCGCTTCACACCTACTAAGGTAACTCTAACCAAAATGACAATAACAAGCGTTGGTGAATTTATGAGAAAATCAGAAGCCTCATACACTGCTGGTGGGAGTGTAAAATGATACAACTGCTTGGAAAACAATTTGATAGTTCCTCTAACAGTTAAACATAGAGTTACCATATGACCCTGTAATTCCACTCCTAGGTATATACCCAAGAACGATGAACAGATAAAAACTTGTTCACAAGTGTTCATAGCAGCTCTATTCATAAAAGCCAAAAAGTGGAAATGACTGTGATGTCCATCAACTAATGAATGGATAAAAAAAATATGATGTAGTCATACATGGGATATTATTTGGCCAAAAAAGGAATGAAGTATTGAATCGTTGAAAACAATATGCTTATGGAAAGAAGACAGACATAAAGAACCACATATTGTATACGTCCACATTTATGAAATGTCCAGAGAAGGCAAATTTATGGAGATGGAAAGGATATTAGTGGTTGCTGAGAGATGGGGAGAGGATTGGGGGATGATGCTTAAGGAGCGTGGGGTATATTTTGGGGATGATAAGAATGTTCTAAAATTGATAGTGGTGATGTTTGCCAACTCTGCGAATGTACTAAAAGCCAACGAATTGTATACTTTAGGTGGATGAGTTGTATCGTATATGAATTATATCTCAATAAGGCTATTTTTTTTTTAAAGTTCTTGGGTAAGGAAATGGTTGCCATCTACCGAGCACTAGATGTCACAATTTGTACTGTCACCACTTTCGTACCAGCAACTCAAGATTGCAACAACTGCCACCCCCAGAGAAAATGAGGGTCTCTGCCATTTATTTCATTCATCAGTGGCTCTTAAGTCAGTCTGGACTGGGTATGAAGGTCGTCATGGGGAGAATATCTGGCGTTGTTGCCTTCAGGACCCACAAGATGAATTCACCAAATGGGAAGAGAGGTCAGATGCTATAGACAGTCGAAGGATGTCAGATGTCTGCTGGAACCACATGAGACACTGGACTAGGATTTCGTCAGGTTTTGTGACCTGATCCTCAAAATGTTGAATACATGATGAGTTAGATTTTACTTTTTCTATGGATGGACAATGCTTTATTTAAACAGTGGAACAAATCAACTAGTTAATATTTCCATAAGGAATTTAATTGAAAATACAACACAGAGCAATGACCAAATACAACCATATGAGGTTGAAGTACATTTTCCCATTAATTATCAGCTGAATCTGACTATGACTGTTTACTCTAGCTTTGACTTGCCATTTTAAGATAAAAACAAATCTTTAATGTAGGCCTCACTGTAACCTGTCTTGCACATCTTGGTATCTCTGCTTTGGGGTTTCAAAGCTCTATTGAAACCTATCTCTTGCCATTAATTATCTGTTTGCCATTATTAGAAAGTTAATTACCTTTTAATTCTTTTAGTCTATATACCTAGGTCAATCCTCCTTTGGGGATTTATGCTTCAACTCACAGAGTGGTCTATTAGACCCTGGCCAGAGGGAGAAATGAGCCTCAGATTCTCTTTTCTGGTTACTTGGATGTGGAGACACTGATTCTATTTAGCTAGTTTTAGAAACAAAAGATTTGGGGTACAGTTCTCAACTTTTTGTAGATCTATTCCACTTTATTTTGATCTTTTCAATAATATTTTGGTTTTTATGCTTTTAAAAAGTTGATAATTTTTCTATTAGTCAAAAAATTTATAAATTTACTTCTATAAACTGTCCAAGAAGAAATTAGCTAAAACTGCTGAGCATAACTTGGTGTCTGCGTTGGTATCCAGAAAAAAAAAATGCTATTTAAAGTTGAATGAAGCCTCTCTGTCAAGGCACGGAGCCCACAGTATAGAAGATGGTAGGGAGGAGAACCTGTATAGGTAGAAAGGGTAGAACTCTGAGGGTAGGATCACCCAAATGGATCTCTAAAACCTTAAAACAGTCCACTTAAAATAGAGCACGAACAAGGAATGTCTCTGTCTCAGAATTCTGCAAGCACACCTATTGTCTACCCAGGTGTAAGAGAGTGAAAGGCGTCTGAATCTATCTGGTCACTCAGGAAGGCCTCCATCCTTCATCAAGGCAGGTCATGCCTTCTGCCCGAGGTGAGATTGTATTGCTTTCCGCACCCCTTTCTCTGCATTCCCTGGAATATAGAGGTGTTGAAAGGGGGAGAAGCAATAAAACACATTTTCAGAAAGTCAGAAACCTCTGCTTTTGTTTTTGGTTTATGTCTTAATTTCCTTGGGAAATAACTGTTAGAAAACCTAAGGACTCCAAGACAATTGTGTAGACTCTGGGACCGAAGATGCCGTTTGGTAGCAGCCGTGTTGAGCCATGTGCAGGAGAAACTGAGGAAGCCATGCGAAAGGAGAGAGAGAGACAGAGAAGATTCATGATGGATTTCCTCTTTCGTCTTTCCTGTGAGGCCTGGATACATCTGCCCTTGGATTCAAAGGAAATCTGTTTCCTTCAAATAAGTCCCCCCACCCCCCTATTTAAGCTAGTTGAGAGAATTTGTTCCTTGCACAAGAGTGCCTTATTCTCTTCTTAACATTTCTATCAGCTGTTTTTTTCTTTTACAGACCTTGGCTCCACATGTGCCCTTCCTCAGAGCTAGCCAAAAGAACTCCCTAAGATGGAGTCATGCCCCACGTTTCCAGAAATGCCTATTTCCCCCAATCAGGAATCTTTTGGACATCAATAGCTACAGTATTAAGACCCGTTCGACCATGAAGGCCATTCGACTTTCATCGGTACAGCTTACTCCAACAAATTTTTAAAAGCCTGCTTTGGACCTGGAGAAACTCATCCTTCCTACCCACAAGCCTCCCTATTGCAAATATTTTAAACTCTCTTGAACACAGGGTTATGGACTTGACACCAACTCTAGCAGATACCATCCAGGTGCTGGTAGCAAAACATTCATGATCAATCTCGGATTGACCTCAAGAGTCAGAGTCTCAGACTGTCTTTGACTCTCTCCTGGACAGTTGTTGAAGCCTTAGCAGAAGTTCTCCAGGATATACTGGTGAGAGCTGCAGGACCTCTTTGAGCCTCACACTCTGAAAGTTGTGGGTGTGGGAGGAGTAAAGGAAAATATGAACGCACCAGGATATCACATGCTCCTGGAACAGAGAAGAGTGTGAAAGGGTGTCCGTTTTCCCTGCTGCCTCCCTTCAGTATGATCTGGCAGGACCCCTTGACTTGAGCAGTTTTAGGGGCCCGTGCTGCCATCTAGCAATGCTGCTCCCAGTGCCCACTCAGCCCCCACACCTTAATTGGGGTGTACTCCCAGATGCACAAATAACTCTCCTTGGTTGGTACTTTGTTTTTTGACTTAAAACTGAGAGTGAACTTCCGTCTGGACTGCACCTATCTTATAGTGTCTTTTCTCTCATTTCCTCAGGGGATCAGAAAATGCCAAAACTTTCTTGGTAGAAATGTATTTGAATACATCTCAGGGTTACTTTAAAATATACGAGTCCTCAAGTCCCACTGCAATAGTTGTGAGCTCCGAGCCATAATAGGGTCAGGGATGAAGTCCCTGTAGCCACTGGGATGTACGATTGGAACACCTCTGTCAGCCCAGTTTGGTGAATGGCTTTTCTCTGAATTTAGGTTTCAATGCGATCGATTGTGTCATCCTAAAAAGGATTTCATTCTTCATTTCTGTTTTGTTTAGGGACTATGTGTAATTTTTCTTTGGAACACACAGCACACACTCGTAAAAGTTGACTGAGAGAATGAGTAACGATTGAGCAATGCAGGGAAAAATAACTAGAAAACTCATCAATTTTGTTACACTTTCCAGAGATAATCATTGTTAGAGAGATGCCTTCTCTCTTAATTATTTCTAGTGTTATGAGTAAATCAAAGTGGATTTGTAGATCCTCAAAGTCTGGACTTTACAAGGTTAATTCAACATCAGAAAGGAAAAGGCAGAGAACAAACATATGGAACATTTGTTAATTGCCAATTATTGTACGAGGTATTTTAACACATATTGCAATGCTGCTGCCTTAGAAGTACATATTAGTCTCCATGTTAACTGATGATGACCTTCAAGCTTAGGGAAGGAAGGAGAAGTAATTTGCTCAAGTTCATACAGCTCGTAAGTAAGGAAGCTAGAATTTAAACGCAGATCTCTCTGAGGTAAGAAAAAATGTTATTTCTGCCATTACCCCATCTGTCTGTATCCCATCGGCTCAGGGCTGTGGTGTATACTAAGGTAATGAGACATAGTTTGTGTCTGAAGAAACTTAATGTCAGATGGAAGATGCGTGGTAAATACTAATTGTCATAATGTGAAATAGCAGTAAATAAACACTGGGGTCTACTTATCAGAGAAGTACTCTGCGAGCAGAGAATTCCAATAAATCTCAAGTACTGCATTTCATCTGAGAGTGAGCTCACTAACACTAGCTCAGTCACATTTTGATTTTCTAAAAACAACTCTCAAGACAGGGCTCACATGGTACCCTGCGTTGATAAAAGTGTGGGTAAGGACAGAAGGCTCTTGTACAGGCTACTGATAAGAACACAAGTTGATAAACCTTTTTGAGGGAAAATTGGCAATATGTATAAAAATTCTGAAAAACTAAGTTTGTTTGACCCTCAAATTCTACTTCCTAAGGTATTATTCTAAGAAAACGTGTGCAGAAAGAGATATATTTGAGGATGTTGTCATAGCGTTTTTAAAAATTTTAAAGTTATTTATTTTGAGAGAGACAGAGAGAGCATGAGCAGGGGAGAGGCATAGAGAGAGGGAGAGAGAATCCCAAGCAGACTCTGTTCTATCAGCCCACAGCCTGATGTGAGGCTTGAACTGTGAGATCATGACCTGAGCGAAAGACCAAGAGTCAGAAGTTTAGCTGACTGAGCCACCCAGATGCACCAACATTTTTTTTTTATAATAGCACAAACTTAGAAATAATCTAACTGTTCGACTATAGGGTATGGGGTAAAGTGTTATATCCTATGATAGAATGCCGTGTTAACCATTAAATATGAAACTGTAGACCAGTGGTAGCTTTCAAAGTTTGATCTCTTTGCAGGGTGTTCTCAAGATCAAAACTATTTTCATTGTAATACTAAGACATTTGCATTTTTCACTTGCATTCTCTCATGAGAGTGTAGAATATGAAAAGTTCATTGGCAAATTTTGTTAGATTCCACATTGCGACTAATCTTTAAAACACTACTACTTGTCAAGTTTGGGTGTGGTATAAAGAAAAATACCCACAATAATCTGAGAATCCTCCTCCCCTTTTCCACTATATATCTGTGTGAGGCTAGATTTTCTTCAGATACTTCTTTTTGGGGCGCCTGGGTGGCTCAGTCGGTTGAATGGCCGGCTTCAGCTCACGTCATAATCTCACAGTCTGTGAGTTCGAGCCCCGCGTTGGGCTCTGTGCTGACAGCTCAGAGCCTGGAGCCTGCTTCGGATTCTGTGTCTCCCTCTCCCTCTCTGCCCTTCCCCTGCACATACTCTGTCTCTCTGTCTCTCAAAAATAAATCAAATGTTAAAAAAAATTAAAAAAGAAATTAAAAAAAAAGATACTCTTTTTTTTTTTTTTTTTAAAGTAGACTTCATGCCCAATGTGGGCTCAAACTCATGCCCTGAGATTGAGTTGCACACTCTACGACTGAGCCCACTTGGCTCATGTACTTCTGCTAACAGAACATACTTATATTTTGCATGCAGAAGCTGATAAGAGAATTCAGCTGTCCTCTGTTAAGCCAAACATTAAAAATGTTTGCAAAAATCTGGGGCACCTGGGTGGCTCAGTCTGTTAAGCTTCTGACTCTTGATTTCATGGTTCCTGAGATTGACGCCAAGCCCCACATTGAGCTCTGAGCTGCTAGCGCAGAGCCTGCTGGGGATTCTGTCTCACTCCCTCACTCTCTGCCCTTCCTCCACTCACTCTCTCTCTGTCTCTCTCTCTCAAAATAGAGTATATGCAAAAATCTAAACTAATGTCACTTTTATCACTAAATGCTTTTGTTTATGTCAAAAAATAGAATTCGTTTTTGTAAAATATGTTACTGGTTTTGACATGTAAGAGTTACTTAATTAATGAATTTATTTTAATTTTAATTCTAGAGAGAGAGAGAGTGCAAGTGGTGGAGAGGGACAGAGGGAGAGAGAGAGAATCTTAAGTAGGCTCCATGCTCAGCACAGAGCCTGACATAGGGCTCAATCCCACAACCCTAGGATCATGACCCGAGCCAAAATCAAGAGATGGATGCCCTAGTGACTGAACCACCAACGTACCCCAGAGGAACTTGATCTTGAAATGAATTAATAAAAAAATTTTAATTTTTGTTAATTGCTAATATTATAACTATTGAAAATACAGTCCACATAAACAAAAGCTTTTTGAAGTCCTCAATAATTTTTAAGAGCATAATGTGGTTTTGAGACCAAAAACATTGAGAATAGCTGTTGAAACAGAATAATAGCATGAGATGATATTCAGAATATATTTTTAAATTTAAAAAGCACATTACAAAACCTACCATTTGTGTAAAAAAATAAAAATCAAAAAAAGCACATCTCAAGATAGAAGAAGAAAAGAAATTCACCAGTATATTAAAGTAGTCCTCTCTGAGTGTTGAGATTATTGATTATTTTCATTTTCTTTTGTGCTTTTCTGTCTTCCCACGTTTTCTACAGTGAATTTATATTTGGTAATTAGAAAAATTTATTTTTTTTAAAAACAGAACATCAAAATCTTGACTTTTTACCTGAATTCAAATGAGGAATAGGGAAAAAAGTATTAGCAAATGTTGCCTATATCATGCTTTTTAAAACAGTTTACTAGATCTTATATATTTTTCTCCGCTGGATTTTTCTTCCTCCTTTGTGGGTAATGAATAAGAAAATGTTATGGGAAATTCATTTTAATTTTTAGAACTGCTAAAGATGTTTAAGTGCTTTAAAGTCTTATAAATATGATTGAGGGGGGCAGAGTTTTACATTAATCCTATTTATCCCAACATATCCATATATCCCCCATAAAAGCAAATTAAATGATTGAATCTATTTTTGCTGACTTCTGATTTTGAGATTTTACAGTCAGAAACAAAAAGACTAGAGCAAGCTATTGGCAAATTATTCCTAGTGTATCAATGGGAATTTTATTTCATCTCTGTTTCTTTTTCTCTCTGGAATTTGAGAAACTCCCTATATGATGTTGCTTTTACTATCTGCATTTTGTTGTAGGGAGAATGTTTCTTGTTTTTTTCTAACAACAGTGTTAGGACCTGATGAGGGGACCATCAGCTAAGTCGAGGGTGCCCTCATTGTGCTGCCAGTGGTGTCTTTGTGAGGCTAATTCAAACAGTCTCAGGAGAGCCAACCCACTGTCCTCCAAGCCTCTCTACTGATACAGGTGGAAGGTCTCCGCTCTGGAATCTCCAAGATTGGGAAGTTTCTCACCCATCCCTGGTCAGCTCAGCAGCATCTGCTGGAGTGAGGTCTTGGTGTGTTTTATTCCACACCCCCCTTTAAAAAAAAAAGAGAGAAAAGAAAAATGTTGCTATATCCTATACTAGACATATGGACAAATCCTCATTTTATCTAATAGAGGAGCTGGGTTTTATCTTTAAATGTATTATTGTAATTTTCAAGGCCACAATATAAGGCCTCTTTCTTTATTGCAAACCTAAGAAAAATTGCTGGAGGGTCACTAAGGAAATGAGGAAAACGGATCCAATTTTTCCTACTTTTTGGATCAATTAGTCCTCATACTCCACGCTTTTATGGAGTTATAATTGTAGTAAAAAAAAAAAGTGGAACAGCAGGGGAGAAGTCTATCCTGACTCACTGATTTATTTTAAAAAGATCCCAGCCTGACACATTCTATTCAGATGAAGTGCTCTGTCTCTTGGTAACCACCCCTCAGCTCTCACAGGAATGTGACAGCAGTGGCTGGTGGGGCACAGTTTCTGTTCTGTGCTAATACTCAGTAGCTGTTGAAGAATTCCAGTGCTAAAGAGCTAAGCCTCTGTTTAACTCCTCAACTGGGAATCCCAGAACACAAATGTTCTTATCCTCCTTGGTTTTTCATTTATATGCTCAGCCAAGCTTAATGCTGCCTATGGTTGATTGTTTTTTTCCCCTTCATTCTTGGGTCTTCCTATACCAGTAGTTCTCAACTAATATAATTCTGGAGACATTTTTGGTTTTAGAGGTAAGGTACTGTTAGCATCTGGTGGAAAGAGGCCAGGGATACTACTAAACCCCCTTAGCACACAGGACAGCTCCTCCCTCCATGACAAAGACTTTATGTAGCCCCAAATGTCAATGGTGCCACCACTGAGGAGCTCCCAAGGACACAAACCATTGATTTGCCCACATTGTGATTTGAAGTAGTCACTAAGCTCTAAATCAGTCCTATCACACCATAGTTCGTTTGTTTTGCTTCTCTAGACTTGGCACCTTTCTGCCCTTAGTTTTCTGTAATAGTGGAGAATTTAATGGATGAGTTTTTATAGTTCTCTCTGGTGGATTCAGACATTTGCCTACAGTTCACTTAAATGAATCATAGCTCTCACCTCATGGCCAGGCCCTGAATAGATAGTTACCCCCTAAGTATTTATAAATTGACTGCTCATTCCAAAACCCAAAGTACTCTTTTTCATGCTGAGGAGATAAATGGCTCCTAGAATTCCAGAATCCTGAAGGGTCATGTAACACCTTTACCTACTACTTGAATTAAATGGAAAAGTTCATCCATGTAGCCCACATATAATATTTTGGTCGAGGAGAGATGGGAGTCAGAAAGACGAAAGATAGTCACGACTTTGAAACCTTGCCCTTTCAGATCTCCCAACTTGCTTGGAGGTTGCAGTAGCATTTGGAAGCATCTAAATAATATTAACACAAGTGCCGATGGATCTTTCAATTTTCAAAGTTAGACTTTTGCACACCCAGACAGACCCCATGGTTTCACACCTGCATCCTTCTGTACTTGTTGTTCCTTTTACTTGAATTGCCCTCAATCATTCCTAACCTGGTCCTCCCGGGAAACTCATTTTAATTTTGCAAAACCATGCATCAGCCTTTCATATTCTGTGATTATATTCCAGACCTCTCCTCTCACATATATTCATACAGCCTGCCCCAATCTGCCCCAAAGTTAAAGCATTTCCTTCTCTGTACATCCATGTCTGATGCCTTTTGCACAATCTTCTGTTATCACATGTGTCAACTGTATTTTAATGATCTTTTTGTCGACGTATCAACCTGCTTGGGTCGACGTTCCTGGAAGGCAGGCACTATGTTATTCCTCTTCGTATTCCCATGACTTTCCACGTTATGAGAACTTATTAGAATTTAGAAATAATTTCTGTTATTTATTTTTCCAGGCTTAATTTTGTTTTCTCATTTGTGAAATACTATCGATTAATGGTTATCTCTGTTTATGAGACTGAATAGAGATTGCGGTAGTTAAGAGAGAGTTTCCTTATCAATGTTAGACTAATTTTTTTTACAAGAATGTTTTCATTTACTTGTGTAATCAAAATTATATATACACACATACACATATATGTGTAAAACATATATAACAAAAGAAGTGTTTTCCATGCCGGGTAGTACCAATGTTCAGTGTTGGAGTGAGATGCTTCATGATGACTGAGAGATGTAGTTAAGGTTTGTATTAGATAACACTAGCTGATGTAACAAACCAAATCTCAGTGACTCATCATAATAAAAACCTTCTCTTAAGGTTGCTTGAAAGTTCAGTGCAGATATTTTTGGTTGGGCAGCTCTGCTCCAAGTAGTGACTCAGGGACTGAGGCATCTTACTTGTGGTGGCTTTGCCCTTTTCATTATGTGACATTTAAGGTTGCCATGCTTCAAGCTTGGCATGGGAAAAAGTATAAGAGGGTCACGTGGGGGAGGTTTTAATGATCCCTACCTAGGAATGGCATATGTTACTAGTGTTCGCTTTCTATTACCTAGAACTCTGTCACTTGGCTGTCATGTAGCCACACCTAACTCACGGGAGTCTCTCTATAAGCAAGATGGAAAATGGAATCTATTAGAAGAACTTTGAAAAGCTCCTGGAACAAATGGTAGACTGAGGGATTGGGCAAGAACCAGGGGAGTACTAGGTGGGGTCTGGGGTGCACGAAAGTCTGCCATGGATTTTCAGTCTTCCGATCATGCTTCTAAGATTCACATTCCCCATTAGGGTAGAGCAGGGGGTGGAGGTCGATGGACCAACAAGCTTAGTCTAGTAGCTGCCCATCTCTGAGCAACTAGAAGATGGCAGGACTGACAGTCTAATGGCTTACTGTCCCATTCAGAGTGAAGTTCAAACACTTCCCATGGCCTCGATGACCAGGTGAACTGGCTCCCAGCTACCCTTCTCACCTCATCTGTTTTTCTCTTTCTCCCTCGCCTAGCTCCATTACACTTCCATCTTTGCTGTGTGTGTTTGCTAAGTAGTCTTATCTTAGCTATGTTAGTAATATTGTTTGCTCTACTCTTTTTGCTGGTATTTGCATGCTTCATCCCTCACTCTTTCCAAATATGTGCTCAAATATCTCTTGACATTGAGAGGTCTTCCTTGACTACCTTATTTAATAAAGCACCCCAACTCAAACCATCTCCTTCAATCTAATTTATTCTGTTTTATTTTATTCACAGCACTTACCATTTTCAAACATTTGTATGTTTGCTCTGTTTTTTATCTTCCCCTCTACTAGAATTTAAGCAATATGAGAACAGGAACTTTGTTTTGTTCACATGTGAAAAACCAGACACTGGGTGAGTGTCAGAGCAAGCACTAGAATCCAGGTTTCGTTCCTCCTGTCAGTGGATCACTACAGGACGAGCCTGAGTTGACATGGCCTGAGGCTAAAGTACTCCGAGGCATTAAAGAATACTCACTTTCTTTTTTGTGCAATCTGACCCAAATTGTCTACCTTATCCTCATGAACATTTTTTGCCATGGATATAATATTATTTATCACTAACCGTGGGTAATGTACTTTTAAAATTTGTCTACATTGCTTATAATGCATCATATCAACCATTGTAATTCTGGAGTTCTGAAAACCAGTACAAATGACGATGTGCACGGGTCTGTGTGCTTGGGAAAGAAACCGACACGTGGACAGGGCGTTTCTGAGTTCTGCCTGGCAGATTTCTCTTGGTCTGATTGGTCCACATATCAGTTTATGGTGGATACTCACAAGCACGTAGGTTAGCTCTCGTATCTGTTCTTGCTGTCAAGTGATGTCCTTTAGGCTTTGCCAGCTGCTGTACTTGTGGCCATTTGTGTATATTGGGCTTTGACAAGTAGATGATTACACATGACCCTCTTTCCTCTGCCTAAATTCTGAAACAACTGATAAGTAAATCAAAGGAATGGCAAATAGAGATCAGAATGTCAACCTTATTTCTGATGAAGCTGCTAATACCAGAGAATGTGACTTAGGTGTAGGATTAACAATGTGCTTTCTAATACCAAATCTCATAAATAGTTTTATATACCCAGTCATGAATTCTGAAGAACTACAGGCCTCTCCACAGGAGGGCCTGTTCTATATACTTAACAGCACAAGGAACAAAGTAAAATAGGAAACAGCGATGGAGGGAAGCTAAGCCAGGAAGGACTGTTACATAATAGATGTTCTTCTACATGGAAAGAAATTACCTGGAATGAGCAATGAGTATCTCAGTTAATAATTTAAATAAATTGCTGTCATGTATTTTGTGAGATTTTCCAGAATAAAAAAAATCCTTTAAAAAAATCTAAAAAGATGTGAATCTTTATACTGCATAGTTTATTCATAATCCCTTATATAGATGAAGCAGAAAAATGTTCCCACACAACTGAGTGTTCTGAAACTAGGCTGGGAGAATGTTGATTGCGTCTGGCAATGCTCGTATTGAGGTAAGGGCTTAGACAAGCACCTGATTCACTTTACTCTGGAGCTGCCTTCAGTAGCAACACCCAAATACATCTTAGATTGCAGAAGAACAAGGAAAAATTATAGTTCTACTATAAATCTGTAGCTCAGACCAAATTGGTTAATTTGAAGTGAACTGTAAAGATCTTTTAGAAAATTTGCACCAAGTGATTATCTTGCTGTAAAAGATCATGCCTAACCCAGTGCCTACTACATACTCGGAGCTCAGTAAATACTTGTTGAATGAGTGAATTTGGATTTTGGGTTTCAATTTGAAATCAATTCTTAAATGACTGAAGAAATTTTACAGTTTCAAAATTCATCTGAAACAGAAATTCCATGGTTATAAATGGATATTAGAAATGAACAGAAAGAGTAATATAAGCTCTCTTAACTATTTTCCACTAAACTTAATTGGCTAGAGTAACCAAAGTTCCCCAATTAATCTTTAAAACAGGCTGATGCCCAAGGCAAGCTAACTGCTCTTTGTAGCAGGCTGCTGTCTAATAATACGCATCATTTTGAGTAGCATTCTTACTAAGGGTCAGTTGTGATTATTCCCCAGTCTTTTTATACTAGTTGTGCTTGTTATTGTTATTACATGATTTAATTAAATATTACTGAAGCTGATGAAACTGAGTTCAAAAGTAAAAGAGCTGTTCTTCTCAAAACAAAGGTGAGTGTTTTGGAAAGACTTCACAAGAGGAGAGCTCATAAAAGACAGGATTCTTGCTCATAGGTAGTTTATAGCCTTAAAGAGTAGCTAAGATATATGTAAAAATAATTCTAATGTAGGGTGGCAAATACCATAGAAGATTACATGAAGATTCCAGAAGTTCAGAGGAGGAAAATTACTTTTGGTGTACAGAATCATTGATAGCTACATGGAGAAATTGATACATGAGCTGTCTCTGAAAAGTGTAAAGTTTGGAGGTACAGAGATGATTCGCTCCAAGTGAAGAGAAGGATGAAAGCAAAGCCATGAGGGCTAAGGTTAGTATTTGGTGGGAGCACAGGGTTTGTGAAGAAGAAGAGCAAAAGATGATGGTAGAGAGATAAATGAGTTTCAAGTAGTAGACGGCCTGAACTTCCATGCTTATGAAGTGTCTGGTCATTGTGAAAATAAGGTCTTTATTCTTCTCATTCACAATGAACTTGAGTGGTCTTTAGGATACCTACAAACTGAGGACTTTATGTTAGGGCGTGATAAACCAGTATAATAATTTTTTCATTCGTGGTTTCATACTGTTTTTCCTCTTAACTGCCAAATAGCTTAGAAGCTCCTCTTAATCTAAGCTATTTTATATTACTTTTGTTCAACAATGCATATGATTAAAATTCTAAGGAAATGGGTATTCAATTAACTTTTGGTGAAAATATTAATTTTGGAGTTAGTGATTATTTTCTATACTTCGTTTTCTAAGGCCCATATAAAATACTAACAATTTGTATTAGAATATTACAAGCCTGCTTGATATTTTATACTTTAAAAACATGTTTTCAAAGTTTGCACACAAAGCCAGATATAAGCCAGATCACATGTGACTTTTTTACTGTGTTATAACAGTTGATTCTTAATGTGCTTTAAGAGATATAGTAGGGAAAAAATCCTATCCATTACCTTTCTTTGTTTGAAACCCTCTTCGTGCACTGTGATTGCTTGAGAGTGGAAAAAGTCATCATGAAAATCTAAGTTATTGCTCATAATTATGTTCCCATAAGGAATGTCACTTAAGTTGTTGGTCAGAAGAAGGTACTGCTAGTTTCTAGAAATTAATCTTGAGCCCAAAAAACAAAATATAATAGTTATAAATCTTAGCTTTCAGATAAAAAGTATGAAGACCTGTTTCACTTCTTTAGAGTATAGTTCTTTCTTATTTAAGTAAAAATAAGAGCACTACTTAAAACAAAGATGATAATGGAATAAGGGAAATAATTATTTTGGCAGCTCTACTTCAATGACTAGCCATTTTCCTTTTTAAAAATTTCAATTTAGATGTATGTGTATTTCCTTTCTTTGGTTTTTCTCACTTCTAAAATGAAAAATATAATAAAACCACAAGGCTCTTTCCATTCATGACCAATAGTTTAATTGGTTATTAGTCTCTGTTTCAGCTAAAGTGTATGAAATGAAGAGACAGGGTGTATCTGAGGAGGGTGATCACTGGTAAATTACAAACACAAGAACTTTTTTGATATGGTCACATTCCAGAATTTTCTCCTTCATTATGGAACTTCAGAAGTTAGATTTTTTTCCGCACATTTAATAAAACTTATCTCTTGAGAACCGATTTATACTAATACAGCTCATGCACAAAAAATAAATATAGAAAATACATCAACTTAACAACAAGATTTAAGAATATTACCAGCAAGCAAACCAAAACACAGTTTAGGGGTATCATATCCCCTCCCCACTATACAAAGGGGTATGTATGTCACACAATGAAAATATAAATTAGAGTTTATTGGGAAAAATTTAGAGATAGAGAAGTAGCAGAATACATGAATCCTTCAAGTACTTATTCCACAAAAATCCTACTTATTCAGGGCATTAGCTGGACTGCTATAGGAAGACAAGGGTTCCTGGGGAAGGGTGATACTTATGTAATGCTGAAGTTATTTATAGGGAGAGGTGGACGTGGAAATAAAAGACAAGATTGAGAACTTTGTCAGAGGACGGGAAACAAAAGAATGAGAATCCTAGAACTGAAAAATATAATGACAATGACATATTTGATGATTTTAGTAGCAATTTAGACATAGCTGAAGACAGAATGAATGTGCTGAATGATAGATTGAAAGAAACATTCAAATGAAGCACAGGTAAGACACAATGAGAAATTATAATTTATGAAAAATTGGAATATTAGAAAAAGAAAGGGACAAGAGACAGAAGCAATATTTGAACAGAATATAGCTGAGACTTTCTCAAAAATGGTGAAAGACATCAATATCCAGATTCAAGAAGCCATAAAAACTCCAAGCAGGATAAAAAAAAGCACAGGGTAGTAAAGCTTCTGAAAACTAAAGACAACAACAAGATCTAAAAATAGCAGAGTAGTGATAAGGAGAAGTACTCCAGAATACCTTCAGAAAAGCAATTACATTAACAGTTGATTTATCAATGAAACAATGGAAGATAGAAGACAATAGAATGCTACTTTTAAAGTATTGAGAGAAAATATCTGCCAATCTAGAATTTTATCCCTTAAAAAAATATTCTTCAAGAATGGAAGTGTGAAAGACTTAAAAAAAAAAAACAGAAGAGAGAATTTATCGCCAGAAGATTCACAGTAAAGGAAATATTAATTGAAATTCTTCAGGGAGGAGGAAAGTGATTCCAGATGGAATGATAGAGGTGCAGGAAAGAATGAAACACAATAAAAAGATTCAGTATTGCACAAAATCTAAACGAACACTGACTTTTTAAAATAATAATAAAGCAGGGGTGCGTGGGTGGTTCAGTTGATTGAGCATCCAACTTGTGATCTTGGCTCAGGTCATGATCTCACAGTTTGTGAGTTTGAGCCCTGCATCCGGCTCTGTGCTAATGGCGGAGCCTGCTTGGGATTCTTTCCTTCTCTCTGCCCCTTCCCTGCCTGTGCTCTGTCTCTCAAAATAAATAAATAAAAAAATTAAAAGAATAAAGTTATGTCCATAGGATTTAAAAACATTTATAGAATGAAAATATAATTACAATAGCATGTAAATTGAAATTCAAGTGGTTTATGGTCTTTGTGTTGTCTTGGAAAAAATAGAAACCAATTTGTGTTAGACATTAATGAGTCAAGGATGCATGTTATATGCAAAGAGACTAAGTGTCCATCATCTGATGAATGGATAAAGAAGATGTGGTGTATATATACAATGGAATACTATGTGGCAATGAGAAAAAGTGAAATCTGGCCATGTGTAGCACATGGATGGAACTGGAGGGTATTATGCTAAGTGAAATAAGTCAGTCAGAGAAAGATAGATACCACATGTTTCCATGCATAGGTGGATTTTGAGAGACCCAGCAGAAAACCATGGGGGAGGGAAAGAGGGGAAAAGAAAAAAGACACAGAGAGGGAGGGAGACAAAACATAAGAGACTCTTAAAGACTAAGAACAAACTGAGGGGTGAGGGGGGTGTGGGAGGGGGGAGAGTGAGTGACGGGCACAGAGGCGGGCACTTGTTGGGATTAGCACTGGGTGTTATATGGAAACCAATTTGACAATAAATTATTTTAAAAAAAGGATGTATGTTATAGTCTCTAGGGTAATCACTAAAAGAGTTGTAAAATGTAGCTGCCAAGCTGACAGGGAAAATGGAATAATAATAAATAGTCAAAGGGAAATAAGGCAAGAAAGGAGAGAAAGGGGACATAGAATAGGTAGTACAAATAGAACAGAAAGATAGAAGACTTAACCCCAAATATATGATAATTATATTAGTAGTTAGAGTAATTTTAGATGAAATAAGTCCTTCATTTAAATTGTCAGAATTGATTTAAAAAAATCTTTGAGCTACTGATAAGATACATCTAAAATATAAGAATATAGGAAGGCTAAAAGTGAAAATGCAAAAAGATATACCATGTAAAAAGTAATCTAGTTTTGTAAATAGTTTTATTAGTATAGTCTTATTAATATCTATGTACAACTATATTAATATCAAAGCATACCTAGGTAAAAAACCAACATTTACAGGTAAAGGGAACATTTCATTTTGATTAAAAGTTACTATTTCCTGAAAGGTATAACTCTTCTAAATTTATTTGTATCTAATAATATAGCTTTAAATATATAAATCAGATATTGATAAACTACAAAGAGAGACAAATTCATAATTATAATATGAAATTTAACCAATATCTCTCAGTAGCTAATAGAAAAAAGCAGATAAAATATCACTAAAGATAAAAAATTTGAGTAAGACAACTAATAAGTCCGACTTACTTGACATATATAAAATGTTGCTTGAAGATCGCAGGACACATGCATTTTTCAAGAACACACAAATATTAAAAACAAAACCACCCCCCAAATTTGGCCAAATCATAAAACAAATCTCAACAAATTTTTAAGTATAACTTAATATAAAATAAATTCTTTGGCTGCAATGCAAAGAAAGCACTAACAAGAAAACAACTAGGAAATCCCTCTGTATTTTGAAATTGAGAAACACCTTTTAAAAGAATCATTGGGTCAGATAAGAAATCACAGTGGAAATTCAAAAATATTTTGAGATGAATAATAATGAAAACACTATACATACCATCTTTTATGTGATACATCAAAATCTTTTTTGAAAGAGAAATGCATAATCTTCAATTAATGCATTAGAAAAAAACTTGAAGAAAGGAAATAATAAAAAGCAGACATTTATGAGATAGGAAACATCAATAAAGCCAAACTTTATTTGAAAAGATACTAAATAACCTCTTGCTGTTCTTATAAAGAAAAAAAAAGAATATACAAAAAACCAATATCAATGAAAAAATGCATAACATTTTATTTTTTAATTATATTTTTAAGGTTTATTTATGTATTCTTGAGAGAGAGAGAAAGGTGGAGTGCACAGAGAGGAAGAGAGAAAGAATCCCAAGCAGGCTCTGCACTGACAGCACAGAGCCTGATGTGAGGCTCTAACTCGTGAACTGTGAGACCGTGACCTGAGCCAGAGTCAGACACCTAACTGACTGAGCCACCCAGGTGCCCCTATTATGAATAATTTTACTCCAATGACTTTTTAAAATTTAGGTTCATAGGCCAATTCTTAGAAAAATGCAACCTACCAAATGGACACAAAAATAAATAGAAATTCTAGGTACACACAAAACTATTAAATAAATTACTCTTAAAAACTTTACCACAAAGAAGACTCCACGTCCTGACGACTTCACCAATAAATTCTACAAAATGCTCTAGGGAGGACGAATACCATCTTCCACAAATTCTTCCAGAGAATACTGAAAGAGAGAGGCAGCACAATCTCGATATGAAAACCTGACAAGCACATTGTAAGAAAAGAGATTACAGGTCAATTATTCATGAATGCAGGAGTATTAGTGAACAAAAGTATTAGTGAACAAAGTATTAGTGAACAAAATCCAAAAGTATAAAGTATAATACATCCCAAACACATGTCATCATTTCAGGAATTCAAGGCCGGTTTGACATCTGGAAATCAATTATAATTGATATGAATAAAGGATATGGTCATCTCCATAGTTGTATAAAAATTGTTTAGTAAAATGTAACATTCATTCATTATTTAAAAAAGGCTCTTAACAAATGGGAATAGAAGGAAACTTCCTTAATCAGATAAAGCTTATCAAAAGGAAGGAGGAGACTTTGGCACTCACCTCTGGCATCAAGTCTATTTTTCCTGATCTAACTCCGACCTGGTAAACCTTCTTCTTGTTCAGCTCTTAAAGGAGCAAGAAAGTGAGCTACATACACAGGTCATCAAGATGTGTCAGTCTTCTACATGGGAAGCCAAGTAGTAATGAGAACTTTGTGAGAATCAGAGGAGAATGAATGAGATGATGTTCATAGCCAATACCCATTAACTATGAGAAGCCGATGTATACATTTTTGCAGAGATGAGAACACTTGTGTTCCCAAATAAGAAATATATTTATGAACTTTATGAGGACCATTTGTCTTCCATTAAGGGAAATTATTTTTGTAGACTGAGTGTAATGTGAATACTTGGGATGTGGCTTTACACATGCTAATATAGTCATTCTCTGATTCCTGTTGGCTCTGTCATTCTTCTATTCCTTTGCTTCTCTCCAAAAATCTAGACATCCCAAAATACTTTGGGTTTTTCAGTGAGCCAGGCTGATTTATTCATATGTACATTCTGCATATTCTGTGACATTTTCCTGGAATAACCTCTCCATCCTCACACCACCTCCACTCCTCATCTATTTGGCAAACTCCTATTTATTCTTCAAAATCCAACTCAAGTATCTTTCCTTTGTGAAGTCTTCTCTTTTTTATATTGTTACTGTATCTTGCATATCTTCTAAAATAATACTAATCACACTGTGTTAACATGTTTACTTCTGTCTCCCTATTAGATTTTTAATTTCTTGAGAGAAGATTCTGTTTTATATTTGTATTCCTAGTATTTAAACCCAATGAAAGTTTATTAAATGAGGAATGAATAAATGAATGAATGAATGATTGAGTGAACTCACCTCGGTAGGGCTCTATCTTCTTCTTCTTCTTCTTTTTTTTTTTTTTTTTTTTGTCAGATTGGTTTCCATGGGGTCTGTCTTCTTAAGATCACCATTTGGGCATTCTGCTAAGCACTCATGAATTCATCCTAGCTAGTAATGAAAACTCTGGTTGAGTACATTAAATTTACAATCAATAATTAACTCTAAATTGAATTTATAATTGGTTTCATAGTACTCCTATAGTCAAGGGCTTTCAAAATGCTGACTTTTCAGATGCATGTCATAACCTTAATTTTTAATTTCATCCTGCTCCTCTTAAACAAAGCTAAAGGGAGAAGGGTAGAAGGAATTGAAAATTCTGAGAAATAACTTTAATTAGGTATGTAAATAGCCTGAAAAAAAAACATTTTAAAATAAGATTCAATCCAGAACCAAGATAGAGTGTTAAGTCCTAATTAAGTTCAGTGGTTTTATACCAAAGCAAATAAGTGAGAGCAGGGTTGCCAAGGAAATGGAGAAAGCAGTTCTTCCCACCGCTTTCCAGCCCTTTGCACTCGTGGCATGTATAGGAAGTGAAATTACTTATAGTGCACTAGGATGAATGGATGAATGGATGAATCTTCTTGCTACTGAAGACTAGCGGGGCAGGAGTTCTGGCTGTCCTAGGCTCTGCCTGGCTTTGATGAAAGTTAAGGAAATCAGGATCTCAGCAGTCCATACACCCTTCGCTGCAGACTGTTGGAGAAACTCTGAGCTTTCAGAAAGCAGGGTAGAATGTAACTAAAAGAATTTATGGTCTTGGCCCTCAGCCTGACCTAACAAATTAGAAAGTGTTTGAAGTACGAGAGAAAGGCATGTACTATTTAAATTTCATAGTTAGGATTGTGTAGGCTGGTGATTTTTAACTCTGCTTTAGACTGGAGTCACTTGGAAGCTTTTAAAACCTCAAAACACAGAAAAGCTGAGACCCTACTCTAGTTGAGTCAAATCAGAGTCTCTGCAGGGAGGGGTATGGGATGGCATCAGTGTTTTAAAAAAAACTTCCTACGGGTGATTCTTAAATATATCCAGAGTTAAGAACCACTGGCATAAGCAGTGACTGATGATTAAAAATTATTGGTAAGGGACCTAAATTCTAACTGTATATGTTTTCAAAAAGTGCCTCAATTAAATACTTGTACTTAGTGGCTTTTTAGTACAGGAAGATTTTTGGTTTTGCTTTTATTGTAGCAAAGTGTACATCAGTAATTTGTGTTTATCTCAAATTGTAGCCATATTCCTAGAGGGATATAACCCTTGGAGTTTTAATCTTGAGCTTAATGTTTATGAAGTATTGGCAAACAAGATTGCCGAATTGATCAGGAATAGTAACCCTGGAGGTTTTTAAAATAAGCCTTGAAGAGGAGATAGAATTTAGATATGCAGAAAAGGTAGAGTGAGGTTGGGGGATTAGAATTGTAAATGGAGGAATAACATGAGCGCCGGAGAGTAAGAGGTATAAGAATATTTCAGAGAAAAGCACTGCAGACTCTGAGACAGGGACCCCATGGCAATTGAAGGGGCAGCCAAAGCCAGCTGTGTCTTGAAAGCAGAGGAGAGCAGTCCAAAGAGATCACCTTTTCAAACACCTGTAGCAGTTGAAAATTACCTTGCTAAGGCTTCCTAGGTTTCTAGTCCAATGATTGTGTAGAAGCCTTAATTACAGATAGTGTTTAGTGAGCACTAACTATATGCCAGGCACTTTTCCTGAGGACTTCATGTGTATTAACTAATTTAATCCTCACAGCAATGCCGAGAAGTAGGTTCTATTATCCCTGGCTTACAGATGAGGAAAGTGCAGCCCACAGGCTGTTTTTTAGGATATTTCTGTATTTTCCATGTATGGCTCCTACTCAGAGTCCACACAGTATATTAACTGGACAGGAAATTATATAGTTAAAACAGAAATGTACCAGGTGAAAGTGGGTGAATAGGGTGAAAGTGGGTGAATAGGGCGAAAGTGGGTACTCGGAAATGATGTCAGCTCGGATCGGAGAGTGAAGTATTTTTGAATTTTTTTTCTACAGGGATGAGGAATTTACTGACTTTTTGAAGTGTATTTGTTTATTTTGAGAGAGAGAGAGAGCAAGCAACCACAGGCAGAGAGAGAGGGAGAGAGAGAGAGAGAGAGAGAGAGAGAGAGAGAGAGAGAGAGAGAGGGAGGATCCCTCTCCAAGCAGGTTCCTCTCCATCGTTGCAGAGCCCAACGTGGGGCTCGAATCCACAAACTGTGAGATCATGACCTGAGCTGAAATCGAGAGTTGAACATTTAATTGATTGAGCCACAGGTCCCCCTTTACTGATATTTTTTGAGCAAGCAGTGGGATAATGAAAATTTTTAGTAAAGTTGGTCTAGAAAGAGGAGTAGGGTAGGGTGAGGATGCGGAGGGTAAGAGGTAAACATTATATCAGGACCAGTCAGGAAACTAATTAAATAATCTAAGGATGACATGATAAAAGTCTTGGTCAGGGTGGTCATAGTAGTAACAGAAAGGACACAGATGCAAGTACATTTTGAAGGTCCTTGTGACTAAAGAGTGAGCCCAAGTGACTGGGTGAGCCCCAGGAGGTCAGGGGGACAATCCTGATAAGGGTAGGTGGTGAACTGAATCAGTCCAGCCTGGGATGTGTTATTATATTTCATATCCTGACTTAGAGTTTTAAATTTTATTTTGTGTACCTCCTTATTTTTTATATGGATGGCAATATTTATCTGTATACTTTAATTTCACATTAGCCCATTCGCCTAGTAAGAATAGGATATTTACTTATTTATATATGTAATTAATGTTATTTTTTATTATTAATATATGTGTGATTATTAATAATGTTATTACTTACTTTAGATTATCAGACCAGGATGAAGAGGGCAAGACCAAGCAGAAATGTATCATAAATGACCCCTCCTTTTCCATGGTGACAGTTCAACGGGAAGATAGTGGAATAACCTGGGAGACTAATTCAAGCAGGTCTTCTACTCCTTGGGCCTCAGAAGAAAGTCAGACTTCTGGTGTATGTAGTCTGGAAGGGTCAACTATAAATTCTCCTCCAGGGAATGTTTCCTTTATTGTGGATGAAGTTAAAAAGGTTCGGAAAAGAATGCCTAAGTCAAAGCGTGGCTCACCATCATTGCGTCGGAAAGGCAACAAAAAAAGAAATTCTTTTGAAACTCAGGATGTTCCAGCAAATACAAAAGATAATCTTTTGATTTCAGAAAGCCAGCTACTAAACACTCAGAAAGAGAAGTCGTCTAGTGGCATTTACGATAAAATAAGAAAAAAGAAGACCACCTCAAACACACCTCCTATTACTGGGGCAATATACAAAGAACACAAGCCCTTAGTGTTAAGGCCAGTCTACATAGGAACAGTACAATATAAAATTAAGATGTTTAATTCGGTTAAAGAAGAATTAATTCCTCTACAATTTTATGGAACATTGCCAAAGGGTTATGTAATTAAAGAAATACATTATAGGAAGGGAAAAGATGCATCCATTAGTCTAGAGCCAGATTCGAGCAATCGTGATTCTAACATAGTTTCCAAAACAGGCAAATTAGTAGCCCAAAGCATAGACGATGATAAAGTAAAAGAGCTTGCACCAGCCTGGAGAAGTGTACTCTCCAGAAAATCGGAGTCGTTGACCTCCTCTTTCAGTCATGAAGATGAAAAGAACATCTATGTTGATTCTACCCTAAAGGCTGAATCTGCCGCCAAGCACACAGTTTCCTCTTATGCAAGTAATGACACAGCAGAACAAGAAACACAGCTCAGCCCACCACAGTTAGTGCCACAACAGTCAGGCGATGAAACAAACCTCTGTGAAGTGGAGGCTTCCTCTCTTACACCAGATATATCTACAACTGGGTTCCTGGAAAGAGCAAAGGAAGAATTTGAGCCTGACTCACAAGAAGTTGTGACTTCAGAGCATGACTCTTCAGTCTCACCACCTTCAGTGGATGAGGTGAAGAAGGAAGATGTGTATTCTGCTGACCATTCCATTTCGTTGGAGGCAGAAAAAGATTCTCAGGAAACAGGTTTGCCAGGCCTGGCAACATCCATACAGGAAGATTTTGGCCCAGAGACAGAAGGGATGGACTTGACTTCAACAGAAAGGGCAGAACCAGTCTCTGAAAAATGGACCCCTCCTCATCTTAATGTCAAAGGAGTGGAGGAAGAAAAGGTGCCTGAGCCATCCATTTCTCTTTCTGAACCTCCAGTGTTAGAGGAACCAAAGAAAGAAGAAATAGAAACTTCTCCACCAATAGCTACTACCCCTGAATCTGAAGATTCTAATTTAGTGGAAGAAGAAATCATAGAACTTGAATACCCAGAAAGTCCGTCTATTTCTGAGAAGTCCTTCCCATCATATTTGGCCCCTGAAGTGGAGCCCAAAGAAGAGATCACTTTACCGTCTCTAAAAACATCAACACCTGAACATGTTGCTTCATCTGAGGAAGAAAGAGAGGAAAATGAGTCTGTTTCTACTGATTCTGCTTTTGTATCTGAGCATTCAGTCCCACAGGATTTGAACTATGAACTAGAGAAACAAGAAGTTGAGCCAGTTTCTTCATCCACTGTAAAAGGTATATCTGAACATGCAGTTTTTTCAGAAGAGGAGAATGAGGAATTTGAGCCTTTGGCCTCTGCATCTGAACGCTCTCTCTCACCATCCACAACTGAGAAGACTTCTGAATGCCAGTCCCCATTGTTTTCACCAGCTGTCTCAGAACATGTGGTCCTATCTGGAGAAGAGGCTTCAGAAAGTGGATGTTACACACGAGATTCCACATCTGCTTCTGAATATTCAGCTCCATCACAGGCAATAAAAGAGTCACCGAGGAAAACAATTGACCATGAGCCCCCATTAAAATCAACAGGTGTTTCTGAGCATGTGATTCTATCAGAAGAAAAGGAAGACACTGGACCATTTCCCCCAGAGGTAGCCTCTGCATCTGAACACTCTCTCCCACCATCCACAACTGAGCAGACTTCTGAATGCCAGTCCCCACTGTTTTCAGCTGCTACATTGGAACAGGCGGTCCTGTCAGAAGAGGACCTAGGAAGTGAACGTTTCACACCAGATTCAATATTGACTTCCCAATGTGCAGTTCCATCAAATGCAACACGGGAATCCCCAACAAAAATAATTGATGATGTGACCCCATTAAAATCAACAGGTGTTTCTGAGCACATGATTTTGTCAGAAGAAAAGGAGGAAGACACTGGATTTTATTCCCCAGGTGTGACCTCTGTGTCTGAACACTCTCTCCCACCAGCAACAACTGAGCAGACTTCTGAATGCCAGTCCCCACTGTTTTCAGCTGCTACATTGGAACAGGTGGTCCTGTCAGAAGAGGACCTAGGAAGTGAACGTTTCACACCAGATTCAACATTGACTTCCCAATGTGCAGTTCCATCAAATGCAACACGGGAATCCCCAACGAAAATAATTGATGATGTGACCCCATTAAAATCAAAAGGTGTTTCTGAGCACATGATTTTGTCAGAAGAAAAGGAGGAGACACTGGATTTTATTCCCCAGGTGTGACCTCTGTGTCTGAACACTCTCTCCCACCAGCAACAACGGAGCAAACTTCTGAGTGCCAGTCCCCACTGTTTTCAGCCATCCCATCCGAACATGTGGTCCTATCAGAAGAGACAGCAGAAATTGAGCGGTACACACCCTCTTCCACCTCGACTTCTGAATTTTCAGTACCACCATGTGCAACACCAGAATCCCAAGAGGAAGAAATTGTCCAGATACCCCCTTTAAATCTAAAAGGGGCCTCCTCACCCATGAATTTCTCAGAAGAGCAAGAAGACATTGGACCCTTTTCTCCAGACTCAGCGTTTGTGTCAGAATTCTCATTTTCACCCTATGCGACTCAGGAAATGGAGAAAAGAGAATTTGAATGTGATTCTCCAATATGTTTAACATCACCATCTGAACACACTATTTTGTCAGATGAAGACACTGAAGTTGAACTTTTCTCTCCAGACTCAGCATCACAAGTTTCTATTCCACCATATAGAATCCCAGAAACCAAGAAAAATGAATTTGAGCATGATTCACTATTAAATGCAATATCTGCCTCAGGATACTCTTGCTTTTCAGAAGCAGGTGAGGAAGACATTGCACCAACAGCTACTACACCTGTACCTGAGCACCTCAGTTCATCACAGAAGCAACAAGCCAAACTTTCCCCTTCACTGTCTGCACCCGAAGACTTGAGTTTGCCACCTTCAACAGATAAAAGAGAGATCACAGAAATTCAGCCAGATGCTCAAACAATCTCAACATCTGTATCCGAATATCTCATTTTGGCACAGGAGCAAATAACTCGAGGAATTTTAAAACCTGACTCTGAAGACTTGATTCCATCATATTTAAGCAGTGAAATGGATAAGGGAGAAATTCAGACTAGTTTATCAGTAGCTGCAAGTTCTGTTTCTTTACCTGCGCAATCATTTACAATAAAGGAAGACACCAATCCTATAGTGTGTTCATCTCAATACTCAGTGTCACCTGATTCAGTTCATGCTCTTAAGAAAGAACAAGAACCCAAAGCTTCACTGACTCCAAAAGCTGCAAATGAACAGATGGCTTTGTTAAAAGTTAAAAGTAAGGAAGAAATTGTGCCTGATTCTCAAGAAGCTACAGCACATGTATCACGGGATCAAGAAATGGAGCCTCAGCCTCCAAATGTTCTAGGGTCTGGGATGAAATATTCAGTTCTGCCTGACTTGGTAGATGAGCCAAAGAAGGATGTGAAACCCGATTTAGCTCCAACTGTGACATCTGAACTAGAACAGAGAATGTTGTCAGAGAATGAGCCTGAAGTAATAAAACCATATTCACCTCTAAAGGACACATCTTTATCTGGACCTGAGATTTTATCAGCAGCGAAAACCCAAGTGAAACATGACTCTAAAATAACTGATACATCTAGAGTGCTGCATTCAGCTCCACCAGAAGTGCAAAAGGAAACTGAACAAGAACCACCTGCACCAGAATTTTTGGAAGAAATAGAGAAAGAAACTGAACCCAGTTGTTCAGTAACCACATCTGTAACTCAGCATGACTCAGGCTTAACTAAGTCAGCAAAAGAAGAAACCCCAACAGATTTATCTTTTACCACCCCTATAGAACATCCAGTCTTAACAAAAGTAGAAAAGATTGAATTAGGAAGTGGTTTTCCACCACTGGTGACATCGATAGATGAGCATCCACTTCTTAAAGAAGAAAAGGTAGTACTGAAAATTAGTTCTTCTCCCACTGAAACTGCCGCATCAGAACGTCCAGCTTGGTCAGAAGCAGAGAAAGAAACTAAATATCATTCACCTGCAGGAATATCCTCTGTATCAGTGCATTCTTTGTCCAAGGTAGAAACTGAAGAAGTTAAACCTGGATTGCCAATAACGAAAGCATTGTCTTGTCAACATCCAGATGTATCCAAAGAAGAGAGGGTGGAAAATAAACAGGGTGTTTCATTTTCTACAGTCCTGGACTCTGAACAACTGGTTTTACCACAGGAAAAGAATTCTCTGTCTGCCTCAGAGGTGTCAGGGCCTAAATATGTGCTTTCAGTCATCCAAGGTCGTGAGGTAAAGAAAAATGAAACTGAACTTCTTTCCTCACAAAACTTGTCACCCGCACCCAAACATATAGTTCCAAAAGGCAAAAATGAGGAAATGAAAAGTTCTTCTCCTGTGTTGGGAAATTTAGCATCAGAAGACTTAACTCCAACCCTTGGAGATGACAAGAAGAAAGAGGCGGTAGAGCCATCTTTGACAGCTCAGGGAGATTTCCTGTCAGAAAGACAAGATCTTGTTCTGGCAGAGCTTTCTTTGGAACCTGAAAAGAAAGACAAGCCACACCAAGTATCAGAATTATGGAGCACTGGGTCAGAATTCATTCATAGTTTAGGCGGGCAAGATGGATCCATAGATACAAAACAAATAAAATCTACCCTAACTGAAACAGGGGATTCTGTCTTAGAAAAGCGCCTCACTGAGCTTAGGAGCAGAGAAGAAGGAAAAGAAGAAAACAGGGAACATCCTGTGTCAGCTACAGTTAACCCTGAAATTCCAGAGGTTTCATCATACCTTAGGGATGAACCACAGATTCAAGAAGTTGAATCTTTCTCTCCCAAGGTAGTCAGCTTAGGGTCAAAGGAAGCATTGGCCCCTCTAGTTGAAGGAGACAGCCTGAAAGAACTTCAGCCACTTTCTTTTTCTTTAAAAGGATTGTCAGAGAAGTTGAATCATTCAGCTGACATTAAAGAGGGAGAAAAACAAGAAATAAGTCCAGTACTGTCAACAGGAAATTTGAAGACACAAGTGATAGGACATATTGAAACGAAACTAAATGAAGAAACAGACCAACCAAATTCATTCCATGTGCCCCAGAGAATAACAGATCCATCAAAGATCGTTTCTTCTGACCTCCTTATAGAACAAGAGAAGCCTGGAAAAGCTCTTTATTCAAATCAGGCTGTTAACTTACCTGGTGTAAGCACATCTTTTGCAGATAAACAAGATCCGGATGTTAAACAATTTTTATCTCTAAAAGAGAATTTGCCTTTGGAAGAATCAAAATCATTTACAAGAAATGAGCCTGCAGATGTTAAAGAAACACAAATTAAAGGGGCCCTGATTTTTCCAAAGGATGAAAGCTGGTTGCTGGAAAAGCCAGAAAGGGATCTGGCAAGTCAACATGAAGAAAGAATACCAGGATCTGTGCAGCTGGGTTCCTCTGGTAGTAATGATTTGATGACAGGGCAGCTCAAGGCTGTTGTGCCAGATAAAGACCACACGTGTGAAATCAAAAAGCAGGTTCTGCCACATTCTGCTGAAGAATCTCCTTTATCATTACAAGAGCCAGAATCTACTCTCCATACCTCCAGTGGTGGCATAGAGACCTTATCAACTAAAACTTACTCTTTGGAAGAAACAAAGTTGGCCCCCAAACCAAAATCTTCAGTTCCAATTGGAAGTGGAGAGAGAAACGAAGCAGAGAAGAAGCAGATCTTTTCTTTCATGGGGAGTGAGAGTTTGATAGAAAAAGCAAACACAGAATTGTCCCGGCCTTACAAAGAAGGCAGCAAGGAAGAAATCAGTATACCTTCTGAAAGAATTCTCCAGAAACTAGTGTCCGACCCATCAGTGGAAGTGATCAAATCAGAAACTCTTCCCTCTCCCTCCAAAGCAACTTTCCTGGCAGAAGATGCAGAATCTGCACTGGTCAGCGAAAAAGAAGCACACAGGAGTATATCTCCTTTACCTGGAGAGAAGTCATTAAAAGAAGAAAAAATGATTCAGTCAAAAGTTGTAGATGATGTTAATGAAAGACAGAAACCAGCAGCTGAAGTGAAAACACCCACGCCAATAAAACCTCTCTCCTCAATTCAAGAAAATGAACAACCTCAATTTGCAGAACCATCTGAGGTGACACAAAAGTTGCCTAAGCAGCCAAAGGCAGTTGAGCCAGGCCTTTCTGAGGAGAAGGGAAAGAAAGGAATTTTATCTTTCACATCATGGATGTCCAGTTTGTTTTTTGGATCGAGCACTCCAGATGACAAAGTTGCTAAAAAAGATTTAGAAACTCAGCCAAGTCCATCTATAGAAAAAGCAGTGCCTGCGACACTGAAGTCTGAAGGAGCAGCTCCAGCTGACTCTAATGCAACCAAGACAACAGCTGATCATCTGTTACCAGAGACAAAACTTAAACCTGCTGAAAAATCCAGAGGTACTTTAGTTAAGTCTGGTGAAGACCAAGACTTCAAAGAAAAACCTACATTTTTATCAAATGTAGAAGTTTTACAACAGCCCCAATCCAACTTTGAGGTGTCTAGTGAAGATTATGGGAAAAAAGAAATCCTAGACTATTCAAAGGAAGTGGATTTAAACTCAGTAGTTGCTTCTGCGGATGGTGAGGAACGTCTTGAAATTCAATCTTATTCTCCCATGGGTGAGAAATCCATGGTGGAAGAAGCGCAAAATGCTGTTCCTCTTCACGTCGCTGATAGTAAAAGAGCCCAGAAGCCAGAAATTTCTCCTCCATCTAAATGGAATATTTCTATTCTGAAGGAAGAGCCAAGAAGTGATCAAAAAGAAAAATTATGCTTTTCATTTGATTCAGCGGATAAGGTGCCACAACAGCCAAAATCGGCTTCATCTAGCTTCACAAGTAAAAATATCACGAAGGAATCAGAGAAGCCAGAGACAATAATTTTGCCAGTAGAAGAATCTAAACGCAGTTTAATTGATCTGGGTGAAGACAGACTGAAGAAAGAAATGCAACAACCTACTTCCTTGAAAATTTATGAAGAGGAAACAAAACTCAGGTCTGTTAGCCCAACTGAGGAGAAAGGTAACTTGGAAACCAGATCATATTCCTTGGCAGAAAAGAAGGTGCTGGCAGAAGAGCAAGAAACTATGGCCCCATCAGAATTTAGAGATAATGAAATAGGGAAGGCACAAATTGCACGTGGATCTAGCTCTATTAAATTGGAAGAATCAAAAGCCGCAGCTGTGCTTCAGCAAGTCCCTCAAAATGAAGACCGCAAAGAAAGATACACAATTATGGAGGAGGAGAAAGATGAAAAACAAAAACAGTCACAAGTATTTTCAGAAGGAAAGAAGCAGCAGGAAATTCAGTCTTATCCTGTGAATGTAGCCAAGTCTATACCTGAAGAATCAGATATCTCCTTAAGTCATTCTTCAGGTGAAACTCAACCATTTTCATTAGTTAAAACTCTATCAGTTACTGAAAAGTCAGAAACTTTGCTCTTGGAGGCTCACCCAGAAATCAGAGAAACAATGGCAGTAGGAACTCAACCACATCCAAGAGAAGAAAGTAAAGTTTTGGTGGAAAAAAGCAAGACTTTCCTTCCAGTAGATCTTCCTTATCATGAAGAAATAGATAAGCACTCTTTGCCTAAGGAAGGAAATCTGATATTGGAAAAGTCAAGCAGGGATGTGGCAACTCACAGTGAAGAAAAGGAACAGGTCACAGTGTCAGCGCCATCAAAAAGTGGTTCAATAGATATCATAAAAGAAAGTGTGAAACAAGGATCTCCATCTAAAGAATCTGAAAGGATTTTAGGTCATCATTTTGACGAAACAGTGAGCTTAGAAACCCCACCGTGTTTGTCATCATCTGTGAAATCACAAACACTTGTTTCTGAAACTTATCCAGAAATTGATACAGTGAAGAAACAAGAAATGCCATGGTCAGAATTGACTCCAGATAGGCATACAGTCCATACTATTCAAACATCTAAAGATCTAACATCTGAAATGTCTAAACAATCTGTTCTTGCTTCAAAGCACCACTTGGAGGCTGTGGAAGATGCCCATGTAAATGAACCAAGCTCTTCAGCAAGCAGCAACTATGCTCAATTTATAAAGAATGCTTCAGCAATCGATGCTGATAAAATGGTTTCTGCTAGAGAAATATCCAAGGAACCTGAAGACACAAATGTAAAGGATGAAGAATATACAGTGACTAGTAAGCCAGCTGGACTTTCAGAAGATCAAAAGAGTGCCTTCAGTATTATTTCTGAAGGCTGCGAGATATTGAATATTCATGCTTCTGCATTCATTTCTTCAGCTGATCAGGAAGAAAGTGAACAAATGCAAGATAAATTAGAATATTTGGAAGAGAAGTCTTCATTGAAAACAATATCCCTTCATGACAATAATGAGGCAGTCTCTTGCCATAAAACAGTAAAGAGTAAATTAGAAGATTCTGATCAGGTTATATCTTTACAAGAAAATAAACAAAAGGCATCTCTTCACACAGAAGGGGAGATGCCCACTGATTCAGAAACTGAAGATTTCACTTTTAATCAGCCTGCAGCTCCCAGTGAAGAAGATTATTTTGAAAAATATACACTGATTGATTATAACATCTCCCCAGACCCAGAAAAACAGAAAGCTCCGTGGAAATTAAATGTTGAAGTGGAACTCTCAAAGCAGGTTACAGAAGATACTATCTCTTTCCCAGAAAGTTCAGAGGACAGTGCCCTGGAACATGAATATGACTTGCTGAAGTTAGATGAAAGCTTTTATGGGATGGAAAAGGATGACAGCAAATTATCTCACCCAGAGACCTGGAAGCATTTGGATGTCCAGCAATCGGCTGACAGAGATGCTCCAAAGAGCGTGAATAGAGATGTGGACTTTAAGTCACCTGGGATGCCATTATTTGGTGCAGAGGAAGGAGTTTTGTCACGAACCCAGCTATTTCCTACCACCACTAAAGCCATTAATCCTGAACTTCTGGAGGAGCCACCTGCACTCGCATTTTTATACAAGGATCTGTATGAAGAAGCAGTTGGGGAGAAAAAGAAGGAAGGGGAGACAGCTTCTGAAGGTGACAGTGTGAATTCTGAGGCATCATTTCCAAGCAGGAGCTCTGACACTGATGATGGAACGGGAATATATTTTGAGAAGTACATACTCAAAGATGACATTCTCCATGACACATCTGTAACTCAAAAGGACCAAGGCCAAGGCCTGGAAGAAAACACAGTTGGTAAGGATGATTCATACCAACCAGAAGCTGCAGAAGGGGAAATTTGGGGGGAGTTTGGAACTATTTTGGGGGAGAAGAGTCTGGGAGAGAAACAGAAAGCTACTTATAGAGAAGGAGAATCAGTAGGCTATGTGGGGCTCCTCGACAATGAAGCTATGCATGGGAAAGCTCCCATCACTGAAGAAGTCACAGTGGTTACCCAGAAGGTAAGCTATGCAATTCCATTTGAAGACACCCATCATGTCCTGGAGAGAGTGGATGAAACAAGCAGTCAGAGTAATGAAGCAGGAAGTGCAAGTCCAGAAGTCAGTCCGAATGTCCCAGTACAAGTGTCTTTCCCAGAGGAAGAATTTGTGTCTGGCGTAACTTGTGTTCAAGAGACACTGCAAGAAGAATCTAAAATAACAGTCCCACCTCAGCCAAGTGAAGACCGGCTCCGCCGTAGCCCTGTTCAGGATGAGTATGAATTTGCCGAATCCCTGAATTATGAAATGGTTGCTCAAGACACTTTATCAGAGGAACTATGTTCAGAATCCACACCTGAAGATGTGTTCTCTCAAGGAAAGGAATCCTTTGAACACATCAGTGAAAATGAATTTGTGAGTGAGGTAGAACAAAGTATGTCTGCTGAACAGAAGGAGTTGGGTAGAGAGAGGACAGAACAAGAACAATTATCTTCAGAGTTACCCACTGAGAAGGAACAAAAGGAACTGAAAATGTCCCAGATCGACACGTATTGTTACACTTGCAGAAGTCCAATTTCTGCTGTTGACAAGATGTTTGGTGCCCACAAAGACCATGAGGTTGCAACACTTGATACAGCTATAAGTGCTGTAAAGGTAAATAGATGTTGAAGCATATACATACGTAATAATACATATACACTTAACTTGTTTTAATTAACGTCTCGATTAACAAATTACCAATATTTAATATATTCATATTTAGACATAATAGTCTGAAAGAAAGCTAAGAACTCTTTCCCTAAGCATTTAGTTAAGATCAATTTGACAAACATTTATTGGGTATACACTGTGTGCCAGGCATTTTTCTAGGTTCTGGCAACACCAGTGTAAATAACACAGGGTCACTGCCTTTGAGGGGTCCTCTCCTATGGCAGTAGCCTTTAACATTATCTGAAAGGACCAAATAATTTTAAATTGAAAAATGTACTTTAGAGTATAAGACACAATTTATTTTTTATTCTCTACACTATTATTCTTTAAAAATACACATTTATATTACACTGAGCAATATTATTGCAAGTAAAAAAAAAACTCATGACAGTCATTTTAAATTTTAGTTTTCTCTCTATTTCCTCCTTATGGTAAAATCGATACTAAAAATCGAAACCCTTTGCATTCTTTCTGACTATGTCTATAGACTCCCAATGTTAAAAAGCTAGTCACAACACATACCCTTAATGCATGTAATTATAAATACTGTATTTCCCCAGAGATACTATCGGAACTCAAGTATTTAGTCTTACAGATTCTTACATACTTTCAGTAGCCTTCTAACCGGAATCCCCACCCTTGTGTCTCCAAACCATCCTCCAGCACCTTAGCCAGAATGATTTAAAATGCAAGCAATCATAAGAATTGAGCACTGACTATGTGCCAGGCACTGTGTTAAGTTCTGTGTATACAAGATACCTTTTCTTCCTCACAACAACCCTGCCATTATCACGAATTTGCAGACAATGAAATGGGTGCAGATAGTTTTAAGCGATTTGCTCAAGGTCATGGAAGACAGACTAGGATTGGTACCCAGGTCTGTCCGATGCCAGACCTATGCTCCTGACTGCATATCTATATTGGTTGGCCCAGTGCCTTGCTAATGGTAGCAATTTTCAACATGATTATTCAGTCAGGTCACTGTTAAATAGTTGTTAGGCTCATTTTGATTTGAAAAATGACATATTAGAATGTTGACTTTTTTTCCCTAGAAAATTAAAATTTCTCAATTGTCTAACATAGCTTATGTTTTTCTACAGTGAAATTTTGTTGAAACTTTACCTGGTAAAGTTTGGGAGTAGAAGATGGGGCAATTAAAAAAAAATGAAATGTCAGGCTTCTGGATGCATCCACACTGGTGAAATGTGCCCCCTTTGGTGATGACACTTGGTTTCATTAATTGACAATTACTGGGCACTGTTAGCAGAAAGACTAGATTTTTTTCAGCTTTCTTAATTATGTTTTATTTATCTCTATGAGTTTTAGAAATTAAAAAATAATTCTGTCTCAATATTTTTGATTTAAAACAAAGTTCAAAAGCAGAGATATGTCTCCTGCTTTAAAACCATTTTAAAGTTTTTCCCCCTGATGTTCTCTAAACAGTATGACCAAAAAAAGTGGAAAGCTAGTTCACTAAAGCCAAAGATACCTGCTTTGTTTCCTTAAATCCACTGTGAAGAGTAGGAGTTGGTTGGCAACTTTTAAAAATTAGCAATCAATTTAAAGTTATACCTTGAGAATTCTCTAGCATCTGGTGAGCAGGCCATTTGTGATTATTCAGAAATTGGTAACTGCCTTTATAGATCGTCCAGGTCCTTACTTCTCTCCTGCCATCCCCACCTGTGGTGGCTTATCTTTTGCTACTTATTTTCTTCATTCACTCTCTCCTTCTTTCTCCGTATTTATTGACCTCCCATTCCAGATTGTAAACTGTCTAATCATTGGGAATGACAACAAAAATAAAGGAAGACGGACTAACGGCTCCCCCAAATCAGTCAGGATTGTGAGAGCACAGTGTTCTGAGAAAGGACCCTTTTGGGAGTGAACCAAATGGTAGAGTAGGACTGAGAGGGTTAGGGAAGGTGAAGCTTGGGTGAGCCTTCAGTAAGATAGAGATTTTTCCAGCAATCAAGGACATGGAGGACCTTCTAGAGATAGGAAATACCACATGAAAAGACACATGGGTGAGAAAAAGTTCATGGAGCTTGTGTGATTGGAGCCTGGGGCTTGCGGAAAAGAGGCAAGAGCTATAGAGGGAAGCAGAGGCCAGATCCAGAAGAGGTTTCTGCCAGGGTCCTTGTTCCGGCGAATCTAGGGGTCCACGAAGGACGGACGGTCAGGCAAAATGAAGCGAGAGAGCCACGAGTGAGATGGAATCTGATGACCAAGCAGGCAGCCCTGGCAATTCTGGCATCTCTGCTTTGATGGTCTCAGTGTCTTTATTTTTAAAGGTAGCGAGTGACATTACATCAGTGACAAGGCATTCTTTACAACATACATTGTTGTTACAAGACCTATGTAGTCATCTATAGGTTTATGGTATAAGGGAGCGTGGGGATGAGAATTACAAAAGGATTTGCGAAATGTTAACCTCAGGGAGGTGCTCAATATTTGCTGCTGATCAGTGAAGATATGTGTAGCTACTTTAGTTTGTACCTTATCTATAAACAGTGCTTCTAACTTTTGGGCTAGGCTAACCTTCGGGGAAGGTCCTAAGTCTCTTTACAATCTTTCCCATCAGTGTGTTAATTCTGAGAGAAGCTTTACGGAGATGTGCCTTGAGGTTTTATAGTGGGGCTGAGGGGAGCGATACCTGCAGGAAAAATCTAGTTTGGTTCAAGGAGTCTTGGGGCCTAACGTCTGCCAATTTCTAGCCAACTCATAGCTGCTATTCTATATGACCAATTTGTGTAACCTATCCCCAAGAGGCAACCTTGAGGTTACTTCTGGCCATGTTACTCTCATTCAGATTTTATCCATCAAGACATCGCACTCCAGGTCCCCTTTTCCATATGCCATAAAACCAAAGAGCATTATATCCCTTAGGCCAACGAGAGCAGTTCAAGAAATCCAGGCCTGAAAGATTATTTAGAAGGAGGTAAAATTAGGCGCCAGTTTGGCTGGCGGGAGCTTTTGCTTCAACCTTTCCCACGCAGGGAGAGGTCTCAACCTGTGAGCCCAAAACGGCTCCCAACAGGTTTCCATCCTTGTAATTTCTCCATCATTCTGTGGTCAGTGAACCAGGAAGCTGAAGCTCTGTTATTTATATTGCTACATGTTAAGTTTAGCAGGATAGATTATAGCAGGATTTATAACTACAGCTAAGGCAGCTACAATCTTCCCCCATCACCCATACATTTTCTAGTTGGCTTTCACTCCTTGAGTATTTTAATCCTTTGAGGGTTATTAGAACCTTTAGGTCTCTTTAGTAGACAGTTTCCATCATTTGGTGTGCTAGACTTCTGGACCAGTGACACTCTGAGTACCTTCTCAGGGTCACGTGACACATCTGAGGCCATTGGCACAAATGTGAGGAGACTACTTGGATATGTTGAACAAGTTCAACAAAAAGTCTGCAATCTTTGAAGAAGGCAACATATAAAAATTGGAGATTTAGGGGCGCCTGGGTGGCTCAGTCAGTTGAGTATCTGACTCTTGATTTCGGCTTAGGTCATGATCCCAGGGTTGTAGGATAAGCCTCAAGTCAGGCTCCATGCTGAGTGTGGAGCCTGCTTAAGATTTAATCTCTCTCTCTCCCTCTCTCTCTCCCTCCCCCCCTTCTCCCTCCTTCCCCTCCTTCTCTCTTTGCCTCTTTGTCTCCCCCGCCACCTCAAATTTTTAAAAAATTGAGGTTTTACTAAGGAGAAAGAATTAAAATCCATGTTTTACTAAAACAAGTATGCTTTGAATTTATGTACTCAACAATAACTCCTTCCTCTTGCATGAGAAAATAAACTTTCTATTGCTCTCACTCACAAACCTCCTAATTGTTATCATACGGAATTATCTACAGTCAATTTAGATGAAGGAGCAAAGAAAACTTAAAGATTGATTTGTTAGTGAATGTCATGCAGTAAATCTCTACCAAATGTACTAAATTTATGAGGAAATTAGAGCTCACTGGTTGAAGTTATTTTCTCAAATGTCAACATCAAGCATATCTAAACTTTTTTCTGCAGGTCCAATTAGCAGAATTTCTAGACAATTTACAAGAAAAGTCCCTGAGGATTGAAGCCTTTGTTAGTGAAATAGAATCTTTTTTTAATACCATCGAGGTAAGTTACCATATCCCTTTTACTTTGACCTATTTGTTCATGAGGAAATAATTCTGAGCCAGAACAGTCTGAATTAGCGTACATATGTGGTTTGCCATTGTTGGTTTTGTTCCAATAAAAGGGAAGGTCCTTAAAGTCTTCCGTGTGTGTAATCAGTGAAACGACTTCCTCTCCAAGGATAAACGACTTGCCCTTAGAAACATACATACATTTACTGGGTGCTTACTGTGACAGGGTAAATGCTTTGTGTGCTTTATCCAATTTAATCCTTACAATAACCCTATGAAACACGTGTTATTAATTTGTTCCCATTTTCTGGGTGAGAAACCAAAATTTTGAGTTAAGTGTGTCACCAAAGGTCATAGTAAGTTGTTAATAAGTTGAAAGCCAAAATTTAAATTCAGATCTGAGTTCTTACTTGCTCCACCATCCTGTCTTTCACTGGCTAGCTCTGCAGAAATGCTTGACGTCAAATCCCCGGGACAAATGAGTGTCTCTCATGGTACCAGAATCTGCCATAAATTCGTGCCCTCCTAGCTGCTGGCCTCTGCTCCCTCCTCAGTGGAGGCGGGGGTGGGGGGTGGTGGGAGCAGTGCTCCATCCATATGCAGAAATGGCCCAGACACTCTCACTTGTCAATCCGTCGTGGCAGAGGGCTCCTGGAGAAGGCTGGTGCACAGGTTCCCTTTCGTGAGGACAACTCTCCACCCTAGTTTGCTTGAGAAGGGTCTGCTTAACTCCAGCTGGAGATCAGTTAACACCTGCTAATTATTTCTAATGCCCCCCCACCAAGTATCCATTTTAGGTGATAAATTATATGATCACCTTATCACTAGCCCCATAGTGAGAACAGCTAGGTATCTGAATTTGCTAGATGGGCAGTGAAGTTTCTCTTACTGTGGTGGAAGCCGTCCCCCTCCCTGGAGAGCACTTGTGCATGTAGCATCCTGTCCAATATCCTGCTGCTCCCTTCCTCACACAAGGATTCTCATGGACTGGTGAAAATGGCACTTAACGAAGGTCAGGGACCTTCATTCACTCTGACGCCATTTTCAAGTTTTATCCTGTGGGAATGCAGGTGGGCAAGCCTTCCACACAAATATCTTTTTTATTTGTTTTGTTAACTAAATCCTTCTGAATAGTACTCTTACAGTGAATTTTATTGCAAAGCCAGCTATGGCCAAGGGGCTTGGTGGGTTGGAAACTTAGACCGTGCCAATAATCTAAGATTCTCTTATCAAGACACCAGAGCTCAATTTTTTAAAAGGCTGGTATTTCTCCTAAAAGAAAAGAAAAAAGACTTGCACTTCTTGTTTCACTCAGAAGTGGGTTTTTTGTTTGTTTTATTTTTTAGGAAAACTGTAGTAAAAATGAGAAAAAGCTAGAAGAACAGAATGAGGAGATGATGAAGAAAGTTTTAGCGCAGTATGATGAGAAAGCCCAGAGCTTTGAGGAAGTGAAGAAAAAGAAGATGGAGTTCCTACATGACCAGATGGTCCACTTTCTGCAGAGCATGGACACGGCCAAGGACACCTTGGAGAGCATCATGAGGGAAGCAGAGGAGCTCGATGAGACCGTTTTCCTGACTGTAAGTGCCAAGTAAAACAGGCCTAGACACCCTCAACCTACTCCGTGATTCCAAGTCTAGTTTTTAGAATTCATCTTTCAATATTTCCCAAGATACTTATATCATTTATATTTCTGCGTGGGGTTTATGTAATTCTGACATTTAAAAATTATTAGGGCCTGCCTGATGCCTATGAAAGAGACCCAGAAAATCCTGAAAGTCTTAACACCCAAATCCAGCTGAAGGATACATGAAAGTCAGGTCACAGCATCATCCATTCACTCTGTCACATGGATTGGTCACATTTTAAGAAGGAAAGAAAACAACCTGAAAGCCTTACTCATGCTGTGACTTCCCTTTGGGTGCCAGGCTGATCTCCCGGTGCCTGGCATCCTCATGCTGGCCTCTGGACCCGTCCTCTTCACCCCTACTCCCTAATCTGAAGTGACATCTCCTAGCAACCATTCCCTCTGAGCCTCACCAAGTGGCCGAGAGTAACATGTCAGTACACTTGCAGCATGCAAAAGGATGACATAATGTGGTACCTCTTTCAGGTATCACGTCAGTGTCTTTCAAGTGTCCTCCTGGGGACCAGATTCCTTAATTCAAACAAGTATCTTGTGGACTGAGATTCCCTTGGGTGATTCTCAAATTGCACCACAGAGGCAGCTCTTTGCTCTCCCAATTCCCTAGAACTTTCAGTAAGTTCCTGGTTCTCCATGGAACCAGGATTAACCATTTTCCCGGAGGACAGTCCCACACACCTAATTGTCATCCTGGAGGAAAGCACCATCTTATGAAGAGTCGGCACCTCCCTTTCAAAGCTCCCCGGTCCTCCCAGCTCTCAAGTGAAGTCTGGAGATAGAACAAGGCAAAATGGGATAATGTTAAGCTTTGATATGGAGATAACTACCAGGCAGGACTAATTTGAGGGATGTTGGACATGGCATCCTCAAAGGAGAATGAAAATCCTTCAGTTGCTTTATGTTTAAGGCGAAGCTTTAATCTTTTGAAATTAGGACCTCTTTGAGAAAAGTAACATTAATAAAGTTCTTTGTATTCCCTAAGAACCTTTCCTTTGTTTGATAAGAATATTTTCTCTCTAGAACAAATTGGAAAAAGAAAGCATTTTTTTCTGCTTATGAAAGTAATACATATCCATTTTAGAAAATTTGGAAAATACAGAAAAGCACAGAGAAAGTATCACCTATGGATGACTACTGATTACATTTTAGGTATATATCCCACATTGAACAAATAGAAGTCCTTTTTTCTTGCTTTGGAGAATTCTATTCTGGAAGCTCAGACATTTGTTAACAATGAGTAGAGAGGAGCAGCATAAGAATTCATTGCTGGCCTTGCTTGTCATTGAGAGTAGAGCAGAACTGGAAATTAAGCCCCCTCCATCCCTGCCCAGACCCTCTACCCCTTCTGAGCACTCATCTCCTTGCTGCTGGGGGCGGTAGCCCCCAAAACAAACAGCCTGAGGGAAGCTAAAAAGCTGAAATATAATGCCTTTAGAACATGGATAATCTTAAGGCTCTAGGTTGGTTTTACATTTTGTCGTTAATTAGTTTCTCTCTTTCTTTCTCTCTTCTCTTTTTCTCTCTCTCTCTCTCTTTCTCATTACCTCATAAGTCGTTTGAGGAAATCAATGAAAGGTATACAAAACATGGCACAATGTAGTGGCGACTGAGAATAGCATGACTGTATGCTTTATTTTTAATATTTTGATGCTTTCTAGAAAATGAGCTGCCAATTAAAAAATACATACATTGACTGAGCTACTGAACTTTCACTTTTAGACACTGTGCTTTTAAAAGCTAAATGACAGCTTTGAAAGAATATTGCATGCGCTTTAGTTAAATAACAATTATCATAATGTAGATTTTTAACTGCTTCCTTGAGATGTATTCTGTATTTTCAGCCTAATCTGGACCATCTTTCTTGTCATTGCATACGGAACATTTTGTAGATTCTTAGACTTACTGGTTAAATATGAGCGTTTGAAAGAATCATTCATTTTTGCTTTGAGTAATTTTATGACTTCTGTAATCTTAATGGAATGTTCTCTCATTTTCTCTTCAAACGATAGGCATGCATTTATCTTCTCTTTCTGCTCAGCTAATCTAAATGAATCTTCCTCTTTTGATTGTGTTTTGTCTTTGTTGCTGCTGTTAACACTCAATCTAAGGGAAATTTGTCATTATTTTAAAAGGCAAAACACTCAACAAGAAACTAGGAAATGCCTATGAAAACACGTACCATCAGATCTGTGTTTATCTTTTGGAGCATCTGATAATGAACTGCTCATACTGCTGTGACACATTTTCCCTTTTGCCCCAGAGCAAGAGCTGAGGACTTTCGTACTAGTTGAGCCTAATGTTCTTATCATGTCTACCCCTTTGATGTACATTTTTTTAAAACTGTAAATTTAGTTGAGTTTACTTCAATGGCAAATTGCAAAGAGCATAAAGCAAAATACAATTTTGTGTTTGTGTTATATTAAAACATAGAAACCTGAGTTTTTTAGATAATGAAAACTGCGCAGATGATTCCTGTTCACCTTTAAAAACAATCTATTCAAGAGAGCTTTGCTAATACGTTTTGAGAAAATAACTCGTATGTTAATATTGGCATTATTCTAGAAGGGTTTTATTACAATGGCTCTGTCATAAATCACATTACACAGGGAGCTTTAAAAAGTGCTGACACCTGAATTGTACCTCTTGCAATTCTGGTTTAATTGGTCTGGGATATGGCCGGGGCATTTTTAAAGCTTCTGAGGTGACTGTAATGGGCAGACGGTGTTGAGAACCTCTGGTGTGTGACAATCCATCCTTCAGCGCAGTGGTTCCACAAACATGCTGGGCCCAAATTACCTGCGCGGTTTGTTAGAGGAGACCCGTGGAGTCCCACCCCAGACTCCCTAGAGGAGAAGCCAGGCTGGGGTGACAGGCTGCGTGGTTACCAGTTCTCACGCAGGAGTCTGAGGCACACCAGGCAGGTCTGGAAACTCATTCCCAGACCTGATTTCCAGTTTTCTTCATTTTAAAAAAGGTATACGTTCTCTAAGTATTATTGAATTTTGTCTAAAAAGTGTATAGATTTTTATATTATAGTGCCAGTTCATATACAGTGGACGGTGTAGATGTATTATTTGCTTATTGATATTTCATCTACTCACGGAATGTGCTGATTGGCATGAAAATTTGATGAATACAAAATAGCAAACACTTTGACCTTCAAAAATGCTATAGTACATTTTTATTTTTCTCAGTGTTAGGATGTTCACTTGCTAATATGAATCGGCACCCATTTAATTCTAAATATCAGTTTTTGGTTTTGTGCTTGAACGTGTTCATCTGTGTGTCATTTTAATTAATTTTTATTTCATTGTCCAATTGACAATGAATTGATCTTTGCTACAGCTGCATGCCACCTAAAGGAGAATACACTTGGGTAACTGTTATTTTTCTTGAAGAAAAAAGACAACAAAATTTGGGATTTGGTGAAGAAACATGAGCAAATAATGAAAGCCCTTTGAACCATGCATGTGGGCGTGCGGGCAGGGGCACACACAGGCAATGGCGAAGCCTGATTATTTCACCAGAAAGAAGGGTCTCATGTCCTCAAGACAACTGCTGCCTCAAAGCCTCCATGTTATTGATGTTCTTTGCCGTGAGAAGTGCTTATTATCTAGTTGGGTTTTTTTTTTTTTTAACCTTATTTCTTCTCCTTGCCTTCATATGATATCTCTCTAAAGGCAGTGCTTGTATATTAAATTATTTTTCTCGACACTGAAAATGCTTAAATTAAGGAATGCTGTCAAGCATATTTAGACTCAATATTTGCATATTTTGAAAAACACATTTGCTTCGAAAATGCTGGTCTGTTAAGAAGATGCACTTTTTCTCTCTCTCTCCCATTTGCTTGTTTGCGTTACAATAATGAAAAAAGAAGGAGAGGCCCAACCATTGTAGGACTTGCCCTTAAAAAGATGCTCACATGCCCTTTCATATACTGATGTTAAAATTGAACAGGGCAGTGTGTGAGGGAAAACACAAACATTTCATTTGTGATATCTACAACCATAACCTTTGTGTTATAGAAAGTCTCCCATGTAGTCAGTTACATGCCTTGACGAGGCTCGGTGTATGTGGTAGTCAGCACTGTTCGTTAATTCAGAATCTGTCATCTACCCCCCCTCCCTCCCCAAAGGCTTCTCTTAGGCCTGTGGTGTCTTCCCTCCCCCAGAGCATTGTGGGCTTCTCCCAACCCACTTCACTACATCTCTGGGGTGCATATTTGCTCTGGTCCTTTCTCAGACTCATGCCGGGATATTCTTCTAAATTTCCTTTGTGAAAACACTTGTGAGATAAAATGGAAACTCTTGGTAGATGTGAGAGGCATTTCACAGCCAAGCCACAAACCACCTTTCCATTTGTTCTCTGTCTCCATTTCCTGGTTCTCAAGGTAGTCCCCAGGCCCCTCTGGCCCCTCAGATGTGCGGCACCTTTCAGAGCACCATGCCTTTATTCAAGCTGTTCTGTCTGCAACACCCTTCCTTCCTCTCCTGCCTCAGAAACTTACTCATTCTTCAAGGCTCACCCCAAACGTCACCTCCTCTTCCAATCCCCTCCTGGAACCATCTCTCCCAAAATCAGATGATAGTGTATCTTATTATTTTATTATTCCTAGCACTAGTAAGCATAGTGGACACTCTTTAAATATTTCAGATATATTTTATAATCTTTTCCCCTCACATTGATTAAAACATCTACCAGAACTGAGATCCTGATATTCTCACCCAAAGGAAAGTATCCTCTATCTCATTCCAAATTTGTTTCTTAAATGCCTACCGTGTGGCAAGTAACACAGTACAGTATAGTGGTGAACAAACCAAAGTTCTTTCCTGCTGTAGATTATATTCGGGTAAAATAGAAGGACAAAAACAAATAGGTTGTGATAAGTTTGAGGAGGTGAAATTCCACAGAATAAAGGATATTAGGCACAGGTCGTGCTGTGTGAGTAGCTGTGAGAGAGGCTCAGGGCTGGCCTCTCCGAGGAGCTGATATTTGAACAGAGATCCGGTGAGGAACGAGCTATATAATATCTAAGAGAAGACAGGTCCAACAGCAAGTGCAAAGGCTCAGAGGTGGATCTGAAACCAAACCAAACCAAGAAGTCCATGATAATGAAGCCCATGGAGTTCCTCGAATCTGGCTTAATTGCTGGAATATACTTCTAGGCCCCTGTGAGTGAGATGCACAGAGGAGAGCTCCTAACCAAATCTAGGGCCCCGCATGCTAAAGTGGAACACTCTTGCAGTCTTTCCTTCCCCTTTTCCTCTCTTTGGAATCAACCTGTTTTATTTTTTGTTTTTTTTTTAAAGGCCAGTTTGTACCTGAATACACATGCTAAGAGTCAGCATCCCTCCTAAGAGGGTCTTGAGTATATAAATCTGTGGTTTGCTTACTCTTTTAAGAATTTATAGGGGTGTCTGGATGGCTCAGTCACTTAAGTGTCCAACTTCAGCTCAGGTCATGATCTCACGGTTGGTTGGTGAATTCGAACCTGGAGCCTGCTTTGGATTCTGTGTCTCCCTCTCTCTCTGCCCCATCCCCCGCTTGTACTCTGTCTCTTTCAAAATAATAAGCATTAAAAAAATTTAAAAAAAATATTTATAGACTTTATCCTCCTTCACTGCTGTATCCCCAGCACATGTAATAGGTGAACATTGTTTTTGAAAGACTAGATAACTAAAAGCATAATAGTGAGGGTTGAGAACAGCAAGGGTATCATAGAGTATATGAATTTCCAGAAGGGCTGTAAACCTTTATATTCTTCAGGACATAAGGAAAAAATAATCATTAGCATGTAGTAATTTTTAGGACTAACCTTATAGATGCAAAATTGAAACCGTATGACTGGATAGAATCTATCTGGATTTAGGAATACAGGCATGCAATATCTAATATTAACCGGTTACAAACAAAGAATCCTAAGAATCAATAGATTTTAGACATATATTTTCTAGACTTTGAAACAGTTTAACTCCTTTTTGGATACAATGCCTCAAAAAACCACCACCAACTTTATTTTAAACGATTGTTTTCATTTTGTGCGTTAGTAATTTCTTATGGAGAAATGTTTTTCCTCCTCTGGTAGGTTGCTTTCTGCAATGGAGAACACGGCTTCTTTAGAGAAAATGCCTGCTGCATTTTCACTCTTTGAACATTATGATGACAGCTCAGCAAGAAGTGACCAGATGTTAAAACAAGTGGCTGGTAGGAATTTTAATATGTTAATTGCCTTGATAAAATTTGGCAGTTTTTCCTCGTTTATTTTGTAAATGTTATATATATATATATATATACAGTTGACAATGTTATATTAGTTTCAGGTGTACAACATAATTATTCAAAAATTATATATATATATATATATATATATACAGTTGACAATGTTATATTAGTTTCAGGTGTACAACATAATTATTCAAAAATTCTGCACGTTAAGCAATGTGCACCCGGGTAAGTGTTTTACCATCCGTCACCACAGATTGTTATTACCATGTTATTGTAGTCCCTGTGCTGTGCTTTTCATCTCTGTGACTTATTTATTTTATAAGTAGAAGTCTGTAGCTCTTAATCTCCTTTACATATTTCACTCATCCCCCAAATCCCCTCCCTTCTGGCAACCACCAGTTTGTTCTCTATATTTATGATTCTGTTTCTGTTTTTGTTTATTCATTCTATTTTTTAGATTCTGCACATAAATGAAGTCATATGGTATTTGTCTTTGACTTAACTTCACTTAACATAACACTTTCTAGGTCCATCCATGTTGTTGCAAATGGAAAGATTCTGTTCTTTATTATGGCTGAGTAATATTCCATTTTATGTATATCACATTCCATATATATATGAGATCTTCTTTATCTGTTCATCTGTCAATGGACATTTAAATTGCTTCTGCCTTGGCTATTGTAAATAATGCTGCAATAAACATAGGGCGCGTATATCTTTTTGTCCTACTGTTTGTGTTTTCTTTGGATAAATACCCAACAGTGGAATTCCTGCATCATATGGTATTTCTGTGTGTAAATTTTTGAGGAACCTCCATACTGTTTTTCACCATGTCTGAGCCCACTTACATTCCTACCAACAGCACACACCAGTATCCACAATCTCCCCATCCTTGCCAACACTTTGTTTTCTTGTCTTTTTGACTCTAGCCATTCTGACCAGTATAAGGTGATATCTCCGTGTGGTTTTGATTTGCATTTCCCTGATGATGAGTGCTGTTGAGCATCTTTTCATGTGCCTGTTGGCCATCTGGGTGTCTTCTTTGGAAGAATGTCTATTCAGGTCCTCTGCCCATTTTTTAATTGTGTTTTTTTTTGATGTTGAATTTTTAAAGTTCTTTATATGTTTGAATACTAACCCCTTAGATATATCATTTGCAAATATCTTCTCCCATTCAGTAGGTTGCCTTTTTGTTTTGTTGATTATTTTCTTCACTGTGTAAAAGCTTTTCATTTTGGTATAATCTCAATAGTTTATATTTGCTTTACAGTTTTTGTACATAAGGAAATATAACTGGAAAAAAACCTCTTACTTCTAAAATTTTAAAGCTAGATTCTGAATCAAACATAAGACTATCATACCGTTTCAGTTATAATCTGCATTTCCATTTGAACCTTTGTGACTCTCTTGGAATATCAAGGAGATAGGGAGAAGTAGCGATGGAATCAAAGGGTCTCATCTTTTTATTCTCTTTATAAAACAGGATTTCTCTCTGTGTCTTCTAGAGATTATTTGCTTCACTCCAGCAGTTAGGTAGAGGAGGAAAATAAATCAAATATTTTCATATGTGTTGAACAGATTTTTCCTTATGAGTAGTTTTTCTCTCTTCAGCTGAGTTTCCCCCACCCCTTTTTTTCGTACTAAACAGATTAGTTAGAGAACTACCAGCTCAGCATCATGCTCTGTGGCCAGGAGCCTCCTACTCAGCTGTCAGAAGCATCCTGCCGGCTCTTCAAAATATTTTTTTAATGTGCTATTTTAACAAACAAGACAATGAAACTTATTTAGATTTCTCAAAGCTGCTGTGTTTCAGTGAAGTTACAAGTTTCACTTACTGTAAAAGGTACTCAGCTATCTTCCTTAAAAGATGGTATATTCCTTCCAGAACACCTTAAAGGCAGCTGATGTTTTAAAATTGACAATCAGTTTTCATTCCTGTAGGAAGAATTTTAGTTTAGTAACTAGTAAAAGGCTTTCCTTTTAGAAGGACCCAAAAAACCCGTCAATCTTATATCAAGTGCAAAATTCGGTCATTTATCCTAATAGATTTTATCTATAAATGTGTCAAAACAAAAGGGTATTTTTTTGGTAGTGTCTTTAAGAAGCATTTAAATAGAGCAGCGAACCATTGGTGGGAATGCAGCCACTCTGGAAAAGAGGTTCCTTAAAAAATTAAAAACAGAACTACCTTATGACCCAGCAATTGCACTACTAGTTATTTATCCAAAGGATACAGAAATGCTGATTCAAAGAGGCACGTTCACCCCATTGTTTATAGAAACACTATCGGCAATAGCCAAATTATGGAAAGAGCCCAACTTTCCATTGATTGATGAACAGATAAAGAAGATGTGGTGCATATATATATGCATATGCATATATATATATATATGGGTACATACACACATACATATATGTACATATATACATATATATACACACACACATACATATATATATATATATATATATATAATGGAATATTACTCAGTGGTGAAAAAGAATGAAATCTGGCCACTTGCAGCAACATGGATGGAACTGGAGTATATTATGCTAAGCGAAATAAGTTAGAGAAAGACAACTTATGATTTCATTCATATGTGGAATTTAAGAAATAAAACAGATGAACATAGGGGAAGGGAAGGAAAAATAAGATAAAAACAGAGAGAGAGGCAAACCATTAGAGACTCTTAAATACAAAGAACAAACTTAGGGTTGCTGGAGGGGAGGGGGGATGGGCTAAATGGGTGATGGCATTGAGGAGGGCACTTGTTGGGATGAGCACTGGGTGTTAGGTGTAAGTGATGAATCACTAAATTCTACACCTAAAACCATTATGACACTACATGTTAACTAAATTGGATTTAAAAAAAAAAAAACAATAATTAGAGCCGTGATTGGAAACTAAGACATTCTGATTAAGAAAGTAGATCGTTTGCTTTTAAGGGATTCATTAAATTCTGTTGTTCATTTAGAAGGATATTCTTTTGAATATCTGATAGGCAGTGAGAGGACATTTTATGTATTTTAGAGGCCACAGGTTTAAATTGTCACAAGGTGTTAATGATTTATTCAGAAATAGGGCCCATGGTAGTCCTCACAGCTCTGAGCTCTTTATGGAGAGACTGATTTCTGAGAAGAAAATGCCATGCATGGTGTGTCTGCTGCATAGAACTGGAGCCCAGGATGTTGACTTGCTGCTAAATAGTTGTTGCTCATTTGTGACCAGCAGTGCCTCTCAGATGTAAAATCCTTGCCTGGTAACTGAAAAGTTAATCTGATCATTCCCTAAACCAATCAGATGTACTAAGGAAAGGATGTGACTTTTCTACTGAGAAGTAGAACAGTCCCTAACATTTACTCCACACTTATGTCGGACACGGGGAGACTGTTAAACGTATTCTATCATCCAATCTCACAACACCCCTAGGAGATAGGTTTCATTATTATTCCCATTTGAAAGGCGAGGAAACAGGGGGAACAGAAAAATGTCTCTCATATTGCCGTAGATACACAGCTACTTAGGGGTAGGGGGAGTGTGTGGTGGGGAGCACTTTGGCTTCAGAGTCTTGGTACTTGAACCACTCCTCCACACCCGAGAGGTGGAGCGCACTGCTGTAACGGGAAGGATAACCAGAGATTAGTGACTCCAAGGCTTCCTTGACTTTCGCTCCTGCAGACTTTTTTTTTTTTTTAACTGGGGTGAAATACACATAACATAAAATTTACCATCTTAACCTCTCTGAAGTGTACACTTCAGTGGTATTATGTACATTCACATCCTGTATAACCATCGCCATTATCCATCTCCCATGTTCTTTTCATCTTGCAAAACTGAAACTCTGTACCTATTGAACGACACCTCCCCATTCCCCCAACTCCCTGGCATCTGGCAACTACCATTCCACTCCATCATTCCACTATGAATTTAACTACTCTACATCCCTTGTATGAGTGGAATAATATAGCATTTGTCTCTTCGTGATTTATTTCATTTAGCATCATATCCTTACGGTTCATCCATGTGTCAGAATGTCTTTCCTTTTCAAGGCTGAATAATATTGTATTGTATTGTGTTGTATGTTTATACTGCATTTTGTTTATCCGTTCACCCATTGATGTCCACTTGGGTTGCTTCCTGTTCTTGGCTGTTGTGAATAATTCTGCTCTCCTGGGAAGAGCTAGATGGAGTGGGAATCTGCATCTGGCCATACAGGTCCTGAAGTCCAAGTTGATCTGATGCTTAACTTTCTGAGTGTGACAGCTCTTTATGGGCACACTCCATCAGAAGGAGGAAACCCATGGGGTGGTTTCTCTACCCAGTTCCTTAGCCTCCAATCAAAAAGACTTAAAATCTCATTTTGTATTTTTGTTTGGCATTACTCCCGTGCAAGCTTATTCCTATAGAAGTGTAAATAGAGTTGCCGACATATGAAACCTGAGTTTGATATTCTGCCACACAGGAATTGTAGATCCAGCCATTGTCATATGATTATATCTATGGAATATTCCTATTCTCTTTTTTAGAGTACTTTGAAAAGTAAAAGTATTTCCTGATTTTGAAAAAAAGATGTTTTAACTGTAATAATTTTGGGGGAAGGAACACATGAGGTCCAAAATCATTCCTAGCCCACATATTTTGCTTAATTCTCTACAACCACTTCTTCCTTAAAATTTGGTGATTTGGGGGGAGTATATATCACTTTTTAAGTTTGTTATGCTCCCTGAGAGAGATATTTTTGAAAGAATGTTGCCATTTTTATTTATTACCTTTTTTTTATTTCTGAGAGAGAGAGAGAGAGAGAGAGAGAGAGAGAGCATGAGTGGGGGAAGGGCAGCGAGAGAGAGGGAGACACAAAATCAGAAGCAGGCTCCAGGCTCTGAGCTGTCAGCATATAGCTCGACGTGGGCCTCCAACTCAAACCATGAGATCATGACCTGAACCGAAGTCAGATGCTTAACTGACTGAGCTGCCCATGCGGCCCCATGTTGCCTTTTTTAAGAGCAGATATAGCGCGATGTAAAATTCATAGGGAAAAAGAAAGGGAGATTTTCATCGTTCATGCCTCAAGGAGTTCTCCTACACTGTTTCAGAGGCAATTCACAGTAGTTGAAGAATTCTGCCTGGCTTTTCAGTAAAACTAGGCAACGTGAAAATTTACTGAACTACATTTGTCTGGATGGACTCCTTAAAATGTAACACTGATTTCCTGCTGGGAAGACAAACAGGAAAGTCAAAGACAGTGTATGGGTCTCTGAACCATTTTCTTTCTTTGGGGAGGTGCTCTGCCAGGCAGTCTTCTGAGTTTATCAGGCAGCCTACTCACCATGTCTTACCTCTGTAGTCCTTCTGTGATACACCAGATGACGGGTCCCCAGTTCAACTCGCATCTTCACGGGCTTCCTGCCTTCTTCCCTCCATTGTCTGTGCTGCTGCCAAGGGCTTTTTGCCTTCTGAAAATTTAGCACTAGTTATGTGTGAGAGAATCTGCTAAGCACTTAATGTATATATGTTGGTTACAACTAACTTGGGAGGAAATGGTATTATTATTGTTGTTGTTTCCCCATTTTAAACATGGGGAAACTGAGGCTAAGATAACACAGCTAGCAAGTGAGGGATCCGGCATTTAACCTCAGGCTCTGCTTTGAAGCCCATGAACGTGCCCACCTGTTTATCCTGCTTCTCATTTTTCATAACTCTGTATTTCCTCAGATCTTTATCTCTTTATCACATCTTCAGTTTGCCTCCTTTTTGTTCCATTCCTTAGGCCATTTTTTTTCTCATTTTTACCTTCTTGTTGAACTAACCTTTGTTTTCTTTTCCTTTGGTGTTGACTTTTAATAAAGTAATCTCATAAGATTTGGCCCATAGTAGTATTTCAGTAAGCTTATCTCTCAGGAAATGTTGACTGGAAAAAATAACCACAAAAACAAATTTAAAAGCATGACATCTTTTCAACTATAGGAATAACCTTTTCCTCTAATTTGTAAAATATGTTCAATGCTTTTGTGTCTCAAAATTTTGGAAGAGAATTGCGTTGGAGCTTGATTTATGGTGTTGTATATACCGTTAATGTTCAATATGCATAATGTAAATTTTTTAAATCTCTGTGAAAACACTTGAGAATATTGTCTGAATTTAAAATTCAGAATAACAGAGTTATATTAGATATCTAAACCTTATTTTTGAATCAGTTATTAGGGTACTTTTTCTCCTATGTAATTTTAATATTTTGTTGAATTTTTAAAAAATGTGTATGTATAATCACATTGGAAAGAGAAAATGGGATATAATTTCAGAAAGTATATTTTTATATTTTATTCATACAAGTCTTTTTTCTGTTTTGATCATGTAGCAACTGAATCTAAAAAGGATTTATCTCTATTGGGAATATAGACTCTATTTATGTAGAAGGATACAACATTGGTTAGGTAGCAAAGCAACTCAAGTCTCTGTTTTGAAGAAAACTGTATCACTCGATGCATCCTCTAACTTGTATACATTTCTTTCTCTGAATATTGGACCACAGAGGAGTATTTTCAAGCAGTCACATTTTGGGGTCTATTTCTATTTCTACATGGATATAAGCACACATATATGAATGTATACAAAACATTTTGGAGGAATACACACTCAAATGTTACAGTGGTTGCCTCCAGTGAAAGTCCTTGGGTGAGGGGTGTTGGGAATGAGGAAGCCCTTCTACTTTTACTCCACGTATTTCTGTATTGTTTGAATTGTTTTCAACAAGCGTTAAGTGGCTTTTGTAAAAGGAAAAAAATCGATAAATAAAAACAGCATTAGTGATAATAAATCTGGCTTATATTCCAGTTCCACAACCTCCTAGATTAGAACCTCAGGAACCAAATTCTGCCACTAGCACAACAATCGCAGTTTATTGGAGCATGAACAAGGAAGACGTCATTGACTCATTCCAGGTTTACTGCATGGAGGAGCCACAAGATGACCAAGAAGTGAACGGTAGGATCGCTAACACAGATACAGATGCATGTGTACGTTTTGGCATCTTAATGTGAAGTACTTAAAGACACCTGTATTATGACTCATTCCACAAAGCATTTATAGCCACATATAGAAACAACAACAAGGCAATACCATAGAAGCAAACATAAAACATATAAGCAAAAAATTGGAAGTCAGAATCAAGAAAAAGAAAATGCATAGATATCATAATAGTGGTCAACATGAATGTTGTAATTGAGATTCAAGTTTGGTTTTGAGTTCTCGGGAAATAGGAGCAACTAAGAGATTCTCATTTGCAGAAAAGAGGTAACATACCAGCATTTCAGGGAGAAGGAGCCCCTTTCAGTATTTTAGTCTAAAAGAAAGTATAATACATACCATTTTGCAGGGGAGAAATGGACTATATACAGGACAGTGTCCTCCATAATAATTGTAACGCAAATGTAGTATTGGATGTCATGGTTGGCAGTTTCTCAGATCCACCTTGATAAAAGCTGCAAACAAACCATAAAGGTTAAATTAGAGTTCACAATTCTTGAAGCATGGGCTTTGAAAAATGTGGTTTTCTCATGTCCCCAATTAATATGCAGATAAAAGTGAAAATGCATAGTAGGGCAAATATATGACACATCTTTAGTTGAGCATCTGTAAATATCTCTCTGTTCAGTAGGACTTCTTTTTTTTTCAAAAAATTTTTTTGAGAGAAAGAGAGTCAACTGGGGAGGGGCAGAGAGGGAGGGAGACACAAAATCTGAAGCAGGATCCAAGCCCTGAGCTATCAGTACAGAGCCCGACGTGGGGCTCAAACTCAGGAACCGTGAGATCATGACCTGAGCTGAAGTCAGACGCTCAACCAACTGAGCCACCCAGGCACCCTTGTTTAGTAGGACTTCTAATAAGACCTGGAAGCTAGATACTTTGAGGTTGTACTTCCTGCTGAATCAGAGCTGGACGTGCTGGCATTCTATATTGCTTACTGAAGACAGACCTACAGTTTTTGGAAAACAGAGGAGCACACAACAGGACGGACATGCTATTCCAAAACTCAGGAGCTAATTTGTAATGAGGAATGAATTGTATTATATTTCACTGTTACCAAGATTTAAGTCTTTTGAGATGTCATGTGATACTTATTTAAATTAGAAAAAAGTAAAAAGAAAATTACAAAGGCAACCATAGACATAGTGTGAAGTTGGCTAAATTTGTCAGTTAAGGACTCTTTATTTTACTGGTGGACGTATGACCAGATACAACACAAGATATGTGCTGTTATCCCCATTAGCAAATAAGAAAACCGATGTGAGATTAAGTAATTTGCCCAAGGCCATACAATTTATACGTGACAGGTGACAGAGGTAGGATTCAAGCACAAAGCTTTGAGACGCCAAAGCTTATGTTTTTGTCTGCTTGTCTCTGGGTTTGTCTTGTTATCCTACACTTCCTCTTCCTCTATATCTAGCTGCGTATGTCATGGACCTTCATGGCTCTCCAAGACTCCTTTTAACAACGATTTATTGATTGCCTGAAGTGCTTTTCTTTTAGTGCTTCTCCTCTCTGCCTGCCCCAACCCCCAAACATTTACCTATCTTGTGTCTCATTCACTTACAACCTTGAAATCTGCTGATGCCCATTAGCTAATCTGGTGATCTATACTGTGGTACCGTTCTCTGTGTAGGGTCTCCAGCAATGTATGTTATGTGTGTTGTTAAAAGAAGTACTGGGACAATGGAACTCAGCCAAAGAGGATGATTCCACTGAAAACTGTAGCCACAGTTTCTAGGATGTGGGGGAAATGTTTTTCAATATATGAGTCCTTAGGAAATTCTTCAAACCAAACTTCCCGTCCAGAAAGAAGAGCTCATTGGGACGGAAAGATGCAATTAAAGAACCAGAGAGCTCCTAAATTTCCTTTAAAAGCTAATGGTCTAGGCTTCTTAACTGGTGGGAGTTTTGAAGATGCAATTTTCAAGAGCAATAAGAGAGGATAACTAAAATGATCATGGGCTAATTTAAAAAAGAAAATAATTCTTTTAAAGGAGAAAAGAATTCAGTAACAATAATCAGATTGGCCCAAAGGGGCAGGTGTTCATAATGGTATCGAGTAATAATACTACCAAAATATTGAGAGTAAAATGACTTAAGAAATTTTAGGAAATGTCTTAATTGACCAAGTAACTTTTTAGAATAGTTTATGACCTATCAAAGTTATTTAAGTATTTCTATAAATTGTGGAACTCTCTAGTTGGAAGGATTCTGGAATTCATGAGAAGGAACCAGGATTTTAAACTTTGAAAATCATACTGAATACTAAAATTGTTTACTAATTTGGGAAGATGCTTTATAACATCATAAATTTAGAAACACATGGGGTTGTCCTTATTTTATTACATACTCTTCTGAAATCTTGGCATTACTTAAGAATTTTTTGAGAATGTATTACTGAGATTTAAGCTAACATAAACTATGCAACTTTAGTATTTACTATTGAAATACATTAATTGTGGCAGATGAAGCTCATATCTTACTAATATGCTATTATTTTCTGGTAAATGTTCATGTGCAATACTGCATCATTCTAGCATGCTCTTGTTTTCTTAGGTATTCGAAACTACTAGCTATCACCAAATGATATCCATAAATTTATCAGTTTGAATTTTCCACTGAAAATAGCAGACCAATTCTTCTGATAGCTATAATATCTAATTAGCTCTAGAAGACACCCTAAAGTTTATAATTGTGTTTTATGCTAGAGTTGGTAGAAGAATACAGATTGACAGTGAAAGAAAGCTACTGCATTTTTGAAGATCTGGAACCTGACCGTTGCTATCAAGTGTGGGTAATGGCTGTGAACTTCACTGGATGTAGCCTGCCCAGCGAAAGGGCAATTTTTAGGACAGGTAAAGAGGTGTTAAGGGGAGTGTTGGGAGCCAATATTCAATTCTTCACAGATTATTGAGATCAACTAATAAGCATTTATTAAGCACCTATTGTATGCTGGGTGTTGTGCAGTACTGAGCATACAATGATGAATAAAACTGGATTCTTGTTCTCAAGAAGCTTGCAGTCAAGTGGGAGAGATAAACAAAACAAAACAAAACAGAAGATCATTTAAAAAAATTGTGGTAAGGGTCATGATCTAGTTATGTACAAGTTATTATTAAAACACTCCAGAGGAGTGCCCAAGAGAGCCTGGGGCAGGGGCAGCATCAGGAATGGCTTCCTAGAATTGATGCCTGAATGGAATCCTTTGAAGGATCAGTTAAAGGAGTGTATTCCGTTTGAAGAAAACATACGAGCAGAGGCATCGAGGTAAGAAAAAGTATGGAGCGTGCAGGGCACTACAAGAAGTTCGGTATTACTTCTTTGACTTAAAAATAAAGAGAAGGAAAGATATGAGGTGAGAAAGGCTAGTGTATGGGGGCCATGTTTGCTAAGGTAAGATGAGTGGGCTTCATCGTATGGGTACTAGGAGCCCCAAAGGGTTTTTTAGCAATGATATTCAACTGGGAATGCATCCCCATGATGGGATCTTTTCACTGAGGGCTGCCGTAGGTGTGGCATACGCCAAGTTTGCATCACCTTTAAGATCATTGTAACTACTTCAGAGGAAGAAATGACTCATTCCCACCATTTTATCCTTTCTTCTTGCCTCCTAAAATCAGGCAGGATCATGGCTAACTTGTGTGAAGGGAGGTAGATAAGAATCTTTATTGTTATTTGCTTATAGATGTATAAAAAACTGGTGGGATTTATAGGAAGGCTCTCTAGGGATGGGTGAAAGCTGTACAGTTTGGAAGACAGAGGTGGGAGGGAGACTTTTGACTATATACATCTTTATATCTTTTGGGCTTTCAACCAAAATTAAAATGAAACCCATGCCCAAGCATTCTTTCCAGGGCACCAGGGAAGCAGAGCTGATGTTGAGTGTTCCATGATTGCTTTGGTTCCCTCTTCTCGCAGCACCCTCCACCCCTGTAATCCGTGCTGAGGACTGTACCGTGTGTTGGAACACAGCCACCATCCGATGGCGGCCTGCGAACCCAGAGGCCACTGAGACCTACACTCTGGAGTACTGCAGACAGCACTCTCCCGAGGGCGAGGGCCTCAGGTAAGGACCTTCTACATGGGGAGAGCCCAGGGTGCCTGGAATTCAGCTCAAGGTCCTAACCTAACTGAGCTTCTGCACCAGAGGAAGAAGAGCTTCCTAACATCCTGCTGAGCTCATTAAGATGTTGACTTGATTTGCAACTCCATCACTATACTCATCAAGGAACTCCAAGTTTGTAATAAAACACATGCTACAATGTAGAATAATAACTCCCTTGTAAGAAAAATGTATGCAAATTTTAATAAGATAGAACATTCTTTGAGGTATATTTAACTTGAGTCGTTAGACAAGATTTATGCATATTTCATGCACTTTTTGGTAGTTACATCAGAATAGATGCACCCAACTCAGGAAACTAATAGTGAGCTTGTATATAATGTAAATATGTGTCTCCATGATGTTTTGGTAATAGAAAGGAGCTAATTTATATATATTATGTTTATTTATAGGAAGGGTATATGTATATAATTACATAGACATACCTGCCTCTCCAAGAGCAGGAAGGATCTAAAGAGATTATTCCAGAAAAAAAAAAAAAAGAGAACCTCTGTCACTAAACTTATAAAGCTTTAAATTTGTCAATAAAGGGCTGTACATCCCTGGGGCATTTGGTAAATGTTAACTTATTTACTGAGGTGGTAATTTCTTAGCCTCCGATCCATGGCAATAGAGCAACTTCACATTCCATGATGTGTAGTCAGACCATTATTATTAATGCTCATATTTTAATAGAGACATTTTAGCTTGTTTTTATTTATTTATTTATTTTTAAAATGTTTATTTATTGGGGGTTTACAAGTGGGGGAGGGGCAGAGAGCAAGTGGGCTGGAGGATCGGAAGTAGGCTCCACACCATTAGCAGTGAGCCCAGTGCGGGACTTGAACTCACAAACTGTGAGATCGTGACCTGAGCCAAAGTCAGATGCTCAACTGCCTGAGCCACTGAGGCACCCTTAGCTTGTTTTTAAAGCAAAGTTTACTGAAATAAATTACTTTGGTCGGATATGAAACTTTGAAATAATGGTATGAAATTAGACAGCTTTTTAATAAAGTATATTATTTAAGCTCTTGATTAAATGATCAATCAACAACTATTTATTTCGTTATGTGAGGTTTCACACGACTGAACGATAATTATAGTTTCTTTCAAGTATGTGAAGGCAGACTTCACAAAATAATGATCAAAGAATAAATTCACATTGAGTGGGGTGAGTATGGGTAGGATGTAGGCATTTCAGAAGTGCGAACATAGTAAATGCACCAAAAACAGCATCTCCATCAATGTGCCAACTGCTGGATGGCAGGCTTCAGTAATCAGCAAATAGAGGAGAGGTGAACTCTGCCCACGATGGAGAGAGAGGGAGAGAGGAAAGGAGGGAAAGAGACAGAGACAGAGAGATCACAACTGCCTTTTATTGACCATTTACTATGCGCCACTCACTGTCCTTGCCTTATCTAATTCTCCTAAAAACTCTGAGAGAAAACAAACTCTATGAAAGGGTACTCAGCTAGTTAGTAACAATCAAGATTCAAACCCCATTTTATCAGATTTCAAAGTCCAAGCTGCTAATCCCTGTTTAATGTCACTTAGGAGAGTCCTGGACTTTCTCCACAAAAAACACTTAGTGTCATGAGAACCCTGTATCAGCAGTGCCCAAGACCCTGGCAACCTCTCCCACTGTTCTCCACAATCAGTGAGGGAAACCCATTTGTTTCTGAGGCAAAATCAGACTGTTCAGGACTGCTCTGAAGTGACTCATCTTCATTATGGCATCGGTCCCCAGCTTGCATTTACATAAATAATAGCAGCACAGTTGGATTCTTAAATTAGCCGGGAGCTGGAAACCCTGAGACCTAGTAGCCATCGCACTGAGGGAACTGTGCTGTCATCTCATAAATGTGGCTACAGGGAGAAGGGAAAGGGGGATGGATGGGGAAATGGCAACCATTGAGGTCTCAACACGCCAGGAACTTTGCTAAATCTCCTTCAACCCTCTCAAAAATCCTAGCAGGGATGTGAGGTGATGAACACCATTAAATGAGATTCAAGGAAGTTAAATAATTTGGCCAAGGTATTAAATGATGGAGTAAGGATTCGGGGTCAGGATTCAAACTCAAATCTGTCTTATTCTCTCCACCTCTCCTAAAACTTGTATTATTGTATAGACTGAGTTAGCTTACCTCAACTGCTTAACAACAGGGAGTTATTATGTATCTAGAGTTTCCTTTGTCATGTGAAAATTATAGATATAAAGAGAGACTGCTTTGACCAATGTTTTTCCTCTCTCCCTGATCACCTTGGGGGCCTCAAAACAAAACAAAACAAACAAAAAACCAAAATGTTCATTTGGTATCAACAATGAATAATACATTCCAAACAAATCCTTCATCAAAGCCAAAGAAGCCAATGACACTTCCATTTGTAAGAAGATAATGGCCACCCACAAATTTTATTAAGACAAAAGATGAGCTAATTAAGACATAAGGCTTGTCATTTGTTTATTCTGTTTGAGACTTTGCCAGTGGGTTCATTTTAATTTTTCTTGTTAAAAGAGAGCATCTGAGAGGCTGGATAAGCAGAGGTTCCTAGTAGTTATAGGACAGTACAGGGACCCTTTGTTATTGAATGGATATAGTCCAGCAAGTTTAAAGTGAAGGGAAATTCCACATGCAGAGTCTTGTCGAGAGCTTGGAGCTGTTTTGGAGATGGAGCTTTTTTTCCAATTAGGTGCTAAAAGATTCCTCAGTGCCAGGACGTGGAACGGTATGTCCAATCCACAACCCAGGAGTGACTCTCCAGCCTCTGAATCCCTGCTGAGTCTGACAAAAAAATAACTACTTGAAGCAAGCACAAATTCGTTGGCCACAAATCACTACCTTGTTCATTTGCTAAGTCTATCACTGATGTACAACATTAGAGACATCCCTCATCAGTACAAGAAGCCTCAGTGTCTTAAACCCCAGGTTGGCATCAAGAGACTGAAATAACTCATTTTTAATCTCAGAGGCCCCGAGCTGCAAAACTCATTTGTATTTCTTTTGGTTTTCCAATTTAAGAGTTGAGAGGGAAGGACAAGTGACTGTGTGCCTTAGTCTTTTGGAAGTGGCCATGAGCCTTAGTCTTTTGACTCTCTGGTACTTACAACTACCTGGAAAGGATTCCTTACATGATCTGATGGATCAAAACTATAAAACATTACTAACTGTTTAACTATAATCTCTATTGTTCTATCTCTGAGATAACAACTGTATACAGCTGGTCAGATAGAATTGATAAACAAACTTAAACCTTTATCCCCTCTAGTCAAAATGCAGGCAATCCCTACTGTTCCATTATATTTGAACCACATTCTTCACTTTGTAGGAGTACATAATTAGAGTTATTTTGTGTCTTGGAAAGAACAGCAAGCCAAGATTTACCTGATCCTACTCACTTGTTGGCTCCATGAAGGGATCATTATGTAAATTTTCAGCCTCAGTGTCTGGGACACTATCTGGCATATTGTAGCTACTCAATAAATATGTATTACCTGAATGGGTTAATATCAATTAGCACTGAACACATAATACTGACACCAGCAAGAAAAGTTAGGCTGGATTTGAGAATAATCTCTTATTCAAAATGGGAACAAAATAACCTGTGCCAAAAAGTAGGGCAGAATGGTGAATGAATTAATATTAGTGCTTGGGTGCTTAGCTAGGAGATAGGACCATCCTAGTCCAATGGGCTGGAAACTATTGAAAGGATCACTCATAGAGAATGACACTTAAAACCTTGTTTAGCCATTGGTCACATAACCCTTTCATTGGCTCTGGGTTCTATCCAAAACCCTTATGCTAAACCAGATCTGAAAATTGATACAGAGGTCATTGGTGAGGAGTAAGTGGGATCAAAGATTACTTCTTTTTGCTGTGGTGTGTTTGACTAGGTGAGGATGGGGAACTTATCTGTATAGATATTCGATAAAGATCTGTTAAATGAATGAATGAGTGAATGAATGAGGGGAGTAGCCAACCTCCTTTTGGCCTTGCCACCCTCAAGTCATCTAGATGGCTGGAGTCTGGTAAAGTAGAGAGGGAAGGCTAAAGCAATCTGAGGACTAAATGAGTTCACACCTCTTTCTCACCCCCAATTCCTGAAAAGACCGGTAGGCTTAAATGTTCTGGTCTGGAGTAGAAGAGAAGTTGAAAGGAAATGAAAAGAATGGAGAAAAGGATGAGTAACATGAACATACACGCACACAGGGAAGGCACTGATTACCCTTTAGACTGGGGAATCTGATTTTTGTTGCCAGAACAGAAAGACATGCATCTTTAGACCTGCATTCATTCTCCTAGTCTCATGCCCTCTAAATGTTCCAATTTAGGATCAAAGGTGCTGGGCGAACTCTTATGGTGACTGTTTGAATGGCGTGAACCTACTGAACCCCCAAGTTCCATGACGTGGTATCTGAAATACCCAAGCAATTGCCTCCATTCCATAATCCTCACAGAAAACACATTGGCATATTTTTGTGTGTGGGCACCATGGCTGGGTCCCAGCAGTCAGCCCCTGTTGGGATTGGGGGGTGGGCGGGAGTGACAATCCCCGGCTTGTGTGTGGGGGCTGAGGGAGCTCCTACTCACCCTTTCCTGTTTTTCTTTGAATGCTCTCCTCAGGTTGGGTGGGCTCAAAACACTTTCAAAAATTTTCCACCGCTCGGCTGTTTCCTCAGCTGTTCTGTCTCTCCTGTGTGGAGAGAAGTCAGCAGAACTGTGGGTGGAGGAGGGAAAACTGAGAGAAATATAGTACAGGGATTAGCTGTGTGGGCTGTGCAGAGAGAAGCTGTGTACTGAATGACAAATCTGTGAGACTCAATACACCACAAAAGTAGTTGGTAGTGAACTTCCTGTCCCCTCCCCCGCCACCCTGGCTGAGGCTATAGGCTATAGGGTGGGGAGACCCTCCCTCCCCAGAAGCATCCCCAGGGTGAGCTGGACTCTGGGTGCTGGGCCTGTAAACTCCCGTTCCTCCTGCTTCCAGCGTTCAGGGCCACACATGGTGGGGGAGGAACAGAATTGTCTGTCATAGTTGGGTTTTCCAGCTGGGGACAGCTGCCGCTCTGTCTGTATAATAAGGACAAATAAGGGCGAGTTTTCTAATGAACTTAGTACCTGAGCAAGAGATGAAGAATCCCTTTTTAAAAAACTTTGTACTCAGTTTTCACCTGGATAGGTGATGACCAATGGTCAATGGCAAATGATTTGACCTTCACGACCTGTGGGCAGAGGAGGCCGTTATTTCTGCCCCATGCTTGCTTCACATGGTAATAGGAGGATCATTGACATGCATGGACCAAAATTTATTGAGTATTTAAGAGTTAATAGCCAATCTTTATATGGTATTGTTTTCCTGACCCAGGTAATATCCCTTAGCAGGGAACACTTAGGAGAGTGAGTTATGGGATGATACCCACCCTGTTACCCAGTATTCTTGGCATTTAGCTTTCCCTAAAAGAAATCTTTCTTCCCAAAAGAATCTAATTAACTTTGATCATTTACACTCCTATACACCTCCTGGTTGTATAGTAAAATCTCAATCAATGAAAACCCAGACTGTTCCTTCACTTCTACCTTATGTTCTGTCAGTTTCCTAAAGGATTCAAGTTGTTCACTATAAAAGACCTAGACATAATAGAACCACTAGAAACAATCCCGCAAGAACAAAAGCCAGGTCATGCAGGGGTGAGGAGATTGTATCAGAAAGTACAGGTTAACAACAGTAGCTCAATGGAACACAAAATTTAAATCTGAACTTCCTGGTAGCTAAGGTGAAAACAGGAGAGAGGGGGAGATAGCGAGAGGGAGAAAGAGATTACATAACTCATCTTTTTATAAAAAGGAAGCATAACATTTCACTAAGAGACAATTATATTTCTTGACATTCAGCGCTAAGATGAATTTTTCATGTAGATCTTTATATAAGGGCTATTGAAGAAGATAATAGTGATTGTCTTTAAGAGCAGTTTCACAAAAGTTGCGAAAACATTGCCGATGTAATCATTTTTTAAACTGGATCTGAAGGTGTAATGTTAAATCACCATTCCAGGCGGGCGGTGCTAGAGGGACCTCAAGTAATTGTCTACATATGCAGGCTTGCAGTGGTTAAGGAAAGCTTAGAGAATCCTGAGGAATGGATGTTACTAGACTGGACTTCTCTGCCTAAAATAGAAATGCTATCATTCAGGCTTTGGAGGGGAAGTACCGAGAAAACAAAAATCCAGGATCCTTCTGCTGGAATCCTTTGTCTCACTTAGATTTTTGTGAGAAATCTAATTACAGGAAAGCCTGAGTCCCAAGGTTGGCAGTGTTCAGCCCCCGTGTTCCTATGCTATTATGAACAGTGATGTTTAGTTAACACTGAATCTCATAATGTCTTCATTTATCAAAAGAAAAATGGTCCTGTTCAAAAATTTTTATTTTACCAAGTTGTTTTTAAAAAAGAAAACAAAAATCAATATAGAAAGAATTTTCTTCTTAATCCTGATTTGACTAAAGTTTTTCATCTTAAAACAGAAAGTTCCATGTTTACAGGTAGTTAAGATTTTTAAAACGGCTCCAACAGCAAAAGTTAGTTCTTGCATTTAATGTTGCTTATGTTCTCATGGGTTTTTCTTCTTTTTCCTGTTTCTCCATCCCATCCCTTCTCACCCCATTCTATCGTATGAGTAGGTTTCCCAAACCTAACTGATCATAAAAACCAACTGAGATGCTTGTAAAAGCTTAGATTCACAGGCCCCCTTAAGAAATTCCAATTCAGAAGGTCTAATGTGTTCGGGCAAGTTTGGGAAACACTACTAGCTGGTCCCCTAGGGCCCAGTAGTGTGCTCTGTTCACAGTTCACATAAAATGGTGTTGACTGACTGGCTGAATGTTGGTGCGGCCAACAGGAACGCTAGCAAGAACCCACTGTGTTTTTAACAAACAATTCATACTTAGCCATCTGTTGTGCACTGCAGTGACAGCACCACCCGTAGGCTGCTTCCAGGAGTAATGGCACTGGATTCCTCCATATTGTTTGTACACACGCCGCCCCCTCCGCTGGGCAGAAAACATGCTTAAGTCTAGGTGTTAGACACGGCAATGCAGAGGCAGTCACTCCTCAGTGTTACCAGCCCCTCAGGTTACCTAAAACACATGTACACTCCTTCCTTCCATCCCACACAAATTGTTGAATTATTGAATTCCTAGAGAAGCTACTGTACAAAATTCAAATTAACACGTGTTCTGCAAACACATTCAGCCAACTCCTGAGCTTGTAATATAGCTCTAAAAGTAAATTATTTAATTAATTTTGGATAATATCCAAATGGTACAAAATTCCAAAGATACAAAGGGATACAGTGAAACTTAAGTCTTCTTTCTATTTATCTGTCACCTACTCGATTCTTCTTCCTGGAGGCAATTACTCTTTCCTGATTCATATTTATCCTTTAAGATAGTCTATGCATACACAAACATCTATATATTTTTTCAACCAATGGTAGCATACTGTACATATTTCTACCACCCTTGCTTTTCTTATTTAAAAATATTTCTTGGTGAGTATCCTATACCAATGGGTATGGAACTGCCTCAATTTTAAAAATGATTCCATTATATTCTGGTTTAAGAATATAATTTATTTGACCAATTGAAAGGTACTTAAGTTGTTTTCCATTTTCTTGCTATCACAAACAATGCTGCAGAAAAAATCTTATTGTATATCATTTCACACATGTACCAGAATATCTGTAAGGTAAGTTCCTAGAAATAGAATGACTGGGGCACCTGATTGCCTCACTCGGTTAAGCATCCAGCTTTTGATTTCACTCAAGTCATGACCTCACAGTTTGTAGATGGAGCCCCACGTGGGTCTCTGCGCTGACAGCATGGAGCCTGCTTGGGATTCTCTCTCTCCCTCTCTCTCTGCCCCTTCCCTGTATGCATGCATGCTCTGTCTCTGTCTCTCTCTCTCAAAATAAATAAACGTTGAAAAAAATTATGCTAAGCGAAACAAGTCAGTCAGAGAAAGACAGATAACATATGTTTCCATGCATAGGTGGATTTTGAGAGACTTAGCAGAAAACCATGAGGGAGGGGAAGAGGAGAAAGAAAAAAAAAAGCCACAGAGAGGGAGGGAGCCAAAACTTAAGAGACTCTTAAAAACTAAGAGTCTTAGTATGGGGGGTAGGGAAAGGGGAGAGTGGGTGACAGGCACTGAGGAGGGCACTTGTTGGGATGAGCACTGGCTGTTATATGGAAACCAATTTGACAATAAATTGTTAAAAAAAAAGAAATAAACTGGTAAAAACTTGAAAAAAAATTCTTTAGAAATAGAACGACTGGATAGAGGTATGTACATTTTAGATTTTGATAGATATTACCGAACTGCTTACATAGAGACTGTGGCTGTTACACACAGGCTAGAAGCATACAAAAAGAGTGCTTGGTTCCTTATACTCTTGCCTACACAGGGTATGATAAAACTTTTGATCTTTGACAACTTGATAGGTGGAAGATAGAATCTTATTATAGTTTCAGTGTGCATTACTATTAATAGGTCCCACATCATTTCATATGTTTCAGAACCATGTACTGTATTTCCTGTGAACAGTTCATTTCCTTTACCCATTTTTTTCCTGTTGGACTGTAGTTTTTTCCTTATTGATTTGTAGAAGTCCTTTGGTTTTTAAAGAACATTAGCACTCATCTACAACATGAGTTGCAAATTTCTTTTGAAAATTTTTTGCCATGCATAGTTTTTAAATTGATTTGTAGTTGATATATAATATTATATTAGATTCAGGCATATGACATAGTGATTTAACATTTATCTACCTTATGAAGTGATCACCATAAATCTAGTTATCGTCTGTTAGCATTCAAAGTTTTACATACTATTACCTACATTCCCAACACCGTACCTCATATCCTCATGTCTTATTTATTTTATAAGTAGAAGTTTGTATCTTTCAATCCCCTTCTCCTATCTCACCCATCCTCCCACTCTTTCCCGCTGGCAACCACCATGGTTCTCTGTATTTGAGTCTGTTTCTGTTCTGTTTACTTATTTTTCTTTGGAGTCCACATATAAGTGAAATAATACGGTATTTGTCTTTGTCTGACTTAATTCACTTAGCATTATACCCACTAGGTCCATCCGTGTTGTTACAAATGGCAATATTTCATTTTTCTTTTATAGCTGAGTATTATTCCATTGCGAGATAGATCTATAGGTCTAGATATAGACCTATATCTTTAATCCATTGATGGGCACTTAGGCTGTTTCCATATCTTGGCTATTATAAATAATGTTGTGGTGAACATAGGGATGTAGATATCTATCCAAAGAGTATTTTCTTAGTCTTTGGATAAATACCCAGAAGTGAAATTTCTAGATGCTAGATGATATGGTTGCTCCATTTTTAATTTTTTGAGGACCCTCCATACTGTCTTCCACAGTGGCTGCACCATTTTACATTCCTACCAACAGTACACAAGGCTTCCCTTTTCTCCACATTCTTGCCAATGCTTGTTACTTCTTATCTTTTTGATAACAGCTAATCTAACGGGTGTGAGGTGCCATCTTTTGCGGTTTTGACTGGTGTCTCTGTGATGAGGAATCATGTTGCGTATGCCATGTATACTTTTTGATGTTACTTTAGTTGAATTTATCAATCTCTTTTTAAAAAAGCTTTTAGTTTTTGTCTCCTATTTAAAAATACTCTCTCTTATGTTTTTTGTAGTATCCAGTGATTTCATTTTTAAAAACTAGATCTTTTATCATCTGAAATTTATTTCAGTAAAAAGTGTGAAATTAGTAATCCGACTTTGGTTTTTTAGTATGGTTATCCAGCTGTCCCAGTAAGAAACCCCATCATTTGCCCTTCTGATTTGAAGTACTTCCATTATTATCTACTCAAGGGCCTGCGTTTGGCTCCATTCCTGACCTTTATAATCTGTCACCTGTTCTACTGATCCATCTGTTTATGTTCCAGTGCCATGCAGTTTTCATTATCGTAGCTTTGTAATTTAGAATTCTTGGTAGGTTAGGTGGCCCCTGCATGGCTTCTTTTTTTAACCTCATGTTCATGACTCCAACTTATAGGAATGCTTTTGGCATTTTCCCATTGAGCATTAGGTCCCTAATGGTTTTTTACTTCATGAAGACCCTTTTCAATTCCCACGTAGAATGATTCTTGCCCCATTGTTTGTGTGGTAGGTTGTGTCAAACTTCAGATTACGCCTTGTGAAAGGTCTCTAACTACAAAGGCCTTCATTATATTGGGCAGACATTGCCTCCTGATGACTTCCACTCGTTTGCCTTCTGAAACAACAGAAGAGGGAACGGTCTCATTTACCATAGCCTTTCAGACTTCTGTGGGTCTCCTTGAAAGTTTCTCTCCGCTTTACATCCCTGGAGTTTACCAAATGTCCTTTGTCCTACCAGTGGAGAGAGGAGCAGCTGAAAGTCTTTCAAAGACCTGCTGAGCACAGAGAGGTGGGATTGTACTCCCCCGCATGCTTATGCTCCACCGGCAGTCTGCTAGTTGCCGATGCATCAGGGTTTCTAGATGCTTCCTTGCCCTCACCTTCCTGAAAACTGCACATATACAGCCGTCCCTTTATGCTGCACTATGGCACTTGTAGGGAGAGTTCCACACTTATGACCCAAAGTGAGACCATCCGACTCACATTTCTTACTGTCTTTTGAATTTTACTATTGGCTTTAGACTTCACATAGTCAGATCAGTCATAGTACTGATGAGGCCAACATCCCTCTTACCTAAGCACCAACAACTTGCTGTGTTTCCATGTGTTGTGTAATCACTTACCTCAGTTTGGACATTCTGTGAATCTGGGCCCTCCTGCAAACTACGCTTTGAATAAGTCATGTGGATTCAGTTGCAGTCATCATGTTTTTGTTTATGAAATTAAAAAAAAATTATCATCTGTGGAAGAGTGCTACTCTTCAGATTTCAAATTCCAAATTATTAAGAGTTTTTATTTGTTGGGGCGCCCGCGTAGCTCAGTTGGTTAAGCATCTGACTTCGGCCCAGGTCATGATCTTGCGAGTTCGTGAGTTTGAGCCCTGTGTCGGGCTCTGTGTTGACTGCTCGGAGCCTGGAGCCTGCTGCAGATTCTGTATCTCCCTCTCTCTGCCCTTTCCCTGCTCACACTCTGTGTCTCTCCCTTTCTCTCTAAAAAATAAATAAACCTTAAAAAAAAAGTTTTTATTTGGCTACAAAGCAAGGAAAGCTAATATGAGGACTTTTATGACATTCAAGTGATGAGGTCAGACAAGTAAAAAGACATGGAGGTAAGCCATTTGTATGTGAGATTTTTTGCTTTGTTCTTGTTGCTGGAGCAAAACATGGCAACTTGTCACCAATAAAACTCTATGACATTTCACATTGCTTTTGTGCTCATGCCTAGTGCTTTTATTTCACAGATGCAATGAGGGCATTGTGCATATCTGTCAAGTCTGCATGACCTGTTCACGTACTGAAAGCAGGATCTGATCCCATACTCTGACTTCAATACCATGTAAACCTTTATTCTTTAAATGAGTGGCAAGACACAGGATGCAGTTGACTATATATATGGAATTCTTTCCTTGACAAACTTTATAAAAATTAAATGCAAACACTTCCCCCAAATCAGTATTTTTGGTATTTAACAACCTCATTGTTATGAAATGAAGCCAGCATGTTTTATCCCTTCTCTGGAGTTAAAATGTCCTTACCTAGTCTTGCTAAATTCCCCTCAGGCTTCAGGGTAACAGGGTCCGGGCACATAAGTGATTGATAGACATTTATTTAATGAGTGAATAAAGTAAATTCAGTACAGGCCCAAGTGTGCTTACTGAGGCAATAATTTTACTGCTTATTATAATTAATGTGCTTTTAAAACATCTCTTTAGTCATCAAATCAAATAAGATAAGCAATACATTCACCCTAGAATAATATTCTAGATACTTGTCAGGAATTACGTTCTCAATCATAGGACGTGGGTTTTCATTAACTAACTGAGGCATAGTTAGTTGTCTGTGAACATGTGGCTCATCGATCCTCTGTGCATCTGAAGATAGTGCTTGCAAAGGGCTGGGTCAGGTGGTAGGTTCTGAAACAATGACCAATAACATTTGAGCAGTGTCCAGCGGGCTCTTCCAGACAGGGCACTGAATAGCATATACACAAATAGACCCAGTCTGCTCCCGTTCTCTGTCCCCTTCTTTCTGAGGAAGATAGCGGTGTTTTTTCACTTTTAGACATAGTGAGGGAGGGTATTGTTACTTTGTCCATATTTTCTGCTTTTAAAAACTTTTTAGTTAGTTCGTTTTCTGAATCCATGATGCTTTCTCCTTTTTCTGATTCTCCATGATGTTCTCTAAGGCAGGTACTGAGAAGTGAAATACATTACAGAAGTAGAGGTGACCTGAAAAAAACCTTTGATTCAAACACTTTTGTAGTACATTTATTTATTTATTTATTTATTTTAAATTTTTTCTTTTTTAGCGTTTTTATTTTATTTTTTGAGAGACATAGAGACAGAGTGTGAGCTAGGGAAAGGCAGAGAGAGAGAGGGACACAGAATCCAAAGCAGGCTCCAGGCTCTGAGCCATCAGCACAGAGCCTGATGCGGGGCTCGAACTCACAGACGGTGAGATCATGACCTGAGCTGAAGTCGGCCGCTCAACCGACTGAGCCACCAGGCGCCCCTGTAGTACATTTATTAATAACAAACACAAAGAAAAACAAAAACAAACAAGCAAACGGATTAAAAAATCCTATTCTTCTGAGAATGAGCAGGAAGGGTATTGTACCATTGTTTTTGCTGACCATAATCCAGATCCATATCTCCGGGGAACAAGGCCCTGGTACTAGCACTCAGATTAGGAATTCTTTCCCTAGGAAGGAACCTAACTCGTAACTTTCCCCAAAGCATCTTCGAATAGAGGCTGAAAAAAAGGGCACTTGTGTAATTTATTTGCAGACATACTCTAGGGCATGCTATCAAGCAGTTCAAAGGGAGTAGAAAAGAGGCACAAACTACTTCAATTCCCCGACAAGTTCTGAGAGTTCTGTGTTCAAATCCAGCAAGTCTATATGTGTTTACATGGTTGGGCTGTTGTAAGCCCGCTGCCAATTAGATACTGCCACCAGCTGTTTATCTTAATGTACATGGGAGATTTAGAAACAGCAACTTTGGGAATTTTATTTGGCAGTTAGAACTCGCTTTTCTTGCTGGGACTAAGCTTGCTTTACAAGATATTGTCTTCTAGGGGCACCAAGGCAGATCAGTCAGTTAAGTGTCTGACTCTTGATACCAGCTCAGGTTATCATCCCAGGGTCATGGGATCAAGCCCCGCATCTGGCTCTAAGCTGACAGTGAGCCTGCTTGGGATTCTCTCTCTCTTTTCTCTTCCTCTCTCTCTCTCTGTCTGTCTGTCCCTTCTCTGCTCGCTCTCTCTCTGAAAATAAACCAATAAACTTAAAAAATATTTTTAAAAGATATTGTATTCTTTAGCGATCTTCTGTTTCTATAACTTGACTGGCTTTTGTGTGATGGCCATGTACAAAATCATCACTCACCTTAAGTTTTCCACTCTTCTGAATCTGCTAATTAGATAATTAGGATCCTTGGTATTGTAGATTGGTTTAACATCATCTTAATCCAGAAGTGCCCTCTTAGGCAGAAATTGATAAAGAAAATAATATATTCTTAGAGACTCATTAACCACAAAATTAGTCTGTTTTCTGATTTTTAAAAATGTTTGGTTCAATTCAAAGAGCATCCTGGAAGGCATATCTAGGACAAAATTTGACAAAGGTAGAAGTGATTTGATAAAGTAATCTTAGTGGACTATACATATTTTGTAGAATCTGGCTTGCTAACTCAGCGGTCACCAAAAGGGAAAGATAAGTTATTTGTTGTTAATAAAAAATGTCGATTCATTCCAGGATTGAAATATAAGTTGCTTAGCGTGTGACCTGACATTTAAAATTATTTTTCTTTTGTGTTTAGATCCTTCTCTGGAATTAAAGGACTCCAGCTGAAAGTTAACCTCCAACCCAATGACAATTACTTTTTCTACGTGAGAGCCATCAATGCGTTTGGGGCGAGCGAGCAGAGTGAAGCTGCCTTCATTTCCACCCGAGGTACTTTCTGTTTCATACACAGAGAACTATTTCCAAGCAGTTCCATTTCTTTCCTTCTAACACTTAGAGAAGGCACTCTAGAAGGCCACTCCTTAAAGCCCCAACCTCTTGGCCGTGCTAGGTTTTTGGCATGAGGACCCAACATTGGTCAAAGACCAAGATGTTTCTTTTAGATTTCTGGTTTAAGAGGTTCTCAACCGTGGCTACCCATTAGCCATCAATCATAGTACTTAAAAACTACTGATGATGGGGCCTGACTCATGATCTAACTGATCTGGAGATGGAGATGGGTTCTGACATGTGTTTTTAATCCCCCCAGGTGATTCTTGTTTGGCTCTGAATGTGCCATAATTAGTGGGCATGTTTTAAGTGTGTCGGGGACAGTGGGATGGGGATATTCTTATTTTATTACACTGTAAACTCTATAAGCAAGCTTCCGGTCTCATTCTTCTGTTTATTTCTGGTGCCTAGCACATAGTTTGTGCCAATTAATGTTTGTTGAATAAATGAATAACTCAAGGAAGTGATAAAGCTGTTCAATAACATTTTGGAGAAAATAGGCAAATGATGCCAATAAAAATGCTTGGCTGCCCTCAATTATTGTGAAAAGAGAGAAATGGAAAGGTGATCATTTTCTTACCTTACCTGTAGACCCAAAGATGGCAGAAGATTGAGGGCGGTACATTAAATGATTTGCTTAACCAGCAAAAACTTGTGCACATGCCTTGTTTGTGATGTGGTCAGGGCCAGCCTGATGTTTGCAGGGGAAGACAGGAGGGCTGCCTGCCCAGAAGTATTTCCGCTCCAGTCCTACTATGGTGCCTGTATCTTCCACGGTTAGAACCATTCCCTTGGCTTACATCAGTGCATCTTCAGACTTTAATGTGCCCACGAATCTCCGGAGGAGCCTATAAAAATGCAGATTCTGGTTCAGGAGGCCCAGGATGGGCCGAGAGTCTAGCTAGTTTCCAGGTGATTTAGATATTGTTGGCCTGAGGAGCGCACTTTGCATGGCAGAGGGAGCTCCAGTACAGGAGGCGACGCGGACCACAACACAGGTGCGGGCAAGCGGCCGCAAGCCCTCAACAGGCCTTGTCATGGATGAGATTTTCAGCTGTGGATCTGAAGACACTGAGCAGGGCATTTTGATGGCAGGGGAGAGGGAGGCTGCGGTCTGAAACTCGGGGCTTGGCTTAGGCACAGCACTTACTACCGTGGTAATGTTATAATCCTATTTTCACGACTGCAATAGGAACCCGATTTCTACTGTTGCGAGAAACGGCTCATCCCGCCCTGCAGATTTCCTCAGATGGGACAGTGATCAGCTTCGCTGAGAGGAGACGGCTAACAGAGTAAGTGGAGTCTTCTGAGAGGTGTCTCTCTGGTGTGGCCCACGCTCTTGGTTTAACGGACATGCCTGGGAGTATGGTATCGAATATCCACACGAGCACACCCATACGGTTCAGTTACGGCTGGTCACTAGGGAGAAAGTGACAGTAGTTCCTAAGTTGGAGCAAGTGTCAGTATTGCAAACACAAGCACAGGTGGTTTTGTTTAAAAACATAGGCTGTTTTCAGGTACCATCTCTGACTTAATGAAAAAAGAGTCTAGGCTAATTCTTCTGTTATTTTCAATAGCAGACCAGGTTTTGAAGAGGGAAGAATGACATTTTGTTGAGTTTCTGCTTCTGGCCACATGTAGGACATTCAGATTTTCAGACTTTCTTGTCCATCCCCACCCAGGAGCTCCCACAAAAAGGAGTCCTAGAGACCCAAAAGCTGAGGGCCCTGTGGGGAGACGGCTCTTCGATTTGCCTGCAATCTCTCCTGGTCATTGTGAGGGGCAAAATGGTCAAATGGGATTAAGTATGTGAAAGGCTTTTGAAAAGTGTAACACATGTGAGACCCAGGCGGCTGGCATCGGTGTGCCCTCCGAGCAGCTGCCAGCAAGCTCTCAGTCCCGCACTGAGCAGTGACCAGCATGGTATTCGCCTTTGGTGGCTCTTCACCCGTGCATGGCCCAGCTTAGGCGCCTGCTGCTCCTGGAAGTCTTCCTGGGCCCTAGTGCCCTTTGATCTTGACTGAAAAGGTCTGAACACAGGTGGATTGTTCGTTAGCCACTCCTTCTTGAATAATCCTCGAGGAGCAGCCCTGTCTTCTGCATCTTTGAATCCCAGGAATCTAGCATGGGGCCTGGAACATTGTAGATGCTAAAAAATACACAAATAAGTGAATTCAAAGGAAAAAGAGATTTAAGAAATAGATTGGGCTTTTCTTTTTTAGATTTTTCAAAAGAGCAAAAGAAAACAAATAGACTGGAAGTTGGTAAGAGATTGTAGAAGGTAACTGATGGTAACTGTAATGTATTTCATAGCCCTCTATTTATTATTAACTTGAAAATTAGCTCATAAATATCAGGCAGCCAGGCTTTACTCAGAGAACAAGGGCCTGTCAGTATCCACCTCTTTGAAAGGAGGTTGTTGGATAAAGACACGAGGAAGTGAAATACATTCTTTTGCATTAATCATTTTCTCATCTGTTAAAAAGGAGAGGGTGCTGACTGAATATTAATACTGCTTAAATTAAAAATGGTTCCTTGCTGTCTCAGCCATTTCAAAGCAGGATTGAGCACCTCATGCAAACAGGGTCACCCATCAGCAGTTGAAAGTGCTTGGGTTCATTTCACAGTGTCTGTTATAAAAATAGCTAAAGGTGAGACAAAAGGAGACCTTTCAACAACCTCTCAGGTGCCCCTACTACAATCCAAAGAGGCCAGAGTCTCAGAGACTATTGACCACAGCTTCTACAAAGCACACTCATCACTCCTGATCAGTTCTACACTCTTCGCTGGCCTCATTGGCTGTCTCGCCATTCAAGAGCCCCACCTCGTTTGGTCTCTGTGCCAGTAAGGTCAGCAAACACGGGAACTCATTGTTAAAGAAGATTTTGCAGACTCCTCCCCTACCTCCTCCTCCTTCTCTTCTTCCTTTCTTCAAGTTTTGGGAAAAAACTTTGCAAGTTACCTTCTCTTGGACCTCCCCACCTGCCTCCCTTGTATTTCCTCACTCTACCTGAAAGCAGAGATGGTGCCGTGTCTTTTTTTCCTGCCATTATTCTAATTATTTCCTGATGCATATGGTATGTGGCAGCGGAAATATGTTGAATGCATGTTGAGAATTCGTGCAGTTCTGTGGCAATCAGATCAAAGTTGGGGGCACAATGGACAACAAATATCTTTAGTCAAATTCCAGCAGTTTCCAAGGATAGAATCCTGCCTAAACCGTGTGTGACTTTGTGAATGTGGATGTTAGGGAGATAAAACCTGGTGATACCTGCGCTAGGCTTAACTTGATCCACTTTGTCTGCAGAATCCCCTCAGTGCTGGGTGAGGAACTGCCTGCCTGTGGCCAGCATTACTGGGAAACCACGGTCACAGACTGCCCCGCTTACCGACTTGGCATCTGCTCCAGCTCGGCTGTGCAGGCTGGTACCCTGGGACAAGGGGAGACTTCGTGGTACATGCACTGCTCTGAGCCACAGAGGTAAGCCGGAGTCCTACCTTCCCTTCTTGGTCAAAGTGTCATGAGTTGCTGTGTAGGCAGAGGTCTCCGAGGCACCTAACAAATAGTATCCTACTTCCCTGTTCAAGTCTGAGCCGACAGAAAAAGAAAACAAAAGAGACAACTATATGAAGACCAAAATATTAGTTTGATTACCGAGGGAGCCAGTTTTAGTGAATGTGGTTCATACCTGAGGGAAAGGAGGTTTCTTACATTGAACCCTATTAAAAGTCTCTCACCCAGCCACACCAGCTTCCCCACCCTACACAGCAGTCAGTCCCTGGAAAAACAAAGAAGGAAGTATGTTTCATTGGGAAGCTCATTCTCCAGAGATAGGGAAAAGCAAGGGACCTCAGGCCATGTATGGCCAGTTTTTCCTTCTAAACTTACCCCAGGATGGAGGAGGCGACAAGGGTAGTACTAAAAACTCCCTCCACAGAGGAGTCAACAGGAGTGAGAAAAGAAGTGAGTCCCCAATACCCCTCTCATGGTCCATATCAGGAATTGGCAAACTATAGCCCACAGGTCAAATAGGACCACTGCCTGTTTTTGTAAAATTTTATTAATAGTGTTATTGGAATACAGTCATGCTCATTGATTTACATATTGTCTGTGGCTACTTTTGCACATGAGTGGCAGAGCTGACTAGTCGTAACAGCAACTAAATGACCCCCAAAGCCTAAAATATTTACTATGTGGCCCTTTACAGAAAAAGTTTGCTAACCGTATTAGTTGTAGTTTTGTTTCGTTAGTTAATGTGTGAACTATAACCTGTGTAGTCTCAGAGAGATGAGGCAAGCATGGAATGATCCGAATATGCCCACAGGGTGGTCTTTATCAGAAACCTGACTTTAGTCCTGGCCCCATCCTTGATTAGCCTCCTGTTGGCTACTCACTGGAAGCCAGTGAACCCTTCAAGCATACCTCATAGGCCTCATCTATCTTGTCAGGGGACAGGGATGCCTGGTCTGCTACATTTTTGGGTTGTGAGGCTCACATGAAGTCAGGTACAGGGAAGAGTCTTGACATTGTAAAGTATCAGGAAAATGTGAGGCATTATTCAAATGTAATGCTTTAAAAAGGAAGCCTTCAGTGCTCACAAGTTCCCAGAAAAAGGCCCACAGATTGGGATTTTGCATATCTCCGGCTGCACATTTCTCCCCGTATTCCCACTTGACAGAGTTTGATTTTCTGACATGGTTCATGAGGACACTATCTCCAAGAGCTATTTAAAGTCACATTTCATCAAGTCAGAGCAATTATGATAATTGATGTTCATTGCTGTGCAATGCTTAAGGGCCTAGCCCCTGCCCAGAGTTTAAAATCTCTCAAACCCAGAAATTATAATGAGTAGATTTAGGGCCAGAACCCTAAGTCTTCGATTTCATGAAAATTTCCTTAGGCACCTGAATCTTTTTATTCATTTATTTTTTAACACTTTTTAAAAAGTTATTTATTTGTTTTGAAAGAGAGGGAGAGAACACTATCTAGGGAGGCATAGAGAGCGAGAGAGAGAAATCTCAAGCAGGCTCCACACAACCAGCATGGGAACCATATGTGGGGCTCGAACTTAACAACTGTGAAATCATGACCTGAGCTGAAATCAAGAGTCAGATGCTTTACCAACTGAGCCACCCGGGCGCCCCAACCCTTGAATCTTTAAAGCCCCCAAACCGTAGATTAGCCTCCAGTAACAAATTTCTAGACTCTAGAAAACAGAACTGTATCTTGTCAGCAGGTTCAACAAGCTTGATCCTCAGCTCTTTCAGGCCCAGGGTAGGCTTTGTGGGTTCTGGGAGGAGGAGTGTGCCTGTCCATGTGGTCACAGAACAGAGAGGTCAGGCCTCGGGTACCTTCATTTCATGTATCAAATAGAGCACTGCCAGAACCACTGTAGCTGACGCACCTCTGTTTAACTTTTCTGGCTTCACAATTTTACACCAAAGTGTATTACTCTTGATGCTACTTGCATAGAATCAAGCTTTAAGATGTCACAAGTAGAAAAGAGAAATAGAGAAAGTCTGAGGACATAGAATCAACTGGACTTCTTCCAGGTCTTTCGTCATGTCCCTTGCTTTTTTTGCTCAAAAATCTACGAACGTCTAGAGTGGTGTTAGCATTCAGGTGGGACCAGAGTCAAGACAGGAATCCAGGAATAATATGGCCACAAAGAGGGATGAGGAGACTCAAGGAGAGTAACCACCACGACCAAAAGGGGCTGGACTCAGTCTGGGCCAGTAGTAAGATTCACAGGGGGTGGACCCACTGGGACATGGGAGCCCCAGTACAGCAGTTTCAGGGTCACACGGGTGTCTAGAAGTAAACTTCCAGATGATCTTTGTTTGAACAGACACCTGCAGTCCCAAGAAGGGGTAAGCAAAAGCCGGGCAGGGAATTGAGCCCCATGCAGACAGGCTTGGTTTGGGGCAAGAGCGCAGGCTGGAGAAGGAACCAATGTGCTGGATAGGAAATGGAGGTGGAAGCAGGGCAGAGCAGGGCAGATTCCAGGCCCTGCAGAACTGGTGCAGACAAAGCTTCAAGGAATATCTCTCCCTCTTTGGCCTCTGTGGTGGGGACTGGCTCGGGGACTGGCTCAGGGACTGACTGGGGCTGGGTTGGTGAGCACCAGCGGCCTTCTAAGCAGGGCTTGGAGAAAATGGCTCATTAGGGCATTCAGAACCCTTTAGACCAGGGGTGTGCAATCAAACATTCTATGAAGATAGAAAATGGTGTCACAGATGGCTTTTGAACACTTGAAATATGGCTGGTAGGACCGAAGAACCGGACATTGAATTTTGTATCATTTTAATTTTAACTTAAGCGGCTGCATGTGGCTAGTGGCAGTTATGATTGACAGGGCAGGTCTAGTTCCTAGCCCCTGACTTTACTTATTCATGTAGTGTCCTCAAAGTCACTCATATGCCCCCTCCGAACCTGTTGGACAGATGGTGATAATCTCTATGACCAAGGGGCTCATTCTGCCACTGCTTCCGCTGTCCCTACTGGTTGGATCCTCTCTCCTTCTTTCCCACCTATGTCCAATTCCAACTGTTCCTTTTCGCTGAATATGAGCCCATCTGCTCCCAAAGCCTTCTAGAGGAGCCCCAGCCTACTCTGCTGCTTCCAGTCACTGCCACATGCTATCTTGGTCTTCTCTGCGGCTTCCAGAGGTTCATATTGTTCTGTCAGATCTCTCATTAGCAAGGCATTGAAAAGGTCCTTTATCATTGTGTATGCCTTGCTTACTTTCCCATCCCTGCGAACCTCTGCTGTCTCACATGCTCTTTATTCTGCAGAGAAGTTGCCAGCTTGCCATCCCCGAAACACACCTATATTCAAGCTTCTGGGCCCTTAAGACTGACGTTACATAGGCCTTAAGGGTCCTTGGCTTTCTCTGCCTCACCAGTGCCCCTGTGCTTCCACTCCTCAGACCATCCCCACAGATCTTTCCCTCATCTCTTCTATTTCATTTTTTCCCTTCCCCCACTTTCAGGGCCCCAGCCTCTGTTTCTAAGACTCCCAGGAGAAAACACCAAGTTTGGGTTACTTTTTGTACAGAGAAATTTAGCCTCTTCTGTTGAGCAATTTCCCCTTCCTAGCCGGCTCTTGAACCTTTCCTTTAACAACCAAACAGGTCTATTAAATATGTTTATAAACACTTTACCAGTCTCTGCCATGAGATGGAGCCTCACCCCTAGGCCACTTTTAAGTGATCAACAGAGTTTTCCTCCATGGTCAGAAGAGTCTGTGTTCCCCAAGGGCAAGGTCGGTACTCCATGGTCCTTCATAGCCCCCAGAGGGCCTAGTAAAGTGCTGGACTCACAGATAGGCCCAAGGAATACTTGTCGAGTTGAATTTATTTGAATTGAAGAGAGAAATTACAGACAACCCCACCCTGGGCTGCAAGGCTGAAAAAAACATTCAGAAGATGAAAAGGAAAGTTGGTCTGGGGTGGGGGGGCATATATAAAGGATGAAGTTGGGCAAAAAAATGAAATTTTTTCTTAACTTCATAAAGGCCCTTATGTAAGTTACTTTAAAAATTTCGAGCTGTGAAATTAATACATTTTATGGAAGGCAAGCCTGCAGTACTTTTAAAAATACATGGCAGCCTCAAAGGAGTTTTATTCAAAAGAATGACACACCATGAATGCGGTAGTTAAAACATGTGGGCAGCTGGGAAAGAATTAGAATGTTGAGAAAAATCACAAGGGAGGCATATGCTGGTTATTCTGGGACCGCCTCCTAATGCAGAAGGAGCAAAATTATTAAAAATGTTCATCTGTTGAGATGAGCTATGCATTTTAGCACCTAGGAGGGACCTGGTTAAAGGGATTGGGATAACATTATTGCAACTCATTATCGCGTAGTGAAATTAATAACTGAAGAATTGGTTATCACCAAGGGATCTTCTTCACCATGGTCTTTCAAGATTTCCAGTTGTTAATTTCCCGTTCTATTTCATTTCAGGTATACGTTCTTCTACAGCGGCATTGCGAGCGACGTTCATGTGACAGAGCATCCCGCCAGGGTGGGCGTTCTGCTGGACTACAACAACCAGAGGCTTCTGTTCATTAATGCCGAAAGTGGACAGTTGCTCTTCATCATCAGGCACAGGTTTAATGAGGGCGTTCACCCTGCCTTTGCCCTGGAGAAACCTGGAAAATGTACTTTGCACCTGGGGATTGAGCCCCCCGATTCTGCAAGGCACAAGTGATTGTTGGCTTTCAGAGTTTGCAAGAGGAACAATTCAAATGTTGGGGGTGTATTTTTCTTCCCTTGGGGTGCTATACATTCAAAACGTCTCTCATACATTCACACTAATGACAGCTGCATGCACAACGATCAGCACATGAGCAAAACCACCCAGGAAACCTTGACTTTTAAGGTAGCGTGTGAGTAAAGACGTAGAAAAAACGACCTCCACCTTTGCTTTATATATGTGTGAGTTCTCCCCTAAATTAAAAGGATTTATACCTGACTTGGGAACAGAGAAGTGGTCTTCCACCTGTTTTATCCTCAACGGACAGGTCTGAGGGAAGGAAAGGTTGTGTTACATCTCTGACAAGAAATACAGACTTTTCTGTAAGAAAAATGTCGCCTCACTCCACTAACGGCTGTTGAATTCTAATCATTAGAGAAGGTGTTTTCACTGTTCAAAGTTGATAATGAACTCTTTTGTAATAATTTGCACCGTAGAATATGAGTCTCTTTTCCCTGAAATTTTAATGTAGACAAGAGTTAGGTTTTAGAAACTTCCATTTTGCTAAATAAATGGCTAGAATCTATAAAACAAAACATGTTATATGAACTTATTATATATAACTTATGAGCCTGGTGTCTCTGGACTGGGACAGACTGCCGAGTAAATGCTTCAGTGGGTTGTGTCACGACTAACGTTCACATAAGAATTTTACATGCGTCTTTTAAAATCTAAACACTTTTATCCCATACTTACAGTCAACTACAGGAAGCTGGGAATCTCTTTTTGCCAAAATGAAATGGTTGGTCATTTTTAGACACTATATTGAAATCTCTTGAAATCTTCCTAAAATACGTGTGCCAAGTTGGTGAATCTAGAAGGCGTTTTGAGATGATTGCTCTTGTTTTCAATAATGTAAATACTGTTATCTTATTTATAGATTTTTTTAACATTATGAATTCATTTCTTTCTTTTCTTGAATTAGGAAATAATATCCCACTTTTGAGATCTGTTCTAAATTCTCTTGATTCACAGCTAGAAAATCCAAACTGGATCTGTAACTGTATTGGTAGAGTCCCTCCAAAGCAAAGCCGTCACAACTCTGCTTTAAAATGAGAGCAGTGGGGCACCTGGGTGGCTCAGTCAGTTAAGCAGCTGACTACAGTTCAGGCCATGATCTCATGGTCTGTGAGTTTGAGCCCCGCGTCGGGCTCTGTGCTGACGGCTCAGATCCTGGAGCCTGCTTCAGATTCTGTGTCTCCCTCTCTCTCTGCCCTTCCCTTGCTCACGCTCTGTCTCTATGTCTCTCGAAAACAAAAAAATAAAAAAGCTAAAAAAAAAAATTTTTTTTTAAATGAGAGCAGATACCGGCAAGATGGATACTTAGTGAAATAGGAGGAACAATGTACTGCTTTGTTGAGAATGTTCTCTTCACTTTTGTCAAGGCTTAAAAGTGTTACCATCAGGTTCTGACTCATCAGCAACCCATGGGCATTATTACTTTTTTGGTGAGAATGTCATGTAATTAAAAACAGGCACAGTAGTAGCAACCACATGAATTTTAGAATTTGTCTCAGCTTGGGTTCTTCCAAAAGTAGACCTGGAGATAAAGATTTAGTGCTAGTTGTTTACACAGAAGGGATTCTGGGAAGCACATGGGAGGAAGTGGGGATAGTAAGACAGGAAGGGGGAAGAGCCAATAAAGGTCATGTTTCATGAGTGGGTTATTTCCACTCTGAGCAACTGGGGCTCACTTGTGCTGGGAGCATCCTGGAAACCACTCAGAAAATGCCGGAAGCTGGCATTTAACCATTCTGTCCGATCCTTGTTGGTTGAGGGTTGACCCAGGGGACATTAAGTTCCCACCTCCCCCCCCTTTTCCAGGTTGTGTTCCTTGCAAACTCCTGTGATCCCCCAGAAAGCTGCCAGACAAAGGAAATGAGAAAGAAAGTCACCTCATGCAGAATTGTCAGTGAACAACTGCTAACGCAGCTGCTGGTGCCCTCAAGTGACCTGGGGGTGAGTTGGGGGTACATGCGACAGGGCACCAGCAGCATCTGCCATCAAGTTGGCAGCTCCGGTATAAAGGGGAGAGTCAGAATCATGGGAAGAAGTAAGGTGGAAGCTTGATTCAGGTCTTTCTGGGTTTTAACTCAAATTCTTTAGTTATGTGCCTTTCAGAATAATTGTAAACATCAGATTAAATAAGCATGTGAAATGTCCCAGCATTTTGTAGTTTATAAAACATCCGCACAAGGGACTCTGGAGATCCCCTTTTAGGCCAACCCTCCATCACATCCCATGAGCGGTCTTCCCGTATCTGACCCCATGGTCAGGAGATCCCTGTTTCAGCTGCCTCTGTCTGTTGACGGATAGATTTCCAGTGGGTGGGTTTCTAGGGAATTATTCCAGTGGAGACAAGCAAAGTGAAGTTAATGCTTTTTCCTTACATCCTCAAGCAATTCTTTCCTCCTGGCCCTTCTTTTGAGTCCATTTTTTCTTCTTCTTGTCCTCCCTACTGACATAACATAAACCCTCAGAGCAAAGAAAGGAAGTCAGCAAATTTCATCAAAATCGCTCCTCGGCAAATCTGTCAGCAGTTCTTATTAGTTTAGTAACATGTATAGCTCATACATTATCTCTTTTAATCTTCATCAGGACCTTGCACAGTAAAAATCATTGCCATTTCATAGATGAGGAAACCAGTCTCAGAGCAGTTAAATAACTAGTTCACACTCACAGCCGGCAGGTGGCAGAGTGTGGATTTAGATACAGCTCAAATCCTGAGCCAGGAGAATAAAATGGTATTTCATTTTGTATCAGAGATAATTTTTTTCCATATATATGTGATTTGTGAAAATTACATGCGTGTGTATATACATACACACTCTCCCCTGTACACCTGTACGTATGCAGGCAGACATTCATACACAGATCTTTTCTTCCCTCCTGAACTGACTTCCTTCCCGGATGTCAGTTTTGTTGTTGATGCTGTCTTGGGTTTTCCTTTGATTCCTTCTTCGGTACCGATGACCTTAATTAGGATTCCAAAGAGTTTGTAACATTTTGTTTGTGAAGAAAAGACTTTAATGCATGAAACCACAGTGCTTCCGCTCAGAGGTATAGGGCCAAAATAAAGGGAGTTTGTGGGAAAAAGAAGAGGAAATGAGGATTAACACTATGGTCCTTCTCTGTGGAAGGATTTTTCTACTGAAGCAAATCAAAATGCGTTCCTGCTGTTTTTCTGGAGATGCTTCCATAACATGGAACAGAACTGAAGTATCTTACTTCATCACACCCACTTACAAAATTGTGTGCCTTAAGCACCAAATATTAACATTCTCCCATCAGAAGCATCCTTCAGGCCCCAGAGTGGCCTGTGTTGGAAGTCACTTCTCATCTTTATTGTGTTAATTAACTACCAATGATCTCAAGTGTTCAACTGCTGAAAGAACTTGAAAGGACTCAAGCAATTCATATTCACGGAAGAGCTTCATCACAGGCAAAGGATATAGTACAGCTACACAGAGGAAGGAAGGTTAAGCCTTCAAGGACTTCTGGTATTTCAAGTGCAGCCTTGTTTGTGCTCCCACCATTGGGTTGCACATTCTGCACAATATCTCCAGGCCTCAGACTACCACCAGTATGCATGTGAAGCATTGTGATACCAGGAAGCCCAAGTTTTGTTTGTAGTCATCTTGGGCCAGTGAACTGGTCACATAGGCACTTTCCAGCTATACAACTAGCCCTAAGTGTTGAAGCTCACTTCTCTGTCTCCTGCAGCCTCCACCAAAACAAATGCAAATCATCAATCTGATGATGATTACTAAGTGATACTGATGGACTTTCATTCTGCAGTTAAACAACCCGTGGATCCATGGTTACAGAATGTCACCTTTTTTTTTAATGCTTTGTTTAATTATGAGAGAGAGAGAGAGCACAAGCTGGGGGGGGCAGAGAGAGAGGGAGACATAGAATTTGAAGTAGGCTCCAGGCTCCAAACTATCAGCACAGAGCCTGATGCAGGGCTTGAATTCATGAATCTCGAGATCATGACCTGAGCCGAATGCTTAACCAAATGAGTCACCCAGGCGCTCCATTTATTTTTAGTTAGTAGATTCCATGACCACATCCAAGGATCAATAGTTCTGTGGATATGCATGCGATCAAGTAAGACTAGCAAAAAGGAGCCCATGCTGGGCACTTACTGTCCTGTGTTCCTGAGCTCAACCGCTGGGGAGCGTTTGAAGAGTAATAATAGCAAGAGCCAAGTTCATCCCCTCATGTTCCTGATATGGTGATTGGCAGAGAGTGATCCCAGGCACATCCCTGACTTGAATGACGCTGGTGCGGAGTTCCAGTCCCCTTCACAGTGCAGGAGGGAACACGTTTTCTGGGTTGCTTTCTGAGGAGGATATCAACACCTCTCCTTTTCCCTTACTGTCTGCAAAGTATTTGTGATTGTGTCCCTCTTGGTGCCTCTGTTTTGGTTGTAAATGAATTCCCTTTCTGTACTGAGTTTGTTTTATCCAACTGATATCAATAATTTCAGATCCCCAAACAGTATATGAACTATAGCTTGAGAATAGATGGGGGATTAAGAATGTCTAACTTGGAGCAAAGATGATTAGGGAAGGGGATATGAGGGCTTTACAGGTTTGAAGAGTTATCTGTAAGGAATAAAGCTTGTTCTGATTTTTATACTAGGCCTGGTGGGGAGTTCCAGGGTTGACGAATTTGGTTCAAGAGAAGAAGAACGTCCATCAGTGATGATTGGCTCAGGGACATGCTGCTTAGTAGTAATGAGCACTCCGAGTCAGGCTGAACGATCGATGGCTTGGACTATTAAACATCTGTGTTCTAGATTCATGGTTTTGAAACTGTGTTCCCGATGTGTTGGGATTCCACAGAGTTGCCTGATGGCCACAGTGGGATCCAACAGGAAAACCAAGAGGGCATAAATTCTGGCTCCTGTCCTATTTCATCACAGCAGCTCAATTTTAATCTGTTTTATACATTAGGTTCATATAATAGGTCATTTGATGAAAAGATTTCCAGTAAAGTTTGAAAAGTAGATAACCATCAAGGTTCAAGTCTGAATTCTGTGATGCAGGATGACTCAAAAGTCCATAAATCCTCTATTCTTTCAGAGTACCTTTTACTTTACTATCCAATACTGATATCATATGGACTACCAGAAATTCTGTTTCCCATCCCAAATTTCCAAGAATTTCTGTAGATGATTACATTCTCCCAGTTGGCATTTCTGACCCCCTGCTTCTGAGTTCTTCATGACCTCTAGCTGCCTCACCAGTACTTCTTCATCCTTCCTTCATCCTATTTGGTCATCCCAAAACAATGACACAGTGCTCCACTGATTCCTCAAGGCAGTGCCAACACAAGGCTGACACTGGTAGTGGTTAACACAGCTTTTGCTCAGGAGTTGGGTTTAGCAAGGGAAATTTCTTCAAAGATCATGAAACAAAGTAAAGCTGAATGTGAGGCATCCAACAAACCTCGGAGCCCCTCTTGATCTCTTCCCCAGCTCAGTCTTCCAGCCATACCGAACAGACTAACTCTCCATTCTACTTTATTCTTTAAGGTTCTAGCTCCCGCTTAAAAATTTTTTTTCTGATCAGCTTGGAAAACTAGAAAATGTCAAAATACAAAAGACTGTCTTACCAATACGGACATTTTGTATAATAGAATGAGAGCAAAATGTTGCCCTCCTACCTTAGCCTCTTCCATTCTGCCCAGATTCTAGGCCTCTCTTTGCAGAACTAAAAGGGCCACTAAATCAATTCTCTAAACCAAAGAACCCTTATTTCCCAAAAATGAATTTGGCCATTACCCCTTAGAATGGTTTTAGAATTCCCTTAGTGTCTTCCTTTTAGTAGATTTGTGTAGAAGTAGGTAATTGGAGCTCCCAGACTTTGTGGTGGACTTCCTGGCACTGTGGAGGACTTTACTGCATGCTGGGCACTTCAGGAAGAATGACACCGTTCTAGAGTCAACATACTATTTGATGACTTGATAACTCAGAGGCAGTGGATAATTAGGACGAGGAAAATGGGGAAGGAGAAGCATAATTCATTCATTAATTAATTCAACACAGAGTTGAATTCAAACAACACTCAGTTGTTTACTGAGTACTTAAAATGGGCTGGGCACTCTTCTAGGCCCTAAGGAAATGGCAGTTATCAGATCAGACAAAATCCCTGCTTTTGAGGATCTAATATTCTAGTGGAGGAAGACAGACAATAAATAGATATATAGCACATCAACAGGGAGTAAGAACTAGGAAGAAAATAAGAGAATAAAGAGTAGGGGTACCTGGGTGGCTAGCATGGTTGGTTAAGCATCCGACTTCAACCTAGGTCATGTTCTTGCTGTTGCGAGTTCGAGCCCCACATCAGGCTCTGTGCTGACAGCTAAGAGTCTGGAGCCTGTTTCAGATTCTGTGTCTCCCTCTCTCTCTGCCACTTCTCCAATCACACTCTGTCTCTCTCTCAAAAATAAATAAACATTAAAAGAGTAATAGGAGGTAGGTGCTGCTATATATTTTAGGTATGATGGAAATATCTCTGATAAGATGATAGTAAAAACCTAAAGGAAGTGAGGGAATGAGCCACATAGATATCCTTGGGGGAAGAGTATTCCATGCAGAGAACAACAAGTGTAGAGGTCCTGAGGCAGGAGCTTGAGGGTGTTGGAGGACCAGTGAGGCCAGGAAGACGAGGCAAGGGGGAGAGAATGCTATGAATACAGTCACAGAAGAGCTGGGACCAGTCTGTAATGGCCTTAACAGCCAAATAAGGACTTTTCATTTTATTCTGGATGACTTTACAGAAAATACCAGTTATGGAGAGTAGACATATTGGCAATCTCAAAGAATTGGCTTTTCATGTGCGTAGGTATTATGTTTTTCAACATTAAACAGAAGATTTCATGAAGGCCCCCTAAGCTGGCTTTTGCCAACTCTCAGCTCCTGTGGGGAAAGTGCTTGGTGTAGGTAGGAGAGAAGAAAAGGTGTTTTTTGTCTCCTCCCCAGCTCTGCCCAGGAATCCTATGACTCTGCTCACTTCCTGCTTCAGGGGAGCACCCCCTGCTGACCATCTAGCACAGAACTGTGGGGGATGGGGCGGAGCTGGTGTCATAGCTGGGCTGACATTGTGCTGAACAGAGTCTGCTTGCCCTTAATGAAAAGCTGGCAACCACTAAAGATGGAGAAATACAAGCACATCTGAAGGAAATGTGCATAATTCCAACGGCATGATTTTTCAGTTACAGGGAAGATGAGCTAATGATGTCCTCTAGGGAGGCTGCCTGCGAAACAGGGCCTCATAGGTATGTATATATGTAAATGTATGTGTATGTAAATGTGCTTGTGTGTGCCTCTACATGTTGTAAATATTTCACATGTGTGATTGTGTGTATATGTGTGTATATGTGTGTGTGCACATGTGTGTGTATTAGCAGGGGTGTGTGGGGCTAGAAGTGTCTTTACAATTCAGGTGAATTGCTTTCCCATTGAAGAACTAGGAACTGGATTTGTCAGAGCTCCTAAGAGTTGTTAGGTTCACAGGGACTCACCCACATTAATCAAGCCCACAAAAGACTTATCAGTAATTTAGAACACCAATTGCTTAATTTATGGTGAGAAATCAAATTATCAAAGGGACTGACGAACGCATCTCTGCTGATCAGAGGATTCTCTCTCTAGGCCCCTGAGGAGAATTAGCATATTTTCACTGGGGGCAGCCCAATGACAGTCAAAAGATTGTTTGGTGATCGAGGCAAATTATGTGAATGATCTTAATGACCAGCATTATTATACTGCCATGGCCAGCCATGGGCTCAAACATTCGGGTTTGCCGCTCGACGTATTTTCTCCCTGCATCAACACTGGGCTTCCCTGAGAAATCCTGTCCTTTGGGGTTATTCAGTCCAGCTGCTTACATTACCATAAAGAAAAAATGTTGCCTTAAGACCATTTCCCAGGCTATAGATGTTTTTCTTCATTTAGTAAATACTTGATTCAATTTTTAGATCCCGTTCCTCTTCCTTTTGATTTGAAAACTATCATGCCTGTTGTGATGACTGTTGTAGATGATAGAACATTATCTATTATGTAAAGATTTTACTAATTTAATAGAAGGAAACCACACTTGCAAATTCTTCTGTGGCATCTCACTCTCTCTCTCATGAATTGACTGTCTGTGGGAGGAGGACATTCATTCAAGGATTTGTTGTCACTGATGAGAAGGCATGGTTCAGAACACACATCCGGGAATCACAGAGATAGGGCTCTGTACCTTCAGTGGGGCAAACTGTTCTGCCTCTTACCGAGTCTTCATTGTAAGACAGGAATAGTATCAGTTATTATGTCATAAGGTTGCTCATACCCTCATTCGAGGACTATAAGGTGCCAGGCCCTGCTCTACGTACCAGGATCCAGCAGTGATCAAACATGGCTGCCCTCTGGAAGTTTGCATTCAAGCGAGAGGAATGACACACAATAAAAGAGATAAATAAGTACACTGTTTAGTTTCAGAAAGTGATCAGTGCTCTACAGAAAAATAAAGCAGGGAAGGGTTGTTGTGACATGTAAATAGAAGAATGTATGTGAAGTTCTTAGAATTTTGCTGGCACATCGTGGTAGCAGAAACTTTAGCTGTTACTAATTGATCTGTTCCACAGGGACTCTTACAGTGAAAGTACTAAGTGTGCCCTTCAGAATAGCTCGTGGTCCTCACACACACCTTGGCACATAGTTATGCTCTCCATGACCACTGTGTCTCCAATGAAAGTTTAATATTTTCCTGTTTTTACTCATTGCAAACACTCAGGAAAAGTATTTAGAACAAAAGATAAATTATCCTTACTGTCACCACTCCGGAGCAATTTAACATTTGGTACATATCCTCATAGGCTTTTCTCCTTTTCTTTGGACACACACACACACACTAAAAAAGTTTTTTTAACCTTTTATTTTTGAGAGAGAGGGAGAGCGTGAAAAGGGGAGGGGTAGAGAGAGAGGGAGATACCGATTCCGAAACAGTCTCCAGGCTCTAGCTATCAGCACAGAGCCTGACACGAGGCTCAACCTCATGAACTGAGATCATGACCTGAGCCGAAGTTGGATTCTTAACCGACTGAGCCACCCAAGCTCCCCACACACACTTTTTTTAAATGCAGCTAAAATCACTGTTACATAACCTGCTTTTGTCACTTAAAGCTCTATCTTCTGACATCGACAGATTCACATCATTATTTTAATGCCCCATTGTAATCCACCGGAAAGATAAATCTTTTTATTTTTTATTTTTAGAGAGCAAATGAGCAGGAAAGGGGCAGAAAGAGAGTGAAACAGAAAGAGAGCTCAGTGCAGAGCCTGACATGGGGCTTGATCTCATGGTCCCCATGACTGGGCCACCCAGGTGCCCCTGGAAAAATGAATGTTAATTTAGTTTGTTTTTGATAGATATTCATTAACTTCCAAGTTTTCATTTCTATAAAAATGCTTGGGTTTTAAGGCACCAACTTCCCTATTTGGCCTAGAGTTCTCCATGAATCTGTCATGAGAAAGTATGCATTATTTTCATATTTACTATGAAACTGTTATCACCTTTTATAAACCCAGCTGGGAAGACTGAATAGAAACTCCTTCATGGGGCAATCTTGGTGCCTAGTTTAACTTAGAGTCAATTTAATGTAGTTACACTTAACTATATTCAATTTAGATGTATTTTTTAACATCTGCCATGTCAGGACGCCATGCCATTTCCTGTTGGGAATCAAGATGAGTAAGCTGCAATCCCTACTTTCAAGGAGACCATGCCAGAAGCACAGATATTGGTAATCGGTATATAGGCCAGAAGAATTATGGGATCACAGGGTAGGGAGAGGAAATATCTATCTGTTTGCCGTGACCAAATAATAAGAAATGTTAGCTTTATATCACTGGTGAGTTGAATAAGCAAGGCTCTTGAGACAGAGTCATAAACGATGCGCTATTTTTGTCTCCTTGTGCCCTTTTACTCAGTAGAAGGAAGTTCTAAATGAAATTTTACGCAGAGGAACTTGGGAGGATTTAGGGGGGCTTTCTTAGAAGAAATGTGGAAACTAAGACCTGATGATTGAGTAAAAGTTGGCCAAATTGAGGGGAGAGGGTTCTGGGGCAGGAGGAGGGAAGAGAAGAGTATTCCCGAGGGAGAATAAAGGTGAGGAGGTGAGAAATAGCCTGACGCCTTAGAGGGGTTCAAGGATCAGCATAGTTATGTGGGAGGGAAGAAGGGATATGCTATGGAGGGCTTTTATAGTTGGACAGGTTTTCTCTGAATACCCCAGGTTTTAGCTTAAACTCATACGAAGTGGGCAGTAAATAAATATTTTTGAAAACAAAGTCGGAAAATCATAGAAGTTTTTGGTTCCTTAACACAATTTCCCTTCTCATAATTCAGAACCACCATGTATCAACTTCCCACTTCTCCTCACTGGAAAATTTGAGGACTATCTCCAAATGGTTCTTGGATTAGAAGGCGGAGGGAGAAAAACGTTTGCATCCTTCAAGCAGAAGCTCCCATGGAGTTTGTTGGTAAAGCAAGTTGTCTCATGTAGTAATGACTGAGGATGAGTGAAGCACTGAAGCCTCAGGGTCAATGACTATCACTCAGAGAGGACAAATAAGCTAGACTCCTCCAAAGCACAAGCCATTTCAAAGGTGGTTTTCTTGGAAAAAATGGTGACCAACTGTATCTTTCAGGAAATCAACTCTGTTGAAATTACAATTTTATCCTGCTTTTTACTTTCGTCTTCTTTCAGTGAATTAAACCATAACCAAGCTTATTTCTTGATTTGCATTTCTCCTTAATTATTCTGAGCTAAGTTCTACCCTGCAGAGCTCCAGAAAATGGATAAAATATGCACCCGAGTGTTGAACAGCAGCGGCAGACACCTACACACCAATCCCTGGCTGTGTGGGACGCTGCCATTTTCCCCAAGTCATTTCAGGTCAGAAACACCTCTGCTCCCAAAGAATAGCATTTAGGGCCCCCCACACAAGGTCTTTGTATGCACCGTAGAATGACTATCAAGGAGCAATACGTTATTCTGCACCCTCCGAAGAATAAGTGCAAGGCTGCTTTTCTGCCCTTATGGATATAGAAGGGATTCTGCAATCATTCAGCCCAACAGGAAACCCTGTAAAATACCTTTAGAGGGCTTGAAGTCAAAAATCAGAATATGATTTTGCTTTATTCCCATCCAATTAGCCAAGCTTTCTTTTAAGAATAACGTTAATACATACGATTGTGGAACTTTTGGAAACTGTAGAAAATCATGATGAGTTAAAAAAAAAAAAGAGTATCCGCAATTCTGCAGAATTAGACTCGGTTGGTATGTTCTTTGGCTGCAGGCCTTTTGCCTTCTGCCTTTCCCTAATGCAGATACAATGCCTAGAAGTGTCACAGGCAAATGGCAACCTTGAGGATAAAATTCACAGGCTGAGCATGAAGGAGTATTAAAACAGAAGCTTGGATTCTTTCTCAACACCATTGGTGAGAAGCCCTTCTGGTTCACTACTGCTTACCTCTAAACTTTTTGTTGCTTGAGTTAAATAAACCTCTATCCTTGGAAATAATTAAAAGTTTAGCTGTCTTTTGAAGTATAACACATGTTCAGAAAACTGCATCACAAGTTTATATAGCATGATGAATTTTTATATCAAAGCTGATGTAAGTGTGGACATGTAATATATTTATACCAAGAAAAAGAACATTATAGTGACTCCCAGTTACTCTCACTCCCTTAAGTATCCCGTATCTAAAATTAACCGTAGATTAGTTTTTCCTGGTTTCGAACTTTATATGAATGGAGTCACATGGTATTTTTTTTCTTTGTTTGCAGCTTCTGTTCAACATTATATTTGTGAGATTTATCCATGCTGTTGTATACAGCATTATTTCTTCATTCTCTTCACTGTATAGTAGTATGACTTATAAATATACCATAATTTGTTTATTCATTTTGCTACTGATGGACGTTCGAGTTGTTTCCAGTTTGGGGCTATTAAAAATAATACTGCTGTGAGTATCCTTGTACATATCTTCTAGTGAATATGTACACACTTTGTAGTGAATATAGCTAGGAAAAGAAGTGCTAGGCCGTGACAAGCGTATGTTGCTGTATGTAGATAATGCCGAAGTCCAAAGTATAAAGTTACTTCCAAAGTAAAAAAGTTCCAATTCGTACTCTAACCAGCACCATTTAAGAGCTTCAGCTGCTTCATATCCTTGCCACCACTTGGTACTGTCTATTTCATTTTAACCATTATGATGGGTGCATAATGATACCACAGTATGGTTTACATGTGCATTTCCCTGATGGTTTTAGAGGTTGTTTAAACCTTTATATTTGTTTATTGCTATTTGAATATCTTTTTTTTTTTAAGTTTCTCTTCAGATCTTTTGCCCATTTTTCTATTGCGTTGTCTGTCTCTTTTTTCTTTTTTCTTTTTTGTAGGATTTCTGTATCTATTCCGAATATGAGTTTTTTTTGTTGGATACATATTTTACAAGCATCTTCTCCCCATTTTTTTAGCTTAAATTTCTACTCTTTTAATGATATTTTTTGATAAACACGTTTTTTTTTTTTTATTTTAGTAGTTTCAATTCAGATTTTTCTTTGTGGTTAGTTTTTATGTTCAATTTATAAGCTTTACTTACCCAGTGGTTTGGTGATATTTTCATATGTTTCTTTTTAAAAGTTTTATTGTTTTATTTTAGCTTTCATAGTTAGGTTTTTTATATAACTGATATATATAAAATATATGTAATTGATTACTTGTGTGTAGTGTGAGGCAGAGTCAAAATCCAGTTTTTTCTTCATGGAAAAAAATTGATTCTTCCCCAATTATTAAAGAACACCCCTTCTGCAATGCACCGCAATGTCACCTTTGTCACAATGCGGAAGCCATTTCAAATTGTTTTTTGTTGTTACTAGCAGCCAGAGAATCACGTATGTGTATGACTGACTGTGTACACATATGTGTATGACTGTGTATACTAAGAATTTCCTTTCATATTCTGAAATATTTATTAAAAATATTGTTTTTAATATGTGTTAAATAGTCCATGTTAGTGATGTACTATCATCTACTTAACCAATACTCTGAGACTGGACATTTGTTTCCAACTTTTGGTTATTACAAATGATTCTAAAATGAATTCTTTGTTCACAAATATTTGCACATATATTTCATTATTTTATTTAAGTGAGCTCCTAGAAATAGAATTATAGGTAAAAATGTACAAATTTTAAAGGCTTTGAACACAGCCTGAAAAAAACATGTGGAGAGTGGGCTTTTAAAGTACCATAATTCTGCAGGTGAGAAGCCAATAATACCACTTTGAAAATAAAAATTAGGGGTACCTGGGTGGCTCAGTCAATTAAGCATCTAACTTTGGCTCAGGTCATGATCCCACGGTTCATGGGTTCAAGCCCTGTGTCAGACTCTCTACTGACAGCTCAGAGCCTGGAGCCCGCTTCGGATTCTATGTTTCCTTCTCTCTCTGCCCCTCCCCTGCTCATGCTCTGTCTCTCAAAAATAAATAAACATTTTAAAAAATTTTAAGTAAAATATATTTAACTTTTTCTAATAAATTTCATTGATTTTTAAAAAAACCTATTTACTTTCCTAATGACAGTAGAACTCAGCAGATTGAAACTTACTTGACATGAATGTAAGATTGGCTATCTGGGGATACATTAAAAAATTTCAACATAAAAGCCTGACTATTAAGTTCTTGTACTTGAATCCAGGAATGTAAGCAATGGGGACAGGTACTTCTTATCTTCACCACACTATTCCTGCTTTCTCTTTTGGTTTATTGATTCCTTTTTTCTTTTATTTTGCTATTGCCATTTGTTCTTTTGTAAGCTGTGGGGGATACAAGAATGAAATGCAAATAATACGATGCTTTGGAGGAATGTAGGACTTGACTGGTGGGGGGCAGGAGAGAGATGGTTGTGGGGAACAGCTCCTAAATACTTTACCCCCCAGTTCTTCATGTTTTGTTTTTATAGCCAGTGAAGGAGAAGAGAGATAGAGAAAAGGAGAAGCAGAGTTGGGGAGGTGGAATTTTCACTCTAAAGGGCTTCTTTAAAGATTTAACTCAGAAGGACAGCAGAATCATTGTAGCTGCTTCTTCCAAGCCAGAAGTGACAGAGCCAGAGATGCCACAGGGGCCAGTCTGTAGAATTTCAGAGACCAGACCCTTCTGAGGTAGATAGAGAAAGAGGCCCTCAGTTGCCATGGAGATGCAGGTTTTAGTGGGAGGGCTCTGACTTCCCTTCATGAAGGGCGGTCTTATTCTCAGAGCAAAGTCCAAACTATATCCCTTGAAGTGTAGAAAAAGGGTCTTTGTGAGTAGATGCGAAACGCTGAAGAGGGCCGACTGGAGCCTCAGCCACAGTACCATAGCTAACAACCGCAAATGGCCACTGCCTCCTTTGCCAGCCCAGAGAAATATGCCTGGCCCAACAGAAGGGCCCATGTATGGTTTCTGCTGAATCGACAACTACAGTGGTTGGGCAGTAATTATAAGCATTTGGGAGGAAACTCTTCTATTAGGCGAGAAAGGAAGGAGATAGGGAAGCCAGAGAGCTCCTGGACAAGCATGGAGGTTGTCGTACCTTTCCGGTGTGGCTCATCCACCACTACTGACCATCTAGGAAGGCACCGTGGCCTGGAGGACTTGGAGCCCTAGGAGAAAGAGAGGAAAATGATGCTTTAAGGAGGAGTTCCCAGGGGAACATCATGAGTTGTGGCAGTCAACTCAAACTGTGGCCAGACTCCAGCAATCTTTGAAAAAACATCTCCCTTTCCATATTTTTGTACTTAACTATTGTTGCCACCATTGTTGTTTGGTTTTTTACTTTCTTCACAATGTTCTTTTGGAAAAATCTCTTATTATTGTCTTCGCTGAAAAACTTTGCAAGAAAAAATGTTTTGGACTGTTGTGGGTTGAATTATGCCTCACGAAAAGATATGGTGATGTTCTAGTCCTGGTACCTATGAACATGGCCTTATTTGGGAACGGGGTCTGTGCAGATGTTATCAACTGGGTAGGGTGGATCCTATCCAATGAGTGGTATCCTCATAAAGAGAGAGAGATTTGGAGACATAGATACGCTCTCGGGAAAGAAGCTTATGCAAAGATGCAGGCAAAGGCTGGAATGGTGCATCTAGAAGTCGAGGAACGCCAAGGGTTTCTGGCAGCCAGCATCCAGTAGGAGCCCAGCAGAGGTAAGGAGGAACATTGCCCTAGAGGGAGTGGAGCCCTGCTGACACCTTCATTTTGGACTTCTGCCTCCAGAACTCTGAGGGAATACATTCCTGTTGTTTTTAGTCACCCAGGGACTCTACAACAGCGACCGCAGGGCACTCATGCACAGGCTGTGGGACTCAAAGCACCCCTAGTGTGGTGGGTGTTCCAACCAGAGATCTAAGCAAATATGTGGATGGAGCAAAGATAGAACAGCCCTTAGCTGCAGAATGGTTCCCTTACAACTTGACCTACTCAGGCCACGTATGGGGATTCAGAGGCACTAATGCCTTACAAGTCATAGATCTAGTTGGACCCGAATTTTTTTTAATTGTGATTAAAAAAACACATAACAAATTTTACCATCTTCACAATTTTTAAGTGTACAGTTTAGTAATGTTAAGTATATTCACATCATCGTGGGACCTAAATTTTTTTTTTTTTTAGGATTGGACGACATTACTATACTTTTACAAAGTGATTGTCATGCCGTTATTCTTACTGTTCACTCCCTAAATACTGAGTACATGCCTGAGTCTTACTGATGATTCTCTCTCTTAAGGGAACAAAGTTTACAGTGAGTCAAGCTGGTTAATATGAGGTTTTGGATTTTGAGATTATAATGAGGTCATCCCTTAGCAACTAAGCTTAAAACTAATGTCATGCTTCATTTGAAATTTTAGGTTAAATTGGCTTTGGTCAATCAGTGCTAGGTTTAAAAACTAAAAGAGAATGTGTGGGATGTTCTTGCTCCATTATGATAAATGCTGTGATACTCAAGGGTATTGCTGTGGACAATAGGATGTGGAATTCAATCAATCTGGCACAGTGCCCTTCGCTCTCCAGGATGAAGAGAAAGCTGACAGTTGGGTGAAGGAAGGCTTTGTGGAGGAAGAGTCATTAGAGCTGACCTTCAGGAACAAGTTCGGTGTTATTGCAGGCAATCCTGGGAAGTTATTACAGAAAGTGCAGAGGAGATCACTGGACCAGAGGTGAGAAGAATATGCGGGCGTACCTGAGGGAGCCAGCAAGTAAGCTGCCTCGGAAGCTAGGAGTCTTCCAGTCTATTCTGCGCTTAGAGCCTCGTAAACCAAGACAGGCATGTGGGAGGTGAGGGGGAGGTTCTTCTCAGTCCCCTGGCTTTAGTCTTCTTCAGCATATTGGGGTCTTTGTCTTCAGCATATTGGGGTCTCATTGTCTCAGGTCAAAGAAGCAGCACATACTAACTTCCTCCCAGCTGCCTGAGCCAGCTGAGCCAATTGCATTGAGGGCTTGACATCGAGGCTCCTCAAACAGGATCCTGTTGGAAGTAAGAAGCATAGACAGAGCACTCCGCTCATGTATCTTCCCCTCTGGTAAGACATTTTCATAGATGGTGCTCATTTCCCAGTTGTGCCACTGATGGGTGGGATAGTGATTATCTGTCTAGGTTGTGGCCTGGCTGGACTGAGGTCCCATCTAGTAACCTGCCCCAGGGAGGGGCCAAGCCTTAGTCAGGTGTAGCCTTTTCTCATTACATGGAATATACCCACCCCATTGACCCAGTTCTACTGCTTTCGAGGTCAGGGGTGCAGATTAGGGCTGATTGGTCCTTTTAAAGTAGATTGAAAAAAAGCCCCTATTTATTTAGTCAGGATAGTGTTTCAACAACAACCCCCTGGAAAGCTATATGGCTTCAAAGTTTATTTCTTATTTTTGCTATATGTCCACAGTGGGTTGGCTGTGGCTCTGTCTCATTCTATCTTTACTCTGGGACCCCAGCTGATGGAGCATCGGGCCTGAACTAGAACAGGGCTATTCATCTCCTGGCAGGAAAGAGCTCAGTGAACCACCCATTAGCTCTTAAAACTTCTGCTGGGAAGTGACCCAAGGCACTTCTGCCCCAAATCCACTGGCCAAAGTCAGTCATACGGCTAAGTTTGCTGTAAGGGGTAAAGAAGGGATAATCCTCCCCCCGGGAGCAGCAAGTAATATTTGGGAAAAATGCTACAGTATTCCACACTTAGTCACCAAGGGAGGTATTCCTCCATTTCATTGTAGAATTACCTTAACTGACAGGTACTGATGGGGTTTTTATTTAACATCTTACAAAATGATGGGAGATTCTGAGTGGCAAGCACCAATGTCCAGGTGATTGGTGAAGGTTGTTCAGGTTGGGCGAAGAGCTGAATAATAACAGATTTAAAGTGTAGTGTGTTGTAGATTGAAGAAATAGAGTAGGAGGCAAGATGTGGGGAGACAGAGGATCTTGAGCACGGTGGGCCTTAGGCACTAAGGGTTTAGAATCATTCTTTAGGCAGTGAAGTTTCATGGAAGACTTCAGAGTGTTGGAATGCACACTCTTTCTGCCAAGATCCCCGAAGACATTTATAAAGGATAAATTGAAGGCTGGGCAGTAGTTAGAAACCAACAGTAGGAGAATAAGGGTAAAGGCCTGATGTTAGAGCTCCTTTGGGGAAAAGGAGATAAGGGTAGTTAAAACCCAGAATTTGACTTCAGTTCCAGAAGGATTTAAGTTCAAGATCTGCCTTTGAAATACCACAGCCACATGATTCCAGGGAAGTTCCTCTGCCTCTCTAAACCTTGGTTTGCTCCATGTAAGATGGAGAAGATGATTGTAATGCCTTCCACGGTTTGCTATGGGGACTAAGTAAAGTAACATGTATAAAGTGTTTAGCAAAACCCAATATACCTAGAAAGCCCTTACGTTTGGGAAAGCAGAGACTTTGGAGCTTTAGAATCAATAGGATTTGGTGATTTTATGTGAAGGCTGAAGGTGTGGGAGGATTTGAAGAGAGTACCAAATTTCCCAGATTGGTGAATGGTGATGCCACTTATCTATTCAGGAGCTGGTGATAGCCGGGGGAGGAAAAACACTGTGTCTGGGATTCCAGGGAGGCATCCATGGAGAAGGCTGAAGATTCTGGAGGTCAGTGATTCTCACACTTGCATGTATCAGAATTACCTGGAGGGCTTCTTAAAGCCCAGAGTTTCTGATTCAGAAGGTCAGGGGTGGTCAGCTGGGGCTGGAAACTGGTTTTCTTCACTTCCTCCAAATGTTCGGCTCTTGGGCTGTCTCTGCCTTAACTGAATGTTAGAGTAGACCTGGAAAATGCTGACCCCACAAACGAGTGATTGCATTTACCCCATTGATCCTCATGTCTAGAACAAGATTTAGGGAAATGGCCTTTTGAGAATACACAGCAGATTGCGGGGAGATCAGCAGCAATTCAACATGACGAGTGTGGCAGATTTTTTGATTTGTAACATCCCTATGTTATAATTCACAGAGTAAGTCTTTAGCCTGTGAACCTTATTCAAGAGATATCATCTGTCCTGATGGACTAAAAAATCCACAAAACTATACAATAAATGCCTCTGTGTGCAGATCTTTGTCTCACTCAATATTCTGCCTTTGGCAGCAGCCCCTGTCACCAAGGGTATCTTTCTCTAGGCATTAGTGGGGATGAGGTGTTGGGATGGAAAAAGTAACAATCCTAAGCTCCCCTCAATAATAAAAACGCACGGTTTTACATCCCTGAAGTATTTATAGCTTTTGCCTGGTTGTAAAGCATTCTCTTAGTTTACTAATAACTATGTAAAATACAGTAATCTTTTCTTTTGTCCAAAGGACCATCTAGTAGAAACTTCTAAAGTTTCCCATTAGTTTTTTTGCAGTATAATTGACATAAAATAAACTGCACATACTCAAAATGTACAGTGTATTGAGTTTTGACATATATTCACATTCATAAAACCATCACCACCCTAAATATCGTGTACATATCCCTTCCCCTAGACGTTTCCTTGTGCTCCTTCGTAATCTAGAAACCACAAAGTTTTAGAGCGTGCCCCACTCCCTACATGACCCTTAACCCTCAGCAATCATTAATGTGTCTCGTATCACTATAGGTTGGTTTACATTTTCTAGAATTTACATAAATGGAATCATATAACATATACTCTTTTGGGGGGAGGTCTGACTTCTCTCATTTAGCTGAAGTATTTTGAGATTCTTCATGTTGTTGTATGTGTCAATGGTTCATTCCTGTTTCTTGCTGAGTAGTATTTCATTGAATAGATATACTCCATTTGTTTACTTCTCTGTTAATGGGAATTTAGGTTGTTTCTATATGAGGGCTATTACAAGCACAGCTGCTATGAATATTCACGTGCAAATTCATGTACACGCAGATGCTTTCATTTCCCTTGGGCAAAGACCTAGGAGTGAAATGTCTTGATCATGTGATAGATGTATGTTGAAAGTTTTAAAGAAACTGCCAAAACTTCTGAAAGAATTTATATTGGAATTATTTAAGATTCCTACCAGTGGTGTGTGAAATTTCCAATTTTTCCACTTTCTAGCCCGCATTTAGTTTTGCCAGTATTTTTTATTTTAGCCATTCTAATGGATATGTAGAGGTATCTCATTGTGATTTTAATTTGCATTTCCTTGATGGTTAATGATGTTGATTATTTTTTCAAATGCTATTTGCTATTTGTATGTATATATATATACATATAATACACACTATATATATATAAAATAAACATACACAATATTTTTCATGAGGTCTTCCTTTTTAAATTGATTTGTTTGACTTTTGATTATTGAGTTGTAACAGATTTTAAAAATATATTCCAAATACAAGTCTTTGGCCCAACATCTGTTTTTTCAAATAATGTTTTTTCGGTCTGTGGCTTGTCCTTTTCACTTTTATAACAACATCTTTTGAAAAGGAAACATTTTATTTTGATGAAGCTCAGTTTATTGGTTTCTTAAATAGTTCTTATTTGTGTTTCACTTAATTACCCAAAGTTACTAAGATGTTTTATGTTTTCTTCTAGAAATTGTGTAGTTTTAGTTTTTGTATTTAAGCTTATGGTTCATTCTGAGTTAATTTACGTTTGTGGTGTGAGGTAAGGATCAAGATTCATTTTTGTTTACATAGACTAACCAGTTGTTTTGGCTCCATTTGTGAAAACAATGACCTTTTCCTCACTGAGATACCCTGGCATCTTTGTTAGTCAGCGAATCATATGTGTGTGAATTCTCTGTTCTGTTCCATTGATCCACACCTGCCTTTATGCCGATATCACACCATCATAATTACTTTTACCTTATATGTATTTCTATCTTACTTTGTTACTTTATAATGTTTTAAAGTTAGTTCCTCTAATTATTTTTTTAATATGAAGTCAACCAAAATCTGTTAGAGTTCTCTTTTTTTTTTTTTTAATTTTTTTAATGTTTATTTATTTTTGAGACAGAGACAGAGCATGAGTGGGGGAGGGGCGGAGAGAGAGGGAGACATAGAATGTGAAGCAGGCTCCAGGCTCTGAACTATCAGCACAGAGCCCGATGCGGGGCTCGAACTCACAGACCATGAGATCATGACCTGAGCTGAAGTCGGACGCTCAACCGACTGATCCACCCAGGCACCCCTAGAGTTCAAATCCCCACATAGCTTTCATCTCTCTAAACTGAGAAGTCTTGATTTTTTCTGATTTTTCTCAATCCAGAAACTCAATAACAGTTATCTTAGTGAAATTTTATCCCAGTGCTTCCATTTCTTTTTTTTTCTTAACATTTTAAAATTATTTTTTCTTTTTTCTTTTTTTATTGTTTGGAAGACAGAGAGAAATGGAGTACAAGCAGGAGAGGGGCAGAGAGAGAGGGAGACATAGAATTCAAATCACGCTCCAGGCTCTGAGCTGTCAGCACAAAGCCAATGCAGGGCTTGAACCTGCAAGTGTGAGATCATGGCCTGAGGCGAAGTTGGAAGCTCAACCGACTCAGCCTTGCAGGCGCCCCTCATTGCTTCCATTTCTAATGTGCTTTCTTTGGGTCACACACACACACACACACACACACACACACACACAGGCTTGGCACTTGCGTAAGCATAATAAAGAGTAGCTTCCCTTCCCCTACTGTTATTATCACTATTGCTGCTACTGTTGTTATCATTATTGCACACACACTTTGGTTTCCAACATCCTTCCTAAATATATGAAACAATTCACTTCAGTTTTGTGCCCCCAAGTTGAACCAGGTTAATTTCTTTAATAAACCTACATGACTACTCCTAGGTTCCATTCCACATCACCTATTCTAGTTGGCTGTACTGAGGTATCTCACTGTGGTTTTAATTTGCATTTTCTTATGAGTAATGATGTTGTAAACTTCCTGGAACATAATCGAGAACTCAGATATCATTAATTTATAAGTATTACTTAAATTCTCCCTCCCTACATATATAACTGAGTACTTTTTTATACTGATCCTTTTTCAGGACCTTGCCCCTTTACCTATCTTTGAGAGATCATTCTGTGGTGTGCCCTGATCACATTATCATTTAATAGCCTGAAAAGCCTTCTGAAGACTGGAGCTTATGCCTACCCTTTGTTTTCTGTCTTAAACCAGTGTTCTTTCTCTCCATGATAAAAGTTTCCAATTCCGACCCAACCCCTAAAAGTACAGTTTTTAAGAGTGCTGTGAGTGTGTGTGCGTGTGTACGTGCATGTGATTATGTCAAAAGTTTGGGGAAATGCAGATTATAAACTCGGCAACATCAGGCTTACATCCCTGCTTTTCTTGTTTGAAACCAATAAGATTTTTGTTCAAATTTCAGCAAATTCCACTCTCAGCGATGATATGACTTTAAGTAGGGGAAGCTCCTTTCGGCTCTGTTACAGCATTTTGGAGGAAAAGGAAGGGAGGCTGACAGGGAAAGTTGTTAAATGTTTAATCAAAAGCTGAAAAGTCCTTGAATGCAAAATAATTCAAACTCCAAATGAGAAAAGAGTTCAGGAGGGACTCCTCACAATGAAGCAGAAAAAAAAAAAAAGTCAAACCAGCAGTAATTGAGGGAAAAGTCAAATGGAGGATGGAAGTCTCCTTTCTCAGAAGAAAGGGCTACTCTGTCTTTGTTGCCTCCTCCACTTTTCCTTTTTTAAATTTGGAAAGAGGAAGGTGGCAAACTGTAGGGAACATAGGTGGAGAGAGAGCAGAGGAAACTGCCAGCTGAGCAGGAGCTGCAGGGGCGGAGGGGGAGGGGCCGCACTTTGGGCTGAAAAGGATCTGAGAACGGGGTGAAGAGCTGCCAGCAGCCAGAATGTGAATTAAGGAAGGTGACCTTACGGAAATAGAAAAAATGACCTCTCTCTAAAATCTAGAGGGAAAAGATGAGGATGTTAACTAGTTAGGGGAAAAAATCATCGCATATCAGAGTATGAAAGGACCTTAGAGGTCATGGAAACCCACTCTTGCCTTTTACAGATAGGCTAACAGTTGTGCAGAATGAACCGTCAGAGTCCAAATTGGTCTGCCACAACGTAATATGTTTGCATTCGAAGTAATAAAAAATAATGTCCTTCAACATCAAAGAAATTGTGTGCTCTTAGAAGAGTCTGTCTTTTCCTCTCATGGCTTTTTGTCAGTGACACTTAGCACCATCGGAACCCTTTTGAGAAGCACCAGACTGAGTTGCCTAAGAGCCATAGCTTGTTTCATGAGATCATTTTAAATTTTGTTTTTGAATATTTGGGAAACTATCATCATCATCATATTTAGTATGTAATAGTTCTGTACATTTTGATTCTTTTAATAAATAGGTATGATATTTGAGCAGGGTTGCTGTATACCTGGGGGCCCAGTGGGTTGGGGCCAAGGAAGACAAGGCTTTTCATTCCCACCACCTCAAACCTTTCCTGGGTCTAGCTTTGTCTGTAAGAGCAGCCTTTCATGCGTCTTCCTGCCTCCTCTGTTGCTCTCTTCCAAACCGCCTTCTGTACCAGTCCGCAGAGTGACTTTCCTAAAATGCAAACCTGATCGTACCACTTTCTTGCTAAAAACTCTTGGTAACGGGGCGCCTGGGTGGCTCAGTCAGTTGACTGTCCGACTTCAGCTCAGGTCATGATCTCACGGGTTCGTGAGTTCGAGCCCTGCATCGACCGCTGAGCGGACGGCTCAGAGCCTGGACCCCGCTTCCATTTCCGTGTCTCTCTCTCACTGCCCCTCCCATATTCACCCTCTGTCTCTCTCCCTCTCTCAAAAATAAATAAACATTAAAAAAAAAAACAACCTGGTAGCAACTCGAAGACCACAGATTAGATTCTAAACTCCTTAACCTCCAGGTCCTCCCTGCCTCTCGCCCTCATTTATGGCTCCCCTCTTAACACTGTATACTCAAGCTTTAGTGATTCTATGTTACTCAGCAGACCACTCCAGATGGCTGTGTCTTTGCTAGCTGTTCGTTACCTCCTAGAATGTCCTTCTCTGCTTCCTCCTCTCCTACTATCTGTGTACTCATCCCTCAAGGCTCAACGCAACAATTTCTTTGCACTCCCAGTTACAAGTGACTATTTTTCTACTGGTGTCTTGCTCCTTCCTGGACATTCATTTCTCATCACACCTGTAACATCTTATTGCACTTATTTGTATACACGTCTGTGTTAGAGAAATCAGTGGTTTTTAAACTTCAAAGCACATAGTGCACTTTAGAACCACCCAAGGAGTTTCTTTAAAAGGCAAAAATTTCTTGGCCTCGCCCCCAGAGCTTCTGTTTCTGATTCTGATTCAGGAGGTCTAGCATCGAGGGTTCGCGAACATCTCTGAGCCTAAGGAACACCTACTAGAAATCAGGTAAGCCTCCTCCTGTTCACAGCACCATTTTTCCAAGGGCAGAAGATACTGCTGGTGTGTTCCACCTGCTGTTCCCTGATCACTGACTCACAAGAGTATCAGCTTGAGAGATCCCAACCCTCCCTTCCTCTCCTCCCACTCCCTTGGGGGTAGAATATGCAAAACTCATTTATATTCCCGCAAGTAGGTGAGAATCACATTCTGGGCCATCACCATTCAATAATGGAAGCTTTGTGGAAAGTAGTGACAGGTGAGAGGAATGATTTCATTTTTCACTTTGACAATTGGGTGAAGCAGATTCCTGGCAGTTCTGCAAAGGTTTTATGCCCACATAGTTACCCAGGGGATCTGCTTAGCAACCAAGAGATGCCGCAAGGGGAGGAAAAGCAGATTCTCCTCTCAGTGGCGTCTTGTAACTGAGGTGCTGCCACACAAAGAGGAGAGAAGAGGGCAGCTCTGACCTAGCGTTCCTGCGTGTTCCGCCGTCTCCAGAAAGGCCTATCCTGAATGCCCTGGTTCCTCTCCCCTCCCGAGAGCCCGCACGGAGCTCACGGAGAGGGGAGCATCATTCCGCAGGGGGCTTGGCTGTGCTGGGCTAGATTTCTTCTTGGTGCAACTATTTTTTCTGATGATAACATTCGACCTATTTGTTGCAAGTTTGTTTCCAGAGGATCCCATATAGCACCCCTCTTCGATGCCTGGGTTTTGAACCCAGAAGTCAGGCAAAAAGTAGGCATTTGGCAAACCAAATAGGACCAGTTCATGGAAAAAGTGGATATTGGAGGAGGGTGCTTGTATCTGCAGACAAGAGGGATTCCTAATGCTGAATTCTGGGACCGAACTGAACTCCCTAAGTGACAGCCCTCCCATCCTCGGCCCAGGAGCTGGGGCAATCTAGAATAATGTGCTCTGGGCCAGAAGGTGGGCCCCCCTGGAGAAAGGGGGGTGGCAGGGGCTGGGCAAGTCTGGGTATCTCTTTTAAACCCACCCATCTGGTGACTCCTTTAGCCTCCCTGGGTGGAAGGATTCAGGGGCAGGGAGAAACCACAGTGGCAGGAAACATCAGACACAAGTCCAAGTGTTCCCCCAACCCAACTACGTTTACTGTTAGAGATTGGGAAAATACAGAAAAATATATAAAGAATAAAATGCAAATCATCAGTAATCCCAGAGATACCCTATATATTTTTTTATTTGAAGGCATGTATTTCTCACCTTGTAACGTTTCTTAAATTGGGATGTACTTTACAATTGATATGCGTTTAATGTGGTATTATGACTTTTTCCTGAAAGATTTTTATGAAGGCTCTAGTGCCTCTTTCAGTTGTCAGTATCTTAGAAATGAGGATATATGGTAAATTTCAATTGTTTTACAAAATAGGCATTTGTCCGTGTCAATAAGTAGTGAAAACTTGATGCACAATGACTGCAAAATAGTCCATCATCTGAATGTATCAAATGTATTTAACTAATCTCTACCTTTTGTCATTTAAATTGTGCTTTTCTCTTCGTTTTGGGTTTTAGTATTATAGATAATGTGGTTGGTAAACTTTCTTGTACCTAAGTCTTTTCTCCAAGTATGATTCCCCCCCTTAAGATTTGGTTCTTGAATCCAGCGTATTAACTTTTTTTTAATGTTTATTTATTTTTTTGAGAGGGAGTGTGAGCAGGGGAGGGGTAGAGAGGGAGGTGGACAGAAGATCCAAAGTGGGCTCCGTGCTGATGGCAAGTCCGAAGTGGGGCTTGAACTCACTAACTGTGAGATCACAACCTGAGCCAAATTTGGCTGCTCGACCAACGGAGCCACCCAGGCGCCCCCAAGGTATTAACTATTTAAAAGTGTTAGTTTCATGTGACCATATTGCTCCTCAGAAAAGTTATCCGATGGAGCATCCCACTAACACTGTTTGAGGGTGCTCATCTCAGCACGGGCAGCAGAACTGAATATTATAGGTTACATTATAAGGTAAGATACGTTCTGAATTCGAAGACTGTCTACCCTTAATGCCTACTCTGCCACTCTTCATCAACCCTCTCGTGGTTCCTCCCAGTCTGGTCCAGTTTCCTGAGAGAATAAGAATAAGCACAGAGGACAAGACTCAACCTTGTCACAAACCTTTGCTGCCAAACCCAACATAGTCCCCTGATTGGTTAGGCTCACTGATGGAGGAATGAGGCACCCCTAAATGGCTAGCGTCAAAGCAAGCAAAGGAACGTCCACAGCTCCTTTCCCCTTGTCTGCTGCTCACAGCCCAGTGGCAAGGTAGCCCTATGGCAAAACAGTGCCGAGGACGCTGGCCAGCTGAGCATTTGTCTTGGTGCCTAGAACACGCTGGTTGACGTTCCTCCCTGCACCTCCTTCTCTCTCTTTACTCCAGTGCTCAGCATTGGAGGAACCTTGAGCTTCCTGTGGATCAGAAAGCATCGTTGGTGGGGATGCTATGCTTCACCTGGGTCTCCATGTGGCCATCCCAGAGGCAGCAACGGAAGGCTTTGGTCTGGGCTTGATGCCATGCAACACATTTTAATCAGCACCTGCTGTGTGAAAGTCAGTATTAAGTGCTGTAGGAAAGACCAGGGTTTATTTCTGTCAACAGCTTTTTATGGCACCAGTTCCATGGATCCCCACCCCACTCCAGCCCATCTGCTTGCTCCTTGGGTATAGGCAGGAGATTTTTCTGGAAAGGAACAGCATGTGCTCACTCCTCAGAACCACAGACAGAAGGAGATTGGACTGTGGCAAATGCAAACCCGGCATGTTTACTGGGGGAAAAAAAAGTTCTTGGTTGTCCAGAGAATAATGTATCAAAACAAAGGGGATTCTATGGACACTTCTCAGCAGGATGATGTCTCCTCAGGTTAAGGAGAGAATTCTAAGGCCTAAATATGCCTGATCACACTGTATTCTTTACCTGTTTCTCCCCTGAGAAACAGATTCTCTTGATACTCAAAACCAACTGGGAGCTTTAGGTGAAGATTTTAGGGTAGAATTTGGAGGGGCTTTTTCTAGTAAGATAATTTACCATATAAGCTGGGCCAAGTGCCTCCATGCTACAACAGTTTGTGTTTAAACAGGGTCTAGAATTAAGGGGACTCAGAGGATTTCTGAGACCGACAAGCTGTACTAGGTAGAGCTCACTGATAACGGAGCCGAAGGGGCCATCTCAAGGGGGCACGACCAGGGATGGTAGCTGTGGACCAAACAGAGGAGCAATTAGAACAGCCAGTCTCTCAGTCAGGAAAGGTTTAAGAAGATAGGCTTTCCTGAAACAGGTGGGAGGGCAGAGTGCTGGATTATGTAATGGTGGGACGGACCCATCTTGGGGAAGACAGTGTCCTTGGGGGTTCCTCCAAAGGGACTTGAAGGAGCTTTTAAGGCAAAGTGGGTAGGGTTAACATCTCATTAAGCCAGTAAGGCTCTAAGGGTTGATCCAGGGGCCCTGGGCACTCTGGTCTCCTCAGAATGCTATCCTGTTCCCCTGGCAGAGCAGAGAAACAGGGGGAAACCTTGGAGAAGCTTTGAGGCACAGATCTCAGCCAGGTCCCAAATATCCCTGGAGCATGGAAGAGCAGAAATGGGGCCCCTCAGTGTTATTATTCCTGAGGTTCCATCTGTGTAATGAGATTTACTGCCTGGGGTTAGGATAGGGATTAACTCTTGGATCTATCCAGCCCAGTGAGGAGAGGGTCTTTGTCAAAGAACCCTTCACTGGGTTGGTATCTCATCAAGAGAACAGGACGGAACCTGTAGGGTCAGCAGGAGGGAAGGGGACCTCCAACCTGTCTGTGGTGGGGTGGGGTTCCCACTATGAACACTCTTAGGGCTATACCTCCCACTGATCATCTGAAAAACAAATCCTGGAAAATAAATAATGTGTAAGAAGAACAGAAAGATAATAAAGGAGATTTAATTTCAATAATAAAAGATAAGAAGATTAAGATGGGCTTAAAACCAGACATTTCAAACATGAAAAGACATTTCTAAATAAGTTTAAAAATAAGCAACTGTGTCTGAAATTCCAATGAAAATAAAAGAGGAAAAAAATAACTGAAATAAATTAGGTTTAAAAATAAAATTTTCAATTGAATTCAAAAAACCAAATTTAAGAAATTTTGTATCTGGAAAGCTGGAAGAAAAGTTACAATTCCAGTAAAAGAATATTAAGTGGTTTTTCAAAAGAGAAGCTACAGCTAGATGAGATTTAAAATAAGAGAAATGGCTGAACTCCAGTAAGAGATTAAAAACATAAAAAAATGAAGCCATACGTGATCAAAATAAAACCCAAAAGCCATGAGGTGAGAAGCTAAAAACCTGGTAGAAAATGAAGCTAACAATGATATAGGATTTGTAAACATCATAAAATAAAAGGAAAAATATGTAGGATAAATTGAAAAAGGAGAGTTTTTCATTTTGGAGTCAGATGTAAGACAAAGGGGGTGAGGGGGAAACAGGCCAGGCAAGAAATTCCTGTGGACACAGTTTCCAGGGACTGCGCCTGCTTCTCCCAGGCAGCGGCCTCCACTTCAAGGGGCACCATTTATTTTTGGGGGTGCAGAGCCGGGTGGCAGAAAATCAAGAGCTCCTCTTACCCCCTTGTCCTAGATCTCACCCCCACAGACTCTCGGCTTGGTCTAACCGTGACAGCATTTCTCCTTGCTCCTTAATTCACCATACTTATATGAGAGGCCCCGAGGAAGGGAATTTTCCAGAGCCACGGCAGCCTTGGGGCAGAAGAAACAGCCCTAGAACTTGCTGTGACATTCCCCTCCTATTTTCCCAGGAAAAGTAGAAGACATGAAAATAGGTAAAGAGGAAATCAAATACAGATTGAGGGTAAAATTTCTAGAACTGCAAATCGTTCACTAATACCTCCTTATGATGTCTTCTGCATCGGAACATAAATACCAGGGGCAGGAAGTTTATCTTCTGCAAAGTTGCTAAAACTACCCCATATGTAATTATATATTCTTACTGTATTGGCTTAAAATTGTACGGAATAAAGTGTAACCTAAAGAGAAGCCAAAAATAGTTACTTGGTTTCCTTTGCCAAATTTCCTTGAAAAATGTAAATGCATGAGTGTTTAAAATTAGGTAATCAGCTAACAAGTATTTGCTGAGTATCCTGTGTTTGGAGGCCTGGAAGCCGCCCTGGGAGCTATGAGGACAGACTTCCTGGACTCGCTGTCCACCAGAAGGGCACGGGGCCCAGCCCGGGCTAATTTTCATTGCTGTGACCTACTTTTCATCAATCTGATAGCCAAAAAAAAAATGTATTTGGGGCATGCTTGCTCTTCCAGGGTCTTTCTTGGTCCACTACTGAGACACTCAGGCGTTTTCTTCTCTTCAAAAATATATTACTCCCACAAGTGGGCATTTTATAAAGCTCTGTGCTATTTTACTTCTTTCACTCACTTTCTTTCTGCCTCACATGCTGCCGCAGGTCTGACCACACTGCCTAAGCAGCAGCAGGTAGAATCCTCTAGTAAGAACTTGAATCGCATTTAAAAATTAATTTCATGTTCCTGTCTATTACGGTGTCTCCTGGTTTCTCTAAACCTCACCAGCCTGTCAGTAACAGAGAGGTCCGAGGAAACATAATAGCCCAATAATACCTGATAAATGCACATCCCAGTCATCCATATTTCAGGGGGTGCCTCTGAGAGCTGATGCCGTCCCACTTAACTCCTTATGTTCACTTCCGGACCCTCTTTGCTGTCTGTGAATCCACTGGAGACTGCGTCTCCCGGTTACCGCTGGGTCCCATGTCGCTGGCAAATGGAAACAGTAAGCAGTCTAGACCACCCACCCTGTCCTGAGCCCTCCGACAGACTTAGAAAGGAGGCAAAGGAATTTGCATGTTCGTGCCTTGACGGTGGACCCCAACCCTGATGTTCACCTCAAGCGAACAGCTGCTGGTGCCAGGTGGCAAAGCTAAGAGCTGTAGAGCCATTCTTTATCCCTGGGGAGCCTTACCTTCCGGAGCCCTGGTGTGCTTCACACAGAGCGAGAGAAGACCTGGTTCCTGCATGCGGGTTCGTATTTCTCACCTGCGCTCAGAAACAGCATGCTGGACCCTTCCCCGGGTTTTTCCCTGGCGCCCTTTTATCCACAGAACTTGGACGCAGAACCACGGAGCTGGCTCCAGGACTAAAATGTGACATATACACTACGTTCTCCTCCTGGAGGGTTGTGAGCTCCTTTCTTTCTTCTCAATAAAAATACCCTTCATGCAGATCAACTCTCGGAAGGCCCTCCTACCACTCAATCAGACAGACTTCTGAATGCTGGTTCCCACCGTGGTCTCAAAATGCTCCGAGCACAAACGTAACCTGTGACCATCAGCAAGGTGTTTGTGTCCCCTGGGCCTTCATTTTTTTCATCTGTAAAATGTGACCTGCCCTTTTCATGTCAGTTATGAGTATCGAATGACATCACTGATGACTGAGCACTTTCAAAAATCCCCATAACAATACCGAACTGGAGAAAACTAAGAGCCAATTGCTTTGTTTTCTTTAAACCCAGAATGCCAGACTTGTGGGAAAGGTTGGTTTCCTTTCCCTAACTCAATCTGGCTGGCCTAGTTTAGTCTTTTTAAATAACAGATTAACTTTATATGAATTATTTATATATTTTATTAGAATTTTGCGAAGAGACTTTAAAAACGTCACAGATATTGGGGTTGGGAGTAGGATGGTGGGTTGACCAGGTAGGCAAGCATTAGGGGGGAAAGAGAAGAAAACAAGAGGCTATCTCTCATAAAGTAAATCGAAGTGTGTAGCCCCAACAGTACCTACATGGAATATACTGGATTTGTGCGAGTTAATTAGCTCACTAGTCTGCAAAGCAGAGCCACACCCCGGACGAACTGGCAAACCCAAGAACCAGAACCGCCATTTTCCCTGTGCCCACAGCCATGGCAGACATTTCTAATGGATTGTGGCACCCGCTCTATCTGGGCTGAAAGTTGACCTTGCATTCCTTCACAAGGAATGCTTTTTAAATTCTCCCTTTTAATTTTTAATTTTTTAGGCTAGAAATCTTGAAGAGTATAGTTAAATCAGGATGGCCCATGTAATGACAACAGTAGCTTGAAGCTACAATCATTTAAAAAGCAAGCAAGCAAGCTAGCAAGCTAAGGGGCCATGTGTTGAAGGAAACTGCTTCATGAGCTATTCGGGCAGTTGTTGGTGGAACATGGGAGGATCATAGACCAAGAGGAGACCAAGAGAGGAAGAGGCGGTCAAAGCCTGCTGCTGTGGGATCTTTGTGATGCTCACCTCCCTTGCCCCCTCCCCCAATGCACAAACAACTAATCCCCTGAACCTGGTCATATATTCGCATATTTAACTTTAGATTTAGATTTAAATTAATTTCAATGAAATGTACTTAAAAATGCAGTCCATCAGTTACACTGGTCACCTTCCAACAACTCACTAGCCTTGTGTGGCCAGTGGCTCCTCCGTTGGACAGTGCAGATATAGAACCTCTCCATCACCAAAGACAGGTCTCTAGGCACCCTATAGCAAACCCCACCGTGTGTCCTCCTCATAACACCGCTCAGTAGCCTGACATCATAGGGCTCATCTTTACATGGTGGGAGTTACTCACACACTGTTGATAGAAACTCTGTTCAGACCTCCTCCCTTCACTTCACCTATACAGAAAGAGGGACTCAGGCTCGGAGAAAGGACAGAAAATGCACTATTTCAAGAAATTATTTTTTTCAACATGAAAGTTACAAAAAGAACAGATGGCATTTTTGAAAAATGAAAATCTGGGATCGAAGAGAAGAAAAGAGCCAAGCATGAGTCTCAGGACTGCTGTTGATTTTTCCTGACCACCCCAGCCAACGCAACACCATCGTTGCTGTTGCTGTAAAATACACAAATGTTCTTCGTTTTAAGACTTGGGTTGCAGAGAGAATTCTTACTTTTACATTCAGTTGAAAAGAAGATGCTTGCTTTTACCTAAATTTCTCAAGATTCTGGGATTTCCAATCCTGCCTGCCTGCTGGCTGCTTTGTATATGAGGCAAAACAGATACGCTTTGACCTTGGAGCGGCTCTGTGGGATTTTCTGCAGATGGTTCTCAATAATAAGGTGTTTGCTCATTTGTTTCTAGGTTCTTTTATTTCAAAATAAAAGTGCAGCCAAATTGACCCATGGGGAGAGAACAGATTAGGCAGAAAATAGCATCTCCTTAGATTTCTTACTCTAACGCACTCTGATTCCACCCGTGAAATTGTCCCACCAGGGTGCTGGCAGTAGCAGAACAGGGCACGCCAAGGAGAGGCCGAGAAGAGGTCTTAGCTCTGGATGGGCACACGTGAGGGCCAGGAAAGTCAGCTGAGGTTGACAGGGTAGGCAGAGGCCTCAGGTTTGGAGCAAGAGGCCAGGATCTAAAGTGCAGAAGCTGAGGAGAGGGCGAGCCTCATACCGTCTGTTGCTGTAGGCACCTTAGAGCTGAGCACAGGCAGTTTCCCCACCGGCCTCCAGCCCACAACGGTTCTCTGTGTGTGAGTTCTGTCCTGACGGAGGCAGAAAGGAGATGGAATCCTGGTAAACGAGACCTGAAGGGACTTTTGGTATCCTCTTCTGGAGTCTTTCCCAAGGGCCTGACGAAGCACCTTGTATACTTGTTACGCACAGAGCCCTGGACCTGAGCCACACCTCCTTATTCTTGGTCACCTAGGTATCTGATAAGTAGCTCAAGTGACTGATCTCAGAAAGTCTGGGAAACACTCAGCTATCCAATGGTGTTCAGACTGGACCCCACAGAGCCCTGAGGTCTCTCAATGCTTCCTTAGCGCTATAGAAGGATCCAGTAAGAATGAGGGGGAAGAACAGAATGTGTGAAACTCGAGGCTTCCCACCCCGCTACAATCCGATAATGGTGAATGATAGTAGCAAGTGTTTATCAGACCCTTCTACACTAGGAGCCAAGCATGTATTATCTCATTAATCCTTACGATCACTCTGTGAACTAGGCATTATTAGAATACCTATTTTATAGATGAGAAAACCATGGCTTGGCAAATAAGTAGCTTATTCAAGGTCACACAACTAGTAAGTGGCAGGGCTGAAATTTGAATAATAAACCTCCTCACCATCATGTTATCCTAACCTTGAAGAAGCTCCACTTCTATTTGGTTTATGTCTTATTGGGCACCTTATAGTATTTAGACTATAAAATGGATTCCACCACTAATAAAGGTGTGAAAACACTTGGCTAGTCTGATTCCTACCTTTTATTCAAGAAGAAGCTAAGGCCCAGAGAGGTGACCTTGGAGTCATAAGGTCACAAAATAGGGACACAAAGTTGGACGATCTAGCCTGAACAAGGCTGGTAGCTTCCCCAAGAGGCTGGCTCTGAGTTGGGCTCTGCACTCAGCCAGCAGCATGCACTGGGCCAACCCGTCTTGTGACCTTTCCTGATTTCCTAAGGCTGGCGGACATCATCTGCCGAGAAAAGAGTTACGGCCCCTGCTGAGGCCTGGATTGGGTACTAAGGACATTTAGCCAAAGGGGAAAACAAAGGTCACAGTTTATGGTGAGTGAATTTCTCATCTCATTACACGAACCATGACTCCTTTGTCAGCCAGCCTCGAGTGACTATGACTGCAACTGAATCTGATCCTCTTTCATTCCTGTTCTAAGTAATGTCCATGTGGCGTGGGACTTCCTGAAAGGGTGAAATATTTCCTAGAGAAGGTTATATTTCAGGTGCTGGTGACTTATTTCTTCTTCCCTGGGAACGGGTTCATCAATCACTTGGAGATGTTTTGTAACCAAAGGGCAAATGCATTTCTCAGAGCAGTGGCCTCCACCCCAGTCCCCAAGCCAAAGCCGGGTGATCAGGAAAGGGCTTGGGGGGCAGCCAGCTTTTGTCTTCTAAAACCCTCCATCTGGGAAGTACGTGTGTTGCTCCCACTGGGGAATGACTAGATGCCTGCAATCCCTGCTCCCGGAATGTGTGGTGTCTGTCCACCTACTGTCCCTGTGAGGGGGAACAGAAGGTTTTGAAGCTGCACACTCTTTGCTTGGGAAGTCCTGCTGAGCTTTCAGATTGATTTATTTGATTGAGTGTCCAAGACCCAGTGTTGTTTCCAGGGCTGCTGTCAAAACTATCTTTTCATATTGAGAAATCAATTTTCTTCCCTTGACTGAAATGGTTTCACAAAATGTACGTTTGAGAGAGAACTTTATTCTGGAGGCTACTTCTTGAATGACATGTTTCTTGACAACACGCTCTGTCTTGGAGGGGCATGGATGAGATGGGTCTTGACTCTGTCGATGGACTTTTTGCCCCTTCCTCCCACCAGGTTTCTAAAGAAGGTGGTTGCATGGTTGCACTAGGTAGCCTTTAAATGTCTCTCCTCATTACCTAGCAGATGGGTCGCAGACAAATTCTGCTTACATTTTTTCTAAGTAGTAATGTCCCTAAGCAGACAGTCCCATGCTAAGCAAATCTGGCCAAGGAAATCTGACCTTTGCAGCGAGAGGCAACACTGCAGTGTCACATGTCTGCAGCAAAGTCTGGGAAGACAGATGGGGAGATAAAATGGAGGTCGGATAACAGGGTGAATTTGGAAGACAGCGATTGTGGGGGAGATAGACTTTCACCTTTACCTTCTTAGGGTTCTTTTTGGCTGGGGCTGAGAATTAAACTGACACAGATCAACAGGAGAAACATATGCACATGTATTTAATGCAAGTTTTATGTGACTCGGGAGACTTCATAAGGAATGAAGAATGAAAGAAATGGCGAAGACTACTTGCTTTATCAGTCTGAACAAGGAGAAGCAATTGTGGAGCTGCGGGGAAAGACTACAGGAAGAGAAAATTGTTTCAACAAGGTCTGTTTGTGTGGTAGAATTCTCTCCCACCCAGCTTATCCCTGATGATAAGAATGTTGCTTTCTTCCTGGTACAGGGAAGACAACTTTCCTGTGGGAATCTCATTTTCTGCTTTTAAGAAAAAGGAGGAAGGTTAGAATGTGTTTCTTGTGTTTGCTGTTTGAAGTGCCTTGATTCAGAAGAGTCATTATGGCAGGGTGGCATATCGGGAGTGGCTCGTTCTGAACCCCTTCACAATGAAGTATGAGGGGAGGCTGCATAGATGGCCGTTAAGAGCATTAGGCTTCTGTCCAGCCTGGGTTTGAATCCTGGCTGTGCCCATTCCCAGCTATGCCTCTGTGAGCAAGTTCTTTATTCTCTTTTTGCTGGCTTCATCTGAAAATAGCACTTACTTCATGGAGCTGTGAGAATTAAATGAGTTAATGGATAGAGAACATTTAGCACCATTCCTGGCACATAGTATGTGCTTAATAAATATTAGTATCATTATTCACCCTTTCTTGGGAAGTGATAGTGGCTTAGCATAGGGACCTACCTAGTGAGGTTTTGATTCATCTTTGACTGATTTCTCAGCTTCTTGGGCAGCCATGTTTTCCCAGGAAGTTGGCAAGCGGAGTGAACTACTCTCATCTGTCATGAAATGCTGGGTCGAGCTTCCTAATAGCAAGAAGGCTGGAAGGCAGGCGATTTACTCAGAGGTTAAATGCTCCTCGGTCCCCTGACCACTTCATTCTGCTATTTCAGACGGGACTTTTCAGTTAATTAACGAGAGGCAAGACCAATTACATTCAGCCCTCCCATCTAAAGAGAAGATTTGCTGGTATCTTTACAAGCCTTGCCTCATCCCAGTGTGCTCCTCCCTACCCTCCCGCAGCCTCCAAAGCAGAACACGTGTGTCTCTTTTTCAATCTCCTCAGGAGAAAAGTGAATGACGCTCAGATAAATACACAAATGGCAAGAATAATTAAATTCGGCAGTGTTTGAAATAAAGCCCTGGCCTATTACTGTCCCGTCTCCGCGGGTCTCTCATTCCTGGCCTGCGCGGAGTCCTTGAGTGGAAAGAAATCGCTGGTGCTGTGCGGCGAGGTGCAGTCAACCATGCTTATGAACTGCAGGGCACGTTCCCCAGCTCGAGCCCCAAGGGCTGTGCTATGGGTTGAGGCAGCTGTCTAATAAAAGACCATTTTCGTAATCAGTGTTCAGTGAAAACGTACCATTTTCATTTATAGAAACAGTGAAGCCACCTGCTATTTAAAGGCCCCCTCCTCCTCTTCTTCCTCACCCCAGGGCTGAATCTTCTAGCTCACTCCCTCAGCCAGCTGTGTCTTGTCAAAGTTCCAATCTCCTCCTTCAGAAACATAAATCTCTCCGACGGTCCAGCCCATGCGCATTGCTTTTTATACTCCGTCTGGAGTGTAGGATTATGGCCTCACCCACAAAAATAGCTCCGGTGCGAGTGGTCAGCTGAGAAGGAACTAGGTGTACCCTACCAAGGGAAGGCTAGCTAGACATGACTCTCCTTCAGAGCCCAGACTCACTGATTCACACGGCACCCATTCCCACACAGCTCCGGCTGAGTCAAGCACTGACAACTGAGAGGGCGGAGAGGAGAGAGGAAGAGAAGAAAATGCTGCTGCAGAGACAGGAGCACAGAACCCAGAGTAAAAGGAAGGGGCTCAGAGCAAACAGAAGGAGGAAAGCAAAACAAAGAGACAGATGCAGCAAAACCTCAATTAGCCAGCCTGCTTGGGGAATGGGCGTTTGGGATAGTGGAAGTTTCTAGTTAACTGTGAATGGAGCCAAAATCCTTTGCCTTGACCCTTAATTCAGAAAAGCTTTTTACATACCGTTAGTTCACTTCCCTAAGACCATCACAGATGGGGACCATGGGATCTTACGGCATCTCAAAGGGCAGCAGTCAGGACGTGAGTACCAAGTACACAGTGGAGAGTGTGTGGAGGGAAGTGTCCCAGCCTTGGGGAAATAGATGCTGAATGGTCTGCTTATCTTGAAAGCCAAATCTCTGATTTAAACTTGCCTTTTTAATGTTTTCAGTTTATCTTAATCAGTAATTGCTGTGAATTTTTGTTAAATTTTAACTGCGTAGTACGCTCCTGTTTATTCCTCAAATCTCAACTCGAATATCACCTCCTTTATGAAGCCTTTCTGATTACCCCTGCTCTCCCCTCAGGCCCTCCCCGTCATTTCTGTCTTTGCTTAGAGTGCCATGTTTAAATAATCTGTAAGCATGGACACAGTGGGCAAGTGAGGGAGGGTTTCATCCAAGATCTTGCTTGTAAAGAAGCTGAACTCCAGCCTTTGCCTTATGACAGTAACAAACTCCAATTACCTGTGAAGTCTCAGAAAGTGAAAAAAAAAAAGGTCCAACTTTACTGTTAGATCCCCAGCTCATAGTCAGAAAGAAGGGAGGGAAAGGGAGAGGTGAAAAAGGGAGGAGAAATTCTATAAACAGATAAGAGGGGGAGTGAGAGAAACCATTTACAGTCTTGGTGATTTAATCTTAATTCTGAGACCTATTCCTTGTCTGTCTCTCTCTGATCTGTAAAACAAAGTGCCTCCTACAGGGTTTTGAGTTCTGAAACAACTCAGGAAGATGATAGTTGTCTTTCCATTAACGACTCCATTCTCTAAATGTACCGTAGGGGGTAGGAGTGGGGTGGGAGTTTAGGGAAGAAAATCAGTCAACAGTTAGCAAAAGCCGAATAAACTCAGTGGCAGATCAGGGGAAGCTGAATCTGGGGATGGACTGGAGACCAACCAAGAGCTAGAAGGTCAACTGCACTCAACATTTGCTATGTCTCTATTCTGGGGGCTATGATAAAAGTCACCAAAACAGTCCTTGTTGGTTTACGACCTGTTGTAGAGAATGGAAAATCAGAAGTAAGGCAAAAAGAAGGCAGAGGAGGGGCTCCTAGATGGCTCTGTCAGTTAAGTGTCAGGTCATGTCCTTGCGGTCCATGAGTTCGAGCCCCACATTGGACTCTGTGCTGACAGCTCCGAACCTGGAGCCTGCTTCAGATTCTGTGTCTCCCTCTCCCATGGCCCCTCCTCTGCTCATGCTTTCTCTCTGTGTCTCAAAAAAAAAAAAAAAAGGCAGGGCACTGACTTGCCGTTCAGTTGCACAGCTCTGGTTGTGCCAAGTCCCTGGCCCAGAAGGCAGCTGTCTGGACACTGGTCCATGAACTGCTGGCACTGAAGGGCCATGGAAGGAGCAGGAGCAGGAGGGCTGGTATCTGGGAGATGAGCTCCATCTTCCCTGAGCTCAGCAGAAACCCAGCACCCCTCTCTGCCCTGGGCATCTTCCTGGTGTGTGCCTAGCCCCCAGCAAACCCTGGCAGCCTCATGTCTGGACGTAGATGTCAAGTCTAATTTAAGCCATGGCCCTGGTGATCCTTTTAACACCCCTCTGAGGGGTGCCTGGGTGGCTCAGTTGGTTATGTGTCGGACTATTGATTTTGGCTCAGGTCATGATCTCACAGTTTGTGAGATCAAGCCGCACATCAGGCTCCACGCTGGCAGCACAGAGCCTGTTTGGGTTTCTCTCTCTCTCTCTCTCTCTCTCTCTCTGCTCCCTGCCCCTCCTCCACTCATGCATGTGAGGTCTCTTTCAAAAAAAAAAAAAACTTAAAAATAAAAACATATCCTCTAATAAGGGCTGCATATTCCTTAAAAACTAACCAATAGCCCTTTTGAGAAATGAGTTTTACAGATAGGAGAGTGTGTGGTGAAATCCTATTATAGATGTTGTAGCACTGTCCTTTAGGATTCCCGAGGTAGACGACAGTGTGTATGCCAGCCTGGCGGACAACCTGCCCGTTACGTTTATGTGGATCAGTTGTGCGTTCAGAGATATACCCGCGTGAGGAAACAGAAAGTACCCTGGGCATTTCTCTGGCATGTCCCTGCTTTCCCTGGTCTGCTGGAGGAGAGGGCCTGTGTTCATAGTATCTGCCACAAAACCCGACCATGTGTAGGTGCTCAACAGATGCTCCCTGAATGAATATAATCATTCTATTTTCAGAATTCAATTATGACTGGATCAAGTCTGACCCATCATCTCTTTGCTCCTTTATAAGGATGAGCTCATTGAATGTCTCCACAGTCCCCAGTAGCTCACCTGTTACTCAGCTGCCACCATCTCCCCTGCAAGGCAGGCTGGTCCTCAGGCCAGCAAGCTAGAGCATGCAAGATATTATATTGCCTTATCCAACACATAAATATAAGTAAGGATCTTGGCCCAGTTACAGGACAGGTGATTATTTCCATTCCTTTCTGTGGCACCTCGAGTCTGGATTTCTGTCACATCTAGATGACAGAGCCTGATGAAGCTGGAGTTGGGGGTCATAGTGCATTCTGGCCTCAGATTTCAGAGTCTGAGTTCCACACTCACGTTGGGTAGCTCTTGAACCAGCTCAGGTCTTCCAACATCTCTTTAACATCTATCCTTGCAATAGTGGGGAAGGGACCTTAAACATTTGGTGAGAGTCTATTGACAGCCTGCTTCTGGCTAGTCTTCTCATTCTCCTCTTGAAATTGGATGCCTTCTGATCTCTCTGGTTTTTCTGGCTTTAGCAACTCACTGCCCTAGGAATCTTTACTGGCCACAGAGATTGCTGAGACCAGGGGATACAGATGCCTCTGCACCAGAGCCTTGTCTTATTCCTTCAGGTTTGCAGTGGACTGGGCTGCCCACCATGAGTACACACACCCACAGAACATATGGTTGGCACTCCTGGTAGTTTAGCTCCATGTTAACTTTGCTCTCCAGTGGAAAGTGGCTGAAGTGCTCAGTGATGCGCTCACTCATTTTCATATAAGAGTCTGTATTTACTGACGGGTCAAGGCCCCTTGGATTTCTATAATTTGACTGGGTCCATTATTTCACACCAGCACTAAATTCAGGGGTAATTGGAATCAATTTATGGTTTTTATTATATTTACTTTAAAGTAATTTAAAAAATTCACCTTCTCTTACATCTACCTGCACCTTAACAACATATTCTCTTCTGACTTAGATACTGAAGAAGCTTTGGGATGAACTTAGGGCAGGAAGTCTTCATCTGGCTGCCATGGAGTAGACAGGTTCCCAAGAATCTTTTCCAGGAGTGCAGGTGGTCATGTCTTGGTCTCACCAGCTTTGACAGCTGCATTACCTAGGGCCTGCTAAGCTGCTTTAGGAGAGCCTGCAAGAGAGGAGGTGGGGGTAGGTCCCCTCTTGGTTTGTAGGCCCAGAAATCCTGAAAGCCCCTGAGAAGACTATTCTTCTCATCCGTACACCTAGATGCTGACTTCTGGAGCAGCCCAGGTTCCCAGGACTGAGGCCACCAAACTACCACATGTTTCTCCTGGAGTCTACTTCAATGTCAGTGGTCTGTTATCATGGATTCAACAATTTATTAATATTCAGATCTGGATTCCTTGTATCTTCCTCTTACTATTATGGAGAGAAAACCCTCTGCCAAAAGGGACAGTGGCACATAGTTCCTTTCTCTTTTTGAAACATATTCGGCTATGAATGGAAATGGAGAGACCAGAAAGGAAAAGATCGTGGCCACCAGGACTAAAGCATAAAAGGATTGAAAGAAGGTCCCCTCCCTCCCCGCCCGCACACCATCCTTATAAGGTGCCACATCAAGACAAAAGTGCCTTTCAATGAAAAGTGGCTTGGTGATAACAAGTACAATGATGACATTGACGACAAAGATGAGGAGGAGGAAGATGCTAATTGTAATGATGTGATTTGAGTGTTTAAACAAGTGCCATGAATGAATTCATTTGATTTTTGAAACCTTCCTACTGGGAATGTCCAGTAGTTTCATAGCAATTGGCATCATTGGTAACAGCTGTTTCAACTGAGCAGTGAAGGATTCTGGGGTTACATCCAGGGTCATCTACAGACAAGGTCATGACCAGTTAGTGATGTCAGCTGTAAGCAAGAAATGCAGTGGGGAGCAAGAATTTCATATACTCACCATCCACGCAGTGTAAACTATGGTTTGTTTGCATCTCTTCTCATTCCACATTTGAGTCATCTTACATGTTTTGTTTTACATTGGGTTATTTATGAATATGCCACAATTTGTTGGTCACCTTTTTCTGCTCTCCCACTACATGCCAGGCACTCTACCACATTCATTGACTCCCTTATCTCTGAGACTTCAGGAGGTTAGGAAAGTGACCTTCTACCCACAAGTAACCTTGTGTCCAGGGCCCGCCCTTCTCCTTGCTTCCTGTGGGGACGCAGTCAGTGTTTCAGTGACAGGCCTGATGTCATGATGATTTCAAGTGATTTGGCCCAAAGACAACACCTACTCCCTGAACAATATCCATGAAAACTTAACACAGTAATTCGAGTGAGTCACATTTTCCCTGTGGATGTGATTTGCAGATGTCGGGATGGAACTTAACCAGGGCTGCCTTCTGAAATGGAACTTCCAGAGAACAACAGACTGCAGAGCAGCCTTCCCAGAAAAAGAAAAGCCTCCTCTAGACGATTAAGAGTTCTGATCACACAAAGGAAAGCAAGGTTTCCCAAGAAATTGAAATAAGAGTTGAGAGAATGAGCATGGAAAATTTCTTTACAGAAAGATTCAAACTCACTGTAGATCCATGAAAAGGTACCTTTTTTTTTTCTTTTAATCAAAATATGTTCACAAATACTGGCTTATTTGATTCTCATAATAACCATGCATGTCAGCTGTGGATATGGGCCATGAAAACATTATCCTCCATTTTGTGGTTGGGAGAAGTCAAAGAGAATGTCAGTGGTTTGCATTTCAGGGCACATGACTAGCAAATGATAGAAGCAGGACACAGGCCTTCTGGTCACTCCCAGACAGTGTTCTTTCTGCCTCACCCTGCCTTTACAAATTGGAGGTAGGTCACCTAAGTAGCAATCTATTTTCTTTCAGAAAGAAATGCATCTTTTAAAAAAATGAGGATAAAAAACAGGCTTAAATAGGGGCACCTGGGTGGCTCAGTCAGGCACGCATTCAACTCTTGATCTCAGCCCAGGTCTTGATCCTGTGGTTGTGAGTTCAAGCCCTCCATTGGGCTCCATGCTGGGCGTGAAGGCTATTTTAAAAAAAGTCTCAAATAAACATGAAAAAAAATATTTTAGTTATATTCTATAATACATTCATGGATTTTCTTAAGATAGAAAAACTGAGGGGCAGAGGGAAGTAGGGACAAAAATAAGTGGAAAAAGACACATCGGAGTTCCAGACGTACCCACGACTTACACGGAGTAACACCTCCATAGTGTTGCTTATTAGAACACAAAAGGGTGGTTATCATTTCATGATGATAGGCAGAGATGTGGGCCATTCTTCTCCTGGGACCTGGTGATGTTAGGGACAAAATTTAGGCTAGGAACGAGAGTTCTCTTAGCTATGACTGAAAATGGGGGAGATCATTTCCTTTGATGTTGTAATGTTTAACTTTGAGAACTAAGCTATTGCCCTGGCTTCAGCTCCTTCTTTATAATAATGGGCAATGACGACTGATGAGCACTTAGAACACGAAGAGTAAGAAAAAGCATGGCAAGAGAAAACCGGAGAGGTGGCTTTTTAACAACACATTAGAATCACCCAGGAAGCCGTAAACCTGTGCTGCCGGCCCCAGCCCCAGCCCCAAACCTCTCAAGCCGCCAGGGCGGGCTGGGACCCTGGCAGCAGATCAGGGCTTAATAGTCTCCAGGTATGACCAATGTATGGCCAGTTTGAGAACCCTGGTTCAAAAGATCTGTTCCAAAAGGCTCATTTAGGAAAGGAAAATACACCAAGGTAACTGAAATGAGATTGGGAGAGGGCCACGCAAAACCTTCTCCTGGAAGACACACTGAGAACAAAAGACAGAGGTGACTCAGGAGTCTAGAACGCAGGACGGTGACAACTGAAAACACCATCTCTCTGATTCAACTTCCGAGGGCAAAGAAAGAGGGGAGAACCCAGGGATTTTACTGGAAAGTTGAATGTAAGAAGAACATCTTCCCCCTTTGCCTTAATTAACCTTTATTCCAATACAACACTTTGAGGGCTAGGAGAAGGGTGCTAAATACTCCTATTCATTTGGTGCCGGGCCTCACACAGCAGCAGTGTGGGAGGAATTCTCACCAGAGGGAACACTTGCTCTTATGTACAACTCCTAAGGTTGCCCTCCTCCAAAGAAGCCAACAGTTCCAACGATGGACAAACCAGCCATACAAGAATAGCCGCCTTACCAGTGGAGGTGACCGGCTGGGCCAGCAGGAAGTTGGTGATGGCATGTGGGTGAGGGAGTCTGAGATAACGTGTGATGAGAATGAGAAAAGAAAAAGTCATCTTTCAAATTCTTTCTGAGATGGAGTCAGGATGAGGAGTTTCTTCTTTTATAAATGATCTGAACGAAGGGATGAAACTTCCTTTTAGATCAATATTGGTACCAACATCACTGGTTGTGGATACCCCACCCCAGGAATCCTTAGCGTCATGACCCCCCCACCTGCCCACTGCCAGTGAGAGTTAAAGCTCCCTGAGGGACTGTTTCTTATGCAGCTTTGCAGCCTTTAAGGTGTACAGTTTAGCACCTGTCCAGCATGTAGTAGAAACTAAGTGAACGTTAATGGAGAAACCAATGTGTGTGGGGGAATACCATGGGCTAAATTAAATGTATCTCCTTGAAATGCAGGTGCCATGTCCTATCGCCAAGGGGCAGATGGGGATGCCCTTTAGGGAACATATGTCCAAGGGATTTTTACTCTCCAACCTCATTCAGAATGGTAGCGGGGAAGAGGAGAATGGACTAGAGATGTCCTGGAGGTGACATTTCAGATCATGGCACTTGGAGGCTCTGTGAAAGGAATGCTGAGGGCAGAAGGCAGTGAAACGATCTTCTCATCCCTCAGGTCAGGGCCAACACCTTGCGGAAGCAATTGAAGGACCACAGCACCAGGTGTCACTGCCTCCCAGAAAACTTAGCTTGTGATGAAGTAGATTTTATGATGCTGAAGTCCAGTCTGGGAGGCCAGAGCCGCTCTGAAATTGGGTGTCCAAGCGAGCTTGAGAACTGGATCTTTTTATTAGTGAGAAAGCTCTTGTTTCCTCCAAAGCAGTAGATCCTGCGTAAGCTCTTGGAACCCCTCTGAAGTCTTGGAAAACTTGCCATCTTCTGAACAAAATCATCTCATACATACCCTCAGGAAATAGTTACATGGAAGTTTCTGCACAGTCTCACTTTGTTTTGCCCACAGCATATAAAAAGTTTCCAGCGTGCGTCTCCCATGCTCTGATGTTGTGGATTAATCACATTCTGAGGTAGAGCCTAGAGCCTGGCCCTGCCTGAACTTTCGGTGAGAAGATGCAGATATATTGGTCAGGACAATTATGGAGATAGGTCAGGACATTAGAGGCTTTGGCTGCAAGTACTAGTGATTAGGTTAGAGCCTGTTGGACAAATGGATTAGTGTTGGCCGAATGGGCTCCTTTGGACAAAGGAAAATAAAAGACTACTTTAATCAAGACTAAGCCTCATCTCCCAGCCAGTCAGCCATCGTCAGTGCCTAAGAATGTTCCAGTATGCTAAGGCCTGGCTGGCGTCTGTTAGATGGGACTCTGCACCTGCACCAGTTGGGAATACAGTCAAAAGATGGAAGCCTAGGAGGAAAAAATCTAGGTCAACTTCTGTTGATTCCCTAAGATTTAATGTACTTAAAATGTACTCCTCATTGGTCCAAATAACTACTGGACCCCAAATTTATGAATGTAAGCACTGTCAAACAAGTTAAGTGGCTCTCAAGGAATATATACGATAAGCCCAAGACTTGGCCTATATTTGCGTTGACCTTGGATTCTTACTTCTTTATCGGTTCCTAGACCTGTCTGATTGGATCTTGCCATTTGTCAATCCTGAGTAAAGAAACCTTCTAGCTGAGCTCCTGGGCTGCAGCGTGTTGACTCTCCCACCATGGTTTCCTCCTCCTTGTGTCTTCTGGAAAAGAAGTTTCCTGGGTGTTTCTTTGATGGAAACACTTGGAACCCTTGAGAATTAATCAATATTTATTTCTTCTGGCTGGGGAAATCATGAAGGGCAAATATATCTCTGTATTTAAGAAGAGGTAGCATTTAGGCCAAATTTCTCAAGTCTAAGTACACCTTAGACTTGCATGGGTAGGGAAGAGAGGATGGCAGGGTTAAAAATTATTAATACCTAGGCTCAACCCAGATATTTCTCATTCAGTTGTTTGGTATGAGGTTCAGGCATCAATAGTGTTCCTAAAGTTCCTCAGGTGATACTAATGTGTGACCGGCATTGAGACCCCAATTTCAGGTTCTCAGCTGAAAGAAAATTTGTAGGTGGATGCATGTAGCCCATCTCTCTGATTAGATTATAAACTCCTAGAGCGTGAGGACAGTGTCCTATGTTTTGGCATCTTCTTCCTCAGTGTTTAATAGTGTGCAGTACACACTGGGTTCTCAAGAGGTATTTAAATATGAATTCTTGGGTGCATGGACAAACATCATTCCCTGAGAAACCTTATCCTCTTGAGGCAGTGGCTACTATTTTAAACACACTGCAATGCAGAGGCCCTTTTAGGGAAGTCTGGGCCAGCTGGACCTGCCACAATTACACTCAGCACCATCCTAACTGCTTAAGAAATGTCTAGACAGAAAAATCCTGCAGACAAAGAAAAAGTAGAAGGTGTCTAGGGTATTCTTTCTGCCTTGCCTTGTCTCGCTTTGCTTTGCTTTCTACAGGGAAGTGGGGAGGGGGAGGTGGTCAAGTATCTAGTAAGGCATCTCTATTTCCTTTACCTTAAACAGATCATTTCTGTAACTTGCTGGAAACAATTATTTCATTATCAAGTTTTCCTTGGAAAAGTTAGACGCGGGGCCCCAATGGATACCTCAGTGGGTTATGCATCTGACTCTCAACCTCAGCTCAAGTCATGATCTCAGGGTCATGAGTTTGGGTCTACATCGGGCATGAAACCCCCTAAAAAAATAGAAACAAAAGAAAATTTAGATAAGACAACAGTGTCATTTGTCGAAATACATCTGGAAGGACCCTCTGCAGTTATCCCTTGCTGCACTCTTATGATTCAAGGTCTGCGCACTTCATTCTGATAAAGAAGGAAAGAAAATCATAACAAAACTGAGAGGTAAGCAAGAAGCAGAAGCCAAGAGAGGGTGAGAATGGAGACTTGAATGAGCCCTGGCACACCAGCCACCTTTGCTACATAACACTCTTATCTATGGATTCTATTTCGAAAATTGACCTAAAAGCACAGAAGAGCATTTTGGAATTTCAAAAGTAGCATACACAACAAGGATGGATTGTGGATCAATAAGAGACTAGATGGAGCTTCACAATTAAATGCTTTATATACCATGAAGAGTGGATTTCTTGTCTTCTGTTCCCATTGTTCCTTTCTCTTTCTCCTTTCCTTCCCATAAACACTAATTGAGGTAAGAATAAAAGCTCACAGTCTTCACATTCCCTCAAAGAGGTCATGATTTCCTAGGGCAGACAGGAAATGCAACGGCTCTGACAAACCTTGGAACATGAGCTATGCCCAAGTGAAGGAGCATGGGCAAGGCGGGGCTATGTTCCCACAAAGCTCTTCCCATTCAGAAGTGAACTCCAAAGGCAACCCAGCTTGGTGAAGTCAGTCCAGAGAGAGCAGGCCCGGCCCAGCACAGCTCTCAGAGTGCAGAGCTCTCTTACTTCCAAGAGGAAGGTCAGCTCCACCCAGGGACAGTGAAGGCGGAGCCCAAGAAGAGGTCTTTGAGGTTGTCAGCTAAACCTGCTCCTGTAAAAGTGGAAACAAAGCTTAAAAAGGCTAAAACTGGTAGGAGGGATGCCTAGGTGACTTGGTCCATTAAGTATCCGACTTCGCCTCAGGTCATTATCTCGTGGTTCACAAGTTGAAACTCCTGTCGGGCTCGTGCTTAGAGCGCAGAGCCTGGAGCCTGCTTTGGATTCTGTATCCCCCCCCCCGCCCCTCCCCCCGCTCATGAGCACGCGTGCGCTCTCTCTCTCAAAAATAAACATTAAAAAAATTTTTAAAGAAGGCAGCAGGAAAGGATAAATCTTAAGACAAAAAAGTGCAAACAAAGGAGAAAAGGGGAGCAAAGGGAAAATAGACTGAAGCGGCTAACCAGGAAATGAAAGACTTTCCTGCAAAGAACAGAGAAACTAAAAATGAGTTAAGTCCAGCCTCTGATGAAGCAGGAGAGAAAAAGCCAAGTCTGATTAATACCATGTCTTATCAGGGGTCCCTGTCTCCATTCTGGTACAATCTAAAGGAATATTTTTGTCAACTATTTTATAAGTGCAAGTTTTTTGGTAGCTCTCGAAACATTTTTAAGAAGGAGGGAATCCCACCTCATTCCATTTTTTAAGTGTAAATGCTTTTTTTTAAAAGAGGTGAAATCATTTGTTGGTTGCTTATTTTCTGGTACAACCAGAAAATAGTAGGATATTGAATACTGGAGGCTTTGATTGTCTTGGGTGTCAGCCTAACATTCCATAGATGGGGCAGTTTTCATAACCTGTAATACCAAGCATACTAAATGGCAATTTGGAGTCAGTCTTGCATTTCATATGTCTTGAACATTTTAAATTACTTCTATTCCCATGTTGCTTTTGGTAGAATTGCTTCCTAAATGAAACCATTCCTTGATCTTTGCTCTCTCAGGCAGAATTTTGTGTGCTCTGTGCAACACCTTGGTGGTAATAGTCCAGTTTTCCCGGTAACTTTGTGAATATGCTGTACAAGATCAAAACTTTGACTACGTACTACATATGATATTAAATTGCAAATTAATGGGGCTTACCAATTTAACAGCGTATCTTCAACAACATTCAAAGATATTGGTACTTGATATACTGTTAAGGAAAATTTCCCTTCAAATTTTAAGCCGGAAGGTCATTGGAATAACTTTTAGAAAAGAGTCACAACTACATGATTTTTTAGATTTTTGGTACATTAAGAATTGTGTACAAATTGGGGCACCTGGGTGGCTCAGCTGGTTAAGCTTCTGAGTTTGGCTCAGGTCATGATATCCTTGTTCATGAGTTCGAGTCCCGCATCAGGTTCTGTGCTGACAGCTCAGAGCCTGGAGCCTGCTTCAGATTCTGTGTCTCGTTCTCTCTCTGCCCTACCGCTACTTGTGCTCTGTCTCTCAAAAATGAATAAACATAAAAAAAAATGTACAAATGGAAATGTCTGTATGATCCTCAGAACAACCAATAAAAACTCAATTATGAAAGAAAAAAAATGAACCCCCAAATGAACTCTGGTTCTCAAAGTCTAAAAGGACATCTAAGGCCATCTCATCCAGGATGCCTGGTGGGATCCTTAACCAATCTGTAGTTGTAGGACCTTACTTAAATATTTGGGGTCTTCCATCGCCAGACACTTCTAGCATTCTTAAGGCAAACAACAAAGTCAGTCATTATCAATCACGACTCTTGTGGTTATAACAGAAAAATGACAACCTGGCGGAAGCAAAAAAGTTAGTAGCTCATATAATGTCCAAGGTGTAGATCTGGCTTCAGACAAGCCTTGGTGTAGAGTTCCATAGGGAGTCTTCTGCTCTTTCCCTCAGCTCTGATTTCCTCAGATTTGGCTTCATTCCCTGGCAGGCAAGAGGGTCACCAGCACCTCAAAGCTCCTATCAGCTTAGCAACCCACAAAGCAACCCACCTCTTTACTACCAGTCTCAGAAAACTCTCATTAGCCCAGTTGGAGTAAGGGCCAATCCCTAAACTAAGAAGAAATGGTTAAGTATAACTCCAAGGTTTCAGACCAGGGAGAACTGGAAAATGTTAATACCTTGACCAAAATTAAGGTAATCATAAAGAACACTAGATTTGGAGAAAGAGAAATTGGAAAGGATGAATTTGTTTTTGGATAAGTCAAAGATATTGGTGGGATTCTAATGACGAATGGCAGGTGGTTAGAAAAGTGTCCGTGGGACCAAATGGGAGAAGATATTTGCAAGTGATGTATCCAGGAAAGTGTTAATATCCAGAATATATAAAGAACCTACTCAGCTCAACACCAGAAAACCACATGCCCCAATTAAAAAATGGGCAGAGGACCCAAAAAAACATTTTTCCAAAGAAGACATCCAGATACCCAACAGACACATGAAATATGCTCAACATTACTCGTCATCAGGGAAATACAAATCAAAAGTATAATGAGATATCACCTCACACCTATCGAATGGCTAAAATCAAAAACACAAGAAATGAGTGTTGATGAGGATCAACATCCTCATGTGAGGATGTCGAGAAAAAGGAACCCTTATGCGCTCTTGGTGAGAACACAAACTGGGGCAACCATTGCATAAAACAGTATGGAGGTTTGTTGAAAACTTAAAATTCGAATTACCATACAATCCAGTAATTCCACTCCTGGGTGTTTACCCAAAGAAATTGAAAAGACTAATTTGAAAAGATATATGCATCACTATGTTTTTAGCAGTATTATTTATAATAGCCAAGATATGGAAGCCACCCAAGTGTCCATCAATAGATGAATAGATAAAGAAGATGTGGTATATATATATATATATGTGTGTGTGTGTGTGTGTGTGTGTGTGTATATGTGTGTGTGTATATATATATATGTGTGTGTGTATATATATATATATACATCCAACGGAATATTACTCAGCCATAAGTACATATGTGTGTACATATATATATATATACCACACATATATATGTGTATATATGTGTATACACCATATATATATGTGTGTGTGGTATATATATATATATATATATATACACACATACATCCAACGGAATATTACTCAGCCATAAAAAAGAATGAAATCTTGCCACTTGCAACAGCTTGGATGTATTTAGAGGGTATTATGCTAAGTGAAATAAGTCAGTCAGAGAAAGACAAATACCATATGACTTCACTCATATGTGGAACTTAAGAAACAAAATAAACAAAGAAAAGAGACAAAACCCCCCACCCCAGAATCTTAAATACAGAGAACTGATCGTTACCAGAGGGAAAGGAGAAGGTAGGGGGGGGAAGCAGGAAGTAGGTTATGGGGATTAAGAGTGCATTTATTGTGATGAGCACTGAGTAATGCATAGAATTGTTGAGTCATTATACACCTGAAAGTAATACAACACGATGTCGGTTATACCTGAATTAAAAATCGATAAAAATTTTAAAAGTTAAAAAAAAAGAAAAAGTAAGAGTGGAAGTTTTGTGGAGGAGTTGGAATTGGAAGTGAGAATTTGGGTCATTCTATAGAAATGAGAATGAGAGCTACAGAATTGATTGTATTCAGCAAGGAATAGTGTATAAAAGTGAGGGGTGGGGAGGCTCTGGACAGGTGGCTTATAAGCTATAAAGCATTCTATAAGTGGAAATTTCTATTATTAGCATCAGGATAATGTGTACGAGAAAGGAAGAAAACAAGAGGCCAGAGAAGGAGAAAGAGAGTATAGACGGGGCCTGAGAGGCTGCAGATCGTAATAACCATAATGAGCCAGGATTCTTGACTAGGAAACTCAATTTGTCTAGGTAACTCAATTCAAATCGACTTAGTAAAAAAAAAAAAAAAAAAAAAGAGTATTTTGACTCCTATAACAGGTAAGTGCAGAGTAGTCCAAACTTAGATGAATTCAGGCATTCAATGACTTTGAGATTTGTTCTTACTCTTTTCACCTTATTCTGCTTCCCTATATTGGCTCAGGAAACTTCTTATGGTGACAAAGAAAGAAAGGAAGAAAGAGAAAGAGAAAATGCCAGGAGCTCTATTCTTTCTTCTCGAGAGCAGCTCTCCTCCAGACAGTTCCAATAAAGGGCTCCAAATTCGTCTCAGTAACTCTGGTTGGCATAGCTGCCATTATATGCCCATTTCTAAGCTAATCTCTGGGGCAAAAGTTTGTTAGGCTCTGATGTTTAGAATTAAATCAACTTGTGTTTCTGGAGATGTGAATGGAGGCATCCAAACCACATGGGCTGAGAATAAGGGAGGGGTGATTCCCTAGAGGAAAAGTGGGGTGCTGTTCCCAGAAGAAGGTGGATTGGATACAGCAGAAACAAGACTATCTACCACAGAAACCAGGAAAAGAATGTCAAGGAGGGTGATCGTCCCAGAGGTTGGAGAATATGGGAAGTGAATGGACACAGTGCACCTGAGGCAAAGGCAGACGTTCTTTAGACAAGTGGCTGAGTCACTTCTTTCTTTAAAAGATCAGAAACATGGGAGGAAAACAGATTTTAGTGGGTGAAGGAGTGAGTGGGAGTAGAAACACTGTAAAGGCAGGGATTTGATATTTTAAAGGAGTCTCTGAAGGAAGCAGAGAGACTAACTCTAACTCAATTCCCACGATTACTGAGCGAGGCACAAAGCTAGGCACTAGGAGAGCTGAGATGAGTAATTACCAGCCTGTGTCCTCAAGAAGCTCAAAATGTGGAAAAGAAGGGAGAATGGTCAACAAATAACATACGCGAAGAAGGAATACGTAGTATCTCCAAGGCTGCAGAGTGAGAAGGTGCACTAGCAGGCGCCTGATATTAGATCAGTTTTCCCACAAAAGAGAATGATGAAATCTCTCCAAGGGTTTAAGAGAAAACTTTTCATGGAAGGTGGTGCCTGAACTGTTTTTTTTTTTTTTTTTGTGATGAACGGGAGTTTGCTTTAGGAAGCAAAATGGGGAAAGGGGACGTTCCCGAAGAGGCTCATGGTTCTGTGTTGTGGGAGTGAGATGCATAGACCTGGAGGGCAGGTCGAGAAGGGCCCATGTGATGTGTGGAGGGGTGTGGGCTTTGCCCAGTGGTGTTGGGCAGGGGGCAGTGAAATGTTTTCAGTCAGGGCAAGAGACATCAGACTAACATGTTAGAAGAATCTCTCCGGAGTCTTTCTGGAGAGGGAGCTGCATGGAGATGGACAGTCCAGTTCAGAGGATAGGTTGGTGGTGGCAGGAAGGAGTGACAAAGTCCAGTAGACTTCTGTGTCCAGTAGACACCAAAGAGGAGACAGAGTGAAAGGACCATCAAGAGCAGGGAAAACTCATAAAACTGAATGATTATTGGATGGAGGAGTGAGAAAGAGCAAGCTTTGAAGGCAGGTGACAACTGAGGAAGGATGATAGAGCCCTGGAGAGGGAGATGCCGAAGGTGCAGGGTGGGGGGTGGATAACGGGTGGAGAGCAGTACCCAGAGGGGAGGGGAGGTGGGTGCGGCTCCACACACGCTGGAGGCGCCACAGGCTGAGCACTGAGTGGAGGGGAAAGTTAGAGAATATGGCTAAGAACTCAGAGTGTCATTGTGGAGGGCAGGAGAACCGTTGGAGGGCTTTAATTTTCTCAGTTCATAAAGCAGTGAGATCACCTGTTGGGAGTGAGTGGGCTTCCACCTCCCGGTGGGAAACGGGGAGAGTAACAGAACCAATCAATCACTGAGTCATGCCAACTCCACCCCCACCTGGGCCCTCCTCTCCACTTCCGGCCGCTTGCCTCCTCTAGGTCTTCGTTAACTACCCCAGCGGTGCGTGGGGTGGCAGTGCTTGTCAGACCTCATCACCCCAGGAGCTTCTTCAAATTCTCGCCACCCCAGCATCTGATTTGGGAGCTCGGGAGTGAGACTCGGGCACGTGTGTTTTCAGAACACTTCATATAGGAGATTCTGAAATGCATCATACCCCACACACAGTTGAGAGTCGCTGGAGGTACGTAGGACTGAGTCCTGGAATTTGCTGTGATGTGGGAGAAGATGGCATGGAATCGTTTGCAAAAACCGGGTGGGTGTCAAGTGACTCAGGGAAGGAGGACAAGGAGAGCAGGTGGCTGTGCCAGCAGATTCGGGAAAGCGCGGGGGCTCCCTTCTTGCATTCAGCGGATATGCCTCTCCCAACCACACAGAGTGCCAGAGAGCACCTAAGAGACGCAGGAAATCTATAAAAGCTGCGAACAACCGAGGATAACGACATTTTTCTGAAATATCACGGTCATTCTTCTAAAGGAATGAAAATGGGGAGGAGAAAAAACCTTGATTAATGGAAAGGCACTGGGGAATCAGCAAAAGTTGCAGCAGTTTGTGTGCACCACTGCCCTCTGCTGGTTACAGTCGGACCTGCAGCTGTATGGCAACAGCGTCCTTGACTTGAGTGCACGTGGAGAAGACAGGTGAGTGGGGCTTTTGAGCAATCGAAGGTTAAGTCACGAACTAGCGTTAGGCCCACACATAATGACTTTCAAGTGAAAGTTGAGCCTGGAAATTTAGACTTGGAAGTCTTCCAGTTAGGTATCTTAAGAAAAAACAAACTGTCCAGGAAAAAATGCTGTGGCCCCCGAAAAAGTTTCTTTGGAAAATATTTGGAGGTACGTTTAATGGCCACAGTCACCTAGAAATAAGCTACAGAGGTAGAATTTTTTTCCTGGAATGAATTAATGAATTTTCAAAAAGGTTTGGCAATTCTGTGCTGTTAATAATAATGGCCAGCATTTATTGAACATTGGCAGCTTGTATGCATCCAATCAATTAACTTTCACAACAGCGCAATGAGACAAGAACTGTTACCATCCATACTTGACTGGTGAAGTAAGTGGGGTGTAATGAGTGTAAATACCATAGCTAAGGTCACAAAACCTGGGCTGAGCAAGGAATGAAGCCTAGAACCATTATGCAGTCAACTGCTGTATCAAATACACGAATCAAACATCAGTGATATTCATTTTGTGTTCGTGTCATGGTGCCACTCAGGTGTTTCTTGTGAATGGGTACATCTCTTCATCCATGTTCTGGTTCAAGGACCCAGACCTCTCCTGGCTTGCAGCTTCCCGTCAACTGGGTCTGGTCATTCTCATACACATCTTGGCAGCCAGATGAAGAGAAAGGAGAAAAGGGAAAACACTTCTTAATACTTGTTAAAAGCCGTGGCTCACGTTCCAACGACAAGAACTAGACCATTGGCCACACAGTGCCAAGAGGGCTGAGAAATGCGATCTCTGATTAATCAGCTACTTTTCAGCACCAACTCTACACCACGGGAAGGGTAGCCGGGATTTGGGTGGTCAGCTGGCCACCTCTGACCTCCTTCTAGTAACTATGATTGCGTGGTTCACTGGCTCAGGTCACAGCTTTTCAGGGAGGATGAAGGAAACTGATCACCACCCCCAGGGAATACCGCAGCAAGATCTTAAAACGAGGGTCATTAGCAATAACTCACTTGTAGGGTACTTTTCCTGCTAACAAAGCATTTGAACACTGATTTTTCTCATTTAATCCTTACAACTCCCGGGGGTGAGTTAATTATTTTTATTTCCCAGATAATAAAACCAAGTCTTAAGCAGTCAGGTGGTTTGCCCAAACTCTCACAGGTGGGGCTCAACATATTCTCACTTCCAGATCCTTGATATAGTGGTGGCTGCTCAGCGAGGTGGAGCTCAACCAAAATATTTTATGATGAGGTGAGAGAAGTAGGCCGAGCAGGAACAGGTGATGCTGCCCATGGCCCGAATCGACATGGCTTATTAAACAGGGACCTGGTGACTCTGTCCAATCTCTGCCAGGAAATCTAAAATTGGAAAAGGGTGACACTGAAGCAGAAGGGAGGCAACAAAGGGAGGAGAGGGAAAGAGGATGTTGGAGAGACAGCAAGTTTCTCAAAACGTGTCCTTGTTTTCTTTTGTACCAAATGTCGGAGAACAGATCAACCATGGGTACATTTCACACTGTATCAATTTACATTGCTGATTCTATTTACCTTTGGTAATTCTATCCTGTTCTTAATTGTTAGAGCATTTCCCTTCTGAGACTTTAGGAGGGGTCTTCACTTCCATCTACTCCATGCCTCCTTTTTGTTTTATCAAAGTTTTCCAGAACAACCTGGTAAAGAGGTGGGGCTATCACTATTTTAATTTTCTGTGCTAGTTAAAACTTTTCTTTTATATTTTTTGTGAAAGTATTTAATACACACAAGGGAGAAAAGTAATATATAAACATATAGACAATAAGTGAATTAACGATATTAACATTTTTCACATATTTTTCTGTTTGTGATTTTTAGATTAATTCCACTCTGTTGGGAGAGTAGAGTTGGCTTTCAGTTATTTTACATTTGCTAAGTCTTGCTTGTGATACAGAATGTGGTCTATATTATGAATGTTCATTGTGCGCGTGAAAAGAATACATATTCTGTTCCATGTAAATACTATTCAGGTCAGGTTTGTTGGCAGTATTGTTTAGATCTTCTGTGTCCTTGCTGATTTTCTGTCTATGGTTCTATTGATGAGTGAGAGAAGATTGTTGAAATCTCCAATCATAACTATGGATTTGTCTCTTTCTTCTTTAACTTTTTGCTTTATGTATTTGGAACTTCTGTTTTTAGGTGCATCTAAGATTGTTTTATCTTCTTGGCTAATTGAGCCCTTTATTATTATGCAGTGTTCCTCTTTATTTATGAGATATTCCTTAATCTCAAATCTACTTTGTCTGCTAATAATAAAGCCACTTCAGTGTGTATTTCGGTAATTTACATTTGAATTTTTGTGTTTCATTTAAGTTTATCTATTAGCTTTTTTAGTGGTTTCAGTGGTATGCTAGTAGTTAGAATATATATATACCTAAACTCTCACAGTATACTCAAAGTAATATCTTACCACTTAAAGTAAAACATCGAGTCCTTACAACCATATTGGTCTTTACTCTCCCCTCTTTATGTTGCAGTTGTCAAATGTAGTGTATCTACATATGTAGAAACGTGAGCCATACATTCTTAGGATTTTTGCTTTCATTTTAAGTAACCAAAGGGGAGAAAAATGGTTTTTATTAACCCAGATACCTACCCTATCTGCTGCTCTTCTTCATTCCCTAAGTTTCAAGTTTTCCTCTGATATCCTCTTCCTTCTGGCTGAAGAAATTCCTTTACCATTTCTTCGAAAGAAGGCCTGCTGGACACAAACTTCTGATTTTCCTTAATGACTGAAGACTCCATGGGGCTATGACTAGTGCCTCCCCGTGAGTACTAAGGCACTAGAGGAAAAAGAGAGGGGAAAATCCTGGAAACTCATGCCCATGAAGGTTGCTTCTTTGAATTTTGATTCCCCTTCTCAATCCACTGCTTTTCTTTACTTTTCAGAGTCCTCAGATAATTGCTTTTTGTATTTTGTCCAGTATTTTAGTTATAACCAGCACAGTAGTTTGCAGGAGCTTAATCCATCTTGGCTCAAGTCTGTTTTCTCTTGTGTTTGGTTGAATTTTCTCATCTTTTTCTAGCTTCTTAAGACGAAAGCTTAGATAATTGAGCGGAGAATTTTTCTAATGGAAGCAGTTTAAAGATAGAAGTTTCCATCTAGACACCGCTTTGGTTATATCTCCCCAAATTTTAATGCGTTTGATCTCTAAGATCTTTTAGTTCAAACTATTTTGTATTTTTCCTTGTGATTGCTTCCTTGACTCATAAGTTAATTAGAAGTGCATTGTTTAATTTCTGACTATGTAGAGGCTCTTAATTTATCTTTTATGTTAATGATTTCTAATTTAATTCTGATGTGATTACAGAACATACTAAGTATAATTGCCATGAAGTGCATTGAGATTTGTTTTATGGCCCAGTGCCACCATCTATCAATTGAATATGTGCACTTGAAAAGAGGACATTATCGTATTTTGGACTGTAACATTGTATAAATGTTAGGCCAAGTGTGGTTCAGATCTCCTATGTCTCTACCAGTTTTCTATTCTATTACTGAAAAAATGTTGAAATTTTGTAGTTTTTTTTTCAGTTTTATTAGTTTTTGCTTTATATGTTTTTTGAATTTCTGGCTTTGGATGTATTCACATGTAGGACTTTATTATTACAAAACATCTCTTTTATCTTTGATGATAGTCATTGCCCTGAAATTCATTTCATCTGCTATAAATAGAGCCATTCCAGTTTCATGATTGTCTTCCTAGTATAGCTTTTTCCATCTTAGCGTTTAACTTCTGAGTTATTTTTAAAGTGGGTTTTCTTGTAGAGAACACTTGTTGGGGTTGTCTAGTTTGGCAATCTCTGCCTTTTACTTCAAGTATTTGACAATTTATATTTAATATAATTATTGATATAGTTGGGCTTAAATATCATATTTTACTATTTGCTTTCTATTTACCTCTGTTCCTGTTCTCCTCTTTTCCTACCTTCTTTTGGATTTATAGAGGACTTTTAATATTCCATTGTATCTCCTCTATTGGTGTATTGACCATACCTCTTTTCTTGACTTCCTAAGGGTTGTTCTAAAGTTTTACAATATCCATCTTTTACTTATCACAGCCAATCTTCAAATAATACACAATTTTGCCTCTGAACATTTGCACTTCTCCCTTTTATCATCTGTATTATCATTGCCATGCATTTTACCTCTGCAAATGTTGCACAAAAGCCCACAATATATTGTTACCAATTTTGCTTTAAACAATCAAATGTCTTATTAAAGAAGCTTAAACATAAGAGACTCTTAAATACTAAGAACAAACCAAGGGTTGAGGGGGATATGGGAGGGGGGAGAGTGGGTGATGGGCACTGAGCAGGGTACGGGTTGGGATGAGCACTGAGTGTTGTATGGAAACCAATTTGACAATAAAAAGTAAAAAAAAAAAAGAATAAGTATATTATATTTCTCCCTTTATATCAATTATTTATCTTTTACCTTTGGTTATCTTTTGTGCAGACCCAGATTTTTATCTGATATTTCTTTCAGGTTGAAAAATACCCTCTTTCATTTCTTTCAGTGTGAGTCTGCTGGCAATGAATTCAGCTAGTTTTGGTTTCCCTGAAATAATACATGTTTTTATCTTTGTCCTTACTTTTGAAGAATATTTTTACTGGATATAGATTCTAGATTAATAGTTTTTTTTTCCTTTCTGCACTTCACAGATGTTATTTCATTTTCTTTTGTCTTCTGCGACTTCTTTTGAGAAGTCAGTAGGATTTTTTTTTTAAATCTTTGTTCCCCCATATGTAATGTGTTTGTTTTGTTGGTGCTGCCTTTAAGATTTTTGTCTTTGTTACTCATTTCTAGCAATTTTATTATGATATTTTTTTTGTGGTTTGTCTTTATCTTGGCTTGGGTTTTGCTGAACTTGGATCTCTGGATATATAGCTTTCATCACGTTTAAAAATTTTGGTCATTTCTTCAAATTCTGTGCATGAATAGGGTTTGTCTTTACATTCTTTCAAGTCGTCCTTGGTATCTCTAAGTAGCATCTTTAAGTTGTCTTATAGATATTAAATATTTATTATTATATTTATTTCTAGGTCTTTATATTTTTGTTGTAGTGGCTATTATAAATGAGGTCTCTTTGTTATTATATGTTCTGAATGGTTATTACTTTTATATAGGAAGACCACTATGTATCAGTCTCTATATTAACTTGTTCCAACCACCTTTCTGTATTCCATTACGTCTTGTTCATTTGCCTATATTTTTCAGGTGTATTTAATATCAGGAAGTGCTGCTGTGATTGTATTTCAAGACAGTTCCTTTCTTCATGACATAAGACATATTTACCATGAGCTCGTCTTCAGTAAGTAGCATTTCATATAAAGCCTGATGAGCCTGTATTATACAGGCATCTATGTTACTTGCTTCATTGTCCCTTTGAAAGATTCATTCTTGGACACTTTTTATTTATTTTTTTTTACCGTAACTTCCTTTAGTTATGGTTTGGAGAAATTTTGACTAACACCCGCACATGATACAATTTTGGAAGTTTGATTTCTAGAGGTCTACTTTTTTCCCACCCACGACATTAGTCAGATGGTCAGCTTCCTGCCACATCCTTAGACCAGTGGGCTGAGTTTTCTAGTCCTTATTTCATGGAAGCAACAGCCTTATCTGGCTTTTAGCTTTATTCAAAGAGGTCAGTTTCTGCTTCTAACCACCAGCCAGCCAGAGGCTTAATTCTCTCTTCCGTGTGTCTTAAAACCCAGCTTCAATGCCAACACCTATTTCTGGTATCCATGTAGGCCATTTGCTCTTAGCACCTGTTTAACTTTTTGGGTTTGAGTTTTTACTTCTTTTCTGGGACCTGGAATTTTCCTTGCTTAGTTTGGAGTTTGGCTATGAAATAATGATGATAACAGTAGTGATAACAAGAGCAGCAACAGCAACAGAATTTATACAGAATTTATATGGGCTTGGAGCATAATGAGAAACTTCCCAAGTCAGTTTAATCTGTGCTATTGACCAGGATTTGCTGGGAATCCTGACACACGTCCTTTATGGCCACAGAGAGGAAATAGTTATCCTCAGAATATCTTAGAGCCCTGGAAATAAAAGATTCCGATTGTTGCTATCGCTCGTGCACTCGGCAATTTCCCCACACCTTCCATTTTACTCTTTTATATACAAACATCTATTGAACATCTATATTGTTCTAGAAGCTGAGCTGGCATATAAAACTTAATACTGTGAGACCACTTGCTTGTAAGACATCACTTTATGGCACAGGGTCAGGGGATAATTTTAATGCGCTCTGCTAAGTACCAAACAGGCGTAGGGGCAGTGCATTTGCAGGGAAATGTTGCTTAAAGGTTTCGTGTATGAGTACAAAACAGAGATGACTGTATGTCTGGTTTTTTTGTCTTTTTTTTTCTTTTACATCCTGGGAATAATAATGGACAGTGGGAAAGTAGGCAACAGGAGATAGGGCAGAGAGTGGGAGTCACACTGGGAATCAAGACACTTGGCTACTGGTACTTGTCACTAACCAGTCAGAGGCTCTCAACCCCAGCTGCCCTTCAGAAGCCACCCACCCGAGGTCCTGACTCAGCAGGTCTGGAATGGGTCCTATGTGTTTGCATATTTAGAAGTTTATGTGATTTAATATATGATTAAGACTGAACATTGACCTAATGTTATGACCTTGGGTGAGTCATTTTAACCCTTATTTTTGCTGTGCCCTCAACTGTGAAATGAAGCAGGTAATTCCCAGTTAACACATAATAGTTGTCCAAGAAGACTGCTTGTGACCTTTGTTGTTGTTTTTGGTAATAATACTATTGGGTAATTTCATTGCTTTTAGTAGCTTAGTTGGTATTTTTCCTGAGAAAAGTGCCAATAACCTCAAATGAGAAGCAGACTAGTTTTCCTGTCATCCAATGTTTTAATTTGGCTTCCAAAAATTAAGTAATGGTGCTTGCTGTAACAGCTTTGCCAGTCATAGGACCTGCCTTTGCACACGGTGTTACAAAGTAATGAGACCGAGTCTTAGGATTTGTGGGATCTGCCTTCTTGCCTTTCAGTAACACCTCAGGGGGGTGTGTGTGTGGGCAGGCACGAGAGTGGGAAACGGAATTGTTAGTGAACCCAGTTGGAGGACTACAGCGAGGTGCCCAGAGGTTAAGGTTCCAAATGTTTCTCATTAATTATCTTCAAAACAACCTCTCATCCTAAAAAAGCCCCAATTAGGGAGCAACACATGGCTTTGAGAGCCGTGGTGGTAAATTTCCTGATGTACTGGTTTTCATTTGGGGAATTAGTGAGGCTCAGTGGGAAAAATGTGGACTCTGGAGCCGGCCAGGCTGGGTTCCAATTCTAGTGCTGCCACTTAACAGTTTGAGGACCCCAGGTCAATTACTCCATCACTTGTTCCTCAGTTTCCTCATTGGAACTATGGAAACGATGATAACGGCACCTACCTCATAAAGTTATTATACAGATTAAATCATTTAACGCATGAACCACATTTAGGACTAGGCTTGGAGTATGTAAACATTCAAGAAGTCCTAGCTTTTATTATTTACTCCAAGACAAAAATTTAATCTATAGGGACAAATGGCAAAGTGGAGGCACACGTCAGGTTTGCGGGGAAGATATCTGGGGGATGAGTCGGCCTTACTGAAGTTCGTACATGGCGTTTCCTGGTCTTCCTGACGCAAGGCCAGCCTCGCCTGAAGGGCAAGCCCACCTCTGGCTGGCCAGGTTGACAAGGGCTGGACTGAGGATCCCACAGACAGTGTATGCGGCCTGACCACAAGATGCCGGGTCAGGCAGTGAAGAGCTCTTTGCTCTATCAGCCCCAGCGCTGTTTCCCCCTCAGCCTCTCTCTCACTCCTTTCAGCTCTTTTCCCTCCTTCTGCCCAAGCGTGGCCTCCGCTTCATCTGCCTCAGCCCTGGGCATTTCTCCACCTAGAGACCGTCCTCAGGCCTGGTGGCCTTGTGTCGTGTCTGATGAGTCCCTGGCCCCTTGACCCGGCCCTACCCACCTAGAGCAACAGGGTCTTGGGCCTGGGCCTGGCCCAACCTCTTCTGCCTCCTAGGATACCAGGGCTTGCCTGGAAGTGAGCCTCCTGGATCCCATGCAGAAAAGAGCCATCCTGGCTAGGAAGGGGCGGCTTGTTCGTGCCACTCCCCTGGCAGAGTGTTCTCGCACACACATTTTGCTCAGGGCAGTTTTCAGAACACAGACATGCCAAGCTGGCTTCACCGCTGATTAACTGGGACTGAACAGTCAAGTCAATGTTGGTTTTAATTAAGAGAACACAAGGTTTGGGGCAAACTGTGCAGAAGTAAGAAACAGGAGCAAAGGAAAGAGATTAAAGCCATGCTTTGTTCTCACTGGAACATTTTGATGTTTCGAGAATACGGAGTTGTTACTGAGTCTTCTTCATTATCTCTCAGGAGGGAGAAGACAGACCAACTCATGGAGGGCAAACTGACTAATGTGTTTCCTTTAATGAATTCGTCCTAGCAACTGGTTTCCATGAAGTCGAGAAGCCCTGGGAGAGAGAGTAAAGGGCATTTTTCATTTCGACAAACTGTGTGGACCTCGGAAAATGCAAACTTCTCTCCACTTACATATCCCTCCTCCAGTGTACATGTTTCCACACGCAGAGCTGTGTGTACCGGACTGCTGGAGAAGTCTGCAGGTGATGAGAAACTAGTTGGGCCACTTGATTTTTTTCCTAGGGCTGCCATGGTAAAAAGCCACTAACTGGGGGGCTTAGAACAATAGAAGTTTGTTGCCTCTGAGTTCTAGAGATTAGAAAACCAAAATCAAGGTGTCAGAAGGGCAACACTTCCTCTGAAAGCATTAGGGAAGGATGTGGCCCAGGACTCTCTCTTAGCTTCTGGTGTCCCCTGGCTTATGGCACTGTGACTCTAGTCTCCATGTGGCGTGCTCCCTGTGCGTGTGTGTTTACATCCAAATTTCTCCTCGGTGTAAGAATACCAGTCATGTCCGAGACCCACCCTACTCCAGTATGACTTCATCTTAACTAATTACATCTGCAGCATCCCCGTTTTCAAATGAAGTCACATTCTGGGGTACCAGAGGTTAGGATTTCAGCATATGAATTTTGGGGGCCCACTATTCAACGTGAAACAGACACAGCTGTGCCCTACAGATTTGATTCCACAAAACTGTGGGACTCTGCTTTGCACAGCCCATCCCACAGCTCAGCACTTCCCTGCTCCTTGACCACACCTTTGCCAGAACTACTCTGGTGCTAGCTGTCTGTGTGCTGGAAATGAGGCCGGACATGTGGGCTGGGCTGAGCATGCAGAGACTTAGGGGCTGGGTTAGATCCCAGGTGCTTTTTCCTAAGCGCAGTGGGGCTCACTGAACATTGATCAACAGAGGGATGATCAAGTGTAGTGTAGGGAGGAGGCGCAGAGACAGAGCACGGCTGTCTCACTTTTCCAGGCAAGAGACAGAGCTGGCTTGAGCCCCACTGGTGACAGTGGGGTGGCAGGAAGAGGCTTGGAGATGGGGCTGTGATTTCTTTACCGGTTTCTAGAAAAGAGGAACTTAAAGTGTGTATTGTTGTAGTAAAGGCACTGCCATGTGGGTTTCTGGAGATGGACACTTTAATTTTGGAACAGATTCCCTTGTTTTCGAGGAACTCACCAGGATGAAATCTTTACTGACACCAAAGTAAAGCAGGTTGTTCTTGGAACAAGTGGTAAAGACATCATAAATCTGATGGTGGCCGTTGCAGAGGGAGATGCTAAGTGGTAAGAAATTAGAGAAAAAGTTTCCTGAAGTAAGGATTTAGACTAAATTATGTGTATCCCCCATGTATTGGTTTCCTGTCTGCTGCCGCTACAAACCACCACAAACTTAGTGGCTTAAAACAACACAAGTATAGTATCCTATCCCTAGGTCAGGATCTGATCTGGTTCTCCAGGGCGAAATCAAGGGGTTGGAAGCGCTGTTTTTCTTTCTGGTGGCTGTGACACTCTTTGCTCTCTTCCTTTCTTTTTTTTTTTTTCTTAGTGTTTTTTTTTTTTTTTTTTTTTTTGAGAGAGAAAGAGAACTTGAGTGGGGAAGGGGCAGAGAGAGAGGCAGACCCAGAATCTGAAGCAGGCTCCAGGCTCTGAGCTCTCAGCACAGAGCCTGAAATGGGGCTTGAACTCACAAACCGCGAGATCATGACCTGAGCCGAAGTCATACATTTAACTGACTGAGCCACCCAGGCGCCCCTCTTTGCTCTACTTCTAAGACACCCACATTCCTCGGCACATGGTCCCTTCCTCCATCTTCAGAGCCGGTACTGTGGATAATCCAGGGTCATCTGTCTCAAGGTCAGCCAATTAGCAAGCTTAATTCCATCTGACACCTGAATTCCCCTTTGCCAGGTAACCTAATGTATTCACAGGTTCTGCTATTAGGATGTGTGTGTCTTGGGAGCGGGGGTGCGTTTTTCTGCCCACCACACCCACCTTGGTGAGTACATTAGTATAGTGCAGGCAGTGCAAGGCTGAGTAGTGCAGTTGTCTTATCTGAGTTCTGGAGAACTCCTCAGGGGAGTTTTCTTGAAGGAAATGGAGATTCCCAAGGCCAGGTGGGCTGAGGCAGCATGAGCAGGCCTCAGGCCAGGAGAAGGGGACAACACTCCCTGTACACTGGGGAGAGGGGTTGTGGGGGGCCCTCCACTTGGCATTGGCATGATCTATTCTAAATAATCTTATTGAGATATAGGAGCCTGATAGGAGGTAGATAAGGCCTTAAGGTTGGTGTTTCAGGGCCTGTGATCCCCCAGGAACATAACAATCCCCTTCTCTTATCCCCTAGACATTTAGGAAGTACCACCACCTGTCCTAGACTGGGAAGTTAATGGTGGGTGGGGGTGTGGGAGGCGCCATGTTGCCCCTTGAAGCGAGTGCCTTAGTAAAACAGCACATCCTGGTTAGCTGAGTTCTGGGAAGCAGCACGAGGTGAGCTGGGGGGCTGAGATCACAACACTGGAGCCTCACGTGGTAGATGAAGTGACACACGCTCATCCTGACTGCATCTTCAGGCATTCCTAGGAATGGAAGAGAGAGACCCTTGTGGGGGACACGGTGTGGGGGGGGAACAGAGTAGCTGTTCTGCTAATCCCAGACAGATGCGGGTTTGACCCCAAAAAGAGGTGAGACCTTATTTTGGGCTCCTGGGTTTCCGGAATTAGAGATGGCAAGACTGTGGGAGATGATGGAGGAGAAGGTGTCTGGTTGACTCTCACCTGTTTCCTTGTGGAGCAGAGTGGATTCTCGGTCCCCGGAAGGAGCGTTTTGAGGAGGCCTGAGGCAGCAAGGAGGCAGCCATTTGCTTTGCATGTCTGAAACTGGGGCAGCGCCCACAGGCCTAAGTTTGGGGCTGAAGCTTCTTGTGGTAGCAGCACAAGTTGAGGGGCATTACTATTTATACTAAACAAGTGAGGGCAGGGAGGACCCTAAAAGCCTCTAGGTCTTTGGCAGGTAGGGTCTCCCAGTACCTATCGCAAAGGTCAGCTACAAGTGGAGGGCAGTTTCCTCTTTTGCTTCCAGCTTCCAAAGGGAGGAGTAATTTCCCTGTAAGATGTCAGGACAGATGCCTTTTTAATGAGAGGCCTTGGTGCTTGGGGTCTTCTCACCCTCCCTCCTCACCAACTTGGCCTTCTCCTCCCACTTGCTGTCTTTCCCCTTATTTAGAAGAAAGGTTTGGCTAAGATCATTTGCTTCATAAGGTATTTTCTGTTTAATCTTTTTTTTTTTAATTAAAGAAAAAATTGTCAGAGTCTTAGCCTCAGACACCTAGTCCACAATTGTCTACAGGCTTATATATTCCTCTATCTGAATGTTTGTCCAAAATGCATCCCTGGGAAGAGACCCAACTGATCTTCTGGTTACAAGGGAAGAGAGACAAGTAACAGTCCAATAACAAGCAGCTTCTCACTGCTCCCCACTCCACCTGGTTCTGGGAGCAGCAAGAACTTAAACTAGATACTTGTTCTAGGTTTCAAAGGGCATTTTGTCTTAGCCATGCCCTTGTCCTTCAGACTTATCTAGTTGTGCCTTTGTCTCTAACTCTTTCATTCAGTTATGTGCTGTGAAGGATCCAAAGAAATGAATCTATTGCCAGTCTATGCTTAAGGAACTGATGAGAGATGAGGGCTACTCTCAGAGGCGGACAGTTTGTGAGTAGGTCCCAACTGTAGTAAGACTGATGGGAAATTCTGTCAAGATTCAGAGCATGTAGAGGGGACTGCTTAGAGCTTGAGGAATTGGGAAAAGAAGACTTTTTGAAATCATCCCTTGAAGGATTGTCTCTGCAGAGAGAAAGGGCTAGGACATTGTACACGGAGTAGGAAGAGAGCATAAGGGAGATGGTATGTGTGTACACACACACACTCACACGTATGGAATATGGTATATGTGTGTATGTTTGCACAAACAGGCACATAATTGTTATACATGTAAATGGTGTAAAACTCAAAAGGATAAAAATCTATACAAACTCTCCCTGTCTCCTAGTCCCTTAGTCACCCAGTTCTCCTCCCTAGAGGTAGAGTTTATATTTAAAAACATTTAGGGGCGCCTGGGTGGCTCAGTTGGTTAAGCGGCTGACTTCGGCTCAGGTCATGATCTCACGGTCTGTGGGTTCGAGCTCCGCATCGGGCTCTGTGCTGACGGCTCACAGAGTCCAGAGCCTGCTTCAGATTCTGTATCTCCCTCTCTCTCTGCCCTTCCCCTGCTCATACTTTGTCTCTATGTCTCTCAAAAATAAATAAACGTTAAAAAAATTAAAAAAAAATTTAATAAATACAGAGGAACCCCCCCCCCCCACCACACACACATGGACACCTATGGCTGGATGGCCAAACCGTCTTCTAAGAATGGAAGTCTCAAACATGCATGTTGACTTTGTTTTCTCTGTCGTGGTATATGGCCATTCTTTACGACCACCAAATCCTGACAAAGAATATTTCACACACAGTTTTGGGGGCCATGCTTCTAGAACCAGATGCAGAAAATTAGAGAGACTGAATGTAATTACATAACATTAGCCATCCCTACCTGCCCCCCAGGAATCCACGAAAGTCCCAGAAGGATTTGGCTCCCCTGGGGCATGGGCTGTGGGGTTGGGTCAAGGGTACCTAAATGACACACAGACTAGCGGCCCTAGCTGACACATAGGCTACACCTATGGGAGAAAGATTTGGTCCCATTTGGAGACCAAGCCAGAGGCAGGGCTACCCCCTCTTTCCAAGTGAGTGTGCAAAGGAGGTGCAGAGGATGCCCACAGATGCACTTCTCAGGGAGGGCACTGCCAGGGCTCAAAGACCGAGGAGGAAAACAGAACCTGCAGCTCTACTGCGGCTCTTTCCAGATGGGCTTCCTGACCAGAGGAGGACTCCCACATTGAAAGGTTATGTGGGAAGGATTCTGGTTTTTGTTCTCCTGCTGTGAAATCAATTAAAAACAGGACGGATATAAAATGGTTTTATAACCTCCTCCCCCTCCTGGCTTCCTTCCCTCTTGGGGATGGGCCAGCCCTGACTGGAGAGAGACAGGAGTCTCATGGTCTGAAAATTCTGCGGCAGTTTAAATAACAGTGACCTATCACTCCAGCTCTCCTCAGGGGACCTGAGGCTAGAGGAGCAAACGTCTCCTGGAAAATGGACAGATGAAGGAGGACCCCATGGGGGAGGGAGGGCGGGCTCAGGGACTGACCCGTCGAGGCACTAGGCCAGTCTCCAGCCTCTGCTGCCTGCAGGTTTAGAACTGGTCTAACCTGGGGAAGTAAGGCCACCTGTTTTAGAAGTCAATGTATTTCTCACAGAATAATTCAGATTGGCTTGTTCTGCTTACACATATTTGCTCTGTATAAACCAACATCAAGAATTTTCATTGTTTTTTGATCTACAAATTATCCTAACAGATAAATTTTACTGCATATGACTGTGTGCCAGGAACCTGATTAGGTGCCTTTGTTAAGTTAAGTATTCCAAATTCTACAATCACTCAAGGTTAAGTAGTGTTTTGCCCAATTTACAAAGAAGGAAAATGAGCGTCAAAAAGCTACTAAGTGGCAAAACTAGGGTCCCAATCCGGGTCTGCTTTCCACAGCCCACTAAGGTAAATAATAATAATGGTTCTCACTTACTGAACCTTTGCTGTGTGCCAGAGACATGACACACGTTATCTGGAATCCTCAGTGAACCTGTGAGGAGGCAGCAGCTCCACTTGTAGACAAAAGAATGGCCCCTAAGGAAATGGCCTGAGGTCATAGAACTGACTGGGTGAAGTCAAGGCTTGAAGCCAGCTCTCCCTATGTTCAGTAATTCGTTCCCAGCATGCCATGCAAGTTCAGAGACCGAGGAAAGTGCTCATGCCCTGAGGTGCTCCCAGTGGATGCTCTGGGAGCAGAGATGGGCCCCTGAGGGTCATGCCTAGTGGGCTGAGACTGAACTGGTCTGTGCACAGAGCATGAATGCAGCCGCCGCCAACACACATGGTTCTCAGCAGCATGTAATGTTTCCTGGGACTGCGGCCAACTTGGCTGAGGCATTTTAGACATCTTGAGGGACACAGTTCTGAGCATCTTAAACGAATAGACAGACTTCTGTCAGGAAGTGCTCCTTCATACCACAGAACTGCCCCCATTTTTCCCAATGAAGAGTCTTAGTTGGAAACAAGTGATCATTTTAGGATCCTATTTTTTTCTTAAAGTTTTAAACTTTTATTTATTATTTTTGAGAGACAAAAAGAGACAGAGCCTGAGTGGGGAAGGGGCAAAAAGAGAGGGAGACACAGAATCCAAAGCAGGCTCCAGGCTCTGAGCTGTTAGCACAGAGCCTGACACTGGGCTCGAACCCATGAGTTGTGAGATCATGACCTGAGCAGAAGATGGAAGCTTAACTGACTGAGCCACCCAGGCACCCTTTAGGGTCCTATTTTTATACGTGATGTAAAATCATGTGAATGGGCCCCTGTGGCTTGTATATCTCTCCTTACACACTGTGCAGTTTTTATCTCCTTTTAGGCAACTCTATCTTCTCTGAACTCCTGTGCCATTTTCCAAGGCACAACCTCCCCTCACAACATCTTGGAGTATCTTAACGTCCTAACTGGCATCTTCCCTTCACTCACTTTTCTGCATGTGATCCTCACCCTGAAATATGTAATCCATAGACATTAGCGACATAATACAATCCAGGTTTGGGTTGACCTCAGAACTTGCCGATGTGTTCCCCTGTCGATTATGTATTTTAGGGCTCTTTTTAACCCAAGGAGGAAAAGCAGTACAAACACAGGTTTCAGGGAGGAAACACAAGACAGTTAGTGATCAAAGCAGGACTGGAGCCTCCATTCCCACTGGATCCCTTTTTCTCCATCTCTCTTGCTCCAGACTGGATTCCCAGGCGCAGTCAGGGAAAATAGTCCTTGTGACTCAGGAACATTGCTCTAACTCAAAATGTTTCCCTCAAGGGATTTCTTCAACTGCTGTGAAAACTCAGCCTGAAAGTTGAAAATAAAGGTGAAACTTAGATCTAGAACAATGCCTTTCAGAAGGAGCATATGTTCTGAAGCCAAGATTGTTGCACAATTTGAGCTCTCTTACCTCTACCAGTGAGTGAATGCTCAGCAAACACTTACTGAGTGTCTTCCAGGCACCATTACTACCAAGTACTGTGGATTTGGTTGGTAACAATTTAGGCACAGTCCTGGCCCCCCTGCAGTTCAGAGTGCATTCAGGGAGTAAGATGATGAATGGAACTCACAGTAAAGTTATAACCACAGGGAAGCCGGGTCAGTCCTAAGCTTTGGCACAGTTTTTTTGAGGATATGACCTTCAAACTTGAAGAATAAGTTTCAGAAGCTGGCCAGGTAGGGATGAGGTCCCAAGGCCTTCAGGTATGACAACCACAAGCATGGGCCTCACAGACCTCTAAATTCAGGGAATTGAATTGCCCAAGGCCTAGACGCTGCTTTCTGAAATCCATCCCCACGTGTTGGGGCCATGCTTCCCATAGACACTCTCGGCCAGACAATGAGCATGGCAGCCTGTTCTTTGGAGGTGAGGACTCCTCTTATGACGCCTTGGCTTGAGGATACCCCCACAACCCTATCAAACTCCTTTACATTGCTGGGTGGTCTAAGCTGCGTCCACCCACCTTCCTTCCCTCTCTCCTTCTCTTGGGGTCAGACTTGCCTCTATGCTTTGTTCAGCCTCCCCATTCTGCTGCCTGCCATGGGGAGTGGATGACATTGCCCAGGGGGAGTGAGCCAAGAAGAAAGGAGAAGCAAAGAGGAAAGGTCCCAAAGCAGATCCAGGCAAGTTCTGTTCTCTCAGCAGGAGGAGGAAAGTCAAACATGAGGTGCTGAAATTTACTCCGGGCATTGTTCAAGACTAGATTTATCTGTTTCTTACTTTGAAAATTCCAGAATGACTCTGGCTAAGAGCATCTTTTCAGGACAGGGTCCCAGAGGGTTCTGGAGCAGGATGGAAATTGTTCTGAAAGCCATCTTTTATTCCACCTATAAGAACTTTGCCCTTCCTGTAACATCTGTATCTTTATGGGATCAGAAGCAGGTGACCCTCCAGAGTCTCACCTTGGCAAGGCCCATCCCAGGCCTCCCTGGGGAAAAGCCCAGGCAGGCCTCAGACAGGGCCGGTCTAGTCTAGGTGCCAGGTGTGTCCTTAGCATGGAGATGGACACTACAGGCTTTCAGCACCTGGCACCATTCAGTATCTAGATCCTTACTAAGCAGCAGCCCAGGCTCAGATGCTTCCTGGCTGCATGGGGAGAATGTCCTGTTCTGGCTACAATGAGTCACTTAGTAGATCTCGTTCTCCTTGCATATTAATAAATTGATTTTCTGGTTTTATTTTTAAAACAAAAGAACAACATTAACGTCGAGGGAGGTCATCAGAGAGGGAAAGAGTTACAAAAAAGCAACATGCAGCCTGTGGGTGTAAGGTGGAAGTAAGAGGGGTAGATTTTGGCTTTTAGGTGGGCATAGTTACCCCAGCCAGGATTTCAATGGTGCCTTTCAAATTCATTCTTTATCTATGTGATGCCTGGGGATTAGGTAGGAGTACCAAAATGCTGTAATTATCAAGAGGAAAAAATGACCCTGCTGGTGATCATTTAAGGAAGTATTTTAGGACAAATAAAAGGAAATACATCTTTACACAGCCTCTAGCATGTAAGTGGAACTCATTGCCCCCTAAGGTGTTAAAGATGAAAATAATAAAAAATGGGTCCAAGAAAAGGCCAGATAAATTCACAGATATTGGATGTAATGGTTGTTAAGGTCAACCTTGAAGACGAAGTCACCATGTTTCCACAGAAATATTCCTGGTGCCCCTCTATAGGCACCCGGATTTGAGGCACATCAAGCTCTTACATGTTTCTGAAACAGGGAGCTCTTTCTCAACCATATGCCTTTGCCACACTGTTGTCTTGAGAGAACCTTCCACTTTATTCTAAGGCTGGCAAAGTACCATGAATTCTTCAAGACCCAATTTAAATGAAGCCTCTTCTAGGAAGCACCTCCTCCCTGATTCCTCCAGGTCAAGGCTGATCACACTTTTCACCAGTGGAATGCCTCTTTCAACACACTGTCATGGTTTGTCTGACCACCTGGACAGGATCGTGTCTAATTTTGTGGTCTTAACCAGAGCCTGGTTCATAGCCCCTAGGTAGGAAGTGTGTTGAATGAATGAATGAATGTTGAGCTCTATCAACTAATGGTTTGAACACATACAGCATTTACGGTATTCTTAATGACATTCTTAGAAGTTTCTAATATCGGTTTGATGATACTCCTCTTCCAGGACATATGCCTGTTTATGTCAGCTAATACATATGCTAGTCTTCAAAGAAGCCATCTATGTAGTCGAAGTGGAGTAGCCAAGAGTCTTATTGAGATTTTAGTGTCTTTAACTTAACTGTGTCTCTTAGGCAAGAGAGCCAATTCCCCAGAAATCTGGTCCAGAAATATTGCCAATGCACATTCCACTGACTTTGAGATGTTAGAAAAACAGACATATCACCTTTCAGGCTGAAATCACTGGGAACTGCATTTTAAAGCTGAGTTTATTTCCAAATCCTTAGGTTATGAATGACACACAGTCTGTGGAAACTTTATGAGATCACCAAGAAGCTGAGGTCTTCAAGTGTTTAATCACAGATCAACCAAATACAATATATGTGTGTTTTAAAAAAACACAACAGCAAGAAAAGGTCTGGTGATCAAAATGCTGCCCCAGTCAAGTGAACACAAGGGGCCTGTCCATGCTCAAATATGGAGATTCTCAAGATGATGAGTTGTAGGCAGAGGGGAGAGAGCAGCAAGCCTGGATAATAAAGGAAAATCTAAGAATAATGAGAGGTCCTTCTCCATCAATTAAACAATCAGGTCTAGAGAAAATCTCTTGGCAAGACTCCTAGCAAGAACCTGGAGTTCCAATCTCAATTTAAACCCCTCAGAAACCCTTGGAGTTTAACTTTTGTAAAGTTTTAGTAGTCATTTTAAAAATAAATATCTAGAGAGGCGCCTGAGTAGCTTAGTCAGTTGAGTGTCTGACTCTTGATTTTGGCTCAGGTCATGATCCCAGGGTCATGGGATCAAGCCTTGAGTCGGACTCTGTGCTGAGCATAGAGTCTGCTTAAGATTCTCTCCCTCTGTTTCTCTCTTTCTCTCTCTCTCAAAATACAATAAAAATTTAAAAATCTACATATTCTACTAACTTAAAGGTAAATACAGAGTGCTTTGAGGGTCCACATCCAGATGTCCATTCAAAACTCTTTCATTTAGGAGCATCTTCTTGGACTCCGGAGTAGAAGCAGGAAGCAGGCCTCACAAGAAGAACAGGCCAGGATAAGTGACAATGGTAATGGCCGGTGAGGTTTCCTGGGGGGAGTTCAGGGAGTTCTGCTATTGTGTAATTATTTAGAGGACTTTATCCCAGAGGTCTGGGAGGATCTCCCTGAGGAAGCGATTCTTAAGCTGTTGCTCAGAATTGAGGTTGTAGGGAGAAGAATGTTTCAAGAAGAAGAAGAAAGGAGAACTCTGAGGAACTGAAGCTTTCAGCATTGCCAGAGGCCTGAGAGATGGGTGGGGCGGGGCTGTGCAGGCCTTTTGCAGGAGTGAGGTGGATGTTTTTAACCACTGAGAGGTGAATACAACTTAGTAATCATGTTCACCCAAGGTGCATTCCACTTTATTCTCTCGCTAGGCTAAATTGTAGATATTATTCAACCTCTTGCTTGCTAAGAGATTTAAGTAGTAGTACGAATTGTTCATAGATTGGGAAATTTTTTTTGTTTGCTGTACCTACCAGTGGATAAATGATGCGCCACAGTCATGATAAAACTTTTCCAAAGATGTTTCCCATTAAGTTGCTGGACATTAAGTAACAGGGAGAGTGCAGTATAAGAGAGATAATTTACTTAACTTCAATGATATTTTTTAAGATGCAGAATTTTTCTCAGCATTTGCTGAACTAGCAATTAAGTTAACAAAATTTCTTAGCCTTCATAATACTGTCTTAGAATTGTATCTATTCAATATCTCTGTATTGACTAACTCATGAAGATTGTATACTGGAATAACATACTTCAGTCTAACCTAATCCTCCAGTCTAGATGAGAGGCTCAAGTTGGCAGTTACATACTGAGCTGTGAATTTAGAATCCTGGCTCAGCCACTTGGGTGTTAGATAACCTCTCTGTTCTTGAGTTTTCTCACCCATAAAATGGAGATTATGAGATCTATAGTCCTCAACCAAACTATGTGTAGCATTAGCACTCACTTTTAATAATAAAATTAATATTATAAATTCTCGAGACAGGTGGGTATCTGGTGGATTTTTTAAATTTATTTTTTATTTTTTAAATAATTTATTGTCAAATTGGTTTCCATATAACACCCAGTGCTCATCCCAACAAATGCCCTCCTCTGTGCCCGTCACCCACTCTCCCCCCTCCCACACCCCCGTCACCCCTCCGTTTGTTCCTAGTCTTTGAGAGTCTCTTATGTTTTGTCTCCTTGCCTCTCTGTGTCTTTTTTCTTTTCCCCTCTTCCCCTCCCCCATGGTTTTCTGCTAAGTCCCTCAAAATCCACCTATGCATGGAAACATATGGTATCTGTCTTTCTCTGACTGACTTATTTCACTTAGCATAATACCCTCCAGTTCCATGGTAACAGGTGGATTTTAACCAAGGCCTTTAATAAATGGAGGAGGACTTCAACAGGGATAAATTTCACACTGGTCTTCAAACCATCTCAGGAGTGACCGGCATTCCTGAGGAAACCCTGCTTGGAACCTGAGTACAATCTGTGGGGACTTTTTACCATCCACCCTTTGTTCTTCCACTTTTCAGCCCTGTAATCTTGGCAACCCAATTCCAGTGGAGGCCGAAGTTCCCACATGTGGCCAGGCGAGGGTTACCCTGAGGGAGCACTGCCTTGTGGTAGTTGGCTACAACTCAGAGGGCCATGGGGTGCCAGCATGCCCGCCAGGGCCAATATTACTTCCTGCCACAGATCTTGGGAATACTCTAGTTAGAGAACTTGACCAGCATAAGAACTAGCACTTGGGAAGCATATTGGGCTGATGTGCTGAAGAATACCAGAATGATCTCCAAGCAACACCCACCTGGGCTTGAGGGGAAGGGGAGCACCAAGATACGGGCATTGAGCCGACCATGATGGAAGTCAATGGCAGCACCCAGTAGTATGTACTTTTGAGAAGACTGGCATAAGTACCAACTGGTCAAACCAGATTCAGCATTAACTCTTTAGTTGATAGCTAGTGAAGAGGTAGGGAAAGTACTTCCAAACTATGGGAGAATTGCAGTATTTATCAGAAATTTAATATCAGAATTTAAACAGCCAATATAACTAGCTTTGTAGGTAAACACAAGTTGAATATTAATCTGGGGACCTTAGAAACCATATTAATGGCTCAGGACTCCATCACAAGGATATGGAGAGCTACAAGGGTTTTAAGAGATCTGATGTATTTTTTTTTACCAAAGCTTGCGGAATACAGCAGGGAGGATGGATTGAAGGAAAAGAATACAGAAAACAAGGAAAACAGTTGAGATGCCTTTGCAAGAGTTCAGGTTGAAGATAATAGTAGGAACGGGTGGATATGAGAGATATTTAATGAGTACAGTTCTCAAGACTGGTGATTAACTAGGCATGGGAAGTAGGAAGGAGGAGTCCAGAATGACTTCTAGGTTCCTTGCTTGGGAATAAGATAGATTATGTCACCATTTAGTAAGGGAAATCAAAGAGCAGCTTTGAGGAGAGGATATGACCAGTTTGGTTTCAAATGTGTTGAGCTTGAGATGCCTGTTACATATTTACACAGAGATCCAGTAGGCAATTGGGTATATGGGTACTGTGTGTGAAAGAAGCCTGACTGGAGATGATGGTTTTGGAATTTTTATATACTGAGTGCATGAATTTGCCCTGAAACAGAATATAGAGTGAGAAAAAGTAGGTGTGACTCTTGAGTAACAAAAACATGTCAGGAACAGGTAGAAGATGAGGCACCACAAAGTTAGAGATTGTGAAGATGGTGAGTTGTGCGCAGAGTGGGGAGAGAAGCAACCCTGGATAGTAAAGGAAAATCTAAAAATAACAGAAGGCAAGAGAAAGGTGTGTTGGGTATGGTAGATAAGCAGTTAGCATCCATTCCTCTCTTCTGTTCTGTTTGTCATCCTTTATAGCCAAAGACTACTTTCCGTGATTCCCTTGCAGCCATAGGTATGGATGCAAATTAAGTCCCACCAATTACATATACCACTTAAGATTTAGAAGGTGAAACTGAGGCAGAGAAGAGAAACTGATGCTTTTGGCTATTTTCCACTGAAGTTGTGGAGCTTTTCTGCAACAGCATTCCAGCATTTAGTTGCTAGCCTCATGGTTCTTCAGTTGTCATGATGGTAGTAGCAGCTTCCTAACACCAAGATTGTAGCCATTCGTTCTAATTCCTTACCTTCCTAATTTTGGTAAAGGTACCGTCTTCCCTGGCAGGCCAGTTTGTGATGTCATTCTTGGAGATTCACCTACATCTCAAGCCCTTCCAACTTTAATAAACCCCTGATTTCTTTTTTAATCTTTATTTTTAGAGAGAGAGTACATGAGCAGGGGAAAAGGGCATAAAGAGAGAGAATCCTTTTTTAAAATTTTTTAAATGTTTACTTATTTTTGAGAGAGAAATAAAGAGAAAGTGTGAGCAGGGAAGGGGCAGAGAGGCAGATACAGAATCCCAAGCAGGCTCCAGGCTCTGAGCTGTCAGCACAGTCTGATGCAGGGCTCAAACTAATGAACTGTGAGATCATGACCTGAGCCAAAGTCGGACACCTAACTGACTGAGCCACCCACCCAGCCACCGAGAGAAAGAGAGAGAGAGAGAGAGAGAGAGAGAGAGAGAGAGAGAGAATCTTAAGTAGGCTCCATGCTTAGTGAAGAGCCCAATGTAGGGCTCAATCCCATGACCCTGGGATCCTGATCTGAGCCAAAATCAAAAGTTGGACCCTTAACCAACTGAGCCACCCAGGCGCCCTAATAAACACCTAGTTTATGTATTAAATCATTTTCTGCTTAAAATATCTACAGTGGTTTCTTTTTCTTTTTGAATTCTGAGTTATATGGAAAAATATTTCAGAGGAGGATCCATCATGTGTGTCTTTGCCCACACTATGAAGTAATTAACTCAAATCAATCCTGACACTATCTACCCAGAGATAGTGTCAAATCCTACAGGTAAAGAGCTCAATCCTACAAGACTGTCCCCAGGCTCAGATGCCAAAGGCAAGTCCAGATTGTCACCTGGGCTTCTAACTGATGGGCTATAGATTGGAGATTTCTATAATTCCCTCCTCAGGTTTAAGTAATTTACTAGAGTGGCTCACCAAACTCTGAGAAATATTTACTTATGTTTAACAGTTTATTATAAAAGGGTATTAGGAATAGGCAAAAGGAAGACTTGAATAGGGCAAGGAATGGGAAGAGAGCAGGAGCTTCCACACCCTCTATGAGTGCACCTTTCATTATCTTAACATTTCCATGTGTTCATGAACCTAGAGGCTCTCAATCTCATCCTTTTTTGGGCTTTTATGGAGTCTTCATTACACAGATGCAATTGGTTAAATCATTGGCGATTGGTGATTGATTTAACTTTTAGCCCCTGTCTGGTCCCAGGACGTTGGGGATGGCACTGAAAGTTCCACCTGTCTAATCACTTGATTGGTTCCTCTGGCAATCAGCCCCCATCTTCTGTGATTTCCAAAACTCACTTCATTAATATAAACTCAAGTGTGATTGAAAAGGATTTGTTATGGGTGTCAAGACAACTCTATCACTGTTATTACTTAGGAAATTCCCAAGCTTTAGGAGCTCTGTGCCAGAAATGGGGACAAAGACCAAATAGGTATTTCTTACTGGAAAGCACAATTTCAAAGGCCTTCACTGCACTTCATTTCTTCACAGGGACTCCTGTGCCACTCTAAAGAGTTTCTGTTTAATCCGTGAGCAAAAGGAAACCCATAACTAGTTTTAAGGAGAAGAATTACAAAAGCATATTGCACACATCTGAAACATCATTGAATACAGGGAATGGTTGGGAAGGTAGCAGGCTGGCCAGGGGTTACCCTTTAGAGTTTGTTGGTCAATCCTCTGGGCAAATTATGATGAGGTCTGAACTCAGGCAATGACAGCGGAGATGGTGAGAAGGAGAATAGATAAAAGAGAACTTTAGGAAATACTGCCTTAAATTTTGATTAACCTTAGGTAAAATTAAAAAGTTCAGGTCACCATGGTGTTTTATGAGAAGCCCTGTAAAGGGAAGTGTTATAGACAGAATATTTGTGTACCCCAAAAATTCGTATGTTGAAACCTAATCTCCAAGGTGTTGCATTTGGAGATGGTGAGCTTGAGTTTGGGAAGTGATTATGTCCCAAGGATGGAGCCCTCATGAATGAGATTAGTGCCCTTATAAGAGAGATCCCAGAGAGCTCCCTTATCCTTTCCACCATGTGAGGACAAAGCAAGAAGATGTCTGTCTGTGAATCAGGAAGTGGAGCCTCACCAGACACTGGATCTGCCAGTGTCCGAATCTTGGATTTCCCAGAACTGTGAAAAACAAATGGTTGCTTAAGCTACCAACTATATAGATTTTATTACAGCAGCCAGAATGGACAAAGACAAGAAGAAATCATACCGTTGATATAAATACATTAAGAAATTAAGTGCTATACTGTTTATTTCCTTCTCAGCAAAATAAGAAAACTTTACCAAATATTCCATATTTGGGCGCCTGGGTGACTCAGTCGGTTAAGCATCCAACTTTGGCTCATGTCTTGATCTCATGGTTCATGAATTAGAGCCCGGTGTTGGGCTCTGTGCTGAGAGCTCAGAATCTGGATCTTGCTTTGGATTCTGCATCTCCCTCTCTCTCTTTTCTCACCCCCTCTCACTCTGTCTCTCTCTCTCTCTCTCAAAAGTAAACAAACATTAAAAGAAAAGAATATTCCATATTCGCACTCCAGCAGCAATAGGAGTAAGATGAAAAAATGATTTCGGTAGGAGAAAGGTCTCAGGTAAGATTAAAATAAGCATCATCTGCATCTTGACTCAGGATGCCATTTCCTTTCCATGGTTGAAATTTTCAGTGAGAAAGAGAAAGAGGTTTGCCAAGATAATACAGTTATTTACAAAGTTTTTAGTATATTCTTTTAATAAATGTAACATTTAAAGATGTGATAACCTCAGAGGATAGGAAAATACATTCTTTTAAGATTGTTTACTTGAGTCATAAATGTGTTTGTTATGGGAAAGTGAATTTACCTGCTTATGTTGTAAGTGAACTCAGTAATTGTATTAATCCATTTGATATACTATATGAAACAGAAAGCACCTGACTGCTTAGTCTAATTTTCTCCCTGCAAAGTGCTCGTAATTTAAGCATGCCTGGGGCACCTGGGTGGCTCAATTGCTTAAGATTCTGACTTTTTTTTAATGTTTATTTATTTTCAGAAAGAGAGAATGCATGTGAGCTGGGGAGGGGCAGACAGAGAGAATCCCAAGCAGGCTCCATGCTCAGAGCACAGCCTGTTAAGAAGCTCAATATCTTGACAGTGAGCTATAACCTGAGCCAAAATCAAGAGTTGACTGCTCAACCGACTGAGTCACCCAAGTGCCCCTTAGTTTCTGACTCTTGATTTCGGCTCAGGTCATGATCTCATGGTTTGTGAGATCAAGCCCCAAGTGGGGCTCTATGCTGACAGCCTGGAGCCTGCTTGGGATTCTGCCTCCCTCTCTGTCTCTCCCCACTCAAAATAAATAGATAAACATTAAAAATGAATAAATAAAGCATGCCTTTGGCCAGTTTTGATCCAAACACATGACAAATCTTGTTTTTCTGTAGGTGGTAAAATAGTCAGAACTTGGTGATAGTTTTGAAAGATTAAGCAAGGAATAATCTTCAGGAATGATGCTCAGCCTGTCGGGTTCAGTAAGGAAGTAGGTGGAGAAGCTGTTAAGTGCTACATGGGACACAGGAGGAGGAGCAGGTTTCCAAGGAAGACAGTGAGCTTGAGTATGTGAATATGTGGAATTCGAGGTGCCCATAGGACATCTTAATAGACCTGATTAATAAGATAGTGGAAGAATGTGTATGGAACTCAGGAAAGAGATCTAGAAATATACATTTGGAGTGGTGAATATTGCCTTTAAGTTATTTTGGAGGAAACCAACCATAGCATTGATGTTGAAAGACCCAAATGACATAAAGGACCCTCCATCCTGTCCCTGTCAGAGTCCAGTATGTAGTAGGTACTCAGAAATTATTCATTGAATGAACACATGGTTAAATATCTCTGTTGTCCATAGCCTGTTTCAAACATGTCTCCATCACCTAATAAAAGTAAAAATGCATAGGCTAGAACTACCTTTTTTCTAAATTAAAGGATTGTCCCCAAGTTTTTCTGGAGAGTTAGCACAGCAGCCACCATCACTCACACAATTCCCCAGTGGAATAAGTTTTGGAAAAAAAGGAGGAGGAACAAGCATGGAGGAAAGTGGGAGTCACAAAGGTCTGTCTGGTTCCTCCACATCTTTTCCTGGAGTTGGTCTGACTTGGAAACCTGAGGCCCTCCATCCAGGGCACTCTTAACTATACCAAAAAGTCCTTTTATCCTTTCCATTACTTGCTTACATATGTGCTTCTGGGATCCCCTGGGAATATCAACATAGACTGAAGGCCAGCCTACCACCTCCACATATTTTTTTTTCATTTCTTCACAGCATTGATCTTTGTAACTTAGCAACTTGGAAATCCAAGGAACAGCATGCCTCTTCCAACAGTAATTTTGAAACCCCTCAGGGGACTGTCAAGATCCCAGGGTTTGCAAGAGGTTCCACATATTTGAAGGGTGGAGAATATGGACATGGAGTAGTGGTGGGGAAAGGAAAGCTTTTGTCGAAGCTACAGAGATAATAGTTGGAGTGAAAGGAGTTACAAACCTAGGTGGGAAGATTACCCCACACTCTGCTCTGATTTTGGTCATGCTTATTATGTTTCAGCTTCTCTCCTAAGTCACTGTTCGCTTCTGTCTTGATGAGCAGCAACTCAGAAAGCATAAATCTGTCCCTGGAATGTCTTTTTTTAGAAACATAAATGGAATATTTATGGTATAACCTTTTCCCTTATCTGCACACAGTCCCGGGAGCAGCACTTCTGCAAGAGGGTTGTGGAGCGTGAGGCCATAACCCATATCATGGAATCCTCCAATAGGCTCTTCCCTGATGCAAGTAGATAATTTATACAAACCTACTTGGCAGATTTCTGAGTGATCAGGTTATTAACCTCAAGTTGAAACTTTTTATTCCCCACCTTCCCTCCGCTAGATTCCTTCCCTAGATAGCAAAAGCTCAGTAAACACTTGCACAATGTACTGGGGGATTCAGTAAAATTTAACATGGCTGATATGAAATATCATTGAACCCATCTCCTAACTGATTCGTTCTAAGAGCTCCAGGAAGAGCTCTGCCTTTAACAACACCTAAGAAAAAAGACTCTACCAGGTTTTCTGTCCTCATCTTCCAAAAATCCTAGTGAATTCATCACCTGAGTTAAAATTATCCTCTTGCGAAGCAGACTACAGACTTGGGCCATTCTAACTCCAGCTGTTCTTTATCGTCAAAGCAATCTGACTTAATTAAACAAATGAGTGAGTGTTGGTGGTGAAAACTGATTACTCCAAGAATGACCAAAGAAGCAGTCTCGAAAATTCCCTGAGGCTCTAAATTCTTCTTAGACTCCTCCCCAGAATGTAGAGGTGTGAGGGAATGTTAACTACACTCCACCTGAGCAACACCTGTTGTTGTTTGGGAGCCAAGACTTTATTTGTTGAAGTATATCTGAGAAGTCTGATTTGGTTTTCCTGTTTTAATTTTGGGCTCTGATGCTTGATTTTGCTTTGTGAGGCTCTCTAGGGACAGGTGCATCCCATCTGCTGACATCTTGTTGGCTTTATGTTGACACATTCTCATTAAGACAGCTCCTATTTAATGTTGTGTCTTCAGCTGTTATGGTCTCTGCAACTTACTCCTTTTCAGTTTTTTTTCCCCCCTCCACTGATCCCAGTGGACCCAAATGGACCACTTGACATTCTCCTGCTTTTAATCCTCCACCTGTATTCTATCAGTATGGAAAATGGTAATTACTCGATTCATCTTTCAATTCACTGGACTATAAACAGGAGCCAGAGAAAGCCAACAACTCCATTTTCCATTGGAAAATGCCCAAGGGCTGGTTAACAAGAGGGGGTTTACAGGAAGGAAATTAACAGTTTGATGAGATTTCACAGTATGTGCTGGGGAGGATCAACCAGCAGGAAGCCTCTTACATAAACCTAAGGCTATGAATCTATAGTCTATTCTATACCTAAGCTCAATTTGAAGTACAGACCCACACTCAGATTTTCTCATAAGACTCATTTCTTAAGCATTCTTTTAAAACATACGTGTTCAACTGAGTTAGGTCATTTTGTTTCTGAAGCGAGAGGAGTGGAGTACACTAGAAATTATGTCATCGTTGTATAATAAAAAAGGTGGATGGTCTTTCTGTCTAGTTAGTGAGACGTAATGTCTAAATTTTTGGAGTTTCGCAAAGGATAGAAATGTCTTTATTACTCATGGTGAACCCCTCAGACCATAACTGAATTTACACTAACAAGATGACTCCAAATGGAGGCTGCCTATGCCAGAAACACTAATCATGTGATTAGGAGGCAGGGCTTTGGGCACAGGTGGGGAATATAAATTTTTTTCAGATAGTTATAAAACTGGAAGTTGTTCTGTTTTCACCAAGAAATCTAAGTCCATAAATTCCTTCTCATCATCGAGGAGCATCTCAGGATGTAAGCAACTTAAAGATGTAGAACACAACACTATACAAATAAAGAAAATATGTGCAGGGTAAAAAGCAACAGGTATTTTACAGAGCCTGCATTGAATCTGCCAGAATTGCACAAATCTAGTAGGAAGAGAAAAATTAAAGTTATAGACCAACTTCATGAAAACTGTATTTAAATGAGGTTATTTTGCATTACATAAGACAAAGAATCAATATTCCTAATATACAAAATGTCCTAATAAGTCAGTAAGACTAACATCCCTTAGGAAAAAATGGTAAAGCAGAGAATATAGACAATAAAATTTAAAAGTAGGTAATACAGAGGGAGCAGGAAAATGGCAGCAGAGTAGGAGGACCCTAGGCTCACCTTGTCCCATAAACACAACTAGATAACTATCAGATCATCCTAAATACCCCAGAAATCAACCTGAAGACTGACAGAAAAAAAACTTTACAATTAAAAGGGGAGAAGAGACCACATTGAAGAAGGTAGGAAGTGCAGAGAATTGTTTAGGAGAGAAACAGCTGTGATCACATCCACACCTGTGGAGGGGTGGGAGCCATCGCTGTGGAGAAGGCAGGACAGAGAAGAGCACATAGGGAAATGCACAGGGAGAATGTTTTCCCAAAGCTGTTGGCTTGGAAAATGAGAAGGGCTGAATTTCATGAGTTCTTTGCAACCAGCAGAGCTTAAAGTCTGGAGTTGTAAAGTTCAGTGGACTTGGCTGGGTTAGAACCTTGAGGCACTGCCCTGCTTCCAAAGAGAAGGCAGGCAAACAACCTGAGGACAGACAGCATGGAAACAGTGATCTAAAGAACACTTGGGGCACACAGTGGGGAGATTATTTGCTCTTCCCAGAGCATGTCCCTAAGAGGCAGCATTCATGGAAACCTCTCCAGGAACAAAGGAGCTGGCCTGCACTATTCCTGTCCCCTGCCCCTCAGCATAAACACAAAGTCATCTGCAGGAAGCAGTGCAGCACTGACACTGGATGCCTAACTTGCTTACACCAAGGCCCTGCTTCTCCCCACCCCTGCACTCCACTGGAACTGCCCTTCTCAGTCACACTTCTCTTAGTCTCACTGTAGTGGTCGTGCAGGGCCTCAGTTCTGGTGGAGGTGGTAACAGGTCTCATCTCACAAGCAGACCAGACCACACCTAGATAAAACTCACCACATTCAGGCCAGAGAACAAATACTGTCCACAGCAGGCAAGGAGAGCTTCTGCAAATGACTGGCCTGAAGGATGGAACGGCCAGAACACAATAGCAGAGCACACACAGCACACACTGGAGACACTCCCTGAAAATGCAAGGCCCTGGGCATTATATGACCTCTTCTTCATAAGGTCATTGCTTTCAAGACCGGGAAACATAACTGGCTTTTCTAATACTGAGAAGAAGGCAGAGACTTAGACAAAATGCAGACAGAGGAATTTATCCCAAATGAAAGAAGAGGATAAGGCCATGGCCACATATCTAAGCAAAACAGATACAAGTAACATGCCTGATGGACAATTTAAAGCAATAATCATAAGGATTTTCACTGCGCTTGAGAAAAGAAGCCATCAGTGAGACCCTTATCACAGAGGGAAAAGATTTAAAAAAGAATCAGAGGTAAAGAATGCAATACATGAGATTGGAAACACACTTGATGGAACGAACAGCAGGCTGGAAGAAGCAGAGGAATGAGTTAATAACTTAGAAGACAAAGTAATTGAAAGCAATGAAGTTGAACAAAAGAGAGAAAAAAGAATTATGCAATAGGAGAATAGACTTAGAGAACTCAGTGACTCCGTCAAATGTAATAACATTTGTACCACAGGAGTCACAGAAGAAGAGGCAGAAAATTTATTTGAAGAAAGAATAGCTGAAAACATCCATAATCTAAGGAAGGAAACAGACGTCCAGATCCAAGAGGCACAGAGAACTCCCATCAAAATCAACAAAAGCAGTCCCACACCAAGACATATTGTAACTAAATTTGCAAAATATACTGATTAAGAAAAAAATCTCAAAAGCAGCAAGACAAAAGAAGTCATTAACTTACAAGGGAAAACCCATAAGGCTAGCTGGATATTTTTCGACAGAAACTTGGCAAGCTAGAAGGAAGTGGCATGATATATTCAAAGTGCTGAATAGGAAAAATCTGCAGCCAAGGTATCATTCAGAACAGAAGGAGGGATAAAGAGTTTCCCAGACAAATGAAAACTAAAGGAGTTTGTGACCACTGAACCGGCCCTGCAAGAAATGTTAAAGGGGACTCTTTGAATGGAAAGGAGAGACCAAAAGTGACAATATAAAGACAAGAACCATAAATGCAGTAACAATTAATATTTTTGTAAAAACCAGTAAAGGAACTCACACACACAAAAGGATATAGAATATTGTAGCATATACCTAAAATGTTAGGAGGAGAGGAGAAAATAATGGGTTCAAACTTGAATGACCATCAATTTAATACAGACTGCTATTTGCAAAAGAGGTTATATGTAAATCTAATGGTAAACATATATCAAAAATCACTAATCAACATGCAAAGAATAAAGAGAAATCCAAATATACTGTTAAAAAAATCAGCAAAACATGAAAGACAAGAAAGAATAAGAGAATATCTCCAGAAATAGCCACAAGTAATAACATGTCAATAAGTATATATATATCAATAATTACCTTGAATGTAAATGGACTCAATGCTCCATTCAAAAGACATAGGGTGACAGAGTGGATTTAAAAACAAGTATCATCTATATGATTGTCTATATACCTACAAGAGACTCATTTTAGGCCTAAAGACACCTGTAGATGGAAAGTGAGGGGATGAAGAAACATTTATCATGCAAATGGATGTCAAAAGAAAGCCAGAGTAGCAATACTTATATCAGACAAACTAGACTTTAAAACAAAGACTGTAACAGGAGACAAAGAAGGTGCTATATAATACTAAAGGAGACAATCCAACAAGAAAATGTAACAATTGTAAATATTTATGCACCCAAAATATATAAAACAGTAACATAAATGAACTAACCAATGATGATACAATAATAGTAGGTGTCTTTAACACCTCACTTATATCAATGGACAGATCTTCTAAACAGAAAACAAGCCAGGAAACAATGGCTTTGAATGACACACTGGGCCAGATGGACAGAACATTCCGTTCTAAAAGAGAATAAACATTCTTTCAAGTGTGCATGAAGCATTCTCCAGAATAGATAACATATTAGACCACAAAACAGACCTCAGTAAATACAAAATTATTGAAGTCATACCATATACCTTTTCTGACCACAACATTAAGAAACAAGAAGTCAACCACAGGAAGAAAATCTGGGAAGACCACAAATACCTAGAGGTTAAACAATATGCTACTAAAAAATAAATGGGTCAATCAGGAAATCAAAAAAATTTTAAAAAATACGTGTAAACAAATAAGAATGAAAATACAACAATCAAAATATTTGGGATGCACGAAAAGTGATTCTAAAAGGGAAGTGTATACCAATGACTGACGCATGTATACACATGACTCGCAAATGTAATACATTAGATAAGGGACATCTCCAGAAACAAAACCAGTGTAACTGGTTTCAAAGCACATGCTTGGCCCTCTTCACCAAAATGTCTGCTTAATAACTATTGTGTTTAAGTATTTCAGGCTAGCCTCATCCATGATGATTTTCTCAACCACATATTTTTTCTTCTTTAGAATCTCTTAAGACATTACTCATTACAGTACTCATGAGTACTATATGTACTCATACAGCACATAGTGATTGAGCACCAGATACATGCTGGGCACTGTGCTAAACCTGTTCTTCTGACCTGGAAAATACCTTCTTCTTTTTTTTAATTCTCCATAAGAAAATACTAAACTTTTGTAGGTCACAAATTCTCATTCTTTCAATGTTGTTCTGAAATAAAGCAATACAAGATAATGAACATTAGCTGAAAACACTCTGAATATTTATGACAAAGACTGAGGAGTACATTTTACATTCCAAGTACATTGGGATGACGTGAATCACAATTATATCAAATATTTTAGCCATAAAAAGGGGTGTATTTGTGTCTATAAGAAGGTTGCTTGTTTCTTCTAATAGAATGATCCTAACAATTTTATTATAAGCTTAGTTACATAAATGACTCCCCCACCCCCGCTTTTCTGCCAATAAAGTGCTTTTAGAAAGAAATCATTAAAAAATAAACACACACACACACACACGCACACACACACACACACACACACAAAACTTCCAACAAACAAAAGTCCAGGACCAGATCACTTCACAGGCGAATTCTACCAAACAATAAACAATTAAAGAAGAGTTAATATCTATTTTTCTCAAACTATTTCAAAAAATAAAAAAGGAAGGAAAACTTGTAAATTCATTCTACAAGGCCAGCATTACCCTGATATCAAAACCAGATAGAGACACCACTAAAAAAGAGAACTATAGGTCTATATCCTTGATGAACACAGAAGTAAAAATTCTTAATAAAATACTAGCAAGTAGAATCCAACAGTATATTAAAAGAATCATTCATCACGATTAAGTGAGATTTATTCCTGGGTTGTAAGGGTGGTTCGATATTCACAAATCAATCAGTGATACATCACATTAATAAAAGAAAGACAGAAATGAAAGAATCTATTTCAGTAGACAGAGGAAAAGCATTTAACAAAGTACAACATCCATTCATGATAAAACCCCTCAACAAAGTAGGTTTAGAGGGAAATACCTCACCATAATAAAGGCTATGTATGAAAACCCCACAGATAATATCATCCTAAATGGGGGGAAAATGAGAGATTTTCCTCCACAGTCAGGAACAAGACAGGGTTGTCCACTCTAACCACTTTCATTCAACATAGTACTGGAAGCCCTAGACACAGCAATTAGACAACAAAAAGAAATAAAAGGCATCCAAATCAGCAAAGAATCTCTACTCTCTATTTGCAAATGACATGATACTATATATAGAAAACGCTTAAAGACTCCATTAAAAAACTGCTAGAACTGATCAACAAATTCAGTAAAGTTGCAGGATACAAAATCACCACACAGAAATCTGTTGTATTTCTATACACCAATAATGAAGCAACAGAAAGAGAAGTTAAGAAAACAGTCCCACTTACAATTGCAGCAAAAACAATAAGACATCTAAGAATAAACCTAACCAAAGATGTGAGAGACCTGAAAACTATAAAACACTCATGAAAGAAATTGAAGATGACACAAAGAAATGGAAAGACATCCATGGCCATGGATTGGAAAAACAAAATATATGGTTAAGATGTCCATGCTACCCAGAGCAATATACACTTCTAATGCAATCCTTATCAAAATACCAAAAGCATTTTTCACAGAGCTAGAACAAACACTCCTAAAATCGTGTAGAACCGCGAAAGGCTCTGAATAGCCAAAGTAATTTTAAAAAAGAAAAACAAATCTGGAGGCATCATAATTCTGACTCAAGGTATATTACAAAGCTGTAGTAATCAAAACAGTATGGTACTGGCGTAAAAACACACATAGATCAATAGAATAGAATAGAAAACCCAGAAATAAACCCACAATGATATGGTCAATTAATCTTTGACAAAGCAGGAAAGAATATCCAATGGGAAAAAGAATGTCTTTTCAACAAATGGTTTTGGGAGAACTGGACAGCAAGATGCAAAATAATGAAACTGAACCACTTTCTTATACCATACACAAAAGTAAATTCTAATTGGACCAAAGACCTAAATGTGAAAACTAAAACCATAAACGTCCTAGAAGAGAACAGAGAACATAGGCAGTAACTTATTTGACATGGGTTGCAGAAACTTCTTACTAGTTATGTCTCCCAAGGCAAAGGAAACAAAGAAAAAATAAAATATTGTGACTTCATCAAAATTAAACTTCTGGGGGTGACTGGGTGGCTCAATCAGTTAAGCCTCTGACTTTGGCTCAGGTCATGATCTCATGGTTCATGGATTCGAGCCCTGCATCGGACTCTGTGCTGACAGCTCAGAGCCTGGAGCCTGCTTCGGATTCTGTGTCTGCCTTTCTCTCTGCCTCTACCACTTACTCTGTGTCTCTGTCTTTCTCTCTCAAAAATAAACATTAAAAAAAAATAAAAAGCTTTGGCACAGCCAAGGAAACAATGAACAAAACTAAAAGGCAACCTACAGAATGGGAGACGCTGCTTGCAAATAACATATCTGATACAGAGTTAGTATCCAAAATATATAAAGACCTTACACAACTCAACACCAAAAAAACAAATAATCCAATTAAAAATGGGCAGAAAACATGACAAACTTTTCTCCAAAGAAGACCTACAGATGGCCAACAGTCACATGAAAAGGTGCTCAACATCATTCACCATCAGAGAAATGCAAGTCAAAACCACAATATGGTATCACCTCACACTTTAGTCAGAATGGCTAAAATCAACAACACAAGAAAAAGTGTTGTTGAGGATGTAGAGAAAAAGGAACCCTCTTACACTGTTGGTGGGAATGCAAAATGGTGCAGCCACTCTGGAAACAGTATAGAAACAAAAACAGTAATTCAAAATGTACCACTGTGCTTACCGGAGCTCTATTTACAATAGCCCAGATATGGAAGCACCCCAAGTGTCCACTGATAGATGAATGGATAAAGAAGCTATGGTACATAAATACAATAGAATGTTTCTCAGCCATAAAAAAAGAATTAAGTCTTGCCATTTACAACAACATGGATATATCTGAAGAGTATAATGTCAAGTTACATAAGTCAAAGAAAGACAAATACCATATGATTTCACTCATATGCCATTTTAATAAAACAAAAATAAATGAACAAATAAAGCAAAGAAAAAAGAGACAAAAAAACAGACTCTTAACTACAGAGAATGAAATGGTGGTTACCAGAGGGAAGGTCGGGTGGGGGATGGGTGAAATAGGTGATGGGGATTAAGAGTACATTTATCATGGGGCTCCTAGGTGGCTCAGTTGGTTATACATCAGACTTCAGCTCAAGTCATGATCTCATGGTTCAGGAGTTCAAGCCCTGCTTTGGGCTCTGTGCTGATAGCTCAGAACCTGGAACCTGCTTGGGATTCTGTGTCTCCCTCTCTTTCTGCCTCTCACCTGCTCACGCTCTGTCTCTCTCTCTCTCTCTCTCTCAAAAATAAATAAACATTAAAAAAATTAAAGAGTATGCTTTTCGTGATGAGCACTGAGTAATGTACAGGATTGTTGAATCACTGTATTGGACACCTGAAACTAATATAACACTGTATGTTAATTATACTGGAATTAAAATAAAAAATAATAAACAAGCATTCTCCAAGAAAGAGATATCTCTTCTTTGCCTAAAAGATTGGCAAAGATTAAAAACGTGGACAATGTCTGGTGTTGGAAAGGTGAATACTCTTATTAACAGCGTTAGGTGTATAAATTGGTACAACCTTTTTGGTGGGATGTTTGGCACCATGCATCAAAATGGTACATGGACATGGCCTTTCACCCATTTGATTCATAACAATCAAATATACACATTTGCATACTGATATACACATATACATACTCGGATACAGTATATCTTTTAGTAGATGCTTAAAACAGATTATGGTACTTTCCCCAAATATGGAATAATATGCAATAATTAAAAACTAAGAAATTTGTATTATTTGTGACTACAATACGTTGCGAATAAAAAAGCAAGCAGTGAAAAACCATGCATAACATGTTCCCATTTTAATTGTGTGTCTTTATGTGTGTGTATATATATATACATATGTATGTGTGTGTGTGTATACACATACAGAAAAGAAAAGTTTGAATAATTACCTGGCAAACGTTAGCAATTGTTCTGCTTGTGAGGTGGAATTACAAGTGATTTTCACTTTTGCGTTGTTTGAGTTGTTTAAGATTATTTCATTTACTGCAGTTTAAAGTTCATAGCAGAATTAAAAGGAACGTGTAGAGATTTCCCATATATCTCCTGCCCCCACACAGCCTAACCTTTCCATTATCACCATCTCCCAACAATACTAGAATATTTGTTAAAATTAATAAACCTACATTGACACTTTGTAATTTCAGATTTTGTCAGGTGCTTTTTATGCATCTACTGATATGACCAAATATCAGTAGACGTGATGGGTTATTTAATTAATTTTGAACATTGAATCAGTCTTGAATGCCTGAAATAAATCCCAATTGGTTATGGTGTATAATTCTTTTTATACATTTTTGAATTTGATTTGCTATTGTTTTGTTGATGACTTTTGCATCTATGTTTATGAAAAGTATTAGTCCATAGTTCTCTTTTATTATAACGTGTTTGTCTGGTTTTGGTATTAGGGCAGTGCTGGCCTCACTGACTTGAATTAGGAAGTGTTCTCTCTGCTTCTGTCCTCTGACTGAGATTGTAGAGAATGGCATAATTCTTCCTTAAATGTTTGGTTGAATTCCCTTGTGAACCTTCTGGACCTGCTACTATCTGGTTTGGTAGGTCATTATTTTTTATTACATTTCTTTAATAGATACCAGCTTACTCATATTGTTTACTTTTGTGGATGTGCAGGTTTTGGAAAATTGTGTCTTTCAAGAAATTGGTCCATTTTATCTAGGCTATCAAATTTGAAGGCCTAGAGTTGTACACGGTATTATTTTTTATCTTCTAAGTGTCTGTGGGATTTGTAGTAATGTCCACTCTTTCATTTCTGATATTAGTAGTTTGTGTCCTCTCTCTCTTAGTAGTCTAGGTAGAGCTTACCAATTTTGTTGATTTTTTTTTCAAAGAACTACTTGGGGCTTTGATCTCTTGTTTTCTATTTTCTTGGTGTCTGCTCTAATTTTTATTTTCTTCCACTTACTTTGGATTTAATTTCCTTTCCCTTTTTAACTTCCTAAGGTGGAAATTTTGATTACTGATTTACTTTTTTGTTTTTTCAAAAAAGATTTATTTTTGAGAGAGAGCATGAGAGTGATTGGGGGAGGGGCAGAGAGAGAGAGAGAGGGAAAGAGGATCTGAAGCAGCTTCACACTAACACCAGTAAGCGTGATCCAGGACTCTAACTCATGAACCACAAGATCATGACCTGATCCAAAGTTGGACACTGACCAGCTGAGCCACCTAGGTGCCCCTACATTTTTCTTTCTTTTAATATATACATTCAGTGCTATAAATTTCTCTCTTAGCACTGCTTTTGCTGCATCCCACAAAATTTGATAAGTTGTTTCATTCTCATTTAGTTCAAAATATTTTAAAATTTCTCTTGAAATTTCTTCTTTGGACCATATGTTGTTTAGAAGTGTGTTGTTTACTGTCTACTCATGTTGTTATTGATTTCTAGTTTAGCTTTCTGTTACTGATTTCCAGATTAATTCCATTGTGGCCTGAAAGCAGATGTTGTATTATTTCTATTCTTTAAAGTTTATTACAATGTGTTTTATGGCCCATAATGTAGTCTGTTTTGGTGGATGTTCCATGTGAGCTTAAGGAGAATGTGTTTTCTGCTGTTATTGGATGAACTAGTCCATAGATTCAAATCTACTTGGTGGTGGTGTTGTTGAGTTCAATATGTCCTGACTGACTCTCTGCCTGCTCTGTCTGTCCCTTTCTGCTACAGGAGTATTGAAGTCTTCACTTATGATAGTGAATTCATCTGTTTGTCTTTGCAGTTCTATCGGCTTTGAAGCTTTGTTATTAGACACATACATGTTAAAGGTTATTAAATGTGCTTAAAGAATTTACTCCTGTATCATTATGTAATGCCCTTCTTGATCCCTAATAATTTTGCTTGCTTTGACGTCTTCTCTGTCTGAAGTTAATATAGCTACTCCTGCCTTGTTTTGAAGTTTTGAAGTGTTAGTATGGTATGTTTTCTCCATGCATTTGCTTTTAACTTATATGTGTTGTTATATGTATTTTTTCTTCCAAGTTTTTATTTAAATTCCAGTTATTTGACATACAGTGTAATATTAGTTTCAGGTGTACAATTTGGTGACTCATTACTTACATACAATACCCAGTGCTTATCACAAGTGCCCTCCTTAATACCCATCATCCATTTAACCCATCCCCCCAGCCACCTCCCTCCAGCAACCCCCAATTTGTTCTCAATAGTTAAGAGGTTGGTTTATGGTTTCTCTCTCTCTCTCTCTCTCTCTCTCTCTCTCTCAATATTTAAAGTGGATTTCATGTACATAACATACAGTTGGGTCTTGTTTTTTGATGCACTGTGACAGTCTCTGTCTTTTAATTGGCAAATTTAGACCACTGACATTCAAAGTGATTATTGATATAGTTGGATTGATATCTACCACATTGGTTACTGTTTTCGATTTGTTGCCCATGTTCATTGTTACTATTTTTGTCTTCTAGTTTTTTTCTCCCTTTTGTGGTTTTAATTGGGCACTTTATATGATTCCATTTTCTCTCCTTTCTTGGCATATTATACTTGTTTTTTTGTTTTTGTTTTTGTGTCTTACTTTTTAAGTAAAAACTGTTCTAGAGTTTGCAATATACATTTACAACTAATCCAAGTTTACTTTTAAGTAACACTTTACTGTTTTTCGGGTAGTATAAACACCTTATAATGACAAAATCATCCTCATTTCTCCCTCCCATCCTTTGGATTATTGCTGTCATTTATTTCACTTATATATAAGTATATATAAATGTGTATATATGTATATACATGAGACACATACACAGGCATACATAATTGAATATGATTACTATTATTTTGAATAAACTGTTACCTGTTAGATCATTTAAGAATAAGAAAATCAAATTTTGTTTTACCTTCATTTATTCCTTCTTCAGTGCTCTTCCTTTGTTTATGTAGACCTGAGTTTCTGACATATCATTTCTTCACTCTAAAAATTGAGATTTCTTATAATGCAGGTTTACTGGCAACAGATTCTCTAAATTTTTGTTTGTCTAAGGAAGTCTTTATTTCATCTTCACTTTTGAAGGGTAATTTTGCAAGGTACGAAATTCTAGATTGGTGGGGTTCTCTTCTCTCAATATTTTAAATATTTCGATCCACTCTCTTCTTGTTTGTATGAAATCCTCTGTAAGTAAGGTATTTTTTAACCTCTAACTTCTTTCATGATTTTTTCTTTATCTTCGATTTTCTGCAGTTTGAAGATGATATGCATAGGTGTGGTTTTTGTTTATTTTTGGCTTGATTTTGGTTTTGTTTGTTTCTGCTTGGTATTCTCTGAGCTTTCATAATCTGTGGTTTTGTGTCTGGCATTAATTTGGGGGACATTCTCGATTATTTTTATTTCAAATATTTTTTCTATTCCTTTCTCTCTTTCTTCTCCTGCTGGTATTCCCATTATGCATATGCTATACTTGTTTCTAGTTGTTCTTGGATATTCTCTTCTATTTTATACAGTTTTTGTTCTCTTCGCTTTTCAGTTTTGGAGTCTTCCAAAACTATTGAGATATACCCAAACTCATAAATTCTGTCCTCAGGCTTACCCATCTACTATTCTAATCAGCCCATCAGAAGCATTCTTCATTTGTGTTACAGCATTTTTGATCTCTTACATTCCTTTTGGTTCTGTCTTAAGATTTCTGTCTCTACTTACATTGCCCATCTGTTCTTGCATGCTCTCTGCTCTATCCTTTGGAGACCTTAGCATATTAATCATAGTTATTTTAAATTCCTGATCTGATAATTATAGCATCTCCACCATGTATGCTTCTGGTAGTTGCTTTGTCTTTTCAAATTGTGCTTTTTGCTATGCCTCATGAATTTTTCTTGATAACTGGATATGACACACTAGGTAACAGCAACTATTCTAAATAGGCATAAGTAATGCGGTGAGGTGTGGGAAAGGGGAGGCATTGTATAGTCCTTGTGTTAGGTCTCAGTCTTTTAGTGAGGCTATGCCTCTGGATGGGAACTTCGCCTGTGTTTCTTAAGGGTTTTTTCTCCCCGCTTAGGTGAGACATCCTGGCTAGAGTGAGCTGGAGTTGGAGATTTCTCTTCCCCAGGTCAGCTAGGCTCTGATTATATCCCAGCACCTTAGGCCGTTCTTAATTAGTTTCTCCTGAGGGTAGATCTTATGGAAAGAACAGAGTACTCTGGTGTATTGCCAAATAATTCCTTTTCCCCTCCCCATGCTGGAAGCACAAGGAGATTTTTTTCTTCAGTATTTACTGTGAGAACCTGGTCAAGCCGCCCAGAGGTAAATCTCACAAAATTGTGGAGGCCCCCATGGCTGGGTCCCCTTGAGTTTTTAATTCTTAGAGTTATCCACACCGATCTTCCTGTAACATGTCAATAATAGTTCAAGTTTTATAGCCTGGCACCAATTTTCTCAGTGGTTTCTATTTATAAGATTCTGCTCATGTAAGATGTGACTCTCTATATTTGCGTATCTCTCTGATTTGGGGGCAGCAGTTTGCGCTGTGCTCTCTCCTCCCTTATAAGTCCTAGAAGAGTTACTGATTTTTCAGTCTGTTCAGCTTTTTATTTGTTAGGACAGTGGAGACTTCCAAGCTCCTTACACACAGAAATGGAAATCAGAAGTCTTGAATTTTTTAAAAAATCTGAACACAGTCTTATTCAAAATAATAATTAAAAAAAAACCAACTAATTTCATTTTGGGAGTTTTTTAATGTTTTCAATTATAATTATGTTTTTTAAATATTTTATTGTCAACTTTGTTTCCATACAACACCCAGTGCTCATCCCAACAAGTGTCTTCCTCTGTGCCTGTCATCCACTCTCTCCCCTCCCACACCCCTCTCACCCCTCAGTTTGTTCTTAGTCTTTGAGAGTCTCTTATGTTTTGTCTTCCTCCCTCTCTGTGTCTTTTTTCCTTTCCCCTCTTCCCCTTCCCCATGGTTTTCTGCTAGGTCTCTCAAAATCCACCTATGCGTGGAAACATATGGTATCTGCCTTTCTCTGACTGACTTATTTCACTTAGCATGGATGGAATTTTTAAAAATGAAAACTTTTAGAAATTTCAGACGGATAATAGACAGTTCTCCCTAATAATTCTTAAAGATTTTGATACTTTAAAAAGCTGTCATTTTGGGGTGCCTGGGTGGCTCAGTCGGTTAAGTGTACAACTCTTGGTTTTGGTTCAGGTCATGATCTAACAGTTTTATGACTTCAATCCCCATGTCAGGCTTTGTAGTATCAGTGCAGAGTTTGCTTGGGATTCTCTCTTTCTCTCTCTGCCCCTCCCCCACTCAAACTGTCTCTATCTCTCTCAAATAAATAAACTTAAAAAAAACTTTTCAAAAAGCTGTCATTTCAATTCCTTTTACATTGCACAAAAAGACAATGAAAAGGATCGGTGAACGATACAGAATAGTGAAAGCCTAGGTGAGAATAGTTCATATTTCCTTAACCACATAGCTAAGAATTTTATCACATCTTCATAAAAAGAGGCTAACCTCAAAATCACACTTTACTCTTAAAACAGAATAAAAAAAAACACGAATAATCCAATTTAAAAATGGAAAATGGGGACACCTGGGTGACTCAGTCAGCTGAATGTCTGACTTCGCCTCAGGTCATGATCTCGCAGTTTGTGAGTTCAAGCCCCAAGTTGGGCTCTGTGCTGACAGCTCAGATCCTGGGACCTGCTTCAGATTCTGTGTCTCCCTCTCGCTCTCTGCCCCTCCCTACCCTGTCTCTGTCTTTCTCTCTCAAAATTAAAATAAACATTAAAAATTTATAAAAATGGAAAATGATTTGAATAGACATCTCTCCAAGAATATACACATATGGCCAATAAGCCCATAAGAAGATGCTCAACATCATTAGTTTTTAGGAAAATGCAACTCAGAAGCCAGTTAAATACTTCTCATCCACTAGGATGGCTGTAATTAAAAAGACAGACAATAACAAGTGTAGGCAAGAATGTGGAGAAAATGGAACCCTCAAACATTGCTGGTGGGATTGTGAAATAATACACCTACTTTGGAAAACAGTTTGGCAGTTGTTTTAAAAGTGAAACGTAGAGGCCCATATGGCCTAGAAAATTTGCTAGATATTTATCCAAGAGAACTGAAAAACATATGTCCGTATAAAAACTTTTATACAAATGTTTATAGCAGTATTATTCATCATAGCCAAAGGTAGAAACAACCCAAATATCCATCAAGTGATGAATTAATAAACAAAATATGGTATATTCAGGCAATGGAATATTACTCATTAAAAAAGTGAAGTGCCAACACTTGCTGGATGGATGAAAAAGGATGAATTTTGGAAATATTATGCTAAGTGAAACAAGTCAGACACAAAAGAGCATACACTATGATTTCATTGATAGGAAAAATCCAGAATAGAAAAATCTGTAGAGTCAGAAAGTGGATTAATAGTTTTCAAGCACTAGGGGAAGGAGTCAGGAGTGACTACCACCGGGTAAGAGTTTCTTTCTGGAGAGATGTAAATGCGTTTTTTATTGCATAAACACCTTCTATCCCCCTTCAAAACCCAGAAAACAAACATTAGCAAAGACAGTACTTATTAATTACCTTGCCACTCAAGGATATGCACTGCCAATACTTTTATTTTACATCCTTCCATTTTTTAAAATTCCTTTTAATTTTATGAAAATACGACTTTTAAATGGCAAATGTTTCTCTTTAGGCCACCACTTAGCTGTCATCTTGAACTGCCCTCTGTGAGCATCCTGGGAATTCCTTTTGCTTTTCTCATGATTACATTCCCTGCTTCCTCAGTTTCCCATCTTCTTGCTTGCTATAATCTCTTGAAGATGCGACAGGGTGGCGTGGACAATAGTTGCAGCAGCCTGCCTGACCCCTGAGACACACTGGTGCACTCTGGGCTGGTGGTACTCAGCCTGTGACACGTAGTTGTCATCTTAGGATCTCCTTCTGCCATTGTCCTGTTTCTGATTCTCTGATGTCCTGCCTGATTCTCTGTTTCTCTGGGGTGTTGGATCTCCAATATCCTTTATCTTCTTATTTTCCTTTAGTCTTCCCCTTTCTGAGTTTAATCTCTCCTTTTAGGTATAGCATATCCTCCATTAGATTCTGGAAAAAAGATGCATGGAAGGTAAGTTTTTTGAAATCTTAACAGTTTAAAAATGCCTTTAGTCTGTGTCCACGTTTGATGATAGTGTAGATAGATTGAAAATTCCAGGTTCAGAATTCTAAAGGTGTTGCTTATTACTTCTGGCTTCTTCTAGTGCTAGCACTTGGCAGACCCTTCTAACGTGGAAATCTCGTACTTCGGCCTTGGAAATTTTCTTGAATTATTTCATTGGCAATTTCCTCCCTCCATTTTCTCTGTTTTCTCTTTCTGGAATTTCTGCTACTTGGCTTTCAGACCTGCTATTTGAATTTTTGCTGTTTGTGTCTTAGATCCTCTTAATTTTCTATTTTCTTTGTATTCTTATAAGATCTGAATGTGAGACAGGAAACCGTCAGAATCCTAGAGGAAAAAGCAGGGAAAAGCCTCTTTGACCTAAGACGCACCAATTTCTTACTTGACACGTCTCCAAAGGCAAGGGAATTAAAAGCAAAGATGAACTATTGGGACTTCATCAAGATAAAAATCTTCTGCACAGCAAAAGAAACAACCAACAAAACGAATAGGCAACCAACGGAATGGGAAAAGATCATCGCAAAACACAAATCGGATAAAGGACTAATATCTAAAATCTATAAAGAACTTACCAAACTCCACACCCGAAAAACAAACAACCCAGTGAAGAAATGGGCGGAAGATATGAATAGACACTTCTCCAAAGAGGACATTCAGATGGCAAATAGACACTTGTATTCTTGTTTTACTTTCTAAGGGCAAGAGTTCAACTCCATCTTCCATTCCTCATTTTGCTATCATCATCTTAATTCCAGGAGGCCTTTTGTTCACTGAATATTTCTTTGTGTATGAGAGAGGAGGAGCACATAATATTTCATTCTTTTTTCATGTATACTGCATCCTTTCTTAGCTCTCTTGATATATTACCTGTAATTGGTTTCTTTTTCTAAAGGTGTTCTTCTTCATCTTTCTTCCAAGTTGCTTTTTCTTTGCATCTCTCTCTTCTAAAGTAGAGACTTTCTTCAGATGTCTGGTGTTCTTTAACTACCCATGATTAAGGGTTGGGGGCTAAAAGACTGTTTGAAAGCTCTCAATATGTGGGTTGGGCTTGACAGTTCGTAGCTTTATTGTAGGGTGATGTGAGTAAGCCAATTGTTGCCAAAGATCCACCTTTGGACTAGCCAAATAAACCAGAGTTGTCTTCCTATCTCCTTCCAAGAGGGCAAAGGACTGAATGTCATCATTCTGGGACTGAGAGAGGAAAGAGCTGGAAGCATCTACATTCAGCATTCATAAAATAGACAGTCACTTAGTCCCCCTGTTTTAAGTGTTCACTGTGCCCGTCAACTCATTAATAGCCCCAGTTCTAGAAGAAGTTAGTACTGCTTGTTCCTGAGACTTTGGGTTTTGTTCTTAGCTCTCCTCAGCAACGGTTTAAAATTATTCTTTCCTACATCTAGGAAGGAAGAGCTATTATGGCAGAAAAGCTGAGAAGAAGAATCAAACCTTAGTTTTGACATTTCTAAAGTCTAAACCCCAAAGGACCCAGTTTATGTCATTATGCAGCAAAAACTAAAATTTGGAAATAAGACAAAAATGATGACTATGTGACCTTTCTAAAAAGTCTGTGAAGGGTTATTTGAATTAGTCAGGGAATGTCCCTTTGGTTGTGGCCCAGACATTGTACAACCCTGGTAAATTAAAGATTCACTTGTAGAAAAATGATAAGGCGTGATGATATATCTAAGGGCTGGGGAGGAGGTTGGAAAATAAAGAAGATAAACCTAACACGTGTAGAGCATTAGCTTTTTTTTTTTTTTCATTTATAATAGTTTATTTTCAAATTGGTTTACATAAAACACCCAGTGTTCATCCCAACATGTGCCCTTTTTTAATGCCCATCACCCCCTTTCCCCCCCCATCCCCCTCACCCTCAGTTAGTTCTTAGTCTTTGAGAGTCTCTTATGTTTTATCTCCCTCCCTCTCTGTGTCATTTTTTTTCTTTCCCCTCTTCCCCTCCCCCTGGTTTTTGTTTAGTCTCACAAAGTCCACCTATTCGTGGAAACATATGGTATCTGTCTTTTTCTGATTGACTTATTTCACTTAACATAATACCCTCCAGTTCCATCCATGTTGCTACACATGGCCAGATTTCATTTTTTCTCATTGCCACATAGTAGTCCATTGTATATATGTACCACATCTTCTTTATCCACTCGTCAGTTGATGGGCACTTGGTTTCTTTCCATGATTTGGCTATTGTCGAAAGTGCTGCTATGAACATTGGGGTACACGTGCTCCTATGCATCAGCATTCCTGTGTCTCTTGGGTAGATTCCTAGCAGTGCTATTGCTGGATCATAGGGTAGCTCTATTTTCATTTTTTTGAGGAACCTCCACACCGTTTTCCAGAGTGGCTGCACCAGTTTGCATTCCCACCAACAGTGTAGGAGGGTGCCTACTTCTCCATATCCTCGCCAGCATCTATAGTTTCCTGATTTATTCATTTTAGCCACTCTGACTGGTGTGAGGTGGTATCGCAGTGTGGTTTTGATTTGTATTTCCCTGATGATGAGTGACATTGAACATCGTTTCAAGTGTCTATTGGCCATCTGAATGTCCTCTTTGGAGAAGTGTCTATTCATATCTTCCGCCCATTTCTTCACTGGGTTGTTTGTTTTTCTGGTGTGGAGTTTTGTAAGTTCTTTATAGATTTTAGATATTAGTCCTTTATCCGATTTGTCTTTTGCGATGATCTTTTCCCATTCCGTTGGTTGCCTATTCGTTTTGTTGGTTGTTTCTTTTGCTGTGCAGAAGCTTTTTATCTTGATGAAGTCCCAATAGTTCATCTTTGCTTTTAATTCCCTTGCCTTTGGAGACGTGTCAAGTAAGAAATTGGTGCATCTTAGGTCAAAGAGGCTTTTTCCTGATTTTTCCTCTAGGATTTTGACGGTTTCCTGTCTCACATTCAGATCTTTTATCCATTTAGAATTTATTTTTGTGAGTGGTGTAAGAAAGTGGTCTAGTTTCATTCTTTTGCAAGTTGCTGTCCAATTCTCCCAGCACCATTTATTAAAGAGGCTGTCTTTTTTCCATTGGATACATTTTCCCGCTTTGTCAAAGATTAGTTGGCCATATACTTGCGGGTCCATTTCTGAGTTTTCTATTCTATTGCATTGGTCTATGTGTATGTTTTTGTGCCAAGAGCATTAGCTTTTTTAGTATCTATTTAATAATCTTCAGTATTCCTTTTCTCACTATGTAATCTCTGTTTCTCAAATTTTCAAATTTTTTGTCTTACTGCCAGTTCCTTCATTAATGAACTAAGAAAACTTTGGTTTGAATTTGCCCTCTACCTGTAAGAGACATAGGATTTTTTTTAAAAGAATTTGAGAATGGTACTTATACACTATGAATGAAATATCCAGAAGACTAATGCTCAGTGATAATAAGTTGTCTTTCCTGACCTTCCTTCCCAGATTAAGTGAAGGGTCCCCAGGCTGGGAGAGAGAAGTGTCAGAGAAGCCAAAGAGTTTAGAAACTAGAAGGTGCTAAGAAGAGGTCTGAGCTACACAATGTAAGTAATTTACTTTTTATACAGTGGATCATTCTGTACTTCTGTTGTATACTATACTCAGTAATGTAGCATAAACATCTTTGTAGGTCAACAAATAACTCTTCTAAAATATGATTCTTCATTGCTACATAGCATTCCACCACATGAGCTATTTTAATGGTCTAGAAAAACTCTGCATATTTAACTTTCCAACTGGTAGGCAAACTCCATCTCACTTATTTTAATTATTAAGTCCTGAGTTAAAAGACCATCTCCTTATTGGAAAAAAACCTAGAATGAGTAGACTCCAACAGTTTTAGTCAAGAATCTAGTGACCATAGTTGGCGAAACCAAGTTAGCTTCTCTTGTAGACAACTCTTGAATGAAGCTGATTATGTTTAATTCTGGCTGGCCATACTAGACAACACTGATTTGACTCCTTACAAGGAGAGCTTGAGGAATGGAAGACAGTGGATTCAGAGAGCCTCCCTAATGCGTGTCTTAAGTAATAGCAAAACTTAGCTGTCCGCCCATTCCTAGCTCTGTGTTCATGCATAGCCAGTGACCAGGAGGCAGGGATGTGCTTGCTCATGACTGGCTGGTGCTGAGCTTCTCTTAGCTGGTAAACAGAGAGTAATAAATGGGCCTGCTCAAAAAGGCATAGCGGAGACTGCGTGGGCTTCCACAGTCGATGGAAAGATTCCTAATGTGGACAGAGATACCAGTGTCTCAAGGGCCCCAGTCCCATGATGGAACCTGCAATGGCCTCGGTAACCCCTGAAGTAAACTTGAGAAATAGAGTCGATCTCAGAGTCGATCAGTTACCTTTCCCTGACATGCTGGTTTGAATCATTGCCTATTTGGCGGGGCGGGGGGGGGGGGGGAGGGTGCGGCGCATACTTTTACCAAAACTCAAAACTCTTCCAATTGAGATCTATGTGGGAGTAGAGATTTTGTTATTAGTTTGTATGCATGTGCCTGTAGCTTTGAAAAACACGGTGTGTTTGGATCAAACAGCAGTATCTGGGTAAACATGGTTTGGTTAGAACAGGTTTCTATTTGCTCTTGCTATTTTGTACATTTTATTCCGAAAATCACAGACACTTGTAATCTGTTCAACACGGTCACAAGAAAGTTTTTAAAAGCTCATTCCAGTGATAGAAACAAAATACAAATTGCTAGTTTCTTTAAGAGAAAAGAAAATGTCAATTTTTTCCTTCAGGTATTGAAAGAAAAAAAAGAATATTTACAATATAAATTCTGATACTAAATTACAAGTAAAAATGTGACCCTTGGTAGTTACTTTATTGTTTGGCAGTGTTGTGTTATATGCAGGGTATATTATCTTCGTTAGTTGGAAAAGCAAAATTGAAATCATATGCAGACTTTCTTGGTAATTCATTTAATTTCCTGTTTTCTATTTTTTTTTTGGTGACTTCTGGAGAAGGACTATTTAAAAAGTTTCCCTTTGAGAATGGCCCAAAGAGCAAAGGAAACTTCTATTTTAATGCTTTATGAGTTGGAGAGAGGAATGCATCTCACAAAGCCTAAGTACCATTCCAAACAGTGACACGACAAAGTTGAGCTGAGTGAGAGAACATACTGGGGGCAAAGTCATGGGTTGGGGAATGGAGGTTAGTGCGCATCTGCTTCATAAAAGAGAGTTGATGATGTGTTTTCCATGTGTTAAATGGTAGCATGAGTGATGTGAAGTGCAGTTGTCTTAACACCAGAAAAATAACATCGACTTCAGAAACTAATACATAATATATGTAGACAAAAAAATAAGGATGGTAATACCATTAATGGTTCTCAAAATTAAGATCGCTTTTTCCCCTGCTTGAAAGAGAAAACCTGAGCCAACCAAAGGAATCAACTTCAACGTCTGACCCATGCCATCCAGCCCTCTGACCTTCCCCACACAGGTCCTGTAGATTGGGACAGTTGGCATTGGTCACAAAGGCAGTTGACATGAATAAAACAGCTTTCTCCTGGATTCCAGGATACCCGTACAATGCTTTCCCAGAAGACCCCGGACTTTCCTGGCTATAGGAACCACTCCTTTTCCCTTACTTTTCTCCAGGAGGGCAGAGGAATCCATGGACTGCCAGGAATATCAGGTCTCCACTCACAAAGCAGAAAACCTTGGAGAGGTGACACTTCCAAAATCATATTGTTAAATGTACTTGCTGTACCTTGTGAGGGACAATGGTCTTAAATGTTTTCAAAGTACAAAAGTTGTTAATTCCAAGGGGACTATCATTTTGCTAAGAGTAGGAAAGAGGTCTATCTGCCCTCATCCTTAACCCCCCCCAACCCCCCAAAAAAGAACTGGATTAAAGGGCACATGTCAGAAAATCTGATTTGGAGAACATGTGATGAAGTTTTATCCTTCATGAAAAGAAAATGTTCTGTTTTTCCCATTATAAATGCCTTGGTTCCTGCCAAACCTCTTTTTATCTCAAATGTCAGAATATCCTGGTATAACACAGCAGAGATAGGGCAGCACAAACACTGTGTTATAATTTAATTCAATGTATACTCATTGAGAACTGTTATACTAAGAATACTTTCCCGAAGTCTCTTCCCCTGTCACCAGTAAAATAGTTTTTGATACTAAGATTTTCATTTTTTAAAAAAATTCTCCCACTACATAAGACAATGATATTTCCATCTGGACTGCCATGGGCACCCTGGACTGGAAGAGGAAAGTACAGACTTTCTCACGATGAGGGAAATTTTCGTGGCCCAGTACAGGTAGCACCACTTTGGGCATCTAGCCAGTATTAGGGACTATACAGAGGAGCCAAGCGTAGCCATGTTGCTTCCCAAGGCCAGGTGGTCATGAGAGACCTAGCGGGCAGGGATTATCAGTGCCTACCATGAAGCAGGCGGTCAATAAATGTTGAAATCTGAAATCTCAAGATCGGAATGATCAATATGCACTTTATTGGCTATTAAAATAGACTCATCTTTTCTTGTACTGGCTCAGAGAAGTGTGAGTATTCCTGTAGTAGAGGAGGTTGTTTAAGGCAAGCAAAGCTCTGTTCTTTTTCAAACATGCCTGTTTCAAACACACTGTTCTTTTTTTTTTTTTTTTTTAATGGCTTCTATTTCTTCTTGCATTGCCTTAATCATTTGAACAGAAGGGCTCCTCTTTGAGGCTCTTGAAGATGGAACAGAAGGCTACCTCTAGCTCCCCTGCTTTTCACAGACCCCGAGCCTTGTCTCCTATCCCTAAATCTCTGTCTACGTCCAAAATTCCTTTGGACTCCCTTCACACCAGCTCGTGTGCATGGCACTGGTTTTTCTCTATATTTGGCACCCAAGAAGGGAATTATACTTGCATGTATTGTGGGAGGGGTCACACCTACTACAGCACAGATTCTGCTTATTGCTGGATATTCCTCCCATCTCCTTTACATCATGGCAAAAGTATCCTTTTAAGTTTAGAGACCCTATAAAAGTAATGTATGACCTGTAAGAAATGAATGCAACAAAATTAATACAGCCTAAAGGATAACAGAACGAGTTCATATAGATCATATAAATTCTGTTTCTTCATTCTCAAGTATAAAACTGTTGCTTCCCTCTCCCACCATCACCCATTGGATATCATTATTTATGGGAAGAATTCTATTTCTTAGAATCATTATAGTTGTGTCAGTAGAAGGGGAACTCAGCTACCTTCAAGGCCAGGGAGCGAACACAGATAAGTGACTCTGACCAGGTGTAAGCTGCCAGGAAGAGATGCAGGCTAGAGTAAAATGAAGACCTCTCTCTCTCTCTCTCTCTCAAAAAGAAAAGAAGAAGAAAGACCCACTTACACGTTGCTTTCCTTTAACAACCAGTTTCAGTCTTCCTTTAATGACAAATTCTGAATAGCTTCAGAATATATAGATAAGTTGGTCAGAGCCTGAGCAGACATTCAGGCCCGGGCCTGTTTTATGAGAAGGTTTGAGGACTGTTGTATAAGTGTGCAGCTCAGGGTTTTCCCAAGTAAACCTAAGCAGCCACAGAAAGCCTTGTGAATCACTGAGCAAGTCAGAATTTTGTAGCTGTTTCACTCAGAGAAGCCTCCAGAAGCCCTGACACCATCACTTTCCTGTCACAAGGGGCTGGGGGCCAGATTTTCACCTATGAAGCATCTTGAGAAATTCTTTTCACCCAGTAGACAAAGCCTGGCTAAAGCCACTTCTGATATATAGACCCTGACTGTGTACTCTGTGTGACCTCGTGTAGGGCCAAGAATTGCTTTTGGTCTCTCTGTGGCATTACATAGGTCTTAAAGGGGTTTGATTATGCAGGAAAGGTGTGGTGTGGTATGGCGGCAAGAACAGGCTTTCGGAACAAGATCGACCCACTTCTGAATGCCAGTGTTGATGAACAGTGCATCACTGTTCAGTCAACGACGCTTTCTGAGTGTCCACCGTAGGGAAGGCACTAATCTAGACCCCACAGAGACAGTGGTGAACAAAGCAGAAAAGTTCCTGCTTTCAGGAAGTTTACATTTAGGTGGAGGGAGATTGGCAATAAATAAAAAATTAATTAAATGACATAGTATGTTAGAAGGTGCTGGGTGCTGAGGATAAGATCAAGTAGAGACCGAGAATGGAGAGTACAATTTAGTGTGTTCAGGGGAGCTTCGCTGAGCAGATGACCTCTGGGCAAAAACTTGAAGGGGATGAAGGAGAGAGCTATAAAGATGTGTAGGGAGTAGGGTTCCATGGGAAGGCCCTGAGGTCATTCAAGGGACAACAAGGCGACCAGCCTGTCTGGATGGAACAAGGGGTGAGAGTGGTAGGGAAATACGTTGATAGAGATGATAAGAGGTGATCAGGCCATTGTAAACGCTTGTTGCGAGCCAAGAAGGGAGGTGCCATGAAGTATATTTTGAAGGAATTCCTCATGGGTTGAATGAAGCCTCAGAGAAAGAGAATAGTCAAGAGGGAACCCAAGGTTTTTGGCTTGAGTAACTGGAAGAGTGGAGGTGCCATTAACTGAGACGGAAAGGATGTGGGAGGAACAGATTGCAGGGAAGGGCAGAATCAGGAGTTCACTTGTGGAATTGTCCAGTGAAGATGAAGAATAAACTGTGACATAAGAGTTTGAAGCACACAAGAGACCCCTAAACTGAGGATATAAATGTGGGATCGTGTAAATGGTATTTAAAATTTTGGGAATCAATGATATCACCAAAGAATGATGGTGGACAAGGAAGAGAAGAGGTTTTAGGACTGAGCCCTGGGACACATCGACACAGTAGCCCAGCTCCTGTGGAGGGTCTGGGTGGCTGCAGGGGTGCTAGGATTGGGACCAAGTCACTTATTTTTCCCAGCTTTCAGCAGTTAACAATCTACTGGCCACCTCCAGGAATTGTTCTCCAATGAAGGATGTTACCACACCCCAGGCTACTCCCTTATCCCACGGGCAGCCTGGGTCCAATGACTGGCCAATTTAGGGGTTCAAAACCCACCTCCTATCTCATTTCAGAACTCTGAGGGGCCCTCCCAGCTCCAGAGCACTTATGGTGTCAGTCGAGGCCATTGTTGCACATGCTTCACTATTCAGCTTCTCCCTCCATCTAACCCTGTTGCCTTCATGCCTTGCAGGTGGTGTTTCCAGGAGCACCCCTGTGTGCAGATCTCCCCCTCAGTTGATTTCTTAGAGAATCTGTCCTAAAACAGTAGCTTTGGGCATAATAGTTGCTTTTACAGTTTCCACATTTGTAATATGGCAATAATTATACCTACCTGGTAAGACTCTTGTAGGAAGAAGAGACATTATATGCAAAGTGCCTAGAATGACACTTGGTTAATAGCTGGCACTCAAAACATCAGTCTTGTCAGAATCAGATTTCACTATTCCACTTTCTCAACAATCAAGAAGATTAGAAAAGGTAGCATTACAGTGCTCAGGAGGCCTGTTTGTCCTTTCCCTGAACTCCCCAGACTACATTCAGATGCTTCTTTTATGTGCTCTGGTAGCACCCTCCACTTCTCATATCATAATTATAGATGACGCTATTCTATATTACAATTGTGTACTTAAATTTTTTCCCACCCTCTTTCCCTCAAGCTCTATGTCCGTCTTGTTCATGATTGTATCTCCAGGGACTCGCACATTATAGGCATTCCATAAATACTAATTGAATTGTTTACAGACTAAGTTTACAGACTCACCTTGGCTCACTTCTGGGAATTAGACTCAAGTAACCTTTATGAAGCCCAAAAAAGACTATCCGTCTACCAATCCATCCATCTACCCATTTACTCAAGATTTAGAGAGCAATAATTTGTCCTAGGCACTACAGAGTATCAAACAAGATCTTATAGGCAAGCAGGGAGATAGACAATGGACAATAAACAACCATCAAATCTGCTGCTAAAAAAGAAAAGGGGAGAGAGAAGAGCAGTGGGGACTCAGACAGAATGATTGGAGACTTCTCCGAGAAGAAGAAATTTAAGATGACCTGAAAAAATGTGTAGACGGTAGGTATGAGAAAGGTGGGAATATTTCAGGCCAGGAAAGATCCTGAAAAGGGGAGAGAAAACCGGTGTGAGGAGAGCAGAGGGAGGGAGGCAGAGGCTGAGTTGGGGGCCAGGGGTGGGCAGTCCATGCGGAGCCTTTCTCGCAGCGCAGCACATACTTGGAGAGAATGATTCTTGGTCCTGTTGAAGAGAATGAACTATAGGAGAGCAAGTGTGTGGGTAGGAGGGACTAGATAAAGTAAATCTCTTCCTGATACACTTTGAAAGGAACCATGATAGGACGGCACTAACTTGGAGGTGAGGGATGGGAAAGAGTCAAGGATGGCTTTGAGGTTTGGGACTTGATTCTCGGAGTGGATGATTACAGAAACAAGGGAGACCGAAGGAAGTAGGCAGGATTTTAGACAGAACCAAGAGTTCCCTTTAGGAAGTGTGCAATTCTCTTTTGGAAACTCAAGAGCCTGCCTCTGGACATCCAGCTGCAGTCCTTGCCCAGACTCCACTGAGATCGCCCGAGTTCTTGGAGCCCCCGGGGGAGCCCGGGGAAGAGAAGGCCCGCTGTGCTGGGGGTGAGTAACCGCAGAGAGAACAAAGCAGCGCTTGTCTCCTGCAAAGATCAACACTCAATGTTCTTGGAACCTGAAGTGCACAAGTTTGAATGTCTGCAGCTCCATTACCAGAAGGAGAGGTGTTCCCCAATCAGGAAAACTCTCACACTGAGCTCTCGGCATGCTGCCCACGAATCCCTGAAGAAGGGTCCCCTCGTCTCACACGCCCCAGGAATGGAAACCAGATCTGAAAGCGAGCACGGGCCTGCCAGTTGGGTGTCGTTCAGACATCTGCAGGCAATCAGGGGCCTCCTCATGCGTCTGGTCCTGCTCACGACTGGCTTTGTGCTAAGAAAAGCACATTTCTTCTCTGACCACTGGTCTGTCTAATCCACAAAGCGTGCTCTGGGACTCATCGGGCTTCTGGGGGTCTAGGATGGGCAAGGAGGGTGGCCGGGAGCCTCGTCTCCTAGCTTGAGTCCCAGGGGATAGGAGAGCATCGAACCCACCCACCAGTTCTTTTCAAGCAAGTGTCGGGAGGAACTCAAGTCCTAATGCCATTTGGATTGTGAACACCACAGAAATCCTGTCACCAGTCAGCCTCTGGATCACAGAGCTCCTGTTCCCAGTCCTGAGGCCTCTCTTTGAACTGCTGTCATTTGGCCAGTTCTCAGCAGATCCCAGCAGTGCCCTCTTGATCCATCAGGCACATAGGAAATTTTCTCTTTAGTTACACTTTTCTGTGCCGGTGAGATTGTCTTAAGGTGCTACCCCCGCCCCCCCCCCCCGCCAATGCCATCTCCCCTCTGTGTGAAGGCTGTGCTCATTAGCCACGAGACTGACTATGCAAATGGACAGTGGCCAGACCATATCTAAAACGAGAACACTGACCCACAACCTGCAGCAACCTGCCTAGGAAACCAATCCCCTTATCTATAGTAAACAGTCTGGGAAGCCAGCCTGCTGTACATCAGGCTTGTGAGAAGCCAGGTTGCCATTTCTCGTGATGATCCAGAAAGCCAAACAATAACTTCTCTAACAGTCCACCACAGGTGGCCAGAACTTGATTAATAACTTCCAGCTTCCCTAATCCTTGTCCCTGCTTTCAACTTAGGACTAGAGAAAGTCAAAAATGTACCTCGAACCTATCATACAGGATGCCCCGCTTCTAGTTAGCCAGCCTCCAGCTTCCTCATGCCAGCATCCACACAGGCACACCTGAAGCTTTCCCTTTCCTCCACTATCGAGCTTTCCCTCTCCTCTGCCCACCTTTGAGTCTCTGCCAAAACCTAAGTGACAGGGCTGACTCCCTGCTATAGTAAGCTCTGATCATTAGGCTTTGCGTTTTTCCTTTGCTTGATCTTGATTTCTGTAGCCACTTAGGAATTTTTCTCCTTTGTGAATTTCTGAAAAATAATTTAATAGTACATTTTGACAACCATAGTGAGTCCTAATGTAATAGTTCAGGTACGGTTAATCTGCTGTAACAGACCCCAAATACTATACCCTGAGTAAGACAGAGATTCATTTCTCTCCCACATACCTGTCTGCAGCAGGGGGTGGTCGAGGCCTGGATGGTTAACTCTGTTCCTGGAGGCCACTCAGGGACCCAGATTGCTTTTCCTTGTTGGGCAGCTGTTCCTTGGTGAGTAGAAAACAAACTGACTCAGTCCCACGCTGTCTGTGTTCGGGCCGTAGAAAGGAAGAAAAGCTTCCCTTTCAAGGATGTGGTCTGGAAGTTAGTTACACACACCACTTCATCTTACAAATCGCCAGAACGCAGCCGCATAGCCACACCTGGCTGTCAGGGAGGCTGAGAAAGCGAGTCTCTCCAGGTGTCACACCTGTGGAATCAGAGAAAGTGGCTGTCAGAGGACAATTGAAGCCTTGCCCACATCATGCTGGGTAAAAAGGGATATGAAATACACATGGCTTTTGTCCTCAAAGGTCAACCAGTAATGGTTCACATGTAGGGTAAAGACTAGATCTTCTAGCCAGGCATTTAAAGACATACCACACTCTGACTCTCCTCTTTCTCCAAAAAATTCCCCTCTCCTTTCCCTCCTGTGTGTTCCTGCCAAGGGAGTCATGCCACACCCTGCCATAATAACTACTTTTCAATTCAAATTAATTCCTTTGAACAGCTTTTCTGTCAAATTGTTCAAGAATTTTGAAACCACATCCCTGATTGCTGGTAAGTTTGAAGGAGAGGGTGGCATTGCCCCCCACCGTTGGCAGAGAATTTCTCTACCCCACCCCGCGTTTGTACTTACCAGACCCTGTTGTCAGTAACTCTGCCTGCTCTGGAGCCCAACCATGAATTCAGTTAGGGGGCAAGTCCCTCTTCGCCGTCATCATATTCCCAGCACCTAGCCAGGCCCTGGCACACAGATTTTGTGTTGGACAAGCAGAGCGGGTCATAGTCCTTACTTCTTACGTCTTAACATCTGAGGAAAGCACCCCTCTGGAATGAAGACTACCCTTCCCTGGCCCTAGCAATTACCTGGCAGTAACTCAGGAGAATCCAGACAGGCATATTGGGGGAATAACAGAGTTTTAGGCTCATATCATCATTGCGATGGTTAATTTGATGTGGCAGTTTGTCGGGGCTAAGGGAGGCCCAGAGAGCTGGTGTGTCTGTGAGGGTATTTCTGGTGGAGATTAGCTTTTAAACCAGTAGACAGAGTAAGGAAGATAGCTCTCACCAAGGCAAGTGGGTGTCATTTAATTCACTGAGGGCTTTAGTAGAACAACAACAACAACAACAACAAAAACAACCACACAGATAAAGACATTTGTTTTCTCTGCTTGAGCTAAGACATCTGTCTCCTCCTGCCCTTGGACACTGGTGCTCCTGGTTCTCAGGCCTTCGGACTCAGATTGAATTATACCACTGGCCTTGTTTCTCCAGCTTGAAGACAGCAGATCATGAGACTTCTTAGACTCCATAATTGCGTGAGCCAATTCCTGTAATAAATCTCATTATTATCTATATATCTATATCTCTATCTAATCTATATCTATATATCTATATCTAATATGCTGTTGGTTCTGTTTCTCTGGAGAACCCTAATACAATCATAATCTTGGAGAAGCTGCTGGGGTGCCCATTCACAGGTTACAGAACTTGGAATATTTCTCCCCTGTATAAAGAGGGCAGTTTTCAGGCCCATGTGGTCTGGCCACTGGCTTGTGATCCACTAGTCTGTTCCCTGGAAAAGCATGTTCTATGGCCCATTTTGATCTGGCACACTCAGATCCCCTCCCCACAGACCCTGGCCATGGACTAGCAGCTATTCTAGGGACTCAACAGGCTCTGCTTTCACTCCACCAACACAGCACCCAGTCAGTCAGTCATCTTAGACCTGCAGTGTCCTCAGCAGTTTGAAATTGCCTCAAACCAGCAGAAGGTTTATTAAGTATCTATTTACAGAAGAAGCTGAGTTAGCAGCTTTATGTGACAGAAGGGTTAAATAAGGAGGCTTCCTGGTGGTAGCATTCTGCCTCTTTTCTATTGGTCTAAACAATTCAGCTCTGACCCCAACTTGCATGCTCTTCTTAGGTAAACAAAAGCCCTGTATGACTTACTTGAACAAGCCCCATAGTCTAAACACTAAGCAGCTCATCAAATGATTCCTTCCAGTTCTTTCCCTGTAAAGATTTCTGGTAAATACAATTTTTTCCATCCTGTTCCATTTCCAGGAATGTTCCAGCATTCCTTATGAATTGCTGCCATGCCCTTAACCTGAATCTCATCTCAAACAGCACCACATCTGCAGCACAGCTACTACTGCCTCCTTTGTCTCTCCTGTTCCCAGCCCTGAGCGAGCCTGGGGTTGTCTGCCTCTCAGTCGCATGCCTTGGTTTACTGATGGGAAACAGCATCGAGTGACTGCATTTCTTTCTTTTTTTTTTTTTTTAACTTTTTTTTTTTTTATGTTTTTATTTTTGAGAGAGATACAGAATGCGAGCAGGGGAAGGGCAGAGAGAGAGGGAGACAGAATCCAAAGCAGGCTCCAGACTCTGAGCTGCCAGCGCAGAGCCCGACGCGGGGCTCAAACTCACGGACCGCGAGATCATGACCTGAGCCGAAGTTGGTCGCCCAACCGACTGAGCCACCCAGGCGCCCCAACTGACTGCATTTCATGCCTCTTGGCCTCCAAAGAAGCAAATTAGGGTTTTAAATAAGACAAACGAGGCTGAGTGGGAGTGGGAAGACCGCCAATTACCATCTCTTAATTCAAGGTTGCTAGCAAAAAGGCTGGAACTATTTCTACTTTTAAACAAAGTGAAACTTTGATGTTAATTCTGACCTAAAAATGTGGGGCTCGGAGGGGAGAGAGAGAAGAAAAGAGATGCTTTCCTCCTCTGATTTCAGCCGGAAGTTGTGTTAAATCCAGCCCTTCAACGTGCTGGGGTGGGAGGGTTTTCTCTGATTCGCAATGGACTCCAAGTTACTGTCGGCCTCCCAACCCCAGGTACGCTCTGTTACTTTCTGTAGCCACCAAAGCCACAGACTTTCCTGCTCAACCTTCCAGCAGCTTTCCCCAGCTTTATCCACCCAAGCTCAAAAATTGGGGGTAGAAGTTATTCATTAGTTTCTTTACATTTAACTGATTACATTGTTCACGTTACCACACCTGCAAATACCTGAGAGAGTCCCAATCTATTCCAATTTTCTCATCATTAGCATTTTCAGCTTCCCACATCTGCTAATAAGAACGGAGCTGTGGGCGAGGTAATCCCTTCCGAAACGAAATTATTTTGTGTATGCAGTAACCATTCCGGGATTATGGCTAGACTCCACTGACATAACAGATGCATAAAGATGATGAATAGAAGTTGCAGGCTTTGCAACCCCAGAAAATAATTTTGGCTTATCTTTGTCCCCAAGCAGGCTGTACATTCTTTAATATCTGAGTTTTAAAAGCAAGGACCAAGATGGTGGAGACTTTTTTAATGACTTAACGCATTTAGTGTAAGTACCACTCCATGAATCATTGTGCTGGTAGGAGCAGGAAGAAGGGGGAGATGGGTAAGAGAAAACAGGAGAGTAGGTGGGAAAGAAAGAGGAACGTGTGGGCTGTTCCAGACTGTTTCAGGCAAGCGCCTGAGATGGGGTGCCTCTCATACCACCCTGAATTTTCATCACAGTGAGTGATGAAACACCCCTCACCACCACACCCTCACCACCGCACAGAGATTGCAGACTGCCTTTGGGTTGCGGCGGGGAGGTCCTCTGTCTTCTCACTTGCCAGGAGCTCAAGAAATAATATACCTTTCAGCCCAAGTCCTGCAGGGGTAGGCACCTAGCAGAGGGAAGGCGGGAGTAGTGACTCATCTGTAATGAAGTTTTCACAAGTCTAGAGTGATATGAGAAAAACAAGGATAATTATATACATATATATAGTTATAATCATATGTATATGATGGTGTAAGATTACTAACTCATTTTGGGGGGAAAAGCTGCTCATTGTACTGAGATTATGCTTTTTAGCACTCATTTGGGGTCAAAAAGTCCTATTATGAAAAATGTATGACAGAAGGGTTTTTGTGTTTGGTTTTGATTAATCTGTCATTTGGCAAAATTAAAAGTTGACTATCCTGTAGAGGTATCCTACCCTTCCACTTCTTTTTAAAATTTTACCAATTTGGGAAATTATAGTTCTGAGAAACCAGCAACCCAGATCTATCTCCACACCCCGCTTGCTTGGAGGGCATGATTCCCACTGTCTTCAAGGTCAGTCCATTGAGTTCAGAGCCAGGACTTGGTGAGTGTGGGATGTTGCCTTGTGCCCTTTACTCTCTTTTTTTTGCTGGCTCCATGTGAAAGAACCTCTTCTTTTGGGTCCTTTCCAACTCCTTCAGGGTCTCCTGCCAAGCTGGAGACAGCATTAAAAAGTCAGAGAGGGTTGCCTGGGTGGCTCAGTTGGTGAAGCATTCGACTTAGGCTCAGGTCACGATCTCATGGCTTGTGAGTTTGAGCCCCACTTTGGGTTCTGTGCTGATAGCTCAGACCCTAGCCCACTTCGGGTTCTGTGTCTCCCCCTCTCTCTCTGTTCCTCCCCTGCTCATGGTCAGACTCTCTCTCTCCTTCAAAGATAAATAAACATTTAAAAAAAGTTTTTTTTTTTTTAAGTCAGGGAAATCCCTTCTGGGCAAGGGAAATTTCCATGCTCCAGGCCTCCCTCTTCAGGATTGACACAATGTCTAGTCTAGGTTAGAAATCCCTACCCCAGGGACCTGGAAGAGTATGCATATTGGAGAGCTGTTCTTCCAGCCACTTCCCCTGTTGCCTCCGCCCCCCCTTGCTCTCCAAAGAGAGCTATTCTCCCCAGGAAAAGTGAGGATTCAGCAATTTCCCCTTCTTGAGCAATGATGGTGAATAAGGGTATAAAGTGTATAAGGGAATTGCTTTTTTATCTGATCACCTAAACTGTTATATAAGCCCACCAGCTAATTACCCAAGGAATGTATCACAGTGGCCTATGTAGATACAGCATTTGCCATATGAATCAGCTACCGATTGCCGTAATACTACTGCATAACAAGCAACCATGGAACCTCAGTGGACACACAAACAAAAGCATTTATTTAGCTCAGAGGCTGCAGGTAGTTGATTTAGGCTGCACTGAGATGGGCAGTTCTGGTCTGTGCTGAGCTTACTCGCTTCCAACTTGCCCAGCTAGCTGTTGGCTGATCTGGATGGCTTTGCCTGAGGTCACTCAGCTCTACAGCCCCTAAGTCATTCTAGGCTAGTTTTGTGATGTTCTCATAGCAACTGCAGAGGAGCAAGAGGGTAAGTGGAAAGGCACAAACACTTTTTCAAACCTCAGCTGATCTCACATTTGCCAACACTCTATTAGCTGAAGCAAGTCATGTAACCTGGCCCAGAGGGAGGAGAACCTCAAAGTTACCTCCTGAATGTGGATCCAGGGAGGGGTGACAAATTGGAGCTTTGAAAGCAGTCAGTCGACTACACATCATTTTATGCTTTCTATTAAGAGTGAATCTGGGGGCGCCTGGGTGGCTCACTCAGTTAAGTGTCCGACTTTGGTACTGGTCACGATCTCACAGTTCATGAGTTCAAGCCCCACGCTGGGCTCTGTGCTGACAGCTCAGAGCCTGGAACCTGCTTCAGATTCTGTGTCTCCCTCTCTCTGCCCCTCCCCCATTTTCTCTCTCACTCTGTCTCAAAAATAAACATTTAAAAAAATGTTTTAAAAAAGAGTGAATGTAAAGTCGGAGAAGGAAGAGGAAGGAAGGTGGATGTGTGTTGAAGACACACTTTTCTTACTTTCACTCCCACACACTTGTGTTGCTCCAGCAGGCAGACCCCATGAACCTTTCGTAAAGTGATGGGGGTATTTGTGGATGATTATTAATAAATAACAGCGAGCGCCTCTCAGGAATCCCTCAGGATATGGAGAGGTGATGCAGCCTAGTGTTTCTGTTTATGTGAATGAAGGTGTACTTCTCACACCAAAACTTGTGAAGTGTTTACAGACAAATAAATCCAACTCAAGCGGCACATCTGTCGTCAGAGCCTTCCGCAGCTGTGCAGTGATAGTGGTGCAGTCCTCTACTGCTTCCATGCCTCCCCCAGGCGAAGCTGACTGCCTTGAGGCTTGGTGACAGCATTTGTGAATGGAGATGTCACTCCAGTGGTGGTGGAAGGAATGGCGCAGAGGGGACAGGGCCTAGCAGAGAATGAGTGACTTAGGCAATGGGGATTTGGGTCTGATCTCTGATTCTGTCACTTCCTGGCTCAGGGTCTAGGAACTCGTCGATTCCAAATAAGGGAAACCAAGCTCAAGCAAGAGTAAGCTACGGGGGGGGGGGGTGTCTCAGGGGACCCAAGAGTGTGATGGCAACCGCAACTGAGGCTCAAGAAGGAATCTCATCAGAAGCTGACAAGAAAGAGCGGGTTCACTCCACTATGCCTCACTGCCTCCCTCTGGGCCTGGCTCAGCAGCTCCTGCCCACAAGGCAGGCAGGCAGGCAGGCAGGAGATGCCTGCCTTACACCCCCTGAGTTTACACATTCTAGGTCCAGCCACTGGATTGTGTCTTTCAGCCCCAAACTCAGTTTCCTGTGGAGTGACACCTGATTGGCTTAGCCTGAGATGGGTTTCCCCTCCTGTTCCAGAGGCAGCAATATGGGGCAGACAGAGCTGCTGCAGCCCAAATGAGTTTGCTAGAAAGACTGTGTCACCGTTAGCAGAGCAGAGATCCACGCGTGTCTAACATTGACCAAGGATCAGCCTCGGGAGAGCCTGTATCCCTATCCATAAAATGGAGTTGTGGAAATGGCATATTTCCATACATTCCTAAAAAAGAAACCCCTTTTCATGGACTAAAAAACCACTACATAATATTAATTTAATGTCTCTTATGATATCTTGTTTTATTCTTATCCTTTGAAACCTTGGAAAGTAGAAGAAGAGGCAGGTCTGAGATCAGGCAGGAGTATGACAAAGAGCGAGTTACCATTTCCAGATCCGAGGCATTGCCAAAAATAGTGACAGTCCAAAGCTACAGAAAACATTTTTAAATTATCTTTTTCCAACTACAGAAGAGCATATTCTTATTATAAAGCCTCCAAATAATACAGGAATGTATTCAACAATAAGTAAAACATCCCCCATGATTCACTTTTGCCCCCAACCTGAAAATCCCAGAACAACATTGCTACAGTTTAGTATTTATCCTCTTAGGTGGTTTTTATGCATGTTTGCTTGCGTCCATGGATGCACCACACACACATACTCACTCTCTCACACACACACTCTGACTCAGCCTTTTCCTACAGAATAGAGTCCTGTGATACGTATTCTTCTGAATGTGTTTTTTATTAACCTTTCCTGCATCAGTATATATAGATCTAGTATCTATAACCAGTGTTAAGTATCCCTCTACAGGGCCATACCACAAAACAGCTATTGTTAGATACTAACAGTGTCCATCGAGATACTGCCAGAGAACACTGAAGCTAAAAGTTTATTCTTTTTTTTAAACCTTTTTTATCTCTTACCTCAGAACATTCCAAAAGACTCTGGAAAAGAGAGAAGTGTCAGGAAACCCAAATAGAGGCAAGGTAAAAATAAATGCAGTCCCTCATCGGGTAGGTAGCTGAGCCATGACAAGATGTCTGGCAGTGCTGGTGACCCTACTGGGACCTCAAGGGCTCAGTGAATTCATGTTGAAAATATAAATCGCTGTAACTTTATCTTCAGATGTAGGAACTCAGAATAGTATTGCGACATGTTTAAAGACATGGTTCAAATGACTAGCAGGAGGTTTCCACACAGATGTCTTTATTCTGATATCCGCAAATCCATCCTAAATGCATACTCTGAGTCATACAGGCTTTAAAGAAACACAAGTTTGCACTTATGGCAAGATGGGGTTTCTCTCCACCCGCCATCTCATCCTGGAAATAGAGCACTTACTCAGTTTTCTTCTGGTGCCGTGTCCTTATCAAACAAAGATAACAGAAGAGGTCTTTGGTAAGACCTGTTAAAATGTCCAGTTTGTATTCCCAGTCAGCAAAAGGTCATCTGAAAAGTCCCCTGTCAGTGTCATTAACCAGGAGGAGAAGAGCTCAGGCTGGACCTCCTGAGTTTGAAACACTTGTATGCGAAAGTGCTTTTCTTTATTCCTAGTGTTGACTCCTAAGCCTGATTTTTGACCAGGTGCTTGTCAACAAGAGCGATGTGTGGGAGAGCTTAGAAGGAGAATGGGCAGTTACTGGGGCAGAATTGAGGCAGACACTTGCACTGCCTCTCTGACCTGTGCTTAGGACATGTGCCTCTCCTTCCTCCTCAGAAGGACAGACAACTCCCCAACAGATCATAGAACCAAGTCAGTGTGTTCAGAGACAGACACATTTCTGATGACCTGTGTGTGTGTGTGTGTGGTGGGGGGGAGGATCGGGTAAGGAATTGGCTGCTTTCCATTAAACACAACCACGATGACTGATATGTGAAGGATGGTGCCAATTCTGGGGTGCCAGAATGCAGAAGATGCCATCTTTGACCTCCAGGAGCTTACAGTCTAGTGGCCCAGATGCTAATACAGATGGAATGACATAAGTAAGTTATAACTCAATACCCGGAGAAAAAAGAAAGAAGTAAAAGAGGTTTACAGTGAGCCTGCCACTTTGTAAAATGCTTTCACATCGATATGCTTACTTAGTGGAGTTAACGTAGGAGAACCATTAGCGGTATGGGGCCCTTGCTCCCAGCCAGCCAAGCTGGTCCACATTCAGGGTGTGTTCACTGTTCCACAACATTAACCTAACTCCTGGCTTCCTTCCAGTTCCCTCCTCTGAATCAAGTTTCAAGCCCCACTTACTTTGTTTTCTTTCTTCACCTGACTGATCTTAGGCACCCAAGGACCGTCTTTGGGTGGTCAAATGAAAGTGTCTATAGACCAAGTCAGATAAAGGGATAGATAAGGAGTATCACATGAGGGTAGAGAAAATGTCCCTCTTACCTGATGAAAAGAATTTGAAAATGGAGTCTTTTCACCATGCTAGCCTCGCATGGCAGCCTTGCAGGTTGCTCCTGGTGAGTAGGGATGGTCAGTGGTAGATGCGCTAAAACTGTTCAGTCCAATCCTGCCCGCCTTCTTCCTGGCTAACTTGGTCACCACTGTCTAAGATGCCTCTCCTCCCATATTTCCCAGTTCACGCCTCTGCTTGAGTCTTTTTTAGGTGTACGTAGCCCTGGGCTGTCTACATCCTTCAAAGCCCCCTCAGAAACTGTTTGATGGGACTCAGGTTATGGTACCACCCTGCCTCATGGCCGTGGAACTGTAGCCCTGCATAAAGGGACACATGATGATTAAAATGACCCTTTTCATGTCCCCAGCTGTGCCTGGCACTGCAACCTGGCCTTTCAGTCCTGGCCTCGAAGCTCCTTTGGAAACCTTTTATGAAGGCTCTTCCTGTCACAAGGAATAATTCCGGATTTCATGGTTGTCCTCACAAGAACTCAGCTTCCATTTCTTGATGTGTCAGAGGCTCCAATTTTCATTTTTTTTAAACACTTTTTTCCAGATTTTGAAAAATTTTTCTGGGGAAACCTCTCCCAGAGTCCTCTGAAAACATTAGCTCCTTGGCCTTCTTTCCCCATAAGGCCTAGTCTAGGCTGTCACATGCATGGACTTCCTGGAAACTTTGTGGAATTACCTCTAATCCTCTGCTCTCCGGAGAAGAGGGATCCAGCAAGCAATTTCACAATGCCGCCAGGGAGGCTGCAGACCTTGATTAAAGAAAGTGCCTTCAGGAGAAGCAGAGAAGGGCCCCAGAAGCCCCCATACTGTGGCCGTTCCTCTTGTAGTCCTCTGTGCACTCCTACCTGCCCTCACCATTCACCACCCCTCCAGCCCATTGGAGAGGGGAAGGGGTCTGTGGCCCCACATTTCTGAGGTTCCATTCATGATCCATGCCTGCATGCTACAGGTTATTGGATCTTAGAGGTCCATGGAAGTCTTAAACTTGATGATCACTTTTGGCCAATTGGCATCCATTTTACGTCTTGGGGTTACAACACCTCATTTTTCTTTATGAAACTGTTTCTTAAAGCCCAGTGTGCGGCTTGGGGAAAAAATGTGTCAGTACGCCCTTATCTGCCTTCCCCAAGGGGTGGGCAGTAATCTGAGTGAAGCCAGTTAGACTGAATATTAACAAGTGAAATAAAGATGAAGGTGGCCATCAGAACTCAGGCATTTGAGAAGCACTCCACCACCACTGCCTGACATGGCCACTGATTAAATCCTGGCCCTGAAGCTGCCCTGGTTCCTGTCCTTTTTCAAGCCTGGTTCTCTAGTCTTCACTTCAATTCTGTAGGCTATTAGGTATCTCCATAATAGATTTTCCTTTACCCTTTCCTCCTTTCCTTCCTTCCCTCCCTCCCTCACTCCCTCCCTCTCTCCCTCCTTCCCTTCCCTTCCCTTCCATTCTCTTCCCTTCCCTTCCCTTCCCTTCCCTTCCCTTCCCTTCCCTTCCCCTCCCTCCCCTCCCCTCCCCTCCCTCCCTCCCTCCCTCCCTCCTCCCTCCCTCCCTCCCTTCCTTCCTTCCTTCCTTCCTTCCTTCCTTCCTTCCTTCCTTCCTTCCTTCTTTCTTTTTGCTTAAGTTCACTAAAACCAATTTTTGTTGCTTGCAACCAAAGCAACTTGGCAAAGGATTTATCTGACTCCACCCCTTTATTTCATGAAGAAACTGAGGACCAGGGCAAGTCTTGCCAGAAGTCACACAGCAGAAGGCAACAGAGCTAGACAGAGAGCTCAGGTCCCTTTGGTCCCTCTCCAGGCTCTTCTAACTCTCCCAGGATGCCTGTGTGTCTTTGGTAACTGAGGCAGCATGCAGGACACAGGACCCATGCCCCTCTGTGACTGGGTGATGGTAGCCCCATAGCTCTGGCAACTTCTCTGCCCCTCAAGTGCTGAAAGCTAAGAAGAATCTTTAGTGTTTCTTATATAATCCATTGTCGTCTTGATATTTTTGGGCCTCAGTTGCTAAATGCCTACTAAGAAAATAGCTCTACACCAGATTTGGGGCTAAGGGGAGGTTTGAGTGGGTTATAGGGGAGAGGAAAACACAGGACCAACTTTTGGCGCTCATCGTTCGCCCAAGGATGTATTGTGGGAGTCCAGCTGCCATGATGGCTGGTGCCCTAGGAAGTGTTACTTTTCAGGGTGATGGTGACATCCCTGCTCCCCTCACCTCCACAGGGTCCTCACTTGTCCCTGCCTCTCCACTCCCAGAGCCACTCTCTGAGTCAGTTTCATGTCATTTCTCACCTGGGCATGTGTCAGCAGCCTTCTACCAGGCCTCTCTGCCTCTCTGTGTCCCATTTTGGGAGATATTTTTGAGGGTAGATCAGGTCACACTGCCCTTTCCAAACTTTAGTAGCTTCCCACACCTGTGGGAGGGTGGAAAGATTAGAATAGCAGCCAGAGCCTTCCGAGCCCCTTTCTCTGACCTTAAATTCTATTCAGTGAGGCCACACACACACACACACACACGCACACACGCACACGCACACTCATTCTCCAGCTGTGCCTCCCAACCTCCCCAGAGCTCTTCCTTTAGAAATGCTTTCTTGTTCACACTCCTTGCTCAAAGAATTCTCTGTACCCATCCTCCTCTCGCCAGACTGCTGTCTCTCCCCGAGTGCTCCCTGCAGCGATTTGCTTCTGCTTGTATTGTGCGCTTCCCTCTCTGCTTTGCCGGAGCATCAGTCGTTGGCATACACTCTCCCACTGGATTGTAAGTGCTTCCAAGGCAGGAACTAAGTACCCCACCCACAGTGCCTAGCACATGATGCTCAGTAAGAATGTGTTGAATTTGTTCATTCAAAAAATATTCATTGAAAATAGAATAGTAGGCATATTAGCCTTGATTGGATGCCAGTTCTGACCGGCCCCTTCTCCCTCAAAATAGATTTTTCTCCTTTTCTACCAAGAAGCGCTGATTCTCCTCTGTCCCCTGACTACCTTCCACCCTGTAGGGTCACATATTGCCCTCTCCCAGCCAAATCACATTATGACATTTTGTCACACTGGTTTTCTCTGTTGTGAAATGATGACCACAGTAAGTTCAGTTAGCACGGGGTGTCTTCTTGATCCCCTTCTCTCTCGTTCCCCACCAAAGGTGACCATGCTCCTGGTCAGGCCATTGAACCAGGGCCTTGAAGAGACCTGCTGCTTCAGCAAATAAATAAAATGCGGGCATTTGTAAGTGGGGTGGGGCAGGAAATCTCTGTATGACCATACACTGACCACCAGATTAGAAGGGCATTAATGGCCGTGGGCCCAGAGGTTCCCTCCCTCGTGAGGGCTGTGAAGTCCACGTCTTTGAGAGCCTGGGGAGAGGACTCCCCTATTAGCTCCACATAACCTTGAGCGTAAACCAACACAGGTGTTGTCCCAGCCTCTCTCTCCACCCGCCAGCCTGGACCAGCTCTTGTAAACCGGTCTAGTTCCTTATCTTTCATCCACAATAGCAGATTAAGTTTGCATATTTTCAAATTTTATATAAATTATGTGCTATTGTCATCTATATCATTCTGCAAATTGCCTCCTTTTTTTTTTTTTTTGCTCAGCCTTATGTTTTGAAGGTTTATAACTCTATTAAATCTCAAAAAATGTATGCATATAGCAAAATTTGTATCTTCTTTTTCCTGTTGAAAAACAACCCAAATTTAAAATTCTGACAGTCTACAGTGAACATACTTGTACGTGTATATGTCTTTGTTACTATGTGTGTTTCTTCCTTTTCTCACTTTATGCTTTAAAGTCTGATGCGAGCGTAAAGTACTATCTCCTCATGGTTACAATCTATATTGTTCCGTTACTAGATGGAGTCCAACTACTGAGTCAGGCATCTATAGACTTTTTCTATAAAAGGCCAGATAGTAAATATTTTAGGCCATTCATCCTTTATTGCAATGCATAACCCTGCCCTCGTGGCATAGAAGCAGCCACAGACATTCATAAGCTAATGTGCATGTTCTAATTAAACCTTATTTCCAAAAATAGGCAGTCAGCCAGTGGGCTTTGGTTTTCTGACTTTTGTTCAAGAGACAGTCTCTGAAAGACACAAACCAGTAGAAAGATAGGCAAGATCTGAACAGGTAATATACACAAGATAATGTGCAGGAGGCCAATACATATAGAACAGTTCAGGCTTAAGTCACCCGAAAGTTGTGATCCAAGTCCCTCCCTAACACAGCCCCAGAAACCCTTCAGGTCCTTCTAGGACAGCAGGAAGAAGCCGTGCGAGTGAAACCAGTGATAAGAGCATCCTAAGACAGCTCTCCCCACCCAGAATGAGGGGGTAGGCCCTGTCGTTTACATACACTCAAAGCATCCAGGACCATCCTCGGCACCCTCAGAACACGTACAATATGTACCTCCTGCCGTGCAGCAGGTAGGGGAGGCAAGAAGTGCTTCTGGTGAAATCACTGATGAGAGACAGAGAAAATTTCCAGACCATCCTTTCTGAAGGGTAAATTCTTTCTTTACGAAAGGAGAATTGGACAGTGGGCTAACAGCAGAGTCAAAGAGGTTTCCAGAGGCCTTTCTGCTTGGTCAGCTGGAGTATGTTTCCTCTGAACATTGCTGATATCATATATTTTAAGTGACTCAAGCTTAACAAGAGTTTACCGTTAGAAAAACGTCCCACTGCCCTGAAGTGTGATCAGCAGGGAAAGTAATAGCTGCAGAGTTTGCAAAACTCTCCATCTTCCCTGGATAAAGTGTGCAACCTGGGAAAACACTGGGAACAGATGGTTCAAGATCAGGGTTTAACGAGCAGGCCTGTGAGGCACTGAAATTTTGCCCCTGACACACTAATGGAGGAAACTGTACCCTGCCCCCCAGTCCACCCCTGTGCAGCTGGGAGGAACCTGATATGATGGTTCTAATGTCAGGGATGGGCCCCAGGGGACAGGGCTTTAAAACACAGGCCTATCTCACCAGTTAAGGAAGTGCTAATGCTCCTCTAACCCATCAGATTGCCTTGAAGCCTTGCTTATCTCAGATGTCAAACAGCTCTTAGCGGGAAGACATGGAAGATGCTATGGGCCACAGCCAACTCAAGCTCGTAAGAAAGGAACATAGGCACCTCTGTTTCCCCAAAGATCCCCAAACCATATTCCATTGCAGAAGTCACCACTGCAGGATGGTCCTCTCATCCGCACCCCATCCCCTGCCTGCAGACCGAGTGAGGGAGGAAATAGCCTGAGATGCATAAATCCAGGGCCATGGAAGGAGAGGCCTCAGTGAGGCCTGTGGCTGGCCCAGGACTCCAGTTCTCCATGTTAGGTCAGATTCCATAATGAGCTAATTCTAGTCAAAATGCCCCCCAACATAGAACATCTTTGGTATGACGCCAACATGGGTCTCTGAGAAAGGGCAACGGGAGGGTACAGTTCAGTTCTGACAACTATTTCTCAACAACGGTCTTTCTCAGAAACTGTTTTCTTTTTTTTTTCTTTAAGTTTATTTATTTTGAGTGAGAGAGCGTGCGTGTGCTTGGGGGACGGGCAGAGAGAGAGGGAAAGAGAAAATCCCAAGAAGGTGCCATGCTGTCAGTGTGGAGCCTGACTCAGGGCTCAGTCCTGTGAACTGTGAGATCATGACCTGAGCCAAAATCAAGAGTCGGACGCTTAACCGACTGAACCACCCAGGCGCCCCTCAGAAACTGTTTTCTGAAAGTCTCTGTGGCCCAAGTTGTGCCCCAGATCACATCAGAATGTAGGAACAAAGGGTTTGAAAGTACCAGTACTGACTTGGATTACACAGGCTGTTGTTCATCCCCGCCTTGCTTTAAATGGGTATCCCACAAATAGTATGGGCATTCCCCAGAGGCAACTCACTCCTCCCAGACAAGACCTCTCCCGCTCCTGGTGTAACTGCCCAGGCTTCTAGGAATCGCCCTCATTCTGCTGTGGGTGAACATACTCATACACATTCTGCTGGGACCCCCGGGCATCAGCGGCCCCTGGCTGAGTCTGCTGGGGTGGAGGGGCTGTCGGGGGTGTGGAATGCACATGCCCATATACATCTGGCTGGACCCTGCCTAGTACCTAGTACGGACCAGTGCCTGCTCCTCTTGGGAGGGATGATTGGCTCATTCTCTGACTCTGTGTCTCACTTTGCTACTTGGACTGAAGTACTTTTTCCACTTGCGTCCCCATGTCTCAGCCTTTAATAAAATCAACTCTTTCAGCTTCTGTCTGGAGCCATTTTCTTGGTAAAGGTTCAGTGTCAGCTGACCCCAGAAAATCGAGGCATCACGCCACCTTTCCATCCCCTCCCTCTTCTCATCCTCCATCAGCTCTTCTACCTACCTCGCCTCTGGGGCCAATAGCAGAAGCCCTCCTGCAAACCACCTCACATGAATTGCCACCACCGCTGGGCCTCCTTCTAGCTCCAAGACAGACCTAGATATGCCAGAATATCAATTTGAATTCAAGGGTGAAGACCCTTTTCACTTAAGGAAATGAATCCCAGGAAAAGAATCACTGGACTGAAGGGAAAGTTTGTTTGAACTACGAAAAAGCCTACATTTCTATCCACTAATCTATTCACCAGCAAACATTTATTGTGCATTTACTCCCAGGAGGCCAGATGTATGGCCAGCTTGCTTTCACTGCTTGCATCCTAGCCCATGGCAGACATTGCTTGTCAATCAAGTACTTCATCATGGAGTCTAGATGAGGCAGCATCTTCGTCAACATCGCATTCTAGGAAATCACTGCCAATCAGTAGGAATTGGCCTGTGAGATAAACCCATTTTGCTGTTTCTAACGAACTGCACATTGGTAACATTAGATCCTGTAGGTATCAAGATGAATAAAAACAAGATGCTTGCCTTTGAGCAACAGCTAGGTAGCCAGACATGGGGCATCTAACTATCAGCACAGATTTTGAGGGAGAAGCACTGTGGCAATCAGGATAGGCTGAACTGAGGAGGTGATATTTATATAAAAATAGTAAAACATCACAGTGGGAAGGAGGAAAGAGGGCAGGCCAGGCAGACAGAGCAGCACCATCAAAGACAAGTGAATGAATATCCACAGTGTGTTGGGGAATGTCTCATGGGGATGGATTGTAGCACACAGAGGAGATGAAGCCCAACTTTAAAGAGCCCAAGGAATTGACTGTCAATCAGAAGGCAATAAGGAGACCCTGGAAAGTTTCTAAAAATGGTAGTGATACGATCAGTTCTGGTTTGGAAAATTAGTTCTGCTACCAGGATGGACAAGAGATGGTGGACACATGTGACTAGAACCAGGAGGCCCAGTCAAGAAATTAAGTTGACAGACTAGGCCAATGTTAATAGTATTTATTGAATTCATATTTATTGAATATGGTGGAGGCAGGGATTTAAGTAGCAGGGATCCAGCCCCCAACCTTGCTTCAGCTCTCTTTTGTTTATAAATTGGATTTCCATATAGATTTTCTTGAAGATCTTTTTCTGTGATTTTTTTTTAAGTCTGAAAGCCATGCTTAGGGCAGGAGGTAGTGAGTGCCTGAATTAAGGCAGCATCCATGAAAGAAGAGGCATAAAAGACAGTTTAAGAGAGATTTCCAAGAGCACAGGAAGGAGGTGGTGACCAACAGGATATGAATATGGTTTTTGTTTTTTGTTTTGTTTTGCTTTCAAGAACAGAATAACATAGGGGCACTTGGGTGGCTCAGTCATTTAGGTGTCTGACTCTTGATTTTGGCTCAGGTCATGATCTCACCTCAGGTCATGATCTTCATGAGTTCAAGCCCCAGGTTGAGGCCCTGCAGAGCCTGCTTGGGATTCTCTCTCTCTCTCTCTCTCTCTCTCTCTCTCCCTCCCCCCCCATCCTTCTCTGCCCCTCCCCTGCTTGTGCTCTCTCTCTGTGTCTCTCTTGAAATAAATAAATATTTAAAAAATTATTTAAAAAACCAGAATAACATTGGGGCGCCTGGGTGGCTCAGTCGGTTAAGCATCCAACATTAGCTCAGGTCATGAATTCGTGAGTTCAAACCCCACATTGGGCTCTGTGCTGAGCGCTCAGAGCCTGGAGCCTGCTTCGGATTCTGTGTCTCCCTCTCTCTCTGCTCCCCCCCAGCTTGTGCTCTGTCTCTCTCTCTCTCAAAAATAAATAAACATTAAAAAAATTTTTAACCAGAATAACATAAACAACAGAGTGCAAAACAAGGTCTACCCGGATCTGTCTCCAAAATATTTATGTTTTTAATGAAAATTAGCATTTTAACATTATTTTAAAGATCATATTCCTAGGGAGATCAAATGTTTCCCTGTAAATTTGTTACTTGATTTGCTTCCTCACCTCCCCTTTCCCCACACACATCTCATGAGGTAGTAGCTCCTAACCAAATGATTAGGCTCTCTGAGAGATCATGCACTTCTAATTAGTTCTAATTAATAAAGTTTGAGAGAGGTGCCCTTGACTCACCCAGAGCTTTTCTTCTAAACCATTAAAAAAATTTCCTTTTGGAATATTTAATTCATAGTGAGCGATGTGCTCCTAGACACCAATGGTAAAGCCTAGGGACCCCCATTTACCATCTGGTCTTTTACTCCACCTTTGGTTCACCCCTCCCAAAGCCCTGAGGAATGAACACTACAGCAGAAAGCCTTTCCCTATCACCAGAGAAATGGGAAGGTGTTGAGCAGTGGTTCTCAGAATTGGAGTTCCCAAAACTATTGAATGCAGTTCTAGGGACTGACAACATAGGAGCAGCTAATGTGTTCTTTTTCCAAGAAAGAATATTAAGAAAACATGTACCATCGACTTCAATCACTTCCAAAAAGACCATTTAGCACTAAAAGGCAAGAGAGGTCATCTCAAGAATACAGGGTGGTTCTTTAAGTTGACTATGCTTTGCTTTGTGAGAACATTCTGCACTGGATTTGCATGTTGTATTTCACCTTTGACCAATGAGAGAGATCTTTGCCAATGACGAGCACTTTCCAAGTACCGGGTTTGAGAGCCAGAAGTTAGCAACTTCCCAGGCCTTGGGGGAGAATTCATGCCTTTTCCCCTGACCCCAAGACCCTGGAGTCCCAGGCAACTGCAAGAGAAACCACTAGCACGGGAAAGAGAGGAAGATAGTTGCTGCCTCCTGAGCCTGGAATGTTTTTGTTTTTGTTTTTTTTAATGAATGAAACAGATTTATAAATCTGGTCTTTTAACAGCTGGAATGTCAGGGATTGTCAGCTGCTTCAGGTAAAGTTTGATGTTAAATAAGCTTGTCTAGATTGACCTGGGAACTTAACCAGTTATGCCATTGCTTTTATCTGGAAGTATATAGGGTTTCCAAACAAACGACATGGAAATGAGTTTGAAATGCATCTGATCACAACTGGAGGCAGCCTATATTCTTGGCCTCCTGGTCCCTTTGGATTCACCTCTTCGTTAATATGCTTAGAGAACTTTCTCAAACTTTGTGCTCTTGGGACATGTGCCTGGATGGTGGAAAGGAGTCCATGTGAGAGCCAGGAGCCTGGGTTCTAGTACCGAAAATGTCTTATGTTAGCTTTAAGCCTTTGGGCAGGGGTGAAGGACTGTGCTGGGTACCTTTACAGTTCTTCCATTGCTGACCTTCTATGATTTATGATTTTATGGCAAGTAGATCATAGATGGTGAGAGGATCTTTCCATCCCTCCCTTTTCTGGTCCAATGCAGTGAGAATAGTCCAACCACTTTATTAGGATGTCTTTATTTTTATGACTTTTCCACCAAATGCATTGCTTTCCTTAGTTGGCCTGGGTTTTTGGGGACATAGACTTGGCTATTATGTCCACAAATGCTCTTGACAACAGGCAGTAGGGGATGTGGGAGCCAGAGGCTTTACAAGGTCTATAACTTACAGCTTCTGCTGTGATTTTGATTTGAGGAACCTGTTTCATCTTAATAAGTTGCTGAAGCTTCTCTTTCCCCTGAATCTTTACTTGTGTCTCTGTTCCAAAACAGGCCAAAGAATGTGCTCTAGAAATTGGCCATTTCCCTCTTTTGAAGGTGAAAGATTGCTGGGTGTCCCCCTGAAAAAGAGACCTCTTCTCTTAGATGTTTCTGGGGTTCCAAGCCCACGGAGAGCTGTGCCTTTGACTTGGCAAAGAAAGTCATCATTTGAAAAGCTATTTCTAACCCAGCACAGCTGTTCACGACTTAGGTTCAGCAAATGCCATCATTTTTGCAGACTCAGTCCCAACACCCCCAGCGAAATTATGACAACCCAAGTGTGTGACTTTGATGACTGAACAAAAGTGACCACGTGTCCAGGGTCTCACAAAAGTCACCCATTGGACATTGGATTATGTTCTCTCTTCTCATGGCTGGCCTAATGCAGGCTCTAAAGTGCAGAAATCCAAAGAGAGTCTGAAACCTTCTAAGTTCCCGCCCTGGGTTTTCATTAGTGAAATTAAGGGATTAGGTGATAATAGTGATAACGATAATAATAACAAAAACCACCACAGTAGCAACCCCCATTGATTTGTCCTTATTGTACGGGAGGTAATAGGCTAGGTACCTTCAAAAGCTCTTATGTCCAGGGGCGCCTGGCTGGCTCAGTTGGTTAAGCGTCTGACTTTGCCTCAGGTCAGGATCTCACGGTTCTTGAATTTGAACCCGATTGTGCTGTCAGCACAGAACCTGCCTCCGATCCTCTATCCCCCTCTCTCTGCCCCTCCCCCCTCTCAAAAATAAGTAAACATTAAAAAATATCTGTTGTCCAATTGCAGATGAGGGAAAGAGACCATGTAGTTTGCAAAAAAACTTGATAGCTAAGAAATAACCTAGAATTTAAATCCCGGTCCTCCTAGGAGGAAGGTTCCTCTTATTCTGTGGTGCATGGATTAAAATACCGACATAGAGATAGGCACTGTGGATGTCTGTAACTGCCTCAGCTCCTCCTAGCTTACGGATCCTTGTTAAGCTTCTCTAACAACTTGTCCTTCATCTTGCTAAAACAGCAGCCACCTCCCCAGCCTATTCCTGCCTGCGTAATGACAGAACTTTCTCCTTTAGCCCTTCCTCTGTGCCTCTGGGAATATCCAAGCTGCAGCCCGCATACCAGCTGCTGCTGGCTCCTCCTGTCTTGCTCCTCTCTGCTGGCCACTTGAGCAGCCAAGTGAGGCGGACCGTAACATCCCGTGACCTACCAAAGCTCCTGTGACCTCTAATAGACTTTGGGCCATCTACTCTCCTTTCTCCAGGTGGTTCTGGGGCCCTAGGTGTCTCTGCGACACCCCCCCCCCACCAGGCCTCTAGCAGAGAGGGAAGGACTCCACCTTCTGTGCCCTGCTCTTTTGTGCATTTCATTTTGTGTGTTTATGGTGGGGTGGGAAGTTGCAGACCACTAGTAGCCTCGCCTGGCCATGGTGGGGCTCTGGTTCCCTTTCTCTATACTGTGGTCCCATCCAGGGCATAGAAGTACCCTGCGCTGCATCACGGTGGTTCCCTTGGTGGGTGTTAGCTCACTGAGCCAGGGCTCCTTCGCCCGTTAAAGTAAGGTCCTGGTCCTTCCCCATCATCAGTGTGCATGTCCGTATGTGAAGCCATAGGCTTGTAGTTCCCTGAAAATCAGTAAATGTGGCTACAGGGAGGGAAGTGGTATTTCCTGACAAACACTGTGTCCAGGTCTCGGGACAGCAAGTCAGGGAGGTGTGTGTTCAGGGTGGATAAGATGTTATGCTATCTATCATGATTTCATCCATTTTTCATCCTTTTCTTTCTTTGCGTTCAAGCAGATAATAGCTGACTCTGCGATCCTGCCTCGCAGGAGGTTTGTGGCAGGGCACAAGGCAAAGACCTGCCTTCCAAGGTTTGAACACAAAAGCCTAAGCCCTTAGCAGATGAGGATTCAATGAAAAGAACACACACGCACACAAACACACACACACAGAGAGAGAGAGAGAGAGAGAGAGGCTCTCCTAGAAAAACTGGAAGGAAAGAAATGATTTCTCCAAACTGGGAAGATACTCTGTTCAGCCACGAGGAGGTGAAGGTGGAGGTGACAGGATTTGCAAGCCCCGCTTTCTCTGGGAGTGATGTGCGTGTGGTGCAAAGGTCACCTGGCAGAGATGCTTAAGATGAGGTGGGGAGGGAGAGTGGTTGGGCCTGAGGAGGCCCTGCAGGCCGGGCCAGGACAAAGCTGGGTTGGAGATCAGTTGTGTAGACAGGGAAGTGAGGACCAGGTGGGCCCCACCCAGAGGCCTTGGCTCTGCCTGAGTCCCAGAAACCCTGGCATAAATAAGCCACAGGGAGGGGACCCCAGGGAGGACTGAGGCTATGCGTTCTTTTATGTGCTTTTCTGTTAGCAGGAGAAATGAGACTTTTGGCATTAGCAAATAAGTTATTCTAGAAAAAGAAGGCAGTTATTCCCAAACTTTGAGCTTCTGGATGGGGATCCGTGCCACCTCCCCCATCACCGCCCCTTTGGGTTCCCCCGGAGGAAAGAGCCTGGGCTGGTGCTCTGGCCAGGCATTCGGCAAGACTCAGACCTTTTGTCCTGAACCCCAGAATAAGTAGCCTCAACCACAACCGCCTTCGTACTGTGCTTTCTTTTCCATTCCAGTAGTCATTCAGCGAGATGGTTTTAAATGGAAAGGATTCAGTAAACCGTGCTGAGTTTTTCCAGGACCTGCAACTTTGGAAGGACGTCACAAAATCGTCTGCAGAGAAGTTGAGTGCTTGTAAGGTCAGGAACCAAGAGTCCTTAAAGAAAAGTTCGAATCATGTGAGCAGAGCACTGTGTTTTCTGCCTTGTAATTGTGATGAATGGTATGCCTTTGTTTTTAAACAACACCTAATCTTGAAAATGACTCTGCTGAGAAGCCTAGCATTTTTCCCCCCGAATATGTCCACTGTGTATATTAAATTGACTAAACATTCAGAAGAAGGAGTACAAATCAGACCCTGGAGAGTATATTGCTTCGTGAAAGCAGGAGCGAGAGGGCGATGTTACCAATACTGAAAATACACTAAAATTCTGATGAAAATACCAGATCCAGCCCCATGCAAGTCTCTCAGGAACACTCAAACTGTTGAAAATAAAATGGAAAAAAGCGATTACCCGCTGGCATCAGCATCTAATTGTTTAATGAACATTACACGGCCTGGATCCTATTACTAATGTTTCTCTTCTTCGACATATGTCCACTGATGAAGGAAAGTTCTTTTTTGGTTGCAAAGTGGCCTTCAGAATTTGGACGCTCTGACAGATGACAAACAGGCAACATCTTTTTCTTCTTGCTCACAAGTAAATTTCTGGCACTTTTTGACAGGTCATAAACACACATGAAATGCTAAACTTAGTGAGTTGCTAGATGCTTTTCTTAAAGTTGAAAAACATTTTTAAAATAAATTTTCCTTATGTCTCCTTTTTTCCACATTCTCAACTCTGACATTCAAGTGCACTTCTCGAACCAATGCGTAATAACATTTGAAGACCAAATTCAGAAAACCCTCATGAATCCAGACTCCACTCTTAAGAGAATTTCTAAGGTTTTAGGTCTCGGGGGCTATAAGGAAGCTTATCTTAGCATTCTTAAGGACAAACAGATGAATACTGTATATAAGATAGTTACAAATAATGTTGACTTCATTGAGAGAAGTGTTCATATGTTAGCTATCCCAGGCAATTAGTTACTTTGAAGTTCGTCTTGTTCTGGTGTTTTTGTTAGAGCACTGATAGACCCTTCTGGAAAGGGTCTTATCCACTGGTTTCCCTGACATCACTCTTCCTCGGGTTTCCAAATGGCTGTTAGGACACATCTTCTCAAATCCTTTTTGTTGGCTTTTCTTCCTTACACCTGCTTAAGTGGTGGAGTTACTTAGGAGTCTACCCATGGGCCTCTTCTTTTTTCATGATCCACAGACCCCCTGGGTAATATCGACTCCAAATGCTTACCTTAATTCTAGGGAGTGAAGGCTTACATTTGTGTCTTCAGCACTGAGCCTAAAACCTGCACATGTCCTTCATTCCTTAATCCCTCACCCACCATGATCCTAGATATCAATTTCATCATCCACTCCGTTCTTCCTATAGTTGCCAACTTACCCCTGGCCTTCTCATTTCCTGTCTGGCTTTCTGTAACAATCTATTAACTGGTCCTTCTGCTTCCAGTATGTTCCCCCCACTGAGACCACTGGGACCATTCTAGAGTACAAATCTGAACACATCATCCCTCTGTTAAAACCCCCTATGCAGGTCTCTCTCTGCCCTCAGGATAAGGTTCAAACTCTGAAGGATGACAAGGGCCTTCATGATGGAGACTACATTCACCTCTCAGCGTAACGCCCCCTATCCATGCACAAAGATGAAATGTACTACACCCATTTCTGTTCCCTGTGCTTAGAACACCCTTTCTCCTCACCCCTACTCTCTCCTCAGTTCTATTAAGCTTTCTTTTGGCCAAGACATCACTTCTGCTAGGAAGCTTTCCCTGCCTTCCCACGACTGCAGAAGGTACCTCTCCTATGTGCTCCTACATATTCTTTGGTAATTCTCATGTCATAGCACTTAATATATTGAATTGCAGTACCAGGTTTACTCATCACTTCTCTCCAATGAATTATTAATGCCTTCAAGGAGAGATGTGTCTTGTGTATTATATCCCAACCATCAGTTGATTCTAGACATTCAGTAAATATTTGAAGGATGAATGAATGTAGTTCTAACTTAAAGATCTGTTTCTCAGTTTCCTGTTTCTAAATTCTGAACAGGGAGAATCTTGGGTCAGTTTCTTGTCCAGTGAGCTGAGTTAGTTGTAAGAGAGCAGGAACGGAATCTCTTAGAAAGGAGTGCAGGGGTGGAAGCAATGGGTAGCATGCTTTTAGAATTATACAGTGTTCTTCATTGAAACAATAAAGCTGCATTTTATTTAAAAAATCATACATTGTATATTTTTCACTAATTCACATGGCCTCCTCCTGTTAGCCCATTATTAAGAAGTAAAACTGTACTTTCATTATAACACATAAAATAAATATTATCACTTCTTACTCAATATTAGTCACTCACTCCTCCATCCATCCATCCACAAATACTACTGCCTGCCTTCTCAGCGCCAGGCTCTGTGCTAAGTATGGGGTAGACAGTGGAAGATAAAAAAATTCCTGTTTTCATGGCAGTTACTTTAAAAAATGGACACAAATGTGAATTTCAATTCTGAAATTTACTGATAATAGAAAAGAATAGAGTGACTTGAGAAGGAATTATTGGGCTGATGTGATTCAGGTATGGAGGTCAAAGAAAACTTCTCAGGAAAAAAAAAAAAAACATTTAACCTAAGACCTGGCTTCTTGGAGAAGAATGATGGGGTGTCCACCTGTCACAGAGCAGACGAAGGTAGAGTTGGAGATCTCCAAGGAATTATGATGACAGCCTTGGCCAAACGCTAGGGTGGTGGCAACTGTGTTGGAAAGAGGTAGATGGATTCAGGACATTTTTGGAGGTGCAACTCATTGCACTTCTGATAAGTTGGATGTAGGGGTGAATCAGAGGAAGGTGCCAAGAATAACAGTTGGTGTATAAGTTCAGCACATGGTCTCTTATGACAGATCATCCAAGTTTAAATTCCAGTTCCACCATTAGTAGACTGTGCGACCTTGGGCAAATTACTTCACCTTACTGTGGCTTGGTTTCCTCATCTATAAAGTGGATGATAATGATAGTAGGTACCTAACATACTTGTTAGAAGGATTGAACAGGTTATTATATATAAACGCTTCAGACAATGCCTGGCATATTAGTAGGTTTTCTCACTAACTAAAAGGAGGTGAATTTCCAGGTCTCCGACTTCAGCAATGGAGTAATTTAGGTGACATTTATTGAGGTGGGGAAGACCCACAGAGGAAGAGATTTTGATAGAGTGAAGATCAGAGTTCAGCTTTAGATAAAATTTTGAGATTGCTGCAGACTCTTTGGTCATCTTTGGATAGAAATCTGATCTCAGAAGAGGTGCCTGGAGATGTCAGTCTTTGAGACTTCAAAATAGATGCAGTATTTAAAGGCCAGGGAATGGAGAAGACAAACAAGGGAGAGCATGTAAAGTGAGTATGTAAAGTAAGTGAGTGAAGTTAAAAACAGGGCCAAGGACTGAGCCATGAGAGTTCTCAAAGCCGAGTGGAAAAGAAACCAACAAATGATTTATGTTCAGCGTTGTTATACACCTGTGTTAGACTTGTGGAAATAGAAACATCTAGTATAATTTGAATGTAATGAATACTGAAACAAAGGACCTCACTTCCATTTCTATTTTTTTTTATTTTTATTTATTTTTATTTTTTTTTATTTGCCATTTATTTTTTTTTATTTTTTTATAATAGTTTATTTCCAAATTGGTTTACATATAACACCCAGTGTTCATCCCAACATGTGCCCTTTTTAATGCCTGTCACCCCCTCTCCCCCCTCCCTCATCCCCCTTACCCTCAGTTTTTTTCTTAGTCTTTGAGAGTCTCTTATGTTTTATCTCCCTCCCTCTCTGTGTCTTTTTTTCCTTTCCCCTCTTCCCCTCCCCCTGGTTTTTGCTTAGTCTCACAAAGTCCACCTATTCGTGGAAACACATGAAACAATGCTCAATGTCACTCATCATCAGGGAAATACAAATCAAAACCACACTGAGATACCACCTCACACCAGTCAGAGTGGCTAAAATGAACAAATCAGGGAACTATAGATGCTGGCGAGGATGTGGGGAAGCAGGCACCCTCCTACACTGTTGGTGGGAATGCAGACTGGTGCAGCCACTCTGGAAAACGGTGTGGAGGTTCCTCAAAAAAATGAAAATAGAGCTACCCTATGATCCAGCAATAGCCCTGCTAGGAATCTACCCAAGAGACACAGAAATGCTGATGCATAGGAGCACGTGTACCCCAATGTTCATAGCAGCACTTTCGACAATAGCCAAATCATGGAAAGAGACCAAGTGCCCATCAACTGACGAGTGGATAAAGAAGATGTGGTACTTATATACAATGGACTACTATGTGGCAATGAGAAAAAATGAAATCTGGCCATGTGTAGCCAGATGGATGGAACTGGAGGGTATTATGTTAAGTGAAATAAGTCAGTCAGAAAAAGACAGATTCCATTTCTATTTTAATGGAGCCTGAAGATTTAATTCTCTGTTTAGTCTTGTTCGACTGATTTTGTGCTTTCTTTTTTTTTTTTAATGTTTATTTCCTTTTGAGAGACAGAGAGAGGCTGGAGGAGGAATAGAGCGAGGGAGACAGAGGATCCAAAGCAGGCTCTGCATCGACAGCAGAGAGCCTGACGTGGGGCTCGAACTCACGAGCTGCTAGATCATGACCTGAGCCGAAGTCAGACACTTAACCGACTGAGCCACCCAGGTGCCCCTTGTGCCTTCTTTTATTACTCATTGGAGCCTCCTCATCCAAAGACTTAAAGTATGGGGATGAGGTGAATTTGGAGATTTCGGTGGCTTTGGTCACTGGATCTTCAATCGTGAGGACAGAAAGTGGGGCGTAGTTGAACTTGAACCAGATGATTAATGTTTTATAACCTATGTTAAGAAGCTTAGGCTTGATAACAACAAGGAGCCACTAAAAGGTATTAAGCAGGAATGATGCATGATCATTTTGCAGTTTAGAAAGAACACTCTTGAACAATATGGAGAATGGTTTGGGATGGAGCAAACCCAGAAGCTGAGAGACCAATGGTGTATCTGTGACCAGACAGAAAAGGCCATGGGGGAGCAGAACCACTCAGAACAGAGTGATAATCGTAATGAAGAACAGAGGGAATAGGAGACTGACTAGACAGAGCAGGTGAGAGAGAAAATGACACCCAGGCTTCTGGGTTGTTTTCAGACTAGTCTGTGCCTTTAAAACATTACATTTTTTCCTAATACATACTTCTGCTTCACACAGCATTTTCATTGCTTTCTATAGCCATAACCCTTTAATTTTCAAATATGTTCTCATCCTGCCCCCTGATGAATGCACACAGTCATTAAGTAGCTCAAATGGAAAATAAAGATGCAGATTTACTTCATTTGGGCTCCGTTTTCTGGGCCCCAGGCCTAGGTAGAGGAAACAAATTCTATTACCTAAACCACAGAAGCTGAAATCCTCCAAACAAAGAAAATACCCTCATGACTGACTTGGTCTCCTTATCACCTGGCTTAACTAAGTATGAAGTATTAATATGCTAGACCTTACTTACAAAGGAAAATAATTTAGCTCATCATTGTGAGAAAGAGCCGATGTTTCAAATAGCAATATTTTTGTAAGAAGTAAGAAGTCCCTTGACAAACTCTGTAAACCCCATTTGGATCTCTGTTAATGGGGAAGATTTCTTAATGACCTAGCTCAGCACTGCCGGCTGCATGCTGACTTGATTTGCAGCTATACATAAATATACATAAATAAAAAGGTGGCTGCCTCCCTGGTGGGTGCTCAAGGACCCAGGGGAAGGCACTTTTACCTCTCGTTATCTTTCCCAGCCCTGTCATGCTATTTACAGTTATCATATTTTTCATTTGCTGCTTCTCATCCCAGGTCCTTTCCTCCTAGTCTGTCTTGAACCTGCCCCTAATAACCACTTCATCCAAACTGTTCCTCATGATCACCGCTAACCCCTATTTTGCTAAATTCAATGGTCAGGTCTCAGTCCCCACCTTACGGGACCCATCAGCCACATTCACTGCAGTAATGACTCCTTCTTCCTTGCCACACATTTTTCATGTGGCCTCAAGGATGCCATATTCTTTTGATTTTTCCTCCTTGCTACTTCCTGGCTATTCTCTCCATTATCCTGTAGTGTTCAGAACGTCCCTGAGTTCTGTTCTTAGACCTTTTCTCTGTAACTTAAATGCTTGATGCTTTCATTCAGTCACACGGCTTTAAATAGCATCTGTATCCTCTTTGTGACTTTTTAATTTGTATCTCCTGAACTCCAAACTTCTATCCACCTAAGTCCCCTCACAAGCTGTTCTACTCGTAGCCTTCCCCACTCCGTTGATGGCAACCCAGTCGATCCAGGGCTCATAGTCCAAATCTTAAAGTTGCCCTTGACTTCTCTCTTTCTCTTACAGCCCACATCTCATCAGCCACGAAGTCTTGTTGGTAGTACCCACAAATTAGATCCAGAACCCAATCTCTTCTTACTACTTCCACCGTTACCATCCTAATCCATCCGAGCCGCCACCACCTCTTGGCTAGGTTACTATAATGTCAACTTGTCTTCGTGCTTATGCACTTGTCCATCCCCAGTACCACAGCTCAAGTCATCCTTTTGAAATATAATCCGTGACATCACTTCTTTACTCAGAACCTTGAAATGGCTCAGAGTAAAAGCCAAATGCTTCCAAATGCCGACAGGCTCCCACCCCTTAGCTCACTGACCTCATGTCTTACTTTTCTGCCTTGCTCACTCAGCCCCTTACTCACAGACCCTGGCCTCTGCTGTTTCTCAGACATGCCAGGCAAGCCCTATCGTAGGACTGTTGCGCTACCTGTACCCTAGGCCTAAAACGCTCTTCGTCAGCTATCTGAAAGGCCAACCTAACACTTCTTTCAAGTCTTAATTTAGATGTCCTCTTCACAGTGAAGCCTATCCTGACATATTTAATACTGTCATGTGCCCCCAACCCCAGCACTCCCAGCTCTTGTTCTGCTATCCTTTTTCTTTTTCCATAGCATTTATCATTTTGTGCTATATTATGTAACCTCCTTATTCATTAGGTTCGTTATTAATTGTCTGCCCTGCTAGAATGTAACACAAGGGAAGTGTTTTGTTTGCTTATATATCATCAGTAGCAAGAACAGTGGCTGGAATGTAGGAGGCATGCAGTAGATACTTGCTGAATGAATGAATGTATCTTTGACACCTTTCCTTTCCAGCTCACACCTTCGACGTATACTTTGCACCAATGTTCGCGTCTTGTCCTCTGGATGGGGAATGAATACATTGAACATTGCCTGCTTAGGGTTTGTCCTCCCTGCAATATTTTGGTTCTTTTCCTCTCATCTCCATGGGATCCTCGCTGTGACCCTTGTAACTGAAAAAGAGAGAAGTGATTCCATTAAAAAAAAGTTGGAGGTTCCTAAATTAGGCTAATATCACCAATAAATCTGATTTCATTTATCAACATCTAGAGGAAATAGAAATGACTGCTAGACCTTTACAGCAAGAGAGGATTGGGTTAGTAGGATATCCAAGCAAAGAGCTGTGAGGGGAGTCGTATGTTACTAGGGCTTAACATAAGGACACCAGAAGAGAGAAGGAGAGGGGCATGGTGGGAACAGACTACTGCCTGGGTAGGCACTATGAGACACACATCTTATTTTTGCTTCAGCTGGACCCCTGTGCTAACTCACCAGAGGTTCCGTGGTGCCCCCATCATGCTGCCGGCAGCTAGGATAGCCCGGAGAAAACTGTGCCAAGAATTCTCAGAAATATCCACAGAATGAGAAATGCCCGGGTAGGGATGTGAATGATCTTTCCTACCAGAGCTTTTCTGGAGATTCCAGGCAGCTTCCACAATGCTCTCCAGTACTTGTAACACTCTAGCACCAGTAGGATCAACAGAGGGAGGCTGAGCTTTTGTTTAAGCACAGAGCCTTTCCGCATAATTTATCCTCAAAAACTCTATTTCTTACACGGAACTCAATTGCTTAACCTTGGTCAAAAAGAAATCAACACATTAGTGTTTCCATTTCTTTGGTAAATACCCAAATAGTGGAATCACTGGTTCATAGAGTAATTCTGTTTTTAATTTTTTGAGGAACCTACATAGCGTTTTCCACAGTGGCTGTACCAATTTATATTTCCAAAGAAATCAAAAACACTAATTTGAAAAGATATCCCCCACCCTGTTTATTGCAGCATTATTTACACTAACTAAATTATGTCTATTGGAAGCAACCCAAGTGTCCATCCATAAATGAATGGATAAAGATTTATATGCGTATATAACAAAATATTACTCAGCCATTAAAAAAAAATGAGATCTTGCCATTTGCAACACGGATAGACCTAGAGGGTATAATGCTAAGTGAAATAAGTCAGCCGGAGTAAGACAAATACCATCTGATTTCATTTCTGTGGAATTTAAGCAACAAAGCAAATGAACAAACAAAGGAAAAGAGAGACAAACCAAAAAACAGACTCATAAATCCGGAGAACAGCTGGTGATGGCCAGAGGGCAGGTGGGTGGAGGATGGGTGAAGTAGACAAAGGGGATTAAGAGTACACTTACACTTATCACAATAAGCACGAGTAACATGAGCGCTGAGTAATGTATAGAATAGGCATGGAGGAAGGAAAGAAGAGAGGAAGGGAGGAATCAACACAGAGAGTACCAAACCATAGTTGGGGGCACATAGTAGGCATTCAACAACCACTGGTTCCTACTTCCTACCTCTCCTGTTCTCTAGTACCAGCCCCCCAAGCCTCCTTTGAGATGACTATTTTCCATGTTTGTGTCCTTCATGGCATATCTGCGTTTCTTCATATTTGGCCCCACATGTCATACTGGCTTGCATTACTCCAGCCTGAGTCACTTGATTTCCTGTGCATGTTCCTAACCTTTCCAGCTCCTCTTGTATCATTTCTCTGTCATTCCTGCTGTTTACAATACCTCTCGATTTAAAGCCATCTGCGAATCTCATTAACAAACCACCGACTCCCTCTCCCCCACAGTCCCAGGACATGTTGAATAAAACAAGACCTAACACCAGTCTTCATCCTTCCATTTGAGGCACCGCCACTCAGCGTCACCTAAATCATAAATATTTTAAAATATGATTCCATTATTACTACACGTTACTCCCAGTCTCGGAAAATCGAATATGTGAAAATCCAGATTAATCATATTTTAATTCATTTACGATTCACTTTATAAAAAAGTTAATTATGAATTCCTCTTGTCACCTTTCCTAGCATACTTAAATACTCTTTCGCTTACAAAAAAAATCTACTTTACAAGCCTACTTACACGAATATAGGAATTTAGGGTCCTTCAGCCATTTCATTCTATAAGAAGTTGTCTCTCAGTAGAGTTTTAAGAATAAAATTTAAATTCTTCCATTTTAATAGCAAGCTTCAGAGGAAGCCACTAGTTTTCTCACTGCTGATTCATTGGATCTTGGCTTCAGCTTTTCTCACTCCTTTTCCTGCTATGCTCCAAATGTTTTCAAATCCTATCTATTCTTCCTTCCTCAAAAACTTTTTGAGCTCCTTGTATGTGCTCTGTGCTAAGGTACAATAAAGAAAAGACTCTCTATCCTCCAGGACTCTTAATCCAGGAAAGAACATGAAAGGAAATAATACTGTGGAGCACCTGCCGTATTCTGTATTCTGGATGTGCAATGTGTTATCCCATTCAGACCACTTGGAAACCGCATCTTACAGCTAAGAAAACAGGGTTTCAGAGAAGCGAAATCATTTGCCTTTTATGCAGAAGATGACTAGACAACTTACAGGAGAAATACAAGTGAACCATAGACATGTGGGGAAATACTCAACCTTATAAGTTATCAAAGAAATACATATTAAATAAATAGGGGCACCTGGGTGGCTCAGGCATGTGTGCGTCTGACTTTTGATCTCAGTTCAGGTCTTGATCTCAGAGTTGTGAGTTCAAGACCTGCTTTGGGCTCCACGCTGGATGTGGAGCCTACTTTGAAAAAAAAAAAAAAGAAGGAAAAGGGTGCTCGGGTGGCTCAATTGGTTTACCATCTGACTTCACCTTAGGTCATGATCTCATAGTTTGTGAGTTTGAGCCCCGCGTCGGGCTCTGTGCTGGCAGCTAGGAGCCTGGAGCCTGCTTCGGATTCTGTGTCTCACTCTCTCTCTGCCTTCCCCCCCCCCCCGTCCCCCAGTCTCAAATATAAACATTAAAAAAAATTTAAAAAATACATATTAAATAAGTAAATATGCCATCTTTTACCTATCAAGTGGTGAAGGGAGAGAGAATACTTGAAGCTGGTGAGGTTGTAGTCATAAAGGCTTTCCTACATAGGGCTGCAGAGAAGATGAAGCAGAGGAGTCTTCCCGAGAAGACAATTTAATAATATGTAACAAGGACAGTTAAAAGGGGAATTTACCTTAATGTCTATCACAAGGAATGAAATAAACAATACTATAGCCATACAGTGAAATTGTGCATAGCCTTGGGGTGCCTGTGTGGCTCAGTCGGTTGAGCATCTGACTCTTAGTTTCAGCTCAGGTCATGACCTCACGGTTCATGAGTTTGAGCTCCACACTGGGCTGCACTTTCAGTGCAGAGCTTACTTGGGATTCTCTCTCTGTCTCTTCCCCTCTCCCCCACTTTCTCTCTCTGTGTCAAAAATAAGATAAAAATTTAAAAAAGGAAAGTGTGCAAAACCTTTAAAAGTCATATAGAATATGTAATCACCTATAAGATCTCTAAATATTGAATGAGAAAGTGTATCACAGACTAGTGTGTACTATGGGATTACAGTATACACAGGATTGTGTATGTGTGTGTATAGAAAATAAATGACAAAAAACAGATACCAATATGTTAACATAGGTTATTCATAAGAAGGTTTTTTTGGTAGCTTTTAAATTTTAATAATTAAAAAAACCCCACACACATAAAACTGTTCCTCCATTCAGATCCTGGTATTGCCCCCCATTGCAGTAAACAGCAAGGCAGACTAAGAATCGGGGACCTTGCTCAGAATCACCAGTTGGTATATTGTGTTAAGCTGGGCTTTCTTCCTCTAAAACCCACTGTCTTTGTACACTCCAGCCATCTTCCTCCCCAGACTCCCAATGACATCATATCGAGGTCCTTTCTCTTGGGTTTTTTCCTCCTAACTTCTCCATCCTACTATATCCCTTCACACCTTTCTCTACACATGTTGACTAAACCTGTTGACCTATTTTAGCAGCAGTGACCCTGTGATTTGGATGTTATATGTAATACCCACTAAATCACGTTCACTAAATGAAACAGGCCATTTTCCCCCTTCCTGGAGAAAACTGGGACAGATCAGAACAGGCACAAGCTGAGAGTCTTCAGACAAGTCAATTTGCTTCAGGCATTTAACATGAAACTGAAATCTGTTTGGTCTTACCTGCGATATTTGGATAGTGTCATGCTTGCTTCTATGCTGAAAGGTTTCCTTTTTCAAAATGTGAATTCTTTTTTTTTTTTGAAGCTTTTATATGATTATTTTTAATTAATTTATATTTTAACGTTTATTTATTTTTGAGACATAGAGACAGAGCGTGAGCAGGAGAAGGGCAGAGAGAGAGGGACACAGAAGCCGAAGCAGGCTCCAGGCTCTGAGCTGTCAGCACAGAGCCTGACGTGGGGCTTGAACTCACAGGCCGTGAGATCATGACCTGAACTGAAGTCGGCCGCTTAACTGACTGAGCTACTCAGGCGCCCCAAAATGCGAATTCTTAAAAGGACTGCCTTCCCCAAAGGAGGAACTGAGGAACCAATCCTTTCTTGTATTTATAAATGTTCAATTTTTCCTATTGCTTTCCCTTGCTTACTCAAAAAGTAGGATAAATATAATAGCTTCTGTCTCACTTGGCAAAGGACAACTTTTGGAGCCTCAAGTTGGCCACGTTAGAAATTAGAAATGTCTTTGATGATGCACAGCTGGCTACATGTCTTCATCACAGATGTCAGTACATTCCAGAAGGCTGAGTAATATACCTGCAGAAATGGGTCAGGGTTTCGCATTCTGTCTCTTGAAGTTCTGGTCAGATCAAGAAGGGACTAGCTTCTCCTTGCTCTACAACTAGGAACTTAATTACAAGATGCTTTTGAGTAAGACAAACCCTTAGATTCCTTCACAGCCGTTTCCTTCTCACTGACATACGTGCTTGTCTCAAACATATTTTGCCACGCTGAGTGATCTTACTGGAACCCCTTTATCTCAATGTTTCTCCTCTGGAGAGTCACTTAGAACAAGCTCCCATTTTGGTGAAACTTAAAAAGTTCTCCTACTGAAAGTTGCTATTTCAAAGGAAATACAGGCAAAGGAAAAACAGAGCACAGTTCATGTTGTAGTTATATCCACTGAAGGACATCGTACTAAATAGTCATCCACAGGGTTCTGAGCACCCGAAACAACCCCAGACTAAAGTTAAGCCTCTGAGCTAAGCATTCAAGAACCACAATTTTTGAAGATCTTTGTCGCGTGGTTCTCAGCTTTGTAACTCCAAATAGTTCTCTTTCCTCAAAAGAATTCCATTATTCCACACTAGCAACTCTTCTTTCCTGCTCTCTTGCAGAAAGCAGGTGATCATTAGTAATCACTTCAATCTGCCCAGGAACCTTTCACCTAGAACGTAAAGTTCATATGCAGTGAGGATTTATGTCCTTTGGGGATAGAAGTATCAATAACGATGCAGCCAGCTTCTCATGGGAGAGAAGTACTTCTATATCTGACATCTCTACTTGGAGGATTGATGCATTTTACGATATGTAATTATACTCAGATTAATTCTAGGAGTGCCTGGGTGGCTTAATTGGTTGAGAGTCTGACTCTTGATTTTGGCTCAGGTCATGATCCCAGGGTCATGGGATCGAGCCCCACATCGGGCTCCGTGCTGAGCATGGAGCCTGCTTGAGATTCGCTCTCTCTCAATCCCTCTCTCTCTACCCCTCTTCCCCTGCTCACGCTCTCTTTCTCTCTCCAAAAAAAAAAAAAAAAAAATCTACTAACAAAGGCACTCACACCCTCAGGAAAACTGCCCTTACTTGACCAAAGCTCTAACAGGATTCTCTATACCCATATATCGACCCCATTTATAAAAGGGGGGTGGGGCAGCAAAAAAAAAAAAACAAACCCACAAAAACAAACAAAAAATGAATATCTTCCCCCAACACACTGACCCCAATCCCCCACTAAAATGCATGTTTCTCTGTGTATGTCATCCCTTCAATTACATAGAACATCATTGGGCTGTCTAGATGGGCAAAGGGGAAAATTTAAAAGAAACTTACAGGGCCGAAGGGATGAGCTGTAGCCCTCAAAAACTGTGGGAGACTTCTGAGTCATTTGCATACCAGTGGCTGCGGGAGCAGGGCTCTAAGCTGCCTCACCTCGGGGTAAAAACAGCAGAAGTGACCTCAATGTATCATAGAAAGAAGGAACATTTAAAACCCTATCTAGCTCAGTCCCAGCACTGAGTAACGTTTTTCAACCACTCAAAAATTCTTCCCAATGGACATATTTACCTCAAGGAATTGTTAACATTAAATTAGAAACTAAGAAACATTCAGGCAATTTGAGATTTTATTGTGAAAATAGCTATTTTGACATATCCAGTCTCTCACTTATCAGAATAAATTCTCTACAACATTGATCATCATTACCACTTCTGGGTATTTATACACAGTCTCTGAGTAAAATATATTCACGCTCGGCATGACCAGAATATTTAAATTATGACCGAAAAGTGCTTATTTTAAGATGTTTACTTTACAACAAAACTATAGTAATTTGTACAGTATGACAGATATTTAAAATATTTACCAAAAAGAGGCGCGGTGGAACAAAACCAATACGTGTACACATAGACTTCTTATTTATCTTCTTTGCTGTCAATCTTTTAGAAAGCTCAAGTTACACTGCAAACACCTCCAAGTTCCATTTCAAGATGAAGCGAAAAATGGAAACATGATACAAACTAAAACATCGAATCAGAAAGGGAATAAAGCTCATCTTTATGCAATTAACATAAAAGCTTGAGGACAGCCTTCCTTCTCCAAGAAAGAGACACGAGCAGTGCAAGACAAGGAGCCAACAGTCCAAACAGCGAGGGGCCGGCACACCCTTCTCGACAGTGAGTGACTCGCAGACGGCTGACGCAAACCCTGGCAAGCCATTTTCCTTGATTTCCAACAACCTGGGGCACGTAAACTGAATGATTAAAAGGCATTTCTCTGAAGGTGCGTGAGGACAACTGAAGAATCAGAACAAAGAGCCAAGTGCTTTTCACGTGGCTAGATGTTCACCGTTACAGCACAACTCAAAACCAAAGTCCGGTTTTCTATCAAATCTATAACCGTGGTGTGGAGTTCCAAATAGGTGACTGTACACACGGCAGAGGAGAATCAAAGAGCATTCTTATTTCCTGTTGGAGATCTGGTTTTATACTTTGAAAGGAGATCAAACAGACTTAGTCCTCTGAAATTTGGAGGTCTAGTGATGTTTAAATTTTTTCGGCTATAGAAACTGCTGAGGGGACGCTTGGGTGGCTCAGATGGTTAAGCATCCGACTTGGGTTCAGGTCACAATCTTGCCGTTTGTGAGTTTGAGCCCTGCATTGGGCTCTTTGCTCACAGCTCGGAGGCTGGAGCCTGCTTCGGATTCTGTGCCTCCCTCTCTCTCTCTGCCCCTTACCTGCTTGCTTTCTCTCTCTCTCAAAAATAAATAAACATTAAAAAATTAAAAAGAAAAACTGCTGAGAATTTAATGAAAACCGAAGTCCCTCATCCCAGAGAAAGCACACACAGATATACAATCTTGTTTAGAACATGTCTTCAGTACTAGAATAGGACCCGACAATATTAAATTTCTTTTTCTTTGACACTGACACAACTGTAAACTTTCTACAACACCGTGTATATGTGTATCTGTGTGTACATATATATGTATAAAATCAGCAGCTTGTATGTGGCTTCAGCACTGTAAATCCCACCACCTTTTTGGCACTTTTAAAGCACAGCCAAAAATCTGGAAAATTGTTCTGGAATTCCAAGTCGATTCCCTCTGTCTCAGACACCTGGAACCACCAGGTTGCACCCCCGTGCACCTGTTCCAAGCCGACTGGGATTCTAGGGAAAGGAGCTGACTGACTGACCAGGGGCCGCAGGTGTGCCTAAATAACCAAACAGTTTAAATCCATGGCCACCCGTCTCTCGACTTCACGGTCCTGACCTGTCTTCCCATTTTATCACCACTCACTAGAGCAGCACCTAACAATACCTCACAACACGAACCTTCGCAGTTAGCACAGACAAGCAAAACCGCTCCTGGGCAGCATTTCCCGAAGTACACTTCTCAGCATATAAATCCACAAGGTCTGCTTTACACAAACACCAAAAACCACATGCAATAAATCAGGAAAAGAGTGTATAAAATGCAGACCCTTGTTGGAGGCTGAAACTACACAATAGCACGTCAAAGGTTCAGAAAAGCTAGAGGAACTGAACGTTGTCTAACCAAGCATTTCCCAAACTTACTTGACAACAGAACCCTCTATTGACATAATGATCTAATCTGCCCGAACACACCCACTTCTCCAAGAAACTAAAAGATGTTTTTTAAAAATCTTATAGTATCATTTCAAATGAATAATAATTGGGATACAAAAAGGCCTATTTTTCTGTAAATTTTTTAAAGAAACTACTTTGTTTTGCTAAGAATGCTCTTCCATCGTAACATTCTCCTTCCTCTACGTGTCCAGCTCAAAGTTACTCTTTGTTAGAATACCTCTTCACCTCAGTCACAGTGGTTTTAGGTCTAGGGCTGGTAACCTGGGCCCTGAGCAAACACAACATCCCAACGAGAGTTTTGGGCTAATCTATTTTGCAAACCCTTAAAAAAACCCAAAACTGCATCCTTACTCTCCGTGTAAATCAGCATTCTGAAGCTCCAGTGACACTTCAATTAAACTTTTGAGGAAAAAAGGATTACAAACTTTTAGTTCATGTAATTGACAATGAATTTCTTAATAATCTATTTAAGAAATATGAAAACACCGAAAAGCAGATGTCTATTCCACAGGGCTGAACAAGAAAAAAGGCCCAAGATGATCCTTAATGCCAACGACATATACAAAAGACGACAATCATAACCCAAATTATACTCATGGCTCTGCTCAGGATTTCAATTATATAAATAACCAAACCGAGACAAAGTCAATTACTAAATCCCTAGGAGCTTAGAACAAAAGAGACTGTACTTTCTTCATGAAAGCTTGGTACCAGTGTCGTCTGGTCACACCGTGTAATTAGAGATGACACAGCAAAGCAAAGGACTATCACATGAAGACACAGAAGAACTTTTTCCAACGTATTTTATCCTTAAAGTAAACCCAGGTACTACAGGAAGAAAATGATACTCTTACAAATATAAAAATCATTGCATATTTTATAGGGAAAAGGAATTCTTAGTTTTAGGTTATTGTTTTTTCTTTTCTGGTAAGGCAAAACATCTTTAGATAACCATTTGTTACAAACCTGAGTTGTTTTTTAATTTAAAATTAAGAAGGAAATAAATTATATATAATTTACATTATGTATCTGTCTGAAACCGAATACTAAATACTGTATTTGGATCATTAAATTTAAATTATAGTGTAGATAATGATACATTTATTTACTTTTTAAAACTCTTTTATTTTGAAATAATTATAGACTCATAAGAAGTTGCAAAAATACTATAGAGAGACTCTGCATATCCATCACTCAGCTTCTTACCTTTAAATATTTATATTTTGGCTTTTTTTTTTTTTTTTGGCTTTTAAAGGGTTAACCCTTTTGACAGCTTATGAAAAACTGTCAAGAAATCTAACAGGCCTGATGAATGTGTATTCTTGGAAGAGGCTCTATGAGAACATACTGCTGACTTCAAATACCACTTTTATGACATGAAGGTACCTTAAAAAATTGGTGTTCTGAGATTCTGTCACTGTTACCAATCTCTGCCTCTTTTGATGTCTAGTGGTTTTCCACTTTTGCAGCTTCTGAAAACTCTAACTTAGCTGTTATTGAAATAAGCTCCCTTATTCCTTCATGTTAATCTATCTAGCAATATTAAATGAATAGAAATTACAAATGGAAATCAAAATGCTTAGATTTATTGTAAAATCTTGACCCCCAAAATAATGCAAACATACCTAAGCTGGAATTTGTCAATGCCAACCTTTGTAGGGGAAAAAAACCACTGTGAAGGAATGACCATCCTCAATGCTCTCTACAGGGTCTTTGGTGCTATAAGAAACGGTGGGTCTTATGGATGACTGATGACAATTTGTTGATGGGGCACCTTTATCTTATGAGAAATATCTGACCAATTTTCTCATCTTATACTAGCAACAAATATAAACACAAACATAGTCCCTTGTATCATATTCTACCATCACGTCCAAAAGAAAGTAGCTCACAGTATTCTGTTTAAGACCGTAGACCATCTATCTCAGCAAACTCAAACTTCATCCAGAGCATACCCTGCCAGGCTGATCACAAGCTCTCTGCCCAATCTGGAAAGTTGTTCCTTTCTAAGAGCTTTGTATCTGTGTGACTGATCTCTGGAGCAGTTTATACTCAGTTATAGCTTTCTAGCGTCTTGTTGGCCAATCCCAAAAATGCTCAACTAAGTAGCCCAATATATAAATTCTCACTTATTTAAATCACAAGTTGCATCTTAGGAAAGGTAGTTTGGAAACATCATAGCCTACCTAGTGCAAGGCTAAAGGCATTCAAAGCAGGATGACCAAAAGGAAATAAATCATATTTACAGTTGTCTTTTCTCTTAAAATATGACAAATACTTGTCATTCTAAAATGATGTCTTTTCATCAAACATTCAACACATGCAACATTAATTACAGTATGCTTACTGGCTGAATTCTGTGTCAAAAGAACATGATCTCACATTCTTATAAAAATTCAAACACATTTTCTTACCATGGGTATTAGTAGTTTTATTGACAGAAAAGTTTTACATAACCCAGTATTACTTTGGACTGTGCCCATGGAGAAAGATGGGAGTTAAATTTACCATCTGACTTTAGAATCTGTTAGGGCTGGTATAGCTCTCTCTCCCCCACTTTTTATTTTTCCAAAACTAATTTAATTGTCCTGTTTTACATGTGTTTGACCATTTTAAGCCACTTCAAATGCTTCTTAGGTTTAACATAATTCATGATTGAAAATGACCAACCGTACGTAACTACAGCTTAAATAGATGCCTGATTAATGTGTTAACCACCCTTCTCCAATATACGTCAATCCCAGAGGACAATAAAATCCTACAGTCATGATTTTCAATACAGAATATTCATAGAGGTTTTGGACTGCTGGAATCTAGTGGAAAATTAATAGGAAACACACATCTGTTGTATCAGTAATGTGAAATTCATTAGTTACTTTCCCTAAATGCATCCATACTTGATCTTAGCCAAAAGGCCAAGAAGCTTCCCTAAATGCATCCAAACAGAGGAACAAGATTTTGAAAACTACCTTGTTTCTCAGTTAATTAAAACTTTCAAGAAAAAATATTTACAGCAACTTAAAGACTCCTGTATAATACCTAATACAGAGCAAACCGGGAGGAAGCGAATCAAACACAGCTGAGCTCCATTCAGCTCAAATTAGGGGAGTCTCTGGACTACAAAGCTGTTTTCTTAACACTGGAGTTTCTGCAGGATGTGATGAGATTTGCTGAGCACCAGAGTAATCTTTTAAGACACGAATCAAAAACATGATCCCATATTTAAAAAACCCCAGAAGTGATTTTAGGACAACAGAAGCACCTTAGCCACTAAAATAAGCAAGAGTCTACTGTAAGTAAAATCACCTGCACAACAAATCCCTCGACAGTTCAGCAACCAGTAAGTAGAAAATGTTCTTTAAAAACAACTGCTATTTTCCACATATGCCACTGGAACCTGCAACTGCAGTTAAAGTATATGGAAAATAATAAGTTGCCATAAAGCTTTTGACTACATGATAGGCTTCTGAAAGAACATTGGTCTGAACCAAGCATGGTGAACTTGGATGAGGCACACAGTAGTTACTTCTATTACTCTGGCTGAGGAGGGTCTGACCACTGGGCAAATTTCAGTAAGACTTTACAGCCTAGCGTAATAACGATGACCAACATACTCAATTCTCCTGAAATCAATCCAAGGAAGAGATTACTAGAGTTAAAAATGTACTACAAACACACAGGTCTAAAGCTGCCACATCCCCCAGTAAACTGAAAGCGTGCTTGCTGACTTGATATTGAACACATAGCAAATACGGAAGTGCATACAGTCAGGGGAATATTATATGTGACCACCTTTCATATTTTTATATATGTATATATGTGGTACTAATCCCCCAAAAGATTACACTTCTGAGGGCATAATTAAAAAGCACATTCCTCTTCACTTTTTAAATAGACTTTTCTATTGAAGTAAATAGAATATTAGAATATTACATTTTTCCTAATGTCTAAAATCATCAAATTTCTAAACAGAAGAAAAAAGCCTCAGAGAGCCACATATTTGATAGTCACACTGTTCTGAGAAAACAAAATTAATAAAATAATTTGAATAAATAAGAGTGCACATTCAGAACAGAGTTACAGCTTTTGGTCAGCAACATATGAAATAAAGGCAAAACTCTGCCAAGATTAAGGCAGGTTTTTGTTTTTTTTTAATATACAGTACAGTAGGTTTTCTTTGTTCCCCAAGTTCATTTAGCATTCACTTTGATGTTATCTAAAGTGCATTGCCAGGCCAAAATACAAGCTTCCTAATTAAGAAAAAATAGATGTCATAGAAAGTTTCTTTTTAGAGTCTCCCTTATACCTACTAATGGCATTTTCTTTCTGCCTTCACACACTTAGTGAAGGAGATTACTGCAACCATCATTGACCCTGGACACAAAGCATGATGACTGTCAGGGTGATAACCGTTGTAAGGAATTATTTTCTTCTTCTGCTGGAGTCAATTTGAGTGTTGGCAGTTTCCGAGGAGGAAGTTGAGGGCTTTGGCGAAGATTGTCATCCATCTGTGGGAAGTACAAAAAGTACATGTGACTAATGGCTGTGGCACCACTTAGTGGACTGTGCCCTCCTCATCCAAACTATAGCCTAGGAGAGGACGGAACCATATGGTTCTAGGACTGCTCGAGAAACCTTTTGTTACAACTAATCTCTCAGGAACTCTAAATGTCATACCTCAAATACCAGCTAACTACTCAGTATATGAATACAAGCAATATTGCTCATCCTCGTTGCCTTTACAGAATTACAGCATTTCCACAAAATGAATATTCTACAGAACTCAACCATATCACAGCTTGGTTTAGGAGGTCTTCTAATATAGTAAGTGGAAAAGCAATACTTCTGATACACTGAGCTCCACAGTTTACTAATTATGTTCATGTACAATACCTCATTTGATCTTCCCAACACAACTGTGAAGAAAACATGGAAGACAATCATTCCCTATTTTACATATTAGCAAAACGAAGCTCAGAAAGGTTAAGAAATGTGCATTAGGTTGCAAAGCTAGGATCAAAAGATGAAATTAGAACTCAGGTCTTATTCCAACACTGTTATTCTTTCAACTATACCCCACCGCCTAACTGAAAATGACCCGTACTCCCTTCAAAAAGGACCAACTCTTTTAGGCTCCAAGTATTTAGACCACGGGAAGCTAGGAAAAGACAAAGACAGAAGGAGAAACTACTTAGACCTAATCTGGAGGTATTCCAAACAGCCAGATTAGTTCTAAGTCTGCTCTAGAAAAAAATAATTACTATGGAACATATTGAGAAAATGTCCAAGAGTTTCAGACTTGCTCTCAGGAGGACATTAGCCTCCCTGGAAACACTAGGAGAGGGATTATGTAGAACTGAGTCAGGCTGGTGGGAAGGCAGACTGGTGCGGCCATTCCAGAAACAGTATGGAGGTTTCTCAAAAATTAAAAATAGAATTACCGTATGACTTAGCAATTGCCCTAATAGGTATTTATCCAAAGGATACAGGAGTGCTGTTTCGAAGGGGCACATGCACCCCAATGTTTATAGCAGAACTTTCGACAAGCCAAATTATGGAAAGGTCCTAAATATCCACCGACTGATGAATGGATAAAGAAGGTGAGCTATATATATATACAATGGAAACTATTCGGCCATCCAAAAGAATGAAATCTTGCCATTTGCCAAAACGTGCATGGAACTAGAGTGTATTATGCTAAGCAAAATAAGCCAAAGAAAGACAAATATGATTTCACTCATATGTGGAATTTAAGATACAAAGCAGATGAACATAAGGGAAGAGAAGCAAAAATAATGACATATATAATATGTACAGTATTTATATATAAATAAAGGTATATATTTATATATAAATAAAAAATACACACACACACATATATATAAATGGAAAGAACAGAGTCAGACCTTACAAAGCTACCTTTTAACCAGAGCACCCACAGAGTGCAGGGTTCAGAGCCTGGTGCTGAGCTCTGAGCTCAGCTTCAGAAAAAGGCTTGAAAGCAGCGGACACCAAAGATCGCAAACCAAAAGCAAACAGCGTCCGATTACCCACTTGATAAACAGGCTTTTCTAGAGTTGTGAGTATGTGAAGAGCAAAGCTCTCCCTTATCTCCTCCAGATGCTCTTAAAAGCACAGAGGAAATGTCTCAGCAGGGATATGGGCAGCTTACAGGAAAGGAAAGAGTATAAAAGATTAACTTTTAATTTTCCAATGGAAAAAGTATCAGTGGACTACTTGAATCAATTGGGCTGTCTTTTTTTTTTTTTTTTTTGTAAGAACTAAGTTCTTTTTTACACTCTAGATTTTCTGTGCAAATGGCGAACAGTAGTGGCCGAGAGGATTTGTTGCTCTTGTGTCCTATAGCCAACAGTGAACCATACTGAAGAGCAGATATGAAACGGGGGTGGGAAGGAGAGTGCCTGATTCAGAGTTAGGAAACTTAATATACTGATGTTGACCCAAGATGGAAGCATAGAAAGCGGTGACAGGGCCTCTTGGGTTCACCTTCTGTACATGCAGGCATTTCATGGTTCCCCTTACATGCCTGTCATGAATTTGCCACATACGGAAAATGAAAACTGTATTGGATTGTCTTCATCCAGCAGTTAAGTGTCTAAAACACTCTGAGTAATCTTTCCGTTATCCACACTTAACACTCAATATCGTTCCTCTCACGGGATTTACTGGGTTGGGCTAACAAGACAAACTTGGCATTCAGTGAGCTCACCTAAACTTTAATACTGGTCTTGTACAATTTTACTGCTCAGTCCTACTCACTTCTTAAGTTCTAACAACACATGAAATACTATAAAAAGAAACAGAAAGGTCATTCCAGAGAGTGACAGAGGTTTCTAGCTACTATTACTACTAGTCCTGGATACATAATTTCATTCATTTGCAGCTAACTGCAAAGCCCGGGATGGAATCCGATTTCTAGGGTTCAGATTCCCTCTCTGCCTCTCCCCAGCTGAATGACCTTGGGCAGGTGACATACACTGCTCTAGAAACTTCAGCATCCTTAACTGTAAGGTACAGGGCTGACGGAGCAGCTGCACACACAGCTGCTGTGAGGATTCAATGAGATACCTCAAAGGCTCATACAACACAGTGCGTGCTATTCAGACCTCGAAAACTGCTAGCCAGTGTTGTTAGGCCACATTGCCTCATTAGTTAGTGAAAGAATGAAGTATGATTCACTGGTCTAAGAAAAAAAGCAAGCTGATCAGACACTTGGGGAAAAAAATGCCTTAACTCTCTTGTATTTTTCCAATTAGAATCACCCTTGAAATTCCCATTACTGGCTCTCTCGCTCTCTTACCCACTTCCTCAGTATCTCTCTCTCACCAAATGAACACCACCAAAGTGGCAAAATACGCACACTGATGAACAACTGTGGGCCGCATTTAGTAAAGAGAGGATAGAAGGAGAAAAACGAAACAGTTTATGTAGAAAGAAGAAAGAAAAAGACATCACAGTGCGATTAACAAGAAAGGATGGGGACAGGTGCTTACAATCTCAAATGTTAACCTTGAGAGACAGAAACAGATAAGCAAGAAGTGTGTTTGTTTTGTCTTTTTTTTTTTTTTTAAGCCAGGCTTTGGGTCTCCTAACTGGAAAAATACTAATTATGTGGTAAAAGTAAACCCAATACGACTATCAAAGTAAGCGAGCCACTACAGCCTTCGAAATACTGTATTATATATGACTGTAGCAAATGTGTATTTGAGCAGCTTTATGAAAAAATAAACTCTAAAAAAATACGAGGGTAAAAGTAATGCATATTAACCCTACAATTAAAGTTACAATATTAATTTCAGAAAGGAAAATACTAAAGTACTAGAAAATAATGATTGAAGTGAACTTGACCTTTTCAATCAAGTTGGATTCCTTATTTACAAGTTGTGTGAGTTTCTGCAGATTTGCGTCTACTGTTTCTTGGCCGGCAGGAGAGGCGCCTGAGAAACCAGGACAGAAATCAGAAAGACAGAAAATTTTGAAAGTCTTTAAAGCTGTTTGGACTGAAAGAATTTTGAGTCTATCCACCCTCCCAAGTACACCACCCTCCGAAAATAAATAAAATCAAGCAAGAGAAAAACCATTATGGGCTCAAAGGCAAAGTTAAAACGGACAGTAACGCTCCAAAACCAAACCCTAAACAAAAAGACTCAATTTGTCTATGAAGGAGACAGCCAAGTGTTACGCAACTAGCCAGTGACCAGTAAAAGAGCACAACGGTCCTCATTTCCTTCTCCAGTGTGAGTTGTACCTTTTCCCCACCCATATCAAATAGGCCTGTAGTCACAGCTATTTGGATAGTTTTCTAAGGCAGAGACTCCCAAACAGCTATCAACCAGGCATCCAAAGTATTTGGAGGAACTTAAGAAATACAGATTCCTAGGCTCTGCCCTGATGGAATTCTAATGCAGTAACTCTGGCTTAGGACTCAAGACTGTATGTGTCCTCCAACCAAGGTTGCTAATCACTGCTCCAAAGTAACAAGGTTCAAAGTTATTTAGTTTCATGACTCATCCCTCTCTCTCTAAAAAACACATAACCCACCATGAAAAATAAACCTTCCCTAAGCCAGCCGTCCCTGTAACCGCTGTTTCGTAAAAGGACAATTTCTGCCAACTCTCCCAATACAAATTTAGAATCCCAATCACTTACACACATGGCCCACACGCCCAAGGAATCATATCCTGAGTGACAGGTGCCCTCTATTTACAATACCTCCGGTCGGATGCAATCAGTTTTCAAGTAGTGGAATCATGGGAGTGTACCTCACCCAAATCAATCTGCTGCTGATTTCTGTTCACGCAGGAAAATGCTAGAAGCAACATTTAAAATAATTGCCCATTTGCATTAGGATAGATGCTATCTTTCAGCAGGGACTCAGTAAATACCTGTAGTTAACTTTTAGAAGAAAATGATCCACTTCAAAGGGGCAATATTTAAAGAAGAAGAGGCAAGAAATGTATAAAATCTAGAAGAATAGACAAAAGGAAAATATCTATCTCTCTATTTCAAGTAGAACTAACACATGGGAATAAAGTTGGAAAAATAAAACTTTTTCAAGTGCTGTAACTCGGCACTTAAAGACGATACACAAATTTCTTTAATAAGTCATGAAGTTTGCTTATCCATCTTTAGGAGAATATGCAATATTCTGTGCAAATGCTGATTAGCTGAAGAGAAGCCAGCTTACCTCCAAGACTAAGCCTAAAATAACTATTTAGGATGTCATCACAAAAGCGGCACAGGTTGGAGAGCTGTTTCAAATGTTCTTGTAATTGAACTTTAGGAAAGCGCACTTTATAAAGAGGTGCAAGAAAGCCAAACACATAGGCATCCAAGGTAGACGGCCTAAAAATAAATTCAGAATTTTTAAAAAACACATAGGAAAATACTAACTTGGGATTATGTTAAGAATATTTTTTCTCAAATACATTTGCCAATTCTGAAGTATACAATATAGTCTTTTAGAAGGTTTACTACACATGTTAGCTTATAAAAATGATGTACTGAGGGTTTTTTTTTTCCAATTTTTTTAATACTCTAACCATTTATTTTATTCAGAAGAAAATTAAGTCAAATTAAAGATTAATCTTTACTCACAAGTGTTATATAAAGATAGGAGACAGGGTGGGGATAGTCTTAGATATTTTAAATTCACATACATAGCATGTTAAGGCAACGTTTGATTACCATGGACAGAGAAGAGTTGACTATAGTAATCCATTAAATCTTTTGTTTAAAAACTCCTGGGGGGGGGGGAGGGCAAGAGGACTTGCTTTAAATAACTGCTCATGAACTATATGCATACAACACATCAAAACGATTTTTAAGGGAATGCACTCACGTATCTCCAAAGAAAAACTGAGATGTTCCCAATCTGTTCGACAGAAGATTTAGGCACTCCTTGGCATCTCTGTATATCTGAGAAGGATGAAATTAGAACTCAAAGGTAGGAAAGATGCTCTAGAAGTCCTTCTAAGCAGGCCTCTAGGACGTTCATCTCTGCCGCGTCTTTTGTCCCTCCTCTGAAGGGACCTTGGTATGAACGTCATCCCGACCATACCTGCGCTTCCACTTCTCGGAGGTGGTAGAGGGGAGGCTCTCCTCTGGTCAGGAGAATTCTATTCAGTGCTCCCTTAGACATCCTTCCGGGCAGAATTAAACTCAAGGGAAAAGGAATTCGTGAAGCAAACCATGGCTTCGTCACAGTGAAGTAATTGTCGCTCTCAACCCAGAATGTGTGCAGCTACAAAGCAAAACAAACAAAAAAGAGGAGCACGTTCTGTTATCAAAAGAAAGGTCATTGAATCAATGTGCAAGTTGTGGATAAATATCTTTGTATAAAGTGGCTTCATAACACTTTCCCAGTTAGAATGACTCAAGGGTAAAACGAGATTTTAAACATGTATCCCAGGCATCCAGAACAAGGCTTGGCACATACGTGCTCAATAAATATTTGCTGAAGGAGTGAATTATAGTTAGCTACATTCTATACGTGGAAGAACAAACCCTGTCTTCCGCAAATAATTTTTATTTCCAAAATGACATTATCTTCCATGTTGTTTCATGTCTTAGCTGAATGTCTAACAGAATCCATTTTCACAGGACCATGGAAGAATTAATACATAAATTAAAACATAAATGAAATTTCCCCCTTTTTAAGCCTTTTTCATTAGGTTCCTTCTAAGTAGACTCAAGTATACTTCCATAGGTCACAACGATGATGTAATATTCACCGATGCTCACCACTGCAGGGAGAAGCTTCTCTTCAAGGAGAGCGATGTAAGCCAGTGTATCTGCCCCCTGCTTTGCTGAGAGTTCATAATCGGCATTATATTTCTATGAAAAAATATAAAACCAAAAGACTTCAGAAGTCAAGGGTATCCCAAAACAGTGAGGCTAAATAATTTAAGATCCCTATTCTTCCTCAAAAATGGCAAATATGATATCAAAAGGCATAACGATAAATACAAATTCAGTGACACATGCTGCTTAATGCAAATACAGTTCGTAGCACAACATCATGCTTATGGTAAGGTCAATAAACATTAGCCATGATTTTTTATTAATTGCTATTCTGTGATTGTTTATGACTTAGTTACGTGCATGGCACGTTGTACAAACATTAAATAGAAGTTATTATCTTTAACGATAAGGAAGGAGTTCTTATTGGTTGCATTTTTCCCCATGAAAAAAAAAGAAAACCTTCCAATTTAGAACAGTTCTAACTTTTGTTGACATAGGATTTATTTTTTCAAGAAAAGCACTGGCAAAACCAATGACAACTTTTGTATTTATATATCAATAAGTGTAATAATGAAGATGACTTCATTGAATCTGCCTATGTCTAAACTTCAATAAAATCCAAAAAAGTACATGAAAATATAAATCGAGTATACCTCACTACATGACTTTCAAATCACAATACAACTCATGATTCAGAGCAGTAATTCTCAAGGCTCTTTATATATCAAATCCAAGTTATCTATCTCCAACTGTCTACTGAGTTGGTAAAAAAGAATTTTAAAAAATTCCCCAAACCTTACAATGTATTTTTTTTAAGTAACATGTAGGGAACAATCTACTTCTTCAAAAGGAACCACCCACCTGTTTTCTTAAAAAGTTTAGTATTTTCGCAGGCTGAGAAACAATGTTGTCTTCACTTGTCAAAATTGGTACATCTCCTACAATCAAAAACAGGAAACATTTCTATTTCCTCTAAAGAGGCTGCAGTCACCTAAAAACCAACCCAGTGAGGGGGCAAAATGAATAAGCTCGTTTTAGTTTTTTGCAATTTCACAAAGCAGTTGTAGAGAACAGTGTCGTATTTCCATTGATCCGACTTGTACTTTAAAGTATCACTCAGAATGCCCAAACCGTAAGGAACACACAGCCAAGGTTCTGGTAAGAAGAAACGAAAACCCCAAGGTACTCCATGGCTGTATGCTTCATAGCTTTCAATTCGGATATGGGGGCTGGGGGTAGGGTCTCTTAAGAGAGCAGAAAAGTGTGTTTGCACTGTACCTCTTGAACCTCTCCAGGTGTTATCTATGACATTGACTTTCAAGGGTGCACCAGAAAATTTGGCGTAAGCCTGAAACAAAGTTGGTAATAAAACATTTAGATTGAGTACGTAGTGCAAATCTGCAGAGCAGCTTTAATTCACAGCCCGGTCGCCCTAAGGCAGAAACTCCTGACACCGGGGCTGCGTCCCTCTCCAGATGTCTAGCCCAGGACGCGCGCGCCAGCTACCCAGCTCTCGAGGACTTTGTTTCCCCAAAGGTCTGGGGGATGCAGAGCGGGGCGCCTGCGCGCCCTACTTCGGTCTTAAATTCCACCGCCCAGCAAGCTTTGCAAGGCTGAGAGGGCTCGCAGCCAAGCGGAGAAGCCTTGACTCTCCCGCCAGGGCTCGGCGGGATCACAACCCAGGCTTTTGATTCCACGGGAGGGAACCCAGTGCGGTGCAGCGAGCATCGCCCGGGCCGGTATCGGCCCTGCAGCGACGCAGGGAACCGCGGCGAGCAGCGGAGACCAGGCCCAGTCAGCCTCGCGCTCTGGCCCCGCCCATCTTTCCTGCGCCCTGGTCCGCGAGGCGGCCTCACCATCACCACCAGGGACTCGCTGTGCACCGATGGGAGCCCCCAGCCACCTCCCCAGCAACTGAGCTCCAAGGGGGCCGCCATCTTGCCGGGGCCGACCTTTGCTACCCCGGAAGTACTTAGACGCTCAATTTCCGGCACGGTGGAGCACGGGGCGGGGCGAGGGGAGGGAAGGGTACCTTTAAGCTGTGAAGAGGTGCGTCGAGAGGTGGAGGGGTTAAAATTCTCTTACCATTAGCTTGGCGTGATAGCTAGGAGTCTTGGCCCTTAAGTTAGATCCCCAGATCAGTCTTAAAGTATTTATAGGGCCCCAAGGTGCCCCAAGCCCTTTCAGCATTACTACTTTGGGCCTCAAGCCACTTGCAAAATAGGCAAGATTGTTGTTTTTAACATTATGACACAGGGAGAAATAACTTGACCTACAACAGGCATGCAATAGTTGTTCAACTCTTTCCTCCATATATTTGGCTTTTGCCTCTTTCCACTCTGAACTATGTCACCCTCATGTTCACTTGGTCCACTTTCCTTAAAAGTAACTCTATTCCTGAAATTTGTGAAGTAAATTCTGCCTCTTTTCAATCTGGAATATCTGCTTTTCCCTGCCACTGCTCCCTCCAGAAGTGAGCTTACACGTCACCTTCTCTGGGATGGTTTTACAAAGTTAGGAACTTCTGGATCCCTTAAATTGTAGCTTCTATTCCACTTTTTGCCTTTCACTATCCTTGAAAACCCCTTGAAGTCAAAACAGGACTTGCTTCATAGATGTGAGACCTGTGCAGTCACCCAAGGGCCCACAATTGCCTTAATGTTCTGTTGCCATTATCTTGAAATTCTTAACTTTTGAATACGGGCCTTCCATTTTTATTTTTTATTGGGTCCTAGAGATCATATCGCCAATTGAGTCTGTGGGGATGAACTCAATATTTTTTTGAATATCAAACTGACAGTTTCTCAGAGAAACTGTCAAAGAGGAAAAATGGGCCTTCAGAATGCCATGATCCTAGCATACTTACAGAGTCTGGGAGTTACAACTTGGGTGCTGGGTCTTCTAGAAGGCACAACAGTCTTTCTGGGATACCCTCCCAGTCACTTCTCTGAGTTATTTCCTTTCCTCTGCTTCACTGAAGTAGCTGGGTCCCCTTAAACAACTGAAAGCTCAAAAGAAACCTCTGCAGATTTTCATAAAATTATAATTCAACAGATAAACGCTAGGTACTCCTTAGGGTTAGATGGCTTATATAGCTTATATGGCCATCTAAATCTTTCATCTTTGAATGGCAAGAGTTCTCAGAAATGAGAAGGATAAAATATGTCAATGGTGGGAATCTATTAATAATACTTTATAAATGGGAAATGCTTGACATATATACCACTGAAACCAGGTACAAAGCATTTATTGAGCAATTACTGTATTCAAGACTCTGTAATGCTCTGGGAGAATACAGAGATAAATAAGACATGAACTCTATCGTTGGTAATTTGTAGTGCACAAAGGAAACATACAACTAAGTGTAGTAAATCCAATTATCATGAATAAAGTCAGAGATACAAATAAAATACTATGGAAGCACAAACCAGAAATGACACATTCTTATGTGACCAGTGGAGGCTGTCCATTCAGTCTTCAGTATAGAGAAAGTAATTCTACTTTCAGATTCGAGAAATAAGACCTCCCTGATTTGAGGTAAAAATCCTAACCTGTAGAGCTCAGAGTCCATATACTGCAATCAGGCATTTAAAATAATCCTACACAAAAATGCAAATTCCCTGAGTCTTGTTTGCAAGGTGGAGGCGGGTGGTGGGTAATGGATGCACATTTTTTGTGGACACATAATATAATTACTCAGTTCAGCCTTCTCCCTTATTTCTGATGTTACACATGACAATTTCATTTGCATTAAAGAGAAATTAAATCTCTCCTCTAAGCATTGAATTGTGGCAGAATAGCATGCTATTGCATCTGATGAGAAAATCCTTACACACAGGTTTATCTGTGTCTATTTAATAGCAATCTTTTATTGTTGCAATTCCTCCCGAGAGTCTGTATTTGCTAGATTGAATTTTAAAACCCTAGCGCAGCTGATTGCACAACCAGGCTATGTTCCCGAGAACCACACGGAAAGCTGAAACCTTCAAGAATTATGCCTGGTATGGATAGTTGGCCCCTCTGCCTTTTTCTGGCTGCTAAAGTGTGTTGTTCAGAGTTCATCAAAATCATAATTTCAGATTCCTACCAGGAAGCATATTATCTGCAAAACATTCACATATGTGTGGGATAACTTGAATCACAGCTTGATAATGAGTATTCCAGACAATGTTTTCCTTAAAAAGAAGTATTATTTTTCAAAAGAAGGACATTAAAAACGGCTTCATCTAGTGACAGTCATGTGAACTCAGGGGACCTGACCTTGGCATTCATTTGTATCCCTCGTGTGTTTCCTAACTTGAAAGCCATGGTGCAAGTTCTATTAGGATCTTTTTGTTTGGGTGATTAAGAATCTGTTAAATGCCCCTGTCAACCAAGATGAAAGTTTTGTGACAAGTGATCATCAATTATGGTCCTTTGTGAAAAAGTTAAACCAAAGAGCCTTGGATATCCATTTCCACTCTGAACATCTATAATTTAGTTTCATGTTCAGGTATAAAATCCTTGGGGAGGAAAAGCAGACACTGAGTAGAAGTCAGGAAAGTTGGTGTCTTACTTTGCCTCTAATTAGCGATAAGACCTTAAGCCAACCATTTTACCTTTATTCCTCAACTCATTCACTTATAAAGTAAAAGTTCTTTTAGCTCTGAGAACTATGTGTAATCATCATTTAATAATAGTTAACATTCATGGAACAATTTCTGCATGCCAGAAACTGCTTTATGTATCTGACATAACTCACTTGATCTTCATAATGACTCCATAAGGTAAGTAGTGTTGTGTTCTCCTGTTTTCAAGGAGAGAAATTAAAGCACAAAGATGTTCATTAACCTTCCCAAGTTCACCTATCCAGCAAGTGATAGAAGCAGGATTTGAACCCAGGTAGTCTGGGCTCATACGCTTAACCACTATGTCATATTGCTGGTAGCCTTCTATGTAGTCCATTAAAAAATCCTAGTTTAAGTCAAAATAAACCTATCAATGTCATTATAGTACTATCATTAACTGTTTTAATAATAGTTTTTGGTGTTAATCCATTAAATAAGTTCCTTAAGCAATTTCTGTGTGCCCTGCACATTGCTGGGTATCGGAATAATAACTTTTGTTCGCGCTTTTGTAGGGATAGTTGATAAAACAAGGCCTACATGTTTGAGGTAAGTAGAGCTGATTAGGAGTACCATTTTGTCAAGTAGACCACAAGTCTAATGTGGTTTTTAGACAAAGGACTTTAATATACTGCCCTGCATGACAAAGGCCTAGTGGAAGAAGTAGGACTTCAGCTGACCTTGCGAGAAGTTTGGGTACATTGGGTTTAGATTGGCGCAGGGAAGGAATTCCACCTGAGCTATGCTACATTAATCAATACGTAGTGCTGAGAATAAAGATGGCAAAGAATCTTTAGTAAATAGACGCTGAATTCGATAATAAGACTGATCAGGAAGAATGCGGATTTGACTAATTAAGAACCAGAATTCGTGATGTTGGAAGGCATGGAGATATGCAGTTTTGAGAAAGTGAAAAAGAAGAGTAAAAGTATAAATACAATATGAACAGATGCATGTAGTCATGGATGGAAGGTGGAATGCTATTGTCTCATGGACACCGTAGGAGGAAAGGTTTTATAAACATATCAATTATTAATTGAAGAAAAATGATGTGGCAAATGAAGTGAAGAAATGAGACTCAATATTAACAGAAGAAAATCACTGGCACCCTTGCGCTGAGATTTTTCATTGAATAAGTTGTGAGCAATCAAAATCGGAAGGGATTGTTGAAGAAAATGGTATTGGGAGCAGGGGCAAGTAAAAGCTCATGAGGCATGTGACAGACGAAGGAAAGGATGGCACAGGAGCCGACAACTCAACATAAATGTTTTGAAGGAGATGACAAGGTGATTCTACATACTTATGAATTCAAAATTGGCTACTAGTGAGTAAAAGCCTGAAGATGCCAGAGAGCAAAATGCCTTGTATCCTATTCTTAGAGTTCTCAGAATTACCCTAAAAGTTGAGAGCCTGACATCAAGACTATGAACAGCGGAGCTGGCACTGAAAATGAGAGAGCCTTCCTCTCTGACACCAAAGGAAGTTTCAAGGAGAGCGTGGGATGCTGAGTTAGCCCAAACCAGTTACCTTCAAATTTCTCTCTTACATTGTAAAACAAATCCAAAGATAATAAATAAATAAATAAATAAATAAATAAATAAATAAATAAATAAAACAAATCCAAAGAGCCTGAAAGAGAGATTTGGGCTTCAGAAAGAAGGAGAACAATTTAGAGAATGTACCCGTGAGTTAGTAAAAAGTGAATGGAAGTGTTGCTGACAGTGGCAAAGGTCAAATTTAAATTAATATGAAGGAGATAAATCAAGTGAGAGTCAGGGACAGGCTAGTAATTAGGTGCCCTTTCAGTTATTCTTTAAATATTTTTTCAACATTTTTTTTAAGATTGTAATGATCTTAACTAGAGAACATAACAGGATCAATTTAAATTTTACCGTTTCCATCTGTTAGAAGTCTTATATGGAAACCTAGGTTCTAGTACCGCTTAAAGTTTGGTCCTGAGGATTGCAGAGAGAAAAGGGAAAGGATCCCAGGAAGTGAATGAAGACGGAACTTATGGATTGGGTGGGGCTCAGCCATCTTTATGTCTTGCTAAGTAAGCACAGTTGTGTGGCTTCTTCCGATGGTACTTTGTTGCCCAGAAGTTTAAATAGAGGGCCAGCTTCATGTATTCATTTGGTATCAAGGCTCTCTGTCAGGCAGTGACATATATTGAGAGGGATTCATTTTGTTTCTCCAGCATAGTGAACCTGACGTCTGTGTGTTGTATGAAAAAGAATTAGATGAAACAAAAAGTAGTGCCATCTGACATAGCAATCAAACAGGGAAATTGTATTTTAAAAGTGAAGATGGCAAAGAGTCTTAAAAGGAACATGATTTTTATACTTCCTCAAAGTGGTAAAGCACTGTATACCAGTAGAGTATGATAAGTTATATATGTATATTTTAATGCCTAGAGCAACCACTAAGTATACTGAGATACACTCGAAAACACTAAATAAATCTAAATAGAATTCTAAGAAATGTTAAGACATAAAACTCCACAAATGTTCATTAGGAGCTTTACTCATGACTGCAAAAACCCAGGAACAACCCAAATGTCCTTTAATAGGTAAATAGTTAAACTATCTCATCCTTAGTTGGCAGTAAAGAGGAACAAACTATTGATACACGCAACAACTTGGGTGAATCCAGAAGCAATTATGCTGAGTGAAAAAAAAAATAAACTTCATATGTTAAATAGTGTATGATTCCAACAGATTAGTGGCTCCTAGAGGTTGGGAATGGGGGTAACGGGGTGGGTGAGTCCACACAGGGATAGCTCAAGAGTCTTGTAGTGACGATATGATTTTGTGTCTCAGTTGTGGTGGTGGTTACTCAAATCTACACGTGATAAAACTACACAGAACTGTATACATGCAGCCACATGCAAATGAGTGTGTGTAAAATTCGTGAAATCTGAAAAGGCTGTACAGATTGTACTAATGTTAATTTCCTGGTTTTCTATTGTATGGAAGATGTTGTCATTGGGGAAGATAGTATGAAGGGTTTACAGAGGCTCCCTTTACATTTGTTTTACAACTTCCTATGAATCTATACTTATTTGAAAATTAAAAGGTTTTTTTTTTAAAGAATTATGACGTAGGAGCCTCTGGGTGGTTCAGTCAGTTAAGCATCCAATTTCTACTCAGGTCATGATCTTGCGGTTTGTGAGTTTGAGCCCAGCATAGGACTCTGTGCTGACAGCTCAGAGCCTGGAGCCTGCTTCAGATTCTGTCTCCCTCTCTCTCTGCTCCTCCCCTGCTTGCACTCTGTCTCTCAATCTCACTCTCTCAAAATTAAATAAACATAAAAAATATTTTAAAAACAATTATGATGTAATGGTGTGTGATGCAAAAAAAAATTTCATATATAAAATGTCCAGAATTCTCAACTGGATGGCAACTAAAAATGTAGACTATCTGCCTTCATGGACCTTTGTACTTAGGACATGCTTTCATCAGCAGAGCCATGCCATTTCTATGTTTTCCCAGAAGTGTTGTCGAGCTATGTTCAGCCAACAACACAGCTGTCCATAATCAATAATGATAAATGAGGATGGACAGCTGGGATTCAGGAGCTCTGCAGGGCACAGTCTTAGCACCGGATAAACTCCTGGTACCACTGGGATTGAGTCAACCTTGAACTTCTGTACGACCTACAAATAATCAGCAACCTCTATTTTGGCAAAAGATATATTTTAGAGTTTTCTTTAAGAAAAGAAAAGTGATGCATAAAATTGCGTATATTCAGTCCACTGTCATAAAGGAATTATATGTTTATATATAATATATATGTATAAAGGAATTTATACACATGTATGAACTTATGTATGCACATATAAATATACATACATTACATGGTATGCATAATTATATGAATATTATTGTTATAACAATAAAATTATATTTACCATATTGTATATTTACTATAACTATTGTATTAATTAATAATTTAAGTATTAATTATTATATTAAATATAATAATCATATATAATTTTATATAATCATATATAATTTTATATAATCATATATAATTTTATATGTATATAAATTCCTTATGTTTCTTCCATTGAGTTAGCTCTTTTTATGAGGGGGAAAATCATTAAATTCGCATGCCTCATTTTTGATGGTAGTGATTAAAAAGCTATAAAGTACCATCTTTATCAATGTTTAAAAATGAGTACATAAAATAATCTTAGTTATTTCCAAAACTTAAGTCATTCATCATATTGTTAAGTTTTTAGGGAGCTGCATTCACTTTTCCAGATTAATAGGCTACCATTAACAGTGAAGGACAAAAAAAACCCTACCTTGTGAAATCTTGAGATTTGGATAAGTAGTCATTTGCCTGAGGGATTCTTTGCTTTATCCATTAAGTTGTTTTAAATAGCAAACCCCACCAGCATTTTTTAAAAGTCCATAAATACAAATTCTATCTATACACAATCATATCAGTTGTGTAAAATGACACATATCTGGCAGGTTCCCTACCTCATAGAACCTCCTCTTGAAATAACCATTACTCATATCAGTGTTTTAAATGTTATCTTAACAGGCTAAAAGGAATTAGTGTATATTCTGAGTAATGGAAGTGATTTAGGATGAGGAAAGGACAGAGCCCAACAAATATGAAATGGTGTCACAGAGCAGTTTTACATGTGTATATTGTTCACAGCTCTTGAAATCCTTTTGTTCTCCACATTCATCAAAGGGCTGAGGCAACAACTTTAAAACCAAGCCAAAAGGTATGCCTAGTAGGTGTATGAAAGAATGGAATGTATGTTGACTATTTGACAATATGTCTCTATGTAAATACTTGTGAATTATTATTAACTTGTGTTATTGTATCTCCTCACATCATATGGTTGTCCGCACATAAAGCTGCACTGATTTTCAACTTCAACTGCAACGGCTAAGTCTTATATCCTCCACAGCCAACAAGCACATCATATGTGTTCATAGTTGATGGCGTTCCCCTAACGGGGAGAGAAGGACATAAAACATATTCATTTATTAAGAGAGAGAATCTTGGGGCACCTGGGTGGCTCAGTCAGTTAAAATCAGATTTTGACTCGGGTCATGATCTCATGATTCGTGGGTTCAAGCCCCACATCGGGTTCTGCCCTGACAGCTCAGAGCCTAGAGCCTACTTTGGATTCTATCTCTCCCTTTCTCTTTCTCTGCCCCTTCCCCACTTGTTCTCTCTCTCTCTCTCTCTCAAAAATAAATAAATAAACTTAAAAAAGAGAAAGAAAGAAAACTTAAGCCTGCTTAACAAAAACAACCAAAAAAAACCCAAAACAAAACAAAACAAACAACAACAACAACAACAACAAAGAAAACCCAAATCTTTTAAAAGAGCAAAAATTGCTTCTTCCATCTCCCAAGTCTCAGACTCACCCTTGCATCTCATCACAATGTCTGCCCTTTCCTGTAGTGGTGTCCTTTGATGGCTGTGTTCTTTCTTTCCATTGCATCTTTTCCCCACATCTAGAACCTTTTTCGTTTTCTTGCCCCCTGTCTCTACAAGGCATATCCATCCATCGGCTTCCCAATACTTCATGCTTTCTGTTACTGCCACCACAGCCTTCCACTCTGCACATCTGAATCCATCTTGTGACTGAGACAATATGACTATTATGTGAATAAATACAATTAATGTGCCTTTCCTCGTCTTTGTTGGAGTAGATAATTAGGTGACCTTGAACTCTCATGCAAGTCATGTTAGTCATGCAAGACTAACTAAATACTGGAAACCAGCAGGATAAAGGAAAGTGAGCAAAGCAAGTCCAGAGGGGATTCTCTTGGGTGTATTTTCCAGTGTGGAACAGTGACTCAATATAAATATCCAGGGCAGTGCTTCCAAGAACATGTATGTGTGTGCGGTGGGGGAAGTGTTACAAGCCAGGAGTTATGGTAAAAGCTCCCTCAGGCAAAAGAAATATTCCCAGAGGGTCTCCGCTCTGAAGAAACGATTCTCTTCTCTCCGATCTTTTTATGTACGTGGACCCATTTTTAAAATAGTGTATTTTAAAATTCATTCTTCTTTAAAATAATTTGTGCTTGCAGATATGGCCCACAGTTTATAAATATTAAAAGAGACCAGTTGACTCTCAATTAAACTGCTCATCTGATCCATAAGTATCTTCCCTCTATTTGGATTTCATAAGCCAAATGGTGTCTTCAAATTGGCAAATATAGTTGCAATTATGTTGAACATATTTTTCCATGAAAAATGTTATGAGTACAAAAACAACATCTTCGAGGTGACTGTCAATACATATTTTCCTTGCAAGTACTATGTATTTGTTTCTGTATTTTAGAGATACCTTAGGAGAAGGTTGGGAAACAGAATTAGCAGTAGCATTCTTGAATCTTTCCTCACAATAACCCTAGGGATAGAATTATACTCATTTTATAGATATATCTCTTTCAATCCAACAAACATTTATAGAGTTTATTAAATACCAGAACAGGTAATACTAAGGTAAATAAGATGTAGTTCTTGTTACTGAGTGACTTACATAGGAGAAGATAAACATATAACATCCCTTCTGTGCAGCTTGTGCTCATTGGGATAAATTCAAGATCTTATGGGACTAGAGGGGAAGGATAATTCACCCATCTGCTTAGAGATGAAGGGGCATTAGACAAGTACTCCATGGAGGCAGTTGGCCAAGAAGGAGTTCCCAGCAGAGATAACAACTCCAATGGAGTAGAAACTACTGAATGAAAGAAGATATTTTCAAGTGACACATCTGATAAAGGGTCAGTAGCCAAAATATATAAAGAATTTATACAACTCAACACCCAAAAAACAAATAATCCAATTAAAAATGGGCAGAAGACACGAAAAGACATTTCTCCAAAGAAGACAGCCAACAGACACGTGAAAAGATGCTCAGTATCACTCATCATCAGAGAAATGCAAATCAAAACTCCAGTGAATTATCACCTTTTAGGACCTGTCAAGGCTAAAATAAAAAAACGCAAGAAATAAGTATTGGTGAGGATGTGGAGAAATAGGAACCCATGCAAACTGGTGCAGCCACTGTGGAAAACTGTATGAAGGGTCCTCAAAAAACTAAAACTTGAATTACCCTATGATCCAGTAATAACACTCCTGGGTACTTACTCAAGGAATATGAAAACACTAACTCAAAAGGATATATACATCCCTAAGTCTATTGCAGCATTATTCATGATAAACAAATTGTTGAAGCAATCTAAGCGTACATTGATAGATAAATGGATAAAGAAGATTATATATAAATAAATGATATATATGATAATAAGTATATGAAACATTACAGTGGAATATTATTCAGCCATAAAAAAAGAATTAAATCTTGCCATTTGCAGCAGCATGGGTGGAGCAGAGACTATTATGCTAAGTGAAATAAGTCAGTCAGAGAAAGACAACTACAATATGACCTCACTCATGTGTGGAATTTAAGAAATAAAACAAACAAGCAAAGGGAAAAAAGAAAGAGATAAACCAAAAAACAGACTTTTAACTATAGAGAACAAACACAGAGGAGGTAAGTGGCAGGGAGGATGAAGTAGGTAAAGAGATTAAAAATACACTTCACTTGGGGTGCCTGAGTGGCGCCTGAGTGGCTCAATCGGTTAAGCATCCCACTTCAGCTCAGGTCATGATCTCACAGTTGGTGGGTTTGAGCCCTGAATTGGGCTCTGTGCTGATCCTGGAGCCAGCTCAGATCCTGGAGCCTGCTTCAGATTCTGTGTCTACCTCTCTCCCTGCCCCTCCCCTGCTCATGCTATGTCACTGTCTCTCTCAAAAATAAATAAACATAAGGAATTTTTTTAAAAAAGAGCACACTTCTCTTGTTGTGCACTGAGTTATATATGAAATTGTTGGATCACTATGTTCTGAAATGAGTATAACGCTGTATATTAACTACACTAACATTAAAATTTTTTAAAAAGACATGAAGTAGAAAAATACTTTGTTGTCGTCTGAGGACTATGTATAATTCATCTTTTCAGGAGGGTAAAGTGAGCAGTGGATAATGATGAGAAGTAAGACTACAGACATAGTCAGAACCTTATGTAGCCACACTAGCCACACTAAAGAATTAGGACTCGGAGTCACCCAGGGAAAACATCGTGTCCGGAAAAGTCATTACATGAATATTTTTACCCCGTTCTGTTTGTCTCCAAAGCCTGTGCTTTTTACACTCTTACATATTGACTCCACAAACATTCTTAAAGTTCAGTATTTGCCAAAGATACAAATAAATCATATTGTAAGTAGGAAAAAAATAATATTAACTTGGAAAATATTCGACTAACATTACTTGGAAAATGTGTGTTACAATCTTGCTTTCAATATTCTTTTAACTTTGAGTCTATTAATTACACATCTTACGCTCTGTTATTTTAATTTATTTTTTACACCCTGCTTTTTTATATCATACTGTGCATGCTATGATCATTAATATTAAATAGCAAACCGATCAGCATTTAATATTGGGCTTATACTTGTTGGGGTTTTGAGCATCCGGCCACCGCCTTCAGTAGCTACCTGACATGGATGTGAGCCGAGACCTTCACGTGAAGGGCATTTCTGCCGAGGCGCATCTGCGGGGCCTGATGGGAGCAGAGGTCTCTCCCGGTCTTGGCTTAGGGAACTGACATCCCCTCTCTGGAGGTCAGGGGAAACCCAGTTACTAAGAACGACTCTGCTGCCCCTAAGCCATTAGCATTTTCTGAAGAGGAACAGAGGCACAAGGGTCCTGCCCTCTGTGATATTTAGCAGTCATACTGCCTCAGGAGGGCCGGGAAGAACCTCTCTAGATGACCTCATGCTCCATCCTAACATGAGTGGCCTTCATCCTTTTCCACCAAACCATTTAAATAGAGAGGGTGCAGAGAAAGTCAACTGTAATCACTTGGTGCGGAGCAGAGAGCAGAGAGAGAACATTTTATCTTCAAGAATAAATTGTCCAAGCAGTAAGTGTCATTGGGGTGAGTCCTGTAATGAGACAGGAGAGAAACATCAAACAGTTGAGGAAACTCCAGGAGAGAAAAAGGAAAGTCCGAGAACCAGATGAAAGAGCATTAAGATTATAGTGCTTCAGTAAAAGACATCTGAACACAATCGCATTGATGGTGCTGGAAAGCTGACCTAGTAAATTCCCTACTACAGGATGTGGGTCTAGGAACTATTATTGCAATGAAAGCTCATGTGAAAAACCTTGCTTCCTTTTTCTCTTTAAAATTTTTGATTGAGTGCCCTGATTCTCCTCATAAGAACAAAGAATGTAAATTTTTTTCAGTAAGAACAAGGTTGTCATTTTAAACTTCCTTTTGATAGTCTGTTCACGTTCAATATGGCGTTTAACTCCCGGGGTGGAGAATGGAGGGTGGTTACTACCAGGAGAGGGAGCTGGAAGGGGCCTCGGTAATTTGCAGTAGCGAACTTAGCAGACAGCGGGAACGAATGTTTGTTGTATTATTCCTTATACCCCTGTGTATACCTCAAGCATTTTATATACTGTTAAAAAGTGAATTGGAAATTCAAGCCATATTTAGAGAAAGGAAGGAGGGAGCAATAAAGAGATCAGAAGGGCAGGGGATGAGGCAAAGAGGAGAAATAAAGGAGAGATAGAAAAAGACAAGAAGGGATGGTTTTGAACCTACAAGAGTTTTTTGACTCCGTGCTGTTTGCTAGTGGTTTGCCCTATCAACCATTGCCCTGAATGAGTAAGCTCTCTAACTGTCTCTCACACGAGGCTAAGCAGAGGCTGAAGCAGATGCCTGTGGCATTCGGATCTTTACAACCCAGATACAAAAGCAGTTCTTCCAAAGGAAAGAAAAGAAAAAGAAAAGGAGGGAGAAAAGGACAGCAAATGCAGTTGTTCCAAGAAGAAAAGAAAAAACAGTGAACACGTATATATATGAATGAACCTAGAGCCACTCTAAACTACTCTCCTTTGGGGACAGAAGCAGATACCTCAGCCAAGTTCAAAATGAAATCCCATATCCCTCCAGGCCATTTTCTTGCCTTTACTGTGTGATTTATATGCACGTTGTCTGCATACTTAATCTTTGGTGGCATCTGGTATTTCTCATCAGAAACAGATTTAGGGAAGATTCTGGAGAAGCTCTTCATATATTATGGGTTTTTAACGTTTGTCTACAAGTCGATTTCTTTAAAAGTTAAAAGGGCAGCTGAGCATGGGGAAATAGGTAATACGAAGTAGAGGGCACATTACCAGCGAGGTGAAGATAAAATGGAACTAAATTTTTTTAGTGTTTATCTTTGAAAGGGGGGAGGGGTGGAGAGAATCCGAAGCAGGCTCTGTGCTGACAGCACAGAGCCCGAGGTGGGGCTCAAACTTACAAACTGCGAGATCATGACCTGAGTGAAGTGTCGGATCCTCAACTGACTGAGCCACCCAGGCGCCCAAAAGGGAACTAAATTTTACAGCTAAAGGGACTTTAAAAGTCTTCAGTTTAGCTCCCTGATTTTCTACAAGGAACACTTGCCACAACGACTGAGCTAAAACTAGAAGCTAGGTTTTCTGAAATGTCATTCGGGTTTGCCTTAAGGTTTTATTTTTTTCCCCCAAATGGAGAAAATGGAAAGGTTTCATTAGGTTATCCATTTAGAGTGACAACTAAGATGCATAAAGTGATATTGTTCAACTTCTGTAAGTGGGATCAGCATTGCATTCGACCGGACTGGGAGAGTCAGGACCCTATGCCTTCTAGGCAGGTGCTTTCCAGTGTTGGCGACAGAGACTATCTCTCAGTGTTCACTTCTCGAGATGCAGATCTGAGATCTTGCCAGACACATCACACGGGCTAGATCTTTGCAGGACATCGGGTGAACCCTTCTTCCTTCTCACCTACTACAGTTGTCCCTTCTCTGTGGCCTGTAGATTTGATTTAGAAATTCAGAAAAATCTACAAATAAACAATTAGAGGAAAGTTGAGAGAAGTTTTTGCCCATTGGAGCAAAGATTCAACTTTTAGCACTCTTCGACTGTGGTAAGTGAGAAAATAAAATATAAAAACCAATTTAAAATTAGAGTAATAATGAGAGAGTAGAAAACAACAGTAATTAGACAGAGCTCCGGTGAGAAGTTCACAGTCGATATATTTTGAAACAAGATAGGTTTTCCATGTTCTGTTTCTTAGCTCCTTTTGTTATATTTTAGAAAATCCAGAAAGTATTGTAAATGTCTTCACTTTCACTGTAATATTGTCCAGCTTTCCCTATATTGGCAAACATAATGGATCATGGTTTTCTCGAAGTTTAGCAGCTTGTACTTCCACGTGTAATAAAAATAAGTATAGTTAAAGGTTAATTTAATTAGTAAATTTACAGTTATCCGAATTAACTATCCTTTAAAATTTAATTTACCAGACATGACAATTTTGGATTAAATTAAGTCATTCCTAGTATATTTTAATAGACCTAAACCACAGAGCACCTTAAACTCTGTATGGAGACAGCTTGGCCTAGAGGCATGAACAGTATATGTGAATTCCAACACATTGGCCTGAGTTGTTTACTTTACTTCTCTGAGTTCTAGAGTCCTGATTTGTGTAGAAGGGTTCTAATCATCCTTCTGCCTGGCTGGTGGGCTGATGGTAAGAATCCAGAAAGATAGTGTAGTTAGAGACATTTATAACCTGGAACACCGTGCACACAGTATATGTTTTGTTTGTGGCATTGTTCTTAAAGTAAAGGGTTTTGTATGCATTTTCATTTTCCTGAAAAGCAATAGTTTTCAAAAAGGAATTGGGAAACATTTTTCCCTTGTAGCTATAAAATATCATGAGGTTTCATTTCCCCAGGTTAGTCAGTTCTCTTCTGCTCTAGTTCTTTCTGGAGTGACACGTTTTCCCTCCAAACTCTCTTGCCACTCATGGTCAGAGTGGACACCACTCTCCTCACTGGACCTCAACATCGCCGTGCTGGCAGATCCCACAGGAGCGCGTTTCTTCTCCGTGGTCCTTACATTCCAGAATATGAGAGCCAAAGACATCAGAGTCCCAGGAGGGTCAGACACGAGGGCAAGTGGATGATGCCCAGTGAATAGGCAAATACCCAGGAGGTGTTCATCCTCTTCCATAACTTCATAGCCTGTAAGCATATGTAGAACCAAACTCAAACATAATGTGACTAGATACTAACAGAAAGTAATTAAGTTTATTTTTTCTTAGGAATTTCACAGGATATAAAGGAACATGGTTAAAAAGGACTAAATTAATTTAACGCTAGTAATTTTTTTGAACTTTCTGGTATTTAGTGTCAGTTCCTACATGTCTAAGCCATGTCCACCGGTAGGTGTGTGAGCCTTAAAAGGACAGTCTTCACATTGCCCTGAGCGACCAAAAGGCAAGCTGAGTGCAGGGGCATCCTGCACCTAAAATTAGTTTGTACCATGAAGCTGGGTGGGTAGTGTTCAAGGTCAGCCAACCCACCGCCCGAGAATCAGGCATCCATCTTCCATGCCCCACCTGTAAGACTCAGCTGTTACCCAGATCCTTGTTCATGGTCAGGCTCTGCCTCAGGACTGGAATCCTGCCGATTGACACAGCTCTTGGGCTCCATTTGCTTCAGGGACCCAACTTGTCTGTGCATCACACAGAAGCCCAAGAACAGGTGAGAGGCCCAGAGTGAGCCAGTAACAGGATCTCATCCAGAATGCAGCCCCGGGCTCAAACACATATCACATATTTTTATGAAGGACAAATATCGTTTTGGATCTTACTATCACTTTTCTTCTGGTCATGTGGATGGTATGTTGAGTTTTGTCTGAGATTAACAGATTCAATTCTTCTCAAATGGTTCTATTTTGAGAGTGAAGAAGGCCATAGGTGTCCCTGCAAGAAAAGAAAATGGAAGGCCCTGATCTTTGTATTTGGAGTAAGATCTTATTACACACTGAACCCAGGTCCAGAATAAATGTGGAACATTCTAAGCAGAGCTTAAGAGTATTAAAACATTTATTATCGCATCACAGCAATGCTAACAAAAATCAGATTGGTGTGATTTTCAGAGAAGAAACTAAAGATACACCCAAGCTGTGTTCATAGGAATAGAGCCTTTGTGAAAGATAATTAGCTTGTTTATGTACTGTATCAACAACAAAAATTTTTTTACAGACCAGTGAGCATCTTCTAACTAAATCAGGGATTTAAATTAAGATATAAAAACGGTTCTACCAGAAAAAACTAAGGCACGTATCTCCATCTACAGTAGAGTTGCCAGGTAAAATCCAAGATGCCCAGTTAAATTTGAATTTCATATGAGCAACAAATAATTTTTTATACTAGTAAAAACTTTAAATTTAACTCAGCCTCTCATATTTTTATTTGGTAAATATGGAAACTATAAGGGGCAAATTTTGTTTCCAGATAGTGGTCTTGTATAAACCAAAGGGTATGATGGCAAATTAATTTGGAAAATATTTAAATACAATTTCAAATCTTACTGAGGCAGGGTTTCTGAACATTGTCACTACTGACTGTTTAGGCTGGATAATTCTTTGTGAGGGGCTGCCCTGTGCATTGTAGGATGTTTAGCAGCATCTGTGGCCTCTACCCACTAGGTGCCAATAGCATCCCCTAGTTGTGACAACCAGAAATGTGTCCAGACATTGCTAAATATCCCCTGGGACACAAAATCATCTCTAGCTGAAGACCACTGTTCTGAGGGAAGAAGTTTATTTATAAGTATGGTACATGTATTTTTTTGGTAGAAAACTAGCCTGTCCTCATCTTGAAGAAAGAAGGGAAACCCCATATTTTATACAGTTTTCATTTTAAGGCATCTTGAGAGAGACACCAATGTAGAACCGATAGAAAGTGGTTGAGAAGTTGAAGAGCTGGTAGACATAAGATTGTTTTGCAATTTGAGGCTCTGTGCGAGAAGCTTCCATTTCCTCTTTGAGAGAAAAAGGCAGTAGAAAGGACTTCTGTGAATGCTCAGGTTCCCACCATAGCTTCCATCCAGGCTCTGAAAGAACAGTTAGTACAGAGTCTGCTGATTTCTGGAAAAGGAGTGTTGTATTTGGATAGGAATAATTGAAATTCCAACCTAGACCACCTAGTTGAATAATCATGTGTGTGTCCAAAAAGCCAACTTTGCCAAGAGATGTGTTGAGAAACAGAGTGGGGAAAACTGCTTACCGTTTGATCCTTAGAAAACAATTTGACAGGAAATTTTGCTATGGTGTTGCTTCTGTTTTCCCCAAGAAAACATACGAATTTAGTTTGCTGTCTAAGCCAAGAAAGTAATGTGGTTACACATATTACGGAGACATTTTTTAAAGAATTAGCCTTTCAAGCCTTTGTGGCTCTAATTACTGTTCTTTGGTCATACATTGAGAGTCACTAATCATTCCTTCCTCCAAAGAATTTACAGCATAATCCTATTTTCCACTCAAGTTCTACATGATTGCCAGATTGGAGTGAAAAATTGAATCAACTTCCAGTGAAGAGAGACTCAAAAGAACAGTGGTTCAAACAGAATTCCAAAGAGAATACGTGAGCTTCTTATTCTGCCTTTATTAATGTGAAATCTACAGTTTTGTATTTTGTGAGGGTAATGCAAAAAACTTCTTTTAATTGAGTCATTCTAGTGAAATTTAGGGGACAAATATCCCTACTAATATTCTTTTTTAAAGTTAGGTCAAGGCAATTCTGCTCTTAGGGTGAAGCACTTAAGTTCCAATCTGAAGTTCTTTATTTGGACACGCAATATATACAATGAACCAGAGACCCATCGCCCTTAAGATTAAGTCTTGAATCTGTACTGCACTCTGCAGGGTCCTGACTTGTCTGGCTGGAGTTGATCACACTTTCTCTAGCTCCTAGTGAATAGGCTAAGCTGCTCTAACATAGAGACCCCAAAGTGGAGTTGCTCAAAAAAGATCAAAATTGGTTATTCTCTCCTATAACAGAATGATGCAGGTGTTTAGGGGCCCAGGGTTCATGTGGAGCTTGATCCATGACGTGATCTAGTGACCAGGTACTTTATCTTGTTGTTCCTCTACCTTGTAAGGCATTCTCCTCACCCATATGGTCAAAGCTCACTCACCAGCAACCTCTTTGTGCTCCAGCCTGAAGAAAGATGGGCAGAGCAGCAGGCAGAAAAGCATTCTTTTAAAGATGTGTTGCAGGTGGGTTTCCTAGGAAACAGATTCTGAGATGGAGATCAGCATGCAGGAGGTTTGTCAGGGAGTGCTCCTGAGATCAACAGCTATAGGGGAGAGGAAGGAAGCAGAATTGAGCAGGGGAGAAATTGTGCTGCAGGACAGGCGTGACAAGGCCTCAAGTGACCCTCTAGAGAGCCTTGAAGCTGACATGCCCTCCAGAAGTGGGATGGAAAGTTGGACCTTTATATTTCTTGACCAGTGATAAACTGTGAGCGGTTCTAGGTGGGAGACATGACCTAGTATGAGATGGCTCTTTTTCAGCTCAGGTGATTTTCAAAGAGGGCTGTTAGCCAACAACTATCTGGATGGCTACCTGGCAGCACAGCACAGCAGCCAGGAGGTGATGTGACTTGGAAGTTGCACGAACCTCTTCTGCTTACATATTACTGTCTAGAATGTCTAGAATGACATAGAATGACCACCATAGTTGCAAAAGAGACTGGAATATATAGCCTTTAGCTAAAAGGCATGTGGCTAGCTATGATTAAAAGGAAGAAGGGAAGAATGGATATTGGGGATCAATCACAAGAGGGAAGATAATCATTGCTTGAGTTTGTTCCACTTATTGACTACTTTAGATCAAAAACTATTTCATTGAGAAAGCTACCTGCAAAGCACGGAAGTAGAAAGAAAGCCACAGAAGTAGAAAGAAAGCTAAAATTGGGGCAAGAACAATAGAGGTTGCTTGTATCCAGTGGTATCCCTTGACTAGTGGTAACTACACCAAACTTAGGTAGATTTTGGAATGAGCCAGGGACTGATTCCCCAGAACTCCACAGAAAAAAAGTTCCTAGGGACACAATTCCATTCTCCTCCTCCAAAGTCCAGGCTGCAAGAAGTACCAAGTAAAGCAGTATCTCCATGAAGGGCCTTACTTTGCATTCTATCTATATCCATCTAGGGATGCTCAGTGCTTTTCTGAGATCTGCTGCATGTCAGAACAAGTCACTTAATGTAGAGGATAAAGTGTACTAAAATATGATTCTGATTCTGCAGAAAGTACAGTCATCATACTGACCCAAATCAAACACACATCAGATAGCACTAAAATACTTTATTACTTTCTGTTAAAGGGACTTGGATTTTCAGCATAATAATTGTGTGTAGAAAGGAAGGACATTGAGGAAAGCTTAAATGCCTGCTACCCCTCTTTCTGAACAAAGCAGCCAGACTGGTTCCTGCCACTGCCTAGACCAGGAATTGGAACCTAAAATCAAAGCCACCACTCTAGACTGAGCATAAGGAGAGCATTAGCCTCTAAAGAAGCCTGGTAAAAAATTCTTACCAATAACAGAACTGTATTACATAGTATGGCAGTAACCAACCAATGATCCTCTTATGCAGTTGGAATAAGAGAAAGGAGGAGTCGGTATACAGGGACAGGAAGAATAATAGTGAAACTATAGAGACCAAAACAAGGGAGTATGAGGGACCATAACAGTCTGACTTCCAGAATGCCTGATGGACTCCTAGAAGTTTTCCTCTCTCCTCTCCCCTCCGCCCTAGTCCCCATCTTCTCCCACACATCCAGAGCTGGATTACTGGGTACTTCTCAGCTACCTACAGGCTTGTCCACAGGGATTCTCAGGATGGGCCAATTTTCTGCCCTCCTGAAAAAGTGTTTCATGTCTTGACTTCTGAGGAGTCGTGCCAGGATTCCGGATACAGATATTTTAAGAATATAGTGAAAGTACCATGAAGAGAACTTCTTTGAGCCCCATCTATGTCCACCTCTGGGATTTCGCCATAACCAGGTACGTGCAGGTGATAGTGATGACCTGCCCAAAGTGTAATTGTACCAGGCAGTATAAGAGAAAGATGAAGAAAACAGTCTCCGGAATTTCAGAGGTCTGGGTTTAAACTTCAACTTTGCCACATATTAGCTATGTGGCGTTAGAAGAGTCATGTATCTTCTTTAAGCCTTCATCTTCTCATTTTTAAAATAAGCACATAAGGATAGTATCTGCTTCATCCTTAATTGTGAGAATTAAATGAGGTAAAATTAGCTCTTGGCACAAGGCCTAGAATGTAGTAACCACCCCCAAAATGACAGCTGTAATAGTAGCTACCCCAAAAGTAAGACTCCGTGGGAGAAATTTACCTTAACATAAGATGAAAGTCAACTTGACCCAGTAAAAACAACAACAACAATAACAAAAAACAACTTCAAAAGGAGAGAATCTGAATACAGTTTGGTGGTTCCCAGCACTTAGCTCTGTCTCCTGGCCCAACTTCCCAGCAATTCATCATCAAATTCCACGTCAAAATCACATCAAACCCCAGGTAGGATTATAAATAAATTATGAAAAGAGCTATTTCATTAAAAACTCGTTACAGCTTTGGGGTACAAAGCAGTGTTGTTTTGGCACCACCACAACTTCCTGCAATGTATATATATGTTCCACCTGACCGGGGAAGCTGTAATCCCTCAAATTTCACTTCAGAATGCCGTACAGCTTTGGAATCTCACAGGATTCCATCAGAGGTGATACCTGGAAAATGTGACACGTTTTTCCGGCAGACATGACCGTGGTGATGCTGTGATGACAGTACCTAGTAGACTTCAATATGGTTGGTGTAACAATGGCCTCCGCAGACACGACTGCAGTACTCAGCAGACGTGACAATGGTTCCTAGCAGACATGGTGACATCTCTGGTGCTCTGTGGATGAAGCGGGGCCCTCAGAAGCTGCTACAGTCTGAGGCTGGTTGACCCCAAGTGGCGCTGGGGCCCAAGAGTGTGGTATTTATTGGCCAGTGGTTGGAGGAAGAGAGGAAGGACATGGCTGACACCAGGGAGTGGCTGCTAGTATTTAGCTATGAACATGTGCAGTTCTAGTCCAAGGTATAGAAATTTGGGTATGAGGGAAGTGGGGAAGAGACTCTGAAGTGAGCTAGAGTGAAGAAAATGGGCAGGGAGGTATGACATATACGTCTCTTATCTGGGATCCCCATAAACATCAAATGAAGAGCTTCGTCTACGGCACTGTATTTCAGTGAGGAATTGGAGTGAGTGCTGCACCATAACCATAGAGCATTCACTACCCTGCCACTGACTGTCTCTGGGGAAGAACCTTAACCTCTTTGAACCTCAGCTTCTCATCTACAGGAAGGAGGGAAGAGAGTTGTACTCTAGAACCAAGATCCTTTCTATAATGGTTTTACTTCATCACTACCAGATTCAGATAAAGCCAAGGTCTCTTTAACACTCTTTTCCAGTTGAAATGTGTAACTCCCAAGGACTTGGAAATGTTACCATTTTGGTATGGAATCTTTTCATGGAAATATTACATCCTTTAAAGTAATTAACATGCAGTTCTCAACCTTAGAACATTATCCAAATTTAGATGAGAAAAGATGAAGGAAGGAAAAAGGTGTTACCCTGTCATATTTTTTCTTTTGGGCATGCAAATAAAGATTCAGTTAGGGGATGGGGAAAGTTTTAGTTTATTTAGTACCGAGTTGGTGGCAGCAAAAGCTAAGTTGGAGATGACTGTCTCAGGTATGGACTTCCCTGAGGTGATCCAGGTATCCAGGCTGCTTCCTTCCAGCCAAGGTAAATGATGCCCTTCTGGGGCTTGCGTGCTTGGTCACAAGTCAGAGACCTTCTATAGAGAGCTACAAGTCCCTGGGGGATAGGAGGGCACATTCTAAAGAGCTAAAGCTGGGGGTGCCTGGGTGGTTCAGTTGGTTAAGTGACCAGTTCTTGATTTTGGCTGAGGTCATGATCTCACAATTCATAGGATTGAGCCCTGTGTCAGACTCTGCACTGACAGCACAGAGCCTGCTCAGGATCCCTCTCTGTCTGCCTTTCTCTCTCTCTCTCTCTCCCTCTCTCTCTCTCTTTCTCTCTCTCTCTCTCTCTCTCTCTCTCCGTCTCTCTCTCTCTCTCTCTCTCTCTCTCTCTCAAATAATCATTTTAAAAATAAATAAATAAAGGGCTAAAGCTGGCCTCCCCTGGGGGATGGGGGTAGACAACTGGTACCTCTATGAGATGTAAGAGGGGAGGTGAATGGAGCTCATCCTCATGCCTTCTGGAACATTCCTCCCTCTGATAAAGAACCTCTAGTAATCATGTGTTTCACTGGAACAACACCATCCTCGTCCTCAGTAAGATGATTGCTGATTGTCGACATTCACGGAGAAGGTCCCTAGAGAGACCAGGTGTCACAAGGAAGACTGAAAGACTGGTTCCCAAGGGGAGTGTTCTTTTCGATGGTGGAAGTGCCAGAGACCAGGGTCTGGGATTTAGCCTTTGACGTATAGATACTCTTCTCTTGTCAGTGTGTGAAGGAGGCTGAAGAATAGTAAGTAGACTACCAGTATTGTCATGAAAATGCAAGGTCTCTTTTATGAGGTTGACATTTGCCTCGGCCTGGTAAGAACATTCTTAGACAAACTGCAAGGAAGCCAATTTAACAGAAAGTTGTCTGGCAAGCAACAAGGGTGCCGCTGGATGGGGTCAGCCTGTAATTACCTGATGCATCCATTTCCACCATGTGGCCTGCCTGCTTCTTGGACTTCTTGGTTGTGTTTGGAGCCAGGACAACCCTTCTGTGGACAGTACTCACATGTCCACTGCCAACATTTGCCTCACTGACTTCCTGTGCCACCATTTCCAAACTTCAGTGTATGACCAATTCCCTTTCTGACTGACACATTCTTTCCTTAATGTGTTAAAATCCTTCATCAGGGCAGGTCACACTGTAAGGTATGGCTTGCATACTGAGTTTACCCACGACACGTTCTCAGCTGACAAAAGGCTATTTCCTTTCAGAGCCTAATTCTTGAGGTCACCTTATTGTTGCCCTCCTCCCATAAAACACCTACACTGTGGTCTTAAAATATCATTTTGTTTTATTTCATTTCACTTTTATTTTCTGTGTTCTTTTGAATGTCTCCACTGATTTTTTGAGTGGGATTGCTCTGAGAAAGAATGTTATTTTTAGCATAAATTGAATCAAGGAAGATGAAATCTTAGAACAAATTCAACTGCCATAATCAACTTCATTATATCAAAGGAGGCCAGGTTCTTTCCTTGTTACAATTTCTTTTCCTTATTATTTACTTACTTACTAACTTATTTATTTATTTTTAATTTTTTTATTTAGAGCATGCACAAGTAGGGGAGAGGGGCAGAGGGAGAAAGAGAATCTTTTTTTTTTTCTGTTTATTTATTTTGAGAGAAAAAGAGCACATGCATAGGGGAGTGCCAGAGAGAGAGTCCCAAGCAAGCTCCACACTGTCAGTGCAGAGGTCAACGCAGGGCTCAATCCCACAACCCTGGGATCATGACCTGAGCCAAAATCAAGAGTCAGACACTCAACTGACTGAGTGCCCCTCCCTGGTACAATTTCTGTTTGAGAGATAAAACTGTTCATAAATGGTAAGATGAATATACATATATTATTGCATTTAAAATTACTACTAGCTTTAAAAGTTGGTCAATAAAAGTTGGTTCAAACAAAACCCTCCAAATGTTTATCTACACGCACAGACACACAAAGACACACACACACACAGATATCTGGTACAGATATAGGTAGGGAAATTGGTGACTGTAGGAGAATTGTTCATTGTGCTTTTCTCTTGACTTTTTTTGTAGGTTTTTAAACAGTCAAACTTTTAAATTTTGTAGGAAAAAGCAAAAACAAACAAATAAACACCACATTAGGCATAGCTGTAGCTACAAATTTTTAGGGAGGAGATTTTCTCCCCTACACAAGGGCCAAGATCAAGACAGGCAAGTCTCTGGGCTCTCCCTTCTGAACAGCGGCTTTATTTCTAATCTCTTACACAGAAGGTGTAACTTCTTGAGATCTTAGCTATATATGGAAGAGGGGGTCTTCTTTTAGACTTTTCACCCTAGGAAAGCCTTAGACTTTTTTAATCCCTTCAACCTATGAAGCTGATAAAACAGAGGTTCAATATCCCAGGGTTTATCAGATACTCTCAGGGTAAAAGCTGCCTTTGGTGCTTATCTACTATACAGGATTCAAGCTTTCACTTTATATTTGGCCACTACGGATTTCTAGATTTCTTGCAGCTCAGTAATTCACATAATTTGTAAAATATTTTTCACCCCAAAATTTCATGTTTTTAGTAGGAGGATCATTTAGGGCATCTTGTCCTATTAGACTAGTAGAAACAGAAGACTTCATGCAACAACATCTTAAATGAAATTTATTATTTTTCTTCCAATTTCTATAGAGATTAAAAAAGCAGTTAAAGCCACAAGCACATTTCAAAAAAATATTCCTTATATATTCCTTATATACCATTGTGATAAAGCCCCTGTTCTTAATACATAAATCTAGTATATTTACCTTTCAACTGCCAGTTGAAAATATAGTTGTCTCAACACAAAAAGGTACTCCATCAAGCCAGTCTTTTCCCCTAAGTTATGAAACTCATTTATTCAATTTATTGCAAAGTCATAATTCTGTACCAAAAAATATATGTATAAAGAGAGGCAAGATCATGAAAGAATACTTTCTCAGTAAGTCATAAACACCTTTCATAACAACAATGGAAATAGCCCTGTTGACAAGAGCACTACATCCCTTTTTTCATGCTTTATTTATTTGCTTCTATGAGAAGCGGACTACTAAAGCCAGTATCTCTCACATTTTCTTTTTTATTGTAATGGATTTTGGATGCTCTAGACCAAGCTGTTCTCTAGGATATCATACTTCCCTTAACAGAAGCCTCCACTTAAGAACCAGAGCGAACCTTTCCCTTGAAGAGCTGAGTAGGCTATCGTCAATCCCTCAGTTGCATGAACAGCAATCTCGATTGATGAATAAGAATATTTATTAAAGAAAATAAAGAAAGAACAGAAAAGCAGTATTATTTATTCTGCAAGAAGCAAATCTCGGAATACTAACATTCCATGATGTTCCACAGTCCCTGATTATAGTAGAATAATTACTCTCCAATGTCAGTTATGGGTTGTGGATGGAGGATATTTTTATTCTCAAACTTTTCTGGACCTGAACCAGCCCCCAAACTCTATTCTGATCTGTATGTTGGCCACCATATCTAGGTATCCTTGCACACAAATAGTTACTCAGGAGGGAGATTATTGTGTTTCTATATATAGCCTCCGCCTTGATTTTGGTGTTCAATTTTTTCCCTAAATTACCAATTAATTATGATTGTAGTCAGGGTAATTTCCCCTAAATCCTGCTGTCCTTTTCTTCTTTTTACAAGAGGGTTGGGTGCCCTTTCCCTAGGAGAATATGTTATGCTTGTTTAAAGATTGTCAAGGCAACTTACTGCTCCTCCATTTCCTCTCATTTAGGTTCTGGATAATAGATTAACTGACTCAATTACAAATCAAAATACTTGAACCTCATAAAAAAAAGATAACAAGGAAACAACTACTTGCCAGGCACTAGGTTACATGTTTATATTTATTCTTTCACTTATAGGGTGCTACTGGCATCTCCATTCACCTTACAACAGGTACCATTAGCATTTCATCTTAAGATGACTCTCCAGTCTAAGAAACAGAGCCATTAAATGGCTACCCAGGGAGGCACAGTGATGGAGTCAGGAACAAAACCAGGCAGTATGGCCGCAGAGCCTGCTGCAGTCCTAACCAGGACAGTACTCCTGCTTGTTTTCACCGATTCTTCTCAGAAATGTTTCAAATTCACACATCTGGGTGGTCAGCTTCAGGTCTCCAGAGTCAGAGCCCCAGACTAGGAATAAACAACCACTACTAATTGAAAGCCACAATATGTGAGGCACCATCCTCGAGCCGCCTCTCATACAACTCACAAGGTTGGTGTCATTCACATTTCCCAGTGATGAAAAGGAGACACGACTTGTCCCATAACAAGAGCTCAAGGGAATATTCCCAAGGCCATAGACCCAATAAGCACCTGAGCCCCATTTGTTTTCTCCATGCCACTTCCCCAGATTAGACCTACCATTCCTTCACAGGTCAGGGGTAGGTCATAATATACTCTGCTGGTGACTACACCATTTTGGCAATGGTCTTTAAAAGTGCAAAGAAAGAAACAGTAAATACTGGAAAACTGAGTTTTTTGGTTTCACATAATATTTTTATACAAATAAGTTAAATTAATAATAAGAAGTTCACTCTTATGGCCTCATTTTACTTAATTTGCCTGGGAAGCAGGGTTTAGGGGTTTTGTTTTTGTTTTTGTTTTTTGAGAGAGAGAGAGAGAGAGAGAGAGAGAGAGCGCACCAGTAGGGAGGGGCAGAGGGAGAGAGAGAATCTTAAGCAGGCTCCCCACTCAGTGTGGAGCCCTACTTGGGGCTCAATCTCAGAATCCCGGGATCATCACCTAAGTCAAAATGAAGAGTTGGGTGCTCAACCGATTGAGCCACCTAGGCGCTCCAGGAAGAAGGGTTTTATGCATTGATTCTCCCTAAGGCAGCACAGCAGAGTACCAGGATGCTGGGTCTGGCGTCAGAGACCTGAGTATGAGTCCATGCTCTGGCATTTCCTTGGGAAGGTTGCTCAACCTACTTGACCTTTAGTTTTCTAGTCTGTACAGTGGGAATTATAACCATCCTACCTATCTCACTTCGTTGTGAAGATTGGGATCTCATAAAAGAGATATTTAATGAGATATTAATGAGATATTTAAAGTTGATTACGATTATTGTGTGGGATACTAAGACTATTCCACGGAAAAAAGAAAAAGACGAGGGGTGTGTGTATATATGTGTGCTTATGCATATGCATGCACAAATATGCATATATGAATATACACACAAGTACTGTGTATAAGTAAGTTGTGCTATGCAAATGAAGATGAAAAAACTCATCACAATGTCACAGGACAAGCCCTGATAAAGCATGCTAAGTTAAGCCTACAAGCCCTCTGATTTCAGCTGCTTAAACTATCAGGTATATGGACAATGTTGAAAGACTGCTGCTTGAATCAAGGTAAGAGGAATAGTAGTCCTCAAAGGACCAGCACAAAGCTACATCTCCACTGGTGACTTCAGGGGCTGCCATGGAACACCCTAGCTCCCCCAGAGGACACGGGAATCGAGTTCTCACATAGGGGGTGAGGGGAGAAATGGAGGATAATGAAAGAGGAAAATATTATAAGGGGCATGAGACTCTCTGACAGGTTCTTTAAAAGGAATTGGCATTTAACGCCCCCAGACACAACAACCTTGTCCTTGAGGGACCCTTTGGTGCCTTCTCACATTTTCTTCCCAGCCCCCACTTCTCTTTTCTTTAAAAAAATTTTTTTTAACATTTATTCATTTTTGAGAGAGAGGGAGAGACAGAGTGCAAACAGGGGTGGGACAAAGAGAGAGGGAGACAAAGAATCCGAAGCAGGCTCCAAGCTCTGAGCTGTCAGCATAGAGCCCAACACAGGGCTGGAACTCAGGAACCGTGAGATCATGACCTGAGTCAAAGTCAGACGCTTAACCGGCTGAGCCACCAGGTGCCCCCTCTTTTCTTTTTCCCCAATTCCTGTGCTACTTTTGCTCAATTCTGGCACAACTTTTACTTTACTGAATTTGTCAGGTCTCTTTTCCTTTCCTGCTGGTCAATTTTTAAATGCAGCAGCCAAGATAATCAACATCACTAGCAATTATATCCATACTCAAAATTACTTCTGTAAAGGGACATGCCAAAGACCCATACGGAAATCTTTTTCTGAGCATTATGTAAGTTGAAATTTCATTTTTCACTGACATGTCTGAGGGAACACATACTATATACCAATAAAAGTGAATGGTCAAATGGAATAATAAAATATGTTTACAGTTCACGTTTCCCATAAAAGGAATCACATTTTCATTAGACAGACTTTTCCGGTCAGTGACCAACTCCCTCCCATTTCTCCTGAAACTGATAGAAAGCTGGCCCATTTTAATACCACTGGAAAAATACTGTACCTCAAAAGAGGAAGGAGAGGAACAGTAGATTTAATATTTATTAGTTTGTGGTACTAGGAAGCAAGATGAAACTCAAGCCCTGTGTCCCTCAACTCCTAGGTCTGAGTAGAGTCAGGAATGGAATATTATCAATAGGAGTCTACTAATATTTGCTTTTTCTTCCTTCTCACCCTTCTTTTTTTCCTACTTAATATTAAGCCTGACTTAATGGATAGGATTTTCAGAAAATGTGAGGCTAAAACAGGGCTTGGTAACTTTTTCTCTTGAGGGCAAGAGAGTAAACACTTGAGGCCTTTACAGGCTGTATTCACTCTGTCGCAACTGCTCAACTTTGCCACTGTGCCACAAAAGCAGCTACAGATGAGTGAACATGGCTGTGTTCCAATAAAACTTTATTTATAGCTTAAATTTTACATAATTTTTGTATGTCAGAAATAATACTCTTATTATTTAAAAACGTAAAAACTCTTCTTGACTTGCTGAGCCTACAAAAACAGATAATGGAGAGTAATCTGTGGAGCAGTTTGCCAATTCCTGGTCTAGAACTTCTCATATATTAAGGGTATTCTTTACATTAGACCCATTGAAATAGAAGTGATTTTTGTCTTTTTTTTTCCTTCCACTTTTTCCTACAATGGTTATTTTTTCCCACACCCTTCTTCCTTCTCTGATTTACCAGTACATCACTTTTCCTCTAGCTTCACTTATTTCTGAAACTCACAAAAGAATAAAGACCATTTGCCAAAGATCCCCCTGTAAGCACCTATCACTGTGGTGGGCGCTAACCAAGTGGAAGCCACAGAGTCTGTGGCTGACCATGTTGACATGGTCATTTATCCATTGTCCACTTTTTCTTCCTTCCTGGTACAATCTACTCTCACAATAGAGTCTGGACACTAGCCATCACTTGCCCACCCTTCCTGATAGACAAGACATGGATATGTCTGTGATCTACTCCTAGACAATAACACCTGAGACGTCTGGGTGCTCTTGGGAAAGGCTTTTTTTTTTTCCCACTGGAATAAGAGAGAAAGAGAGAGCAACACCAAGAGTGAGAAACAACAACAGAAGCCTCATTTTCTGCTTCCTACTTTTGGATGATGTCATGTAAAGATAAGTTGTTTGGAGCTGCAGCAGTGAACTTGCAACCATGAGGAAAGTCCAAAAGCTGATCTAGAGGCATAACATTGTTAATTCACTGAACTACCTCTGCAACTCTCTCTCCAGACTCCGTGTTATAGGAGAGACAGTAAACCCCTGGGATGGGAATTCTGTTACTGTCTTACACAGACAGGCTTCACTTTTGTGAAGCTGATATTAGAGGAGTGATGTGACAGATAAAATGAAAACTATTACAAGAGACACAAGATGGCAGAATAGTAAGGAAACCCTGGGCTTGTCTCTTTCCTTGAGCACAGTTAGGTCAACATCAAACCATTTTGAACACCTAGAAATCAATCTGAGGATTAATGAACGATCTGCATAATTTGAGGGAGAGAATATGGCAGCTTCTCTTAACAAGCAGACCAAAACATACCTAGAATATAGCTTCCTTTATTTGGTATTTTTAATTTTTATTTCATTCTATTATTGTCATTATTGTTTTTTCTTCCTCCAAAGTGACAAGATGGAGGAATTCACCTCAAGAGAAAGAATAGGAAGAAATGATGGCCAGGGATTTAATCATGCAGATATAAGTAAGACGTCTGAGCTAGAATTTAAAACGATTATAAGGATACTAGCTGGGCTTGAAAAAATCATGGAAGGTACCAGAGAATCCCTTTCTGCAGAGATAAAAGAACTAAAACCTAGTTAGGCCAAAATTAAAATTCCTATATCTGAGGGGCACCTGGATGGCTCAGTCAGTTTAGCACTCAACTCTTGATTTCAGCTCAGGTCATGATCTCAGGGTTGTGGGATTGAGCTCTGATTTGGGCTATAGGCTGACAGCCCAGAGCCTGCTTGAGATTCTCTCTCTTTCCCTCTCTCTCTGTCCCCTCCCCCCTGCTTACACTTACTCACTCTCTCAAAATAAATACATAAAGTTTTAAGTTTTTTTCAAAAAGCTATAACTGAGATGCAAACCCAAATGGAGGCCATAAAAACAAGGATGGATGAGGCAGAGGAGTTAATTAGCAATATAGAAGATAAAATTATGGGGAAAAAAGATGAAACTGAAAAGAAGAGGGAAACAGCAGTCAGGGATCACGAAGGCAGACTTAGGAAACTCAGCAACTTATCAAAACGTAACAATATTCATATCATAGGAGTCCCAGAAGATGAAAGAGATAAAAAGAGGCAGAAGGCATATGTGAGCGAATTACAGCTGAAAACTTCCCTAATCTGGGGAAGGACACAGACATCAAATACCAAGAAGCACAGAGAACTCCTATTAAATTCAACAAAAACCACCATCACCAAGACATATAGTCAAAAATCACAAAATACACAGACAAGGAAAGAATCCTGAAAGTAGCAAGGGGAAAAAATCCTTGATCTACAAGGGAAGACAGATCAGGTTCACAGCAGACCTGTCCACAGAAACTTGGCAGGGAAGAAAGGAGTGACAAGATATATTCAACATGCTGAATGGCAAAAATATGCAGCCAAGAGCACTCTATCCAGCAAGGCAGTCATTCAAAATAGAAGGACAGATAAAGAGTTTCCCAGACAAACAAAAATGAAAGAAGTTTGTGACCACTAAACCAGACATACAAGAAATTTTAAGGGGAACTCTTTGAGGGGAGAAAAAAAAAAGACCAAAAGCATCAAAGACTAGAAAGGACCAGAGAGCATCTTTAGAAACACAAACTCTACAGGTAACATAGTAGCACTAAATTCATATCTTTAAATAATCACTCTGAATGCAAATGGACTAAATGCTCCAATCAAAAGACATAAGGTATCAGAATGGATAAAACACAAAACAAAACAAGATTCATCTATATGCTGCCTGCAAGAGACTCATTTTAAACTTTTTAAAAATGTTTATTTATTTATTTTGAGGGAGAGCACACGAGGCACAGAGAGAGAGGGGGAGAAAGAGAATCCCAAGGGGACTCCATGCTATCAGTGCAGAGCCTGACACGGGACTCAATCTCACAAACCATGAGACGATGACCTAAGCTGAAATCCGGAGTTGGGTGCTTAACCAACTGAGCCACCCAGGTACTCAAAGAGACACATTTTAGACCCAAAGACACCTGCAGGTTGAAAAGAGATGGAGAACTATCTATCATGCTAATGGACATTAAAAGAAAGCTGGAGTAGCCAGTTTGTCATATGTCAACAAACTAAATTTAAATCAAAGACTGTGACAAGAAATGAAGAGAGCGTTATATTATAATTAATTAAAGACCTAACAATTGTAAATATTTATGCCCTCAACTTGGAAATGCTCAAATATGTAAATCAATTAATCATAAACATAAAGAAACTCATTGAAAATAATACAAAAATAGTTGGGGACTTTAACATCCCTGTTACAGCAATGGACATCACCTAAGCAAAAAATCAACAAGCAAACAGTAACTTTGAATGACACACTGGACTTAACAAATATATTCAGAACATTTCATCCTAAAGCAGCAGACTACACATTCTTTTTGAGTGCACGTGGAATATTCTCCAGAATAGATCACATACTGGATCACAAATCAGCCCTCAACAAGTACAAAAATATCAAGATTATACCATGCATATTTTTAGATCACAATGCTATGGAACTTGAAGTCAACCACAAGAAAAATTTTGTAAAGCCCTCAAATACATGGAGGTTGAAGAACATCCTACTAGAGAATGAATGGACTAACCAGGAAATTAAAGAAGAAATTTTTAAAACTACATAGGAGCAAATAAAAATGACAACATGACAGTCAAACACCTTTGGGATGCAGCAAAGGCAGTACTAGAAGGAAGTATATTGCAATTCAGGCCTATCTCAAGAAGAAAGAAAGGTCCCAAATATACAACCTAACCTTACACCTAAAGGAGCTAGAAAAGGAACATCAAATAAAGCCTAAAGCCAGCAGAAGAGAAATAATAAAGAATAGAGCAGAAATAATGATAAAGAAAACAAAAATAAAAACAGTAGAAGAGATCAATGAAACTAAGAACCGGTTCTTTGAAAGAATAAACAAAATTGATAAACCCCTAGCCAGACTTATCAAAAAGAAAAGAGAAATGACCCAAATATGTAAAATCATGAATGAAAGAGGAGAGATCACCACCAACACCACAGAAATACAAACCATTATAAGAGAATACTATGAAAAATCATATGCCAACAAACTGGACAATCTGGAAGAAACAGACAAACCCCTAGAAATTCACAAATTACCAAAACTGCAACAGGAAGAAATAGAAAATTTGAACAGACCCATAACCAGCAAAAAAATTGAATCAGTAATCAAAAATCTTCCAACAAACAAGAGTCCTGGGACAGATGGCTTTCCAGGAGAATTCTATGAGACATTTAAAGAAGAGCTAATACCTATTCTTCTCAAACTGTTCCAAAAATAGAAGTAAAACTACCAAAGTCATTCTATGAAGCTAGCATTACCTTGATTCCAAAACCAGACAAAATCCCACTAAAAAGAAGAATCACAGGCCCAGGCCAATATCCCTGATGAATATGGATGGAAAAATTCTCAACGAGATATTAGCAAATCAAATTCAACATTTCTTTAAAAGAATTATTCACTATGATCAAGTTGGATTTATTCCTGAGCTGCAGGGCTGGTTCAATATTTGCAAGTCAATCAACGTGATACACCACATTAATAAAAGAAAGGATAAGAACCATATGATCCTGTGAATAGATGCAGAAAAAGCATTTGACAAAATACAGCATCCATTCTTGATAAAAGTCTTCAACAAAGTAGGGGTAGATGGGACATACCTCAATATTATAAAGGCCATATAAAAAAGACCCACAGCTATATCCTCAATGGGGAAAACTAAGATCTATTCCCCTATGGTCAGGAACAAGACAAAGATGTCCACTCTCGCCATTACTGTTTAACACAGGGCTGAAGTCTTACCTTTGGCAATCAGACAACAAAAAGAAATAAAAGGCATCCAAATTGTCAAAGAAGAAGTCAAGCTGTCACTATTTGCAGACAGCCTGCAAATAGAAAATGTAGAAAACCCAAAAGACTCTAACAAAAAATTGATAGAACAAACACATGAATTCAGCAAAGTTGTGGGATATAAAATCAATGCATAGACATCTGTTGCATTTCTATACACCAGTAATGAAGCAGCAGGAAAAGAAATCAAAGAATCAATCCCATTTGCAATTGCACCAAAAACAATAATGAACTAGGAATAAACCTAACTAAAGAGGTGAAAGATCTATACTCTGAAAACGATAGAACACTTATGAAAGAAATTGAAGAAGACACAAATAAATGGAAAATAATCCCATGCTTATGGATTAGAAGAACAAGCATTGTTAAGATGTCTATACTATGCAATCTACACATTTAATGCATCCCTATCAAAATACCACCAGCATTTTTTGCAGAGCTAGAACAAACAATCCTAAAATCTGTATGGAAACTGAAAAGGCCCCAAATAACCAAAGCAATCCTAAAAAAAGGAAAACAAAACTGGGGGCATCATGATTCTGGATTTTAAGCTATGTTACAAAGCTTAACACACAAAGCTTGAGGTTAAAGAGGTTGCTGCCTGTGTTCTCCTCTAGGATTTTGATGGTTTCCGGTCTCACATTTAGGTCTTTCATCCATATTGAATTTATTTTTGTGTATGGTGTAAGAAAGCAGCCCATGTTCATTCTTCTGCATGTCACTGTCCAGTTTTCCCAGCACCATTTATTGAAGAGACTGTCTTTTTTCCATCGGATATTTTTTTCCTACTTTGTCGAAGATGAGTTGACCATATAGTTGTGGGTCCATTTCTGGGTTCTCTATTCTGTTCCTTGATCTATATGTCTGTTTTTGTGCCAGTACCATACTGTCTTGATGACCTTAGTCACAGCAACTTCTTACTAGACGCGTCACTGAAGGCAAGGGAAAGAAAAGCAAACATCAACTATTGGAACTTCATCAAGACAAAAAGCTTCTGCATAGTGAAGGAAACAACAAAATTAAAAGGTAGCCTATGGAATGGGAGAAGATAGTTACAAACGGCATATTAGATAAAGGGTTAGTATTCAAAATCTATAAAGAACTTATCAGACTCAACACCCAAAAAACAAATAACCCAGTTATGAAATGGGCGGAAAAAAGGAATAGATACTTTTCCAAAGAAGACATCCAGATTGCTAACAGACACATAAAAAGATGTTCAACGTCACTCATTCTCAGAGAAATACAAATCAAAACCACCATGAGGGGCCCCTGGTGGCTTAGTTGGTTAAGCATCCAACTTTGGCTCAGGTCAAGATCTCATGGTTTGTGAGTTCAAGCCCCACATTGCACTCTGCACCGTTGGTGTGGAGTCCTTGGAATTTTGTCTCTCCCTCTCTTTCTGCCCCTTCCCCACTTGTGCACACACTCTCTCGAAATAAATAAATAAACTTAAAAAATAAAATAAAATGCTAACATTCCTTGAAAGAAAATAATAAACCACAATGAGATACCACCTTACACCTTTCCAAACAGCTAAAATTAACAATGCAAGAAATAACAGGTGTTGGCAAAGATGCAGAGAAATGGGAACCCTTTTGGACTGTTGGTGGGAATGCAAACTGGTGCAGCCACTCTGGAGAATAGTATAGAGGTACCTCAAAGAAACAAAATTAGAGCTACTCTACAATCCAGCGATTGCACTATTAGGTATTTACCCAAAGGTTACAAAAATAAAGATTTGAAAGGGCACATGCACCCCAATGTGTACAGTAGCATTATCAATAATAGCCAAACTATGGAGAGAGCCAAATGTCCATTGACTGATGAATTGATAAAGAAGATGCAGTATATACATATACAATGGAATATTACTCAGCCATCAAAAAGAATGAAATCTTGCCATTTGCAATGACATGCGTGAAGTTAGAATATATTATGCTAAGTAAAATAAGTCAATCAGAGAAAGACAAATACCATATTATTTCACTTATATGTTGAATTTAAGAACAAAACAGATGAACATATGGAAAGGGGTGGGGAGAGAAGAAAGAGAAACAAACCACAAGAGACTCTTAATGAAAGAGAAACAACTATGGGTTGATGGAGGGAGATGGGTGGGAGACAGGTTAGATGTGTGATGGGTACTAAAGAGAACACTTATTGTGACGAGGAATGGGTGTCATATGTCAGTGACCAATCACTGAATTCTATTCTTGAAACCAACATTGCATTGTATGTTAACTAAAATTTAAATGAAAAGAAAATATAAGATATAAAATTTCCTAGACCAATACGTGATACTAGTTATACTTTTAGTGTCCCTCGATTAAGAAAAATGATATATCAAAGACTCCCTCCCTGGCAAGAGCTTTCTTCAAAATACATGAAAATATGTTCACACCTCTCCCAATGGTTACTGCGCTATCTCCACCTTCCACTACACAGGCAAGCTTTTTCAAAGTTATCTTACTTTTATTATTACCCTTACTATCTCCAGTTCCTATTCTGTGGTCCTCACTCCTTGATGGCATTACTCCACCTTCCTTTCACTCACACTACTCCATCAAGCTGCTTTAACAGTATCACCGCTGACTTCTGGGTTGATGAACCCAAGTGCGGTCACTTAGTCCTTACCTTGCTTGACCTCTCCAAAGTGCTGATACTGTTTACCATGCCTCCCTGACACCACACTTTCCCTAGCTTCTTTTACATCTTCCTCCCTTTATTGCTGGTTTCTCCTTTTCTACTGGCTCTGAAGTGTAGTGTTCATCAGCGGTTTTTTCCTGATCTTACACTTTTCTTAGGGAGTCTCATCTACATCTATGGCTTCTATAGGTACCTATGTTATACCTAGAAATTTATGGTGTCCAGCCCGACTCTCCCCTAGTTACATACCCATGGAATTAAATGTCTAATGGGACAGCTCCATTTGAACATCTTGAAGGTGCTTCACCTCAATATGGCCAAGCCAATACATCACCTACCTGTCATATCTTGGTGGATAGCACTACAGTTCACCAATCTGCCAAGGTCAGAACCCCAGATATTGTCTTGATGTGTCCCTTCATGCCCTTGCATGTAACATGCATTTCTTGTTTGCAATGTTCTTCCCTTACTTTGTCATATGGAGATTCTCATCCTTGATGACCCAAATGAAAAGCCAGCTCTTCTAGGAAGTCTTTTCTAATTCTAACTACAAGTTACTTTCTCGTAAGGATTTCTTAGGACACATGTCTATTATAACCCTTATTGGATTACTTACATCATCTGGTTTTCTTAGTAAACCATGAGCTCAAGAACTATGTTTTATTCATCTTTGTATGGCCATTGTCTAATATCATGCTGGGCACATTCTAGAAGACTCTCAATAAATATTTGTTGAGTATATTAAGTGATGGACACATAGTAAATAATTGTCGCTAAGCTGATCATATTAATGAGAAGATATTCTCTCTAATTAAGATTTCATACCTGATAGGTAACTATTCTTTCTAGTTTAACACTTTAGTCACTGATTGGATAGCAACACCAACATAATTTTAGATTTTGGAATTGGAAAAATTGTGTATATCTGATTCAACTCTTTATGAACTCATTAAGGCTCATTTGTAATTAGCAATACCATTTTTCCTGTTGATAGTTAACTAAGATCCTTTATATGTTCATTCTTTTAGTTAGGTTAAAACATGTCCCCAGGAATTCAAGTGATACTATTTGTGTGCTTACAAACCTTTATTTTTCCATAGATAAACTTCAATTCAAATCAAATTATCCCCAATTCTAAACCCCTGACATCCAAATGAACGGAATTTTAGTATTTATTGCGAATTTTCTTTATGTCCTATTATTTCATTGCACTTTGTATATTTTCTTAGGAGGTATATTTAGACATCTGGCATTAACTTGGGTATTGTCCTGGTACAATAATCATTGTCCTCACTTGACATTGCAGGCACTACCGTGTAGATGAATTAATGTATTGTTTAATGAAGAAGAGAAGTTACTTTAAGGAATGCTAGTTTCAAAACTCTCCCTGGGCAGTTGGGTAGCTATAGTTATTTGTAATAAATGTCCGTACAACTGCATTTTTCCAAGAAATTTTCACACGGTATTTAGTAAACTATATTAAAGAAGCTTAATGAGAGGTTTTTCTAATAGTCTACTTAGACTCTTAGTGAGAATGAAAATGAGTGATTTTACACATTTCTTGTTTGCTTCACTAATCTTCAGTGCCTAAATTACTATCTTTTAATTTCTGGGGGGAAAAAAGCTTTTTGCTTTTAACTGCACACTAATTGAAAGCCCCCTACTTAATTTACAGGCCCTTATTTGTGCTAACGAGTTTCTAGAGAAGCTGTTTTCCTGTCACTTAATCAAGTACCTTCCTTTGTTATTAACATTAAACTACATAGTAACCCAAAGTCTGCATTTTTTTGTGTTGTGGCATAAATGTTATCACACATTAGAGTGTAAACTATATTCCCTTTAAACCATCTTTATTTTATTATATGTTTTTAGAGAGAGAGAGCAAGGGAGGGGCAGAGAGAGGGGGAGACAGAATCCTAAGCAGGCTCCACACTCAGCACAGACCTTGACGCGGGGCTCCATCTCATAACCACGAGATCATGACCTCAGCTGAAATCAAGATTCAGGTGGTTAACTGACTGAGCCACCCAGGCACCCCTAAATCTTCTTTACATGTTAGTAATTATATCCCATCTCTATTCCCTTCAAGAATCCTTAAAGGGAAATACTTTTCTAGAAAACTTGACATAACTAAAGATAACCCTATTCGAATATCAATTAAGAAATATGTGCACATATTTCTACGTAACTTCGATTTAGTTGTGCCAAATAGCGGTGTTTAACATGAGTAACTTCTCGCACTTCTGAAGAACAGAAGGAGTAGGAGCAGGATGGCTATCCCCACACCCACAATGAGGCTTGGATGATGAGACTGATGACGATGCCACGCCTGTAGCAAAAGGGTTTGGAAAAGTTTATTACCCACATAATGAGGCTTTCCGGCAAGAGAAGGATGGGCTCCCAAGCTTGTGTGACGATGGCTTGGGAAAGCAGGGAAAGGAGATGGTTTGGGGATTTTCGTGGCGGTTAGGGGGTGAGGCTGGGGTGAGGGTTCCTGGGCATAGTCTAGGGCTTGCACAGTTGGAACTTCCTGCCAGCACCAAAGGAAGGAGCACCCAGGCTTTCTTATCAGCTTGCTCAGATGTGGGGCTGAGGGGAAGGGGAGTGGCAGACATTGAAAGCTGTGAGCAAACATAAAAAATGGAGTTATACTCTGTATTAAACAGTTGTAAATGGAAGGACATCTAGTATATCAGTTACCTACTGTCACTTCTACAATATCAGTTACATAACAATCCTAAAATCTTAATGACATACAAAAATAAACATTTATTCTCCTGTCTGGAGGCAGCTAGACAACTGTGCTGATCTGGCCTGAACTCACTCGCCTGTTTGAGTCAGCCGTCAGCTAATCTCAGGTGGCTTTGCCTAGGAGGACTGTGGTGACTCGTCTCTGCTCCACGTCTGTCATCCTCCAACAAGCTGGCACAGCCCTGCAGTCACAGCGAAGGCAGAAGGGAAAGAGTAAGCAAGCGCAATCATACAAATACTTTTTAAGCTTCTGAAAGTGGCGTATTTCCTAAAATCTATTGACCAAGGAAGTTACATGACCAAGCCTAGAATCATAGTGGGAAGGCAAAAGATGTGTAGATGGAAGAGCAAAGAACTGGGACAATTTTCGCAAACCCCCGCACAAATGGATTACTAACATATCTTAACCTACTTGGTTGAGAGAATGAAAGTCAATTCGCTGAGCTATTCAGCAGTAGGTGCTGGGCACTGTATTTGGAATTGGGGCTACAAAAATAAATGAGATAGTGTTAAGGAGCTCACAGTCTGATACTGGGGAAAAATAAATAAACAATACATTATTAAAATAAACTAAAATTCAGTGAGATAAGTGCAACAACAGATATTTTAATGTGGTGGCACAGAAAAGAAACTGATGAACAAATCAGGAAACTAAAGATGCTGGCGAGGATGTGGCGAAATAGGCACCCTCTTGCACCGTTGGTGGGAATGCAAACTGGTGCAGCCGCTCTGGAGAACTGTGTGGAGGTTCCTCAAAAAAATGAAAATAGAACTACCCTATGACCCAGCAATAGCACTGCTAGGAATCTACCCAAGAGACACAGGAATGCTGATGCACAGGGGCACGTGTACCCCGATGTTCACAGCAGCACTTTCGACAATAAGCCAAATCATGGAAAGAGACGAAGTGCCCATCAACTGACGAATGGATAAGAAGATGTGGTATATATACACACAATGGACTACTACGTGGCAATGAGAAAGAATGAAATCTGGCCCTGTGTGGCCACATGGATGGAACTGGAGGGTATTATGCTGAGTGAAATAAGTCAGGCAGAGAAAGACAGATACCATATGTTTCCACGCATAGGTGGACTTTGCAAGACTTAACAGAAAACCAGGGAGGAGGGGACGGAAAAAAGCCACAGAGAGGGAGGGAGACAAAACATAAGAGACTCTTGAATACTAAGAACAAACTGAGGGTTAAGGGGGGTATGGGAGGGGGGAGAGTGGGTGACAGGCACTGAGCAGGGCATGGGTTGGGATGAGCAGTGGGTGTTCTTGTATGAAAACCAATCGGACAATAAAAAATTATTTAAAAAAATAAATAAAAAGCATAAAATAGTAAAAAAAAAAAAAAGAAAAAAGAAACTGATTAAGTCTTTAACTTCCGTTAATATAGATTTCTTAGCCAATTTAATGGATTTTATTGTCATTAAATCTTCTTTTGGTTCTTCTCCTCCTTCTTTATGAAAGACATAAAGAAAAAGCTTCTCCAGTGAATGGCTTCATAAACATTCAGGCTCTTTAGAAGCAAAACTAGATTGTAAAGAACGCTGGGCTCGCAGAATTGTGATCCATTACCCTTAATAGTCATCCAGTTTCAACCAAAATTTATTGTGTGCCTACCTGGGCAAGCTATTTGGCTGGGCATTTCCTAACGATTGGGGTCGCCTTGCAAACAGACGAAATGAAGATGACTAAAAAATAAAATCTGCCTCCAAATAACTTACAGTCATTGCGGAAGTCCACTGTAGAAGAAACACATGGGCAAAGCTGTCCTGCCTTCAGCAGAAGTTGGCCACCTGGAGGCTGCTCTCACCCGGGCCACTACTGAGGTCATTTTGAAGATGTGAAGATTCTTCAATCGTGTCATTGGTGGATAGTCACATTGCTAGAAACAGGTTCCCTTGTTCTCTACAGCGCACTCTCATATGTAGATAAGTGGTACCCCATTCCATAGAATGGTGTTAGTGTAATGGCATTAAGTGAAACCCCGAGCTGACCTCAAATAGAAGCGATAGCCTAGGACAGCTTGCAAATCTCCAGGTCACCAGCTGTGGCCGGAATCATACTAGGTGAGGGGTTATTCTAGCACAGTTTGAAAATAAGACGATGAGTTCATCTTCCAGCTGGTGGCAGATAGCTTGTTAAACTTCCACATGAAATTCTGTGAGGCATGAAGATAGGGATACAGACTCTTGGCTGGATCTTCTCCGTTAGTCAAGAGTTTCTAACAGGGAAACATTTTGCCATTGTTCTGAAATATCTTATCCTCTAGTTCATCCACATTATTCTAGGGGGCTTCGCCTGGGAGAAAGACGAATTCCTTATGCTTCTTCCCTCTGTTTCAGTACGCTCCCTGCTCCCATACCTTCATACTGTCACATGGAATCTTTTTGGAGGACGGAACAGAAGTGGGCAGGCAAGAGCGTTTCCAAACTAGACTGAAAATAAAATCTCCAGAAAGCACCGCCGTCCTATAAATGGTTCTATCCGAATTGATTCCTTGGGATGTGTTTTATTTCCATTAAAAACTCAAAACTTTCAAACGTTCGCTGTTCGTGTCTCAAAACTTGATGGGAAAGATATTCAACATTTGAGGTATTCAAGAAAAGCTTGAAGCAATAAAAGAAACCAGTTGCTGTCTGGAGCGGTTTAGGAGGAAGGAGAGTCTTCAGGGTTCCTTCTCAAGGGAACCTACCACGGGCCTCGGGCGTTACAAAGCCTCTCCAAGCGCGGTTCTTTTTAGAAAACAAAAGGAGTAAAGGAGGTAGGGGGACAGGGTCACTTCCTCTGTGAGCTCCCTTCTCCTTCATCTCTCCCCCGTCCTGTGTCCCTGCCGCAGCCCTGGCTTCCCCCCACCCTCGCCCGCCCTGGTCCCGCTTGACCAAAGCGCCTTCCCTCGCCGTACGCAGGCCGTCCCTCTCCCCCACCCCCGCCCACGCTCCCGGCTCCCCGCTCCGGCCGCCCCCTCTCTTCCCGGCGAACCGGCTTCCCCGCCGAGGGGGCCGCCCCGGCCTCGGCCCTCCCCCGGCCCGGCCAGACCATAAAGAGCCCGGCGGCCGCCGCGAAGTTAGCAGCTAGCGCGCTCAGCTCTGCGCCGCGCCGGGACCCGAGCGCCGCCCCCGACGGCAACCGCGGACGCCGCGCGCCGCGCACCCTGCACCTGCGCCGCCCGCCGGCGCCGACGGAGGGATAGAGCGCAGCTGGGGACACCGAGGCACGGCCACGCCGCTTCGCTCGCGGGCGTCCTCGGCTGCAGGAAGAGCCAATATGCCGGCCCCGCGCGGAGCCGCCTTCCTCCTGCTGCACCTGGCCCTGCAGCCGTGGCTAGGGTCCGGCGCCCAGGCCACCCCCCAGGGTAAGTGGGCTCGCGCCGGGGCGAGGGCGACGAGCCCCGGGTTCCTCCTTCGCGCTCCGCTTGGACGGCGGGAGGGACCAGCTCCGCGCGCGCTGCGCGGCCCTTGGCTCTCGGGGGCCTCCCTCGATACTTCTCTGACCCTCTGGGGTCCGAGCCCCAGCCTTTTGTGATTGGAAGTGGCGATTCGAGCACGGCATTTTCTGAGAGTCGATTCATCAGCCATGAGCCCAGTTCCCTAAACAACAGCTTAGGGGATTCGAAACTTCTTTTCAGTCCATGCAAAGAAGTGGAGTTCATTTCGGAGCTCAGCACAGGGCGCTAGACCTCTAACAAATCCTGAAATCCAGGTTCTATCCCCTGCGGTTCGCTCTGACCCGCCATCCCCTAAGGCTTTGCCCCCTAAACCCTCCGACCCAGCGGGAGCCACGTTCCCGAGAAAGGCTCACACAACTCTGCGCTATTTGCCCCGCGACTCGCTCTTTTCTGCGCTGTTTGGACCCCAAAACCACCTTTGGGAGTCAGCGTGATCTCTTGATTCCGGAGATAAATAGAGCTGCAAGGCCTAAGAGGTCGGTGTTTCTCTTCTAAAGATAAATATTCGATAAATACTTTGAAAAGACAGCTGAATAATCTTCTGTGTGAGATGGGGTGAAATTAACCATTGGGCAGAACGCACTTAAGCTTAAACTGATTTATTTTATTTATTTTTTGTGTGCAAGACGGCCAAAAGGAAGAAATTATTTAAGCAAGCAAAGATGTTAGGCCTCTCACTGGCTATCCAGTGATGACCTTCACCTGTTGACTTATTACTGCGGCATGAAATAAAGCTGGAAGGAGTCACACCGGTTGAAGTAGAAGTTGCTCTTCCTCACATAGCCAGGGTGAAGCATGCCTCTGAGGGAAGTCTCCAATTCCTTCCCCTCTCAATCCAGTAATAACCCATTTAACCTTTCATTTCAAACCAAAAAGCTCCTTTTGATTTCAGACCAGGCAACCAGAGTAGTGGTTTCAGGGGGTACATAATGATACACTGCATTTAGTTAGCCTTGAAATATTTGAAACACTGTAGTCTGTATTTATTCATCGTGACCTCTCTTCGAGGAAGGTAAGAAAGAAAGCTTTTTTTTTTTTTAATTGAAGTGTAATTGGCACAGAAGGATATATCCATTTCAGGTGAACAACAAACATAATGATTCCAAAATTACATACATTGTGAAATGATCACTACAATAAACCTGGTTAACATCTGTCACCATACGCCATTACAAAAAAAAAAAATTGTTTTCTATGATGAAAACTTTTGAGGTCTTTTCTCTTAGCAACTTTCAAATATGGAATACTGTATTATGAACTATAATCAGTATGCGGTACTTTAAATCCCCGTGACATATGTGTTTTACACATATTTGTGTTTTACACAAATAGCAAGATTTCATTCCTTTTTATGGTTAAATAATATTTCTTTCCACGTCTTCTTGATCCATTCATCTATTAATGGACACTGTGATTGTTTCCGTATGTTGACTGTTGTACGTAATGGTGCAGTAAACATCAACCTGTATATATCTTTTCGAATTAGTGTTTTTAGGGTTTTTGGATCAATACTCAGAAGTGGAATTGCTGGATCATAGGTATTTCTATTTTTTGTTTTTTGAGGATCTGCCTTACTGTTTTCCATAGTGGTTGCACCCATTTACATTCCCAGCAACTGTACACTAGGGTTCCCTTCTCTCCACATCCTTGCCAACACTTCTATGTCTCTTGGATGATGACCATTCCAACAGGTGTGAGGTGATGACGTGGTTTTAACTGCCCCGATGACTGATGTTGAATATCTTCTCTTGTGCCTGTTGGCCATCTGGATGTCTTTTTGATATAATTTATTGTCAGTTTAGCTAAATACAGTGATACAGTATGCTCTTTGTTTTGAGAGTAGATTCCCATGATTCATCGCTTACATACACCAGCCGGTGCTCCTCTGTATGTCTTCTTTTTTTTTTTTTTTAATTTTTTTTAATGTTTATTTATTTTTGAGAGTCAGAGAGACAGAGCGTGAGCAGAGGAAGGGCAGAGAGAGAGGCAGACACAGAATCTGAAGCAGGCTCCAGGCTCCGAGCCATCAGCACAGAGCCCGATGCGGGGCTCGAACTCACAGACAGCAAGATCATGACCTGAGTTGAAGTCGGCCGCCCAACTGACTGAGCCACCCAGGCGCCCCTGTATGTCTTCTTTGGAAAAAAAAAATCTGTTCAGATCTTGTGCCCACTTAAAAATCAGATTTTTTTTTTTTTTTTTTTGCTATTGAGTTGTAGGAGTTCTTTATATAGTTTGTATATTAACCCCTTATCAGATATGATTTGTAAAGCTGGTTAACATCAGTCACCATGCGCCATTACAAAAAAAAATATTTTCTGTGATGAAAACTTCTGGGGTCTTCTAGCACCTTTCAACTCTCATTCAAGTACGTTGTCTTTTCATTTTGTTGATGGTTTCTTTTGCTGTTCAGAAGCTTTTTAGTTTGATGGGGACCTACTTGTTTATTTTTGCTTCTGCTATCTTTGCTTTTTGGTGATAGAAAGGAAGCTTTTCGGGTACCTCAGTTGGTTAAGTGTCTGACTTTGGCTCAGGTCACAATCTCGCGGTTTGTGAGTTCAAGCCCCACATCGGGCTCTCTGCTGCCAGCGCGGAGCCCACTTCTGATCCTCTGTCTCCCTCATTCTTTCTGTCCCTTCTCCACTCAAAAGTAAATGAACATTGAAAAAAAAGGAAGCTTTTCAGCACAGTTAGAAAGTTTTCTGATTGCAGGTAGGATTTGGCAGTTTTGAATTTAGGGGTTAATATTTTCTGTTGTAAGAATTACTGACCTGTGAACACACAGCTTCATGGCGTGCTGCAGGTATGAATTTTTTTGCTTCTTGGATCTGCCGGTGTTCTATGACTCAGAGTCAGGCTCTATTACCTAAATTATCTGGTTAATTTAGTTGCCGTAGATGATCAGATTAAATCAAGTGTCTGGTAGGTTCTTTTATTGAGTTAATTAGTCTTATCATCAGCAGCTCATCTGAATAATTTGCTTGTATCCTTTCTCCTCTGAGCTGCCTTGCTAGTCTTAATAGTATGTATTCAATTTTCATACCATGGTAGTTGGGCTGATTGGTAGTAGTAATTTCACCTCTAACACTAGAAGGTTGTGCTTAGATCCTGGCACTATTACTAAAATGTAATAACATTAATAGAAAATCATTGCGTCTCATTTCCCTTTCAAAACACTCTCCAAACGCATTCCTAACTAATCCCAAGTCTGCCTCCTGAGAGAGAAGCCAATGGATTAGATGAACCTTGCAGATGGAAATAGGGTAAATTTAGCTTGAGCTAAATCATGAGCATAATCACAGTCAAAGCAAGAATCCAGAATAGCTAGAGTTTAGTGTTGAATGCAGTTCCCATACCTTAAACACTCATCGGCAGATGCCTTGTCCCGAATGGAACTTTGAGATATATTGTCTCATTTCCCTTTGCTCTTACTGGTGGAAATGTAAAGCTTGTAATTTCCAGTACTTCTAGAATTAAATTCATTATTTTGTAAGGTTCTAAGTACAAGGGAAAGAAACCATACACATTCAGTATAAAGACAGATTGTCATGGGGTCATGTTATATGTATAGTTTTATGATTTTTTCAATTCTTTGTATCACAAACATCTTCCGTGTCTGTAAGGATTCAGCTGCATTACCTGTTTTGATAAATAATATTCCACTTTTTGGAGGGTCTATAGTTTATTGATCCAGGGCTCTAATAAAGGCTGCTTAAGTTGCACCCAGTGTTTTGATACTAACTTCTATCTTAGCAACTTTCAAATATGGGATCTTTCTTCTTGTCCTTTGGCTAAGAACAGTTGATGTTTTCATAACAAATGCTATCCTAACAGGGCTTTGGTTTCTCACCTCTTCCAGTGAGATTTTCTCATAATTCCTTCCTAAATAAGGAATTCAAGAATTTCCACTGGTAATGGGTATCTTTGGGTATCCTTGTATTTTTTTTTCCCAATTAGATGGTGAGAATAATATCTCGTTGTTCAAATTAGCAATTCCTTCATCATTAGTGAGGCATATAAACTTTTATGTGTGTGTGGGTGTGTGTATACCACAGCCTGCAGGAACTTCAGTCTCTAAAGCTGTTTTCTAGATACAGTAATGTGTACACACACATGCACACATACACGCATACACAGGTACTTATTTGCCATTGTAACTCTTCTGTAAATTGCGTTTTCATGTTCTGTGTCCATTTTTCTGTTGCTTATTTTATTGATTTGTAAGAGCTCTTTATAAATTAGGGATACTATTACCGTTTTCATAACCAGATTATTGTATCTAGAAAACAACTTTAGAGGCTGAAGTTCCTGCAGGCTTTGGAGTTGTTAAAACAATATTTCTATAAACCAACAGAAATACTAAGTAACGTGTAGTGAGTATTACCCATTTGACCTTTGCTTTTTAAATAACTCTGGACGTATACTCATGCAGCTCTCAGAAATAGTACAAATATGTATATATATCTATATATTTGTAGAAAGATAGACATAGAATATAGATAGATAAAAATAGGAGTGCAGATTCTAGTTTTTTATAGACCAACTCTATCAGTCAGCTTACGCTTGAGAAAGAGAAACCCCACTGTTTCGTTTTTCATCAAAATTTCTTTCAAGTAAGCCCAACATCCAATGTGGGGCTTGAACTTACAACCCTGAGATGTAGAGTCTCCTGCTCTGCTGACAGCCATCCAGGCACCTCTGCATCAAGACTTTTAACAGAGAAATAATAGAGAACTATATATGCACAAAGGGAATGCTTGGGTCTCACAAAGACAGCAAATCGGGTGCTGACACCCTGGGTCCCACCACATCCATGCTTTGTGCTGCATGCCCGGTATCATTCATTTATCACTGACCAGGAAACTCCAGTCGGCTCTGGTCCAGGGCGTGCATGAGAACCCTAAGGCAGACATTTACTACTTGGGGACACAAGGGAAACGATGACTTGCGTGCTCTCACCTGTCTCCCTTGTACTGTAAGCCTTTAGTGCTTTTCCTTAGCAGACTTTTTCAGAGCCACTTCTCGGGCCAAATGTAGTTGACAGTTTGCAAATTTAGTCTTCTCTTGGGAGTTCATTCATAGTGATGAAGATTATGCTGTATTTTTTTCTGGTTCAGATGTCCAGCCACTATAAGGATGATGAGGAAGAACGGGTGAGTTGAGCACTAGCAGTGGTAACAGTGTCCATTTACATTACTTACATCTTACGGTCAAAATGCATCCCCTCAAAAAATATGTTTGTCCCAAACTTCTTTCACTGATTATGCCTTTCTCCCCATTCTCCCTAGTCTTTGACCTTCTCCCATCTCCCAGCCAGAGACTGAACCCAGCTGTTCTGCAGCCAGTGCTGACAGACCCCACCTTGAATGAGGTCTATGTGATCTCCACCTTCAAGCTGCAGTCTAAAAGTTCATCCACCATCTTGGGCCTTTACTCTTCAGTTGACGGCAGCAAATACTTTGAATTCACGGTGATGGGACGCTTAAACAAAGGTAAGCACGTTTGCAGAAATCATTTTCCTAAGAACTTCTTTTCCTATCCAGCATTTGAGATCTTCTTGCCTTTAGATGGTTCCCTCCTACAATTTTGTTCTCCTCCACCTTTCATGTCCGTTTTCAGTACCAAATTCTTCTAATCCTACATTGATCTCTCTGGGGAGGGTGAGTTGATATTTGGAGAGAGAATGAAGAATTCTTTGTGGCCAAAAACACCCTATGACATGGTCCCATCCCCCTGGTATTCCATATCCAGTTTGGGAACGGACAGGACCCAGGACCCTTAGGCCACTGATTTAGTTCAAGCTGTTAAAAATACCGTAGACTGGGTGGCTCAAACCATACACCTGTATTTCTGACAGTGCTGGAGGCTGAGAAGTCCAAGACCAAAGTGCCAGCAGATCTTGTTCATGGAGAGAGCCTGGGTCCTGCTACCTTCTCCCCATGTCCTCATGTGACCTCTCTTCCGTGTGTGCCAGCGGGAGGGAGCAAGCTCTCCGTCTCCCTTTCCTTATAAGGACACTAATGCCATCTCGAGGGTCCCACCCTCTTGACCTAATTTAAACCTAATTACTTCCCAAAGGCCCCCTTCCTAAGACCACCGCACTGGGGGTTAGAGCTTCGACTTCAGAATCTGGGGGGAAGGAGGGAACATTCAGCCTCTAACCGCCACCCACACCACTCCTCTGTTCCCTTGCAAGCGTGTGGCTTAGCAGACCTCACGCCCAGCTCTGCAAGCACCTCCCTGGACTTGATGGAAAGAACATGCCTCAGTCAGTAGAATTCAATGAAGGACTCTCTCTTTCCACCTGTTTCATCCCAGTTTACACAGGTGTGTCATCTCTTTGGTTGCTTGCTGTCAAATGTTTCACTGTCAAAGTGAGTTACTACAAATACTAAGAAATGATTCTCAGAGAAACGGGTCACTATGTTTTCATCTCCTTCCCCTCTGCCTGTGCCCTGGGGACAACACCTGTTCCTCCTTATTGAGGAATGTGACAGATCTGTGTTCCTGCTGCTGCATGCTTTTAATAAAAAAGGTGGGGGGGGACTCGTCCTTCTGCCTAGATTTTGTATTTATTTGACTCGTCCTTCTGGCTAGATTTTGTATTTATTTCAGTTTGCTTTACTTGGAGTGCTTCAGACTCTTTATCAGATTCTAATGGTGATTGAATACTTAAATTTTCAAATATTAGGAGCTGAGAGAAATTCCTGATTCTCAGCTTTCATAGGACTACAGAGTTAAAAGCAAGAGGGAATGGGATTTTAACTCCTTTTCTGTCAAGTCCCAACCACCTGCCTCCTCCCTCCCTCCCCCCCCACTCATGTGTGCTCTCTGTCTGCACCTCAGGCCTCTCAAGGGCTGCGTTGAGGTCTCAAATAGTGAAGGGAGTCTCGGGACATGGCTCAGCAGATAGTCTAACCATTCCTGCCCCCTTTGCCCCATCTGCACCCCTGGTGGGAGGGAACCTCACCGATCTCCCTGCCTGGAATCAGGCAGCCCCATTGGCCTCACATCCCTGAGAGGACTGCTCATGCTCTAACAGCCTGGACTACTCAGTTTGTGATCTGTGAAAACCACCCTTACTGGTCTTTAGATCAGTAGCTTCTCACCCAACTGTGTATTTTAGATGCATTGGAAGATTTTCGTTTAGCTCGCTCAGCTTGGTGACTAAAGGCCCCTCTGTGGAGTGAAAAGCTCGGCTCCTAGCTTTTCGCCCTCACTGAATCTCCCCCTCCATTTCAAAATTGGCCACTATGTGTGAGCCCGTTTAAAAAGTCTGTGTTGCCTGGAAACACAAGGCAGCAAGTTCCCAGGAGCTGATGCTTTCTGTCGACTCTATATGGGCAGAGGGCACGCTAGGTGGCAAGATGGAGCAGTGAAGGTGTTTTTAGCATTGCCTTTGAACAAACACCTGTCATGTGATTCAGCTGTAAACCCCAGCTGATCTCCGCCTTGGAGAAGACTAAAGGTTTGACAAACACCTCTCCACCCTCTAAGCTGTTAGAGGAGATAAATAGCTCTTAGAACTCTTTGTAAAAATATTTTCTAAGAAAATCCAGAAATGAAAATTATCAGAAAACAAAGAGGAATTTATACCAGAGTTCGGGAAGTGGAAGAATTTGACCTAGAGAAGTTTCACTGGAGCAATAGAGAAAAGTATAGAGATTTGCCAACACGGAGAATCTGAAGGTTCTGGGAAGGAGCAGCAGCCTTCTGACTGGAACAAGAAGGAGAAGTCACTGGGTCCATCAGCTCCATGGAAGAGACGGGGATGTGGTTGTGCCTCCCCGTCGAGGTATTCGGTAGAGGCTGTGCAGGCCCAACTTGATTTGTGGGGCATTGAGGAGAATCGTCTTCCTGGAAGGTGAGCCCCAGTCTCTGTCTAGGGCTCTCGATGAGCTCCTCCAATAAAGTGAAGTGTATTCCATGAAGAATGTGAATCACAGGTTTGCCACTGAGCTCCTGCTTCTACAAGCTTCCCATGGCCGCCTCGTTATTGTTTGTAAGTATAACTTGGATGGAGTTATGCTGGACGGCAGAGACCATTAGTAGCCTCCCATTCCAAACCAAATACGATACAGGTGTCCCTGCTGAGCTGTCTGTTGGATGACCCCCCAACTAGCCTTGGCAATTTATCCCTCCTTCCAGCCCTCCATGTAGCCTATGCCTGAGCTAGATGGACCAGTTACCATTCCCTGGACCCGCTCATGCTGTCTGTCCTTCTCTGTCCTTTTACTCTTGTCCTCTGCTCCCCCCTGGTACCTTTCCTGCACCATATAGAGATACCAAAATTCTGAAGATGAAAGACCACTCTCTATTGCAGCCCCTAGCACAGTGTCTTGTACATCAAGTAGCTGATGAGCAAAGTGAATACAGGAAATGGAGGCTGAGAGGAGTAGCCTCGTTTATTAAAGGAGACATACACTGTTGTAAAAATTCTGGAAGTATACAATGTCCGGCACCTAATTCTGGCTCAAATGAATTAATGAATGAATTTTGAAGACCACTTGGATGAGGATATAAAGGAAATGCAGTATTTCTGATAAAAATGATCTATCAGATTGTTAGTAATGCAGGTGGTACAGTCTTGATAGAAATAAGCATTCTACAGAAACCACCTGGCTGGACAGAAGATCTGGTTGATATTTTTCTTGTATCTGGTAGAGGCAACTTTCCAGTTAGTATTTTCAGTTTGAGTCACAGTTAAAATTCTTAACAGCTCTGTCCCCATGTATATGTCTCTGAATTGCTTAGTCTTGGTTTACTGTCTCTACAGTGGGGGTGATAATAGCTACCTCACAGATTGATTGCAAGAACTCGATTATATAAAGTATTATTTTTTAGTCTGTGAAGCTCAATAAAAATTTCAGGCTCTTCCATATGCTTTTATAAGAGAGGTAGAAAGGAAGAAGAGGGACAGAGATGATTTGGTGAACTCTTAGCTTACTTTGATGAGACCTTCACCTTTCAGGAAAAAACAATAAGGACTGCTTCTTTGGTCGTAGTTCGATTGCCACAGAAAAACAACTTGGGGGGCACCTCGGTGGCTCGGTCGGTTGAATGTCCAACTTTGGCTCAGGTCATGATCTCATGGTTTCTGAGTTTGAGCCCCATGTGGGGCTCTGTGCTGACAGCTCAGAGTCTGGAGCCTGCTTAGGATTCTGTGTCTCCCTCTCTCTCTGCCCTTCTTCTGCCCGCAATCTGTCTCTCTCTCAAAAATAAATAAACACTAAAAAATTATTTTAAAAAAGAACAACTTGGTGCTGTGGAAATGAAGGGAACCCCAAAAATTTGCAGTAATAATTGCGGGCAGTCAAGCTCATTAGCATTAAGATAGGACATGTCAAATAGTTCAGAGTAATGGTTCACAGATAAGTCTGTGGGCTAAAGAGAAACACAGCATGAGAGAGCTAGAAGAGTTTCAAAACTACAATTCTGGGAGCACCTAGGTGGCTTAGTCGGTTAGGTGTCCAACTCTTGATTTCAGCTTAGATCATGATCTCACGGTTCTTGAGATCAAGCCCCATATTGGGCCATGGAGTCTGCTTAAGATTCTCTCTCTACCTCTGCTCCTCCTCTCCTAAAAAATTTAGAATTCTTAACCCAGTAATGAAGGGGGGAAATGAGGTGCCTCAAACACTAACAATAATATTTATGGCACCCATCTGCTGTACCAGAACTGTTCTGAAGGCTCAACACTCATTATCTCTTGTGATATTCACAGTATTCCTATGAGGTGCCATTGAATTCGCTCAGTTTTAAAATGGTCATGTATAGAAAATGCTAAGAATATTAGTGAACTTTAGGACAAACTCCTGGAGGGTTATATTATTACTCTTGTATCTTGGGATTACCTGGCAAAGAAAGAGCTGGGATTATTTGAAAGCAAATGACTTCACTAAAAGTAAGTCATGCCAAACTTTTTAAAGTAAAGTTCTAGGCTGAGAGATCAAAAAGATGCTGTGAGCATAATGTATCTTGATATCAGAAAAGAATTGTTAGAAGTCACTTAGGATACGTTTCTGGTTAGAATAAGCTAGATAAGTAGTACCGTTAGGGGTTAGTAAGTTGTTACAGCAAAGCATCTAGTGGTTTTTGACGAGGCTCTGTCTTGGGCGTTGAACCCTTCAGCATATCCGTGACTTAGGTGGAGACATAAATAGTATTTTATCATGTCTGCAGATGGCACTTAGCTGGGAAAGACAGTTGACCATGTTGGATGCCATCATCTAGATCAACAAGGTCCTCCCAGTCTGCCGCATATGCCACAGTCAGATGAAATTTAGCAAGAATAAATGTAAATCCGTCACCTGGGGGTTGAAAAGTCAGTTGCCGAAGTACAGGATGTGGGAGAACTAACCTAAGAGGTCTAGTCAACATTAAGAACCAAGTAATGTTGAGCACAGTGCCTGACACGTAGTAGTTGTTTAGAAATGTTTGCTGAAGGAATGAATGAACAGATACAGTAATGTAACAGTTTTTTAAATCTTCTTAAGGGGCGCCTGGGTGGCTTGGTTGGTTGAGTGTCCGACTCTTGATTTCACTTCGGGTCATGGTTCCAGAGCTGTGGGACCTAGCGCTGTATCGGGCTCCTCGCTGAGCACGGAACCTCCTTGGGATTTTCTCTCCCCTCTGTCCTTCTCCCCAACTTGCGTCCTCTGTAGAAAAATAAAAATTAGATAAATATATATCACCTGTCATCATTTGAAAAAAATCTTTAATTTTAGGCTTCATTAACACATTCATGTGGCCAGATTAAGGGAGCTCATAGGCTCACCGTACTCATCCAAGAAACGTTTCACAAGGGGACTCTCAAGTCAGAGATTACCTTGAGAAGAGTCGCCAGAACAACAGTCCTCTGGACCCTGGTTTTTATGACATCACAAATCTAAATGTGAAAGGATCTGGAGAAATAAAGGAGCCAGATAGAAGACATGAGAGGGATGAAAATTGCTTTAAAATATTTGAAGAATATCATTTGGATTAAGGATAAAACTAAATCTGTCTATAGTTCTGAAGAGCACAGTTAGGACCCAATCGTGGAAGTCACAGGGAACAACAGATACTGGCTCTGTATTAGGAGAATCTTGGAGAGCAATCCAAAAGTGAAATGGGTTTCCCTGCAAAGTAATTAGTTCTTTGTTCCCAGAAATGTGCTGGTAGGATCTAAACTTTTATTGAAGGGATTTGCAAAATGGGATATTGAGCTAGGTGACTTACAACGTTCGTATGCTGTGGCTCTGCTAAGGCCAGAGAGATTCCATGGGTGCTTCAGGAATTGCTTTGCATCTCCCTCCTATAACATGACCTTGGGATTTCGCGCACACTCGGCTTTTGTTACCAGATAGTTGTGTACATGATGAATCTCATAACTTCCCAAAATATAAAGCCCTCTGCAGATGTTTAATATAATTGCTGTGCCTCCTTTCACCGGCTGGTTTCTCTGCAGGTGGGGTGTGTATGTGTGCGTGTGTGTACTTGTACTCCGTGTACTGTACATGTGTTCAAGCTGCTATAGAAAATTTCAAAACCTCCACACGGCATTCATCCCACCTGGGAGTTACCCAGGGTACTTTCAGGAAAAGCAATTTGATGGCTTACCTTTTATATGTATTTCCAAAGCACTAAAGTTAGAAAGACCCAGTGTATAGAGCATAAAGATAAATAAGCAAAGGCAAACAGGAATATCCATCACAAGAGACATTAATGGCAAGAAAGCTATTTTTAATGTACAATTATTTAAAAAGAAGAGGAAAGGTTGACAGCAATGGCTTTCATCATATATTTAAAAGTGCCAAAGAGCAAAGCCATTTGCCAAGCAAAGCAGAAAGCCCCGGACTACCTTCAAGAGTTTGCTGCCCACAGGCCAGGTCGCTCTGAACTCTTGTGCCCAAGCAGACAAAATATTATCATTTCCAGTTCTTTAAAGCCGGCACCGTGCTTCATTGCTCTGACATTCAGCATGTCATAATGCTTTTGACTACCAAGTCCACTTTTTCGAAAAGCACCCTTTGAAAATTCTTTTCCAAGAAAGCAATATTTCAAATCTTCATTGCTTGGGTTTCTTCTCTCATCTCTTGCCAGTCATGGAGATGGTATTTAATCAGGCTAGGCTACATGGTTTCTGTGTCAGGCTGGTAGCCAGGCATGGAAATGGAGCCATAAAATCAGGCCCCAAATAGTCCGGGATACAAAGATGCTAAGTTTAGAAGGAAAGAATTTGTAAAAAAGAAAAAAAAAAAAGCCAGTAGAAACTGCCCCTCACATTGTCAAAGAGATTGTGGGTTAAAAAAAAAATCAGAGTGGTAGCATGAATACTCTGTTTGATCTATTTTTCATTCAATAAAGAGCTATATTTGGTGTTTTCAGATACGGTATGTGAGAAAATTCATGAAAATTAGAAACCTGGACCCAGACTCTATACTCTAGTAGGGAAGAAAAGAAATAGACACAAATAGGTGTACTCGTACCTGCATTTGTATAGCGGTTTGTAGTTTTTGCATTTTCTTGTTTGACCACCACTGAAAACCAAAGCAGATAGGAAAGGCATTCTTATTAGTTCCATTGAATAGTTTAAGAAATGGACACTTAACAAAATTAACAGACCCAGGGTCACATAGCTTTTCAGTATCTGAGCCAAGACTGGACTCTTTGAGTCCTGGAAAAGTACAGCTGGAAAAGTCCCTACGAAGTGTTACGGGACTAGGAATGAGGACAGCTGGCAGCCAGCCACGGGGGAGAAGAAAGACTTCGGGAAGTAGGGTGCATTTGAACTGGATCTTTGTTTCACATGTGTAGCTGTGATCGATCAGGAAAGAGAACGAGAGAGCAGAGAGCATTCCACACAGAGGGAGTGATGATGAAGGGCAATGGAAGTTAGAGAGGGGTGAAAACCTAATAGGGGTTGTTCAACTTGGCTGGGTATTGAAGGCAGAGGGAAGGTTGAAGCCAGTCCTGGGATCAGGAGGTTAGATGTTGTCGAGGAACCACTAGGGAGCTATTCAAAGATTTCATTTGCTTGCTCGTGTGTGGCTTCGAGAAGGCAATAACTTGGGCAGAAGAGTCCTATAAGGAGCTCAAGCTGTCCGTCTAGAAAAATCGTGCAGAGAGAAGCCTCCGGTGGGAAGGTGAGGCAGGAATGTGGTGGACAAAGCCAGCGAAAGAACAGAGTAGAGACGGAAACGCCATTTGAAGTCCTGCAGTTTTCAGACCGAATCACCCAACAAACTGGTTCCAGCTTGTGGTGAGTGAAGAGGGGGTGAGAGAACACAGTGCGCCACAGCTGGAGAAACAAAGCTGGACCGAGGACTGTTTTCCTGAGTGCAGTGCTCCTGGAGGTGCTAATGGGCAGAGCCCAGGAGAAGACCACTCCTTGCAGCTTAAAGGGCCTGGCTTCGCACTCCTGGAGGGGGACCTGATGATGTTACTAGCTCTGTAGTCTCCCCTCTGTTTTGCTCTCTCTGCTGTGTGTGTGCGTGTGTGTGTGTGTGTGTGTTGCGCTAATATAGGGCAAGGTGAGCCCTGGAGAAGGATACCAGAGAAAGGAAAGTCACCATGTCTGTCCTCTCCTGCTCCAACCGTGCTGTCTCTGAAGAAGGTGAGGGAAACTTCCACCTAGCAGGCTGCAGGCTCCTGGAGACAGAGGTTTAGATTGTTCTGGACTCAGCATGACTGATGGGAAAACAGCAAGTTTCTTGCACAGGTGCCTATCTGCCCTCTGGGGTAGTCTTACAGCTCTGAAGATAAAATAAGCATTGAAGCACTGAAGTGTTGAAACTCCTTAGTTTGCAATAAAAATGAAAAATGGAAGCCGTAAGAGAAATGAGAGTCACTGGATCAAATATGAAGAATGGTAAATGTCAAAGCACTTGATAATTTTTCTGCTAACTGACATTTTGAAGATGGAAGTTTCTATGATTCTTCTTTTCCTTTTGTTTCCTCTTGCCATCGTCACAAGATGTAGGGCCATGAAGAATTTGTCATTTCGGCATTGCACTGCGACACAAAGCCAGGCAGAAGTATAGAATCTAGAATCCCCTTAAATAACGGCATGAGCACGACAGTAGGTTTTGCTCCCTGCAGTAGATAGTGAATTGCCCCTCTCTAAACTTTGTTATTTATATATGGAACACTTTCCATGCACTCATTTTATTATTCACTTAAAGTTCATGTTCACAACATTTAATGTGCACCTGTTATGTGTAAAGTACTCCACTGGGTACTATTTATAAAATTAAACATAGCGATTCAGTTATGAAAATAAATCATGGCCTTCATGCTCCGGAAAGCCTGTTAAAAGCAGGCAAGATGCCCATGAAAATATTTTTCCTTTGAATTCCACAGAAATCTCAATTTGGGGAAGAAAACCAAGGCTATTTGTTTCAAGCCACTGTGTGTATCCTCTTAAACTGTTACTATGAGGCCCTGAGGGTGTGGTGTAAAGAGAATAAGGAGGATGAGCACGGGGTGTTGTATGGAAACCCATTTGACCATAAATTGATATTAAAAAAAATAAGGAAAAAAGATAAGGAGATGTTGAGTATATGTGTCTATGACCTAACTGAGGTTCGGTGGCCCAAGCAGTATTCTCACTGGCCTGTAAAACAGTTTGTAAAACTGTTCAAAACAATAAAGAAATGAGCTTTTAAAAGTTGAATTAGTCCATATTTTTTTTGGTCAGTTTTCCCCCTCTTTTGGGTACCGTGTATGCCTTAATATCCATCTGTGAAGTTACTATTTAAGTTCTTAACAATATTAAATAAAGAGGTAAAAATTCTGGGGGGATTCCATATTTATAATACCTCAAAATTTCTACTCATGTCTGCTTTCTTCCTTCCCACTCTTTCTCTTCATACCACCCTATATAAAATACTGTTTTATTTTAGAGTCATAGAAAGGTCTTTTAGCCTGTCTGTCCTGCCAGGTCTTACCAATTGTTTTCTCTTGGTAAGTGAGCAGTGGTGAGCACATAGCCATAAGGGAACATCTCCTTCCTCCTCCAGGCATCTCTCTACGTCACAGAACCTAAGGTCATCTGGCCCTCTCCATCCATAGTCAAATGGAAAAACAAATCTGGTTAGATTTTAGAACCGGCGGAAATATCCACCTAGATGGTCTAATACATTTGGAGGAAGTCTTCACATAAACCCTTAAAATTTCATAGTAGTGATTATTTTCTCTGAAAGTACTACAGCATAAACAGGCTGGTTACTCCATGGGGTGGAACCAAGTTGGCATTTACACTCTACAGAAAAGGTACCCGAGGAAAGATAGCCCAAATTACTTGCTATAAATCATACCGCTTGACAGGAGCACAGTCAGGGTATATGTATGTAATTCACTTCTTTTTTATTTTTATTTTTTGTATAATGTAAGTAATGAATGTTTCTTATAAAAAAAATTAGTGAAGATGAGCAAGAGGAAAACATCATCCAAGCACCCTCCAATGACCATGTTAAAGTTGACTTGTTTCCTTCTAATTTTCTGTATAATTTTTTCTGAATGACATTATACTGTGACTCAACCTTTTTTTCACTCCACAAAATACTGGGACTGTTTTTGTGTTTTTAATATGACTCTATTCCATAGTATTCCATTTCATGATTACACTAAAATTTAAGTAGCGAGTGCACCCTCTCTTTTTATGCATATGTGTTGTACCAAATGTTTCTTATATATTCTTGAAATGATTGTTTTTGCTCACGAACTTGGGTTTGGCAATGGTACCTCTGGGTGAATCTGGAGGTGTTCTTTGTAGACTCGCTAAGCCCTTAGAAGCAAGTCACTTCGGTCTTGAGAGCAAACCTTACCCGTTGGGCTTTACTCCGAAAGGCTCAGCATCTGGAAATAGATTTTAGCTCAGGGCTCAATAAATTCAAGACAGTAATGGAGTAAAACGCAAGAGAGAAAACCAGGGTCTTAAAACTTGTAAGAGTTTTTATTTAACAAGAAGTGGAAATGCTTGAGCTTAAGGAGATACATGAATAGAGAGCTACCTACATAGAAAAAGAAAAAAAACAAACAGAAAATAATAACGTACCAGATCTTCTTCCTTCTTTTGCAACCATGGACACCTTTGGTTTTCTAACCGAGCATCGTTAAGTCGAAGATGGGTTGCACAGGGACAGTATGACAGATAATACTCCATTCAGTATATGCTTACAAAGGCCTGTCCATAGCTCGCATTTCTTTAGTCATGGAATAAACCACAATCAGTTTCAAATTCTAATCCTGCCACTTACTATATCATTGTATAAGTTCCTTCACTTATTTGATGTTCACTTTTGTCATCTGGAGTTATTCCAGATGTATTGCAGTGAAATTAAGAGTTGAAAGCAACTGAGGGCAGCACCCAGCTCCATTGTAATGCTTAATAAATGTTTGGTAAATTAATGAATTTCTGTGTTCAGAGCTTATTTCTATTTCAATTGACTTTTGATGGGTTCTGCTTGCTTATTGTACTTATCACTGTCTGAAATTGTTTATTTTCAGATGTGCTACTTAGTGTCTGTCTTTGCATGAGCACAAAGCATCCTCAGCAACAGAGTGGGTTACGAGTGCCTAGAATAATGCCTGGCACACAATGTATTGAATATTTATGGTTCCACCTGGCTTGCATTCTTTCTAATAACCCAGCCTTATGATCTAGAAGCTAGAAGCTGTTCAGCAGAGACTTGCTCCCTGTTCTCCTTTTCTCATCATTCATTGATATGTGCTTGATTCCAGCTGTCCTCCGCTACCTGAAGAACGATGGGAGGATTCATTTGGTGGTTTTCAACAACCTGCATCTGGCTGATGGCAGGCGGCACAGGGTCCTCCTGAGACTGACCAACCTGCGGCGCGGGGCTGGCTCTGTAGAGCTCTATGTGGACTGCACCCAAGTGGATTCTGTTCACAATCTCCCCAGAGCCTTTTCTGGCTCCTCCCAGAGTCCTGAGTCCATTGAATTAAGGACTTTCCAGAGGAAGGCCCAGGTAGAAACCCGCAAACCATTCTCGAAAGCGGAAAGAGCCGAGGCTCGGGGATTGCAGAGGAGTGTGCTGAGGTCATGAGTGGGTTTCATCCTGGGTGCATAATTAGCATTACCCATAGAACTTAAAAAACTAATGGTGGAGGGCCCACCCTCCAGACAAATTGAATCAGATTCTGTAGAGGCGGTGCCTAGGCTTAAGCATTTTTAACCATACTGAGTCTAATGAGAAGCTAAAATTGAGAGCCTCTGCTTTAGACTTTATGGGTGTAATTGTGAAGTTGGAAAAGAATAGCAAAAATTTTAAAAACATCATAGAGAGGCACCTGGCTGGCTCAGTTGGTAGAGCATGCGACTCTTGATCGTGGGTTCTTGAGTTTGAGCTCCACATTGGGCATAGAGATTACTTAAAAGAAAACAAAAACAAAAATAAAATCTTAGAGCAACAGGATGACTTATTTTTAATCTTTCTATAATGATATTACTATTTTTAATGAAAGTGAAAAAGAATGATTGGAAACGCCAAGCACTAGGAGCAACATTTGTCATGTGTCTTATTAGAGCAGTCCTAGCAAAAAGGATCGTATTGCCAACTTACTTCCACGAGGCCTTAAAAGTCCCATCACCTCTTTTCTGTTTTATGACATGTTGATGGTATTTTTTATGATATCACGGCACCTCCCCTAGAAATTGCCACATAGATTCCTTTTAAATTTTTGTGCTAGGAAATATTTTGTTTCCTATAAAGAACTAGCATTCTTTGTTCTTCCCATTTGTTATAACTGGTCATAGTTTCTGAATTTTACCTTCCATTGCTGTAGAAGTCAGTGCCAAAATCAGTAACTGTGTTCATCTGTTATGGCCCATAATGTTATCTTCTGTGCCTCAATCTTCATTTCCATTTCTATTATTTTATTGTATGTGCTTTAGTTACAAGCTGCTCTGAGTCCTTTGTACAAAGAGGCTGGGTATATGCAATAATTTCCATTACAACTAGGAATGCTGAGAAGTTTTACATAATAATATAAAAAAACGATGAAGCTGATACTAGAATTTTGTGCTTGGAGAATAGGAAGCGTTTTAGGAAATTTCAAGAAAGCTAAGATGCAAGGGTTTTTTTTGCTTTGTTTTGCTTTGCTTTTGCAGAAAGAAAGGCATATATAAACTTAGTATAGATTTTTATAGAGAGAAAAAAATAGTGACTAGAGAAATGTGTAAAACTTTATTTCTGAATCCCCAAAGTAGCCCAAAGAATGACAGTCAGAAATTGTGTCACTGACCATTTCAGAATTTAGGTGTAGCACTAAATAAGTCAGTTTCTAAAAGCCAGGAGTCAGCCACGTCAGGGTCATCAGAAACTATACTCATTGGAATTTTTTCAAAAGTCCTAAATCCTTAGACTATCAGAGACTATAGTGTTCTATCTTCATAGTCACCTTATTTATTCAGTCAGCTAACAAATAGGCATATTCTAGGCCTTAAGGAATGCATAGTGGGGAAAACAGTCATGGCCCCACCTCCATAGAGCTTATAGCCTGATTTCCAAAACAGTATCTGTTACATAGCATGTGTTGCATACATCTTAGCTAAATTAGAAAGCAGAATTCCTCTGAAAATACTTAGTATCCTCATTTTTATTTATTTTTATTTTTATTTTTTATTTAAATTTTAATTAGCATACAGTGCAATATTGGCTTCAGGAGTAGAATTCAGTGATTCATCACTTGGATACATCACCCAGTGCTCATCATAACAAGTGCCCTCCTCAATACCCATCATGCATCTAGCCCATCGCTCACCCACCTCCCTCCATCAGCCCTCAGTTCGTTCTGTATTGTTAAGAGTCTCCTGTGATTTGCTTTCTTCTCTCCTCTCCCCCACCTTCCTATATGTACATCTCCTTTGTTTCTTAAATTCCGCATAGGAACATCCTCATTTTTAAAATAAGGATGATAACTTTACGCTGGTAGTTAACACGAAGTTTTTCTGTCATGAATGTAATATAATGGGTAGATGAAAAAGTACCAAATACAGAGGTGAGGAAATGGACTTTGTGACTAAAAACGAATGATTGACATCAACCAATAATGTGAAAGTCTGATTCCAACTACCTCATAATCTTAGAATATACTGTTAATTCATTCTCCTAGCCCAAGAAAATCAGGTCTTTGCTAAAACCTGGGGCCAAGACATCCTAAAAGCAATAGCATTTAAAATTGAGATCAGTGTCTTATTTGTTACAGTCTAAACTCCATAAATAAATTCCAGACAATTCTTAAGATGGGTCTGCCACAAAATAACTTGTTTACCATGAAAGCAAAAGCCTTTCCTCTTCTCAGAGCCACCTTGATGAACCCTCAGGCCAAGTTGGATGCCAGCATTTTCCTAGGCTATTGGCTACTTCCGTATTTGCTTAGTCAAAAGGATAGGACTGGCACGTTTTAGGAAAAATCAAACCCACAAAATTATGCAAGATGTCAGAGCCCAAGCATACAGGGCTACTTAATCTGCTATGAAAATTGTGTGCGTATGCAAGCACATTGATTTTTTTAACAGTGTCAGCAATGTGTGGTATGAATGTGATTTCTTCCAGGATTCCTTGGAAGAGCTGAAGCTGGTGGTGAGAGGCTCACTGTTCCAGGTGGCCAGCCTGCAGGACTGCTTCCTACAGCAGAGTGAGCCACTGGCCACCACAAGCACAGGTGTGGGCTCTTGGGCAGTGTGCACACCCTCATCAATACAGATAAACCCTGGGCCCCCACGTGGGTTGGATCCCATCACCGAAAGGTGGACTTCAGTAGAGCACAGCTACAGAATGTGTCTACAGAAATCAGGCTCTTGTGGCAAAGTCCAGGACAAGAAATATTTCCACTGTACTTTTGTTTTTATAACTCATGAATCTGGGCTGACAGCCAATGGCATCATTATCATTTTTTAGGTGAATTAGATGAATTACCCCAAGTTAAATTCGTCTCCTAGGGATTTTGTTATGATGATTCTCTCGGAAATCATTTGTTTTTGAGCCATGGTAGAAATGTCTATTAGTGGCTGAATAGCCTTTTGCTGTTGCTACAGGAGACTTCAATCGGCAGTTCTTGGGGCAAATGACCCAACTCAACCAGCTCCTGGGAGAGGTGAAGGATCTTCTGAGACAGCAGGTAACAAGGGGGGCATCAGAAATCCCTAGTCCTATCAGAGAAGCTCGTCATACGAGCTAGTGGAGGTGCAGAGGCAGCAGGGGCAGGGAGGCGGACCTGGAGCAGACCTCAGGTGGCCCCATGCGGCCCACTACCCCAGAGGTCTGTTGGGAGGGCTCTGGAAGTGGGGACAGGTATGTGATGGCTCTGCTCGGAGTCATCAAAGGCTGCATTAGCACTACCTTCAGAAGTGCTTATTAGATTGTTACACATGGATTCTTTCATTCCTGGATTATACATCAGATACTCCTTTTCCATCCTGTTTTTCCCTTCCCATTTCTAAAGGTCAAGGAAACATCATTTTTGCGAAACACCATAGCTGAGTGCCAGGCTTGCGGTAAGTGCTGTTCTAGTAACTGCTTCATCCTGAGTTGGATGAGCAGGTGAGAATTGATGAAGGGCCGTGGAGTGAGGCTACATTAACTTTGGTTTCTGGAGGTTTGGCACAGAGTTGGAGGGAAGGGAAGTTCCTTGGAAAATCAAATTGCATTTTGAATCAGCTATGTTTTTCTGGTGGTCAAAAGAGTCTGCGGATTATTGGTTTTCCTCTAGGTCCACTGAGCTTTCAGTCTGCAACGCCAAACACACTGGTGCCTCCTGCGTCCCTTGCACCACCAGCGACGTCCTCGACACCCCCAGTGCGCCGCTGTGATTCCAACTCTTGTTTCCGCGGCGTCCGCTGTACTGACACCAGGGATGGCTTTCAGTGTGGGCCCTGCCCCGAGGGCTACACAGGAAATGGGATCACCTGTTCTGATATTGATGAGGTAAAATTTCAGCTACCCAGGACAGGGGCTCCCTAAGTATCTTGTACACCCTACAACTTATGGAAAAGGAAGCCAGGTTGATGATGAAGGGATGACGTGGGCTGTCCTCCAGGTGACATAACTACTTCTCCCTCGTGAATCCTTAGAGACTCCATGAGCAGCAGGAGGAAGGATACCTGACACCCGGTTGTGGCTGTGTTCCTCATATCTCCTCTTTGTGTTTCCACCTGTTCTTCTGGGGCATGTCACTACGATGCTGAGATTTGTACCCCAACATTGATTATTTCTCTCATGCAGTCACTGTTACAGTTTTGACTTTTCTATACTTCTGCAAATGTGGGAGGGGGAAGATCTGTGTGAGGGTCTATTTCGGGGGTTGCAACTAACTCCTTCAGGCTTCCTAAATTAGAAGTGCACGGGGGAATCTCAAACCAACAAGACGTGTTGAGGAGGTCCTATAACCTGTGAGTAACCAAAAGTGCTGAGGGATGGAGCCAGAAAGACATACAGCAAACACAGGCTGTTTGGCCAGCTTGCAAAAACCTCTGAAGGAGATTGTTTCAAGACTGTGGTTAGCCCGTCGTTGGTCCGGTCCCAAAGCGGTATTCACAGTAGGTAGCAAGGCCGCCACCAGAATATGCCTTTCCCCTCCCACCAAGCCAGAGGAGGACTGGAAGGAGAAAGAAGGGTGCATGCAAAGAGTTTAAGTGTGTGTGCATACACACAGACACACACCTCCGGCAGGCTTATGGTAGCACTCAGCCAATTACTTTCCCAGGTAGTAAGCAATTAAGATGGTCCGTAGTAATCCCTCAGTTGGAGAAACATCTGTATGTGTTTCACAGAACTGCATCTGGTTTTTATCTGTGAGCTGGAATTTTCCTTCTTTTGTGAAAGGGCAGGAAGTGGTCACGTTTTTTACACTAGTTGAAGCGGTTAAAAAAAAAAATCAGAACCAATCTCCTAGACTACCAAGAGCCTTGGAACAGCCGTGGACTCGATAGGGCATGAAGGCAGGCACGGACCCCGACAGATCACATCTTGCCGAAAAAACAACAGCTACCCTGGCTCGGTCTTCTCGCGAATTTTTTCACTTGAGAATTTGGTTCAGTAATGCATTTGGATTCATCTAACAGCCAACTGACAGGCGGTCCAGGAACACTGTTCTTTCGCAGTGGTTTTAAATTACAAGGTAGACTATCAGGGAATTTACACTGGGAAGTAGACTGATTATCATTAAGGACCTTTTCCACTTGGCCGTGCCGTTATTCTGTAAGATAGCAAAGCCCACTAAAGGCAGCCTCATATCGTATGTGTCCGAGATTCCGTCTATAACTGTGAAACTAGAAGCCTTTATATCCTTTTATCATCTTGGTCACCAAGAAATGGATAGTTAAGTAAATAAGCATGTACAAATATATGAATGAGAGTTTGTGTTTTCTCCATGTGGCTAAAGACTTTGGGTTTTTTTTTTTTTTTTCCCAGTGCAAATACCATCCCTGCTACCCAGGCGTGCGCTGTGTGAACTTGGCTCCCGGCTTCAGATGCGATGCTTGCCCTGTGGGCTTCACGGGGCCTGTGGTGCAGGGTGTTGGGATCAGTTCTGCCAAGTCAAACAAGCAGGTGGGCTGAAATTATGGTCTTTCTACTCATTTTTTATCTTAATTACCAACCGAAAACCTTGGGTTTGTTCCCACCTCTTTCATTATAATCCTTTACCTCCTTCAACAGCCAATGCCAAGTGGAATGTCACAGTGCACAAGGAGCAAACGAGGAAGTTTTCCAACTCATTCCTGAGTATAAATGTTCATAATATCTAGTAGGGAGGAAGCTATGAAATCAGGATAAAAGAGTATCGGTAGGAAAACAGTGAGTGGGGTCATACGAAATATGTGGCATGATTTCAGAGTTATTATGTTAACCATCGAACATTTTGTCCTGCAGAATAACTTGAGAATCAAGGAAACAAATAAAAAGCTTTGAAAAATTAGGTCACTTTTATAGAGTCATTGTTGCTGATAAGAAGCTGTTTTAGAGATGAGAGGATTTCAGGAGTAGAAATAATCCCCTGAGGAAACCCCCTTCTTCTTATATAAGCTATAAATTGCCATAAAGCACTTGAGCACTTTGTGACAGTCTCCATTTATTTCCAAAGGTTCTACTATATCCTGGCCATTATTTAACTGACTGACTGTGAAATTCTTTTTGATGTTCTCAGCCCTTAAAAATGGTTGGTCTATAAATATATTTTACTACCTTAGGCAAATTATTAGGTTTGAAGAAGGGCAGGGGTTCATTATTTCCTAGCTGCCTATCAAAGGATTCTAGAGGGCATCATTTTTTAAGACTAGAAAAAGGAGGCAAGCTGGACACATAAGAGTGACAAGAAACCATTAGAGTAATGACCCAAAGTTTTTCTTCTTCTCTAAAGACAAAAAATCTCCAAGACTAAACCAAGGAAAATAGGCAAAATGAAATGGACGGTGCTTTGTGTAAGATAGATAGTAAGGGGCACTACCCAACAGATTGGCTGTAATATGGTAGACTCAGCTGAAGTAGAGGGAGCCACCTTGCTCAAACTTAACAAACTTATGCTCACGGGAGGTAGGAGCTGGGGATCAGTCCTAGGAGTGGGGATCTGGGGTTTTAGCACCTGTGTGGGTATAGCAGATAGAGTCTTGGACCTTTACAGAGACCTAACACCCCTTCATAAAGCCACGAACTGCACCAGTTACAAGGAGATGAGAAAACCACTAGCCCGCAAATGCAACACGGAAACTTCATGTCAGCTTTGGGACGTGGTTGACAAAAAGGACCATTCCCCACAACAAATCAGAGCTCCAGGTTTATACCGTATACCTATATGAGCTTCAGATCTGTGTTACAAATATAGCACGGAAATACAAGCCAGAAAATTAACATAAAAATTAGCCCTGGTACAGTAAAATCCCTAGGGCCCTGGCTAAGGTCAAAGCCATACCCCTTATGAAGAGACTGTGAACCCCAGTACCAATGGATCACGCGAAAACAGGGCACTAAAGATATGTTGTTCATCAGCATTTTGTTCACTAACAAAAATGATTTATATGAAGAAGCTACCCTGAGGAAACACGATAAATATAAAACCGTTCAAAAGGATAACGGGGAAAAGGATGGAATAGATACCATAATTAAAAATAGGGCAATGTGAAAAATAAAAGGCAACTTTGAAAAATAGCCAGGTTAAACTTATTCAATGAAAAATGTAATCATTGACGTTAAAAACTCAATAGGTGGGCAAGACAGCTATCAGAGAACGTATAGACTGGAAGGTGCAACTAAGGAAATCATCCAGAATGCAGTACAGAAAAGTAAAGATACGTGAAAATGTGAACAAGAGGTTAAGAGTCAAAAGGAGAGATTAATGAGAAAGTCCAGTATTGGCTTACTGGTAGTTCCAAAGAAAGAATTGAACAAGTAGGTGCAAAGGGAAGCTGAGAATTTTCCAGAATTGAAGAAAGCTAGGAATCCTCATACAGAAGTCCAGCAAGTACTAAACAGGATAAAGAAGTACTTTCCTGAGTAAAAAGGTTTTGGGAACAGATTAATCATACAAGTTGTGTTTTCTGTGATTAAGCAGACAAGTTGCTGCCAAGGCGGCAACTCTCCCTTGAAATGAGGTCAAGTACAGATGGGTACAAACACAAGGATGGTGAAAGTGACACTCCTGTTATCATTTTACCTGAAATTCCATGTCTTCACCTGAAACTATCAAAACAAAGCAAAATTTGTTTGCATTTCTGCTTAAACACAGTATGTCTTTAAACTTTCCTGTACTAGATCTGCACTGACATTGACGAGTGTCAAAATGGAGCGTGTGTTCTCAACTCTATCTGTATTAACACTCTGGTAAGTATTTTTCACGGATGACATTATCAAAGCAGACCAGTTATTGAGACAATTGTATGTTTATAAATCATAACCCCAAACACACATAGAACAGGTAGTACAACATATTTGGCAAATGAGGCTAAAAGTTTATGTTAAAAAACAGTTTTTCACACAAGAGTAATTTTTGAAGTAATTTTTATATAAGAATAATTTTCTAAGTGCCAGATTTTAATCACAGTTGACATGTTGGGCTTTTAGAATGTATTTTAAAAATATTCTTGTATTTTAAAATGTGAAGAGCTTTTTAGTTTATACAGTTGAGAATATATATTTTATTGGTGATGACACAATCCCCAAATAGTATTCATTATTTTTATAAACCTATTCCAAAGTCATTTATATTAAAATGCTTAGCCCTTAGGAGGTCTGAAGTGTATATATATTTAGATATGGTTTTATTTCTGAAAGTTCTTGTCAACTGATTCCAAGATAGGGGTGTGGCCCACAAAACCATCAGCAAAGGAACTACTGATTCCCTTTGTGACTGCCTCTAACTTTATGTCCCTGGGAACCTTATTCTGTCTCTAGGTTCCTAGTTTCCTTATATGTAAAACCATTTTATAGGGGTGCCTGGGTGGCTCAGTTGGTTAAGCATCTGACTTTGGCTTAGGTCATGACATCACAGTGCCTGAGTTCGAGCCCCGCATCAGGCTCTGTGCTGACAGCTCAGAGCCTGGAGCCTGTTTCAGTTTCCTGTGGGTGTCTCTCTCTCCCCCTTCCCAACTTGTGCTCTGTGTCTCTCTCTCTCTCAAAAATAAGTAAACATTTAAAAATTTTTAGAAACATTTTATAAATATCAAGGCCTATATTTTAGTCCTCACAACAACCTTGTCCTAGGCACTATAATTCCCATTTTACAGTTGAAGAAACTGAGCCCCAGAAAAGTAACTGGGCCAAGGCCACACCTCTCCTAAGACTTCTGATTTGGCTGCAGAGCCTGTGTTCCTATCCACATAGCCTGCCAGCTAGGAATTTATAGGGGTTGTTGCTTCTTAGCGTTCTACCAGGGCCTTATCGGTGAGTCTACAGATACAGAAGTGGGAGATGCTGACATAAAAGCAATAAGTAAGGTCACCCTGGGGGAAGAAAACTAGACTGTGGAACCATCTAGAAAGTAGAACTCCAGAGAACCTCGAAAATGGGCTAAGGAAAAAGAGCAGGAGCCAAGAAAAGGAGAGAACCGACCACGTAGAGCAATCCAGTGAGACCCGTAGGTCAAGGAAGACCACTGCAGAGCATGCTTTGGGTTTGGCAGTAAAAGGTTGTTAATGACCGAAATCAATGAACCCCCATAGTGGACATGGGTGTGTTTCACGAAGTGTAATTTTATCTCAGTAAAGCTGTCTAAAAAAAAATTCATGGCTGGCAGAAGTGCTGCCATAGCAGGGCTGACAGCTCGTTTGCCGGCTTCTCCACGGCAGCCTACCTCATCAAGGGTTCTCAGTGCAAGGCCATTGACATTTCTCTGTACCACTGTTCTCTGTCACTCCATGTTTAAAAAGCCAAAGGAACAGTTAAAAAAAACCCTGTTTTTTCTTCCTAACATGTTTTTCAATCAAACCGTCTCCCTTGTCCCCAGAAAAAATTCCCTCTGCCTCCCAGGGCCTCACTGGCACCATCAGCCCCTCTCCCCTTGTCTTCCACCGCGGAGCCGGCAAGTCCTGGTGATGGTGGTTCACTCTAGGCTGCTTCTGCCTTCCCTGCTCTTCCCTCATGTCCGTGTGGCTCGCTGCAGCTTCCAGGCTGGCGGGGTCTTCCTCAGCATTCGCACAGTCTTCCGAGATGCACACACGAGCGAAGAGGCAGGCCCGGGTGTCCCTAAATCTTGGCAGCACCGAGGATATACAAAAATAAAGACAGCTGCAGTAGCTCTGCTCACAGTTCTGAGCCCCGGCTCATCATCTGGTCTTTGCAGGGATCTTACCGCTGCGGGCCTTGCAAACCAGGGTACACTGGTGATCAGACAAGGGGATGCAAAACCGAACGGAGCTGCAGAAATCCTGAGCTGAATCCTTGCAGTGTGAACGCGCAGTGCATCGAAGAGAGGCAGGGGGATGTGACATGTGTGGTAAGTTTCTGTCCCCTGCTCGATGATTTTTTTTCCTCTTCCATTTCAAACCCCAACCCTCCCCGGTTTCTCCTTGCTTCCAGGTGAAAAGTACTCAAAAGTAAAAACATTTCATTTGAGATAAACACAGAATGTAATGGTGACAGGGTCAGCTGAGTTCGGGGAGAGCAATGTGAAATCCATTGAACATCAGCTGCCTTTTCTCTCCCTCTCAGCCATGGGTCGACACCATTCCCTCCCACACATCAGCGGTAGGGTCCTCACTCCCAGGTTTTCTCTGTGGAGGGCCGAGAAGTGAGCAGCAAAAAGCGAAGGAGCCTCCTTCCCTCCCTCCCATCTACTGCCCTATTTGTTCGTGGAACTTATTAGCATCCTGCTGTCCTTTCTAGCTGTCCTTAGAGTCTGGCCTGATGCTCCGGGAGGCAAGTCGCAAGGAAGCGGTGGGCTGTTGTAAACTCTCAGAGAACCCTCCTGTCTCCTGCCAGGGAGCGGGGGAGGGGGCAGAGGGCACTTCTCTGTCTCCACCTACACCCAGATTCAGAAATAGCTCCTCCTCGGACAGTCACTTCTCCCTCCGCACTTCCCAACCCTGGAGCCCATCTGGGGTGGAGGTGGCTGGCAAGAGAGCAGGGCAGTCACCGGCTGACGTGGGTCTCGTGCCAGGTGGGTGCATGCTGGGCCCTTGGTGAAGAAGGACCATTCCTGCCATCCACTCCCAAATTCCAGACTCTTGAGTCCTCGGGGCTCGTAGGCACAGAGAAATCGGCCACTTCAGCTGCTCATCTCTTTCCTTCGCAGTAAGTCAGGCCCATGGCAGGTGGCCGTCCAGATTCTGGGCCTCAGGTTCATCGTGATCACTTCGGAGGGGCCAGAGGGATTCTGGAAGACACTTCCTCTCTCCTCTCTACCTTGAACTTAGACTTCTTTATCATTATGCTCACAAAATCTTCTACAGAGAGCATATCGCTTTTCAAACAGGAGAAGTGAGAAGAATCGGAACATAGTAACACCCGTTCTCTCTGGCAGCACACATAGTCTGTAACAAGGTCCTGACAAAGGAGCCAGCTGGGTCAGAGGGAGAGACCCCACATCGCGCCTAGGTCCTGTTGCCTGGGCCTGTTTATTACCATTGAGAGGCGAGTGTAAATCTGTGTTTAAATCCTAATTTTCTCTGAACAAATTAATGACTTCCCTGGGATGGTGGGTGATGGAGCTCTTAATATGTTTTTGAATTTGTAATAAGGCACGACGACAGATGGTAAAGGATTAATACACTTGGTGTGACTACTAAAATAATTTAATCTGCCAGAAAATGGCTCATTAAAAATGTATTTGTTCCTAGAGGAAATTTTTTCTTTCATTAAAATGAGCCAAGGACCATACCCCATGGCCAAGCTTTCCAGGCCTTCCGCAGGCCCGCTGAAGCAGTTGCACGGAAATAGGGGCACTTACAGGAGGGGCGTCTTTGGCCTCCTGCCTTCTAAATTCCTGGTCACAGAAGGAGAGCGTGGAGGATTGAGAATGGGCAGGCTGCCGTTCAGGAAGTCACTGGCCTTCAATCCCTTTCTTTTTATTAGCAAGGCCAGGAAATTGAATGTTTATTCATGTCAAGTTCCTTTTCCCTAAGCCCTGCTTCTGTTCCTCAGGCTCTCTGCCCTCTCCCTGCCTTTCTGGTTCCCTTTCCTTTTCCAGGTCCTCTTCTTCACTGTTCCTTTCACTGTTGTGCACGCCCCCTCTGCGGTGCCTGTCCTGTTCCTGGGCTGGGCCCCCAGGTCCCACCTCATGCCCAGGGCACCACTTACAGAATAATTTCTTTTCTCTTTGGTTTGCCAGTCATCCTTGCACAAGGGCCTAGTTGTGCCTCCTACAAAGGGATAACAATGACCTTGCAGTGTCATTATAAGGATTGGAGACGATGGATACAGAGTCTGATATAGAATAACTATTGATGCCTATTATGCTGGCAGTGAAGTCAGGGCTGGTGATGACAGAATACTTGGGTAGACTTTTCCAGGGATGGAGAGAACACACAGGCCCAGCCCCGCACCGGTGGAAATCTTCTTCTGTTAAAAGGGCATTAGTAAAGGTTAAGCACGTTGGAAGGTTACTCTTTTGATGTAAATTGATTTAGAAGACTCTTAAAATCAGAGGTAGGACTGCGATCTAAGAATGATAAGGGAAGTGCCACAAAAGCCACGTGCATCCATTGCTGTTGGGAAAGGAAATTGAATTAATCATATGGAGAACAGGTTAACAGTAACTCAAAATTATAAATACCCTGTGAACCAGGAATTCCACACTAAGAAACCAGCACGTGTGCAGAATGACCAGTGTACTAGAGTAACCCGTTGTATCCTTGTCTGCAATAGAAACATGTTTTAAAGACCAGACCCCCATCGGTAGAGGACTGGTTGAATTCATTAAGGTACATGCCTCCCCCTGCTTTGGGGATGATCTATCTTTGACCATTAAAAAGAGTGACCTGATCCACATGAAGTGATACGGAAAGAGCTCTAAGGTATGACGTTAATTCTTTTAACTTTTTTTCAGTAAAGTACAGAACAGCGGATATAGGTGCTGTCAGTTTTCAAAGTCAAAAGGAGAAAAAGAATGCGTGTGTTGTCTGCGCAGGGTGTGTCTCTGGAAGAATACACAATAATGGATTGGCTGAGCCAAAGGAATAGGAATGGAGAGGAGTTTTCACTGTCTCTCCCTTTGTACCTTTTGCTTCATTAGACTATTCAAAAAATAATAGTTTTAAAATCCTAGGTAACAAGGTGGCATAGCTCTGTGCCCTCCCTCTGGGGATGCGCGTACGGGTAACAAGGATTCACAGGGTCAGAGCGGAGGCCCTTGTCCGGCCCCTGCCTCCTACCAGGCTCAGCCTCCCAAGCCTCTCCTGGGCTTTCCCTTCACAGTGTGGCATTGGCTGGGCTGGCGACGGCTATATCTGCGGGAAGGATGTGGACATTGACAGTTACCCCGACGAAGAACTGCCGTGCTCCGCCAGGAACTGCAAGAAGGTAAGGAGGGCGCACAAGAAAAACACGACATTCGCCGTGGATTTCCAGAGCCACAGCTTACGTGGGGGAGGGATCCTATGGGTTCCCTTTAAGATTGCGTTTTGAAAGTCGCTGCATCTCAAACGTAGCAAAACAGCCATCAACTGGAAAGTCAGGCGGCTATAGCCCGTCTTGAGGTTGGAAATCTTTTCTGACCTAAGGCAGATGCCAATGAGGGTGGGGAAAATACAGAGAAGTTGATAAAAGGGTACAGACTCGGCAGGGAGAAGACGAAAAAAGGCTGAGGATCTAATACCTAACATGGTGACTGTGGTTGTTAACACGGTATTGTCTAATTGTAGTTTCCTAAAAGGGTAGAACTTAAATATTCTCGCACACACACACAGGGCCAATATGTGAGATGCCGGATGTGTTAACTCAATGGTGGAAATCCTTTCACAATATAAAGGTGTATTAAATAATCAGAGTGTGCACTTCAAATATATTAGAATTTTGCCCGGTATCCATCAATAAAACTGAAAAACAAGTCACATGGCGAGGTCTCTCTGAGCTCGGTTTCTTCTCCTTAGGATAACTGCAAGTACGTGCCAAATTCTGGCCAAGAAGATGCAGACAGAGACGGCATCGGAGATGCCTGTGACGACGACGCTGACGGAGACGGGATTCTGAATGAGCAGGTACTCGCTCTGCCGGGAGGGCGTGTCAGTTGCCACATGTCAGGGATGCAGAAGCAAGCCCGCGGAGTCACCCATTTATATTAGTCACCCCGCGCCCATGGTGGTTGCCATGCCTGTGATCCGATGGCATCGCGGCTCACTCTCCTGAGTTCTGACAGCGCATGACAACGGGGATGGTGGCTGGCTGGCATCCACCGCAGGACTGGGCACCTTGGAGGGATTCAGTAAAGTCTGACTACATGGTCTTCCGATGCTGTAGGATAACTGTGTCCTGACTCACAATGTGGACCAAAGGAACAGTGACAAAGACATCTTTGGGGACGCCTGTGACAACTGTCGGATTGTCCTGAATAATGACCAGAAAGACACTGACGGGGATGGAAAAGGAGACGCCTGTGATGATGACATGGATGGAGATGGTGGGCTTGTCTTGCTTTGTCTTTTATGTGGGGCTCATGTGTCCCTTTGCCCTTGCTCTCTGTTAGGAGCAGAAATAGAATTGCTAAGTCAGAAGGCCTCCCACATGGAGTGGTTTCCTGCAGCCTGTGTCTGGCCCTCCTGTTTCTATGGAAGGAGACTCCATAGCCCGCTCCTCTGTTCAATAACCCTGAGTGTTTCTGGAACTCTACATCATTGCCAGAAAGTTTGTGGGGATTACTGCAGGCAGTGTCCTTATCAGGGCTGTGTCTTCCTAGAAAGAGTTTATCGTTCCCCCCACCCTTACCCTTCCCACCCGTGAGATTCTGGGTGGGGTCGAGAATTGAATGAGGGGGCCTAGAGCAGGGTCACAGGCTACAGCCCCAGGGTCTGGCTCCCTGCTGCAGAGAATCAGGCATCTCTGGGAAGATGTGTCCATTCCCTACCTATTCTGGGAAAAGCGTGGAGGCAGGAAGGCTGCCTTGCCCAGCTCCAGGCTCCATTGAAGAGGCCTTGTAGTGTGGGCTGTGTGAAAGGCACCCCCCGGAGCACAGTTGGAGCCGTGGAGCCTCTCTGGATGTGAGGCAGAACATTCGTTTCTCCGCAGCTTCCATAGCATAGAGATGACTATCATCAAAGTATAGGCTGGATCTGATGGTTTTTGAAAAACATTTCACATCACAAGGGCCTTGAAGGAAAATCTTTCTAGAAATATACTCCTGGCCCTCCACCCACACACACACCCACACACACACCACTCCAGAATATCCACACCTCCCTAAAACATGACCTCATCTTCTGCAAGCCCGACTGATGATCAGATACAGTGGCGTGCTGGTAAACCAGTTCAACAAACCAAAAAAAGCTCCAAGATGTAGCATTTGCCAGTTTCCACGCTATAAATACCACTCCCACCATGACCGATTTCAAGCTGCCGGCATGACAGGACATAATCACACAACAGCTGGGAAGAGGGGGCCACGGTGGGCGCGGCCCTCGGGTCCCAGTCTTTGTTCACACGGCCTCAAGGTCCTACCTCCTTCCACGGTCAGCCCACCTCGCCTTCATGACCTCCTCATCTGGTTGCAGTGACAGCCCTGGACATCTTGGGCAACTTCTAACTCCGTGGAGAAATGCGTCATATCACCGTTCACTTTTAAATCTCCCAGAATCCATCTTTTGATGGCACCTCCAGATAATTGCTGAGAAAGCTAGTGGCTCTGGGAGGAGGGCCTGAACAGAAGTCACTCCCCACATGCCTGGGTAGAGGCTTGATCTCTTAGCGCCCAGAAGCCTGTCTTCGTGACCTGGGTGTTCCCCTGACTCAGGGAACCACTCCTTTCTTGTAGGAATAAAAAACATTCTGGACAACTGCCCCAAAGTTCCCAATCGTGACCAACGGGACAGGGATGGCGATGGCGTGGGGGATGCCTGTGACAGTTGTCCTGATGTCAGCAACCCTAACCAGGTGAGTAGTGTCCGCCGGATTCGTACCCTAGGCTGAGCTTCCCCTTGTCAAGATTCTTTAAGACCGGTGCCTAGGAAACCGGCGGAGCGCTCTGGCTCACCCCCTTGCTGTCGTACCTCCCTGCCAGAGCGGATGAGGTAGAATTGCACACCTTAGGCCTGGAGGTGGTAGGAAGAACGCTACGGGAGACCTGAGGCCCTCTGGGCTAATCTCACGGGCTCTCGAGTGCCTATGAGGTTAGTAGCAGGAATTTAACAGTGCCCAAAACGAGTCTTTTTGCTGGAAGGCAGATGTAGCATGGAAGCTAACCATTGGGAGCCTTGTGTCCTTTTAGTCCCCAAGTCCCTCCACAGCCTATGTCTGGACATTTCAGATGAAGTTCAGTCAGCGCCGTGTTCTTTCCTTCTGGCTTCCTGTCAGGATACTTGGATAGGATGCGTCATGTATTTTTAAAGCCCTGAGAGGGGGGCGGCGGCGTTGCCCTCTGTGACTCACTCCCATTCTGGCTCGATTCCAACATGCAGAAGCGAAGCCAGATCAGGTTGCCTTGTCCGCATGCCTTTGGCTGGCTCCCCTCAGACCTGTGCCAGAGTTCCAATGTCTCCACCTGCCGCCATCCTGCCCCGGCGCCCTTTCCATCAGCTCATCTGGTGTGTAGGCAGCCCAGCCATGTGGCTCGATATTTTGGAAGGCTTTTTTGACAATTCAGCATTGTGCCTACACCAATATGGTGCTGTCCTTTTGCAGTTCTGCACCAACCCCATTCCAGAGAAACCGTTCCCGAGATGCAGCGGGGAGGGGCAAGGTCTGCCTTCTCTGGAACGTTCTGCGCATGAAGGCCCAGGGATAAATAATCACACGCTCTGTTCTCTTCGCAGTCTGATGTGGATAACGATCTGGTCGGGGACTCCTGTGACACCAATCAGGACAGGTACAGCGCGTTGCCCAGCCGCACTAGGGCCCGATGAAAATTTTAGAAATTGCGCTTTTGGTGCTTTCTGCTGCTACCTTGCTTTGGGATCCCTCTGAATAAATTGAGAGAGATCGAGCTACTGATGGGACAATAGCCCTGCCTCTGGCCAGGATCACCATGCTTCCTTGAAAATTCTCTATAGCCGGGTGGCGGTGTCAGGAGGCACGATGAGGCGCTCCCAGCCGGCGAGGTTCTAGCACAGGAGAGGCAATCAAGCACCATGCTTCAGACATGGGCTCTGAATGACACACAGATAAATCCCAGCCCCTTCACTTACAAACTAGCTAACCTTGGGCAGGCCACCTAATCTCTGTGCCTCAGTTTTCTCATCTGAAAAATGGGCATGACAATGGCATGTAGTTCCCGGGTCTGTTGTGAAGACTGAGTTTGTGCGGAGTGCACATGACAGCCGCCCTTACACACCTGGCTCTCCGTAGGTAGGAACTCTTTTATTATTACAGTCTTTCAGCTCAGAGAAGCTTCACCGTCATCCCAAGATAGAAAGCTGTCAGTTTGCTGAGCGATCACTATGATTTCATTGTCCTTGCCATTTTTTCATTTTGTGTCCCTTCTTTGGTGGTATTGTTCTGTGCAAATGAGTTTTGTCAACCTGTCTAGCCCCCCGCGGTATGGTCCTATATTAAGACACGGGGCTGGATCAGATGCTGTAGAAACATCAACAAGAACACAGACAAGTGCGTCTCTGCTCTGGAGGCGCCTGTGGTCCCAGGCTCTGTCCCCTTTCATCTCCATCAGGGATGCTCATAGGGGCAGCGAGACAGGGAGGAGACAGGGAAAGGCCCCTGAAAGGTAAAGCAGGAAGAAGCAGGGCTTCCGTTCTCAACCCCCTCTCTGAGGTGGCCCTAACCCCAGCAGGTTCTCGAGCCCAACCTTGCGCAAGGACAGCTGCCATAAAGCCCCATTTCTGTCCTTGTGCTCAGTGTCCTTGCTGCAAAGTGCGTGTTAGCCGAGTGAACTTCATCCTGCTTCTCAGTGCAGCCTCGGTTTCTTCATCTGCGAAGTAGAGAGAATTAAGTGCACCTCGCAGGTTCTGTAAGAATAAAAGATGAAGTAGGTAAAGGTCCTGGCAGAGTGCTGGGCTGCAGGTGACCTGCACCACACGGTGGCTGTGTTATCATTACCGCCACGCGAAGAGAGGCAAGTTAGCCGCAGAGTCTGACCTAGGATGTCTCCATTTCTGAGTGGAGACACTCAGAAGGAAGTGGATCACTTCCCGAAGTGATGGCCATCGAGAGTGTTCCCTGGTGCAGGTCCTCTTGCACCGACTGCCGGCTAAGGAATCTCTGAAATATCCTATCCTGTCAGCCTCTAGATATTTGCCTAAAATAAATGACTCATTCTGCTACATTTTAATTCCCATAAACTTGAACCTTGGGGAGGAGGACAGGAACTGCTTGTTTTTGCATAAGAATGTGCAAGGCCTTATAGAATGGCTGCTGATGGAAATAGCTCAGTCTTAGGATTTAAAACTCAGCCCTGCTACAGACGCAGGACTTCCGGTGTTTGAGCCATGTCATCTTCTACCTGCCCAGGCTGGCTTCATTTTCTCGGGACCCCCCCCTGGGACACGTGGCCTGAAGGGCATGGGCTGGTCTCTGGCTTCCCTCCCCTGTCCTGTCCCTGCCTGGGACAGGCCAGGGGTGCCATGGGGTGAAAGGAACATCTGCTCTGATTCAGCGTAGCCGTGGGAGGCCTTCATCCACAGCAGAGAAAGCTCTGGGGACAGGGTGGTCTCCTCCTGGGGTGACTCTAAGGCTTGGAACAAAGAAATGTCCAGTGGGCAGAGAATGAGGGTTCTGAGAAGTGCTTTAGGGCAGGACTGGGCCCGGCCTCCCTGCTCGCCTCTGGGGAAGCGGCCGCCCCCTTCTCTCTGCCATTCCTCTGAGGCATTCACATCGGATCCTTCTTGGGCCCGCGGGCCAGGGATTGTGTAGAGAAATAGAAAACACTGCAGGGCTTCAGGAGCCAGCACATAGAAGTGCTTTTTCATAGATTATAATATGCAAAATTCTAGTCACAGAAGCATTTAATCTTCATAACAGCCCTATGAGGTAGGCTCTGTTACTCCCATTTTACAGCTGGGGACACTGAGCCACAGAGCGGTCAAGTATGACACCTGAGGCTGCACGCTAGTAGGCGGCTGAGCCCGGATTCCTTGAGCAGCCTGGCTCCACTGCCCCTCACTTCGTTCCCTTTGCACAGTCTCACTTGGGGCTGGCGGGGTCGGGGAAGGTCATCATTGTCCCCAGGGACTGCTGGGAACATCTAGTCACAAAATCAGAAATCAACCTTTATCTTCTTGAGTAGGATATGATGTACTTGTTTCAACAAGACGAGGGAGCGGGAAAATGGTCTGAGGCACACAGGGCAGCCCTAGGGACATGTGGGTTGACAAAGACCAAGCCGCCAGGCGCCCCCCCTCCTTATTCCTCCCTGCTCTCCACTCAGCTGTGCCACAAACCACCTCTTCTTCCTCCCGCAGTGATGGAGATGGACACCAGGACAGCACAGACAACTGCCCGACCGTCATTAACAGCGCCCAGCTGGACACCGATAAGGACGGCATTGGTGACGAGTGTGATGATGATGATGACAACGATGGCATCCCAGACCTGGTGCCCCCTGGACCGGACAACTGCCGGCTGGTCCCCAACCCAGCCCAGGAGGATAGCAACAGTAGGCGGCTCAGCCTCAGGCTGCACGGAGCTCCCTTCTGCCAGGCACACAGTGGCACGCCTCTCTCAGGGCCTGGTGGACACCACTCTGTCAGAGAAGAGCTGCCTTGCAGCTTCTGAACAGCCTGGGATGAGGTCACGTGGGCCAGGGAAGCAGCCCCTCACTCCCTCCCGAGGGGCTCGGGAGCTGCTCTGCCGTCTTGCTTGCTCCTTGCCCAGGAGTCACAAGCTCAGATAGCTGCAGGGGCTAGGCCGATAAGGAAGAGTGTGCACAAAGCCAGAAATGAGACAGAGGAGTGAGGACCTTGGCGAGTGGGTGAGGGTGTGCCCATCCATGGCTCTGCAGGTATTCAAATGTTTTAATACCAGGTCAGCTGAACAAAGCATACTGGGAGCCAGATTCAGCCTGAGGATCACCAGATGGATGGTCTTAGAGCCCCTCTGGTGACAATAATTTCCCTGTTTTTCGTCTGTTCTAGAGAAAGTATTATAGGTGTTTGGTTATGGAGGATCAACCTTAAGATACACCAGTTGGTGAACCCCAGTGTCCTCACCCAGGGTTTAAGATCAATTTTGAACAGGTGCCTTCCACTCTATCCCCAGAAAATTCCTTTTGGTCATCTGCAGTGGAGTTCAGCAACCCACCATGATGACTCCAGGATGGGGCTCAGGGCCACCTCGGACACGGCTGCTACTGGGCTCCTCTGCCCACGTGGGTGGAGAATCAGAGCCCTGGGGGTGGGGCGTGGGCTCCCTCCGGCTCCTTGCCCAGCCCTGTCTCTGTCAAGGGGCAGTGGTGCCTGCGGGCAGTAGCCAGCTCCTCTCCTCCTCCCCGACCCCTCCTAGGCGATGGCGTGGGAGACATCTGTGAGACGGACTTTGACCAGGACCAGGTCATCGATCGGATTGACGTCTGCCCCGAGAATGCGGAGGTCACCCTGACCGACTTCCGGGCCTACCAGACGGTAGTCCTGGACCCTGAGGGGGACGCCCAGATTGATCCCAACTGGGTGGTCCTGAACCAGGTAAGCGTCACATGGTCGATGGTATCTCAGCTCCGCCTCTCACCACAGGTTGTTCTGGGAGAAGTGGGGAACAGTGAGAGGGGGCACTGTCCCACACTGCACTTACTCCGCATAGGCTCCCTATGCATGAGCACGCTCATTAGCCCTGTTGTACGTATGAGAGCAGGTCCCAGCAGTCTGAAACAATTGCTGCTGGTAGCAATGCAGGTGAGGGCTCAGAATGCTGGAATTGAGAGCCAGGCAGTCTGACCCCAGAGTCGTGCTCCTGCGCTCTCCAGTAGGCTGCCTCCCGCACGTCGTCCTTGTGGGGCAGCTATGGAAGGCAGGCACGGAGAGGCTTATGTATTTTAGTGTCATCCAGGAAGTCACATTCATTACAAGTCCGTGTTCTCTCAATTAAATCTGATTCAATAAACCCTTAATGACAGTTTTAGCAAAATAATCTCTATTTAGCTTTATTTTCTCCCCTCACAAGTACGTGCTTTGAAGACATAACAAGGTAGAACAGTCCCTCAGGTGATGAAATCTTTGCGTGGAGGTCGGACCTCGCTCCCCAGTGCTGCCGGAGGCTCTGGGCTTCCTTGAGCTTTCTCCACCCTCTGAGATGACCCTTGACTCCTTCACCTCTCTCCGCAGGGCATGGAGATTGTGCAGACCATGAACAGCGATCCCGGCCTGGCAGTCGGTATGTCCAGGGCGTCCGGAGCACGTGTATAGAATCCACTCTGCAGCTACTCGTGGGGCTGGTCGGCTCTCTCATCTTCTTCTGATCCCTACAGGGTACACGGCCTTTAATGGAGTTGACTTTGAAGGGACCTTCCACGTAAACACCCAGACGGACGATGACTACGCTGGCTTCATCTTTGGTTACCAAGACAGCTCCAGCTTTTACGTGGTCATGTGGAAGCAGACAGAGCAGACATACTGGCAAGCCACGCCATTCCGTGCTGTCGCGGAACCTGGCATCCAGCTTAAGGTATCAACGGTTCTAGGTCACTCCGCTCCCTTCTGAGCCCCGAGCCCTCTTTTTAAATCCTCTGTTTTCCCATGTGGCATTTAGTTCATCTGTGAAATGGAGGTGCTTGTGCTAGGGTTCAGGTCAGGGAACACTATTCTTGGGTACATGCTACATCCTAACCTCTGGGGGACTGATGGTGAGAATGTCAGCCTGAGGAGGCTCAAGAGTCGGGGGACCTTTGGGGGTACATCACCTGGCACAACACGCCAGAAATTGGCTAATCTGTTTCCTTGATGGGGCCAGCTCCGTACAGGAGGGCTGAGTGGCTGCCTCCGTCCAAATCCAAGGGAGCCAGGTTGTAACCATGAAGTCACCACCCCAGGCAACCAAGAAGGGTGGTCTGCATTCTGTTTCTACCCTGTTCCTGTCCTTTCCAGGCGGTGAAGTCTAAGACAGGCCCAGGGGAGCATCTCCGTAACTCCCTGTGGCACACCGGGGACACCAGTGACCAGGTCCGGCTGCTGTGGAAGGACTCGAGGAACGTGGGCTGGAAGGACAAGGTGTCCTACCGCTGGTTCCTGCAGCACAGGCCGCAGGTGGGGTACATAAGGTAAGTGGGCGACGTCCCACCTTGCACTTGAAGTGAAGCACATCCTCCTTGTGGATCACAGAGCCTTTGCCACCCTGACCCAGGATGGTCCTCCAAGGACACGCTTGAGACTCGGGCCATGGCTGCCTCAAAGAGAAGTGGGAGGAAGATACCCAAGCTCAAACCTAACCAGCTGGACATTACTGCCAAACTGGGGGTGGGGGAACTTTCTGCACGGGAGGTCTCAGCATTGGGGGATGGAGTGTGTGAGGCGAGGTCAGCGGGGCCGAGGCGAGGCCTGGGTAAGCCTCCCATCCATACCTGCCCTGTATGGGGCTTATTTGTGAATATTTCACGCTGCACTGCAGTGAGTCCCTTCTCGTCTCTTCCCCTCTGGACTATAAACTCCCTGAAGGCAGTGCCTGTAGCTCATTTTATCTTGGCCTCCCCACTGCCGGGCCTGTACCCCGTGCGGCAGGACCTGGTCTTCATGAGAACCAATGCCCTCTGCCTCATTCCCTACAGGACTGTTTAAAAAAGCAGCACTAAAAACTCTTCTCAGAAACGAGGATGGCTTAGGCTACATCTTTGAAATTTAGACCATGTACTTACTTGCTCATTCCTCAGACGTGCAGATCAACACTGACGCCAACTTATGTAGACCAGTGCCGTCTCCTGGCCAGGAAAGAGAAGCAGCCTAGAGGAAACAAGAAAATCAGGGTGGCTCATTCATGTTTTGTTTTTCTGCAAGACATGAAGTCAAATGTACTGTTGGTCACACAGTGAAATGATCGTGTTCTCAGCCCCGTGAAGCCTAATGCCTTCTTTTCTGTCCCAAAATGCATAGAATATACAGTTTGCCTGCACGTAATTTGGAAAACCATCTGATTCCCTAACACTGTAAGAGAAAAAGAAGAATTTATGACAAAATCACATAAATGCTTAGACACCACCACACCCCAACACAAAATGAAATAGAAGCAGCCATATTCTAATGCATGTTGTTGTGTTGTTGAGTTAACTTCTAAAAAGGTGAATAGCTCTTTTTAAGCAAAACAAAGTAGTCAGTAGTTTCTCAATTTACTCCCCCAAATTCCACCCCCCTGTTCAAACAGTGCAAAAACTAGTTGATGTTCTCAAGTAAATGGAAGTTGGGGTGTAGGCTCACCCAGGCAATTACAACCAGAGTTTTCACCTGCCCAGGTGTCTGCAGGAACACACCAAGGGTGAACAGGATACAGGACAAGTTTTGATTGTTCTCTCTAGGGCTTTGTAAGCCATTCAGCATCCCTGGCTTCTGTCACAAAATGCCAGGCCGACAGCCACAAATTTCTAAAGCCCTCGTTCAGGGAGTGCGGTTGCTGCCAGTGAGGATCCCTGTTCTGAGACGGCACCGAGTGCTACCGGTCAGACCTCAGGAAAGGCAGTGGTTTTTAAGCATGTTCTCTGGACGAGGGAACTCATGGGACAATGAGGTCACAAAGCCTCTTGGTCATGGTTCACATTGTGGTTTCTCTTGAACTCATCAGCAAGTACCCATCAAATAGGACTCTGTGCCCAGCATCGTGTTAGGCCTTTAGAGAGAGAAAATATGGGAGGACGGGAACATACAGTCCTTGGCCTCGTGGAGGTTCCAATCCAGTAGGGAAGGGGCCACAGCGAGAGCAGAAGCCAGGCCTGTGAAAACTGGAGTATGAAACAGTAAAGATGTGGGTATTTAAGAAGGGGGGGCCCCTGGGTCTTACCTCGGGTGCTTCACCTTGACTCGGGTTTGAGTTTCATGAAGACCGGCATGGGCTGTGTTGTCTGCAGAGTGCGATTTTATGAAGGCTCTGAGTTGGTGGCTGACTCCGGGGTCACCATAGACACCACCATGCGTGGAGGCCGGCTGGGCGTGTTCTGCTTCTCCCAAGAAAACATCATTTGGTCCAACCTCAAATATCGCTGCAATGGTAACGTACCTTCTTGTTACTCTACGGTATTATTACTAGAATTAATCAAACAATGCCACCTTATTTTTATAGCACATTTTCCTCCCAGAAGCCCGAAGCTCATGCCGCATATTCATTAAAATGTAACAGTCTCGGGGTAACCGAAGTAAATGGTAGATCTCATTTTTCCTATGTGGTGGATGAGGACATTGAGACCCACAGAATTTAACTGCTTGGCTTAGGATTTGGGGTTCAGTGAGGAATTCAGGCAGATTTAATTTACGGCAGCCTTTATTTTCTTATGGCTCAAACATAATCACACTCAGAATCCATTCTGCCTGCTAATTTCCTCTAGGCCTGTGAATGAGCACTCCCGGGCTTTCAGCCAACAATTTGCAAAGCAGCCTGAGTAGAAAATGGCTGTGGAGCCTTCGGGGGGCCTGTTGCTCAGGCTGACAGCGACCCCTACCGGATGCTTGCGCAGCCCGCGATGGACCAGGATTCCAGGCGGAAGGAGCTTTACTAACCCCTGTGCCTCTTTTGGTTTGCAGACACCATCCCGGAGGACTTCCAAGAGTTTCAAACCCAGAATTTCGATCGCCTGGATAAATAAACCAAAGAAGCAATCCGTAACTGTTTTTCCAAGCACTAAAGCCATATATTTTTTAACTTCCTACGACTCGTTTTTATATACACTGTGCCTTTCTTTTTACCCATCCAGATATATCAAACTTTTTATATGAATGCGGCAATAAAGAGGAGATAATTTCTAAAACCTGGGCTATTCAGACATCGCTTCCATGGGGCTCCGGCTCTGATGGGGTGTCATGTGGTTCTCTCAGGTATACATCTTGAACTTGTAGGGGGAACTTGTGCTTAGACTGGGTGAATGAGTGAGACTCAGGCAAGTGCGTGAATCAGAAGGCTCAGACCGAAGGTCTCCTCTTTGGTCACTCTAGTTACTTCCCCAAAAAGCCGAACGGTCCCCATGCTCACCTCAGCAGCCTCAAAAACACATACTCAAGGGAAACTTCCCCAAGAAGATTTTTCCTGACGAGTCCTGGAGCAAATCTGTCCAGTTCTTTCTGACACCCTCCCCCACTCTGCACACACCTTTCAACACCAGCACAGGCAGCACAGTTCTTATGCTTCTTTGTATATTTGGCTCCCCCTAGTGGAATGTAAGCTTACTGAGATCAAGGACTATGTCTTACCTTAACAGTATTCCCAGCACCCAGCATAGTACCTGGGATATAGTGGATATCCAGTAAAAGTTTGCTGGCATGCTGACTGCAACAAGGACAACAGTGTAGATGGATCAGATAAGCCCTTCTACAACTCAAAAAGCTCTTCCCAGGGACACCTGCGTGGCTCAGTTGGTTAAGCCCTGGGCTCTTGGTTTCAGCTCAGGTCATGATCTCACAGTTCGTTGATTGAGCCCCTGTGTTGGGCTCTGCACTGACAGTCTGGAGCCTGCTTGGGATTTTCTCTCTTCCTCTCTCTCTCTCTCTCAGAATAAATTAAAAAAAAAACAAACCTCAGAACATATGCTGCAACTATGATGTTAATCAGTAACCTAATTTCAGTGCCTAATTTATGCGTACCATTCCAATTGTAAGGCAAAGATCCAGGCCAGTTTCCGTAAGTTCCCTAAGAATTCTATTTCAAAGACCATTGCTGGCTAGTAATATATCCTCCTATTCCAAGACTCCTGGAGGGATCTTAAATCATAAACGCTATCACTACAGTTTTATCATGATTTCAATAGTCCGAAAATACAGTGGCCTGTGCATGACCACTATGAGACAGGGAGGATTTCAAGACAGCCCCCTACACATGTAAAGCCCAGAGGTGTTTGCTGCCTCGTAATTCCGGACATTAGATCTCCTACCTCGAGGTCTTCCATGAGTGGACAGAACTCGGGCCTGTCTTCCAATTGTTCCCTCCGCTGACAATGTCTAGTCTCCCAGGGGGATTCTGTTACATGAGTTTCTGTCCCAGGATTTCTGGGCCAGACTGCTGTCATGGGCTTTTTTCAAGCTGTGGTTCCACATCTACAGTTCTTTCCCAATTCCAAAAAACCTAAGAACAAGTTCATTTCATTACAGATTGACCTCTTTCAATCTTCCCCCTTCTCCTGACTTTTTGTCCGTCACTGAAGGTTATTATTTCCTGAGCCCTTAGGGCCTCTAGGAGCTCTCTGGCCCATTTGTCTTCCACACACTCTGTCGACAGTGGTTAGGTTATACTTTTATCACTATTTTAATGCCCTTCTGCTGTGTCCTTGGCACTTTACTAAGCAGTCTGTGATGAAAACCACAGATCTACTTCTTGAGAGATTTCATTCTCATCACCAGAGCATATACCAGATTCTGGACAGGAAATACACTCATCTCTAAGAAGAGAGTGTGTTCATCAAAGCTGGTTGTGAATCTGAGCTGAATTCAAGTCTCCCTGCTGTTAGCTATGCAGCTGCTCCAAAAACGCAATATAACCATAGGAAAAGTTCTTTAATTGATACTTTTCTGTCTGTAACCATGCTAGCATCAATGGCCTATAAGAGATCAAGAATATAACTGCATCCCTTAGGGATCTTATTAGAACATTGGGAAGACAAAAATCTTTACGTACAGAGAGCAACAGATCCAGTGCTGTGGTGAAGCCAGGGCTTACCAGCTCAGGAGAGCCAGCTATTATGTTTTGAACAATTTTGTGAGCCACTTGTCAAGCTGCCGATGGTTTGAAATTAGCCATGATGAGCATATTTACACGACAGAAATTGGCAAACACTACAAAGCAGGGCTCCAGAGGGCTGATTGTCAAACAGCTGGGCATACTAACTTATTTCTAGTTGCCTCTCCTCAATATCTTGGGAACTGCTGTAGAAAGCTTGAAACTTTCAGAAAACTTCTTGTTTAAATGGCGAAGTACCAGGAAAAAATGGAGAGAAGCAGCTTCTGGACACTGGTCTTGGCAATGATTTGAATACGATGCCAAAAGCAAATAGCAAAAGCAAAAGTCAACAAATGGAACTCCATCAATCTCAAAAACTTCTGCACAGGGAAAGAAACTAAATGAAAAGACAACCTACAAAATGGAAGAAAATTTTTGCAAACTGTGTATCAGATAAGGGGTGTGTATAAAGAATTCATATAACTCAATAACAACAAACCCTGAATCTAAATGGACAGAACTAAATAGACATTTTCCCAAAGAAGACATCATAATAGCCAAAAGGCACATGGAAAAATATGCCACATAACCAACCATCAGAGAAAGGTAAATCAAAACTATAATGAGTTATCACCTCACACCTGTTAGAATGGCTGTCATCAAGACGAGACAACAAGTGGTGGTGAGGACGTGGTGAAAAGGGAACCCTTTTACACTATTCATATGAATGTAATTCAGTCCAACCACTGTGAAAAACAACATGGCGACTCCTCAAAACAATTGAAAAGATGTACCATATGCCCAAAGGAAAGGAAAACAGGAGTTCAACCACCTATCTGCACCGCCATTTATCACAGCATTATCCACAATAGCCAAGATACGGAAACCTGAATGCCCATCGATGGATGAAAGAATAAAGAATATGTGGTAAATATACATGATGGAAAATTACTCAGTCATGAGAAATAAAGATATCCTGCCATTTGCAACAAGATGATAGTCCATGAGCACAATATTCTAAGTGAGGTAAGTCAGAGAAAGGTAAGTACTGTATGATATCACTTATATGTGGAACTTAAAAAAGTGAAACTCCTTGGGGCCCCTGGGTGGCTCAGTTGGTTGAGCGTCTGGCTTCGGCCCAGGTCATGATCTCTTCTTGAGTTCGAGCCCTGCGTTGGGCTCTGTGCTGACGGCTCAGAGCCTGGAGTCTGCTTCCGCCTGCCTCGGATTCTGTGTCTCCCTCTCTCTCTGCCCCTCCCCCCACTCATGCTCGCTATCTGTCTCTCTCTCTCAAAAATGAATAAATATTAAAAAAATTTTTTAAAAAAAGGTGAAAGTCCTAAAAAATAGTAAAATGGTCGTTACCAGAGGATGGGGATGGGGGGGAAAGATTGTTCATGGGGGCGCCTGGGTAGCTCAGTCAGTTAAGCATCTGACTCTTGGGTTTGGCTCAGGTCATGATCTCATAGTTCATGAGTTCAAGCCCTATGTTGGTGCAGAGCCTGCTTGGGATTCTTGTCTCCCTCTCTCTTTCTGCCCCTCCCTGTGCACCCATGCTTGCTCTCTCTCTTTCTCTCAAAAATAAACACAGGGGAGCCTGGGTGGCTCGATTGAGCATCTAACTCTTGATTTCAGCTTGGTTCAGGATTTCACAGTTTGTAGGTTCAAGCCCCACATCAGGCTTCACACTGGCAGCTTAGAGTCTTCTTGGGATTCTCTCTCTCTCCCTCTTTCTGCCCCTCCCGGGTCATGATCTCTCTCTTTTCAAAATAAACAAACTTAAAAAAAATAGAATAATCACCATATAGAAATAAACATAAATGAAGAAGAATCGTATTAATAACCTCTAAGAGTGTGAGCAGCCCTCACTTACTCACCAACTAGGTTGAATACATTCTATTGCCTGTCTTCCTCCTGACTGTTCACTGAGATCAAGTATCCTGACGAAGTGGAGGGATGACTGGGAAAAAGGAGACTCACTATGGGGAAAGATCATACCAGGGTAGACACCCACAGGATGAGAGAAGAGTTTGGGGGGCAGGAGGAGGGCCCTGGGGCATGGAAGGAGGGGCAGAGAGGGAAGTAGAGCACGTTTTGCCTCCACCCCCCAAAAAAGAAGCTATTCCTTTTCTCTTCCCAGGTTATTATTCCCGTATCTCAGAATTATCATGGGCGGTTGTCTTTAGCTTAATTTTAATTCTGGGCTATAGAGTCAAAGAAAATAAAAAAGATGCAGAATCTAGGAACCCATTATTTAAGTATCTGTAAAGCATTTTTTTTTATGACCCAGACTAGGAAGATAACTCAGTATATTCAAGCTACAGAAAAGAATCCTGTCTAGAAGAAACTTGAGAACTAGGTCATTTATATGAACCTGTGAGAGGGGGATATGAGGTGCCCTTGTTTGAGGGGATACGCTTAGTCCACTAAGAAGTTTATCCTAAATTTCTTGAGACAGTATAGTTTCCTTAATGGGTTAGGGTTTTTAATTCCTGAAAAAAACTTAGAATTATGTATAGAAATACTAAACCCAGTGTCCTAACATAATTGTGTAGTGTTTAGGAATTATCTTTGAATATGTGGTATTTAAAGTACTTGAAGGGTGCCTGCCTGGCTCAGTCAGAAGAGCATGGGACTCCTGATCTCGAGGTGAGTTGGAGCCCCATGAGCTACAGATTAGTTAAATGAACTTAAAAAAAAACAAAATACAAATAAATTACTTGGACTATTTTAAAGAATTTGGCATATGAGAGAACCTAATAAATTGAACTTGTGATTCAGTTAAAAATATATAGTCCTGGGGCACCTCAGTGGCTCAGTTGGTTAAGCATCCAGCTCTTGGGTTCAGCTCGGATCATGATCTCACAGTTAGTAGGTTCAAACCACACATCAAGCCCTGGTTGTAGAGCTCTGCACGGACAGCACTGAGCCTACTTAGGATTCTCTCTCTCTCTCTCTCTCTCTCTCTCTCTCTCTCTCTCTACCCCTCCCCCACTTTTGCACTTGTGCATGTGCACACGTGCTCTCTATCAAAATAAACTTAAAAAAAAAAAAAACAAGTTTAAAGCTTCTTCATTTAGGCATGCTCTTAAGCTCCCACTCAGAACTAGAGTTTCCATGCTTAGAAAGCCATTTTCTAAAATTCAGAAGTTTTTTTTTTCCTCACTTGCTTGTTCATTTGCAAGCAGAATTGAGCTTCCTCTGTCCCTGCACTCTGCTAGGCACCTGGGAAGCAGACAGCAGACGCCTCTTCCCTAAAGCGCTAGGGGCTCCAGTGTCCTAATAACTTCCTAGCCTCTAATGTAGTCACTCCCAAACCTTTGGCTTTCAAAGGCCTTTGAAATTTTAAAATAAATTGCAGGGCCTGCTGTAGGAATTGCTGATTTCTTACTTTGCCCAGTTAATTCTCCTGACAAAAACAAACACCTGCTAAGTCTCACTGTCATTTTAGTAAAAGAGCATTTGGGGATGCTGGCTGGTTGAGTCCATTGAGTGCCCAACTCTTGATTTTGGCTCAGGTCATGATCCCTCAGTCATGGGACTGAGCCCTACACTGGGCCTCATGCTGAGTGTGAAGCCTGCTTAAGATTCTCTCTGCCCCTCTCCCTGGCTCTCACTCCCTCTAAACTAATGGGATGGGATGGGATGGGATGGAATCAAATGGAACACAATGCAACATGAAATAAAATAAATAAAATAAAATAAAGGTAATGGTAAAAGGTAAAAAGGCAAAGCATATTCCCGGTCTCAGAATGGTGGTTCTCATTAAAACTGAAGATTAAAATAAATTGGGAAGGGGTGCCTGGGTGGCTCAGTCAGTTAAGCGTCTAGGGACTTTGGTCCAGGTCATGTCTCATGGTACACAGTTCAAGCCTCACTTCAGGTGAACTTGAGCCCCACTTTGGATGAGACCCACTTCTCTGTCTCCCTCTCTCTGCCCCTTGTGAGATTCTCTTTCTCTCTCTCTCTGTCTCTTTCTCTCCCTGCCCCTTGCTTACTTGTGCCCTCTTTCTTTCCAAAAAAAAAAAAAAAAAATCAGTCGGGGAAACTTAAAAAATAAGTCTATGCCCTGCTTCCAACCAATTAATATATATGTATTTATATAAATTATAATATATGAATTAATATATATCATGTATTATATATGTGTGTATTTATAGTTGTGTATTTGACTTTAGACTTCTGATTTTAAGTTAAAGGTATAAAGGAATTTGGTTGACTATATAAATAAGAGTGAGGTGGTTAAGATAAATTAAATCCACAATATTTATAAGTTTGTTATATTTACAAGAGTTACTTGAGTACCTAGGTAGTTTTTGCCAGACAAATGACACAAAAATTAATTTTATAAATGAAATTTAAACATATTAAATTTAGGATAATCAAAGTGGTTCAGTCAGTTAAGCATCTGACTTTTGATTGCAGCTCAGGTCATAATCTCATTGTTCGTGGGATCAAGCCCCCCACATTGGGGTCTGTACTCACAGCGCAAACCCTGCTTGGGATTCTCTCTCCCTCTTTCTCTCTCAAAATAAATAAATAAATAAACATTTAAAAATAAACATATTAATGGTAATGGAGAGTGTCAACAGTGTCAAATCATACAAAAAAATAAACATTAAGTTCATAGTATATTATACATTAATACAATATTTTAGATGGTATAAATTAATATATTCAACTTAAAAATGCAACTTAAAATTTAAGTTTGCAAATGGGACTTCACATCAAAATCTTAAAAGTGATGATAAATTTTGGTATAGTACATTTATAAGTATATTTGTATATTTATAGAGTATAGAAGAGTAATAAACTTTTTAAGTTGAACTTATGAACTTAAGGTTTTGCAATTTGTATCTTTAATTAATCGAATACTAATTTTAAAACCCGGGGCACCTGGGCCCTCATTCCATTGAGCATCTGACTCTTGCCTTTGGCTCCGGTCATGATCTCTCAGTTGGTGAGAGGGAGCTCCATGGTGGGTTCCACCCTGGGAATCTCCCTCTCTCTCTCTTTCAAATTAAGTCAATAAACTTTTTAAAAAATCATAAAAGCTGTAATAGCTTTCTGTGTACAAAAACTGCCCTCATAAGCAAAAGATAAAACCAACAAACAACAGTCCAGGGCTAGTCTGGGGAAATACATCCTCAACTCCAGTAGGTAGTGACAGTTGTTCTAGAGCATGGCGCACTTCTACAATGGGGACTGTCACCGTACAGAGGGGACAGGAACCTTGGTACCGCTCCCCGTGGCTCCCCGGGCATCACCAGGCAGCTGCTGTGGCATCTCAGTGGCTTGAGTGACGCCGCTCTCAGCCATCGAACCCTCATTTGCTGGCCGTTTGGCCCAAAGCACATCGCGTGCCGGACTGGGGGCCTCGAGTGGGGATGTGGCAGGAAGCACCTCTCTTTCCTCGCCCTCCCACCCGCCAACTCCCCTCCACATTAAACCTTTACAAACATGTGTAAATGCGCCTGCTTGTCTGGAGGGATGGGGGGGAGTGAGACCCGGAGAATCGAAGCTCCCTTTCCTGGCTACATGCCCCAGAAGTAACCGCGGCCTATTCCTGAGCCTATCGTAAAAGAATGACAAGTGTTTTCCTCCTATCACCTGCCTCCTGGCCAAGTAGTAGACATGAATCAGCGCTTGAACTCAGGTTTGTGAGAAAACACAACTTTAATTCCCAAATTTCAACTTCTTTTTATTCTGAAAACTCATCCTGCCAGACTCCAGAGACACGCTACTTGAGTCGTGTTGGGGTTTCCACTCTTCCCTCGGGATCGCCCTAGGAGGCCTTCTCAGTACCAAAGTGACAGGGGCTGGGGACTATGGGTCCACACAGATTCCTCCTCACATGACCATGGTCAGCACTCACCACGACCCCATTCTCAGAGGCCATAAGACCCTATATCTGAAAGAACTCTGGAGCCACCTCTTTCCTGGCCCTCACCTGCAGGGCTGCAGGAAGCCCCTCTTCCCCCTCTCTCTAGCATGGGACAGTCTGTCCCTAACCTGAGAAGAAAAGCCTCATCTTCCACCCCTTGCTTTTGGTCAAGAAATTTTGTCTGTTCCCCATCTTCCTTTACTTATGCCCCCTAGGCTCCCCTAAAGGCTTAGCTTGCAGGCTGGCTCTGATGGACACACGCCACATCCCCTCTGAGGTAAGAAGCTCAGAGTCCACCCTCTGCCTAAATGGGAGAATTGGGGATAGGGAAATATGAAAGGTAGATGGGGTGTCTTATGGGGCTACCCCACCACATTCTTTACTTATTTATTTTTTAATGTTTATTTTTGAGAGAGAAAGAGAGACAGGGCATGAGCAGGGGAGGGGCAGAGAGAGAGGGAGACACAGAATCGGAAGCAGGTTCCAGGCTCTCAGCTGTCAGCACAGACATGTAGGGCTCGAACTCACAAACTACAAGATCGTGACCTGAGCCGAAGTCAGATGCTTAACCAACTGAGCCACCCAGGTGCCCCTACCCCACCACATTCTGAATGAGCCTAAATGTTGATGATCTAAGGTGTAGTGTAAGATCCTCTTTGGGTTTCTAGAGCCTACCAAAAAAAAAAAAGCCACCAGGAATATTGTTTGGAAAAGTCAGACTTATAGATGAAACTGGAGTTGCTCAAGAGGCAGGGGGGTGTGGTGGCAGAGGAAGAAGAGAAAGGGGTTCCCCAAGGCTGGAGAAACAGGCATGGTGGGCTCTGGGAGTGGACTCGTTTGCCCCTCTCCTAAATGGTTTGAGAAACTGAGAGGAGCCTCTGATGGGGGTACCTGGTCAGGACTGTGGACTGGACAGTTGGCCCACACCCTGGAGCAGAGATGAGGGCTCTAGATGGCTCCACTTGCAGTGGCAGGCGGGCCGACCTCGAGGAGCACCAATGCAGCTGACCTAAAGGAAGTACCCCTCCCTTACCGCATACGCACAGGGAACCTGGAGGATGGGGTTGAGGAAGGAGCCTCAGCAAGGACTGATGTTGCAGGTTGGCTAGGTGGAGAGGGCAGGGGGACAGAGCGGGAGCAGGGAGCTGGGCTCTGCTCAGCCCTCACGGAGGGGAGCTGACCGAAGAAAAGTTGAGGAACAGAGGCCACAGGGACCTGTGCTCAGGGAAAAGAAAGGGGCCATCCAGAGAGCCAGGACAACCTCCAGGTCCCACACTCCGAACTGCAGAAGGTGTTTCTAGTGACAGTGTCCATCTAACCTCCAGTCACCAGAGACAGAAACAGGCAGCCCTGGACCCACGAGCAGAATTGGGGAGCCCGCCAAGCATATTCACTATGCTAAAACTCCTGCATATGTGTTGTTTCTTTAAGGAGAAATGGAATAGAATAAACGTTAATCAAAGAAAACAACAAGCAGTTTCACCTGAGTCAGCAGCATGGGGCACCTGGGTGGCTCAGTTGGTTAAGCGTCTGGCTTCGACTCAGGTTATGATCTCACGGTTTTTGAGTGTGAGCCCTGCATCCGGCTCTGTGCTGACAGCCTGGAGGAGTATGCTTCAGATTCTCTCTCTCCTTCTCTCTCCGCTCCTCCCCTGATTGTGCTCGCTCTCTCTCTCAAAAATAAACAGTTTTTAAAGTAAATACATAGATTGATAGATTCAGCAGAATATTGCCTAAGAGAAGTATGGGTGAATTAATGACATAAAGGAAGAAAAATAAAATGAAAATCAAACAAACAGCCTTGACCTTACCTCCCAACTCCCATCACCAAGGCTGGACCCCAACTCCATTTCTTCAGCCACTACCAACTGGACCTGGATTATTCAGTTCCTACTGTGCGATTTGCTCCTAAAATGAAAAGACGCCTATGTTTAGACCAGGCCATGTCGTCCACCTAGACGTTCCACAAACAGCCCCTGCGGAGCTCCACATGGGTGGGGGAAGCCAGGTCTTGGCCTTGTCCTCAAGGGGCAGCTCCTGGAAGTCACGGCTTTGGTTCAAAGTCTCCTGAAGAAAGGATTCATTTCAAACCCTCATCCAAGCTATGATCTGGTACACAAGCCTCCCCCGCTTCACTAAGTTTACCTTGCTAAGTAATATCACGTTTGTACATCATGAAACAATAGGAAATCATCATCAGGCACCTATGTCTCTGCAAACAGTTGTCCAACTATGTGAACACGTCTTGCCATATTTGGGGGGGGGGAGGGAGTCTTCTCAATAGCTGTTCATTAACTGCCTATTTTATAGCACCCGCTAGAAAAGACAGTAGCAGATACCTAATATGTAAGAAAAATGTATGCAAGGAAGTTTTTCACTGAAAATGTTCTCCATTGGGGGCACCTGGGTGGCTCAGTCGGTTCAGCTCAGGTCATGAGTTCATGGTTCCTGAGATGGCGCCCCTTCCCCCCTTGGGCTCTGGGCTGCCAGTATGGAGCCTGCTTGGGATACTCTCTCTCTCCCTTTCTCTCTCTCTCTCTCTCTCTCTGCCCCGTCCCTGCTTGCATACTCTCTCTCTCTCTCAAAATAAATAACATTAAAAAAAACGGACAAGAAAGTGTTCTCCATTAGTTTATTTTTTTTTATTTTTTTTTATTAGTTTTTATGTTTTTATTTATTTTTGAGAGCAGGAGAGACAAAACATGAGTGGGGGAGGGTCAGAGAGAGAGAGGGAGACACAGAATCCGAAGCAGGCTCCAGGCTCTGAGCTGTCAGCACAGAGCCCGACGCGGGGCTTGAACCCACAGACTGTGAGATCATGACCTGAGCCGAAGTCGGACACTCAACCGACTGAGCCACCCAGGCGCCCCAGCCATTAGTTTATTTTTAATGTGTTATTTCCACATTATGTTTTTTTGTTTTTTGTGTGTTTTTTGGTTTTCCCTAGTTGTTTATTTGGGCAGACCTGGGGCCAGGGAGGCTCTGCATCTAAAAGGCGTTGGGGCCTCTTAGTGATGAAACGCGGCTTGTGAGGGCAACACAGGATGGGGAAGTGGATGGGGGGGGGCACATGCTGGCTGCAATCCCCTCTACCTTCATGATCCGGATCGAGTGGGCGCCAGCGCAGTGCCGGGAGCCCATGTCATAGCAGCAGCGGGTGAGAGCACCCTCAGTCGTCAGGGCCCAGTACTCCGGGTACATGTTGTGGGTGCCGCTCTGGGAGTCCTAACGCAGCCAGATGCCCAAGTTCTTCACTCGCAAGGGGGATCTCTCAAACCCCTGTCCACAGCAGACAATCTCCCTTGACGGCTGCTGCATCTTCAGCCGAGACACAAAGTCCCAGAAGCGGGACTTGGCGACAACATGATTAGGTGCAAAGATTCACAGGCGATACAGCGGCAGAGTGTGACATTTGGGGGTGGGCAGGCAGCGACCCACCCCCTTGTACTCTGAAGTGTGCCCAAGGCCATCATGGCCCACCCTTCGCTCTCACGGCAACCCAAGAGAGGACCGCTACCACCAGACTTCTGAGGACCAAGAGTTGAGAACTAACGTCTCAAAAGTCCCTTCAAGCCCTGTGGTTTCTGTGAGCTGCTCTAGGATGAGTACAGTGGAATATTCTTATCCGTACCCTACCCTCGGCCCCTCAATAAAATCTTTGTTGAACTGGAAAAGCCAGTTGCCTCAATCAAGCCAATAGCAAGAGGCTTCAAACTCTTGTCTTTCTCCGCTGAATCCACGAGGGGGCGGCAATCCTCCAAAAATAGGCCTTTTCTGAGCAAGTTGCACTTTCCTAGCTAAAAAATACCTGAAATTCATTAAATATCAAGTAACTACAGTTTATTACTTATTTTACTCTTAGTATCAACATTGCTAATAGTTCAGTGCTTAAGAACTCTTATTACCAAAACATTCGATTAAACAAAAACCAACAACCACCCATGAAACAAATGAAATTTGAATTATTACAGATTAGGCTCTGAATTAACACAGAAACCTCACTTTTTGTTCTATTTCTGGAATTGCCTAGAGAAGACCTTCCTTGTCCATTAGCCCAAATTCACATGTCGCTCTTCTCTGTGAGCCAAGCAAACAGCCATTAATCCATCCATTCATCATTCATTCACTCACTCACACATCAAACAAACACCTACTGAGTAACTGCTGTGTGCCAGGCACTGGGCTAGGCACTGGGAAGGACACAAAGAAGTACATGAATTCATCTGGCTTGAGTCCGGGTCTCTATGTGAGTGAGAGCCATTTTCACTCCAACACCCATAATTGCAAAAGAATCATTTGTTTTAGGACTAGATGAAACTTAGAGCAACTGGGTGGATTCTCTTGCTCTCTGACTATATTTGTAAAGCATTTGTCCACTGGAAGAACCCCACTTACTTAATCCTGAGAGTCTTTAGCTAAGCCAAAAAAAGCCTTGTCCTAAATGTCTCCCCAGGAAGAATGACTTTCCAGGGAACAGAGGGCAGCTTCCCAGGCAGGGATAGGTGGCTTGACAGAAGTTAATTCAGTAAAAAACTTTGGCCTGCACAGTGTTTTCACTGTTCTTGGAGGTTTTTTTTTTTTGTTTTGTTAACTTATGCAAACCTTTAAAACTCAGAAGAGGGCGCCTGGGTGGCTCAGTCGGTTAAGCGTCCAACTTCAGCTCAGGTCATGATCTCACTGCTTGTGAGTTCAAGCCCTGCATCGGGCTCTGTGCTGACGGCTCAGAGCCTGGAGCCTGCTTCGGATTCTGTTTCTCGCTCTCTCTCTGCTCCTCCCCCGCTCGTGCTCTATCTGTCTGTCTCTCTCTCTCAAAAATAAATAAACATTAAACAACAACAACAAAAAAAAACTCAGAAGAATTTAGAGTTCTAGTCCAAGATGGCGGTGTACAAAGGCCCTGAACTCCCCTCCTCCACAGACACAAGATCTACCCCCATTTATGGAGCAATTCCTCCTGGAGAAGGACTGAGGGCTATCTGAACAGCTTCTGCACAACAAATGACACAAAGAACCCAAAGAGAATGGCAAGAGATGGAGACGGTCCAACAAGGGGAACCCTCATCGCCAGTGCTGCCAACCGCACTGGAGAGGGATGGTACCCAGAGTCCGGGAGATTGCTCTGCCCTGGAGCACTGAAAAAAGCTCAAGTTTAAAAGAGCAAATGGAATATAAAAAAAACAACAACCCTAAAATCCTGCCAGACAGTGGGAGAGTTGCGGGAACACTCTGGAGGTTAGACGGACTGGTGAGCACCACAGTTTACATTCCCCCTCCACTGTGACACTGCGGTCAGGAGCAGGGCCTGACACCATGGCTGGCCTGCTGCCTCAGTGAGTGAGCCCACACCAGTCACAGCCATACCACCTAGGCGGCCCCACCATGGTGCACACCCGGACACTCTTGGTCGATGCTCACTATAGCCAACAGCCACTTCACCCAAGGGACATGGGGACAAAGCACCCTGCAACCCTCCAGACCCACATCGCTCTGGCTCCAGACTACTTGCCAGGGCACCCCCAGTGCAGAGCAACCTGGGGGTACACCGCCCTTGCCTCTAGCCACTCTGGCAGGACACCACCTACACAGAGGGCCCCAGAATCCCCTGGCCTGTGCACACCTCAGCTCTAGCCATGATGCCCGAATGCTCCCTGCAGAGGACACCCCGGAATACCCTGCCTTGTACCCATTTCAGCTTCAGCTGTCCCACCAGGGTACCTTCTGCAGAGAGGGTCCCGGGGCCACTCTGGTCCACACCTACTTGAGCTCCGGTCTTCCCAACAGGGCAGCCCAGTACAGAGTGTCCCGGGACCCCCCTGCCCACGAGAGCCTCATCTCCAGCCAACCAACTAAGCATCCAAAGTCACCAGAAACACACAGTCTTCATAGGGGATGGCCATACACAAGACCATTCCTTCAAGGTTAGGAGAAGTAGATGTTTCACTCAATTCAGAGAAACACAGAAAGTCAAGCAAAATGAAGAGACAGAGGAATATATTCCAAACAAAACAATTAGGCGAGAACTTCAGAGGGACTTGAAGAATATGATAACTGAAATGAAAAATACTCTAGAAAACCTAACAGTAGATTACAGAATGTGAAAGGAAAAATCAGCGATCTGGAAGGCAGGATAAGGGAAAGCACCCAAGCTGAAAAGGAAAAAAAGAAAAGAATTTTTTTTTTAAGAGTGCAAGCAGGGAGCAGGGGAGAGGGGCAAAGGGGCAAAGGGTGAGAGACTCTCAAGCAGGCTCCATGTTCAGTGCAGAGGCTGATGAGGGGCTCAATTCCATGAACCTGGGGTCATGACCTGAGCCAATATCAAGAGTTGGATGCTCAACCAACTCCCACCTAGGCACCCTGAAAAAAAAATCTTTTTTTTTTTTTTGAGAGAGAAAAAGATCACAAGCAGGGGAGGGGCAAAAGGAGAGAAAGAATCCCAGGGAGGCTCTATACCCAGCAGAGAGCCCAACATGGGGGTGGAGCCCATGGCTGCAAGATCACGACCTGAGCCGAAATCAAAAGTCAGACACAACTGACAGAGCTACCCAGGCGCCATCCAAAAAAAGAATTTTTAAAAAACGATAGGAGAGACTGAAAGATGGCGGAGTAAAAGGACCGTAAGCTCGCTTTGTCCTATGAATACAACTAAATAACACTCATATCAGCATAAATAACCTAGGAAATAACCTTAAGACTGGCAGATCAAAGTCCACAACTAAAGGCTGGGAAGAAGTCACACTGAGGAAGGTAGGAGGGGTGAAGACACAGTCTGGAAACAAAACGGACCATGGCCACCCACAGTGGGAAAGGAACCGGTAGCACAGAGAAGGGTGGAAAACAGAATTTCACAACAGGGAGCCCACACAGGCAAGACAAATCCCCGTAATATTTGGCTTTGCAAAGTGAGGGGGGCCAAATTGAGTGAGTTTGTACAACCAGCAGAACTTAAAGCCTGAGATTTTAAAAATCAGCGGTCTCAGCTCTGAAAGAGCCCGGAGGGTGTTAAAGTCTCCATCCTTAAAGAGATTGCACAACAGCCCAGTTTGAAAAACGCTGGGGCAGATGGGAGGGAGAGGGACTTACTCCTCTCAAAGTGACTCAGAGAGGCAGAAATCCTAGAAGACCTCTCCAGCAACAAAGGAACTGGCACATTCCATTTACCTCCCCCTCCCGCCAGTAGAAACAGCGCCACCTGCAGGAACAGGTGTACCTCTGGCACTCATTACCTAACTTCTTACACCAAGCCAGTCCACCCACCGACCCCCTATCTTGGCAGATGTGCCCTTTCCAGTCACACTTGCCTCAGTCCTGGTGCTGCGGGTCTCTTCCCCCCGAAGACTGGCACAAACCCTGCCAACACCACTTCGCCCGACCAACACAATTTGCAGGATTTCAGTTCTGGTGGCACCGGTGGCAACAGATCTCATTTCAAAAGCACACCAGCACACATCCTGTAAAAACACACCCCACCCCTGCTGAGAAACAAACGCTGCCCAGAACAGACAAAGAAACATGGACTGAAGGGAAAAAGAGGTCAGGATGCAACAGCACAGCAAATACACATAGGAGACACTCCCTGAAGCATCAGACCCTGGGGATTAGGGGACACTGCACTGCAGGGCACTACAGGACTCTTCGTCATGAGGTCATTACCATCAAGAGCAAGAGACATGGGTGACTTTTCTAACACACAGAAATGGATACAGAGAGTTAGACAAAATGTGGAAACAGAAAACTATGTCCCAAACGAAAGGACAGGACCAAACCAGACCAAGAGACCTAAGCAAAACAGATATAAATAATATGCCTTAAAGAGAATTTAAAATAATGATCATAAAGATAATCAGATCTCATTTCTCCAGATTTGAGAAAAAAGTGGAGGACATCATTGAGACCCTTAACAGTGATTTAAAAAAAAGAAAAGAACCAGATGGTGTTGTTCATGCCTCAATTTTTTTTTAATATATAAATGAAGTATTTGTACTCTTTCACTGCCTGATACGTCTCTAGAATACCATTTTCAGATTCATACCTTTGGATTGCCTCTTATGACAACAATGTGTAAGTTCATTGTCTATAGAGATTAGAAAGATAGTTCATTCCAGTATCTAGAATACTTGGCCAGCATGTTTCTATCACTGATAATTTTTAAAAAGCTTTCTTTACTTTCACGACTCATTAGTGATAGGTCAGGTATATTTCTCAGAATGTTATCTCTTTTGAGAAAACATCTATCCTGTTCCTCTATATAGAGTTGTTATATCACTGTGCTGTAGTCCTGAAACTAACCTAACATTGTGTGTCAACTATACTTCAATAACAATGTAATGAAATGAAATACAAAATATTTAAGAACCTGGGGGAAAAAAGAAGCAATCAGAGATGAAGAATATAATAAATGAAATTAAAAATACACTTGATGGAATAAAGAGCAGTCTAGATGAACTAGAGGAATGAATTAATGAAGTGGAAGACAGAGTAATAGAAAGTAACAAAGCTGACCAAATGAGAGGGAAAAAACATGCAAATTAAGAATAGTCTTAGGGAACTCAGTCACTACATCAAGCGTAATGACATTCACATTATACAGATCACAGAAAAGGAAGAGAGCAAAGGCTGCAGAAAATTTATTTCAAGAAAGAATAGCTGAAAACTTCCCCTATCTGGGAAGGAAACAGATCCATATCCAGGAGGCATAGAAATTCCCCCAGAAAATCAATTTGAGGAGGTCTACACCAAGACACATAGTACTGAGAATGGCAAAAAGGAGTGATAAAGAAAAAAATTTTAAAGCAGCAAGAGAAAAGAAGATAGTTACATACAGGGGAAATCTAATGATGCCATCGGCAGATTTTTCAGCAGAAATTTACAGGCTATAAGAGGGTGGCATGATATATTCAAAGTGCTGAAAGGGAAAAACCTGCAGCCAAGAATACTCTATCCACCAAGGTCATTATTCAGAAGAGAAGAATAGATAAAGAGTTTATCAAACAAAACCTAAAGCAGTTTGTGACCATTAAGCCCCCCCTACAAAAAATATTAAAGAAAGTCTTTGAAGGGAAAGAAAAGAACATAAGCAAGAGTATGAAAAGTGAAAAACATAAAAGCAGTAAAAATAAATATTTCTGTAAAAATCAGTCAAAGGAGTCACAAAATAAGATGTAAAACATGACACCATATGCATAAAATGTGGGGGCTAGGGAGCAGGGGTAAAGAATGGGTTCAAACTTAAGTGATTATGAACTTAATATAGACTGCTCTATGCAGAAGGCATTTTAAACAAGCCCAATGGTAATCACAAATTACAAATCAGCAATATATAGGCAAAGAATAAACAGAAAGGAATCCAAGTATATATCACTAAATAAAGCCAACAAACCATGAAAGAGAGCACAGCCATAGAACAGGTAACAAAATGACAATAAATACATATCCATCAATAATAACTTTAAATTGGACTCGAATAAAGAAATAAATAAATGAACTCAATGCTCCAATCAAAAGACATAAGGTGTTTAAAAAAAAAGTTGGCGGGGGGAGGGTGTGCATCTAGGTGACTCTGTCAGAAAAGTGGTCAACTTCAGCTCAGGGCATGATCTCAGGATTCATGAGTTCAAGCCCTGCTTTGGGCTCTGTGCTGACAGCTCAGTGTCTGGTGCCTGCTTCAGAGTCTGTCTCCCTCCCTTTCTGCCCCTCTTCCCACTCGTGTCCCACTCTCAAATAAACATTAAAAAAAAAAGACCCATCTATATGCTGCCTACAAGAGATTCATTTCAGACCTAAACACACCTGCAGACTGAGAGTGAGGGAATAGAGAAACATCTATCATGCAAATGAAAATATAAAGAAAGCCAGGGTAGCTATACTTAAAATGGACAAAATAGACTTTAAAATAAAGACCCACAACAAGAGACAAAGATAGATATTATATAATTATAAAGAGAACAGTTCAACAAGAGGATTTAACAATTGTAAATATTTATATACCCAACATGAAAGAACCCAAATACATAAAAAGTTAGTAACAATCATAAAGAAAATAATCAATAGTAATACAATAGCAGGGGACTTTAACACCCCACTTATATCCAAGCACACATCATCCAAACAGAAAATCAACAAGGAAACTGGTTTGAATGACACACTGGACCAGATGGACTTAACAGATATATTCAGAACATTCTATCCTAAAACAGCAGAATACACATTTTTCCAGAATAGATCACATATTATGCCACAAGTCTCAAGAAATTCAAAAAGATCAAGGTCATTCCATGCATCTTTTCTGACCACAACACTATGAAACTAGAAATCAACCACAAGAAAAAGTCTGGAAAGAGCAAAAATACAGGAAGATTACATAACACGCTACCAAACAATGAATGGGTCAACCAAGAAATCAAAGAAGAAATCAAATCATACATGGGAAGATGGGGCATCTGGTGGCTCCGTCAGTTAAGCATCTGACTCTTGGCTTTGGCTCAGGTCATGATTTCACATTTGGTGTGTTCAAACCTCACGTCAGACTCTGTACTGGCAGCATGGAGCCTGCTTGGGGTTTTCTCTCTCCTCCACTCTCTCTCTACCCCTTCCCTGCTTTCTTTCTCAAAATAAATAAATAAACATTTAAAACATATATAGAAACAAATGAAAACAAAAACACAATAGTCCAAAATTTGGGGGATGCAGCAAAAGTGGTTCTAAGAGGGAAGATTAAAACAATACAGGCCTACCTCAAGAAGCAAGAGAAATCAAACAGCCTAAGGTTACACCTAAAGGTGCTAGAAAAAGAACAAACAAAACCTAAACCTAACAGAAGGAAGGAAATAATAAAGATGAGACCATGGATGGAACTACAGAGTCTAAAGCTCAGTGAAATAAGTCAGTCAGAGACAAAGAGCGTATCATTTCACACATATGTGGAATTTAAGAAACAAAACTAATAAGCAAAGGAAAGAGAGAGAGAGAGAGAGAGAGAGGGAAACCAAGAGACAGATCCTTTACTATAGAGAACAAATTGATGGTTACCAGATGGGAGGTGGGTGGGGGGATGGGTGAAATAGGTGATGGGGTAAGGATTGTACTTGTCATGATGAATACTGGGTGATGGATGGAATTGATCAATCACTATTTTGTATACCTGTATACAATATACTATATTGTATTCTATATTGTACAATAATATAATATTGTATTGTATAAACAAAATGGAAGAAAAATAAAATAAAATGAGGACAGAGTACAGGATCTCTTAGATAACATCAAGCAAACTGATACTTGCATTACAGGGGTCCCAGAAGGAGCAGATAGAGACAAGAGGGCAGAAAACTTACTTGAATAAATAATAGCTGAAAAATTCCCTAACCTGGGGAAGCAAAGAGGTGTCCAAGTTCAGGATGCACAGAGAGTTGCACATCATGAATCCCAGGCGGTCCACACCATGACACATAATAATTAAAATGTCAAAGATTAAAGAGAAAGAGAATTTTAAAAGCAGTAAGAGAGAAGCAATTCGTCATATATAAAGGAAATTCCATAAGGCTAGCAGCTGATTTTTCAGCAGAAATTTTACAGGCCAGAATGGAGTGGCATGATGTATTCAAAGTATGGAAAGAAAAAAAACCTACAACCAAGAGTACTCTACCCAGCAAGAACATCATTCAGAATTGAAGGAAAGATAGTTCCCCAACCAAAACCAAAGAATTCACCACCGCTAAACCAGCCTTACATTAAATGTTAAGGGGACTTCTGTAAGTAGAAAAGAAACATCCATAATTAGAAAAAAAATTATAAAAGGAAAAAAATTTCATGGCACTTGGCTGACTCAGTTGATACAGCATACAATTCTTGATCTTGGGGTTCTAAGTTTGAGCCCCACATTGGGTGTAAAGATTACTTAAAAATAAAATCTTAAAAACAAAAAAGGAAAAATTTCTTGAGTAAAATCAAACACAGTAATGGTAGCAAAGCAATCGTTTATAAAGCTAGTATGAAGATTAAAAGACAAAGTACTAAAATCAATTATATCTAAGAAATTAATTAAGACTTACAAAATAAAAAGATATAAAATATGACAACATACACATAAAATGCGTTCAAACTTAAGTAACCCTCAAGTTAATATAGATTGCTATATATTTAGAATGTTATATATAAACCTCCTGGTAACCACAAGCCAAAAACCTATAAAAGATACACACACACAAAAATAAAGAAATCCAAGCATAACATTAAAAAAGTCATCAATCAGAAAGAGAGGGAGAGAAGCAACAGAAAAGAAATACAATAACAACCAGAAAACAATGAATAAAATGGGAATAAGTACTTATCTATTAATAATGACTTTAATTGCAAATGGTCTAAATACTCCAGTCAAAAGATACAGAGAGAGATGGAATGGACTAAAAAAACCAAGACTCATTTAGATATTGCCTACAAGAGACTGATTTCAGAACTGAAGACACATACAAACGAAAGTGAAGATATGGGAAAGATACTCCATATAAAGGTGGGGGGAAAAAAAGCCAGGGTAGCAATACCAATATGGGGCAAAATACACCTTAAAACAAAGACTGTAACAAGAAACAAAGAAGGGCACTGCACAATAAAAGAATAAATCCAACAAGATGATATAATAATTTTAATAACTATATGCTCGACATTGGAGCATAAATACATAAAGCGAATATTAACTGACATAAAGGAAAAATTGACAGTAGTACAATACTAACAGGAGACTTAATACCCCCACTTACACCAATAGATAAAACATTCAAGCAGAAAATCAATAAGGAAACTTTTTTTTATCCCTCCCTCCCTCTGAAATGTTTTTGAATGATACATTAGACCAGATGGATTTAAGAGATATATACAGAACATTCCATGTAAAAACAGAATACACAGGTTTTTTTTCAATTGCACAGGAAACAGTCCCCAGAATAGATCACATATTGCCCCCAAACAATCTCAATAAATTTAAGAAGGAAATCACATCAAACATCTTTTCCATCCACAACAGTATTAAAGTAGAAATCAAATACAAGGAAAAAAAACTGGAAAAAACACGAACACATAAAGACTAAACACCATGCTACTTAACAACCAATGGGTCAATGAAGGAATCCAAAAGGAAGTCAAAAAATACATGGAGACAAGTGAAAATAACACACAACAATCCAAAATTGGAGGGCCGCAGCAGAAGCAGTTCTAAGAGGGAAATTTATAGTGATACAAGCCTACCTCAAGAAACAAGGAAAACTTCAAACAATCTAACTTTATACCTAAAGAAAGTAGAAAAAGAAGAACAAAGCCCAAAATTAGTAGAATGAAGAAGTAATAAAGATCAGAGCAGAAGCAAATAAAATAGAGACAAAAAGAAAAAGGAAAAAAGAAAAAGAAAGGGAGAGAGAAAAGATTAATGAAATAAAGAGCTGGTTCTTTCAAAAGATAAACAAAATTAACATCCTTTAGCCAGACTCATTAAGAAAAAAAGAGAAAAAAAACAAATAAATTAAATCAGAAATGAAGGAGGAGAGGTGTCTGGCTGATTCAGTCAGAAGAGTATGTGACTCTTGATTATGAGGTTGAGTTCGAGTCCCATGCTGGGTGTAGAAATTACTTTAAAAAAAACCAACAAACAAACAAATGAAAGAGAAGAAACAACTGACACCACAAAATAAAGCAAAAGGATTAGGGGTGCCTGGGTGCCTCAGTGAGGTAATTGTCTGACTTCAGCTCTGGTAATGAGCTCAAGGCTTGTGGGTTCGAGCCCCATGTCGGCCTCTGTGCTGGCAGCTCGGAGCCTGGAGCCTGCTTCAGATTCTCTATCTCCCTCTCTCTTTATCTCTCTCTCAAAAATAAATAATTTTTTAAAAATACAAAGTATTATGAGACTACTATAAAAAATTATAACCAAAAATTGGACAACCAAAAAAAAATGGATAAATTCCTAGAAACATATTATCTGCCAAAATTGAATCAGGAAAAAAATAAAAATCTGAACAGAATGATGACTGGTAATAAAACTGAATCAGTTAGCAAAAAACTCCTGAAGAACTAAAGTCCAGGACCAGATGGACTGACTGCTGAATTCTACCAAAAACTTAAAGAAGTGTTAATACCTATACTCCTCAAACTATTCCAAAAAATAGGATGGATAAGAAACCTTCCAAATACATTTTATCAGGCCAGCATTACCCTGATGCCAAAACTAGACAAAGACACTACAGAAAAAGAAAACCACAGGCCAATATTCCTGATGAACATAGATGCAAAACTCAGCAAAGTATTAGCAAATCACATTCAATAACACATTAAAAGCATCATTCATCATACTCAGGAGGGTTTACTCCAAGGTTGCAAGAATGGTTCAATACCTGCAAATCAATTAATGTGATACACAACATTAAGGAAATTAAGGATAAAAAACATACACTCATCTCAATAGATGCGGAAAAAACACTTGAGGAAATTCAATATCCATTCATGATAAAAACTGATAACAAAGTGGGGTTAGAGGAAACACACCTTAACATAACAAAGGCCCTATAGGACAAACCCAGAGCTACCACCATTTCAGTGGTAAAAAAAAAATTTTGAGAGCTTTTCATCTAAGATCAGAAACAAGACAAGGATTTCCACTTTTATTCAACAGAGTACTAGAGGTCCTAGCCATAGCGATCAGACAAGGGAAAAAAAGGACATCCATATTGGTAAGAAAGAAGTAAAAATGTCACTGAATGCAGATGATACAATACTATACACAGAAAACCCTAAGGATTTTACAAAAAAAAAAAAAAAACTATCAGAAGCAATAATTCAGTAAAGATACAGGATACAAAACTGATATACAGAAATCTGTTGTGTTTCTATACATCAATACCAAACAACAGAAAGAGAAGTTAGGAAAATAATTCCATTTACAATTGCACCAAAAAGAATAAAATACCTAGGAATAAATTGAACCACGGAGGTAAAATATGGTAAAATACGTGTACTCGGAAGACTGGGAAACACTGATGAAAAAAATTAAAGATGACACGAATGAAAAAATACTCCACACTCATGGGTTAGAAGAATTAATATTGTTACAATATTAACACCACCCAAAGCAGTCTACAGATTCAATGCAATCTCTATCAAAATACCAATAGCATATGTCACAGAACTAAAAAAAAAAAAATACTATTATTTGTATGGAACCACAAAAGACCCCAAACGGCCAAAGCAATCTTGAGAAAGAAGAACAAAACTGGAGGTATCATTGTCCCAGATGTCAAGATATAGTAGAATGCTGTACTAATCAAAACAGTATGGTACTGGCACAAAGAGAGAGAAGAGATCAAAAGAATAGAAGAATAGAGAGCCCAGAAATAAGCCTACACGTATGTGGTGAATTAATCTATGACAAAGGAGACAAGAATATACAATAGGGAAAAGACAGTTTCTTCAATAAATGGTGCTGGGAAAACTGGACAGCTACGTGCAAAAGAAAGAAACCGGCCCACTTTCTTACACATGCACAGAAATAAACTCGAAATGGATTAAGGTCCTAAATATGAGACCTGAAACCATAAAACTCCTAGGAGAAAACATAGGCAGTAACTTCTTAGACATCAGTCTTAGCAATATTTTTCTAGATATGTCTCCTCTGGCAAGGGAAACAAAAGCAAAATTAAACTGTTGGGTCTAACTTATGCACAGCAAAGTAAACCATCAACAAAACAGGAAGGGAACCTACTAAGTGGGAGAAGATATTGTCCAACTTAAGTGGGTAGTGTGTTAGGTGAAGTGAAACAAGTCAGACCAAGAAAGACAAATACCATATGATTTCACTTATATGTGAAATCTAAAACAAAACCAAACAAAGGAACAAAAGCAGACAAAGACCCATAAATACAGAGAACAAACTGGCTGTTGCCAGAGGGGAAAGGGGGGAAGGGATGGGCAAACAGGGGAAGGGAAGGGGAACGGGAGGTATGGCTTCCACTTACATAACCAAGGTCTCAGGGGAATGAAAGGTACAACATAAGGAATATGGCCAGTGGTGCTGTAACAGTGATGCGTGGGGACAGACGGCGGCTACACGTATTGTGAGAGTTGATGAATCACTAGGCTGCACACCTGAAACTAGTTACCATGGTGTATCGACTATGCTTTAATTAAAAAAAAATAAATTAAAAAAAAAAAGACTTGGTGGGGCGCCTGGGTGGCTCAGTCGGTTAAGCATCTGACTCTTGATCTTGGCTCGGGTCATGATCTCGAGGTTCATGAGTTCGAGCCCTGCACTGGGCTCCATGCTAATAGTGCAGGGCCTGCTTGAGATTCTCCCTCTCTCCCTCTCTCTCTGCCCTTCCCCTGCTTGTGCTCTCTCTCCCTGTCTCTCAAAATAAGTAATTTTTTCTTAAAAAGCTTAAAATAAAAGCAAAACAAAAAAACCTTGGAAGAGTTCACATTAAAACCTGGATTTTCAGCTTCTCTTAAGAAATCAAAAGCTCTGACCGGTGTCGGTAGCGTAGTGGTTATCACATTCACTTTACAAGTGTAAAGGTCCCCAGTTGAATCCTGGGCAGAAACACACTTGGGTTTGCCCTTGTGTTTGTAGGATTTTAAAATGTATTTCAGAGTATCAGTAACAAAATCGAAAGCTCTGGCCACACTCCACCCTTCCACACACTCCACACTTAGACTCCACCCCCGCGGCTGACACCTGTTAGGCGACCTGTCCCTACTTCCACAGCTACCAAATGGCAAGGCCTGGGCTCCAAGCCAGGAGTCCCAACTCCTCCTGCCAGCGGGGCTCCACTACAAACAGATGGCACCCTCAATTAGGTAATTAAGATTTTTAATAAAAGGGCCATTTATGAAGGCTGGGGGAGGTTTCAGGAAACTGACGTGGAGACTATAGTTTCTCTTCCTATGTTCCCATCCACCGGCCAAACAAGAGGGGGGCGCTGCTCCCATCCCTTCCCAATGGCCTTGACAGAGCAAGTGGAAAGAACAATCATCATTCCCGGAGAGGGTAGGGGTGCAGTGAGGGTCAGTGGACAACAGCTGTGGCCTTGGAGAGAGGGGCACAGCAATCTCACAAACCCTAGGGAGAAGAACCAAGGAAACAAGTAGCCCAACCTCAACTCCTCCCCCTCTCCAGTTATTCAAACTCAGCCCTCAAGTGTGCAAAGAGGTCCATCAATGGGAAATACTCATCCAGCCCCTTTAGATGGAAACCAGGGTGGAAGCAGGTAGAGAGTGGGTCCCCCTTTTGTCCCAGGACGGAGAAGATCCCAACATACTCCAGCTCCACCTGAATTTAGCCCCACCCCATTGCCGTCTGCGCCAGACATCAGACCAAAACAGATACTGCCAATAGAGAAAAGATGAACAGTAACATGGATAGCTCAGCCTACCATCCAGACACTATACCCACATTACCTCTAATCCTGCGAGGGGCGAGGGGAAGGAAGTTCTTTCTGTAAGCAAAGAAACTGAGGCACAGGATGGTAAGGATTTGGCAAAGGACACCTACTTTATAAATGGGGAAGGCAAGATTCAAAGTCAGGGTCACTAGCACCAAAACCTGAAGTTATTATATAGTTACTAAAAATACTCATCGGTTGTGCAGGCAACAGTTAACACAGCAGGCCTGAGATTGCTACCCTTTCAAAAGCCTGTTTGCGAAGTTGGCCCTTGGCTGGCATCTGAGAACTTCAATTTCTGTCACGTCCGGTTTGCCAAAGTCACAGGGCTGTTAGCAACAGGGCTGGGACCGGATCCCAGGTTTGGGGACTTGTAGGCTCATGCTGCTCCCCTGTGAGAGCCGCCTCAGAGGCACCAGGTCAGGGGCGAGGTGTGAAAGGCTGTCCCCTGGAGTACTCCAACAGGAAGTGTTGACAGAGCATACGGGACGAAGTTCCAGGGATCTCGTGGGAGGCCATCCCCACTCCTGGTTTTGGTGAAGGTGCAGGAGTAGAAGGCAGGCACGTCCTGGGACTTCAGAAGCCCTCACTTTCCTTCTCTACACCTTCCTCTCACCCTTCCTCGACTTCATGCCCTCATCTTCCCTCAGAGTTCAAACCTGGCTTTACCGGGAGCATCTCCTGCTCAGGTGCTGTATACGAGCAGAACCTGGCTGTGTTTCGGCCCCACCTGTACTTCCCCGGCCAGCTGCTTTTACGAAGCACACAGACCCAACGACTTTATACAGGGCCCCCAGTCAACCTCAGGCTTGAGAAAGAACTCACTAGGATCCATCTTGCTTTGCAGTGCCCCTTGGGCCTTGCTTACATCAGTGTTCCTACTCAAAATCACTGTAGCAGATGCTTTGGAGGGCCTGTCCATCTCTGTCACCACTTGTCACCAGTGATGTCTAACTGCCAACAACTGCAGTTCTTTATGTCCGAGCAGCCTCTGGGGCTCAGGCCTTCTCCCCACCCCCTATCACTCGGCAGGCTACAAGTGCAGGGGAATTAAGTGGTACTCGCTTCCCCATCCCTGCCTTATTCTCTGCTCCCCCTTCCTAGGGCTCCTTCACCTTCCAAAAAAAAAAAAAAAAAGTTGTGCTGCAACCTTTAGCTCAGAGTCCTGCTTCTGGATAAACCCACCAGAAGCAATTTTCGCTCAGCACTAGCCCACTCAGGTTTTCCTTAATCGAGAGTTAGGGAATCCAAGGCTTGCATGGATACCCTGTGCCCAGGAGCACAAACGCAGACACATGCATCTAGAGAGCGTCTCTCGGAACCAACCATTCCGAAGACACCCACGTTCCTCGGCCACTTGGCCGGGCTTCATTGCCCCTCTGTGAACAGCCCAGCAGTTCAGTAAGTGGAACAAAAACTAACACGATGAAGGGATAGTGGTACCAAAGTTCATTCATCTTTGTAACCCCACTCACCACCCACCGTGACACCCAGACACCCAGCCCTCGGGCCTTGGCAAGTGCTCATTAACTACGTTAATCAGAGGAGCCGTCGGAGCAGGCAGCCTCTGCTCCACGATGCCCCACTCCCAGTCCCCTGCTATAGGACCTCCCAGGGCACCCAGGAGGGTTCCCCCACCCCTACTGTCTCTGTGCAGAATGGTGCAGAATCTGCACTTGGTCTTTCAACTACTCTTCTACATCTTCAGGAGAGCGTGCCAGAAATATGCTCTTGCAACAGCCTGGTTGTTCACAAATACATTTCCATTTTAGCGGGAGCAGCTGTCACTCCTGCTGGAGGCCTGCCGGCTCATTGAGGCCTGCTGGTCTCACCCCTGCCACCTGCCCAAAGGGAAAATTTAATTCACAGAAGCTTAAAAGGGCCTAATTTAACCCCTCTTCCAATTCAGAGATCCTCTCAAAAGCCCCCCTGATGTTTGTCATCTAACTATTTCACAAACACTTCAATAACAAGGAACTCGCTACTACATGCTGTAGGCTACTCTATGATTAGAAGGCTCTAATTATTAATGTTTTAATAATAGACATTTATTAAACATTTACTACGTGCCAGGTACTATTTTTTTTAAGTTCACTTACTTATTTTGAGAGATAGAGAGAGCAGGGGAGGGGCAGAGAGAGAGGAGAGGGAGGATCCTAAGCAGGCTCCATGCTGTCGGTGCAGAGACTGACTTGGGGCTGGAATTCACGAACCATGAGATCATGACCTGAGCCAAAATCAAGAACTGGACGCTTAACTGACTGAGCCACCCAGAAGCCCCTTCCTTTTTTCTCTCTCTCTCTCTTTTTTTTTTTTTTTTTCATGCCAGGCACTATTAAAAGTGCTTAATGTGCAGACTCTTTTTATCACCATCATCGCCTATCATGGCCAAGAGAAGGTAGTAGCTTGCCCAAGACGATAGAGCTGACAAGTAGCAAAATGAGATTCCAAACCAAGGAAGTCTCACTCCGGAGTTTTCCTGTATAACCTTTTCGTAACTTGGGGCAGAAACCTTTCACCATATAACATAGCCTTTTTAGGTCCAGATCTCTGTGAGATTGTGATGAAAGTCAGGGACCCTCCCCTCTTGCTAATGTGCTTATGTGCACAACATTTTGCATATAATTTCAGGAAGTCAACCCATTGCAGCGCGTGACACCCAGGTTAAAAACGTCAGCCAAATCCCTATCAAGATTCCAATGACATGTTTTACAGAAATAGAAAAAACATTCCTAAAATGTATGTAAAACCACCAAAGTCCCCAAATAGCAAAGCAATCCAGAAAAATAGGAGGCATCACATTTCCTGATTTCAAGCTCTACTCTACAGCTAGAGTCATCAAAAGTGCAGTATTGGCATAATAACAGAAAAACAGACCAATGGAACAAAACCTAGAGCTGAAAAATAAACCCAAGGATATACGGACAACTGATATTTGACAAGGGAGCCACGAATACTCACTGGAGTAAAGATGGTCTCTACTGTCGATGGCGCTGGTATAAGTGCACAGTCACACGGAAAAGAATGAACCTGAATCCATTCCTTACATCACTCACAAATTAACTCGAAATGGGTTAAGACCTCTGGTTGCCTGGGTGGCTCAGTCTGTTAAGCATTCAGCTGTTGATTTCGGTTCAGGTCACGATCTCCCAGTGGGATCAAGCCCTGAGCCTGGTTCTGTGCTGATAGCATGGAGCCTGTTCGGGCTTCTCTCTCTTCTCTCTCTCTGTCCCTCCCCTGCTCACACTCTGTCTCTCTCAAAATAAATAAATAGACATAAAAAGTCTTAAATGTAAGATTTGTAACCATGAAACTCCTAGAAGAAAATATAGGAATAAATCTCTTTGACATCGGTCTTCATAATGATTTTTTTGGATGGCATGACTAAAGCGTAATCAACAAAATAAAAAAATAAACAAGCAGGAATAGATTAAACTACGAACTCCTGCAGAGCAAAAGAAACTATCAACCAAGTGAAAAGAACACTTACAGGATGGGAAAAAATACTTGAAAATAATAAAACTGACAAGGCGTTAATACTTAAAATATGTAACAAACCCATTCAACACAACAGCAAAAAAAAATTTTTTTAATGGGCAGAGCACCTGAATCTCTACAATGAACTGTCTAGATATGAAAGGACAACAGGGATGTGAAAAGATGCCCAGCACCGTTAGTCATTAAAGAAGCACAAACTAAAAACACAGTAAGATCTCACCTCATGCCTGTTAAAATGGCCATCACCAAAACAGACGAGAGATAGCAAGTGCTGGCATGGAAGTAGAGAAAAAGGAACCCTTATAGGATTGTCAGCTGTGGAAAACAGTATGGAAACTTCTCAAAAAATTAAACGATTATATCCAGCAATTCCACTTCTAGGAATATATCCACAAGAAATGAAAACCCTAACTCAGAAAAATATCTGCACCCCCAAATTCACTGTAGCATTATTTACAGTAGCCAAGACGTGGAACCTAGTGTCCATCAGTGGATAAATGGATCAACAAGTTGTGGGGACATGTGGGGGGCTCAGACAGTTAAGCATCCAACTCTTGACTTAGGCTCAGGTCATGATCTCACAGTTCTGAGATCAAACTGCATGGCTTGGTGTCAGCTTGGTGCTGACACCTCAGAGCCCACTTAAGATTCTCTCTCCCCATCTCCCTGACCCTCCTCCACTTTCTCTTTCTTTCAAAATAAATAAATAAACATTTTTAAAAAGTTGTGGGGTGTGTGCGTGGTATATATACACACACATGTGCACGCAAACACAGAATATTATTCAGCCATTAAAAAAGCAAAAAAGGAAATCCTAACATTTGCAGCATGGATGGACCTTGAAAGCATTATGCAAAGTGAAATAAGTCAGACAGAGAAAGACAATACTATATTATTTCACTAATATGTGGAATCTGAAAAAAAAATCAAACTTATAGAAAAATAAGCTCAGACTTGTGGTGACCAGAGGCAGAGGGTCAGAGGAAGGGGGATTAGACAAAGGTAGTCAAAAAGTACATAATTCTGGGGTACCTGGCTGGCTCAGTCAGTGGAGTGTGTAACTCTTGGTCTCAGGATTATGAGTTCAAGCCCCATACTGGGTGGAGACATAACTTAAAAATAGAATCTTAAACAAAAAGGTACAAACTTCCAGTTAAAAGACAAGTAAATAAGATAACTAAGATAGTACGTACTGGGGATGTAACATAAACCTGATGACTACAGCTAACATTGGTGTATGAAATACAGGAAAACTGTTAACAGTAAATCCCAACCATTCTTGTCACACAAAGAAAACTTTTTTTCTTTTTACTGTATCTATATAAGATGATGGATGTGAGCTGAACTATGTAATCATTTCACAATATATGTGAAATGTGCCATACTGCTTAAATGTATACAGTAATGTATGTCAATTACACACACACGGAACCACTGCCAACACACCAACACAAAATATTTTGCTTTTCCAATGATTTGAAAGTCCTTTGAGGAGCTTTTCTATATCCAGTGGGCTTCCTCGTGTTTTTCCAGGCTGTTTTTACAGATCCATGGGAAAGACTACTCAACCTCATTAGTAACCAAAGAAAGACAAATTTAAATAATGAGACTTAAACAATAATGAGTGCTAATTTGTACTTAGAAATTAACAACAAGAAAGAAAGACTCAGAAACCATGTGCTTGAAAGGTTGTGCTCATTTGTTGCTATTGACATTGGATCTGTATCTACTACCTTTAGGAAGAAATTTGGCAACACACAGGAGAGTGTAATAGAAATGCCTACAAGATTCTGACCTGGTAATCCCACTCCCAGAATTTATTCCAAGACAACAATTTAGATGGAAAAAAAAAAAAGCCAGATGTGGAAAACTATATCTGCAAGCTGCCTGTGAAAGGAAAAACAAAAAACCTTAACACGCTACAAAACAATTAGGAAATTGTAACTAAATAGTCATTAATGTCGTGGAACACATCAAACAATGGAAAATGTTACAACAGTCAAAGAAAAGAAGTTCAACAGAGAAGCAACATCGTGACTGCTATTAATTATGGGGGAAGAGGGTGGGAACGCCCAGGGAAATTTTGATTTGCTTTCTAGTGTCTTACTCTAGAAGGCAAGAGACCAGGCAATCAGAATAAAAGCAGGTCAGGGGCACCTGGGTGGCTCCGTCAGTTAAGTGTGTGATTCTTGTTTTTGGCTCAGGTCTTGATCTTGCAGGTTCATGGATTCAAGCCCCGTGTTGGGCTCTGCACTGACAGTGTGGAGCCTCTTGGGATTCTTCTCCCTCTCCTCCTCTCTACCACTCCTCTGCTCACACTGTCTCTGTCTCTCTCAAAAATAAATAAAACTTTTTAAAAAATTATTTTAAAAAAAGGAATAAAAGCAGCTCAGAGGGAAGAGAGAAGGGCCATAAAAAGATCAGAGGAAAACTTAAAAGAAAAAAACTATAGGGACACCTATTGGCTCAGTCTGTTAAGCTTCGGACTCCTGATTTCAGCTCAGGTCACAATCTCACAGTTTGTGAGTTCAAGCCCCGCACTGGGCTCTAAGCACTGGGCTCTAAGCTGACGGTGCGGAGCCTGCTTGGGATTCTCTCTCTGTTCCTTTCTCTGCCCTTCCCCACTCATTCTTTCTCTCTCTCTCTTTCTCAAAAAAAAAAATAAATAAATAAATATTAAAGAAAAAAACTAAATAATACCCTCCATGAACTTTGAGAAGATATGTGCTATAGTCTGAATGTTTGTGTCTCCCCAAAACTTACGTATGTTAAAATCATAATTTCGAAAGGTGATGGTATCATGTGGTATGCCTTTGGGAGGTGTTTAGGTCGAGAGAGTAGAACCCTGATGAATGTGATTAGTGGCTTATTAAAAAAAAGTCTCCAGAGAGATCCCCACCTTCTTCCACTGAGTGAGGACACAGTGACGAGGTGCTGGCTAGGAACCAAGAAGGGACCTCTCAGGAAGGCAACCACGGTGGCACCTTAATCTTGGACTTCCAGTCTCCTAAACAGTGGAGAATTGATTTCTGTTCTTTGTAAGCTTCCCTGTCAGTGGTATTTTGTGATAACAGCCTGAAAGGAACTAAGGCAATAGGTATCCATGAAACAAGAACAGGATGCTATATATAGGGAAGAAAGGGAATAATCACAAAACAGAAAAGAGCTCTTGTGAGTCATAATTTTGAGAGATAAAATAATAAATTCAACAGAAACTCTGAAGGATAAAAAGAGGAACTATCCAGTCAGGGGAATACGAAAAACAGGTAGAAAATGAAAGAGAAAAGATGACCAATGGAGAAGGCTAGGTATCTACCTCATACAGGAGTCCAGAAAAAAACCATCAGAGACAGTTTCCAGTAAAGAGCATTCAATTGGCTAAGCCAAAGACATTTGCACAACCCACAGCTGGACAGGGAGGGGAGTATCTGACCCCATTGGGTTCTACCAGACAAGGCACTGTCTCCAAGATGACCACACACAAGAACATGGTCCCCAAAAGGGAAAGTAATAGGTGTTAGCAAGTGAGGGTGAGCTGATGGATGATGTGGGAAACAAAGGCAAAAGCAAAAGGCAGATAAAATAAAATTTCCTTATCACCTGCAGCCCATTGACAAATACTTGAGGCTGGTTTCTCCAGGAACTCCCTACTGCCTTCATGCTAATGCTTTGCTCGAGGGAAAACTGACCTTAGCTAGACAATAGCTAGGCCTCCGGTATCCTGCGAGTCTTCTTTAGCTTGTGAAAATCTCACTGGAAACTTTCCCTGGACTTAACCTCGCCCAGCTCCATAGGAGATAACCAGTGTCCTTCATGGTCCCCGCGGCAGCTCTTCCTGCCCACGGGTCCTGTCCCCCGTGCTTTAATAAAGTCGCCTTTTTGCACCAAAGACATCTTCACGAATTATTTCTTGGCTGTTGGCTCTGAACCCCACCAACCCCACTCTCACCCAAAAACACCTCATCAGTGGACACCCAGAAACGACAAAGCCACCACTCAGGAACACATGCTGACTCCTAGTAAGTAAACATTCTTCTCTAACTTCTGATAGAATACCTTTAATAGGATCTGAGCATCCTATCAAATGTGAAAACTTCCCCTCTAGACCTTCTGCGCGTCATCATAGATAGGTAAGATTGCTCCTGCGTGTCCTACACGCCGGTTGCTTCCCATGGGTTCTCTCATGAAATCCTGACAACAAAGCAACATGCCCATTGTACAAACGCGGGAACTACTGCCCAGCAAGGACAAGAAGCAAGTTCACCATTGGGGCGTAGGGCGGGCCCAGTCCGTAGAGCACACAACCTTTGATCTCAGGGTTATAGCCCCACGTCGGACAAGGAGCCTACTTAAAAATTTTAATTAAAAAGGAGAAAAAAAGAGAGAAGCAAGTTCACCAGCTAATGATGAAAGCCAGGATTTGGACCAAGTTCAGCTGACCATGCAGCTTGCCGCCTTACCCATCCACACGACGTTATGTGCCTCTTACACCTCTGGGTGCTCTCCCAGACCCAGATGCCCCACAGCTCTTAGGGCCCCCGAAGAGGATCACAGGTGGGTCATTAAACGGTTATGATAACTTAGCAGAGCACCAGAAGCACGTGGCTCCACGCCTCAGCTGAGGGAGCCCCTGGCACCCAGGCCACCCGAAGGAGGTCTGACAGTCCCCACCTTTCAGTTTTTTTTAAATTTTTTTAATGTTTATTTATTTCTGAGACAGAGAGAGACAGAGCATGAGTGGGGGGAGGGGCAGAGAGAGAGGGAGACACAGAATGTGAGGCAGGCTCCAGGCTCTGAGCTGTCAACACAGAGCCTGAGGTGGGGCTCGAACTCACGAACCGCGAGATCATGACCTGAGCTGAAGTCAGACGCTCAACCGACTGAGCCACCCAGGTGCCCCCCTTTCAGTTTTTTAAATTGACATGTAACATCAATTTCAGGTGTACGAAATAATGGTTTCGTTTGTGTGTATGTTACAAAGTGATCACCATAGTAACTCTAGTTGCCATCTGTCACCAGGTAGAAATTTTTTCTTGTGAAGAAAACTTTTAAGATCCACTCTCTTAGCAACTTGGAAATAAACAATACAGGATTATTAACTACAGTCGCCATGTTGTACATGATGTCTCCAGGACTTACTTTATAACTCTAAGTGTGTACCTTCTGACCCCCTCACACATTTTGTCCACTGGCCCACCCCCAGCAACCACACCGATCTCGCCTCTCCTTCCGCATCTTACTGAGGGGCTGCCAAAGCAGAAGCTCAGATGGTTCTGAGAGCCCCCCACTCAGCTGACACTTTGTCCCAACAGCAACGGACAAAGCCTCCTCCTTCACCAGCACGGGAGCAACCATGCCAAGAGCATCTGGGACTGGAAGTTTCGGCGGGCACAGTCTATGGGTTGGGTGGTGACTCACTTTGGAGCCCCTTCCTCTATCTTTTTCTGCCTCTGTTTCCCTTGGTTGTTTCTTTAAAAATGCTAACCTGGACAGAGAAGCTCTCAACTTTTAGGTAACATTAATTCTTTTTTCTTATTTTATTTTATGTTTTATTTTTTTAATTTCAGGAATAGAATTTAGTGATTCATCACTTACATATGACAACCAGTGCTCATCCCAACAAGTGCCCTCCTTAATGCCCATCACCCCTTTAGCCCATCCCCCTACCCAACACCCTACCAGCAACCCTCAGTTTGTTCTCTGTATTTAGGTCTCTTATGGTTTGTCTCCCTCTTTGTTTTTATATTATTTTTGCTTCCTTCCCTTCTGTTCATCTGTTTTGTATCTTAAATTCCACATAGGAGTGAAATCATCTGATATTTTCTTTCTCTGACTTATTTCACTTAGCAGAATACACTCTAGTTCCATAGGAAACATTAATTCTAACTCGATCGAATGCGAGAGGTCTATAAAAGTTCTTGAAGGGGGTCCCAATCTCAGGCCACAAATTCAGGTGTGTGGGGGGAAAAAACTTTTCCTATCCTTCAGTTTGTTTTGATCCCTGTCTCACCGACATGGCAGGGACGTAATCTAAGTTGGAATCTGCCCCCTGAAACTCAGATCTTGTCACAGGTCCCCTAAGTTTTGAGGGATGGCGTCTTCAGTGTCTGGAGGGTGTCACATGTGGTCACTTACCTCGTGCCCTGCCGACTGCAGAGGCACCATCCAAAACTCTTCTATTGCTGCTGTAACCAATTACCACAAATGTGGTCCCTTAAAACAACATAAATACATCATCTCATGGCTTCCGAGGTCACAAGTCCAACATCGGTTTTACTCAGGTGTTGGCTGAGCAGGGCTTCTACTGGAGACTGTAGGGAAGAGTCATCTTCCAAGCGTGTTCACGTTTTTGGCCCAATTCAGTTCTTTGATGTTTGTTTTTAGGTTGGTTTGTTTAAGTAAGTTAGTAATCTCTAGGCCCGACATGGGGCTGGAACTCATGACCCCGAGACCAAGAGTCCCATGCTCTTCTGAGTGAGCCAGCCAAGCGCCCCACAATTCAGTTCTCTGTATTTGAGGGACTGAAGTCTTCATTTTCCAGCTGGCTCTCAGCCAGAGTCACCCCCAGCTCCTGGAGGTCTCTCCCTGGCCTTGCTCATGGGCTGCTCGGCACCAGCAAAAACGCAGCAAATCCTTCTCATGCTCAGGCCTCTGACTTCGCCTCCTGCAGAGGGACTCTTCCGCCTTCCTCCCTGCTTGATTCCACCCGGCCCACCTGGATAAACGCTATCATCCCGATTTCAGGTCGGCTCATTAGTGACCTTCATTCCACCCGCAAAGCCCCTTCCCAGCTGTACTAAATTGGTGTTTGACCTGAATAACAGTGGGGCAGGGAACAGGGCGGGATCCCTGAAATTCCAACTACCACGGAGACCCCTGTGTGCAGGTTTCCCCGAGGTGTGCATGCAGCTGCCTTGTGAGCTGCTGAGGCATAGCTTGCCCCTTCAGCCCACAGTCACTGGAACATGAGACAGCCTTTCAAGGTCATGGCCCTTTTTTTTTTTTTAATGTTTTTATTTATTTTTGAGAATGAGAGACAGAACACAAGTGGGGGAGGGGCAGAAAGAGGGAGACACAGAATCAGAAGTGGGCTCCAGGCTCTGAGCTGTCAGCACAGAACCCGACGCAGGGCTCCGTGCTCGGCAACTGGGAGATCATGACCTGAGCCAAAGTCAGACACTTAAATGACTGAGCCGCCCAGGCGCCCCAAGATCATGGTCCTCTTAATGCCGAAGCCTCACTGTTATTACTCTGGCTGTTTTTGGAAGGCGCTTGCTTTGCTCTGAACCACACCAGGATGGGACCTCTAGAGGCCACGGTGTCACCTCTCCCTGAACACACCACACAAGCCATTTCCTATCTGGGGTCTCCCAGGACTCAAGGTTATGGGGCACAGGACAGCCCTTATTCCCCATCTCGGAACCACCATTTCGATCCTGTCATTGTATTTTCCTCTTCCTTCCTGCCACCACCCCAGAGAGATCTTTTGTCACGTAGAGAGGAAATCACCCTCTCTTCAAACACAACAAACACTACATCCCAAATACTTTGATCAAGAGAAATTTCCATGCTGGAGTGGCTTTAGGCTTTCAGAAACTGAGGCCTGGTCCTGTTTTCCTCTCTGTCATATCCCTCACCTGAGACAAGGGGCCTGGAAAATCAGCCGCTTTCAGGTTCCAGTTTGTGTTTGTTGGGGTGGGGGTTGGGAAAAGCAAAGCAAAGCAAACATGTTTTCCTGCGACTCCCCTGATGCGGTCTCTTCTTTAAAATGCCCTTGGCACTCGGTCCATCACACATCACAGGCTCCCGTCCTTGGTCACTAAGTTGGAGCCAGCATCTCCCCCCTCAAGCCCTGGGCAAGGAGGGGCTATGGGCAGTTTTGAGACCTGCACCCTACTCGCGAGTCTTTTTTGTTGCCTTTTCAGGGCCCGTTCAGAGCTCACCTCTCTAGGTGGCTTCTCCTTCCCTTCTCGGGGATTCTCACGTTGGTTCTCCCAGGTCCTTTCAGTCAGGTAACGACACACTCCACTACTGAGAGGGTTTATTCTCAGGGTCAGACTGGGAGTCAACGGGAGAGCAAGTCACAAGAACCTCTCTCCCTGGATGAATGCGCTCCTTTGTCCCGGGCCCACCTAGACGGATCACATGAGGGTCAACCCCCCACCCTAACCGTGCAAGAAGGTCTAAGAGCTGAAGAGGAACAGAGAAAGGGAGGAAAATCCTTCAGATCAACACAGTTCCATTGATGTTCTGGCCAGCACTGGAATGCTGCTCCGTGGAATTTCTAAAAGGAACATACCCTTGATCTCTGTCCTCAGGAAATGATCATTGAAGAGAACCAAGATTCTCACCTAAGTGATTGAGACCAGACACCACTGGGGAGCGAACAAGTTCTCTCCAAGACGAGTGTGTGTAATGAAGAGCGAGCAGGGCAAACCGTGAGCGAGGGCGGGGTGAGGCAGAAGTTACCATGGGCGTTCTATTAGTTTGCTGGGGCTTCTGTAACAAAGTTCTGTAAACTGAGTGGCTTCAGCCACAGATGTTCATTATCTCACAGTTCCAGAGGATTGATCTTGGAAATCAAGGTTCTTTCTGAGGGCCAAGAGGGAAGGATCTGTCCAGGCCTCTCTCCTCGGCTTCTTGACGGCCATCTTCTCCCTGTTTCTCTTCACATTGCTGTCCCTCTCTGCATATCTGTGTCCAAATGTCCTATTTTTACCAGGACACCAGTCATAATGGACCAGGGCCCAGCCGTATGACCTTGTTTTAACTTGATGACCTCTGTAAAGACCCTTTTTCCAATAGGGTCACATTCTGATGTACTGGAGGTTAGGCCTCCAATATTTCTTTTGTAGGGGACACAATTTAACTCGTAACGGGTGGCTTCAGGGAGGAAGACTTGAAAGACTTGAAATTTGGCTATTTGAAGGGGTAGGTCCCCAAGCACAGGTAGGTACTGGGTAGTTTTGCACTTTGGGATTACTGAATTAATTGTAGGACTCGGAACTTAGGAACATCTTCAAGGCCAACAGATGCCATGTCGCAGAGGCCTCCTTTATGCCTGGGCATATGCCCCACATATGGGTACAACAGAATCCTGGCCCCTGAGGAGACTGTGCCCAGCCATAGGCATTGGCTAAAGCCAAGTCCCCAAATTTACCTACCAAAATGGGAATCTGCTTGGATCCACGTGAGGACCATAGCGGAGACTGATTCAGAGGACAGCGAGCAGCCAGAGCAGGCTAAGGGAGAGGGAGGACCCTTCTCCCTGTCCCCACCACACGCACAAATGCTGGAAAAATCAAGCCCCTCCCCCTGCTCTCTCGGATGGCTGATGGGTCCAGGACACGGACAGGTTAGAGGAAGGAGAGCCACTGGGCCTCCGCCTTACATGCGTGATACACATTTTACTTCTGATGTTATTTCCAAATGTGTTTGTTATGAGCTGTGTGCTCCCAAAATTCTAATGTTGACGTTCCTGACCCCCATGACTTCAGAATGTAACTGTATTTAGAGCTGGGGTTTTGAAAGAAGTAATTGAGTTAAGATGAGGTCATTAGCGTGAGCCCTCACCCGACATGACTGGCGTCTTTATAGGAGGACAGTTGGACACAGAACACAGAGAAACCATGGGATGACACGAGAACAGATGGAAATCTACAAGCCGAAGAGACAGGCCTCAGAAGAAGCCAACCCTGCAGACGGCTTGATTATAGACTTCCAGCCTCCAGAACTATGAGACAATTTCTGCTATTGAAACCACCAAATCTGCGCTACTTTTTTAACGTAGCCCTAGCAAACTCCTATTCCTATCGATATTCCTATTGTGTGTGTTATTCCGCATTAATATTTTTAAGTTTATTTATGTATTTTGAGAGAGAGAGAGAGAGAGAGAGAGAGACAGCGTGAGCGGGGGAGGGCCAGAGAGCATCCCAAACAGGCTCCACGCTGCCAGCTGCAGAGCCACCATAGGGCTCAAACTCACGAACCCATGAGATCATGACCTGAGCCAAAACCAAGAGCCGGATGCTCAACCAACTGAGCCACCCAGGCGCCCCTTTACACATTAATTTTTAAATGTAAATGTTCAAAGACTGTAACATTTTAATCTGGGCATTTCTGCATTTTGAATTTATTGGAAACCACTACCACCCCTCAAGAAGGAAAGTGGCTTGGGTCTCTCGGTACCTCTGAGCAGCCCGGAGGCCGGGTCTCGGCTGTGAGGCGAGAATCCAGCAGCCTGCTGTCAACTCTCCCGAGATCTGAAACGATAGTGTGCCTGGACGCAGCCTTCATATCTGGCCCGAGAGCCAGCTGGCACCATTGGACTGGAGAGAGCGCTCTGAGCTTTCTCAGCAGGCTGGCAACATCCCAGGCCCCCCTCCTCCCAACCCCCACAAAACCATCTGGAAAATGAAATTAATACCTTCTGCTTCCTACCAAGCCCCAGGGACCCCTGTGAGTGACAGGGAGAGATTATCCGCTAACCCGCCACCCCCCCCCCCCATTCCTAGAGAAGGTGGCCCTGGAATAGGCTGTCGTGCGGTCTCCTTTATCCTAAATAGCAGAAGAAGTTCCTCATTGCTCTCTCCAGCTGCCCTGGCCTCAGGAGCCCCTGCTGCCTCCAGCCCACAGGATAGGAGGTGAGACTTCCCAGAGGCTCCAGCTCCTCAGCGGGGCCCCTCTCCTCCCACTCCCTGCAGCGTTATGCAAACTTAGTGCACCTGGGGAGTTGTTAGGCTGCAGATTCATTTCCCCCGTGGTAGAGAGGTTACCGGTCAGCAAAGCGCTAGACCATACAGCAGGAGGGAACTGGAGTCACACATACATTGTGGCAGAAATCCGGACTCCTGGTCAAGGGCTTGATAGTTGTTTGGAGGCAAGTGTGCTGCTCTCCCTGGAAGCTGGGGGCTGGGGGGCGGGGGTGTAGGTCCGCCTGAGCTTTTGCCCAGACGCATTTGCGCACATTCAAGGTGGGCACACGGCCCCAGAGTTAGGGCAGTGTTTAGCTGGCTTTCGGTCCAGCGCCAGCTACTGATCTGTTACTTAGGGCCCTGGAATCCATCGGTGGGCACAGTTCAGTTTTGCAGTGTCCCAGAGAAACAACGCAGCCCCTCTCCAGACAGGCTTCTCTGCATCTTCCCTCCCTCCAGCGAGGGCTGGCCCGGGCCCCAGGGAGGATTCGTTCTGGTTAATTGCACTTTTCCTGGCAGGGTTTCCAGGCTCCGAAATGTGTCTCTTGCCAAAGGCAGAGGATCAGCTGGCAACAGAGAGCGCGGCTGCAGCTAATCAGGTGCAATCCTTTTTTAATGACATCTTTCTTCCCCCTGACGATCAAAATCGGGCAACTCACTAGCACATTTAGAAAAATTTGAAAAGTAGGAAGAAGGAAATAATCCTGCAATTCTAGAACTCAAAAATAATCCGTGTTAACATTTTGAAAAACGTCCTTCGAATCTTGTGTGTACTTAGGTGCCGTCAGTGTACGGGTCCATACTGGGCTCCCGGATTCTCTGAAAGCATGATTTTCATTGATTTCATTTCATTGCTACGCAATAGTTTCGCAAATGGACTCTGGGCAACTTGAGGGCAGGACTTGTTTCTAGAACAAATAGAAGGTTTGTTTATTCAACAAACTTCTGTCGAATAAATGAAAATTCCCTGACTTTATTGTTTACTGCATGAAAGATGATACGGTTTTGCTTATTTCAATCCCAGGTGCATCTCTGAAGGATAGGTAAGAGTATGACAAAAGTACAAATAGGGGTCAAGTGCTGTTACCCTCTGCAAGCAAGACCATCTAGAATTCTCCTATGGCTCTATGATAAACGTTCAGTGGGGATTCCCGCCTCTGCTAACGAATAAGGAAAATTGTAGAAAGGAAGGAAATCTTCGATTGGGGTGCTTAATAGATTGGCCACAAAGTCATTTCAACATTGAAATGGAGAGAAGACGTCAGTTCCAACAAATGTAAAAGAAATCCACATTCTGGCCTCATCTGGAAAAGCTGCGCTGGGGAAGACTGGGGGCGGGGGACAAGCGCGGGGCAGAGCTGAAGGCCTCCTCTTGGCTGTGGCAAAATCAGGCCCTTCATCTCCGGTCCGTCTGCATTCCGTCTTGTCTCTCCCCTCCTTGGAGAAGCGAGCTATATTCAATCGCCTTCACAAATTCTAAAACCAGGCTTTCCTGTCAAGAGTCAGGGCCAGAGACTTTGCCTCTTGAACTGAGGGTATTTTACCTGGGCCTCGAGCCCTGTACCATCGATAATTTCTGGGAAAGAAACAGAAATGAAAATCTAGCCTGGCGATTCCTCCTCTAACTGAAAACAGGGTGGGACAGGCCGCGTCGAATGTTATAGGAAACTTCAGTCCAGAGTTCCCATTTCCTTCTCCAGGACTTGTGTGCCCTATCTCCATGCCCTGTGGCTGAGGTGAGGAGAGACAGGGAGTGCTTTCCGGCCTTCTCACCCATTGCGGGCAGAAGCTCAGTGACAGAACTCAGGAACCGATGGCTTACCTCCAAGGGGATGTCATACCCTCCTACAGTGGCCCGGAAGCAGCCACAGCTCCGCTGGCATCCCACCCCATCCACCTGACTCATCAGCACACTTCCGTGGAGCCAGACCTGCCCTGGCCCGTAGGGCTCAGGCTCATGAGACCCTTCGTCATTCCGTCCCCCGGCTCTGGCCGCCTGAAGTTGTGGAGTCCTGAACTGCAATGACGAACCTAAGCGTGTGTCAGAGAAATAACTCAGAGGGAAAATGGTGCAGGGAACCACTTAATCCCAGACTTAGGGATAAGACAGAGCTGAGTTCCAGTTATCCCTCTGCCACTGCACGCCATCCAGCCACAGAGGGGATGTGACCTCTCCGAGCCTCAGTTTCCTCATTTGTAAAAGAGCCTAATACTGGTACCTACCTGGAAACTGGTGCGAGGTTTAACTGAGGTGTGCTGGTCCGGCACTGTGCCTGGTGCCTAGCAGATATTAGGCGCTCAATGTTAGAAATGACGAAGGTGATGATGATGATGATCATGATGATGACATGCCTGCCACAACCAAGAGGAAGGGGCAGATTCTGACCGATAATTACACGGGGCACCCTGACTACCCGGTTCCAGCAATCTCTTTCTCCGATTTTCAGAGTTTTTTGGGTTTTTTTTTCAATCTGTCAACAAATGACATTCCATCAGCCCTGAATGCTCCCTGTTGTTTTTGCTTAAGACAAACAGGTTGAGGACGCCTGGGTGGCTCGGTGTTTGAGTCTCTGACTTCGGCTCAGGTCATGATCTCACGGTCTGTGAGTTCGAGCGCCGCGTCGGGCTCTGTGCTGACGGCTCAGAGCCTGGAGCCTGCTTCGGATTCTGTGTCTCCCTCTCTCTCTGCCCCTCCTCCACTCACACTCTCTGTCTCCGTCTCTCAAAAATAAATACCCCCTTCCCCCAAAAAAGAAAACAGCTTGTATTATTAGTTTCCTGTGGTGGCTGGGAAAAAATACCACAAATTAGTGTCTTAAAACACAGAAATTATTCTCTGACAGTTCTGGAAGCCTGGAAGTCTGAAATGAAGGTGTCACACTCCCTTTGTGTCCTAGGGCGTCCATCCCTTGCCTCTCTTAGCTTCTGATGCCTATTGGCCGTCCTCTGGCCTGTAGCTGCTTCACTCCAATCTCTGCCTAGTGGGCACACTAGCCTTCTCTTCTGGGTCTGTTTTCTGCTACGGGCGTCTCCTATAAAGACACTTGTCACCCGCCTTACTAATCTAGGATCCTCTCATCTCCAGTTCGCCAACTTCATCACATCTGCAAAGGTCACACTCACAGGTTCTGGGGATTAGGATGTGGACACATCTGAGGGAAGCCACTTTGAGTCCACCACTCAGGGTAACTAAGAACACGGACTTGAGAATCACATTGACCTGGACTCCCACCAACTCCACCACCACTAACTAGTTATCACTTTGATTACATTACTTCACAGCTTTGAGCCTCCGTTTTTGGGAAAGGGCCAACAATGTCAATTCCTTAGGATTGTTTGTGAGAATTAAATAGGCCAACAGGTAAAGAAGTCCTGAGCAAACGCCAGCTCACATTAACGGTAGGTTCACCTTACTAGGCTGCCAGCCCTCTGCTTCCTTCACAGGTCTGCAAGGTGCCTGTGGTCCATGCTCGGCGAAGACAGGGCTGAAAACTGGGCTCAACAGTGACCTAGACAGCATGCGTCACTAAGTTCATGCGATTCCACAGGTGAACCCACAAACTCGGGTTCAAGTTCTCCAGAGATCTGAAAGAGGCTGTTAGAGGGCCCAGCTGCACGGGCGGGGGGCAGAGAACAGGGCCACTAGGGCAGGCACAGAACTGCGTTCGGTTGGCCCCGTTGTTACCATTCTCCAGAATTCCTTCCTGGTGGCCTCCTACCTTGGAGTGGGGCAACAGAAGCTACTCTGGAGAAGCCCCAGAATATCATGCACCCCGATTCCCAGAGTGGGGCATTTTTTCCAGGACTCCAATGGGAATTCACCTAATCATTTCCGCTATTCCAAAAGAACCAGCTGCATGGGCATTTTACAAACATTGCAACATATCTGAATAACCCGGTGAAGCTGTTAATGCAGATTCCTGCCCACCCCTCCCACCCCCGCAGACTGGTAGAATGAAGCTTTAGTGAAGTGGGGATAGGAACTAACCATTTTATTATTACTTTTAAATGTTTATTTCTTTCTTTTGAGGGAGAGAAGAGCACCCAGGTGAGGGAGGGGAGGGACAGAGAGAGAATCCCAAGCAAGCTCGGTGCTCACAGAGCCTGAAGTGGGGCTTGAACTCACAAACCCTGAGATCACGACCTGAGTAGAAATCAAGAGTCAGATGCTTAACCAACTGAGCCACCCAAGCGCCCCAGGAACTAACCATTTTAAACGAGTGCCTTAGGTGATTCTGATTCATGTGGAGAAAACCAGCCATGATAATGAAATTATAATCCAACCAACCCATCCATAGCCACGAGCTCAGTCTCCAAACCCTCCACCTGAGAGCCAATATGTCAGCCTGGAAAGAGTAAGAGTTTGGGAGTCAAACAGGACTGAGATCTAAACTGAGGTCCTCCACCTAATAACTGTGGGACCTTGGGCAAACTACTTGACTTCTCTGGATCTCAGCTTCCAGTTCTGTAAAGTGGGAGTAATACACCACTCAGGGGTGCAGGGTTAATTAAATGACAATTATGTAGAATACCAGCAGTAGGTTGAAGCAGAGACCGCCACTGTTCACCAATTCATTTCCTCCTCTTCGATGATACACACCGGGGCCATATTTCCAACGACCCCTGCTAGTTAGGTATGATTCTGTGACGAGTGCTTACCAAGGAAATGACTCTAAGTGTTGTAGGCTTTGCTAGACGAAGGTTTAAGGAACAGATGTGTCTCCTCCACCTTTGCACCAATCGGATGTAGGTGACAGGTCCTAGAGAAAAGGTGAGCTTACAATTACAGAAGAACCCTGGGTCTCTGAATCACTAGATAGAGGAGAGCCACCACCACCAAGACTACTTGCCTTAGCATTTTTTGGCAAATGAGAACTAAGGCTGTATACTTTTGGAATCTATTTTTTATGACTAATAAATAAGTGGTCAGGAAATGTTCATCTTTCTGCACTTCCAAATCATAATTACACGTTACCCAGACCTGGTGCAAGTTTTATTCTACTCAAAATGTCTTTTTTTCCCCCCAATGTTTAATTATTTATTTTGAGAAAGAGAGAGAGTGAGTGGAGGAGGGGCAGAGAGAGAGAGAGAGAGAGGGAGTCCCAAGCAAGTTCCGGACACAGGCCTCAATCTCACAAACCATGAGATCATGACCGGAGCTGAAATCAAGAGTCATATGCTTAAACAACTGAGCCACCGAGGCGCCCCTCTCCTCAAAATATCTTTATAGGATAAAACATGATCCTTCTGTGGTAGATGATCCCTCTGTGGTAGACTGAAGTCTAAAGATGGCCTCTCTGAGATTCCTGTTCACTGGGCATTCAATCAACTTGACACAAATCTAGGTACTTTGGTAAAGGATTTCTTCATGTGTAATTAAAGGCCCAAGACAATGGACCTCAAAATAAAGAGATTATCTCAGTGGGACTGATTCAGTCACATTCGCCCTTTAAAAGACAGAAGGGGAAGTCACAGAGATTCAGTGTGAGAAGAATCCACATGCCCTTGGTGCTTTGAAGATGGAGGGCCTTGTGAGAAGGAATAGGGGTCGGCCCCTGGCTAGGAGCCAGCAAGGAAACGAGGACCTCAGACCCACGGCCACAAAGAACTGGATCGTGCCAATCATTTGAAAGAAGATTCTTCCCAGAGCCTGCCGGTAAGAGCTCTGTCTAGCCAACGTCCTAATTTATAGCTCCGTCATACCCTGAGCACAGAACTTAGCCAAGCCCACCCAGACTTCTGACCTTCAGAACCATGAACTAATTAATTTGTATTGTTGTAAGCCACTAAGTTTGTGGTAATTTGTTACAACGGCAATAGAAAAGGAATACATTCCCTAAATCTGTTTTTTCATTTATTTTTTAAAAATATGGTGTGGGAGGGGTACCTGGGTGGCTCAGTCAGTTAAGCCTCCGACTTTGGCTCAGGTCATGATCTTGCAGTTAGTGTGTGGGAGCCCCATGTTGGGGTCTCCATCGTCAGCACAGAGCCCACTTTGGATCCCATCTCCCTCTCTGTCCCTCCACTGCTCATTCGTGTGTCTGTGTGTCTGTGTGTGTGTCTCTCTCTCTAAAAAATAAATAAACATTAAAAAAATTATAATTAAAAATGGTGTGGGGGCGCCTGAGTGGCCAAGTCAGTTAAGTGTCTGACTCTTGGTTTCGGCTCAGGTCATGATCTCATGGTTCATGAATTCGAGTCCCTCATCAGGCTCTGTGCTGACAGTATGCTGACAGCCTGCTTGGGATTCTCTCTCTCTCCCCTTCTCTCTGCCATTCCCCTGCTCACTCTCTCTCTCTCAAAATAAATAAATAAACTTAAATAACTTTTTTAAATAAATAAATAATTGTGTGACCCTTTGCTTAGTTCCTGGTGCCCAGCTATATATTCGGGAGCTCCTTGCTCTTTGTGGTGGAAGTGCAGCAGGGACTGGATGTTAGCTGCAGCCTTATAGCAGAGACAGTCTCCTCCCCACTTCGCCAGCCCCAGATCCAAAACTTAGAAGTGGCAAGTGCCGTCAAAAACCTCTGAGCAAAGCGATTTCAAAGTCAAATGTACTGACCATCAAGTAATGGGGCTGAGTCTCCCGCTCTGTAGCAAGCTCTGGAGGGACTTTGCTTGTTCCCGTGTAGGTGGTCTTCATCTATTTTACACCATGCTTATTTTTCAGGTAGATTTAGCACTCTGAGATAAAGCAACGTATTAGTTGTTTTTAGTAATGTGAATTATTCACACTAATTCCAATAATAAAAGGGGAGTTTTTAGGTAAGGAGGCTACAAGAGTGTTTTGTGGAACCTCAAGGTCAGGAACGCTTCTGAGCCACAGGAAGACCCCTGAACCAGAGTGTGGAAAGCCCACCAGAACTCTCTCACTATCTTGCATCTTGTCTTAAAATTTTTTCTTTATCTTCTTGAAAACAGGCTTCTTTCTCTGTTTCTCTGGTCCACATGGGGACCAAATGTGACCATGGACATGGCCCGTGTTTAATGGAGATTGGCCACCTGTAGAGAGACAATTCTCCCTCCCCATTTCCACCCCCCATCCTGATTACAAATTTTAGGGGAAGGGACACAAACCAGACCACCTTGGGTCAAGTACCATTCTAGGATAATTCACCAACTAAGTCCCCAACCCCCTAACCCAGGTGGAGAGCGGTCGTGGGCAGTCTTGTTCATGAATGTGGCAATCAGCCCATCCCTATGATCCTTTGGAAGAAAAGGTTGGGGCGAGGACAGTTCCCAGAGAAAATGTAGAGGGGCAGACAAGCCAAAAGGAGTTTACCCCATTCCTGATACACAGTGAGATAGTGGTTGTCTGGTGGTAGACTCTGTGCTTCCCAGTATCTCAGAATCACTCGCCACCGTGGAATAGGCAGATTTCCTTTTGAAGCCGTTCACCCATCCATTCATTTAACAAACAGCAATTGTACAACCCAGTATCACGCTAGGTACTTGGTACACGATGGTGATAAAAACTACAGTCTCTGCCCTCTTGGAGAGGGCGATACCACCACGTAAGTGGAAAATTATAATACCGTACAAAATAATATATTTAGTCTAAAGCCCGATCAGATCGGGGGTGGGCTGAGGAGGAGGCTGTCAAGAAATGCTTCCTAAAGAACATGATACTTAAAGGAATCTTGAAAATTGGTGTGGTCGATAGAAATAGGGGAAGGAAGATGTGCCAGGCAGCAGCAAGATTCACTGCCAAGAAAGAGCATTTGGGGAAACCAAAAGTAGTACAGAAAGGTTGACATGAGGTATGTCAGGGTGAGAGTATTGGGAGGAAGACTAGAAAAGGGGACAGAGACTAGATCTGAAGGGACCTGAAAACGATAAGCATTCGATGAACACGATGGGTTTCCTATATAGGCATGACGTAGGTAACCTGAGTTACCTTCTTGAAAGGTCAACATGGCTTTGTAATGGACTGGGAGTATCAGAAGATGCCCACACAGGTGGGCAGGTGTTGCAGTAACCTTGGGGTGGCCAAGGTGAACTGAGATACTGGCTTTGAAGATGGAGAAGAGAAAGTGATTCAAGAGATGTCATTGCATGGGTCAAGAAAAGGCCATGCAGTGGGTGAGCTGGGGAGAGAAAGAAACATAAATAAAATTATTACTTGAAATAGTAGAAAAAAAGAGTAAGAGATTGATTCTATCAGTATTTATTGAGCAGACACAAAAGACTGAATCATGAACCTTCCTGGAAGTTTACTCTAAAATTTGCTCAGTTCAGAGACTAGTTGAGTGAGGAAGAGCTTACAGGTCATCTATTGTCCGGACTCGGTCTCCTACAGGGTGAGGGTTGGAAGGCGCTGGATTAAACAGAAGACAGAGGACTCAGATATCAGTCTATCATGAGCATTTTGCGAAAGCAAAACCTTGTCTTTTATTGTAGCAGAAAAAGCAAGCTGACCTTCAAAAAACAGCTAGGCTCTGTTTCATAGCACCTGCGATTTTCTAAACACACATTATTTCAAAGAAGTAAGCATCCTTTGTTGTGTAGTCAGAGTGACTAGAGCACAGAATGAGATAAGACTTTTACAATGTTTTAATAATAGGGAATTTCTGGCCTTGAGACAAGCAGGAAGGCTTGAGCTCTGTTGCACCCGGCAGTTTGCTGCCTGGCTTACTCCCAACACTTTTGTTTGCAAGATATGTTGAGAGTTGATCGGGCCTTCAGCTATCCACTGGTCTCTGGTAGGAATTTATGGCCTTGAGACGAGCAGGAAGGCTTCAGCCCTCTTGCACCCGGCAGTTTGCTGCCTGGCTTACTCTCAACACTCTTGTTTGCAAGATATGTCAAGAGTCTATCAGGCCTTCAGCTATCTGCCTGTCTCTGGGCGGGCTCCTACAATCTATCAATGTGGTCTTCTGAGTTTTCTGGTCTCCATGGGACAAAGAGGAAGAGAACACGTCAGGGTCATTATTATGAAAACTTAGTTAAATACAATGCAAAGCCAAAATGGTGGTGGTGGGAGGAGAACTGAAAATTTGATCGAGTCTCAACCAAGTAGAACTGGGACAAAAATGACCAACTAGGGGGCGCCTGGATGGTTCAGTCAGTTAAGTGTCTGACTTCGGCTTAGGTCATGATCTCATGGTTTATGAGTTCGAGCCCTGCATTGGGCTCTGTACTGACAGCTGAGAGTCTGCTTCGGATTCTGTGTGTGTCTCCCTCTCTCCCTCTGTCCCTCCCCTACTCATGCTATGTCTCTCTCTACCTCTCAAAAATGAATAAACATTAAAAAAAAACAATTAAATAAAATGACCAACTAGGCAGAGATCCAATCTGGATTATAAAAAGCTAGTTTGTCAGTAAGATCAGTACTGACTACAAAATCAGAAGCAAATGAAAAGTCAATGAAGCATAAAGGTTTTGCTGTGATGTTCTGCAGTAAGATCCAAACTGTACTAAATATGAAATTGCCTGCCAAGGAGAAATAGAATCTTCCCTGGTGACAAAAGGCAGAATTTCATAACATCAGCCAGATAACCACAAAAGAATGTATCTTGTAATACAAGATGTCTGTAAGCCATCATGAGACTGTGTTCTCCCCACTAATTAACAAACATTCATCATTTTCTGATTGATACATTTAACAAACACATTCCATTTCATAGCCATGTTCTTATTATGCTGACAGGTTGAATAGAGATATACCTAAAACGTAAGCTTGCCAACATTCATTTTTTCCTTCAATGTTGTGACATTTATCTTTTTAAAACAGTCGCACACACACCACCCTTCCTGTTATTAAAAACAACCAATCATCCACTGCCTTTTTGCCCAAATAAAATTTATAAATTTTAATCTGGCTACTAAATAAATTTTTAATGAAAAACTTTAATTTAAGGGGCGCCTGCGTGGCTCAGTTGGTAAAGAGTTCAACTTCAGCTCAGGTCATGATCTTGCAGTTCATGAGTTTGAGCCCCGCATCAGGATCTGTGCTGACAGGTCAGAGCCTGAAGCCTGCTTCAGATTCTATGTTTCCCTCTCTCTCTGCCCTTCCTCTCCTCATTCTCTCTTTCTCTCAAAAATAATAAGTGTTAAAAAAAAACTTTAATTTAAAATGTTGAATATGGCTACGGTGTCTGGCCACATTCATTGTAGAAATTTCCAAAGAAGAAAATTAAAATCATATAATTCTAACACTCAGAAGCAATCAACTCTGTAAATTAGGACACACTGACATGTGTGACAGAAAAAAAGGAAAATGTAAGAAATTTTTTGAAATCTCTCAATTCCTGGGGCACCTGCGTGGCTCAGTTGGTTGAGCGTCCAACTCTTGATTTCGGCTCCGGTCATGGTCTCAGGGTCATGAAATCAAGCTCTCCGTTGGGCTCTGTGCTGAGTGTGGAGCCTGCTTGGGATTTTCTCTCTCTCTCTCTCTCTCTCTCCCCCTCCCCTATGCTTTGTCTCACTCTCAAAATAAATAAATAAACATTAAAAAATAAAAAAGTATGGGGCGCCTGGGTGGCTCAGTTGGTTGAGCAGCCGACTTCAGCTCAGGTCATGATCTCACGGTCCGTGAGTTCGAGCCCCGCGTCGGGCTCTGTGCTGACGGCTCAGAGCCTGGAGCCCGCTTCAGATTCTGTATCTCCCTCTCTCTCTGCCCTTCCCCTGCTCGCACTCTGTCTCTGTGTCTCTCAAAAATAAATAAACGTTTAAAAATTTAAAAAAAAATAAAAAATAAAAAAGTAAAATCTCCTTATTCCCCTAGTATAGCAGATTGTACTATTATTCTATTTGCTCTCCCACCCGTGGGGGGATATTACTTCCCTGTCTCATTACATCAGCCCTGGGTGTGTTGACTCGTGTGGTCCTCCTTGTGGGAGGATTATATATCCCCACCCTGCTGACCTCGAGGGGCCATAGGACTTGCTTTGAGCAATGGAATGGTAACAGAAAATGTGTACCACCTCTGAACAGAAGATTCAGGAATCACCATGTGGTTCTGCCATCTCTCTTTTTTACAAAAGACCAGTGTAGGGGAGAAAAAATAATTTCCCTTCTACCCTTCTCAGTTTTAAACCAGGACCCCCTATAACAGAAGAGATTAAAAATAGAACAGAAGTTTATTGACATCTCGTAGGAAAGGAAAAAGAATTTTCACTTTACCCTTGAGTTCGTGGCTGGGACTCTTATATTAATGATAGATTAGCAAGAGAAAAACAAATAAAAGTTTATTAATGTGTATATTTCATGTACACATGGGAGCTATCCAGGGGGAAAATGAGTAACTCTCTGACATGGCTTAGAATTCGGGCTTAAATACTATTTTAATACGAAAAGGGATGAGACGGTGGGATGGGATGTAGGCCTCATAGGGAGAGTAAAGGATTTTTAGCAAAGATGAAGGGGCCCTTAGGAGAATGGATGGGAGTAGAGTAATTTGGGACAGTTCGTCTGGGTTTGGTGTCAACTTCTGGTCTCTCCTGTGATGAAAGTCAATCCTCTCTGGTTGATGAAAATCCCAGGGAGAGATTTAAAGTAACTGAGTGCCTGTTGGGGGTCTCTTTACACAGACAAGGAGTGTTGAGAGACATTTTCTCCCTGCATTTGCTGTTTCTAAAGTTCCTACAGCTCAAAATAATCAATATGCCCAAATGGCATGTTTGCTCCCCATCATTCTATCCACCAAGTATACGTGAGAGATACTCAGGATAAAATAAGTCACTCTCAGAAATGGCTTATAATTCAGACTTAAATAACATCTTCAGCTAAAGACAAAAGAAAGAGAAGCTGGGGTTGGGGAGGCGGGGGAGGAGGTCATTAACGGGGAGGTAACCCGAAAGAGGATGGCAAACCAGAGTAAGGTTTAAAATTTAAGTCAGTGTCTCCTCCACTGTTGTCTCCGGGGGTTAACATTTGTCCTTTCTAGTACAGACAGGATGGGGGATAACTCTGTAATTCTATGCCCTGCTTTTAGGTAAATAGGGAGAGAGCAGAGCTTTAATCTGTTTCTTCTCAATTACCTTTGGCTCACAATAATCCTTCTGCCAAAGTGGCCCATTTTGGTGTGACACATTTTGTCACCCTTCATCAGTGAAGTCCCAAATAGAAGCTGCTCTACCAACCTGGCTCCCAGAGTGAAGAGAACTAAGCAGATCTGCAGACGGCCCACAGTTGACAAGTAACAGAATTCTGGTCACTGGGAATCACTGAGACTACGGGAGTTGCTCATTATCACAGCATAACTAAGCCTAAGCTGACTGATACACCCAGTGTCAACTGACTTTTTATATCAGTGCTTTCATGCACTGTAATAAATAAGTTGAGTTTCAACTTACATTTTATATATTTCAATAATGTATTTTAAAACTCAATTTCTAAGCCTTTAAACTCATGTAATTTTATTTTCAAATTGATGAATTTTGTGTTAATACTTTGTTATCCAATTTAATTTGTTGTTGACTAATAAACTTAGAAGCTTAATTGGCTAATTAGGTTTATAAATTTGATAAAGCACACCCCAAGATTTATCAAATTTTTAAAATTAAGTTTTACAAAGTTCAAATTACAATCTAACAAATTTGATTTTCTCAAATTTCTTCAAATTACAAAAAAAGTAGATTCACGTTCCTATAGACTAAATCTTTCTAAACATTTAAAAAAATTTTTTTTAACGTTTATTTATTTTTGAGAGACATAGAGACAGAGTATGAGCAGGGTAAGGGCAGAGAGAGAGGGAGACACAGAATCAGAAGCAGGCTACAGGCTCTGAGCCGTCAGCACAGAGCCCGACGTGGGGCTCGAACTCACAGACCATGAGATCATGACCTGAGCTGAAGTTGGCCACTTAACCAACTGAGCCACCCAGGCACCCCTCTAATCATTTAAAACACACTAAATTGGGGCACCTGAGTGGCTCGGTCAGCTAAGCGTTCAACTTCAGCTCAGGTTGTGATCTTGCAGTTCATGAGTTGGAGCCCCATGTTGGGATATCTGCTGTCAGCACAGAGCCTGCTTCAGATCCTCTGTCCCCCCCTCTCTCTGCCCCTCCCCCACTCGTTCTTTTTCTTTCAAAAATAACCTTAAAAAAAAACACCACACTAAATCTAAAAAGTTTAACCATATACATTTAGTAAAACTTAAATGTTTAAACATTGACTTCAAACTTAATTACCTATATCTTCTTATGAATTATTGATATTATAATTCTAATTAATCGGTCTTTACTCACCTCGCCCTAAAAAACAGAAAACCACACTATATACTATAATGATTACAAACCTTATTTCTAGGTAAAATTCGTGACTAGACATAACTTAGCTTGTCATCAGAGTCCTTGAGAGTATTTTTGTTTACTGACAATAACAGAATATTCCAGACCCTTATATTTCCTGCCCTCAAATATGCAATGTGCTTCTCACCAGGGAGCCCTGAGCCCCAACTTGGTCTTCTGCCTGGAATGTACAGAAGATGGATCTGCAAAATAGCCCCTGAGGACTACAAAGGAAAAGCCAGAAATTCGCAGTAACCTTTGGCCTGACATCCTTGAGACGCTACACCAAAATCTGAGGAGTTTAAGACCCTGAGTCCAGTAGGTTACACAAATGCAATTTCTCACCAATATAACTGTTATACAGAGAAGCCAAGAGAAAGCTGTGCACGTAAAAAGGAAAAAGTGACCTAAGGGGTGATGGGGGAAGAGGGGCAGGGAGAGTAAAGAAAAGAGGGGGAAAGAGGTGGGGAGAGGGGAGATTTGGCAACCTCTGGAAAAACAATTGCATTTGGTAAGAATTTTAAGAAAATCTCCCCTTTTTCCTCACGTGTAAAATGAGGGTTAGAACAGTAAGGCCCGTAGGAGCTCTGTGAGAATCACACCAGGCACACATTGAGGGCTCCGTAAACATGAACTACCACCATGGTTTTAAACCGGAATTCCAGAACGGATTAGAGCTGGGGGGACCGGACGCCACAGGACATCCAGAACCCCGTCCTCGCTCTCTCCGCCTCCCCCTTCTCTCTCACAACTCTTTTTCTGCATGTCTGCTCCAGTCCTGGAGCTCTCCTGTAATTTGTCTTCTTCCTTAAGTCACTGGCAACATCTTTTAGTTTCCCACCTTTCAGTTCAAGGCAGCAGCCACTCTAAAGCTCTACTTTCAGTTCTAAGCCCAAATTTCCAGCGGGGTGCTGCTATGATGTAAGAGATGAACACGTGGGTAGGTTTTCTGGGTGTGCGCATTCGTGCACGTGTTCTGACAAAGACCAAACTGTAGTCAGGCTCCTCTGGGCCGTGTTCTTGACGAGGCCTGGGCCTTCTGTGTCCATCCTCTCCTTGCCGGGCCTGCAGGGCCCCGTCTCAGCAAGAATCCCCCCACACTTGGTATCCACTCATGTTCTTCATCCCTCACCTTCGATTATAAATCCTTGGCCTGCCTTTACCAAGAGTCTTGGTTAGGTCAGTTTAGCAAGAATCCCCCTATGCTTGACGTCTCCTCTCGTAATTTCCATCCACTGACCCTCTCCCTCGGCTTCTTGGCACATCCCCACTTATCCTTGTTGTGTTCAGAGGGGAGTATATGAAAAATAAACTGAGACATATTTAAAAATTTAAGAGTTTGAGCGAAATTGGATTAAAATTGGGCGGCATCCAATCTAGCAGATAGAAAGGAGCTCTGAGGAACAGTACGAAATGAAAGACAAAGACAGAAGGGAGTGGGAACGAGGAAGTTATACCAGCAAAATGGTGGACTGGTTATCACGAGGTCATTTTCCTTTGGGGGATGGCAGGGTCAGTGAGGCAGATTACCCAACTACTGCTGATCAAGTGATTCCTGATGAACTGGCTTATGATTCCTGATTAAATGGTATAAGGTTTCTGGGAGAACCAAAACAAAGTCTCCGTTTGGTGATGTAGAGCTTAGCATAAGGAACTCCATTTTGGGTCTGTCATCTTTTGTTTTTTTTTTTTTTTAATGTTTATTTTTGAGAGAGAATGCGAACGAGTGAGGGGCAGAAAGAGAGGGAGACAGAGAATCCGAAGTGGGCTCTGTGTTGTCACCGCAAAGCCGGATGTGGGGCTCAAACCCAAACTGAGAGGTCATGACCTGAGCCAAAGTCTGACGCTCAACCTCAACTGACTGAACTACCCAGGCGCCCATCTTGTTTTTAACTGCCTGATGTCTGTCCTATTGCAAAACTCCAACTGCAATAGTCCCAAATAAAATCTTCCTTACAGTTCTAACAAGTGTCAGAATAATTTTCTTCTTTAACAGTTGACACACACAGAGGATGTGGATTGCACCTCAATATAGTTTTCTAAGTTATTTTTCATTTAATAACACACCTGAACACATTCAATGAAATAGTTTCACCAGCACTGATTTACTACTTATCATTTCCAAGATGCCACAAGTAAAATGTGGTGTGAGGGTCAAGATAAAAGCCCTCTCTGCTAAGACCTCAGAAAGATTTAAGGGAGTGATTTCCAGATCTGCCTGGCTAGACAAAAGGGCACCCGCAAGAATAAGGGTATTGTCACACAGCACTCTGATCTGCAGTCCCAAGTAGAGGACGTGTATCTGGAAAAAACTGGCAGAGACGGTTTTCGTCTGACCTAGTGAATCATTAAGATTCACAGAGAACACAATGTTTTTAAGAGAAATGAACAAAAGCACCACCAGCTTAAGCTACGACAAGAACCATTCAACCTAAAGCCACTGACTCCCAATCATTACGAGCAGGATTGAGGATGAGCAAACTAGTTAGCTAGAAATCAGGCCTCGTGGAAAAGAAGGCCATGAGCCAGAAGGTGGTGCTAAGAACTAAATCAGCCCACTTGTCACTGATACTCCCTGGGGTGGTTCCTTGGGTGTGGTTCCGTGAGTCCAGATATGTGGGAACAAGAAAAGTTACCTGTGTCTTCTGATCTTAAGTACGTGTCAACAGGAACAAGATAACTATAATAGACGATCCCTTTCAAACCATGGAGATGAGTATATGTAAAATCCAATGAAACCTCAATAAGGTAATTTAGTTAATACTTTCAAGTGCTTCTGACAGGCCAAGTAAGATAAGGAAACTGGAGTCAGCAACAGAGGTTACTCATGACCCGAAAAAGGAACTTGAGGGAGAGGTCTGTGTAAAGCCCTGTTGCAAGGTTACAATTCGAGAGTGAAAGGAAGACATGATGGCAACAGTAGAAGCAGAGATTTGGGATATTCCTAATTCCCACACAAAAAGAGGAATTAGCACAACCAAAAACACACGGACAACATCTGTGACAAAAAGGGGTGCACCCCAAAGTGCAAATGAGCCAGAACACCTGACCAGTATCAGCTTCCGTGTGGAAAGAAGCAGAAGTGGGGAGGAAATTAGCAAATGGCAAATTCACAGAGACGGAAAGCAGAATGGCGCTGTCCAGGGGCTGGTGGGAAGGTGCTGTTTCGTGGGTGTAGGGCTTCAGCTCTGCAGGATGAGAAGAGTCCTGGAGATTTGTTGCACAACAGTAGGGATGATGTCCTCAACACCACTGACGGTATACTTTGGAATGGTTAAGATGGTCAATTTTATATTAGGTGATATGCACAATTTAAAAACTCAGGAAACTAATCTCACGTTAAAAAAAGGATGAGAAGAATCAAGATTACATTTCATACAAAGATGTTTTTAATAGGAATCGAAATATTTTGCCATGCTACTAAAGAAAAATCTAAAACCCGGGGCACCAGCTCAGGTCACGATCTCACACTTCGTGGGTTCGAGCCCCACACCGGGCTCACTGCTGTCAGCGCAGAGCCTGCTTCAGATCCTCTGTCTCCCTCTCTCTCTACCCCTCTCCCCACTCATGTTCTCTCTCAAAAATAAACACTTAAAACAAAGAAAAGAAAAAATTAAAAACTTACATAAGTGAAACATTATTCTAGATAGGAAGACTGACTCTAATTCTCATACTTAAGATAGTATTGGCACCAGCCTAACAATGGGAAAAGGAAGCAAGGCTTCAGAAGCTTTCAGGGGTGAAGGAAACAAAACACTTGAGTTTCTGTATTTATTTTCATTCTCAAGAATTGGAACAGACTCTACGAAGCTTGAGAGAAAGCTGATTAATACTCAAATACGTTGGAAAACACCACCTAGAAGACTTCAATTACAAAACAAAAAAACAAAAGCACATACAAAAACACCAACAATGTAGTTTTCCATCTTAAATTTTATTAAAGTACAGTTTACAAGTTTTGAGTTTTCTACATAGGAAAAGACTGGTCAACTTCAGATGCTTCATAGAAAAATTAGCATTCAAAAAACAAATACAAACCCACAGTTGCCTTTGTGTCTAGAGGGTAGAAAATAACTTTTTAAAAAGTTACCAAAACTATAACCATATTCAAGACTATTATAAATTTCAAACAGTAAATTTACCACACATAATACATTTCAAATTCTAATATAGCAAAACATAACCACATAATTTGGCTACAGCTAATTAGTTCACAAAAGTTTAAAAAATTAACAAAGTTAGGATTATAAAACTTTCGTAGAATTTTTTTTGCAAAGTAAAAAAAGAACTTAAATCTTTAATATAGGAAAGCAAAACAATCCTCTTAAATTTCTCATAAATAACTCTCAAGACATATATTACACATCTGTTGCAAGCTTTCTTTACCTGAGAGAATTTCCCAGGATCCTTCACCCAGAGGATTACCTTAAAGAATTCTTCATCATTTTACTCACATAAATATGATTAAAGCCCTACAGGAGTAGATCTGGACACAGGCATTTTTAATCTATCCTTACCCAATTAATTGTTTTCTGAAGGAATTTTGCTTAAAAACAAACAAACAAAAAACCCTCTTTGGTAATAGCCAAATATTTCTCCTTTCAAAACGAACGCCTCTGTGAATGATTTACCAGTGAAGAAAATTTTAAAAAGAGAAAGATCTTTAGGCTGACCAGCATTAGTTCGAAAGATCTGTGTAAACAGCTCTCTCGTCCTGGAAGGCAGGTCCAACAGGTCCAACACTGGAGAGCCCACTTCTGCCTGAAACGCAACACTAGATTAAAGTGCCTGAGGCTTCACAAAGCATGTTAAAGATGGCGGGACACATGGTGGCCTTAAGAACAAGGCAGAGAGAGTTCGTTCTACCGGGAGAATATCCCAGTATTCCAGGAGCAGACTGGCTACTGCGCTGTCCTTGACTAAGGAGGACCCAGCATTCTCGCTGGACACGCAGGGCCTTAGCCCAAAGCGCTTTCATTCGAAGAGGAGAATACAAATGGATGCCAAAATGAAATGCTATTTAGAAAGGCAGTCCGAGGAGGAAAAAGCCCAGGCCGCTGGAACATAGGCTCTGGAATTCCCTCTGCAGGGTAACGTGAAGCACCAGCACCAATGGGGGTAAACTTCTGGCTAACGTTAAATAAGTACATAATCTTAAATAGGGAGAGGGGGACAACTCGGGGCTGGGAGCGGGATTAGCACGGCATGAAGGTCATCCAGAATGAAGGATCCTCTGAGGAACTGGAAATAAACAGTGAGGTGTGGGGGTGCAACTGGCGGCAGCTCCCCAAATCTCCAGTAACCCCACCCTCCAACAGCTCACATGGCTACAGGCCATCTACTCGCGAAAGAGCCCCAAGTATCTCTGGTGAACAGTTCTTTCAAGCCATTTCCAAGAAACCAAGAGGACAAAAGCAAAACCAAATAACCGGGATTACAAAAACTCAACCCAGTCTGGACGAAGTCGGGTTACCGAAAGCCTTTGACAGAAACGTCTCTGGCCTTCAGTGAGGAGACGCATCTAGGTACGTAGCAACATTCCCAGAAGGATCCTTTCCCCCATTTAGTGTTTTTACTCATGAAATGAGAAGGGGAAAAACTTCCATGTTGAAGGAGCAGCGCAGAGGAAACATACACATAGAGTTTTCTTAAAAAAAACTTCTTCCACTTTCTTCGCTAAAGGAGTCTGACCAGCAGCTACGGGGAATGCACTTTTTAAAATCGCGTATAAAAAGTTGTAGGAAGCAAAATTATATTAATAAGAGATCAGTGAATTTATCGAATGAACACCATGACGGCAACTCAAAGCAATTGGCACAATTTTTCCAGTTTCTTAAATCACAATAGCACAAAAATGTAGGTTCTCTAAACCCACAAACGTTGACTCATCACCTGAGTATTGTTTATCACAATTAATAATCATTAAAGTCAACTTCATTATATGCCCTCAGTCCTTAGAGTACATCCACATCTCCCTCACCATTCAGATAAACTTGCTTAAATACTCAGCTGAGCATAAAACTCAGAGTGACCGCAACCCTTCCTCTCACGTCAGACTAAACTTCAACAAGAACTCTGGGCCACAAACCAAGTTTTAAGCAGCTGGCAACTATGGGATTGGCTGGGCCAGCTAAAGAAGGAAGCTCCGAGAGCCCGGCCACAGTGGGCAGTGAAGGTCCTTCTCCTTTGTGTTTCCCTGAGCTTCCTTCTGCGAGGGAAGCCCGCCAACAAAGGACGGCCAAGGAACAGCAGCCTTGTCGATGGGGCTGTGAGCTGCCCTGAAGACCGGTTCTAAAGTCACACCGCTGGCTGCTCAGGCCAGCTAGACGCCACCAGGACGAACACCACACCGAAACGAGCAGCCCAGCTCTTGAGCTCCAAAGTCAATCTCAGCTTACCCAGCGCCCCGTGTCACTACCGCACTAGCTGCTGCGGTGGCTTCTGCCAGGGGGCTGTCACACGTACACACGCACGGCCCGCTCCTTCAATCTGTCCCCGACCCACAGAGCTCCCAGTCCCACTGGCTTAACAGGGCCTGCACACAGCGCCTGTCCATTTTGTGACGCCAGAGGACCTTTCGAATGCCAACCTCGAAGAGCCTCTGGCCTATAAAAATAAAGTGGGTAAAGTTTACAAAACGAAGCCCTCACGCATACGCGAGTGCCTTTAAAAACGGAACCTCAAACATTATAAACAAGGTAAGATTCTGGAGGAATTCGTCCGCTGAATTTGTTTCCCCTCTGGTTTTCCCGGGAGGAGGGCGAAGGGGTAGAAGTGAAGAATTAGACTAATTCCCCACGCCAGCACGTTGGCACACTGGGACCCAATTCTGCCCAATTCTGCCCTCGTACAGGAGGGCACAAAACACGGGCCACCTCTCTCCATTTTCAGACCCTCTGTGGCCAGGGAGCTCGGGAGGACTCTTCCCACCCCGTGTGAGACACCAAGAGGAGCACCCCACCGTGTCTCCACTGGGGTTCTAATGGCCTTTCCACTGAAAAAACGCTTCCATGACTGAGGACATCAACACTGAACATGGGAATCTTCTTGGGCAGCTGCATAAAGTCACGTCTCTTACGAGTGTTCCAAGTATGTACTCTCCATGGACATTGTTTATGGCTTAATTAAACACCCCTCCCACACCCCACCCCTCCCCATTCTTCTAAGTATATCTGGCCACTTCTACACCTTGTATAATAGGCTTTTATCTGGTCAGCCCAGTTTGAGGGACCGCCTGGGATCCTTACCTCAGCAAACCGACTCCAAAAAACCATGGTGGATATTAATGCCGTGGTCACATTTCAGATCCTGGAAACACAAGCCCTTTTGCTATTACAATTTCAAAGGCCTCAAGGTGGAAGAGAAACTGGCTGACTTTCATAACTGAAAGAGGGGTGCGGCAGGCTTCAGTCAAGAAGCAACTTTTCAGGTAAGGTCCTAGAGTATTATTACTATCAATAAGTACAAACAAGTAAGAACTATAGACCTAGAGCCCTCCATTGTTCAAGTAAAGAAAACAACAGGAATACTGTTCTAGAATCATGTGAACACCGCAAACAGGAGTCATAATTATTGCAGTAACTCAGATCGGGTAGGAAGAATACGGTGGGGACCACACGGTAGTGATGGCGATTTGTGCTTTTTCACATTATTAAACAAAGATGCTGAGCCCAGAAAGGAGGAGATGACCTCTGGGCAGGGCAAGGGCAGAGAGCGGAGCTGTGATTCCCAGCATCACAGCTCCAAAGGGAAACGCTGGGGGGCCGGGAGGAAACAGCACAAGGGTGGAGTTACAGGCAGGTGCTTCCTCTTGGACCCTATAAATACCAAGTAGCTGTGAACAAGGGGCCTGCAGGCTGAGTTCTGTCTGAGGAGCCCACTGGGGAAGAGACTCCCAGCCGAGGTGTGTGAGAGGGGTCTGCATTCTGTCTGGGGCCGAGGGCTCAAGGTATTGGCATGTTTTTCTATTCGAGGATAAGAATGACAGGCCGCAAAGGGAAGTTGTATCCCTGTGATAAGATGTCGTGCCCCAAACCCTGTGTTGGTAAAAACATACAAAAGCAAAATACTAGCCTAACTTCTATTCCAATTTTTAGGGTTATGACACACGCAAAATACATGACCACTCAGGATCAGCATGGGTGAAAGTTTCCATTCTTTTGGGATAAACTGGTAATTTCTTTCTGATTTTCAGAATTAAAAAGCTAATCAGGTGATTTTTTTTTTTTTCTGAAGGCCTTTTCAGACCCATTCAAACCAACCCGAAGATACCAGGTTTTCACAAAGCACCAGTCACTACTCACACCCCTGGGACACTTGGTCAAAGGATGTCACTTCCAGCCTGCAGGCCTGCTCAGATCTCCCTCACACGGAGAACTGCCGTGAGGGGCAGCAGAGGGGAGCAACCAGGGTCCCCAGGTATAACAGCACGCACATCCAGCAGGAGGCCATCTTGACCCAGAAGATGGACCAGCTTCCACTGAAGAAGGTTTCAATGTTGGCACTTTCGTAGCTGTGGAAACAAAGACCCAGCCGTGGTCAGAGCAGGAACAGAAGAGGCCGCGGAGGGGAAGTATCTTCCAGCGGGTGTCTCCCTGTTCCATCTCTTCCAGCCTTTCTGTTTTTTGTTTTGTTTTCCTAACAGCTCGACTCAGATACAACTTATACAATTTCTCCACCTCCTCCATTTGGCATTCACTAATCTACTTTTTGTCTCTATGGATCTGCCTATTCTGGACATTTTTATAAAGATGGAATCATGTGACCTCTTGCGACTGGTTTTCACTCAGCACACTGTGTTCAAGGTTGAACCATGTTGCACCGTGTATTCCTTTTTACGGCTGAGTAATATCTCACTGCATGCATATGCATTCACGGCACGCAGAAACACTTTGTTTATCCATTCATCAGCTAATGGCATTTGGGTGGTTTCTCCTTTTCCCTATGAGGCTGCTATGAACATGTGTGTGGAAGTTTTTGTGTGGACATACTTTTTTTTCCCTGTTGGGTAGATACTTAGGCTTAGAACTGCCACATTGTGTCATAACTCTATGTTTAATATCTTGAGGAACCGCCAAACTGTTTTCCAAAGTGGAGGCACCATTTTACAATCCTACCAGGAGTATAAAAGCTGCCAGTGTTTCCCACATTCTCGACAACAATTGTTATTTTCTGCTTTATTGATTAAAGCTCCCTCCATCCTTTAAGCTTCCCACATCAAAACGTTCTAGGCATTATCAAGGCATTAGGGACACATGAGAAGCTCCCTCCTCTCATCTCCCTCAGAATGTTCTGGAAAAATCTCCCCAGTGAAGCGTTCTGCTGTCCCTACCATCCTCAAACTATAGCTGCTACTCCTCATTCCTCTTCCTCAGTTTTCTCCCTAATAGTGTTTAGCACTACCTGCCACACTGTATTTGATTTGGATCATGGTCTGTGTCCTCCATTCGATTATAAGCCCTGCCATTCATAACAGCATGGCACATGGGAGCGACTCACACAGCTGCTGAAAGAATAGATTAAAGAAAGCGCAATGAGCCTAAATGTCTATCCTATGTCTATTTTGAGTTATAACAAATTATTATCCAACAAAAATTTTGGATCAGTAAAAAATGATTCAAAAAGAATTTCTATGTAGTGACAGGGAAACTTAAACCCATCATGTACTGTTAACTTTAAAAACAAAATGAAACAAAAAAAAACTCTAGGGGAAACATGTATAATCGTACTTATATTTAAAAAAATGAGACAGGCTTGGGGTGCCTGGGTGGCTCAGTCAGTTAAGCAACCAACTCTTGATCTTGGCGTGAGTCATGAGATCAAGCCCCATATTGGGCTCCGGGTGGACAGTATGGAGGCTGCTTGGGATTCTCTCTTTCTCTCTCTCTCCGCCCCTCCCTGGCTCATGGGCTCTCTTTCTCTCTCTCAACATTTAAAAATTCTCAAACATTTAAAAATAAATAAATGAATAAATAAAAATATTTGATGACACAGGCTTGTAAATGCATGGAAAAGGAGTGAAAGGGTATACAGCATGTCACCAGTGGTTGTGGGGCATGGCAGGGGGTGGGGAGGGGGACACTGTCACTTCCCATGCTTCCATGTCAGTCTTTTTGAAAGAGATGTTTAAAACTTTCGTAATAAAAGTACAAAACTTGAAAAGACAAACAAAATACCAAATAGAAAAAAACAGGTATTTTCTCTTTCTTAAAAGTAGATGGCTGTTGAGGTGCCTATCTGGCTCAGTCAGAAGAGCCCCCGACTCTTGATCTTGGGATTTTGAGTTCAAGCCCCATGTTAGGTGTAGAGATTCCTTAAATAAATAAAAATTAAAAAAAAAAAAAAAAAGAAAAAAGAAAAGCAGATGACTGCTTAAGGATTCCAAGTTCTGGGGCGCCTGGGTGGCTCAGTCAGTTAAGCGTCCGACTTCGGCTCAGGTCATGATCTCGCGGTCTGTGAGTTCGAGCCCCATGTCGGTTTCTGTGCTGACAGCTCAGAGCCTGGAGCCTGCTTTGGATTCTGTGTCTCCCTCTCTCTCTCTGCCCCTCTCACACGCACACGTGTGTGTGTGCGTGCATGCGCGTGTGCAGGCACTCTCTCTGTCTCAAAAATAAACACTTAAAAAAATTTAAAAACACAAGAAAAGAATTTCAAGTTCTCCCTCTACTACTCTTAGTATGTTCCTCAAGACCGCCCATATGCAGTTAACCTCTCATTCTCTTTCTTTCTTTAAAGGTTTCATTTTTAAGTAATCCCCACACCCAACGTGGGGCTCAAATTTACAACCCCGAGATCAAGAGTGCGTGCTCCACCGACTGAGCCAGCCAGGCACCCCAACCTTTCATTTTCTTCAAGCTGCGGGGAGCACTGCCAATCCCAAGGGTTAAGAGCATACCCGCAGACTGCGAGACCCCAGGACTGTTTCTGTGTAGGTGAGCATAGCAGGACGTGGAGAGGAGCTAAGCCAACTCCGGGAGATCAGATCTGTGACTCAGTGGGTCTCGGCATTCAAGAACTGGACTTCACTTGATTTTCTAAAGACCATCCCTTCTAAAATGTCTAGGACGATGGATTACTCACTTGAACCAGCTGGTGACGGTCATCATCACGTAGAGGGAAGCCAAAAAGAACACGAAGTGGAAATAGGAATAGCTGTAGACGGTGCCTCTCTTCTCATCATAAATGACCCGTGGTCCCTCCTTCACGTTCTGCTGCTCTTCGGTGTCTGTGAACACAGAGCCAGCGCAAGCTCACGGAGCGAACACAGGCACGCCCGCCGCTTCGGCAAAGCCACGCTCACTAACTTCAATCCCGGGGGCTCGTGAGTGGAAAAGATGTCAAAAGCCATCCGTACCCGCATCCGCACCCGCCCCCCACCCCCTACCCCAGAACTGTCCCCCACGGGCTGAGTCACCTAACATCACATTCGCTTGAACAGAGAAGACAGCCCTCCCAAACACGAACCTACGATACGCTCGGATGACCGTGAGAAAGCACACCAGGGGTTCTCAAGCCCCTGGGATGCTCTGATCCAAGAGGAGAAGTAAGTGGAAGGAAAGACATTTTCCAAATGTTCGTTCCTTTGAAAAGTCTACTTCCTCCTTCTCTCAATTCTGTATAAAACCCTGTATAATTTAACTTACAAGTGAACCAAAACATAAACTGATTCCTGCCTGATAGAATATGAACACTTGTAAAACCGAGCAACCATTCAGGAAGAATGTGCAAAGCGTTATCAACAGTAAACCAGCTTTGGAATAAAAATTTCCTCTTACCCTTCGAGTAATTCCGTTTGAATCCCGAATACCTACAGACTACTTACCCCCACAGGTCTGCAGCGCCACAAGGCTGCAAGGAAGGGGACGTTCTCTACTCACCCTCTCCATCGGGGCCGAAGCAAAAGCAACACCGCGCCACCTGGAAGAACAAACCCACAGTCAGGTGGCTTGCATCCCGCTTCTCTACCTCCATGTCACTGAAGTGCTAAAGGCCGTCTGTGTGACATGCCAAGCCTTCCCGTGGGCACTGTATCCCAGGCTCTGAACTGTGCATGTTCATTCCCTTCCGAAGGATTTGATTAAGCATCTGTTCTTCCCAAGTGCTCTTGTGCCGGTGACGGGAAACACAACAGACATGGAGCTGAGCCGCCTACGCCCCCTCAAAGGTGCTCACTTAGTGACTGCTCGGCTACGCTGAGTGCCGGGAGCACCCTCTGGATGGCAGCTCCCAGGCTTTTGGCTCAGCCACAGAGAGTCACCCTGCCCTAGAGCGAGCTTTCTTGCTACATTAAATGAGTGCTCACGGCAGGGGTGTAAAGGCATAGCCACTGACCCCTGGGGACAGCTCTGATGGGTCCTATCTGCTCTGGAGCACCGAAAGGGTTCACAGAGGCTCCGTCCGCCTCCAGTGCCCTTTGCCTTCACCCTCTGCCCAATTCTGCCTCCTTCCTCCTCCTCCTCCCACACGTGCTGAGCCCTAATAGACACCCTGCACATCAACCCTGCCTTGGCAGCTGCTTCTGGAAAACTCAGCCGGAATCACAAGGTGAACGAGGCTCACGGAGCGCACTCCTGGTGACAACTTGCTCTGCTCGCTAGGATTATTACCCCGTTTGCAGGTAAGGAAACAGAGGTCAGGCAGGACAAATAACCGGCCCGAAGTGACAAGACCGGTTTGGTGACAGAGCTGGGATACAAATGCAGGATGGGAAATCCAAGGTCCACGATTCACAAAAGGCAGTAGGTAGCACGTGAAATGGAGGAGATGGAGGAGCTGGCAGCATCGGAAATGACGTCTGGAAGCAGGAGGCCCACCTCCATTCCCTATGAAATCAGGCTGCTCAAATGTCTGCCTCTGTGGAGGGAGGGGGGCCAGGGACCCGGGTGGACGGGACGCTTTCCTTTGAAGACTCCGGGGCACCTTGTAAACGTGGTACTATGATTCTGATCTGCTCAAAACAATAAACTCATAAAAAAAAAGGACTATGAAAAATTACTACATGATGACAGAAGGATTCTGGTAAATGGGGTAAAAAACACTACATGTGCCAAGATAAGGTAGGAAATGCTGGGTCCTTGGCACTTCCTGGCTGACAATATTTTTACTAGGAAGAGCAGAGAGCCAGGGACAAGGACACAGGTGCTTGAGCCTTCGTCTCATTTATACAGCCCAAGGCCAAGCCCCGGTTTCCCTACTACATCAGGGAAACTTCTAATAAAGGGACTGACCTTGACAGAATCTTGGATCAAGGTCCCCAGTCTAATCAGTCAGTGGGCTCGAGACATGGTACCCTGGGGTCCTAGTTCTTCTGAAGCTTCACTCAACTTAAGAAACTACCAACTCTTTCTTTCAAAGGTATATCCTGTGAAACGTGACAGAAGGAGAGCAAACCAACTTCCGTTTTGCACGCTATCCGGTTCAGAAGGAAACACTGGGCCATTTTCCTTAGAACGAGAAGGCAAACATCCTCTTAAATCTAACTTAGAGACTTGCTGTTCTTTGAGCTTATGCGCTACACAATCGGGACATTGAAGCCACGGCGGCACAACCGCAGCAGGTGGTCACCCAGCCAGTGGGGAGAACAAACGCCTGCCTTCTAGAGACCATTCTCTTCTGTGTAACAGGCAGGAACCTATTCAGACTCAGCACAGATTTCTCCTTCTTCAAGTGACAGAAAGAGCCGCTGAATGCTGCTGGCAGACTGACAACCCTTCACAATGTTCACTATCTCCAGGTCAGGTGCAGGAAAGAGCCTCCCCAGAGACCCAGCTGCAGGGAAGAGTGCCCGTATCTGGACAGACACCAAGGCTCTTCCATCCGGGGAAGCTCTCGGGACACGGTCGGGGGTCGGGGGCCAGGCTGGGCTGGCAGCGGGGCCAGGAGCCAGCAGCCGAGCTCTCGGGCAGCAGCGCTCAGGAACACAGACTCTGGAGCCAGAGTGCACGGCTGACGTGCCAGCCAGTCGAAAGCTTAAGTAACTTTTCTGTTTTTTCCCCTCTGTGAAACAGAGATCAAACTCTGACTGGGTTTTCATGAGGAGTCAATGAAATCCCAAATGCAGTGCTTAGAACAGTGCCTGGCCTATAGCAAGGGCTGTAAGTCTCAGCCATCACTGCAACCTTCTGTGCCCTCCATTCCTGGGCTCAGGGTTGACTCTCTTCCTGGCTGCTTCCATGCGATTAGACCTTTCCTGACCTTGGGGGATGTTCCATCGAGGGCCGCAGCTGAAGACTTTTGCGCGAATAAGGAAATGACAGACGTTCTGCTGACTGATAGGCATCTGTTCACCATCCTGACTGTCTGGACACCTACTGGACACAATCCTTTACCCAGTGACATGCCCACCTGACAGAACGACACGGTTAATTAAGCTCGGGTACTGACACGGCTCAGCAGTGTGGCCTGGGGCAGATGCTTGTCCCCTCCCTTCTCCAACTTTCTCTCCTTCTTCAGAACAGCTATGGCATACGTCCTCATGGTCGTGCTACGTACGGAGGACACAGACAGGTACGGAACACAGAGGAATGAACTAGAACTTGAAAAAAAAAACAAAAGCCACACACATATTCCGTGGTGACAGAGAAAAAGAGTGGAGAGTAGCCCGACAAAGCTACCCAGGCCTCCGGTGGGCGGTGGGCAGCAATGCCCCCCAGAAGCTAACTGTGTTGGAGGAAAACCAAAGGTTCATCTGAATCCCCATCGTATCTACAAGGCATTGTTTTTTCTGTACAAAAAAAAAAAAACATTGTATTCTTTGAGGAGAAAAATAGGATCATGGAATGCAGATAAATAAAGATGCAAAAACACTTAGAGATCCTTTGTGGAAAATGGGTCTTGTGAGATGAAGGAGAACAAGGGGAGGAAATGAACTTACTTCCAGTTCAGGGGCTGCATATCGGCCCTGCAGAGCGTCAGAACTTGACCTTGTCGTCGATGTCAAGCTAAGACACAAACAAACACATGTTACATCACATCAAAGGAAGGGCAGAGCCGCCTCCCCGCACCCTCCCGTGGGCTGCTTAAGTCTATTTCAGTACCCACTTTATTCCGAAACTGACGCATCGTTTTTATAGTTCGTGTCTTTTCACATGGATTGCATTAGATCATTTAAAGCAAAGAGACGTCTGCAGGTGAAGAAGTAAGAGATCTTTTGGTCCTATTCTCTGGGTTTTCACCTCTCCTCCCTCAACCCGCCCAAAGTAATTTTCTGATTTCCCCTCCCTTTGACTAGTTTCACTGAGAAGGGGTTAAAACCAATGAAAGAACCCAGACACAGCTTTAAAAAAACCCAAGGGCGTGAAAATCAAAGGTCACAGTTATTTACTGTGATAATCGACCTTTGGCAGAACAAGGTTTTCTGTTTGTAAATTCAAAAGAGTAGCTGTGAGTGTGATTAAAAAAAAAAAAATTCTTCCTACCACTCTCCCTACACCCAGATAGGTTAAGATGTTATAAAATCTGGCTTACAAAGGTAAAAAAGGTATTTCTCCTGGGGGGAAGAAAAAGAAATACGTTAAGCAAACAGACATATATACAATATTTAAGGTTCTGGCTAACTATATAAATCCATTTAGCAAATATTTACAGAAGGCCTGCCGTGTGTCAGGTCCTGTTCTAAGCCCTGGGGAACTTAGTGAAAAAAACAACAATTCCTAGCCCCTTGCACGCAAGCACGCAAGCACGCAGGCAACACACACACACACACACACACACACACACACACACACACTCACGGACGCATCCTGTGTGCCAGCCTGGAGGCGGGCGGGGGGTGTGGTCACAGGAGAAGCAGGAATTAGCAGGTTCATTTCAACCAATAAACCCCAAGAGGCAACACGGCTTTCTTTGCTCACTCTCATCCTCTTTCTCCAGGAGAGAAGAGATCAATGAGATGCAAATAAACAATAAAAAGACTTCCTCATTAAAAGGTCCTCTGGGTTCCAAGCGCACTGCTTCCTTTGTGAGCCACTCAAGCCCAAGAGCATCACTTTCGTTTCTGCTCTGAACACATGGATGCTAATGGAGGCCCAGTCCACTCCCACTTCTTAACCCCGAGCCTCATCAGAGGAATTTGAGAGATCCTTCCTGACGGTTGTGCACCCAAGAAACATAGACGCCTTGCTCCTGCACATAAGAGCATGCTGTGTTTTCTGCATGTAAATTGTGATTTAATATATCATTTCTGTGGAGGAAAAGTTAACTTCTTAGAAAGGGATTATGTGAGGGGCGCCTGGGTGGCTCAGTTGGTTAAACGGCTGACTTTGGCTCAGGTCATGATCTCACGGTCTGTGGGTTCGAGCTCCGCGTCGGGCTGTGTGCCGATGGCTCAGAGCCTGGAGCCTGCTTCAGATTCTGTGTCTCCCTCTCTCTCTGCCCTTCCCCTGCTCATACTCTGTCTCTACGTCTCTCAAAAATAAATAAACGTTTAAAAAAATAGGGATTATGTGCAATTTTCACCTGAAAGAGAATAGTCTTCTCTTCTTTAAAAGGATAATATTGCATTTTAATAAATTCTTCGGAATAGAGTGGTTCGAAGAAAAACAAAGCTTTTGATTCTGGCCCCTCTGTCACTTTAATTCCATCATCGGAGAGCACAAAACTAAGTTTTTGTTCTTCTACAAGTAACTATTCAGTTTATCATTAATGACGGAGAACTTCTCTAAGTAGATGCTACTATAAAATATTATTACAATTCGGTCACGGCCTTTACCCACAAAATACTCTTCTTGGAATGACCGAAGAAATGTTTGTTTTTACAAACTCCTTAAAAGCCTGGGAAATTCTTATTGTCTGTATTCTACTACTCAGAGCCATCTGTTTCGTGAGCACAAGACGAGTGGCTACACAACAACCCCTGGATTATGCATAACCTCTTCCTTCCCAGGGCTAAGGTATGAGCAACTTTCACCCAGTGCTTCCGGGGCGTGGGGGGGGAAGGCGGGTGGAAGGAGACTGACAGCATTTGGCTGGGACAGTGCTTCACCACAGACAAGTCATACCATTCACTGTCTCCAGCCCTCACTCACAAAGAGCCAGCCGTGCCTTGCAGTTCGTTGTTGTGACCTCCCCTCCAGCCACCCACCCCCTACCGCTGCCACGCCGGGGCCTCTTCCCTATTGGCAGAATGATTCAAAATGCAGGTGGCCCTCCACACCTGCTTCAGCTGCTTTTGGAACTGGCCAAACTCCCCTAGATCGAAGACAATCTCTACAGAATGTGTCCAGACTTTGCTGTTAGGAGACCATAGATTCTGCTCCCTGACAAACTTACAGGGCCCTTGAGGGAACCCATGACTGACTATTGCCCCCCCTTTGTGTGAGGAAGTTCAATTATGTTCCTGTTGTACGGTATAACTGGTGAGTCGCAGCTCCCAAAGGAGACCACAGTCCTATGTGGACTGCGTGGGGGGTACGCCTTGACATGCTCCCTGATGCAGAACCAGGAAAAATTTTTTTACGTTTCTTTATTTTTTACTACTCTCCATACCCAATATGGGGCTCGAACTCATAACCCTGAGATCAAGAGTCGCATGCTCTTCCGACTGAGCCAGCCAGGTGCTCTAAGCCAGGAAGATTTCTGATAGGTGAGGGAGTGGCAGGAGTCCCAAAATAAAGGCTTTATAACCCTCCTCTTTTTTCCTTTTTTTAAATTCCTCCTCCTTTCTTTTTTTTTTTAATTTATTTTTTATTTTTTTATTTTTTAATGTTTTATTTTATATTTGAGAGAGAGAGAGACAGACAGAGACAGAGCATGAGCAGGGCAGAGACAGAGATAGAATCTGAAGCAGGCTCCAGGCTCTGAGCTGTCAGCATAGAGCCCAATGCGGGACTCGAACCCATAAGCAGGGAGCTCATGACTTGAGCTGAGGTCAGACGCTCAACTGACTGAGCCACCCAGGTGCCCCCTCCTCCTTTCTTAAATAAAAGTAGCAGACACAGAACACACCAAAAGAATAGATACGCTGATGTGCCAGTTCTCCTCGGTTTAAGCCAATCTTCTCTCCAATTGTCTTACCAACCTTAAACTTACTTCTACATCGTCTGCTCCATTGCCACGAATGTTTCATTTTGAACTAGCAAGTTGTTTCACATTCATAAAGATTCTTAGTTTTTCCAATTTTACATTCCAATTTCTTAACATTTAAATAATAAATAATTATTGTTCTCACAGGCAAAGTTAACACTAAAATAGCCGGGACCATTTTACGGTACAAATACCTCCCAGTAACAAAATGAGACAAGTCATACAGCTTATCCTTGTCCCTTAGAGAAGGACCCGACTCAAAGCAGTCCCAGGGGCAAAAATGATTATGAAGCTGCCTCTCCTGGTACTCTATCTAGCACAGGAGACTCAAGGAGAAGTTTCCTGAGATCAGGGGCAGAGAATCACCGAAACAGGCTCTATGCACCTCAGTTTCCTTTTTATGTATGACGAGGGAATTAAAGCTGATTGACTCCAGGATCCTGCCTGACCGCAGTCTGAACTTGAAGCCAACAAAATAACAATTTCAATCAAAATCCAGAGACCAGTGACGCCTAGATGGCTCAGCTGGTTAAGTGTCCGACTCTCGATTACAGCCCAGGTCACAATCTCACAGTTCATGGGTTCGAGATGGGTTCGAGCCCCACATTGGGCTCTGCGCTGACAGTGTGGAAACTGCTTGGGATTCTCCATCTCTCTTCCTCTCTCTGCCCCTCCCTTGCTCACATACTCTCTCTCAAAAATAAATAAATAAAACATTAAAAAAAAAATCTAGAGACCAAAGAGGGGATTAAGGAATAGTCACTAGAGACCAGGGCCTATTAGAGCAAAGATCCAGGCCTGAGGGAGTGTGGGGGAGATAGATGGATAGAAGGAGCCATTGGAACTCCTACACGGGGCCCAAGCTGTGACACTTCTTCACGGCACTGATGCTTGGGTGCAGTAGAGGGGGCATCTGGAGAAAAAGTGGCCTCAGATGGAAAGTCAAGGAGTAGGTTCAGGTTGAGCTCTCTTTCAAGCTAAGACAGCAGAGACAAAACATACTCACTGAGCGCCCCAGAAGCAGGACTTGGGATAGAAAACCAGAAGCTGAGTGTGGAGGCCGGCATGAGAGCTTCCTGAAGAAGCAGGTATGTGTACGCGCTGTGGGGAGGGACGGTGGAGCTGGCTGGGTCCAGGTAAGTGAGGAGATAGTGAGAGAGCCTTCTAGGACCTCACAAAAAAGTTAACCCCAATCCCAAGCAACCATGGAACTTTCAGTAAAAATGTGTGATTTCTTCTTCTTGTAACATTCAAACTACACAGGCGTCTGTCTTCCTACAATGTCTATCCAAATTCTAGATATTCCTTTAAAAAAAAGGATTCGAGATATTCCCACATCTTTTTTTTTTTTTTTTTTTTGAGAGAGAGAGAGAGTGCGCAGGCGCAAGCAGTGAAGGGACAGAGAGAGAGGAAGAGAGAATCCCAAGCAGGCTCTGTGCCTTTCGCACAGAGCCTGTTGCGGGGGACGATCCCATGAATCGTGAGATCATGACCTGAGCCGAAACCGGTAGTTGTATGCTTAATGGACTGAGCCACCCAGGCGCCCTTTGGTAATCATCTTTAAATGACAGTTCCTACGCAAGCGAAGTAGCCTCTTTTTGTAACATTTTCTAGCCCCTCATTCCTCTGAGCCTGGGAAGAAACATAATCTCTAGGAAGTCAAGATCTGAAAACGTAACGTGGGCCGTCTCCCTTCCCTAGCAGCTTTCCCGGTCTGGAGGCTCCAACGGGCCTGATCTCACTTCCCTGGGAGCTCGGAGACCCTTGGCTACAGAGTTCTCAAGGCTGACTCCTCCGGGAGCCGCCCGGGATCGCTGCAGCAAACACTCATCACCAGACCCGGCGGGGCGCTTCGCGGAGCCCTGGAGACGCAGCTGCCCGCCGCAGGGAGTGTGCACGTGCCCTGCGTCCCGCAATCCCCCGCCCCCCGCAATCCCCCGCCCCCTGGAGCCCCCGGAGCCCCCGGTCACCCTGTGCTCAGCTCACGTCGATGCGGCTTAACGCCCTGCCCCCTCCTCCCATCAGGTCCAGTTACTAGCATTCAGAACATTTGTTACCGGCATTCAGACAGATTTTAAATAGCAGTGGTCAGCTTTGGAAATTGTTATCTTTTTATCAGACCCAAAGAGGTGAGGTTTTATTTATCACCTCTCACTCTAGGGTGGCACTGAAAATCCAACAGGGTGAAAAGGCCACGTTGCAAAACAACACCATGTGGCAGTTCTATCAGCAGCTGAGTAGAACTGTTGCCACCTTTCCGCTGAGGGACTCAAGGCAAATCTAGGCCCTATTTCAGCTACGCAGCAGACACCTTTTTTTCATGTGTGATTAGGCACTCAGCAACCCACAAAAATAAACGGTTTTATTCTGTCAAATATTTTTATATGTTTTCTTAAACAATACAAAAAACAAAAGAAATGCTACCTCACTATTACGAAAACTACAACAACAAAAGTAAGTTATCCCTAATAACACCACTATTATAGGTTTGGTGATTTTTTTCTACATAAGTAAACACAACTATATTTTATTCTTATTAAAAAAAATTTTTTTTTAAAGTTTATTTTTGAAAGAGAAAGAGAGAGCGCGAGTTGGGGTGGAGGGTGGGAGGGAGACACAGAATTTGAAGCAGGCTCCAGGCTCTGAGCTGTCAGCACAGAGCCCAACGTGGGGCTCGAACCCCCACATTGTGAGATCATGAGCAGAGCCGAAGTCAGGCACTTAACCGACTGAGCCACCCAGACACCCCGCTGTATTTTATTTTTAAAATGTAATCTTCTATCATTACATTTTAGTAATCTACTTTCTCCTCGCATAATTTGCCAATATTTTTTACACGCTAATACAGAAAAAAACTGAGTGATAAATGATGAAGTTAGTCATGCGGCTGCCATTTTCCCCCAAAGCTCAATAATAACAGACTCAGGAAGGAAAAGCTTACTCAGAAAAAGGAGAGCTGAGAATTGGCAGTCAACATTTGGTTGGCTTTATGGTTTTCCTGAAAACATTCACGGACTTGAGCCTGAATCCCAACCACTACTGTGGATATAGTAGGTACTCAGTGAACAACTATGGAAGTAATACGAATGAAAGGCCAAAAGAGTGACCATGGTCCTTTCTGCTGCAAGAAGGGGAATCTGTCACTATGTCAGGGACAGGATAAGAACCAGTGTCACACAACCGTCACTGGAACAACCACCTGCAACACAAGCAAGCATTTCATGGCTTGATGTGTGACTGAACAAGCCCTCAACACGCATTTCCCGTGTCTCCAAAATGGCTGTCGGTCCCGTTCTAATGGGGCGTGTTAGAAGCTGTAAGAGAATGCGCCAACGTTCTCAGAAAGACATTTTATTTCTATAAGCCAAGGGGAGATCATAATGTACCTATGCCAAGTTGAAATTTTTATACACAACCAACAAAACGGAAAACACAGAAGTAAAACCTAAACATGAAAAAGTCACTGTCAAAAGGAAGCTTAATGGCCAGTGAAATATGTATCAGCATCAGTAACTAAGCATTCCTACCTGTCACTTTTGTCCCTTGGGCAATCTTAGACATTCTAAATAAAGGTGGCATACACTCCACCACTCACATGTCAACTACAGCCTGTTTTAACAGCACTGCGGGTTTTAGCATAAAAGAAAAGTGACATTTCCTGTCTTTCTCGGGCCAAACACAAAATGACCGTGAATGGACTGCTCTGTACTCTTTCCATCGGCAGCAGAACAAATGGTATTTCCCTTGGATTAGAAAGCTGCCAAAACATTCTGGCACATACTGTCTCTTCCCTGCTTTGTATTCCCTTGCCCTCCAATAATGCTTTAGCAACCAATACCCAACCGCCTCCTCAAGGGCTACAATGTACTGTGTATCTAATTTATTTACCCATATAAACCCAAGTAAGCAAAGTGCAGTCCAAACACCAGAGGTTCCGTGCTGTAACACAAACATTTTACTTCAAGCTATTTTTCCTCTTCCTCGGATGCGATTTGTTTTGCTACCTCACAGTTGCTGAAACTTACTTAAAATTTTCTCTATACTTTTAAGTCTGCAAGGATGGCCTCAAACATCTCCTAAGACTTACCATGAATATAAGATGCATATGAACAAGAGAGTGGTACCCAGCCCGGTAACCAAGTTCTCGTCTCGGTACAGGTCTTGACCAAAGTCTGGTACGCAGATGGTAACGTTCTTGCCATGCTCATCTAGAACTTACAAGGAAAAGACACAGTAATCGCAGTTAATCAGAAAAGCTTTTTGTAACTCATGGATGCATTCATTTTTGGAAAATCAGACTAGACTGTCGCTATGTCAAAGCACCCCCTCCCACCTAAGCACCCTCTTAGAACAAGCCCCTCAGATTCCAGCTGAGTGCCAAAGGGCTCTTCTGTCCTATGATGTAGTAAGAGACTTGCTCTTTTCAGTACTTTTCAAACAGTAGCAAAAAGTAACATTAGATCCTTTTTTCAGTTGACTCAGCAGGCTCTGAACAGAGGTAGTGTGCAGACATCCAGGAGTTTCCACTGTGTCTATCCTCTCTGGAAGAGTGGTGAGGCCACTCAACAACCAGACACCACCAGCTGCTCAACGGCCACCTGCCCAATAGCCTCTACCCGCATGTGAAATCCCTTCACTGTCATTAATGGGATGGTCACGACTCTATTATCCTTTGGTGGCTTCTTACCCACTTTCCCAGGGAAGTTCTCCCATGGTGGTTCATTTCTTTAAATTCTTTACACTTTCTCTAATATATATGTCTTGTTTCTTTTTTTATTGATCAGGTCTCTAAACTGATGGTGCTAAAATATATCAGTTTATTTATAAAGAGAATAGCTTATTTAAAGGAAAGGTCTTTCCTCAACAATACTGTGGTATGCATTAATTCCATTTGTGACTATTGTGCACAAAAACCTGGCTTATGAGGGGATGGTATAAACATATCATTTTGTTCACTGTATTTAATAGGCATAACTGCCTAACAGTTCCTAAATCATAATGTAAGAAATGTGAGGGGCACCTGGGTGGCTCAGTCGATTAAGCATCTGACTTCTGCTCAGGTTATGATCTCGCAGTTCACGGGTTTAAGCCCTATGTTGGGCTCTGTGCTGATAGCTCAGAGCCTGCAGCCTGCTTTGGATTCTATGTCTTCCTCTCTCTCTATGGCCCTCCCTCACTCATGTTTTCTCTCTCTCTCTCTCTGTCTCTCAAAAATAAATAAAAACACTAAAAAAAAAAGAAATGCTACAATATTCAAGTATGTGCTTTCAGAATGTTTCAAATTACAATCTCTGAGCATTGCTGACACCCACAGGAGAGAATAAAATTACCTGTGCAAAGGTGGAGGAAAAAAACAGTGTGTAACCTAGGAATATCCTAAAGTTTTCTGGATTTCTTAAAAATTTTGAGAGCCTACATCATAATAAAGATTTCTATCATATTACCATCGGTGGTAATTTACTTTTTACTTAACACAGAATCTCCTATCATCTCTCTCTCTCTCTATTTTTAAGTAATCTCTATGCTCAACATGGCACTTGAACTGACGACCCTGAGATACAGAATTGCATTTTCTACCGACTGAGCCAGGCAGACCCCTAGAACGTCAATTTTAAATATCCAAGTTAGATCTGACTGCCAATAAAAAACATAAACATAAATCAACAGTCTAAAAACCATCTTACAAATATACATTCTAAGTATTTGAAGTTAGACTAAATCATTACTGGTACTCACATTTCAAACAGTAAAAATAACTGTGTATGCTGTGGTTTAAGGAATCTTTATTCTTAGGCCAACAAAAAATAAAATTTCCCAGGCGCCCCAATAAAAATTTTTTAATTGACCAAAATATTAACTTTTCTGTTTAAGTAGTACCACCTGAAATTATAAAAAAAGTTTTTTTCTGTTTTTAAGTGATCCTTACCATTTAAAAGAAAAATACCATAATCAAAAATCTCATTACATTAAAACAAAAATGAATAGTCATAAAAGAAAATCTTGGAGTACCTGGATGGCTCAGCTGACTGAGCGTCCAGCTCTTGATTTTGGCTCAGGTCATGATCTCACGGTTCCTGAGAAAGAGCCCCCTGGGTTCTGTACCAACAGCACTGAGCCTGCTTGGATTTTCTCTCTCCGTCTCTCTCTGCCCCTCCCCCGCTTAAGTGTGATACACACATATATGTATAAGAAAGTCTTAAAGAAACTAGATTTAGGGGCGCCTGGGTGGCTCAGTTGGTTGGGAGGCTGACTTCAGCCCAGGTCATGATCTCACGGTTCGTGGGTTAGAGCCCACGTCTGTGCTGACAACTCAGAGCCTAGAGCCTGCTTTGGATTCTGTGTTTCCTTCTCCCTTTGCCTCTCTCTCTCTCTCAAAACTAAACATTAAAAAAAATTTAAATAGAGTCATGCTGGAGCTACTTAAAAAATTGAACCCAGGATAGACTATAATTAATAAAAGACCTATGACTGTATCATTTTGCACCAAAAGTAGCTATAAAGACAAGACTCACATACAGTATGTCTATAAAACTTTCAAAATTATCTTTGCATTTTCTTTCTACGTTTAAAAAAGGAAAACAATTTCAATTTCCTAAAGACAGTATATTTATTTAACTTTACTTATACAAGACAAAATGTACCAAAACACACACGCATTTATATACACTTATGTGTATGTATGTGTGTGTGTATATATGTGGGTATACATTTATATACCACAAAAGTGATACAGATGATGAAATAAAATGAGTTCAGAAATCAAAAGAAGGAATCAAAAGAAGGAAGGGTCTTTTGGTCTTTTACTGGCAAGTTTCAGGTGCTCATAAATAACAATTTATAATGTAATAGGGCTCTTACAATTATCCAATAATCATTGCAACTACTCTGTAGAAATAGCTAATGCTTATGGAGCCCCTACTACATGCCAGGAGCTCACACTCGCTGAATTCCTTAAAAACTATCCTATATAATAGGAATCTTATTAATTACCTTGTCCTTATTTTAACAACAAGGTATCTAAGCAGAGAGAGGTAAACAACCTTACACAAGCTATTGAAGTGGCAGAACCAGGCTATACAGCCAGGTGTTCTGACTCCAAAGTTCATGCATGTTCTGTTGTCTCTAAAAATAAACACTATTTAAGATGAGTGATTCAAGGTCACGCAGCCAGCACATGATAGAGGTGGGCTCAAATCCTGTCTCCTGCTTCCCACTCCCACGTTCTTCCCAGTGTCTCTTACAGTCAGAGAGATGACCACTTAAAGAAAATAAATTAATAACCAACCTAAAAAGACAACACAAAGTAAGCAAAACACAAAATGTTCCTTGAAAACAGAGACGAGGCCCAAAAGCAAACTCAACAGCCCATCTTTGTTCCTGTCTTCCTACACAACGGGAAGACTCAGAAGAAGCAATTTTCGTTTTCATATCCCACGTTAAGGGCTTTATTTAGTGAAAAATCTAGATCTCTCTACTTGGATTTACAGGCACCTCTGGCATTCTAAACAACAGCTCGGTAGAGACGTACTCCCTCCTCCGCAGTGAGAATATTCATACCGCAAACACCCGCTCCCAAGAGGCCAGGTGGCTTACCTACTTCTACCGGTTTGCTGGAGAGGGCCGAGAACGTGAGGTACGTCACATAGCAGCTTATGAGCCCCGACTGCAGAAGCCCGGAGTGAGGCTGTCCTGGAAAGTGAAAGTGACGGATATTCACATGGCATTTTCCATTGCAACAATAAAAACCCTAAAAAATGAGCTCCCCACCCCAAAATGATCTGCTTCAAACTCAGACCCCCATCTCTCAAGGGAAGGAGAGGTATACCATGTTTCCCAGATCACGTTAAAAAGGTATTGAAGGGGACGGAATCAGACACCGAGCCTAACCTAACTCCCAGGTTCTGCCGAGTTCTCTACCTACCATCACGTTATTTTAATGGTAACGACAACTGCACTTAAACATTCCGCCTAGTCTTCCTGAGGTTCATGAACACTAGCCCTTAAATCTTAAGGCCTCGGAAGAAAAATTCGCCATCATTATTAGTGAGACCACATAGCTCAGTGAGGTCAATGACAGACAGATATCACAGTGGAAAAAAGCTCAATCTGTCAACAGACAAAAAAAACTGTCGGGAAGAGTAGTTCAGGTCAAAGACGAAGGCACTGGGGCTCAGCATTCATTTAGGGAAGGGCTTTAATATGTGAATATTTAAACTAAACTAAGTGTTTTTATCATTCAGAGTAACCAGGGTATGATAAAAGGAAATTATCAATTTTTGGTGACATTTTCTACCTCCTGTCTGCATGAAGGATTTATTTCGTCCAGTCTGCCCTCTGATTAGATTTGTTTTGAATTATAATTATTAAATTGTACTAACCAATAAAGGTATGGAATCAGACTCTCTTAAAATGTTGCCCTTTGGCGCTCGCTTCGGCAGTACATATACTAAAAAAATGTTGCTCTTTGGCATGAGAATAAGACTAACTTTAGCAACTAATGACATGAAACCAAATATTTCAAAATATTATAACTATTTTAAAAGATAGGATTCTGGGGCGCCTGGGTGGCTCAGTCGGTTAAGCGGCCGACTTCGGCTCGGGTCATAATCTCACGGTCTGTGAGTTCGAGCCCCACGTCAGGCTCTGTGCTGACGGCTCAGGGCCTGGAGCCTGCTTCGGATTCTGTGTCTCCCTCTCTCTCTGCCCTTCCCCTGCTCATGCTCTGTCTCTATGTCTCTCGAAAATAAATAAACGTTAAAAAACTTAAAAAAAATAAATAAAAAAAAGATAGGATTCAACCCAGATGGTATTTAAATCTGAACACTAGTATGTTTTAGGAAATTCTTAACTGATCAGCTAAAGGGACTGGTAGATTAATACTCTCAATTTCAATAATGTACTTGAAATTTTCAGTGCCAGAAAACCTTTAAATTATTCAATACTAGTTCATTTAATTTTCCTTAAAGTTTTTTTAATTTAAGTTATCTCTATACTCAATGTGGGATTTGAACTTATGACCTTGAGATCATTCTTCCAGGAGGGACTGAACCAACCAGGTGCCCCAATACTAGTTCACTTATTAAATCACCATTTTAGAAATTATTTGAGGGGCTATAAATTATTGGCCGCATTGCCCTGTTCCCATCTAGAAACTTCAATATCATCTGTATTTCATCACCTCTAAAGTCAGATACCTACAAGAAAATTAGACCATGGATCCTTCTTTCTATAACGAAATATGGCGGTCTGGCTTAAGATATCAGAAGTTGTTTATAAAAGACAACTCTAGTCATACTTTTTTTTTTTTTTTTAATTTTTTTTTTTAGCGTTTTTATTTTATTTTTGAGAGACCTAAAGACAGAGTGTGAGCAGGGGAAGGGCAGAGAGAGAGGGAGACACAGAATCCGAAGCAGGCTCCAGGCTCTGAGCCGTCAGCACAGAGCCCGATGCGGGGCTCGAACTCACACTGTGAGATCATGACCTGAGCTGAAGTCGGCCACTTAACCAACTGAGCCACCCAGGCGCCCCTCAAGTCATACTTTCTAAAGCACTTCCGTTTGTTTGTTTGTTTGTTTGTTTGTTTGTTTTTAAGTAAGCTCTATGCTCAACATGGGGCTTGAACTCATGAACAGGAGATTAAGAGTTACATGCTCTACTGACTGACCCAGCCAGGCGTCCCTCTTCCATGTGCCTTTGAAACAACCTTAAGTCAGGTCCGGTTTACAGATTTCCGCTGGCTTTGCCGAGAATGGACTTGGGTCTGAGGAAGGTTAGCTCGTGGGCCAGCTGCTGGCTCAGCCAGATCAGATTTCCTGCTTCCTGACTCCTAGACCACATGATCCCTGATTTCTGGTCCACAGGCCTTAAGTGAAAGATAAGCCCATAAAGAGCTCCTTCCGGAACCTTCTCATTCAAGTTTTACACAGGGATTATAGGGAATAACTTAACATACACTCAGGGCATCTTCCAACTAAAGGCTCCTTGTGGTACATTCATTAATAATGGTAATAGCTATCTTCGTATTTACTGACTTTACTACCTTGAGGTCTTTCTTGACATGAAGCATGCCAACTATCACATTCAGCCTGAGTGAAGAGGAGACTACGATCCCAGCCTTCCTACTGCTGACCCATCCATGATAAATTATGGAGTGACCCAAATTTAAAAACAAAACAAAACAAAACAAACAAAAACACCGGGTTTGCTCAAAGACATACAAAAAATATATAAAATAAGGAGGAACGGAAAAAACTTGTGCTTACGATTTTGGACACAAGGCGAGATGGCTACCGCTGAAATAAGCAGACACAGGCCTCCGTTCAGGCCCAGGAGAATTTTGTTTTCCAGGCAGCCGTCTTTCTGGGTGTAAAACACTGCCATCAAAATCAAGCCTCCGGTGGCGATGGAATACATGATGAGTGTCACCAGGGACAGAGCAGCGTACCACAGCTTGTTGCTAGCTGTGCCCGCAGTCCTGTTTCTCCAGAAATGGTTAAGAGGGAGGGGAGAGAAGACAAGTTGATGAGGCCCCCGTTCTCCGACAACACCGTCCCTTGGGCAGTAACTAACGCAATCAGGCCCCAGGCTGCTATAACCCCAGTTGTCCAGAAAACTATCATTTCACCAACAATTAGGCTTAATCAAACCTAGAAGGTACAGGTAAACATGCAAAAACAATTTTGGTTCAGGCTTAGAATTTTTCCCAAACACCACAACATTCTGTTTTTAAATGTGTATTCAGGGGCGCCTGGGTGGCTCAGTTAGTTGGGCATCCGACTTCAACATAGGTCATGATCTCACTGTTATGAGTTCGAGCCCCGCATCGGGTTCTGTGCTGACAGCTCAGAGCCTGGAGCCTGTTTCAGATTCTGTGTCTCCTTCTCTCTCTCTTCCCCTTCCCCACTTGCACTCTGTCTGTCTCTTTCAAAAATAAATAAACATTAAAAAAATGTGTACTCATCAGCTAAAATGTACTTCCACAGACTTGACTCTAACTTCCCCATTCTTTTTTTTTTTTTTTTAATTTACTTTGAGAGAGAGAGAGCGTGTGCACGCACGCACACATGTGCACGCAAGCAGAGGAGGGGCCGAGACGGGGAGAGAATTCCAAATGCGGAGCATGATGCAGGGCTTAAACTCACAAACCTTGAGATCACAACCTGAGCTGAAGTTGGAAGCTTAACCGACTGAGCCACCCAGGCACCCCCATAACCTCCCCATTCTGAAAAGGAATCACCCTGGGATAGGTTTCGGCAGTATTTAAAAGTGACTCTTTGATGGAGTTCTCTTCATGGTTTCCCTCTCGACACAGAGCCAGGAGGGGCTGTGGTACTAGCTTCTGCTGATGCCCATCTTCTCTTCAGGGACAGACAAACTTCGCTCAGAGAAAGACTGGACGACCTCGGCCCTTTCACCCCTCCACTGCAAAGGTGGGTCGGTAGTGGTACCGCTTCTCCAAAGCAGTGCCATGTAGGATTAAGAAAGAGTTTTTGTGGTTTTTTTTAAAGTTTATTTATTTTGAGAGGGGCAAGGGAGGGGCAGCGAGAGGGAGAGAGAGAATCCCAGGCAGGCTCCGCACTGTCAGCACAGAGCCTGACATGGGCTCGAACTCAAGATCATGAGATCATGACTTAAGCTGAAGTCAGACGCTCGACTAACTGAGCCACCCAGGTGCTCCAAGGAAGAGCTTGAAAAGAATCAAGGGGCGCCTGGGTGGCTGAGTCGGTTAAGCGGCCGACTTCGGCTCAGGTCATGATCTCACGGTCTGTGAGTTCGAGCCCCGCGTCGGGCTCTGTGCTGACAGCTCAGAGCCTGGAGCCTGCTTCGGATTCTGTGTCTCCCTCTCTCTCTGCCCTCCTCCTGCTCATGCTCTGTCTCTATGTCTCTCAAAAATAAATGAACTTAAAAAAAAAAAAAGAAAAGAAAAGAAAAGAATCAAATCGGCTAGGAAAAGAGTAGAGCATTGTAATGGGATTTGCAATCATGAACCTTAAAGAAGAGATTAATTTGTTCTCTAGTTTATGTAAATATTAATAAAGGGATAAGAGAAATAAGTGGTGGTTTGACAATCTAGAGAAATCGTTCAGGACAATTAACAAAACAAGAATTCAAAAGCGCTCAATCAAGAAGGGACAGAACCGTAGGGAGCACGGTGAATCACTGTCATCTGCCCTATGAGTAAACTCCCACACTGTAACCACATTCTCAGGAACCTTCACAGAGAAAGCAACTTGCTTAATGTTTTCACAGAACTGGAAAGTATTCAGGCAACTCAGCTAAAATGTTTTCATGATGAAAAAGTTACTGCAGCCAGACACCAGGAGGGAGGAAAGACCAAAACGAAAGAGACCATCATATTCCTGAAACCACGCCAGTGACCACTGAATTGGTCTAACAGAAAAGGCACACGAAGGAAATAATAGAATAAGACTCGAGAAGGCTGGAGGGGACGGGGTGGCACAGATTCTAAAAGCCAAGTGGTAATCAATGACAGAGAAACAGAACGCACTGCATAGAGAAAGGCAAATACTGCTGACCAGGGTGCGGGTGGGGTGCGACTGTTCCTTCACTGGGCTTTTGGGCTATTACAAGCACATGAAGACTTTCTTACGGTTAATGTATGCCTATATCCCCAAAGGTAAATTTCCAACCCTAACTTCTCCCTTCAACTTGAGACTCATATTACCCAACTGCTCCGTGCAGGGGAGGGGGAGGGGGCTGGTCCAGACTGACTTCCCCAGCGCACATCTCCACCCCCTAATCCTGCTTTTCTTCATCTTCCCAAGCTCAGAAGATTCTTCCATTCTTCCCTTTTGTGGACAGGACAAACTTTTTTTAAAAAAAGAAAAGAACTCCTGACTACGGTCTTTTTTCTCTCCTGGCTCCCTCCCTCCCTCACCCACTCCCGCCTCCTCATCACCATCAGCAAAGTTGACGAGTTCCAATTTCGGAATAGACTAGAATCTGACTGCTGCTACCATGGTCCGAGTTACGGTCATCTCTCACCTGGATTACCTTCCACCGGCCTCCTCACTTGCACCTCTGACACCCTCTAACCTTTTCTGGAATTAAAATATACTTCGTATCACGTTCCTCCAGCTTCAAACCCCACTGATGCCCTTCCTACCTCACACAAATGCCCCAGAACCCTGACAGGATCTGGTCAAATGTCATCTCCAACCTCACCACCGGGGTCCCTCCTTCACCACGGGGGTGCAGCACAGTGGACCCCATCTGCCCCCAAACAAGCCGAGCATGAGCCCAGCACAGTCCTGCGTCAGCTCCCCACTTCCTTCTGTTGGCGGTGGTCTCCCTCACACCTGATCACGAAGCCTCGCCCTGCCCTGTCCCCCTAAACTTCAAACCCTGCTTTCTTTTTCTTCAGTCTTTTCCCCATTGGACCTGTTACTAATTTGCTTGATCATAAACTGATGATCTGTCCATGCCGCCTGCCCTCCCCGACAGGAGAAGGTAAGCTTCACAAGGCAGGACATCACGGTGCTCACCGCTCCTCGCCTGCTGTTGAGGGCTGGCAAGCAGGCGCCTCCTGAATACTGGCCTGAGGACTGCTGACTGTTAAAAAATAACGTTGTGCAGCAGTGTGAGCAGAATGGCTGCCATTCCCGCTGCTTCAGAGTCATGACATCCTCCTTGATGGCCTCCTGTTCTGCAGGTATCCCAGGTGACCTATCTTTATACTCTTGGTGCCTACCACCTTGGCTGGGACACAGTTAATACTCCCCAAAACTGTGTGAGTGCTAAGTGGGAAGCACTTTGAAGGAGATGAGAAAAAGACCAGACAACGGGGCAGAGCGCGCCAACCCAGCAGTACGCTGGCACCAGGCTCTGGTGGAATTAGCACCCGACCACAACAGAAATTACAAATCTAGCACGTTTAGAAAATGGGTCTTTGTTCAAAACACCTGAATGTACCTTCTACTTTTTGCTATTTCAATTTTGATCCAGAATTGTCACTTCAAATCACAAAATTTGAAGTAGAAAGGAAAACAAAAACCCATCTAATGTGACTGTATTATTTTCCAGGTGTGAAAACAGAGGCCAGAGAGGCCAAGTAATACGCCTAAAGGGAAACCGCAATCTAGAGGCACAGAGGCACAAACACCTGCAGTCTCCTGGTTTCTGGGCTCATGGCCTCCATCCCATTGCCTTTGGGTTCTTCCCTTTCTCAAAATGTTTACTGAGAAGAGAAAACAGGGGCACCTGGGTGGCTCAGTTGGTTAAGCAGCCGACTCTCAATTTCAACTCAGATCATGATCTATCTCCTGGTTCGTGAGATCAAGCCCCACATGAGGCTCTGCACTGACAGTCGGGCACCCGCTTGGGATTCTCTCTCTCCTCTCACTCTCTCTCAAAATAAATAAGTAAACTGAAAAAAAAAGAGAGGGAGAAAACAGAAAGGAAAAAGGAAAAAAAGCCACTTTGCTTGTTCCATGAAGAGTGATATATTATATTTATTGCCTAGTAAGCAATACTCTGTTAAAAAAACAAACCTAGTAAATTAGATTAATTTACCTGAAAATACATTATTAGTGAGGTGCCTAACTTAATCCTAATTTTAGGCAGACAAATCAACTATGAATATGTTGACATTAAGGGATTTTGTTGGGATACAGGCCTCAATGCGTAGACAATAACAACATCATTGGTTGCAAAGCTCTTAAGCCATTCTTACTGAGTGGTTTCTAGAAGGTTCTAACGGCAGCCAAACTCTTCCGAAATGCCTTTTAAAACTTGGCAAGAATAATGAGTCTCAGAAAATGGCTTCGGAATCCATCAAAACATTCAAGTCAGAGTAAAGACGTGAACGTATTCTCAAGGGAACATACTGTTTACTGGGCAAATCAGCTATCAGTATCGAAAATGGTATATTTTACCATGAAGTTCCCTATTTTGACCTATATGTGTGAGAATTTTAGGAAACTTGTAGGATGATTTTTTATCAGACAAAATAAATTTCTGTAGTATCATTTATGTGACTCTTCAATGTGCTGTGAATATTTTAAAAACTGACTGTAAGTATTTGAGTACTTACTCCAGTATCATTATAAAATGATAACACTAGCCTTTCACTCCTGCATCTCTTGATTTGATCTCTAAAGAAATAAAACCAAACCCAAATTAAACAACTACTACCACCAAGCTGAGGAATATAATCAGAATGAAAGTATTTTGAGGGAATCTGGACCATATATTTTGTTTTGTCCAAGATAAAAAATAAATTTCATGTTAATACATTCTTTTCTGATTTCCTTTTTCCAAGACAGTTCAAAATAACATGATACAGAGAAGCAGGCACCATCCTACACTGTTGGTGGGAATGCAAACTGGTGCAGCCACTCTGGAAAACGGTGTGGAGGTTCCTCAAAAAAATGAAAATAGAGCTACCCTATGACCCAGCAATAGCCCTGCTAGGAATCTACCCAAGAGACACAGGAATGCTGATGCATAGGGGCACGTGTACCCCAATGTTCATAGCAGCACTTTCGACAATAGCCAAATCATGGAAAGAGACTAAGTGTCCATCAACTGACGAGTGGATAAAGAAGATGTGGTGTATATATACAATGGAACACTACGCAGCAATGAGGAAGAATGAAATCTGGCCATGTGTAGCAACATGGATGGAACTGGAGGGTATTATGTTAAGTGAAATAAGTCAGTCAGAAAAAGACAGATGCCATATGTTTCCACGCATAGGTGGATTTTGAGAGACTCAGCAGAAAACCATGGGGAAGGGGACAAGAAAAAAGACACAGAGAGGGAGGGAGACAAAACATAAGAGACTCTCAAAGACTAAGAACAAACTGAGGGGTGTGAGAGTGTGGGAGGGGGGAGAGTGGGTGACGGGCACAGAGGAGGGCATTTGTTGGGATAAGCACTGGGTGTTATACGGAGCAAAGTGCCCTGCTCGGGGCCACAAAAGGGGGGGTCAACCTGGCCTCTAGCACTCAAGGGGCTGACACTAATCTAGCTGCCATTCCCTGAATTGTGGCTCAGCGAGAAACAAAACTAGGTATTAATAATTTGGCATTTCTACTTCTCCTAGGGTGTGAATTCCATATTCAAGGCACTTAGAAAGCATCTACGTTTTAAAATTCAGGATGGCTTTCTAAGTAGCATAACAGATCTCACTAATGAAGGGATCTTTATACTCTTAGGCAGACTGAGAAAGAACCACAAAATAATTTTTGTAAGTTCACTTATTTACTTTGAGAGAGACAGAGACAGCACAAGCGGCGTGGGGCAGAGAAAGAAGGAGAGCTCCCAAGCAGGCTCTGCGGTGTTGGCGCAGAGCCTGACGTGGGGCTCAAATTCGTGAAACTGCAAGATCATGACCTGAGCTGAAACCAAGAGTCAGACTGACTGAGCCACCCGGGCGCCCCCAAAGTACTTTCTTTTATATCTCCTGAGGATGCAAAACTAAGATAAAACCCGCCCCAATTTTCAGGCACCTACCGTCACAGCTGGGGCACCAGGGCTGAGAGGTGCCAGCAGTGGGTGTGAGTGGCTAAGTCACAACAGCAGCTGAAGGAGAGCCCGAACGAGAGAGCATGGGAAAAAGCCAAAAAGGGGAAAAGAAGTGAAATGAAGAAGGAAAAGAAGAAAGGAGAGGAAAAATGGTGTAGGAGAGGAGTGAAGGAAGAGGTTCAAAGAGCAGAGGCGAAAGCGAAGTGCTCCGAACTGTGCCTGGAGGGAGCGGGCTGCCCACCCCCGCCAACACCGCTCCGGTAGAGTCTCTGTCCACACCGTCCCGCAGGCGCTTTCCCCGAGCGGCGAGCGAGTTCACTCGGAAACTTTCCAAAAATGCACATACCAGTTCTTGTTCCACTTATGCGCAAACTCCACGAGCAGGATGAGCTGGATGCCTATAAAGATGAAGCCCCCGACGGCCCCCACATAGCGCCAGGCTGCAAAAGAAGACCATCGGGAAGGAGATGAGGGGATCGCTCCAAGAGTTGAGCTTAAAAGAGAAGAATGACTACAGTTTCTCTTTACGACATTCTTACTGTACCTGCAACACGGTTCATTTCCATGCAGTCGTATAAGATGGGTGCTATTGTTATACACACTTCACAGATGAGAAAAATTGAGAGTCTCTGTAAATCGACAAAGTCCCATAGCCACGGAGCGCCTGGGTGGCTCAGTCTGTGAAGTGTCCAACTTCGGCTCAGGTTATGATCTCAAAGTTCATGGGTTTGAGCCCTGTGTCGGGCTCTGTGCTGACAGCTCAGAGCCTGGAGCCTGCTTCAGATTCTGTGACTCCCTCTCTCTCTCTACCCCTCCCCTGCTCACACTCTGTCTCTCAAAAAATAAATAAAATGTTAAAAAAATAAAATAAAAAAGTCCCATAGCCTGGAAAGGACGTAGCTGGGATGTGAACACAAGCAGCGTGGCTCCGAACTCTGAGCTGACCCTCCGCACTGTAACTGACAGCTGTTCTACCAGGCGCAGCTCTCCATAAAATCAACAACGACCCACGATTTCTAAGTAAAAACACATATTATGAAGAAAAAAGGGCTCGAAATTATTGGGCAGTGAGCCACCAGAGATCGGCAGGGACATGAGGGTCAGACTGGGGGCCATGGACTCGAATCCGGTCCTCACTCGGCTACAAGGAAGCTCTGACCTTGACTGAGCCGGGCCCCATGTCTAGCTGACAGCTTGTCTATGACAATGACTGAACTGCACTTGGCTATGAAAAGAACCGTTGGGCTCGTCCTATTCTAAATCTATCTTTCCAATACATAAAAGTACATCTGTGGGGAACAGAAAACTAGTTCACAGCATTTTAGGGAAATAGACTCAGAGCGGACTTCCTTCAGGAGTGCATATGCCCCGAAAAACCCACCGGACCCTAGGGACCCTAGTGACCCTCGTGACGGTGGGCTGTTCCTTAGGGGCTGACACAGTGTGAATGTCTTTACTATCTTAATTAGGAAGATGAATTTGTTTGGGTTAAACGATGTTTTGAACGTCCCTAGCTCTCATGTAGAAGGACCCCTGTGTTAGCTGTGATTAATGGCTTCGAGTTAAATTAATTTTGGGCAATTCTAGAAACGAGAAATGTAATTCGATGTTATATATAGTTTCACATAAGTTTAGAAATAAGACTGGATGCTGCCATTCTTATCTCATTACGGCTGCAGCAGATTTACCACTAAGAAGCCTGTGTTCCGTGTAGGCGGGTTTCTGGGCACTGCGGAGAAAGAACAAGGCGTCCCAGAGCCCGTTCAGGGACGGTGTCATGCTGACATGCTATACTGGTTTTCCAACAGACTTGGAGTGCCCCATTTTCCCTGCAGGCCAATCACCTTAAAATTGTCAGTTGAATTCTCCAGGCTGCCGAGTAACACCCAGCCGGAAAGGGAGAAAACAGAAGAAAGATCTAGATGGAGAAGGAGGAGGGAGGGGATAAGAAGAGACAGGGAGAGAGGAGGGCGGATGAAGTGTGGGCAGGTAAGGCAGGAAGTTTTGTTTTTTAATCTACAAGAAAATCACTAATTTGAAATACCAAAGGCGCCCTGGACTACACTTTTCAGCAGTGTTACAATGAGTAAGAACAAAAGAAACAGGTACCCCAGACACCCCATCCGTACCATTCAGAAAGGTCTCTTGGTCTGGAATGAAGAAAGCTCCTGAGCACATGGCCCCCAACAGCAGAAGTTTAAAGAACCAAAAGCTGGAAAGAAAAAGAAAAAAAAAAGAGGAAATGTATTTAAATGATATGCATGGAAGGACAAAAGGCCTCGCAGAAGGTAAGCATGTCGGTCCATGCTTCTGCCATTGGTAGGTACTGTTCCTTCCAAATCAAGAGGAAGTAATTAAGTGACTGGAGACTGCCTTTTCCCATAATCAAGACCAACCAAGCGTGGCCTCTGATTGTGCAAAACATGACTCTGTTGCAGGGGGTGGAAATGACCTAGGGAGAGTCTTAGTGCTAGAACTAAGACTCTTGTCTCTGCTGCATCTCTCTCCGCGGTACTGGTGTCACAAACAGGACTCTAATTCTTGGGCCACTGCGGGGTGACAAGTCCCACCTTCCCTAAAATCAGTGTCAACAATTTCAACTAGAGGAAGAGCAGTTAGGTGGTCTGATTCGTAGAAGAGGTTAAGGAACACACTCTGAATATCAGGAAAGGGGAAACTAGGGGCGCCTGGGGGGCTCAGTCGCTTAAGCGGCTGATTCTTCATTTCGGCTCAGGTCATGATCTGATGGTTTGTGCGTTTGAGTCCCGCACACGGACAGCACTAAGCCTGCTTGGGATTCGCTCCCACTCTCACTCCCCCTCCCCTGCTCACACTCCCTCTCAAAATAAATAACTACTCAAAACAAAAAGAGGGAAACATCCCCCCCAAGACTGAAGACTTACCCATTGTGAATATGCGCTCTACAGCCTTTGCTGCTGTTGATTTTCAAGGTCAGAAGGCAGAAGATGAAGAAGAAGCAGGCCATTCCAAAACAGACTCTATACACCGCAGAATACCCCACCAGCTTCTCACAGGTGTCCCCGGCTTTAATGCCTTTACAAATATCCTCGTAAAAAGGAATCTGAGGAAGAACAGAAAAAAGTCATCTGCTACCACCTAGTAAAGAAAGGGGTGCCTGGCTGGCTCAGTCGGAAGAGATTCGACTCTTGATCCTGGGACTGTGGGTTCACGGCCCGTGTTGAATGCAGAGATTACTTTATAAACAAACAATCAAGCTTCTAAAAAAACACACACACACACACAAAAACAAAACAAAAAATGAGTAAGAGGGGCTGTCATGAAGTGTTCTCTGAGGCTCCGAGTCAAAACGCAATATGGAAATGTACCCTGAGCATAGAGAAACAGCCTTCGTTTTCTCTGAATCATTTTTAATTTTATTTTTATTTTATTTACTTATTTATTTTTGAGAGAGAGAGAGAGACAGAACACAAGCAGGACGGGGATGGGGGAGGGGCAGAGAAAGTGGAAGACAGAATCCGAAGCAGGCTCCAGGCTCTGAGCTGTCAGCACAGAACCTGATGTGGGGCTCGAACCCACAAACCGTGAGATCGTGACCTGAGCTGAAGTCAGACGCGTAACCGACTGAGCCACCCAGGCGCCCCTCTGAATCATTTTTAAGACACAGTACCACAGCATACCACTTCCCCTTCACTTACCCTAATGAATTTTGAAATCTAGCATCGGAATAAAAATTGTACTTGTCGTTTTGCTTGAAAAGCATAAATACATAGAACAAAAGTGAGAAATTTCCTTCACTCCAGCCCCAAAGCATCACTCTTCTCCTCATGAGAGTTAACAATTTAGAGGGTATTTTTAGTAGTTCATGTGTATATGTCCTCATCCCCATACTTATTCACAATATACCCACATATGCACACCAACACACACACACACACACACACACACACACACGCTTATGCTTGGATGGTATCATGTATATAGTATATACACAAACAGCTTCATTAAATAAAAGATTATATGTATTGTTCTGTGATAGCTTCTTTTCCAACTAACAGTAAGCCAGAGAGATCTTGTCCTATTAATTATAATAAAATCCCAACCCACTTTTTAACCAGTATTTAATATTTTATAGTAAGAATTCTAGATCAAAATTGGTCAGCATTCCCACTCTGAACTTGTTAGGGATGATTTTTTGTTTCCTGTTATTTGGTTTTTTGCTATTACAAATGCTGACTCAATCAATAAACACTGTTATGTATGCTCATTGTACACATGCCATTATTTATACAGGAAAGACTCCTGACCTAGAAATGGAATCAGACTTTATTTTCAAGAGTTAGAGCCAAACCACACTTCCAAAGACTGCACAATTTATGTCTCATAAGGAGTATCTGAGACTGTTCACATTGCCAACCTGAATATCCAATTTAAAGATAATGTAAAGGTTCATAACAAATGGCCCCAACATATGCCATTCTGGCATGAGAATTACGTTGATCTGAGAACAATGAAGTTCCGGAAGACTCAAAAAAAACTTTGCCCTTCCTTGCTAATTGCCTAAAAAAGAATTAGATAGGAGGAGGAAAAAAGAATTTAATAGAGGACTTGCTCCAGGAAGGGAGCTACCACTATACACAAGTTCAGCATAGGGCACCTGGGTGGCTCAGTCAGTTAAGCATCTGACTTCAGCTCAGGTCATGATCTCACCATTTGTGAGTTCGAGCCCTTGCTTCAGGTGAGCCCCACTTCTCTCTCTCTCCCTCTCCCTCTCCCCCCCCATCGCTCACTTGCGCCCTATCTCTTTAAAACAACAACAACAACAACAACAACACAACAACTGTCCCACACTATGAACCAGGTGTAGTAGACAAGGAGGAATTCAGCAAGGTCTGTTTATGAAAATTCCTCTCTGTCCCTTGCTTCTACATGGCCCAACAAGCATCTGTTTACCAAACATTTACCCTTTTTCATCTTCCTGTAAGTTGCCTTCCTTCCCATCCAAGTCTCAAGCCTCTTCCCCTTTCTCCTTAGTTCAGGATGACATATATACCTCATTTTGTCTATTGTTGTGCCCAAATTCTGGATCCCAAGAAGACCACCGGGGAACCAGAACTGATGCAAACGCAAAGGGTCTTTATTCGAAGCTCGAGCTCGGACTCTTGTACCTCCCAACACAGCGGTGCAGTAGCAAGAGCCCCGAGCCAGGTTTACACAGGCTTTTTATCAGGGTTTGAGTACACTTTTCAGGTGGGGATGGGGGTCCTTTGAATTGATTGATTAGCATTCTCGTGGGCTAGTTTCAGCATAATCTGATGGAGTATTTCATATTTGGCGGGCACAGGCTAGCTATGGATTGGCTTACCTTGGGGGTCCCGTGCAAATCACTGATTGGCTAATTCAAAGGGTTGGTGCATGCGGGCTGAACACTAGTGGGCTGTGCTAGGGACTATTCTAGAAATCTGACCTTCTGTGGTTTCCCTGGAACTCATGGTGGAGGCAGGGTCTGCTAATCAGGGTCCAGTCCCACCCGGGGTGGTGACGGGGTCTGTTAATCTGGGTCTGGCCCTTTGGCTACTCTGTTTACTGGAACCCGGGGCAGAGTCCAGGGTGACTTGTTTTCCTGGAACTCGGGGCCCAGAACTACTCTAAGATGGAACTTAAACCAAAATGGAGTGGCCTCAGCCCTAACAGCCCTATACTTTCATCATCACAACAGAGCAACTCTCTAACACAGCAAACAGGGTTCACAGTAATCCCAGTAATCACAGCAAACGGGCCAGGAGTCTAGTGCATTCCTAAATCTAGTGCACACCATAAGTCTCTAAATCTAATACCTAACAAGGTTTAACACACAGCAACTTAGTCTAATACATAGCAAACTAAACAGGCCTCACAGCACCCCAAGAAAAGTTTCACAGTGTTCACAGCAAACAGCAATCAAAACAGAATTCTCAGCAATCATAACCCTTAACAAGGTTCACAGTAAACAGGAGTCTGGGGCACACTATCTCTAACCCAGTACCCCTCTATGTTTAGCAGAAGAGAGAACTGGCTTCAAACTAATGCAGGGCTGTCACTTGGGACAGGAAACTTAAAAACGCTCTCTTAACTATCTTTGGAATCTCATCTTTATGAGATAATGTAGATCCTGTGGAAGAATAAAATTAAGTTTGATTTTCCCCTATTAATCTCGTGTCAATTTAATTTTTAGACCACCCACGAAATTCTTGAAGGGTGAGGAAAAATTTTCCTCCCTAACAATAAAAAACACTACCTTGTTTCAGTGTCCTCATTATGAGTGAGGTTCACATCTTTCGTTAAATTTATGACTATCCTCATTTTTCTCTGGGAATTGGCTATTAGTAGAGCATTTTTTTAATCCATTGCCACTTTTATTTATGAGTCTTAATCTTTTGATAAATGTTCCCAATGGTTTCTTCTAATCCAACTAGAAGGTTTCAGTCTAAAACCTATATACATTACCAGAATGATTAAAATCTTACATAAGAAAAACAAGCAGTATATTTCTAACTAATGTTGGAAAATAAAGATTTAGTCAACAGTTAAAAAAAAAAGAAACCTTGCTTCTTATTAACATCAAAGTGGAACATTCTTCAGAACAAAACAATAAGCTGAAAATCACATTGTAACTGTTTCTCACGAGACAAAAATATTGCAGAGGGAAAAAATGACACAAAGCTGGAATTAAATTTGAAGCATGATGATTCAATTTTTTCGTCGGAAAAAATTTTTTCTAAGTTTATTTATTTATTTTGAGAGACAGCGAGAAAAGGGGAGTGTAGCAGAGAGAGAGAGAGAGAGGGCAAGAATTCCAAGCAGGCTCTTCACCATCAGCTGCAGAGCCCAACGCGGGGCCTGAACTCACAAACTGCAAGATCGTGACCTGAGCCGAGACCAAGAGCTAGATGCTCAACAAACTGAGCCACCCAGACGCCCCTCTCCAGAACCATCTTAAAGAAACAACAGTAACTCAGGCTACTCAGACTCCATCAGCAAAAGGAAGACTAAACTTAACTGGAGTTCATTTTCCTGAATGAGGATTCCCTCCACTCTGAAAAGGTCTGAGGGCATTATAATACCTGAATCTGAAACATGTTTTTCCAAAACAGCATGTTTTGTCAAGTAAATGCCTCAGGCAAAAACGCATGGTCGCTGAGACCCAACCAGTATAGGTCCTTGTCTGTGAACAGATAGATACAAACGATTTCATAAAGAAATGTCAAATATTTTGGAGTCAGAAAAGTTTCTGCAACTGCAGTCTTTTCTTTAGATCAGTTCAAGATGTAAAAGCATGGAGACACTCCCCTGTTTTTTTAACAGGCTACAAAACAAAGTAACACATGGAGGATTACCAGATAAAATACAAAATGTAACAGTTAAATTTAACTTTTGGGTAAATAAGGACGGATGTTTTCGACTGAGTACACCTGCGGGAGGGAGCGCTGGCAGTACTGACTCTGTCTTTGGCCCTCCTGCTAGTTTGTGTTCACTGGAGGACCTCTCCTGGGGCTAGGTGTTCCGGGAGCCCTGGAGACTAATACACGTAACTTAGAAATGCCCGCCAAGCCCAGGATGGTGGCTGGGGAGGCTGGTTTTGGCCTCCCATGAACGGGTTAGATAGAACATGGTCTCCTTCTTCCTGAGGCACAGGTGGTACCACAAGATCGAATTAAAGCTTGGCTGTCAGTTAGATGCATGTGAACCCTCGGAGCTCATTCCAGTGCTCTCCTGCCTGTCCTCCTGCATGCCCCGCTGGACTCAGGTCCAGACTTTGCGGAGAACAACCGTGCAGGTGCTGTGGATCGTCCTCTGCCAGATCCGCCCCCCACGATCCCTCACCTCCACAGTCGGTAAGGTACCCTAAATAAAACTCTGTATAAATTGTATGGAGTCGCCTGCTTTGTTTTCCAGTCTCAAAGTTCCCTTCTCAGTTCGGGAGATTTAATTTACTGTTCCTCCTCGACTTTCTAATAATGCCCCATACAATATTTGGAACATACTTACGCTAAATATTGCATGAGACATACTTACGCTTTAAAAAAAAAAAAAAAGCATTCCTTGACATACGATAAAGCTCAAAAGAAGTCAGGGTCTCTCTGGGAAGAGCCAGGTGTACTCCATGCTAGGAAGCCTGGCCCCCATCATGGAGGCAAGATAAAACAACAATTTAAGCTAGAGTGCAGAGGACAGGGGGCGCCTGGGTGGCTCAGTTGGTGGCGTGTCCAACTTCGTCTCAGGTCATGATCTCACAGCTCGTGAGTTCGAGCCCCGTGTCGGGCTCTGTGCTGACAGCTCAGAGGCTCTAGGCTTCAGATTCTGTTTCCTTCTCTCTCTGCCCCTCCCCCGCGCTCTCTCTCTCTCTCTCTCTCTCAAACATTAAAAAAAATTTTTTTTTAAAGAATACAGAGGACATACTGGAAGGATGAAAAGATGACCGGTTTCAGGCAGGTGGGTAAGGTGGAAGGCCAATGGTTTAAAAGTCCAGGTAACAGATGAAGAAGGTAAGCCACTGGCAGGGAGACCAGAAATTCTGTAGGTAAACATCCTAACTCGTAGGACTACATCGATGACAAGAAGGAAGTGAAGAAGCGGAGGTGGGTACTGTTTGGGGTGGGGGGGGAGTGGGGTTGGCAGAGGAAAAACAGGGGAACTAGAAGCACAGATCTGGTGTTTGTTTCAACACACAGGGCAGGGGGCACCCTGCGGCATCCCAGTGAAAATGTCTGGTGTGGAAGTTGCTTTAGGACAGCGATCCGGACTAGACACCAGGGCACAGGACGCACTGCCGTGCAGGTAATAAGAGAAGTCAGCAAGTGCTTTCTGAAGGAGTCTGAATTTTCAGCTGTGTTTTACCGTAAGTGAGCAAACTCACAGGGTTAAAATCTTCTAACAGTCAACACCCAAAAAGCAAATGATCCAATTAAAAAATGGGCAGAAGACATGAACAGACATTTCTCCAGAGAAGACATCCAGATGGCCAACAGGCACATGAAAAGATGCTCATCATCACTTACCACCAGGGAAATACAATCAAAACCGCAGTAAGATATCACCTCACACCTGTCAGATGGCTAACATCGACAACGCAAGAAACAAAAGGTGTTGATGAGGAGGTGAAGAAAAGGGGAACCTCACACACTGTTGGTGGGAATGCAAACTGGTGCAGCCGCTCTGCAAACAGTATGAAGATTCCTCAAAAAGGGAAAAATAAAACTACCCTGTGATCCAGCAAATGCACTACTGGGTATTTACCTAAAGAATAGAAGAACACTAACTCAATGGGATACATACACCGTGTGTTTATAGCAGCATTGTTTACAATAGCCAAATTATGGAAGCAGCCCAAGTGTCCATCGAAAGATGAATGGATAAGGAAGATGTGGTGTGTACACACACACACACACACACACACACACACACACACACACACACACAGAGGGGAATACTATTCAGCCATTAAAAAGAATGAAATCCTGCTATTTGCAATGACATGGATAGAGCTAATGCTAAGCAAAATAAGTCAGAGAAAGAGAAAGACAATACCATGGCATGTTTCACTCACATGTGGAATTTCAGAAACAAAACAAATGAGCAAAGGGGGGAAAAGGAGAGAGAGACAAACCAAGAAACAGACTCTTAATTATAGAGAACAAATTGGCGGTTACCAGAGGGGAGGGGGGTGGGTGGGGGGTAGGTGACAAGGATTAAGGAGGGCACTTGTCATAAAATGAGCACTGGGTCACGTATGGAATTGTTGAACCCCTATGTTGTACACCTGAAACTAACATATGACACTGCACCTTAACTAACTGGAATGAAAATAAAAACTTAATTTAGAAAATGGTTTTTATTTATTTATTTTGTGAGAGAGACACAGAGAGAGAGAGAGAGAGAGAGAAAAACAGAGAGAGAGAGCATGCACACACACAAGCAGGAAAGGGGCAGAGACAGAAGGAGAGAGAGAATCCCAAATAGGCTCTGCACTCTCAGTAGAGTCCAACGTGATACTCGATTTCACAAACTGTGAGATCATGACCCTGAGCTGAGATCAAGAGTTTGACTCTTAGCCAACTGAGCCACCCAGATACCCCATTAGGCTGGTTTTATTTATATAGAATTTATTGCTCTACAATACTCATTCAATTCTTTCCTTCCTTCCCTTCTCTCTTCCACTCAATCAGCAGAACTAATTTTGTGACATTCCCCCCTGATCAATTATGACACAAGCATGTCAGTACCCCTGGCATCTACACCAGCCCATCTTTTACCTTCAGGTGCTTCGCCTAATCCCCCACAAACCCACTTCTCTCCTCTCCTCCCCAAATCCATTTCAAGGAAAAGACTAATGCCAGGAGGCCTAAACTTCGATTCTAAAAATCCCCTCCCTTATTTACTGCCACAGGCTCTCAGGCTCATCAAAGGGTGAGTATGTGTTTCATCCAAAATAAAAGTAGCCAACGACCCGCTGCTCCAAGTACTAAGACCTGCTTTATGCTCTGTGGGTGACTCAGTCATTTACCCCTCAGTAAGTGGTGAATATTTTTAGGCAAAGAACCTCTGCGTTGAACAAGCCGGCAGAATTGACCAAGAAGAATTTGCTCTGGTTCAATATTTGTTGTTCTAAGCTCCATCCCAGTTTTAGAAAAAGAAAACACACATCATACACAGGCTCCACACTGTGGGGTGAAGGCACAGGGCTTGCTCGGGGTGTTGCCTCCTTAAGTCAGGCTCTGGGCATCCAATAATACTCCATCTATGTGGGTTCTGTAGGGACCTGTGGGCAAGGGGTTTCCTTTCCACCCTCAAGGCAGCCAAACTCAAAGCCATAAAATTATCAGAAAAAATAAACAAGGACTCAGTGGACTTCCAACCCTGCCTCCCCTACTAACTTGAGCAAATTACACACCCTCTCTGAGCCTCGATTTCCATCTCTGTACAATGAAATTATATTGCCATCTACCTTAAGAAGTTGTCCTGAGAATTAAATCAGTCAATCCTGGTAAAGTGGTTGCCATAGCTCCTAATCCATAATAGTCATTAAGTAAACTTCCTGGGGTGCCTGGCTGGCTCAGTCTCTTGAGCATACAACTCTTAATCTCAGGGTTGAGAGTTCAAGCCCACACTGGTCACAGGAGCCTCCTTAAAAAAATAAATAAATAAATGTCCTTAAATTCTAAAGTACTACCTATTTTACAAAAAGAACTTTTGGGGGCGCCTGGGTGGCTCAGTCGGTTGAGCGGCCGACTTCGGCTCAGGTCATGATCTCGCGGTCTGTGAGTTCGAGCCCCGCGTCGGGCTCTGTGCTGCCGGCTCGGAGCCTGGATCCTGCTTTGGATTCTGTGTCTCCCTTTCTCTCTCTGCCCTTCCTCTGCTCATACTCTGTCTCTATGTCTCTCAAAAATAAATAAATGTTAAAAAAAAGAACTTTTGGAGGAGGGGCGCCTGGATGGTTCAGTCAGTTGAGTGTCTGACTCTTGATTTTGGCTCAGGTCATGATCTCACAGTTCCTGGGCTCTGTGCTGACAGCTTGGAGCCTGACTGGGATTCCCTCTTTCTCTCTCTCCCTCTCTCTCTCTCTGTCTTTCCCCTGCTCTCGCTCTCACACACACAAAATAAATAAACATTAAAAAGGGGGAGGGTGCCTGGGTGGCTCAGTCATTTAAGCATCCAACTCTTGATTTCAGATCAGGTCATGATCTCGAGTTCATGAAATCAAGCTCTAGGTTGGGCTCTGCACTGACAATGCAGAGCTTGCTTGGGATTCTCTCTCCCTCTCCCTCTGCCCCTCCCCTGCTCACACGTGTGCTCTCCCACTCTTTCTCCCAAAATAATTAAATCAACATTTAAAAGTGGGGGGGGTAGGGAGGGAGGGAGGGAGGGAGAGAAAGAACTTTTTAGGAAGGGAATCAGCACATCGATGGACAACGGGTTGCTGCATTCTGATTTAAACATGGGGCGGGGAGGGGGGAATAAGCACCTTAGAAATCATGAGATGCTCTATTCACTTTACCAAAGAATTGGTATTGCAAGATACAGGGTAACCGCCAATAAGGTGACTCCTTCCCTGGCATATTTCTATAAGAACTGAGTTCCAAAAAACAACATTCATTTACCTGTTTTTCAGAGACTTAGCCACTAGTCAAGAGAAAATACATCTGAACTCCCAAATCAGGGAAGATACTTTCAAAACATCAACAAAGTATGAAGCTCAAAGACATGGAAGCTAGAAGGAAATCCACGCAGTTTTTCCTACCTAGGAGAGAGAGAGGCTATCTACGCCCCGTCAAACAACTTCAGTCTCAGACGGATAAGTATCAGGAATCCCCAGAAGAGCTATGGGAAGGCCTACGGACAGGTCTGGCTGGCCCAGAGGCCCAGATGCTGCAAACTTAGAAAAAAGTACTGACTTTGGGAGGGTTCTTACACAAACAGAGAGGAGGAAGATGAGAGACGTGACCCCCTACTATTAAAGTATTATTTGGGAGAAATGAGAAAATCACGTATTAGTAAAGCTAAAGATTCTTACATTATATCAAATTTCCAGGGCACTGCGTGAAACCAAGCTGTAAGGAAAGCTGTGGGCAGGTTGGCATGAGTAACAGCATGAAAACCAGAAGAACTAGATCTGCGAGTTCTGTTTACTATCTCTTACTTGACGATGAATTTCACAACCAGAGCCTCTTTCTGTCTGCCTCTCCTCTTTGTGGTATTCCACTTATCTTTGAAATTTCTAAGACAATTTGTTTTTCTCTGTGGAGTAATTTCAGGTCCGGATCAGTGATGTCTATCTGTCACCCGCCAACAGACAGGAGTTGTGAAATGGAGAACACCGAAGTCGGCTTCTATCCTCCCGCATACCACCTCTGGGCTCATTCCTTCATAAGTGATTATCTCTGAGGCCCTTTTAGTGATGGGGGGCAGCTTTTTATCTTCATTTTTTTTATTTTAGAGAGAGTGCGTGCCCACGAGAAAGGGAGAGGGGCAGAGTGAGGGAGAATCCCAAGCGGGCTCCACGGTCGGCGCAGAGCCCCACGCAGGGCTCAATCCCACAAACCGTGAGATCACGACCTGAGCCAAAACCAAGAGTCAGGTGCTCAATGGCCTGAGCCACCCAAGCGCCCACTGGGGGTGGGGGTGGGGACTATTTAAAATCAGTACCAACAACCAACGCTCGCTTCTCTTTGGCGTGGGTTTCTAAATATTTTTAAGAGGCAAGTCTCCATCTGTCCTTATTAAAAGCCCCAGGAGGAACGCAACTTCCACAGGCTAGTTTTATCTGATCCCACCACCTCTGAAATCAGGAACGCAACGCCCCCAACAGTAACTCTGCAGAATCACAGAGGCGTGATCCAGAGCCTGGCATTAGCACGCACAGCTCCTCCACCTCGAGCATTTCATCAGGATCGGAAGAGCTACAAATATGATTAGACAGAGAACTCCGATCAAACTGTACGCAAAAAAGCTTCAAGAGAAACAAGACAACTCCCAGAGGACTGACGAATTACGACGGAATCAAAGGACCTTCCACAGAGGGAGAACGGGGATCAACTCAGGTCAGTCTCTGGAAGAGAATTAGGGAACATCAAAGGAGGAATGTACGAACTGCACCACACCAGGAACGGAAGTTAAGAGTTAATCCCTGTGAACAAACTTCTGTGACTCAAAATTCCGTGAGGCAACAGCGCTGGGGAACGGAGGCCACAGAATGGAAGAGTCCCATGTGCTGATCTGATGTAAGCCTACGAATTAAGGCAGAGGAACTCAGGTACAGGAATCCTGGGTTCTAGCTCGAGAGCTGATCTGCCGACCAGTGGTGAACAGGAATCGCAGAAGCGCAGTGCCGCCATGGTGGGGCGATAACTCACTTAAAAAGCAGATTGTCGGGGCGCCTGGGTGGCTCAGTTGGTTGAGCGGCTGACTTCAGCTCAGGTCATGATCTCACGCTCTGTGAGTTCGAGCCCCGCGTCGGGCTCTGTGCTGATGGCTCGGAGCCTGGAGCCTGCTTCAGATTCTGTGTCTCCGTCTCTTTCTGCCCTTCCCCTGCTCATACTCTGTCTCTATGTCTCTCAAAAATAAATAAACGTTAAAAAAAATTAAAAAAAAAAAAAGCAGATTGTCTTGGAGGCGCCTGTATCGACGAGAAGCATGAGCCGGTGACTAAGCAAGGGTGCGGAGCTCCGGGAAGAGAGCTGGACTAGAGATAAAGATTTAGTAGACAGAAGACTCAGGGAGAGAGGACTGCAGTGAAGGAGGGGAGGGGGATAGGGGTAGACACAGCCCAGACGCTGGGGAATGCAGATATTCAGGAACTGGGAAGAAGGAAAAAACTCACAGAAGAACCTGAAAAGGTAGAGCACTGAAGAAGGAGAGGCTTTCGGGGAGCAGAACATGGGGCGCCTGTCTGGCTCAGTCAGTGTGGCATCTGACTGCAGCTCAAGTCATGGTCTCACGGCTCATGAGGTCATGAGTTTGAGCCCCAGGTCAGATCCTCTGTCCCCACTCTCCCTCTGTCCCACCCCAATTCGCTCTCCCTCAAAAATGAAAACAAACATTAAAAAAAAAAAAAAAAAAAAAAAGGAAGCAGAGTGTGGTCAGCGTGTCAAATAATGCCAACGTGGGGAGACTGAGAAGTAACGTTGGGTCTGGCAGCCAGCAGTCATCTGGGACATTGAATCAGAGTCGTCTCCGGAGCCAGTGGGAGCAGAAGCCGGACTGAAGACGGCTGAAGAGATAGCCCAGCTCCGGTTACGGGTCAGGAAGTGAACTCAGCGGGTCTTTTGCCCAAACTTCCAAGAAATCAACCACTAAAGGCAAAGGATCACTCCTAAATTTTATTGATTTGTGGTTACTCAAGCAATACGTAATTATATTCTCATTGCCAAGGAAAATGGCAAGTATTACAACGCCCTGCCCCAATAATCAAGGAAAGAGGGGTGGGAAGGGGACCCTCTGAGATCAAGGAAAAAATCTGCATCTAACCCCAGAGACAACTAAACTCACTACAGAGGTTTGCACTTTCTTTTAGTGGTTACTGCCCCCTACCCTCCCCCACAGAACACGGGGTCTGATGGAGGACTTTCTGCTGCCTCGAGAGGAAAACGGCCAATGAAGAATCGCTCGTGCACACAGATGCCCTGCGGGTTCCGTAACAAGAGGACTAAACATCTCAACAGGCCAACCTTTCTTATCGAGTAACTTATCAGACAAAAGACATGCTGATAGCCTAAGTGAGCGCCAAATCGGCTTTCTTTGTGAATATGTGGACCTGGAATACAGTGCTGACATATTATGCACATATTCGACTGTGTGTGACTATCTTCTATAACCAATTTTTTACACCCAGTGAAATTAGAGTTTGCATGTGACATCTTTTTCCCATACTATACATCATACAATTCAATACACGTTATAGCACAGAGTTAGTCGTTTGCTCCCTCATTCACATCTACTCTGGGCAGGTATTGTTCTAGGTTATCGAGATATAAGCAGTGAATAAAATGGGTTTAAAAAATCCATGCAGGGGCACCTGGGTGGCTCGGTCAGTTAAGTGTCCGACTCCTGGCTTTGGCTCAAGTCATGATCTCACAGCTTCATGGGCTCAAGGCTGGCATTGGGCTCTGTGCTAATGGCACAGAGCCCATTTGGGATTCTCTCGCTGCTCCTCCTTCACTTGTGCTGTCTCTGTCCTCTCAAAATAAATAAACTTAAAAATAATAATAATAATAATAAAGTCCATGCTGACAAGAAGCTAACTTTCTAGTGAAACGCTGTACACGCAGAACCATGTGGGGTGTACTGTATGGATATTTCAAGCGTTTTCATGGTTAATTTTGACTGCTCATGATTTTTGCCTTAGGAGGGGCGTGAGAATCTAATATCTCCAAAAGATAGGACTCTACCGCACCTAGAATCTCAAGTTTCTGAGAGACCCTAGACCCCAGTCCTCGTACTGAGTGAGGACCAGGACATGGCAGACACTGAGGTTTCTGGCCAGCATCCTTTCCATTTTACCATTTACTGGACCTGGAATGGGGGGTTCCCAGCAACAGGGGACCCACAATCTCATTTTCTCCATCCCCACTTCTTCCTGATCACCAAAATGCTTGGTTTGGCTACATAAAAAGAATATAAGTTTTTTTTATCTGTGAATGATTTACCATTTATTTCAAAAGGTCACATAGAATAAGACAGATAGACGGTTAAATATGTCCCACTAAATTTATTGCTACATTATTCTTGTCTCGTTGACCCAACATGTGGTTGACATATCCCAGTTATCTGCAACTTAAGAAGGACTTGGGGGTCTTTGGCACAAAGTTGAAGCCACCGAAGTTCTTCCTCACCCCCCCACCCCCCCACCCCCCGCTTCCCTGGAAAGGAGAGAATTAACTGCATATGACAAGCCTAGAGCCACCAATACGAGATTCAAAAACTCATAGCCTATGGGTCAAATTCAGCAAGCTTCTGTCTGTGCAAATTAAGTTTTACTGGAATACAATCATGCTCATTTGTTGGCACACTGTTTGGGTGCGTTTGGCCTACAGTGGCAGAGTCTGAGTAGTACTACAGACCACAAAGGCCCCCGGAGCAAACAATGTTTTCTAGCTGGCTCTCCGCAGGAAAAGTTAACAGCCTAACTACCAGAAAGAACAGCTGAGGAGTTGTGTAGCACCGGCGAATATAAATTAACATATCAAAGGCGAATGACAAGTGGTGACAACTTACTCTACAGATCAAAAGCCAAAGGACCAGCAGAGAACAGAGAGGTCCATTTGGACGATTTTCTGAGTGTCTCAGGACGCTGCCCTGCCTTCTCACCTCCACGGAGACTCTCTCCCTCCTCCAGAGCCCTGCTGGCTCCAAATGGAACGTGTGCTTTAAAGGAATCCAACTGTACGTCTCCCATATGCCATTTTTAGAGCGGCAAATTAAGTATTTTAATTTCTCTGCAGGGTGGTGGAGGAGATGCGGGTTCCAACGCTTCTCTCTGCAGGCCAGAAGCCCTCCATATGAGCTCTGAAGGAAAAAAGTCCTCACATCTGTTATGCAAACACACCCTGTGCAACCAAAAATAAAACCCACACTGATGAAAGCCGGCATTTCGGAAGATAATTTTAGACTTATTTTAAGACTGTAGAAACAGTCTCATATAGAAATGTAAAAACCACACCTCCAAAACACCCGACCCCCTAGTGATGAAGCTCAAGGCTGTTTTAGAGGTCAACCCACTCCATTCCGTTCCAAATCTCCTACCTCACCTTAGCTCCCCTGCACCCAAAGACGCAGAGAAAACATTCCTGAGTGCTAACGTGACCCCAAAGGTCACTAGCAATGATGGCTAAGCTGCCAGCACGGTCTCCGAGTCACTAATGGAGTTCACGTCCGCGGAGCTTTCAAACACACCCACGTGCATACGTGCAGTCTAACATCGAGGGGCTCCTTCCGCAGCCACTCACCAAACCTTTCTCCCCGACCTGAGGTCTGGTTCTCTAAGGACAATGACCCTACTACTCCTACTTACGTCCCCTGCACTTTGCACAGTGCTTGGCCCCTACATCGGAAAAGGAAAGACAGGAGGAAAGAAGGAATTATAGAACTTAAAAGACTTTTTCAAACGCGAACTCAGATGACAGTGTAACCAAGTAACACGATCACCCTTTTAAATTCTGAAGAGCATCAAGACTAACTATTCACAATATTTATGTAGCGTTTTGAGGCTACCGACTCGTAGTTCCCTCTGTGCTGTGCCATTTGTCTGCTCCCTCGGGTCCACTTTTATAATGACAGAACTGTTCACTTCCAACTGTAACCTCTTGTCTGCCCTATTTATCTGCAGAGTGCTCCAAGGTCCCGTCGGCAGACAGTCGCTGAAGAGACGCTTTTGAGGATGACAGAGACAGGGAGTAGGAAAACTTCAGTCCTCACATCATATCATTCTCTGCTTCCCACGGCTAGATCCATCCCGAAACAGAGATCCTCTTAACACCTGATGCCCCTCCCCCAAAGTTTCTAGGTAACAGATCCGCCAGGCCAAGGACAATAACTATTGTTTCTTGTTCTCTGGCTCCGAGCACGCTCATTATTACTGGACAAGGATCAAACCTCTCTGCCCTTGGTTCAGACTCAAAAAAAGACTCTCAGCAGGGTATCCATTAGTTCAAATGGCTGCTTGTAGCACAGAACTGTTTCCCACCATCATTTTCCCAGAATTCACTAGTGTGGAGGAGGGTGAGGCCCGAGTGAGGGGAGGGGCGAGGGAGGGGAGGGTTGCAGGGACTCTTAAGTTTTCTCTCCCACATGGTGTTAGGTCTGGATGGAATTTACACCAAAGACAAAACTGTTTGGCAACATGAGTCCCCAAAGTCACTCCCACTTGGAAGGGAGGCGACCCAGAGCATTTAAGAGGTGGAACCTCACTACCAGCTCCCCACAGGAAAATTTTCAGTAGGGCATAGTGAGAATTTTCCCACGGTGTTCAAACAAAGGACATGGGGTCTGAGGGCCCAAACCCACCTTTATCCTCGAAAACTACTCACTGATAAACTTGACACATGTCAAGGCACAAGGGTACAATGAACTCAGCTGCTGTTCAGAAAGGGAACTTCTGAGAAGCATTAAAAAAAAAAAAAAAATCCCAGAATCAAAGAATCAAAGTTGTCAGGTCGGCAACTGTTATTTTTTTTTCTGCTAACGTGATGCTTGTTCTAACACCGAAACATGAAATGCCAGCGAAGAAGGGGGAGTTCTGCTCTACGGAGCTCCAATGCTCCATGACCACACCTGACGCGGGGTCTCAGGGACGCAGCTTTCTTAACATTCAACTGGCACACAGCAAAACCCAAACAAGAGCCAGACTTCCCAGCTTCGGTGTGAACAGCTGTTGTTCTATGCTGGGACAAACCACTCAATGCTCTGGATCAAAGTGGAATATTTTTCATCGCTGATGTTTGCTTCCTTTTAAAATATAATTACACCAAACACAACTTGAAGGCAGGTTCTATTTTACAGGCAAAGCCACTGAATAAATAAAGACTAGATTTGTGGTGGCTCCTATTTTCTGCTTCAGACCAACAAGTCATCCCTTGCGTCCGGCTTCTGGCCCTCACGACAGGAGGCAAGCAGGTGGGGAAGACAAGCTATGAAAGCTGCTAAAGACTCGAGACGGTACTGTTTCCGGAAGGAATCCTTCTCCTTCTCCACTGGCTACAGAAAAAAGATCAGCAGTCGGGAGGAAGGAGAAGCTTGCTAAGCCCTTCCTTGTTATACTTCTGTCACCATCCACGTGACAACCAAACCTAGTGGTGCAGAAAAAGGCACTGGCTGGGCAGCCAGGAGGCCAGCACTCCCGGGTTCTAGTCTCAGCTCTATCTGGGGTCACAGCCTTGGACAAGCCACTTCCCTGGGGCCTACCCTCTCACCTGGCAAAAGAGGGGTCTGGTGTGGATTAAGATGTTAAGATTCTCCCACTTTTAAAACTTCTAAACTTTGGGGCACCTAGTTGGCTTTGTTGGTGGAGTGCGTGACTCTGGATCCCGGGTTTGGGGGTTCCAGCTTCACACTGGGTGTAGAGATTACTCAAAAACAAAAATCTTTTAAAAAAACAAAAAATAAAATAACACAAAAACAAAAAACCCTCTAACTTAGCACTTAAATCATATTCTAAAAGAGATAATAATTTTCTCTGCATAACCCTTGACACCATAGGATACATGCTGTCTCTTCACAGGGCAGAACATACCATAAATGTAACCTGAATCTTTTTTCCATTTCTTGTCTGTTTACCTAGATTCTTTACCTAGAAATTGTGTTGCAGTGTTTCTTTTTTTCTTTCTTTTTCTTTTTTATTTTATTTTTTAATGTTTATTTATTTTTGAGAGACATAGAGTGTTGGGAGCCATTTTGGGCTCGCAGGTTGAGACCCCTCCCTGCGTGGGAAAGGTTGAAGCAAAGCTCCCGGCAGCCAAACTGGCGCCTAGTTTTACCTCCTTCTAAATAATCTTTCAGGCCTGGATTTCTTGAACCACTTTCGTTGGCCTAAGGGACATAATGCTCTTTGGTTTTATGACATTTGGAAAAGGGGACCTGGTCTTGATGGATAAAATCTGAATGAGAGTAACCTGGTCAGAAGTAACCTCAAAGTTGCTTCTTGGGGATAGGTTACACAAATTGATCATATAGAATAGCAGTTATGAGTTGGCTAGAAAGTAGCAGACGTTAGGCCCCAAGGCTCCTTGAACCAAACTAGATTTTCCCTGCAGGTATCGCATTGTGTTAATCATCCCCTCAGCCCCACCATAAAACCTCAAGGCACATCTCTGTAAAGCTTCTCTCAGTATTTGGTTAACAGACTGATGGGAGAGGTTGTAAAGAGATTTAGGTCCTTCTCCAGAGGTTAGTTTAGCCCAGAAGTTAGAAGCACTGTTTACAGATAAGGTACAAATAGTAGCCAAACAAAAGAGCTACTACACATATCTTCACGGATCAACAACAAATATTGAGCACCTTCCTGAGGTTAACATTTCACGAATCCTTTTGCTATTCTCATCCCCATGCTCCCTTATAATAAAAAGGCAATAAACAAAATACTTTTACAGAAACTGCTGTTTGTCTAAAGAACAGATAAACATGAGCCCTAACGATATAGGCTCACTCACTCATAAAGGAAAAGAACTTAGACAAGTATTAGAGATCTTGTCTCTACCAAACAAATAATACCTCCTCCATTATGGTTAAAGATTATGGATAGAATGATCTATAGATGGTCAACATAGGCAACAGTGTATGTGCCCTCTGTTTACTGAGGGCTACAACAACCGTGCTCTCTTCTTAAACATCTTGTTATTTTCTCTGCTATAAGCCTACCTAACTCTGCCCCAAAAACTGTGCGTGGTCTATTGTTTGGAACAGAGTCATAAAAATGGTTACTGCCTAATCTAAGATAAGACTGTCTCCTTCTAGGTCTGGGATTCACAAATATGCCAACCTAAGAAATATTGTTAAAAAATACCTTGTTACTGATGTAATGTCACTCGCTACCTTTAAAAATAAAGACACTGAGACTAGCAGGGGGGAGATGCCAGAATTTCCGGGCTGCCTGCTTGGTCATCAGATTCCATCTCACTCGTGGCTCTCTCACTTCATTTCGCCTGACCGTCCGTCCTTCGTGGACCCCTAGATTTGCCGGAACAAGGACCCCGGCAATAGAGACAGAGTATGAGCAGGGGAAGGGCAGAGAGAGAAGGAGATACAGAATCTGAAGCAGGCTCCAGGCTCTGAGCCGTTAGCACAGAGCCTGATGCGGGGCTCGAACTCACAGACCGTGAGATCATGACCTGAGCCGAAGTCGGCCGCTTAACCGACTGAGCCACCCAGGCGCCTCCTTTCTTTCTTTTAAATTTTTTAATGTTTATTTATTTTTGAAGGAGACAGAGACAGAGCACGAGTGGGGAGGGGCAGAGAGAGAGAGGGAGACACAGAATCCAAAGCAGGCTCCAGGCTCCCCGCTGTCAGCACAGAGCCCGACATGGGGCTCGAACCCATGAGCAGCGAGATCACGACCTGACCTGAAGTTGGACGCTCAACCAACTGAGCCACCCAGGGGCCCCTCTTTCTTTCTTTCTTTCTTTTTTTTTAATTTCCTGTGACTAGCACAGGGAGGGCTTCCCCACCAGCAATACCGACTCCAACACCTTCACGTTCCTCTTCATACTACAGGTTAAAAATAAAAAGTCAAGTGCTCATCTACCAAATTTCAGAGTCTCAAACATATTGCCTGAGAGCTCTGTCACCACTAGGAACCACCAAAGTACTGTTAAATGTCAATGGACTAAAGTGTGTACTTGTGAAAAGCGTTCTGAAATCTAAGTTGTTTCTAAGGAAAGTAGCCTCTGTGCTCATCTGTACACGGTGGTGAGAACAGAATTTGGAAATGGGGTGTCATCTGGGAGGAATAAAAGTAGCAAGCAGTCGCCCATGGGATTTGGCTCTCTGGAGAAGGAAGTCCAAGGGAAGTGAACGTGTGAAGCTGGGGGCATTCAGGAATGATCCAAATCCAAATAACACAACTGGAATGTGACATCAAGGAGCATGGTGGAGGTGAATCAGAGCTGACTGGAATGCACAGTGGAAACCCAATACTTTTATGACCTGTCTGCACAAAGTATGCGGTCAGCACTAGATCCGGAAAAAAGAAGGGGAAGGCAACCGCCAGCGTCCCCAGCGCTGTCCTGAGAAAAGCATGTCCTAACTAGCAGATATCCATACAGGTATAAGCAAAGCTGGAGATGAATGAGCTGCCCCAGGGAAAGGGGAAAGGCGGCAAGTGTTAAGGGCAGAGGGCAGTGTTTCAGGCTCAAGCAAGGAGCAGTTGACCGCTTTGTTCTGAGTGATGGATACTACAAGATACGGATGTGGCCTTGGCACTAAACTGGCTACAAATAATTCTTTTTTTATAAATCTTTTTTTAAGTTTATTTATTTTGAGAGAAAGAGAGCACACATGCGTGTCGGGCACACGAGCGGGGGAGGGGCAGAAGGGGAGAGAGAGAATCCCAAGCAAGCTTCATGCTGTCAGCCCAGAGCCCAATGCAAGGCTGAAACTCATGAACCCTGAGACATGGCCTGAGTCAAGATCAAGAGCTGGATGCTTAATCGACTGAGCCGCCCAGGCGTCCCGGCTCTAAATAATTCCTTAACTATTTTGCTTTCATCTACTTCCACATAATCTTATATTAATGTTGGTAATCCACATAAATTTCCTGCTACCACATCTCCTTCTCCTTCTGACTAAGATAATAATGAGCAGTGAAAATTACTGAGAAATACAGATCCAAAAAATGCATATATCATACACTAGGGAATGTGTTGAGAGAGAAAGAATTTTCTATATAAATAGAGAAAAATTCTTTAAGCCGATCTTGTTACCTTTGTTCAAAGACCTAAATCCACAGTTAGCTGCCTTAACATCCACTTCCGACCCTGTTACCTGGTGCATTTCGGACTCCATAATAAATGCAGAAATTGTGATTGTAGTTTGTACTTAAGATTTTAAAAATTGGGGGGGGGGCGTGTGACAATATTACTTGGGGAAGGAAGAGCCTGGTTTAGAGCCAACTCTGCGTCCCACCTCCACCCCACGTTAGTCCTGAAATGGAGTGGCCCGTTGAGTCTAGTGGACTAAAGGGATCAAGAAAAATTCTAAATAGTTACTTGGATAAAAATGTCTCATTCCGAGACGCAAGGGGTAGACTAGTTATGGTGGAGAAGGGCTCCTCGGATCCCAGCCTGGGGTGGCGGGTGTAGACGTGCACAGACTGCTCTAGCGCACCCTGCTCAGCAACTTCCCTATTGCTCGCTGAAAGGGGGGCGGGGTGGGGGGCGGTTAAGAGAAGCCTGGGGTCCACTCTCATAGTTACAGCTTTTTCTCAAGAGTTTAAGCTGTTTCAGGAGTGGCAAATCCAAATGCCTTTCTTCGGGGGCAAGAGTCAAGGTGAGCGTGAGAGACGAGACGCAGTGTAAGCAAACATCCTGCCTTGGGACCTATGAGGAGCTAGGGCATGCTCACCCCTTCTAAAGGAGCCAAATTTACATCTTAAAATAACAATGACAGCAATGATAATAACCACCAGCCGAGCCTGTAGGCCAAGGCACAATTCCTGGGCTCAGAGATTTCCGGGCTCACTTGCAGTCTCTGGGAGTGGCACTGGCTGATGGGGGGGGGGGGGCGAGGCTCTAACCTCAGACTGGCTGACTTTCACCAAGTTCAGGGAGAGGATGGAGTTTAGGAAATGCTTTTAAGACACTGAGGAAACGGCAGCCACGAGTCCCGCTCACGATCCTATTAGACCTGGTATGCTGCTCCTTTAAAGCCCACTCTAGCCTGTAGCATTATTACCCCGTGTTGAATAAACAAGAAGCTCTTTCATCCAGGGCAAGAATAACCAATGACAGGACTGCAGTCTTCTGCACTATTACTCCCTTATAAAGGAAAAGGAACCTAAACCCATAAGCAGAAAACACCGTATAAAGTAAAACATGTTTCCAAAAGAGAACCAGGTAAGATTACAAACAAAGCAGAATGTCTTCTAAAACAAATGAAGAGAGTGGGTGGTGGGGGTGGGGGGAGCGCCTGGGTGGCTCAGTGGGTTAAGTGCCCAACTGTGACTCAGGTCATGATCTCACAGTTTGTGGGTTTGAGCCCCAAGTCGGGCTCTGTGCTGACAGCTCGGAGCCTGGAGCCTGCTTCAGATTCTGTGTCTCCCTCTCTCCCTGCCCCTCCCCAGCTCATGCTCTCTCTCTCTCAAAAACAAATAAAAACACTTAAAAGTGTTTAAACAAATGGGGACCAACATGGGGCTCGATACCATGACCCTGGGATCATGACATGAGCTGAAATCAAGAGTCAGACGCTCACTCGGCTAAGCCACCCAGGCACCTCTGCACCGGCATTTCGGGAGGGACAAGAAAGAGAGGTTCTTGTTTGCTATGGAGGAGGGGCATCAGAAACCAAACCTGCACTGGAGAAGAAAGGACACGTGATGGATGCGGCCCTCAGGCCTTCTCTCCTGTGAGCTCGGTGAGCCAGGCCAAGTAGGAAGAGCCCTAAACGCACCTGACCAGAAACTTCTTAGGTCATTTCCTTCACTCCCATCCTACGCTGTGCCCTCGCTGCTCAAACCCTTGAGATGGGAGTTGGCTTAGTACCAGAGACGGCTGGATCTTTGCATTTTATCTCCTTGAGAACCAAAACACACCTTCCACACTGTGGAAGACTGGCTTCGGTGTTGTATGTGTGTTTTAAACTTACATTTTTTTGGTCATCCTACATTCTGAAATGGATTTTTAATCCCCTGGGCATCAAGTATCTCAAGACTATACCTGCTTGAATTACACGCCTAATGACACGAATGTCCCGCAATGAAACAGCTCCTACGGTTAAGACGGGAACCACGCTCCGGGACGAGACAGAAGTCGCGCCACCAGCAGAGCAGCTTCCTCGGAGCCCGAGTTCTCACGGGAAAGAGGCGTGAGCCTAAGGAAACGAGGCAGCACGAAGTTCAGCCCGGCGGCTCCCTGCAGTTCCCGCTCGCTCAATTTTAAACACAGGCCACCTTTTGAAACCAAGGCGGACGCTGAAAATAACTGAAGAGGAGGGGTGCCTCTGTGGTCTTCCCCCGTGCAGCCCCCGGCCCCCTGCACATAAAGGTGAGAAGGCCGGGTGGGAGGTAATCACACGCTCCCATCCGGGCAGTCACGAGCACACGCGCTTTCTCCTCTTCCAGTCGCATCCTCAGACGTTCCCACGGCCCAACCAAGCGGGGGAGGGATGCAGGAGAAGCCCAGTGTGTGTCCCCACAAGGGGACCTTTCAACGCCCGCCCTCGGGCATCGCCTGAGGATGAGGTCAGCCTCTCCTCTATAGGCGGCGAACAAGCTGACTTTGTGACCAGCTGGCCTGCCCACTATGAAGCCCTAAAGATGGAAAAGGATTGGTTTTGCCCACAGGGACCTCATTCCTTATGCAGAAAGCCCAGCCAAACCATTTTTAAATAAATACATTCAGGAGACAGGCATAGAAACATTTATAAGAGCCAGGGTGAGGCACGAGGGCGGCCCCTTCCCCCTCTCCTTCTCTCCCTTCCTCCCTCCCTCCCTCTGCAATGACCCCAAATCACACTGTACCCACACACTACCACTGGGCTCACCTCCCTAAACACCTGTTTCGACAAGGACGTGCTCTTACTCGAGAACTGATAATAGTTTCCAGTTGGCCATCAGACCACGGTCAAATGCCTAAGTTTGGCACTAAAATTCCTGCAAGGCCACATCACCTCCCCATGTCTCATCTCTGCCCTTCTACGACATGCCTCGTCCTTGTTCTCGTCCCTCCTGTTGACCTACACAGCCTAGTCGCTAAGAACACATTCAGCCCGGCTTCAAGTCCCAACTGCACCGCTTAGAGCTGGAGACTGCGGATAAGGTACTTAACGGACCCAATGCCTCAGTCTCCTCGTATGTAAGGCTGGGATAGTGCTCAGCTGAGCGCAGTACTGATGAACCGACACAATTTGGGTAAAATGCTCAGACTGAAACCCTGCACGTGGTATTACCCAATAAATATTCGCAATTAAAGTACTCCTTATTCTCACGCATGTCACTTCCGTGAAGCCCCCCTTAGTGATACCACCTTTAGTGAAACACCTTCTGTTTCTTAAATTGTTCTACCAACACTTAGAAACGATGTGTGCAAGCTGGAGTTGTTAGGGACTGTTTCATGGGGCAGGTGACTTGGATGGCGATCAAATATCAAAACTAGTATTATGAAAGTCATATCCTAGGGGTGCCTCAGTGACTCAGTCGGTGGAGCATCTGACTCTAGATTTCGGCTGAGGTCATGCTCTCAGGGTGGTGGGATCAAAGCCCCCACATCGGGCTCCATGCTGAGTATGGAGCTGCTTAAGATTCTCTCTCTCTTGCTCTGACACTCTCACCCACTTGTGCTCTCTCTCTAAAATTAAATTAAATTAAAAAAAAAAAAAAGAATGTCATGTCCTAAAGTGTATACCTGAGGCTCCCAAATGATCCCTGCCTCCAGTAACAACGTTGCTCGTGGGTTCACCACTACATATATGTATAATTTCAGGTTTTGTCTCTTGGATCCAAAGCTTAATTCTACCAAGACGGAAAATTTCTTAAGGGCTGGGATTGTACCACAGACAAGTGATACATGCTCAGAGTTCCTACCGCAACCACAATGGATCCTCAAACCAAGGCTTGCTGAATTGACAAAGAGAAGATGAAGTTACCTAAAAAACAAAGGAAATAAATGGGCGATGAAATGCCCTTTCGGCTTTCCTCCTCTCAAACGTTCTGCCACAAACATGCAAGATGAAACCATGGTATGAGGAAGACAACGGGTGGCAACTGCCACCAAGGTGCAGCACAGCCTGCTACAGCCTGATGAGGCAGCCTTAGTTCTGGGTCTCCCCGCCGCCAAATTTCCACAGCGCTTCACGCACCCTGTCCTATGGCAGTACTAATTTCACCCTTGTTTTATGCCTCGGATGACTTGACATGCTGTCTGCTGGATGATGAGCTCCATTTCTCACAGGTGTGAATGCCCCAGAGCTGCCACCGCAGTGCCTGACTGAGGAGAGATCAATGTTTACAGCATGGAGCGCCTGGGTGGCTCAAGGGTTAAGCACCTGACTTGGGCTCGGTCATGATCTCACAGTTCTTGAATTCGAGCCCCGCATCAGGCTCTGTGCTGACAGCTCAGAGCCTGGAACCTTCTTCAGATTCTGTGTCTCCCTCTCTCACAGTCTGTCTCTCTCTCTCTCTCAAAAATAAACATTAAAAAATATATATTAAAGCAATCAGGGGAGAAGGGCAGCGTCCCAGGTTTTGACAGTAGTTCCACTGTAGTCTAGGTCATACATTGCAACCACAGAAGCACTGCACAACAGAACACTTCAGAGAGCCTAATGGATGAAAGTATGCCGAGTGCTTTTAAGGAAACGGTTGTTCTGAATCCCTGGAGAGTGTATTTAAGAGAGCCCGTGGCTTCGGCATAAGGTCGGGGAGAAGAGACACTTGCACGGGAGTCGTTCCTGGTGATGTCACCTCCACGGTAGAGGGCTTCCATCCGAGTGCTGCCCCTGGCCTCCTCCCCGTCCCGCCTCACTCTGCTGGGTCCCAGGAAAATGGGGTTTGGAGAGCTAGCCTTTGCTCTCCGCCTTTTCCTTGGACAAGAGCTGCCCCCAGCAAACACGCCTGCCACTTTTCCCAGTCAAGTGTGTCTATGCAGGGGAAGTCTGGCCCAGCCTAGTGGGACAGGTGCCTGAGTAGGCTCCCCTGGGGGAAGAGTCTAACTTGTTTTGGGGTTCAGTACTAGGAAGCCCACTTCTATGCCGATCCAAGCCACACTGTCTCACGTGAGCTTTATGAGGGGTGGAGGGCGGTGTCCGGCATCCATCTGCTGACACTTTGGTGTTTTCTGACCATTTATTTAGAGCCTAGGAGGGGAAATGTTATTTATTGGGCTCCCTCAAAACCCCAACATGTGCCCTTGTCATCTGGCTGATGAAAAGACCTTCTACGGGGAAAGTCCAGGAAAAGGTCCTATGTGCTTTCATCAGCCATCACAAACCAGGCCTCCCTCTGCATACACTGCCCAGGAAACATCTAGAAATCCACTCCTCACCCTTGGAGACACCCAGACTACAAATGTCATGTTAGCAAAGTAAAAATCGCCCTGCTGCCCACTCCTCATCGTCTGTGGAACTTTCTAAGCTTCATCAGACTTCCCAAGTAGGCCAACCTGAGTTTATCATAACCGCTGCTACTTGAGATGCCGGAAGCCCTCCTTGCAACACGGGAAAGTACCAAGTTCATCTAGGAGGAACAGCTATAAACAAGACACAGACAAACACACAATATACCAAAGACCAGATTGTATCTGTTCTACTGCTCAAGTTCAAGACTTTGAATGTTCCCCTGCTCCGCAGGAAAGCACCCAAGAGGCTTCAGGAGGGTCTGGAGAGAACGAGTATACCCCGACCCACGCCAGCTTGGCTGGGCCCCTCCTTTGCGTCGTAAGACTTCCCACACACCCTCACCCACCACCGAAAATGGGAAGAGTTAAAAAGAGGCAGGGGCGCCTGAGTGGCTCAGTCAGTTAAGCGTCTGACTCTTGATTTCAGCTCAGGCCACGATCTCACAGTTCGTGGGTTTGAGCCTGGCGTCAGGTTCTGCGCTGACAGCACGGGCTGCTTGAGATTCTCACTCTCTCCCTCTCTCTCTGCCTCTCCCCTGCTTATGCTCTAAATCTTTCTCTCCAAATAAATAAATAAATTCAAAACATTTTAAAAAAGGAAGGAAGGAAGGAAGGAAGGAAGGAAGGAAGAGGAAGGAAGGAAGGAAGAAAGGGGCAAACTTACATGTTCCTTCATCTCATTGGCCACGGTTTTCGACATCATGACGCAGCAGAGAAGGACGACCAGAATGAAGTACAGCGCGTACATGAAGCGGGTGCTCCGGGACTGTCGGATCTTGGGGCAGCAGCCGCAGCACAGGGAGCAGCCGGCGGTCCCGCAGCAGCAGGCCAGCTAGGAAAGGAACACAATACATCGCCTTAGAGCCACTGATGTACAGACCCGTGAGCCCCTGACCGCGGCGGGTCGACCTTCCAGGCTCTCTTTCCTCTGAGCCATCTTGCCCACAGAATGTGCAGGAACAGTTTAGTGTGCAAAGGAAGCTTTCACCAGAATTGGTCTGTTATTGTCTCTTTATACGTGATATCGCACTTATAGGCTCCAGGCTCTGAGCCGTCAGGACAGAGCCCGACATGAGGCTCGAACCCATAAACCGCAAGATCATGACCTGAGCCAAAGTCAGAGGCTTAACCTGACTGAGCCATCCAGGTGCCCCAAAAGAAATATTTTTAAAGCAGTTAATGCTTCCCATGATACAACATTCCCAAAGTCGACATTTAAACTATCTCCACACAAGTGGAGAAATAAACAAATTACATATATATTCTACTTATATGTTTATTATATATATATAAATTATTTTATATATTCTTTGTTACCATTTACAGGCAAATAGAAACAAAAGGAATGTGATTATGGAAAGTGTGAAATGAAAATCATAGTGCTTACTCAGAACAATCCTATCCTATCATTTAAGCCATGTGTCATTATATGAATTTGACTTTTCAAACTTTCCTCACTTTTCACTTTCACTCTATATAGTGCTTTATTTTCAAAATATACAGGTACATGTGTGAGTGTGTATGTGTGTGTGTGTGTATACACAGGTGTGTGCACCTGTACACGTGTGAGTGTATCTGTGTGTATATACAAGTGTGTGCATATATGCCCACTCCTACTATTTCGACTGGAGCCCTTCCAGCACCCCGCCCTGTGTGCTCATGGTATAGCCCAGAGGGCACTGAGATAACTCATTCACCACATTCCCTTCATCCCACTTGGGAAGGCAAAGACGGACACTTCTTCACAAGAACCATCCCAAAGAGGGTCACGTTTTTGGCTTTCTCTGCTTCAGTTTAGAGCATGTAAATCCCTCAGCAACGTGGAAAACCTTCATTCAGAAAGACTTACTCCTTGAGAGTCCTGGACAGCCAAGTCCGCTTTGATTTGTCTAAACTAAGTCCAAATGGCAAAAAGAAAGAAACCTTCAAATGTGACACCACCTTTCATTCAGTCGTTTTCTCCCAACTTGGAAATATAGGAGCCCTAGCAGAATGGAGGAAAGACGTAAAAGACTTACGTTAACTCCAATAATTAGAATACTGTCCCTTAAGACACGGTAGGGAGAGGGGGCAGCAGTAGGAAAGTTCCTCAAATACTGAAGTGGTTTAAGCTGTTAAAAGCAGAACCCAAATGTTCCTGGGCATGCTGCAGGGCTTATAATATCAAAGAAACAGAAGAAAAGCATAACACTGGGTTTTATTATTTTTATTTATTTTTGAGAGAAAGGCAGAATGTGAGCAGGGGAGGGACAGAGAGACAGAGACACAGGATCTGAAGCAGGCTCCAGGCTCTGAGTTTTCAGCACAGAGTCTGACATGGGGCTTGAACTCACAAACCGTGAGATCATGACCTGAGTCAAAGTAGGACGCTCAACAGACAGAGCCACCCGGACGCCCCGGGTTCAATTTTATTTTTTATTCATGTAAAAAGTGTTCTCTCTCCTTCAACTAAATTTGGATTTCCTCGTCTTTCAGTAATACACAATACTTCACGTGCAACGTCACAGCCCACTTTCCTTCCTTCTCCTTTGAGGTTTACTATTACCCATGAATCACCAGCGCTTAGCAGAAAGCTAACGAACAACTGATTTCACTTTGACAAGCAATATTTATTTAAATTTTAGAGCCTCCAACCAACGTTTTGCAGCTCATTCTCCTGGCTCCAAGCTGAAACACAGCTTCCCATCAAATGTGTACAGATCTTCTACTACCACAGAAGGCAGAGACAGTGATAAATATCAACTCCTGCCACCCAGGGGCCACGTGCTGTCCTTTAGCTGTGGAAGCGAACGGTAAGACTTGAAAGCTAGGAGGTCACCAACCCTGCAACTCCCTCTGCTCAATAAAGGAGTATCTCCCCGAAACAACGAATGCAGTTTGCAGGTAGTCCCAAGCACAGCACGATCGTGCTGTCGGAAACTCAACCGTATTACATATGTGTTAGTAAACTGCATTGGGGCTTACGGTGGATTTCTCCCACACAAAAGCACCAAGGCAACTTCCTAAAGCTCATTTAACCTATAATATTAGCTAACGATAGCTAACACTTATTAATCTCTTCCTCCCTGCAAGGCACAAATAGTAGTATTAGCTGTTTAGTCACCCCAAGGTTACGAAGCTGCGACGGGGACTCAAGTGATAGGTGACCTACAGCCATAAGGCTGATAAGTGATGGAGCCTGAACTTGAACCTGGTTGTCTCTCTTTGCTGCCGGCAGAGAGAGGGTGAGCCGGACAGACAACACTGTTCCCTAGAAGAGGGAAACTGGCTGCGTGGGAAGGATGAAGCAAAAGAGGAAGTGCTTTTTCTTGCCTGCCCTTGGGTATACGGTAAGCATTCAACAAATACCTGAAGAAGGCGTCTCCTTCTCTGTGCCCCTTTCTCTCTCGCAGGCAATCTCTGGCCTCAGTGGACCTGATGGTTTGTCTTAAAGACAGCCCTGCCCCAAGCAGCTCAACACCCCCAGTCGCCAAGCTCCCTGCACCACCACCAAGTCCTACCCCACATTAAAAGCCCTATTCCTGGGGCGCCTGGGTGGCTCAGTCGGCTAAGCGGCCGACCTCAGCTCAGGTCATGATCTCGCGGTCTGTGAGTTCGAGCCTCGCGTCGGGCTCTGTGCTGATGGCTCGAAGCCTGGAACCTGATTCGGATTCTGTGTCTCCCTCTCTCTCTGCCCTTCCCCTGCTCACACTCTGTCTCTGTGTCTCTCAAAAATAAAAAATAAACGTTAAAAAAAAAAAAAGGTAAAAGCCCTATTCCTAATCTACGGAAAGAACTAGGCCATTCATTCACTCGACTAGTATTTATTCTACTACAAACCTACTAGGCACACCATTAATTCCTGGGAAGGCAGTAAATAAAACAAGAGACCTTCTTCTTCCCTCGCTAAGCAAGAATACAAAGATATGCCTAAGAATGGCCATCTACGGCAGTTTTGAAGAGATCAAGGAAACCTGGAGGTTCAATGAAAGAGTGCTAACCACGGAAATGACGGTACATTCACATCACTGAATCCAGTGCGCCCAGCACAGCGATTATACACTGGGGACAGAAAAATCTCCTGCTGTGGAAAGATCTCCACAATGATGTAACTGAAAATAGAAGATAACACACAACAGTGTAGAGTACGATAGCATTCGAGGTAACAATATACCAAGACCTAGGTCAGCAATAACAATAACAAAAAACAATCTGAAAGGATATACCAATACAGCAACAGTCATTAACAGACCTGTAGGATTAGGAGTTAGCTATGTTCGTCTGTATCTTCTAAACTCATTGCCACAAGTGCATGGCTTCTAATTAGAAAAACATGACAACAAGTTTCTATTTTGGAAGGAACCAAAACAAAGTTTCCGTTCTCACATTCAGATACTTGTTAACTTAATCAGCAAGTGAGTAAAAGAAGCCTACCACTTTAGCTTTGGGAGAGAAAAGAGCCAGAGTGAACCATCTCTCTAACTGGAGGATAAAACTAGAAAGTGCCTACTGTACTGTATCTTTAAAATTCGTTAAGGCGGTAAACTTTCTATTTTTTAACCACAATAGAAAAGTGAAAATTCCTTAACCTTTGTAATATTTGTTAGTATTTAATGCCTATAAAGAAAACTCTACTTGGAATTCGAAGCGAAATAAAAATGAAATGACAAAAAAAATTAAACAACTATCTAAAAGTTCAAGGAGTTGAACAAGAGGCTATACATTTGCCTAACCCGAAAATTTGCTCTTATACTTATTCATCTAAAATTCTTAAGTTTTTCGGGGCGCCTGGGTGGTTCAGTTGGTTGGGCGTAGGACTTCGGCTCAGACCATGATCTCACAGTTCGTGGGTTCGAGCCCCAACGTCGGGCTCTGTGCTGACAGCTCATGCTACGAATTCTGTGTCTCCCTCTCTCTCTGCCTCTCCCCTACTCACTCTCTCTCTCTCTCTCTCTCTCTCTCTCTCTCTCGAAACTGAGTAAACATTGAAAAAATTTTAATGACAATAATAAAAAATTAATAAAATTCTTAAGTTTTTCTCTTCTCAGTTCAGAGAATCCCTGAAAACTCCCAGGTTTTTACAATGCTGGCCGTGACCGTGGGAACCAGATTCTGGGGGGTTGCCAGAAAGGAGTTTCTGACAGGTAGTTTCTTATGCAGATTTCAACATACCAGAATATACTGGTTTCCACCCTCAACAGCATTTCAGTGAAAAGCACCTTCAAGGGTCAGTGTCCTTCCTTAAATGGCACCAGGCACCGAGTGACTTTGGGACTGCATCTGAAATAGGCAGGCTATGAACACACATGACGCCAGCGTGGGCTTCTGGGTTTCAGTGGGACCTGGACAAAACTGTCTCCCTGAGAATCTCTTTTCTCACAAGGTTAGGGTTACTTTCAGCACCCAAAAACCAAAGGGGGAGGGGCCTGGGTGGCTCAGTTGGTTGAGTGTCCAACTTGGGCTCAAGTCATGATCTCATGGTCCGTGGGTTTGAGCCCCACATCGGGCTCTGTGCTGACAGTTCAAAGTCTGAGGTTCTGCCTCCGATTCTGTGTGTCCCTGTCTTCACCCCTCCCCCGCTCACACTCTGTCTCTCTCACTCTGTCAAAAATAAATTAACATTAAAAAATTAAAAAAAAAACTGATCAAGTTCTCTGTCCTCAGACAGTAGTTGGATTCTTTGACTCACCCCATCACACTACCCTTCACTTATATCTCTTCTAAAAAACACTACACTTGATATATTTCAGTAGGTCAGGGGAGAGAATCTACTAAGCTTAAGCTTAAAAGGTTAACTACTTGTCACTTCTTGACCGTTTATCAGAAAACAAACACTCCTGGGAGGCAGGTCAAACTCGGCACTAGGGCCTTTGGGGCCGCATAAGTCTTTGTTGGGGGGCCGTCCTGTGCACAGTAGGGCATTTAGCAGCATCCTGGGCCTCTACCGGCTAGAGGCCAGGAGCACCCTCCCTGTCTCCTTCACAAGTGGTGACAATCAGAAATTCCTCGAACAACTGCCCTCCCCCTTCTGTTGCAAACCATGGCTTTTAAGATCAAGAGCTATGAGGTCAGGCCATCTGGGTTCACACCCAAGATTGAATACTGCCTGGTTATGCGGCCATGGACCAATTCCTTACCCTCCCCCCCAAGTCTTAATGACCTCATTTGTAAAATGGGAATAAAAACATCTGCTTTAAAGGGCTGTTAGGAGGCTCAAATGAGACAATTCAGATAAAGTTAACACGGAGCAGAGCCTGGCACGAGGTGCTCAGGAAGAAAAAAGGACGCCAGCTGTTCTCATCTATGCATCATCAGTTCTTCAGCCATGGCCCTCCTCCCTAGATGCCCATTCCCCCTGGTCCTTCAGGTCCTATAGAAAGAGGTAAGGATGGAGGGGGGTGGGACCGAATGACGAATACCTCACTTACAGCGATGTTTTCATTTTCTGCCCTAACAGGGCTGATGAATCCATCTGTTGGAAGGAAACTACCTTTAGGAATAAAATTCCTGAGGTCTAAACCCAGGAGAACATCCTAGCAACCAGGGAAAAAGCTGGACCACTTCCGTTAGAATCACGTCCCACCTGCCAAAAGCTGTAGTCATCTTTGACCTTGGTTTCCAGTAAAGAAGGAACAAGGCAGGCAGAACATGCATTTGCACCCACCAAACCCACAAATACTGGCAGCAGAACAGACCTAAGAAAGAGGAGTCAAGCAAGGTCTGGAGGGAGGAAAAAAAAAAGTGTAAGAAAATGAAACCTTGAAATTCAAAACGGAAAAGTGTAGGATGGGAAGAGAAATGTTCATTTTTCAAAACTTTTAAATCTTCTCAGCAAAATAAGAGACAAAAAAATCCTGCTTGTTCTACTTAGCATTTGCAACCAACAAGCAGTGAATGAAACTCAAAACTCAAAACTCGCCTCATTCTGTCACGGAGGTTATGTTGCAAGGGGAAAAGTCTGCCAAACCCCTTCCCAGAGGTGCCTCCTGCCAGCTCGATCCCCAAACCCCAACGAGCCACGGAGTGCTTCCCAGGCTGTCGATGGAGGCCACAGAGCCAACCAGATGCATGCAGGTCCTGGGATGGGGAACAGAAACGAGCCTGTCTCGGCGGCTCAGACAGTTGGAGAGGGGGCGACCTCAGAGCTCGGGTGGGTTGGCAGTACACTCCTCTCTCCACCAAATGGAAGTCTATGTGAAGCTCCAATGTATAAAACATACAGGGGGCGCCTGGGTGGCTCGGTCAGTTAAGCAGCTGACTTCAGGCTCAGGTCATGATCTCGCAGTTTGTGGATTCGAGCCCGGCATCAGGCTCTGTACTGACAGCTCAGAGCCTGGAGCCTGCTTTAGATTCCGTGTCTCCCTCTCTCTCTGCCCCTCCCCAACTCACGCTCTGTTTCTCTCTGCCTCTCAAAAAATAAACAAAACGTTAAAAAAAATTTTTAAACAATTAAAAAAAAACACATACGGATGCACTGTAATACTACAAACATGCTTACGTGTTCATACGCCAAATTTACGTAACGCTTACTGGCGACCGGGCACTCCCAGGGGCGGGTGGTACCGTTCCTCACGAAGCTTACATTCTAGCGGATTTATATCAAACTCAGTATCCCCCAGATTCTACCCAGCATTTCAGTTGAAAGCCTCTGGTCCAGTCGAGGCCTCTCATGTTGCTGCTGTGGAACCTGAGGCCCAGAAATGTTAGGTGATTTGACTCAAGGACACATTTAGTGATGAGGATCAATGGCCCAGAAAAAACACGCCGCTTGAAACAACGAAGCAAGTCTGGAGGAGGGACCAGCTAAGTAACTTAGCTTTGGATCCCACCTTCTGTATCTACCATGCCAAAGACTAAGTATCTATCATACTCAAAACACCTGAATGAAGTCACCACAGATTGGTTTCAACGACGCTGTCGGCCACAGTAAGAAGGCAGTAAGGGTCGAAGCGTCCATTACAGTTCGAGAAGTTTCCATCACAAAACAGTGAAAATGAAAGGCCGGCACACGATGAGTTGACCCTGGGGTGGCCACAGGTGGTAAGTGCCCCGTCCCCCGGTGTACCTCCCTTTTACTCCCGCCTCCCCACTCTGAGAAGGCAGACAGCAGGAAAGCCCTCCCCCACCCCCAATCCCACACCCAACCTATGAGCAGGTTCAAGCGCTGGCCAATCCTCTCGTCCCAGGCCACAGAAAGCAGCCACTACTCAAGAGACGCCTCTGACCGTCTGCCCGCTGGCAAGATGCCTCTCTGGAAGGTTAGTCAGCCCAGCGTGGCCGTGCCATCTACCTCAAGTTTTCCAGCAGTCAGGATGTCACTGGATCCTATTCTTAAGGACTCACAAAAGAGCCCAATAGAAGGTGACATCGAGAACCGCTTTTCACGTAAAGGAACACATAAATTGGAAACAAAACTGTCAGACACGGGGCCTCTGGTTTGGAAAACGTGTGGGCAGACCCGGAAGGCTCCAGCACTTGGGGGCAGGAGGGAGACAAAGGAAAGGCCCACACCGGCCTGGACTCCCCATGTCTCACGGGGAAACTCACGTCCCTCACTGGCCACCCCCCACCCTCTAACTAGCTCTATCTCTCAGGAGGAGAGCCTCCAGGGGGACATAAAAGAGCCTGGTTTAATAGCTTTTTCTTGGAGCTGAAGTAACAGCTTGTACTGCTTTCCTACAGCTGAGAAAAAACTTTCTCACCATTAATCCCACCCTTCCTCAGGCCTTCAGAGATTTAGGAAGCCTTAGCAGCTCTCCTCTCCTTTCATCTTCAAAACCTATCTCCGTCTCCCACTCCTAGCTTAAAGAGGAAGGAATGAGAGGGCGTGGGCCTTCCCCCCAAGCAAATATCTGCAGTTAACTGCCTTTCTCATTTGAAGTGCTGCCCAGATGCCCAGCGGATTTCATCATCACCCCCTGCCCTCTCGTGAGCCCGGTCCTCATGACAAAGCCAGTTGGCGCAAAGTCTGGGGTTGCATTCATGACGATGCTTCTCTTCAAGTGTGGCTGCCTCGATGGCAGAGAAGTGTCATACGTGCAGTAACTCCTCCCCTGCAACCAGCCCCAACTGGAGAAACTTTCCGTGGCTCTTCCTAAAATTTGCAAAACGAACCAGGGCCAAACGAAGGAACCTATGAATCACGTTTTTTTCCCTCAAAATACCAACAGAAATGTCAATATTCTCATATAGGGGACCCCGTACCCCAGCTTTTGCCTTATTTTCTACTCATCGAGCACTGGTTATGCGAGCAAGTGGGAGGTGGGGCAGGAGTCTAAAAGAGAGGTTTCCCCTGGGGCATTCTTTTTAATGCAGGAAGTTACTTACTCATGTTGGGAGTGGTGTTCCCTCTGCTTTCGAAAATTATAAAGACAAGAGCTCTTCTATCAGCCCCAGACTGAAGCTCGCCAGCATCCTAATGGAACGCGAGGCTAGGCTGACACACACACACCAAATGAATGGTTACTGGGCTGCAAGGTAAACAGGCCCGGGGCGGGGGGGGGGGGGGGGGGGGGGGGGGTGGGGGGGGGGGGGGGGGGGGGGGGGAGTTCAGAATATGGACCTTAATTACTGTTATTTGTTCAATCAAACCTAGCATTTCTCATCTGGGTAGAGTGGATAATGGACCAAATAGAGGGCTCTTTTGAAGATTCTGGATCTGTTTTGCCCCTCCTTCCTGCCCCAGGGAAATCCAAGGCCTTGCTGTTCAGGGAGCCCCAAGGGGTGGGACAGGTCGGGGCGGGGCTGCCACAAAGGGTCTTTATTGGAAGCTCTAGCTCGGACTCTTGTACCTCCCAACACAGCAGTGCGATAGCAAGAGCCCCGAGCCAGGTTTACACAGGCTTTTTATCAGGGTTTGAGTACACTTTTCAGGCGGGGATGGGGGTCCTTTGAATTTATTGATTAGCATTCTCAAGGGCTAGTTTTAGCATAATCTGATTGAGTATTTCATATTTGGGGGCCCGGGCTAGCTATGGATTGGCTTAGCTTGGGGGGGGGGGAGGTCCCGCGCAACTCACTGATTGGCTAATTCAAAGGGTTGGCGCACCGGCTGAACACTGATTGGCTCTCCTACGGGCTATTCTAGGAATCTGACCTTCTGTGGTTTCCCTGGAACTCAAGGTGGAGGCAGGGTTTGCAAATCAGGGTCCTGTCCCACCCGACCAGGGGTGGTGATGGGGTCTGCTAATCTGGGTCTGGCCCCTTGGCTACTCTGTTTACTGGAACCCGGGGCAGAGTTCAGGGTGACTTGTCTTCCTGGAACTCGGGGCCCAGAACTACTCTAAGATGGAACTTAAACTAAAATGCAGTGGCCTCAGCCCTAACAGCCCTATACTTTCATCATCACAACAGAGCAGCTCTCTAACACAGCAAGCGGGGTTCACAGTGATCCCAGTAATCACAGCAAACGGGCCAGGAGTCTAGTGCATTCCTAAATCTAGTGCACACCATAAGTCTCTAAATCTAATACCTAACAAGGTTTAACACACAGCAACTTAGTCTAATACATAGCAAACTAAACAGGCCTCACAGCACCCCAAGAAAAGTTTCACAGTGTTCACAGCAAACAGTAATCAAAACAGAATTCTCAGCAATCATAACCCTTAACAAGGTTCACAGTAAACAGGAGTCTGGGGCACATTATCTCTAACACAGTACCCCTCTATGTCTACTACTTAGCAGAAAAGAGAACTAGATTCAAACTAATGCAAGGCTGTCACTTGGGACAGGAAACTTAAAAATGCTCTCTTCAGGAGGATGGCAATAAATCAGGAAAAAACTGAGAAAGTTTTCTGGACCCGATCTGCTGGTGATGGTGGGAGGAGGCCTGGGGAAGCTTCACCACCTACTCCCAATTAATTAGGTAGAGGCAGATGGCAAGCAGAAAGAACACAACACAACCATTCATGGAATGGAAAACCCAGAATCAGAAGGTGATACTTAGCTTGATTTTTCATGAACAAACATGTTGGGATTTCATAAGACATACACAACAATCAGGTTCTGCTATAAAAACTTATCCAGTTCATATCACTAACTTTCTCAGGATACTCCGTTAGGAACACCAGGCTTGATGGAGAATCCCTGCTCCGAGAACAAGTCTGAGAGTCAACGCTCTCTTCGAATTAAAACTCATTTTGCAGGCTAAATTCCAGGTTACCCTTAGGCACCCAGAAGACCTTGAAATGAAGCGTTCCAAAGCAGGAAAAACAAAACAAGACAAAAAGCAGTTGTCAGATATAAATGGAGAAACCCAGAAGATTTAACCTTTGATGATACAACTGCCTGTTCAGCATCCAGAAACGTGATGCAGAAATTCTACCCAATGTCCAGTCTTCCCAAAGAAGGCAAGGAAGAAACCGGGGAAATACTGAGAAAACAGGGCAAAATTGGTAACAGAAACAATGCTAACAGAAGCAACGGACAAGTTTGTTACGAACACAATTTATTGAGCACCTATTAGGTACATCCCATACTTTTCTCGATTCTTTACATGTTATAGAATTTAATGTTCACCATAACCCTATGGTGTTATCCAGCTCTATTATGCATGAGAAAGTTGATCAAATAAACAAAGACACACCTAGTCAAAGAAAGAACTGGGATTTCTGCTTCAGCTGGGTGCCTTCTAAGTCCATTTCTTTCCACTGCTTTATAATGTTTAATTATCAGTGTAATACCTTTGTGGGGGGCTGGTGGGTAGGGAAGGGGGAGCTTGGTTAACAGGAACTGCTCTTTGGTATTCTAGATAATGCCGTTCTGGAAATTAGAAAAAGACACAGCATGAGCAAGCCAGCAGGGACAGCATCTCAGCTCTCACCTTCCCTCTCAGCTGGTTACCTTTGTGCAGTACACAAACTGTGCAACCTTGTACGGCAGTGCTAAGGCTTCCCAGGCTGCCTCCTGACCTGCTTAAGCCTCCTGCCTGAATTAAGTTCGTTTTATAAACTGTCTTAACTTCACAAAACTAACCACACTGGAATTAGGTCTCTTGGGAATGATTTAGTTAAAATCTGTCTCCCTCACTAGACTCTATATTCCATCAAAGCAAAGACCATCCATCTTATTCTAGGCAATCTCTCCAGTGTCTAGCCTGATGCCTGCAACAAAGCAGGTGCTCTGTAAACATCTATTGGATATTTTAGAAGCTCACTGCCTACCAGGAAAGACAGAACTCTAATTGAAGTAACCGGCATGAGATGGACAGGCAGAGAGCCACGCGAATGCTGCAGCCCCACAAGAGGGAGATGCTACTTTGAGCTGAGGTCATCGAGGAAGCTCACAAGACAGGTCGTGTTCTATTTTGCCCGCTTGTTTGTTTTTCATTAGTGCCAAATGTCTGACACAGACCAAAGACAAATATAAAAATATTTCTACCACTTAAGAGAAGACAGATGCTTCTTAATTTTTCTTTTTCTGTTTCTTTCTTTTTTTTTAAGTAAGCTCTACTTAAACACAACACAGTTGGTGTGAACTCATGGCCCCAAGATCAAAGGTCACAAGCTCTAGCTACTGAGCCAGGCAGGTGCCCCTCTCTTTTCATTCTAAAGATTATAATGGCAGGTAGGCCCATCGTGGGATCAGAACTGTGTGAATCCTATGTCCCAGGGGCCTGTACCCTAACTTCAGTCACTCACAAGTGCCGAACTCTTTGCTGAGGCCTGTACTTACTACCCTCGTGAGGCTAACCACTTCCATTCTCACGCTTCCAACAGAGGGTAATACCTGGGGATGTCTGGGTGACTCAGTTGGCTAAGCGTCCGACTCTTGGTTTTGGCTCACCGTTCTTGAGTTCAAGCTCTGTGTTGGGCTCTTGTGCTGACAGTGCGAGCCTGCTTGGGATATTCTCTCTCTCTGTCTCTGTCTCTGTCTCTCTTTCAAAAAGAAACATTTAAATGTATACATATGAATGTATATATATAATTTTTTTGAAAGGGTAACACCTGGGCCATGCTGTCACAAACTCCCTCTCATTCTATCCTGGTAACCACCCTATTCGATGGGCAGGGTGAGTCGCATTATTCCCATTACAGACTTGAATGTACAGCCTGGATCAGTTACATCCTGTTCAGAATTCATTCTTATTCTAACATAGCACCGTGCAAGGACAGGGTAGCGAGCAGCGAAACCTCGGTGGCGCAAGGAGAGAGTGCAGATGGAGAGCACTAGAAAGGACAGCTGAGATAACTTCAATACCGCCTGGAGAGCACAGCGTTATTTCACGTGCAGGCATAACATGCAGTTGCCTATGTAAGCATGTTTGTGCGCGGGGTACGTGAAGCCTGGAAGGGCCAACGAACTTTGCAGCAAGTTCCACAATTTGAGCAGAGAATTCCATAATTTAAGGCAGAGAATTATATGCTGTGCTGCTATTAAACACTGACAGTTAAAGATGAGGCTGTCTTAGGCAACCGGGCGGATCCTCCTTACAAACATTACTTACCTACCATTTCTTTTTTTTTTTTTAATAATTTTTTTTTAATGTTTATTTGAGAGAGAGAGAGAGAGCATGAGCAGGGGAGCGGCAGAGAGAGAGGGAGACACAGAATCCGAAGCAGGCTCCAGGATCTGAGCTGTCAGCACAGAGCCTGACATGGGACTCGAACTCACATACTGTGAGATCATGACCTGAGCTGAAGTCAGACGCTTAATTGACTGAGCCACCCAGGCGCCCCACTTACCTACCGTTTCTTAAACGCTTCCTCTGTATCAAGGCACTGCACTAAGGTGCTTCGGGGACATTCTTCCGTTTGATCTTCAAAAGGGCCCAGTGTTGTAAAACCATCCTGCTACATCGTTACATCTCCAGGAGACCTGGAGTACATGGTTTTGAAGCCTCCTGCACCTGCCCCCTCAGAGATACACAGAATCAAGAGACGGTAAAGCAGATGGAGGCAGGCACTAAAGCCTGAGGCGGTCAGAAGAGCCCCCTGGACCTGTATCTTCCTGACCCGCCCCTCCTGAGCACGGTTCCGGCTTGCTGTAGGAACACAGCCATAGCCTCTGGCACCCCCGTGTTTCTGAAAGGCCTTCTTCATTCTTCTTAGAATGGTAGTAATACTAATACTTTCAATGACAAAAAAATGTGTTATGTATTTTCTAGGTGCCAGGCAGCGTCCTAAGTTCTTGGCAAAGATTCCTGTTTTGTTTTCCCTAAAGATTTTTTTATTTTTAAGTGTATTTTATACACCCAACATGGGACTCGAACTTACAACCCCGAGACCAAGAGTCACATGCTCCACCAAATGAGCCAGCCAGGCGCCCCAGCATATGCTCATTTCATCCTCACAACCCCACGAGGCAAATACTCATCTACCTTTTTTTCCACTGGTGTTTTTGCCAGTTTTTCACAAATGAAAGAGTATTGCCTAATTTTTTGGTGTGAAAACTTGTATAAGCTGACTCTGAAAAGGTGTTGGAAAGACAAAATAATAAGTAGACGCGTGGTAAAAATAAAACGACAGGCCCAAAATGGTGTCCCTTAGGTTAAGACCCCAGGTCAGTAAACCAAGACCTCATACCTAACCTAACTGCAGTTTCGGCTCCCCTGGAAATGTAACCTTTAACTAGCCAACATGGAATTTCCTGGCCAGCACCAGGGGGTTACTGACAGACCCCTTCCACTCCCCTTAGGAAGGAACCTTGCCTAAAACAATGGATTCTCTGCTAATAATTTCCTTTTTTCCACTCCTTGTCTACCTTTAAAAACCTTTCCTTTTCTCTAGCCATCTGAGCTCCCCTCTGCTTGCTTGATCGGATGTTGCCCTTCATGAATCAATGAATAAAGCCAAATCTTTCAAATAGACTTGGTTGAATTTTTGTTATTTAACAGAAGACACAGAAAAAGAAGGTCGATCCCATTTTTTCACCCATGAGAAAGCTGAGGTAGATAGAAGTGAAGGAACTTTCCTAAGGTCCTGAGATATGAATGCAGTCAGCAAGGCCCTAAAACTTAACTAGAGTTCTACGAAGCCATCTCTCAAATGGGGCCGCCGTCAAGATCTGCTGACATACACACAATGATAAAATTATGTTCTACAGAGAGAGATGATGTTCAAAAGTTTCTAGAAATTATTTGGGGCTCCAGTTAAAAATGCAGACACTGGGGTGCCTGGGCTGGCTCAGACTGGTCAGCGTCTGACTCGTGACTCTGGCTCAGGTCATAACCTCACGGTTCTGGAGTTTGAGCCCAGCATCAGGCTCTGTCTGGGCTGTCAGCACAGAGCCCACTTTGGATCCTCTGTTCCTCTCCCTGCCACTCCCCTGCTCGTGCACTCTCTCTCTCAAAAATAAACAAATATTTTAAAAAACTTTTTTTAAATGCAGACACGAAGCATAGAACAGAGTGAAACCAAGTTGGCACTTGTAGCCAGTCTAAAATTCTACCCATAATCCAAATCTCTTGTACCATTAGGCGCCTTCTTTCAACCAGTAAGTACGGAATTTTACAGTGTCTTACATACTCGTTCATCATGATTCTGTACAAAATGTCCATTTCTAAAATGTCCCGTGATTCATTTTTCCCATTGTTAACACTAGAATACCTTCCACTCTTTCTAAGATACAAAAAAAAGATCATTTCAAACTCTTCAAAGTTAACTAGTACAACAAGATTCAAAAGCAAAACACAGAAAACAAAAATTATATGTAGGCTTAAAGCAAATTTAGTAATAAGTTCAGAAAATTCCCTTTCCCTGAAAATAGCCCCTTCCAAGATCATGGATCCTATAAAAATTACTATATATATATTCATTTTATTTTTTTACACATATCACCTGAAGACTTTACATACATAAAATCGAATTTTTGTTAATTTAACATCTTGGAATCATCTCTTTGGAGACTGCATGAAATGACATAGTTTTGCGACCAATCTTAAAGTTAGCAAATAACTGAGAAATGATCAATAGAGGCACCTGGGTGGCTCAGTCCGTTAAGTGTCCAACTTTGGCTCAGGTCATGATCTCACGGTTCATGGCTTGAAGCCCCACGTCCAGCTCTGTGCTGACAGCTTGGAGCCTGGAGCCTGCCTGGGATTCTGTGTCTCCGTCTTATCCCTGCCCCTCCTCAGCTTACACCCTGTCTCTGTCTGTCTGCCTCTCTCTCTCAAAAATAAATTAACATTTAAAAAGACTGAAAAATGATCAACAGAAACAAATAAGAACTTGAACTCCCCTACATTAAACATTCATTAAGTCAACGCTACAAAAGAATAATGGTGAACAAGAGAAACTTGCTCCCTAAAGTAAGGAGGAATCTCTTAGCCAGTGAGGCAATACAAAACCACAGTTCCCCCGTGACCAAAGTTACGATGATGGACATGTGTAAGGATGACAGGACATCAGCCATGTAACGTGCTTACTTAGTAGCCCATGTGCCTCGCACACAAATCAGTGTTCTGCAGCTTATATTAAATGCTCCTTCCAGGGGCGCCTGGGCGGCTCAGGCAGTTAATCAACTGACTCTTGATTTTGGCTCAGGTCATGAGCTCATGGCTTGTGGGTTCAAGCCCGAGTCGGGCTACACACTAAGAGTGTGGATTCTCTCTCTCTCTCTCTCTCTCTCTGCCTCCTCCCACTTGCAAGCTCACACCCACTCTCTCTCAAAATAAATAAATAAACTTTAAAAAAAATTAACGCTCATTCCATTCGCTATAAGGTTATTTAACTACTCTGCGCCTTGGTTGCCTCATCTACAAAATAGAAATAATAGTATTTCCCACATCATGGGCTTCTTGGGATGGAAAAGGTACTCAAAGCACTTACAACAATGTTAGCGACTAGTACTATTCTTACTGTTCTTAAAAAGGAAGAAGCTCGGAGGTTTACAGGACTAGGATGTGAACCCAGTTACTCCAAAGCAGCTATCATCTCGTTTCCTGACACTCGACCTGAAGCTGACACTTAGGGAGACTTACCTGGTTGTCGGCCTGCTTCCCAGTGCTTGAGGAAACTCCCAACGGCTCCCTTCCTCCTAGCTGCTCAACCTGTTCCAAGCACCTGCAGCTTAAGCACCCTGAGCCCCATCACCCAAACTTCACATCTGACCAAAAAGCTATTCCCCTTAATGTTCCTATTTGCCAACGTTTTCCAAAGAGGGCTTAGGGAATGCAGGGGGGGGGGGGGGGGGGGGGGGGGACGAGGAGCGGTAGGTTATAACTACCTAAAAAATTACAACAAAGGCAACCGCACCCACTTGGGTCGCACTCAGTGCCAAGCGCTATGATGGACTCTGTTACATCTGGACCACCTCTCCCAACTCATGAGGCACTTACTTTTATTATTATCTCCCCGGTAGCAATGACATACTTAGGCTTGAGAAAATAAGTCACCCAAGGTCACAGATCATTAGGGGTGAGGACAAGGGCCAGACCCAGATGTGAATTCAAAGCCAGCCCTCTTCAACCAAAAAAGAAAGTCGGCATTCTTAACCACCTAACCAAGCAAGTATAGAAAAGATAAAAAAGCCGGGGGCGGGAGGGTATCTGGCTGGCGCAGTCATTAGAGCATGCAACTCTTGATCTGAGTCGTGAGTCTGAAACCCACGTCTGGGGATAGAGATTACTTAAAAAAAAAAAAAAAAAAAGGTAAAAAGGAAAAAGGTAATAGTACTTAAAAAACTAATTATTATTTTGAAAAACGGAATGAAAATTCAATTTCCAATTAACTTTATTTTTTTAATGTTGTATTTGTTGAAGAGAGAGAGAGAGAGAGAGACAGAGTATGCGTGGAGGAGGGGCAGCGAGAGTAGGAGACACAGAATCCAAAGCAGGTTCCAGGCTCTGAGCTGTCAGCACAGAGCCCAACACAGGGCTCCAACTCACAAACGGTGAGATCAGGACCTGAGCCGAAGTCAGACACTCAACCCACTGGGCCACTCGGGCGCCTCATCTTATTTTCTGATAAATGAAAATACTGAATAAAAAACCAGCTACTGCTTCACATGGGAAGGAAGAGCACTTTAATCCTGCCCACTCCATCGCCCAGGAGCAGTCTGTGATATGGGGATGGCTCCAGTTTCTACTGCTGCAGTATTTATATTCTGTGATTTGTACAAAGAAAATAATTTCTCACGCTTCCAATAACAGCCTTGTGTTACTTATAATTGAACCTCTGTAATATTTAATCTCATCATCACACAGAGATGAGTCAACCATCTAAGAATGACTAGTCGCCAGTCACCAAACTGCAATTTCCAGCCCACTGAATGACAGTCCCACTGTGTCTAAATTCCTCCAGCATATAGTCAATTTTTAGAAATTAATTGAGTGGACGGCACAGAAATAAATCCTAACATTTATGGTCCAATTAATTCTTGACAAGTGGGCCAAAATAGTTCAATGGAGGAAAAGAGTATTTTCAAAAAATGATGTTGGAACTGGGCATGCAAATACAAAAGAATGAAGTTCGACCCCTTTCTTATGCCATACACTAAAATTAACTCAAAATGTAACCAAGACCTAAATGTATTAGTGAAAAGTATGAACCTCTTAGAAGAAAACACAGCACTAAATCTTCATGACCTTGGGGCAGGCAAAAATTTCTTAGATACAAAACCAAAAGCATAAGCAATGAGATAAAAAATAGATAAACTGAACTACATCAAGATTAAGACTACAAGTGATATTAAGAGAGTGAAAAGAAACTCCCAGAATAAGAGAAAATATCTGCAAATCACCTATCTCATAAGGAGTTGGTATCTAGAATATATGAAGACCTTTTAAAATTCAGTAACAAGCTTGAGCGGCTCAGTCGGTTAAGCATCCAACTTCGGCTCAGGTCATGATCTCATGCTTTGTGGGTTTGAGCCCCACGTCGGGCTTTGTGCTAACAACTCGGAGCCTGGAGTCTACTTCAGATTCTGTGTCTCCCTCTCTCTTTCTGCCCTTCCCTGCGCACACTCTGTCTCTTCCTCTCTCAAAAATAAACAAATAAATAAATAAATAAATAATTGATTCAGTGATTTTTAAAAAGCCCAATTTAGAAATGGTCAAAGGATCTGAACAGACACTTCGCCAAAGATATACAAACGGTTAGTAAGCACCTGAAAAGCTGTTCTACATCATGGCTCATCAGGAAAATGCAAATCAAAACCAAAATGAGATGCCACTTCACCCCCACTATGATGGCTATAGTTAAAAAAAATTTTTTTTAATTTAAAAATAAAGGACAATAATGATAGTTGGTGAGAATGTGAAGGGACATACAGGGACGCCTGGGTGGCTCAGTCGGTTGAGCATCTGACTCTTGATTTCATCTCAGGTCATGATCCCAAGGTGATGGGATCAAGCTCAGTGTGGAGCCTGTTTAAGATTCTCTCTCTCCCCCACTCCCTCTGCCCCTCTCCCTCATTTGCACACATGCTCTCTCTCTCTCTCTCTCTCTCTCTCAAAAATAAATAAACAGTAGGGGGCGTGTGAGTGGTTCAGTCGGTCAAGCATCTGACTTTGATTTCAGCTCAGGTCACGATCTCAGAGTTCATGGGTTCAAGCCCCACATCGGTCTCTGGGTATTCTCTCTCTCTCTGCCCTTCCCCTGGTCTCTCTCTCTCTCAAAATAAATTAATAAACTTAAAAAAATAAATAATAAATAAATAAACATTAAAAATGAATTCAGTATTATTTTAAAAAAAGAAACAAGGAAGTGGGGGGAAAAGGACAACCTCAAATCATAAGTTTTTTAAATTTTTTAATGTTTACTTTATTGCGGGAGGGGCAAAGCATGAGCAGGGGAGGGGCATAAAGTGAGAGAGACACAGAATCCGAAGCAGGCTCCACGCTCTGAGCTGTCAGCACAGAGTCCGATGCATGGCTTGAACTCGTGAACTGTGAGATCATGACCCGAGCCGAAGTCAGATGCTTAACCGACTGAGCCACCCAGGTACACCCGTGATTTTTTTTTAAAGTTGGATATTTCTCAACAGAAAAGTAAAAGCGCAGGCATTTCTCCAGCTCCACTTTAAGAATAAAAATGAAACTATGGGGGGTTTTTTGAGTACCTGTTAATTTAAACAGGAATAAAGTGTCCCCAAGGACAAATTCCTAGCCCTGAGAAGCTGAAATTGTTTCATGTGCTTAACTTATTGGTCAGCTATAAAATGCTTTGTAAAGTTTACATAAAGTATTTCATGGATCTTTCAACATTTAGTTTTCTTAAGAGACTGCACACTGGCAACGGATGATAATGGAGCTCCCATTTCTCCAACAATTTTCTTGTCTCACACCAAAGCAGCCCTTTCAATGCCGCCTATTAATCCACAGCCAGCTGGAGACATTTGCAAAAACTGAGTTGGCAGTTTAGCTATAATCTTGGCACCCCCTTTTATGGGTAGCATATCCTTTTTTTTTCTAGCTCTATTCACCTCAGTACACTTTAGTTATGAAAAATCTACATTTACATATGCAACCTGGGGATAATGCAAAGACACCACATATCAGTACCAGCTGTGCAGGCAAATTAACCACCTCGGATTCCTGTCTTAATGCAAAAATGGGTTAAATCTATTATGTCTAAACCCATTTCCCGTGTGTGTGTGTGTGTGTGTGTGTGTGTGTGTAACACATATACTACCTCCACCATCATCTCCTTGACAGGAAGAGGTAATAGCAAGAATGAAAATGGTGCCAGGAAACACCACTATACAACATGTTGAAATTCACACTTTTCAGTTTGCTAAAACCTAAGACTGAAAACTTTTTAAGTAACCAACACATGCTCACAATAAATTCAAACAGCGCATCAAGATAGCAAATGAAAAACAAATGCTCCCGACATCATCCCCTACCATCCAGCCTCCTGTTCTTACTTCAGCGTAGTAACCACTGTTGACAGTTTCTATATATATCTGCTATACATAACAGGATACAGTCTTCTATATATAACAGTTTCTACACATGACAATAGGTCTTTAAAACTCTCAGAAATCTTCATGCATACACAAGCACTGACTTAAATTACATATATGGCTATTCCTTTTGAACCTCTGTACATTGGGTTCATTACACACACACTTTTCTTTAATCCCTATTTATACCACATTTTAGACATCTCTCTCTCTCTCACTGCATGCACAAATTTAACTCAATTTTTCTTATGGCGACTTAACAGTCCATTGAATGGAAGACGAAAAAAAACTATTTTAATTAGTTTTCATGCTCAATGATGAATTAAGATGTTCCACGTTTACTTCCAATACAAAAAACAGTGGAATTGCTAGATCCAAGAACACAGACCTATTTAATGATGATTCAAAGTGATTGTGCTGATTTAAATATTCCTTCAGAAATGAATGAGCGTGAACCCACAAAGGTTGGTTTCTCTACCACCTTGTCAACTCTGGATATTATACTTCTTTTTTTAATGTTTGTTTATTTATTTGAGAGGGAGAATCCCAAGCAGGCTCTGTGCTGATACAGCGCGGGGCTTAATCCCAGAACAGTGAGATCATGACCTGAGCCAAAATCAAGAGTCAGATGCTTAACTGACTGAGCGTCCCAGGCGCCCCAAGGGTCTTAATACTTTTTAACTACCAATCTGATTAGTGAAAAAATGTCTCCAGTTTTAATTGTTTTTTCTTTATATTTTTTCATGTTTATGTCTTTTTGAGAGACAGAACATGAGCAGGGGATAGGCAAAGAGAGGGAGACACAGAATTCGAAGCAGGCTCCAGGCTCTGAGCTGTCAGCACAGAGCCCAACAAGAGGCTCAAACTCACGAACCGTGAGATCATGACCTGAGCTGAAGTCGCATGCTTAATTAAATGACTGAGCCACCCAGGTGCCCCAATTGTACTTTTTAATTATACATAAGACTGGGCACCTTCTCACATATTTACCAGCTATTTGCATTTTTTCCCCTGAAGTATCTATCCCTAACCTTTGTCCATTTTTCTGTTGTGTATCTTTTCCACTGATTTATAAAAACTCTTTGGCACATTGAGGAAAACTGACCTTTGTCCTATGAATCGCTTTGTTCAACTTCATTTTTTACTCAGGACAAGTTCCTAACTTTTATATAGTCCAATTCATCAATTTGTTTGTTTTTTTTTAATTTTTTTAACATTTATTTATTTTCGAGAGACATAGAGATAGAGCATGAGCAGAGGAAGGGCAGAGAGAGAGAGGGAGACACAGAATCCGAAGCAGGCTCCAGGCTCTGAGCTGTCAGCACAGAGCCTGATGTGGGGCTCGAACTCACAGACTGTGAGATCATGACCTGAGCTGAAGTCGGCCGCTTAACTGACTGAGCCACGCAGGCGCCCCATCAATTTGTTTTATGTATCTTCCATCGCAACCAGAAACACCTTAGCCATTCCAAGATTATTATTTTCAAAGTTCACTAATCTTTTCTCTTATGACTTTCTTGGACCCCTTTAATCCATTTTAATATGGTTAAATATTACAGCTACACATTATCTATTCCGATGTAAAGGGCATGGATCAAACCTCAAAAGAGGCTTATTCACAACTTACAATTTGGGTACTGTTATCCCAACAAAGACCTCCCCCCTGCGGCTCCCCCATAACAGAGAACATGTATGAACCCACATTCTGGGTCTGCTACTGTTTCAAGAGCCAAATCCTATGGAGACATTAGTGATTACATTTTACAGGTAAGTAAACCAAAGGACTGATGAAAGGCGTACCAATGGCAAGGGGCAGAGACGACATCTGAACTCCGGCTGCCCATCACAGCTGCTCAACTATCCTGCCTCCGGACTGTCAACAACAAAAAGCCTTTTTAAAAAGCACACCAGAAACAGATCTAAAATGAATTCTCCCATGATAAAGCATGCTTTAAAGAAACCTATCAAATCTAAGGTCATTTAACAGGCATTATCTAAAGCGCTAAATCTTAATATAGTACTTCTGAGTAACGTTTAAAGCAGACCACGTCCGGGCGCCTGGGTGGCTCAGTAGGTTAAGCGCCCCGCTCTTGATTTCAGCTCAGGTCATGATCTCATGGTTCATGGGTTCCAGCCTGCTGGGGATTCTCTCTCTCCACCCCTCCCCCCTCTGTCTACTTCCCCCTCCCCCAAAATAAATAAATAAACTTTAAAAAATAAGATAATTAAGTAAACCACTTCCAGGGGTGCCTGGTTGGCTCGGTGGGTAGAACATGCGACTCGAACTCAGGGTTGTGAGTTCGAGCCCCACGTTGGGTGCAGAGATTACTCAAAAACAAAATCTTTATGATAAAGTAAACACATCCGAAGTACAACCTGCCATCATTATGTCGAGATTTTATTGTATCTCCTATATGTCGAGGTGGTTCTGTGGTAGAATCATCTACTTTGCTTGTGTCCTTTTTCATTTCTATAGCTGTGCCACACTGGTGCAAGAACTCTAACCTGTTCTGACAAAAAAAAGCGAGCCCAAAACATTGAATGGTTCTTATCCGGGCAGCACCAGGACATCCTCCTGGGGCTTTGTGGGGACACAGGTCATAAAGGTGGGGACAGCGTTTTCACAAAAGCTGTCGAGTGCTACTGAGATATGAGGGTTATTAAGAATGCTATACATCAGCTCTTTATAAGAGTCCCTCAAAAGAAAGAACTGAGGCACCCAAAATACCAAGAGCACTGCCTGGGGACACACTAGTCACATCCATCCTTCCAAATGCTAAGAGGGCTCATTTAACAAGTCTACAGCCTTTTTTTTTTTTTTTAATGTTTGCTGATTTTGAGAGAGAGAATGTGTGTGTGAGACATGTAGAGACAGAGTATGACCAGGGGAAGGGCAGAAAGAGATGGAGACACAGAACCCAAAGCAGGCTCCAGGCTCCGAGCTGTCAGCACAGAGCCCGACACGGGACTCGAACTCACACACCAGGAGATCGTGACCTAAGCTGAAGTCACACACCTAACCGATCGGGCCACCCAGGTGCCCCTTCAGCCTTTTCTTTATCTCTTCTAATAACAGCCTTACAGAATAGATAAAGTGTGATCAGGAGCTCCGGACTTTATTTACAGTACTAATTTCTATTATTCTCAAAGTCTTACAAACATCGGGAAGAGGCAACGGATGGCTGATGCCAATGGGAACAAAGGAGGGGCATCTCCCAAGTAATCTGGGAATACCCTCACACTCTCCGTAATGAGGGGCAGGTGGAATGAGCATTAACTAGCCGCCTTCTCCAGCACTCCAAGCCTTGCTTTCTTTCTGCCACAGCACAGCAGGAAAAAGGCAGAGACTCAGCTCTGCTGGACCTCTTGCTTCTAAGAAAGTGCAATCCCGTGACAACCCTCATCACTCTCCTCCCCCCATCATAAGGAAATAATTTACTGCTTCATGCTTCTCAAAGCCTGCAACCAGAAGCTATTGCTGGGCACGATAATTTGCATAGAGCGGCTCATTGGTTAACCGGCTCTTTCTAAATGGCCTAATACCCCTTATTCAGCAACCTGCAACTTTCACAAACATCACTTGGTAAGAAAGCACTTCTTAAAAAATGCTTTCTGTTCAATCCCATGACCACCAGACAGAGCAGAATTTTCTGGGATGGGAAAAAACTTTTTTTTAATTTTTTAACATTTATTTATTTTTGAGAGAGAGAGAGAGACAGAGACAGACAGAGCATGAGTGGGGGAAGGGTCAGAGAGAGAGGGAGACATAGAATCCAAAGCAGGCTCCAGGCTCTGAGTTGTCAGCACAGAGCCTGATGCGGTGCTCGCAACCACAAACTGTGAGATCATGACCTGAGCTGAAGTTGGAGGCCCAACCCACGGAGCTACCCAGGTGCCCCCTGGGAAAAAAATTTAAACAATTACTTGGGAGTTTAAGAGAAGAGAGGGGATGGGACACCTGGATGGCTCAGTCGGTTAAGCAGCCAACTTCGGCTCAGGTCACGATCTCACGGTTTGTGGGTTAAAGCCCCACATCCGGCTCTGTGCTGACAGCTCAAAGCCTGGAGCCTGCTTTGGATTCTGTGTCTCCCCCTCTCTCTGCCCCTCCCCTTCTCGTGCTCTGTCTCTCTGTCTTTTCAAAATATATAAACATTAAAGAGAAGAGAGGAGAGGAAAGGTGTACGCTGATTTTATTATAGCAAAACATAGTGTAAAAAACCATTATGGGGTATCAACCATTAAGATTATGTTTAAAATCTATAGCTCTGTGCCCTTTGTTGAACAGCTCTGCAAAGACTGCAGATGTCTTCAGAAAAAACAAAAACAAAAACAAAACAAAACAAAACATCCACCCATTCACCGTCCTGTCCTTTATGAAGCGTGAACTCTGTACGAGCACTGAGCATGGCAGAGGCCAGGGGAGCGAGGTGGGAACCCCCCGTGTACTGATTTGCTGTTAGTCTTGGAAGAAGAGGCCCCGAGCTCTGGGGTCCTGTGTACTCTTCGGTAACATGTCACTCCCCTACGGGTCCTTCCCAGCTCCAGAAGACAACTATGACTTCCCAGATTGGCACGGGCCATAAGCCATCTGAAAACGGTAACCCACGACCAGGAGTGGCAGCTATCACTCCCGTCGGAAAGTCAATGGTGAGACTTTAGGTGGCTTGCCGCCAACCAAAGATTTCCCAAGATGGTTCTAATTTCAAACTGCCTAACCATTATCCTTAAAAACTATTTGAGTGTACTAAAAGTTCCAAATATTTTGGCTTCCAACTGAAATTTCCCATACCCAGAGGCCCTTTGTCAGCATGTCCCAATTTTCAGTATATGGTTTGAATGGACGCTGGGGATTCCCATAAGCAGCAGCATCAACACAGCTGTGGTCCTCTTCCAGCCCAGGAGCTGCACCCGTGCCCACCTTCAGCCCTGCCCGCCTATCTTCCGACGACTATTCAAAACTACTGCCTCCTCCGCCAAGATCCCAGCCAGTGGGTCATTTCAGTCTTGGGAGGCTCACAGGAAGAATTAAACCAGAGCTCCCTAAAATGAAGGAGAGCTGCTTCCAAAGATAGGAAGTTCCTGTCTCTGGAGTTATTTGCTTATTATAGTACAAGAAGTCCGAGCACAATTGGGTAGGAGGAGTGGAAGACCCTTCTAGCCACTTCCAGCACCAACTTCCTGGGAGTTAGTCCAAGGGGGGACCAACTTCCCCCTCACAGAGCTAACAGGACCATGAATTGGTTGGTCAGCCTTAGTGAGCGAAGTCTCCAATGCCTGGGGCATCCAAGCTACATTTGTTCCAACAGGATTGACACTAAAGGACTATAGGGGCGCCTGGGTGGCTCAGTCGGTTGAGCGCCAGACTTCGGCTCAGGTCATGATCTCGCAGTTAGTGGGTTCCAAGCCCCATTGCACTGACAGTGCAGAGCCTGCTTGGGATTCTCTCTCTCGAAATAAATATACAAACTTTAAAATAATTCTTTTCTTTCTAGTAAGTGTCTCCACACAGTTAAGTCACTTTTCCACAACTGTCTCTCTTTGTTCAACCTAATATAAAAGCGAGCACGTTCTGCCATTTCTTTAGGTCTTCGTTTCCTTCGGAAGGCTCCCAAACCACATAAAACTTATATTAAATAAATGTGTATGGCTCTCTCTTGTTAATCTGTCTGTGTCAGCCAGAGATGCTAGGAAGGTCAAAGAAAACTTTCTCCTCCCCTGCCATGCTAGGGAGCAACGTGAACATTGCGGGACGTAATTTTGCCTGTGGGAGACACTCACCGAAGGCAGAAAACTGGGCTCAGCTGAACAGAGCTGCAAAGGAACACATGAATGCACACCTTGGTTCAACCAGCACTTAAGAAACTTCCAAAGCACATGTGGTGTTACGCCGTTCCATCCAATTCCAGATAACCCTCCTTCCACGACTTCACAGGAACTCACAAGCTGCAACTCTTTCGACACCCACACCCGCTTCCACAAATTTCCATCTTTTTGAAATCAAGTACCAAACTTTTCATAGTTTTTATGTATTTCTTCTTAACCACTTAACATTTGTAAAACTGTAATACCATTTTAAATAGTCTGCCACTTTGTTTTGTTCTGTTTTTAGAAAGAGAAAGAGAGCATGCAGGGTGGGGGTGAGACAAGGATGCAGGGAGGGAGAGAGAAAGAGAGAAAGAGAATCCCAAGCAGGATGCATGCTCGGTGCAGAGCTCCATACGGGGCTTGATGTCATGACTCTGGAATCATGACCTGAGGCAAAAGCAAGAGTCAGATGGTCAACCAACTGAGCCACCCAGGGGCCCCCATTTTTCCCTTAATGTCTGTGGTTTTTATTGTGCCATTTTGCATACTGTGGATTTTTAGTAACGCATATTCACATTGTATGACAAGAGGACTGTTTCCAAGGCTCTAGCCTAAAGAGGCAGGGGCGAAGAGAAAGACAACATAAGACTTATTTACAATAATTGTGTGTGCATGTTGTTGTTGTTGTTGTTTTTAAGAAATACAATAGCGGTGCCTGACTGGCTCAGTTGGTGGAGCATGTGACCCTTCATCTTGGGGTTGTAAGTTTGAGCCCCACGTTGGGGGCAGAGATTACATTAAAAAGTCTTAAAAATAAATAAATAAATTAAAAAAAAAGAAATACACTATATGTCTAATAAAAGGAAAATAATGAAATAAATGTTGATATGATTAAGTGTGATACACCAATTACAATGTTTACTTTTAAGAATTTTCACAATACGTTGGGGCGCCTGGGTGGCTCCGTAGGTTAACAGACTGACTTCAGCTCAAGTCATGATCTAGCAGTTCATGGGTTCGAGCCCCACATTGGTCTGTTTGCTGTCAGTGCAGAGCCTGCCTGGGATCCTGTCTCCCTCTCTCTGCCACTCGCCCACTTGTTCCCTCTCTCTCTCAAAAAGAAAGGAACATTTAAAAAAAAAGAATTCCCACAGTCTGTAAAAAGAATTCTTATGTAAAAAATGTTCACAATGTCATATGACAACAAGTTAGGATATAAAATAGTACAACACACAGTGGCACATGGGTGGTTCTATCAGTTGAGCATCCAACTCCTGATTTCAGCTTTCAGCTCAGATGATGATCCCAGGGTCATGGTCAAGCCCAAAGTCGAGCTCTGAGCTGAGCCTGGAGCCTGCTTGAGATTTTCTCTCCCTTTCTCTCTCTCTCTCTCTCTCCTTTTGCTCCCAAACCCCACTCATGCACTATAAATAAATAAATAAATAAATAAATAAATAAATAAATAAATAAATAAATAGGGGCCACAGGGTGGTTCAGTCGGTTAAGCATCTGACTTCAGCTCAGGTCATGATCTCCCAGTTCGTGGGTTCAAGCCCCGCATTGGGCTCTGTGCTGACAGCTCAGAGCCTGGAGCCTCCTTCGGATTCTGTGTCTCTCTCTCTTTCTGCCCCTCCCTCACTCGTGCTCTGTTTCTCTCTCTCTCTCTCTCTCTCTCTCTCTCTCTGTCAAAAATAAACATTTAAAAAAAAGAAAAAGAAAATAAATAAATAAATAAAATGAAAACCGAATAAATAAACTACAAACAGTTGGTCTAATTTACTGCAGTTTTTAAAGTTTATTTATGTACTGATTGATTGATTGATCGATTTAACGAGAGAGCAGCCGGGGAGGGACAGAGAGAGAGGGAGACAATCCCAAGCTGACTCCACACTGTCAGCATGGAGGCTGACACAGCTAATCTCATAAACCATGAGTTCATGACCTGAGCCAAGATCAGGAGTTGGATGCTTAACCAGAGCCACCCAAGCACCCCTAATTTACTGTACTTTAATATTAGAATGAAATAAAACAAAATACTAACTGCGTTTGTTTTCTCTGGGATTATAAATGATATTTACTTTCTTCTTTATACTATTCTGTGTTTCCAAGATTTTCTCTGATAATTATATATTATTTTTATAAAGCAGAAATACAGTTTTAAAATTTTATGAATGTTACTTAATTCATCATTTGCTATAAAGATTTGGTCAGTGTCTAGTAAACTGACCCACCTATAATGGATTCCATCACTAATGGTAAAATTCTGACTTATACCCCTTCTTCAAGATACTACAATAACATAATATTTACAACATTTTAAGAAATAAAAAGTCAATAGAGGAGGATAGACTACTTAAAATATTAATGAATGTTCCCCTCCTCACAAAAAAAAGATAAAAAACTAAGAACAGAAGGGAAAATGAAAATGGCCAATGATACATAGCCTCAGGTTCAAACGTGAGTAATTTACATTAAACATAAATGATCTAAACATCCAATTAAAAGCCAGAGATTGTCAGACTGGATCAAAAAGCAAGTCCCAACTACATGTTGCTAATAAGAGACACACTTTTGAATATAGTAAAACCATGGATTGTAACTTGTTCTGCGAGTGTTCTGCAAAACTACCAACCATTTCTAATAAATTTTTTTTTATTTTTTTTTTAATGTTTATTCATTTTTGAGAGCCAGAGAAACAGAGCTTGAGCAGGGGAAGGGCAGAGAGAGAGGAAGACACAGAATCCGAAGCAGGATCCAGGTTCTGAACCGTCCGCACAGAGCCCGACGCGGGGCTCGAACTCACAGACCGCAAGATCATGACCTGAGCCGAAGTCGGCCGCCCAACCGACTGAGCCACCCAGGCGCCCCTATTTCTAATAAATTTTAACTTTAAGAAACAAGCGATGTCTTGCAACACATCGATTAGTGTGTGACGCCAAATGTCACATAATCACAACTCTGCCAATGGTTCTTGAAATTCGCTTTGATATACAAGTGCTTTGTTACAAGCATGCTTCCAGAATGAATTATGCTCATAAACCAAGGTTTTACTGTATAAGACACAAATTGGTTGATGGGGTGCCTCGCTGGCTCAGTGGGTGAAGCATACAAGTCTTCATCTCTGGGTCATGAGTTCAAGGGCCACACTGGGTATAGAGCTTACTTGAAAACAAACAAACAAACAAACAAACAAAAGCAGCTAAAATGGAGTGAAAGTTAAAAGGGTGGTATAACCATTGGACAAAGATTTGAAGATAAAGAACATTACCAGAGATAAAACGGATCATTTTATAAGAGCATCAATTCATTAAGGAAACAACAATTATAAATGTGCGTACATCTAATAGAGCCTCAAAAATACATTAAATAAAAAATGACGGAATGGAAGAGACAAAAAACACAATCATATTTGGAAAACACCCTTCTCCCAGTAATTGATGGAATTAGATGATCCCCACCACTCCACCAAAAAATTAGTAACTGAGAAGATTTAAGCAACACCACCAATCAACTTGAACACTATATGCAATAACTGTAGAATATGTTCTTTTTAAGGGCACATGGAAATTCACCATCATAGATCATATTCTAGACAATAGCTTTAAAAGGAATTAATATGTACAGAATATGTTCTTTGATTACTACAAAAGTAAATTAGACGGGCCCCTTGGGTGGCTCAGTTGGTTGAGCATCCATTTTCGGTTCAGATCATGATCCCACGGTTGGTGAGCTCAAGCCCCATGTCTGGCTCTGTGCTGACAGCTCAGAGCCTGAAGCCTGCTTCAAATTCAGTGTCTCCCTCTCTCTGCCCTCCCCTGCTCATGCTCTGTCTCTTTCATTCTCAAAAATAAACATAAAAAATCTTTTTTAAAAAAGGAAATTAGAAATCAGTAGCAAAACTATTCCTGAAATATCCTCTAATATTTGGAAAATAAAACAGACCTGTAAATAACCCACAGGTCAAGAATAAATTACAAGAGAAGTTAGAAAATACTTTAAACAGAATAATGAAAACACAAAATATCAAAATTGTAGGGTGTAAATTATGGGTTTAAAATTTTTTTGAATTTTATTTATTTTTGAGAGAGAGTGAGTTCAAGTGAGGGAGGAGCAGAGAGAGAGAGAGAGAGAGAGAGAGAGGGAAACAAAATCTGAAGCAAGCTCCAGGCTTCAAGCTGACATCACAGAGCTGACACGGGGCTGGAACCCATGAACCGCAAGATCATGACCTGAGCCAAAGTTGGATGCTTCACTGACTGAGCCACCCAGGCGCCCCCAAGTTATGGCTTTAAATACTTATTTACAAGAAAAATAAAAGCCTTAAAATAATGGTCTACACTTGTGCCTTAAAAGAATCAATAAAAGGGCAGATTAAACTCCCGGTCACTAATAAGATGGAAATAAAGAGTAGTGGTCAATACAATAGAAAACTAGCAAAAACAAAACTGGCAATAAAAAAATTGTTTCTTTCATAAGTTTAATACTAAAATTAATAAACTCTTGTGGAGTCATTTAAAAAAAAAGGAACAGAAATTGCTAGTATCAGGAATGACTGAGGGAACATGTATTAACCGCACTGTTAGTTATATCAAGATTAAAATATTTTAAGTAACAGAGATCTACAAATAGAAAGGACTCGCACTAAGAAAATCCATTGCATCAGGGCGCCTGGGTGGCTCCGTCTGTTGAGCATTCAACTTCAGCTCAGGTCATGATCTCAAAGGTTGTGAGACATGCCTGTCTGTGCTGACAGCTTCAGAGCCTGGAGCTGGCTTCAGATTCTGTCTCCCTCTCTCTCTGACCCACCCCCACGTGTGCTCTGTCTCTCAAAAATGAATAAACGTTAAAAAAAATTTTAAATAATAAATAAAATAAAAATAATAAGAGGAAAGTTCATTGCATTAACCCCAGTAAAGACTAGAAAAATCAGGCAGGGGATGACAAGATTAGAACTCTACTTTAGGAGAAAGATCGACCTGCTGGTGGTGTGAAAAAACGATCATGCAGTGAAGGAGCAAGAGGGAGAAAAGTCAGTTTACACGACATACATTTCCGTCTTTCTGCCTCTAAGTCAACCCCCTCAACACTCTGGCCTGACTTCTGAGGTGGTTGTTTCCCCTTTGGTCAAGTAGTGACGGGCAGGAAGTAAAGTGCTCACTAGGGTAGAGCTTATTATACAGTCCCTCACACCGTGTACTCTCCACACAAACTGTCTCACTCAGCCTCCATTTCTACTTCCTACCATGGGTCTGGAGAATCCGGAAAGTGAACCCACATTTTTCAGACTCTTTTGCTGTTAGCGGCCCAAAAACTTGTAACACACAGTAATTGGAAGGAAAACAAAATGGCGGCCACCCTCTTGCTGTGATGTCTGCTGCCAAGGAAGGTCCTGGGACAGGACAGACAGTTGCATCAGTTAGACTCAGGGGTACTGTGTTAAGCCACCAGCTTCATGTGTGTCAAGGGGCAGTAATGGTGGTGGCAGTGGTTTAGGCTTCCAGATTTCTGGATTACAGCTATAGTACTATGCTCTCAAATCCAAGAGTTTAAAGGATGATCCCTGACTCTTGCTCCTCTCGTTCTTTCATTTCTTAAACAGCTATTTCCCCACATTAAATCCCCTTCTGGGGGCGTCTTGGTGGCTCAGTCGGTTAAGCTTCCAGATTTCAGCCCAGGTCATGATGTCACAGTTCATGAGTTCAAATCCCATGACAGGCTCTGCATTAGCCTGCTTGGGATTCTTTCCCTGCCCCTCCCTGCCCTCAAAATAAACAAATAAACTTTCAAAAAAATATCTCCTAGGGGCACCTGGGTGGCTCAGCCAGTTGAGCGTCCAACTTGGGCTCAGGTCATGAACTCACGGTTTGTGAGTTCGAGCCCCACATCGGGCTCCATGCTGACAGCTCGGAGCCTGGAGTCTGCTTCAGATTCTGTGTCTCCCTCTCTCTCTGTCCCTTTCCTGCTTGTGTTCTGTCTCTCTCTCTCTCTCTCAAAAATAAAATAAAACATTGGAAAAAAAGAAAAATGAATCCAACTCTCAATTTCAGCTTAGGTCATGATCTCACCTTTCGTGAGATCAAGACCTACAGGGGGCTCTGCACTAACAACACGGGAGCCTGCTTGGAATTCTTTCTCTCCACCGCCACCCCTCTCTCTAAATAGATAAACAAACTTTAAAAAAATAAAATATCTTTTAAAAAACTAAACATTAAAAAATTATAAGGGGACATTTTAAAAGGCAAAAGATTTATACGATCTGAAGAGAAACAAGAGTATAAGGGGATATTTTAAAAAGACATCTGGGGGTGCCTGGGTGGCTCAGTCGGTTAAGCCGCTGACTCTTAATTTTGGCTCAAGTCATGAGCTCATGATTTGTGAGTTTGGGCCCCATATCGGGCTCTGCGCTGACACTGCGGAATCTGCTTAGGAATCTGTCTCCCTTTCTCTCTAACTTCCCCCAACTTGCTCTCAATCTCTCTCTGAAAATAAATAACAACAAACTTAAAAAAATAAATAAAAACACATCGAAACTTCAGATGGGGAATTAAAGGCGATGCCTTTTAAAGTCTTCCAGGGGAGCCTGAGTGGTTCAGTCTAGCACTGACTCTTGATTTCAGCTTGGGTCGTGATCTCACTTTGTGGGTTCGAGCCCTGCGTCGGGCTCCACACTGAACGAAATTTTCCTAAGAATAAAATCCAAATGGACCAAACAAATTTAAAACACAAAAATAAGGGGAGGAGGAGGAAGAAAAAAATCAAGGGGATGGAGGGTACCTCCAGGCTAAATTTTGACAGGTTACAGAACTGAGAGTACGTGAACTTCAGCATCTTGCAATATGGAAACAGGAAATATCCGAGTCTCTTCACAACTCATACCGAGGTCCATCCCCAACTCTGTGCAGGTTGTAACCTGCTCCTCCTTCACAATGGCAATCTGGTCAGATACCTCTCTAAAATCAACCACAGGACCAGGACGGAGTCACTGACATCAAGCCAATAACCAATCTAGGGCTTAATACCTAACCTAATTGCAGTTTCAACCCCTCCTTGAAAGGTAGTCCTCCCTACGCCCCGCCCCACTCAAGAAACACAGTCTTAACCAGTCAGGAATTCTGCAGTCAGCACCAATGAGGTCACCGGCCCTACAGCCCTCTCTATCCCCCACTCAAAGGAATATGAGGAAATCTACACGCTAAGACCTCCTGTTATTCCTCCTAAGGGAGAGTGACTGTGCTGAAACAATTCTTTTCTTTTCTTTTGCTAGTTACTTCCTTGTTCCACTCTCCTTTCTACAAAAATCTTACAGTTTATAAGTCTTGAAGTTCCTTTCTATTTGCTAGATGGGATGTTGCCCGATTCATGAATTGTTGGGGGTTTTTTTCCTCAAATTTTTTTTATCTTTAAGTATTCCCTACACCCAATGTGGAGCTTGAACCCACAACCCCGAGATCAAGAGTTGCACGCTCCACTGAGTGAGCCAGCCAGGCATCTGATTCCTGAATCGTCAAGGCCAATTAGATCTTCACATTTACTCAACCGAAATTTGTTTTTTTAACACCCAAACGACACTTCACTGAAACCCTGCATCCCTCACTAGTTACTCAGCTCCCCTTCATTGCCAAAGGTCTTAAAAGATCATAACCTCCCCCCCTGGCTTTAATTCCTTAGCTCCCCAGTGCTCTCCAACCCACAGTGCCATGGCTTCTGCTCCCTGGAAACCCAGGCTGCCAAAAACCCCAGGAATCTTGGTCTCCCCTTTATTAACTTCTAGGGTATAGGGTGTTGTCTGACAAAACCAAAGCTTCTCCCCCCCCCAAACCCCCAAGTTCTTTCCTCTCCAAGCAGGTTGAAACCTCCATCACTTTATTTTCTTTCTGTTTGCTAGAGGAATGTCTGCCTTCTAATGTTTTGGATTGTTTTTTTGTTTGTTTTAGATTTTTTTTTTTTTTAAGTAATCTCTACACCCAACATGGGACTGGAACTCACATCCTCGCGATCAAGAGTTGCTTGTTGCATTCACTGAGGCAGCCAGGTGCCTGAGAATGTCTGCCTTTTAAATAGAGAGGTCTCCATTGTTGGTCTTTCTCTTCTCTTTACATTAGGTTTTTCTGAGGTCCTAAGCTTCCTTTGAGAAGCTGAGAAATGCTAGGAACCCTCTTCTAGGAAAAGTATTCAGAAAAACTGTGACTGCAGGAAACCACTAGAGCCCATTCCTGAGGACCCAATTCCCCACATGCTCTCATAGGTTGGCTCATTTACTCCTAGGGAAGTGTCTCCCCCAGTGGACCCGATGCTTCCTCCCTTTTCACAGGCAAAAAAGGTCCAGAGCTGAGAAACACAAACCTCAAGTAGGTCTTTGAAGACGGTCTGCCCCAGGAGAGATTTTATACTGAGAAAAGCCAGTGTCAATTCACTAGTTGCTCCCAAGCATGAAAGTAGGCTGAGTTATTGCCTTGGACTGATATTATGCTAGGTACCCAGTGAATATTTATCAATTGACATGTAGCTTTAAGAATTATAAGTTGTTTTTTTTTTAAACAGTAAAGAGTGTCGTTAGGAATGTTAAAAAGAAAACCACAGGCCCCAAAATGGTGTCACTTAGGTTAACCTAAAATGGAGTTTCAATCCTTGAAAACGTAACTGTTAACCAGTCAACATGGAATTTCCTGGTCAGCACTATGAGGTTTACTGAAAGACCCCTCCCCCTTCTGCTCCCCTTAGGAAGGCAACCTTGCCTAAAACAATGGATTCTGTACCAATAATTTCCGTTTTCCCTCTCTCTCCAAGCTTTGAAAAAGGCTTCCTTTTCTGTAGACTTCTGGAGCTCCCCTCTACTTACTAGATGGAATGCTGCCCAATTCGTGAATCGATTAGTAAAGCCAATTACGTCTTTAAAATTTAGTCGGTTGAATTTTTTGTTATTTAACAGGAATAATGCTACCAAAGCGAAGAAAATTCGTGGTCATAAAGAATCCTATTACAGAGAACATTTTCATTACTATGGTTACAAAATACTGCCATTGTTTCTGAGAACACCACTGGAGGAGTTCAATGAGCAGGGAGTCAACAACAAAAGACTGAATTCTTCCCTAATTTGGGTGAACTACACACACTAAGGATCCCAGTGTTAGGAGATACAGCCCTCTGTGAAATTACTGAGATACAACGCAAGAACAAAAAGCTGGAAAATATATCCTATGAAGACCTCCTGGGCTTGATTTCAAGGTATAGCTGGCCAGTTTATAAAAAATGATACTTAAATAAAAAGAAGTCTGATTTTCCAGTTCTCCTAGTTATCTTTGCATAAATAAGATTTAAAGGGTTGTGTGTATGTGTTTTTCCTACTTTTGTTTCAACTAACAGTTTTGATGAAGGGGAAAAATGCTGTTTAATCACTGTATACTGCAACCTTACTCCAAACCCGCAAGTGGTTTCAAAATCTATTCTGCGATAAAAACCTACTCTAACTTTTTCCATAACAGCTGCTTTCCTTAAACATCAGCTCAACTTTAATCTTACAAGGCAAACTAGAGAAGAAACGCCAAAGTAAAATCCTGTTTCCTTTAAAATTCAAACAGATGTTTTATGTAATCAAACCAATCCACTATTTGAATTTCTTTATGCACACACTACACTGATTCCCAAATTATGTTCTAAAATCTTGCACAAGTTCACTTTCAACTACTTGGAAAACCTGACCGTTTAAGTCAGTGGTTTAAGATTAGTAACTGGATTAATATTGCTCTCAAGATCCAATCTCAACCCTAAATTCAACTGACAACCTCAACATGTAATGAAACTTCACTAGACACACAGAACACAGAATCTTTATTAAAAAGTGTTAAAAAGAAAACCACTGTCCCAAAATGGTGCCATTTAGGTTAAGACCCCAAGTCAGTAAACCAAGACCTAGTATCTAATCTAAGTACAGTTTCAACCCTTCAAATATGTCATCTTAACCAGCTGGCATGAGAACTTCCTGGTCAGCACTGGGAAACTTACTGATACATCCATTCCCCTCCCCTTAAGAGGGTGACCTTGGCTAAAACAATGGATTCTTTGCTAATAATTTCCTTTTTTCCACGCCTCTCTACTTTAAAAAACCGTCCTTTCTAGTAGTTCTGTGATGCGCCCCTCTACTTGTTAGATGGAATACGCTTGATTCATGAGACAATTAATAAAGCCAATTAGATCTTTAGAACTTACTCAGTTGAATTTTTTAAATGATTTTTCTTAAGTTTATTTATTTTTTGAGAGAGGGAGGAGGGACGGGGGGGTGGCGGGGAGACAGAGGATCCGAAGCAGGATCTGCACTGACAGCGAAGAGCCCAATATGGGGCTCCATGCAACTTTCCAACAGTGAGATGACAACCCAAGCCGAAGCTGGACACTTAACCAACTCGGCCGCCCAGGTGCCCCAAATTTTTTTAATTTAAAGATAGTTATAATTACAGGTACTGAAAACAACTCAAAAGATAAAACGGAATTGTGTCCAGTGGCTAGTTCTGCAGACATATCACCTTATATGAGGACTTCCTTTTTAATGTCAAATTATCATAGTTGAACTGGGCACAATGTACTCTGAAATGTAAGTAAACGACGCCATTCTTTCGGTTCTACCCTTGCAGTTCACATTAAAACCCCTGGGACATGGAAGGGTAAGCTTCCAAGGCTCATAGCTGACTCACTCCCAGATCCTGAAGAGCTGTGGGAAACCCACAGGTGACATTTATACAGAAAACTAGACAGAAGCAAACAATGGAGAAGAGATTATCTCGTTACAGTCCGAGGCTGCCTTCTGCTCCCTACAGGTCGGCCCTCTTCAGGCCTCCCGGCCAAGGCGTCCCACTTAGACTCCCAGCCAAGCATCCCACGCAGCCCAAAGCTATTTGGCAGCTTGCCCAGGTCAGCTGTGAAGCCGCCCAAGAAAACAAATCTGAGTGATCAAACCTCACGCTAACTCTCTAACCAACACGGCCACCCTCACTCTCTTTACTGCTGAAAATAAGTGACAGACTGATAACAACCTGAACTTGGCTAACTCTACATCTCCGAACGCTCTGTCTGTATCAGCTCACCAGTGAGCTGTATTAGCCAAGAGTTCAACATCAGCCAATCCCCTTGTCCCACCCTTCCTCGGTGTGGGAGAGCAGCTATGTGGGCACTTTACCGTGTTCTGTGTTTTTCAAAAATGAACAGAAAAATAAAAGTGCCGATACTGGTGACGACAGACTCAAACTTAATGTAACTGAAACAGAGATGGGCACCTTCATACAGCAGGAGAACAATGACTCAAACACCATCCACGTAGATAGTATCTATAAAAATCTCTCTATATAAATGTAAAGAAAAAGATCAATTTAAAGAGAACGTTAAAAATGACTGAAATAAATCGTCGATGATGACATTGAAAGGGGGTAATTCAAGATTTCCTTCATTATTTTTGGTCTTTTAGAAACAGAAAAACACACAAACCTATTAACACATACGCTTATGAACCAACTTCCACTCATCCAACTTTACTTAACACCTCCAGAGAATTCATCATGTTTGAAAGCAAAAGACTGCCTACACCTGAATGTTAGCCCAGGAAACACGAAGGGTTGCAAAGGAGACCTTAGTGCCTGTTAAAAACTTCCCAGACCAGGGGGGGCATCTGGCTAGCTCAGTCTGTAGAGCATTCAATCAGGGTTGTGAGTTTGATATCAGGGTTGTGAGTTTGAGCCCCACCTTGGGAGTAGAGATTACTTTTAAAAAAAATAAAGAAGGGATGCCCGGGTGGCTCAGTTGGTTAAGCATCTGACTCGATTTCAGCTCAGTTCATGATCTCACAGTTCATGAGACTGAGCCCTGGGTAGGGCTCTGTGCCGACAACAAGGAGCCTGCTTGGGATTCTCTCTCTCTCTCTCTCTGCCCCTTCCCTGCTCAGGCATGCTCCCTCTCAAAATAAATAAATATTTTTCGGAAATAAATAAATAAACAGAAACCAAACTTCCCCAATCTCCCAATAACTCCACAGAGAGTGGGACCAAATACAGCACAGCGCCTACAGCGTAACCTTAATTTTGCAAAGTAAAATCATATATACTAAATACAGGTGGCTGTACCATATCAGAATATGGTTCTCTGGGTGATATGTATAATGTTTTTCCCCTTGTGTCTCACAAATACCCCAAATAGTTCAAAACCACATCGGTCATGAACAGAATGCACTTTTGTGTCTGGATCCCTTCTAAGGGTCAAAGCATCGTGTGATCTAACGAGGGACTGACATTTCCAATCGCTGTCAACAAAGAGCGTGGGGAGAGTTTTGCATCCAAAGGCACTCAACAGGGGGGTCACCTAGCTCCTGATAGATCCTCTGTCTAGGGGGAGAGAGGAAACTCATCCATGTAGAAACCAGGAAACAATTCCTGTGTGTCAGATGACCGAGTACAACTAGGTGGTGTGGACAAACCTAAGTGCACATTCAGAGAGGACTCTCAAAGCACGGGGAAGATCGTTACTAAGGAAATGCTTCTTGAGCTTATTAACTTCTTGTGGAAGTCTTCATGGCCTCTGCATATGTGTGTGCGTGTGCACGCGCACGTGTGTTCAGCTACGATCTGGAGGTGACTGGATGCTCCCACAAAGAAGACCCATTCCAGTTCACACTTCCTCAGAGGCCACAGTCTAAAAGTCTCCTGGGTGGGCTTTGGTCACCTCTACCGCCGAGAAACCCAGGTTTTGTTAACCACTGTAATAGTGAGGAAGGGGGGAAATTACAAGAAATCTCGACACAAAGCCACTCTTCACAAACTCTCGCATGAAGGGACTTGACCAAACCCTGACACGGCCTCTGGCAGTCTAGGGCTGCATCCCCGGAATGACCCAGCTCCCTTTTGCCCTTCAGTTCTAGTCTGGAAAAGCTCAGGGCTGTCAAAGGAAATGGACTGTTCTGGCCGGCACCTGCGACAGGCCCCAGGCTCCCTTTCTTAGAGCATTTACCAAAGAGGGCTTACAACTGCTCCCCCTTCCTGTCGCTTTGAGAGGTATCTGTATTTCCTACAGTTCCACATGCCATTCCTTGCAAATGGAATTATCAGGAAGAGCAGGGGTTGTCTCCTCAGTCTCAGGAGGACAATCTTAGCTTGCCACCACCTGACACAGCTGTCCCAATCACAAGTACACTAACCAAATCCTGTCATGTTTCACTTCCCTGACTCTACTGGGCCTCGCTCACCCACTCCTCCCAACTCCCTCATTCCCCTTTAAACCTTTAAAACTCAGCGCAAGGGAGCCTGGGTGGCTTAATTGGTAATCGATTCATTGGCTGACTCTTGATGGTTCCTGAGTTCCAGCCCCACATCAGGCTCCATGCTGACCGTGCAAAGCCTGCTTAGGACTCTCTGCCCCTCCCATGCATGCTCTCTCTTTCCCTCTCTCAAAATAGGTAAAATAAACTTTAAAAAATAAATAAAGATAAATAAAACTCCCTGCAAATTGGAATAGAGCTCAGCTCTTTCCCCTACTGTCAGTGGTCTCTGAATAAAATGTTTCCACTGCTTTACCGTCTAGCTTTATCTATCTTTGAAATGGATAGTTCTTGGTGGCATTCATGACTTTGTTAACAAACAACAGACATTAGAAATGGGCTTTCCTTGGGGCACCTGGGTGGCTCAGTTGGTTAAGCGGCCGACTTCGGCTCAGGTCATGATCGCACAGTCTGTGAGTTCGAGCCCCGAGTCTGGCTCTGTGCTGATGGCTCAGAGCCTGAAGCCTGCTTCAGAGTCTGTGTCTCCCTCTCTCTCTGCCCTTCCCCTGCTCACGCTCTGTCTCTATGTCTCTCAAAAATAAATAAACGTTAAAAAAATTAAAAAAAAAAAAAAAGGAGTGGGCTTTCCTTGGGGAAAATCTCAGTGATTAATTTCATCTGGCTAGAAATACCCTAGTCAAGGTACTTCCGACCCTTACACGAACTGGCTCCACCACCACTCGATACAGCGAATCTGCACCCTGGCAATGGCACCGTGGCCTTGATCCATCCATGCGGTCCTGCGGTTTGGCAGTCTTGGTAAGGTTCTGCCTACCAGAATATTGCTGCATCCGTCTCGGGTGAACATGCAAGTTACATGCTGGTGCACTAAAAAGGGCAAAGAGCTGGAATTTCGTGAAACACCATATCAGGCTGCATGGCTCGTTCCATACCTGCCTGCCAATAATGTCTGCGTTTGCGGCAAAATTTGGTCTGGAAGAAGCTAGACCTCATCCACCCACAATGACTGGCAACTAGCAATATCTATCAAAACAGCCCAATAGCTGCGTATTCAAAACTGCCTTAGGTCCATTATACGCAACAATAATGAGCAACAGTTACTCATTATTTGTACAGAGTAAGGATAATGAAGAATGGCAGTCTTGTAGTTAAGAGCCCCAACTTGAGCCAGGTGGACCAGTGTTCAAGGTCTGGCTCCACCACCATGTAACATCAGTCAAGTTAACTTTTTATTTCTCTGTACTGCAGCTGCCTCCCCTGCAAAAGGAGGTCAATTAGAACATTAATTGACTATTAAGATTGTTGTGAAAAATGTATGATATGATATAGGCAAAAACAGGTAGCACACTGTAGACATGAAATAAACATTTCAGCTATTGCTTTCACTATCATTAACGTTTATACTTGCCTGGAGTGAAGCTTTATTCTCAAATTGCCTTGAAAGCATTGTCTAGATTTTTCTTTTTTTTTTTTAATTAAAAAAAATTTTTTTAATGTTTTATTTTTGTTTTTGAGAGAGAGAGAGCGAGAAAGAGCATATGCATGCGCGTGCGCACACACACACACACACAGCCCCGCACAGGCAGGGGAGGGGCAGAGAGACGGGAACAGAGGACCCAAGCAGGCTCTGCACTGACAGCAGAGGGCCCAACATGGGGCTCAAAACTCAAGAATCACAAGATCATGAGAGTGACGCACCCACACAACTCGGATCTTTCACTTAAACGTCTCATTTCACCTGACAGTGTATACTGTCATTTTCTATAGCAAGCTTCCCCCACACTTCCACCCCTAACTAGCCCTTAAGTTCCAGGAGAGCAGGGAAACTCTTAGTTCGTCATCCAGTCCTCAGGGACCTACCACCACAGTGCCGGGTACCCGGAAAGTGTTAACTGACCACTCTCTCCTGTAATCTCTCCTTCCATTAGCACCCATTAGCAACAGCATAAGCAAAACCTAAGTGTATAGCAGAGTCAGGGCAAAAATGAGACGACCTAGAGACTGGCAAGGTGCAGGTGGATACTGGCCGCTAACAAACCAAGAGTTTTGGGGTTCTTTACTCTGTGCTAAACCATGTACTTAGAGATTTTATGTCTAGATCACATACAGTCCTCATAATAACCCCAGGAAGTATTATCACACCCATTCCACGGTTGAGAAAAACTGAGGTTAATAGAGGGTAGGTAACACATGCACATTCGCACCGGCCCTTGTTGTCCAGATTTCCCAATTCAAACCCAGACTTGAACCCATGGCCCAGGCTCTTTTCTGAGTTACATATTGTTTCTGATGGTTCTCGGTTAAAGTCCCCAAAATTTCTATGTCCAACCTCAAACTTCTCCCAATTTAAACATCTAACTGGTGACTCGCCATTTCCATTTAATTTAGAATTGGCATCTCGGGGCTCCTGGGTGGCTCAGTCATTTAAGTGTCGGACTTCGGCTCAGGTCCTGATCTCATGGTTCATGAGATCGAGCCCCACACCAGGCTCTGGGCTGACGGTCCAAACACTGCTTCGGATTCTCTCTCTGCCTCTGCCCTTCCCCTGCTCATATGCACGCACTTGCTCGCTCGCTCTCTCTCATTCTCCAAAATAAATAAATAAACAAACAAACATCTATAATAGGTATCTCAAATGTAACAAAGCCAAAAGAAAACTACGGGTTTTCCTTCCCAAATGTCCTCCTTCCTTTAAGCCTCCTCTCGCCTCGTCAAGGGCACCATCATCAATCCAGCTGCTAGAGCCAAACACAGAATCGCCCTCATTCCCACACCCTACTTCGAAATCCACACAAAAGTGCAGTTCTACTTCTAAACTTGCCCGGAGGCCAGCAACATCCTCTGTAAGCACTGCAACGGCCTACGTTAAGGTACCGGTACCGGTACCGGTACCATACTCTCTCCTACTTGGGCTACAGCAACAACGGATTGCCAAGATTTAAGCTCCATCGGGAGGCATTTCTGTTCACTGCTGCAGCCTGCTTGCACAGAGAGGAGGCAGTTAAGAAATAATCACTGAATGAACAGCTCTGACTGCTCTCCCTACCTCCACTCTAGTCCCTGATATGGCGGAGTCTTCACAGCTCCCAAAGCGGTCCAAGTGTAAAGCAAACCACGGTTCTCACTGAAACAAGAACAAAAGCCAAACTCCAAAGGCAGCTGACAGTCCCTGGCCACCTCTGGACTGCCCGCCTCTCTACCTCATCTGCCTCACTGATGATACTGCAGCCGCCCTGGCCTCCCTTCTGTCCCACCCAAAGCCACTCTGCCACCAGGTTCTTCCAGTACTAGTACTTACTGTCTCATTGCTTACATGCCTCATGGAATCCCCCACTCACAAATGAATGGACCCCTGAGGGCAGAGGATATTTTCTGGCTCACTGACCTATCTCTAGCTCCTGGAACACACAGGTGCTATAATATTGTGATATAGCCAGAAATATAGATTATTTCTTCCTCCCTGGTATGGGAGGCCCAGGACACTTGAGACTGACTGCCTTCTGAAATTCAGGGCTAGGAGCAGTCTTATCCAAATAAGCCCTTAACTTAGTTAAGGTGGTGTCATAATCGAATCGTGTATCTTGTATGTCCAACTGGTGTCCAGGGAGTTGGGAAATTGATTGGTGTGAGGGGGGGAAAAACCCACACATTTGGTATCAGAAATGCTGTCAGTAAAAACAGTTCATAGGTGCTCAAATTAAACAAAAGATTGGTAGAATAAAAAATAAATTAAATAAAATAGGTAAGTAATTAATTTAAATAAATAGGCAGACTTAATTCTGACGGTGCTGGTGCTGAGTTCTTTTAAAGTACACGTAACAGCCCCATCCGTAGGAAATCAGAGAGTCCTCACCCTCTCGCTGCATTGAGACCCACCACGGCGTTGCCTCAAGCAGTCCAGAGAAAGCAGAAGTTAACTTTACTGTGATGAATGGCCAGGATTTGGTTCTTTCCAAAGTCCTGAGAAGGGGATTTTAGAAACAAGTCATTAAATCCTGCCAAAATATCAACCATACCAATAATTCTTTTACAAGACCCACTTGAGTACTGGTAATAATTTTCAAAGCCCTAAATTAGCTGCTCGGAGTCACAGAAGGCCTCAAGGGGCTTTCAAGGGACTAGGCGAGGACAGATGCGCCTAAATATCTATAATTGCTAAATAATGGAAAGTGCTGCATCAAGTTGGAAAGCAACTCGAAACAACAGTGAAAGATTTGCAAAGCTTTGAGAAAGGGAACATTCAGAAAGTAGCCACTCCGGTCTACATTGGTCTCAAGAGCCCCTGGTCAAGGGATAAGTATCCTCTCTCTCCTTGAATGACTCAAAGCAAGTCATTATACTCAAGTTAAAAATAGTTTCGTCATCTCGGAAAAGGCCAACGCGAATGCATGTCAGGTACAATATTAGACCTCAGTAACCTTGATAATTTCACATGGCCACTCGTGAGAGGGCGGATTACCTGCCAGTATAATCGGCCAGTTACAGAAACTCACAATTTAACCCCTGCCTCAATTACCGGCCGGCCTTGATTGCCGTGAGGCTGACTGTATTAGGAAGCAAGAACATCCCAGTACTTGAATGCACCCCCCACCGGAGTTACATTCATTTAAAAAACAATAAACAAAAAACAAAAAAACACCCCATTAAAATTGTGCACAGAAATGCTGTACAGAATAGGAAGGATAGGCAAGAGGGAGTTCGACATCCGGAAGGCTTTGACTACTTCGTTTTTTCTTACACGGCAGGAAGGCGTGAAATTAGCATTAAAGAGTTAAAACCTACTAATTCTGCCCAGATACGCTACTAACCAGTAGGAGTCGCCTATCTATAGTAGACAAATATATGTTAGGGTATCATATGAGGGTAACTGGCAAGTTGAGTTGAAAGGAGGGACGCGAAGGCTCGAGCTCTACCCAGGCAGCAGGGGAGCGTGCGGCGAGGGTTGCGCCGGGAAACTCAGGAAGCAGGGCAGGTCTTCCCTGCCCGCGGCCCTGAGCACCACAGTTTGGAAACAAGGTTTCAAGACGTTCTGGAAGGCACAGGGCCAATGCTCTAGGCTTGCAAGATGCCAAGTGCAAGCTGCCTCGGCCATATGACCCGAGTTTTGTTCATCGCATGAGAAAGGAGACGTTGCCCAAACGCACGTCTTTTTCTGGGCTCATCGCGTGGGCTCCGGAGCTCAGCACCACACACTCTTGCCTTGAGAGGTGGGCGACACTCTTCTGGAGCAGTTGGGGTCCTTCGCTCGCTCCCTGCCTGCCCCGCCCTACGCGAAGTCCCTAAGACCGGACGGGAAGATCTCAGGGTCTCCTCTTGGGCTTCCCCGAGTCCGTTCCAGCCCGCGCGCGGCACAGGGTTTCCCCGACGGCTAAGCGCCGCGCTCGGGCCCGACGCACTCCCCCAGACTGCGCAGTGTCATCCCCGGGAGACCCACCACCCGCCCCACTTTCTGCCGAAGATCTGAAATTGGAGCTTGCACCCAGGAAGCCGCTTGGGCTCCCCACCCCGTAGTCCGATCCACCACCCCGCACGTTCCGCCGCCTCACCTGGCCCGCACAGCACTGCGCTGACATCGTGGCCGCCGACGACCGCGGGCTTGCTCGCCCGCTCCCCGCTCCCCTCCGGCCCTCCTAACTCGCTCCAGCCGCGGTCACCCCTCTCTGGACCAGCTCACGCCTCCACGCCGATCTGCCCCAGCCAAGCGCCAGGCACCGCCGCCTGGGCGAAAACAACCGCCGCCAAACCCCGCCCCGCCGCTGCAGACCCCGCCCGTCCCCTCGAGCCACGACGGCCCTCGCCCCGCCCCGTGCCCGCCCCCTCCCAGGCGGTCCGCCGCCGAGCAGGCTCGCCCGGGGCTCGCACTTCCGCTGGCGTCAGGCGGCGGGGCGGCTGCCATCACTTCCCGGTGCAGCTCGGGGCTCCGAAGTCCGCCCACCGTCTGGCGGGCCCGGCGCTCCCGTGCTCTCGCGCCGGCCTGCCTGCGCTCGGTCCCCCGCGGAGCAGAGGTCAGCGCCCCTTTGACCCCGGGCTCCAGTGAAAGAGCTGGTTGCTAACTCCAGTAAAGCATAGATCCTTGACTCAACGATTGCTGAGTGACCTGCCCTGAACCGGACCGCCGCAATAGCGACCGCCGAGTGCTGGTTGGCTGTCTGCCTCGCGCCGACGGAGATTCCCTGTTTCTGAAATTCCTTATCCCCTCCTCTGCCAAGAAAACTGATCTACTTTGGGGAAAATACCCTCTGCCCAAGCTTCCTTGAATCGATGGGCACCGGGCTGTTCTGCCAGGCACTTTTGGGGATTTAGTGAGAGCCCTTTCCTCCCTTCCCTGGATATTGATCTATTTTCCAGCCTCCATTCCCGCCCAGGGACTTAGTTTGAATCCCTGCTTCCTTTCACCCAACCTCGCTTTAAAAAGGGTCCCCAGTAATTGCTTTTACCTGCAGAAGACAGGGCACCCCTAGTTTTTCTCCCTACCCAAATCTGCTCTCCTCACAGCCACTTCAAGAAGAAGTTTGTTAGTACAACTTTGCCCCAAGCCCTTTGACTTTAAAGTAACCATAACTCGGGGCGCCTGGGTGGCTCAGTCAGTTAAGCGACTGACTTCAGCTCAGGTCACAATCTCATGGTCTGTGAGTTCGAGCCCCGCTTCGGGCTCTGTGCTGATGGCTCAGTGCCTGGAGCCTACTTCAGACTCTGTGTCTCACTCTCTCTCTCTGCCCTTCCCCTGCTCACGTTCTGTCTCTATGTCTCTCAAAAATAAATAAAGGTTAAAAAATTAAAAAAATAAATAAAAATAAAGTAAACATAACTAACTGTACCCATTTTAGAAATGAGGCAACTGAAACTGAAACTGAAGTTGTTTAACACGTTAAACAACTTGCCCAAAGCTTCATAGCAAAGCTGAAGAAGCAAAATTGGGACTGGAATCCACCTGTCTGATCCTCTAGCACTTGATGCAAAACATCTCCTTGCTTCCAAGACAGAACCTTTGGCCAAAGAGTATCTTCTCAGGCAAAACAGAAGCTGGAGAAGAGAAAGTCAAATGGGAACTGAGTTTTTCTGAGCTGCTGCAGGATCTCCTGGAATCTCAAATCCCTGAGTTTAGAGGAAGAAAAATAATGGAGCAGGCCCTACTCAGAGCCATGGAAAGTAATGAGAATTGGCTCTAACTAAAATTTGGAAATAATAACAAAGCAGAAAAAAAATTTAAGACTGCGTAAATAGTACCAGACCAGGGCAGCAACCTGCTCCGTGGTGGCCTGTGACTCATCCCAGACAGAGGTCACTTTAGCGCCATTTCTCACCTGGGGAGATCAGCTGGACCCTAGAGTTCTTGTCCTTCTGGGAAGAGTCAAACAGCTTCTGGGAAGAGGGAGGTGTGACATCTACATGGGTTCCAGCTGTCTGGGATCCAGGCCTCCTCTCCAGGAAGGGAAGTTGAGGCTCAAGAAGGCAGGGAATCCTCACCAGGGACCATTAGGATAGAGGCAGAGCTGATAGTAGGATCAGGCCTCCTGACCCTGATTCCCGAGCTCTTTCTGCCAAACCAATTCCAATGTGGGAAAGTTCTGTGACTGTTATCAGTGCCAGCCTCCCAGGATGTTCATGAAAGAACTAATCATTCAGGGATCCGTCAATCGTGCCACAAGGTCCAGAAAAGCATGCTGGGAGCCCTGAGCTTCCAGAGTCAGGAAGGTACAGATTTTAACTCTACCAAGAACTGGTTGGGCCACCTGTAAGTCTGTTTTATCATCTGCAAAACAAGGCTAATAATGCACCCTCCAAGGGGCGTCTGGAGAGTGCATTATTATTTGTTGGGTGTCGAACTCTTGATTTTTGCTCATGTATCCCAGGGTCGTGGGAGGGAGCCCTGAGCCCCATGGCAGGTTCTGTGTTGAGCATGGAGCCTGCTTAAGATTCTCTCTTTCTCTCCCCCCTCCTCTCTCTGCCCTTCCCCAATCAGGCTCATCCCCGAGATCACTCTGTTCTCTCTCTCTCTCTCGCTCTCTCTTGCTCTCGCTCTCATGAATGAGTGAATGAATGAATGAATGAATGAAATATACTCTCCGAAGATTAGATAAACTCGCTCCCATAGACCATGCCAAACAGGGCCTGGCCTTCTTAAACACGGACTGAATAGCAGCCCTGACTGATGTTAATAAAGAAGTTTAAAAGATACTGAGAAATCCTCTGTGCAAGCTGATTCCCTACTTGCTGCCAGAAGGTCTCAAAGGAATGGGGCCTTGTGTAGAGGTTTACCACCGTCCTTGCTCTGAGGGCTATACTGTTACTATTTAAGGTCTGGTTGGTAGCATCCTTTGCATCTCTGGTCAGTTAACAAGAAGACAAGTAATGTCAGCAGACATATAAAACAGTGGCACCTTCATTTTATTTTAAGCACTCTGAAGACTTTTTCAGGGAAGACAGTTGGACGTTGTGTTCTTAACATGTAGATACTTTTACAGTCCATCCCTTTTGATTTGGGTTTTTCAGGAATAAGCAGTAATAGACCTCCTTTAATAAGACTAGTTCTTGGCACACCATGTGAAATATTTCCCCCACAAAAATTTTCTTAAATTAACTGAATTAGCTCCTTTCATGCAGTATAATTATATATGTATATATGAAATATTATAAACAACCAGTTTATAATTTGCTCTTTTTTCCTCCCAAATTTGAAGTGCTTTTTTTGGTTTTTCCTTTTTAGGGAGTAGAAGTCAATGTTGGGTTTAAAACACCACTCAGTAAGGGCTCCTGGGTGGCTCAGTCGGTTAAGCCTCTGACTTTGGCTGAGGCCATGACCTCGTGGTTCCTGAGTTTGGGTCCTGTATCAGGCTCTGTGCTGATAGCTCAGCACCTGGAGCCTGCTTTGGATTCCATGTCTCCCTCTCTCTCTCCTGCCCCTCTTCTACTAACTCTCTCTCTCAAAAATAGACATTTAGGGGTGCCTGGGTGGCTCAGTCGATTAAGCACCGGACTTCAGCTCAGGTCATGATCTCACAGTTTGTGGGTTCAAGCCCCGCATCAGGCTCTATGCTGACGGCCCAGAGCCTGGAGCCTGCTTTGGATTCTGTGTCTCCCTCTCTCTCTGCCCCTCCTCTGCTTGCGCTTGCTCGGTCACGCACCCTCTCTCTCAAAAATAAACAAAACATTAAAAAAATTAAAAATAAATAAATAAATAGACATTAAAAAAAAGCACTCACTGAACTAAATACAACAGTGGTATATACTCATATTATTGAAGCAAAAAGCTAATCATAAACACCCATGAAACTTCATTATAAATTTAGTATCCAGTTCAATAATGGCTTAAAAGCAAATAAAATTAATTACTCTACTTCCCTAAAGTTTTCTCAGCTTTAAAAAAAACCAAAAAACAAAAAAACCTAGTGATGCATTGTTTTTATTTTCTTTTTTTTTAGGTTTATTTATTTATTTTGAGAGAGAGAGAGCGAGAACATGACCAGGGAGGGGCAAAGAGAGAGGGAGAGAGAATCCCAAGCAGACCCTCAAGCTGTCAGCAAGGAGCCCAAGGTGGGGTTCAAACCGTGAGATGGTGACCTGAGCCAAAACCAAGTGTAGGACCCTTCACCAACTGAGCCACTCAGGAGCCCTTCTGTTAGTTTTTAAATATAAAAGAAGAAATTTCTCTAACCTTCACTAATAAACTCTCTAGGGACCTCAGTCTACTAGTGGAAGTTGCATTAATTTCAATTACAATAAACAACAAAGTCTTCATTTAGAAACAAAGAGCTATAAATTTGGGACCCCAAGCTAAAAATACTCAGAACCCCATAGTCCCCTCACCCCACTCTTTCTGGTAATTGCGTTCTCCTTTATTTCTGTTAAATTTACATATGCACGATGTTTTTTTTTAATGTCAAAAATATGACAAAACATACAATGAAAAATAACTCCCTTCTCCACACCCTACTTTTCAGTCCCCTCTCCAGAGGCAAACACTTTCAATTAATTAGCAATTTTCCCTTAATACCTCCAGATTTTCAAATAATATTCTTATGCTGTTATTTCCCGATATGTTGACTGTATTTATTATACATTATCTTTGGTTTCGCGTAGTCCAAAAGCTTAACCCACTGAGCGTTCCATCTGCCGTCTTGCTGACCTAATCACATCAGTTTTCATAAAATTAAAGTCAATGTTTATGGAATTATAAATGGTAAAGATATTCATTGCATGACCACGAAATTGTATAATGATAACATTTCTTTCGCGTCAATTTTTTTTTCCAATCCCATCCACCTTACCTGGAGAGATAGTATATTCTCATGGGTAAGAGTAGAGACTGGAGGGGCACCGGGCTGGATCAGTTATAGAATACATGACTCTTGTTCTTGGGGTTATGAGTTCAAGCCCCACATTGGGTGTAGAAATTACTTACAAATAAAATCTAAAAACCAAAAAACAAAAAAATTAAAACCTATGCACATTAAACCACCTACAACAGCACCTTGCATGGATTAAGTAAATATTCAGTGTCATGTTGACTTGAACCACTTTCTATGTACCAAATCCTGGTTTTTCTCCATTTGTCCATCTGAATTGTCATAATTGTTTTTTTCCAGATATCGACTGTATCAGATACCTGTCGATTCCACTTTCCCCAAGAGCTTTTTCTCCCCCCCTCCCCCCCCCCCCCCCCCCCCCCCCCCCCCCCCCCCCCCCCCCCCCCCCCCCCCGCCTCCAGGCGACTTCAGTCTGGACGCCTCCAGGCTGCCGCTGCACCAATGTCCTTCCGGCACCCCCTTGCTTCTCTCTTCTGTTGGATATCTGGCTTTCTGGAGTGTTCTTTCTTGGTTAACTCTCATTTGGGTGAGCACAGCAGGTGTGGGACACCAAACCCCTGCTTTTAACCCTATCTAGACCTTCCTTGAGTTTCCCAACTTAAAATAAAAATCACTCATCTTCCTTTTTGACAGTATTTCTTACATTGTGTCCTCATCCTACCTTAATGCCATTACCTCCTGTCTCCTCGTTTGCTCTTTTCCAAGCTTTTTTTTTTTTTTAAGATTATTTCTTTTGAGAGCGAGAGAGCATGCACTCATGCAATCGGGGGAGAGGCAGAGAGAGAGGGAGCGAGAATCCTAAGCAGGCTCCTCACTGTCTGCACAGAGCCTGAAGCAAGCCTCAGTCTATGAAATCAAGAGTTGTATGTTTAAGTGGCTGAGTCACCCAGACGCCCCTCTTCCAAGCCTTTTCAATCCTTCCTTTCTTTGAATCATTCTCAAGATATAAACATGACTGGTCAGATTTCTCCCAAATTAAACAACAAATGAAGACTTTTTTTCCCCAATGTTTTGTTTTGTTTTCTTTTGTTTTCCCCTTGGGACAGCAAGAGCTGAGCAGGGGCAGAGGGAGAAGGGGACAGGGAATCTGAAACAGGTTCTGTGCTGACAGCAGAGAGCCCAATGCGGGGCTCAAATTCACAAACCATGAGATCATGACCTGAGCCACCCAGGAGCCCCGAATAAAAACCGTTTTTGATGCAGCTGCTACCCTTTCCTCTTTTGTCTTAAAACTTCTAGGAAACAAAGATAGATGCTTCACCTTACTGAACCCTCGCCGGCCTGGCTTCCGTCCCTCCAGGCCACCCACGCTGCTCCTGAGGTCACTGGTGCCCACCGCTCCTGCTCCTCAAGCCTCCTGCTCGCTTTGGGCAGGAAGAATAACAACACCTCCTTAAGATATTTTTCTTTTTGTCTCTTTATCCTGTTAAACAAAAACAAACAAAAAACACAGGCCCCAAATGGTATCACTTACACCAGTTTCCCAAACTGGGACTTAATATACATAATCAAATTGCGGTTTCAACCTCTCCAAGAAATATGGTCTTAACCGGTCCATCGGGAATTTTTCACTAGGTACCAAAGAGTCAGCCACCTGGGCCCCACAAAGAATGATGCGGTAATCTGCGTGATAAGGAACTTTGCTTTTCTCTCTCCTCTGAAACAATCCTTTTCTTTTGCTAATAACTCTCTTGCCCACCCTCCTTCCGTAAAAACCTCCCATTTTGTACATCTCAGTGCACGTCTCGACTTGCTAGGTGGGGTGCTGTCCGACTCACAACGTGTTCAGTAAACTCAATTGGATCTTCAAGTTTACTTGGTTGAATTTCGTTAAACAATCCAAAGGCAAAAAGAAAATTGAATGTAACTCCATTAATTCCTATTGAGAGGAGGGTTTTCTTTTTGGTTTATGTTTTTATGTCAATTCAAATATAGTCAACATAAGTGTTCTATTCGTTTCAGGTGTACAACACAGCGATTCAACACTCCCATACAACCCCCGGTCTCTTCACAATTGCACTCCTTAATCCCCATCACCTATTCACATATCCCCCCCACACCTCCCTCTGGGAGGAGTTTTTTAATGTACTTTTATTTTTTCCAAATTCAAGTAATGAAGGTAAATAAGGTAACTATTTCTTACGGTAGATGCTTTAGAGAACGGGAGAAATGTTTCGTAATTGTCAGTTATTTTGTCAGTGTGGAAAGCTAATGATTCTTCAGCCACTCAGATCGTTACAGTGTTAAGCCTCAGTATTTTCAAGATGCTCCTTGTGTTATGCCCAGAATTCGGGGACCCCAAAAACCACCAGGGAGCCGAGTCCGATGCAAGAACAAAGAGCTTTTATTCGAGCTAGCTCGAGCTCAATCTCCTACCGCACCGACGCAGCAGAGGGTCGAGAGAGAGGGCCCGTTCCAAAAACACAATAGTTTTAAAGGGGTCTAGGGGCAGCGGGAGGGGTGATGGTCGTGACCCTAGCCAATTGGCTGAGGAAGGGTCAAGGGTCCTGTTCCATAGGTCAAGCTTCTGCGCAGGCGCTTGGGACTCAAGGTGGAGGACAGAGAACACAATGGAGTCAGTCCCAGTTTGCCCTTAAGCAAAATGGAATCAGTCCCATTTGCCCTTACACTTGTATCCCATTTTACGTTATTAATTTGCTTGACAAGTCCTTTGAGTATAGATAAGACAAAGGAAAATACTCTTTTTAACACCCCAGGGAACCCAAATTCCAAATTAATGAAGAGGGTTGTTCAATGGGCTTTTCAGCATTGCTCAACCTTTCTGGGAACAAATTAATTTTTTTCTGAACCCTCAGGTTAATAACCTGGACTTAATATCAGTGGAAAGAGGGGCACCTGGGTAGCTCAGTTGGTTGAGTGTCAGACTTCAGCTCAGGTCATGATTTCGCGGTCTGTGAGTTCGAGCCCGAGAACTCTGTCGAGTTCTGTGCTGACAGCTCAGAGCCTGGAGCCTGGTTTGGATTCTGTGTCTCCCTCTCTCTCTGCCCCTCATCCCACTCATGCTCTGTCTCTCTCTGTCTCAAAAATAAATAAACATTAAAAAAAATTAAAATAACATCAGTGGAAACAAAACATATATATGTATAATGTGTGTATATATCTTTCTCCAACCATCTCTGAATTGTATCGTGAGAAGGGGCCGAGGACAGACTGCCGCAAGATGGACTGTTTGACGTTAAGATTATTTTGGGTTAAAAGCAATCAAAACCCAGGAGATTCCAGAAAAGCTCTTTACCTCCCACTCAACTGCCTAAATTTACATTGGAAAAGAGAACCTCCGCCAGGGAGAGGCGATAGCGTCTGTTAATAAACAGAGATCTCTTTATCTAAACAACTGCCTCCATAACAGGGCGACCTTTGTTTTCCAAACATCTCCTCTCACCTCTAGTTAGAAATCTCCCCGCTTCCTATCCTCAGACCCTTCCCCCTCTCCATAGCTTCAGATGTCAATAAGCCTCAAGTTGCATGTTAAAGGAATGTCACGTGTGTGGAGTCCTCATAGGAAACTACCTTGTACGTTGGAAACTAAATTTGATTTTCTCCTCTTAATCTGTCTCACGTCCATTTGAGTTTTAGTCCAGCTCAAATGACCTTGAAGGGCAGAGGACATTTTTTTAGGTCCCCATTTTCCTCTCTTAAAAACAAATATTTGCGTAAATCAGGCAAATCAACATTACAGTCACTATTCAACTTTTTTATGAACTTTAAAAACCATTTCTGAAAACAGCTCATTTCTGTTCCTCTGCATACCAAGGAAAATTATTCTGAGTTTGGTTTTAAATCGCAACCCCAAAAACTTTCCATATCCTGATTTCAAGTAAACACACTCAGAGAGGCTCGAGGTTGAGGGGAGGAGGGGAAGACAAAAGAGAAAGCAGGCAACCTTTTCAGTTTTCCAGTTTAATCCATTGTAATTAATTTCCTGAGGGGAAGAACAAGAGGTGAGCCCACTTCTTTAAATAAGAGAGCACTTTGGGAGCTCCTGACTGGCCCAGTCAAGGGAGCCTGGGACTCTCGATCTTGGGGTTGTAAGTTTGAGCCCCACGCTGGTGTAGAGATTACTTAAAAATTAAATTTAAAGTTATAAGTAAATCAATTTGAAAATAAACTATTAAAAAAATAAACTGTATACAAAAGAAAAAAATTAAATTAAAAAAAGTACTTTTAGTATTATCTTTTTAATGTGTGTTTGAAGAGACTACCTCTGTTTATTTCTTTTTCTTTTTTTTTTTTCTGTTGGTTTCTTTTGCATCCCCTTTATATGATACTTCCTTTGAAGTTAGCCTCTTAGGAGGTGACCGGTTTTAAAAGACCCACAGAGAGTTAAATGCCTGTGCAACCACCTAGTTTCTTGAAAATCATTAAAAGGCTTTCATCGAGGGTTTCACTTGAAAGATGTTTACATTGTTCTGTGAAGGATGGAAAAGTGGAAGGTGCTTCCTGAGGTTTCACAAAAAGACAATCTACTTTATTTATTTGTAATTGCATTTCGGTTACAGAAAAATGTTTTAGAGTCGACAACAGAATATTAAATGGCTAAGAAAAGACGGTAAGAAGATATTCAAAACTACTTCATTTTTAATCTTTAGTGCAAAAGAGGAAAACACCCAATGAAGAAAATCAGTGACTAAAACTTGTGACAAGTTTAGAAACAATTGCTTTAGGATTTTTTTAAAGAATGCATTATTAAATGTACATATTTATTGAAAGGACATCAATCAATCATTTTGAATATTTTTTTTGTTTTTTCCCAGGCCATTTCTACAAATCAGAAGCAAGACTAAACATTCTTATTTTTTTGTTTTTAAAAAGCAATGGCTTCTATTCCATAACCCGACTACATTTTCTGCAGAAGCAAATGGAGTCTTAGGCATATTCATTTCTCACCCATCCGTCAGAGATATCTGAAATGGGAAAAGATTGATTTCCTAACAGTAAACCGAGGTAGGACACAGACAACAATTTTTTTTTCTGGAACATGGGAGTTATTAATAGAAAACTCAGAATTAAAGCAGGATTATAGACTTGAGGGTGGAGGAAGAGTGACAAGGCAAGTAAGAGGGAAAGCAAAAGATTGGCCATTTAGTGGAGAAAAGGCTGAACTGAAATCTCTTCTCAGGAGAACCTTAGATACCCATTCATGAAAGGCTCCTGCCATTGTCAGCCTCCAGATTTATCATCTAGTTCCCAAAAGGCTAATGGTGATGACTTCACACCCTCATCACGGAGATAACTTTGGGAGGTTTCTCTTTTAGAAATGTAAGTTTTCCTGGTGCCGTTACTTTTTAATTCCTTTTAAACACAGAGGCTTTGGGAAAGTAGGAGACAGAGTAAAATGTCTTAGCTTCTACCGTAAGAGTAAGTGAGGTTTAGCGCTTGGGTGGAAGAAATAACAACAGGTGGAAAGCTTTCTTAGTTTTGGGGGTGCCTGGGTGGCTCAGTCGGTTAAGGGTCAACTCTTGATTTCAGCTCAGATCATGAACTCATTGTTCATGGAAGCCTGCCCCTCATCCAGCTAATAGCAGAGGTTCTTGCGATTCTTGCTTGAGATTCTCCTTCTCCCCCTCTCTCTGCCCTTCTCCTGCTCTCTCTTTCTCTCAAAATAAACATTAAAAAGGGGGGGGGGTGGGGCACCTGGGTGGCTCAGTTGGTTAAGTGTCTAACTTCGGCTCAGGTCATGATCTCATGGTTTCTGGGTTTGAGTCCCGTGTTGGGCTCTGTGCTGACCGCTCAGAGCCTGCAGCCTGCTTCAAATTCGGTGCCTCCCTTTCTCTCTGCCCCTCCCCGCTTGTGCTCTGTCTGTAAAATAAATAAACATTAAAAAAAAAAACTTAAAAAATAAAAAGCCTTCTTGGCTTTTATGTTTTAAGAATGTCAAACGGTGCCTCTAACTATATGCCCCCCTGCAGCCACATGCAGAGAACAGCCTGGGCCCTCATCTTCTGTACAAAGTTGGCCTGCAACTTCCCTCAAGCCTTGCTCCATGGGAATCCCCAAGAGGAAACAATACCTCAATCTAATAGGAGTTCTCAAACTCTCTGGGAATCCTTCACACAGGAAATGCTAGGAGTCCAACAGTTCTTTGAACATGTAATTAGTTCAGATAAGATCAATATCTTAGGATGTGAACCTCTGTGGCTTCTATTTTACCACAGTCAGTACTGGGGACCCTGAATTTCAGGGAAAAGACTGAATCAAAAACCACCACCTTTTATATGCCAGGAGGCTGGAAGAAAGGAACCAACCACTTTGTGTCCCACTGATTTCCAAATTCATATATATTGCCTTATTTCAGCTCTGAATCTCAAAGCAGGACAAGGGTTCCTAAGAGTACTTCAGAATGGAGACAGCTCACACAGCGGAGGTTGCCTTATATATCTGTTCTGATGAAAAACTTAAAAAAAATTTTTTTGATGTTTATTTATTTTGAGAGAGGAGGAAGGGACAGGGCAGAGAGCGAGGGGAGCAGAAGATCCCAAATGGGCTCTGTGGTGTCAGCATAGATGCGGGGCTCAAGTTCACGAACCTTGAGATCAGATTTGACCTGAGCCAAAGTCAGACGCTTAACTGACTGTGCAACCCAGGCATCCCCCGATGAAATAATTTTAAAGCAAGGGGAGAAGATTTGGGATTCAAAATGGCAGACCGAGTGACTACGTTTATCTCCTCTCTTTCTCAATATCTACATTTTTTTCTCTGAGTTTAGATTGTTTGTTTGTTTATTCATTTATTTTAAAAGAGAATGAGAGAGAGAGTATGAGCATGGGAGGGACAGAAGAGAGGAAGAGAGGATCCCAAGCAGGTTCCACGTTCAACACAGAGCCTGACCAGGGTCTGGATCTCGAGAGCTGGAGATCACTACCTGAGCCGATATCAAGAGTTGGACCCTGAACCGACTGAGCCACTCAGGCACCCCTCTATGACTTAGGTTTACTTGATTTCACATATAAGTGAAATCATGCAATATTTGTCTTTCTCGGCCTGACTTATTTCCCTTAGCATAATGACTTCGAGGTCCAGCGGCATTGTCACAAATGGCGGGATTTCCTTCTTTTTATGGAGGAATAATATTCCATTTTTTATATATACCACATCTTCTTTATTCTCCCATCAATAGACACTTAGTTTGTTTCCATGTCTTGATATCGTAAATAATGGTGCAATGAATATGGGGATGCGGATATCTCTTCCATGTAGTGGTTTCTCCATCCTAAAGAACTTCCGTATTGTTTTCCATTTTGACTGCCCCAATTTACATTTCTACCAAAAGTGCACAAGGGCGCTCTTTTCTCCACATCCTTGCCAGCACTTGCTATCTCTTGTCTTTTTGACAATAGCCATACTAGCTCATTATGATTTTGATTTGCTTTTCCCTCATGATTAGTGATGTCGAGTACCTCTTCATGTACCTTTTATCCACTTGAGGATCTTCTTTGAAAAAAATATCTATTCATATCCTTGGCCCATTTTTTAAAATTGGATTATTTAATTTTTACCTCTTGGGTTTTATGAGTTTCTTGTATATTTTGGGTACTTACCCCTTATTAGTTATGTGGTTTGCAAATATTTTCTCCCATTCCATAGGTTGCCTTTTCATTATGTCAATCACTTCTCTTTTTTTTTATTAAAGAAAAATTTTTTAAGTTTATTTATTTATTTATCTTGAGAGGGGCGCCTGGGTGGCTCAATTGGTTAAGTGTCTGACTTCGGCTCAGGTCATGATCTCACAGTGTGTGAGTTCAAGCCCCAAGTTGACTCTGTGCTGACAGCTCAGAGCCTGGAGCCTGCTTTGGATTTTGTGTCTCCCCTCTCTCTCTGCCCCTCCCCCACTCATGCTTTGTCTCTCATGCTCTCAAAAATAAATAAAAACATAAAAAAATTATTTATCTTGAGAGAGAAGGGGAGGGCAAAAAGAGGGTGGAAGAGAGAGAATCCCAAGCAGGCCCTGTGCTGTCAGCTGCCTGGTGTGGGGCTTGAGCTCATGAACCATGAGATCATGACTTGAGCTGAAACCAAGAGTAGGATTCTTAACCAGCCGAGCCACCCAGGTGCTCCTCATTGTGTTGGTCACTTCTTGTGCTGTCCGGAACTTTTCAGTCCGTCATTCCACTTGTTTATTTTTGCTTTAGTTGCTTATGATTTTGGTGTCATGTCCTAAAAATCATCCCCAAAACCAATGTCAAGGAGAATTTTTCCCTCTTTTCTTCTAGAAGTTTTAGAGGTTCCAGTATTATTATGTTTAAGCCTTTAATCTGGTTTGAGTTCATTTTTGTGGGGAATATAAGAGAGAGATCCAAATCTGTTCTTCTGAATGTGATTATCCAGTTTTCCCAGCACCATTGATTGAAGAAACTATCCAATTCCCACTGAGAATTCTTGGCTCCCTTGTCAAATATTGGTCAATCACATATGTAAGGGTTTATTTAGAGGCTCTTGAGTCTGTTCCATTGGTCTATGTGGGGTTTTTTTTTTATGCCAATACCATACTACTTTGAATACTATAGACTTGCAAAATACTTTGAAAAGAAGTGTAGTCCCTTCAGTCTTGTTTTTCTTTCTCAGGATTGCTTTGAGTATTTGAGGTTTATCACAGTTCCATGAGAAATTTAGGATTGTTTTTTCTATTTCTGTGAAGAATGCCATTAGAAATTTGATAGGGTTTGCACTGAGTCTATAGATGGCTTTGGGTAATAAGGACATTTTAATGATTCCAGTCCTTGAACATGGATTATCTTTCGATCTTCCATGTAAATTTGAGAATCACTTTGTAAAGTTTCACAAACTCCCTGTTGGAATTTTTACTTAAATTTCATTGAATCTATAGATCATAAAGAATTGACATTTTTACATGAGCGACTTTTCTATCCAAGGACACCATATAAATTTCTCTATTTATTGGAGTCTCTCTTATTAACTGTCATTAAAATTATATCATTTTTTGCTCAACATCACTCATCATCAGGGAAATACGAATTAAAACCACAATGAGTTACCGCGTTACATTTATCAGAATAGCTAAAATGAACAACTCAGGCAACAACAGATGTTGGCAAGGATGTGGAGATAGAGGAACCCTTTTGCACGGCTGGTGGAAATGCAAACTGGTGCAGCTACTCTGGAAAACAATATGGAGGTTCATCAAAAAATTAAAGATGGAACTACCCTACGACCCAGCAATTGCACTACTAGGTATTTATCCAAAGGATACAGGTGTGCTGTTTCAAAGGGGAACATGTACCCCAATGTTTAGAACAGCACTATCAACAATAGCCGAAGTATGGGAAGAGCCCAAGTGTCTATTGATGAATGGATGGATAAAGAAGATGTGGTGTATATACATACAATGGAGTATTACTTGGCAATAAAAAAGAATGAAACCTTGCCATTTGCAACTATGTGGATGGAACTAGAGTGCTTTATGCTAAGTGAAATTACTCAGAGAAAGACAAATATCATATGGCTTCACTCATATGTGGAATTGAAGATACAAAACAGATGAACCTAAGGGAAGGGAAGCAAAAATAACATTAAAACAGGGAGGGGGAAAACATAAGAGACTCTTAAATACAGAGAACAAACATGGTTGCTGGAGGGGTGGTGGCTGGGAAGAAGGGCTGAATAGGCAAAGGAATTAAGGAGGACACTTGTTGGGATGAGCGCTAGGTGTTATATGCAGGGGATGAATCACTGGATTCTATGCCTGAAATCATTATTGCACTGTATGCTAACTATCTTGAATGTAAATTTTAAAAAATCAGTAAATAAAATTAAAAATTACATCATTTTTAACATAGGTTTTGCAGTTTTTGTCAAACACATTTAACATTTTTGTTAAACATTAATATAAACATATTAAATATTTATTTGTTAGTGTTATTACAAGCAATGTACTTTTATGTTTCTTTTATTTATATATATATATATTTTTTTTACGTTTATTTGTTTTGAGAGAGAGAGCACACAAGCAAGGGAGCAGCAAAGAGAGGGAGAGAAAGAATCCCAAGCAGAATCTGCACGTTTAGTGCAGAACCCAATGTGAGGCTTGAACTCATGAACCATGAAATCACGACCTGAGCTGAAATCAAGAGTAGGATGCTCAACTAACTGAGCCACTCAGGCGCCCCTATATTTTTATTTTTAATTATGAGATACAAAATAGCTACAAGGAATAAATGAACATATATGTACAGGTTAAAGAATAGGACACATGGGTGGCTCAGTCAGTTGAGCATTGGACACTCGAATTAGGCTCAGGTTGTGATCTCACCATCGATTATAAGATCAATCCCATCTCAGCTCTGCGCTGATAGTGTGGAGGCTGTTTGGGATTCTCTTTCTCTTCCTGTGACCCTCCTCTGCTCTCTCTCTGTCTCAAAATAAATGAACATTAACAAAATTATTTTAAAAAAGAATAATTGTAAAGACATCACTTATGTAAATTCCATCTGGATGAATAAATACAACCTTGCTTATAGTATAAAAGCCTCCGTTGTGTCCCCTTTCTATCACACCCTTCTTTTTCCACCCTGAAGATAATTACATTCCCTGTCTCTGTATAGTTTTACTACCAATGTATACATCCAACTCATTTAGTCTTGCCTATTTCTGAACCTTGTGCAAATGGCATCATACTGTTTGTATTATAGACTTAGCTTAGTCATTGCCACTTTATAAAATTCATCTATTTTTTTAAAAAATGTTTATTTATTTTTGAGAAAGAGAGAGCACCAGTAGATGAGGGTCAGAAAGAGAGGGAGACACAGAATGTGAAGCAGGCTCCAGGCTCTGAGCTGTCAGCACAGAACCTGATGCAGGGCTCAAACTCATGAACGGTGAGATCGTGACCTGAGCCCAAGTTGGACACTCAACCAGCTGAGCCACCCAGGCGCCCCAGATTCATCCATTTTATTACAACTGGATATTTTCATTCCTTTTCGTCAATGTGTATTACATCATACGAATATACTACAATTTGCTTACCTATTCTACTTACATCATAACTGAACTAATGTAAGCTCACTCTTTGGTGAGTTACAGATAGAGAGATTACACCAGGTGGAGTTGTCACACAAAGAAAACTTTATTTGCAGCAAATAAGGAGATCATAGGGAACAATTTCCAAAGCCATGGTTCCCCAAGTCAGGGTAAGTGGGTTTCTGTGTTTAGGGTCCGGGTGAATATTCAGAAAGCAGGGTTTTAACAACTCAGTGATAAAAGATAAATAGCCTAAGGTAAGAATGGGTCAAGGATTTGTGATGGGACAGACGGTATCTATACTTGTGAACATAGTATAAAGTATGTAAACTTGTCAAGTCACGAAGTTGTACACTGGAAACTAATGTAACATTGTGTGTCAACTATACTCAAATAAAAAATAAATATATAGATATAAAAACAAAAAAAAGAAAGGGGGGTTTTATCATCACATATAAAGGCATGCATATGGTTATGCAGGCTTACTCACAGGCCTATCCTTGTATCCTATAGTATATTAATGAAGTTTGTGTTCCTCCTGGGGCAGAGATTTTAACATTATAATGAGGTAGTAGTAATTATTGAGCCTTCCAAAGTTTCATCTGTGCAGGTGTGTGTCACTGGTCCAGTTCAAACTGGTTTAGGCCACCAGGAGCTCTTCCTGTTGTCTGCTTCTAAAAGGTAAGGTTAGCATTCCTGAAAAGGGGGTGAGTGTGCAGTGGAGGTTTTGCTGGTGGTAGTTTTAACCTCATTAACCCTGGGGCGTGGTTTCAGTTTTGGGTATATCTCGCTTCTAGCTTTTGGTTGTTTAAAACAATGTTGCTATAAAAATGCATGCTCATGAGATATTTTCTGGTGCACATGTACAAATATTTTTCTAGGTCAACGGTTCTCAAATGTGGTCTGAGGGCCCCTGGAGTCCTCCTGGGAGACCCTTCCTCTTCCAAATACACATCTATGTGAGTCCAAATTTCCTTCATATCCTTAAACCAAAATAGAGAATCACAACATATTGAAAGCAGAAGGAGTTATGAGGATCTAGATGTCTTCTTCTTTTTTTAAATGTTTATTTATTTATTTTGAGAGAGAGAGAACACACATGGGAGGGGGAAAGAGAGAGGGAGAGAGAGAATCCCAAGCAGGCTCCACACCATCACCACAGAGCCCAATGTGGGGCTTGATCTCACGAACCAGAAGATGATGACCTGAGCTGAAATCAAGAGTCAGATATTTAACGAATTGAGCCACCCAGGTGCCTCGATAAAAATATGTTTTTCAAACAATAGCCAAGATATGGCAGTTACCTAACTGTCTATTGATAGATGAATGGATAAGGAAGATGTGGTATATAAGTATGGATGAATATTACACAATAAAAATGGGTGAGATTATGCCCTTATGACACGGATGCACATACGGGATATTATGCTGAGTATAACAAGTCAGACTGAGAAAGACAAATACCATATAATTTCATTCGTAAGTTAATTCTACGAAAACAAATGAATAAACAAACAAAAAACAGACTTAGACCTGTAAGTACAGAGAACAAACTAATGGTTGCAGGGGGAGGAGGGAGATGGGCAAAACAGGCTTACAATTATGGAATGAAGAAGTCGCAGGAACAAAAAGTACAGCATAAGGAAAATAGTCGATGGTACTATAATGGCACTGTATGGTGACTAATAGCTACGCTTACGGTGAGCATAGCATAACACATAAAGAAGGTGAATCACTATGTGTATACCTGACGCTAATGTAACACTGTGTGTCAACTATACGCAAGTAAAAAAAACTTTAATGCATCATTTTTGCTAATATGCAATAGGTTTATTGTCATTTATTTATTTATTTATTTATTTATTTATTCATTTTAGGGAGAGAGAACACATGACTGGGGGAGAGGGTGGAGGAAAAGAGAGAATCTTAATCAGGTTCCATGCTCAGCACGGAGCCTGACACAGGGCTCAATCCCATGACCCTGGGATCATGACCTGAGCTGAAATCAAGAGACAGAAGCTCAACTGACTGCGCCAACCAAGGGCCTCAGATTTATTGTCTTAAAAATTGGTATACATGGATATTTAAATATTTTCTCTTTCTTTTCTTTTCGATTTTATTACTTTTGAGTAAACTCTACACCCAACATGGGGCTTGAACTCGTGTTGCATGCTCCGCCGACTGAGCCAGCCAGGCACCCCTTAATTTTTTCCATTTTAATTACTGATACTATTTTGGGGATCAAGAACTCCTCTCCCGTCAAAGGTCCTTCTAGCTGAACTAAGAATCAAATTGACATGAGACAGAGTAACAGGAGAAAATACAGGGGAGTCCACATAGATGTGGAAATTCTAAAGACCGTCAGGCAAAATGAGGTACAAACATCATTCTGACCTAAGCAAAATGGTGTAGAGGTCTGGGACTTCAGAGGAAAGGAATGCACTTCATAGCATGATAGGAAGGGCAAAAGTTTGGTAATTAGATGTTTCCCCTGCTTTATAGATGGGTCACTCAGATAAAATTTATCTGTTAATAATCCTTTTTCTGGGAAGGACCTCCCAATTCAGATTCTTCTGTGTGGTTAAGGGAGGACAAAATTTTCTCCTGAGCCCACAAGTTTTCAAGTGCCTTCAGTTTAAAATAATACATGTGGGGGCGCCTGGGTGGCTCAGTTGGTTAAGCAGGCGACTTCAGCTCAGGTCATGATCTCACGGTCTGTGAGTTCGAGCCCCACGTCGGGCTGTGTGCTGATGGCTCATCAGAGCCTGGAGCCTGCTTCAGATTCTGTATCTCCCTCTCTCTCTGCCCTTCCCCTGCTCACGCTCTGTCTCTATGTCTCTCAAAAATAAATAAACGTTAAAAAAATTAAAAAAATAAATAAAATAAAATAAAATAAAATAAAATAAAATAAAATAATGCACGTGCTGAAGTGGCACATTTGACATTCGGTGAGGGGTGAGGGGGGACCCTGTCCTAAACTCCTTCACTGAAGATAGATTTAACCCACAAAAACAAAGGCTATATGGTGTCCTCGATTAACCGTAAGAGTGCAAAAGGGTCCTGAGACCAAAGTTTGAGAATTGATGCTTTAGAGCATGACCTTCAAACCGCATGCACTATTCAGGGAGAAAAAAACGTACAGATAGATTTAAAGAGTCTATTTCCTATGTTCCAGCTTCCCATCGTTCTCCTTTCCTACCTTCCCATTCACAATACTCTACCTCAGTGGTTCTAAGATGCGCTTTCTGCCACCTCCGCGTGTTAAAACTATTTCTGAAATTGTTGCATGTTACCATCTGTATCCACCAAGTGGCGGTCTTGCCGTAGTGTCTTTGCCTAGCACCTTCCGTTCAAAACAAGGATGTGCCAGCCTCAAAATTTAAATAAATGTCAGCTACTTACAGGAAAACCCTCCTGAGAACAGAATGAAGCAGTTTTTTTTTTTTAAGGAAATTCGGCTTCACCAATGTTCATGATGCCCCTGAGACAATGTATGGAAAAAAAGAAAAAAAAAGACACTAGCTCTGAGTGAGTGATTCATATGAACCACCCTGACGGGAAGATGGTTTAAAAGATAATTTAACGTATTTATTTTACAAGGTTAAAAAAAAATCTGTCAATATGTTTTTTAAAACTCCTTCAATAACTAAACATTTCGATTTTGTATTACTAATAATCGTAATGTATAAGACTTAGAGCCTCGGGTTCAGAGGAAATTAAATAAAATGGAAATTTCAACTCATACACATTTTTGTTGCAAAGAATTATGAGAAGCTGATATAAAAAACTTTCAAGCATAAATACATATTTCATTAGGATAAAACTCCAGGTGGAGGTTGGGAAATGGACTGGAAACATCAGTTCGAGGAAAAGAAGGAGTGATACAAATTTCCCATTGTTAAAGAGGAGCCTGTTTGTGTATTTTTTAAATGGAGGCTGATGCATTACAGAATTTAGCCACCACTGGATACATTTTTGAAAAGTGATGTAACAGATTTCTGTCAACACGCCAACATGCAGGAATTATATTCTCTGTACCTGAGTGAAATTTACGGAGAAGGTTTGTCAAAGTAGAAATGTGGAAGGTAGTACAAACTTTAAAAAAACTTTTATGTGGAGGATACTAGCAAAAAGATTTGAAGACTGCTAATCCAGAACACGGACAAACATGGGAATGTTCATAGGCGTCAACCCAGTGAAAGGAAAGAAGGGCATACATCTGAAACTGCGGAATTCAGTAGCGTTGGAAGGGCTCCAAGAATGTTTTATTTTTAACTTTTTACCGGGACTAGAATAGAGTCAGTAAGTCAGCAGTTACATCCCAGATAAAGGTACTTTTTAAAGCACTCCAACTCAGACCAGCCCTGTGCCCTTGAGCCCAGGGTGACTGTGAATCAGAAGGCAGGAGGGCCTGCTTGCTCAAGGGCAATGCCCTGAGTCACAGATAATAGCAGGTAATAGGAGACTGCTTTTAAGACAAATGAGGAGAGGAATTGAGGAATGCTGAAGGCTGGATTGAGGTTGAATTGAGGCCTATTTGAAATAAGCACTCGGACTAGCATACGCAGGAAAAGAGATAATTCAAGAAGTATTTAAATTGTATCAGGGCTCTCGTAAACACGCACACAAACACACAATTTTTTCTCCATTCTTTTGTATTTGTTTATTTTGAGAGAGAGAGCCAGAGAGCATGTGCACATACATGCACGACCCTGGGATCATGACCTGAGCCAAAGTCAAGAGTCAGACATATGCTCAGGGGACTAAACCACCCAGGCATCCCAAATTCACTGCATGGCCCTCCGAATTCCATCATTAATTATGGCTTCTTTTTCAAGGCCCTTAATCTTGGCTGAAGCTTAGACGATCCTGGGGCTGGGATCTTCTTTCAAGAGTAATAATCCCTCTTGGGGCTCCCGGCTGGCTCAGTCAGCGGAGCATGTGGCTCTTGATCTCAGGGTTGTGAGTTCGAGTCCCATCTTGGATGTAGGGATTACTTTAAAATAATATCCTTTTTTTTTTTTAATGTTTATTATTTATTTGAGAGAGAGAGAGAGAGAGAGAGAGAGAGAGACAGTGTGAGCAGGGGAGGGGCAGATAGAGAGGGAGACACAAAATCCAAAGCAGGCTCCAGGCTCCAAGCTGTCAGCACAGAGCTCGATATGGGGCTGTAACCCACCAACTGTGAGATCATGATCTCAGCCGAAGTTGGACGCTCAAGGGACTAAGCCACCAGGCGCCCCTTAAATATAATATCTTAAAAAAAAGAAAGAATAAGAATTCCTCTTATTCATGTCAACCTTCTGTTTCTGGGACACCTGTTCCATTCCTTGCACCAGGACAGCAGAGACTGCCAGTCATCTATCCCAATACCTTTCATCTTCTCTAAGAACTCTCAATCAGACAAAATCAACACGAGAAAAGAACTTTAAAATTCTATCTCATTTACAAACATACATGGAAAATTCCGTAATGAAATAAAAGCATCTCTTCCACTTACATTCCACTGGCCGGAACATATAGTCACATGAGCACATCTAGACTCAGAGAAGACTGGGAAATATAATCTTTACTTCAGGCACCCTTGTGCCCAAATAAAAATCATCTTTTTTTTTTAATGTTTATTTATTTTTGAGACAGAGAGAGACAGAGCATGAGTGGGGAGGGGCAGAGAGAGAGGGAGACAAAGAATGTGAAGCAGGCTCCAGGCTCTGAGCCATCAGCACACAGCCCGACGCGGGGCTCGAACCCACAGACGGCGAGATCACGGCCTGAGCCGAAGTCAGACACTCAACTGACTGAGCCACCCAGGTGACCCTAAAAAATCATCTTCTTATGGGGCACCTGGGTGGCTCAGTTGGTTAAACGGCCGACTTTAGCTCAAGCCATGATCTCATGGTCTGTGGGTTGGAGCCCCACGTTGGGCTCTGTGCTGATGGCTCAGAACCTGGAGCCTGCTTCAGATTCTGTGTCTGCCTCTCTCTCTGCCCTTTCCCTGCTCGCACTCTGTCTCTCTGTCTTTCAAAGAAAATAAATAAACATTAAAAAAAAATCATCTTCTCTCCTTCTGGTCAGCAACGAAGTCAAGATAAGCAAGTTCCCTTCACTTCTAGTTTACCCTTATATAAAGAGCTTACCATTTTGCAGACCTGGCTTTATAAAGAAATCTTCTATTAGACTCTGAGAGAGTTTTGTCACCTACCTTCCTGTATTATACCCAACAGCCAATGCTGAAATTCAAATTTACCTGGATTTGGAGATTCCCTGAGAAGAAAATCTGGTTTCTTGCTTCCTTTGAATGTTCACTTTTCTTTCTGTCTCTTTTTTCTTTTTTAAGATTTTATTTTTGGGGGGCCCTGGGTGGCTCAGTCAGTTAAGCATCCAGCTCTTGATTTTGACTCAGGCCATGATCTCACAGTTCATGAGATCCAGCCTTGCATCAGGCTCTGCAGTGATGGTGCCAAGCCTGCTTGGGATTCTCTCCCTCTCTCTCTGCCCCTCCCCTACTCTGTCTCCCTTTCAATAAATAAATAAACATTAAAAAAATTTATATAGGGATACCTGGGTGGCTCAGTCAGTTAAGCATCCGACTTCGGCTCAGGTCATGATCTAGTGGTCTGTGAGTTTGAGCTTTGTGTCAGGCTCTTGCCGACAGCTCAGAGTCTGGAGCATACTTCAGATTCTCTGTCTCCCTCTCTCTCTTCCCCTCCCCCACTCACACTTTGTCTTTCTCTCTCAAAAATAAACATTAAAAAATTTTTTAATTTTTTTAAATAATAAAAAAAGACCTTTTTAAAGTATACCCAACTTGGGGCTCAAATTTACAACCCCGAGATTAAGAGTTGCATACTCCATCGAATGAGTCAGCCAGGCACCCTTTTCCTTTCTCTTTTGAATTAATTTTAGTTTTCCCAGTTCAGCAATACGGTTACATAATTTTTTAAATGTCTACTCCAACATGCTTAATTGTTTTACTGGGAAGTTTGTCCAGGGTGTTTGGACAGCATCCTAACCAAGTGGAAGTTATTTTTAGAAGTTTGCTTAATAAAACTTCAAAGGACAGCTAATCTTCATTTTATACAAACTACTTCAAAAAATAGAAAAGAGGGAAAGTTACACCACTCATTTTCAAAACTTGTGTAATCCTGATACCCAAGACAGGCAAGGTCAGCACAAAAAAAAAAAAAAAAAGAAAGAAAGAAAAGAAAATTAAAAATCACTGCCTCTCATAAACAAAGATGTAATTGCCACTAGAAGTTTCTGTCAAATGAACCAATGAATTCTCTTTTGTGCCTCAAACATTGTTTACAGGGGCATGTGGGTGGCTTAGTTAGTGGAGCATGCAACTCTTGATCTCAGGATTGTGGGTTCAAGCCCCATGCTGGCTGTAAAGATTACTTAAAAATAAAATATTTAAAATATTAAAAAACAAAAGTAAATAAAACATTTTTTGTGAACATAGATAGAAAATCCTGAATAAAATACAAGCAAATCTAATTCAAAGGTATACTAAAAAAACCCCATGAATTCAAAATAATTCAAGGATGCTTTAACATTAGAAAATCTACCCATATAATTTACCAGATTACAGACTCAAGGAGAAAACCACACAATCTTTTCCTTGATGCAGAAAACACAGTTGATAAAAGTCAACACTCACTCATGACAGATTAGAAATAGACGAAAACTTCCTTAACCAACAGAAGACTCTACCCAAGACTCATTCATACTGTGGTCAAAATCTACATAATTAGGGGCGCCTGCATGGCTCAGTTGGTTAAGCCTCCAAATCTTGATTTCAGCTCAGGTCATGATCTCATGATTTGGGCCCCTCATCTGGCTCTGCACTGATGATGTGGAGCCTGCTTGGGATTCTTTCTCCCCCTCTCTCTCTGCTCTTTCCCTGCTTGAGTACACGCACACTCTCTTTCTCTCTCAAAATAAATAAATGAAGTTTTTAAAATTTATTTATTATTATTTTTTTAATGTTTATTCATTTTGAGAGAGAGAGACAGAGCAGAGCATTAATAGAGGAAGGGCAGAGAGAGGGAGACACAGAATCTGAAGCAGGCTCTAGGCTCCAAGCTGTCAGCACAGAGCCTGACGTGGGGCTCGAACCCACAAACTGTGAGATCATGACCTGAGCCGAAGTTGGATGCTTAACTGACTGAGCCACCCAGGAGTCCCCCCTAGTTTTTTTTTTTTTAATCTGCATACTTAGAGATGCTAGAAGTGGCTATGACTTTGGCGTGAAAGAAGCACCAGGAAAGTGTCAGGCTGCGTGTCCAGGTCTAGGTAACATGGCATGATTCATTCCTCCGAGTGAGCAATTTCCTCAAGTCACATCTTTCCAGAAAAGAAGTGAACCTATTTTCAGATTTCTCACTGTTCCTTCAGTCTGGCCACTAACCCCTGATCACTGGATAGCCCCAGAATGCCAAATGTGGAAGCAGCCCTTATAATCGTCTAACTCAGTCTATTTATCCTACAGTGACATCTCTGAAGCTCAGAGTAGAATGCCCAAAGTAAAATGCCAGAGATCAGCTTGCTCAGCTATTGGCATGGGTGGAGTTGGGACCAGGCCTGACACCTCATCCCATTCTTTTCACTTCCCTCTCAGGAGCAAAAATAAACTCTTCTTAATTTCTTATGTACCTTATCGATCATCTCTTTTAAATATTTTGGGCCTCTAGGGGCGCCCGGTTGGCTTAGTTATAAAGCATGCAAATCTAGATCTCAGGGTCTTGAGTTCAAGCCCCATGTAGGGCATGGAGGCTACTTAATAAAAGTATATCTATTTTGGGATTCTCTGGATACTCATGGTGTTGGGGATTTACCTTCTATCTTGAATAACAGTATGGGAGGGGCTGGAGGAAGGGGAATGCCAATGGGATTAGATAAACTAAAAAGTTTCCCAGGAGGAAGGCAATTTCTATTTTTAGGATCGTTCTAGGAAGGGGAGTTCACGTTGTAGGGAACAGGAGGCATAAGCCACTATGTCTAATTGTACAGATTGTAAATGTGCAGATTGTAAATATCTTTAGGGAATACTAGTGACATCACACTCACCTTAGATTTGTGCACATATTATAACCATCTTGGGTTAGTTGGCAGGAAAGCATCATGGAAAGAATGACTGTGTCTTTCAAATTTTTTTTAAATTTATTTTTAAGTAAGCTCTACACCCAACATGGGCTTAAACTCACACCCCAAGATCAAGAGTCATATGCTCTAATGACTGAGCCAGCCAGGTGCCCAAGAGCGCTTGTTTCTAATTCCCACACAGGTGCTGCTGAGGAGAGGGTCTGACTGTAGCAGGGCTAGAATAAGATCAGGGGATGGACCAGCCCTGCCTGATTCTGGAATAAAGATCCGGGTGCCAGTCCCAGATGCAGAACTATAGGAAGTTCTGGGAGAGCAATGGATCCTGAGCTCTAGCTCTTCTTTCTTGTGGACTTTTCTTCTCACCTAGCTCTGGTAGGAATTAACTTGAACAAATATACCCCCTGCCTGTTCCTAGGCCCAGGCTCCTTTTTTTTTGGAGCCTGCTAGCTTCAGCCTTTTGTGTTCTTTGCCACATCCCTGTCCCATACTATAGCCTCCATAGCCTGATTTTCTTTTTTCTTTTCAATTTTTTTTTAAAGTAAACTCTACCCCCATCATGAGGCTCGAAACTCATGACCCTGAGATCAGAAGTTGCATATTCAACCAACTGAGCCAACCAGGTGCCCTTCCTAATCTTCTTTATTTCTTTCTTTCTTTCCTTCTTTCTTTCTTCCTTTCTTTCTTTCTTCCTTTCTTTCCATTCTTTCTTCTTTCATTCTTCCTGTCTTCCTTTCTTTCTCATAGTCTGATTTTTAATGTGTCTTAGGAATCTAGAACTGCCTTAAAGAACTCGACATTTTCTTTAGGAGGAGTTTCTGTCCGTAACGAGAAAAGGCTATGAAGTGACTGGCAGCACATTGTGTAGAAATTTAAAAACCTCTTGGGGGGAAAAAAGAAATTCTCAAATAATTGTCAGATTATCAGTATACATTAGAGCTACAAAGAAGGTTTTTTTTTTACATTAAAAAAATTTTTTTAATGTTTATTGATTTTTGATTGAGAGAGAGACAGAGCATGAGCGTCGGAGGGGCAGAGAGAGAGGGAGACACAGAATCTGAAGCAGGCTCCAGACTCCAAGCTGTCAGCACAGAGCCCAATGTGGGGCTTGAACTCATGAACCGTGAGATCATGACCTGAGCCGAAGTTGGACGCTTAACTGACTGAGCCAACCAGGTGCCTCCAAAGAAGGTTTTTAAGGAACCCAAGATACAAATAAGAATCACTTTGAAGAAGTGGGTTTAAAGAACCAGTCAAAGGGATTGATGGAACAAATCAAATGCCAGTGGTAAGTCCCCTTGTTATTTTAGGCCTCCGAAATAGGAATGTAAGTAGCCAGGATAAAATATTACAATGCAAAATCTCAGTGAAAATATTACTGGTTTTTACAAGGACTTTTGCAAACTTTCAGATATGCAAAGAACCTTTAATGTAGTTAGTCTAAGTAAAGGGACAAAATCTGAATTCCGAAGAGTTAAAAAGAATACATCGGACTTCAGAGACTTGGACACTTGCAACTGGAAGCAGAAAACTGGAATGAGCTCTATGATCTCATCAAACATGGTCAGAAATTTCCAAAAGACATAGCAAGTGCCCTTGCTCACAAAGAAAATGCAATTCACATTTGAGTAATGGCATTGTGCAGCTGAAATAGCTGGCAGGTGACCAGGCTGAGAAGTTAAAAAACAGATGATAGATGGCTCACAAAAGGAACTTTTGTTAACGATCATTGAAAAGATAAAGGCCATTTCCAATCCAAACCGAGTGCTGAATTGCTAGCTCGGCAAGGGCTGGAAAACAGAGAAGTTGGAACACACATCTTGTTCACTGCTTTAAGCCAAAACTCTGCTGGAAAATGAATACAAAACTTTGCATCAGAAAACTGATATACTTAATAAACTCTTGAGGAGAAAGGCAGCATTCTTCCAAAGAAGGTTTTTCAGGAAGATTAAGAATGGGAAGAGAGAAAACTGAAATACCAGTTATAAAGCAAGTAAAATGCTACAAGCAGAAAATTCAAGAGATGGAGGATGAAGTACAGAAAACAAAGATCTTATGAAAGCCAGGTTGCTCTTCATGAAAACCAAGCTCATGACAGTTGGCAGTTTGCCTGTACTGCAGAATGAGCTCTAGGGAGAAGATACAAGCTCCTAGTCCAAAACACATATGAATACATGTGTATCAAAAGATTAGAATTTTGCAACAGCCAGGGAATGTCCAACCAACCCCAGGAAGACCATAATAATAGAAACCTTTAAAGAGAGATTGACTATTCCTAGATAGGTCTTTTGGTCCATCCTTTGAAACTGGTGAAAGCCTCTATTGTTACTGATACCATATCCACGTGGAATCTCTTACTCCTGTCTCAATGGAATAGATGTGTTAAAGCCAACGTGGGTTTATCAGTGGTCCTATATCTGGTCCTGGGAGTATCTAAAATAAGATCCATTTCTTATCTGTATCTTGGTAGAGTGTCAACAAAATATCTTATCATGGAAGTGCACCGAGAGCTCACATTTCCTCATATGTTCCACAAACAATTGTGTCTTTCATGAGTCAGGGATTTACAAGTGTAAGTGATACACCAAGGAACAAGACAAAGTTCTTGCCCTTTGTAGACCTTACCTTCTACAAAGAAAACAGGTAAGTGATAAAGACAGTGATAATATAATGCCAGGCAGGGATACGGGCTGCAAAAGACAACTTAACAGTGTAAAGGGGTAACCATGGGAGTACCACTTTATATATGGTGATCGGAGAAGGCTGCACTAAGGAGATAACATTTGGGCAGAGAGACATGAGTAGAGAAAGAGAGCGAAGGTCTCAGAAAGATCCTCCCAGGCAGAGGAATAGCCAGTGTAAAGACCTAGAGCCAGAATCATGTTTGATATATTGGAGAAATGGCAGATGTTTCAGGCAGAGAACAATATGTTTGAAGGCTGAGAGCGAGAATGAACATGCTACGTTCTCATATGTATGAGGAATGAAATTTCTTTTTTTTATTATTTTTTTTAAGTTTATTTATTTTTGCAAAAGAGAGACAGAGCATGAGCAAGGGAGAGGCAGAGAGAGGGAGACACAGAATATGAAGCAGGCTCCAGGCTCTTAGCTGTCACCATAGAGCTTGACATGGGGCTCGAACTCACAACCTGTGAGATCATGACCTGAGCCAAAATCAGATGCCTAACCAAATGAGCCACCCAGGCACCTCGAGGGAATGAAATTTCTAATGGCTCCAAGATTGGGAGAAGCTATTGGAAGACTAAGCCCCTGGTTGATGCTACTGTGGATTATAAGTCATGTTAAAGAGTTGGAACTTTAGTCCAATAATATATTACTATCATATGTTGAGTCCTTACTACATGTCAGACAATGTAATAAAATCTTTATTAGAATTTTCTCACTTCATCCTCATGAACATCCTATTAGCTAAAAATCAATGTTATTTCAATTTTATAGATGAGAAAATTGAGTCACAAAATGAATAAGTAATTTGACCAAGGACCCAGAGCTAGTAAATAGCAAAGTTGACATAGGATCCCATGTCAACTTGAGTCTCAAGCCTGAATTCTTATCCTCCACTATTCGGCATTTTTTAATGATCACTGACTGAGTGTAATGGAGGAAATAAGGGAGAAAGAAGTCCATTAGAGGCAGGGGTTAAAGGGAGAGATGATAGTAATGGGACACTGGTAAATGAGAGTTGGATTGAGAAGAAAGAGATGGAAGATTGAGGGAGATTTAGGAAGTGGAACGGTTGGGATTTGGTATTTTATTGAATCCAAAGAGGGAGGGAGAAAGGAGTCAAAGATTATTTCCAGACTTCTGCTTCATGAAGCTCTGTGGGTACAATTTAAGAAGAAACCAAACAGGAAGGGCAGTTTGGGGCTTAGGGAGAAGATGGTGAGTGCTTTTGGATTAAGAATGGCAGAATAAGGACTTCTGGAAATCCACTTCTTTATGTAAGCAAAAAGATTTCTTGAAAAAAATTGCCAAATTCTTGAAACTAACCAAAGTCTTGAAAGAACCCAAAGACCATTTATTCAAGAAAAGCAACTGAATCTTTTTTTTTAAGTTTTTATTTTAATTCCAGTTTGTTAACACACAGTGTTATATTAGTTAACACACAGTGTTATACTGATGCAACAGTTTTCTACATTATCTGGTGTTCATCATGACAAGTGCACTGCTCAGTCTCCATCATCCAATTAACTCAGGCCCCCACTTCCCTCCGCTCTAGTCATCATCAATTTGTTCTCTATAATTAAGAGTCTGTTTCTTGATTTGTCTCTGTTTCTTTCTTTTGCACCCTTTGCTTGTTTCTTAAATTCCACATGTGAGTAAAATCTTATGGCTTTTGTCTTTCTCTGACTCACTTTGCTTACCATTATAATTTCTAGCTCTATCTATGTTGTTGCAAATGGCAGGATTTGATTTTTATGGCTGAATAATATTCCATTGTATATATATACCATACCTTCTTTATCCATTCCTTAATTGATGGACCCTTGGGCACTTCCATATCTTGGCTATTGTAAATAATGCTGCTATAAACATAGGGTTGCATGTATCCCTTTGAATTAGTGTTTTTGTATTCTTTGGGTAAATCCCGAAAAGCGCGATTGCTGGATTGTAGGCTAGCTCTATTTTTAACTTTTTAAGGAACCTCCATACCATTTTCCAGAGTGCCTGCACCTGTTTGCATTCCACCAACAGTGCACCACGGTTCCCCTTTCTCCATATCCTCATCAACACCTGCTGTTTCTTGTGTTGTTGAGTTTAGCCATTCTGACAAGTGTGAGGTGGTATTTCATTATGATTTTGATTTGCATTTCCCTAATACTAAGTCATGATGGACATTTTTTCATATGTCCTGTAGCTATTTGTATGTCTTCTTTGTCTGTTCATGTCTTCTGTCCATTTTTAAGTTGGATTATTTGTTTTTTGGGTGTTGAGTTTGATTAAGTTCTTTATAGATTTTATCCGATATGTCATTTGTAAATATCTTCTCCCATTCCGTAGGTTGCCTTTCAGTTTTGCTGATTATTTCCTTCACTGAGCACAAAATTTTTATTTTGATGTAGTCCCTATAGTTTCTTTTTGCTTTTGTTTTTCTTGCCTTGGGAGACATATCTAGAAAGAAGTTGCTATGGCTGGTGTCAAAAAAGTTATTGTCTGTGTTCTCTGCTAGGATTTTTGTGGTTATAGATCTCACATTTAGGCTTTAAACCATTTGGAATTTATTTTTGTGTATGGCGTAAGAAAAGGGTCCAGTGGCTGCCTGACTGGCTCAGTTGGTGGAACAGGGATTCTTGATCTCGGGCTGTGAATTTGAGCCCCATGTTGGGCACGGAGTTTACTTAAAAAAAAAAAAAAAAAAAAGGAAGTGGTCTAGTTTCTTTCTTTTGCATGTTGTTGTCCAGTTTTCCCAAGACTTTTTGTCAAAGAAACATTCTCTTCCCCATTGGATATTCTTTCTTGCTTTGTGAAATATTAATTGACCATACAATTGTTGGTTTATTCCTGGGTTTTCAAGAAAAACAATTGAATATTAGTAAGAACAATGAGATTTGTGGGGTTTTAAGTTGCCCTACTCCCATCTTCATCTCCCTAGCTCTGAAGTAACCTTACAACTTGAGTAGCTATGAAAGCCGGCAACCTAACAGGCACCATAGTGGGCAGAATAGGTTTGGAGTTCCCAAAAAAGACCCAGCCCCAATAGAATTGTCACTATTTGATCTATCGAGAACTTCCTTGAAAAGCTCCATTCTTAATACTTGTCTCTGCCTAACCTAAGAGATCACAGTGCGAGAACAGTGCTATCCCTAAGGCATTTATCGTAAAACTATCAGCAGCAATTGTTTAATATTGCTATTATCTGAGGTGGCTATTCCAGCTGAATCTAATAAGAAACTGGCCAAAAAATTTTAATGGAAGTAGTTCAGTTCTTTAAGCATCCAACTCTTGATCTCAGCTCAGGCCTTGACCTCAGGGTCATGAGTTCAGGCCCTGTGTTGGGCTCCATGCTTGGTATGAAGCCTACTTAAAAAAAAAAGACATTTTAATGGAAAAACCGGGTGATGAGATATTTAAAGAGGGCTTTGAAAAGATAAGGCATATTCCTGGGAATCTAGAAAGTCATGCGTGTAGAAAGGACTGAGTAAGCAACAAGAATGAGGCAGAAAACCAGGGAAGTTGGGGAAGAACAAACAGTAAAATAAAGTCACAATTCATTGAATGCTTATTCAGTACCAGCTAGATGATGTGCTCAGTGCTTACAATATCCTATCTCATGGGCACATATAATCACATTCCCATGTAGCAATTGAGGAAACTGGGGCTTTATGAGATAAGGTAAGTAGCCAAGGTTGCAGGGCTAGTAAGTGGCTAAGCCAGACTTTGAATGCAGGCCATCTGATTTCAAAGTTTGTTCTGGGTCTGGATGTCTGGAATGGATAAGAGTGTAAAATATTGCTGAGAGGACAAGTCAGTAAAGATGTAAACTTGTCTTTCAGTTTTCTCAGAAGGAAGTCTTCAAGGAACTTCTTTAAGTTCTGGGGCAGGAAGGCAGATTCTAGTGGTTCGAAGAGTGAGCAAGAGTAAGGAAATGGACATGGTGTTTAGCTGACTGCTTGAAAAGAGAAGAGAGGTAGGGCCTTAGGTGGAAGGTTGGTGAGGATGCAATGTTCTTTTTTATTTTTTAGAGATTTCAGCATATGTAAGTCGTACACTGTAGCCAGTAAAAAGCCTGGTCTTTCAGGAGATAAAAGTTCTGGCATCTTGGACCCAGAGATCAGGAAGAAAGGAGAGTGGGGATGCTAGGCCTGATAGGCGAGAGAACTGAAACCCGACACCTAGAGACAAGCTCTTTGGATTCTTCTTAACCTTATTCTCCAATCAATTTTATTGCTTGCCCTTTTTACTTTAGAGATGGAAGCTTGTCTTCAGAAATTAAGAAACAAGGCAGAATTGATGACTTAAAAACATTATAGTGAAGGAAGATTAATTATTTACATCATTCAAGTGCTCTGCAATTCTTTTAATGTAGTTACATAATCATTAGTCTTATTAATTACCATAAAAGCATGCCAATGTTAGGTTTATAGAGCGTCATCCTGACAGTCTGTCTTCAGAGCATCCTAGCGATCCTCAGACACTATGCAGGACTTGGAAACTGCTTGGTGTTATTGAGCAAACAGTGAATTCTAACTGAACGCCAGGATGAAGAAGTCTGGAGACTTAGTGTACAGTGTGATAACTATACTTAATAATACTGTATTGAACCTTGATAACATGCTTGGAGAATAGATTTCAGGGGTACTAATCAGGCACACAAAATGCCATGTAAGAAGATATATATTGATCAACTTGACTAGTAATAATTTCATTATATATATGTGTATAATCATTATGTTGTACACCTTAAATATATATAACTTTTATTTAAAAATATATAAATAAATGAGAAAAATAAACAAATCTATTCTTTAAAAAAAAAGAAAAAAGAAAAAATCAGGGAAGGGAGTCTTCTGGTTTTCAAATTTATCTGTCCATGGAAATCTACTGGGGAGCTTTCAAAAATACTGATGTCTGGGTTCTAATCTACAGACTGTTTCAAATGTAATTGTCCCAATACTGTCTTTTTTTATTTTAATGGTTTCAGGAGTAGAGTTTAGTGATGCATCACTTACATACAACACCCAGTGCTCATCCCAACAAGTGCCCTCCTTAATGCCCATCACCCATTTAGCCCATTCCGTCCATCTCCCCTCCAGAAACCCCCTCAGTTTGTTCTCTGTACTTAAGAATCTCTAAAGGTTTGCTTCCTTCTGTTTTTATCTGATTTTTCCTTCCCTTCCCCTACCTACATCTGTTTTGTTTCGTAAATTCCATATATGAGTGAAATCATTAGATATTTACCTTTCTCTGACTTATTTTGCTTAGCGTAATATATTCTAGTTCCATCCACTTTGTCGCAAATGGCAAGATTTCATTGTTTTTGATTGCCGAGTAATGTTCCATTATTTCCATTATACATATATTATATATGTATAATGACTGGCATCCTGTCATTATATATATATCCTATATATTCATTGTATATATATCCTATATATATATATACCACGTCTTCTTTAGTCCATAGATGTTGGTTTTTTTCCATACTTTTGCTGTTGATAGCGCTGCTATAAACATTAGGGTGCAAGTGCCCCTTCGAAACAGCATACCTGTATCTTTCAGATGAATACCTAGTAGTGGTATTGCTGGGTTGTAGGATAGTTCTATTTTTTTGAGGAACCTCCACACTCTTTTCTAGAGTGGCTGCTCCAGTTTGCATTCCCACCAGCAGTGCAAGAGTGTTCCCCTTTCTCTGCATATTCACCAACATCTATTGTTTCCTGAGTGGTTAATTTTAGCCATTCTGACAGATATGAGGTAGTATCTCACTGTGGTTTTAATTTGTATTTCCCTGATGATGAGTGATGTTGAATATCTTTTCATTGTGTCTGATAGCCATCTGGATGTCTTCTTTGGAAAAGTGTCTGTTCATCTGTTCATGTCTTTTGCCCATTTCTTCACTTGATTCTTTGGGGGTGTTTTTTGGGTGTAGCATTTGGTAAAGTTGTTTTTTTTATTGATTTTGAATACAAATCCTTTATCTGATATGTCACTTGCAAATGTCTTCTCCCATTGCATCAATTGCCTTTAGTTTTGTTAATTGTTTCCTTCACCGTGCAGAAGATTTTTATCCTGATGAGGTCCCAATACGTTGTTTTTGTTTCTATTTCCCTTGCCTCAGGAGCCATCTCTAGTAAGAAGTTTTTGCAACTGAAGTCAAAGAAGTTGCTGCCTGTTTTCTTCTCTAGGTTTTTGATGGTTTCCTGTCTTACATTTAGGTCTCTCATCTGTTTTGAGTTTATATTTGTGTTTGGTGTAAGAAAGTGGTCCAGGTTCATTCATATCACTAGCCAGTTTTCCCAAAACTGAAGAGACTGCCTTTTGCCATTGAATATTCTTTCCTGATTTCTTGAAGATTAGTTGGCCATACATTTGCCCAAAATTCTTTCTGGGTTTTTATTCTGTTCCATTGATCTAACTGTCTGTTTTAGTGTCAAAACCATACTGTCTTGATTATTACAGCTTTGTAATACAGCTTGAAGTCCAGAATTGTGATATCTCCAGCTTTGGTTTTCTTCTTCAGGATTGCTTTGGCTATTCAGGGTCTTTTCTGGTTCCATACAAGTTTTAGAATTATTTGTTGTAGCTCGGTGAAGAAAACTTGTGTTATTTTGATTGGGATTGCACTGAACATGTAGATTGCTTTGGGTAGTATTGACATTTTAACGATGTTTGTGCTCTACACAGAAGCTTGGAATGTTTTTCCATTCTTTTGTGTCTTCTTCAATTTCTTTCATAAGGTTTCTACAGTTTTCGGTGTATAGATTTTTCACCTTTTTGGTTAGATTTATTCCTAAGTGGGGCACCCGGGTGGCTCAGTTGGTTAAGTGGCCGACTTCACCTCAGGTCATAATCTCGTGGTCTGTGAGTTCAAGCCCCAAGTTGGGCTCTGTGTTGACGGCTCAGAGCCTGGAGCCTGCTTCGGATTCTGTGTCTCCCTCTCTGTCTGCCCTTCCCTTGCTCAGGCTCTGTCTCTATGTCTCTCAAAAATAAAATAAAAATGTAAGAAAAAAAGATTTATTCCTAAGTATTTTATGGTTTTTGGTGCAATTGTAAATGGGATCGATTCCTTGATTTCTCTTTCTCTTGCTTTATTTTTGGGTATAGGAATGCAACCAATTTCTGTGCATGGATTTTATATCCTGTGACTTTGCTGAATTTATGAATCAGTTAATATTTTTTTGCTAGAATCTTTTGGGTTTTCCATATAGAGTATCATGTCATCTGCGAAGAGTCAACGTTTGACCTCTTCCTGGCCAATTTGAATGCCTTTTATTTCTTTGTGTTGTCTGATTGTGGAGGTTCCCATTAGCTTAAATCATACATTGATGATCTTTGCTTGAAAAAATGGTTACTATGATGGCTGCTAAATGGTGGTTTTCTAAGCCCAGCACTACTTTTGCATTTGCAGTTCACATTCTGTCATAAAGAAGAGTTTTCTCTTCATTCTCATCTATTTATACCACTCACCCATCCACCATCTACTTATATTCATATGCACTCATAGATCTTATTTTATTCTATTCTATTCCTTTCTGTGTTGCCAAGTAAGGAATTTGACTAACATAAAAAATGACCTTTTTATTTTAGAATGAACTTTTAGATTTAGAGAAAAGTTGCAAAGATAGTTCAGAGAGTTCCTGTATATCCCTCCAGGCTTCCTTATTGTGAACATCTTGCACTACCGTGGCACATTCGCCATGACTGAGTAACCAACAATCGTGCATTACTGTTAAGTAAACTTACCACTTCATTTGGAACTCATCATTTTTCCTTCAACGTCCTTCTTCTGTTCCAGAATCACACCCAGGATACTACATTACATTTAGTTATCATGTTTCCTTGGTCTATTCTGGTCTATGATAGTTTCTCAGACTTCCCTTGCTTTTTATGACTGTGATAGTTTTGAAGAAAATAGGTCAGCTATTTTGTGAATCTATCTCAATTTGTTTTTGTCTAATGTTTTCTTCATGGCTAGACTAGGGATAATGGGGGCGGGAGAGGAAGACCATAGAGATGAAGGCCCATTCTCATCACATCAGGGTAAGATGCTATTGACATGATTCAATACTGATATAACAGCCCAGATAGTGTTTGCCAGGTTTCTCCAATGTACAGTTATTTTTATTCTCCATTCCCATACTCTACTCTTTGGAGGCAAGTCATTAAGCATTGTCACAATCTGCATTTCATCCCTTCTGTCATTTGAACTCCTGGTAGATTTTTAAAACTTTTTCATACATTACAGTTTACTCTTTCTGTTGTAGTTTTTATAGATTTTGACCAAGGCATAGAGTTATATACCTATTCCCATACAGGTTAATTCCATCACCATAAATACCCTTGTATCTTCCCTAGTTAACCCCTTCTTCTAACCCCTGGAATCCACTGATCTGTTTTCCATTCCGACAGTTTTGTAGGAATTTTCCATATGTAGACTTTGTAGACTTTTCCATAATGTCTTATGAACAAAATCATTCAATATGTAGTCTCTCCAGACCTTTTTTTTTAATCAACTAACAAAATACTTTTAAGTTTGATCCCTGTTACTGTGTGGATGAATAGTGTGCTCCTATTTTCTTGCTGAATAGTTTCCCATCATGTATACAACAGTTTCTTTTTTTTTAACGTTTATTAATTTTTGAGAGACATAGAGACAGAACATGAACAGGGGAAGGGCAGAGAGAGAGGGAGACACAGAAACTGAAGCAAGCTCCAGGCTCTGATGAGCCATCAGTACAGAGCCCGACGTGGGGCTCGAACTCACAGACCGTGAGATCACGACCTGAGCCGAAGTCGGCCGCTCAACCAACTGAGCCACCCAGGCGCCCCTACAACAGTTTCTTTATCCATTCACCTATTGAAGGACATTTTGGTTGCTTCCAGTTTTGGGTGATTATGAATGACAATGCTATAAACATTCATATGGAGGTTTTTCTATAAACATAAATTTTCAGATCAGTTGGGTAAACACTTTGGAGCATGACTGCTGTGTCATTTTGGTAAGTCTATACTAACACTGTATAATACCCAGTTTCTTATGTGTTAATCTTCCAAAGTGTCTGTATTGTCTTCCAAAGTGCCTCTCTGGTTTTCGTATTCTCACCAGCAATGAAAGATAGTACCTTTTTTCAAAAGCTGTGACAGCATTTGGAACTGTCAAGCTGTGTGTGTACATGTGTGTGTGTTTTAATATTCTGATCTATGTCATGGTAACTCATTGTTTTGCATTTTGTCTTCCTTAATGATAAATGATGCTGAGCATCTTTTTATATGCATGTATAGTTTGCTATTCACATTATCTTCTTTGCTAAAGTGTTCTGTTCACATGTTCTGTCCAATTTTTAAGTTGGGTTGTTTTCTTATTGCTGAATTCTCAATATATATATATATATATATGTACGTATTTTTTTTCTGGATATAAGTCTCATTGTATTCATGATTTACAAATATTTTCTCCCAGTGTGTGGCTTGTCATTTCATTCACCTCACAGTGTCTTTCACTGAAGGAAAAGTTTTAATTTTCAGAAATTCCAATCATCAAACTTTTATTTCATGCATTATGCTTTTGGTATTGTATCTAAATACTCATCACCAGATCCAGGATCACACAGATTCTCTATATTTTCTTTTAGAAATTTTAGTTTTGCACTAAAAAAATTTTTTTAAGTTTTTTTTAATGTTTATTTTTGAGAGAGAGAGAGAGAGACAGAGTGCAAGCAGGGGAGGGGCAGAGAGAGGAGGAGACACAGAATCTGAAGCAGGCTCCAGGCTCTGAGCTGTGAGTACAGAGGCCAACATAAGGCTCAAATTCACAAATCATGATATCATGACCTGAGGGGAAATCAAGAATCAGACACTTAACCAACTGACCCACCAGGCACCCCAAAGTTTTAATTTAACGTTTATTTATTTTTGAGAGACATAGAGACAGAGTATGAGCAGAGGAAGGGCAGAGAGAGAGGGAGATAGAGAATTTGAAGCAGGCTCCAGCCTCTGAGCCGTCAGCACCGAGCCCGATGCGGAACTTGAACTCACAGATTGTGAGATTATGACCTGAGCCAAAGTTGGCTGCTTAACCAACTGAGCCACCCAGGCACCCCCAAAGTTTTAATTTAAATTCCAGTTTAATAGTTTCAGGTGTACAATATAGTGATTCAAAGCTTCCATACAATACCCAGTGCTCATGATAGCAAGTATACTCCATAAAGTGAAATCTTTTTTATAAGGTATCAGGTATGTGTCAAAGTTTATTGTTATTTTGTATACAGATATCCAATCTGTCCGGTACCATTTGTTGAATTGCTTTTATGTTTTTTATGTATGTGTGTATGTATTTTTATTTATTTTGAGAGAGTGTGTGTGTGTGTTTGCACAAGTAGGAGAGGGCCAGAGAGAGAGGGAGAAAGAGAATCCCAAACAGGCTTCATACTGTCAGTGCAGAGCCCAATGCGAGGCTTTAACTCACAAACTCTGAGATCATGACCTGAGCTGAAATCAAGAGAGGGATGCTCAACTGACTGAGCCACCCACGTGCCCACCGTGGTATCTTTGATAAACATCAGTTGGCTGTATTTGTGTGGGTCTCATCAGTGCTCTCTGTTGTTCCTGTTGATCTACGTGTATCCCTTCACCAACACCACATTGTCTTGATTACTGTATCTGTAGAGTAAGTCTTAAAATCAGGGCATGCAAGTCTTCCTACTTTGGTTTGCTTTTTCACGACTGTTTTGGCTATTCTGGATCCCTTGAATTTCCAAATGAATTTTGGGATCATCCTGTCGATTTCTGCCAAACAGGCAGCCGATATAAGGAGAGATTGTATTGAATTTGTAGATCAGTTTGGGAGGTATTGCTCTCCTAACAATAACAAGTCTTCAAATCCATGATCATGAGATGCTTTTCCATGTATTTAGATCTTTTTTAATTTCTTTCAACAATACTTCGTACTTTTCAGAACGTATATTTTGTAAATTTTTTGGTCTTTGTTTCTACATACAGCTGAACCTTGTTCTTTGCAGTAATGTTCTATAAAGCTGCTGCCAATATTGAATTAGCAAATACAAAAGTATTGCTTCTGAGGGAAACAAAGGTTAGATTCTTCTGAGTCTCTGGTCACATTTTTTGCCTGTTGAAGTGCCACTGGTCTTAAATAGGTTTGTTTGCCAACATCTTGTAAAACGAGCCAGTCTCATCAGCTTTGAAAACCTGCTTTTCCACATAACCCTTTCTCACGTAACAGTTAGATATTTAAAAGTTCTTCCAGAGCTTTCCGATCTGCAGAAACTGCTGCCCTTCAAGCTTGACTCTAACCCTAGCTCTCATCATAGCTAGTTGTAACTGTGGGAAAGTCACCTAGAATCTCCACTCTCAAACTCTGGGAGGGGAGAAAAAAGGACCGTGGATGAGACTATCTTTGTGATATCACTGATTTACCATGGCGTTACATAATTAAAAAAAAAAAAAAAAAGCAGCAACTTCTGTGATGTTGAAAGCCAACAGCACCATCTGGTGGTCAAAGAGAATATGCAGCGGAACTTGGCTAACGGGTGTCTCCAGTTACATCTGTATTTTGCTTCTCTGAACAAAAAGTTAATTTTCAGACCATTTTTCCTCTAACTGGGTACATACAAGTACACTACTACATATAAAAGCAACCATACAAGTCATTATACTTAAAATCACACACAGAATCCCTTGTGAATGTAAAGACTCTTAAATAGTCAGCATTAATCAGCTATTGCTTTGGTTTAAAAAAACAAAACAAAACAAAAGTACTGAACAATTAGAACAATTACACAAAATAAAAGTATACTTCATTACATCAAAAAACGTTAAATTAAAATTATTCGTATATATTTGAGCAAGAAAATAAATTATAGTATTCAGTTATAATCCCCCAAAATAAAATAAATATCTGTGAATCCATAGTTATATAAATACATATTTGTTTTTTTGGGTTTTTTAAAATATGATTATTTTCCATGTAGAGGTTTTTAAGTTTATTTATTCATTTTTATTTTAAAAACTTTCTTTTAACGTTTATATATTTTTGAGAGAGGAAGAGAGAGAGAGAGCTCAAGTGGGGAAGGGCAGAGAGAGGGAGGGAGACACAGAATCTGAAGCAGGCTCCAGGCTCTGAGCTGTCAGCACAGAGCCTGATAGGGTCTCGAACTCATAGACCCTGAGATCGTGAGCTGAGCAGAAGTCAAACACTTAACTGACTGGGCGATCCAGGTGCCCTCTAGCAAAATTCTGAAGTCGAAGATAAAGTCTCACTTAAGGAATGTTTTCTTTGAATTTAATATTCTCAAGGTCCTGACTCCTAAGGACAAAAAGACAAGAATGCACCAGGTTTCATTGGTTTCAGTTACTTTTCTATAATCCACTACAGGATTTAGTTGTTTCAAATGCTTTAGATAAATTACAGTATTTTTACCAAGTTCTTGTGAAAAGTAATGATCAAAGTTTTATTTCACCTGTAAATGAATCAGGAACAAGCGTATAAGCCTGTCTTAAAGGATGCCTGTTTTTGAAGCTAAGAAAAGTCCCAGTTTGTACTTGTGTTAAGGAACCATTTAGATATTTTCTTTTTACTGCAGTGTATTTTTTTTTTTTTTGAGAGAGAGAGAGAGAGAGAGAGAGAGAGAGAGAGAGAGTGAGCAGGCCAATAAGCATGCCAGTGAGCAAGGGGCAAAGGGAGAGAGAGAGAGACTGAGAGAGAGAGCAACGGGGCTCACCTGATGCAGGGCTTGTGTTTACCGGAAGCAGGGCTCAAGCTCACCTGAAGGGCGGGCTCGAGCTCACTCATCCTGGAACTGGAACTCACGGAACATAAGATCATGACCGGAGCCAAAGTCAGATGCTTAACAACTGAGCCGCCTAGGCGCCCCTAGAATATGTTTGAATGGAGCAATTTCTGACATTATTTCTCTAAACTCATGAAGACAGGTAGCACATTTTGGGTTCTGTTTTGTAAGGATAGCTTTGTTTTATGGTAGCATCTCTCCTAGGAGCAATAAGGTTCCAAGGTGCTGGGAAAGGTCATCGAAGATTTCCCACACCATGCACTTAGATGGTTAAAAAAAAAAACAAAACAGGCTGCAGTTGAGTTTGGGTTCTAGGTAGTGGAGATGAGGTAAGGAAGTCTCTAAATACAGTTAGAATGGGTTGAATAAAAACCTAGAAAGGCAGGGAAATTTGGAAAGGACTGGCATAAAGGTCTTTCTGGGATGAGGAGCAGGAGTAGTTCAAAGTTGATTTTGATTCATAAGTCAGTCATTGGGTAGCGGTTTCAGAGATTTCTATTGTGACAAGAAGAAACAGAAGCTGGAGATAGGCCACAATAGTGCAGTGACAGAATAAAGACCTGGTTGCTAGGGTCAGGGAATAAACACTAGAAGCCTGGAGAAGGAGAGATGGACCCTAGCTCCTGGTGGAGAGATGGACCCTAGCTCCTGGTCCTCTTTCTTACCCTCCCTTTCCCCCTAGGTCATCTGAGATGTCACCTTCCACTTAAACATCATCTCCCTGGTTTGAGATCTTAACTCTGGTCTCTGGACTTCTGCTTAGTTCCACATTCCCTACCCATTCGCACAGAGGACCACCGCCTTCCCTTTCTGGAATTTCTAAGGTTTTTCTGTTTGCCACGTGCCATAATCACCAGCCCTACTAACTCAGCTGAGATGGAAGTGTCTGCCCTCTCCGAAACTCTTAAACCTACTCCTGATGTTAATCAAGAGTCCTTGGACCCTCGGATTATCATTGCCATATTTGAAACTGGATCCCTTTCCCCTGTCTCCTGGGGTTTTCTCCCTTCCCTAAATAATAGTGGCCACCAAGTAACTGAACAACAGACCACACAGACGTTTGAAAATCTCTTAAAAGAAATTAAAGATGTCATTAAAAGCATGACAGGTTATGAAGAGAAGGTCACAGAAGCAAAAGATTCTTTTGAGGAAACTAATATTTCTAAGCATGTGTCAGAACTTAAAGAAAAGATCGAAAAACTTGGTAAGAGGAATGAAGTGTTATTGAACAACTTGCTTGGGAGTTCCAATCTGGAGAAAGAACAGAATGCGAAGAAACAGGAGGTGATATTGGAAAACCAGAATTCCAAGGACAGGGTACGAGCATTTAGAAGGGATTTGGTAAATCGTTCAGAAGAAAACAGACCCCTTAATGAAACTCAACTAAGTGAGGAAAAAGCAAATTACAGACACCCGAATATTCGAGGAGAAAACATCAAACTTAGGAGCAACATGGAGCAGTTACTACAGGAAACAGAACACTGGAATACACAACATACCGAGCTTAGTGAACTAATAAGGTCGTATCAGAAATCTCAGAAAGACGTACAAGCGCCTCTTGAAAATGATGGAGTGCATTTCCCAACCCAACCAAATAGCGAGGTGTCCACTAAGCACGAGCTGCAGGAACAGGTGAAGAAGCTGGAACGTGACACGTATTCTCTGCATTTGATTGCTTCCCTGCTGGAAAATGAATGCCAAATCTTACAGCAGAGAATAGAGCTTCTCAAGGAACTCCATCATCAGAAAGAGGGAACTCGGCGAGAGAGGCCAATTCGGATAAATTGTGCACAGGACCAGGAAAAACAGAAGCTATCAGAAACAGAGGACAAGGAAAAAACGCAAGAAAGGGATGGTACGTCTCAGAAAAAGGACGAAGTCTACAAAAGCCTGGATGCTTGTAGTAAGAAAGCGCTTAATAACCACGTCAATACTCATATTGCAAGAGGAGATCTCGTGGGGAAAACAGAGGCCGTCCAGCAGCCTCACTTAGAAAATACAAAAGTAGAAGAGAAGGCAGTTCTTCAAAAACTGTAATACTTCAACTCTCGGCGTAACCAATCAGCACACCTAGGATCGATCTGTTGGCTCATCAAGAGCGAGCTCTAGAACAAGACGATTTACACATAATCATTACCTGAGTAATTACGTGAGTGTGGTCTTCCGTGACCACTAGTGTCAACAACAAGTTCGTAACTCGTCACACAATTTGCTTGTGTTTTGGAGTTATTAGATACAGACCCTATGCCACTTTAACCAAGAGGAAGAAGTTACCAATCTAAATTAATAAAGATCTAAATAAAAACAAGAATGATCAATGAAAGGTTTTTTTCCTCTTTAGTCATTTACTGGGTAAGGGGAGTTTCGGTGGGGAGAAGTATGTAACACTTTAATTGTGAACCCTTAAAGCTCATTTTTTTAATGCATGTTTCTTAGTATTTATCGAAGTGTGAGAAGTAGGGAAGTAAAGAAGTAAAAAAAAAAAATGCTGATAACCCACCCCAGAACAGTTTCTCTCTTCTCATAAATCTCCCCGTTCCCTAGCACTATTTTTCCTAATATTCCTTCCATGATTCTCCATTAGTGAACAGTGGGCATACGAAGCAGCAGAGGCCTTTGGGGAAGGATACTTCAGCTGGTTTAGCAGAATAGATGTGTATCTAGATTTTGTTGTGCGCTGGCAAAATGCTTCCCGTTCCTCCAAGTGGGGGCAGGAGAGTAACCCAGGGGAAAAAGCAGTATCTTCTATTAAGGGAGCTGGACTTCTGATTCCAGAAAAAATAGAGCAGATGCATTTCGTCCTCTTCTACTAAGTATGCTAAAAACCTTGGGCCTATGTATAAAATGAACTTACGAAGACTCTGAAAAATGGAAAGAATGAGACGGACTATTCAGAGACCCCGAGACTTTAACAGCATGGTATTGAGTTCCCTGCGTTTTCTTTCTGTCTCATATATCCTGGAAACAATGTTGGAGGAGCCCACAACCCAGAAATGCCAATGCACTAGGACAAAAAATGTTCCCTTTGCCAGCTCTCCCTTGGCAAAGGATGAGGAAAGAGACAGTCTAGGACAGGAAAAGGAAAGGAAGGGGACCCTAGCCTAACTGCATGGAAAATGCCATGCCTCCACCCTTACCCTACCAGTAAATACTGACTAGCAAGCCTAGACTTTCACCTTTGCCTGGGGGTAATGAGGCACTCCTCCCCTTTTCTTCTGGGATGGTACAGAAGAAGCAGAGAGGGCACTCCGAAGTCCTACCTCCACTTGATGGTAACAACGTGATCCTCCCTGACCCCCTCCTCCTCCATAGAATGTCATGGAGGCCTTATGGGCCACCTAGATTTTTACACCACTTCCCTGCTGGCATAGCATCAGAGGAGGCCTGCTAAAACAGAAGGTTTAATAAGATCTAAGGTCTAATAACATAATGCTAGAATATCCAGAATACCAAGAAAAATCACTAATTGTACCAAGAACTAGTAAAATCTCAGCTTGAATGAGAAAAGACAACAGATGCCAACAATGGGATGACATAGATGTTGGAATTATCAGATAAAGATCTTAAAGCAGTCATTATAAAAAAGCATCAGTGAGCAATTGCAAACACATTTGAAACAAATGAAAACAAAATAGAAGGTCTCAGCAAATAGGAAATATAAAGAAGAAACAAATGGAAATCATTGGAAAATAAACTCACTGCATGGGCTTAACAGTAGAATGTTGAGGTCAGAGGAAAAAATTCCATGAAATTGAGGATAAAACAATAGAAATTGCCCATTCTGAACAATAGGGAAAACAGGCTGAAAAGAAAAGTCTCAAGAACCTTTGGAACAGTAACAAAAAATCTGACCTTGGTGTCATCAGAGACACCCCCCAAAGGGGGCAGAATGTGACCTGAAAAAGTATTCAGTGAACGAATGACTAAACATCCTCCAAATTTAGTAAAAGGCACCAAGCTACAGATTCAAGAAATGGAATAAACTCCAAATAGTATAAACTCAAAGAAATTTGAGGCATTCAATTTTCTGAAACCTAAAGACAAAATAAAAATATTTTTTTTGGTAATTTTTTAAAAAAATGTTTAATTTTGATTGAGAGAGAGAGAGTGTGTGAGCTGAGCAGGGGAGGGGCAGAGAGAGAAGGAGACAGAATCCACTGACAGCACAGAGCCCAAGGCAGAGCTCGAACTCACAAACTCATGAGATCATGATCTGAGCTGAAGTTGGCCACTCGACCAACTGAACAACCCAGGCACCCCAAGACAAAGTAAAAATCTTAAAAGCAATTAGAAAAGATTCATTAGACTTAGGGGAACAATGATCCAAACAACAGTGAATTTCTCATCAGAAACCATGGAGGCGAGAAAGAAACGAAAATATTTCAAAAACTGAAAGAAATGCGATCCACGAATTATGTACCCAGTGAAAATATCCTTTAGAAATGAAGGTGGAATCAATACATTCTCAGAGGATAATTGAAAGAATTTGTCACAAGGCCATATCTATCTGAAAACAATTAGAAAATGAGATTTTAACTGGGCAGCCATGTTGCCCAGGCAGAAGGAAGAATTAATTTTGGAACCATGTGAAGTGTGGAGAAAATATTTTTGTACTTCTACACGGGGCTTTCTGAGCAAGTTTTGTGGAGCCTTGAGATCTTGGACTAAAAGCAAGCTCTAGAAGACGATTCAGAAGTACATGGATAATTAGCACTAAAAAGCCTTAAGTTCAGGAGATGTGTGTTTTCATTTCGAGTTGGAATGACTTGTGGGACTCCAAGATATCTCTGAGTTATAAAGCTGGAGACACTGTGCTTCTCCGGCGCCTGGAGGGATTTATTTACATTATGAAAGGGTTAGAGAGAGTACACGGATTCTTTACACCTTGTCTTCAAGGAGCAAAGTGTTTTTGCCCCTTCTTCTAGAAGGGAAGGAAGACAGCTGCCTTCTTTCCTACATAAATGCCTAGATTCATTTTCACCCTTACAGTACAGACCCTGTTGCATGTTGGGTGACATCTGGTTCTCATCGCATTTCTCCAGGGATAAGAATTAAAGCAGGGGAACCAGCACAATTATTACTATGTACGTAATAATAATCTCTTTCATCCCAAAACGTCATGTGTGTATTCAGAATTTTACAAAGATGAGTATGAAAAACCCGCAAAGACGATTACAATCTCCACCGTATAATCTATTACGAATGAAGCATAAGGAATAAGATTTTCTCACATGTTGAAAGCACTGAATATACAATTTGAAATACTGCTTCCTACTCACAAATTTACAATTAAACAGTAGTTACTAAAAAAATCGTATCTCCTTGCATTTGACTTTCCTTCGAAAGGAAACTACCATCTACACTCTTCTTTTTTTCCAGCCATCTTGATTAATAAAACATGCAGTTCGTTTCTATACTTTACCGGATATATGGTTCGTATTGCCAAGAAAGAAATTGTTGCTGAAATAAATTATAGCCTTTTAATTAAGCTTCTAATACAGCAAGCAATCTCTGCTATAGCAGATCTTCTAGATTTGGGATTAACTATAACATTTTATATGTGTGGATGTGATTATTTTCCTACCACGAGGTTTCATTTACTTTTTTGGTCCAAATCCAAAACACGCAAGTGAGAGTTTCTAAAAGCAAAGCATTTTTAAAACGTTCATGCGGGTTCCAGTGGGTAATGATGTATTCTATTCTTTCAGCCAATGTCAGATTTATTTGGAGACATCTCATGGCATTTTATATGTGGAAAGAACTTTAGGGATCACTTGGTGGCAGGGAAAAGCCCGCGTGTGAAATCAGTTACAATCTGGGACAAGAATCGGTACTGATCTGGTCCAGAATTGTTTTAGGCCATATTTTCTCATACCTGAGAATCAGATGGCAATAAATACCAAGCTACGTTTTTGAAACTTAAATTTTTTTTTCTTTTTCTTTTCTTTTTTTTTTTTTTGGAGTGAGAAACCATGACTGGGGTAGAGGGGCAGAGGGGCAGAGGGGGAGAGAGAGAGAGAGAGAGAGAGAGAGAGAGAGAGAGAGAGAGAGAGAGAGAGAGAGAATCTTAAGCAGGCTCCATGTTCAGTGCAGAGCCGGACATTGGGCTTCATGTCACTACCCAGGGATCATGGCCTGAGCAGAAATCAAGAGTTCGACAGTCAATCAACGGAGCCACTCAGGTGTCCTGTAAAAGTGTTTCTATTACCCTAAATTCTCACTAAAATTTGGTATTGTCAGACTTTTTTTCTCTTTTTAAAAAATCTTTAAAATTTTTTTTAAGTTTATTCATTTTTGAGAGAAAGACAGAGACAGAACATGAGCAGGGATGGTGCAGAGAGAGAAGGAGACACAGAATACCAAGCAGGATCCAGGCTCTGAGCTGTCAGCACAGAGCCCGATGTGGATGGGACTTGAACTCTTGAACTGTGAGACCATGACCTGAGCTTGAGTCAGACGCTTAACTGACTAAGCCACCCAGGTGCCCCCAAAATCTTTTTTATTGCTCCTGGCTAGCTCAGTCCATAGAACAGGCAACTCTTCTTGATCTTGAGGTTCAAGCCCCATGGTGGGTGTAGAGCCCAGTTAAAAAAATCATTTTACTTTCTATTAATATTTTTAGGGGGTCACACTTTTTTGGGGGGTCAGACTTTTTTTTACATTTATTTATTTGGGGAGAGGTGAAGTGGGGGATGGGCAGAGACAGGTGGACAGAGGACTGAAGTGGGCCCTGTGCCGACAGCCTGTCAGCAGTTAGCCCAATATGGGGCTTGAACTCAAGAACCTTGAGCTCATGACCTGAGCCAAAGTTGGATGCTCAGCTGACTGAACCACCCAGGTGTCCAAGAGGGGGTCAGACTTTTTAATTTGGTGGTTGTGTAATACTACCTCATGGTAGCTTTAATTTGTATTTCCTCGATTGCTGAGTTTAGTGAATTTTTTATATTTTTGGGCCATTTTAAGTTTATTTATTTATTTTGAGAGAGAAAGAGAGCATATGAGTGCACACACACACACACACACAAATGGGGAGTGGCAGGGAGAGAGAAGGAGAGAGAGAATCCCAAGCAGACACCTCACTGTCACACTGAGCCAGACTTAGGCCTTGATCTCGTGAACGTGAGACCCCGGTCTGCGTTGAAATCCAGAGCTGGATGCTTCTGGGAAGCAGAGGAAAACACGGAATCTGAAGCAGGCTCCAGGCTCCGAGCTGTCAACACAGAGACTGACATGGGGCTTGAATTCCACAAATCATGAAATTGTGACCCGAGCCGATGTCGGATGCTTAACCAACTGAGCCATTCAGGCATCTCTTAACCTTTCTAATAAGTAAAATATAAGCAGCTTTATATTAAAAAAAAAAATAAGGATGGTATAATGGGAGAAGGATTATGCAAAGAAGGAGGTGATTCTGTGTCCTAACTTGTCTGGATCTTAATCATTTCTTTTCCAAGATGAAGATAGTAACACTCTTTTGGACCAATGACTAATGGTCAGTGATTCCCTGCCTCCCTCTCAGCTAAGGTCTTATTGCTCTCTGGGGTGTAAAAACAGATATGATGAAAGAATTTGAAACGAATTAGAAGCAAGCATGGCCAAGAAAGAAACAATAGCAGGCCACAAGATGTCCAGAGGTTGAGGTCATTGGTATTCTTTTTATTGTATTTTAATTCCAGTTAGTTAACACACAATGTTACATTAGTTTCAGGCATACAATATAGTGACTCAGTGAGGTCACTGATATTTTTCAAGGCAAAAGAAAGATACTACGCAAAGGAGAAAGCAACCAGATCAAAGTGAAGTAAAAAAGTGCATTTACCGTCATCATCATCACATCGTGATTTTTATTATTATTATCAGATTTTCCCACAAACCTGTTTGAGGTAGAAAATTATTATTATTATTTTAAGTAAGTTCCATGCCCAGCATTGAGCTTGAACTCACTACCCTGAGATCAGGCATGCTCTACCTGCTGGGCCAGACAGGCGCCCTTAGAAAATTATTTTTAAAATACTTCTTACCATAAATAAAGGCCTCAGGCAAAGATTCAGCATCAGAGTGTCACAGTCAGTTGAGACTTTGTTTTTTGTTTTGTTTTTTCTAACAATTACGTCATTTTCAAGAGGAAACTGCCCACCACTAATCCATATTTAATTAAATCTTCTCTCATAGGGAAGCATGCGTATTTTAGTTGGCACTGGTCTGTTACAGAGCTTCATTTTATGAGGAACTTAATGCTGGTGTTTGCATTCTGTTTTGATTATAAAGATTTTTTTTTTTTAAGTAAGCTCTACACCCAATGTGGGTCTTGAACTCACAACCTCAAGATCAAGAGCCACATGCTGTACCCACTGAGCCAGCCAGGTGCCATTTAAAGATTACTATTTTAGGGGCACCTGAGTGGCTCAGTCAGTTAAGTGTCTGACTCGTGGTTTCGACTTGGGTTATGATCTCACCGTTTGTGAGTTCGAGTCCTACATCAGGCTTTGTGCTGACAGTGTGGAGCCTGTTTGGGGTTCTCTCCTTCACTCTCTCTCTGCCCTGCCACTGCTCGTTCTCTCTGTCTCTCTCTCAAAAATAAATAAACTTAAAAAATAAGATTATTTTTTTTACTTTTAAAAGAGAAGTACTGTCTAGTTGTCCTCAGACTTTTCCAGGGAAATATTTCCTTCATTTATATCTGGACTCTTTATCTTTTTTTATTTTTATTTTTTTAATGTTTATTTATTTTTGACAGAGAGAGAGAGAGAGATAGAGAGAGACTGAGTGTGAGCAGGGGGAGGGGAAGAGAGAGAGGGAGTCACAGAATATGAAGAAAGCTTCAGGTTCTGAGCTGTCAGCACAGAGCTTGACAGGGATCTTGAACTCGTGAACTGGGAGATCATGACCTGAACTGAAGTCGGACGCTTAATCAACTGACCCACCCAGGTGCCCCTAAGTTAGTTTTTTTAAAAGGGATAATCTTCCAAGGAAGAAAAGAGAATGACAATTTCAGTAGTCACTGTATTCCCAATGTATTGATGTCACTCACTTACAGTCATATTTATAGATTTTCCTGTGGTGTTTTCTGAACATCAGGTTGATTGATGAAAATTATTTTATTTTTTTAATTAAAGAATTTTTTTTAGCGAGAGAGAGCAAGAAGGGGAGAGGGGCAGTGGGAGAGAGAGAGAGAAAGAGAATCGGGGCTCAATCCCACAGCCTGAGCTGAAATCTAGAGCCAGACACTCCATTGAGCTACCCAGGTGTCCCAAAACTTATTTTTAAAGAGTGTATATTAACATCTCTGACAGGCACAGACTCAAATGTGCCTATAATCTTCTTTAATTAGGGTGCATCTTCTGTCTACCTAGTACAATTATTATTTGTGAAAAGCAACGAGTAGACAATATAATTTTCTTAGCTGATCTTCAGCGATTAGTTTTATTTTCAGCCTTGAAGTCTTCTGAGTCCATGCATGTATTATCAACCTAGGAGTTTTACCTTGTGATAAGGCCTTTTAAAATATACTTTTATTTTGTTGTCAAGCTTGGTTTGGTTTTTCTTTAAAGGAAGGAAGCATGGGGAAGCAGTGTCTTGGAAGACAGAAGCTTAGTGGAAAAACATTCAGTTTTCCCCCATCGACAAAGAGTATAGCTGTAGATTTTTTATCAAGTAAGGAAGTTTGCCTTTATTCCCTGGTTTCTGAGACTTTTTATCAGTCATAAGTGTTGACTTTTGTCAAATGGTTTATGTATCAATTGGTATGATCATGGGATCTTTTTAAAATTAGCTTACTAATTGGTCTCACTCTCTCTTTAAAAAAAAGGAGGGAGGTGCCTTGGTTGATCATCCAGCTCTTGATTTCTGCTCAGGTCATGATCACAGGGTCATGGGATTGAGCCATGAGTAGGGCTCATCGCTGAGCATGGAGGCTGCTTAAGATTCTCTCTCTCTCTGCCCCTCTTTCCCACTCTGCTCTCTTTCTCTAAAATTAATAAACAAAATAAGCCTACTAATATGGAAGATTATATATTTATTTTTAAATATTGAACATATCTTGCATCCCTGAAATAAACTCACTTGGTCATGGTATTATTATTATTTTCATGCTGCTGAATTATATTTGCTAATATTTAAAACTATTTTTTAATGTTTATTTGGTTTTGAAAGAGAAGGACAGAGTGCAAGCAGGGGAGAGGTAGAGAGAGAGAGAGACACAGAATCCAAAGCAGGCTCCAGGCTCTGAGCCATCAGCACAGAGCCCACCGTGGGGGCTCAAATTCACAAAGAGTGAGATCGTGACCTGAACCTAACTCAGTCATTTAACTGACAGAACCACCCAAAGACCCCCTATATTTGTTAATATTTTGATAAGAATTTTTGTGTCTATATTTATAAAGGATACTGGTCTATAGTTTTCTTTTTTGCCCTTTTTTTTTTTTTAAGTAAGCTCTATCTATGCCCTGCTTGGGACTGGAACTCTTGACCCTTAGATCAAGAATCGCGTGCTCCACCGATTGAGCCAGCCAGATGCTCCTTTTGTGCACTGTCTTTGTTTCATTTCAGTATTACTGAAATATCTTTGTTTCATTACTGGCTTTATACAATGATTTGTGAAGTGTTCCTTTCTCTTTTAATTTTTGGAAGAGATTGTGTATAACTGATATTAATTCTACTTTAAACATTTGGCAGAATTCTTCAGTGAAATTATTTGGGCCTGGAGTTTTTCAGAGGCAGATTTTAAATTAGGAATCAATTTCCTTAATAGTTATAAAGCTATTCAAATGATCTATTTCATATTGGGTGAGTTTGTGGTAGTTCATATTTTTTGAAGAATTGATCCATTTCATCTAAATTGTCAGATTTTTATGTGTAGAGTTGTCAGAGAACTAGTTTTTTGTTTCGTTGATTGTTTTTCTCTTCAAATTTATTGACTTCTGCTTTCCTTTGTTTCCTTCCTTCTGCTGGCTTTGGCTTTATTCTTGCTCTTCTTTTTCTAGTTTTTGAGATGGGAGTTTATTGATTTGAGACTTTTGAAAATTCCCTGTAGTATCAAAATAGTAACTAAAATATATGATTTTTGTACAGTGGTTGGTAAACTTTTCTCTCTGTTACATTTCAAAGGATGTTATTTTTTTGAAATGATTTTCTAATTTTTGAGGGATTTTAGGAAATAATATTAAATTATAATTTTATTATATTCAATATTCCACTTGAGATTATTATCCTGTTATCTAATTTCATCAGCATGGTTCAATACAAATATCTGTACAGAAGGATCTTTTGAGTACAAGAATATAACAAAAACAAGCCTTGCATGAAAGCTACAAATCTTCTAGTACTGCGCTGAAGATAGAAATCTGGGGAAACTTTTTAAACTTTCATAATCTGAAAAACCATACAAAATAGGTATTTTGGGGAAAATAGAGATAGGATCAAAATTCACGTGATAAAAAAAGGGAATAAGAATTGCAAATTAGAGGATTTTAAACAAAGCCCATTTGTATATGGTACTTTGATAGATAATTTAAGGCCTACTTTTTATTTAATAGGTGGTACTTCTGTATCTATGCAAAATTCAATTAGATATGAGAAGAATGTGTGGTGGAATTCTCTTCCCGCTCCACCATTATGCTAAACCCTGAAGTTACAAAGATGAATAAACCATAATCCCTAATCTCATAATCTCGTAACCCCATGGGTTTTATCCTCAGGCCTCCGGCTTGCCCTTCCAGACAAAAATCTCAGGGACCTTGTCAGTTAGCTCCTCTTGTATCTTCATCCTCTTTTTTTGCTATTAGTTCCTATCCTTCCATCGATAAGCAAATTCCATAGTTTCTAATCTTAAAACAACACAGAACTACACCTGGTCTATCCCATCTCCCCCTTTTGCTAGCACTTAGAGAAAACAATTCATATTCAGAATCTCTAATTCCTCAGCTTTTAAATTTCTTTATAAACTAATAAATACAAAAGGCTTAAGAAATGATTGCATAAATTTGAATGCTTCCTCTGTGCCTAGTGCTATTCTTAGCCCTTTACACGTATTATCTCGGTTAATCCTGACAACAATCTGTAAGGCAGATATCATTGTCTCCATTTTACGGATAAAGAAACCAATGTAGAAACGAGTGTATGAGTAAAATTAATAGTTCTCCCTCATACCCCGTTTGTTTTTTTTAAACTGATTTCCCCATGTGAAAATAAAGATTTAGCTCCATTATATTTCCCTCAAAGTAAGTGACATTGCTCAGTCAATGTCTGGGTGGCTCAGTCTGTTGAGAGTCCAACTTAGGGTCAGGTCATGATCTCACAGTTCATGACCTCAGGCCCTGCATCAGGTTTGCTTCTGTCGGCATGGAGCGTGCTTGAGATCCTCTGTCTCTTTCTATCTCTGCACCTCCCCCTTCTCTCTCTGCCCCTTCCCCCCTTTGTTGCCCTGCCCTCCTCTCTACTCCTCCTCACTCTCTGCTCTTCTCATATTCACGTGCTCATGCACACACACACACACACACACACTCTCTCTCTCTCTCTCTCTCTCTCTCTCAAAAATAAATAAAACATAAGAAAAAAGGAAGTTATATCGTTGTTCTCAGTTCTTCTTCTGATCAACCCCTATTCTTGAATCCACGGGCATTTCGCAATCATTTTCTCATTTGATCTCTGTGTGGCGTTAGACACCTTTGACGCTGCTCCTTAAGCACAGGCTTTCCTTAGCATTTTGCTCTTGGTTCTCATCTCGTCTTAGGTGATCTCATTAGTACATGTCTGCAGTAACCAGACACCCTACTGTACTTCCTCCCCCCCAAAAACTGCCTACACTAAACAATACACAGAGTGGAACTGACAAGTAGGGATAGATATGAAATCCCAGATCTCATGGGCTGTCTATTCAGTGTGACTTGGTGAGAGAGTGAATGTGTGCAGCTGGAGGAACGAGTTGAAGGAAAAAGGAGGAGTTGAAGATAAGACCTAAGGCTCCAACTTCAGCACTGGGTTCTATGACAGGAAGTGAAACAGGTGACATAAGAAAAACAGTAAGTCAACTTTTGGATATGGAATTTCTATATCTTCATTACTTCTCACAATGCACAAACTACTGAAGATATATTTGAAAAGGAAATAATTTCATAAATGTGGAATAAATGGCTGGCTCAGTCAGTAGAGTGTGTGGCTTTTGATCGCAGGGTTGTGAGTTCAAGCCTCACGTTGAGTATGGGGCCTACTTAAAAAAAAATCCCTAAATGAAAAAGAAACCTATTGCTTCTGTGTGTCTACCCTTATAATAGAAATATGTAGGCATATTAGTCAACAAATTTTTATTAAGCATCTATTTTATACCAGGCCTTAGGTAGGGTATATGTTAAAAAAACAGAAAGGTATCTTTTGGGGGACAATTCCATATGGACATTTGTAGTCTTGTGGCAACTTTTTCTGAATCACCTCCTCAAGGATATTTGTATAACAAACAGCCTTAGAAGACTAAAATAACGTCTTCCTCAAGGGCAGAGAGCAGATGTATTTGCTGTCTAGGATAATAAAGAATAGGTTAGATTTGCTATCAGCAGCTCTTAAAGATTGGGATTTCCTAAATTCAGAGCTCTTCAACAGGGACACAAACCCGCTGCACGCATGGCATCTGTCAGGGCCCTTCTCTTTATCACTTCCATGGGATCTTGGGAGCAAGAAAACAGATGAAACTTGAAGCTCATGTTGCCTCTGCTATGAGTATTAAGCCCCTTTTTTTTCCTTTGACCTACAAGTTTCATGTCTTCGGTCAGCACCTATAAAACTGGCAGGTTAACTAGTTATTTTAGAAGTTAGGGTAAAAATCTCAGTACATTTATAGTTCTTGACAATGGCCAGCCAACAGTTTGACACATGATTTTGACCTTGGCAGAAAAGTTTGGGTTAAAGACGGCTTTGGGGGTCATCAGCACGTAAGTGGTCACTAAACAATGGTGATGGATGTGTTCATCTTGGCTCATGTTACCTGGAAAGGAGGACTTCGTTCAGAACTTTGAGGAGCTCCAGCATTTAAAACTCTTCTAAAAGAGGAGGAGTTCAAGGGAGACTCGAAGAAGCCTTTGGGTCAGTGTGGTGTCACAGAACCAGAGGGAGAAGGTGCTCCAAGGAGGAGGGAATGGACAAGTGTGTCCATGCTGAGACCCTATAAGATGACAACTGAAAATCTATTGAACTTAGCAATTTAAAAGTCACTGTGACTTAGCAAGCGTACTAAGGGCAGTTTAATGGAGTAATTGGGTAGAATCCTAACTGGAGAGGGTTGAGGCGAGGAAATGGTGGCAATGACGGACAGCCAGCAGCTCTCTTCTACGAAGAGGAAGAAAAATAAAGAGAGTCAAGGAAGAGCTTTTGCTTTCAACCTTATGGGCAGAGACTATGCAAACAGTACTGTCAGTGCTCCTTGGGGATGACTGAAAATACTTTCTCTGGTTTCCAAAACTTGTTGGTGGAAAGAAAATCCTTTGGTCTGTGGGTGAATAGCTGCACGGACTGTGGAGCCCATGTGTACCAAATCAAAAGAATTATTCTTATGCCAAGAGATATTCTGATGCTTATAGTGTTAAAGATAGAAACAACAAGAGAAATTCAGAAACAGACTTAAAGGAGATATAAGCCATCAAGAAAACTATAAAAACAAATAAAAAGCTGAGAATGAAAGTCCATTTGGGGGAAAAATGTATGATAAAATTTACAGTCATCCACATAACTAAAACCCAGAAGGCCTGCTTAGGAGCTCTTAATCTTAATATAGGACACCCATAAAGAGCCGATCATAAAGGAGAAAATGTTGTGGAGAAAATGAAGTCCCAAACGAGCCAAATCCCCTTGTGAACTGAGCACCCTCACTGCAATCACCCTATAAGGAGCTTTTAAGGAGGAGTAGGGACGGAAAGGCTCCCTTGGTCCATTTAGCGCATACTTTTCCTTAACCTGTTTGTTGTATATTTTTGCTTAATTTGTATTGTAAGGGTCTGAAGAACCACGTGTTTCTGTTTATCTTTTTTCATTCATTGAAGGTATGATAAAATCAATATTAAGATAAATTATATACTATGGAGGAAAAAAATGCATCTTGTGTCCTTTACAACTATTCTTGAAAGAATAAATTAAAGTTTTACTGACTACTACATCCCAGGAATGAAAAATCCTACCAGAGGTTATTGGAAATGCTCTCTCTCTTTAAAGTTTATTTACATTTGAGAGAGAGAGAGAGAGAGAGAGAGTGGGGAGAGCTGTAGAGAGAGAGGGAGAGAGAATACCAAGCAGGATTCTCCGCCTTGACAGTGTGGAGCCCAAAGTGGGACTTGATCTCATGAACCAAAAGATCATGACCTGAGCCAAAATCAATAGTTAGGTCCTTAATAGACTGAGCCACCCAGGTGCCCCAATAATGCTCTTAAAGAGGGTAGGATGCCTAGTTGACTCCAATCTTCTTCATTGAGAGGTTAAAAACCATACTTAATGGGTACTAAATAGTAGTACAAAAAGTCACAGACCCTCCTTTCCCTAGATCAAATTTAATCTGATTTGCATTGATGGTGGGAAGCCAGCCTGAGTTATTTGAGGGCTCCTTCTTTCCCTCCACAGAATTTCACAAGAATCTTGGGTACCTATGTCTCAAAAAACAGAGGTTAGGGCTGGCGCTTTGTCTTTGGCAGTTGCATCTTTGCCATTGCTCTGAAGACTTCACACTGCTCCTGTAGAGCCTGGCTCCAGCTGCTGTCTTTTGGGCACGGAGGTGCCAAGGCGGCCTCAGGCATGGGTTTTGTCTGATCCTTCGCTTACTGACTCCAGAACAGGTCCATGTTCTCTGGCTCTCTGCCATCAGACTCTGTAGTTTTTTGTTGCCTTCCCAGGCCTGAAAGAAGCTTAGAAACTCTCTTAAAGTTTTGAGAAACATGATGGATCCTTGCAATGGTGAGGATGAGCAAATAATATGCTAACTCCTGTTGATTTTTTTTTTTTTTTTTTTTTTTTTTTTTTTTTTTAGGGAGCTCTACACCCATTGTGGGGCTTGAACTCACAACCTCAGGATCAAGAGTCACATGCTCCACTGACTGAGCCAGAGAGGCAGGCATGCCATCCAGTTGACTTTTTAAAATAACCCATCCAGGGGAGCCTTGGTGGCTCAGTCGATTAAGCATTTGACTCTTGATTTCGGCTCACGACATGATCTCATGATTGTAGGGTCGGGCCCTCCATCCATCTCTGTGCTGACAGCTCAGACTCTGCTTCTCATTCTCTCTCACTCTCTGTCTCTGTCTCTCTCTCTCTCCCTCTTTCTCTGCCTCTCCCCTACTTGCCCCCTCAAAATAAATAAATAAATAAACATTCGGAAAAATATAACTTATCCAGTATAATTTGTAAAACTCAAAAATTAGTCATTTGTTTCATTCTTTTCTCTCACGAAATATCTTTTTAAGAAAAAATAACCGAAGGTCACCTGGGAAGAGCGTGTGACTCTTGATATTGGGGTTGTGAATTAGACCCCCACATCGGGTATAGAGATTACAAAAAGGAGAAGAAGAGAAAAAATAACTGATTTGAATTTCACTTCTCTTCCTGGTTCTATTGTAAGCGATGATTGGCAGGAGAATTAGTTCACCAACATTTGGCTGTTCTTTCTGTAGATTTGTTCTAGGACTGGAACTGTGTCCTTTTGACCCCTAGCATGAGTTTCATGGGCCTCAGCTTTCAAGCATTCAGTTCAGATACTCCATAAAATAGTACATGTTTACTTAACAGGGTATGTATTTGTATATGTATTCAGTACAGTATACGCGGGGTGCCTGGGTGGCTCAGTCGGCTGAGGGTCTGGCTTCAGCTCAGGTCATGATCTCATGGTTTGGTTCATGAGTTTCAGCCCCGTATCAGGTGGGTGCTTGTCTCCCACTTCGGATCCTCTATTTCCCCATTTCTCTGTGTCCCTCCTCCCCCCTCAAAAACGAAACATTAAAAAAGTATAGTATATGTATTAAGTATGTGTATTTATATATGCAAATATAGTTGAAGATATATCTGTATTGCATCCAACCTTAAAATGAGAAAAAAATTTACATTTTTGAAAAAGTTTTTATATTTTGCACTTTATGTTAGTGAATGGAAAAAAATGAAAACCTGACAAATTTATAACTAGACCCTATTTGAATTGTATTGACTTCATCATTTATTTAGGGTAATTGCAATTTTGAATTGGGATTATGACAATGGATACTCTTTTTAATTATCCTATGCATTAGGCATTTGGACAAAAAACTTGTAAAAACACATATTCTAAAGATGAAAAATTAGGTGAGACATTTGATACTCCGGAGAACTGAACGAGAATTCAGTGTGACCCCAAAAAATGGTACAAGTGGGTGGAAATTTATGTAAAATATACTCACCTGAAATACTGTCACAGGAATAATTTAATTTACTTAAGAAGGAAAAACATCCTTTAGAGAAAGGTAATGAGGACAAAGGTTATTTCATCATGTCACTTGAAATACCCTGTGGTGGCTCACAAAACTTGCATAATGATGTTGAAGTAGTACATACTGAAAATCTCTTAGAAATATAGCTATCCCTCATTCCAAACTCAATGAACCAAAGCCCGGCAATATATCCATTGTTCAAGGCCGTTATAATCAATAATACAGTATGTTATTTTCCAGTCTTTTTGTCTCTTGATTACAGAGTGTAATCATACTATCTATTCAACTTTTGGTTACTTGTGTATGTTTTGTGTAATTTACAGACTATCTACAGAAAAAAAGTTTAACACAGTTTAGCTTTTCTTTCTTTGTGCGTGTGTGTGCAAATGTAGCTTTTCTTTTATGACAAGTCATGGTCTTAGCCTCTAGCATTAATTAGTATTTGGCAAAAAATAGAAATAGTTTTAATATAAGGAAAGTAACTAGGCTACCGAAAATTCAAATGTGCTTCGCAAAAAAAAAACAGGCGAAATTACTCTTAAAATTATGCCTTTATTATTTCACTACTTCAAGAGCACCTGCTAGGTAAAAGGCACTGTGGTCGAGTCAGGGAGAATCAAAAAAATAAACAATAGGTATTTTTGCCCTGGAGGAGTGATGGATTCAGGGAATTATCATGTTGTGGCAATTGTTTAGAATTCATGATTACTTTTCTTGCCAGCACACACAGGTTGAGAAATGACTTCGGATTCTTTGGAAGAGATTTGGAAGAATCTTCTTTGGAAGAAATTAAAATTTTTATTATTTCACATGGTGATTGAAATGAAATTTGTACATCAGATATAGTACTACCTGAAATATTAATGAAAAAGAATTCCTTGGTGTGATTTGAGAAATATTGTTAAAAATCATTCCGGGGGGACCTCATATATTTCTAACGGAACGTGTGGAGCACTTGAGGAATTCCTGCTAGCTCTAAAGTATTTGACCGATTTATTTCTTCTCAAAACTAGTATTTGCTTCAATCATCAACAGCTTCATTATTTTGAATGGTAATCAAATCTTGTTGATGTAAAACTTTAAGAAGCTTGAATTACACAGTGGTATGTTTTTTCCAAATTTCCAAAGATTTTACCCTGAATGCCGTTTTATTTGTGAACGAACTCTCTCATTCATATGTAAATTGCATGGAGAAAATGCCAGAAGCATGTAACATTGAATTATTTGTAGTTTTCCTCTCAATGTTTATTGTTTCTTTTTTTTATTATTTAAGATTTTATTTTGAGAAAAAATGAATTCTGGCCATGTGTAGCAACATGGATGGAACTGGAGGGTATTATGTTAAGTGAAATAAGTCAGTCAGAAAAAGACAGATACCATATGTTTCCATGCATAGGTGGATTTTGAGAGACTCAGCAAAAACCACGGGGGAGGGAAAGAGGGGAAAGGAAAAGAAGACACAGAGAGGGAGGGAGATAAAACATAAGAGACTCTCAAAGACTAAGAACAAACTGAGGGTGAGGGAGGCAAGGGAGGGGGGAGAGGGGGTGATGGGCATTAAAGAGGACACGTGTTGGGATGAACACTGGGTGTTATATGTAAACCAATTTGAAAATAAACTATTAAAAAAAAAGATTTTATTTTATGTAATTTCCACACCTAATGTGGGACTCAAACTCATTACCCCAAGATCAAGAGTCACATGGTCTACCAACCAAGCCAGTTGGGTAAACCTTACTATAATAAACATTTTTTTTTAAGTAAGCTCTACAGCCAGTGTGGGACTCAAACTCACCACAAGACCAATAGTTGCATGCTCTACTGACTGCGCCAGCCAGGCACGCGTATAATAAACATTTTTAAACAAGGAATTCAATGCCCTAAAAAATAAAATATATCTGTAATTCTTTTTTTTTAAGTTTATTTATTTATTTTGAGAGTGGGGAGAGAGGGAGAGAGAGAGAGAGAGAGAGAGAGAGAATCTTAAGCATGATCCACACTGGGTCTCCATCTCACAACCCTGGGATCAGGACCTAAGCCAAAATCAACAGTCAGACGTTCAACTGACTGAACCACCCAGGCGCCTCCAAAATTCTTAATAATTTTGTACAAAAGGCTCCACATTTTCATGTTGCACTGGGCTCTGCAAATTACAGAGCCAGTCCTGTCCATTTGTATTAGCTTTATAAACAACAGGGGATCAACTTTTGGCTATGTGTTAACAAATTTTTAAGGAAAACCTAAACAAATTTCTCTTCAGCTTTTATTTTCTGTGAATAAAAATCCATACTTTCTGTAAATTTTAAATATTATAAAATATATAATATAGAAAGCAAATGTAACTTATGCTCCTTATCTCTGGCGATAACCACTGGTAAGTTTTGTGTGTATTATATATATTTCTCCAGGGTTTAAATTACTTTTAGCAATGATGGTAACAACGTCAGTTGGTTGTGAGCAGTTTCAGCGCGAGATAACAATTAGCCATCGAAGAATCTTCTGCCTGAAACCCAGTCATTGATCTTTCACCGCCTACAAATAAAAACTTCCTCAAATCCCTCTTCCATCAAAATAGGAATCTTCATCCTTTAATGATTAAAATATACTTTCATTTCCTAGACATTATGTGTAAAGGACATTTATTTACTTTCACTTTTTATTACTTATATCATCTACTAGTATATTTTTCTATTTGTGAAAATTGTTGTGTGCCTTGAGGTGGGCTAGACCATATCATCGTTTTTCTCCGTTAAAATGAATAGAAATTTGTTTTCATTTAATGGCAGAGTCTTCAGAAACTAATTGGAGTCATTAATTGAGGACTAAGTATTATTTTGTTTGTATATTTTACAAAAATGAACAGTCGATTTTATATCTTGCCCTTATCATGGACAATATATTTTAGATTTCTTTCTGACGACTGTATATTTGATGTTTTACTTCAAATCATAAGGCTTGGTGCCCAAATCATTCTCAAGGTCCCTCTCTGCAATTAGGCAGAAGAAGCTGTAATTCATATTTAAACTGATATGCTTCCTCTTTGAGTGTTCTGGCTCTGCAGTTCATTTCTATTCTTAGGCTAAGTTCTACAGGCAGGTCTTAGTGTGCTAAAACCGCATCACAAAGCTGTTTTGTTTCGTGGCCCAGGAATTCTGGCTCATTTCCCTGCCTCCTCTGCTTGCTCGTCTTAAGAACAACCCCTACCTCTGATTCATTTAACTCATCATGACCGCAAATATGTAAAGAATAATCTTAAAATTTTTCATGTCACTGGGGAAATAATTTACCTAGTCAACAGACTTTATTTTTTTTAATGTTTATTTATGTATTTTCAGAGAGAGAGAGAGAGCAAAAGCAGGGGAGGGGCAGAGAGAGAAGCAGAGAGAGAATACCACTCACTCTCACATGCACTCTCTCTTTTATTTATTTATTAATTTTAGAGTGAGCAAGCAAGAGAGCATACGTGTAAATTAGGGAGGGGCAGAGAGACAGAGAGAAAAAAAAATCCCAAGCAGGCTCTGAACTGTCAGTGTGGAGCCTGACCCAGGCCTTGTACCATGAGATCATGACCTGACTGAGCCAAAACGGGACAATTAACCACTTGTGCCACCCAGGCACCCCTCGTATCCCACATTTAAAAAAATGTTTTTTTCGTTTTTAAAAAATGAGAAAAAAAATTTTTTAAATTTATTTTAGGATGAAAGAAAGCTCAAGTGGGAGAGAGACAGAGAATCCCAAGAAAGCTACACCTTGAACACGGAGGCCCAGTCCCATGACCCTGGGATCACGACCCAAGCCAAAACCAAGAGCCAGTCGTTCAATCGACTGAGCCACCCAGCCACCCCTCCACATTTTTTATTTGTAGATCTATGAAATATATATAATATATACCTATAAACATTTGTCTTCCATGATGTAACTGTAAGACTTATTAAATTCTTATTTTTGTCCATCTTATCAACTCATATTTTCTCAACGAAAAATCTCTACTAACGGAATAGACTTCCTTTTTTTTGTTATACTAAACATGTTTCTATAATTCATTTAGGAGAAGCAGTTTCCATACACTTTATTTATTATTTTTTTATTTTTTTAAGTTTTTATTTATTATTGAGAGACAGAGCATGAGCATGGGAGGGGCAGAGAGAGGGGAAGACACAGAATCTGAAGCAGCCTCCGGGCTCTGAGCTGTCAGCACAGAGCCCGATGCAGGGTTCAAACTCACAAATTGTGAGATCATGACCTTAACCGAAGTCTGATGCTTAACCAACTGAGCCACACAGGCTTCCCTCCATATACTTTAGCCATGAAACTGTTTGCTTTTTCTCAAACAAAATCTGTGTTTGAGCTGTGTGAATTTAATTTATAATGTCAAATTATAGCATATAGTTTTAGCAAATAAATCAGCAAGAACAAGGAGGCTGGTTTATTTTATTTTATTTTTTATTTTAGAGAGAGAGAGTACTAGTGGGGGAGAGGGACAGAGGGAGAGAGAGATAGAATCTTAACCAGGCTCCATGCTCAGCAGGAACGCAACATGGGGCTCAATCCCATTATCCTGGGATCATGATCTGAGCCAAAACCAAGAGTCTGAAGCTCAAATGCCTGAGCTACCTAGGATCCCCTAAACTAATAGTATTTTTAAAAATTGGTTTCATATGCAGTGTCACAATGAAGTAAGTTCATCTGTTAGATGTTGGGGACACTTACAAATAGGGACGGTGCTAGAATTTTGTCGTAACGGAGAAATGACAGAAGACTAAAATGCATCATTTAGTTTTGTATAAAATGTAAAGTTAAACGACAAAGGAAGTGGTGTTTGAGAAAAATATGGACCGAAGCAGCATTTATCCTAGGGCTAATTATTCCCTGGGAATGAGGCAAGTCCCTTTTAAGTACTCTTCGTAATTCTCAGTAAATTATGAGGGTTTCCAGTCTGGCTGGTAGAATAGGCACGCCTCCTGGCCTTGTGTCAGCTCTGGCTTCTGTCGCGCTGAATCCCAACTACCTGCCAGCCGTCAGCTGTAGGTAGTGTCATCAAACACCTACAATTATCAGTCCTCGCAGAGTCTTTGAGGGGGCTCATCTGCCAATCTCTGGGCTTCCCTTTCTGGGCCGCCCTGTCCTCTCTGGTACTCCGACCTACAGACTCTGGCTGCCTGGCTCTGTCACTTGGGGAGGCCACCAGGCTCTTCCTGGGTGCTCCCTGTCTACACTGTTTTCTCTCAAGTCAAAAAGCTTCGAAAACCTAGGGTTCGCTTTGTCGTTTGCCATCTCTCATGGATAAGCAGCTTTCATCACCTGATGTCCAATGTCCTGAAAACTGTTTTGTCATTGACAACTATTTTTGCTTGACTTTTCGGTTGTTTCAGATGAGAGAATAAAGTCAGTCCCTGGTACTGCATTTCAGAAGCTTTGAGCGTGAATCCTCTCTCCTTTTATTTACTTTCTTACTCTCCATAAAAAGGGAGCACAGGGGAGGAGACTGAGTTTTGCTATCTAAAAGAGAGCAATGTGCCTTAAGAGTTCAATACTTGGCTTGAGGAATCCCTGTAAAATGTCTGTTACTAGTTTTCTAACATCCTGAAATTCTCTAGGTAACTTGCCTTTTAATATTTCCACTTTTACTTTTCAAATCCAGGATTTCACATTATTTCAACTTTAAAAAAATTTTTAATTCCAGCATAGTGAATACACAGCCTTATTATATTAGTTTCAGGTGAACAATATCATGACTCAACAATTCCTTACACTACTTACTGTGCTCATTTGAGACTTTTATATTTCTTTTCTTAAGTTTATTTATTTATTTTGAGAAAGAGAAAGAGAGAGCATGAGTAGGGGAGGGGCAAAAAGGGAGGGAAAGAGAGAATCCAGAGCAGGCTCCATGCAGTCAGCACAGAGCCCAATAAGGGGCTCAAACTCACAAACGTGAGATCGTGACCTGAGTTGAAATCAAGAGTTGGACACTTAACCATCAGAGCCACCCAGGTGCCCCTGATACAACTTTTAAGATGTACTTCTGGGCTGCCACATCCTGTTGAAGAGGAATAACAAATTATTCTTTGTTAGAGCAACTAAGCTAAATAACATGACTTAGAAAGTACTTAACTGATTCTTTCTGACATTCTTGGTGTCGACTCCTTGGTTTTGAATCAAGAGCATTTGGAGTCCCTTGCAATATTCAGTTAAAGAGAAGATTATTGCTCAGGAAGTCTCTAATGTTTGTAAGACTGGCTTGGGAGAGGTAACAGATCTTGAAGTATCTGAATGTTAAACACAAGAAAAAAATTATTTTCTTGTTCTTCCTCTTTTGGCTCTTTTGCTAAATTGTCAAAGGGTAGAAAACCTTAGAAATTTGGGACTGAGGGCATAGGTGAGTACTTCCTGCTTTGCTGACACCAAGTCAGCCATGCATAAAGTTTTCAAGCATTAGAGAGAGAATGTGTAGATTCCCTAAGTACTCTAATAGACATTTCACTGTTTCACATGAAACCTATGAATGACATGCAACTGTGATTATTACTCCACTGTACAGATGTGGAAACTTAGGCTCAGAGAAGTTAAAACCGTTTCCCAAGATGTCATAGCTTACCAGGTCTGCTGACTCCTGACCAAATAAATGCTAGATCTTTAAAGGATGCATTGTTAACGCCTGACTGGAATACTAAACGCCTTAACACCATGGACTTTGAAAAGAAAGTAAATGTCAGCAAAAAAGGTCCTGAAGTAAATGAAACATTTATATTTTTCCTCTATTTTCTTAGAGGCAACACTCAATCATGAAAAGTTACGCAGAAGTCTTCCATAGAAGTATCTAAAAATAAGACATAAAATAAATCCATCTATTCTGTAATGAATATATTTTACAGCCACTATAAGTCTAGAAAATAACTTTATAATAAGTCCCGCATGACAGAATTTGAAATTTGTAAGCATAGCCTAAAATGGTGAACAGAATGTTCCCCATTAAATGGTAGAAATCAGGTTTTTCTTTGAAAGTCAAAGTGTATTATTGGTTGTTAAGTGAGTATCAAATGAAGGATCCTTTGTTTTTATCACATTTTTGGTAAACTAATCAGAACCAAATTCCATGTACCTTTACTTTGTATTGGGATAAACCATGGTACAGAATTAACTTCTAATCACCCGTGCTAATATTAGGGATTAGGGGCACAAGCATTTTAAAAACTAGATTATCCAAGAAATCTTTTTCTTTTCCTTAAAAATAAATGCTAAGAGGCGCTTAGCTGGCTCAATTGGTTAAGTGTCCGACTTGGACTCAGATCATGATCTGACAGTTTGTGAGTTCTAGCCCCATGTCAGGCTCCATGCTGACAGCTCAGAGGCCTGGAGCCTGCTTCGGATCCTGTGATTCCCTCTCTCGTTGCCCCTCCCATGCTGTGCTCTGTCTCTGTCTCTGTCTCTCTCAAAAATAAATAAATATAAAAAATTTTTTAAAATATTATATGGTAAGACTGGGAGGTGTTTTACTCCCCCCCCCGCCCCCCAAGTGGAGTGGAACCATAGGGAGCTTGTGTTTTACCCAACCATGTATTCTAAATCATTTGTCATTTCTTAACATAGAGCAGCCAGTGCTGGAAGGAATTGGCAGCAGCGGGTGCCAGGTGGCAGAAAAAATGAGTATGGAATGTTAATTTGTTACGGAAAATCCTGCAAAGCACAAATCTACATGCAGATTATACCCAAGTGCTCTTTGTGAAATCAGGTCAAATTCCTTCTGAAGATTCGTAACTATTGAAGGTGAATGCCAGAGCTCAAGGATTTGACGGCAAAAAGAGGAAAGGTGGGACTGCGTTTCACTTTCAAGTAAAATCTATTCTTTCCTCATCTGTTGTTAATTTCAACTTGCAATCCTGGCCTTGGCACTTCCTTGGGTCACACTTTCCTTTCCTAGTTTCTTTGAATTAAAAATAATTTTTTAAATGTTTATTCAGGGGCGCCTGGGTGGCTCAGTCGGTTAAGTGGCCAACTTCGGCCCAGATCATGATCTCACCCGGTTCGTGAGTTCGAGCCCCATGTCGGGTTCTGTGCTGACAGCTCGGAGCCTGGAGCCTGCTTCAGATTCTGTGTCTCCCTCTCTCTCTGCCCCTCCTCTGCTCACACTCTGTCTCTCTTTCCCTCTTTCAAAAATAAATAAACATTAAAAAAAATTTTTTTTTAAATTTAAAAAACTTTTGAGAGAGAGAGAGTGTGTGTGTGAGTGCACGTGTGTGTGGGAGGGGTAGAGAGAGAGGGAGACACAGAATTTGAAGAAGGCTCCAGGCTTCAAGCTGTCAGCATAGAGCTCAACACAGGGCTCGAACTCACGAACTATGAGATCATGACCTGAGCGGAAGTCGTTTGCTCAACGGAATGAGTCACCCAGGAGCCTCCTTTCTGGTTTCTTTGGACATAGTTCTTGAAAAATATTGTACAAACTTATGAGTGTGTGCCCTCAAGTTTGTGAGCAAATAAAATAGTAGGATGCCTTTTGGACTTAAATTTTGCAGTGTTTAAGAACTGGCTCCGTGTATCTTCTTTTCTCTGCTGAATGTGGCAGCTTCTCTTAGGAAGTAGCTTCCTCCATTCAAAACAGAGGTTTAGTAATTAGATAAAACAACTGCTTTGGTTTTGCTTCTCCATTTTTTGTAAAATAAATCAAAGTAAGTATTCTGGTTTAACTTCATAATGGAGCTCAATGGATATTGAAACATATGAGTAGTTTTACATGATAGAATTACCTCATTGATTTAATATTGTTTCCATGGCTCAAGTAAAAAATAGTAGCTGGGCTGACGTTTGAAGCCATGTATAATTGTTGACCTAATCAAGGCACAATCAGTTTCCTATGCTTATACTTAATATTTCCTAAATTCATATATCTTTTACATGGCCCTAAAATTACTATGTAAATATATAATATAATATAAAACCTATTTGTGCTTATTAAAATCATAAGGATGAGCAAACGCTGATTGATGTGATGTGGGCATGCAGTAGGTTAGAAAAAGGGAGTGAGATAGAGGAAAATGCTGGCATCAAGCAGATATGTGTGAAGTCAAGCCTCACCATGTATGAGCTACATAATCTTGGTCAATTTCTTTGACCTCTCTGGGCCTTGTTTTTCTCCTTCGATGAAAAGGCAGAAGTAACTACCTTACAGGTGATCCTAAAGATTTGAGAAAACATTTGCCAAGTGCCTAGCTCAGCATCCAACACATGGTAGGGTTTCACCCTAATGGAAGCTGCTATCTCTAGTTTTGAGAATGAACACGTAGACTATGATTCTAAACATATTTCACTTTTCTTTATTATTATTAATTTTTAATGTTTATTTTGAGAGAGTGAGAGAGTGAGAGAACGCGTGCACATAAATAGAGGGAAGGGGCAGAGACAGAGGAGAGGGATTGTCAGCACAGAGCCTGATGGGGAGATGGATCCCATGAGCCATGAGATCATGACCTGAGCCAAAATTAAGCGTCAGACACTTAACTGACTAAGCCACCTAGGCAACCCCATACTTCGCCTTTATAGAAGGTAGACAATTTTGTTTTAAAACTTTAGGGTAGCTATGAATCCAAACAAATATTAGCAATATATTAGGGAGAAAGTCTGGTTATAAGCCTAAAACTAGAGCACGTATTAGAAGAGTATGGCAAGAATTTGAAAGGTGGCAATATTAAGGTCCAGGCAGAAAAAGAGAACCAGCGTATTTTATTTATTTTTTACTTTTTTAAAGTTTATTTTACTTATTTTAAGAGAAAGAGAGAGATTAAGTACAAATGGGGGAGCGGCAGAGGGAGAGAGAGAGAATCCCAAGCAGCCTCCCTTCTGTCAGCATAGAGTCTAATGTGGGGTTCAGTCTCATGAACCGCGAGATCATTACTTGAGCTGAAATCTGGAGTCAGGCACTAAACTGACTAAGGTACCCAGGCACCCCCAGAACCAAGGTATTTTAATAGAGAAAATTTAACGTGGGGAACGAGTCATGAAAGTGATGGGAGAGCTGAGAAGGCAATCAGAGGTCAGTGAGGCAACACTTTGGAGTTTACCAGTAGCAGGGAACTGCTGTTGCTCCAACAGCCAGAAGGACAGAGGGAGAAGGAGGTGGAACCAGGGCTTAGGAACCCTGGAGAGGGATGGAACCATGGTGGAGAGGGAGCCCTGCCTGAGATATTACACCAACCAGAGAAAGGAGGAATGCCTTGGTTTTCCCACTTCTCACCCTTCAATCTCCAGTCACTGTCTCCTCAGGGGTCCTTCTTAGCTAGGAGCCAGTTGTCAAAGAGCCTGGGAAATGCACTTTGTGGGGTCAGAGCCCTGCAATATACCATGGAACGGAGCAAGGACAGCAAATAAATCTGAAGACAGACAAATGACCAGCACAGTGACCGTCACAGTTATTTTCTGAGGAATTGTTGGCATGGCCTGGGACGGAATTACAGGGCAGATAGTTTATTGCTTTTGTTCTTCTCCTTTCCTCACCAGCAGAGCCCTCCCTCCCTAGATTTGGTGTAGGGAAGGCCTAAGGTAGTGGGTTCCAAAGCAGCACTGTAAGGGGTCTCACAGAAGCCACAAATCAGAGTATCAGCGGTCAGGTCCAGAGCAGAAAGCTATGGCGCGAAAAAACACAGGCAAGTGGAGCGTATTAGCATATTAGTCCACGCAGATAACATATAGATTCTTTGTTGGCAACAGAGCAGGAATAAGTGTCAGTAGAACAATCTGCCGTAGACTGGAGACGGTGAGGCTTGCAGCAGATGGTGGGAAGTGGATATATTGTGAGGGCGGAGCCAAGAGGAGTTACTGATGGACAGACATAAATGTGAGGGAAGAGGGAGAAAAAGAGACAAGTGAATGATGGCACCCAAGTTTCCCGTGAACAACCCCGCGTATAAAGTCACCATTTATCAAAACAGGAAAACTCTGAGAAGAGAAGGTTTGAGAAGAATAGCCAGAATTTGGTTTTCAATATGCTGACTTTTAGTTTTGTGTTCAAGGTCCTTTTAAAAACTGCTCTTTTTGTAATTTTTTTACGTAATGCAGGAGGCTCAGGACTGAAACCAGGAAAATTACTAAGTGAAAGTCTGCACATCTGATACTGAAACCCCATATTTCTTCCCTCCTTTGATTCCAAGAAAGCTGGTAACCAAGATTTACTCACTTGCTGTCCCCCAACCTTCCCCTCAAACCCCCCAAAATTAGTATGTTACTCTTTGGGATAAATGACTAGCTGAAAAGAAAATCTTTGCAGATACAAATAATTAGAGATTTCCCACAGAAATATCTGAGTCCATAATTATCCCAGAGTAATTACTCATAAATCCCAAGCTCCGAGGTGCGCTTCCATCATATTGTTAGCTTCACACATTATATGTGAACAGACGAAGATCACAGACTTCTCTAGACACGGCGTTAGGCCCTGAGAGACTGGGGGCCGGGAGGCCCTATCTGCTCTTCAGTCTCAGAATTTAGGCAAGAATTATTCTGGGATTGCCCCTGGCACCTGATAAGCATCCTTTCAAAAACACTTGGCATACACTCATGTTCATAGCGGCAGTATTCTCAGAAGCTAAAACATGGAAGCAACCCCGTGTCCAGTGATGGATGAATGGATAAGCAAAATGTGGTACAAACACACAATGGAATATTATTCAAGCTTAAAAAGGAAATGCTGACATATACTACAATACAGACGAAACTATGCCAAGTGAAATAAACCAGTCGTAAGAAGACAAATACTGTATGATTCTATCTAAATGAAGTGCTCAACATAGTTAAACTTGCAAAGACAGAGAGTAGAGTGGTGGTTGCCAGCGGCTGGGAGAGGGGAGAGTGGGGAGCTAGGGTCAAATGGATACAGAGTTTCAGCTTTACAAGATGAAAAGAATTCTGGGGATGGATGGTGGCGATGGTTGCACAACAATGAGAATGTACTTAGTGTCACTGAACTGTACGCTTAGTCACGGTTATGATGGTAGAAAAAATACTGGGAAAAGTAAAATACTCTGAAGAAGAGGAAAGAGGAGTTAATATTCCCTTTAACATTACCTTTGAGCAATAATTCATCAAGAAAAAGAACTAGGGCTGCATCTAGCTGGCTCAGCCCTTAGAGCCTGAGGCAATCTCGGGGTTGTGCGTTCCAGCCCCATGTTGGTGTAGAGATTACCTAAATATAAAACCTTTTTTTTTTTAACATGTTTATTTTATCTTTGAGAGAGAGAGTGTGAGCAAGTGAGGGAGGGGCAGAGAAGAGGAAGACAGAGGCTCAGAAGCAGGCTACTTGCTGGCAGCAGAGAGCCCGATGTGGGGCTCAAGCCCACAAACCATGAGATCATGACCTGAGCCAAAGTCAGACGTTTAACCGGCTGAGACACCCAGGCACCCAAAAATAAAATCTTAAAGAAAAAAGAAAAGAACTAGGCACTAAAATTGGCCCAAATGGATGAAATGTATAGAAAGAATATCAGAATGGATAAATTAGAGGCACCTTAAAGAGAATGTTCAAAATATTATTCTAATAACAATGATCAAGTATAACTTTTATATTTTTGTAAACATAGATATATTTACTTCAGTGTGTCCAATTTAAGCAATACTATAATTGTAATGTTTCACTTAACCCTTGTGATATACATTTAATCATGTAGCATCTATGAATAGAATAACAAAGGAGGTCATTGGAAGTCATGGCTGCCAATGACTTATTGTAATAATGAAATCATCTTTTTATATTTTTTAGATTTGCTGGAGGCTTCTAAAGAAAGAAGCTTCCTCATTTTTTTTTTAATGTTTATTTATTTTTGAGACAGAGACAGTGAGTGCGAGTCAGTGGGGGAGGGGCGGAGAGATAAGGGGACAGAGAATCTGAAGCTGACTCCGTGCTAACAGCAGAGAGCCCAGTGTGAGGCTCGAACTCACTAACCGCAAGATCATGACCTGAGCCGAAGGCAGATGCTTAACTGACTGAGCTATCCAGTTGCCCCCTCATTTTTAAAAAAAGTTTATTTTGCGGGGAGAGAGCTGTCCCCACCAGGCATCCCTTGGCTTAAATTTTTTTTTAACTGTTCTTAACTAAGAATGAAATATTGCTGTGGATGAGAGAGGAAAGCGTATATAGGAATGCTGTATTTTTTGCTAAAATTTTTTTGTAAATCTAAAAACTGCTTTAAAATATAAAGTCTATGGGGTGCCTGGGTGACTCAGTCGGTTAAGCATCTGACTTCGGCTTAAGTCATGATCTCATGGTTCATGGGTTTGAGGCTCACATCTGGCTCTGTGCTGACGACTCAAAATAAGGAGCCTGCTTTGGATTCTGTGTCTCCCTAGCTCTCTGCCCTTCCCCCACTCATACCCTGTCTCTGTCTCTCTCTCCTTAGAAAATAAATAAACATTAAAAATAATAATAAAATAAAATATAAAGTCTAATAGTGACTTTAGATGGCTGGATGGCTCAGTTGGTTAAGTTGACTTTAGCTCAGGTCATGATCTCACAGTTCCTGAGTTTGAGTCCCACGTCAAGCTCTGTGCTGACAGCTCAGAGCCTGGAGCCTGCTTCAGATTCTGTGTCTTCTTCTCTCTGCCCCTCCCCTGCTCATGCTCTGTCTCTCTCTCTCTCAAGAATAAACATTAAAAAATAAAAAAATATATATTTTTAAATATAAAGTCTAATTGGTCTGCTTGGGTAGCTCAGTTGGTTTAGCCTCTGAATCTTGATTTCATCTCAGGTCATGATCTCTCAGTTTGTGAGTTTGAGCTCCACGCTGGGCTCTCTGCTGTCAGCGCAGAAACTACTTTGGATCCCCTGTCTCCCTCACCCTCTGTCCCTCCCCCACTCATGTGTGCTTCTCTCTCTCTCTCTCTCAATAATATGCATTAAAAAAATCTTCATAAAAATAAAAAATATAATATAAAGTCTAATTTAAGAAAATTTTAATGAAATAACCCTTTAAAATATTTTTAGTTTTACATCCCTATGAAAATTTTATGGCAATTTGAATTTTTTTGCATTGCCTTTCCTAAGAAAAATATAAAACTGCATGGGAGAAGGAGATTATAATAGAAGAGTTCTTGCAATTTAAATAAAGCCGTTCATATTGTTTAGAGATTGTGTTCTTGCTAAATCTTCAATATGCAAAACCATTCTAATTTACTTTATTCAATAGAATTCATGATGCGCAAATTAGTTATGCAAATCAAATCAGGATTTAAATCTATTTGTTGATCATTTCAAAAAAGATTAAATTGAAATTTAGAATACATAAATATTTGTTACTGCAGTTTTGAAATTCGGAGATGATAATTCTAAATATCTTATTAAATTTCTTAGACTTTTAATCCTCATTCCAATATGTTTTACGTATTTACAATGACTCTCTGAAATGATAAATTTCCATTAACATTAACAGTTGAAGAAAAGAAAATCTTTCCTTAACAGATTTTATGTAGCTTCTCCTAAGGGAGATCTGTCTGTTATCTATCTATCTATCTATCTATCTATCTATCTATCTATCTATCTATCCATCCGTCTACCTATCATCTATCTGTTTATATACAATAAAATAGAAACAGAGAATCAATCATGAAAGAAGGTAAAAAGTGATCACAATAGGGATGGACTTAGTGTGATTGATCATTTGATTTGCCTTTTAACTTCCTGGCAACCAGTACCAATCCAAAACATGACCAAACTAAGTCAGATTTCATAACTTTTAGATAGGAAGAGGCATACCTATTCCTTAAGACATACACATCATTATTTCAGGTTTTAAATTATTATAGGAATTTCTGACAATAGACACAGAGATAAAATGAACTCGTAGAACAATGAAATGATCTGGTTTTGCTTAATAACAAACAAGACCAAATTTTATATTACTATGTGTTATAATAATTTTGGTAAAAGCTGGCAATATAATATTAAAACTCAAATTAGCACTGGTAATTTTGCAAGGCGCTAAGTAATTTAGTCCAAGTATTCCTTCTCAGAACATAATTTAATCCAAGGAAAAAACATTACCATATGATTTCTCATGAACTACTTCTCTCAACTAAGCTTTGGATATGAGTTCATCAGCAGAAAATTCAAATATAAAATGTGAGGCGCACCCCGGAATGCAGGTATTTTTTGGCTGATGATGGGTTCTAACTGGGAGTGGGCATGGTAGAATAGAAGACCTTCAAATCTGCATATAAGTAAGTAGGTCATATGACTAAGTATCAATAGACAAAACCAGTGATTTTTCTTTTCCTTAAGAAGTACATTTGGATTTCCTCTAACACTTGAATAGCTGGTCACTTGCTATCTCAGTGTTCCACACTAGAACACCCACAAGGATCATTTCGGTCTGAAAAAAACTTCAAAACAAATGTAGACAACCTTCAATAATGTCTCACGGAGGGGCGCATGGGTGGCTCAGTCGGTTAGGCCTCCCATGTTGGCTCAGGTCATGATCTTGTAGTTCACAGGTTTGAGCCCTCCGTTGGGCTCTGTGCTGACACCCTGAGCCTAGAGCCAGCTTCAGATTCTGTATCTCCCTCTCTGTCTGCTCCTCCCCTGCTCATGCTCTGTCTGTGTCTCTCTCACTCTCTGTCTCTCTCAAAAAGTGAATAAAGCATTAAAAAATTTAATAATTTGTCATGGAGAACAAAACTGTGAGAGGTAGAGCTCAAAAATATCTCCATTTTATTAGGTATCTGTGGTACGTTGAATTTATCATAACTTTTGAGCCACTCCTATGTATATCAGTCATTTAATCTTTACAACAATCTTGTGAGGTACGTATTGTTATCTTTATTTTATAAATAACTGAACCAAGGCACAGACCCATTATATAAACTTATACTAATCCCTAGAAGGACTTAAAATTGCTCTTTGCATACATATAATTATGCATATGTTGCAAGTACCTGTGTATATTTCTTTATTTAAGGTATATCTTCATTCTCAATTATTTTTTGAAGTCAATTTTTGAGAGAGAGAGAGAGAGTGTGAGCAAGCATGAGTAGAGGAGAGGCAGAGAGAGGGAGGGAGAGAGAGAATCCTAAGCAGGCTCCACGCTGTCAGTGTGGAACTGGATGTAGGGCTCAAGCCATGAACCATGAGATCATGATCCAAGCTGAAATGAAGAGTCAGACGCTTAACCTACTGAGCCACCTAGGTGACCCTCAATTATATCTCTAAATTCCCAACAAAGAGACATTGTCTTTCATTTCTGTTTTTAAATCCTCAATAACATGTAGGGAATGTGCCTGTGAAACAGCAGACATCTAATTATTTAAATTGGTTGACAGTTTAAGGAATAAAAGATTAAACATTATGGTGATAAGCTAGCTATAATACTTTTCTGTTAATTTACTAACAAGCTCATACATTTTTAAAACTTTCTGTGCATTCAGATGGATAATAAAGAAGCAGCTTTGGCTAATTAAAGACAAATTAGTCACTTACTTGCTCAGACATTGAAAGAAAAAGAGATATTGCAAAACAGAAGAAAGGTCAAACTATAAACATAGTTTGGCGAATCTTCAATACACAATGATAATTGAAGCATGCAGTAGATGAATTCATCTATGTGCAATGGCAGAGAACAGAATTTAGAACTGGACTTAGGAGATCCATCATTTTGTGTTCTGATCAAGGAGGAGTTCACATAGGAGATTTACAAGGAGCCTCTGGAACAACGTTGTATCATGGAATCCAACAGAAGAGAAGATTTCAAGTAAGAAGTGCCAGCTTTGCCCGATGATGAGAAGCCAAGGAAGATGACAGAAAAACAGCTGATTGATTTAGTTTTATGGGTTAACTCTTGGCCCTAGCAAGAATAGTGGATTGATTGGGGAGAATCCATTTTGAAGAAGGTGGAAGATAAACAAAGGAGGTGAGGAAGTGAGTCGGCAAGAGCAGATACCCCTAAAGATGTGATGAGGGAAAGAAAGAGAGGAATGGAGAGAAGGTTTTTGCATTTGACTTTGCAGGTGAAGAGTAAACACTGAGGGTGTAATCATTAATGGGTTGCTCCAGTATGACTAAAGAGTCAGCCTTTATTTTAGAGTTACAGTAGTCATGTGGGGCCTGCTCAGATCCTTGCTACTTGATAAAATATTACTGTGTTCTTGCAACAAGGAAGCTCTCAAAGGCACCATGGTTCAAACAGAGGGTGGCAAAAACTGTGATTTCCTCCCAGTGTCCATTCTTCCCTTAGAATTTCCAGTTGGGCACAGGACTCCCCAAATGAAGACAATCCCCCATTCTTCCTTGAATTGTATGTGGCCAGGAGAGTAAGTTCTAACCAATGGATATTAACAACTATCCTGTAACAGCTTCAGAGATCCCTCCTTAAGAAATGGCTTACATGACCTTTGACCAACTATGTCTTTTTCCATCTTCTTGCAGGAGCCATCTTGGACCATGAGGTGACCTTGAGAATAGAGGCCGCAGATGATAGAGTAAAAACCTAGAAGAATCCAAAGTCGGCGTTGACTTCACAGAAGAGAGTTCCATGGCAGCCCTACACTACTTGTATCTGGATGTTAAAGCAAAAGAAAAATAAGCATCTGGTTTAAGCTTCTGATATTTCGAAGGCTACTAACATCCTTACTCAAATCTAAATCTAACTATATATAGAAGCAAGAAAAGCCCAGATTGTGATAAAAATGACAAACCATCATTGAAATGAAAACAGATTAGGAGAACAGAAGAAGATTCTGTTTAGGGGAAATAATAGTGTTAATTTGAGACCAGGCATCCTGTCCAGGAGTGCTTGACGTTAAGAAGGAAATGGGCATAGAAATGACCATAATGGGGAGAAAATACCACATGAGGAAATGTGCCCCTATTATTATCCAGTTTCCTTGTGTATCACTGGTCAATCACAGCAGACAATCTTGCAAAGCCTTACTTCAAGAAGAAAAATGAGGCAAGTAATAATTCCCTTTTCCTATTTAATGTATACTTTCAAACTTCGTTTAAACCTATTTAACTGTATGTATATATTTTAACCTGTTTAACTGTATGTATATATCTCTAATCTACTTAACTATATATATATAGATATAGATATACACACATTTTATATATATGCATATATATACACACATTGTATATATGTTAATATATGCATATAGTTTAATTTGTGTTGTAAACGCCTGAGTCTATAATTCTACTGTTTACAAAAATAATTTTTTTAATGTTTATTTCTGAGAGAGAGAGGGAGAGAGAGACAGAGAGTAAGTGAGGGAGGGGCAGAGAGAGAGGGAGACAGAATCTGAAGCAGGCTTTGAGCTGTCAGCACAAAGCCCGACTCAGGGCTTGAACCTGTCAACCGTGAGATCATGATGTGAGCGGAAGATGGAGGCCTAACTGACTGAGCCACCCAGCTGCCCCTCTACTGTTGTCTTTTGTTTTGTTTCGTTTTTTAAATAGTAAGGCACATTGCAAAGTGTGCAGAAAAGATTCTTCTGGTTATCATTATTTCTCTTTCTCGATTTGAAGGAGTCAAAGAAATTTCACATAAAAAATTCACTTTCGAACTAACTACTCAATAGGTTACCAAAAAAAAAAAAAAAAAAAAAAAAAAGAAGGAAAGAAAAGAAAAAAAAAAAGGCCGACATAAAGGACAGGATTTCCATTCCACTTATATGCTTTTTTATCAAGGGGTCACTATTATAAAATTACAGACAGTGGGCATGAATATCCACAATGCCAGGATAAAAGAAATATCACATTCCCTCATTTCCTAAACCAAATGTAATCTCTTCTGAGGTTGGAGGGAAAATTCAACCAATCATTTTTGAAATTCCCTTTCCTGTTTTCGGGAGGTCCTGCCCTAATCCGGGACTTCAGTATTGTCGAAATCAGGTGGTTGTACTATTCTTGGTTCTCCATAGTTTAGCCCTCTTCGCCCCTGCTCTCTTGCTTGCCAGGTGCTGCTGTAGAACCCTGGAGCCTGCCTCGTGGGCACTAAATGTCAGGCACGCTCAGAGATGCATCTCACAGGAAATTTCTCACTGACTTCAGAGTGTGCTTCTCAATATCTCATTCTGAGAGGGTCACTTGGTCTCTGTCACCCAGCGGTGGGTTACTTGTCTTATCTCCAGCTGAAGAAAGCTAAAATTTTCCCAGTATGTGCAGATGTGATCTCTTTTCTCAAATGTACAGAAAGAGAGATGATAACCCTAGTTCATTTCTTCTCCTAATTATGGTGCAGTGTTAAGCTTATGTAACTCAGAAAGCACATTAACATTTTTTGAGCTTATTCTCAAAAAAAAAATTATTCGAGCAACTAACAAGGAAAATAATTAATTTCACTTCTCTGATTTGAATTTCAGTCCTCTTTCTGCCTCCAGTTTACATGCTAAGTGGCAGTGGAATTGGATCGTTACCACTTGTTTCTTTTCTCTGTAGATTGCCTGAAATTGTTAATTCCATCTGAACACATTTTAGCTCTGGCGAGTTTCCTTAGGGCAGCTTCTAAATATAAAATTAGTGTAACTGTGTACTAATATACCTATGTCTTCAAAATTTTTGTAGATGAATTCAGATGTGACTATGCTTATATAAAAGCAACTGATAGTTTTAATCATTTTTTTTTTAAATGTTTATTTATTTTTGAGACAGAGAGAAACAGAGCATGAGTGGGGGAGGGGCAGAGAGAGAGGGAGACACAGAATCCAAAGCAGGCTCCAGGCTCTGAGCTGTCAGCACAGAGCCTGATGCGGGGCTCGAACTCACGGACCGTGAGATCATGACCTGAGCCAAAGTCAGACGCTCAACCGACTGAGCCACCCAGGTGCCCCTCATTTTTTTTTTTTTTAACATTTATTCATCTTTGAGAGACAGAGGCAGAGGGCGAATGGGGGAGGGACAGAGAGAGAGGGAGACACAGAATCCGAAGCAGGCTCCAGGCTCCGAGCTGTCAGCACAGAGCCCAACGTGGGGCTCAAACTCACGAACCGTGAGATCATGACCTGAGCTGAAGTCGGCTGCCCAACCGACTGAGCCACCCAGGCGCCCCGCAACTAGTAGTTTTAAATATCTTTTCTTATTGACTTGTTTTGTGACTTAATAGAAAAAGTAGAAATCTAACATTAGAATTCAAAATAAATCCTAATCTGATTTATTTATTTTTAAAAAATTTTTATGCTTATTTATTTTTGAGAGAGACAGAGACAGAGAATGAGCGGGGGAGGGGCAGAGAGAGAGGGAGACACAGAATCCAAAGCAGGCTTCAGTCTCCAAGCTGTCAGCACAGAGCCCGACGTAGGGCTCCAACTCACCAACTGCGAGATTATGACCTGAGAGAAGTTGGGCGCTGAACCGACTGACCCTCCCAGGTGACCCAATCCTAATCTGATTCAAATTGAATTTTGATTCTTTTGGCCATTTTAATATTTTTTTGTATTATGATTAAGGCAATAAGTATGACATGTGTTCATTATAGGGTTAAACATTGGGAAGAACAATGGGGAAATGCTTTGTTTACAAAAAAATCTAGAGAACTGGTGTATACCACACATACACATATACATATATATACATATATTTAACTTCTGTATATTAACCCCCCCACCCACCATTAGTCTCCTTTAGAGGATACAAGGGAGGGAACTCATTTTTCTGGAAATAGTAAAGTAAAAGGTCAAATATTTAATTTCCCTTTCCTATATGAATCATGTTTCAGGAAAACTAAATAACTGTTGAGGGAATTTTTATCTGTTGCAATTTAATTCCAATCAATGAATAAAAAAGAAATAGTAGAATGTCACCATTTTGCAAACCCAAATGAAAAAGCGGATCCAAGTGGTTATAATCAATGGTTGCTAACATCATCAAAAGAGGGTCAACAAGATATTATGCCTCTGGCGGAAGTCCATAACACCACTTCTGGAACGGCCTTGCCAAAAAACTAAACCTGTACCAAACCGAACCTCCAGACGAGCTAATGGTAAACAAACAGGCAAGAGTAACATGTTAAAAGATACTGAGGGAAAAGAGAAAAGCCGAATCCTGATAATTCCACAGGCCAGGAGACATGGTTTTTTCAAAAAACAAAGTGCAAGGAACAAGAAAGAGAGAACATTATTAGATATTGTGCAATCTCAAAATGTTTTTAATTGGACTTTGATTCACACAATTTAAAAGTTGTGACATTTATGAAATAATTAGAAATATGGACACCAGTGCCTAAATATTTGGCATTATTAAAGAATTATTGTTAAATCCTCAGGTGTGTATGATTTTGCAGAGAGCAATTTTATTGTAGGTATACATATTGAAATTTTTTGGATGAAATGATAATGACATATGGTATAGGCTTCAAAATAATATGCGTATGCGTGGGTAAAGGTATATATGAAACAAATTTGTTCATATTGAAGTTAGATGGCGGTATTGAATGTAAGGGAATTCATTGCATTATTCTTTTTTTTTAATGTTTATTTAGTTTTGAGAGAGACAGACATAGAATGAGCAGGAAGGGCAGAGGGAAAGAGACACAGAATCCAAAGCGAGCTCCAGGCTCCAAGCTGTCAGCACAGAGCCCGACGTGGGGTCTGAACCCACAAACTGCAAAATCATGACGTGAGCTGAAGTCGGATGCCCAACCGACTGAGCCGCCCAGGCACCCCATTGCATTATTATTTCTACTTTGTAAAGCACATATCTTTTAAAAAGAATGTACAAAAATTTAGAGATGAAAAGATAATGAGTTTTGCCTCAAAATAATCCAGCTGTGGGGGGAGGGGGGTTAATTTACAGTTGAAATAAGATATGACCCTGAGTTGTTGATACTGAAGCTGAGAGGTTTATTGCACTATTCTACTTTTACACGTGAATGACATTTTCCATAGTAAAAAAATTGAAGGGAAAAAAATTCACTGTCACTCTGAGAAGAAGTAGAGTTAAGTATTCATTTGCAATGAAATGTATTTACCTGGCATATCATAATTATGAGTGCTGAGTAATTCACGTGTGAAGGAAAAACACTTTAGGAAACAATGCTGCCACAGATGGCCTTGCTGAGGCACTCAGTGTATCATTCAGAATACCACCCCCGAACCTGAGGCATAAAACAAGGTTCATTTACCATGACAGGCTAAGCTATGCTGCAGTGACAAGTCACCCCCCAAATGTCCGTGCTGTATAACAACAAAGTTTCTTTCTTATTCTAGAAGTGATCTGTTCACTGGAATCTCTCAAGCCTTCGGACTGATAGAATAGCCACAGTATCAAGTCTTGCCTGTTGCTGTAACGGAAGGACAGCAGGCTCTGGAATATTTTAGGTCGGTGAGTAAAAAAAAAATCCAGTGTACAAAGACACATGTTACTTCTCCTAGTTCGCTTGTCTGAATCAGTCACATGGCCCTATTCAACCACAAGGGGGCCCGGAAGTACATTGCCATCATGTGCTCAGAAGAGAGAACTGGAATTCTTTGGCAAAGAATTCTGACTTCCTCGCTAAGAGAATCTGGTCATTATGTCGAAGCTGTATCATATGAGCCCTCTGAATAACTGTACCTTGCTTGTTGCCACCCCTGACAGTCTCCAGGCAGAAGTGCTTATCCATCCTTTTGGGTTCACTCTTAAGGACCCATAGACACACCATATAGTGTATGCACTATGCAATGTATTGATTGCACAAGGACTGTAAAGTAACTGGCTGACTCAAGTATGGATTTAGCAATACTTTTTAAAAGTAAGTGTTCTATTTTCCTTTTGGATTATTAAAGTAGTACGTTGTCATTGTAAAACACTTAGAAAACATGAAAAACTAGAAAAAGGGGAATCACTCATAATTTCACCTTCCAAAGATAATCACAGTTAATATTTTAGTGGATTTCCTTCCAAACTTTTTCTACGTATTTTAAAAAACTAGTTCTCCTGGTCACCAAAACTATAACCGTTTCTTCATCAGTGACATTGCTTCAGATAGCTGATCTAAGCGGCCCTAGAGTAGATAATTAAAAAAAAATCAGCTCTTTTCCTTGTAACATGGATATTCTAACGTGGTTAGATAGCATTAAACCCTAATGCTTACCAGTTCCATGTCACTTTCTGTGTTTGGGAGCAACGAACTCCTAGTTAGAAAATGGCTTGTTAGTGTAACACCAGCCATGGAACAAGTGAATAATTGTAATCGTTATCTTCGTTTGCTTCTAGTATTTTCTCCATCCCGACTACTAATGAAAAGGGAACAGCTTTGCAAGTTCATGTTACTGTGGAATTTAAGCCTCTTAAGATGATCAAGGTTCTGGTTACCCTCAAAAAAATAAAAACTGCTTATGGTTCAAGTAAGAACTAGTTAAAGTCTAAAAAATAAATTGGCCACCTATGTTACCATTGGGATGCTTTCCTCAAGTCAAAGCTATTTAGTAATAAATTCGGATCTCTAGAGGTTAAATAATACATGGGAGTTTTTCAGTAGTTATTACTCAAACTTTGCAAGGACTCTTTTTCATTAATATTTTATTTGATGTTGCATTCAATGTGCAGATTTCTTCTTCATTTCTATCAGCAAAGGAAATCATAGGAAACTTAATTGACAAAGAAGCTCCACAAACATCTTGTAATTTTATTATATTGCAGCAACCTCTCAACTATTAATGTTCATAAGTAAAAGAATGACACAGTGGACTGTGAATTCCTCACGACAAATTTCACGAATTATCCATCCTTATAATCCAAGTATAACCTACCGCCCGTATTCTGGAATATCTCCTTATAATTTCCAGAAGGGAGATTATTTATTTAGGTTATGCGAACATTTCTTGTTCTGATCCGAGAAATAACTTTCCAAAATCTTTGTCCTAATTTATATCCCCAAAAGGATGAGTGCTTATTTCACTCTACCCTCACCAAAGGAGTTAATTCTCATTTTAAACAAATTGGCTAATTAGATCCACTATCTCATTTGTCTTCATTTCATTATTAATGAGCTTGAATATTAGTAAAACGCGTATTAGGTACAAATTTATTTTGTGAACTGACCGTTCATGTATACAGTGTTCCTATTTATCTCTAAGGTCTATTTGTCCTCACACGATATATATATAGATATGTATTATACAACACTAATACTTCTATATACTTTTTTTTAATCTTTATTTTTGAGACAGAGAGAGAGAAACAGAGTGTGAGAACAGGGGAGGGGCAGAGAGAGAGAGAGAGAGATGCAGAATCTGAAGCAGGCTCCATGCTCTGAGCTGAGTCTCTATTAGACGGTTCATAAGGGCAATGACCCTCTTTATTTATCTGTAAACAACACTTAACACATAGTAGAGAAAATGCATACAGTACTTTGTAGAACTACTTGGCATTAAGTGAGATAATATAAGTAAAGCATCTAATGCAATGTTTGTCACATAGTAGATGCTCAATAAGTTATCTTAAACTATCAAGAAAAGTTTAACTGTGGGACTAAAACCACACAACTTCATTTCAGAGTTTAGTAAAATCAGAGAAAGAAAATCAAGATTCAGTATTTTTTTTTAAAAGAGCACGAAGTATTGTTTGTTGAAAATTGCAGATTTAGAATTTGAACTGATTCTCAAATCTTTCACCATAAATCGCATCCGATTGAAATACTCCTAAGGTACTACAGCTCTTGAAATTTTGGAAAGACCAGTATGAATTACTGGTAAAACAATTTTGGCAACAGATGGGATTCTTCTCCCACACACATGATCTCTTCCCTCACTAAAACTTATAGGAAACTTGTGGTAAAAATAGTAAAGCTCAACAAGCACAAACATACATCACATGAGTAGGATTTATTTCTCTAGTTGGTTAGTTTTTGTTCTTAGACGCGAGGAGGCAGCTGTTCTTGTGGTCATTTAGGAAAAGCAGAACTAAAGCAACAAGAGGGAAGGCCAGCAGCGTTGGGAACAAGCAGTCGGCTGGAGGGCTTAAAGCTCGGGGAGGGTAGGAGCTTTTTTGTTGCCGCCTAGGAAACACGGGGGTGGCAACACCAGCGTGAAGTGAAAACGCTTTTCTGGAGGACACCAGCGCGGGGAGCGGGACTGGTTCGCTGCCTGGCAGGCGGGCGTTTCCAGTACAGGCCGGTGAGCCGCGCCGGCTCCGCCGAGGCTGCAGAGTGGGGGCGGGGGAAGCTGCGTGTAGGTCAGCCAAGGGCAAAGGAAGCCGGACACTGACGCAGGTCGCTTCCCGACTCCGGCTCCCAGGCGTCTAGTGGGAAACCCGGTCCCCGTCTAAATAGGGTCTTCAAGGTGCCTCATCACCGCAGAGCCTTCTTATGCACTTCCGGTAAGAATCCGGCACCCACGGCTCAGACCCCGCAAAGCCTTGCGCAGGCGCTTCAGGACCTGGCGGAGGCCGCGGACTCGGAGGGAGGGGGGGGTGTGTGTGTGGCGAAGGAAAGCCTCATCTGCGCCTGCGCTGTCTGCTCCTCTTCCACCACCGCTCCCCCCTCCAGGTCCGGGGGAAAACAAACCCTGCGCCGACGTAGTGCACCCCCGAGACTCCCGGCCGGGGTCGCTCTTCACTCCTCGGCGCCGCGTCGCATCGAGTCCCCAGAGAGCTCCTCAGGGTTGTGGGGGAGGTAAGAGCCCCAGTAACCGGCATCTTGGCCTCCCCTCACCCGAGTCCCCGTGCTGCACTCACGGAGGGGGCGGGGTGGCCGCAGGATCCGCCGAGCTGAGCGCGGGGTCTGGCCCTCCTTTTCCTCCAAGGGCCGAGCCTGGGCCCCTGACTTGTTCTCTTTCAGAGTCCCTGGAGTTGGCCAGGGAATCACGACTCTCAAATCTCACGTCCCCTCGGTAGACCCTGGCCGGCCGGACCAGGCAGGGAGGGCAATCTCGGCGGCTTTTTGCCGGGTCCCACCCACCGGGGCCGTCCGGAGTGCTCGGGGCTGCCGTGGGAGCGCCCCGGGGACCGCGGCGGGTCTGGGAGAGGCGCCCTCAGGGCTGCCTGTCCCGCCAGGGAAGGGGCTGTGCCTGCGAGAGGGGATTGTGCCGTTCCCGCGGAGAGAGCCTCTGCGCTGGGAGGGCTCGGCTCCAGCAGAAGAATCTGTCATCGCCGCCCGTGCCCTTTCGCAAACCCCATTCTCGCACCGATGCATTTTCTCATCATTTTAGATCAGAAGGATGCGGTAGTGTTCCTTTCCTCTACCTTTTCTTTGGTACCTCTGAAAAATCCTAAAAGATGGCCTAACTTTGCAACTATTAACTTGTTCTACCGTGATTACAAATTATTCCAGACTGAGTGTTCTTATTAGTTTGACTCGTATGGAAACCATCCCATATATTTGATAAATTCATCTTTTTTTCATTTAATAAAATAAGGCAATTTGTTGGTTGAATTAGGTTGCTTGCTTTATTATTTTGAGCTTGTTGCTTCTGAATTGGCAGAAGTGGAATGGTTTGATTCAGTAAAATTATATAGAATTTTTCACCCAATTTCTCCCCGTTTTTCTCCCACGGATGTTAAGCTGCAAGCTTAGTGTCACAAAAAACTTAAATATAATAAAGATTAAGAAAAAATAAGCCATAATTCCACCACTTAAAGTGAATCAACCAAAGTTAATATTTTGACTTTTTCTCTCCCAGTGTTTTTTCTCATGGCATTTTCTTAATTAAGATGATGAGGTTTTATATACAGTTGAGTTTTATATACAACTTTTCTTGCCTAAAAGTTTTTAAGCATTTCCTCGGGTTTTTAAAAAGCTTCATAAGTATCTTTACGGTGTTTGATTACACAAGTAATATATGAGTGAACTATCTTTTGAAACATTGCAGGTAAAGCTCAGCTCCCATTTAATTATCACCCCAATTATAACGTTACATAAGATGATGGTATCACAGTTTTTTAACCCAGCGGGTCTCAGGATCCCTTTTACAAACTCAAAAGTTACTGAGGACTAAAAGGGTTTTTGTTCTTTAATGCAGTGTTTTACTATTTTAGAAATTAAAATTCAGAAAAAATTTAAAAATTAACCCTTTATATATTGAATTAAAGAGTATTTTTGAAAAATAGATTTTCTTTAAAAAATGTAGTGAGAAATGTGCATTGTTTTTTATTTTTGCAGATCACTAATGTCTGGTTTTATGGAAGACAGCTGGATTCTCAGATTTGCTTCTGTCTTCACTCTCGTGTGCTACCTTATCTTTTATCTTGTGTGCTAAAGCATATTAAGAAAGTCCAGCCTTGCATAGTTAGGTATTTGGAAAAGGAAGAACCTCAAAGACCCCCTGAAAAGTTCTTGGGTCTTCCAGGGGTCCCTAGACCAGCTTGAGAATGCTGATTTAACTATTCTTATGTTGATGAGCTGTTAGGTTCTTTGAAATTTTGCGCTATTACAAACAGTGCAACATTGAAAGTTCTTTGTGTTGTGTTCCTGTGCTAATGTTTCTCTAGAAGTAAAATTACTTTTGATGCCTACATAATTTTCTTTTGCGTCCTAATGTTGGTGTTTAGATGGTTTCAATTAATGATTTGGTAGAATATCTTTGCATATTTTCAGTTTCTTTGGATTATTTTAATTTAAAAAGAAAAGAATTGTTACATTAAATGTTAGGAATCTTTTTGAGGCTATTGATATATACTATCACATTGTTTTTCTGAGAGAGTATACTGGTTTACGTCTTGTCAGCAGTGTCTGAGATGCTTCTTTTGTCACACCCTTAAACGCTGAGCATTTTTATCATTATTATTTTTAATAATTTTTTAAGTTTTTTTTTATAGTTTATTTTAAGAGAGAGAAAGAGAGAGAGAGAATGTGAGCAGAGGAGGGGCAGAGAGAGGGAGAGAGAGACAATCCCAAGCAGGCTCCACACTGTCAGGGCAGAGCCCTACGTGGGCTCGAACTGAAGAACTGTGAGATCATGACCTGAGCCGAAACCAAGAGTCAATGCTCAACCAATTGAGCCACCCAGGTGCCCCCCCTTTTTTTTTTAAAGAGAGAGAAGGTGCAAGCGAGCACGGTGGAAGGGCAGAGAGGGAGGGAGAGAGTCCCAAGCAGGCTCTACACCACTAGCACAGAGCCTGACACAGGGCTCAGACTCAGGAACTGCAAGATCATGACCTGAGCTGAAATCAAAAGTGGGATGCTTAACCAGCTGAGTCACCCAGATGGCCATGATCCCTTATATTATAAAAAGAAATTATGAGACGCTGGATCTTGGGGTAGTGAGTTTGAGCTTCGTGTTGAGTGTAGAGGTCACTAAAAAAATTATGTTCTGATTTAGTAGGTAACAAATGATATATGTTCTAATTCAGATTACTTTGATAGTATAGGTTGTGCTTTGAAGAGTTTTTCATAATCTTACTAGTTGTTTATATTATTTGCCCATTTATAATTCAGTATCAATGTGTTGTTTTTCTGAAGGCTTTTTAAAAAAGTTTATTTATTTATTTTGAGAGAGAGAGCTGGGGAAGGACAGAAAAAGAGGGAGAGAATGAATTCCAAGCAGGCTCTGCAATGTCAGTGTAAGCCTGACTCGGGACTCGAACCCATGAATCGTGAGATCATGATCTGAGTCAAAATCAAGAGTTGGATGCTTAACTGAGTGAGCCACCAGGTGCCCCCTGACAGATTTTTAAAAAAATATTTATTTAATTTTTGGGAGCGTGCAAGTGGGGGAGGGCAACAAGCCTGATGTGGGGCTCCATCTCACGAACTGTGAATTCAAGACCTGAGCTGAAGTTGGACACTCAACTTACTCGCCACCCATGTGCCTCACCCCCTAATAGATTTTTATTATCTTTTAAAAAATCTTTTTAAATGTTTATTTATTTTTGGGAGAGAGACAGAGCAGAAGCAGGGGAGGGGCAGAGAGAGAGGGAGACCCAGAATCCAAAGCAGGCTCTAGGCTCCGCCTGGTCAGCACAGAGCCCGACACGGGGCTTGGACTCATGAACCGCCAGATCATGACCTGAGCCGAAGTTGGACACTTAACCAACTGAGCCACTGAGGCACCCCTTTATTATCTTCTTTATATTGTAAGGATATGTACTATGAGTTTTTAGGAAAGGAACAAAATTATCTTTTTTGCCATTTACAAAAGTAATACATTTTTGTAAAAAAAAACGTAAAATTCAGATTTGTATTATGCATTATCTATAGAGATACATAAAGTAGATGCGAAAGGCATGCATTATCACAGATACCACTATTGATGGTTTGGTATTTGCCCCTCTATATTTTTTTCCTGTGCCTTTGTTAATACTTTTTTTTAACAACTTATTTGTAAAAATGTGTACTGTGCATGCCATTTTGCAATTTGATTTTTAGTCATTTAATACTATATATTGACTCTTTTCCTATAGAAGCCCGTATAACTCTGGGCAGAGTTTTATCCAGAGTGGCTTTAGGACCACTAATTGTGATCTGTGGTTATCTGATGTCAGGCTCCTGTCCTCTTGTATATTCTCTTCCTAGGTGATCTCATCCATTAACAGTTATGTGCTGCCAGTTCCCAAATCTTTTGTCTATCTCAGACTTCTCTCCTGCATTCCAGATCCTTAGATTCACCTGCCTATTGGACATCTCCCCCAGGATGTTCTCCAGGTACTTCAAACAACAGTCCAAACGTGAACTCATTTTTTCCCTTAGTCCTGCTCTTCTTTGTATTGCCTGTCATAGTCAGTGGTCCACTGTCTACCCAGTCACCCATGATGGAAGTCTGGCAGTAATCCTAGCTTTCCCCCTTGCTTTCACTCTCTAGAATTTCCCATTCTTTAGTCACTTTTCTATCTATCTCCTTTCCATCTGCCCTGCCCTATGTCAGTTCAGGCCCTCATCATCTCTCATCCTAACCGTTTTAGGAGTCTCCTTACTATTGGTTTTGTTGGTTTTCTGCTTAATTTTCCATGTTGTTGCCAACTTTCTTGAAATCATGAAGAGATTTTTAAAAGCTATTTTTATAAAGTAAATATTGTTAATATTTGATTGTAAATCTGAGACTACACAAATGGTCAGGTAAGTAAAGATATTAACCTAAAACAGGTTGCTATATACACACATAAATAAACTTCTTTAGAATAGGAAGTATATCTTATATTGCACTTGTATCTTTTTACTGCACATGTTAGATTATTGACACAGTGAGTACATCTTAGTTGATTGAAATGGGAAGTATGTGCAGATTCAAATGTCACGTTAAAAGGTTTCATGTACAGTATTTGCAGTATATCTTTTATAAATTGTTGGTTTCTATTATTATTATTTAATTACCTTACCTTTTTTATACCTTTCTAGGCACCTCAAATGACATAATGCTTAGTAGTACATTGCTATACAGATAGAGATACTCTGTAAATATTTAATGAATTTCATAATTTTTTAGAAAAATTCTGTTTTTTTCCTAATGAGAGACTATTTTTAGGCCTTCTAGTTCCTGTGCTATATTTTTTTAAATATTTTCTACATTCAGAATTCCTTTACTACTTAAAAAAATTAAAAAAAATTTTTTTTAACATTTATTTACTTTTGAGAGAGACAGCATGAGAGTGAGCGAGAGAGAGAGAGAGAGGCATGAGTTGGGGGGAGAGGCAGAGAGAGGGAGACACAGAATCTGAAGCAGGCTCCAGGATCTGAGCTCTCAACAGAGCCTGATGCGGGATTTGAACTCGCAGACTGTGAGATCATGACTTGAGCTGAAGTCGGACGCTTAACAGACTGAGCCACTCAAGATCTCCTTAAATTTTTTTTGATGTTTGTTTATTTTTGAGAGAGACAGAGACAGAGCATGAGTGGGGAGGGGCAGAGAGAGAGGGAGACACAGAATCTGAAGCAGGCTCCAGGCTCCAAGCTGTCAGCACAGAGCCCGACATGGGGCTGGACCCCACGAGCCATGAGATCATGATCTGAGCTGAAGTTGGACACTTAACTGACTGAGCCACCCAGGTGCCTGATCACCCGACCTTCTAAATAATTTTAAAAAATTTGGAAACACTGAGGTTTATTCTTTGTGCCATAAAGTTCTGTAGGTACTGACAAATGCTTGACGTCTTATATTTACCACTGTGGTACCATACAAAATAGTTTCACCACCCTAAAAAATCCACTGTGCTTTACCTGTTCAACTGTTCCCCACCCAAACCACTAGCACTCACTGATGTGTTTATTCTCTTTGTAGTTGTATTACCTTTTCCAGAATGTCAGACAATTAGAATCATACAGTATGTAGATTTTTAAAGACTGGCTTCTTTCACATAACAGTACATATTTAAGATTCATCCATGTCTTTTGTGGTTTGTGAGCTTATTTCTTTGTATCATTGAATACAATTCCGTTGCATGGATGTATCACAGTTTATTTATCTGTTCACTTATTGAAGGCCATTTTGGATGCTTCCAAATTTTGTCAGTTGTAAAAAAAAAAGCTGATATAAATTCACAGCTAAATTCTTCTGTGGACCTAAATCTTTTGGTCAGTTGGTAAATACCTAGTAGTGTAATTGCTGGATCATATGGTAACACTACGTGTAGTTTTTGTAAGAGACATAATGTTTTTCAGAGTGGCTGTACCATTTTGTATTCCCTTCAGGAATAAAGGAGAATTCCTGCTAAATAGCATCCTTGCTGCCTTTGGTATTGTCAGTTTTTTGGATTTTAGCCATTGTAATTGATGTAAAATGGTATCTCATTGTTTGAATCTGTAGTCCCTAAAGACAAATGATGTTGAGCATTTTATCATATGTTTATTTACTACCTGCGTATCTTATTTGGTGAGGTGTCTCTTTGAAACTTTTGCTCATTTAATTGGATATTTTGTTTTCTATTTTTTTAATATTAGGAGTTTTTTGGAGACTTTGGATACAAGTCTTTTATCAGATATGTGCTTTGCAAATACTATCTCCCAGGACGTGGCTTGTCCTCTCATTCTCTTAACACTGTCTTTTTCAGAGCATATGTTTTTTAATTTTAATAAAGTCCAGCTTTATCAGTTTTTTTAAATGGATCGTGCCATTGTTATATTTGAAAACTCATCACCCAACCAAAGGCTATGTAGATTTTTCTCTTACATTTTCTTCAAGAAGTGTTATAATACCATATTTTACATTTAGGTCTATCATCCTTTTTAAGTATGTACCTGTGTAAGCTGTAAGGTCCATATCTAGGTTCATATTTTTGGGATGGAATGTCCCATTTTTGGGATGTTAAGCTTCCTCAGCACCACTTGTTGAAAAGACTAGCCTTTCTCCTTTGAATTGCCTTTGCCCCTTTGTCAAAGATAATTGGACTGTATTTGTGTGGGTATATTTCCAGACTCTCTATTCTTTTTATTTTTACTTTAAAGTTTGTTTATTTTTGAGACAGCGCATGACTGGGGGAGGGTCAGAAAGAGAGGGAGACACAGAATCTGAAGCCGGCTCCAGGTTCTGAGCTGTCAGCACAGAACCAGATGCAGGGCTCAAGACCATGAACCATGAGATCGTGACCTGAGCCAAAGTCGGATGCCTAACCGACTGAGCCACCCAGGCATCCTGCGGGCTCTCTATTCTTTTGCATTGATCTGTGTGTCTTTTTTTTTTTTTTTTTGGCCAGTACTCTATCGCCTTGATTATTATAGCCTTATAAGTCTTGAAATCAGAGAGAGTGAGTTGTCCAAATTTTTTGTTCTTTCTCAGTGTTATGTTGGCTATTCTAGCTCCTCTTCCTTTCCATATACACTTTAGAATTCTGAGTTTCCTGAGTCCTACAAAATAGCTTGTTGGTATCTTGATTGGGATTGCATTGAATCCAGAGATCAGGTTGGGAAGAACTGACATCTTAAAAATATGGAGTGTGCCAATTGTTGAACGTGTACTATATCCCTATTTATTTAGGTCTTCTTTGATTTTTTCTTTCATGTTTTGTAGCTTTCCACATATGGGTCCTGTATGTGTTTTGTTAAATTTATACCTAAGTATGTACTCTTTTGATGTGCTGTCATAAATGGTATTTTTTAAAATTTCAAATTCCAGTTGTTCCTTGCTCATAGATAGGAATGCATTTGATTTTTGTGTATTAACCTTGTATCCAACATCCTTGCTATATTCACTACTCTATTTTGGAAGGGTCAGTTTTTGGGGATTTTCTACATTGAAAATCATGTCATTGCAAATAGAGATAGTTGTAGTTCTTCCTTTCCAAATGGTGTATCTTTTATTTCCTTTTCTAATTGCACTTTCAGTACTATGTTGAATAGAAGTCGTGAAAGAAGATTTCCTTTCCTCGATCCCCATCTTTGATTGGAAAGCATCCAGTTTCTCATCATAACGTATCTAACATTAGCTGTAGGTATTTTGTAGATGTTCTTCATAAAATTGAAGAAGTTTCTCTCTGCTTATAACTTGCGGAGGGTTTTTATCATAAGTTGGTGTTGAGTTTTGTTAAATGCTTTTTTTGCATCCATCGATATGATTATATGATAATTCTTTAAACTGTTAATGTGGTAGGTTACATTGATTAATTTTCAAAGGTTGAACCAGCTTTGCATACCTGGATAAATTCCACTTCGTTGTTGTGTATAATTATTTTTATACATTGTTGGATTCTACTTGCTAATATTTTGTTGAGGATTTTTATGTCTGTGTTCATGAGCAATATTGGTGTGTAGTTTTCTTCTTAGAGTGTCTATATTTGGTTTTGGTATTAGATTAATACTGGTCTAATAGAATGAATTAGGAAGGGTTCCCTCTCCTTCCTTTTTCTGAAAGAGATTGTGGAGAATTGGTGTCATTTCTTCCTTAAATATTCGGTAAAATTCACCAACAAAGCCATCTGGATCTCGTGATTTGTGAAAGGTTACTGATTATTGATTCAGTTTCATTAATAAATATAGGGCTGTTGGGGTTATGTGTTTCTCTTTGTGGGAGTTTTGATAGGTTGTGTCTTCCAAGGAAATAGCTCATTCCATCTAAATTATCGAGTTTTGGTAGCTTGTGTCTTCCAAGGAAATGCTTCGTTTCATCTAAATTATCAAGTTTTTAGACATAGAGTTGTTAATATTTCCTATTTTCCTTTAAGTTCATGTTATCAGTAATTATGTTCCCTCTTTCATTTCTGATATTGGTAATTTGTGTTTCTCTGTTTTCTTTGTTTTCATTTTTCTTTTTTTAATTTGAGACCGAGAGAGTCAGATGCGGAACCCACTGAGCCACCTAGGTGCTCCTCTCTTTTCTTGATTGGCCTAACTTATCAATTTTAGTGATTTTTTTTCAAAGAAAGTTTTTGGTTTCAGCGATTTTTTTTTTTCTATTTCTCTACTTTTCTGTTTTTAATTTCATTGGTTTCTGTTCTGATCTTTGTTTTTTTTGTTTCTACTTGTTTTTCTCTTCTTACTCCTTTTTCTAGTTTCCCAAGATGGAAGCTTAGATGACTGATTTTTAGATCTCTTTTTAGACATATGCACTTAAGTTATAAATGCCTCTCTTCACACTGCTTTAACTGCATCCAACAAGCTTCACTTAAATTTTTAAGATTTTTGCCCTCATTTTTCATGATCACTTTTCCCCCCTCCATATGTTCCTTATGTATAGCTTCCTGTTCCTGTGTCATAGATACATTGCTGTTTTTCTGAGAATATTAGTTTCTTTGAAGTTTTCTTCTGTTTCCTGCATTTTCTCTTATTCTAAGTTCCTTTTGTTTGTTTTGATGTGTATGTTTTTATGTACTATTGTATATGTATGATATAACCACAGTTTAAAAATGGAAATAAAAGAAGTAATGTGCTTAGTTAAATTAGGATGATATGCCATTATTATTGAAAATTGTCCTGAAGTTTACCTGTTGCCAGAATAATTATTGTTATTTTAAGGCGACCTTTTCTGAAGGGTGCTCTACCTTTGGAGTATAAACGTTTAACTATAGTGTGTCCACCTGTGCATTTCTCTTCATTTAAATTGCTTGGTATAATGGGTTACTTATATCTTTTGAGTTGTATTTTTCACCAGTTCTAGAAACATTCCTACCATTCTTTTTTTAAGCATCTTTGTTTCATGCTGACTGTCTTCCTTAGAGGTCTCCATTTTATGATGGGTGACTTCTGCCCTCCATGTTTCTTACCCTGTTTTATTTCCCTCTTCCTGGTCTTTCTGGGCTGCCTTTTAGGTAAGTTTTTCAGGTAGGTTTTCTAGTTTATTCATTTTTCTCTTAAGTTGTGTCTAACCTTTTTAATTCATCTTTAAAGTGTCATTTTTTTCTGGACATAAAGTGTTTTCAGTTCATGGCACTATCATAAATGGTTTTTGTAAAACCGTCTCATTTGTTTGTTGTCTTTTATCCTTCATTTCCCACTCTTATTCTTCACCCCAGGCAACTGTTCAGGTGTGCTTAACAATATATATCTTTTTGTATTTTTGCAAAATTTGTATTGTTTTATTATGTTTTACAAAAATAACACTGTGGAACAGACTGGAAATTTTTTTTAGAAAAGGTCATTTACCAAAGACAATGTGAAGAACATTGCTGTAGAGTGTTCCACATTCTGGATTTAGCTGATTGCTTTGATTTGATATCGTCTTACTTGTCCCTCTATGCTTAGATTTCCTGTAAAGATGTGGTTAGTTCTAAAAGCCTGATTAGGTTCAGTTTCATTTTTTGGGGGCAGGAATACATCATATGTGATACTGTATCTTCCACATGATGCACATAACGTTTGTTTTTTCCACATTTATTGATAGTGAAATTGAAGTCAGTGAAATTGTTTTTGTTTCTAGTATCACTTTAATCTCTTGTTTTTTTGTGTGTTTTTTTTGTTTGTTTTTTATCTATTTGATTTGTGTTCAGTCCTTTGCAGCCTTTTAATTTGATGTTTGGGTGTCCTATTTAAGACAGTGGGAGCCCCTTCAACTAGGCTCCTGTGTCCTTTTGATTTTATCCCTTTAATCACTGACAGATTTCCTTATGGTGTCTCAGACTTAATTGGTGAAGCTCTTGACACAGATCAGAGGTTTATCTACTTTATTCATAAAACTAACTTACAGTTTTTCTGTGTTTTTCTTATATGTTCATTTTGTATTTTTTCACTCCTGTTCTTAGCTTATTAGTCTTCAGTCTTTCTCCTATTCTAATATAAGCATCTAAAGCTGTATTTGAACTACTGCTTTTGCTGAATCCCACAAGTTTTATATGCAGTATTTTTATTTGTAAGTAGTATATTTTATATTACTGTATCATATATATTATTTGATATAAAGTTCTTATAACTGTTTTTTGCTCTCAGTTGTGAATTCTTCTTTGATTATAAGTAACTCATGTTACTTAGATAAGTGTTTTAAAATTTATAATAGTGTATGTATATTATGCTGTTAGAGTTGATTTTCATGTCATTTTGTATATAGAGAGGCAATTGCCCCAACTAAATTGTAGATTCCTCAAAGGAATTTATTTGTGTCTATTTCTTGACTCTGTTTCTTGGTATGCAGTAGATGGCATAATATTTATACGTTAGAGAATTAAATGAACTCTCATGACTTTATTTTCTAGGCATAAATAATTAAATTCCGCATAAGTCTGTAAGTAGGATGGACAGTTATTTTAAAGCAGCAGTCAGTGACTTGGACAGACTCCTAGATGATTTTGAACAGAATCCAGGTTTGTTGGTTTTTAATTCTTGTTACTAATGGAATTTTTAAATGTCTGTGCATCAGTTATCTCAGATATAGAGTGCTCCTAGCAAAATTTGGTTTCAGTTTTGGTCACAAGGTTATATTCTGTAAAGAGTTCATGTTTTATTATAACATATTAATTTATTCTTACACTGAATAGAACCAATAACCAGTAATAGCAGTAAGGAAACTGGTTTTCTCTACAGATACAAATTTAACTAAAAGAGCTTTAAAATCAAATATGAGCCAGCTAAAAGCAACTTGAAAACTTTACATGAATTGGTATTTCATTACTATGAGAGAGAGTGTTTTACTCACTTTATTATTTTTTATAATGATATTTTATAAAAACCAACCCCATTTTTTTTAAGTTTATTTACTTTGAGGGAGAGAGCACAAGTAGGGGAGGGACAGAGAGAGAGAGAGAGAGAGAATCCTAAGCAGGCTTTGCATTGTTAGTGTGGAGACTGATGCGGGGCACGAACACATGAACCTCAAGATACAACCTGAGCTGAGGTCAGATGCTTAACTGACTGAGTCACCCAGGTGCTCCTGTTTTACCCATTTTAGAATGAAGACTAGGAAACTGGAGAGAGAACCAAGAAGTTACATTGTTTTTCAGCTCTTCCTCAGTCTTGTTTTTATAGTGCAACTGAGTTATTTTGTTTTGTGTGTGTGTGTTTATTTAAAGTTTATTTATTTATTTTGAGAGAGAAAGATAGTGCATAGAGGCATGAGGGGTGAGGGGCAGAGAGAGGAGGAGAATCTAAAGTAGGCTCTGTGCTGTCATCACAGAGCCTGATGTGGGGCTTGACATGGGGCTCGATTTCATGAACTGTGAGATTACAACCCAAGCTGAAATCAAGAGTTGGTCGTTTAACTGAGTGAGCCACTTAGGCACCGTACAACTGAGTTATTTTGCATGGAATTTCTTAAAAAAGTTTTTTTTAATGTTTATTTATTTTTGAGAAAGTGAGAGACACAGCGCAAGCGGGACACAGAATCTGAAGCAGGCTCCAGGTTCCGAGCTGTCAGCACAGAGCCTGATATAGGACTTGAACTCATGAACTGTGAGATCATGACCTGAGCCGAAGTCCAATGCTTAACCACCCAGTCGCCCCTATTTTGAGTGGCATTTCTATCCATTGTGACATCTGCATTGAAAAGTAAAAACTCCCAAGTAGTTTAAATAAAAATAATTTTGGAGGTGGAGTGCCTGGCTAGCTTGGTCAGAGCTTGTGACGCTTGATCTCAGTATTGTGGGTTTGAGCCCCACATTGGGTATAGAGATCACTCAAAAAAAAAAAAAAATTAATTAATTTTGGCTGTTGTATCATTGGTAAGAGAGTAGTCTACCTCTGATCTAAATAAAAGTTCAGTTTAGAAGTCTTAGAAAATGTAACATCTTTGTGATGATTTTAATTTGTCTTTCCTGAATAACATTGTATCTCTCTTTTAATTAGATGAACAAGATTATCTCCAAGATGCACAAAATGTATATGATTCTAACCGCTGTTCAGTTGCTTCAGAGTTGGCTTCCTCACAGCTAACTTCACGGCTACCAAAGGATCAACAGTGCATTAATTGTTGTGCCTCATCAGAAACATGCTATGAAACAAATCAGATTTCCCTGAAGAAAACATTTGAGGGACTCACTTCTATACAAAATGAAAAAAATGTAACTGGACTTGATCTCCTTTCTTCTGTGGATGGCGGCACTTCAGATGAAGTCCAGTCTCTGTACATGGGACGATGTAGTAAACCTGTCTGTGATCTGATAAGTGACATGGGTAACTTAGTTCATGTAACAAATAGTGAAGAAGATATTAAACAATTATTGCCAGATGATTTTAAGTCTAGTGCAGATTCTTTGATTGGATTGGATTTATCTTCAGTGACAGAAACTCTTCATGCTTCTTCAACAGACCGTGATAATAATATGGTCAGAGAGGAACAGAATGATGTCAACTCTGAACTACAAAATAGAAAAATTAGCGAAGCTGATGAACTGGGTATAAAAGTAGATACAACACCTTCAGATTCATGTAATTACAGCGGAAAAGAGAATTTAAAGGATAAAAAGAGCTCTAATCAGTTCGGACCAGTTGTTGATTTTAACATGCCCTCTGCTTTGACTCAACAAAGTTCTAAAATGTTTGATACCAAAGACAACCTACAACACAAGAACCAGCCATGTGAATTACTAAAAGCTGATAACAGTTTGGTAGAAGAGGAAGTAGACGTGGCAGTCATAGCTGCCACAGAATGTTTAAAAGAAGGAGACCGCACAAGTGCTGTGCCCTGCAGTGTTCCAAAAAATGAAGATTTATACTTAGACGATTCAAATTCAAAAGATGAAAATTTCAAATTACCTGACTTTTCCCTTCAGGAAGATAGGACTGCTATATTTATAAAAGAATCTGTCAAAGAAGACTCAAGAAATATAGATCTTAAAGATAATCGATATGTAATCCAAGATTCCTCTCCAGCTCTACAGGTTTCGGATGAAGAGCTGTATTCCTCACTGACCTGTCTGCCAGTACCTGGGTCTTTGTGTGGATCATTAATTGAAAGTAAAGCGCACGGTGATTGTTTTTCACAGAATGAACATAAAGATAACCTGCCAGACACAGGGACAGTGCATGAAGAAATACAGAAGAGTGGTACTCTGGGTGGGAAACCGTTGAAGGAGACCGATCATTTGAAACAGGAAGAATGTGAAAACATAATTGAAAAGGTGGGAGATAGGAAGGTAGAGTCTAAGCAGATGGTAATCACAGTTGACTCTTTGGATGACCCTGGTAACACACATTCTTCTACAACTACAGAATCTCAAATGGAGCTTTGTAGTGCTAATGTTCCAGAGTTTCCTGATGGTTGTGAAGGTCTCCCTTTTTCAAGCAATGATATCAGTGGGCAAGACTTAGATTACTTTAATATTGATGAAGGCATGAAAAGTGGCGCACTAATTAGTGATGCTGAACTTGATGCCTTTCTGACTGAACAGTATCTTCAGACTAGTAACATAAAATCATTTGAAGAAAATGTGAATGACTCAAAATCTCAAATGAATCAGATAGACATGAAAGGCCTAGATGATGGAAATGACAATAATGTATATTTCAATGCTGAACCAGGAGCTACTGGCGAAAGTCTTGGTATTAATCTGATTTGTGAAACAGTTGATAAACAAAATACAACAGAAAATAGTGGCCTTTCTTTAGGGGAAAAAAGCACAATTCCAAATGAACAAGGGTTATCTAATAGTAAATCTGAGATTACGAATGAATTACCAGTCTCTGATATTAATAGTCAATCCGTTCATGTTGGAGGGGCTAGACCTAAGCAATTGTTTAGCATTCCATCAAGACCAAGGAGTTCAAAGGAACCAGGTAAACCAGAAGTTCCAAATATCCCCGAAAGTGAAACCAGCATAGTAAATACAATCGTTCCAACCACTTTTACTACCGATTCTACAGCTGATCCTCAGGTTAGCTTCAACTCTAATTACATTGATATAGAAAGTAATTTTGAAGGTGGATCCACTTTTATAACTGTGAGTGAAGAATCTCCACCTGTAAACACTTGCAAAGAAGGCTTGGTTTTGGGCCTGAAACAACCTACTTGGGTTCCTGATTCAGAAGCTCCAAACTGTATGAACTGCCAAGTCAAATTTACTTTTACAAAAAGGCGACACCACTGCCGAGCATGTGGGAAAGTAAGTTATAAAAGTCTTTTTTATTCTTTTGAAACATTTTTTTTTAATGTTTATTTATTTTGAGAGAGAGTGTGGGCATGTGTGAGTGAGTCAGGGGAGGAGCAGAGAGAGAGAGGAGAGAGAGAATCCCAAGAGGGCTCTATCCATCCTATGAGGCTTGATCCCACAAACCATGAGATCATGACCCAAGCTAAAACCGAGAGCTGGACACAAAACCAGCTGAGGCGCCCCTATTCTTTTGAGTTCTTTAAAATAAAATTTAATGTTACAAAACTGATTAATAGATGATTTAAAGCTTTAGTTTAAAATCATTATTTTTCACCAACATGGAAATAAATAAAGCACTGTCATTTTATAGATTGCCTGAGAGTGAATAAATGTCACATTGTCGTGAGCATTACATACTGGGAAATGAGGAATACTAATTACTAGTTTTTATGAAATCTAAAGAGTATGTGTCTTTATTTCTCTAACATTAACACTTGAGATGTCCCAAATTTATTCATATCCCCCTGTGTCCTTGAATACTTACTTTCAAGGCTATTTATCAGTTCGTGTTATAGTCTATATCCAGAGAAACACTGGGAGAAAGAAAAACAAATTGGTTGCAACAAGGTTCAGAATGCTGAAGCTGGCCTTGTTTGCATTCCCACTGCACTGACTATAAACTTTAAGGGTTGCAGATAGAAATAACATTGCATTCCAGGGGCGCCTGGGTGGCTCAGTCGGTTAAGCGTACGACTTCAGCTCAGGTCATGATCTCATGGTTCTTGAGTTCAAGCCCCGTGTCAGGCTCTGTGCTGACAGCTCAGAGCCTGGAGCTTGCTTCACATTCTGTGTCTCTTTGTGTCTCTGCCCCTCCCCCGCTTGTGCTCTGTCCCTCTCTGCCTCTCAACAAATGAATAAACATTAAAAAAAAAAAAGAAAGAAAGAACATTGCATTCTTTAAAATTTTTTATTTTATTCATTTATTTTCATTTTATTTATTTTAGGGAGAAAGAGAGTGAGCAGGGGAAAGGGGGAGAGGGAGAGGGACAGAGAGAGAGAGAATCCCAAACAGCTCCATGCTCAGCACAGACCCAAATGTGACCTGAGCCGAAATTAAGAGTTGGATGCTCAACTGATTGAGACACCCAGGCACCCCAGCATTGCATTTTTTTATTCAGCATTGATTTTCAGTATTGTGTTGGTCTCAGATCACCCCTCCTTTCTTTTAGAAAAATAATGACCTTCAACCTTTAAAAGTTTTTAGTAAAGGACCACATAAAGCTTTTTAAATTGTAAACTTATTCATTAAAGAAAATTTTTGTTCCTTTCCAATGAACAGAATTGAAGAAATTCCCCTTGTGAGAGATAGAATTTTATTTTTATTTTGTTTTATTATTATTTAAAAACTTCTTTTAGGTTTTATTTATTTTAGAGAGAGAGAGAGAGAGAGAGAGAGAGTGAGTGGGAGAGTATGAGCTCGGTAGGGGCAGAGAGAGAGAGACAGAATCTAAAGCAGGCTCCAGGCTTTGAGCTGTCTGCACAGAGACTGATGTGAGGCTCAAACTCGTGAACCGCAAGATCATGACATGAGCTGAACCTGAGCCACCCAGGAGCTCCAGAGATATGATTTTAAATTGCAGAAAACTCACTGAAGTAAACAAATAAAAAATAATCATTTTTATAATTATCTATGATTATGGTGATTGGAAAAATTATTTATATCATCAAAAAATGGTGTTTGGTTAATTAGGTTTTGGGCCTCCTCTCTCTCTGCCTCCTGTAGGTATAAACATGCTTGACACAAAACGAAATTTGATATTTTATTCTTTATAGGTTTTTTGTGGTGTCTGTTGTAATAGGAAGTGTAAACTGCAGTATCTAGAAAAGGAAGCAAGAGTGTGTGTAGTCTGCTTTGAGACTATAAGTAAAGGTGAGTATTAACTTGACATATTTTCTTCCAGTAATTGAATATATCTTAAAAACAATTGGATTGTGAGAAAGATAAACTTCTTTATTTTCTTAAGGCGAGGACCTAGTGTTGACTTATCTGGCTTAGGTGGGCCATCCCACGGCTTGGTTTCTCTTCTTTTTGTTCTACTCTCACAATTAATACTCCCAATCCGGAAAGGAAGCAGTTTCTGGAGTGGCAGTTCATTAACTTTTAACAGGTACCAAGTCCCTAAATGCTGCATTTCATCTGCCTCTCTGTTTTGTCATCATCATTGTCATCCTTAATCTAAACATTTATAGAATAGTTACCAATGAATAGTATTTAGTGTTACACATTAATAGCATAAGACAAGATAACTGTTCCCACCTTTTAGAAAATTATAATCTAAGATGGGAATAAAAAATAAGGGAGTAATATTTATGATTTCATAGATAAATTCATAAAACTGTCACAGTATTGGCACATTTTTTTTCTTTCTCAATTTTTAGAATTTTGTTTATATGAATTTCTCATTGTTTTTAGCTCCCTAGCTTTAGCTACCATTATCAGCAGTAGTCATGGTAATCATATTTGTGTTCTCACTGTGTGTGTGTGTATGTGTGTGTGTTTTGTATTGTGTTCTTTTTCCTCAAATACACATTTGCTGTTTTGAGTACTTCTTGGCATTTTCAAAGATTTGTTGACAGTTGAATTCCCAGCAAATATGACTTTGGACTTTTCAGTACCGGGCCTATGCATTAGCTCAGGTACTGCTTCCTGTTAGCCAGGAGAATAAATACTTGATAATAATTTGTTTTTCTCTTTTGAATGAAGATAAAATTTTTCAGCAATTCTCCAAAAAACTCTGATGTGAGTCTGTTAGCCTGAGGTAAGCTACTTTACTCCCTGTTGCCCCCTGCTCTGGAAGATAATAGACTGTAAACTTGTTATATTTCCAATTTATCACCGCTGTTTACGAAGAGGTTAGTTTAAGACTTTATAGTTGTTTTGTTTTTTTCTAATGCTGTTTGAGTAGCCTAGAAGACCACTGGTGCTGGTGGCCAGAAAGCCTGCTAGAATTCAGAAATATGGGAGCAAGCTCCCACATAATTCTCTCTCCCTACTTGAAAAAAAGATAAAACAGCCACGAAGATTTGAAACGTTATTTGAGTTGACAGGTCAGACTTCTAGGTGAACATTCAAACATTTTGACTGTAAGGTTCCAGAAGAGAAGATATAGTCATTAAAGAGTAGGATTTGGGGATCATGCTTTGGTTTCTCAAAGAAAATATCTTGGAATGGATTTGGTTATCTAGTTATCTGTTTTATCTATTCTGTATGATATCTTCTAGAATGTATTCTCACAGTTCTATTTAACATCAATTTATACACCACAAGAAAACAAACACAAGTTATTTTAATACCAAGTTTAGGGTTGAAGATGGTAGAAGTGATCATTTAAAATAATGTTATTAAATAAGGTGAGAAAGATGGCTCAAGGATTGTAAGACAAATTCCAGGAAGGATTAGAAGAAAAGATAAATAGGGATTATGGATAATGAGGACGCTGTGCTGAGACTGTATACATTTCAAAGAAGCCTGCATGTGAGTGTCATTAGGTAGATTTGGGGCAAGTTGGCCATTACTCAAAACCCAGAGTAAGATGTTTGGATTTTATTTGTTGAGGGGAAGCTGTTTCATGAGAGTGCTATCATTCAGTGACCTTCGAGGAAGATTACTTTAGCAGTGGCAACAGATGGGTTTGGAGAAATGCTGGAGGGAGAGCTACCAGTGCCTGTTCTATGTTATTTGGATAAAAAATCATTCACCAATATTCAAGCATTGGAGCATTGGAGCTCCGGCTATGAGCTGGAACAGAATATATTTACTGTTCTCATAGAGCTTATGACCTTGTGGAGCTTAGGAGTGTAGGGAGACATGGATAGTTAGGAAAGAGAATATCAGATGGTGATAATATCCTAAATAAAAATAAAAGATTATAAGAGGGTATAAGATAGTACTGGATTGGAAACACGAAGTAGTATTTTTAACAGTGGGCAGAATATCACGTGATATCACGCGAGAGCAGAGACTTAAAGTGAGAGAAGAAAGCTGAGCGAGTATTTGTGGGAAGAACATTCCAGGCAGAGAGAATAAGAGCAAAGACTCTAAGTTAGGAGTGCGCTTGTTTGACTTGTTGAAGGGGGGCCTGGTGGGATTGTAGTTAGAGATGAGGTCAGAAGGCTAAGTGGGAAGACAGAGGAGGGAGGGATGTAGACTGTGCAGGGTCTTGTGAGCCACGGTAACAACTGAGATCTTCACTCCAGTTGGGAACCAATTAAAGGATTTTAAACAGAGGAATGATGGGATAGGATTTATGTCTTAAAAGAATCACACTGGACTGTGTTGAAAATAGACTGTAGGGGTACCAGGAAAGAAACCCGAGATAGTCATATTAAATAACAGTTATTTTCTTTAGTACATATGAAACATATGCGAAATAGAATATTGAGATAACTAATTGGTAACTTGCAGTGAAGTGGGGTGCTACTAGCTGGAGTGGGGTCATTATCTTTGCCAAGTGCCACTTCTTTTTCTTGTTTAGCCACTGATTTCTTTCTCCTCACAACTTGCAAAAATAGATAATTTATCATAATTTACTTTGAAGTTTAAAAATATTTTAATATTTTTCCCCTTTATAGCTCAGGCATTTGAAAGGATGATGAGTCCAACTGGTTCTAATCTTAAATCTAATCATTCCGATGAATGTGCCAACATCCAGCCTCTTCAAGAGACTCAGACATCCAGTATACCTTCACCTACAACTTTACCGATCTCAGCACTTAAACAACCAAGTGTCGAAGGTAATTAGAAGAAAATGCTGTGTCTTAGACTAAATACAATTTTTTTAATGGAATTTTTCTAGTTTGATAGGTTTTAGTGAGGAAGGAGAGAACAGACTAGATATCAGAAGGAATTATTATAGGGAACTGGTAGGTATATGTGTTAGAAGGCTGGAAGAGGAAACAGGGCAGGCTCAGGTGACTCAGAGATTATTAGCTACAGGAAGCAACCACTACCCCTGGGGTTGGGGTAATGAATGGTAAAAGGCAGTATTCTAGAACTCTGTGCAGGAGTACCAGGAGGTACTGATGCTAGTTTTCTCAGTATTATCTTCTGGAAGGTAGATGTCAATTCTTTGATTTTTATATTGTTCTAAAATCATCTGGCAGCTTTTTTCATATCCTCCATCTGTGGATGCTTTGTAATAAAAGAGAACATATATTTATGCTGATATCTAGTTATTTACTCCAAATTTAAAGAAAATATTAATAAATATTAATAACGTTCAATATCCACATTATAAGAACAAAAATTACTATGCTTATCATGTTAAGTAAATTAAAACTAAGAAATGACCTCTGATGCACAAGTGATCCTGTATCCTTTTTTAGACTTTTTAGACTTCTTTCTGTTTTTCCTGTGTTTTTCTTTGCTTATCTGCCATGCTCCTGTCTACTCCTTTTTTCTACCTTGTGCTATGGTCTTTAAATTTTATTCAGTCTTCACTTACTTCTCAGAAACTTATCCTTCGTAATATAGGCTTTAAATCTGCCCCCAGCGTCTTACAGATATAACCTCTCCTGTCCACTGTTTTTCTGAGTATGTAATTCCCAGTGTTACTCCTGCCTTTTTTATGAATTAGGAAAAGACTTCCATTCTGGGTAGATGAATCACAAAAGGTCATTCCTCTAGGCCTTTGCAATCCTGAGAAGGCAGGTCTTGCCAATAGATAGCAGAAAACTTTTAAAAACACGTCTCAACCGATTTAGTATTAAATCATTGTAATATTACCAAATTCAGGTGCTTTACTTTATAAACTGATTCTAGGATTATGCTCCAAAGAACAGAAGAGAGTATGGTTCGCAGATGGTATACTGCCCAATGGCGAAGTTGCAGATACAACAAAATTATCATCTGGAAGTAAAAGATGTTCTGAAGACTTTAGTCCTCCCTTGCCTGATATGCCCTTGGTAAGGAATCTAAAGAATGACTTATCGATTTAATAAGATTTTATTTTAAATATATTCTGTAGCATGATTATTACAGTACTTATTTTTTTTAATGCTGTGAGTTTCCTAAAGTGAGAAATACATGATGTAGTGAATATATTTAAGATTTTACCTTTTTAAAAAACTTTTATTTTGAGAGAGAGAGAAAGAGAGCATGCATACAAGAGGGAAGGGCAGAGAGAGAGAGAGAATCCTCAGCAGGTTCTGCCCTGTCAGCACAGAGCCCAACATGAGGCTCAGTCTCACAAGCTGTGAGATCATGACCTGAACAGAAATCAAGAGCTGGAAGCTTAACCGACTGAGCCACCCAGGCGCCCCAGATTTTACCTCTTTTAATGTCAGTTTAAGGTAATGATTCTAGACTCTTTGGTCTCAGGATCCCTTTATGCTCTTAAAAGTTAGACCTTCAAAGAGCTATAGTTTATGTGGGTTATACCTAGTGATAATTCCTGTGTTAAAATTGTGCAAAAATTTAAAAATTAATTTAAAAAATTTGTCATTAATAATAGAAATATTTTTATACATTTCAAAACAAAAATTTAGTGAGAGGAATGACACGTTTACATTTTTGCAAAATTCTTTGATGTCTGTTTTAATAAAAGATTCTCACATCTGCTTCTACAGTCTGTTGCGTTATGTTGTTTTTGGTTAAATTATATGAAGAAAATCCTAGGACCTCACCGACTCCCTGAAAGGATCTTGAGGACCTCAGAGATCCCTGACTCACATTTTAAAAAAATTTTTTCTAATCTTTATTTATTTTTTAAAAGAGAGAGAGAGAGAGAGAGGGTGCAAGCAGGAGAGGAACAGAGAGAGAGGGAGACAGAGAATCCGAAGCAGGCTCCAGGCTCCGAGCTGTCAGCACAGAGCTCAATGTAGGGCTCAAACCCGCAAACCATGAGATCATGACCTGAGCTAATGTTGAGTGCTTAACCGAATGAGCCACCCAGGCGACCCCCTGACTCACCTTTTAAGAACCATTGTAACAAATTAGAACTGAAATTTAGTAATTTAATTTAGACTAATATTTGTTTAATGATTTTCATACATTCAGTAAAGTCTCTAATAGTGGTATTTATATTTGCATTTAAACAAATATGCTGAGAGTTAAATAAAAGATATGTAATACAGAATCCCAGCCCACTAAGAACTCTCATTGTAAAGTAGCAAAATATTAATAGACTCGAGTATTAATACATGAAGTAGGAAAGCTTTTACTCAGTAAACAAATTTATTGAGCATCTACTCTGTGCCAGTTACCTGATTTATACTGGTATAGACAAGATTGTTATGTATCCTACTCTGTTTAAGTTCACATAGCATATAAACATATGCTTTTTGTCAGGGTTCATGAGCTAGAATTACAAATAGCCATAATTACCCAAAGTATGTTTCTTAGCTAGCACCTATCCTCAATTGATATTTTAACAAAATAAAAGTTCTAAACAGGCTAGTAAGTTTTACTTGAGTTCATAAGTGGTTCTCATTTAATAATGACTCAGCTTTGGCCAGTTTAAAAAGAAAGGGGCTTTCTGAAGCCAGCTTGAAGTGTTGTTTATTGGTGGTAACTATTGAGGAATATACCTACCACTCTGCTTCCTAACTACCCTCCTCCTTGCTTTACCTACTGATCTCTCCCTCGCTCCCCTCCCCACATCCTAGGCTTTTTTGGCTGTTGTCAGGAGAATTGGGTTGAACTAAATTTGCTTAGTGTGTGACACGGTACAGGATCCTGAAGTTCTTCTTGCCTCCTTTTTCTAGTCTATAAAATTAAAGTCATTAATACCTACTCGAGTGTATTGATATAGTAAAGTTAAACCTTACTCTTCTGAATTTAAAGAAGCAAAATGATACTGTTTCTTGGCAAATTTGGCTTCTGAAGAATTTCTGAGCCCATTTGGGTTTTATTCTTATTAAAAAGGTGTTTTTGACTATAGAGATTAACATTTCACAGTTGAACAGAGAATATGAACTGATTTTTTTTTTCTTAATTCCATATTTTACAGACAGTGAACACAGTGGATCCTTCTACTGCAGTGGAGAAAGCAAATAATGAGATACGAGATATTATAAGAAGTGATACAATTCAGAGTCCTATATCTCAGGTTCCATCTGTGGAAAAACTGCCTATAAACACAGGAACTGAGGGGTTACCTACTTCCTCTTCTTTTACACTTAATGATGATGTTTTTGCAGAAATTGAGGGACCACCTAGTCCTACTGATGTCTTAGTTCACAGCAATTTACCTGTTGCTAGTACTTCAGATTATAGGTTACTGTGTGATATTGACAAGAATGTTTGTAATAAGATTAGTCTTCTACCTAATGATGAGGACAGTTTGCCCCCTCTTCTGGTTGCATCTGGAGAAAAAGGATCAGGTAGGATAGCAGTTATTTAAATTTTAAAAAGAGGTTTTTTTTTTGAAAGAATGTACTGGTGAATTTTGTAATTTATGAAATGCACTTTTTAGGCTTAGACATTTTGGTGGAACTATCTACTATGACTTGGTATCTTTAGTTTACATAAAGTCTTATTATGTGAAAACAAATTTTAAAAAGATCTTAACTTTTGTGTTGAATGGATATGATTCATTTATCACATCTTGAGTCCCTAATTTAGAATGAGGCAAAATCTAGTTTAACAGGGAAGTTCATTGACTTTTAATACTGAAAATATTTCCATTGGGTTAGGGTTTTGACTTCATATTATTTTTTCCCCTGTCCCCCCCTTGTCCCCCACCTCCACATCATTTTTCTTTAAAGGAGCATAGGGCCCACAGAAGAGACTATTGGATTGAACAACAAAGCTAGGAATTTTAGTTCCTCATTTGGTACTTAATACACCTATGACTTGAAGCCTATTATTTAATCTCTTTGGCTTCAGTTTCCTGTGTAAAAGAAGAGAACCTATACGATCTCTAAGGCGTTTTTCAAGCAAGAGTTTCTGTGGCTAGCTCCCAACTCAGAGTAGTTCCCTAGGATGCATCCTTGTCACCCCAGGCACTATGCTGCATCCTGCAACATAAATGATTATGTTCCGTGCATGATAATATAGGGGAATAAAGCTTAGGATCTCTGTTCTGTCAGTAGGAACTATTTCATGAACCTGCCTATAGTGGCAGAAATACCTTAAGTCCTATACTTTGCTTGTTTGACTATTGATTGTCAAGATCTTTTTTGACACTTGGTCACTGACGTAGGGCATATGGCAGCAAGCGGTATGTACAGTGTGAGAGTTGTAAAGTTGTACTTTCAAGAGTTGTAAATTTCAGAATTTATAAATGGAATGGCTGGCAGTCTGGAATCCACTTTACAAAAATGTTTGTTTTAAAATTGCATAAATATGCTATTTAATCAATATATTTGCATATATACTACATATATAATATAATATATCAGGCTTATATGTATTATAGCATTAATATCTTTCTGTAAATAGAAAATTAAGAATGAGTACATAATAGTTGTCCAGGGCATTGACTGATTTTTATGAAATGAGTTTGCTTTTGTTACTAAATTTGATCAAGCCATTGATGGATTTCTAAATGTGTTTTTTTTTATTGCAAGCATATTTAATAGGAAGTTCTATTCTAACGAATATGTTACTTTCATGATTTAGTGCCTGTAATAGAAGAACACCCATCTCATGAGCAAATCATTTTGCTTCTTGAACGCAAAAGTTTTCGTCCTGTTACATTTGTCCTAAATGCTAATCTACTCGTGAATGTCAAGTTAGTATTTTGTAAGTAATGATTAATCTTTCTTTGCCTAATTGGTATGCAGGATTTCTGAAATTAATTGAATTTTAACTAGCCACTGTGAAAAGTAAGCAGCACTGGATATTGAATTTTTAGCCATATAAGAATATAGATTTTTCAAATTTATATTCAGTGGAACTTGAAATGAAAGTCTAAAGATTACTACTAGTGTCTTTCTGTCAGTCCTAGGTTAAGGTTATGAGCCCCTAGCTGAGCTATATTTTTATGCTCATGATATAATTGACTGTATTTCACATAGCTTTTAGATCAATTGAAATTTGATAATTAAACAAGAATCTTGATTTAGTAGCAACAAAACAGTTTAAAGTAAGTGACATGTGACCTAATTAAAAGTAAGGAAGTAAATAATCCTCACTGCTTAACAACGCATCTCTCAGCTTTTCATTCTCTGAAACAAACTTGATTGATTCTCACCCACTACATCTCAACATATTAGTGCATCTTTTATTTCATTTTTTATTTTAGTGTTATTTATTAATTGATTCCCTAAGATAATCTCTCATCCTTCCTTTTACATTAATGTTATACAATTTAAAGTTTTTTGGGAGGAGAACTTTGGGAAAATAAGGAATTTGAGAAGTTGTGCTTCATACAAAGGACAACTACAGTAGCTTCTGTGGTAAAAAGAAGTTGACATTTATAGTTGTATGCTTTTATCACTTAAGATTCCTCAGAGAAATATTGGTACTTCTCAACCAATGGATTGCATGGCTTGGGACAGGCAGAAATTATTATTCTATTATTATGTTTGCCAAATGAAGATACTATTCCAACGGACATCTTCAGACTATTTATCACCATCTATAAGGATGCTCTAAAAGGTATATACCATTTTATATTGAACTGTTCAGACTAGGAGATGGATAAACTAATTAAAGGCATTTATCCTTTTGACTATGCTCACGTCCTAGAGATTTATTTTGTGAAAGAGATTGCTGATCTCTTAAAAGATCTTAGTGATCATTTTCAGTCTCCTTAAATCTAGCATATTATGTAATGAGTGTCTTTACACAGGATTTTAAAATTTTTTCTAATTTTTTTTTTTACATTTATTTATTTTTGAGAGACAGAGTGTGAACGGGGGAGGGGCTGAGAGAAAAGGAGACACAGAATCCAAAGCAGGCTCCAGGCTCTGAGCAAGCTGTCAGCACAGAGCCCAATGTGGGGCGCAACCCACAAACCATGAGATCATGACCTGAGCCGAAGTCGGACGCTCAACCGACTGAGCCACCCAGGCGCCCGAGTTTTGTTTTCTTTTTTAAATGGAAGTATATTTGCCTTCTTCATTTTTTTATATATATCTATATTGTTTTCTTACCATATGTATAGGATTGGGGGGAGATACGAATTTTTACTTGGTCATTGCAGTAAAGAAAAATTTAAAACCACCTGTGGTTAGAAACATTTTCAAATTTTTGTTCACAATTCCCAGTCTCCAGGAATAACTGAGCTTTGTATGCACAAGTTATTCAATTGACGATGCTTCAAGAGTGGAAATAAGAAAAAAAAAGTCTGCATTTCTTTTATTTAAGAAAGTTTATGCTGCAACATTCAAACTTAGAATGCCTCTTGGAACAATTTAAAAATCTTTTTATTTATGATTTTATTTCTAGGAAAATACATAGAAGACTTGGACAATATTACTTTTACTGAGAGTTTTCTCAGTAGCAAGGATCATGGAGGATTTCTGTTTATTACACCTACTTTTCAGAAACTTGACGACCTCCTGTTACCAAGTAATCCTTTTCTTTGTGGAATTCTTATTCAGAAGCTAGAGATTCCCTGGGCAAAGGTTTTTCCTATGCGTTTAATGTTGAGATTGGGTGCAGAATATAAAGGTAAGTTTTAGAATAATAAGTTAAATCACATAGGTTCATATGTACTAAATGTAAAATAAGAATTTCAGTGATATCATTCAAATCAATTTTTTAATGGAATTAAGGGGACTGCTTTTGTTCTGATACATTTTTAAAATCTCAAACAGCCTTTCTTTACTACCAAATGAACTATTTAGACAAACTTGGTATATCATGAAGTTTTAGATGTTCATAACTTTATCAACTTATCTTAAAAATTTTTTTTCTTTTAAATTTGGGAACAAAACATAGAAAACATTGAAAAGTTTTCTTAAAAGCATGTACTGTAGGGAGTAAAATGTTTTCTACATTTTAAAAAGGTAAATGATTTACCCTCTACATTTGTGTACATCATAAAACCAAACATGAAAGATTATGAAATAATGGTCTGGGTTTATGTATATGGTTATTTCTAAGTTGAAATAATTTCTAGTGTTAAACTTTTTGAATTCCCACCCTTCATCCCTGACTTTTTTCAAGAAATTATTTATTTATTGTATGTAAAATATATCTAATGAAATTTTAGGCATTTGATTCTAATTTAATTAAAATAGGTATTTTATTGGAGGAAAATTAAGTGTAGGGGGTTTATAAAATTTATAAAATATCAAGATGGGCAAATTCAGTGGGATATTTTGCCTCTTTGGCAAATTTATTAAGCTCTTTGATTTTGGGGAGAGGTCTTTACCATTTAGGATTTATTTTTTTTTAATTTTTATTTTTTTAATGTTTATTTATTTTTGAGACAGAGAGAGACAGAGCATGAGTGGGGGAGGGGCAGAGAGAGAGGGAGACACAGAATCCAAAGCAGGCTCCAGGCTCTGAGCTGTCAGACAGAGCCCAACGTGGGGCTTGAACTCACAGACTGCGAGATCATGACCTGAGCCGAAGTCAGAGACTCAACCGACTGAGCCACCCAGGCGCCCCCCATTTAGGATTTAAATATGTGATGCTGTTGTGTAAAAAGTAACTAAATTTCATTTCAGGTTTTTTATTGTATAAACTACAGAGCTTAAGAAATTTAATTCCGTGTCACCTATTTCATCCATTCAGCCTCATATTTTGTCTCTGATATAAATATTTGAATGCTACTTTTACGAAAAGTTAGATCTGTATATAATCTTAAATCATTATGGAACATAATTTATAAGTTTGGCCAGTGTTTTGGTTAGTATCACTTCTACATACTAAATCTGTTTTCGTCACACTCAAGGAAAATCATGGAGCAACTTGTGGGACTTCTCAAAAGATCACAAGTTGGAGCTGTAAAGCTATAATAGCTGTTTAGTGATTATGAGGATAAAAATCATGAGTTATACAGGTTTTTCCTGCTATTCGAAAGTAGAACATTCCTATAAAACCTTTTTAAAGCCAAAATGGCATAAAGGAAAGATACCATCACCATTTCATAAGCACAAAAATCTATTTCATAGTGAAAACAGGAAGTAATGTAGGTCTTTTGTAAAAGCAAAGTGGTAGCAAAGCAAACTTGGATGAGGGAGAAAACTACATAGAAGTTAAATTAGTCTTAGCTGTTTTCTGAGTTCCTCATGTATTGCTGGATTTTAGATATACTGGCATTTTTAAAAAATTTTTTAACATTTTATTTATTTTTGAGAGACACAGAGACAGAGTATGAGCAGGGGAAGGGCAGAGAGAGAGGGAGACACAGAATCCGAAGCAGGCTCCAGGCTCCGAGCCATCAGCACAGAGCCGGACGCGGGGCTCAAACTCACAGACCGTGAGATCATGACCTGAGCCGAAGTCGGCCGCTCAACCGACTGAGCCACCCAGGCGCCCCTAGATATACTGGCATTTTGATGTTATTGGTGCCCATGCCTCTTTAGGCATGAACGTAGAAGTATGATGTGTGTGTGTGTGTGTGTGTGTGTGTGTGTGAGAGAGAAAATGGATGTATGGAAAACTTGATGACAAAAGTTAGAGTTCCAAGATTATAGACTGAAAATAATGGTCTGAAAGTAGTAATTTTCAAATGAGGATTATCTACACTTTTCTGTTGAGATCATTTGTTGGATTATCATTCAGTGTTGGATTAGATGATTTATGAGATCCCTTTGTAACTCTGACAGAACACTGTCTTTCGAAATAAGCCATAACCTTTTGGAAATACTGTTTCAAATAAAATCACTTCAATCAAGTTGTAAAGGATGCTCCCTCATTCATAAAAGATGGAGTAAAAAGTCATCATTTATCTTAATCATATCACTTATCCTTTTAATGGCTTTACCACTCATATCTATGTCTTTTTCCAGTCTGCACCCTCTGTCCTCTAAATAACATAGTTGTCCTTTTAAAAACTAAAAAAATATGTTTGTAATAGCAAAAATGTGAGTTACTCTGACTTAAATTTTAAAAATAGATAATGTCAGGTAATGTGTGTTTTCTTAGAGTTTTAAGGAAGTATATTCATATGACAGGTATGAAAGATGTTTGTTTATTTATGACCTAGGCTGAGAACTAAAGATTAAACTGTTTTCTGATTTTTATCATGACAGAAATGTCTTACCTTCCTTTTCTTCTAGAAGCCCTGGTGCATTGCCAACCAAATACCTTTTCCTTTTTGGTGAATAATATTTATAGTGCCTTAAAGAAAGAGAAAAGTAGTTAGGTGATAGACTCCACATTCCTTCTTTTTCTCTGCATTGATTTCTTTGACTCTATATGCCCCTTTTATCATGCTGACCCAAGGACTATAAAAGCTTACTACCATTTGTAAATTAGCATAATTGAACATTAATTTTAAATGCCTTAATCCTGAATTCTTCATTTCTGTTTAAATTATCAGAACTTTATAGGGATCTGTCAGATTACTGTAATTTTCTAGCTATTATCCTTTAGTGAAATCAACATGTACAATGAAAAGATTACATACTTTGGAATGAAGCAAGCCTAATTTCAAGTTTGTTTCACTGGTTATTAACTTAGTCACCATAAGCAATTTTATTAACTCTTTTCTCTACTTTCCCATTTGTAAAGTAGGGTTATACATACTTGCCTCACAGTTTTGTTTTAAGTCTTAAATTAATGTATATAGAGTTTCAAGTTCATTGTGGCATCCAGTAAATACCCACTGTGGGTTAATGTATCTCTCACTTTCCCCAAAGAACTGATTGGGTGGTATCTATCTATAATCTTTGAAAAATGAGAATTAGAAGTAATAGATTCAAGACTTTTTTGGGTTTTTGTGGACAGTAACCAGTTTTCCTTTCTTATGTACAGTATATCCTGCTCCTCTAACAAGTATCAGAGGCCGAAAGCCTCTTTTTGGAGAAATAGGACATACTATTATGAACTTACTTGTTGTGAGTAATCAAACTATTCAGTGTTCTTACATTGTTAACTTTAAGGTTTTATTTAGCATATTTTATATGTTTGTATTTTCCTATTTTAATGTGGCATATTTGGTATAATGAGAATTCATTTATAATATATCTTAATTTTTTTTTAGATAAATGGGCTCTGTTTCTAACGAATTGCTTTTTAGAATACATCTCTTAATTTATGTGTATCTGATTCTTACTGCCTTTTGATTCATTCTGCTGCATTGCTAAACACATTTAGGTAATGTGAGATCTACACAGTTGTTGAACTGTTAGTAAAAGTAATTAGTAACTGTTAGTAAAGTCAGTCAATTTGGTGATTTTGAGCAAATTGTGACCTAGTTTCCTCACTTGTAACAGGAAGGAGTGGAATAGAAAATCCCAGGTTTCCTTCCACCTTTACTTTAAATAATTGTTTAATTTGTAACCATAAAAGGGTATTTGAGTGGACTTATTTTTAATTTATACATGTTTACTTTGAAGACTTATTTTGGAAGATCTGTAATTAGAAGAGTACAGCACCCCCAAATACTACAGAATTTTTTTCCGAGAATGATATTCCTTATTACTATTGTGGAATAGCTGGAGAATTAGTTGGTTTTTCAAGCTGATACTACTTTCTATATGGCATTTTGATAGTTATGTATAACAAGTCTTAAAATGATGGACAGTCTTAAAAAAGGATTTAATAAATGGGTAAAATGCTCACGGATAGTTTAAGGTTTATGGAAATGTCATTATTTTATATGTAGGACCTTCGAAATTACCAGTATACCTTGCATAACATAGATCAGCTATTGATTCATATGGAAATGGGGAAGAGCTGCATAAAAATACCTCGGAAAAAATACAGTGATGTAAGTCTAATTTCTTTATGCAGATTTTGAAGATAATTATTGAACATTAGATTTCTTTAAAGGTGTGTTAAATTTCTTTCGAATCAGACTGTCTAATACATAATGGCAGAAAATATTATTTTTTGAAATGTTAGATTTGTTTCCTAATAAGGGATTTGTTTCTTCTTTACTGTTCTTATTTTTAATGTTTGTTTATTTTGAGAGAGAGAGGGAGGGAGAGTGCATACAAGCAGGGGAAGGGTAGGAGAGAGGGAGACAGAGAATCCCAAGCAGGCTCCACGCTTTCAGGGCAGAGCCTGATTCGGGGCTCAATCTCACAAACGTTAAGATCATGACCTGAGCCGAAATCAGGAGTCAGAGTTTTAACTGACTGAGCCACCCAGCTGCCCCTTTCTTTACTGTTTTATCTGTGTGTTAATTGAGGTGATTTTATGTTAAAACATTTGTTTCTATCACATTCTCAGGCAGTTGTCCAGACCAAAGCTTGATAATGAAGAAGCAGCTTAGAAGCTTGTCAGAAATGTGGTGCTTTGAATGACTGTAACCAATAAGGACATAACACGTTAATAGTTTTTAGTTTTTCTAAATGAGTGTTGGTTGTTTTTTTCCAGGTAATGAAAGTTATAAATTCTTCTAATGAGCATGTCATTAGCATTGGAGCTAGTTTTAGTACCGAAGCAGATTCTCACCTAGTCTGTATACAGAATGATGGCATTTATCAAACACAGGCCAACAGTGCCACTGGCCATCCTAGAAAAGGTAAGTGTTGGTTCCTAGTATTGACCTCTAAAACAACCTCAATAAGTGGAATTCCATTCAAAGGGGAAATATATATTTTTTACTTATTTGCTGAATTGATGGTGATAATACAGTCGGCTTTAAAATTTTAGCTACATTAAAAATTGCTTCTAATTTGTGTTTTTCTCTTGGGCTACATTTGGTTTAAAGACTTAAACATTGTTTGTATTTTGATATCTTCAGGTTTAATTTATCCCATGTGGTATGAATCTTATTTTCGGCAATTTCTCTCTAGAATGAGGTGTTTGTCACCTTTGTTTGCTCTCTACTTAGGGGAGTACAGGGTGGATAAAGGATGAAGAATGATTTATAATTTTTTTTAATGTTTGTTTATTTTTGAGAGAGAGAGACACACATACACAGAGAGCATGAGTTGGGTAGGGTCAGAGATGCTGGGAGAAATAGAATGTAAAGCAGGCTCCAGGCTCTGACCTGTCAGCAGAAAGCCTGACATCGTGCTTAAACTCACGAACTGTAAGATCATGACCTGAGCCGAAGTCGATGGTTAACCGACTGAGCCACCCAGGTGCCCAGGAATGATTTATAAAACCGTAAGTGGCTAGAGATATAAAAATGGTGAAGGCGGGGGCGCCCGGGTGGCTCAGTCGGTTGAGCGTCCGACTTCGGCTCAGGTCATGATCTCACGGTCTGTGAGTTCGAGCCCCGCGTCAGGCTCTGTGCTGACGGCTCCGAGCCTGGAGCCTGCTTCCGATTCTGTGTCTCCCTCTCTCTCTCCCCTTCCTCCGCTCATGCTCTGTCTCTATGTCTCTCGAAAATAAATAAATGTTTAAAAAAAAAAAAAATGGTGAAGGCGGTAGAGTAGCATATGAGTGACATTACTCTCACTTCTGGCAGAATGGCTTCAATGACTACTGTGATTGCCAAATCCTTGCAGTAGAGGGCCTAACAAATTGAAAGTTAAGTGAAAGCGAGTATTTTGTAAAATTAATACATTATTATAAAATAACATATTTTTTAACAAGTATTTTGAAAAAGAGGGGCACCAAGTGGCTCATTGGGTAAGTGTCTGACTCTTGATTTCAGCTCAGGTCATGATTTCACAATTTGTGAGGTAGAGCCCCGTGTTGGACTCTACGCTGACACTGCAGATCCTGCCTGCAATTCCCTCTCCCTTTCTCTCTGCCCCTCCCTTGCTCTCTTGCTCTCTCTCTCAAAATAAGTAAATAAACTTAAAAAAAAAATTTAAGTATTTTAAATAAGAAATAAACATTTTTAAAAATTCTGGCTGCTAATAAAATTTTTGCCTCTGATTATAAATGTAATATATACTTATTTAGAGTCAGTTTAGAGAATATGTTTTAAAAAGTAGTAAAAGAAAAAATAGTGCCAAGATACGTCCGTTGTTGACATGAACATACTTCCGTCTTACATCAGTATATATCTATTAAGTAGATGATTTTACATTGGATATTTATACTTTTGTATTCTTCTTTTAATTTAACATGTCATTAACACTTTTGTTATTAAAACTTAACAACTATTTAATTATTGTTGAATAGGTATACATATTATAAAATTTGAAAGGTATAAATATCTACAGTGCAAAACCTCTTTTCTTCCCTTGACTGCGAAGCTACTCTCTTTTCCTTCCCACAGGCAACCAAAACCAATGTTATCAATTTTTTGTATATCCTTTCAGAAAAATTTTTGCTTGAATGTATATTTAAGCAAATACATACACTTTTTAAACAAGTCATAACATGTGTTCCATTCTGCGCCTTGCTTTTTTTTTTTAACACACCTTGGAGACGATTCTGTGTTAGTATAAAAAGAACTTTTGTATCTTACATAACTTTACACTTTTTATGTTTTCATCATTCATTTCATTGTCCCTTATTAATGGACATAGTTATTACCAATTCTTGGTTATTTATAAAAATGTACTATGAATAACCTTGTATATGTGCCATTAATTCCTGGTAGTGGAATCGTAATTTTAATAGATAATAATCAAGTTGTCTTTCATAGAGGTTGCTCTGATTTATGATCTTACCAGTAGTGGATGTTTGATTTCCCATACTCTCACTCACACAGACACAAACATTTTAAGTAGTACAACAGCCATTAATTATTAGATAGAAACAGTACATATTTTATGCATTATTTTATCTTAATTTGGTTTAGTTTGGTGTTTTATTTGCTTTCTAATATTAGTGGTATGGGCCTGGCATTTATCATACTCCACATTATACATTTAACAAATACCTTACAGTATTTCAAAAAAGGTAAAATTAGGGGCGACTAGGTGGCTTAGTTGGTTGGCCATCTGACTCTTGATTTTGGCTCACGTCAGATCCCAGGGTCATGGGATCAAGCCCTTCAGTGGGCTCTGTACTGAGTGTGGAGCCTGCTTGGGATTCTCTATCTCCCTGCACCTGTCTCCCTGTGCTCCTGTCCCCTGCTCACACTCTCGCTGTCTCTAAAAAAAAAAAAGGCAGTATTAAAACAAATGTTTTTTGTTCATTGTTTTTTGTTTTTTTTTTTTTTATCAGTGACAGGTGCAAGTTTTGTGGTATTCAATGGAGCTCTAAAAACATCTTCAGGATTTCTTGCTAAGTCCAGCATAGTTGAAGGTATGAATTTCATCTTTAAGATTGTTTTAATGTAAAGATGTTTTCCATTTCCTTTTAAAATGTATTTGATACAAAGGAACATATGTAAATTTGAAAGCACAGTACCACAAAGTTTCATGAAATCATTACCCAGCTCAAGAACTAGAACATGGCCAATATTTGGGTCTACCTTAAGCTTAACAACTCAGCATAGCCTGCACTTCCTGCCTGTACAGAGCCTAACGGTCTGAGGTGAGAACTTAGGGCGTTTCCTTAGCACGCACACACCCTGATTAGTAGTGTACATGTGTGTGAGCTTCTGAATTCTCAGAAATATGTTAGAGCTTTTCAGAGCCTTATGGCATCCCATTCCCCAGCTTTTCCTTTCAAGTGTTTGGTTGGCCTGTTGTTTGCCTCTCCTGTTCATCTGCTGCCATAGGTGCTCAGATGTTAAACACTGGCCTCTAATTGTTTTTGACAAATCCTCCCAGAGAAAATACTTTTTCCATTGGGCAAAATACCCAAGTCAAAATTACCAGTTCTCTGGTAATGAGACTTTGAAGGAGCTCCAATCTCCTTTTGCCCTTTTCTGTGTCTACCAGGCTGTTGGTTTTTACCATGATTGTAGTCTATTGGTTTTTAAGGATTCCACTCAGCTAGAGAGGAGGGGATGGGAATAGGAAAGTTAAAATGACACAAAGCACAAAGCTTGCTCTTCTTATGAAGATCCAGCCATTTTTCATGAATAAATACCCCCCTGATTGCCCCAGGCCTTTGGTTGGTTTCCAGATTTCTAAAAAAATTTCTACTGACATTGTATTAGCGTCCTTGTTCTTTTTATGGAGGAGAGTATTTTGGGGGATGCTTAAGTCTGCTTTTTTCACTAATGTCCTCCATACTATCTCAAACATAGGTTTATAGGAAATCCTCTTCTCTCTGATGCCACGTACATACTTTATTCTTATTCTTAGTAGTGCCTTGGCCATGCTAAGCCTTTCCATTTTCCATATTAATTTTAGGACCAACTTGTCAGGTTCTAAATGGCCCATTGGAATTTTCATTGGAATTGCATTAAATCAATTAGTTCAGTTTTGAGAAAAACTGACTTCCCATTCTCGGTGTTTCTATCCATAAAAATGGGCTCTCCTTAATTTAGGTAATGTTCAGTGTCTTCTAGTAAAATTTTATAGGGGCACCTGGCTGGCTCAGTCAGAAGAGCATGCAACTCTTGATCTAAGGGTTGGAGGTTCAAGCCTCATGTTGGCTGTAGAGATTACTTAATCTTAAAAAATTAAAAAATTAAATTTTATAGTTTTTGTATAGGTCTTGTGTATCTTCTCTTGATTTTCTGTAACATAGATTTTATTGCTGATGTAAACTTATTTTTTTAATTAAAATGTTTGTTTTGATATATAGAAATTCATTTATTTCTGTATTTTTATCTTATAACCAGCTACATTGCCGAACTCTTATTGTTAACATTAATTTACCTATAGATTCTTTAAGAGTTTTCTGTGTAGCTCAGTATATCATTTTTTAATAATAGTAATTTTGCTTCTTTCTCTACATTCCTTCTGGCTTTTATTTTTCTTGTTTATTGGCTAGGTCTAACAGTCGAAGCAGTGATCATAAATGCTCTAGTCTAGATCCATGTTTGTCAAATAATACCTTTTAAAAATAAGTGAGCTTTTATGATTCAATTTTGTGTGCCATATCTGACATTCTGATAATGGATTTGAGGTATCCAATTATATTTTTTCTTATCTCTTATCACATATCTTCAGGCTTTTTAAATGTTTTCTGGTTTTTTTGTTTGTTTCATCACAATAAGTGTACTGTTTAATCCCAGTCACCTGTTTCATCCACCCACCTTCTCTCTAGCAACCATCATTTGTTCTCTACATTTAAGAGTGGTTTATCTCTTTTTTTCTTTGCTTATTTGTTTTCTTTCTTTAATTCCACATATGAGTAAAATCATGTGGTATTTGTCTTTCTCTTGACTTATTTTGATTAGCATTATACTCTGTAGCTCCATCCATGTTGTTGCAGAGGGCAAGATTTCATTTTCTTATGACTGAGTAATATTCCATCGTGTGTGTGTGTGTGTGTGTGTGTGTATCACATCTTCTTTATCTGTTTATCAGTGGACACTTCGGCTGCTACCATAGTTTGGCTATTGTAAATAATGCTGCTATAAACAAAGGGGTGCATGTATCCCTTGAATTAGTAGTTGTTTTTTTTGGGGGGGGTACATACCCATTACTGGATTATAGGGTAGTTCTATTTTTAATTTTCTAAGGAACCACCTTATTACTTTCTGCAGTAGATGCACCACTTTTCCTTCCTACCAACAGTGTACAAGGATTTCTTTTTGTCTACATTTTTGCCAACACCTCTTGTTACTTGTGTTGTGAATTTTAGCCATTCTGACAGGTATGAGGTGATATCTCTTTGTGGTTTTGATTTGCATTTGCCTGATGATGAGTGATGTTGAACATCTTTTTATGTGTCTGTTGGCCATCTGGATGTCTTCTCTGGAGAAATATCTGTTCATGTCTTATGCCCATTTTTAAATTGGAATATTTGTTTTTTGGGTTTTGAGCTGTATATGTTCTTTATATATTTTGGATACTGACCCTTTATCAGGTAAATCATTTGCAAATATATTCGGCCATTCAGGATGTTGCCTTTTAGTTTAGTTGGCTGTGCAGAAACTTTTTATTCTGATGTAGTCCCCATAGTTTATTTTTACATTTATTCCTCCTTACTCAGGAGACATATCTAGAAAAATGTTGCTGTGGTCCATTTCAGAAAAATTGTTGCCTCTGCTCTCTACAAGGATTTTTATGGTTTCAGGTCTCAAATTTAGGTCTTTAATCCATTTTGAATTTATTTTTGTGTATGGTGTAAGAAAGTGGTCCAGTTTCATTCCTTTTTTTTTTTTTTTTTTGGCAGAGAGCGAGCATGTGCATGCATGAGCAGGGGAGGGGCAGAGGGATAGAGAGGGAGAGAATCTTTTTTTTTTTTTTTTTAATTTTTTTTTAGCGTTTTTATTTTATTTTTGAGAGACATAGAGACAGAGCATGCGCAAGGGAAGGGCAGAGAGTGAGGGAGACACAGAATTTGAAGCAGGCTCCAGGCTCTGAGCCGTCAGCACAGAGCCCGACGCGGGGCTCAAACTCACAGACCGTGAGATCATGACCTGAGCTGAAGTCGGCCGCTTAACCGACTGAGCCACCCAGGCTCCCCAAGAGGGAGAGAATCTTAAAGCAGGCTCCATGCCCAGCATGGAGCCCAAAGTGGGGCTTGATCTTGTGACTGTAGATCATAACCTGAGCCAAAGTCACAAGTTGGACACTTAACTGACTGAGCCAGCCAGGCATCCCCCAGGCATCATTCTTTTGCTTGTAGCTGTCTAGTTTCCCCAGCACCATTTATTGAAGAGACTGTCTTTTTCATTGTACATTCATCCCTCCTTTGTCAAGGATTAATTGACTATATCCTTGCGGGCTTATTTCTGGGTTTTCTCTTCTATTCCACTGATTTATGTGTATATTTTTATGCCAGGACAATTCTGTTTTAAATACTACCACTTTGTAATATGATTTGAAGTCTGGAATTTGATACCTCCAGTTTTGTTTGTCTTTTTCAAGATTGCTTTGGCTACTGAGGGTCATTTCTGGTTCCAGACAAATTTTAGAATTGTTCTACTTTTGTGAAAAATGCTGTTGGTATTTTGATAGAGATTACATGAAATCTGTAGATTGCTTTGGGTAGTATAGACCTTTAAACAATATTTGTTCTTTCAGCCCATGAGCATGAAATGTCTTTCCATTTCTTTGTGTCATCTGAATTTCTTTCATCAGTGTTTTATAGTTTTGCGAGTATAGATCTTTCTCTTCTTTGGTTAAGTTTATTCCTAGATATTTTATTGGTTTTGGTGCAATTAGTTTTGTTTTGTTTTGTTTTACTTCTTTAAAATGTTTATTTTTGTTTTAAACATTTATTTATTTTTGAGAGACAGAGACAGAGCATGAATGGGGGAGGAGCAGAAAGAGAGGGAGACACAGAATCCGAAGCAGGCTCTAGGCTCCGAGCTGTCAGCATGGAGCCTGACGCGGGGCTCGAACTCACGAACTGTGAGATCATGACCCGAGCCGAAGTCGGACGCTTAACCAACTGAGCCACCCAGGCACCCCTAAAATGTTTATTTTTGAGAGTGCGCACACATGGGAGAGGGACAGAGAGAGGGAGACATAGAATCCCAAGGCAGGCTCCATGCTCCCAGCTGTCAGCACAGATCCCCATGTGGGACCCGAACTCATGAACCACGAGATCATGACCTGAGCCAAAGTCATACACTTAACTGACTGAGCCACTCAGGTGCCCCTAAGATTTTTATATATAGTATTATGTCATCTGCAAATAGAGTTTTACTTCTTACTTACCAGTTTGGATGCATTTCATTTCTTCATGTTGTTTTAATTGCTCTAGGACTATGTTGAATAAAAGTGGGGAGAATGGACATCCTTGTCTTATTCCTGACCCTAGGGCTAAAGCTCTCAGTTTTTTGTCATGGAGTGTGTATGATATTGGCCTTTACTTCGTATAAGGCCTTTACTATGTTGAGGGATGTTCCCTCTAAGTCTCCTTTACAGAGGGTTTTTATCATGAATGGATGTCATACTTTGTTGAATGCTTTTTCTGCATCTATTGAAATGATCGTAGGCTTTTTAATATTTTATTGTTGGATTTTTTGTGGTAGGTTTTGATTTTGCTCCATTTTCCAGGGCAGCAGTTTGCCTTGCGACCTCAGTCCTCTGCCCTAAGAGTCGTTCATTTTCAGTTCAGTATTTTTCTTCTTGTAAGAATGGGAGTGACAGCTTCAAGCTGTGTACGGGTTCAAGCAGATACCAGATGTCAGTATCATTTTTTGTAATACCGGTTGGCTGGCTTTTGTTGATCTGAAGCTGTATTTATTTCATTCTCATTTTTGAAGGATATTTTTGTTTGATTTAGAATTCATTGAAAGTTTTAATTTTCTTTAAAGATGTCATCTTGTCTTTTGGCCTCCATTGCTCCTAATGAAAAGTTAGCATAATTTTTTACATTTGTTTCCCCATATTTAATGTGCTCTTTTCTACCAGTATGTTTTCAAGATACTCTTTTTATCTTTGGTTTTTACCAGTTTTACTGTGATGTGCCTTAATGTGGTTTTCTTTGTATTTTTCCTGCTTGGCATTTATGGAGCTTCTTGGATATGGGTCAGTATTTGTCATCAAATTTTGGGAATTTCTTACCATTATTATTTTTTTTATATCCCTATCTTTTTTTCCTGGGAGTTATCTGTATGTCCGTATATATATATTTATATCTATATCTCTTTTATAGCATCCCTTGGGTCCTTGATCTTCTGTTTATTTGTCTTTAATAATTTTTCTCTGGGTTCTTTAGATTGGATAATTTTTATTGACCTTTCTTCATGTTCTCTCAGTCTTTCTTTTGCCATCTTCAATCTACTATTAAGCTTATCATTGAGGTTTCAGTTTCAGATTACACTTTTCAGTTCTAGACTTTCCCTTTGGGTTTTTTCAGTCTCTGTTTCTCTGTTAATATTTTTTTAAATCTGTTTTTTCATTTAGCCCATATTTGCTCTTCATTCTTTGAATGTTTTGCTTTAGGTCTTTGAATATATTTTAGAATAGATGTTTTAAAGTATGTATGTGTTTAATCCAGCATCTTGGCTTTTTATCTCATGGTTTCAGTTGTATAGAGGCTCACATTTTCTTGTAGTTCTCTCTGGTAATTTTTGATTATATATTTGTCATTGTTAATATGCTTTAGAGACTTTAGATTCTATTAACTTGTTCTGAAGAAGATTTATTTATGTTATAGCAGTCATTTTCATGGCAGATCACACTGAACTTGTATAGTCCATATTTTTCACTTTGTTAACAGATGGAACTGTGGAACTCTAACGTGTTTACAATCTGGCAGGACTTTTCTCTAATTCTGTTTTGCATACAGATTTTGCAAGGGCTTTGGGGTGTTTTGTTTGTTTGTTTGTTTGTTTGCCACAGTGCAAGTTAATGAGATGTGAATAAGGTCTCTCTACTTTGGTTGGTCCAGAGTTTCAATATCCCCCAGCATTGCCTGATTTCTGGTATCTTTTTTCTGTTCCAACCCTAATAGCGGTTCTCTGTTAGGCTTCATCTAGTCTCACTCAAATAACGTGTCTGCAGTTCTTGTCCAAGGACTCAAAGGGATCCTTACACACAGTCATCTGGTGCCTCCCACTTCAGTGTCCTGACCCCAGATTCCAGGCTTCCCCTAACTTATCTCTGACTTTTCAGCCCAGTATGGCCATTGTAGGTTTAATGGGTCACAATGTAGAAATTGTCTTGAAGCATAGAACCTGGGCAGTTGTGGGTGTACTGTTGAGTTTTCCTCTAGGAAGCACAGTATTGTATGTCTTGTTGTTCATTACCTGAAAACAATTACCTCATATATTTTGTCTAGTTTTATGACTGGTTGTTAGGAAAGGGCAGTTTGGCCTCAGTAATTTCATCATAGTTAGTAATGAAAATTCTTGGCCTTGTTTGTTTGTTTGTTTGTTTAAAAAAAAGAGGGGGCACCTGGCTGGCTCAATTGGCTAAGCATTGACTCTTAATTTTGGCCCAGGTCATGATCTATCAGTTTGTGAGCTCAAGCTCCGCATCAAAGTCTGTGCTGACAGTGCGGAGCCTGCTTGGGATTCTCTCCACTCTGCCTCTCTCTTTGCCTCTCCCCCGTTCACACTTGCTCTCTTTCTCTCTCTCAAAATAAATAAATAAACTTTAAAAAATAAAAGTTTAAAAAAGAATCCTTAACTTTGAAATTTTTATTTCTTGGTAGAAAATCATTAAAATTATTTAATAGATGATATAAAACTTGTATCTTGTGCAGAACATATTTTGATAGCAATTTTACGGATTCGATATATAAATTGATACTTAATGAAAGGAATGTGAAACAACTCATTTTTAGATGGCTTAATGGTACAAATAACACCAGAGACCATGGATGGCTTGCGACTAGCTCTACGAGAACAGAAAGACTTTAAAATTACATGTGGGAAAGTTGATGCTGTAGACCTAAGAGAATATGTGGATATCTGCTGGGTAGATTCTGAAGAGAAAGGAAACAAAGGGTAGGAATCTTTTGTTACTAAATATAATTGATTTGATGGAGGGGGAAGGATAAAAATGTCCTGCTAACAAAATTAAACATTTTATGAGTAAATACAGAATTACACCATTAATTTAAATGCCTTTATTTAATGAGTATAGTCTTTTTTTTCAAACGTGTCCCTAACCAGCCTCATGTGTATTTTCTTGGCCAGGATGCTATAAATTATTAAAGGGTGGTCACTTTGGGAGAGGGACAGTGATAAAATCTGCACTTTGTAGCAATGTGACCTTGATGCCAAGGTTGAAAAAGGCAAGATACTTTTTCTGTTGTTTGGTACTTATTTTTGTAAAGTAAGTAAAGGATACCCTTTGAATGTTTATTCTGTTTTATACTGATTCACTGTGAATACAATAACTGAATTTAATAATATGTACATTTAGAGGCCTTATAGAATATTACTGCCACTCCTTCTTTTAAGTTATCCATTTTCTTTCCTTTTTGGAGATTGGCTAAAGGGTTTGGAGTAAAAAAGGAAAAAGAGGGCTAATGCTGAAGGATTCCGAAACAGAGTTATTGAAGATCATGAGACAGTTTTTCTGTTAGGAGACTAAGGCATTTTAAACCTCATTACTGAATTGGGCATATGAAAGAGTAGATATAATTTGCTACATGGTCAAGAAATCTTGGTAAATGTTTAAATTATTTGTAAACATTATTTAAATATTTGTATGTAATGAGCTATCTTACTGCTATAAATTTATAGTTTTCATAGATTTTCTCCTTATTCAAATCTAATGACATTTCATAGAAAGCATTTTGGTACTAATAATAGTATATTATGTTTTATTCTGTTAGTGTTATTAGTTCAGTGGATGGAATATCATTACAAGGATTTCCAAGTGAAAAAATAAAACTGGAAGCAGATTTTGAAACTGATGAGAAGACTGTCAAGTGTACGGAGGTAACTGAGAAAAAGATTCCTTCCCTTTACATGTTGTGTTTGGATATGGTTTTTAGTTTTTGGAACTTGGGAGATTTCTCATTGCAGCTTATTAACACTTTTTATATTAACATCTTGAAACACACACATATTTTCATCCCAGACTGCCTTCTATATACCAGATTTGGATTTCCATAAGATTATTTCAGGCTGTGTATGTTGGTACTCCCTGCCAGCTCATAGTTAAGTTTTGGCAGTATTGCTATCTTTGTATAGTAATATGTTTTGTTTTTTTTTGGTTTTGTTTTTTGTATAGTAATATGTTATTTGACTGTATTATTTTCATTTTTCTGTTTACTTTACAAAAAATAAATTATTTTATAAATATCAGCTTATAATCAGCTTTCACAACTGAAAATTATTTTTGCATATTCCAACTTTTTTTAAACTAAAAGGATATGAAGTTATAGACACTCAACCCCTTAGTCTATGTCCATATTCTTCCTCACTCTACCTCCTGGGTCCGACAGTCATTGTTACTCATTTCTTAGGTATTCTTTGTGATTTTATGCATGTACAAGATAGAACCATAGAGGACATAGAAACTATAGAATATTATTTCTTTGTACGATTTTTAACTTCATTAAGATCTTTATAGGAAGGTGATCTTATATGGTGGACTCATTTGTACCCTCTCTAAACTGAAGTAACAGGTTTTTTGTTGCTATAGGTTAATTTTAGGTTAAAATAGCAAAGTCTTGCTGTATTCCATAATCTCTGGTTTTAAGCTTTTACTACTTACTATATGTGTCTATATATAGATAATGCTTTTAACTTGTGAATTTTATGGCACTAACATTGGAATTTTATTAATACAGTTGAATTGAAAGTAGTGGTTGTATTTTTCAAGCTACTTTTAATCTTAATCATGACTTGTTTCCTAATTAAATACATTTCAGGTGTTCTACTTTCTAAAGGACCAGGATTTATCTATTTCAGCAACTCGTTATCAGTTTGCAAAAGAAATAGCCATGGCTTGTAGTGCTGCACTGTGCCCTCACCTGAAAACTCTAAAGAGTAATGGGATGAATAAAATTGGTCTCAGAGTTTCCACTGACACTGATATGGTGAGGCATTTTTTGGTAATGTATTTTTGAAATGAATGTATCATATATTAAATAATCAAAAGTTTTTTCTTTAACTTATTTGGGACAAATGAAGAGAACTAAAATTTGTTGAACATCAATGTGTACTACACACTTTATGTACATTATCTCCTTTAACTCTCCACAACAGTGGTCAGCAAACTTTTTTGTAAAAGGCCAGGCAAGTAAATATGTTAGGCATTGTGGGCTGACGTCTTTTACGACTAACTGTTCAGTCCTGCCATTCTAGTGCAGAAGCAGCTATAGACAGTATATAAACTAATGGGTTCACTGTGTTCCAGTGAAACTGTGTTTACAAAATAACTGGTGGGCATGTTGGCCCATGGGCCATAGTTTGCTGACCTCTGCACCACAGCAATCCTACTTGATAAGTAGGTGTTTAATTTTTTTAATTCTGACTTTATTCTATATTCACATGATTTAAAATTACAAAAGTCTAAAAATATTTAAAAAAGGAAAACCTTAGTCCTTTCTTTCCTGTGGTTTTTCCCGAATGTGTCTTTCCTTTCTGTTAGTCTCTTTCACTACTCACATAAAATACTTCATTTCTGACACTTCTGGTCACCAAATATGTAGAGAATTGCCCCCCACCCCCAGCAAGCAGTTCCTGGATTCCAGCAGCATATCCAGGAATTCAGCTCAGTTTTGACACTATATACCCAAAGAGAGCATCAGATCCCACAGTCCTACAAGACTGTTCCCCCACATCCCTTCAGATGCTGATTGTAAGCTCAGGTTATCGGCTCTGCTTCTGAGCAACCAGCTGTAGATCAAACATTCTAATAACCTCTTCCTTGGTTTTAGTTAATTTCCTAGAGTGGCTCACAGAATTCAAGGAAACACTTATGTTTACCAGTTTATTAAAGGATATACACAGATGAAGACATATACATTGGGTGAGGTCTGGGAGGTTCTCAAGCTGAGGCATGTCTGTCCCAGTGGAGTTGGGATGTGTCACCCTCCTAATGTGGCCGTATTAGCCAGCCTAAAGCTCTCTAAACCCCCAATATTGGGATTTGATGGAGGCTTTCTTATGTTGGCATAATCAAATATTAATGCCATTTTTAGCCCCTTTCCCCCCTCTGGAAGATTAAGGGTAGAGCTGAAAAATCTAAAGTTTCTAATTATGGCTTGGTCTTTTTGGTGACCAGTGAGCCCACCCAGAGTCACTTCATTAGAGTAAAAGATACTTTGTGCTCTTATCACTGAGTAACGTATAAGGGTTTTAGGAGTGTCATGGATAGAGTGAAATACAAATATGAGAACAAGAGATACTTATAGTGTTGTTATCACTTGAGAAATTACGAGGGTAGAGGTGCCTTAGTGTCTCAGTCAGTTAAGTGTCTGACTCGATCTTGGCTCAGGTCATGATCTCACGGTGGGATCAAGCCCCGCCTTGGGCTCTGCACTGGCAGCTTGGAGTCTGCTTGGGATTCTCTCCCTCTCTCTCTGCCCCTCTGCAGCTTGCTCTCTATCTCTCAAAACAAATAAATTTAAAGCTACATATTACAAAAAAATTACTAGGGTGTAATTTTTGGTATAGGGAGCTCTATATCAGAAACCGGGGGCAGAGAACAATATATATTTTCTGTTGTCTCACAAGTGTGTGTATAATAGGACCATGTTTTCAAACATTTCGAGAGAGCAGTATTCATGTTGTAGTCTATGTAATGGGTAGCCCCTAGAGATATTAACTCCAGGCTATAATGTAAATGGTTCCCAGTAGAGTTGTATAAGATAATAGCTCCGGAAAGATCTCATTCCTGCTCTTAACTCCCAAGAGTTAAGCTAGCCTAAAACTCTCTACACCCCCAGTATTGTCTGTCTCCATACTCTTCTTCATCCTCCATTCCTGGTCACCCAATCATTGTTACCCTTTTCTGTGTAGTCTTCATGATTTTTTGCATGTGCAAGCAAATAAGTATATAAATTCTTTTTATTCCCCCTTTTACTCTTATTTTTTAACCTTGCTTCTTTAAGATGTTATGTTTTAGAGATATTTCATATTACTATATATTCTTTTTAACAGTTACACAGTAGTCATTGCTTATATAAATGTACCATAATTTAACTAGTTTTTATGTACTGATTGACATTTAGTTATCCACAATATTTTGCTTCTGCATAAGTGTGAGTATATAACAAACATTCTTAGAAGTAGAATTGCCAGGTATAAGTTTGTACTCAATAGATATTACCACACTGTTTCAAATAGAGGTTTCTACCACAATTTGTGTGAGAGAGTTCTTTCCCCAAATCTTTGTCAAAGCAGTTATGCAATCAAACTTTTGAATTTTACCAATTCGATAGGTAAAAAATGATACTCCAGTATTATTTTAATGTGCTTTCTGTTTCCAACATCCAATATAATCCATTTTAAAGAAAGTTCTCCATTACAATGGTTAATCTAAACATGAATGAGTTCATGTACTGAGGGTTTGCTTTTATTCAGTCAGGATGTGTTATACTCATAGTTCTTTTGGAAAGAAGAACTTCTACTTTGATCTCACTGTTAAAAGTTCCTTTTCCAAGTAAGCATCTGGTAATTATTTGTTTCAGTAGCCCTGTTAGTTTTTTAGTCAAACGTATTAAAATATAATTTTCACCAGCAACATTAAATTCAAATATTAAATATTTTTGCAACCAATTCAAAATACTTTTAAGCATGTTTTTTAATACCAGAGGTTTTTATTTAAATCACGTTGGTAATTATTTAAAACCTTGGTTCTCGGGGCACCTGGGTGGCTCAGTCAGTTGAGCATCCGACTTCGGCTCAGGTCACAATCTCACGGTTCATGGGTTTGAGCCCCGCTTCGGGCTCTGTGCTGACAGCTCAGAGCCTAAGAGCCTGCTTTGGATTCTGTGTCTCCCTCTTTCTCTGCTCCTCCTGCTCAAACTCTGTCTCTGTCTCCCTCTCAGAAATAAACATAAAAAATTTAAAAAAAAATGAAACTTTGGTTCTCTAGTATGTTTGCGTGTGCATTGAGAAGAAACCTAAAATATGAAGTAGTGGTATTTAAACAATTTTCATGATATCTGTGGGAAAGACACTTACAATTTATGTAGCAGATGAAAGAATATATAGGAGATGTGAAACATTATTTTACGAAATATTAAGTATTTTCTTAACATGCTTAAACTGAGTGATATTTCATAATAGTTTATATTCATCTGCTGAGTTAAACAAAATTGCTTATTTTCTAGGGTTGACTTACCAAGATCTTTTTTTTTCCAGGTTGAATTTCAGGCCGGATCTGACGGCCGACTTCTCCTCAGCATTATCTAAATGATCTTGATAGTGCTCTAATCCCTGTAATCCACGGTGGGACTTCCAACTCTACTCGTTTGCCATTAGAGATAGAACTAGTATTTTTCATTATAGAAAATCTTTTTTAGTGAAAGATGTGAGTCATATTATATATTGCAAGCTAATTTGTTAAAACTAAGTTCACTAAAGCTGAAATGCCACAGACACTAAAAGTAAAGATTTGCTGTTTGAAATACATAAGTTTTGCTTTTTAGGTAGGAAATGATCTTTTTAAATCATTAGCACAATATTTAAATCTCTAAAAATTTAAGACATCCACAGTTTTTGAAGCTTTGACTTAATACAAGTTCTGTAAAGACAAGGATTTCTTCTGTCTTTAATAAATTTGTAGCATTTACTGTATTATTTAAATGCAAAGCCAAAGTATCTGCACTTATGTATACCTCTTTATGCCAAGAATGATTTTAATGAAGGCTCTTTTCACATGTAACCTTATAGGGAAATAGCTGTTACATATGCCAGTTTCATTGCTGGCTTCTAAAGTCTGTTAAAAATGAATTTCAATGGCACAGTTTCCAGATCTTAGTCTTATAATTCTTTGAATAAGGCAGATAACTTATTTGTATAATTGGAGTGGAGACCTACCTCCATGATTAGATAAACTCTGATTATTTGGATTAAAATCAGAATTTTGCCTTTTTTCTTCTCAAATTATTATATATATATATGGTTCTCTTCTTGATTAAATGGGTATTCTTAAAATAATTGTGGGTGCTTCAGAATTTTGTGCTTCTATATTTAAATACATTGTTTTTATAGCAAGAACATGTGATTCAGTATGTGTTTTATATTCAGTATGTGTTTTATAAGTCTTTAATAATTTATAAATAGGTAATATTTTTGTATTGCAGTGCATTATTTTTTCTCCTTTCCTTCCAAAATATACCCCACTATATTTACCACTTCTAAGAGTGATTGACAACAGGCCATATGACCCTTGAAGTAGTCATTATGTAGCAATAAATGAAGCCTGAAACAGGTTTTTTTAACTTCCTTAAACCTTAGAACTTTCTTGGCAAGTCTGCATATTTTCATTGACACTAATGTTTTAAATATACATTTTAATGAACTAATTACTTTTGCATAATTTTAAATTCTTTATATGGTAGTTATTTTTTTATAACAGGATATTAACATAAGTTATATTCTATGTATTTGAAACTGTTATAGAACTTTCCTCTTCAAACAGAAAAATTGTAAGAAGTACTTTGTGTTAAAAAAAAAAGTAAAGGAGATATTTTAGTTAGTCTTATCATTTATATTATATAAAATATAATCATTATTTTGATTTTTTATTATTATGTGGTATATGTTTTTGTATCAAAAACACTCACTGTATATCTCAAGAAAAAGAAACTATACTAAATAACCCTGATGTAAGAAAAATACTTATGAGGCATCTCAGCAGTCAGGGTTATAACTCAGGATCTGAGTCTCAGGCTAGGAGAGACTGGGAATTTTACTCCACTGGTCATATGGTTCGTACTGACTCACATCTGTAGTACTAGCCAAAGACACCTATGAAGGAAATCATCAGTCTCCTGGAAGTAGCTACTTCATAAGTAATGTAAAGTGTTGCAGCTATTGAATAAAAGGCAACACAAAGTAACCTGTGAAATTTATTGAAATGGTATAAGATAAAAACAATTGCAAATCAAACTCAGTTTACGTTTTCTTTGTACAGTGTGTGTTTATTTTGTAGTGTGAGTAATTAATTGCACAGTCTATGAATACTGAAATTACTTTAACCAAATGGTGCAGGGCGCTTCCCATGATACAGGATAGCTTTGGATTTGTTTTCATAAAGTCTCTACATTTAGTAAAAATTGGAACAATGTGCCTTTGGAGGCACATTTTAAAGTCTTCTTTGTAGCTGTACAATATGTTTCTGAATGCCATTGTTACTTATTTGGTCATGTTCTTCACATTGGCACTTATTTTGAAATTTTAATTTTTTAAAGATAAAAAAATAGAATGGTTCTTTGTATTCAGTCTACAATGATCTGTTTTTGGTCTTATGCCTTTTAGTATGCTCTTTTTCTCTGAATTTTGAAATATGTGGTAAAATCTAGCCCACTTGTTCTATGCAACCACCAAACAAACTCTGTGTGTGTATATACTTGCTATGTGCAGAGTACTTTAATAGGCTTCACTGGTTGACAGATGAATAAAATAGTTCTGTCCCTAATGGAGCTGAATATATGAAGCAAATAATTAACAAAGTAAAAGTAATTGCTATAATAGAGATATGAATCTTGACTATATGGTTGGAAAACAACCCAGGAGGACAGCTAGACCAGTAGGGAGGAGGTTACCTGAAAACTTGTTAGATAGTGGGCATTAAACTTGGCCAGATAAGAGAGAAAAATCTGAAAAGTAGGTAATATATAGAAAGACTGAACCTCCTCTTGTATAAATATCTCACCTTATGATTTAATCATAAAACCAGTAGCCTGACTCTGGTGTCTCAACTACCTAAATTTATAACAGCCTAGATTTAAATATTGTTTTATAAGAACAAAACTTTTTTTTAGTAGCAAGCATAACTTTGATAACTTGAGTCATCTATTTTAAAAGAAAATATCCTGAAATAAACCAGAAACCTACAAACCCATCTTAGGTTTTAATTTTTTTCTTTGTGGTTAAAAAAAACTGTTTCAGGGGTGCCTGGGTGGTTCAGTCAGTTGAGTGTCCAACTTTTGATTTTGGCTCAGGTTATGATCTCATGGTTCATGAGTTCAAGCCTTGTGTCAGGCTCTGTGCTGATAGTGCAGAGCCTGCTTGGGATTCTCTCTCTCTCCCCTTCGCTGCTTCTCTCCTACTCATTCTCCCTCTCTCTCTCTCTCTAAAAATAAACATTAAAAAATTTAAAAATGTTTCATATATATTTATATTATACATGTTACATATATCTTATATATAATATATATTTATATATATTTATATTTTATATATGTTTAAGTTTATATATATATAAATTTACACACACACATGATCCAAAAATTAGAACAATATAAAAATCTTACCACTGTAGGGGTGCCTGGGTGGCTCAGTCGGTTAAGCGTCCAACTTCAGCTCAGGTCATGATCTTGCAGTCACGGGTTCGAGCCCTGTGTTGGGCTCTGTGCTGACAGCTCAGAGCCTGGAGCCTGCTTCGGATTTGTGTCTCCCTCTCTCTCTGCCCTTCCCCATTTGCTCTCTTTCTTTCTCTGTCAAAAAGAAAAAATAAACATTAAAAAAGAAACTTATCAATGTAAATTTTACCTTCCACCTTGTATGTGTCTACCTTGTTCTTCCTACCTTCCAATCTCAACAAGTAATCTTTATTAGTTTCTTATGTATCTTCCCACGGTTTAGGTGTAGTAGCAGCAAATACAAATAGCTACATGTATTTTTTCCTCTCTTCATTTTCTTGTACAAAACTGTAGCATGGTGTTTATACTGAAGAACACATTTACTTCCTCAGTTACTTTGAGTTATATTTAGAGGTTCATATTTAGAATTTTAAAGGTATCGTTCCTTCTCAAACCATGATTTATAAAAGCTTATTAATTTCAGAAAAAAATTCTGTTACTGGAATTATGACCACATGGTTCAGTAGGAGGACTATTTTTCTCATAAATTTTTTATTACTAAAACACTTGCAAGGTTATTTTTTATTTGAGCTATATTTAAAACCTTTATTTTTTTCCTAAGATACCAAGCCTTGCCATCTAAATTTATCCTTTACTATACACTTGACATTTTCTTTTCACATCAGATTTTTGTAGTTTTAAATCTTTTATTCTTCTGGATTTAGCTTGGAACAATTTAACACCTTTTAGGAAATATTTTGTGCATCTGCATTGATAAAATTACAACCATATTTTCACAGTTTATACAAATGAAGAAGTGGGTCTAACCCAAGTGCTTTACTATGAACCTCTGAATATAATGAAAGTTTTTTTCTTTTGGTAAAATACAGTGCTTCCCAGCCTCCAAGATAACCCCTAGTGATCCCCACCCTCCTGATAGTCATACCCTTGTGTAGTCCCTCCCACATACCATTGTTGGTCGTTGTGACCAATGGAATATGGCAGAAGAGTTGGGATGTTATTTCTAAGACTATGTTGTAAAAAACTACCCCTTCCATCTTTGGTGCATTTCTTCCCACTACCTGTCTTCGTTTCATCCCTTTCTTCCTGTCATTTCTTCTTGGCTCTGTCCCTCTCTGCCTGTATCTCTGTTAGATCACTCACTCATGGGGAAGCCAGGTACCAGGCATAGGCAGCTACATGGGGAGGCCCATTTGGCAAGGAACTGAAGCCAGCCACCATGTGAGTGGAAATGGATCCTACAAACCCAGTCAAGCCTTCAAATTGCAGCCACAACCAAAAGGTTGCAGGCTTATGAGAACCACCAAACCAAGCCATTGTAAGATTCCTGAATCTCAGAAAATGTAAGCTAATAAATTTTTCTGGTGCTAAATTTTCTGGCGATTTGTTATATTTAGTAAATACTATTAGATAACTAATAGACTTCTATTTTTGAGCAGCTATCCACAAAAATTGCTAAAAGTGATTAAATGCTGATAGAATAAAGCATTTTTCCTAGCAACATTTATGGATTACATGCCACAAGTAAGACGTGCTCTAGGCAGAGAATACCAATAGACAGAGGAGGGTTTGGCCATATAGGGACAAAGATGCAGTTAAGGGAAACTTCCTGGATACTTAGATCCATGCTTCTGCTGAAAACCTAAGGTGATTAAAATACAAAAGTCTTCTGGAAGCATCAAGATATTAAGACAGGAATGTTAAAAAGGAAAGAGAAAGAGAAGTAGGCATGGGGTCCTACTGAGACAACCTTATGGGGTAAGGGGGGTAGACATCAAAAGTTCAAGACTCACAAGGTTTTGAATCTAATCAGAATATCAACCTAATGGGAACTTACCCACAGGCTGAGACACACCCCTCCAACCCCAAAGGGTTTTAGCCTTTGGATGAAGATGGATCAGAAGTATAAAGTATAAAACTGTAGCACTGATAGACTTGCTTGACACAGGGTTGCCACAAAAAAACAAAAATTATCTATGTTATTCAGTTAAAAACAAAATTATCTATGAAGTGCAATATAAAGAGGTATGCCTGGATGCAGGTTTCAGACTGGCCATTGGGTGGAGCACAATCAGGATAGATTAGAACTGTACTATAATGATACTGAAAACTAAATTATCTTTGGAGCCACAACCCACATAAAGCTGTCCAGGATATGTGGCCTGAACAGGATGGGCTGCAAGCTAAAACAAACCAAACCAAACAAAAATATTCTTCTGAAGACTTGAACAGGACTGAGAGTGTAATAGTATTTGAAATATGCCGAAAATAATCCAAAATTACTCAACATGTAAAAATTAGGGAGATCTAAACAACTCTAAAGGGAAAAGAATGAAAAAAGGCCATTTCTGGGGTAAAATTGGGGTAAAATTTTGGAATTATCAGAAAAAGACAACATGTTATTTTAATCATGTTCCACAAAGCAAGGCAAACGCTAGTGAAATGAATGGAAAGGTAGAAGTCTTCACCAAAGAAAGAGAAGCTGTAAAAAAAACAAAATTGAAATTTTATAAGTGAAAAATACAAATGACAAAAATTTACTAGAGGGTTTTAATAGATAGAGACAACCAGGGGAAGAGTCAACAAATTTAAAGATACATCAGTAGAAATTACCCAGCCTAAATAACAGAGAAAAAAGTGGAAAAGAAAAAAAAAAAAGAAAAAGCCTTGAGGACTTAGGAGAAACCATCACAAGGTCTAACATTCATGTAATAGGATTTGCAAAAGAGGACGCAAAAGATTGGAAGAAAAACCAGTTGAAGAAATAATGACTGGGGCACCTGGGTGGCTCAGTTGGTTACGCGTCTGATTCTTCGTTTCACTCAGGTCATGATCTCATGATTCATGAGTTTGAGCCCAAGCATCGGGCTCTGTGCTGACTGTGGAGCCTTCTTGGGATTCTCTCTCCCTCTCTCTCTGCCCCTCCCCACCTCTCAAAAGTAAATAAACATTTTTTTTAAAAGGCTGACTGAAAACTTCGAAAGTATGTTGAAAGACATAAATTTATATACATTTACATAAAATTTTATTTACAGCAGTTCTACTGGCATAGTAAATGCTAAAAAGTTAAAAACAAAAACCATGCCCAGGCACATCATAACCAAACTGATGAAGTAAACATAAAGATCTTGAAAAGAGCCAGAGGAAAAGGATACTGTGTACTTTTTGGAGAAGAAAGATTTGAATTATGTTGTATTTCTCACCAGAAACCAGAAAAAGTGGAACATCGCTGGTAAAGTGCTTTAAAAAACAAAGCAAAAACAATCATCAACCCAGAATCCTTTACCCAGTAAATATATCCTTCAGGAATCAAAGTGAAATAAAAACATTTTCAGAAAAAGAAAAACTAAGATAATCACTACCAGCACTTCTGTAAAAGAAATGCTAAAGAAAATTTATAGGAAAGGGAAATGATACAAAAGTGAACCCTGGAGTGCCATGAAAGAAGGAAAAACAACAGAAATGGTAATATTTAATAAATAGAAAAGACTATTTCTTCACCTTAAAAGTTTGCTAAAATATGTAGAACTACTGAATTAAAAAAATTATAACACTGACAGGATATTGAACATATGTAGATCTAATACATATGAAACTACATCCTAATGGGAGGACAGTATAGGGACCTATATGATAGTAAAGTTTCTATATTTTACTTGAAGTGATAAAAATTCAAAGTAAATTGCAAAAAGTTTGGTATGCAATAATCTAGAGTAATCACTAAACAATATATGTATGGAGATTTAATTTTTAAAAGTCAATATAAAAATTAAAATGAAATTCTGTAAAATAAAAAATTCAAAAGTGAGACACCTGGATGGCTCCATCAGGTAAGCATCTGACTCTTGATTTTGACTCTGGTCATGATCTCATGGTTTGTGAGTTGGAGCCCCACACTGGTCTCTGCACTGACAATGTGGAGCTTGTTTGGGATTCACTCTCTCTGCTCATCTCCCACTCATGCTTGCGTGAGCACTCTTTCTCTCAAAATACCAATATATGGGGATGAAGAGAAACTGAACACATTCTGTCAAAATAAGTGTGGTTCCAGAAGCTCTCACTATGGGCTACAGTAGTCAGTTGTAGGGAGAGATAGCCAAGTTTTTGCATTCCCAAATCACTGGGAATAAAAGGAAATGATCTGAATTATAAGTGGTTTTAAAAGCGTAGTTCCGGGGCACCTGGGTGGCTCAGTCGGTTAAGTGTCCAGCTTCGGCTTAGGTCATGATCTCATTGTTTGTGAGTTCGAGCCCCAGGTCAGGCTCTGTGCTGACAGCTCAAAGCCTGAAGCCTGCTTCCAATTCTGTGTCTCCCTCTCTCTCTGCCTTTCCCCCGCTCATGCTCTGTCTCTGTCTCTCAAAAATAAATAAACATTAAAAAAAATTAAAAGCGTAGTTCCCATTCTTTGCAATTTATGTTAAAAAGAACTGTAACTATAAAACAAAAGGCCGATTTTGTGCACAAGTGAAACTAAGAGCCTGATATTCAGGATAAATTTTAAAAACAAGGTAGAAGTACTCAAAGTTTAGTCTCATAATAGTTGACTTAAAGACCAAAAGTCATAGTTAAAATACTTCTGGAAATGTTCTATCATTATGAATTCGCTTTTCTAAAAGTTTCAGCTTTATTATCCCTAATATGCTCACTTATGTTCTCTTGTTAAATGGTGGCAACTGTGTAAAATTTAAAACATTATTCTGTCTTGAAAGTTCTGTACCACATTGACCTTAACCTTTCTATAATAGTAAAAATTGGTAGATTCTTATTCATAATCTCTATACTATAAGTATACAGTATTTTAAAAATTGTTTTTGGTCATGAAGAAACTAGACCCCCTCCCCAAGGAAAAAACACACATAAACATAAAATTTAAGGAGACACCATATTTTTTTTTTTTACAAACAAACAAAAAAATCCCCTACTAAGAGAAATCTGAAAACAAACTAAAATTAAAATCGCAATGAAAATAAGATACTACTCTAAGCCACAATTCCTGTCTCATCTCACACTTTAAGATAAAAATCTCCTCAGGATATTCACAAACCCCATCAAAAGCTATTTTATTTAAAAACAATACCACTTTGGCAGTGTTCAGACTCAAAAATGATTAAAGTTGCCAGAAGAATAAGCTTGGGTAAAAAGGCAAAAATCTGTAAGTTATTGAAGTATCTGTCTTATAAAAGAAGCCCTTTCACAGTCAGAAAAGCTTTTGGAGACCCCTGGCAGGTGATCATGAGAATCTTTAATATTCCTCTGGGACAATCTGCAGCTGTCAGTGTCAATGTGACTTGCAAATGATGCCTACCCTCTGCATCTAAAAACCCTGGCCAAATATGATACAACCTGAAAAACCGATTGAGAAAAGTATTAACAATTTGATTTCCTTTGCACCCTGGATGTAGGTTCTTTGTTCATATTTGGTAGATCTATTTGCGTGTGTGTGTGTGTGTGTGTGTGTGTACATTTGTGTTATATCCAGTTTGTAGCTATAGAGAAGTTTTAAAATCCTAAAGTGTCCTCTGTCAAGGTTAAATTAGAAACTGTGACTGTTTTTCCATTGTTTCTTATGTTTAGGTAAAATGTTATCAGATCCCAGAAAAAAAATCAAAATAAATAAATAAGCTTTAAAAGGAATTCAAAAGAGGCCAGAATGAAAACAGGAGTGAAAAGCAGAGGGACAGATAATTAATGATAAATGGTAGACCTAAATCCAACAATACAAAAATTACGTTAAGCTGAAATGGCCTAATATAGTAATTAAAACACCTAGATTAGCTAAAAAACAAGACTAAATTATATACTATCTATAAGAAGCCTACCTGAAACATAATGGATATATAGGCTAAAAACTAAAAAGATGGAAAATATATACCATGCAAACACTAAAAATAAATAAGTAAATAAACTGGAGTAGCTCTGTTAATTATCAGATAGCAGACTTCATTCAGTAAAAGAAAATTTACCATGTGGTTTATTACTGCATTGCATAGATGAGTAAAAAAGAATATAACTTGCCTAAAATCACACATCTAGGAACTAACTTAATTGGAATTTAAGGACAAACTTTCTAGGAATTGAGACTCTCAAAAAATGAAGTAAGCTGTATTAAATTTATTTATGCTTATTTTTTATGGCTGTGCTTATAATTTCAGAGGAATAAAAAGTTTTTCAGAGGAAAAAAGCATAAAGGTCATATAATGAAATGTTTCTGCTTTTTACAAACAAAATGAAATCCCAGTGCTAGGGCACAAGGACTACTTATAAAGCTAGAGGTCACATAGCTGAAACTAAAATCCAGGTCTCCTTCAGACCATTGCCCTTCTCACTACAACCACTACTCATATTGTAGATGATATTTAAGGTTCATTTTTAATCCCATGGACACATTTTCATGAACTGTTTCACACTGTAAGTAAACACAACAAATTGGGTGAAGTGGCTATAATGCCTGCCAAATGTGTTAAATTAAAAAAAAATTTTTAAGGTGCTAAAGAGAACTGAAGTATATAATATATTTTCAATTCTTAAAAATCATTTGACCAACTTCAACCCTGAATTACACTGAATTACATTATTTTTTTGTTTTTGTTTTTGTTTTTTTTTTGTTTGTTTTTATTTTGAGAGAGGAGAGAGAGTAAGCAGGTGAGGTGGCTGAGACAGAGAGAGAGCAAAAGAGAGAGAGAGAGAGAGAGAGAGAGAGAGAGAGAGAATTCCAAGCAGGCTCCACGCCACCAGTGCAGAGCCCTACGTGGGGCTCAAACTTAACAACTATGAGATCATGACCCGAGCTGAAACCAAGAGTTGGATGCTTAACTGACTGAGCTACCCAGGCACTCCTAGTTTTTTGTTTTTAATCACAATTTAGAGAATTTACAATTGGTGTGATCTCCAGGTTTTAGCATTAAATTATGTAGAACAGGGAACGTTCTGCAAAGTCTCCAAATTTGGCAGATGTCATTTAAGCATCTTTTGGTTAGAAAAAGAAAGTCTCCTGAACTGCAAAATAAGCCCAAGAAAAGGATATCAAAATAAGTGTAAGCTATCAAGGTAGGCATATTTAAAAAGAAACCAGAGATGACCAGAGAGTGAAAATAGACTGCTTTATACTTAAAAGAATAAACAAATGGGTTGGCAGAAAAATGGTAAATAACAAAGTAGAGACCAGAAAACTATAAAATATATATATTTGATCTAGTAAAATAAATTAATATTGATATTGATAAATATTATATGTATACACATACACACACACACATACAGTGACCCTTGAACAGCATAAGCAGGTCTCCTTACATACAGATTTTTTGGATACAGTATAGTACTGTATATGTTATTTTCTCTTCCTTATGATTTTTTAATGATTTTCTTAATAACATTTTCTTTTCTGTAGCTTACTTTGTTATCAGAATATACAATACATATGACATACAAAATGTGTATTAATAGATTGTTTATATTATACAATATATAATATATTATATATTGAGGCTTTGGGTCAATAGTAGGCCGTTAGTAGCTAAAGTTTGGGGGAGTCAAAAGTTAAACACTTATTTTCAACTGTGCAGACCCTCCACATCTCCATATTGTTCAGAGTCAACTATACATATATATATATATACATATATATACATATACACATATATACACACACACATATATGTATACACACACACACACACACACAAGTGCTGAGTGAAAATAACTAAATTCTAAGGCCAGCTACACTCTTACCCAAGAGTGAGGTATGTATACTGAATCAAAGGTCATCCTTCCATGATGGCCTCATCTTATTCCGCTCCTCTAATGTACAATGACACCACTTCTACCCAGACTGGGTTACACTGAACTAACAATACACTATTTATTCCTATTTATTTATATCATCGAAAGCATCTCTAAACTCTCAGATCAATGCCCACTTGTTACTTTCTAATCTCATATGGTTCTATATATCTGCTATCCTTTCCTTGATGCACCATGTACCCTTAACATATGAAACCTTTTCTTTGTGCCAAAAAAAAGCAATTACATACATATTTGGTACAAAAATTCCCGTTCAAAAGTAGAGAAAACAGTATGATGATGCTCCATGTACTGATGCTATAACAATCCTCAGATTCAACAATTTTCAAGATTTTCCACTTTGGTTTCATCTATCCCTTTATTTCTTTACTGGAGTGTCTTCAACCAAATCTCAGACATCATCGTTTCATGCTACACACTTCAGTATGCAGCTCTAAAAAATGGACAGTAAAGAGTAATTTTAATTGAGACCATAACTTTAAAATCTATGAAAATATTGACCTAATATTGTGACCGAGAAGCCATCAAAACTTTTGAACTGCAAATGATACCATCAAGAAAGTGAAAAAAGCATCTACAAAATGGGAGATAATATTTGCAAATCATGTTAAGGGACTTGTAGTCAGACTTTATAAGAAATTTTTATAACTCAACAAAAAACCCCATGAACAATCCTATTAAAAATCAGCAAATGATTTGAAAAAAATATTTCTCCAGAGAAAATATATAGTCAATAAGCACTTAAAAATATGGTCGACATTATTAATCACTAGGGAAATGCAAGTCAAGCCTAGAATGAGATCCTACTTCATTTTCCACTTGGATGGCTACAATTAAAAAGAAATCAACAGATAACAAGTATTGTTGAGAATGTAGAGAAATTGGAACCCTCCTACATTGCTGAAGGGAATGTAAAATGGAGTAGCTGCTTTAAAAAACTGGCAGTTCCTCAAAAAGATAAACATAGAGTAACCTTTCCAACCAGTAATTCTCCTCCAAGAGAAATACCTTCCACATACTTTCACACAGAATCTATACATGAATGCTTATAGCAGCATTGGTCATTAGTAGCCAGAAAGCAGAAACAACACAAATGTCCATTAACTGATGAATGGACAAATGTGGTATATACAAACAGTGGAAGTATTCTTGGCCATGAAGAATAAAGTACTGATGCATGCTACAATAGGGGCCAAGCTTGCAAACATATGCTAAATGAAAGAAGCCAATCACAAAAGACTATAACATTGCAGGATTCCATTTATGTGAAGTGGCCAGCATAAGCAAATCCACAGAGACAAAAATAAGATTTATGATTGCAAAGGGCTGGGGAGGAAATGCAAAGTGTCTGCTGTTCTTGATTGTGGTGTAGTTGCAAAATTCTATAAATACGTTGACTTGAACACTTTAAAGGTACAACTTTTTTTTTTTTTTTTTTACCATTAGGGAAATGCTAACCAAATAGGAGTCAACCAATTATATATCTCAGAGATCTTTTTTTAAAGAGCACTGAAATCATTGAAATTTCATCTTTTCTGAAACTCTAGAAATCTTTTTGATTCGGCTAGGGAACATCCAGAGAATACTGAAAGCCTGACTGAAGACAAACTGAAATAATTACAACCCAAGGGTGAAAAGAATAAAAGAAATTAACATCTGCAGTGTTGTCATTCGTGTTATGTGTCAGGTGATGTGTTATCTTAATTTTACAGCTGACTGAGTTGTATTAGAGTCACAGGACCAGAAAATGGTAGTTGGTTTGAGTCTGTCTCAGATTGGTTTGAGTCGCCTGAGGTTTTTTTCTAGCTTCGATGTGGCTGCGGAAAATAAGGACTCGAGAGCAAAGAAGGCACTGAATAAGAGAACACAGTTGCTAGGAGTGTTTCCTGAGTGAACACTGGTAGAGAGTAAGAGGGAGACAGAAAACCTGCAAGTTATCACTTCAAAATCCTTGTGAAGAAACATTCATTTTTATGGAAAAATGATTCAATGGCATTTTAGGACAGCACTAACATAAAAAAATATATATATATCCAACTTTGGAAAATCGTACCCCACACCAGGGACTTCTTTTAATCTCGGCGTTCCATCCTCTGCCTTCCCTGACGTAGAGTTCAGAAGAACTACCCGTTTTCCCACTACCTTTCAAAAGAGCAATTCGCGCGACACTTGGACCGCGGACCTCAGAGCTGAGACTGCGCGCTCGCGAAACTCGAGCCTCAGTCTCTGCGCGTGCGCACCGCTTCCCCGGGCCCCTTCCGCCTCCTCTTGGGAACCTCAGCTCCGACGCTCAGTGGGCCGTGGGAGGCGGCTTCTCTGTGTACAGTGTGTTGTTTGTCGAGTCGGGTTTCCACGCCACCTGTGACGGTCACCGGCGGTTGCCCACGGCTCAGCGCCTCCGCGGACTGCGGTCGGTCATTGCCATGACAGCGACCGCTGGAGGCCCTGGTAAGCGCGGATCTGGCCTCTGTGGGTCCCTGAAGGGCTCCACACGATTGGCTCGCAATCCTGCACTTTGGGCTCACGCCTATAGTTGGAGCGCTTTGAGAGACTCATCTGACAGCACCACTCCTTTTTCTTGATGGGGGTCCGCTTTCTCAGTGCGCCCGCCCACAATGGACTGGCCTAGAACTTTGGTTCCTCCTCTGGGCCTTGAGAGAAAAACCGGTGGGGCGGCCAAAGAATAGCGAGAATATTGCACCCTTTTAAAAAAGGAATTTTTAGGACAGTTTTGGGTTCGTAAGAAAATTGAGCTGGAAGACACAAAGAGTCTCCACTTACTCCCTATTGGGACACTGCAGAGCCTCCCCGTTATCAACATTTCCTGTTCTTGTGAGCCAACATTGACACAACATAATCATTCACAGTCCATAGTGTACCTTTAGGTTGGCTCGCTGTTAATGGTGTACATTCTAGCGGTGGAGACAAATGTATGATGCTTTGCATCCGTCATTGTGGTATCATACAAAATAGTTCCATTGCCCCCCAGATCCTCTGAGCCCACTTATTCAAACTCACCTCCCACAACCACTGATATTTATTATCTCCATAGTTTTGTCTTTTCCAGAATGTCATATAGTTGGAATCATACAGTATGTAGCCTTTGAAATCATACAGTATGTTGTCGATTAAAGATTGACTTATTTCACTTGTGAGTATGCATTTAAAGTTCTTCATAACTTAAGAACTCATTTCTTTTTAGCACTGAATAATATTCTTAGTCAGTTGTCTGGATGTATCAGAGTTTATTCACTCCATGGAAGACATCTTGGTTGCTTACAATTTTTGGCAGTTATGAATAATGCCTCTGTAAACATCCACGTGCAGGCTTTTGTATGGACTTAAGTTTTCACCTCCCTTGGGTAGAAATCAAGGAGCACAATTGCTGGATTGTATGCTAAGAGTATGTTTAGTTTTGTAAGAAACTGCCTAACTATCTTTTGAAGTGGCTATACTATTTTTCAGTCCCCCCAACAGTGAGTGAGAGTCGCTGTTGCTCCACATTCTCGCCAGTATTTATGTTGTCAGTGTTCCAGATTTTGGCCATTCTAACAGGTTGTGTAGTTGTACCTATTGTTTTGTGTTTCTTTCTTTCTTTCTTTTTTTTTTTAAATCTTTATGTATTTTGAGAGACAGAGAGAGAGCACAAGTGGGGAGGGCAGAGGAAAGGGAGAGAGAGAATCCCAAGCAGGCTCCAAGATGTCAGTGCCAAACCCAGTGGCGACTTGAGCTCAAGAACCGTGCGATCATGACCTGAACCAAAATCAAGAGTCAGACACTTAACCAACTGAGCCACCCAGGCGCTCATGAAGTTTTTTCATCTTTATAAAACCCAGCTTACTCATTATTTCTTTCATGGATGGTCCCTTTAGTATTGTATGTAGAAAGTCATGGCCATACCTAAGATCATCTAGGTTTTTTTCTATATTTTCTTCTAGGAGTTTTATAGTTTTGTATTTAATTTTTGTGAAGGGTGCAAGATCTGTTTCCAGATTTGTGGTTTTCCATGTGGCTTATCAGGTGTTCCAGCATCATTGTTGAAAAGATTATCTTTACTCCATTGTATTGCCTTTGTTCCTTTTCAAAGATCAGTTGATTCTGTTGATGGGTGTTTACTGTAGGGCTCTCTGTTCTATTCCATTGATCTGTTTGTCTGTTTTTTTCACCTGTACCACTCTGTCTTAATTACTGTAGCTTTATAGTAAGTCTTGATGTTGGGTAGTGTCACCTCTTTGTTTTTCTCTTTTAGGATTGTGTTGGCTATTCTCATTTTTATGCCCTTCATATAAATTTTAGAATCAGTTTCTCAAAATATATAAAATAACTTTGGGATTTTGATTGGGATTCCTTGAATCTGTAGATCAAGTTGGAAGAACTGACGTCTTGACTGTTTTGAGGCTTTCTATCCATGAGCATGGAATATCTCTAATTAGTTCTTTGATTTCATTTGTCAGAGTTTTGTGGTTTTCCTTCTATACATCTTGCACATATTTTGTTAGATTTATACCTGAGTATTTTGGGGTTTTGGGGTGCTAATGTAAATAGTGATATTGTGTTTTTCATTTCAAATTCCACTTGTCTTTTTGCTGGTAAGTAGGAAAACAATTGACTTTTATATGTTAACCTTGTATCTTTCAACCTCGCAATAATCACTTACTAATTCTGGGAGTTTTTGTGTTGATTCTTTCAGATTTTTCGCATATACAATCGTGTCATCTGTGAACAAAGACTGTTTATTTTTTCTTCTCCAATCTGTATACTTTTATTTCTTTTTGTTGTCTTAGTGCATTAGCTAGTACTTCTAGTATGATGTTGAAAAGGAGTGGCGAAGGGGTAGGAATACTGCATCTTGAGGTCCTGGTTGAATGTGACATTTACCTGATCCATAATTTCAGTAGATCAAATGCGGAGTAGTTTTGGTCAGTCTGGTTCCCCTTGGAATTGGGTAAGAGTGAGAAATGCAGACAAATGGGTGTGGTCAAGCATTATTCTAGCTTTTTGAATCCAGCCTTCAGAAACTGGTAATTTGTGTGACCCTATTATTTGACCCCAGAGTTAGAGGTGTTTTAAATCGAGGCAGTTCTACCCCAGAAGGTTGCATTATCTTTTACGTAAACGTAAGTAGTTACGTTAGACAGCTTTGGTGACATATTTTTTTCAGCTTTAGTTTTTTTCCTTATTGTAAGCATAATACATGCTCATTATAGAACATTTATGAAATATATTGAAGCAGGGGAAAAATCCACACAATGCCAATAGAAACTTTTTGGTATATTTTCTAATGTGAATGATAAAATAAAATGGAGTCACTTGTGTCAACAAGTTTTAAAGTGGAGCCAGAAGGCCATTAAGGAGGTGGGTCTTAGGCACATTCTCATCAGGTAGAACCGTGAACTTTGTAACTGGGCCAAACTGCAAATATTCCAAGAACTCTGCATGAAAACTGTAACTTACTACAGTAATGAACTTTTTCTTAGTGACAACCTTAGCAACCAATTATGTTTAGCTAAGATTAGTTTTGGCTTTTTTGTTTTTTTGGGGTTTTTTTGCCAACAACACCAATCAAGTTTTTTTGTAAGCATATAGAAGCATTCCCTTTTGTCTTTAAAAACTCCTGACTTTTGTTCCTAGTGGGACACAATTTGAGTTGCTACCCAAACCTGTACTCCCCGAATTGCAATTCTCAGATTGCAGATAAATGCTTTTATATCAGTTCTGCCTCTTCTCTTGGTTGACACTAACAATCCTGACTTTTAAGAACATAGTATACATGTCACTATATGCTATATGTCTCTTTTTTTGTGTTTTTTTTTTTAATTTTTTATTTTTGAGTGAGAGACAGAGTGCGAGCAGGGGACGGGCAGAGAGAGAGAGAGAGAGAGAGAGAGAGAGAGAGAATCCGAAGCAGGCTCCAGACTCTGAGCTGTCAGCACAGTGCCTGACGCGGGGCTTGAACTCATGGACCACGAGATCGTGACCTGAGCCGAAGTCGGTCACCCAACCGATTGAGCCACCCAGGCGCCCGTATGTGTCTCTTTTTTGACTTTCTTCCACTTCTTAAAAATATACAAAGTAGTTTTTTTAGAGCATTAATTTTTATGTGACTAGAACAACAAAAATTTATTATTTTACAGTGTGTAGGTCAAAAGTCTGAAAAGGTCTCCGTGACCTAAAATCAAAGCGGCAGCGTGGCTGCATTCCTTCTGAGGGCTCTAGGAGAGAATCAGTGTTCTTGCCTTGCCATCCTCTAGAGACTGCTTGAGGTCCTTGGCTTGTGGTTTCTTCCTCCATGTTCAGAGCCAGCAATGGCTGGTCCAGTCTTTCTCAGTTGCATCACTTCGACACTGACTCTCCTACCTCCCTCTTTGACTTATAAGGGTCTTGTGATTCAGTGGGCCCACCTGGATAATCCAAGCTAATCTCCTCACCTCAAAGTCACCTGATGAGCAAACTTAATTCTGTTTGTCATCTTAATTCCCCCTTGCTTTGTAATTTAACATATTCACAGTACACAGGGACGAGATGAGGATGTGGACATCTTTGCAGGGGTGTGGTCATATTTCTTCCTACCACAGTACCCATACATACTGTTCTCCACTGTGCTTTTTTTCCCACTTAACATATCTTTGGATTTATATCAGTACATCTAGATTTGCCTCATTCTTTTATGGCTGCATAATGTTCCATTGTATGGATATACCATATTTATTTAACGAATTCACTGTTGATGGATATTTAGATTATTTTCACTCTTGCTATTACAAACAATGTCATAGCAAATAACATTGTATGAATGTGTCACTGTGCACATATAAGCATATCTGTCTATGGGAAGTTTATGAAAGTGGGTAGACATATTTTTCTTTTTTTTAATTTTTCTTTTAAAAAAACTTTATTGAGTTATAATTTCCATACCATACAATTCACGTATTTAAAGCATACAGTTCAGTGGTTTTTAATATATCGGAGTTGTGTAACCATCACCACAATCAATTTGTGGTGAGCTGAAATCAAGAATGAGCCACCCAGGCACCCTAACTCAAATATTTTTAAAATTATTGTGTATTTTCCTCTGAGTCCGAAAAGTGTGTGAATCTTGCATATGCTAAACAGAACCACATGTTTCGGGCCATCGTGGACACTACAGCTAATTCTCACCATTATTCTATAGCCCGATGTACAGAGTGGTTGCTAAGTTCCATGCATTTTAGTTAGAAGTTCTCTTTATATGTTCCTCCATTTTCATCAAAATTTAGTTTTTCTCAATGTCTTATTGGAAGTTTCTGCTGGTTGTTTTCAGGTTTTTAACTGTTGTTAGGCAGAGTTAAGAAGCAAATAATTAACAGAAGATACAATCTCATGCATAAGGAATTTGCAGCCAGTTGATAGGCACTAAAATTAATATACAAGAATTACGTAGGTAACTGTTTTTCTTATTGTTATATTGGATATGACAAAGTATGGAGTAGATTTGGATTCAAATACTATAGTCGTGGTTAACTCACATATTTTAATGCTTAATAGAAAATCTGGATGGCCAAAAAGTAGTTGATAGATATGGGAATAATGTATATTTGTACATGGTAAACAAATCTATAAATATTAACTCAGCAATTTAGTCACTGATATAAATGTTGTCCAGATTCATAATCCAAAGGTGAATATGCTTAAATGTATAGTTTAAGATTCTAAATTGTTAATATAAATATAGAGTGAGGGCTCCGGTTGAGAAAACAATTAAGTTGTACAAAGTTTAAAAGGTTTTAAAATAGCTTTTTTTTTAAGTTTATATAATTATTTTGGGAGAGAGAGAGAGAGAGAAAAAAGAGACAGACACAGTGTGTGCCCTTGCACAAATGGGGGAGGGGCAGAGACAGAGGGAGAGAGAATTCCAAACAGGCCCTGTGCTATTACTGCAGAGCCTGAAATGGGGCTCAGTATCATGTTCCTTGAGATCATGACCTGAACTGAAATCAAGAGTCAGACACTTAATTGACCAAGCCACCCAGCCGTCCCTAATATAGCTTTTATTATGACTTCAGATACATTTTAGCTATTTATGGAGCCAGTATTGGAGAGGATATCATGTGAAAATTCTCGCTTTAAAATATCTGCTTCTGGGGCACCTAGGTGGCTTAGTTGGTTAAATGTCCAGTTTCAGCTCAGGTCATGATCTCATGGTTTGTGGGTTCGAGCCATGTATCAGGCTCTGTACAGACAGCTCAGAGTCTGGAGCCTGCTTTGGATTCTGTCTCCCTCTCTCTGCCTCTCCTCCACTCACCCTCTGTGTCTCTCTCTCTCTCTTCTCTCAAAAATAAAATTAAAAAATATTAAAAAAATATATCTACTTCCTCATTTCTTTTTCTTCCTACATATTCCTCATGGTTCTGAGTTTCAGGCTGACTATTCTATATGTTTACTAATTATTACTTATATATACATGTTCTCAATTTTTTAAACTTTGTATTATTGCCAGTTTAATTACCTTATTATTCTCCCCCCAAATATACTCTGCCATTGTTATTTAAAATGTTTACTCCATTAAAAACAATCTATTTTTTTTAATATAAATGTTGTTTTAGGATCTTGGAGTGAAAATATACTAGAATATTTTCTGAGAAATAGCCAGATCACAACAGAAGATGGCGCTGAGATCGTCTGGTATCATGCTGCTAACCACAAGGCACAAGTGAATGAGGCACTGAAAAGTAAGTCAATACAGTTTCTTGTATTTACTTTGGATAATAGATTAACTCAACTCTTTTTTTGATATCTGGGCATATTTTCAGGTATCAGAGACTTAGAAGATCAAAGTGCAAATTCTAGGCTGACATAAACATTTTTATAACATATCTCATTTTGTTTACAAAATAAACAGATGTCCATAATGAAAACATTTTCTTATTTTCCAGGAGTGATTTGCCTTTTCTGTGTCTATTTGAAACTTTCAGTGTATTTATACCTGCTTATATATTGTAGTTATTGGAGTAAAATTTTTGAAGTCAGTGTTGTGTATCTTACATATTTATGTGTCTTTCATAGTGTTTTAAGGAAAGGGTCAATAAATATTTGTTGAATGCATGGATGAAACCATTGTATACTAATTTATAATTAATTGCCTTGGACAGTATTTATGCTTAGACTTGAAACCAATACTTTGGTTTACTAACTCAATCTATAATCATCTATATGTATTCTTATACCTACGTTTATACCTGTACCAACACCTACACCTACACCTACACCTACACCTACACCTACACCTACATCTACCTTCGTTATGGATGAACACGATAGCAGTTTTTTCAGCCTTTTCCTATGAAGTACCCCTGTTGGCTGCAGCAGCACAGGAGACTGTAAGCATATCACCGGAGCGGGCTGGGGCATAACACAAAGTGACTCAGTACAACAACAAGGAAAATTCCCAAGTTTTACTATAAAAATCTATGCGTCTCTTACATCCTACTCAATTACGTATCTGGATAATGTGTCTGAATATATATTTCTTTTATTGTAAATTTAAATTGTTATTCTTTGCCCCTCAAAGGGAGGAACTTTGGTTTAATATTGAATCCTTGATACCTAAAACACATAATAACCACACGATGATTCTTTAATAAATGAATTTTAGCAAAAGCAATGCTTCAGGCAAAAGTTGATTAGTGGTTGCCAGGAACTGGCCAGAGCAGAGAATAGGAGTGAATCCTAATGGATACAGGGTTTCTTTCTGGGATAATGAAATTTTTCTGGAATTAGATCATGGTAGTGGTTGTACAGCATTCTCAATATTCTAAAAATCACTGGCTGGTATACCTCAAAGTGTGAATTTTATGGTATGTGAATTATATATCAATTATTTTTAATGGAAAAAAGGAAGAGATAAAACTTCTAATTACAGACAATATCGTTATATATATAGAAAATCAAAGTTTCTGCAGATAAATGATTTTTAAGTCATGAATAAATTTAGAAAATCTCAGGATACAAAGTCAAAACAGAAAATAAGTCTTATTTCTATGTAACAGCAACCTAAAAGTTTGGAAAAAATCTTTAAAATTTACAATTTGTAATAGTCTATGTGGATATCTTATACTAGAAATAATCTAATTAAATATGGACACTTCACTTTTCAGCTTGTCTTACAATTGCTAATGGAAAGTTATTTCCAGTTGCTGGTGGTCTAATGTTGATCTGGGAAGTTTTCATAGGCTACTTAGTCTTCAGATAATGTCCTTTTTACATTCCGTTAGGCAAAACCAGAGAGCTAAGTTTAATAGTTTGGGAATGCTCTTCACAAACCCCTTTTTTAAGCCATGGCTTGTTTTGCAGTTTCTTTTAGTCCAAAGGAGAAGAGACAGGCTCCTGGAGACATGAAGGCTTGATTTCAGTGATTGATCCCATTCTTCCAGAATATTTAAATGCAGTATAATTATTATTAAGAGTTGTTTCAGTTTGCTTAACCTGTAAAACTGGGTTTTTAACAATGTCTATGCTTTAAAAAAACAAAATACAGAAGGAACAATGTAAAAGTACCACCTGGTATTGTGCTGTCAAGACAACCAGATCACAGACTTGTCAGAATTGTTTAGAAGTTATTGTATGTAATGTAATGTTATGTTACAACATTTCAGCATGTAGATTTTAAACACATTCATTTTAAAAGATATTCTGGAAAAAAATGGAAAATATTAAAATCTTTTTTAGAATAAAAAATGTGGTTTTTTAGAGCCTCGAAAAAAAGCCTTTGTAGCATCTTTAGGAAAAGTGTGACTATAATGAATATCTATAATTTCTAATTTGAGGAATGAGAAGATCAAGGTACTGTTTTTATTCTCAGAAACTTCAACAAACACTTATTAATCCTTCTTTTGTATGCTCACTTTTCTATGTACTGGGAAGAAATTAAATATTATAACAACAGTGTAAGAGCTGTTTGACCTTGAGAAAGACATTTAACTCTTTACCCCCTTTTGCTCACCTGTGAAACAAACATGTAGAGGGCTAACACTTAGACCCTGGCACTTAGTTGTTACTCAGTAAATGTTAGTTTTTATCCTCCCTCAGAAGACTCCTGGATATGACATCTTATGCAGTCCTTATTTTATTAGCATTAACTTAAGTTCTTTTATTTGGACAGGTTCTGCTCACATGATAGAGGCCGATGTCCTTCTTCCAAGTGATGGATCAGAATATAGCCAACCAATCATGGCCCATCCTCCTGAAACAAATAGTGATAATACTTTACAGGAATGGCTGAATGAAGTTATAAAAAGCAATAAAGGCATCAAACTGGATTTCAAAAGGTATTTGTATAAACATTTTCAGTTTTTTAGTTGTTATAGAATAACAATGGAAAAAAGGATTAATAACATCATATATCTGTGCCTGACTAACTAACTTTATACTTTAAACTGAAAATAGAATTGCAAATTAACATGTTTCAAGAATGGACCTGAGACCCATCGAGTTGTTTGCTAAAATTGTTTCTTGGGAACCCTTTGAAGATAAAATTAATTTTTACAGAGGAATTGATCATAAATTACCATTGTGATAATAGAATGGTAAATTTAAAATGCAAATACTTTCATTAAGAAGTGGTCTGAGAAAGAGAGTTGGCAGTAGTTTGAGTAGTTAATGAATATCCTACTTGATTTATGTTATATTTGTATATGGGGAATTATCTAGAAGTCTTCAGTAACCTAAGAGTTCTTTGAAAATAATATTTTGGAAGTATTGATAATGAAGAGGAAGATCAAATGTCATTTCTTTTCCTGTGGCTATAATGGGAAATTTTACTTTTGTGGTATTTTGGCAGGGTAAAAATTATAGGTACAGCTAGGAATATATTGTAATACCACAAAAGCTCACCATAAGCCCCATGAAGGCATCTGCTAATGAAAATCTAGGATTTGTGTTAAACCTACCTTATCTCTGAACAATATTTTTAAAATGGAATTTTCTAAGGAAATTAATAGATTAATTTGGAAATCCTACTTATAGAATTATTAAGATGACTCTAGTCATTTGTTGTAGGGCTAAATATACCAGTAAACCTCATTATACTCTTGGTGAATGAAAGAGCTATTTTAAGATCCTAAAGTTTTTAGAGTGGTGAATGGCCCAAACTCTTATTTTATTGACAAAGAAACTTAGTCCCAGAGAAGTTAAATGACCCAAGGACAGTAGCTAAACTTGACAGCTGAGCTAGGGTGAGATCCCAGGTTTATTGTTCGCTTTGCCATGAAGCATTTGGTCTTTTAACACTTATTGCTATTTCCCGTGTATGTTTACTATTGCCCATTGAATTGTTCTTTTTAATATATTCTTTGGGGGCGCCTGTGTGGCTCAGTCGGTTGAGCGTCCGACTTCGGCTCAGGTCGTGATCTCGCGGTCTTGTGAGTTCGAGCCCCGCATCGGGCTCTGTGCTGACAGCTCAGAGCCTGGAGCCTGCTTCACATTCTGTGTCTCCCTCTCTCTCTGCCCTTCCCCCGCTCGTGCTCTGTCTCTCTCTGTCTCAAAAATATATATATATATATATGTATATATATATACGCAATATATACTGGTATATATATACCAGTATATACATATATATATATATATATATATATATTCATTCTTTGGTTCCTCACCAGTCAGATCAACTCATTCATTCCTAGCAGGTATCCCAAAAGAGCTGAGGCACTAAAAATAAGATTTTGCAAATTTTTTGGTCATAACATATTTGAAGGGGAATGAATTTAACTATGGACTCTTATAGTGTGTCAGACACTGTTCTCAGAGCACTAAATGTGTTCATTCATTCCGTCCTTATAACAATCCTAGGAGGTAGCTTATTACTATCATCCTCAGTTTTCAGATGAGGGAACAAAGGCAGAGAGGAGCTAGTAGCCTGCTTGTTGTCACATAGTTGGTAGGAAAGCTGCCAGCCTGGCTGGAGAGTTCACACTGTGAACCCCAACTCTGTACTACCTCTGTTAAAGTAGCTGAATGACCTATTAGTCAAATTTTACTAATTCTTATTATATGCCTTTAAGTTATTGTGTTTGATATACAAATAGTAACTAAGTATTAAAATTTTATGTGATGTTTTTCCATAAATGGTTTTATTTAATTTTAAATGGTTTATTATAATTTTAAGTATGATTTTTGCTTTCTCATCCCCAATTTCTAAACAAAGTTAATAGGAAAATAGGTATGATGCTCAGAAGTTTGACTTACAAGTAACTTTTTAAGAAAAAAATCTATTCTATAAAAACAAAGTTTATATTCTTCCTAGGAATTTAAGTAAGTACCACCAAAGGGAAATTTTAGGTGGTATACTGATCAGGACTTCCCTCTTCAAGTGGTCATCTTGGCCAACCTTTGTCAGTTTTTTATGAGAAACTTAGTACATGTAAGAATTGAGAATGTCAGCCACTGTTATTTGTAATTACAATTACGTGGTATTGTCAGCATTGCCTAGATTTCAAAACCAGACAAAGACCCCACTAAAAAGGGGAACTACAGACCAATTTCCCTGATGAACACGGGTGCAAAAATTCTCAACAAGATACTAGAAAATAGAACCCAACACTACATTAGAAGAATTATTCACCATGATCAAGTGAGATTTATTCCTGGGCTTCAGGGCTGGTTCAAGATCCACAAATCAATCAATGTGATCCATCACATTAATAAAAGAAAGGATAAAAAACACATGATCCTCTTAATAGATGCAGGAAAAGCTTTTGACAAAATACAGCATCCTTTCTTGATAACTCTCAAGAAAGTAGGGATGAAGGAGCATACCTCAAGGTCATAAAGTCTCTATATGAAAGACCCACAGCTAATATCATTCTCAGTGGGAAAAAACTCAGAACTATCTCCCTAACATCAGAAGCATGGCACCACTGTTATTCAACATAGTGTTGGAAGTCCTAGCCTCAGCAATCAGGCAACAAAAAGAAATAAAAGGCATCTAAATTGGCAAGGAAGAAGTCAAACTTTCACTCTTTGCAGATGACATTATACTCTCACATGATTCTACTCTACTTTTGGGAAAACCCAAAAGACTCCACCAAAAAATCTGCTAGAACTGATACATGAGTTTAGAAAAGTCACAGGGTATTAAATCAATATACAGAAGTTGGATGCATTTCTCTATACCAATAATGAAGCAACAGAAAGAGAAATCTATCTTATTTACAGTTGCACTGAAAACCATAAAATACCTAGGAATAAACCTAACCAAAGAAGTAAAAGATCTGTATGTTGAAAACTATAGGAAGCTTATGAAAGAAATTGAAGAAGATACCAAAAAATGGAAAAACATTCCATGCTCATGGATTGAAAGAACAAATACTGTTAAAATGTTGATTCGACCCAAAGCAATCAATGCAATCCCTTTCAAAATAACACTGGCATTCTTCACAGAGTTAGACCAAACAATTCTAAAATTTGTATGGAGCCAGAAAAGACCCTGATTAGCCAAAGTAATGTTGAAAAAGAAAACCAGGGGTACCCAGGCAGCTCAGTCCATTATTTCTCCAACTTTGGCCCAGGTCATGATCTTGCAGTTCATGGGTTCAAGCCCCACATTGATCAGGCTCTGTGTTGACAGCTCAGAGCCTAGAACCTACTTCAGATTCTGTGTCTCCTTCTCTCTTTGCACCTCTCCCACTTGTGCTCTGTCTCCGTCTCTCAAAAATAAATAAACGTTTTTTAAGAAAAAGAAAACCAAGGCTGGAGGTATCACTATTTCAGACTTCAAGCCGTATTACAAAGCTGTAACTATAAAGACAGTATGGTACTGTCAGAAAAGCAGACATATGGGTCAGTGGAACAGAATAGAGAACCCAGGAATGGACCCACAAATGTACGGCCAACTAATCTTTGACAAAGCAGGAAAGAATATCCAATGGAAAAAAGAGAATCTCTTCAGCAAATAGTGTTGAGAAAACTGGACAGCGACATGCAGAAGCATGAACCTGGACCACTTTCTTATACTATACACAAAAATAAACTCAAAGTGGATGAAAGACCTAAATGTAAAAAAGTAAACTATCAAAATCCTAGAGGAGAAAACAGTCAACAACCTCTTTGACCTCAGCCATAGCAATTTCTTCCTAGACACATCCCCTGGGGCAAAGGAAACAAAAGCAAAAATGAAGTATTAGGACCTCATCAAGATAAAAAGCTTCTGCACAGTGAAGGAAACAATTAACAAAACTGAAAGGTAGTCAACAGAGTGGGGGAAGATATTTGCAAGTGACGTATCAGATAAAGGGTTACTATCCAAAATCTATAAAGAACGTGTCAAACTCAACCCAGAAAACAAAGAATTTGGTGAAGAAATAGGCAAAAGACATGAAGAGACATTTGTCCAAAGAAGACATCCAGATGGCAAACAGACACATAAAAAGATGCTCAACATCATTATCAGGGAAATACAAATCAAACCCACAATAAGATACCACCTCACATCTGTTAGAATGGCTAAAATTAACAACTCAGGAAACAACAGATGTTGCAAGGATGCATGGAAAGGGGAACACTTTTGAACTGCTGGTGCAAATGCAAACTGGTGCAGCCACTCTGGAAAACAGTGTGGAGGTTCCTAAAAAAATTGCAAATAGAGCTACCCTACAACCCAGCTATTGCACTACTAGGTATTCATCCAGAGGATGCATAACTGCTGATTCATAGGGGCACATACACCCCAATATTTATAGCAGCACTATCAGCAATAGCCAAATTATGGAAAGAGCCCGTATGTGCATCAACTGATGAGTGTATAAAGAAGATCTGGTACATATAGACATTGGAATATTACTCAGCAATGAAAAAGAATGAATGTTGCCATTTGCAACATGTGGATAGAACTAGAGTATATTATACTAAATGAAATGTCAGTCAAAAAAAGACAAATATCATATGATTTCACTCATCTGTGGAATTTAAGAAAGGAAACAGATGAACATAGAAGAAGGGAAGGAAAAATAAGTAAAGTCAGAGAGGGAGGCAAGTCAGAAGAGATTCTTAAATACAGAGGAAAAATTGAGGCTTCTGGAGGTGTTGGGCGAGGGTGGACTAAATGGGTGATAGGCATTAAGGAGGACACTTGTTAGGATGCACAGTGGATATTATATGTAAGTGATGAATCACTAAATTCTAGTCCTAAAACCTTTACTACCCTGTATGTTAACTAACTTGGATTTAAGTAAAATTAAAAAACATACATACCAAAAACAAATTTACTATGTGGATGTACTTTAGAGATATCACTTAGAATTCATTAAAGACTGAATTTGAATATACTAAAAAAATTACATGGTATTAATAGATTAATTGGGAGGGATGTATCATTTTGTAATACTTACAAATTTGTTACATGTTCCAGGCTAAGAGCATGGTATGTTATTCTTTCACGTATATGTTATATATTGCTGTGGGGCCAAGTTCATCCTCAGTCTTTTTTTTCTTTTTTTCCCAAAAATGTTATGGCTTTTCCTTGATATTTACTCTTCCAGAAGAATTTTATTTTATATTTTATTTTATATTTATTTTCTATTTGAGAGAGAGAGAGAATATGAGTGAGGGAGAGGGGCAAAGTGAGGGAGAGGGGCTCCATGTGGATGGAGCCTGCTATGAGGTTCTGTCCCACAACCCTGGCATAGCTACTGGAGCCAAAGCAAAGAGTTGAATGCTCTACTGACTGAGCCAGCCAGGCGACCCCAGAAGAATTTGATAATTGTTTTTGTCAAATTCCAGAAAATAAAAACTACAGCAGCAAAAACTTTTATTTTCCTGAGTAAGATTTATGTTTTTCTTAAATACGTTTTGTTTTTCTTATTTAAATTTCTGATAAGGGGAAGTGGCATTACTATAGTCTATATTAGCAATACTTAAAATATTTACATATAAAAAACAATACATGTATTGAATTCTTGTTTCATTATGTTCTGTGTCATAGCTCCTTATGGTTAACTTTGCACGTAGTGGACACTTAATATATGCTGGTAGAATTTCAGTCTTAGGGAGAATATGTTGAGATTGGATATTATCCAATGGAAATCCATTATTCAATAAACCTATATTATTTTACTAAATTGAGAAAGCCTAAGAATCTCCCTTCTGAATGTAAACTAGAAATTAGTATTTAACCCAACCTCCACAGACACCAGATTTCTTAAAAATCCAGAATTCTTTCTGGAAAAAGAGATGTTGGCAGAGGTGCATAGATTAGGTTTTCCTCCAGTTGCACCCATGAAGAGCAGAGCCCCACGGTAACTTGGCTACTCATGGAGGCCTTGTTTGGCATGTAGGCTGATAGAAACCTTTCTGTTTTAAAACCTGTAGATGTCAGTTAGAACGGATGTAGAGAAGAAAAGAGCGAAGATTTTTTTTATTTAAAAGTAACTAAAATATAGTTGTCTCTAGTTTCCAGAAAATGTTTATTATTTATTTATTTTTAAATGTTTATTTATTTATTTTGAGAGAGAGTTGGGGAGGGGCACAGAGAGAGAGAGAGAGAGAGAGAGAGAGGATCCCAAGCAGGCTCTATGCTGTCAGCACAGAGCTCGATGCGGGACTTGATCTTATGAACTATGAGATCGTGACCTGAGCTGAAATCAAGAGTCAAATTGTTAACAGACTGAGCCAACCCGGCACCCCCAGAAAAGATGTTAATCAAATGAAAATGAAATTTATAAAAGCTTTAAGAAAATGTTATAATTTTACACTTTGCCATCAGTTTTAGAAACATGTTTATGCATCCAAATTTACAAGAATATGTGAAGGAAAAGAGGCTCTTTTCTCTGAAGTCATGAGCCAGTATTAAAGACAGTGCCTGGGTAAACTCTAGGTATTTTAATAAATGTGAATTTTCAGGTTATAAATATATCTAATTTTAAATCTTATGTATACATTCCCTGATGAGTGAATATTTGTGTATTTTCGTAAATTATTTTATACTGAGTGATCCTAATACAGAGTTTCGAAACCTCAGTCTGTCTACGAACAGTGCCATTTTTTGTTTATTTATAGTACCTTTTAGGTACCTTCATGAATAATAAGTATAAATCAACATTTTGAGATAAGGCATATGTTAACTTTCCTCTCTTGTTCTGTGTGATCTTCGAATTTATTTAATTCAGGCATTATTATATTATACTTTTATCAGGAAGTTGAGAACATTGAAAACACTAGTCTAAAAGAACTTCTTTTTATTTTTACTTTAGGAATAGATCTTATTGACAACAAACTATGTTTTTAGTCTAGCAGCTGTGGAACCATCCATGGTGCTCCTGGAAAATGTAAAGAGGCATCTGCGGCGTCCTGTCTGGATTAATGCTGATATTCTTCCTGGTCCAAATGGAAATAGCAGAGTAGTGGATGCAAAACCTTTTATAGACACAGTGACATCCTTCTTTCCAGATGTGACATTTTCCCTGGGTTGGACAACAGGGTGGCATCCTGAGAAAGTCAATGAAGGTAATAATTTTTTAAATGTATTTCTTATTGATCAAATTAAAATCTATTTGAAATTTAAAAATAACACTTCTGAATACAAAACCAAAAACATATTCCACAATCTAAGAGCCTAATGGAGAGAAAGGTCTGGTCCCAAAGAAGAGTCTGTATAACTCTTCTTTCTTTTATTTCAGATAGATACTGCATTCATTGGTGATATTCTGTTACCAAGCTTGATAGGAAATATTTATTTGCAAGGTCTAGATTAACCAAAGCTGCCTCTTCACAAACTTTAAACACATCCTGAGTTGTCCCTTTGAACTTGGAAAACATAATATACACTTTACCTTGGAGCTTCCTATGTCAGATGAAAGATAAGGAAGTAGTAACAAAAACTTCTCCAGTGATGTGAGGCCAGAAGGAAGGGGAGTGTGGTGGAGGAGCACGAGTTCTGTTCCATAGACCTTGGGAGGCCCCCAAAAGTAGGTTGCTAGAACTTTGGTGCCCTCATGCTCTCTTTGGTTGGACAGGGGAGTGGGGAGGCCACGAGACTCTCCTCTAGGCTGGATTCTTCTTTCCTTTCACCTTTTCCCTTCAGGATGGACATGATCTTCAGATTATTTTTCCTGGTTGAAACTCACTATGCTATTTGGGTTCATCTTTCTATTTCTTCGTACATACCTAGGTAGTGATTTCCAGGGAAACAGTTCTCATGAACCATGAGATCAGGACCTGAGAGGAGAGCAAGAGTTGGACGCTCTAGCAGCTGAGCCACCCAGACGCCCGAGATGCTAGTCTTGATCCTGTGTTTGGGGCAGATGTTAACTTTTTAGCCCAACATAAGATTAGGGTAACTCCTATCCAGTGAGTAGTGACATTTAGGTTCCAACCCCCTGGGCCAACAGCAGATAAGATTAAGAGAAAAAATAATATGCTTTAACTTAATTCTAATTCTTTAATCATTTTAATTTTTATTAATTTCATTAAAGAATATTGCTTATAATTCAAAGTGTTTAAATAAGCTAAACTATAAAAAATTTAGTTACTTTCTTACTGATTCCAAACTCCTTTTATCACTCTTCAGTATAATTCTGGCTTAACCTCATGCTTGAACTGAATTATACCATATCTGGATTTTAAAGTCATTTTGGTGTTGAATATTTCCAGGCTGCTTTTCTTCCACTGGCCTCACTTTATGCTCCCTTACTTGTTATTTCACAGATTTAGAAATGAGAGTTCATAAGTTTATTGTCATGTATTTATAGCTTTTGTTAGCCGTCCCTTTTTCTAATTAAAAAGATACAGGGGCACCTGGGTGGTGCAGTCAGTTAAGTGTCCGACTCTTGATCTCAGCTCAGGTCATGATCTCACAGTTCGTGAATTCGAGCCCCACATCGGACTCTATGCTGATGGTCCAGAGCCTGCCTCGGATTCTCTCTTTCTCTCTGTCCCTTCCCCACTTATGCTCTTTCTCTCTCTCTCAAAATAAGTAAATAAACAAAAAAAATTTAAATGATACAGTTTTTCATATTTTCCAGGAAAGCAGAACTTTGCCCTTCTTTCATGAGGAGTTTAGCTGCTGAACTAACACATTTACTTAGACTTTCTGTAAAATGTTCCTTTATTGGCCAATACTTTTTACAGCATGCTTTTGATAGAGTTTAGTGTTAAAAATAGAAAAATTTTTCCCAAAGCTTTTATAAACATGTTTTTCACAATGTCTTAACATGATTTAAAATGCATATATAAAAGTCGTTTTTATCATTATTTCTACTTTAGGTAAAATGTATAAATAATTTGGACTAGCCAAAAAAACAACCATGAAGATAATTATTACTTAATTTTTTTAAAGATTTTATTTATTTATTTATTTTGAGAGAGAGAGAGCATGCAAGTGGGGAAGGGGCAGAGAGAGAGGGAGAGAGAGAATCCCAAGCAGACTCCACACCACCAGTGCAGAGCCCAGTGCAGGGTTTGAACCCATGAACTGGGGCATCGTGACCTGAGCTGAAGTCAGACTTTTAGCCAACTGATCATCTAGGTGCTCGGTAATTATCAATTAAACATCTAGTACATAGCAGCCATTTTTTCTCTTGGAAAAGAATACTTAATTACACAATGGAAAATGTAACTTTATAGAGATTATTAATGAGCAGATATACTTAAGGGAAGAGCTTTTAGAATATTTAAGATACAGTGTCAAAATTTGCTTTTTATGTGCTTGAGAGATTAGTAAAACGTTTTTTTTTTAATTTTCTTTTTTTTTTTTTAATGTTTATTCATTTTTGAGAGACACAGAGACAAAGTATGAGCAGGGGAAGGGCAGAGAGAGAGGGAGACACAGAATCTGAAGCAGGCTCCAGGCTCTGAGCCGTCAGCACAGAGCCCGACGTGGGGCTCGAACTCAAGAAACGTGAGATCATGACCTGAGCCGAAGTCGGGTGCTTAACCAACTGAGCCATCCAGGTGCCCCAAACCTTTTTTTTTTTTAATGTTTATTTTTTTTGTTTTTGAGAGAGAGAGACAGAGTGTGAGCAGGGCAGGGGCAGAGAGAGAGGGAGACACAGAATCCAAAGCAGGCTCCAGGCTCTGAGCTGTTAGCACAGCTGTTAGCAGGGCTTGAACTCATGATCCATGAGATCATGACCTGTGCCGAAGTTGGGTGCTTAACCGACTGAGCCACTCAGGTGCCCTCTGAAACCTTTTTTTTTTTTTTTTTTTAATTTTGTAATAGTTTATTTTCAAATTGGTTTACATGAAACCTTTTTAATATTGTAATATTTTGTTAAATTTACTGTTGGTCACTTGTGGCATGATTTCAGAATTAATTTTTTGTCTACATTTTCCACTCAAAATATTTTCACGTATTACGTGGTATTTTAAGTCACTCTGTATCCAAATGAAAATTTTTATAAATTACCTATGAATTTACCTATTTATAAGTAATTAACTTAGTTTCTTATTTTTTTATAAGTTTTATGTATTTATTTATTTTGAGAGAGACAGAGACAGAGTGAGTGGGGGAGGGGCAAAGGGAGAAGGAAACAGAATCCCAAGCAGGCGGCTTATTGTCTGTGGTGAGCTGGATGCAGGGCTCGAACTCATGAAACCAGGAGATCATGACTTGAGCCAAAGCCAAGACACTTAACCAGGCTCCCCTAGTTTCTTATTTAATTGACTTTCAGTATTCCAGTTAGAAAGATGGAATTTCTTTCTTTCATTTCAGGCTACAGTTGGACAATGGTGAAAGAAATGGAATATATATGCAAGGACCTAAATCTGCCTGTAACATTTCCTGTCAGAGCAGCATTAGTCAGGCAGTCTTGTTCTCAGTTACTGTGGCTGTTAAAGAAATCAAACAGGTATGTATAAGTTGAACAATTTAGGATGTGCATGTGAGTACATGCGTAAGAGAGACAGAGGACGAAAACTGATTATGTTAAGACAGTGTGTGTGAGAAAAAGATCGAGAGAGAGAGAATGAGTCCGATTGTGAAGCAAACAGAATCCCTCACTAGAATGAAGCTCTCAGGTAACCTTAACTTACATAACATCATGTCTTTCACCTCTGTTCCTCACAAAAGTTTTTGAACACAGTAGGTGCCCAGTAAATGTCCTTTTTTATGATGTTATACATTCTCAAAAAGTTATAAGAGGATAAAATAGTTTTTCTTTGAATTCCACCCTAATTTCAGAAGTATTTTCTGTGTAAGAATTTTATCATTTTAATGTGAAATAAAAATTAGTTGGACTAATTAAGTATTAGTTATTATTAAAGTATTTTATAAAGTATTAAACTATTAAATATTAAAGTATTTTATAAAGATACAGATATTGAAACAATTTCAATACTGTCTTTTTAATATACTAGTCAGTAGAACAGCAGGGAAAATCCAGCAATAAACCCAAATCTATCATGGAACTTAGTTTAGGAAAAGCTAGCATTTCAAATCATTGGTGTAAAAGTTTAGTGTAGTGTTGGGAAAATAGGCCGACTCTGCAGAAAAGACAAAACTGGCACTGCTCCTTAATCTTTCTTCCAAAATAAATTTCAGATGAATTAAAGACTTGAAAATCAAACATTAAATACATAAAGAAAAGGCCTGATGATGTTTTATATAGTTTCAGAAAGGAGACCTTTTTTTAGTAAGGCGCGAAATCTAGAAGCTATTGTTGTTTTTAAATTTTTTTTTAATGTCTTATTTATTTTTGAGAGCAGGAGAGACAAAGCATGAACAGGGAAGGGGCAGAGAGAGAGAGAGAGAAACAGAATCCGAAGCAGGCTCCAGGCTCTGAGCTGTCAGCACAGAGTCCGATGCAGGGCTTGAACTCATGAACTGTGAGATCATGACCTGAGCTGAAGCCCGACACCTAACCGACTGAGCCACCAGGCACCCCTAGAAGCTATTGTTGACAGAAAGTTACCAGAGAGAGAACTCTAATATATGTGTATTTAAAAAAAAATAGAATTTTATTTGAGCCCAAATTAGGACAGCTGCCTGGAAACACAATATTCACAGGGAAGAAAGTGGTCCAGAGAATGAACGTGTTGACAGGGTTGTATACTTTTTTACGTCTCGTTAAAGCTCAAAAGATTATAGATTGGTGTATAGGCAGGAATCATGAGTTTTAACATCAGTGAATGCAGGGAGTAGAAGCATTGATCAGTATCTCAAAGACAGGATGGCTTTCCTTTAGGCTGCTCATTTATAAAGCAGATGTATAATGCATGCATGGCAGGCCATAAATCAGGCTTTTGGTTTGAACAAAGCTTATGTACAGTCATGCTGTCTTAGAAGTAAATCTAAAATGGTTGCCCTTTAGAGGCCTTTAGAGAGTTTTTCCTTTCATAACTATAAAAGGAGAATTTGATATATTTGAATACACAAAAACGGAAAGATTCTGGTAAAACTATCCTTAATGCATATGTTAGACAGATGTAAAGAATTCTAATATTTTCCCAACTCACCCAGAAAAAAATTCAGTTTGGTAATTTACTATATTAGAGTAAGGAAATCAGATACTCATACATTAAAGAAGTATTCACATTCCCTGGATATTGAATTTTTACTAAATACCTTTTTAGTTTCTGTGAAAATAATCTTGTTTTTCTCCCAATATCTATTAATGAAATAAATTATGGTAGTATTTCATAATATTGAATCATCTTCACATTTCCAGAATAAACCCCTTGATCATGATATATCATTCTTTTAATATGCTGCTCAATTTTATTGATAAATTTTAGTTAGGATTTTTGCATTCGAAAGTGATACTGGTCTGTAGCTTTTTTTCCTTCTCAGTTTTAGGTATAAATGTCACATACATTTCAATAAAAAAGCTAGGGACCATTCCTTTTTATGTGTCCTGGGATATTAAAAAAACAACAACAACAACATTGAGGGGCCCCTGGGTGGTTCAGTCAATTAAGGGGCCAACACTTGATCTCAGCTCAGGTCATGATCTCATGGTTCCTGAGGTCCAGCCCTGAGTCAGGCTCTGTGCTGACAGTGCAGAGCCTGCTTGGGATTGTTTCTCCCTCTCTTTTCCCCTCCTCTCCTTCCTCTGTCTCTCAAAATAAATAAAAAACTTAAAAGAAAACAAAACATTGAAATGGCCTGAACTGATCTGGTAAGCCATCTAACCTAGTGCTTTGAGGAAAGATGAAATTGTACAATCTTTTTATTATATGGTAAATGGTCTATTTTGATTTTCTATCTTCTGGGGAGCCAATTTTTGATATACTGTATTTTTCTAGACAATTACTAATTTCACCCAGGTTTTGAAGTTTATTTATTTACAGATGGTTAAAAGGGCTTCTCATTCTTTTAATTTCTTCTGTCAGAGAGGAAGTATTTCTCTTTCCTTTAAGGTCCTTCTAGCAGGACTAAATAAATTGATGTGACACAGATTAACCGGAAAAAATCAAATTTAATCGCATACTTATGGGGAATCTGCACAGACGTGGAATTTCCAGTCTGTGAGGCAACAGAAGGCTTATAGGAGCTGAGGTGGAGAGTAGGTATCTGAGGATGCAAGGGGAGAAAGACCATTAGCAGGAAGGTAGATGTTTGGAAAATAAATGTTGTCCTATTATGTACATAAGTTTCTTAGGTTAAGAACAGTCTCTGTTAATAGCTCTCTTCCTGGTATAAGCAGGCTATTGAGGGGAGGTAAAGAGATTTTTCTGTATCTGCTGGGACTTTATTTTTAACTCAAAATAATGTTCGTGCCAAAATGGTCTCTCTTAGGATGACCTGCTCTTGGCCTCTACATTTCTGTCTTTATTTCCTAATTTTATTTATTTGAGCTTTACCTCTTATTTCTTAATTAAACTAAATAATAGCTTTATCTCTTTTTTAAAAGATCTACCTCTTAGATTTATTTATTCATGTTTTCGATTAACAATTCACTAATTTCTGTCCTTTATCTTTTAAAATTATGTGGGATGCCTGGGTATCTTACTCAGTTAAGCATTCTGGACTCTTGGTTTCAGCTCAGGTCATGATCTGAGTTCATGATTCATGGGTTCGAGCCCTGATGTTAGTGCATCAGGCTCTGCACTAACAGTACGTCTGGGATCCTCCCTCTGTCTGTATCTCTAAATAAATAAATAAATACTTTAAAATTATGATTTATATAGCTTCTTGAAATTTCTTGAAATTATAAGAAATTCTTGTAATTTCTTGATACTTTACTTGTTTTTTAAAAATTTTTTTAATGTTTATTCATTTTTAGAGTGACAGAGCATGAGTGGGGGAGGGGCAAAGAGAGAGGGACACAGAATCTGAAGCAAGCTCCAGGCTCTGAGCTGTTAGCCTAGAGCCTGATGTGGGGCTCAAACCCATGAACTGCGAGATCATGACCTGAGCAGAAGTTGGACACTTAACTGACTGATCCACCCAGGTGCCCCTACTTTGTTTTTTTTTTTAAGTTTGTATTTATTTATCTTGAGAGGGAGAGAGAGACAGAGAGAGAGAAAGGCAGAGAGAGATGAGGGAAAGAGAGAGAATCCCAAGCAGGCTCTGCACTATCAGCACAAAGTCTGATGCGGGGCTCAAACTCATGAACTGTGATATCATGACCTGATACAAATCAGACGCTTAACCGACTGAGCCACCCAGGCATCCCATTTGTATTTTTTTTAAGTTTATTTAATTATTTTGAATTGAGAGGGTGGGGGAGGAGCAGAGAGAGGGAGAGAGAGAGAATCCCAAGTAGGCTCCATGCCAATAACATAACTGATAGTTATCCCCCTGATAACTCAGGGCTTAATCTCACAAACCATCAGATCATGACCTGAGCCAAAATCAAGGGCCAGATACTTAACTGACTGAGTCACCCAGGCAGCCCTTATTTATTTTCATTTTTATATTTATTAACATATTTATATTTATTCATATAAGTATTGAAGACTATTCTTTTTTCTGTGCCCACTGCCTTAGCAGTATCCCATTGTTGCTTATGTGTAGGTTTTCATTATTGTCACTTTATAAGTATTATACAGTTGTGAGTTTTTCTTAAAAGTTGTTTTAAGAGAAATTTTTTAGGGATCTCAGTAGTAGAATTATTTTTTTATCTGGAGTTTGTTAATAGTCTCTAAGTTTATTGTATTGTAATCAGATAACATCTATATTTTACTTTGTAGGTTTTATTAAGGGCCTAATATGTAGATATTTGCATGAGTTCACATGTTGTGTGAAGATGTAGTTTGGCTGTTTTAATAGAAACCTAAATTAACAATAGCTCAAACAAGTCTCTTTCTCTCTACATAGTTGGAAAAGCATAAATAATTCAGGACTGATGTGGTGCCTCCACGGGTCAAGGGCCCAGAACCCTTCTACCTTGGTTCTCTGCTTTCCTTAGGATACTGACCTCATCTATATGGTCAGATTGATTACTGCCATGTTTGAGTTTCAGTAAGGAGGGAAAAGAGAAGGTCAGGGCACAATTTCTTTCTTCAAGGGCATGACTTAGAAAGTTTCACACCTCTCCTCTTAGACCTCATTTGCTGTAACTTACTCATCTGCCTATACCTAGATGCAGGTGAAGCTGGGAAATGTAGCTGTTATTCTGTACAATCTTGTACCTGTTTAGAATTGAAGGATTTGTTGTGTAAGAAAGGAGAATGAGTATTGGAATAAAACTACTAGTTTATGTGACACATTAATGTACATTATTAGTTACGTAATTTAACTCTTCTATGCCTTAATGTTTGTTTTCTTAAAAAAACTACGGGGCGCCTGGGTGGCTTAGTTGGTTAAGTGTCTGACTTCGGCTCAAGTCGTGATCTCACTGTTCCCCAGTTCGAGCCCCGCATCGGGCTCTGTGCTGACAGCTCGGAGCCTGAAGCCTGTTTCAGATTCTGTGTCTCCTCTCTGTCTATGCCCCTCCCCTGCTCATGCTCTGTCTGTCTGTCTGTCTCTCTCTCTCTCAAAAATAAATAAACATTAAAAAATTTTTAAAAAATTACTTTTAATTTAATTTGCTATGTAACTAATATATTCACCTCATTTAATAACCAAAGAATGGAGAGTTATACTGTGAAAACCCTTCTCTCCCGTCTACCCAGTCCTGCCCAATTTCAGTAACCACAGTTACATAACCATAGTTAGTGGTTTCTTTATTCAGGTAAGAGTAAATACAAATATAGATTCTTATTTTCTCCTCCTTTTAAATTTTTAAAAAATGTTTATTTATTCTTTGAGAGAAACAGAGCATGAGCAGCAGAGGGGCAGAGAGAGGGAGACATAGAATCTGAAGCAGACTCTAGGTTCTGAGCTGTCAGCGCAGAACGCGACACGGGGATCAAACTCAGGAACCGCAAGATCATGACCTGAGCCAAAATCAGATGCTTAACTGACTGAGCCACCCAGGCGCCCCTCCCTTCCTTTTTAAAGCACAGGTCGCATATACCTTGCTTCTGTTCTGTTCTGTGCTTTTTTTTTTTTCTTTTACTTAGCAGTACATCTTGGGACTCTATCCAAGGAAAACTTCCTTTCTAGGTGCATTGTATGTATGTATGTACTATAATATATTTAATGTGCTTCCTATTGGTAAACATAAAGGATATATCTTATCTTTGATATTACAAACACCACTATAATAAATAATCTTATAAGTATGCCATTCTGGAAATATGTGCAAATATGTCCTCTTTCATTTTTTGGCCACTTACTCTCTTATGGACTAAGAAAGCTAAAGTCTCCAACTATTAAAATACTCTACCTTCATAGTTTTGGATTTTTAAAATGTTCTTGGGGGCACCCTCATGGCTCAGTGGTTGAGTGTCCAGTTTTGGCTCAGGTCATGATCTCGCAGTTCATGAATTCGAGCCCTGCATCAGACTCTGTGCTGACAGCTTGGAGCCTGGAGCCAGCTTCGGATTCTGTCTCCCTCTTTCTCTGCCCCTTCCCAACTCGTGTTCTGTTTCTCTCTCTCTCTGTCTCAAAAATAAACATTAAAAAAATTAAAATGTTCATGATATATTATTTGGTACATATTCATATCTCTTTTATCTTAATGAAGAATTAATTAAAGTTTATAATTACAAGGTCTTCTTGGTCTGTTGAATGATATTTTACCTAAATTCACATTGTCATTGTCCTGAATACTTTGCCTTAAATTTTTTTTTGAAAAATAAATTTATAGTTTTATTTTCATTTATTTTTTTGAAGAGCGATTTATTGTCATTAAAAAATAGTTTTTAGGGACGCCTGGGTGGCTCAGTCGGTTGAGCCTCCGACTTCGGCTCAGGTCATGATCTCGTGGTCTGTGAGTTCGAGCCCCTGCGTCGGGCTCTGTGCTGACAGCTCGGAGCCTGGAGCCTGCTTCGGATTCTGTGTCTCCCTCTCTCTCTGCCCCTCCCCCACTCATGCTCTGTCTCTCTCTGTCTTAAAAATAAATAAACATTAAAAAAAATAAAAAAAAATAGTTTTTAGAAAAATAGAAAAGTTGCAAAAAGCTTACTACATCTGTTACCCAGATTCCTTAATTGTTAACTTTTTCCTGCATTTATGTATTATTTCTCTGTTTTTTTTCTATTTATATTTTTTTCTGGCATGATGCCTTGTGATCCTTAAGTACTCCAGTGTGTACTTCCTCAAGCAAAGGCGCTCTTCTATATTATTACTACCTACCAGCCTACCAGTCAGAAAACCAGCATTAATACAACACTACCACGCAGACCCATTCAGATTTTACCAACCCTTCAAAAAATCCTTCCTTTTCCCTTGGGGTCCAAGAAACTTTCTGAGAATATGTATTATATTTAGTTGTCAGGTCTCATCAGTCCCCTTCAGTCTGGAATAGTTCCTCAGTCTTTCCCAATGTCATATACTTGACACTCTTAAAAAATGACAGGGCTTTTATTATGAAAGATGTTCTCATCTTGAGTTAGTTCGATATTTTCCTCATTTTTCTCATGCTTCTGTTCTTAGGAGACATAGGTACTTTCCCTGTCCTAACTCACAAATTGGCCGCTTCTTCAAAGATGCCTGCTTGATTATAGTGGTGGGTGGTATTAGAAAGTGAAATCAGGGAGTTTAGTATGATCATTGCTACTAGAGTGTCCTTGCTTCTAGGACATCTGAGTGGACAGAGCTAGTAAATACTTGTCTGTGTATATGGGTGATTACAATCTGTATGTGTACAAACACACACCATGCATACATATACACACACACACCAATATGTATACTTAAAACCATTTCTTTTTTTTTTAAGTTTATTTATTTAATTTGAGAGGGGCTGGGGATTGAGAGAGAGAGAGAGAAAGAGAGAGAACCCCAAGCAGGGTCCTCATGCTGTCAGTTCAGAGCCCAGTGTGGGTCTCAATCCCATGAACTGTGAGATCATGACCTGAGCCAAAATTAAGAGTCAGACATTTAACCAACTGAGCCACCCAGGCACCCCTACATCTATAGCTATTTCTATATGTGTTTATATACATACATAAAACCCATGAGTTCATACTGAAATTCCAGTTTCAACCCAACCCCTTGGGGTTCTTTCTAGCAGTCTGTTCTTTGTTATAAATTTCATATCAGATACTTAGGTACCTGACTCCCATTAATTTAATCTAACAGCCTTTTAAAAGAAGAGTTTAATTTATTTACATTATTTATCAAAAGACAGAAATGTTGGTCTTGTTTGGTCTTGTTTCTGTCATATTTTTTGAACTCGTGTACTTCTTACTTTGTATAGCATTGAAAACATTTCTTTCTTTCTTTTTGAGAGAGAGAGAGAGAATGGGGGAGAAGCAGAGAGAGAAGGAGAGAGAGAATCTTAACTCAGGACTTAATCTCACGACCATGAGATCATGATCCTGACATCGTGACCTGAACCGAAGTCAAGAGTCAGACACTGAACTGAGCTACCCAGGTGCCCCTGAAAATATTTCACTGTGGCTGTTTTCTTTGTTTTGCATTTTAATTTTAATAATTTGAGAGGTTCATTTTTCCCTATTGATTATTCATTACTGTAACTTTAATCAAGTATGCTTAATCTGCTTCTTTAAAGGTACCTGTTAACTTCTTCCTGTGAGCAATAATGAAATTAGTGCATTTCTTCACCCCTTTCACATAATTTTGACTGAACCCTCTTTTATTATCCTACTTTGAACTTTATAGTCAATGATAAATTGGCTGACTATAAAATTCTTGGCACACAGTGCCTTTCCTTGAGGATTTTGGAAACATCGCTCCTCTGGTTTCTACTGAGTGTTGGTGTGGAAGAGTGTGAAGGCAGTCTGATTTTATTTGCTCTTTTAAGTGTCTTGATTTGGCAGGAGTTTTTGGGGGACAACTGAATGTAGAAAGGATTGTTTTCAGTATGTAGATTCAGATGTGTTTTCTGGAATATTTCTGTGAATTATATTTTGAAATACTTGTTCTATTTTATTTGTAAACTATGTTTTCTCTTTCAGGGATTCCAGCTATGAATATTTAGATCTCTGTTACCGATCTTTGGCAACTATTATTTTCTCTTTAGTCTTTCTTTCCTTTTTATTTATTTGGATTTTATTTTTCTTGATTTTGTAATGTCTTCTATATCCCTTATAATATTTTCATCAATGTCTCATTTCCCTTGTGTATCTTCAGATTTCACTTTATTTGTATAATAGTATTAATTTTTTATTTCTTTCCTAAAATCTGCCAATTAATGTTTCATTATCTCTTTGGTACCATCTTGCTACCCCTTCCATGAGCTCATATCTCTGCTTTGCGCTTTCTTCAAAGAAGCAATTGCATCATTTAAAAAATGTTTGTTATGGCTTTCATCTGCCTTTGTGGCATTCTTTAAATTTTACATGTATTTCAGTGGATAGTTTTTAATTTTTTTAAGTTTATTTATTTTGAGAGAGAGCATGCGTGTGAATGGGGGAGGGGCAGAGAGAGAGGGAGAGAGAGAATCCCAAGCAGGCTCTGCGCTGTCAGTGCTGAGCCCAACACGGGGCTCTAGCCGATGAACTGAACTCAAATCAAGAGTCAGATGTTTAACCGACTGAGCCACCCAGGTGCCCGATATCTGGTAGTTTTTTAAAAGATGATGTTTTTATAAGAGACTCTCAAAGACTAAGAACAAACTGAGGGTGAGGGGGGTGAGGGAGGGGGCAGAGGGGGTGACGGGCATTAAAGAGGGCACATGTTGGGATGAACACTGGGTGTTATATGTAAACCAATTTGAAAATAAACTATTATAAAACAGTAAAACAATAAAAATTAAAAAAATAAAGATGATGTTTTTATTTCTCCACCTGCCATTTATATATCCTTATTATTTTCTTATACTCGTACCTCTGCCTATTTTATTTTGATTACCACACTTTGTTTTTTTTTTTACTTTTTAAAGTTTATTAATTTATTTTGGGAGAAAGGGGGCAGAGAGAGAAGGAGAAAGAGAGAGAATCCCAAGTAGGCTCCATACTGTCAGTGCAGAGCCCAATGTGGGGCTTGAACCCAAGACCTGTGAGATCATGACCTCACCTGAAGGTGAATGCTTAACTGACTGAGCCACCCAGGTGCCCCAATTACTGGACTTTAGAGAAAGTCAATTTTTTTTTCTGGACAAGCTACTTGCCCAAAGTGCATATTGCAGAGGGATCAAAACTATACTTCTTATGACCTAGAGAGTTTTACGTGTGAGTTTGTTTAGTCTTTGACTTTTCCCCATCAATAGAGTTAGGCAGTTGTGGTATCTCTAAGTAGAATCTTTTATCTGTTGCTTACATTTAAAATTTTGAGTTTTCACAGGAATAAATAGTCTGATATACACAACTGTGGGTTTTCTCTGTTAACTCTTTCCTTGTTTCTGTAACTTCTTGGGACCAAATGTAATCTAAGAAAGCCTCCATTTGTAGCTCCGGGATACCATTCCCACTGTTGCAAAGTGTTTAGGTAGAGTCAGCCTCTCATCTAGAAGTGTCTTTGGTAGGCTTTGTCTGTAATCTACCAACATGGGCAATTTCTCTTCACTTCCTCACATACTCATCTGACTTTAATGCCTGTTGCTGTTGGAAACTTTTCACCTGTTTTGTAATTTGTAGTTTCAGCTCTTTCTTAGTTTCATTGAAGACGGGGTTTCTATTTTCATTCTTTTGTTCTTTTTGCTGCCTGTGGGTAATTTCTGGGAGCAAAAGGACGCAGTGCTGACTTTAGGCTGCTATGTTCAAATAGGAAGTTCCTACCTCCTATTTCTTTCATTACTATTACCTCCGTTTTCTTACCTTCTCCCTATGAAGTTATTTACTGTCCTGAAATTTCTCATTTGAATGTTGAACTCTGTTCAAGTCAAATTCTTCTTCTTTTTTTTTTAAGATTACTTTCTTTAGGGGCACCTGGGTGGCTCAGTCTGCTAAGTGTCTGACTTTGGCTCAGGTCATGATCTCATGGTTTGTGAGTTTGAGCCTCGCCTCGGGCTCTGTGCTGACAGCTCAGACCTTGCAGCCTTCTTTCGGTTCTATTTCTCATTCACTCTCTGCGCCTCCCCAACTTGTGCTCTGTCTCTCTCTGTCTCTCAAAAATAAATAAATGTAAAAAAAAATTTTTTTTTAAAGATTATTTTGAGAGATAGAGAGAGAGTGAGCAGGAGAGGGTCAGAGATAGAGGGAGAGAGAGAATCCCAAGCAGTCTCCATGCCGTTAGCACAGAGCCTGACACAGGGCAAGACCTCACAAACTATGAGGTCATGACCTGAGCTAATATCAAGAGTCAGGCACTCAACCATATTCAAGTCAAATTCTTAAACTCTCCAACACTTAAGTACTCCTAGTCACCCCTTTCAGTGTGAAACTCCCTTGTGTTTGGCTCCATGGCATTGCATCAAGTGGGTTTATCTATTTCTCTGTCTAGTTCTCTTTTTTGTTTTGTTTATTTTTGTTGAATTGTTTTCCCCTCTACCTAATTTTGGAATTTTCTTAACAGCATTTCTTTTTTTTTTTTTGAAAGTCAGAGAGATACAGAGTGTGAGCTGGGGAGGGGCAGAGAGAGAGGGATACACAGAATCCAAAGTAGGCTCCAGGGGAGCCTGATGCGGGGCTTAAACCCACAAATGCAAGATTGTGACCTGAGCCGAAGCTGGATGCTCAACTGACCAAGCCATCCAGGTGTCCCTCTTAACATTTCTTTCAGAGTCTTTTTTAAATTGAAAGGTAAAATAGCAAAGCTTTAATGGAATATATCACTAGACAATATCTTCATAACATTGGGGATGGGAAGGAACTCATTTTTTTTGGTTTAATTTACATCCAAGTTAGTTAGCATATAGTGCAACAATGATTTCAGGAGTAGATTCCTTAATGCCCCTTACCCATTTAGCCCATCCCCCCTCCCACAACTCCTCCAGCAACCCTCTGTTCTCCATAGTTAAGAGTCTCTTATGCTTTATCCCCCTCCCTGTTTTTATATTATTTTTACTTCCCTTCCCTTATGTTCATCTTTTCTGTCTCTTAAAGTCCTCATATCAGTGAAGTCATATGATATTTTTCTTTCTCTGACTGACTAATTTCGCTTAGCATGATACCCTCTAGTTTTATCCACATAGTTGCGAATGGCAAGATTTCATTCTTTTTGATTGCTGAGTAATAGTCCATTGTATATATATACCACATCTTCTTCATCCATTCATCCATGGATGGACATTTGGGCTCTTTCTATACTTTGGCTGTTGTTGATAGTGCTGCTATAAACATTGAGGTGCCTGTTGCCCCTTCGAAACAGCATACCTGTATCCCTTGGATAAATAAAGTAGTGCAATTGTTGCGTTGTAGGGTAGTTTTAGTTCTATTATTAATTTTTTGAGGAACCGCCATACTGTTTTCCAGAGTGGCCTGCACCAGTATGCATTCCACCAGCAGTGCAAAAGAGATCCTCTTTCTCCACATCCTTGCCAACATCTGTTGTTGCCTGAGTTGTTAATGTTAGTCATTCTGACAGGTATGAGGTGGTATCTCATGGTGGTTTTGATTTCTATTTGCCTGATGATGAGTGATGTTGAGTATTTTTTCATCTGTTGGTTGGCCATCTGAATGTCTTCTTTGGAGAAATGTCTATTCATGTCTTTTGCCCATTTCTTTACTGGATTATTTGTTTTTTGGGGGTTGAATTTGATAAGTGCTTTATAGATTTTGGATACTAACCCTTTATCTGATATGTTGTTTGCAAATATCTTCTCCCATTCAATCGGTTGCCTTTTAGTTTTTCTGATCGTTTCCTTCGCTGTGCAGAAACTTTTTATCTTGATGAGGTCCCACTAGTTCATTTTGCTTTTGTTTCTCATGCTTCTGGAGATGTGTTGAGTAAGAAGTTGCTGCAGCCATGGTCAAAGAGGTTTTTGCCTGCTTTCTCCTCGAGGATTTTGATGGCTTCCTATCTTACATTTAGGTCTTTCATCCATTTTGAGTTTATTTTTGTGTATGGTGTAAGAAAGTGGTCCAGGTTAGGTTCATTTTTCTGCATGTCACTGTCCATTTTCCCCAGCACCACTTGCTAAAGAGACTGTCTTTCTTCCATTGGATATTCTTTCCTGCTTTATCCAAGATTAGTTGGTCATGCGTTTGTGGGTCCATTTCTGGGTTCTCTCTTTGGTTCCATTGATCTGAGTGTCTGTTTTTGCGCCAGTACCATACTGTCTTGATGACTACAGCTTTGTAATACAGCCTGAAGTCTGGGGAAGGAATTCTTAGGATATAAAAATACTAGCCATAAAGGATATGTTGGAGTACTTTCAATACATTAAAATTCAGAAATTCTTTCCCTCAAAAGATACCATAAAGAGCATGAACAGGTTAGGCACAGAGTTTGGGGAATGTTTTTGTATCTCAAAAGAGCTCTAATACAGAATATACAAAGAAGTATATATTCTATTATTTGTATGTCACAATTTATTTGTTTTATTATTGAATGACATTTAGTTGTTTCATGGTTTTGACTGTTACAGGGATTGCTGCTGTGAACATTTACAGACACATACACAAACATATACACACGCACACGTACCCTGGTGCACATATACCTACATTTATTTATTTATTTATTTTTTATTTTATAATAGTTTATTTTCAAATTGGTTTACATATAACACCCAGTGTTCATCCCAACATGTGCCCTTTTTAATGCCCATCACCCCCTCTCCCCCCTCCCTCATCCCCCTTACCCTCAGTTTTTTCTTAGTCTTTGAGAGTCTCTTATGTTTTATCTCCCTCCCTCTCTGTGTCTTTTTTTCCTTTCCCCTCTTCCCCTCCCCCTGGTTTTTGCTTAGTCTCACAAAGTCCACCTATTCGTGGAAACATATGGTATCTGTCTTTTTCTGACTGACTTATTTCACTTAACAAAGTACCCTCCAGTTCCATCCATGTTGCTACACATGGCCAGATTTCATTTTTTCTCATTGCCACGTAGTAGTCCATTGTATATAAGTACATTTATAAAGGTTATATAGGCAGGGAATATCTAGAAATAGAATTTCTAGGTCATAGAGTATTCATATTTTCTACTTTAGTAGATAATGCTAAACCATGTTCCAAAGAAAATGAATTAACTGCAGCTACATGTTTCAACTTGGAGAAATTTCACAAACTGTTTTCAGTAAAAGGAGTAAGACCAAAAAATGTTATATAGCATACGATTCCATTTATATAAAATTAACTAACATGAAAAAATTGAATTATACTGTTTACAGATGAATATATAGGCAATAAATAAAGAAAAGCAAGAAAATGGCTACCACAAAGATCAAGGTTGTGAGGGCTCCCAGGGAGAAGAGAGGTTGTGATCATGCAGTGATATACACGTACCTTCCAAGTAGTGATGGTGTGCTCTCTTTCTTTGTGTTTTGGTTATACTGGAGTTCATTTTTATAATACGTTGTTGAAATGCATATTCATGGTTTTATGTGTTTTTCTTATATATGTTATTTCACAATACAAAGGGCTTAAAAAATAAAACCTGAGAACTGATTTGAACGAATACAATTTAACGTACCTTTAGGCAATTTTTTTCCTATTTCACTTTAAATATAATAGAGAATTAAAAGAGGCACAGTAACTTTGTAGAGCTCTTTTTTAAATCTTTGTCACCATGATGTTCAAATAAAGTAATAAAGATGCCATTTTAGCAAAAACTATAGGGTTTTTAAAGTTTTTTTCCAGTTTTATTAGAAATAATTGAAATATATCACTGTATACAGCATTATAGTTAGATTTACATATATTGTGAAATAATTATCATAATAGGTCAGCAAACCTTTATCTTCTCATATAAATAGAATGAAAAGAAAAAAAGGAAAAGGAAAAAAATTTCCCCTTGTGATGAGAACTCTTAGGATTTACTCTTGAGAAGCCTGGGTGGCTCATTTGATTCAGCATCCTATTCTTGATTTCAGCTCAAGTCATGATCTCCTGGTTCATGGCATCAAGCCTTGCATCGGGCTCTGTGTGACAGTGTGGAGCCTGCTTGGGATACTCTCTCTCCTCTCTCTCTACCCCTCCTTTGTGCTCTCTCTTTCTCTCTCACAATAAAGAAATAAACTTTTATTTAAAAAAGATTCACTCTCTAAACAACTTTCCTATGTAATCATACGCCAGTATTAACTCTACTCATCATGTTGTACATTACATCCTTAGTATTTATTTGTCTTACAACTGGAAGTTTATACCTTTGACCACCTTCCCCCATTAACCCCTTCCCCACCCTCTGCCTCTGGTAACCACAGACTGATCTCTTTTTCTTTTTTTTTAATGTTTATTTATTTTTGAGACAGAGAGAGACAGAGCATGAACGGGGGAGGGGCAGAGAGAGAGGGAGACACAGAATGTGAAGCAGGCTCCAGGCTCTGAGCCGTCAGCCCAGAGCCCGACGCGGGGCTCGAACTCACAGACCGCGAGATCATGACCTGAGCCGAAGTCGGACGCTCAACCAACTGAGCCACCCAGGTGCCCCTAGACTGATCTCTTTTTCATTGAAGGTTGTTGTTGTTGTTGTTTAGATTCTACATGTAAGTTAGATTGTACAGTACTTCTTTTCCTATCTAACTTACTTTACTTAGCGTAGTGCCTTCAAAGTCCACCCATGTTGTTGCAAATGGTAGGATTTAACTCATTTTTTTTATGGCTGAATAATACTGCATCGTATATATGTATATACCACAACTTTTTTATCCCTTCATCTATTAATGGACACTTAGATTGTTTCAGTGTCTTTGCTATTATAAATAATGCTGCTTTGAACATCAGGGTGGAGATATTTTTTCAAATTAATGTTTTTATTTCCTTTGGATATATTCCAAGAAGTGGAATTGCTGGATCATATGGTAGTTCTATTTTTATTTTTTTTGAGGATCATTCATACTATTTTCATAGTGGCTGTGCCAATTTATAATCCTACCAACAGTGCACAAGGGTTCCCTTTTCTTAACATCCATGCCAGCATTTGTTATCTCGTGTCTTGTTGATTATGACCATGCCAACATGTATGAGGTAATATTTCATTGTGGTATAGATTTACATTTCCATAATGACTAGTGATGTTGAGTATCTTTTCATGTACATGTTGGCCTTTCATATATCTTATTTGGAAAAATGTGTATTCAAGTCCTTTGCCCATTTTTAAATTGGGTTATTTGATGTTTTTTTGCTATAACTTATTGCTGTTAGTTTTTTTGCTGTTAGTTCTTTATGTATTTTGGATATTAACTCCTTACCTGATACACAGTTTGCAAGTATTTTTTTCCATTCCATAGGTTGTCTTTTCAGTTTGTTGATGGTTTCTTTTGCTGTGTAGAAGCCTTTTAGACTGATTTAATCACACTTGTTTATTTTTTATTTTGTTGTTTGTACTTCAGATGTCATATTAAAAAAAAATCATTACCAAGACTTATGTCAGGTAGCTGTTTTCCTGTGTTTTCTTCTAGGGGTTTTATGGTTTCAGGTCTTATATTTAATTATTCAACCCATTTCAAGTTAATTTTTGTGACTGGTTTAAGATACAGATTCAATTTCGTTCATTTACATGTGATTATCCAATTATTCCAGTACCATATATTGAAGAGGCTGTTTTTTTCTCCATTGAATATTCTTGTCTCCCTTGTGAAATACTAGTTGACCATTTATACTTGGGTTTATTTTTTGGCTCCAGATTCTATTCTTTCGGTCTGTTTGTTTTTATGCCAATACCATATTGTTTTGGTGACAGTTGCTATATAGTATAATTTTAAATCAGGAAGTATAATGCCTCCTGCTTTATTCTTCTTTTTCAAGATTTCGTTGGTTATTCAAGGTCTTTCATAGTTCCATATACCTTTTATGAGATTGTTTTCCTAGTTCTGTAAAAAATGCTCTTGGAATCTTGATAGGGATCACTTTGAATCTGTTGGTAGGATTAAAATTTCAATAATATTAATTCTTCCAATATGTGAAGACAGGATAGCTTTCCATTTATTTTTGTCTTCTCTGATTTCTTTCATCAATGTCTTGTAGTTTTCACCATAAAAATCTTTCACTTCCTGGCTAAATCTATTCCTATGTCTTTTATTGTTCTTTGATGCTATTGTAAATGAGATCAATTTCTTTTTTTCTTTTTCAGAAATTTAATTGTTAGTGTATAGAAATGCTTCTGATTTTTTTGTATGTTAATTTTGTATCCTGCAACTTTACTGGATTCATTGATTAGATCTAACAGATTTTTGGTCAAGTCTTTATACAAAATCTATGTATAAAAGCCTGTCATCTGTAAACAGAGACCATTTTACTTCTTTCTTTCTAATTCTTATAGCTTTTACTTCTTTTTCTTGCCTGATTGCTGTAGCTAGGACTTCCAGTACTGTGTGGAATAGGAGTGGTAAGAGTGGGCATCCTAGTCTCTTGTTCCTGATCTTACAGAAAAAATTTTCATCCTATAACCATTGAGTACGGTGTTAGCTGTGGACTTGTCATATGTGGCCTTTTTTATGTTGAGATATGTTCCTTCTCAGCCTAATTTAATGAGTTTTTATCATGAGTGGATGTTGAATTTTGTCAACTTTTTTTGTGCTTACTGAAATGATCGTATGATTCTTTTCTTTCATTCTATTAAATGTGACGTATAACATTGATTTGTGTGCATTGAACTGTCTTTGCATCATAGAGATGAACCCCACTTGATCATGGTGTATTATTCTTTTTTTTGTGCTGCAGAATTCAATTTGGTAATTACTGAGAATTTTTCCCTCTATATTCGTCATGGAGATTGGTTTGTAGTTTTCTTTTCTAGTAGTGTCCTTTTCTAGTTTTGGTGTCAGGATAATGCTGATCTTGTCAAATAAATTTGGAATTGTTTCCTCCTCTTCAGTTATTTGGAAAAGTTGGAGAAGAATTGTTGTTAATTCTTTAAGTGTTTGGAAAATTCACCAGTGAAGGTACCTGGTCCTGGGCTTTTTAGGAAGTTTTTAATTACTGATTCAATTTCTTTACTAGTAATTGATCTATCTAGATTTTTTCTTTCTTTCTTTCTTTCTGTCTTGGTAAGTAATAAAAATATAGATTTTAAAGTAATTTTCATTTGTGTGTGTGTGTGTGTGTGTGTCCTTACCTGAAGATTAAAATTTCTTTGTGGTTTGCCACATAATGCTACTGTGGAATAAAATTCAAAATACTTTTCTCTGTTATATTTCCAGAATGGTGTCACCATCCTTAAGGACAGGCATATGTCAACCTAGGAAGAACATATATCTTGGTTAGATTATTTCTTATTAGGAGTAGAACAGGTGCTTTGGAGATTTTTCCTGGATTCCAGCATATTTATGGGGAAAACAAATGTGATACTACTTAACAGCTTTGCATTTTCTTAGACTCTGATGCAATAGGAGTATTGTGTTTTTTTAAGAGTTTTTTAAGTTTCTTTATTTTGAGAGAGAGTGAGAGTGAGAGTGACCCTGCCCTGTGCAAGGGAGGTGCAGAGAGAGAGGGAGAGAGAATCCCAAGCAAGCTCCATGCTGCTAGCACAGAACCTGATGCGGGGATTGATCCCACAAACTGTGAGATCGTGACCTGAGCCGAAATCAAGGGTTGGATCCTTACCAAACTCAGCCACTCAGGCACCCTGCAATAGGAGTATTGTAATAGAAGTAATGTCTACTGAAAGAATATTCAATTTAAATAACATTAAAATTCTAAATATATTCTTAACATCCATAATAAATCTGCATATGTTATTATTTTTTTTAACTCCAGAAATGGATCTAAATTTATTCTGTTTGGCATCCTTAGTGACATCTCTTGGCATTCTTATATCTTATATAAACCCCCCCAGAAGGGAGAGCAGGGCCGCTTCTAAGTGAATATGAATGTTACTAATATCAGTGACATTTACATCTCTTCGTAGTCCTTTGCAGTAATGCTTTAGACTCTACCCAGCCTGCTGAGAAAACCCAAGTTAGAGCTGTAGCTTTTGTGTAGGGAACAGATTCCTTGATCAGCAATACAATCTCTTCAGTTTTTTTTTGTCCAAAATTTGGCCCATTTTCATTGTTACCAGTCTGGGTTTCCAAAACTAACATCCCTGTAACTCCGATATAGCTGTTACCTAATTTAGATGATAGCAATGGGGATTTTTTTTCTCTCTCTAGTCCTTTTGATGTTGATGAAGGAATGGAACAGAAACTATATGTTCCAGCACTGCTAATTAATTTTTTTGTCTGTGTGAATTTGGGTTAAAGATAAATGAGAGTAACTATTTTTAGGCTTATTGGAATTCCTCATCACTGTTTCTTATCTTTTACTTTTCACTATATAATTCTGTTTTATTTTAATGCAGGTACAGCCTGACTATTTGGACTGGAAAAAATGATAACTATTCCATTGAAGATTTACTTTGCATTAGAGACCATTTTGACAAAAAACAAGTTTTCTATGACATCTTGGAACCACAAAAGCATGAATTTAAACAAGCCATCGGAGTCAAAAGTTAATCTTTAAGAAGATTCTTCTAAGTTATTTCATGTTTTGGTTTCATAATACCCGGCTTTGGTCTGAATTAATTACCATATAAACTGTGATGATTGATTTACGCTCCACATCATCTAATCAAAGAACACTTACTCCTTACGTTATTGAGCATATATCCTTATGATACTGTACTTACTTAAAAGATTTGGAGGGGCGCCTGGGTGGCTCAGTCGGTTAGGCGGCTGACTTCGGCTCAGGTCATGATCTCACAGTCTGTGAGTTCGAGCCCCACGTCGGGCTCTGTGCTGACAGCTCAGAGCCTGGAGCCTGCTTCAGATTCTGTGTCTCCCTCTCTCTCTGCCCCTCCCCTGCTCACTCTATGTCTCTCAAAAGTAAATAAACGTTAAAAAAAAAAAAAGATTTGGAGAGAAGAGGGGTGCCTGGGTGGCTCAGTTGAGTCTATAGGTTATCGAATTGAGTCTATAGGTTATCGAGTTGAGTCTATAAATGAACCGCAATGTAATGAGGTTTTAAGTAAAATTCATTTGTTCAGAAAATTATTTTTGCTACTTGATTATCTGGCTCTTGATAATAGTCTTAAAAATATTAATCTTAAGGCAGAAGTCTTTTATACTGAGAAATTTATCAGCTGAGTGTCACTTAGATTAAGATTCAAAGCTGCATTTTAAATTGTGGGAACAAAAAATATGTAAGGGAATTATAAAATGTATGCTACTGAAAATAAATTTTTAATGGATATTCACATGGAAAAAAATAACTTTGATCCCTCCTTCGTATCATACACAAATAATAATTTGAGTGGAATCTTAGGTCCAAACGTGAAAGCTAAAATGAAGCATTTATAAAAAAATGAAGGAGAATGTTTTCATGACTTGGGAGTAGGCAACAATTTCTTTTTTTAATTACAGCTTTATAGAGGTATAATTGACATATAAAATTGCCAGATGTTTCCAATTTTTTCCTATTTCCCCCACATCCACGGCAATGATTTCTCATAACACAACACTCATCATAAAAGAAAAAAATTGATTGTGGCACCTGGGTGGCTTATTTGGTTGAGCATCTGACTTTGGCTCCAGTCATGATCTCAGGGTTCCTGAGTTCGAGCGCTACATGGGCCTCGTTGCTGTCAGTGCAGAGCCTGCGGCAGGTGTCCCTGTCTCCTCTTCCCTCTCCTGCTCACTGTCTCTCTCAAAAATAAATAAAACATGAAAAATAAAAGAAAAAATGGATTAATGGGCTTTATCAAATTTAATACTTCTCATCAAAAGAGTCCATTAATACATATCTGACGAAGGTCTCACTCAGAATCTTTGGAGAACTCCTATAAACTGATTTTTAAAAAGCTAAATGACCCAGTTAAAAATGGGCAAAAGAACAGATGCTTCATAACCTGGTTAATAAATAATAATGATAAAAAAACCTTAATGTAGAAGAATGCAATAGAATACTATATGAACACTGAGAATCTAAATTTATTAATATGGAAAGATGTTACAATATCTTGCAGGCTACAAAACAGATGTTTGGTATCCTACTATTTATGTAAAATTATATGACCTTATATGCATTTATATACATAGGAAAATATTAGGGAAGAAGTTCCCAGACACAAAATAAGTATAACCTATTTTTCCCCTCCAGGGTCTCAAGTCTAATGTACTGGTGTTGAGAACTCATGGCATCCAAGGGCTATTTCCCAAGTTTGGCAGAGCAGTCCTGATCCTAGAAGAAACTTCTAGGAAAAAAAAAACAACCCAGAGCTTTAAAAAGTACGGTTGATTATGGCCCTGTAAAAGTGATTTAATTACTAATTAGATATGTACTCATTTACCAAGCAGGAAATTGTTAAAGGTTATTTATAACAGGTTGCTTATTTACTTGTTTGTTGGAGTTAGGGTCTTGAATTTTTTTCCTTGTACTTATAAAAATTAAGTACCTAGTGAATATATAGAAAAATGCCCTATCTCTCATCTTTAAATTTAAGATAGGAGCCTGCCTAGTAAGAGCCTACTATCTGCTTATAATCATAAATTCGTGAATCAATGCAGGGGAAATTTGAATGATAGAAAGATGACAATAGTAGTACTGAAGAACTTTTCATCTAGGAAATGGGAGTATAATGAATAGATGAAACCAAGACCACCTGATAACCAGGTCTTAGAAGAAGCAGGGCAGGATCTAGGAGTTCTTGGGATGTCAGCAGCAAGAGCGCAGGGTCTTTGCTCTAGTGTCTAGTGTCCCACACCAATGTCATTCTTTCACTCGTGAGTGTGATTGCTTCTCTCTCTTCTTTGTATCTACCATCCTTTGGCCACGGACCTCAGTTTATCCAGTCACTTGTGTCCTCAGGTCTTAGCAGGAATGCCGAGGGGAGGGAAGAGGCAAGCATTTAATTGGTGTCTGATGGGCTGAGGCTGTGCAAATTTCAGAAATGATTTCTACCTCAAACATCCTAAAATCTAGGCAGGGGAGAGAGACTCATAGACAATAAGTTGGATATTTGCTGTAACTCCGGTGATGGAACTATACACCAGTTTGTGGCAACAGACAGCATTTTGTTCTAATTGAGAGAAAACACTTAAGTTGTGTCTTGAATGATGAGTAAGATTCACCAGGTAGAGTAGGAGAGGGAAGGGCTTTTCAGACAGAGGCGCATGGGCAAAGGAACTCTAAGTTGGGGAAGAGACTGATCTGACCTGTTCAGAAAGTTTATAAAGGCACTCTACTATGAGGCTGGGCACTGAGGCAGGGGCCAGATTAATTTTCTGAGCAAGGAGCTGGCTCCTTTTCTCTTAGGCCATAGGAATCCTTGCACCATTTTAAGTAGGGGAGCTTTAATATCAGTTTTGAGTGTTAGAAAGGTGTTTAAAATGCATGAGAAGAAGACTTGGAATTCTTGAAGTGAAAGGAGATGAAACCCTCAATTAAGGTGGTAGCAAAAGCAGATGAAAATGCTCAAGAGACAGGAAAGAGGTTACAAAGGAAGAATTTGTAAGAGTTTTTACAAGTTGAATGGAGGGTATGGGAGAGGGAAGAATCTAGAGAATGTATTTTTTAATTAAAAATTTTTTTAAATGTTTATTTTTGAGAGAGAGACAGAGCCTGACTGGGGGAGGGGCAGAGAGAGAGAGGGAGACACAGAATCAGAAGCAGGCTCCAGGCTCCAAGCTGTCAGTGCAGAACCCCACGTGGGGCTTGAACCCATGAACCACGAGATCATGACCTAAGCCAAAGTCAGATGCTTAACCAACTGAGCCACTCAGGCACACCATGAATGTATTTTTTGTTTGATACAGAGGGTCAGGTGGTGCTACTAAATCAAACAGGATAGGACAGAGGCCAGGTGTAGCTGTACTTATCAGTTATTTGTTGATGTTGCTCCTTTATACCAACTTGGAGAGAAAGCTTGAAAACTGCACATGGCTGCACGTCAACTCACCTACTCTAACTTTAGAAAGGATACTCTTTTTTTTTATTTAACTGTACCAGTGTCTTAAAGACCTCCTAAGTAATTGCTACTTTACTGCATATTTTAATTATTCCATTATTTTAAATAATATAATTATTTCCACAGTCCCACCGTCAGTGAAGAGAGAAAACAGCAGGGCTTGAAAGGGGCCCACTCAGCCTCCTGCCCTCTGGGGAGGCTCTTATTTCTGTGCTTCTACCCCAGAAAAGGATCAGTCTGACTCAATCCTGTGGCTGAACTCTTCTGGGCTTCCTTGCTGCTGCAGAATGTTTATTAAGGGTGGTCACTGCCTTTTTTTTTCTTTATCTTTTCCCGGAGATGAAAGAATGTAGTAAGGGTTTGAAAATCTTAACTGAAATATTGACTGTGAGAGTCTGTTGCTACCTTGTGAATTCAAGAACTAATCCAAAACTCTGGGTTAAAGTAGCAAGGCATGACGTCTTCGCAGAGCCTGTTGAGCTCAGCCCCTAAACCAAGGTTCCTTTAAGGAGTCTGTTGTGACTTCCCTATGCAGACCTGTGTGCTTTCTCCTGAGGTACCTTCTCTGCTGGATTATAATTACTTTACAGGTTTGTGTTTTGTTCTCAGCTGTGTTGTTTTAGAGGAAGAAACTATTCACCTTTATATGATGTCTGGTTAGAATAGGCCCTTAACAAATGGGATGGATGGATGGATGGACAGACGGACAGATGGATAACACAAAATGTCAGTAATTTTTTGAGAATAGTTATTCTTATAGTGTGGCCCACAAACCCCTCAGTTCCCTTGAGACACTTTCAGGAGATTCATGAGGTCAAAACCATTTGTGAAATTGTTATTATTTCACAAATAACAGCATTTGCCTGTCTCATGTTGACATTTACACTGATGTTGGAAAAACAGTGGCGAGTTAAATTGTTGATGCCTTAGTATAAATCAAGTTCATGGCATCAATTAGCGACTATATTCTCCACTGCCACACACTCACATTAAAGAGGAAAAAAGACTTAGAAGTATCATCTATGATTCAGCAAAAATTATTAATTTGAGCATTAATTAACATCTTGCCCCTTTAATAGCCTGTGAGACAAAATGGAAGGTAAACACAGAATAGTTCTGCTGTATACTGAAATTCAGTGGTTGTCCTAAAGAAAAGCACATGTTGCAAACAGAACTAGTCATTTTTTTCATGGGAAAAATATTTACTTGAAAGAAAAACTGGCAGACTAGTTATTCAGTCTTGGGTATTTGGCAAATATTTTCTCAAAAATGAACAAAGCAAGTTTGTCACTTCAAGGAACACAGCTGATAGTATCTGTTGCCATTACAAAACCCGAGCTTTTACATGAAAAATTAGAGTTCGAATAAGCTTGAATCCATCATTGTGAGCTTGACAATTCCCAATGCTTAAAGACTTTTTTCTGATCAGTGGCAATATTAATAAGTGTTATTTTTAATGTGATTTAATATAACATAATGTAATATAATAAAATGTGTCAACATTTGGAAGATTTGCATAACTCAAAGATTCATTGTTTTCCAAATGACTAGTCCATGATATTATAAAACCTTACATGAGTAAGGAGTCCATTCAAATTGTAAGACACAACAGTGAAATGTAGTGTAATAGAATAGGAAATTCATTGATATGGTTTCAGATTCCACATTATAGCTAACCTTTTAAGAAACTACCAGTTACCCAAGTTTGAGTATAGTATCAAAGAAGACCATTCATAATTATCTGAAAAACCTATTATTTCTTCCTTTTCCAATTACACATTTGTGTGAAGCCATATTTTCTCCATATGCTTCAACTAAAACAACATATTACAACAGATTGAATGCAGAAACAGGAGAATCCAGCTGTTTTCTATTAAGCCAAGCATTAAAAAGATTTGTGAAACCATAAAATACCACTCTTTTCACTAAGTATATTTTGGAAAATGTAGTTATTATACTAACATGTATGGGTTTGTTATTATTTTAAAAGAATTAAGATTTTTAAAGTTTTCCAGGTTTTTAAAAAATGTTTATTTTACTTTGAGAGAGAGAGAGAGGAAATGCATGAGCTGGGGAGGGGCAGAGAGAGAGGAGAGAGAGAGAGAGAGAGAGAGAATCCTAAGCAGGCTCTGTGCTGTGATCGCAGAGCCCAGCTTGGGACTCAATCTCAGAAACTGTGAGATCATGACTTGAGCCAAAATCAAGAGTTGGATGCTCAACTGACCAAGCCACCCAGGTGTCCTAAATTCTCCGTATTAATAGGACTCAAAGTTGCAAGGATAAAATAGCAATTTTTTGTTTTGAAATTGACCTGAAGATCCTTTGGAAAATGTTTTTGCCTGACAATCAATATTTAAATTTCTGCCACTATAACCAATACTTATTGAATATGAAAATAAAACTAAGAAGTCATGTATGTGATTGAAGTCCAAAAATGTAACTTCAATCATTAGTCTTCCACTTTTCCCACTGAATGTAGAATTGTTAATACATAAAGACTGTCTCAAGGAACCATCTAGGTAAAAAGACTTTACAGATTTTTCTTAAGAGGAATCTCATTAAATTTCTGATCAACTTCCATCCTCTGCCTATTTCCAAAAAATGGTGGTTCATATCTTCCTTGGACAGACTTTTCCATAGATAGACTGCTCTAGGAACTAAAGAGTTGTTATTTTTCTGTAACTTCAGTTTTCTGGTCCCAGTTTATCTGGCTAGTTTGAATAATTTATGTCATTTCTGGGGTGTAGGAGCTGTCTCTGATTGTTTGGTACCTGATCCTGACTTGATTAGGGCAGGGGGTAGTTGCCCTGAGTGGGAGAGCCCTGTGAGAGCCTGATAAAGGAGATACTTGGGGCATATGGATTCTGGATTGGTTGGTTTGCATGCATAAGATACACTGTGGGGCAAGTAATTTTTTATCTCTTGGGAATTAGCTAACCCTGGGAGGGGCAGTCTGTCTGGTGTCAGCAAGGCCCCAAGATATCAAACCATCAGAAAATATACAAAATAAGAAAACATAATTAATACAATTGTCATCACCCTGACAGATTCATTCCTTCTTTTATTTTTAAAAAAAATGTTTATTTATTTATTTTGAAAGAGAGTGTGTGTACATATGCACAAGTGGGGGAAGGGCAGAGAGTAAGAGGGAGAGAGAGAATCCCAACCAGGCTCTGTGCCGACAGCACAGTGCCCTACTTGGGGTTTGATCTTACGAACTATGAGATCATGACTTGAGCTGAAATCAAGAGTCAGACATTTAACCAACTGAGTCACCCAGGGGATCCATTTTTTTTTCCATTCCTTCCTTTAAACTAGCTATATGGGAATCAAATTATTAGAAGGCTCCATAATGAATATTTAATTGGAACAAGGATAGTTAGTTTTATCATTTGAGATTTTAAAAGGTTCAGGTAGTGGATAACTGATGGGTACAACTCTACCGAATAATATGCCAGGCAGGTGTTCACCACCTTCCTTGGACACTGCTTGGATGGGACACTGTCTCTGTAAATACCACTACTCTATGTTCTCCCCAAAATTATCCTTGCTGTGAATCAGTATTAGCTGTCCTCTTTGGAAATCCTAGCCACAAGTAACTAAGAATGGTTCCTGTAAAACTAATGAATGAAGTGTCATTATATCTTGAAATTAAAGTTAAATCATACTTTGATGTTAAGTTAAAATATAACACACATATGTATGCAAACATCTTTGACTTACCATTGGGATCCCAGTGATACAGTCCCCTTAATAGAGTGAAAAGTCCTATAGAATGGCTTTGCAAACTAACTCAAGCAAACCTTAGCCCCTAACATGTTTTTAGGATTGATGGAAGACTAAAAGCTCTTTAAATATGTCCTTTAACAGGGTCACCTGGGTGGCTCAGTCAGTTAAGCATCCAACTTTGGCTCAGGTCATGATCTCACGGTTCGTGGGTTTGAGCCCTGCATCAGGTTCTGTGCTGATAGCTCAGAGCCTGGAGCCTGCTTTGGATTCTGTGTGTGTGTCTCTCTCCCTGTCCCTCTCCCGCTCATACTCTGTCTCTCTCTCTCTCTCTCAAAAATAAGTAAATGTTAAAAAAATAAAAGAAATATGGCCTTCAACAAAGTTTAATCCTATTAAATATTTTTTCCACACTGGGATGTGAATTTCAGCAGAAATTATTCTTTCTTAGTTTTCTATTTATTCAGAGTAACATATGGCACAGTTTCTCTTGAGATTATGTTGAAATATTTATCATTAGTATTTGAAATAAAGAAAAATCAATGATAATCAAAATAACTTTTAAAATCTTTATTGATACCATTTTGTTTATGAACTAATCTATTTACATGTTTTTCCAAACTGTATCCTAACGACTTAAAGCCAAGCACTTTTCTCAGTATTAAAACTTGCGAAAAGGGCTTAGCTACTTATAAACATCAGGTACAATTCTAAGTTCTGAATCAAAAAATATTTCTAATGTAATTTACATTATTGTTCTTCAGAACGTTAAATGGAAAACCTCCAATTATTTTTTCAAATAAAAGCCACAAGAAACTAAATAATTACCATGTACATTACAACTTGCTTATATCAAATTACCAACAAAAACATAAAAGCATCATGCCAATTGTAAGGATCTCCTCTACTAATGGGCAAAGAAATAAAGTTGTATATGACAGTCATCAAATTAATACACTCAGGTTTTGTATAATTTGATGTATTCTTTGTTGTAAAACTGCTAGATTGAAATGAGGATTCTTTGTATAAACACCACATTTTGAAATCATACAGATAATATAGTCATTTTGTAACATTTTATGATAGTAGCATGGTATTTATTTATTTCATTAGAAATTATTCATAGGTCCTAAATACTAGGTGATTGGAATGTCACCCTAAGGAAATTATCCTTATTATATAAATGTCTAATGATTATATATTAGAAATTAAAAGATACTGTTTAATCTTGACCGAATATTTGGTATATTTTGTAATTAAGTTTCTATTGACTTTCTTAATTTTAGCTAACCTAAGATAATCTAATAATCAGCTTTACTTTTCTAAATCAAAGCAAGCATATAGTTTCTATTTGCGATAAATCCCCATTTTTTTTTGTTTGTTTTGGTTGTCCTTAGAATGACAAGAATAATTTGACATAAGTAAAGAGAAATGCTTTTAAACTTTTGCTTTATCTTGTTTTTGGGAACCTATGGATAGGCTTTAAAAAATAATAGGAATTAAAAGATATGGAGAAAGAATTTCATGAAATTACGTTAAAACCAAAATAAAACAAAGCAAAAAGCAGCACACCAACACTTTACATAGATTATTACTAGCTTGGAAAACCGACCCGTCCCTCGGGGTTGACTTAGCAGACAGCACGAATAGTGGCTGCCTGGTCTACTATCATAGTTTGGCCTTTTTAAGTTTTAATTAGAAAAAAAATTAATTTTAATTAGATTTTACCTAGCTGCAGTCAACATTTTTTAAGAATCAGTTCATTCTTTCTTTATGCCTTAGAGTTTGTACCCTTGCCTTACTGACCATAGAACATTTTATAGTTGTCACTTTTTTTTATGCTTTTGGTATCATGGAAATTACAATTTCATTTATTACTTGTAATGTTAAAAGTGTTTATAGATTTGAATGCAGGGTTTCCTAATGAAAAATCTGAAAAAAATTTTAAAATCATCTCCAACATATGTGACTTTTTTTTTCCTTTTTTGCTGATTTTCATTTAAATTAAAAACTTGGACCACATGAAGGCTGATTAGAGAGTTTGAGAAGTATAGTTTTAATTTTGTTTGAGAGAATTTCCTTAGCACAACCTACATATTATTTGTGTGTCCACAGTGCCTAGTACGATACACAGTATATTTTGATACTTCTAACAATTATGGACTAACCAATTACAAGATTTTGAAAGATGAACATTTGAGATTTCTTTTCTAGTTCTATATTTCTCTGATAGAGACATTTGAACAAAATGTGCTTTCTAGCCATCTCTTAAAAATTTACTAATTGCTTAATTTGTTCGGTTTGCAATGACTGTCTCCTCAACAACATTTTTTTACTTTTGAATTCTTTGGGAAACATAGGAACTGTTGGCATAAGCACTTTTTGACCACAAGAAAGGAGGCTGGAAATCTTATTATTGACATTGATGTCTGAGATGGGGGGATGAGGATTCACATTTAAGGGTGGCAGAAATCCTGGTCTTGCTTGCGTAGCATTGTGATCTAAAGGGAAAGCTCCCGAACCACGCCTTTCTAAAAGTGCATGATTTCTCCTGCTCAAGGGACCTGGTGAGATATTCTCCAACAATTCTTTGGGCCCTGACCACAGAGAAGGAGACGGTGAGACGATCTTTTTCTTTCCTAGAAGTGCTTTGCCATCTTCTAAAGTTGCAGGGGTAAGACCAGCTGAGAGCTGGGAATCAGAGCTGTAATGATTTGCCCCTGAGTTTCTTTTTTGAACTATACTTCTTAAGGTGGAAGCAAATAGCATCTGGTTAGAGTCTAGATCTGGGTCAGCAGGGATTTCAATGCATTGCTGACTTCCTTCTGAAAAAAATGATTGATAATTTATTTCATCATATGACATCTTTCTTGAGTTGGCCTGATCTAAGGCTCTCAGCAAATGCGCAGTGTCCTTTACATCAATACTTTGGTGTCTAGTGATGAATCGCTTGGAAAGTGCCAGCGCATTGGTTTTGTAGGATAATTCTTCCTCTGGAGTAATATCCTGAAGCTCCTCTTGCAAGGAGGCCACTCTGTTTTGGTGCATAAATAAGGGAGGACTCTTGATCCAGGTCGGAGCCTGGGGTAGCTTGGGCCCATTAGAGGCCACCACAGGCTTCCTCACGGGGGAGCCTGGGTCCTGTGTGTCATCACTCCTTCCCAAGGGCTCCAGACCTTTTAAGCCAAAAGGCGTCATTTCAGTTTCAGAAGAATGTGTAAGTGGCAACGAAGCTGTTTTTATGTCTATTTCTGAAGGAGTGGCACAGGAAGCTGGGGAATGACACCCATCTATATCTACAGGAGGCATATTTAAGTACTGTTTGGTAGTGTGCCTACCAGAGGGTGATTTTGCTGTCGTTATAATAATGACCTCTTTCCCTTTTGCCTTGCAAGCCCTAAGTAGAACATTCAGGGTCTCTCTATCCTCTGAATTTATAGCGTAAACAAGGGCCGAGTAACTAGAATGATCTTGCAAGCTGAGATCAGCCCCACTGTTTAGGAGCAAGGAAACAACTTCGGGACCGGCTTTTTCTAAGCAAGCATGCATCAAAGCAGTTTTCCCAGATTTGTCCTGTATGTTGGGGTCAGCGTTGTTTTCTAACAGGTATTTAACCATTTTGGCTTTACTGACGCTCTGGTGATCAACATGTTTGGTCTTACAAGCGATCATTAAAGGAGTTTCCCCACGGTCATTGCTCTCATTAATGTAGGCGCCACCTTCTAGCAAGAGTCTTGTGAGACGAAGTCGGCTCTGATGGACTGCTTTGATCAGGGAATTTCCATCACTTGAAATTTCTAAACCTTCATCCATCTTCAAGAGTGGGAATCAAAATCTGGTTATCAAAGAATATGAAGAACAAAAGATTAGCCAGAATCCCAACTTATATTCATGTTGTTATTCATATTTCTGAAATAAATGGGTACAGAGCAACAGTACATATATGAGATTATGTTATTAATAAATATAGAATAGTGAACTGCAAAATAAAAGAAATTTAAGAATAGTAACAGCCTTTAGGGGCTTATAAACTAAAATTTATTCAAAATCTTCATTAAATATTTATGATATAGTACCAATGGAGTACTTCCCTAAATTCCACATTAATTAAACAATAATGCACTTATTTTTTACTTGTGAAAAATATTTTAAAAATAATACTAAAATGGGACGCCTGGGTGGCTCAGTCGATAAAGCGTCTGACTTCAGCTCAGGTCACGACCTCGTGGTTCATGAGTTCAAGTCCCACGTCGGGCTCTGTGCTGACAGCTCAGAGCCTGGAGCCTGCTTCAGATTCTGTGTCTCCCTCTCTCTGCCCCTCTCTCTTTCCCTCAAAAATAAATAAATACTAAAAAAAACTATTTCGAAAAATAATACTAAAATGTAAATTTAAGCAAAAATTCCAAAATTCTGTGTAATTGCAACTGAATCAATTAAAATATAGCATATTTATGGCAGATTAATCTAAAAACTTCTCAGTGTTAAATTACTTGAAATGCTCTTGATTAAATAATGCAACTATTACCTAAATTTTCAATTTGAGGGGCATTTCTATGTTTCTTTTAAAGGATGAAAAATCACTTGAACTACAAGACATTAAATAACTGACACAACACTGAGATGGGAATGGTGGGCATGTGAGTATGCATTTTCCTTGATTTCGTTATTTAAATCATATACTAGATTATGGGGTTAGCCACATACAGCTGGTTTTTTTTGTTTGTTTGTTTTGAGAGGGAGAGAAAATGTACTTGAGGGGCTGGGGAAGAGAGAGAAGCCCAAGCAGGCTCCCTGCTGTCAGGACAGAACCTGAGGCATTCAATCTCCCTGGTGCCGTTCAATCTCAGGATCCATGAGATCATGACCTGAGCCAAAATCAGAGTTGCACACCTAACTAACCGACAGAGCCACTCAGTTTCCCCTGTCGGGTTACATTTTGACAGCAGTACATGTGCTCTGAGAAAGTTTTCTAGGCTAGAAATGTGAGTGAGGTCATGTAGTCTTTATAAGCATTTTATTTTTTATCATCAAAACTAAAAATTAGGAGCGCCTGGGTGGGTCAGTCAGTTAGGCATCCCAATTCAACTCAGGTCATGATCTCACGTTTTCTGGGTTTGAGGCCCATGTCAGGCTCTGTGCTGACAGCTCAGAGCCTGGAGCCTGCTCCGGATTCTGTGTCTCCCTCTCTCTCTGCCCCACCTCCCACTCTGCCCTGCTTATGCTTTCTCTCTGTCAAATACAAACATTAAATATTAAAAAAAAAAACTAAACTAAAAATTATTTGTTTAATTTATTTAAATAATTTAGATTCTACCTCCTTCCTCAGATAATTCCATTAGTTGATAAGAATTATGTCTTTAGGGGTTCCTTGGCTGGCTCAGTCAGTAGAGCATGCAACTGTCGATCTTGGGGATGTGAGTTCAAGCCCCACAATGGGTGTAGAGCTTACTAAAAAAAAAAGAAAAAGAAAAAGAAAGAAAGAATTGTGTATTACGTCTTTACCTATAGCTGAGGAATGTTTGTCTTTGAATAGCCCTTAGAGCTGGGGAGAAAAATTAAATGGAGTTTATATTATATTTATTTATTACTTTTAAAATATTATTTATTTATTATATTTTTGAGAGAGAGAGAGAGGGCACAAGTGAGCAAGGGGCACAGACAAAGGAGCCAGAAAGAATCCCTCTCAGGCTCCGCATTGTCAGCACAACCTGAAGCTGGGCTCCAGCTCACCCAATGCAGAGCTCAAACTCATAAGCATGAAATCATGACCTGAGCTGAAATTGGATGCCCAACTGACTGAGCCACCCAGGTGCCCTGAGTTATATAATATTTAAATCTGTTTTATTTAATGAAGTAGGTTTTAGAAATTGAAAAGTATTATTTATTCTATTCATTTACTTTTATTTTTTTAATGTTTATTTCTGAGAAAGAGAGCATGCACATGTGCAAGCAGGGGAGGGGCAGAGGGGGGGAGAGAGAATCCAGAGCAGGCTCTGTGCTGACAGCAGAGAGCTTGATGTGGGGCTCAAAACCTACAAACCATGAGATCATGACCTGAGCTGTGAAGTTGGATGCTGAGGGGTGCCTGGGGGGCTTAGTCGGTTCAAGCCTCTGACTTCTGCTCAGGTCATGATCTCACAGTTTGTGGGTTCGAGGCCTGCGCTGGGCTCTGTGCTGAAGCTCAGAGCCTGGAGCCTGCTTTGGATTCTGTGTCTCCCTCTCTGTCTGCTCCTCCCCCACTCACACTCTGTCTGTCTCAAAAATAAATATTAAATAAATAAATAAATAAATAAATAAATAAATAAATAAAAATGAAGTTGGATGCTTAATCTATGGAGCCACCCAGGCGCCCATATTTTACTTGTGTACTTTTAAATTAACAATATGGGACATCAATTTTTATTGGATGATAGAATAGATAATAAATACAATGACCTTTTAACAGAAGAAGAGGTGAAGAGAAGAGAAAGAAAATGAAGGAAGAAAGACATGCACACAACTTAATCTAACAGCCATAAGCTCCTATTATATCCTGGACACCGAAGTTACAAAGGCACATGCCCTGCGCATGCCCAGCCCTGAAGAGCTTACGCAGTTGTTTGGAAGAGATACTATAAAAGCAGCTGGTTATAAGTTAACGTCAGGAGAATATATAGGCTTTGGTGGCTTGGGGACTGAGGGGCTTCACAGAGGCCAGCCATTTGAGCTGGGTCTGAACTGCTCAGAGTTCGGTAGGCAGGCAAAATAGGAAGACAGAAGTAAAGAATGTTCCTTTGTGCAAAAACCTAGAGGCTTAAAATAGCAGCAATTTATCATAAATCAGGCTCTATGCTGATATAGGCACTTAAGAAAAATATTTTAGCAGATGGTAACAGTTAGGCTGAATATGGCAGAACACACACCTCTACTTTTGGCCCTTCCTGAACAATCTCCTGAAACTAAAGAATTTCTTTTTAATTTTTAAAAAAGATTTCATTTTTAAATAATGTCTACACCCAACATGGGACTTGAACTCACAACCCTGAGATTAATAGTCACACATTCCACTGACTGAGCCTGCCAGGCTCCCGAAGAATTTTTAGAAAGACATAAATTCACAAGGATAGGAGGAAAAGGACAGAAGACAATGACAACATTTAGAAGCCAGAAAGCAGACGGGCCAGAGATAACGAACTTAGCCAACCTGAAAAGGCTGTGCTTCGGGTCATTCGTGATAGAGCTGAGCACTAAGCCCAGGCCCACTGCAGAATCCTCAAGAGAGGCAGGACAGCAGGAAGCTCTAGTGGTGGTGGAGAGAATAGCTAACATAGTGAGGACTAGGTGACAAGTTGTCGGAGAAGCAGTTAGATCCCTAGGTCCTTGCGTTCACAGTGGGACCCTATCTTGGACCAGCAGCAGCACCATTCCCTGAAGCTTAATCTTAGGCTCCATCCCAGACCTACTGCACAAGAGCCTGCAGTTTAACTAGATTCTCCGGTGATTTAGATGTTCATTAAATTTGAGAAGCCGGCCTCAGGTCATTCCTTCACTCGAAGCCACTAGGGGATAGGATACTACGTGTCCCATCTGAGATGTCCAGAGCTTTATTTTTCAGAAATGATGAAACAGAGGGTCTCTAGACTGGAAGACACCCAACATATTTTGGACAAGAATACAATGAATAAATGACTGGATGTTTACTGACCGCTGAGTGAAGGGACTCACAGCCTTCTCCCCAGCTCGACTCCAAGAAGCCTGGCAGCTGTACCCTTATGATTCAATAGAATATTGCTATACTCTCCTCTCAAGAATCTGACCTGCCTAAAAAAATAAATACCTAAGAGTACTAACCACAGGGATTCCCTAACATGCAACCCAGATCATCCTACAGTGAGGTTTAAAGATTATAAGCCTGGGGGCATCTGGGTGGCTCAGTTGGTTAAACATCCAGCTCTTGATTTAGGCTCAGGTCACGAGCTCACAATAGTGAGAGAGAGCCCTGTGTCCGGTTTCAAGCGGGGCATAGAGCCTGCTTAAGATTCTCTTTCTGTCCCTCCCCTGCTTGCACTGTCTCACTTTCTCCCTCAAAAAAAAAAAAAAAAAAAAAAAAGATTACAAGCTCACCCATGTGCTTGAGGCTTCTCATCAGCTTTTTATTGTTTTAATTTTTTTTAAGTTTATTTTTGAGACAGAGACAGAGGGTGAGTGGGGGAGGGGAAGACAGAGAGAGAGACACACAGAATCCGAACTAGGATCCAGGCGCTGAGCTGTCAGCACAGAGCCTGACTGGGGGCTCAAACCCACAAACTGCTAGATCATGACCTGAGCCGAAGTCGGACGCTCAACTTACTGGCCACCCAGGTGCCCTATTTTTATTTTTCTTAATATATATTTATTTGAGAGAGAGAGAAAGAGTGCATGCATGTGAGCAGGGGTGGGGCACAGAGGGGGAGAGAGAGAAAATCCCCAGTAGTCTCTGAGCTATTAGCATAGAGCCCAATGTGGGGCTTGATCTCAGGAACCAAGAGATCATGACCTGAGCTGAAATCAAGAGCATATGCTTAATGACTGACCTATCCAGGTATCCTTTCATCAGCTTTTTAAATGTTTATTTATTTTTGAGAGACATAGAGACAGAGCATGAGCAGGGGAAGGGAAGAGAGAGAGGGAGACACAGAATCTGAAACAGGCTCCAGGCTCTGAGCCGTCAGCACAGAGCCCGACGCGGGGCTTGAACTCACAGACTGTGAGATCATGACCTGAGCCGAAGTCAGCCGCTTAACCAACTGAGCCACCCAGGCGCCCCCTCATCAGCTTTTTAAATCAAGCCCTTTAATTATGAACAAATAATGAAAATAAAAAATAAAACAAAACAAAAAAAGCCTCTCACCTTAAAGATAGAGACCAGAACAAATAGAAAAAAAGCAACTTGGAGCATTAGTCAGAAATGCTGACTAATTTTCATGAAAATGAAAATTTCAAAAGCTCATTATCCTCAAGGAGATAAGAGGATGTTGTAACCATGAAACAAAAATAAGATTCTATAACAAAAGAGTATTCAGGGGGCACCTGGGTGGGTCAGTTTGTTAAGCGTCTAACCCTTGATTTTGGCTCAAGTCATGATCTTGCTGTTTGTGAGACTGAGCCCCACGTTGGACTCTGTGCTGACAGTGAGGAGCCTGCTTGGAATTCTCTCTCCCTCCCTCTCTCTCTGCCCCCACTATCAAAATAAATAAACCTAAAAAAATATTCAGAGACTATAAAAAGGGTCGTAAACAAATAAAAACACCATATAAACTGTAAAATTCAATAGAAGGGTTAGATGATAATGTTGATAAAATCTCTAGCAGTTAAGCAAAAAGAACAGGAGAGAACAAAAACAAGAAAATTAGAGGTCTACACTAGGAAATCCAACATTCGACTACTAGAGTCCTGGCAAGACAAAATAGTGGGGGTGGGAGAAGGGGCAAGCAGGAAAGGAAATGATGATTGAGATCAAGAAAAATTTCACGAGTGACATGAGTTTCCAAACTGAAGCGGCCCCGTTAGAACATAGCACAATAGACAAAAATGGACCTGACCGTGGCACATGGTTGTGAGTCTCTAGAACACGGAGAACAAAGAAGATTCCACAAGCTTGGAGGCAGGAGGTAGGGAGTGGGGTAGTTAAGGCACATGCTAAAGTATCAAGAATTACAATGGATTCAGATAGATCGACAACTGTAAAAGACAGTGGAGGGAAGTCTTGAAAAATCTGAAGGAAAAATGCTTTCCAGCTTAGAATTCTATAACAAGCCAAATCATCAGTCAAGATTTGAGATCTGCTCTTAAGAACCTACTGAAGGATGTAATCTACCAAGATGAAATGGTAGAACGAGAAAGATGAAACAAGGTACCAGAGGCTGGAGATCATCCTAGAGGAGAAGCACAAGAAATCCCAGGAACACGGTGAGGGGCCAGGCTAACGGATGTGCACAGACATCAGCTCTGAGATCATACTATCATTTTACCATCTCGTTAACTGAGAACCAGATGCCCAGGTGAGCCTGCCCTCAGCTCTTATCTCTGCTTGCTCTGTCCCGACCACGTCTCTCCCCCCTCCTCCATGCTCTGCTTTCTGGGGCAGCCAGTGCCACTAATTTTAGCTCTGCTCAATTGTTCTGCTCTGACCTGCTTCGGGACCTGGGGATAAGTCATGGTGAGCTTAGGAGGAGAAAGGCTGAACATTCATTCTCCTTGGAAATCCAGAACCTGAGCTACACTGCAGCCCCGCTAGAAGCCCTATAATGGTGAGCCCCTTGTTTCCCAGGACTCCTGCCCTTGCTCAGAAGGGGCTCTTATAAATGCTGGGCCAAATTCTGGTCGAGGGATTGTTAAACTTGCCTTCTCCTGAGAGCACTACGTGCCTTTCTTTATTCAACTAATTTTGTGCTTGCTACTCAGTTTAACAATTTATTTAAGGATCATATACAAGTGGGAAACTTAAAAAAGTAATGATTAACACAGAAATCAAGAGAAAGTTACTTTTTCGTGGGAGTAGGGAGAGCAATTCAATTTGGGAGGGTCATATAAAGGCTTTTATTTTAAGGTTTGGATAATGTTCTGTTTCTAATCCGGGTGGTTTGTATACACCTGTCCATTTTATGATTATTCTTTAAAAGAACATATTTCACATACTTTTCTATATGATAATACTAATCTGTTTTTTTTGTAAAATAGAACACATTATACAGAAAAGAGAATAGCACTTACATGAGATATGTTCCATAATTAAAATTTATTTTTTTAGGGGTGCCTGGGTGGCTCAGTTGGTTAAGCACCTGACTTCAGCTTAGGCCGAGATCTCATGGTTAATGGGTTCGAGCCCCGCATTGGGCTTTGTGCTGACAGCTCAGAGTCTGGAGCCTGCTTCGGATTCTGTGCCGCTTTCCCACTCATTCTCTGTCTCTCAAAAATAAACATTAAAAAATTATTTTTAAAAAAATTATTTATTTTGAGAGAGAGAGGCAGAGTGAGTGAGCAGGGGAGGGGCAGAGAGAGGGAGAGAAAGAATCCCAAGCAGGCTCTGTGCTGTCAGTACAGAGCCTGATATGGGACTTGATCTCATGAACTATGAGATCATGACTGGAGCCAAAATCAAGAGTCAGACACTTAATTGAGCCTCCCAGGAGCCCCTCATAATTAAAACCTAAAAGAGTTATCTTAGATCATAGCTTCTTACAACATAATTCAGTTTTGTGGTATTATCAATAGTATTTATACCTAGACTTTCAAGGAATTTCAACTTGTGAGCTCCTGAAAGGCAGTATTCAAAGGAATATACTTATTCATTCTGCTTTGTATCACTCATGATGTTAATAAGCAAAGAAAAACATTCAATATGCACACACATAAATACAATAAAAGTGAATGCTGCAATTTTTGTCCCTCTGTGCAACATTCTATAAAAGCTATTCCAAACCCAGGCATACCTGCAATTTGGGACCTAGGAATTTAGGATCGGTTGACGGCTTGGTTCCCAACAGAGGTCTATTCTGAATGCAAAGCATCTGAAAAGAGCTCCCAAAAGAAACCTTCTTTTAGCATTTTTCACTTACAAATGGGTTTAATAAAGCAGAGATGTAGAGAAATTAGCTGCAACATAATATATAGAAACCATTTAGTAACTGCAATTCTAAAAGAGATACAGTATCAGTCAGATAAAAACACCTTTGACCAAAAGTGACATTTGAGAAACATATTCAAATGAGAACAAGTTGCCAGATACCAGATTTCAATACTATACTCTCATATAGTTTCTACTATTGGGACCAACCTCGTTTTGTTTAGTTTTGTTTTTAAATAAAACTCTTATGAGAATCTTTTGGAAAGACTTTGAAATCTCTTCACCCACCCTCATGTTAAACGCTCTCTCCACAACACTTAACCTCACCACTTTGTTATAACTTTCTCTCACCAAGGTTGGTGTCTAGAAGGTTCTGGGAAAAGAAGCGGAGCTGGCTACCAGCTGGGCTGCTTGAGGGGGGCAGTGACCCCACTGTGGTCCTGTGGTGCTGTGGGCTCCAGGGCTCTCTGAAGAAGCTGGGCAGTGGCACCACTAGCTACTGGCAGCTAGGGAATCTCTCTGTCTTGTGGATATAAGTATACCCCCTCCCCTGAGTGCTGGAGAACTGTCTAGAAAAAAACAGCAACAACAAAGGCTTACTCTTTTGTTCATTTTAAAGACTTCCAGATCCCCTTGGGTTGCTCACTTTTTAAATTGTTCACATTTAAGAGTAATTCTAAAATTATTTAAAATTAAGTTTCAGAGAGAAAAAGGCTGTCAGATACTTTATTGTCCATAGATACACGTTGGTTTCCTAGTGTCTCAGAATCAGTACCTTACTGGAATAATCCCTTTGTCTTTGTGCTTCTACTCTCTTTTAGTTTTTATCATGGCTCTTTCACCTCCACATCGACAATGCTGATGTTAAAGTTCAATGTATCGACCCTTCAGAGAGCTGAGCCCTACCTGTGATGAAGATCCCTTCTCAAGCCTACGATTATCCTGCTTCAGAAATGTTCTTGCTTCCTGTCTCCTCCTGTGAAACATCCTCATTTAGTGCCCTGTGCTGATACTGTATAAACATTCAGTGAGACCCTTCGTTATAATGTAGCATATAAATAACCTCCAGATTCAAGTTATGCCATCCAAATAGATAACGTTCCACTGGGAAAGTTGAGTCAGACAAACCCCGAGTTCCATCCTGATTCCCCTACTCACTAGCTGTCTGCCATACTTCAGTCTCTCAGCCTCTCAGTCTTGGGTTCCTCATCCGTGGGATGACAATGATCTAAGGATCTACTGTTCATCCCCCGTGGGGAGGAACTGGAGCGAGGGGATTAAATCAGACATCTAGAAAAAGACTTTCCTATGGTGCCTTACTACTCATTGTATTCTTTGTACAAATTTTTTTTATCATGTCTCTAATTCACAGGCTACTTATATAACAGATAAAATATTTAAAATGTAGTTTTAAAAATATCTATAAATAATATTTTGTAAACATAAATAGAATCTACTAAATGAATATGGAAAAAATATAGCCTTAAATGTACTTTACTTATAATTTCCAAATAGAATAATTTCAGCAGGTTGTAAGCTTAATCAACAAACAGCTGGACAAATTACTTTTTATTTTAAAATTAGAATGTCTTTAACATCTCTTATCATTCATCATGGCATACTTATTATGCTCTTTTAGTGCCTCTCTCTAGTCCCGAGACCTCACTTAAATTAGAATTTAGTTATTTAAAAAATTTTAAAAGATACATATTCTAAAGAACAGAGAAAACTTGGGGGAGAGATATATCATCAGAGGAGCAATTTCAAACAAGCTTTGGAAAGAAAGTGGGGATGGTGGCGTGGCAAACTTCCTTAGCATACCAGAGACTGCAACATAAAGCCATTAGAAGGTGGCCTTCATGACAAGGAAGCCAGTTTACCCATAGGACCTGTGAAGTTTAGGGCCGAGAGGCCCGAAGTGACACAGAGAGTGGCAGTGAGGCACAGGGCAAATAATGAGGATGGTTCAGAGTCTGTGGACAGAACATTTGAACCCCCAGGAACAGTTTCCCACCCCAAGTTGAGAACCACTGTCCTAGGCAAGAAAACAAGACTTCTTCTCTGAACAGATCGGTCTGAAAGACTGAAAAGAGGGGATAAAGTGAGAGTCTACAGGCTGAATAGTCGAATTCCCAAATCTTGGCCCTGCTAGTTCCTAGGAGACTAGAAGCCAGGAAAAAGAAGTAAAAAAGCGCTGAGAATTATGTGCCCTATTAAAAATATCTGTTGATAAATGAAGCAATTCAAATAACTACATTCGCCCCTCCAAACACCCACTCTAAATGGAAATAGAAAGTTACCTGAAAACGTTATTCAAAATTTCAGACTTCACTTATGTCTTTTCTCTCCCTGGATGAGTTTTTTGTCAGCCGGCTGTCAGTTCCTCCTGAAGGAAATCAAAGCTATTCAGAGTTACATAAATACCAATAATTTGTTCCACACGTCTCTCCCATTTGGAGTCTAGTTTTTTAATTCCTTCTTAAGACATCCCTACAGTGTTTGTTCAGTTAATTATATTTCAGTGATTAGGAGTCTGTAGAAGTGTCTGGAGTGGATCCCAGGCACCGCCGTCCTGCGTGCAGGCCGAGGCTTGACCTGCGACGATGCTGGGGTTGAAAGGGCCGCAGCATTCACCTGGCCCAGCACCCCATCACCCCATCCCATGCAGATGAGGAGGCCAAGGAAGGCAGGGTGGGACACCTCCCAGCCACTCCTCTTACTCCCCTGCTTACCAGGATGAATTAGATCTTCCTGTGTCCTTTCTCTTAGGTTTCCTTGCTTCTTGGATACCAGAAGAGTTGTTCTGAGTACCTGATTTGAGTGGTACCAACCACGGCAGTACCACATGAGCTGAGGTATTTAAAAGGCCATCTTGCAGATGATGGGCTTGGCCTTCCCTGTGGCTCTGTTTCTCCAAGCTACCCCATTTTCCTTGCATTTAGAGAGAAATGTTATTTTCCTTTGAGACTCTTACTCTACCTCCAAATAGGATTGGTGTTCCCGCCCCTAAAGGGCAAGAGGGCTGGAAATTAACAAATGGGTTTCAAGCTGGATTTTCAGCCCTTCACCCTGGCTCCAGGTTGTCCTGTCTTTGTGCTGCCCACAAGGGGACCAGAGCATGCTCAGAAGGGGCAGCAGGCTATGTATTAGAGCCTGGGGCTCTGGCTCTGCCAACCCTTGGGAAGCTGTTCCTCTGAGATTCAGTGTCCTCATCCTAAAATGGAGATAATATCTACAGAAGAGGATTGCAAGAATTTAAAAAAGATCATTTGCCATTTAGGAATTAAATACATACCACTTTCTAAACATACATCACTAAAATGTGTATCCTGGGCTGATGGGGTCTGAGAGTGGGAGACCAAAGTGTCTACACCAATGGGCCTTCCACCTTCTGTGGGCATGATCACAGGGAGAGCTCATTAAAACTAAAATTTCCGTCTCCACTGCCACGTATTCAATAGGGGGTGCTTCCTATGCACACTTGGAGAAACTAGGTGATCAACTCTTCCTTCCTCATCCAATCCCACTTCCTATCTGCTATCAACCCCTGCCTCATCCTCCTACCAGGCTGTCTCCATCATCGGTCTCCTGGAGGAGGCAAAGGGCAAAAATGACTGTCACCGCCTACAAAGGGATAAAAGATCCCGGGGGCCTAGAGAAGAGTACAACCCTGAGCTACAATGGCCCAGGCGCCATAGGTTTGCTGTTCTGCCCTTCCCAGACAGGTCTGAAAAAATCCAGAGGTGTAGTGGGCAGCCCAAGGCCCGAATGTGAGGGCTAGTGGCACTTAGACTGAACCAAGTTTGCCTGCCACAAGCAAAACATGTGTCTTCTTGCCATGCAAGGAAAGGGGCAGAGCCAGAACAAAACATGCATCTGAGATTGTCCCAGGAAATGTAATGATTTGTCAGAAAAAGTGTTCTTCTCTGGCACTGGCTTGTAAGAAATATTTCGAAACTGCTCAAGGGAAGGACTAGCTGGTAAGCTTCGCTTTGTTTCCCACACAAAGCCAAAAAGGACTGGTGTCTTCTAGTTACTTGTATGTCCCCTAGGCCTCTGGGCTGGGCCCCGGGGCAGCTACACCCCCACCTATCTCAGTAGACACCCCTCCCAGGCACACACACAGACACACAAACCTATACCTGCAAGTCTCAGGGAACCAAGGTGATAGGATTTCCAAGCGGTTGAGGATTCTAGCTGTGTCTCCAACAGTCCCCGCTGGCTCCGGGAACCAAGCTTGTTTCCTCAGTTTTTCCTGAGAGCGAGAGCGAGCAAGCCCGTGGTGCTGTCGGAGAAGGGCAAAGGAAGGTGACTGGGCGACAGCGCCAGGGCACCGATGGGGGCGGGGTGTGCGTTCTGTCGCCTCTTCTTTGAGACAAGACAGGCAGCTGGCGAGCTGAGGTGATCGCCATCCACGTGAAGGGGCTCTGCCCAGAGCCGCTGCGGAGCGGTCCCCGCACCGCCAGCCGGGAGGACCCGGCCCTCCCTTGGGAAATGGCGCGCGGGAGGGGAGCAGCCATTGCCCCCATCCTGGGGCAGGCGCACCTCTGGACCCCCGACCTCCCGTAAGGGGGTGTGGGGTCCAGGTGCCAAAGCTGTGCGCGCCTGAGAGGCGCCGGGACTGGGCTGCCCGCCCCCGTGTGGCTCCCATTTGTCAAGCCAGTGGCTGCAAACGGCTCCACAGCCCCCAGCCCGCCTCCTGCGCCCAGCCAGCACCTCCCGCCTCCCGGCCGCCCGAGGCACCTGCGGAGACGCGCGCAAGTCGGACCCCCAGACCCGCGCGCTCCTGAGACCTCGCGCGCGCCGTTCCCGCTGCGGCGCCAACCCGCGCTCGCGAGCCCCTGCCCGGATGCTCCCCGACAACCCGCAGCCGCTGGCTGCCCCTATCCATCCTCCGGCGCTGCCAGGCCGAGGAGGCGAAACCTGTATCCCGGCGGGGTTCAAGACCGAGCTGCTGCCAAGCCCGAACCGAAAACAGGCAGGGATTGCAGGAGGCGCCCGAGTGGGCTCGAGCGGAGTCTGGACAGGCCCCTGCACTCCAGCCGCCCTCCGTTGGCGCCGGGTCTCGGTCCTCGCTCAGGGCTTTGCAGTGTCAGGTTGCGCGGGAGGTGCGGGCTGCCAGGGCGTGAGCGTACCGGCGGGGACGCACGGAGGCCGAGGGGCCCCAGGCAGCGCCCTCGATGCCCTCCTCCCGGCAGCCAACACGGCGAGCCAAAGTTTCTCCAAGTGTAGCCTGCAGAGACCGCGTCGCAAGCTAACCTGGGACGCGCTGTCAAGTCGGCGTCGGCGCCTCGCACCCTCGGCTCGGCTCGCCCCTCCGCGCGGGAGGCTGCAGGGTGCCGTCTGGGCTGGCTTGTCTCGGAAGGCTCTTGGGCGGCTGGAGTCGCGGATCCAGGTAGGTGCTGCCCTGTCCCCGCCCCTGCTCGGCCCAGAGAGGAAGGTGGCTGGCCCAGAGCCGCGAAGCGTCGGAGCGGGGGCCGCGAGGCGCGCACCTCGCCAGACGCCCGGGCGGTGCGGCGTTTCCGCTGGGAGTGACGCGCTGGTTCCTCGCTGCGCGGCAGGTGGGGGCGGCGGGGCCAAAGTCTGCACGGACCCCGGGGCCAAAGTCTGTCTCTGAAACTCCGCCCTTTGTCCCCACGAGTAGCCACACCACATACACACACCTCGACGCAGCCACCGCGCTGTGGCGGGGACGACTTGGCCCAGAGTAGGGGCGGGAGGGTCTTCCCCACCCGGGGTGGAGACCGCCACCCCTACATCCCGGCCTCTGGTTTCCCCCGTCATACCTGCATCTCTCCTTCCTGTTCATTATCCGGCGGGCTGGTGCGTGTGTCTGTCTCCCGCGGCTCCTTCTCCCCCTTCCCGTCGCTGTACCCGTTTTAGGTAAAGCCCGGGTCTCACTTCAGGTTGGGATGTCGATGGGAGCAACCGTTCGTGTTTTTGTTTTTATGAGTTTATAACTTTCTTACACTATTATTAAAACATTAATATAACACTTCGATAAGATTTAACAAAATGTGTATTTTGTATGTCAAATTCTGTCGCAATGATTTTAACTCTTCATTTATCCGGGATCGTCTGGTGGAGAAAAGACTATGACCATTTTTTTGTTGTTGTTCAATTAATGTCAGTCAAAACTAGTTTGTAGGTTTGAACCCGGAAGCGGGGGGGAAGTAAACTTATCTCTGGACGGCCTTCTTTTATTTAGAAAAATAACCCGTTGAAATGGGCCCTTTAGTAAAAATATATAAAGCAAGTCCACAGGACATCTTAACTCAGAGTTGGGCTCTGGGGAGTTGAAATCCTGGATCTGGGTTGCCCTGTACCCCACCCGATTTCGATGGGAGATTGGAGGGTCCCAAGGAGGCAAATTTGGATGAAGGCACAGATCTATTTTTCTCTATTAAAAAAAAAAAGATTTTATTAAAGTATAGCACATATTAAAAAGTGCACATTACACAAGTTGAATGATTTTGCACAAAATGAAACATCTTTAAGATCAAGAGACAGAACATTACCAGCTCCCCAGAAGGCTGCCTTCTATGCTCTCTTTGGAAGGGGCAGGGTAGTGGCTTCACTCAGCATAGATTATTTTTGTCTATATTTGCACTTTATAGCAATTGAATCATGCAGAATATACTCTGTTGTCTGACTTCTTTCACTGAACATTATGTTGAAGATGCAAACTGTCTATGGTCACAGTTTGTTCACTCTTTTTGCTGTATAGTATTCCGTTGGGTGACTTTACCTACATTTATGCATCATACTACTGATAGACATTTGGGTAGTTCTCAGGTTTGAGACTTTATAAATCATGCTGCTAGGAACATTCAAGTAAATGTCTTTGGTGAACCTTAGATACATTTTTGTTGGGTACATACCTAGGAAACATACATACAGACATACATATATGTTCAGCTTCTGTAGATATTATGAAATAGTTTTTCAAAGTCGATCATCTAATTTTCACTGTTCTATTAGTTTCTTTTTGCTCCTTGTAACAAATGACCACAAACCTAGTGACTTAAGACAACAGAAATTTATTATTTTACAATTTTGGAGGTCTGATGTGCAAATTGAGTGTGCCTTTTCCAGATTCTAGAAGGTGCCTACATTTTTTGGCTGGTGGTCCCTTACTCCAACCTCCAATCTCAATTTCTCTTTCAACTCTGCAGCTTTGGTCACGTCTTTTTCTCCCTCTGCTTCCTTCTCTCCCTTTGACCCTCTTGCGTTACCCTTATAAGGACCTTTGTGATTATACTGGGCCCACTCAGATCACCCATCTGAAGATCCTTAGTTTAATCACATATGCAAATCCTTTTGCCATGTAAGGTAACATATTCATAGATTCCAGAGACAAGAATGTGGGGGCCATTATTCAGCCTGCTACACTTATCAGCAGGGTATTGAAACCTGCTATATTGGGTGGATAGAGAGAGGCTGGACTGCAAAGAAACAGAGAAAGAGGGAAAGAGAGAACGGAAGGAGAGAAGGAAGAACGAGAGTGAGAGAAAGAAAGAAAGAAAGAACGAAAGAAAAAGAAAGGAAGGAAGAAAGAACAGAAGAAAGGAAGAAAGAAAGATGGAAGAAGGAGGGGAAAGAAAGACAGAAGGATAAAAGAATGATGAAGCCTGGAGATTGGATTTACCTGAGGACTGGCTCTGTTGCCGTAGAGGCTGTATCAGGACTGGCAGGCAGGAGAGGGAGGCTGATGCTGGAACATTACTCTGGCCACCACTCTCCTGACACCACCAACATGTCTGGGGCCAAGGGCTTTCACGTAGAGAATGAAAGTCTAGGTCAGTTTGGGCCTGGGCACCTGCCATGTGAAATGTTCGGGAAGGCAGACTTTCCCCTGTGAGGGTTGGACCACAGGAAAGCAATGGCGAACAGATCACATTATGCACTGTGGGTAAGACCCTGTGGTCAGCAGACCGTGCCCCTTCCCCACCCATATTGCTGTCCATCCTCCAGGCTCTGGGCACTGATCTGTTTCAGGGTTGGTGGTGAATTGTGGGGACTGACTTCCCACAGTAGGTGAGGTAAGGTGACGATTTGAGGGGACAGCAGAGCCTGCCGATCAAGGTGGGCATGCCCACGCCTTCATTGTAATTTGAATGTTCAAGGCAGATGGATGGCTTTACCACTCGAGACTTAAGGATCAGGGCATATAGTTTCTACCTACTTCTGGTCTCATTTTGGTCCAGCAACCACATCCTTGAAGGAGATAGATGTTATTATCCCCATTGAAAGAGATCAGATGTTGTTATCCCCACTGTACCAACGAGATCACCAGGGCTCCAACCAACTTTCTGATTTACTCGAGGAGTCTCAGGAATGGAACCAAGAGCAGAGGAATCCTCGTAGCTCTTCTTGCTGCCCTTGGCCCTGCCCCCACTCCCCTGGTGTGTGAGATCCACTGACACCTGAAGTCATGGGAGCTGGGAGGCAGAGCTGGCCCAACATGTGCAAGCCAAATTGGACACATCTTACTTTGCGGGTGATACAGTGGGACTACCTGGTTTTATGCCTTCAAAAATACGTTTTGGTGGGGCTTTAGGAACAAGTAATGGTAGATGCATACATTTGATAAGCATCTTGATCAGAAATCCCTCCATCAACTTTCTGCCTTCCAGAAACGAGCTGAACACTTTGGTCTATCGATGGTCTATTTCTCTTCAAAATGGTTGTTTACACTACAGTTCATTTACTACCTATTTCATTCAGATCTCAAGACAGAGAAGAGATGTGTGGTTTGAATTAAAAATCCCTCTTTGGGGCGCCTGGATGGCTCAGTCGGATAAGCGGCCGACCTTGGCTCAGGTCATGATCTCATGGTTTGTGAGTTTGAGCGCCATGTTGGGCTTTGTGCTGACAGCTCAGAGCCTGGAGCCTGCTTCGGATTCTGTGTCTCCCTCTATCTCTGCCCTTCCCCTGCTCACGCTCTGTCTCTATGTCTCTCAAAAATAAATAAACGTTAAAAAAATTTTTTTAAATTTATTTTTAAATCCCTTGTTGATCATCCTTATAATCATAATCATTATTAATAATTGTTCTTCTGGGGGTGCCTGGGTGGCTCAGTCAGTTAAGCCTCTAATTCTTGATTTTGGCTCAGGTTACGATCTGACAGTTCATGAGTTCGAGCCCCTCGGAGTCTGCTTGGGATTCTTTCTATCTGCATCCCTCCACCCCTGCTCATGTGCTCTCTCTCTCAAAAAAAATTGTTTTAAATTAAAAAATTAATCACTCCTCTGTCTTAAACACCTTCCCTCTGCCCCAGCCTCTTTGTCTTCCCTTCTATTCCCTCTCATCCCCCAACTTAGGTTTCTCTGCCTTAACTGCTTCCTTAGTTTGTTCCAAGTTCCCAAGGACGGTGTCAAATCTTTGGAATCTCCTTTTACCTCACTCTTTTCAAATGTGGGTCCACTACTTCCTGAGATCATTGCTCTGCTGTGACGCTGGGACCTTGTTCTGTGACTCTCCCAGATGGGCCCCATTTTATAGATCCTGTGCTTTTCTTTTCCTTAATTCACTTCCTCCATTTGTTGGTTTATCTCTCCAGTAACTTCCTAGGAAGGGTATGTGGAAGGTAAATTTTGGAGTCCTTGCATAGCTGAAAAAATCTTTATTTTACCCTCACACTGTTTGTTTATCTGAGTGTAAAATTCTAAGATGAAAATAACTGTCCTTCAGAAATCTGAAGGCGTTCCTCCTCTATCTTCTAGATCCCAGAGTTATTGAGAGAAAATCTGAAGCCATTGAGGTTCCTGATCTTTTATTTGGGACACACCCACCCCCACTCCCACTCTGCCTTTTAGAAACATGTAGGACTTACTCTTTTTCTACAGTGCTCTAAAATTTCACTCTTATTCGCCTTGGTCTGGGTTTGTTTTTATGTAATCTTTTAGGAATTTAGTAATCCCTTTACATCTGGAAACTCATGTAGTTTAGTTCTGGGTAATTTTCTTGCAAAGCAGTTATTAAATAGTATAGTAAACAATATATAGACAGTCAGAATGGTATAAAGCACTTTTTTTTTTTAACTTTGAAGATTGGCTTAGGTCATGATCTCATGGTTCGGGGGTTTGAGCCCCACGTCAGGGTCTGTGCTGACAGCTCAGAGCCTGGAATCTGCTTTGGATTCTGTGTCTCCCTCTCTTTCTGCTCCTCCCCCTTGCATGTTCTCTCTCTCTCTCTCTCTCTTTCTCAAAAATAAATAAACATTAAAAAAAAAGTATAGATGGCAGAGCAGGGATTTAGGAGAAAGGAAGTGAGCGAGAGGAGAGTGGGGTCTCTGATAGCCTCATAAGAATCCATGCTTACAATCTGTCAGCCTTAGACTTGGTTGTGCCCAGTCTCCCAGAACTCCTAGCTGTCCACAGAGGTCCCATGCACCAGGCCTTTCCTAATAGGAGGAAAGTTGCCATTAAAGAATAGCTTCATAATGGTCTTTAAAGGTTACCAGGCAGCAATAAAATCTGTTATATGTTCAACCCTTGGTCCTTAGGCTACAATCCTTAAGCTAGGCCATCTTCTCCCTGGGGGTAGGAGGTAGGCCTCTGTATGTGCTCTATATCATAGCAGATGAAAATTTAAATGGCTCTCTTGGGTCGAAGACTGAATCCTTCGGAGTTGAGAGGCCCAATTTTTTGGTACCTCTGCCCATTGGCTTCTGTGATATTATGGAAAGCCTGGAATTTTCTAAAATTTAGGAAATGCCTATGATTCTTTTCTTGGACTTTGTAAATGGCTTAACAAATACAACTGCAGGGCCAGCAGTGATACAAGGTTATCCAGTTTTAGGACTGCTTCCTCAGAACCTAAGCGGGTAGATCCAAAGCCTTAATTGGAATTCAGAATTTCAAGACCATGAGGAACTGCTGGGTATTACGATAAGAAAGATGAACTTTGGTGAGGGTAGAGTTGGCATTGGGGCCTGAATATAGAGAAAATGAGTACTGCATTCTGAGAAGACACATGGCAGGCCTAATGGAGGGGCAAGCTGGGGGACCCCTAAAAGGAATAATTGACTTACAGACTTTGGGGCAGTTAAGACCAGGATCTAGATTTAAATATCAGTGAAGATGGTTTTGGACCCAATTCAAATGTTTTTACTAAATGGGTCTCTCTCTTTATATATATGTGTACACACACACACACACACGTATTCTCTCTCTCTTTCTCCCCCATTTACATAACAAAGAAATTTGTGGCTGCTGAAGCTAGTTCCTTCCCTCTTCCTGTTCAGTCATCTTCATTTTTTTTGTGACCTCACAGTCACAAAATGACTACTTGACTTCCAGGCATCATGTCCACATTCCAAGGCTGAAGAAGGATGAGGGGAAAAGGGCAAAAGATGTACACCGTCTATGTCTCCTGGTTCTTGGTTTTTGTCCTTGTTTTTTTCAGTAAAACAGTAGTTTTCCCTGGTACCCGACCCAGTGATTTCTCCTTAGATTCACTGACCTGAACTGGGTCATATGGCTACCTCTGCTTGCCAGGCAAGCATGATTTTTAATGAATTTGTTGAAATTACAATAAAATCAAAGTTATGTTGGTATAAAAAAAGACAGACTAACTTAAGTTTTCTACCTGTGACCATGGACAATTACTTAACCTCTCTGTTTCCAGGTTTCCTCTTCTGTAAACTAGAAACTGGAGCATAACTGTGCCTATCTCAGAGGATTATTATGAAGATTAAATGAGTTAATTTTTATAAATCACACAAAATACAAACTATAAAAGTGTGTGTTAAATACATTGATAGAAGGGAGAGTGTTCACTGATGGGGGTGAGTACCGCCTACCATTAAGCATGGCTATTCTGCATGGTAATTCTCTTCTGCAGTAATAGCCTCATGAATGTTACAACCTAATAGTAGCCCTACGTGAGGGATTGTGGGGAGGGCTGCTGCCCTCACTTGGCCCTGGCACTTGGCAGCGGCCTGGAAAAGCATTGCAAGGTGATCTGCAGAGAATGGGCTGGGGGCTAACCTCCTTAAAGTGACAAGGCACGACCACAAGAGTAGTAGCAGAGCTGGAGCTGGAATAGCGCGACCTTTCCCGGCATCCCTTGCAGCTCCTGTGACCATGTGACTCAGCTTTTGCCAGTAGAGTGAGTGGAAGTGAATTGTGCAGAAGGGAAAACCCCTGGCCTTTGCCTTCTGCTCCTTCTCCCATCCAGTGACAGCGGTGGCGACATTGGAGCTCCTCTATGAAGATGGTGGAGCTGCCAGGAAGCCTGTATCCCTGAATGAGTGTGCGATATGGGGCCACCCGTTGACCTAGAACACCTACGCTGGACTATTATATGAGAAAGAAAGAAATTTCTATTTTTGTTGGAGCCACTGCAGTTGAGACTTACTCATTCCAGCCTTTTACCTCAACTAATACAATTACTAACATAATTTAAATTATTTAGGGAATAGTTATTACAAAGGCTACCTACAGAGAAGGGAACTGAGAGCTTGGGGTATAGTGACAGGAGGGAGTATTGTTTTATTTTTACTCCATATCTACAGTTGTTGAAATTTGAACCATATAAATGTAATACTCAAAAACTTAAAATAAAAAATTCCAGGGGTGCCTGGGTAGCTCAGTGGGTTGAGCATCTGACTTCGGCTAGGGTCATGATCTTGTGGGTGTATGGGTTTGGGCCAGTCGTGGGCCCCGTGCTGACAGCGCGGAGCCTGGAGCCTGCTTTGGATTGTGTCTCCCTCCCTCTCCTTGCCCCTCCCCCACATTCTCTCTCTCTCTCTCTCTCTCAAAAATCAATAAACATTTAAAAAATTTTTAATAAAAAAATTTCAACTCTACTTCAATAAAACAGCTTAAAATAAAAAGTATTTAGTTAACTAGAGACGTCGGTCCTTCACCGCAGTAGTTTGTCACTGATGGGCACTCACCCAGCACTTGACTCCCTTATCCATGAATCCTGTGAGCAGAGAGAGGAGAAGGGTGAGGGGTAAAGTGGAAGGCAGACCTGCAGTGCTCGGCCTGTCTCTGCCCAAGACCAATCGTCTGGGTGCCGGCGGCTGGACTCCTCGTCCCCCAGTTAGACTGCGCATCAGCATGAAGGAGGTGATCCCTGCATGCAAATTAATGTAGCTTCCATTTCCTGAGCATCCAACGTGCCGAGATGGTATCTTTTAATAGGAGGCACTCCAAGAGGCTTGTCCTGAATTTTTGCTTGGATGAGCAAGGTGACATTTTATACCAATTGAAGGAGTGTTCAGTTTTCATCTCTGTGACCTGAGTTGATTTTTCCTGCCTCCTATATTTTACCTTGGCATAAAAGAATGCCTTATTATTTTCTGATTGATGATTTCTAACAAAACTCCCATTTCAGAGACAAAAGGACAGGGGCAGTATAATACTGGGTGACATTTTCCTTTGGGACAAAATAGAAGTTTATTAATTTAATGTGGAGCTAGGGAAGGCATTGTGTGATTGATAGTTCAGAATTTTCTCAAAATCTAATGAATATTTGAAACGATCATTTTATTCTTGCTGTTTGTATCCTTTTACCGTACAATTGCTCCTTTGATAAGCCCTGGCCCCTGGGAAAACACCGATGGCATTTTCCCCTCCTAGGTGCCCTTGAACTCAGTGTATTTTTCCCAGGAGAGTTTCTCAGTTGAAATATTTGGTAAATTAGTAACAGAGGAGGGAATCAAATACTTTCAGAAATCACTTTTTAAGAGTTTGAAAGTTAAAACATTAAAAACTAATACACTGTTGGTACCAGTTTAATGATCTCAGTTTAATTCTCCCCTTTGGTTCTCAGTTGCCCGCCAGGCTAAACTTCGTGCTGGTCCCTGAGGGTCCCTCATACAGCTGACACAAGCCTTCGTAGTCTTACCACCCAGCATTCCCTGTGAGGCTCATCCAGAGCTGGTTCCCGGTTGCACTTGGCCCATGACTCACCCCTCAGATGCCACCTTGTCATGAAGTAACTTCCCCCCTCAACCAGAGGCTGCAAATAAAACACAACCAGAGTTTGTGGATTTGGGTCCATGTGGCATGGAGTTAGTAGCCCTGGTCTTAAACATCTTTACTCCTCTGCAGCCTCTGACCCGGCCCTGGTGCTTACGAGTGTGAATTGCACCAAGGGGCTAAAGAAACAAACTAGGGCCAGACGCGTCTCTGTCAAAAACTGTGCTGTCTGACAGGGCTGGCAAGCCACAGCCCTCGGGCCAAGTTTAGCTACTGGTTTTTTGGGTTTTTTTTTGCGAGGCTCATGAAATAAGAAAACTTTCATATTTTTACATGGTCAGAAGCAATCAAAAGAAATGGAATATTTCATGACATTTGAGAATGATACGAAATTTAAATTTCAGTATTCATAAATCGAGTTTCATTGGAACCCAGCCATACTGTTCGTTTCCCTCTTGGTTGTTGCTGCCTTCCCACTTTCACGGCAGAGTTGAGTCGTTGCGACAGTGATCATATGGCCGGCAACACTTGAAATATTCACTGTCACTTTACAGAAAGTTTGCCAGCCCCCTGCTTTCTAGGCAGAGGCTTTTCAAGTGGAAATGTTTGTTTTTGCTCTCTTCCAAATCTACAGTTGCACTAGAAGCAAAAATGGCTATTATTTCCCCATTTTTAAAATACTATTCACCATTTCAAAATTTTCGGAGCAACTGCCGTGTGTACGATAAACCAGAAGGATTCAATTCCTGCCACCCTCAAGAACATTTAACAGAGGTGCATTCAGTACAGGTGGGAGGTGGCTCTCTGGAGATACGGTGACAAGCAAGATAAACACAGTCCCTACCCTTGTGCCGTTAACTCTAATGTGGGGAAAATTCAACCATCCATAATACAGCGTATGATCATTGTCTTGATAGAGAAGTTAGAAGGCACTCAAAAGGCAAGAATACCTTAGTCTGTTTAGGTAGCATCAGGGGAGGCTTCTCAGAGGAGGTGACATGTTCAGTGAGACCTGAAGGGCAAGTAGGTATCATATCAGTGATGAGTCTTTTACGTGGAGAGAGACAAGGCTCAATCTTATTTAAGTTACTGTTATTTGAGGGTCTCTGTTATATGCATCCAAACCTGTATCATCATGAATATATCTTTTTTTTCAAGATTTTATTTTTAAGTAATCTCTACACCCAGTGTGGGGCTTGAACACCCCAAGATCGAGAGTTACATGCTCCCCATTCTTTATGCCAGAATAGACACTTCCTTAAGCAGTTGGCAGGACCTGCTTCTCCTGTGGGACAAGGAGTCAGAGTCCCTGGGTCGCCCAGTGCAGGGAGGCACTTTGCGTTCCACCGTATAGGACTCTGGGTTGCTGGCTGCTTATTTCTCTTTAGGGAGGTTTTCTTTGGCCTCTGAATATCTTAAAAAAACGTAACAAAGCAGACGGCCTCTTATGTGCTGATACCATGCGTTTTGTCAGACAAGTTCCTCTCTGAGTTTACTCTTCATTCTGGAAGACTCTGAATCCTGGAGCGCCTTACAAAACTCTCTTCTCATCTCTCTTCTAAACCGCTCTTCCACTCTGGCCCTGGGAGGGGTCCCACCTAATGGCAGCACAATCTCGTGGGAGCCTGCTTGCCACTTTGTTTTCAGGGTGGAAGAATTGTTTCTGAGGCTTAATAGATTTGCTTTGGAAGGAGGCTGAGAGGACTTAGCTGTAGTGTCTCTTCTGACATCTGTCACTGAAATTCCGGGTCACTCAGCCATCCCAGCTATTATGTGTAAAACCAGGACAATGCAACATCTTAGGGAAATTAACATCATCTCTGGGAAGAACTTTAGACCAGGACTAAATACCAGATATTACTTTTTACTTTAAAAATCAATAACAGTGTGTGCTCAGAGTGAAGATGTGCTTTCTTTCTTCCAGTGATTCACTGTTCATTCTAAATCCTCACTTCCTTATCCAGAGGAGCCATGCAAACGTGGAAAGGCGGCTCAATAAATTAGTCAGTATCCTGATGAATATGGTTTCATTAACTGGACCAGTGGTGATTCACATATGTCAATGACGTGATCAAGTAATGCTGGAATAATCTATCAGCTGTAAACCTGTCCATAATGTAATCAGCCTCTTACAAATGCCTCCGAGATGGGTTCAATTTAAAATCATAAGTGAGGGGTGCCTGGGTGGCTCAATTGGTTAAGTGGCCGACTTTGGCTCAGGTCATGATCTCACGGTCTGTGAGTTCGAGCCCCGCGTCGGGCTCTGTGCTGACGGCTCAGAACCTGGAGCCTGCTTCGGATTCTGTATCTCCCTCTTTCTCTGCCCTTCCCCTGCTCATCCTCTGTCTCCATGTCTCTCAAAAATAGATAAACGTTAAAAAAAATAAAATCATAGGTGAGAAAACTGTGTAGTGAACGTTTGTCATTTTTGGGTGTCCAGCATCCAGAAACTCCTTCTATTTGGGTGAGCGCAGGATAAATGGAGGCCAGGAGCAGGCTTCACACTCTGGAAGCTGGAGAGGAGCAGATGATCCTGCTTTGGACTCCTTGGACCTGTGGGTAGACATTTGACCAAGGCTCAGCCAATCAGAGAAACTTTCCCAAGACTTTGGCGCTTCAGGGACTGATAACAAAGCCAGTGATAGTCAAAGATCATTCAGAGTGACTGGGTGGAATTAAGACTTCAATGGATGGTGACAGTGTCCAGGGCTGATGGTGCCAGAGCCAGCACTGAAACTCTGGTGGGGTATTGACTGAGCCACAGGGCCCTGAATTCCTGTTTCCAAGATGAATTCTCCAGTCTTCCAGTACCTTTCAATAAATTTCTTTTTTTGTATAAGTTAGCCAACATTGGTTTTATTATTTGCAAAAACACTGGCTGTTTCATATGCTATATGAATAATATACACGATGTTATTCTGTACCTGGTTCAGTTGTAGACCAGGAAGAATTAATTTTAAAACTACAGTTACTTTAAGGGTCCAACTGACAGGAAAGCATGTATTTTCCAAAGAATGTTGAGTTGTAACATGTTTGTTCAGTGCGCTTAATTGCTACTCACTCTTTGAAAGGACAAAGGACCAATCAGAGACAGGCCACAGTGTCCAGGAGCCTGACAGAAAGGCAGTGGTATTTTAGAATTCAAAGGGACCTGTGAAACCATCTCATCCAAACCCCTCATTTCACAAATAAGAAAATTGAGGTTCAGGCTGGCTAAATGACTTACCCCAAATTGCGTAGCCATTATGGAAGAGCAGGGATTATAATCAGTCACCTACTCCTGGAGAATCATTTTACTTGGCAGGAAAGACAGGCAGAGGGAAGAAGGGAGTGGCAAAGAGAGATATCTAGCTTGCACAACCGCGATCACACAGTGTGTTTGGTTGCAAGGCCAGGGAAGTCACAGAACCGGATCATGAGGTCAGAGGGTTCCCACTAGAAAGGCTGACTGCACATTAAGGTGCTGCTGGAATTCAGGGTTGGCTAACAGCATAGTCTCACAGCTAGAGCCAAACGTGACTGTCTCCTCTCATCCCTGAGATGTGTAGACAAGGAGTCTAAGTGTTTAAACACTTTAAAAAAAAACCCTATTGGAACTTGTCACTTTTCTGAAACTCTGATGAATCCAGCTGTCACTCCTAAAACTTTGATTCCCTCTTTTTTTGGTCTTGATACTGACAAACCTAGTAGAATCTCATTGCAATTGGACTTGTCACCAGCCGGTGACACTATCTAGTTGTTAGGTAGATTTACCACTGTGAGGTGTTTGCTTGACTTTTTGGGCAGGTATTAGTTATTTGGACACCCCCACCCCTCAAAAGAACTAATAAATCATTTGAGAGGTTGGAATTTGACTTGTTTAGGCTTGAAAATCAACATATAAAATAAATGTACTTTCTCAAGCATCCCTGCCATGCAGCATGCTTCCATGTTACATTATTGACAGATGGGGCGTGTCCCAAGCACTGAGGTACTTCAGAGTAACTCATCTCTTCTGTATGCTGTCGCCATTTAGAGTTCTTTTTATCATTTGATATATGCCCAGTATAGATCTTCTTACTCTATTTAAACTGACATTGCTGTATGAGCAAAGGATCTCAATGGAAAACAAAACAAAACAAAAAAAAACTGTCTCCAAACCAAGATGGTGATTTTGCAGGGAATCGGGTGTTCCAGAACAGAGAACACTAGAGAATCCAGGCAGAACTGGGATGAGCCTTAGTGGGAAAAGTCCAGCTCATGTTATGCCAAGAAAAAGGAGCATTGAAACAAGAACCATTTCTGTAAGGCTGAGGTTGTAGCTCCTAGTTAATAAATATGGAAGGAAGAAAGAAAACTAAGAAGTGATCGCCTGGTTCATATACAATAAAAACATTTTTTTTTGAAACTTTGAAAATATTTGATGAGCATTTCTACAATGTAAAATAGTAGTGTGGGAAAATAACCAGTTGTTACATTCTGCATTAAAGTAATGTTTAGGTGATGATAACTAATCATGATACAATAGGATTATTTGATGGTTTATGGATTTAAGTTAAGGACGTTCTATTTCTTTGTTTTTTTTAATTAAATTTACATTTGAAAGAGGGAAATATCAGGCTTTTTTTAAGTTTATTTACTTATTTTGAGAAAGAGAGAGAGAAGAGAGAGAGGGAGAGAGACAGAGAATCTAAAGCAGGCCCTGTGCTGTCAGCACAGAGCCTGATGTGGGGCTCGATCCCACAAACTGTGAAATCATGACCTGAGCCAAAACCAAGAGTTGGAAGCTTAACCAACTGAGCCAGGTGCTCCAAGGATGTTCTATTTCTTAAAGAATGGAGAGGGTAAGAACTAGAAAATTAACTAAGAATTAATATCCCTTTCAGTTTTGCTTCCAGCTCAAAGGAATTCACTTTAAAGGAGGTAATGTTAAAATGAACTATGAGGCATTCATACCAATGTCAAAGAATCCATATCTTCAAATTCTGTGGGAAAATACCTGTGTGTCAAGGCTCCTTGAAAAAGAATACCTTTTTGTTGTTGTTGTTGTTAGAACCCCTTTCTAGTGGCTGAGTTTTAAGTGTTCCTTGACCCCAGTTAAGATTGATTATGTTTGTGACTGGGTAAGAGAGTTCACCCAGGATATTAGCAAAGCCATGCTCTGTGCAGTTTTCAAGATTTTTATGCAAGGTAAGACAGTGATTGAAATCTAATTTGGACAGAAGAGGAAGATGTTTCCAACATCCTAATAGATTCTGGTTTGCCATCTTGACCAGCATTCAGTAACGAGTTCCTCGGTGTGGATGGAGTTGCCATTGGGCAGGTTATTTCTTGGAAACGGACTGGATGCATTCCTTCCTCTTACCCCTTGCTTGCCCATTTTGTCCTTTCCAGCCCCTCTTCTCCACTCCACTTTTCTAAATCTTAAAGACCCCCTTGGGAACCCAGATCACCTCCTCCACGGAGCCTGTGCTAACCATCTTAACGACCATGGCATACTCCTTTTGTGAGGTCCTAGAATAGTTATAAGTAGCAGTCATTGGATCCTTAGTTTGCATGCAGCCTACTCTTTGTGTGCCTCCTTAGTACAATGCTGAGCTCTTTAACATCAGGGTCATATCTCCCACCTCTCCACTGCCAACAGTGCCATCTCAGCGTAGGCAATGAGCAGTGGATGACTGATTAACAACCCCACTCAGCATGGTGGCTCATTTTAAACTCTGTGGAGAGAGAAAAACAAAAAACCAGCGTGCAGAAAAAGAGGGCTGCCTTCAGATTTCCAAATCCAAACTCAGCCTGAGGCTTATGTTGGGATTCCCTGTTTAGCTTAAGTTGACATGAGAAGGCGTCTATTACTTGCCTTTTGAAGACACGTGGACGTGACAGAATGACATAAGATTCTGGAATGTGGTTGTAAAAGACGATGTATAACTTCTGAGATGATCGCTGATTTGAACAGGAAGCCTTGGGAGCACTGGAATTGACTAAATGACTCAGAAAGCTTTTACTGAGAGTCTTGAATGTAGAGCCAGATACGGGAATATAGCAGATGCTTTCGATGCTCATGTTGCGTCCCCTTGGGCCACCTCTAATTTCAGTCCGGCCCTCGTAACCTAATAGTGACATTGAGAATACATCCTTTCAAGAATTTGCATCCTTTCCTGCTTTATTCTCTCATTTCTGCTTCCTACGATCGCATCCTAAATAAATTACTTGTTTTCAGACATTGTCTAGGCTCTGTGTTAGGGGGAACTTGAGGTAAGACAGAGAGATATACCGGATATGGTATTTGCCCATAGGGATCTTATAAGTTTAGATGGAGTATTTGGACTCTTCTTCTTCTTCTTCTTCTTCTTCTTCTTCTTCTTCTTCTTCTTCTTCTTCTTCTTCTTTTTTGGACACATATTCTTGAAAATGATCACATGAAAATAAAAGGCAGATTTCAACTTAATGACACACAAGTAGTACAGATTCTAGTCCATTATGACTGATACAGAGTTTATTAAATTTTAGTAATAATTCTTTGAGCTCTGATAGTTCTAACTAGGAAGACGTGGTTCTTCCAGAATTATTATTTCTTTTGATATTTGATTAATCTCATGCCTTACTAAAGCATTCTGTTCTAAGCTGAATATGAAGAGGTGGGATTGGGTACATTCTGTACTATATCCTTAGTGATCTGTAATTATATCTTGTCATTCAAATGCTAGACTATTCAACTTTACAGAGCTTAAACATCCCTTAACATTTTACTTCTCCTAATACTAAATGGAACACTTAGGTGTTCACAAAATTATCTTGGAACATGTCATGAGAATAAACAAAATGAATAGAAGTTATCATTTTGTACTTGGGGCCAATTATTTTAAAGGAAAAAGACGAGGAACTTAATTTCTTCATTGCAAACTATTATAGTACTATTTTAAAAAATTGGAAGGCGAATAAATACATCACCAATAGAAATAAACTATCAAAACTGGTTATTGTAACTTTGTGAATTTTTATGATTGGCCATATTATAGATACATTTTTTACACAATCGCAGCACTCATAAATTTTGTATTAAATCCTTTATGGAGCCAATTTTGGAGCTTTAAGAAGTCATTATGAGAAATTTGCTGATCACATGTAGTACTCTGGGATTATAGGCTGTCACTATCTACCAGACAGAGTTCGAAGAGAAGGCTGTTTCCCTGGTCCCCTTTCTTGAGTCACCTATGTCTTCCAGCCTCTTTTAGATCAGGGAATCTTGGTGTTTATAAAGGAAGTCACTATAAAATTTCTTAAGATACCAAGCTTTTAAAATATTGTAATGATTTTTTAAAACTTTGTTGAAGAGAAACAGGTGTCCTGAGAGCAGGGTGTTGCTTGGATTTGCATTTCAGAGTCTGGGCAAGACGCTGCTTCTCTGCTACATTTTTATTTTTATTTTCCAAGCCTTATGATAATAAGAATTTGTCTTCAGAGATGATGGTGGGCCTTAGTGTCGGTCTTTTACATTTATTTTTGCTATGCTTTCTGTGAAGTTTTACCATGAATACTCTTGTCCTTCAATTCTAGGGACTTTTATGATTTCTTTGATACTTTATTTGTTTCCATTTTCTCTATTATAGTTTTTGGACCTTGTATTTTTAGCATATGAATCGTTTTGGATTAATCATGTATATAATTTCTTTCCTATTATGCATCTTTTTGTCTTTCTGCTTTTGGCAGTATTTTCTCAGATTTATCTTTGAACTTCCAAAGAGATTTCTTTCATTACTAACATGATATTTATTTTTTATTAGTTAATTAGTTTTTTATTTATTAGTTACTGTTTAACAACTGAGACTTGCTGAAAATATCTAAAGAAAGTATTTCATACACACAGTTGCCAACAGAAACAGGCAGCTCAGTAGTATGATAAAAGGTAGCTTATCAGGCCATCTGTTGAAAGGAGTATGCTGCTAAGGACGTTTAAGCGTAGCCATGACACATTGATTTTTTTGTTGTCATTGTTGAGAACTAACATCATATTTTTTAAATTCTGAAGACTCTTTTTTTGGCATCTGAATATTCTTTTTTTAAATTTTTTTTATTTTTTAACATTTATTTATTATTGACAGACTGAGAGAGACAGAGCATGAGCGTGGAAGGGAGAGAGAGAGAGGGAGACACAGAATCCGAAGCAGGCTCCAAGCTCTGAGCTGTCAGCACAGAGCCCGACACAGGGCTCGAACCCACAAACTGCGAGATCATGACCTGAGCCGAAGTCGGTTGCTTAACTGACTGAGCCACCCAGGTGCCCCTGAATATTCTTCTTCTATAACATCACTCTTTTCTTTCACAGATATGTTATCTTGCTTAGCCTAAGGCTATTATTAATAAGATCATTTTGAAATGCTCCTTTTCATTTTCTCTAAGTTCATACTTTACACATCATTCTCACAACTTTAAATCTAGTGGAGGAGAGTCTTCAAAAATAAAAACAAAATTCTTGGAGTTTGATTTTATGACCTCTGATTGACACAGCTTGGGCTATTTGCACATTATTGAACCAGTTATTGTGTAGGGAGATGCAGTTTTTATTTTTAAGTTTATTTATTTATTTTGAGAGAGAGACAGAGAGAATCCCAAGCAGGCTCCCCGCTGTCAGCACCGAGCCTAATGCAAGGATCGATCCCAGGAACCATGAGATCATGACCTGAGCCAAAATCAGGAGTCAGTTAACTCCCAAGAGCCCCTTGGAGATGTAGTTTTCACAGTTGGTTGGGAGCAGATCAATGTTCTTCCCCTAGAACTAGACAGAGTCAGCTCTATTAGAACTGAAAGTGAGAGAAGAGTAAGTCTTCAAAGAAAACAAGGAGGCTGTTTCTAGGAAAAGAGCCCAGGGATATTAGATGGCAGAAAAATAGCACATACACTCACTAAAGCACCTAGCACAGGCAACGACCTGACCCAGAGCTCAAAAACCCAGTGTCTGAATTCCTGCAGTGACTGGTTACTCACAATTTCAAGGAACCCAATTAATGTCTAGACAACACTACTTTTTATGAGAGTCTTAACATTATGCCAAAGCCACGCTTCCTTCAGGTGTCATCTGTGATTGCTGTGCTTCGGAGTTATGTGAAGGCAGCACTCATGTTCCCAGGTCTTTCTTTTCAGACTCAGCATCTCCTGTTGCGATAGCTCTTCCTCACCTGACAGCATTTTGAATCCGCTTTTTTTATCTTAGATCTTCTCTTTTTTCCTGTAGTTTTGTGCATTTTGCTATAGCATGAGCAGCCTAGAGTATAGAGTACCATCAGGCAGTATAATTGATTCAAATCGGTTTCTGAATGTAATCTAAGATCACGTAAAGAATTCATTTATTCACTTAATATATACTGAGCTATCACTATAATAATTCTTAAACCTTTGATGCACACTAGAGACACTAAAGAAACTTGAAAATCCTTGCAGTGGAGCTGGCGGGTCCGCGTCCCGCTCCTGCTGGGTCCCCGGTCAAAGGACCCCAGGGCCCTCACCGTTAGAGTCCTTTATTGTGGCGCTTGAGGCTACAAGTGTAAGTATCTTAAGCTCAAGAAGAAGTTGGAAGATGATGTCCTCAGATGCCTGGGTATCTGTGGCGAGAGCACTCCCCGGGCCGCATGCTTCTTTGAAGTGATGGTAGCAAGGAAGTTGGTTCACTCCAAGAAGAGAGGTGATGGCTACGTGGACAAGGAAAGCAAGTTTCTGAAGCTGATGGCCGCCATCAAATCCACCTTGGCTTATGGCTAATGTGCCCTGAAGGCAGAGTCCAGTGACCTGGGACCAGCCCCTCCTGGCAGACGCTTCAAGACGGAAAGGACTGACATGTCTCATGAATGCCTTGGTCTCTTTCCCTGATATCCCTGTGGCTGCTGGGTGGGGCAGAGACCGACAAACCCCGTCCTTGCATGTGTGTGTGTGTGTGTGTCTCCCTGAGAGTGTAGCTCTGCACCGTCCCTTCTTTGATTCTTCCTCTCCCCATTTTTCCCGTTCTTCTGGCATCTTCCAGGCCCTGGTTACTCTCTGGCACTTGGGGTGGTCCTGCTTGGGGCTTCCTTCTCAGGAGGTGGCCAAGAGAGGGATCTGGGTGAGTGAGTTGCAGATTTCAGCACTGTTGTCCAACATTTCACTATTCAATAAGCATTGGATGAATTTGACAAGAAGAAGAAATAAGGAAGAGGAGGAGGAGGAGAAGGGAGAAGGAGGAAAAAGGAGGAAGAGGAAGGAAAAGGAAAACGGAAGAGGAAGAAAGAGGAGGAAGAAAAAGGAGAAGGAGACAAAGAAGAAGAAGATAAAGGAGAGGGAGAAGAAGAAGAAGAAGAAGAAGAAGAAGAAGAAGAAGAAGAAGAAGAAGAAGAAGAAGAAGAAGGGAAGAAGAAGAAGAAGAAGAAGGAGAAGAAGAAGGAGGAGGAGGAGGAGGAGGAGAAGAAGAAGGAGAAGAAGGAGGAGAAGGAGAAGAAGAAGAAGAAGAAGAGAGAGGAGGAGGAGGAGGAGGAGAAGAAGAAGAAGAAGAAGAAGAAGAAGAAGAAGGAGGAGGAGGAGGAGGAGGAGGAGGAGGAAGAGGAGGAGGAGGAGGAAAAGGAAGAAGGAGAAGGAGAAGAAGGAGAAAGGGGGCGAGGGAGAGAGAGAGGAAGGAAGGGAAGGAGAAAGAAGGGGGGAGCTTAAAGATCCTGAAGCTCAGGCCACACGCCAGACCAGAGTTGGGATGAGGGGGATGAGAACTCCAGCACCAGTACTTTTTTAAGCTCCCCAGGGGACTCCGATGCGCAGCAAGAGTGGAGAAGCACTGCCCTACTATGTGCAGACCTCCTGAAAACTGTAAGCTCCATGCTTACGGGTTTCTTTAATGTATGTCTTTCAGGAAATGAATTGGAGGCATATTTGTATCATTCGCCTCTGGCTGACCTTATTCGCTTTCTGCATAGGACTGTGTGTTCATCAAGTCACATCAGGGAAAGCGATCTGGGGCAAGATAAGCCATTTGGCCAATGTGTAATTAGTAAGGTTTTTGGAAAAAGTGATTATATTAATACTAGGTAAAACCTTACTTTTATATAATTTTCTCAGTTTGGCAGATAAGTTCTAGAGGATAGTGTCTAAGTTTATTTAATTGACCTCACACTGCATCGAGAGTAACATTCTGTTCTGGTGAAAACTTAAGAGCTTTTGAAATTATTTTCAACCAAAAAAAAAAAGTAGTCTTTTAGGACTATGAATTAGAAGCCATCTGTGAAGCTGCTGAGTTTTATAGAAAAGCCTTCATTTAGACTGACATTTATCTTGTAATGTGGTGGTAGAAAAAATTCTGAAACGTTTGCAGAACAAAGGTTAAGGCCAGACATACTCAGTGTGATGTTTATAAAGCATAAATCTGCACAGAAGAGGGTAGATTTATTATTTATGTTTAAGGACAGTGTCTATTGTATGTTTTAAAATGTCATATTAAATAAAGTAGATTCGCTGAGGAAAAAGGGAAAAGAGGGAGGTCGAGAATAAGGAACAGAGAAGGTTTACTGAATCTTTGTGGGAGCCTTCTTTAAAATGTCCCCTTTCATTTCCTGACTTTAGTTTTATTTATTTATTTTTAAACTCTATTTATTATGAGGGAGAGAGAACATGAACAGTCAAGGGGGAGAGAGAGGGGGAAACAGAGAATCCCAAGGAGGCTCTGCATGAAGCCCAAAGGTGGGGCTTGAACTCACAAACTTCGAGACAACAACCTGATCCGAAATCAAGAGGCAGACACTTAACCAACTGAGCTACCCAGGTGCCCCAGACATTTCCCGAGTTTAGAACATTTCTGCCAGTTTTTATTGTGAATATTTTCAAACATGTAGAAAAGTTGAAAAGAATATTGCAGTGACACCTTTATATCCTTATGTATTCCAAAGGCCTGAGAACCAGGAGAGCTGATGGCATAGCCCTTGTTCAAAGGCCAGCATGCTTGAGATCCAGGAAGAACCAACATTTTAGTTCAACTCGGAAGGCAGGAACTAAAGCTAATATCCTACTTTGAAGGCAGTCAGGCAGGAAGATTTCTCTCTTAATGTGTGGCAAGATCAACCTTTTGTTCTATCAGGCCTTCAACTGACTGGATGAGACCTGGTCATGTTATGGAGGACAAATTGTCTACTTATTTAAATGTTAATCCCATCCAAAAACACACTCCCAGAAACTTTCAGAATAATGTTTCCCCAAATATAGCTGGACATCTTGTGGCCCGATTAAGCTGACACATAAAATTACTAATCGTATTGGTTTTCTATTGATACAGAATGAGGGTATGGCTGCAATCTAACAGGGAAAAATGTCACTTTTTCATAGAGGGCCTTGGAGTAATGGAATATTTAGGGAGCGACCCCATCTCACGACATATACAAAAATTAATTTAAGGTGGATCATAGACCTAGACGTGTAAAGTGAAACAATAAATTTTCTAAAATAGAAACATTTTTAGAAATAGTAAACAAAAACCAGTAACCGTAAAAGAAAAGATACCCGCTGGTTGAACTTCATTGAAATAAAGAATGTCTGTCCGTGAGAAGACACAGTTAGGAAAGTAAAAGAAAGCCACAGAGGGAGAAGACGGCTTTAGTGCTCTTATTTGACCAAGTTCTCAGTTTTCCAGAATATGTGGAACTACTGTAAGTCACTAAAAACCAACAGACAAAAAACAACTACAGATTTAAAAAAAAATGGGCGACAGTATTAACAATCATTTTATAAAAAAAATGATTTCCAAATGACTAATAAACAGAAGAAAAGGTGTTCAACATCATTGGTTATAAGAGAAATACGAATTAAAACCACAATGAAATACCATTACACACACATCAAAACGGCTAAAATTTAACAAGATGACAAACCCAAGAGGTGATGAGATTATGGAAATATCGTATACTTCAGATGCTGCTGGTGAGAGTAAAGCTGGTGCAACCACTTTGGTAAAGCTACACATATGCCTGCCACCTCCTAAATCCTTCTCCAGAACAAATGTTTCCCATGCAGTTCCTTGTGTCCGCAATGGGGATAACCAAGTTTATTACTAGGCAGAGCAGTAGAAGTTTTCGATGGTGCCAGAGCCTCATGGGGCCCATTACTGAGCCTTTCAGAGAACACCCAACCCTAGTGCACCCTCCCTGGTGCCCAAACGTTGAAACTGCAGCTTATCCTTATTCTGGGCCAGATCAAATTCTTAGTTAAAGGCAAACTACCATTAAACTGTGTCAGGGAATGATTCATTCTGTCTCTGTCTTTATACTCCTAAGTGGCAGGACAGGAGTGAGCAGCTTGTCTTAGGGAAGGTGGGGTTTCTTCCAATTACAGCGAGTCTCCCTTCACTGTCCTCACCCCACAGGTGAGTGTCCACCCATGGTCCCCACCATGGGTCCTTCCTTTCACTCTCACACTGCACCTTCGCTTGACCCATCATGTCGATGCTTCCACATTTTGATGCTGCCGTGTCTAGACCTTCATCCTAGCCTCCTGTGTTGGCCAGGCCTGTGAACCCAGCTGCAGAACCCACTTGACATCTCCGCATAGTCGAGGCACTTCGAACTCCACCTGTCCAAATTGGTGTTCCTGCTTGCTTCCTTTCTGAACCCCCTCTCTGAGGTTCAACACCCCTCTCTAGCCTCTCAGGCTTGAAACTTGGGAGTCATCTTCTCATCCTTTCTCTTCCTATTTTCAAGAGTATTGATTGACCGATTGATAAAACAGTCCCCAAGTTCTATCAATTCTACCTTCTAAAACTCTCTGGAGTTGCTCACCTTTTCTCCTACCCACAATGGCCTCATCAGTTCAGGTCCTTGAGACTGTTCTGCGTCTTTCCTGCCTCACTGCCTCTGGTTGTCCCTTTCCAGCCAGACTTACTCTGTCCTCCATCATGCTCATTGTAAAAAGTAAATCTGAGATGATTCAGGTTAATTACTGAGATTAATTCACTACTCTAAATTCTTTCACAACTCCCCATGGGACATGAGGGAAAATTAAACTACTTAGCAAGGCATCCAAGGTTCTACGTGATAATTTGGCCTCTAGCTTCTTTTTTTGCTATACCTCTTCATTACATTCTAGCAATTCTAGAGTGTTCCTATTTTCTTGGAACTCTCCATAATCTCCACAACTTCTTTACTTTGCATGTTATCTTTTTTTAAGCTTATTTATTTATTTTGAGAGTGAGGGGCAGAGAGAGATCCCAGACAGAAGCCTTTGGAGGTGATAGGCTGGAGTTACGAGGAGTACACAATGCAAATCAGACACAGAGGAAAGAGACTACAACTGGTAATCAGCAGAGCGCCCTCTAGTTCCCAGTGGCCTTCACATTCCCGTTTCAGTGTGTGCGTGTGTCTTTATCATCAACACTCTGTCCCACCCAATCACTCAAGGTCATTCCAGGAGGGTTGCCTACTCCTTGCAACTAAGGTTTTTTTTTTTTTTTTTCCTAAATTTTTTTTTAACGTTTATTTATTCTTAAGACACATAGAGTGAGCAGGAGAAGGGCAGGGAGAAAGGGAGATACGGAATCTGAAGCAGGCTCCAGGCTCTGATGAGCCGTCAGCACAGGGCACAACGTGGGGCTCGAACTCACAGACCGTGAGATCATGACCTGAGCCGAAGTCGGCAGCTTAGCCAACTGAGTCACCCAGGCGCCTCGCAACTAAGGTTTTTAATGAATGTTCCGATGCAGACCCAGGATTGAAACCCCAGGCTTCTGAGTCCAGTGCTCTTTCTACGATTCCAGGGCTTAGGGACATTGTCTTCGTACAAATTTTAGCAGAGGGCAGTGCAAAAATGGTGCATATTAAATGTATTTTAATGACAATGAAAAAAGCTATCATTATGAATACGAGTGGGAGGAAACAGCCATTGAGGCAAACCAAATCCCCTCTCAATTTAAGCTAGAACAGTAGGAGGGTCCCAAGAATCCCGAAATAGGCCTTCAACCGAGTACTTATTTGTTCAAGGCCCCTGCCTTCTCTGCTCTTTCAACACAAATCCTCAGGAGTCCCGGTTGCCCCCTCCCACCACCTGCCACCGGGCTTGGTGGGCAGGTGGGGTGGAGAGAGGAAGACAGGCGGCTACTTGAACACGTGGGCTTCTGCCCCTCAAGTGTCAAGCCTGCATGCAAAGAATGCCAAGATTTTGGTTTCTATCCACGTGTGGCCTTTTGACACGCAAGCTAATGAATGTATTCCAGGTGCAAATCGTTCTTTCCCACGAGCTGTTTCTGCAGGTCTCCAGTGAGACAATTACCCAGTTCTACTTATCAGAATGACTCAAGGACGATCCGAGAGCTGGCTCGTGATGAAGCCTGGATGTTTTTCTGCCCTCTTGCCTGGCTTTGGAAATTGTACTGAAAAGTTAACATACATAGCGCTGAAGTTCCCCTTGTTGTCCCCCACGCAGGCTGCTTGTGAGAGCCGCAGGCTCTCTGGTGCTCCTGGCAGGCACTGCTTTTCAAGTGCTTAATGGGCAGGTTCAAGACTCCACGCAATGAGAATGGTGGACACAGAGGGGCTTGCTCACCCCCTCATTTCTCTGCAGAGCTGCCTCTACTTGACCATCACCTACCTGGGGGTCACCTTTTGAAACTGACAGAAAAGAGCTTATCTTATCATCAACATTTCCCAGAAATCACTGGCAAGCCACAGGCTATGAAAAGAAACAGATTTTCATAAACTGCATGTAAGGTACATTGTCAAAAGTCTGCAGAACTGAAGGCCAGCACTTTGAATATTTTCGGATTTGATTTTCCAAAGAAAGGTTTTTTGAAGCTACAGATATCTGGAGGCGCTGATCAAAAACAAGGGCTGACCTATTGGAGCTGTATTTTCAGGGGCACAGGGGGAGACCATCTTAAAGGTTAGACTTCACCTTTCAGTTTTAACATAAGCTTGAAAAATCACTGAACTACGGAGGAGGAGACAATTAAGATTCAATTATAAATAAAAAATTTCCGCTGGGGTTGACATTCAGGTCAGACTGAACCAGACTCTTTATAACTCCTACGAGGCATACAGCACAATTACTGTTTCGATTACTTTTATTACTGTGATGCTTTGTTTTCTGTGTTAATTTGGCCAAGCTTTGGTACATGGTAATTCGATCGAATGCAGATTTAGGGGTTGCCATGAAGGTATTGTGTAGATATAGGTAACCCCAACAATCAGTTGACCTTAAGGAAAGCTGTCACCCTTGACGACTGTGCTAATCTAATCAAGAGCAAGGAACAAAGACCTCCAGGAGTATATTTCGAGGAGAGAAGGTAGACAAGTCTGTGTCACTTATGGCCTATTGAAGAAGGACAGTCTTCTTATTCTAGATTGAAAGCCAAACAAGAAAGTACCTCATAACAGAAGAACACTTTTACTAAATACAATGACAGAGGCAATGAGAATATAGGTAATATGAAAACTAAAATCCAAGCCCAACGTGTCAGGTTAAAAACAGGCTCTAAATGATAAAATTATTGCCATGTGCAAAGACTGGTATTATTTGTTCCATTCTTTACAAGAGGCATTTAGTCTCTGCCCGTGAATGAGTCACTTTCCTAAAATATGGAGTTCTTTTCTAAGAAGACCTGAACCCTGATTGTATTTCTCACAATCATTAAAGAACAATTAGCATTAATGCTAATTTAGTCTTCTGAGTTAAAACACTTTGAGGAGCCTCACTAGAAGCAAGATGTATTTCCAAACCATCCACCCAAATCTCTTAACCTCAGAAGAAAGACTCAAAAATAGAAAAATCAGAAAGATACATGTACCTTGTGTGTATTGCAGCATTATTTGTAATAGCCAAGATCTGGAGGCAACCCAAGCATCCATTTGTAGATGAATGGATAAAGAAAAGTGGTGTGTACATACACACACACACACACACACACACACACTCACAGAGGAATATTATTCTGTCATAAAAAGGAAGATCTTGTCATTTGAGACAATGTGGGTGGACCCAGAGTCTTTTGTGCTAAGTGAAATAAGTCAGAGAAAGACAAATTCTATATAATTTTGCCTATATACAGAACCTAAACAAAAAAAAACAAACGAATAAATAAAAAGCAAAAAAGGCCTAAAAATACAGAAAACAAGCTGATGGTTGCTAGAGGGGAAGGATGTAGGGGAATGGACAAAATGGGCGGAGAGGATTCATTCCAGTTATGGAATGAGTAAGTCACGGGGATAAAAGCATAGGGAATACAGGCACTGGTATTGTGGTGGTGTTTTATGGTGACAGATGGTAACTACACTTGTGGTGAGCAAAGCATAATATATAAGCTTGTGGAATCACTATATTCTACACCTGGAACTAATGTAACATTGAGTGTCAACTATACTTCAATAAAAAAGGAATTAACTAGATCTTTCACAAGGGAAAAAAAACGAAGAAAGAAAAGAGAAGAAATAGAAAAAAGATAGAAAAATCAGGGGAAGCAGGGTCAAATTGTGAGTTAGGTATCTGTCTCTTTCCCTTTATGGATGTGGCAGAGTCTAGCTAGCTGTTCCCCAAACCTGCTTCCTCTTCCCACTGGTCCACAGCTAGCCTACATTTTGCAGCCTCCTGGCATTAGCGTGTGGTTATGTGACAAAGTTTTGGCCAGTGGGATGTGGGGGAAAGTGTTATGTGTCCCTTCCCTGCTCCTTCCCAAACCTCCCACATGCGATCCTCCATGCTGTCTCCTTTTTAGCAACAACCTTGGAAATCCCTAGTTGAAGGTAGAAGCTCCAAGGTGGAAGGGGTCTGGATCCCTGAATTTCCACCTGGAGAGCTGCCTACTGGTCAGAAACACTTGCGTTAGACTTCACCAACACAGTGAGTGGATAGCCTTGCTTTTCACTTAAAAAAATTTTTTTTAGGATTATTTTTGAGAGAGGGAGAGAGAGAGAGGGATGGAGTATGAGCGGGGGAGGGGCAGAGAGAGAGAGGGAGACACAGAATCCAAAGCAGGCTCTAGGCTCTGAGCTGTCAGCACAGAGCCTGACGCAGGGCTGGAACCCACAAACCGTGAGATCATGACCTGAGTTGAAGTGGGATGCTTAACTGACTGAGCCACCCAGGCGCCCCTCACTTTTAATGTACTGTAGGGAAAGTGCACATCAAGTTTGTTTCCATCTATTGATTGGGAATGTAATTTATAGCCATGTAGCTAATATAATGAGATGCCAAATCAACCCCAAATGTGGATGCCACATAGAATTTATTATAATGAGATTGACTATATGATAGAAATTAAATATGACATTTCCATTCCAGATTGCAAGATTCTATCTATCGACATTTTGAAGATGCTAGACATCTTGAGGGGAGACAGACAAAGGTAAGATAGTTTCTGCCTTGAAACAGCTGGCAGTCTGGCATAGTTGATTCAGCAAGCACTATTAATTGTATCCTCATATTCATCCTCCCATTTTCCTTGCCAGGAGAACTTTGATTTTGTTGGGGGAGGGAAGAGGAACAAAATGAAAGGTTATAGGTCAAGATTCGTTTTAAGACGGAGATCCTAAATTCTGATGCGCGTTAGTAGAATTAGACTCAAATGCTAGGAGAATTTGGGACTAGTTTTGCTTTCCTGATGAAAGGGAAACATGTGCCTGACATTGCTCACTTCCTCTCTTTCTTCTGCTGAACATGGGCTTGACTTCTGAAGCAGTAGTCGCCATTTTGAAATCTTGAGGGAAAAATCCAGAGAATCCCAGAGCCAGTAAATCCAAATTTGTTTACACCACTGTTAATTGTATTTGCTGGTACTTGCAGCTGAAGACATTCCTAATGGATACAAGAGTGGAGATGAGAATAACAAACAGCTGTTAGGCAAGCTGCGGGTAAGGGCTATAACAGAGATAGGTAGCCCTGGCTGACTCAGAGGAGGGTGAGAAGGAAGGCTGCATCAAAGAGGGAACCCTCTGAATTTGGACAGAACTCGGAGGGACACATATGGTTTAGACTGGATGATACAGGATGGAGCCATTATACGGAGAGAGAACTTTATCGGGAAGGGCATGTGTGTGGCAAAGCTTGGCTCTCTGTGGGGACTTGTGAAGAGCTGAGGGTGGCTTGTGTATAACATGTAAGGAGTAGAAATTGTAGATATTAAGTCTGGAAAGGTTGATCATTGCCATAAGGAGACCATAAAGGGCGAGGTGGAGTTTGGTCTTAGCTGGGTTAGCACGAAGGTGAGACAGTGGCATTATTAGAGGTGCCGTTCAGAGACTGTTTCGGTGACCATGTTTATGGCAGTTTATTTGGGAGGGAGGTCAGAGATTGAAAACCACCAACTTAGATTACCCCAACAGTCCAAGTGAGAGAAAATGAAGGCCTGAACTAGATAGATGTAGTTATGAAAAAGAACAGATTGAGAGGTGCTCCAAAGGTGAAGTAGGTGCTTGCCACTTCATGGAACTGGGGCCTGATGACACCTACCCTTCCGTGGTAAGGCCTTGTCCTGGGTTTTGGGATCTGGAGATGAAGTTTCTTCCTGCTTTTTCCTCTGCCCGGAGCATAGATCTGCCTTCCTCCTGACCCTCAGTCACCATCTCTCTAGATCCTTCAACACCAAGCTCCAATCCCACTTTAGAAGAGCCCACGTATCCATCAATAGGAGAAAGAATAAACAAACGGTGGTGTGGCCGTAGAGTGGAGTACTAGAAAGTTATACAAAGAAACAAACCAGTGATACAAGCAACAGCATGGGTGACTCTCACAGAAATGGTGCCGAGTGAAATAAGCCAGACACCCTGTATGACTCCATTCGTACAAAGCTCAGAAACAGGCAAAAATAATCTATCATGAGGAAAAAAAAAAACCCAGAATAGTGCTTGCCTTTGGGGGTGGGGGAGTGATTGGGAAGGGGTATGAAGGGGTTTTCTGGGGTGACGGACAGAGGTTTGAGTCAAGTAGACACATGGATTTACTAAAACCTGTAAAATGTTATACTTAATATTTGCATATCCCCATGGAAGTTTTACCCTCCCCTCCAAAAGTAAACAAATAGTGAACTGTAGTTAATGACATACAAGCTGATGAATCTAAGGATGAATCATTCTGAGATCCAAACTTACTTGGAAATGGACCGATGGATGGCTGGCTGGCTAACTGTGTGGTGAAGCAGAGAGAGCAGTGTTAACAATGATAGAATCTAGGTAATGGGTAAAAATGGGTGCTTAATGTATAATTCAGCTTCTCTCTCTGCTTGAAATAGTTCATAACAAAATGCTACAGGGAAACCCTCGGGTTTAAGATTTGATAATTCACCATTCCAAGAGGACTGGCAATAATAAACCCTGCAGGCAAACGTTGACCCTTTGCAGGTGCTATGCCAGGGGCTCTAAAAAAGGGCCAGTGTCATTAAGGATGCCTTCCCAAATGATTTTGTCTAGTGGGCACAGTAGAAATTCTTTTCCATTCTCTACATTTTTTCCTGAGTTCCAGCATCATTAAGTCTTCTCCCCCTTACAGACTAACTCTCTATTCCTTCAGGGTTTGTGTGTCCTATGGTTCTGGGGCAAAGAAGTACAGACCACCTAAAACTTGTCCTCCAGTAATACATGTCACATCTAGTTTGATTACTGACTGCAAAGTTATTTGAAATACTACACAACAGGGGTGCCTGGGTGGCTCAGTCCATTCACGATCTCATGGCTCTTGAGATTGGGTCCCGTGTCAGGGTTCCCACTGTCAGAGCAGAGCCTGCTTGGGATTCCCTCTCTCTCAAAATAAATAAATAAACTTAAAAAAGAAAAGAAAAGAAAACCCACACAATAGTGTGGTTTGTTCTCTTTGTTCTAAGAATAAAGAGATTTAAAGAGATGTTAATGTACGGACAGAAAAACTCCCTGGTCCACTTGAGGTCTCCTGGGGAACAGAAAGGGCAGGACCAAATAATTGCAAATGGTCAGCAGTGTGATTTCACCTTTGCCACCAGAACAGCCCAAGTTCACATAGATTGTAGGGCTTTCCCCTGTGTTTAGCCAGAGGCTCTATCCCTTTTATGACCAACACCTTTTCGTTAGAGTCTCTAAATCTATTCCCGATACTCATTTAACTATGTATTTCTTTTTTTATCCCAATGGGAACATCCTTGTTCAAAGTTTCGATCATTCAGAAATCACTATTCCGAACCCTTTTGGGAGCTGGCCAGATGACCTATCCCTCAAAAAACCATGTTGCCTAATTAGGTCATTTGCTGTACAGTTTTAGTTTATATATATATATATAAAGCATCTTGTTATAGGACATCTGTTCTTTTTAAAAAATTTTTTTAATGTTTTTGAGAGAGAGAGAGAGGGAGAGCATGAGCATGAGAAGGGCAGAGAGGGAGACACAGAAGCCAAAGCAGGCTCCAGGCTGTCAGCACAGAGCCCAACACGGGGCTTGAACCCACAAACCGCAAGATCATGACCGGAGCTGAAGTAGGATGCCTAACCAACTGAGCCACCCAGGTGTCCCACAACATCTGTTCTTACATTTACTTACTATGTATCTCTTTGAGCTACTGACATTACTTTCATATGTATTTTAATTATATATTTAATAAATGAAAGTCTTTAGTTCTTAACGTAGATCAGCAACACATACGTCTAATCTTTACAATTTTACTTCTCCAGTCTCATACTCATTGACTTCGAATTTGCTCATTCTTCTGTTTTGCTTTACTCAGATGCCCTAGAGATAGGAGATAAAGTTTGTTTTTCTTCCTTAGAGGGCAGCAGCACTCTAACTCGGTGACTTACTTACACCCTTGGATACGCTTCAGAATCATCTGGGGTGCTGTTTACACTGTAGATTCTGGGACCCAGCCCTCATAGGGGTGTACTGGGGAGGACATTTTGAGAAACAGTCATGGGTGTTTTACATAATTCCAACCTCACAGAAACATAAAATGGGCTAACCTGAATATTTAGAACACATGTGCATGGCTTAGTATTCACATTTTAGCCTCACATTATCAAAACTTAACAGTGCTGTTTCATAAATCAGTGTGGAAAAAGTGCTTGCATTTCTGTCTTGAAAATGAACAAACCAGGCACCACGAGAGAGGGCCTGATGGCTTCCTAGCAATCGGTCTTTGGAATTTTGTGTGACCCTTGGCTAATTATGTTTTCTTCTTCGCATTTTTAAGCGGACTCTGGAGATAAATTGCTCTGAGTCTGAAATTTTATGTGAGGTGTTCAAGGAGTATCAGGAGGTCAGCACTTACAAACCAGCAACGTATTAAGGAAGAATTTTTATTAAGTAAACACATGAAAATGGTTAAATGAAATCAAGATCCCAAAAGTCTGGCAGTGAAAACAGTAGTCCCCTGCTCTTTCTCCCCAACCTCAGTTGTCCTTTCCACTGGCAAACATTTATCCTCTTAGCTTTTCCTTCTGGTAGTTATGTCCAAATTGGTTTCTTTCCTTCAGTTAACTATTTTGGTCATTTTTCAAATGAATGCGTTTATTAATGTGTCTTAATTTTAGACTCTTAAAGTCTATAAAAAAACTGAGCAGTCTCCTGCCCCACACCCTCCCAATTCTCCAGAATAATAGCTTTTAACTTTTAGCAGTTTCTTCTGTTGTTTTTTCTCAAATACTTTATCATATCTTGATTTTTAACTTTACACATTAGTGACTTCCTGGTATGTCAATGAAGATTTAGCTCTGAGACCACTATCTCCACTTTTCCTCCCATATTGTCCTCAAATAGTTACCAGATTTAAGTGTATCTTAGTCCATTAGGGTTGCTGCTACATTCTTCTACAAATTTCTAGATAGCTACATAGGTTTTCTTTTGGTATTTGCCCATGAGTACAACCGCTAGGTCGAAGGTCATGGGCTTCATCATCCTGAATAAATATTGCTAACATGGTGAAAGGCTGACAACGTCAAGTATTGGTGAGAATGTCACATCTGATGTATGTGGGGTGGTACCTTATGGCAGTTTTAATTTGCATTTCCCTCGTTACTACTGGGAATGTATATCTTTGCATGTATTTATCAGCTATTCATGTTTCCTCTTCTATAGATGGCTTGCTTCTTTCTCTTATAAAGATCTGAGTTCTAAAAATTCTAGATATCTGTACTAATAGTTTGCTGATTATGTTCCTTGCAGGGAGTTCCATTATTTTCTTAAGGATTGTAAGTCTCATGCAATATTGATTCCTATTCTTCTCCGTGATCTATTTTTTTTCCTCTATGAAGATTTTAGTAAATTCCTTTTTACTCTTGATGTTCTATACCCTAATTTTACTGCTGAACATAAAGGGCTTAATTATTATCTTAATTGTTCATGAAACCAAGCACATAATACATCAAAAAATATCCAATCACAATAGGCATACCTAATTCGTAAAATAACATGTTCAACTCTGATACTGTTGATAGTTTCAGCATACATTTTCCTACACATACTACATACCAGTATTAATTTTTTTATGTATGATACACAATTTGTTTCTTTTATTTGTCTGGCATTTTTCTGGCAGTACCTCATTGTTTTTAACTGCTACAGACAAATTTCACAGGCATTTTGGTTCGTTATATCTTTATTGATTGTCATTTGGACTGTTTCCAAGTTTTATTTTATAAGTTTTTTATTTTTTTAAGTTTATTTTGAGAGAGAGTGCGTGTGTGAGTGGAGGGGTGGCAGTGCAGAGAGACAGGGAGAGAGACAATCCCAAGCAGGCTCCATGTTGTCAGTGCAGAATCCATTGTGGGGCTAGATCTCATGAACTGTGAGATCATGACCTGAGCTGAGATCAAGAGTCCGATGCTTAACCGACTGAGCCACCCAGGTGTCCCTGTTTCCAAGTTAAAAAAAAAAAAAGGTGCAACAAATTCTCTTGGGTCCATCTCTTCGTTGTTCAGGATTAATATTTAGAAGTGGAAGCTCTGGGTTCAAACCCAGAATATTTTTAATTTTAATTGATATTGTTAACTTAAACTCTAAAAAAGTTGTATTAATTTACAAGGCAAAAAATGCTCTTTCTTTGGATATGTAATAATCCAAATCTTTGCTAACATGACAGGAAAACATGTTTTAATTGTCACTTTTTAATTCAGTGAAGTTTAATTTTGTTTCCAACTTCATAATTTTGGTTTCTAGCATTATCTAGTTTCAATTCATTACCTTTTCAATTTCTAATTTTAGCCATATGCTTGTTTTAGATTGCTCTTTTTTGTAAAGAACAACTTTATTCTTCTATCGCTGTAACATCCATGGAATCTCACTGAAGATCAGAACAGAGTTTTTAGAGGTCTCAGACCTTTTCTTTTAACCTTCAAAAAGGTATTGTCTGTCCTACCTGCCTTTTTACTATCCAATGGAATGTACCAGAGTTCCCTCAACTTACTGATTGACTGAGTGAACAGAACTTTTCTGAGAAGAGTGAAATGCATAGAGAATTCAAAGTCCCTATTTTGATTTAATTTTCTTTTAATATCTGAGTTACAGCTCTTTTGTATATAATCCATGTCTGACCTTTGGACAAATCTGTCTAGTTCTATCTCTATAGGTCTTAGTTTCAAAACTCCTATTCTCAGAGGATGCTCTCACTTTGGTTTTTGAAAGATATGCTACTGTAGCAGGTGCTGGTCCTTGATGGGCATCACATAGCTATAGCAAAAACTGTTTCACCAATGATTATCTGATATGGTCCAGTTAAAACTAATCTTAACTATAGTCTAATTAAGATTAATTTATACGATCTCATTGCTTAGAAACAATTACTCATTGACCTAAAGTCAACAAAAGTCTTTTTTTCCCTAATATTAAAAAATATGTAATTGGAGAGGAGGGGAACAACTTGAAATAAATCATAACACCTTGACATTAATTGTTCTTCTCATATACTTCAAATTTGTACTTAATGCCTTTCTCCTCCTGGACATCAGAAAGAACACCTGGGTATCTGTAAAAGAAAAATATGCATAATAACATGTCAGTTAAAAAAAAAGAAAATGTATCAATTAAAAAGAAATAGCCAAAAGGCATCAATAAGGTAAATAAAAATTTTCCCTTCCTTTTTTTTCTTCACATCAGGAAGCCACTGTGAAACTGGGTATCATGCAAAAACACTATGGAACAGTGCAGGAAACAGGAAGAAAAACTTTCAAACTGTACAGAAACTTAGAAAATGAAAAGTGCAGTTTCTCCTCTCCTTCTGACTCCTAATTCTTCTGTCCCGAACTAGCCACTGTCGGCAGTTTCTCTTTTACTTTTCCACTATCACCCAGCGAGTATGAAATTTCTGCAAATCTTACACTCGATATCAAATTTCCTGTGTGGGCAAATGAAAAACAAAATACAACCTTTAGCTGTTTAGAGCAGAACTGAAGTTATTTGTCCTCCTGGTGGTGAAAGATTCTGCGGTTTAATCAATGGACACCGCATTGCTCTAATTTCCCAGTGTGTGTGCCTCATGGCAATTCTTCAACGGACATCACTGTTTATCTGAGATTTTCTGTCTTTTAGTTCTGTGTTGCCTCCGCCTTCCAATTCAAAACCCAAGCCCCACTTTGGGTATATACCAAGAAGTGGAGTTGCTAGATCATGTGGTAGTTCTATTTTTAATTTTTTTCAGGAACCTCCCTACTGTTTTCCACAGTGGCTGCACCAGTCTGCATTCCCGCTAACAATGCACAAGAGTTTCTCTACATCCTCACCAACACCGACACTTATCTCGTTTTTTTTTTTTAATTTTATTTTTATTTATTTATTTAAAAAAAAATTTTTTTTTAACATTTTTATTTATTTTTGAGAGACATAGAGACCGAATGTGAGCAGGGGAAGGGCAGAGAGAGAGAGGGAGACACAGTATCGGAAGCAGGCTCCAGGCTCTGAGCCATCAGCACAGAGCCCGATGTGGGGCTCGAACTCACAGACCGTGAGCTCATGACCTGAGCTGAAGTCGGTCGCTTAACCGACTGAGCCACCCAGGCACCCCTCGTTTTTTTTTTATAACAAATCAGGATCTCAAAGAGATATATACCCTTCCATATTCAGTGCAGCCTAATTTACAGTAGCTAAGCAACCTACATGCCCATCAACAGATGAACAGATTAAATAAAAATGCTGTATTTACATGTAGTGGAATATTATTCAACTTCAAAAAAGAAGGAAATCCTGCCATATGCAGCAACGTGGCTGAACTTGGAGGTCATCATGCTAAGTGAAACAAGCCAGTCACAGACAGACAAATACTGCATTATCTAAAATGGTCAAACTCATAAGAACAGAGAGTAGAAGGGTGGTTGACGGGGGCTGGGGGAAAGGGGAAACACAGCTGGTCAGGGGGAATACGGTTTGTTGTGTAAGACGATTACGTTCTAGAGATGTGCTGTGCAACATCATGCCTACACTTAACGACACTGTATTGGATAATTAAAGTTTTGTTGAGAGGTCTCCTGTTGTATCTTAACAAAAAAATTTTTTTCCCACTGAAAAACCCACCACCAACAAAAAATCCCCTCAGGTCCTCCACTGAGGACTATACTGGCCACTCTTGTCTCCAACCCAAATCTCGTACTTCCTCAGTGTTGTGCGAGCGGCACCCCCATGTGCTCCGGGTGGGGGTGAGGAACACCTGCTTTAACCAGACTTGTGTTGGACTGTGGTTCTGCTGTCTTCATCCTTATGAATAATGTGGCACTGAGTCCATTACATTTAGTGCTCTATAAATGTTATCCTTTAATATTATGAGTTTGTTTCATCCCTGTATTTTCTAAACTCATCGCAGCAGGGATAAGATAGGAAAAGATTTAAATCTCTTATGATATCCAATGCACTGCTGAGTAATAATAGGTATTAACCTTTTGATGACTAATCACAGGTTATGCCATGTGATAAAAAACATAAACATAAAAAGTAACAATAGTATAATAACATGTAAGGAAAATAGAAAGCAGTTTTTTTTTTTAAAAATTTACATTCCAGAGGAAGAAGCTATGTTTCTATTTACTAACCATTTTCTGAGCTGTTTCTGTTCAACTGTTTTGGTAGCAACATAGCATTTTTCTTTTAAAGCAATGATTTTCCGAGGCCAACTTTTAACCATAATTTTAGTTTCTTTGGAATGAGTCACCAAAAGTAACATTTACATTTTTGTGTGTTTGTAAAATTCCCAAGAGTATCAAGATTCTCAGTTAATGAGATAAAAGCAAAATATCAAAATTATTTCTAAAACGACAAATATTTTAATACTTAAAAATACTGTGTCATTGGCTGGGTGTGGTTAGTAGCCATGGTATTAATCTGCTATGTGAAACTGAAATTCAATTCTGCTTCAGATTAATTTTACTTTTCACAATATTCATATAATCAGTCTGCTTTTTTTGAAGAGAGAGAGCATGGCCGCACAGAAAAAGAGAGAGAGGGAGAGCATACCTGTGCAGAGAGGGAGAGGGAAAGAATCCCAAGCAGGCTCCATGCCCAGGGCAGAGCCTGACACAGGGCTCAATCTCACCACTGTGAGATCATGACCTGAGCCAAAATCAAGAGCTGGATGCTTAACCACCTGAGCTACCCAGGCGCCCCCATATTCAGGCTGTTTTAATAATGATAATAACTACCCCAACCATCATAATTCCAAACTTTTCTGAAGAGCAAACTGCCTAGGAGCCACGCATGAACAGAGCGTAAGCCTAACAGGATGTGGAAATGCCTCCTAGGCGTTACGAACCACCCAGATAGAGGTCCCCTCCGAAATCTTCAGGCAGTAAGGAATCCAGCAGATATGAAGAAATGTAAGATTTGAACTGACAAAAGCATGAGAATACTACTGAGATGATTTAATGTAAAGTCTAAGAAAGAGGTAAATCGTTATCTGTAAGAAACAACTCACAACTAAAGTAAAATGGAGACTATAGCAAGCACAGGCTCAGGAGAGATGTACAAATAATATGATAAGGATCCTGCTGGATAGTCAGGAACTAATGGGAACAGAAGAGGAAATGGCAGTCCATCAAAACCCTTCTTAAATTTTCCCATTGATAAGGGGCATCTGTCCCAGCTTTGGAGCCAACTACGGTCTTAAGGGCCTCTTCTGGCCTTTAACCCCTTTGACTGCATAGTTACATGGAACGTAGTTAGCTACAAGGAAAAACCTGTCTGGGGCTCATTAAGCAGAAAACTGCTGGTATAAAATATTTGGGTGGGCTGGTTTGGCCGGAGCCTGGTGTGAAACGGGAGATGAGAAAGATTTCTTCCTGGTAAGATGAATGAGGGCACAGCCTTACAGGACAGGCTGGCATGCTGCTGTCAAAAGAAAAAAAAGAAAAAGAAAAAGAAAAAGAAAAAAAAATTACACAGACAATGACCCGTGGCGAAAAAAAGGCAGACGCAAAGTAAAACCTAACTTTGTTAAGATTTATTTCTGCCTTTAGGTTTCTACCACTTGTGGCTTCGTCTACGTTCTAATTTTATTCTCTTTGCGTTTCACAGTAGTCCTCTCATCTTTATTTCATTTTACTAGTGCTTTTATTACCAGGAAGTATGCTATTAATAAAAGATAACTGTGTTTGAACTGAAACTTACGTAACCACAAGAGGGCCACTAATAGGGAGAATGGGGGTCTAAACTCGGCGTAGCTGTGGGAAAAGACAAATGGAGAGTAGAGAACAATCAGAGTTCACTTCTGGACAGTACGGAGCAATTCTAAGTTCCCCAATGTACAGAGATTTGGAAAGAAAGCAGCTCAAGAATTGAGCAACGTTAGAGACTTCCAGGGACAAAGTATATTCGCTTTGTCTTTCCAGGTTTCTCTTTTTTCTACTTCATGAAAGACTGACCTACTCCAGATCTTCCCTTAGGGGATTCCCTCCACTCTGCATTCAAGAGGTTGTTATTATGTTGGTACAGGCTTGAAAGTAAGAGAACCATCAAATGATGTAATAGAAAAAAACACTTCATTTTCTTTCACAGCCTTGTTTAGAATGTCCATTTTTGAGCAATTTCCTTGGATTTTGGTTTTGGATAGAAATTCCCTATCTGAATCTTCCCACTATTAAAATTTCCAGAACATTTAAAGAACTGGGGAGCCTGGGGCTCAGTCAGTTAAGCATCTGACTCTGGGTTTTGGCTCAGGTCATGATCTCACAGTTCATGGGTTCGAGCACCGCATCGGGCTCTGTGCTGTCAGTGAAGAGCCTGCTTGGGATTCTCTCTCACTCCCTCTCCTCATTCTCTCTGTCTCTTAACTTCAGTAAATAAAAATATAAAAAAAAAAAAATAAGGACTAATACCAATCTTTCACAAACTCTTCCAAAAAAATAGAAGAGGAAAGAGACCATTCTTGACTCATTCTGTGGGGCTGGTATTCTCCTGACACCAAAATCGAGGTGAAGGCAATATTAAAAAAGGAAACTACAGACCAATATCCGTTATGAATATAAATGCAAAAATCTTCAACAAAATATAAGGAAATTAAATCCAGGAACATATAAAAAGGACTATATATTTCTACCGAGTGATTTATTCCAGAAATGCTAGAATAGTTTAACATGAAAATCATTCAATGTAATGCACAATATTAAAAGGCTTATAAAGACAAAATAATAATTATCTCAATAAACTCAGAAAAAGCATCTGACAAAATCTAACACTCCCTTCATGATAAAAAGTGCTCAATGAAGGAGAAATAGAGGAGATATTTCTCAACGTGATAAAAGGCAGGTATGAAAAACCAACCCACAGATAATATACGTAATGGTAAAGTCTGAATGCTTTCCCTTTAAGAGCAGGAGCAAGACAAGGAGGTCCTGCCCTTGCCACTTCTATTCAGAACTGCGCTGGAAGTTCTAGCCAGAGCAATGAGGTGGGAAAAAGAAATAAAATTAAAAAAAAAATTGGATTAGGAACAAGTAAAACTATGTCTATATGCAAATGATATTCTACATATAGGAAATCCTAAGGAATTCACTAACAGAATACATGAGTTCAGCAAGGTTGCAGGATATAAGATCGATAAACAAAAATCACTTGTATATCTATGTATTACAAATGAGCAGTCTGAAAATAAAATGAAGAAAACAGCTCCGTTTATAATAGCATCAAAAAGAATAAAATAATGCAATAAATTGAACAACGAAGTGCAATGGTTATTTAGTGAAAGATACAAACCATTGCTGAAATAAATTTAAAGACCTCGATAAATAGAAAGACATCATGTTTGTGGTTTAGAAAAATAAATATTGCTTAGATGGTGGCAAAATTCTCCAAAGAGTTCGTTGGTTGCACAACTCTGTCAATATACTAAAACCACTGCATTATATACTTCCAGTGGGTGAATGGTGTGATGGGTGAATCGTCACTCAGTAAAGGTGTTAAAATTTTCATTTCTAAGAGCCAGGGAGCCAGAATGGTGTTAAAATATTTTAAGTTATCAAGGATCCTGAAGGGTCATCGTTTTGGAAATAGTCTGACGGAGAGTAGTAGGATTTGGAAAGGTAAATGCACACAGTAAACTGTTTTTTAGCATCAAATAGACAGACAGGAATGAGGGACAACACATCAATACTGACCTAATGTGAGAATCAGCAACGTAAGTACAAGAGAAAATATGTTAAGATGTGACAAAAAAACATAACTGACTTTGTAAATATATATGAAACCACTCAGCGTGAGTTTTCTATGCAGTCACCTGTGGAAACTAAGCAAAAGCCTGTACTTGAGCTGTTTAGAAAGTTTTTAGAGTTCTTACAATTTTCAGTTCCCTTTAGAGCTAATTAAGAGCCCAAGGAAGTCTGTCACACATTTCATTAGATTCAAGACTGTTACCTAGTACTCTAAAGACGATTCCTCTAAAGCTGGCCATCCACTTACTTAGATTTGGCTCTGAATGTTCTTTTAGGAGCTATTTCTCAAAACAAACTCACACTCAAAGAATAATGACTGTATTCAACTGAGAATATTTGGAAGGATGTGTGAAAACCTCGTCTCAAAGAGATGATATAATTAATCTTCTGCTTTTACTCTTCACAGCCAACAGCTGAAAAGTGTGTTTACACTAAAATGCTATGAGTTTTCGGAATCAGGCAGTTTCGTGCTACAATCACAACTCGGTCGTAATCCCCTCGCGCATGTCCACCACTGCTCTCCAAGTCCCTTGTTCTTTCCCTCAACTCCTGCAGCTAACTGGTCTCCCAGCTTCACTCTTGTCCCTTCTGTTCTCCACAAACAGCTGGCACAAGGCACTCTCTGTTCAAACCCTCTAAACTTGCATCTGGTCTGACCGCTCTGGCCTCCCCTCTGCTTACAACGCTCACGGTAGTTTTCAGGGTCAGGGAGCACACCAAGCTTGTCCTGCCCTCTGGTCTCTACACTAGCTATTTCTGGTTTCTGGAATGCTTTTCTCTTTGCACGGCTGGCTTCTTGCCATTTAGATCTCAGCACAGACATCTTCAGTCCTCTGAAGAGGACTTCTCGGATAACACAGTATTTATACCACATCACGATATTTCAGTTCTCCGTATAGCAACTCTCTTGATGTTTATCTATCATTTGCCACCCTCCTTCTCTACTACAAAGAGTCTAATCTTAGAGAGCAGTGACAACATCTGTCTTGGTAAGCAGTGTTTCCCTGGTGCCTAAGACACTGATGCTAAACAGAGATCTCACAGAATGAACTAATGACAATGACTACTTTCTAGATTTCTGTAAAATTATTAAAACTTTAACATTCCCAAGTTTGTTAAAGCAGATTTACAAAAATTCCTGAAGTATTTGTCTGCAGAACACATTACTACCCCAAATTCAGTATGAAGAGATCAACTGTTTCTCTAATTCTTAAGCAGGAAATCCAAAAGTACTTCAGACAAATTAGTAACATTTTACTTACTCTGGGAGAAGTTTATATTTCTCCAAATCAATTTCTGGGAAAAATGTGTCGCTTTCAAATTCCTGCATAATCCTTGTCACAAACAGTCTAATATGGCCTGGCCTTTTCATGGCTTCCTTTGAAAAAACACAAAAGGCATCAATTTCTTTATTTATCTGTCAAAAGAAACAGAAACTCTAAGATTTGTTTAATTACATAGTCAAGTTTATATCAGGTATTAAGAGACAGGTTACATAATGTGTCACCTCCAAAGCATCCTATTTAAATATTCTATTATTAAGTCTGGGGTCCTGCAAAGTATGTCTTGTTTTGAGAATGGCACTAATCATTATCAGTAATTATGACAGTGAGTTTAAATATATTCTAGCCTCTAGTTTGCTTACATGAACCTTTTTTCATTTAAGTATTATTATCTTTTATCTTTGGTGGTTGTTTAAGAATTAAGAACCCTAAAATTATCTAGTTGCTCTCCATAGAAAAATTTGCATATGTATATATGGATAAGATAGTATAATTTTATGAGACTTTGATTATTGAAAATCCCAAGGGCATACTTAATTAGTACATTTACACAGAATTTAATAATGCTTCTATTTCTTAGGAGATAGCTACAATGCTAGTAGGTAATTTACTTTCTTAGCCTCTTGTTGCTAATGATTGTATTTGGCCTTGCATTGTTAATGACTTTTCTAACTATTGCCTATGCTACTGTTGATAGTTTCTATAGAAAAAAACTGCCATCGGATGAATATCTTAAAACTCTAATAAAGTCATGAGTCCTAATTGCATCTCCAAGAAAGTAATAACCCTTGATTTTCAAATAGCTCATGGAAGAAAAAAAATATATAATTTCGAGTGTGTGTTATCCTTGAAATTCCAAATAAGGGCACAGAACAAATGTTACTTTTTATTTTTGGCTTTTTACTACAGCATATATTGAATCATTTATTCTCTTGCCCCAACCAAATAAATATCCTGTCAATTCTTTTTTTAAAAATTTTTTTTAATTTTTAAATTTTATTTTTATCCTACCAATTCTTAATGTCATCAAAAATTAGAAAAACTGAATAGGACAAACCACAGCAGCATCTGAAGGTCTGTATCCAAGGAAATACTATATGGCACAACCTTTTATGTAAAGGGCGATATGGTAAATATTTTAGGCTTTGGGGACCACGTGGTTTCTTTCTTACCTTTGTATCCAACAGCACTTGTAGACAATACTAAACCAATGGGCATGGCAATGTCCCAGTGAAACTTTGTTTACAAAAACAGGCTGGCCCCAGGGAAGATGAGCCTAAAAGTTCTACAAGCTATTGTGATGAGAGGCAGGTGGATAACACAAAATTATCAGTTGGAGATTCTACTTCCTTACAATTTATGTACATATCGATATCTCAAATTATGTGAGTGTATTTAAATATTTATAAAAAACAGATTTCCAAGTGAATATGGTATTAAATCATTCAAAAGGCATATTGAACAAAATAATGATTTGTTTTCCTAAAAATTCATACTTGGCTGAAAGATCAAAGGAAAATGACCATTTCATCCTAAAATAAATAAAGCAAACAAAAAGTTGTAGAAACAGGTCTGGGATCCTGGTATATCTCCTTTTATAACAAATTCAGTGTATATATCTTATCACAAGCCACCAAAGTGTAGGGGCTAGTTTTTTCCTTCCCCTAAATTTAAGCTTTTATTAAAAGAGTAAAAAATTCTATTTATTATCCTCAAACATTTGAAAGCTGAAAGTCATGTGGTATGCAGAAGAAGAAATATTTTGGGGCACCTTGCTATCTCTGTCTGTGGAATGTGTGACTCCTGATGTCAGGGTTGTGTGTTCGTGCCCCACGTTGAGTATAGAGATTACTTAAAAAAAAAAAAATCTTAAAAAAGAAAAAAAAAGAAGTTTTCAGCTGGAGCCTCCATCTTCCACTAAATCACAAAGAGAATTACTATTGTAATGTTCTCTAGGCTATACATTCTCTAGGCCTTTTAGAAAACATGGAGTTGTTCCTTTGGCCACATGCTTGCGAATTTATGAGAAAGGTGATACTGTGGACATCAAGGGAATGGATACTGTTCAAGAGAAATGCTTCACAAATGTTACCACTGCAAAACTGGAAGAGTCTACAGTGTAACCCGGCATGCTATTGGCATTGTTGTCAACAAACAAGGGCAAGATTCTTGCCAGGAGAATTAATGTACGTATTGAACAAATGAAGCACTCAAAAGGGCGGGGAGAGCTTCCTGAAGGGTGTGAGAGAATATGATCTGAAAAAGAAGGAAGCCAAAGAGAAAAGTAAGTGGGTTCAACTGAAGGGCCAGCCTGCTCCGCCCAGGGAAGTACACTTTGGGAGAACCAATGGAAAAGAGCCTGAACTACTCGAACCCATTCTCTATGAATTCATGGCATGATAAGTGTAAAAAAAAAACAAGAGACCTCAAGACTGGGGGAAAAAAAAAGAATAAGGACTCTTCTCTTTTTTTACTTGTTTTTCCTTATATTATGAAACCATGTAAGTTTTTCTATGCTTTCATATTATACAAAATTATTGCTTTCTTTCAACAAATTCATATACATCTAGTCAGTGTGTAGCAACTGAGAGCCCCAGCTCTTTCTCAGTAAGGACCTATATATCAGGGCACATCGAGGGAGTAGAAAACAGTGCAATGCGAGTACAATTCTAAGAGAAGGATTTAGAATGTTGTTATAAATTTTTAATATTTATTTATTTTTGAGAGAGAGACACAGTGTGAGTGGGGAAGGGGCAGAGAGCGAGGAGACAGAATCTGAAGCAGGCTCTAGGCTCCAGCTGTCAGCAGAGAGCCCAATGTGGGGATTGAACCCACAAACTGCAAGATCATGACCTGAACCGAAGTCGGTCGCTTAACCAACTGAGTCACCCAGGCACCCCTAGAATGTTTTTAAATCAGAAACATCAACTATTTTGAATTGAAAATAAACCGAGCAGGCTTAAAAACTTACTTTTATATTTTTATTTAGTTTTCATGATAGTATCTAAAATGGATAATTCAAATCGACAATGTGTCTAGCTTATAGTAGAAGTAATGAACTTCCTTTGCTTATGGCTTAATTGTTTTAAAGTTCAGATGGCAGGGGAGCTGAAGGAAAGTGGGGTAGAACTTTTTTTTTATGATTTTACTTACCTTATAAACCGAACTGCCTCCCACTACCCAAACCATGTCCACTTTATTTGCTAATTCTGGTTGCTCAATAAGTTTTAAGGCGTCATCCAGACTTTTGGCAAGAAAATGAGCTCCATGTGGAGGTTCCCTGAGGTTAAAAAAATAATGACAAATAATTTCTACAAAACTCATTCATACTAGTCAAATAATCTGAATAGGAATAAGTAATTATAAAACTAAAATCATCATAAATATGAATTCTTTCAAAACTTAACATCAATATGGCCTATGACCAATAATTCAAACCATTATTTATGTATGTACAATTCACAATGAATCGAAATACAGAAACACTTGTGGTGTTTTGTGATATTTATGGTTGAAAAAAATCAGAAGAGTAGTTGTCTCTGAGGGATGGGTAAAGATTCACTGGGAAGAGGCACAAGGGAAGTCAGAAGGGGCCATGGTTAACATTACCTTTGATACAGGGTTATACAGGTACATGCATTTGTCAAAACTTCGCAAAAGTACATTAAGACTTGTACATTTCATTATATATAATATTTATCTCAAAAGATGGGGCACCCAGGAGGCTGAGCTGGTTAAGCATCTGACTCTTGATTTCTGTTTAGGTCATGATCTCATGGTTCATGAGACCAAGCCCTGTGTTGGGTTCTGTGCTGTCAGCTTGGGATTCTCAGTCTTCCTCTGTCTCTGCCCCTCCCCAACTTGTGTGTAGGCACGCTCATGTGTTTGTTTTCTCTCAAAATAAATAAACTTTAAAAAAAACACAATAAAATTATAAAGAAATATTGAACTCTAATTAATGATACATATGCTTAAGTATTTAAGGGAAAATATACTAATGTCTCCAAGTTACTCTGAAATGCATAAAAAAAAAAAGGCCAACTAATAGATGAATGGTAAGACCAGCATAATAAAGAGTTAATGGTAGAATCTATGTGTTAAGTATACAGGTGTTTACTGTAAGGTTCTTTATGTTTGAAAGGTTCATAAGAAAATGTTGGAGAGAGAGTAGTGTGTTTGAATGACTGCAGTCTGGAATGATATTCAAACTATTAGTATGTGATGAACGGGGAGTAAAAGACTTTTCATGTTTCAAACAATATAGAAATGAATGAAATATTGACAAATGAGCATATTATTTTTAAATTAAAAACCCAAAGGAGGAAGAGTTAATTTCAGTGTTATACCTTCAGCTTGATTTCTCCCTATCTCCACAACTTTCTTTGGTTATTGCTGTTGTTTTATTTTGGGGGGTGGATGGGTGGAGAGCTGTAATTCCCTTTATAAATGAAGAAACATGTAGAATTTGGCTTTGACTTTAGTTAGAGAACAAAAATTACAATTCAAAGTCAAGTTCTTACACTGATGCTTTAAAAAGTTATGTAACTGCCTTTGAACTAGGGGTTATAACAATGATTAATCAAGAGCTAATGGAGATTATTCATTCTCTTCACTGCCTCCTCCTTCACCTCCTTCACAGATATTTTACTTATTTCACTCTGTCATATCTAGAGGAGTTAAGATATCACAAAGAATGTACTTTGACTAAAAGCTGGAAAAAGACTCAGACGCCAGGCTGAGGTTAAATGAGCCAAGGAAATCTCTAAGGTGTCAGTGTGACGGCAGTGAGTAGGTTGGACAAGGCCGTGTAGGGGGAAAACCGAATCTAGATTTGAGCTTGGGGAAAGAAAGTCTAGTTAAGAAAGTCTGGAATGACTGAAACAGAGTCAAGGTGGTTTTTGTAACTGAGGATGCTGAAGACAGAAATGATGACAGGAGTCAGGGCAGAATGAAAAATGGTGACTTAGGATCTGACATAGGAGGAGAGTTGGAAGAGGCGTTCTAGAAGTTGGTGGGTTATGCAAAATAACTTAGAAGGTGGCATAAATGGTTAGTGTGGACTTCAAAGAAAGGGGGCAGTCATCCTGTGTAGACCGCGGAACAACGGCTTGACTTGGTTCCACGGCTTAAGGTGAAGACTACTTTTTTGCCCTTTTGTAATAAGTCTGGAAAAGGAAAACAAAGACCAGATTAAGGATTTGTTTCAGATTTTCATTATCATAAAGACATAGAGGAAATGCTTCTGCAAAATGTTACTCCTTAGCAGTTTAGAAAGAAGTGTGAAACACTTGACCCAAGATGGGTAGAAAAAAATAAGCAAATTAACCCAATGTGTTTACTGTGCAAAAGCACAAATCCTAGGAACAGTAAATAGCATATAGCGAGCACTCAATCCTTTGACTTATTTCATTGCTAAATTTCCTTCCTATATTTATCTCAGACTAAGAGAGATTGCATTCCCTGACAAGAGAGATCTGGTATGTAGTTGCATATATAGTCAAGCAGCATGTGGCCATCTTTGAGATCTTGTTTCAAACCTGGTGTGGCCTATTTTAGGAGGAGCCCTCAGACCAGGGTCCTCTGGCCTTGAGCAGCCTCACTTGATTACCTCAGGGTACCATATAAATAGTATCCCTTCTCACTGTGCCTGATGTGACAGACGATGATGCGGCAGATGGAATTCTGGCTCGATTTCTCTGCAGACTGTAGGGAAAGCAGCTAAAAAACAAAAAACCCTAGGCTAGAATCCCATCTTAACCAGAATTCAAAAATATGTTCAATTTAAGACCTTTCAAACTGAGTCTCTGGAACAGGATTTCCAACTAAAATTGGTTCAAGTATGTCCCACCCTCGTAATCGAATACTATGTAGCCACTAAAAATATTCATAAAATTAATCTTTCCATAGATGAAATGGGGACAAAAGGCAGGTTACAAAGTGATATCATGTGGGATGCTCCTGTTTTTATAAATCATCTATGGACCATTCATTCTGTAAAAATTTCTGAACCCCTGCTTAGCTAGGAGATATGCTAAATGCTGGGAAGAGAGAAAAAAGAAAAAGAAAAGCGTTCTCTGTACCAGCGGCAGGCAGGGGACTCTCTCGGCAGTGGCCATCATGTGGAAAGGGCATGCAGTGGGGTGTGTGGAGGACGCCAAATAGGCAGAGGTGGAGCATCACGTGGCTGGGGCGAAGAGGGAGAATACTCCTCGGAGAATGATCCCTCAGCCGACAGTCTCAAAGAGATAAAAACATGTGCCAAACACAGAAGCGACGGATGACCATAGATGATACTGAGGTTTATGCTGCAGTTATTTAAGTTATTTAACACAAGAAATCTCCAAGAAAGTTGAAGGTAGAAGTAGTATGTGGTGAGGTTTAAAACAGTAAAGGGGGGGCGCCTGGGTGGCTCAGTCGGTTGGGCGGCCGACTTCGGCTCAGGTCACGATCTCACAGTCTGTGAGTTCGAGCCCCACGTCGGGCTCTGTGCTGACAGCTCAGAGCCTGGAGCCTGCTTCTGATTCTGTGTCTCCCTCTCTCTCTCTGCCCTTCCCCTGTTCACGCTGTGCCTCTATGTCTCTCATAAAATAAATAAGCATTTAAAAAATTATTAAAAAAAAAAAAACAAACAGTAAAGGGTAGCACCACGGAACAAGGTCTTGAGACCAGGAGAAAAATGGGAGTCTAGGATAAAGTGGTGGGGGCAGGGGGAGAGTTCTGGTTATGACACGAAGGGATTTTGAACTCCAGATCGAGGGAAGGAAGAACAGAGTGATAGATTAGGGTAAAAATGAGATTATAAACCTGTTTGCTCTGCTTACATTAATATTAATATTTTCTATTAGAGACCAAAGGTAATTCTGCTAAAATAGCAAAAGTTGGGACAGTAGGAACTGATATTGACAGGTACTTTCTGTGTGCCAGAAATTTAGCGTACAAAATTTCGATTACTCTTCAAAATCACCCTAAAAAGTTCTCATTATTAATCCCATTTGGTAGATAAGGAAACTGAGGCTCAGTAAGGCTTCAAGTTAATAGGTACCAGAGCAGTTATTAGAAGCCAGCTCGTTAAGTCTTTGCTATACCGAGTGTGTGAATGGTGAGGAGAGAAGAGAGAAAGCTTTCATCACTGTGGAGAATATGACAGACCATAAAAGAAACTATTATACTATGAAATGTCAAATAACTCTCATGGGTTGAAGACAATTTATAACATCTTATATTATGAAGGCAGGTTTGAATTTACTAAAGATGCTGTCAAAGCTACAGCACTGTGGAAAAACTTTTTTAATTTTTGGTTCCAAAGCCTTAAAAAATTACTTTATTGAGCTATAAATTATAAACCATACAATTTATCTTCTTAGTGTGTAGAATTCGGAAACTTTTTCGTATATTCATAAAGTTGTAAAGCTATCACCACTGTCTACTTTTAGAACATTTCCATCCCCCCCAAAAGAAACCCTGTATCTGTTAGCAACATTCTCCACTCCCACCCTCACCCACCCAGGAAACCGATAATCTACTTTCTGAGTCTATGAATTTGTCAGTTCCAAAAATTTCACACAGAGAGAATTACGTGAACTTTTTTTTTTCACTTAGCGTACTGCCTTCAAAGTTTATTATCTTTGTTGTAGCATAGGTATATTCTTCTTTTCATTGTGAATATTCTATTGTTTCTAAACTTTGTTTATCTATTCATCAGTTGACGGACATTTGGGATGTTTCTACCTTTTTGGGTGTTATGTATGATGCCGCTATGAACGTTTGCGTACAAGTTTTTATGTGGTCATATGGTTTCATTTCTCCTTCATTTCATAAACCAAGGAGTGGAATTGCTGGGTCATGGTAACTCTAGGTTGAACATTTTGAGAAAATGCCAATCTGTTTTCTGAATGTAGCTGCATATTTCTTTGAAAGCCACCAACTTGATTGTCTAGATTGCTTTGGAAAAGCATTTTCTCCCTATACTTTGAGGAAACAGTTACCCAAAATTATTAGTCTCTGGCAGCAAAGTTTGGGGTTACCTTGAGGATTCAACTTCTTACACTGGAAGGTGGTGGTGAAAAATTGAGTATTTACTAAAGCTTCCGAACCAACAGTGATTACGTGGGTAAAACTTCCCCCTTGAATTCAGAACCTAGCACTGTACGGCATATAGCAGGTGCCCAGGTTGTATGTGTAACTGACCTTCAGGTAGAGAAGCAGAAGGAAGCACAAAAAAATAAACTCTAAAATGTCTTCCTAACTGGTCTCTTTATTTCCTTAGAATAACTGATAATAAAGACTTTTGAAATGTTCTGTCTTAAAAAAACAAGTGAAATATAGCAACAAATGTTATATACAAATACATAAGAAACAACCGAACCCAATTACATACACCACAGGGGGGTCATAAAGAAGGAATTAGACTCATCATTTGAGGAGATTTGCTGGCTCAACTGAGTATCTCCCCCACTGAGACTTCTTTCTGTCTGTTTTAGCTCAAGCTAGCCAGAAATAAACTTGAGTAGTATTCAAGAAGATGTTATTAAACAGTCTCTGGGAATGGCTACACAGTCTGTGAATTTGGATTCTACCAAGGAAAAAAGATAATCAGAATATCCTAGCAACCAGAATAAAGAGAACAGTAAGAAGACTGAGGCAGATGGCAAGATGTACATCAACATATTCCTCATCATCCAAAGGCGATCGATGCAAATATTCTGGCACACTTTCTTTCATGTTTTTACCTGTGCCATCCTAGGAGGGATTTGGGGGAAAAAATCTATATAAGCCTGAAGCCCCTTAGCCTTCAGTTGTGTAATGTTTCCTTCCTGCTCATGGCATGATGGTTTTTGATGTGTTCACTAACCTGAGTGTTGCTGTGAAGGTGTTCTCAAGATGTGATTCAAGTTGATAAATCTCTGACCTCAATCTGGGTAGGCAGGATTCAACCAGCTGAAAGGCCTTAAGAGCAGTTCTGTGGCTTCCCTGAAGAAAAAATTACCTGCGGCGAGCAGTTTTAGTCTGACCTGCTGGAGAGTTGCAGCATGCCCTTCCTGATGGTCTGCCTTACAGAGGTGTGGACTTGCGTAGCCAGCACCCACAAACGTGTAAGCCAATTCCTCGTAATAAAGTCCCCAGGGCATTTCCATACCCTAACATGCCTCCAATGTGAGACTGGAGGACAGGAAGATTCCTAGCAGAAGCCAACTGGAGACACTTCTTTTTCTCCGGGATCCCTAGGTCGATTTCAGTACTTGCATTTTTTTTCACCAGTAGACATCGTGTAAAGAATACAATACAAAAGAATACAAGTAAAAAATATTATTTGGTTGTTGTGGTCAACTAGGAATAGCAGGGTACAAGGTTATCACTGATTTTTAGCTCATCCTAAAATTTGTATCTTATTGTATTCAGGACAGGGTAAGGAGAAGAGATAAACCACTTAATCTTGGTAAACCCCAAAACATATGTGAAACCAGAAAAAAGTTATTAATTATATTGTATAAATGAACTTGAGCCTAGTGCGTAACAGTTCAAGGAAACTGGCAAAGTTGTTACCCCAGTGACATTTAATGTAACTTTTCAGAGGGGTGAAATCAATCGCTTAAGTGGGAGAGTGAAATTATTGTCATGTAGCATAAGTAACTGCTTATTCATTTTCTATAATCACCTTTATGACGTTAAACAGCTTGATCAATAGCGCTATATTCATACTATTTTGTTTCGTCATACACAGACCTCCACCGTAAGAGATGGGACATGATTTTCCTGTAGTCCATTTGGTATGGTACTTACTTGAGGTCTCTACTGAGAACTATATTAATTCTATCCTTTAGAGGTCGATTCTTCTCGGGAATAGAGAACCATGTCTTCCTACCCATAATCACCAAATTCTGTTTACCTAGAAAATCACATAAAAATAAGTATATTTTGGGAGTAAACACTTGTATTTTCATATATTCATTTATATGTGCAGAGATATGATTGTCACAGTGACACCTAGTGGATCTGCTTTAAAAATTAAAATTTAAAACAGGCTTGCCATTGACACTTACCACCCATTTCCTAAATATAATACCTATTTTTCCCTTTATATTTATATCCAATATTTAGTTTTAATCAATTGCAATCATGGATAACAGTGAATGGCCAAGATTCTGGGGCAGAGTGCTGAAGCTGAATGTATTCAGTCATCTACTAGACACGTCATGAATCTTCTGTGCCTTACTTTCATTACTTATAAAACGGAGGTACCAGTAGTTCCTAGTTCTAGGGTTACTGAGGGGATTGAGGACTAGAACATCTAGTAAGTACTGTTTAACTGTTTTATATGACAGTATTATTCATTTGTATACTTTGTATTTATATTAATAATCATACTTTTAAAGATAGATACTTAGTATTCCACTTGATTAAAAAGCTAAAACACTTTCGATTGTGCCTGCATCTTTTAAGTACAGTGCTTCTATAGAAACTTTATACACATACCTTCCCTCTTTTGATATAATTACGTGAAAGAAAAATCTTGGGAGTCAGACATCTGGATCAAAGGAATATATAGATTTCTATAATTCTCGGTATGTTCTGGCAGGCTATCAAAAGTGGTGCATGTGTCTGTTTTAAAGACTCGTCATCGGTTTGAATTTCCTTAAACAAAAATACTAGTATTTACAAACTACAAGTAGACTATGCATTTTTCTGTATTTTACATCATTACTCATAACCAAATATTACCTCCAAATGCTGAGAGACATTTTTTTTCTCTAATAATTAAAACCCCAACAATTCATGGTGCCCCCTGTAGAATATGCACTGCGTTTTCGAAGATAGAGCTTTTGGTGTTAATAAGGACATCTCAATTATCAAACATAACATACCCAAGAGGTGAGGAATTCTGATGAGAAATAGTACAGCCCTGACCTAACAACAAAGGTGGAGATGATGAGTGAAGAGCACAGGAAGACATTGGGGGGGGGGGAGGGGGAAGCCAAAGAAAACAGAAAAAAAAAAAAAAAAAAAAAAAAAAAAAAAGTCAAGACAGCCTTGGTATCCTCTCGGCCACTCATCCAAGAAATACTGTGGTTACTTAAAGCAAGCGAATAGGCCAGGCACTGGATGCTTTTCCTATTACTAGATCATACTTTGGATTCTAGAGAGTGGTTCATGTCAATTCTTTAGCTTAAGCTCTAGCTATCTTGTCTCTACCAGTGACCCAAGTGCAAGATCCTTGTAGCTGTCCTGTTAAAGTTATGCTGCATCTGCCTTCTGATTGACTGTTTCTCTTTTACTGTATTACTATTTCTTCTCTTATGAGCAAATAAATACATATCTCTTAGGTCTTAAAGGGGCATCTCACCACTATATTTTCTTCCTTGGTTGTCCTCTCCAGTGGCTCAATTCACCTAGTTTCCTGTCCCAGAAATTATCCTGGAGACCCCACAAATGCCTCAAACCTCAAAATTATCATTACAACAGCACACTCTTCTCCACTTCTTTATTCTCCATGTCACCCAGACTCTCAAACTGAAGATCTGAGAGTTCATCCTTGACCCCTTCCTGCATCACCTCTACCTTTATGATCTCCACACCAAGTATCATGGAACTGTTTTTTGGACTTTTATCCTCTTCACTGGCCTCCAGATCCTATCATCGCTTGCAGCAGCTATGCCTCCTCTAGTCTTTCCACGCTCTTTCACCAAAGCCGATACCTAGCTGCTAATTCTGCCCAGTACCTCGATTTATGCGTGCCCACAGAAAATTTCAAAGAATGTTTTTTTAAAAAAATGCGCGACAAACCTTGGGAACTGTATTCAGTGGTAAGACAAAAGGTCAAAGGTCCCAGATTAGCATGTAAAACTTTTTATTTAAGTAAAATTTGCACTGATAAGCTTACTCAAGCAAGATGTTTCCCAACCTCACCTCACCTCAATCACTTAAAAATCTGTCATTACCTTCTATTGATGAGGTTGTGGTCATTCTTTGGAAATATTTGAATTCATTCCTATAAATTAGACAAACAGCGTTACTCAGAACACTATCTGGTGGGTTCAAGTTCTAAGGCTCCTGACAGACGGTGCACTAGGGGGTGGGTCTCCGGCAACAGGACTTTGTTCCGCGGCACCGCGCGGTGGGGAAAAGTCCTCGTTGGGCAAGAGCAGCAGGGCGGAAATCAAGAACTTGGCCTGCGGGCTCCGGCCGGCGGAAGGAAGCCGCGGCTCAGCTCCAGTCCGCTCAGGTGCCAAGTCCGACCCCACTTTCCCACCCAGAGCGTCTGTTGGGCCCCGCCCTGGTGCCGCGGTCAAAGGGAACCCGCGCCAGCCCCCTCGCCCCCAAAACACCCAGTCCACCTTCGGGCTCGCAGATACCTTAGTGGGGGCCAGGGCAGGTCCCCGTTCTTGCCGATGCCCATGTTCTGGGACACAGCGACGATACAGTTCAGCGGACGAACCATGGCAACAGCTGAGATCACTACAGCGTTTGCTCACCACACTGGAAACCCCAGCCGAGCTTGGCGCGAAATTACAGCCACCCCGCCCCCTCGGTCCCATTTGTGCAGCCGAGACCCCGCCCCGCGCCCCGGCGCACGGCGGGGTCGTAACGTGCTCGCGCCCGCAGACGTGGGGAGCTGCGGTCGCGCTCCCGGCTCTGCCCTACCCTGGTGGCGTCACTCTGTGCCCTGCGATGTCGGGTCGGAAGCCTGCCTCTGGTCGCGCCGGTGGCGCCGGTCCAGCCCCTGCAAGGCAAACGGTTTTGAGCAGATTCTTCCAGTCTACGGGAAACCTGAAATCCGCCTCGTCCCCCACGGGTGCAGCCCCGAAGGCCGACCCTGACTCTGACTCCGCAGCGCCCCTAGCGTCCACCCTCTCGCCTCAGTTGCCGCCACACGTGGTGGGTTCGGTCCAGGGCGGGGCGGGGCCAGAGGGAAGGTGGGCGGGGACGGTGCTTGTGGGTGGAGCAGGAGATGGGGACAGTACGCGAGAATCCGATGAGCTGAGCCGGCCGGAAGAGATAGGAGCCGGGCTCAAAAAAGAGAAGGCGGGAAAAGCCAGGCCGGCCTTCATTCAAGAAGTACCTCAAACACTGTACTTTCCTCTTGGAGTGATAGACTTGAGGCCAAGATCACACAGGTTCTTGATGGCAGACCAGAGACAGGGACAAAGGGCTCCTGACTTCCATTCCAATGAGGGTAGGGGCCTGGGGGCAAAGGATACATCTTTTAAACTCTATTTTGCCTCCTTTTTAAAAAAAACAACTCTGGATTGAAAGTTGAAGATGAGCTTTATTTACCTTATTTGTATATACTTGGTTAGGTGACTGGAAGAAAATTGCAACTAAGTCTCTAGTTTCTAAGACTGCAACAGTGGTGCGAATATTTCAAGCGACTAGGGTAAAAGCAGTCATACTGTGCAGTTCCTCAATGACTATATTCCTTTTAGCTAAGGTTATAAAGTCTGATACACAATTTGGGTTAAGTTGCTGAAAGTGTTGCAGATGTGAGTGGTTAGTCATTGGTTCCTTTCTGTTGCTTGCCGCCCTTCTACTCAGTAAAATAAGTTTTGTTTTTACCAGGGACACTGCCACCAGGGAAAACCTGAGTGACCCCTCATGGGGACTCCCTGGTACAGAATTTTTAAACTGAGGATATGGAAAGGAATTGCAGACGAGCTTTTAGCCACCCTCCAAGTTTTTGTTTTGTTTCATTTTTTTATTTTGAGAGAGAGAGTGAGAGCAATCGGGAAAGGGGCAGAGAGAGAGGGAGGCAGAGAATCCCAAGCAGGCTCTGCACTGCCAATGCAGAGCCTGAGGCAGGGCTCATCAAACTCACAAACCCATGAGATCATAACCAGAGCCCCTCCAATAGGCGCCCGCACCCTCCAAGTTTTGATATGGATGGGGTGATAGCTACTTCAAAGTGTTCTTATCTCATTTATATTTCTTCCATAGAGTAATTGCTCCTCTCCTATCTGATTTTTGATGATAGTCTACATTTTCATGAATACACCAAGATTTTATTTCACACCTACCATTTAAAGGTTATTTGGTGTAAATCTTAATTTTGACAGGTTTCCTGCCAGCACATAGTTCATAATCTTAGGGTATCTTTGGTGGTGAACATAGGCCAAGTTTGAATGTGAAACAGTTACATTACAATTCACATTTCAAAAATGATAGTGTTCTTTTAATATCTACTTAATCTCCCCTTTCCTAAATGGATATATTAAAAAGTATTGTATTTAACATAATTAAGTAGGATGATTCAGATTTTATACTCTGTGAAGGCTGACTGAGTACATAAAGGTATCAGTCTTGGTTCTAATTAATTGTACCAGGGGTTGAGGTGCTGAGGCTCATGACCTGCCAGTCTTCACATTGTCTTTCATGATGGTGAAGATGGTTCACCCACACTTCTTTCCAGAGCTGAAAGTACATGGTTCTGTGAAGTGTGGAAGGCAAAGACTTTGTCATTCAAAAGTAACATTTAAATTGTTTTGCACACATCAAGTTTTGAGATTAGAGATAACACATCATTTTCCAATACAGGTTGTGGAAATTGGCAGGAGTAAAAAGAGACCCCTGGAGAGCGATGGGCCTGTTCAAAAGAAAGCAAAGAAAGTCCAAGAAAAGGAAGGAAGAAGTGATTCAGTCATGTCTGGGGATGCTGGTGAGTCTTGGGGCGAGGAGTCTTCATTCCGCAGTCATGGCACTGATACTGTATTCTCCAAAGAGCAGAGGAGGTTACTGGAGAGTTGTGCCATTTTTTCCTTTGTGGGAAAAGCTCTCCATTGTGCTTGAGTAGTGTGGCCCTTCCATATGTGTTGGGGGGAGTAGGAGGTTGGGGGAGTGGAGGTAGAGCTGGAGTTCTGCAATTGGCTGTAGTTCTCCCCATTTTCTCTTTTATTTCTCCTACCTAATTTTTGTCCTGATTTTTAAAAAATGTTTATTTTGAGAGAGAGCGTGCACGCCAGGTAGAGGCAGAGAAAGAGAGGGGGAGAGAATCCCAAGCAGTCTCCGTGCCCAGTGCAGGGCCTGATGTGGGACTTGATTCCATTACCATGAGATCATGACCTGAGCTGAAACCAAGAGTTGGGTGCTTAATCGACATCCAGGCGCCTCTTTCCTGCTTTTATAAGTAAAACATTTGTGTTATAAACTTTTCAAACAATACAGAAATATAGAAGGTAGACAATGAAAGGACCCCATAGTCCCTCCCTTTTATTGAGGCTTTCTGGTAACACATATTTTGTATGTTACATATATTATATGCTGTATTTTAGACCAAAGTAAGCTAGAGGAAACAAAATGTTATCAAGAAAATCGTAAGAGAAAATACATTTACAGTAGCATACTGTTATTCATTGAAAAAACAATCTTCGGTGAGTGGACCTGTGTAGTTCAAACCATGTTGTTTAAGGGTCAGCTGTATTTTATGAATTATATTACACTGTGTGTACTAATTTGCAACTATCATTTTCCACTTAACAGAACACTTTAAAAGTTTTCAATGTCAGGACATATAAATTTACCCTCTGCTTTTTTTTTTTTTTAGCACGGTAGTGTTCTTTCTGTATGCTAAAAGTCTTTGGCTAAAACCACCATTCTTGAGCTCGTGGACTTCTGGGGGTGGTGTTGGATTTACAGATGGCTGAGCAATATTTCTTTAGTTCTTGGCCTCAGAGAACTTATTATAAGGGATGACAGAAAATGCTTCTTTCTTCGTTATCCCTCAAAATGAGGTAGAGAATGAGATAAAAGCCAAAAAATAAGTCTCAATTTAGTGGGTCAAGGTCAAGTATCTATCTTTCCTTCCTCAGAGGGTAAAATTTGGATTTGGGGTCAGCGTGAAAGCCTTAGTATGAAATAACTATAGAAGTGAAGAGGTATGCTTAAAGAGAAAGGTAAATTTGATAATACCTTTTTGTGTCATCAATAAGGCAGTCGACTTCGGATGTTTTGAAATAAGACCTTTGGTACTTGTTAAAAGTGGTGCTCAGGGTGCGCCTGGGTGGCTCAGTTGGTTAAGCATCCGACTTCGGCTCAGGGCATGATCTTGTGGTTCGTGAGTTTAAGCCCCATATCGGACTCGCTGCTGTCCGCGCAGAGCCCGCTTTGGATCCTCTGCCCGCCTCTCTCTACCCCTCCCCCGCTTGTACTCTCTCAAAAATAAATAAAACATTAAAAAAAAAAGTGGTGCTCAAGAAAAAGGGAAAAGAGTATCTACAAGTCAAGCTCTTCCGTTTGTTTTCCAGTCTTATTACACCTTGTGCTTCATTTTGGATCAGTTCTCCTGCTACTTTTCACATTCAGTAATCTTCTATGGTGTCTAATTTGCCATAAATCTCAGTGAAATGTTCATTTCAGATATTGTACATTTCATCCTTAGAGTTTCTACTTCTTTTTTAAAAATCCCCTGTTTCTCTATGCGAATTTTACCTTAGTAAAGCTGTTACCAAAAAAACCAAAAACCAAAACAAACAGAACAACAAATTCAAAAAACAAAACTTCTATTTTGTTCTTATTGTTTGTTTTTTTCCTTTACCTTTTTGATTATGTGGAATATATTTATAATATGTGTTTTCATGCCTCTGTATGGTAATTGTTTCATCTCTGTCACTTCTGGGTCTGTAACCCTTGACTGTTATTTCCTTATTTTTTCACGTCTAGTAATTGTTTGGATCATAGGTACTTTGGGTTCTCTGTTAATTACATGTTAGGTTTTGTGTTTCTTTAACGAATGTTGAATGTTCTTGCAAGTGGTTAAATTCTTCTTGGCTCTGTTTGATCTTTTTAAGAATTGCTTTTAAATTTTGAAAGAGAAGATTTAGAGTAGTTCTATTCTTAAGTTTTGATTTTCTAGAGTTAGAAAGAGTGCTTGGTAGCAGTAGCACCTAATTGTATTGTATTTCCACTACATGGAGACAATAGACATTAATAAACTTTAGAACATAGGTAATAGTGAAATATAGTAACAGTTTTAGAAGATGATGGGGTCTGAGTATTATTTTCTTTGTTTTTATTTTTTAAATTTTTTTTATTTTTTAAACATTTATTTATTATTGAGAGACAGAGAGACAGAGCACGAGCATGGGAGGGGAAGAGAGAGGGGGAGACACAGAATCCGAAGGAGGCTCCAGGCTCTGAGCTGTCAGCACAGAGCCCGACGCAGGGCTCGAACGCACAAACTGTGAGATCATGACCTGAGCGGAAGTTGAACGCTTAACCGACTGAGCCACCCAGGTGCCCCTGTTTTTAATAGAAGTTACTGAATTGTAAGTTTATATAATCTAATTTATAATTATGGCTGTGTTTGACAGCTGGTTCACAAAATTTTTAAAGGTTTAACAGTTGCCTCTAGTAAGTAAGCCAGTGTCAACTGGCCACATCCAGCACACCACTGGTCTTTCTCTGTAAGCTAGTTTGAGTTTTCTTGCAGCTTGAATCTCTAAGGACTGACACTCAGAGTCAGACAGAAGCTGTGTTGAGTTTAAGATCTAGCTTTGGAAGTTACATTGTGTCACATCTGCCTTACTGTGTTGGTCCAGTTAGTTACAAAGGCCTGTCTTTGTTCAGCCGGAGAGAACATAGATCCTGTCTGTCAATGCCCGAGCGTCAGGTTCACGCTGTAGGAAGAGCAAATGGGATCGGATATATGTTTCCCATCTTTGATAAAATCTCCTACATGGGTCAAGAATCAGACTTGACTTTTGTGTTACTAATATTCTTATATGAATTACAGATAAACATAATATAGAACTCTACCTCAGAAGTATTTTGATGAATACAAATATCTTTTATCTTAATGCTATATAAATAAATTCAGACTCTTATGAGTACAATCCAAAGACTCGTAATGGACCCAGGAAAGTTATTTTATACGTATAAGTGGGAAGTCTTTGTATAATATACACAACTTAGAGTATAGAGTGCTTCATGCATACATTTTTTTTCTTATTTATTTATTTATCTATTTTTAAATTTACATCCCAGTTGGTTAGCATATAGTGCAATAATGATTTCAGGAGTACATTCCAGTGATTCATCTCTTATGTATAACACACACAGTGCTCATCCCAAGTGTCTTCCTTAATGCCCCTTACCGATTTAGCCCATCCCCCCCAGCCACAACCCCTTTAGCAACCCTCACCTTTTCTTCCTCACCATACCTTCTTCCTAGAAATACCTTTCTTCTTTCCTTCCAGATTACCTAATTTATTGGCATTTCATTGCTTATAATATTCTCTTATTAGTGTTTGTATTTCTGCCGTGTTGGTTGTGATCTCTCCTTTTTCATTTTTGACTCTATTTAAGTATGATTTCGACATGTAGAAATTGGGGTTCAAGGCATTCCAGGGAGAAAGAATAGCATGAGCAAAGCTGTGCAGGTGCGATAGCAGGCGTGTTGGGGAAGGGTGGTGATCTGCCTTCCTTGGGGAACCCCTGGTGAGTATCTCTAGGTCTTTCCCATTAAGGTGATCAGTTTCCATAGTCTGGAGTCTTCCCTGCTCTTGGCTTGGAGTGGGAAGCTCTGGCTGCCTGTGGCCTGAGAACTGATGAGGAAGAGGCTGGGTTTCTCAGCATGCAGTAAACGCTTCTTCCCCTTATTCCTCTGGCTCCATCTTGGCTGTGCCTCTTTTCCCTTTTCCGGAGAAACTTCCAGCTCTGTGCTGAGGTGAGGAAGCACAGCTGCACTTGAACTTGGAGTAGGGTAGGGGTTTAGAGATCAGCTTGCTTAGAACCAATCTTCCTTATTCTAGACCCTCCGTTTATTACATATTCTGCTGCCCTGATTCCTGAGCCTTTTAAGCTTTTCATGTTATAAATGGTATTGGTTTTTAGTTTTCTTCACTACTGGTTTTAGACTTAGCTTTCAGGTGTGCTAAATTGTTATTGTTGATTCATTTTTCCTTCTAGCTTCAGATATTTTATTTGCACCTGTCACCTCTCCTTTTCTTTCTGTCCTTATCTGCTCATACGTTAAAAAAAAAAAAAGCAAAACCCTTTGTTTTGTAATGGAGTTTCAGGGCCAAGGGAAATTACATATATGTTTCAGCATGCTATCTTTACCCTGAATCTAAATGTTTCTTTATTTTCTTATCACATTGTAGTTAGGTTTATTGCTTTAATGCGAAGTTCCCTCCTTAAAAATCCTACACTGGTTATGAATTGACATGTGAGAACAAAATACTATTATTATATTTTCTTCTGATTTGCTAACTAAGAGCCAAAGAAATGTCTGAGGACCAAGACTGTTTTAAAGTCTCTGGAAAAATTGAAAGAATTCTGCTGCGATTCTGCCCTTCCTCAAAATAGAGTCCAGACAGAGCCTCTTCAGGAGAGATTTGCAGTTCTGCCAAAATGTACCGATTTTGACGATATCACTCGTCTCCGTGCAAAGAATGCAGTTTCTTCTGAAGATTCCAAATCTCAAATTAGTCAAAAGGTACGTGTTATATAGATGAATATCCAATTACTCAGATCAATAGGTTCTTTATTTTTTTTTAATTTCTTTTTTTAAAGTTTATTTATTTATTTCAAGAGAGAGAATCCCAAGCAGGATTCTTCCCAAGCTCTGTCACCGCGGAGCCTGATACAGGGCTCATACTCCCGAGCCCTGAGATCATGACCTGAGCCAAAACCAAGAGTCAGATGCTTAAATGACAGCCACTCAGGTGCCCCAGCAGGTTCTGAGGTGCCATTAGGTTCTGTGAGTTCACACAAGGCAGTGGTTCCCAAACTGGGGTGCTCATCTGAATTAGCTGAGTTAGCTTCTGCATTTTAGTTTAGTTATTTTTTCAGGCCCTGGAGATTTTGATTTACTATGTATTAAGGAGGGATGAATTGGTTGGTAGTAAAATGGAATAAACCAAATGCCTCCCTGGTGATTCTGATGTACAGCCTGGATTAGGAGCCATTGACTTGGGGAGATTCTTGATAATAAATACTAGCACAGTGTTTTATAGTCCATAGAGTTACCGCGATTAGCCTGGAAAATCATAGGCAACATATATTGGTTTTGAGGTTTTTAGCTGAAAGCTTGGTGATACAAATTTAAAGGCAAACCAAATACATATGGGTCTTTACTTCTACTGTTATGTGATACATTAATGTTTTTCATCGTTGGCAAATTAGGAATTTAACTTTTGCTCCATCATTAATATCTTCAATTCAGAACAGTGCTTCTCAGTCCAGCTGTAAATTAGAATCACTTGGAGAACTCTAAAAACTGATAAAAAAGACCTTTCTTCAGAATCATATTCACTAAGAACTGAGTTTGCATATTGTTTAAAGCTTCCATTTTAATGTGTAGCCATTGAATTAGAGAAATAGTTCCTTTTATTTTTTTGAGTCATTTAAATGAAAAGCTATGGATTGAAAGCAATGGCTTCTTTACTCAGAGAAATACACCAACACACTTTTGTATGTAATATTAAGAAGTTTTCACTTCTTGCCATCAAGTCCAGATTCATGAGTTTCTCTTTCAACCAAGCTGAGATCCATTCACTTATCTTAGGTCATCAGGGAAAGAAAAAGGTTTTTTTTGTTTTGTTTTGTTTTGTTTTAACTTACACTCTCTTTTAATACTTAGAAGTAGTTCACCTGAGTGTAGTGGTCATAAAGTGTAGCTGTCAAAAACTTTGTCTATTAAAGCTCAGTTTATTAATTGGAGAATTTACCCTAGGGCTTCATGAGAGCTTATTAGTTATACATAAAATGACCAGCTTGGTGTTTCTGATTTGCAGCACATTAGAAGTCACCAGTTAGAAGGGACACCTAGAAGTAGTACATGGACGTCATTACAGGAGATAGCTGACTATTTGATGGCATGGAAGGACACAAATGGATGGTAAAAAACTACCGGTTAAAGTTAAATGCCCAGGGTCTATGACCATTAGTGTGGAGGTCAACAGCCCCGCAAGTCCCGATAGGTTTTAAAATTCCCTTTTTATTGTCCTGATCATCTTGAGTTGTCAAGACAAAGTTAAATTGAATTCAGAATGCTGTCTCTGAGAATATAATATAGAATATAGTATATCTGAGAAGTATTTCCACCCAAACGATGAAAAAGAAAACTTGCTTAATATTCAAGTATTCTGATGGTTGGTATACTGTATGGATAAAAGTTTTTGTCTGCATGCCTACTTTCATTCCATATATGAATAAGGTATAAAGAACTTTTTTTTCCCTGGGAGATGTATTTTCTTAAAGTATTAAGTTTTACAATATGTAGTATTCCTGGATTTTACATAAAAGGTGTGGAAATCAAATAGAAAATCCATCAAAATTAAAGGCAGTTGACATTCTCTCATCTGATACATTGACCCACTTTTCTGTTGCCACACTTCACCATACCTCACCATCTCATTGCTGATCACTCTCTGTATTTTTAAGTTTATTTATTTAGAGAGAACACATGGGAGGGGTAGAGAGAGCGAGAGAGAGAGAATCCCAAGCAGTCTCCTGCTGACAGTGCAGAGCCCGGCACGAACTCACAAACCATGAGATCATGACCTGAGCTGAAGTCAGGAGTCAGACGCTTAACTGACTGAGCCACCCAGGTGCCCCTCTGCCATATTTTTTTTTTAAATGTTTATTTATTTTTGAGAGAGAGAGAGCATGAGCAAGGGGGGGCGGGCAGAGAGAGAGACACACAGAATCCAAAGCAGGCTCCAGGCTCTGAGCTGTCAGCACAGAGCCCGATGTGGGGCTCGAACTCACGAACCATGAGATCATGACCTGGGCTGAAGTCAGCCACTTAACCAACTGAGCCATCCAGGTGCCCCCATATTTTTAATTCCAAGTGTAGCTGATAAATTTTAGATGATGGGAGTGACACAGTGACAGTTAGAAGGCAGATTTATCCTACACATTTGTCTCATTTTACTTTTGTATAAATAAGTCCCATAAGGAGGAATTTCCCTTAGGCTCTAAGCTGGAATTAATTATGGTTTTCACACATAAAGGTAAGGATAGCAGGAATACTAATGTGACAAAGTGACTCTGCTTTGTATTTCCCAAAAGCTCTCTGTCATGTTTCTTTCCCAAAAAACTCATGCTTCTTTCTTGGAATCAAGCTTTAGGGAATATACTTTCAGTCTGTGCTTGGAAATTTGAAGCATTAAGTGCAGCTATAGCCGATAGCATATGCTTATTGAAAGTGGTTTTACCTACTGTCGAGAGAGAGATAGTCATGCCTGCTCGCTTTTTGTGCCTTATGCATCTGGGAATAAATAAGGAAAAGAATGTTAATTACAGTATATTTAATGAAATAAAATTTAAAAAGAGGTATTTAACTTTTTAAAATATTTAGGATTTTAAATTTTCTTTAAGTATTTACACAGTTTAAATGAGCTTAACTCATTTTTTAAAAGTCTTTTACTCTGAAAAAATTCCAGACTTAAGAAAATCTTTACCCGAATATACTATGTACCTCCTATAAACTTTCACTTAGATAAACTAATTTTTAAGTTTGTGCTGAATTTGCATTCTCTCTCTTTCTGAAAACTGTCACTGTGATTAATACTTTCTAAACTGTAAAATTCTTTTTGGTTGCCAGGACAAGACACTTTTCGATCTCAGTCCTTCTGGATCTTCACAAAAGGGTAATGACAATTTACAGACAACTTCTGATCCTAAACCATCTAACAAACGGACCAAAAGCATCTACACACCTTTAGAATTACAGTACATCGAATTGAAGCAGCAGCAGAAAGATGCAATTTTGTGTGTGGAATGTGGATATAAGTATAGATTCTTCGGAGAAGATGCAGAGGTAAGTTATTCTTGCAGAGATCGTTTCATGTTTTCGTTTTCCAGCCCGAAGTATTTTGCAGTATTTTTGTTTCCGTATCTGCCCGTATAAGGGAGCTAATGTGATCAGTTGCCCTTGAAAAATACTGTTGTTTAAAGTGAAAACTGTACATAATCATAGGCAAACTAGGTGGATGCTAGGCTTCTAAGGGAAGAGGTGAGGGACCCCTTTTGGCATGTCGTGTCTGTTGTTCATGGAGCTCGCCCAGTAGCTTTCCTCCATTGCATGGTGATTGGATGAATCAGTTTGTGAATGAATCGTAATCATGTAAGTATTTATGTTTCCTGATGAAGACTCCAGCAAGAAAAAATTTTAAGATGACCCATTTACTCTTAATTTGTGAATTTTGATAGCTGGGAACATAGTTCCGTCTCAGTGGAAGAGCGCATTCACAGCCCGCCACCCACAGGAGGTGTTTGAAGTGTTACAATCTCTTTGTGTGTGTGTCATCTTCTCATGCTAGTCTAAGTTGATTTTGTGAATGAATGAAAAGTTGATTTTTGTTGCCGAAGTGACCGAACATCAGAAGTGAATTTGAGTATTTAGTGGGCAGGCTTAGGGCAAGCGTTGCCGGTGATGTTCTGTTGGAGTCATGCCTGACTGTGATCCTTCTGCAGTGTTAGGTCTCTGGCATCGTGCATCATTCGTCACCGGAGAGTGATGAGGCGGCACATCTAACATTTGTCTCGTGAGATAGGAAGTACACACGTGGCCAACTTTTTTCTTCCAGCTTTTAAAATCCTGTTGGGGCACAAAAGTGGTGTTCTTTAGTTCAGGTGGCAGCATGTGTTTGGGGTCACGAAGTTAGGCTTTGAAATAGCGTGTTTTCTCAGGACACAAACAGATATGTAGTTGGCATCATATAGGTAAAGGGGTGAGAGAAGATGCCGTTCTTTCCCCTTCTCTCCAGGTCGAGTGGTCAATTTAGTCCTACCACCCAGTAAAAGCTGATGTTTTCTAGCCTTACAGTGAGAAACTACAGTTCAGAGGTGGGTGGGGCAGGGAACGAGAATGTGGGAATGAGCCTTCCGGGGATCCAGTGGGCAGTGTCTGAGCCATGGTGTTTTCCAGAAGAAAGTGGGGAGTTAGGTGGTGCTGCCTGGTCCTGCACTCCTCTCATTTATGCATCACGAATTAGCCAACCAGACCAGGGGGTTCTCTTCCCACTTCCTCAAAGGTGCCTTCTGTCTGAGTAGCTTCAGAATTTATGTTTTGTAGTATCTCCTAATTTTCAGTTACTTGCATGTGCTATGTGGCAAATTCTTACTCTGTTATAGTGTCATGTTCTCCGCATTGAATATCGGTGTGCAAGGTGAGCTCAGCACTTTAAGGTTTCGATAGATCTAAGCAATATAGAAGACATGTCTTATTTTTCCACAACATTTATAGATAGAGATGTTGGCTCTGAGGTTAGGCCATGGGAACTGCCAAAAAATAGATTAAATAGGCTTCTGTGTGGGTAATGTCTTTTAAATTTTTTTTGATAGGCCATTCACATCAAGAAGAAGTGCACAAATATACCTTGATGGATTTTTGGCAAAGAGCAAACACCACAGGGGGAATCTTGAAATAGAAATTTATGGATACTCTCTTTTTTAATTTTTTAGATTGCAGCCCGGGAGCTCAATATTTATTGCCATTTAGATCACAACTTTATGACAGCAAGCATACCTACTCACAGACTGTTTGTTCACGTACGCCGCCTTGTGGCAAAGGGATATAAGGTCAGCCTTGGCTTTGACTTGAGGTAACAGGGGATTGGATTGCCTTCCAGAGAGTGAAAGCATGTTTCGTAAGGTGGTATTATCATTGGAATTTGGCATTTGGGAAATGAAAGTGTGTCACAGTTATTAGCATTATATCTTCACGAGTTTTTAGCTTATTAGATTTTTAAGGTAATTTTTTTTAAAGCTTATTCGTTTATTTTGCAGGATCGAGAGCACAAGTAGGAAAAAAGCAGAGAGAGAGCACAAGTATGAAAAAAGCAGAGAGAGAGCACGAGTAGGGAAAGAGCAGAGAGAGAGGAGGAGAGAATCCCAAGTAGGCTCTGTGTTGTTAGCGTGGAACTAGACATCGGGCTAGATCTTACGAACCGTGGGATCAGAACCTGAGCTGAAATCAGTAGTTGGGCCCTTAACCAACTGAGCTGCCCAGGAGCCTCTAAAATAAATTAAAGAAAAAAAAAACTGTCTGTGTGAGAGTGTTTCTTAGTGATTCACTTGCAAGCTCCTTGTAGTGTTTACTTCTTAAGCCCTACATCTGAACATTGTGACTAATTTGTTTATTTTTAAATGTTTTAGAATTAACCTTTTTTTTTTAATTTTTTAACGTTTATTTATTTTTGAGAGACATAGAGACAGAGTATGAGCAGGGGAAGAGCAGAGAGAATGGGAGATACAGAATCTGAAGCAGGCTCCAGGCTCTGAGCCGACAGCACAGAGCCTGACACGGGGCTTGAACTCACAGATCGTGAGATCATGACCTGAGCTGAAGTCGGCCACTTAACCAACTGAGCCACCCAGGCGCCCCTAGAATTAACCTTTTACGTCTTGAAATGTGTTTCTTTAAAAAAATGAAATTTGATATTCAGTATTTCTTGTTTTTGTTGAAGGTGGGAGTCGTGAAGCAGACCGAAACTGCGGCATTGAAGGCCATCGGGGATAACAAAAGTTCACTTTTTTCCCGGAAGTTGACTGCTCTTTATACAAAATCGACACTTATTGGAGAAGATATCCTTTTCAAATAGTAATTTGTCTCTTAAATATTACCAGGGCTTTGTTTTAAATAACATTTTTGTGTAACTGTTCTTCGAATGGGTACTTTTTTGATGAGATGAGGTGGTCTAGTTACTTTGACCTTTGATTAGTGCAGTACTGAAGAGAGAGGGCTTGGGAATGGCTGGAAACCAGCATTTTCGAAGGCCATCCTCAAAGGGGAGTTCGTCATACTTTAAGAGCAAAAAAACAGGGGCGCCTGGGTGGCTCAGTTGGTTAAGTGGCCGACTTCGGCTCAGGTCATGATCTCGCGGTCTGTGGGTTCGAGCCCCGCATCGGGCTCTGTGCTGACAGCTCAGAGCCTGGAGCCTGCTTCAGATTCTGTATCTCCCTCTCTCTCTGACCTGCTCAAACTCTGTCTCTATGTCTCTCAAAAATAAATAAACGTTAAAAAAAAAAAAAAAATTAAAAAAAAAATTAAAAAAATTAAAAAAAAAAGCAAAAAAACAGAGCCTGATGAAAGATGCTAGCAAGTTAGCAGCTGATTTGAGTTGCGTCTGCCCTACACTATTTGGGTGGTAGTTAGGTGCTTAGGGCCTGTAGGCTCCTCTAGATCCTCCCTAAGAGAAGACCTAAGAAACAGCTTCCTAACTTCAGAATGTGAAAAGAGAAGTACAAAGTTAGCACACAGTTAACTGCTTATGAAAGGTTAATAGTAGGCCATCCTCATTAATTGTGAGCTTCATAAAAATTTTATTATTTTTAAAAATAGGTTGTGGTGAAGCTTTCTCACTTTGTGAGAACCATCGGTGTGCACAGTGACTCCCCCCAGTTTTACAGTCATTGATAAATTCGGTGCATTACTTGAAGCAAAATGATTCTAATAGAACATTCATAAAATTCTACTTTTTAAAAACCAAATAACTATATATGAAATGGGACAAAGATGCATTTTAAAATGTTTACTGTGAGATGGGGTCAGGTCTCAAAATAAAAAAATGTAGAGATAAGGTCTTAAGAGATACTGTGTGAAAACAACATTTCTCTTATGATTTAATACAAACCTACTTATTTAGACACCTGCTCAGCTTCTACCCAAATCAGGAAGACCATTTTGTTCTAGTAAGACCACGAATAGGTACAGCTCACAATAGACCCCAATCCATTAGTAATTCTGTGCTCTTCTTAACTGATCAGGATATAAGAACCTGGTAATTTTGTTGTTTCTTTTGCTTAAACTTGAGTCTCTTATTAAAGCCTGCTCCTAAAACGGTACACCTCCCTGCTTCTCTTACCGTGTTGCTATAGCTCTTACCTGCTGATGCCTAAGGTGAGGTATTTCCAGACTGACTTTATCCCAAATCAGCATTTATCCCTGAGAAGGGCTACACACACACACACACACACACACACACACACACACACACACACACTGTTTCTGTTTCCATTTTCTTTTTTGGTTTTCTTTTTTCATGTCTTTTAAAAATTCTCTTGCTATTTCTGAAAGCTTCAGGCCCTTTAAAGGAAGAAAGTAATTTACACTATTTTAGTGTATTCATGCTTTGACTTGTGGAATTAAGCATTATGGAATTGTTAAGGATTCAAGTCTCCGGATTATCCAAGTAAAGAAGAGGGTTAATATTTGAGCTTCCCCAAGGGGTACTCTCCTAGGCTCTTTGGGAAGTGAGAAGAATATATTAACTGTCTATCCTCATGAGCCTCATGTCTTGGGGGAGATAAGGCATGTAACTCTGATCAGAGTAAGTCAGAAGAATGAAGGCCATATGGAGGATTTTGCACAGAGCAAAAATGCCTGGGTCAATGAACCATTGTTTTAAGGGAGAAAACAGTCAATGGGAATGTAGCATATAGTTTTCTTTAATAATCATTACATGTGAATCCTTTAGTCAAGCTGGATGATGCTATAAATGTCGATGAGATAGTGACTGATACTTCTACCAGCTTTCTTCTGTGTCTCTGTGAAGATCAGGAAAATGTTAAGGACAAAAAAAAGGGGACCATTTTCATTGGACTCGTGGTAAGTACTTTGTAGGTAAACAACGAACGATACAGGTGCATTGTATCTCCGTGAGTAATCACGTATGGTTTATAATGAGACTGATGAAGTGTGCCCACAAGTAATTTATTAGAAAAACATTTTCCTCATAATTCGATATGTTAAAGCACCAGTTAAAAGTTTTCTCATATGGCTACTTGGCACTCTGTGCTTGGTCCATGTGCTCTATGCATTTAGGGTTCAAGATGGACACAGCGACAGGTATTGGATATAGATAAGAAAGAAAGCAGAATAAAACGGTAAGCCAACACACGCATGGATAGCGAAGGGTTTTACAAATTTCTTCTAGCGATTTGAAATTAAATGCATAATTATGTGATTGTTGTGTATAGGTTTGGAGTAAAGGGGGTAGTTAAGGGGAAATGATGGTGAATACTGAACTCCCTATTTAATTAACATTAGGAATACTTACAGTTTTCTAGAGAAACGTAATTTGTGAATCATGGTTTTATTGATGTTACCCTCTGGCAGTTTGTGAGTAAATTTGCCTGTTTACAGACCCACCTGGAGTCTGCTCAAAACCTTAGAATTTTTAGTGCCCTTCAGAACTATCATATTCCCTTGTTCTGTTGTTGGTGAAGTGAAAGTGGGGCTCCTTGCCTAAGTAATAACTAATTCACTTTGTTTTTTTCTAATTTTTGCAATCAGCTGCAGTATCAACAAAATTCTTTTTTTTTTCAACAAAAATTCTTACAACCCAAATGTCTCCAAAGTACCTTTTTTTTTTAAAAAAAAAAAATTAAGTGTTTATTTCTGAGAGAGAGAGAAGAGGGTGGCAGAGAGAGAGGGAAATGAGGATTCGAAGCAGTCTCTGTGCTGATAGCAGAGAGCCCAATGCAGGGCTTGAACCCATGAACCGTGAGATTATGACCTGAGCCAAAGTCAGATGCTTAACCGACTGAGCAACCTAGGGGCCCCTACAAAGTACCTTTAATACCTTATTCTGGCTGGATAAGTCTGTGCTAACTTGATCAATAAACTTTCAGGGAGTTTGCACTACTGTTGGGTGGCTCTAAATGATTTTTATCTTTGAGAAGCATTTTTTATCTAGTCACAGGCAATTGGATCTGTTTACAGATAGGAGGGTTGTTTGCTCTTAACCTTTAACATATATAATGTGCTAGTTTATGCTTACCTGAAACTCAGTCTGAAGAACAGAGCTGATAGTATACAGTCCGTCCTTAGTGCTTAGCGCTTGCCGTCAGAGTTAAGCTTTGTGTATGAACTGTGATGTGAAAAAGTGAGAAATGATGGTTTGCCTCTCAGGTGTTTTCTTGGGGCTTGTCCTTGTTCTCAGCGACCACTTTCGGGCTGGTGACATTCAAAGCTCTGGGTCCGGCTGCTCCTCTCCGCTGAGCTCCAGCCTCCTCTATCTTTTTGCCAGGCAAGGCACTCAGAGTACGTCCTGACTCCTCAGACTCAGTGTCGCTACAATAGGTCTGTTCGTTTTTCACCCTCGGTACTATTCTTGCTGGGTTTTTCCTTGTGGTGACGAGTGTCACTACCTAGGAGTTATCTTTCGAGCCCACTTGAGATCCCCATTCTCTGTCTCTCTGCCTCTCCTCCACTCACGTTCTTTCAAAAATAAACACTTTAAAAAAACAGAGGCAGAGCAGAATTTGATAAATTTGTTACTTGAACTTCTGTAAATAGCTGTTGTAAATGTTTCTTGTGTAAATTGGCAGATAAACTTACTTATGTATACTAATGTTCTTAAGGTCCAGCTACCCAGGAACTAGAGAAGGCTTCTTGGCTAGCATTAAGGAAGTACTGTGAGCCAAAAATGAGAGACTTCAACAAATTATAAAATATTCAAAAGAAAAAATTCATAAGATGAGTACTTAATTATGGTAGTGTGAGACAACTCTCTAGTCAGGAAATTTAACACTGACTAGAGAAGGGGCCCCTCCCCTCAGCAGAGGTTAACTGTAGCCCAGACTTTTATAATAATAATTTCTTTGCTTTTACTTCTAGTTTTACGACCTTAAACTATATACAAATATAAATTCGTATACAGTATGTATAAGGATACATATTGTGTGTATCTTTTGGAGTTTTCTTTTGCTTGCAGACTACTGTTTGTATATTATTTGTATATGAGATTTATCCATCTGTGTTACTATAGGAGTTCTTACATTGTCTTCGGCGTATTGTATTTTATGATTTACAGCTTATTCATTCTTCTCTTGATGGACATGTGGGTTCTTTTCAGTTTTGGTTGTACAGAAAATGCCGTTATAAACCTTTTGGTGCATGTCTTGTGGTATACCTGCCCCTGAGTATACACCTAGGGAGGATTTGCTGACTTAGGAGTATGGATGTTTACAACTTGGCTAGAAAATATGATGCTGGTTTCCAGAGAAGCTGTGTCACTTGACCTTCTGTCAGCCATGTTTGAGTGTAGGTGTGAGCATAGCTAATACCATCTGTCACTAGTGCCATGCATTAAAAATTTTTTTTAATATTTGTTTATTTTTGACAGACAGAGAGAGACACATCATGAGCAGAGGAAGGGCAGAGAGAGAGGGAGACACAAAATCCTAAGCAGGCTCCAGGCTCTGAGCTGTCAGCACAGAGCCTGACACGGGGCTCGAATCCATGAACTGGGAGATGATGACCTGAGCAGAAGTCAAATGCTTATCTGACAGAGCCACCCAGGCGCCCTACTTTTTTATTTTTTAATGTTTATTTATTTATTTTGAGAGAGAGAATGCAAGCTGGGGAGGGGCAGAGAGAGAGAGAGACACACACACAGAATTCAAAGCAGGCTGTAGGATCCGAGCTGTCAGCACAGAACCTGACGCGGGGCTCAAACTCATGAACCATGAGATCATGACTTGAGCTGAAGTTGACCACTTAACCGACTGAGTCACCCAGGCGCCCCAGTGCCATGCATTTCTTTACCATCAGCAGAGGACATGACAGTGAGACCACATGGACCTTGTCTCCACCACTCGACTCCTCCACAGTCTGCAGCCTTGGCTAGGTTACTTAACTTTTTTCTCCTTTCCCAGACCATGTTTTTTTCCAGTTTATCTTTGTGATATTAATTGGCTTGGGATGATTGGGGGTAGCTTTTAGTTTTCATGGTTATTTTCCAAGATAAACTCTCTACTTGGGATTCATTCTGAGTTTGCTATATTTGTGTTAGCTTTTTGCAAAAATTATACTTTTATTGATTAATTTTATATAATGAAATACAAATTTACCAATGTTCTGGTGGCCATGTTACTAGAAACTTACTGCTTGTAGTGATGACAACTGTTACTTGTACAGTACTGTATAGTTTATAAAACATTCAGGTTGATTTTATGATCTGACCATTACAGTAACATGAAGATGAAAGTACGGTGGTTTATTCCCGCTTAGAGGAGGAAACTGAGGGTTGGGTGACTTGTCAGAGTCATTTTGTCAGGTTCATTGGATCCAAGACTTGGCCCAGGGTGTCTCTCTCCAATCCCATCTAACACAGTGTAGATACTGGTGAATCTGACTTCTTACGTAAGAATCTTGGAAAGTACACAGGTTTTCAAACACGTTAGAAATGGACTACATACTGGAGAGTGTATCCTCCCTACTGTTTCCATGTGTGTTTATAATGTGTCAAGGTTATAATTGAGAAAAAGGTTTTTTCTGTGACTTTGTATTTTTGTTTTCAGGGAGTGCAGCCTGCCACAGGTGAGGTCGTGTTTGATAGTTTCCAGGACTCTGCTTCCCGTTCGGAGCTGGAAACGCGCATATTGTGCCTGCAGCCCGTGGAGCTGCTGCTGCCCTCACACTTGTCAGAGCGGACAGAGACGCTCATCCACAGAGCCACCGCTGCTCGGTGAGTTGGCACGTCCCTGGAAAATACTACCGATTTCAAAACTCAGATTTAATTCCCAAACTGGCCTTATTAAACTCGTTAAAGTTGTTAAAAAGTTTTTACTTAGAAAAATATTTCAACAGTAGCGGTGGAAATGAAAAAAAAAAGAGAAATAAAATAACCGATAATATCACCTTACCGTAGGGCCTTTTTAGCATTCTAATGATACTGTCTAGTAATTAGTCTTCAGTTTCCAGAGGTTATTTAGGGTTCCTTTCTTAGAAAGGTTATCTAATTTTGAAAATGCTGCAAGTTTTAATCCGTGACTGTTTCCAGGAGTTGTATTGATTAGATCTGAGATCACACGTCTTACTTACGCAGCAGTGCACCAGGCACTGTGGCATCCAGGGGAAGAGGACGTGGTTGTGGGCCATGTCTGGCAGAGTTCATAATCCACCAGGAGAGGCAGATATGTGCATATCTAACCGGATTCACAAACATGATGTTAAGTGAGGGACGTGAAAGTACCTTGTTGGGGTCGTTCCATACTGCCACCTGGAGGAGTGGATGAGGAGCAGAGACCCTGGGAAGGCAGGATGTGGCTACAGGGGACAGGACTGTATGTTGAGGACTTTGGACTGTAGACTAAGCAGGAGAGCCCATAAAGATTTTTATTTGGTAGATTGATAAATCAGTTAGAAAGCCAAACTGATCGGTAAGTGAAGTTCCAAGTATTTTTTGTTCTTAGAGTTAAGAGTGTCACATTTTCATTTAAATTGAACTTCTAAGTTGTGTTCATAATAAGTATTTTTTTATTAGAACACTAATCCGTGATCATTTAGGAAAAATCGGGGGTTACCAAAAAAATTAGAGCAAAAAATAAGTCAAATCCTGTAACCCAGAGATAGTTATTCTTAAACGTTTTGCTGTGTTATTTCTATGCACATATATCACGTTTTTTAATTTATGAAGTTGGATTCATGTTGCAAAATCAGTTTTGTGTCCTGTATTTTTACTTAAAATTCCCCATACTTAAAAAAAATTTTTTTTTTAATCTTTATTTTTGAGAGAGAGAGAGACAGAGTGCGAGCTGGGGAGGAACAGAGAGAGGGAGAAACAGAATCTGAAGCAGGCTCCAGGCTCTGACCTGTCAGCATAGAGCCTGACCTGGGGCTTGAACCCTGAACTTTGAGATCATGACCTGAGCTGAAGTTGGACGCTTAACCGACTGAGCCACCCAGGTGCTCCACCACCATACTTTTTGAAGGGAAATTTTATTTTATTTTATTATGGAAAACATACACAAAATTATACAGAATAGTGTAGTGAACCCCCATGAATTCATCAACCAGCTTCAACTTTGCTCAACTCAGACGATTTCATTTCATCTCTATCTCTACCCCCTCTCTCCTTGGATTATTTATTTGAAGCAAATTCTGGAGAACATCATCTCATCTGCTGATATTTCAGCGGGTACTCAATGGAAACAAAATGACTGCATCTCACTCAGTCATGTAAATGGATAATTTATCCATTCCCTTTGTGTTATGCTGCATTCGTTTTTTTAACTTTTACAAATATTGCTGTGATGAGTATCCATGCATAGAAATATTGTGTACATATCCAATTATTTCCTTCAGCTAAATTCCTGTAAGTGGAATTACTGCGTCACAGGGTAAAAGTGTTATGCCCAGAATTCGTGATCCCCAAAGACCGTTAGGGAGCCGACTGCACAAACGCGGTGGAGGGTCGAGAGAGAGAGAGAGAGAGAGAGAGAGAGAGAGAGAGAGTGTTTCAAAGGCACAAAGGTTTTATAGGGGTCTAGGGACAGTTGGAGGGGTAATGGTCGTGGCCTGAGCCGATTGGCTGGGAAAGGGTCAGTGTCCTGTTGCGCAGGTTACCGGGCGTGGTTTTTCTCGGAATGGAGGTTATGCTGGGGACATAATTACTCAAGATGCAGGTCACAGAACAAAATGGAGTCGGTCCCAGTCTGTCCTTTCATAAGCATTTATAAAGTTTTAGAATTAGTAATGTCAATTTATGTTTCTGCTGCTACAGTATAGGAGAGTTGCTTGAATCTTGTTTACATTGGGTTATTAAAACAATCTCTGCCAATTGGATAGGTGAAAAATTCTGTATCAAGTGGCTTTATTTTGTTTATAATACTTTTCTGACAGTGAGTTAAAACCCGAATAATTAAAACTGATAAGGAGTGTTGCTCTTAAAAACCTAAAAAATTAATAAAATCTCTAAAAATTTTAAAAATAGTCTTTTAAAACTTCATTTCCCATATTTTGTGTTTTTGGTTTTGTTCATTTTTCTTTATAACTATGTGTATATTCAAATGACTTCAGATATAACAGAGACTAAAGTTGATCAATTGAATGAACACTTCTATTTTTCTGATTTCTACTTTTTAAAAATAAAGTAATAAAGGCAAAAATTCAGTGAAATGTGAACATATTCCATAAAGACATTGCCAACAATGAATTTTTTGGCCGGTGGGTGCCGGGGTCCAGTTCCAGCTAATCTAGGGGTCCCCGAAGGATGGATGGTCAGGCGAAAGGAAACGAGAGAGGCATGAGAGAGATGTAGTCTGATCACCAAGCAGGCAGCCCTGGCAATTCTGGCATCTTCACGCTGCCGGTCTCAGTGTCTTTATTTTAAAGTAGTGAGTTACATTACAGCAATGAGTGACATCCCATCACTAAGCATAGTTTGAACAGTAATGTGTTTTTATCAGTAAAGCTGCAATTTCCTCAATCTTGCAAGTTGTTTCAAGCATATAAATTTAAGGCGGGGGTTGGGGGGGAGAGAACAGGAAGTTACCTAGGCCTGCCTATGTTGATTATCTATAAACAGGCCAGGAGTCATTCTACCTATTCTTCCAGTTACAGTGGGGGAGATGCAACCCATCCAGCAAGGACAGAATTCCTAATGCTTGTCCTTTCCTTGTGAATGAGTAAATTTACATAATAGGAGCCCAAGTTTACCCAAGTCACACCAATATCCAGCCAGCTCATAACTGCTATTATTTTGTGCAACCGATCCCCAAGATGCAACTTCAAGATTACTTCTGGCCAGGCTACTCTCATTCAGATGTAATCCATCAAAGCATCTTGCTCCAGGTCCTTCCCTTTTATCGAAATGCCGTAAAACAGAAGAGCATTACATTCCTTGGGGCCATGGAGAGTGGCTCAAGAAATCCAAGCCTGGGAAATTACTTAGAAGGAGGTAAGACTAGGCTTCAGTTTGGCTGGTGGGAGCCTCGCCTCAACCACCTTTTCCACACAGGGAGGGGTCCCAACCTGCGAACCCAAAATGGCTCCCAACAGGTGGGCAGCATTGCCTGTGATATTACAGAATGTTTATACATCACATGAGATTCAGAAACCATTTGGCACACCAAAAGATATTCTGGTGTCATGTGTGGGCTTTCCCAAATTTGGTGGCTACCTTTGTCTTGTTTTTATTTATATTTCTTTGGTTAGCATCGAGAGCATGTAATTTTTCCTATTTTTAATGAGCATACGTAAGTTTTGTTTTATTTGCATATTAGACTAAGCAAAGTCAAAAGTTAGCCCACATTTCTGTGAGTATCTAAAGCTAACCTATATCCATGGCTGGAATGGAGGGCTAGAGATTCACAAGTCCAGCTAACCTTGTGGCTCTTGTGATACAGGGTTTGGGTTGGGAAATTGACTTTTCCCCTTGGCGACTTTCGGTACTCATCAACTGTGTTGTGTTGTCTTTCAGTTTCCTTTCCTTTCTTTTTTTTTTTTTTTCTTTCTCCTTTCCTTTATATAGGAGTAATAAGAGTGCTTACCTCATAGGATTGTTCTGAGGGTAAATAAGTTAATATAAGTAAAATGCTGCAGTAGTGGCTGGCATAGAAAGCCTCTGTAGATAGCAAGCTCTCTATTATTAACTGTATTGTTGTTATTTATTATTATTATTATTTTATTGGCCATTGTCTTTTAAAATATTGCCTCTGCCCTTCTCTTCTGGAATGCCTTCTTATTCTCCTCCCTAAGCATGGCCCTTTATGGTGTTATCTCCCACCTCCAGCCTTCTGACACAAATGTGTCTCCTCTTATTTTTGGTCCTTGGGGATTTCCTCTTTTTTTGTTGTTGGTTTTTTACTCTGTTTAAGAAGCATTTTTGATTATATTTTAATTCACTGTTTCTATGTGTTTTTCATAGACTGGACTAAATAAGTTCTTTATGCTTACAGAAGCATTCTATTATTTTGATACTTAGATCTCTCCCCATTCTGAAACTAACTTCAGTAATCATCTGTATTTTAGTGCAGTTTAATTTTCTTTAAAATTTAATCAATTTTTAGCATTTAACACTTAATTCGCTTTGTCGTTATTTTATTTTTACTGTGTCAGGTGTGGTCTTGCCTTAATTTCCCCATGAGTGCTAGTGAGTCCATTTTAGCATTCATAACTTAGCCTTTATCAGTCTGAGATACAAATTCCAGTCTTTTTTTTTTTTTTAAGAAAAAACAATCAGCAACGAGAATAGGAAGTACTTTTAATGTGTGAACAACATAGCCCATCAAAATTCTGTTCCTAGTTACTACCAGTAAACCATATAGCCTTGAATTTTCAAGAAGAAATTTTTTTTTACTGTTTTATTTATTTTTGAGAGAGAGACCATGAGCAGGGGAGGGGAGAAGGAAGAGGGGGACAGAGGATCCAAAGTGGGCTCTGTGCTGACAGCACAGAGCCTAGTGGGGGGCTTGAACTCAAGAATTGTGAGATCATGACCTGAGCTGAAATTGAGTACTTAACCGATTGAGCCACTCAGGTTCCCGTTTTGTTTTTGTTGGGACTCTTGTCTGTTTTAAACAGTGATGGGTAGATTCTGGTGTCTCAGACTTAGGATCCACTCTTTTTCTTCTGTAAATCCGAAGGTAAAAATAGCAGTTTTTGTCAGTTACCGGTTAATATATATTAATATTGAGGAAATAATAAAGCTTTGTGAGAAAAGGCAGAAGAATGTCTTGGAATTGTGGAATACGCGTTTTAAAGAATTAGCGTTTTTTATAATCTTTGGCCACAAGAGGTCTCCAAAGGATTTCCTATTCTGTGAATTATCATTTAAAGAGTACCTTAACCTTCATATTTATTTTTATATCTCCAGTTAGACTTAGTTACTGTGTATCACATGGTAATTAAGAATAACTACATATTAGTCAAAGATGACGTTAAAATTGTTTCTAAGTAATGATAAATAGGTTTTCTTAGGTTAATTATTTCTATTTATGTAAAATACGTTTATAAAGGTTCAGTGTGGATTTTAGGAAATCATTTTTGGTATTTTTTGTTACCTTTCCCATTTGTTGTAGGAATGTATAGAGAGAAACAAAGGGAAAGGGATGATTTTCAACACTATATTAGCTGCATCTGAGGTTGCTTTAGCTTAGAGGTGTTACATGTCTATAAAACTGGTTGAGAGGAGAACTGTAGAAAACAATAGACAAATATTAGGCTGTGTTTACTAGTTCTCAAAAAAAGTGATGTTGAGGCAAATCACAGGAACGGAGCAGATGATGCTCCGTTCTGTGTTCAGAGAGGTGAGGGCTTCCTGGGCCCTGGCACAGCCAGAGAAGGCTTTGTGCAGGAGGTGGGCTGGGCTGGCAACGTTTGCAAGATGGGAGGCTTTGCATTGGTCGTGGAGAGGAGCGAAGGGTGTGCTGTGTGTGTGTGTGTGTGTGTGTGTGCGCGCGCGTGCGTGTGCACGTACACGTTTGTAAACAGTATGAGCTCTGAGGCACACAGGCTGGAAATATTAGAGGAGGTGTGAGGACAGAGGGAACCCTTTTCTAATTAGAGGTGAACTTTCACGTTGAGAGACGGGGAAGAAAGGGTTGAGGACCATAAAATCCAGCAAAGGGGCCTGGAATCCTGATGGCAGTCAGTAAGGCTTCTGAGCAAAAGAATGGCAGGACAGAAGAGAGGAGGCAAGTCTACTACTTAAATGTGAGAATTGAACTTAAAAAACAAAACAAAACAAAACAAAAAACAGCTTCCCTGAGGGGAGACAAGAATAAGACCAAGAAGTTTGGAGAATGTCACAGTTGGGAGTAGGAGGAAGGAAAATAGAAAGGAAAGGGGTAAAAGCGAGGTAGAGAGCCAGGGCAAAGCAGGGGTGTGTGGTCATCATTTATCTGTTGCAAATTGTGTGGCCAATGGTATATGTTAATTTTTTGCAGTATCAACTCTTAAAATTTTCTGAAGCTGCATGATATTGAAAAAGATAGTGTTATAAACTAACCCCAACTAGTTCATATCACTTATGAAGTATCTATGGAAGAATGTCCTTCAGTGCTACAGTGATCTAAGCAATTCGGCTTACGAAATAAATGCTGAACACATCAGCATTTACTCAAAGATGGATGTTTATGCTGCTGAGTTGAAGAAAACATTCAAATCTTGATGTTAGGGAATAAGAATAACTCCCGCTGTGTGTGCTCCCAGTGTTAGAAAGAGAAATACATTATTATGTTTTTGTGTCCACAGAGGGCCTTACATCTTCAAAGGTTTAACCAAAACCATTATCTGACTTGATTGTTTTTAACAGAGATTTGTACCACCCGAATGTCTTTTATAGATATTTGAAATTACCATTGCTGTGTTTTAATTTTTGTGTTTCTCTTTTATTACATAAATTTGTGTTAGAGATTAATTGCCATTTTGTGTTGTACTTTGATTTTCAAATTTTTAATGGAAAATGTTTTGTAGTTTCAGTATCAGAATGAGATTATTACTTTGAGACCGTGTGCATAATTATCAGAGCAATTGTTATGTAAACTAGGTATCTGGGTTATGGCTAAAGTCCAACTCCTTGCTAATGTCATTAGTTGAATTTAGATTTAATTAGTTAAAAAGTATCAAATCTTTGTGAAGGATGAGAGGAAAAAAATAGATATTACTGATTAATTTGGTTAAGAGGAAGTGTTCCACATGTATGAAACATTAAGTGGCCAGTACTTGATGGTCCGAATTTACACTTGATCTTAGCCAAAGGCTGAGAAGCAATATTGATGGTCTGAATTTAGTGATTGCACTCCTCTAATGTGTCTTGTCAAAGTTTAATAAGTTCAGTGCCTTGGGCTTATGTGAAATCATCTCAGTGTGTTTCTTATTAGGAGTTTTTGGGAACCAAGTAAATGTGGGATGTGTCAAACACTGGGTGGCATGCAGATATGAGCCAAAAAGTCCCTAAATTTGGTGGGAAGACGAGGCTGGGTGAGGCGAGGGCGTTCAGGGGAGTACGAACACAGGATGTAAGGGAATTGTGAACAGTGGGTTGACTGGAGTGTTGAGTGTGTATGGGCAGAGAGTGGCCTGGGACAGAATCTAGCTCTTAACAACTGCTCAGTGAACATTCGCTATATGGCAGTGTGTTTACGGACAGAGGGGAGGACTGTCCCTGTTTCATGGAGGATTCTGGTCACTGGTGGGAAGAATCTGTGCTTTATTTTGATGTTTTTTCCACTTTGACTTACTGACTCCTTTTATTTATTGTCTTGTGTTAGAATTTTCTCCTTTAAATTTGTTAAATTACTGGGGTAGTACATGTCTTTTGTAAAAGTAGAAAAAAAATCTGCTTTTTTTTAAAGTTTATTTTTTTTAGTAATCTCTGCACCCACCATGGGGCTCGAACTCATGACCCCGAGATCAAGAGGTGCATACTCTACCAACTGAGTCAGCCAGGTGCCCCCAAAATAACTTTAGAGATATATATAAAGTTGCCTCCTTTGTCATGCATTTCATTGTTTATGATAACTTCACTTTACTTTTTAGAAAATTCAGAATAAAAAAGTTGCTCATGGTAGTGGATTAAGTAGCAGAAAAAATCTCATACACAGGAAGAAAATGTCTTTAAGAAAGCATTTAAAGAAAAAAATCTTATAATAAAAGTCTGTTTTATATTGATTTAAAAAATACTAATTCCTTTCCTGGTGGAAATGCCATTGTATTTTCAGTAGTTTTTTTTTTTCTTGTTAATAAATAAATACAAAAGAAACTTCGTAAGATTTTTTCGTTGTAGTCTTAACAAGAAACAATTGTTTTTGTATTTAAGATTTGTATTGTTTCTTTTTATTGAGATATAGTTGATATAAAATGTACTAGTTTCAGATGTACAGCATAATGGTTTGATGTTTATACTGTGAAATGATCACAGTACGTTAACATCTAGTTAACATCCATCACCATGCATAGTTAAAATTTTTTTTTTTCTTATAATGAGGACTTTTAAGATTTACTCTCTTGGAAACTTTCAGTATACAATACAGTATTATTAACTGTAGTCACCATGCTGTATATTACATCCCCTACTGATGGTTTTTAATATATCTATCTAGCACTTTTAATGGGTATGCTTAATATATATGAAATGGGCAGGTTCTTGTATATGAAAATCCAAATTTTAATGTTTGTTTATTTGTGTGTGTGTGTGTGAGAGAGAGAGAGAGAGAGAGAGAGAGAGAGAGAGACAGAGCATGAGTGGAGGAGGGGTAGAGAGAAGGAGATACAGAATCTGAAGCAGACTCCAGGCTCTGAGCTGTCAGCACAGAGGCCGATGTGGGGTTCGAACTCACAAACTACGAGATTCTGACCCGAACCGAAGTTCAGGTACTTAACCTACTTGAGGCACCCAGGCATCCCTAAATCCAGATTTTAAAACATCATAAATTAATACGTGATACTTACCATAGAAAAGTGTTTGCTGTAGGGTTTATCTAAATTCCGAGCCTTTGTGCGTTTTCACTGAGTGTAACTCCTTAGGGATGTCTTTACTTGGAAAGTATAAATGGAGTGTACATGTAATAGGTTTACTGATAGTAGTTGAATAGGAAGAAACAGCATTTGAAGAGTCTGGAGGAATGACTTAGCTGATTAATACAGAGAACCCCCACGCTGGGGCCAGACTGCTTCAACAGAAGGTTCAGAAAGCATTGTGTGAGGTATGCATACTTGAGTTTTGTCAATACACCTATTCATTTGGGGGTGAATATTTAATTGCATAAGGTCCTCTAATTAAAGCATTTTATTCTGAAGTTACAAGGTCAGCGAGGTAGTAAGTGGCAAAGCCCACTAGATCCCCAGTGCTAAGTGATACTGCTAAGTCCACTTTCTACTATTACTAAGATATAACCTAGTGACAATCTAAAATACAAATATCTCCATAATTGAACTCTTAATATAGGTAGGATCTCTTCAATTACTTCTTTCTTCTCTTTCCCTCTTCATAGTTCAGGAAGAGATTCCTTCTCATTTCTTCCCTTGTAGCAAAAACTTCCTTTCACTTATTTTAAATAAAAAACTTGAGGCTAGCTTGGTTGAGAGCTTCTCTGGGCTTGCTTACGGTCTAAGCCTTGTCTCAGCCTGTGTCTAAGTGGTCTTAGACTGATCACTTAGTCTTTGCAATGACTCCTACCTGTCAAATCTCCCCACTGAAGAGAGATTTCTTACTAATTTCCTTTATTTTTCTTGATTACTCAGAGATTCTTTTCTTATCTCTTGTTTTCAGGCCAGGAATTTCTTCTCTTCTTTTCTGTGGGTTATTTTGAACTGCTAGCCTGAGGTTTGATCTCTAGAGCAGTAAAGCCTGTACAGTCCTGCTGTATTTTTTTTCCCCCTCTACCATTTTTCTTCTGCCACTCTGTTCCTTCCTTAGTCTCTTATCCCTCCTACTGTCTTCTGTTTGGTGTTTGATTTAATATATAATTATATATATATATAATATATAATTTATAATATCGAATTCGATTTAGTATATGTAATACTGAGGTCGACGATGTTTCTCAAGGTTTACTTGGGAGCTCCTGCCCACCCCAACAAGTTAGAAAACTCTGACAAGTTCTTGAGATTCTTTCCTTCAGTGTCATTTTGAACTCTTCCTTTTTGTACCTTCAGCTCTCACCACCTCTTTTTGGCCAGGCCAGGCTAAGTTGGGCTCTGCATCTCATAGAAGTGGACGTGAACCCTGAACATGCAATGTGGCTGCACTAGGTTTTCCCCAACCCTAATGGGAAGGCTGATAGAGTGGAATGCATGAGCGGATCTGCACTCCTTCCCTTGTGGCCATGTTGGACCATGACCATCGGCAGGGTTAGTCCCTCCCTGGTAGGGCCATTGAGATCAGGGGAGTGTCTTTAGGGTGCTTTGTGTCTACTCAGGAAGGCCCGCACCTGAGCCATCATGCTTTTGTAACTGTAGTCCCAAGTTGTTAATGACTCATGAAACCAGTTTTATGGATGGCAATTACCATTTTAAAAAATGAGTTAGAATAGTATAGAGTTGAAGATAGATGAGTGCATTGTGTGTAATAATCTAAGTATTATTTAATGAAGCTTTTTCCATTTGCTATACATCTTAATCCTGTCTTTAACCCAAGAAGAAGTTGCTTCAAAGAATGATCTATTGACTTCTGGTCATTCCTGTTAATGATGTATAAAATTAACACATTAATGTTTCCCTTTTCATTCAGCTTCACAAACATTTGTTATACAAGTATGATGAATCTCATTGAGATTAGATTATTATTACCTTTGGGGCACCTGGGTGGCTCAGTCGGTTAAGCGTCCGACTCTTGATTTTGGGTCAGGTCATGATCTCATGGTTGGTGAGTTCAAGCCCCACCTTGGGCTCTGTGCTGACAGTACAGAGCCTGCTTGGAATTCTCTCTTTCCCTCTCTCTGCCCCTCCCCCACTTGCACATGCACTCTCTCTTTCTTTCAAAAACAAATAAATAAACCTAAAAAATTTTAGAAAAAAAAAAGAAAATTATTACCTTTGTTCACTGGGGGCTACCAATCTAATTGGAGAGCCAGCACATATACAGATTGTTCTGTGTACAAAGCAGGTTAATACACTGTGTGATAGGAAAGCAAATTGAATACTAAGAGTACATGAGAAGGAGAGAATGGGGCAGCACTACTTAGTAGAAATAGGATGTGATCCACAAACGGAAGTCACGTGTTATTTTATTTCTTTACTTTTAAATGTTTTATTTATTCTTCAGAGAGAGACAGAGTGTGAGTGGGGAAGGGGCAGAGAGAGAGGGAGATGCAGAATCCAAAGTAGGCTCCAGACTCTAAGCTATCAGCACAGAGCCCGATGTGGGGCTCCAACTTAGGAACTGCGAGATCATGACCTAAGCTGAAGTCAGACGCTTAACTGACTGAACCTCCCAGGTGCCCCTTGTTTATTTTTTATTGAAGTATAGTTGACACACAATGTTACTAGTTTCAGGTGTAGCACATAGTGATTCCACAAGTCTATACCTTATGCTGTGCTCACCACAAGTGTAGCTACCATCTGTCACTGTGCAACAGTTATTATGATACCATTGAACACATATGTGATTTTAAATTTTCTGGTAGCCAGGGGTGGTCCCTGAGTGGCTTAGTCAGTTAAACTTCCCATTCTTTGGTTTCGACTCTGGTCATGATCTCACAGTTTGTGAGAGCGTGTATTGGGCTCTGTGCTGACAGTGTGGAGCCTGCTTGGGATTCTCTCTCCCTCTCTCTCTGCCCCTCCTTTACTTGTGTTCTCTCTCTCTCTCTCTCTCTCTCTCTCTCAATAAATAAATTTTCTGATATCCACATTAAAAAATAAAAGGAAACAATTGAATTTAATTTTGAGGGTACATTAATTTAACATATCCCAAACATCATTTCAAAATGTATTTCTTTTGCATTCTTTTTATACACTGATTCTTTACCTTCCTTTTTACACACTAAGTTTTCAAAATCCAGTATGTGTTTTACACCTAAAGCACATCTCAATTCTTTTATTTTAATTTTTTTTAGTTTTTTTTTTTTAACGTTTATTTATTTTTGAGACATAGAGACAGAGCGTGAGCAGGAGAAAGGCAGAGAGAGAGGGAGACACAGAATCCGAAGCAGACTCCAGGCTCTGAGCCATCAGCCCAGAGCCCGACGCGGGGCTCTAACTCAAAGACCGCGAGATCATGACCTGAGCCGAGGTCGGCCGCCTAACCGACTGAGCCACCCAGGCGCCCCAGCACATCTCAGTTCTGACTAGCTACTCGCCACAGTTCCAGGGCTCAGTAGCCTGCCACATGTGATGAGTAGCCACTATATCAGGCAAGGCAGTTTTACAGAACGTAGGGAAACTTTATGTGAGAGAGTGCCTGGAATGACAGGTAGCACTTAACTAGACAGGTGCTGGGAAAAGCATACCACAGTGAGGGAGAAGTTTAAACAAAGATGAAATAAGAATTTGTAAAAAAACAAACAAAAAAAGTTAATGAAGCTCTTAATATATTAGGCATATTCTTGTATTAACTCATATGATTTAAACAATGGTCCTTTGAGGTAGTAACTATATAATTTATAAACTATAAATTTTTATAAATGAGGAAACAGGTGTAAGTGGCCAAGTATCTACACACGCACACACACGTGTCTGTCTGTCTGTCTGTCTGTAGAAGGCAGAATTATGGCCCTCCAAAGGTATCCACGTCCCAGTTCCTGGAACCTGTGAATATGTCAGGTTTCATGGTAAGGGGGATATTAAGGTTGCTGTTCAGATGACTTTAAGATGGGGAGATTGCCCTGAATTGTCTAGATGGGCCCAGTTAATCACAGGGGTCCTTTAAATGTGGAAGAGGGAAGTAGAGGAGGTCAGAGTGATGTAATGTACTTATTTGACCCCTAGTGCTGGCTTTGAGACAGAGAAGACCGCATGAGCCAGGGAATGTAGCCTGCGTCTAGAAACTGGAAAAAACAAGGAAGCCCGTTCTCACCTGGAGCGTCCAGAAAGGAACATAGCCCTGCCCAGTGAGGCCAGTGTCAGACTTCTGATCTACATAATGGAGATAATGAATGACTGTTGTTTTAAGTTTGTAGTAATTTGTTACAGTAGCGATAGAAGAGTAATACACTATCAGTATCTGTGGTTTCTGGGTAGTGATGAAAAATGTCTCTCTTAACCTTTCGTTCATCAGTAGCTGTTTACTGGGGTTGAGTCAGACCCCTGTGTCTTTCTTGGGTGCTGAGTTTCTTCTGCCTCATTTTTCAAAGTAGCTGGAAAATGACAGGTGTTTAGTTCTGTTTAAGGAGACAGAACTTTTCTTTCAAATAGGAATATATATATACTAGTTGTGATTCTGACTGAAATATTGGGAATTTGGAAGTACTCGATAAAGCAGTAACTGCCATTTTTAAGTCTGGACAGTTTCTGGTTGCTAAGTCAGGGTATCATCTATGTATGAATTACCTTATAGGTAAGTATACTTTACAGTTTTTTATGTAACTCTTAACTGTCAACCCCCAGATGTCACAAAGTTTATCTGTGGGTGATTAAATTGAGTAAGACAAGAGATTGCCCACCCATACATCATGAAATCCTATTTCTTCTACCTTCCAGAGAACAGTGGGAACAGCTTGGCCTGTGGGTGGATTGTCATATTCTGCCTCCTTCCCACCTACTTACTGCTACAGAGAGACAGAGCTTAGACTCCCCTCACATTCTGTGAGGAGAGGCCTTCCTTAGGTTAGTTCCATGGCCTCGCGTACATGTACTTTTAGGAGAGAAGCTTCTGTATTGCTTCCCGCTTGCATATTTCCTTCCGCTTTATATTTCCTTCTGTACTAACAGTGCCAAGATTTTACTTCAGAGATATGTATTTTATCTACTCCTGTCTTATCCCATATACTAAAATACTACCTTTGCCAAGGTGTTGATCTATGACAATGCTGTGCAAACACGTAAATATATGGTGATTTTTTAAAAGTACAGTTCTAGAGTTAACTGCTGGCTAACTGTAGAAGACAACACTGGAATTCACTAGCCCCCTGGGGCTGTGGCGATGTGAAGTGTTTGTGGGTGTCTCTATTCTCACCTCAGAAGTGGAAAACTTGTGCTTTTTTGCTTGCCTGTGCTCTGGGTGCTTAGTAAGTGCAGCCTCACCTTCTGAAATTCTCTTTATAGCTTAGAGAATCTGTATGATTTTTCCTGTTTTTATTGTCAGAGCCTCTAGGCTGTGCTGATTGCTCCTGCGTGGTCACAGGTGCTTTTTACCTTCCGAGCAACCCTTACACGTAAAAATTGGGAATTAGACATGGAACAGATAAGGAGAAGGTGATTTTGCTTTAGGAGAGATTTTCACTTGCAGACTTTTAGGTTTTTAAATTCTAATTTGATTTGATGCATTTAAATAACAAGTCATACAAGAAGGTTAAATTAATCCATTTTAGAAGAGTTTGATTTGAAAACCCATTGCTTGCATAAGGTAGCCTATACCTGGTAGCCCCCTGGTCTTTTATCCCTGTCCCTGGGCCCTAGCTGCACCAGACTGTCGGCATGTTCAGAACATGTCATGTACAGTGAGAGATGGCACAGGACAGTGGCCTGAGTACAGGGTCTGGGGCCAGATACTCTGCATTTGAATCCTCGCTTCCTCACTTTTTAGCTGTGGATCTTAACAGTTTTGTGGCTCTGTTTTCCTTACTAAAAAAAGGTGTATAATAATACAACTACTTCATGAAGTTGTAGTGAGGATTAAATTAGTAATACATGTAAGGGCTTAAAACAGTGCTTAGAACATAGTAAGTACTGGGTAAATATTAGCTCTTATTTTTCATTCATCATTTATTTTCTATCATTCTTAAGCTATTCTTGGGTTACAACACTGTTTTTCCCACATCTGTCTTTTAAAATATACTAACAGTCTTTATTGCTTTTATGAAACTGTCCTACACTTTTTAGTTATGAGTCCAATCTCGGCTATAATTGGAATCGCCTGTGGATATTAAATCCTGATGCCCGCATTTTTGGTCTTTGCCACAGCTGGCTTGTAGTAGCTTTGTGACTGTATTATTATGTTTCCAGGAATTTTCTGTCATTTTGTTAAAGCATGGGTAGCTTACAGTCAGCCATGGTGGGTATATTTACACCCTTGGAATTGGCAGGTGCCTCCACAGCATTCCTCTCAATCTGTTTAGTATTCAGTGATTTGTTTCTAAGCCTCTTTAAACAGATGTTGAGCCTTTTGTAGAGTATATTAATTTGCTAGGGCTGCTGTAACGAAGTGTCACAGATTAGGTGGCTTCAAAGCCAGAACTGTATGGTCTCCCGCTTCTGGAGGCCAGGAGTCCAAGATCAAGCTGTCAGCAGGGTTGATTCCTTCTAGGGACTGTGACGGAAGGATCTTCCAGACTTTTTCCCTTGGCTCACAGAGAGTTCTCTCCTTCCTCTGTCTCTTTATATCGTTTTACCTTCTTTGTAGGTTTTCACGTGCATATTTCCCTTTGTCCTAAGGGCGCCAGTCATACCGAATTAGAGCCCACCCTAAGGACCTCACTTTAACTTGATTACCTCTGTAAGGACCCTATCTCCAAATAAAGTCACATTCTGAGATACTGGGGATTAGGACTTCCACATAAGGATGTTAGGGAGACACAGTTCAACCTATAACACAGTTATAGGTGTAAACAGTTTCTCTGTTTGTTCCTGATGTATTTACACGGTGAAGATTTGTTGACTTGAATGAAAAAGGAAACACCAGTTGACTGGTGTGTTATTTGCGTATAATTTTTTTATTCATTGTACTATGAGTTTCAGGTAGTCAATTTGTTGATTTTTTTTGAAGCAGGTATTTCAGGGCATAGTATCAGAGTCAGTATTTATAGAGAAAAGCATTAGTTTAGGAAGATTGGTTATTTTAGGTTGTCTGAGGCAGGCTTGAGCATGTTAGTCAACTCAAAAGGCATAAGATCTGAATGAAATAGTCTTGATTTTGTGTCTGTTGCTGAAAAAATGCTTTAATCATATGTGGAAAAAAATGAGATGAATTTGCAGTGATCTGAGAATGTTTTAACACTGATAGTCCTCTTCAGAATTATGTAAGATGATAGTTCTCAATAAAGTAGGTTTTTTTTTTCTTTTCTCAAAGACAAATATAATGTCAAGTAATGATTTTGTGATATTTGTGATTGAAAAGATATCTTTGGAAGCACAGAAAGCATAAATTATTTTTTTAATTACCTTGTGTTAGAATGGTTATATGTATGTTTAAACAGTGGATAACATTTAAACTGTGAAGATCTCAAATTTCGAGTGTACTTTTTGAAGTTAAATATTTTTCTTCAAATTGAGGCACTTCTCCACACCACTGTTTTTTTTTTTTGCTGAATAAACACTGAAATTAGAGTCTTATTCCAAAAATCTATTTGAAATACACATTTGCACAGAAATTTGTGTAATTGTTCAGTTTTTATTTAATAGAAAGATTTCAGTTATAAATTATATCTCACAAATATCAAAGTCTTTATTTTTAATCCGCTTTAATCAAGTATAGTTTACATGCAATAAAATTTACACATTTTAAGTGTGTGAATCAAGTCAATCTTGACAGATATGTACATCAATATTAACACTCCCTCGATTAAGATGCAGAACATTTCCATCTTACCAGAAGGTTCCCCATGCCTCTTTGCAGCCATTTTCTCCTTACCTCCACCTCTTCCTCTAAGCGAATACCGATCTTATTAGACTGTTGTCGAATTTCACATCAATGGAGTCATGTACTTTTATGTCCAGCTTCTTTTAGCATAATGCCTATGAAACTCATCCATGTTTCTGTGTACCAGTAAGTTTTTTAAAAATTATTCAGTAATATTGCATTGTATGAGTGTGCTAAAATGTGTTCATCCATTCACTTGCTTTTTGCCTCTTTTCAGTAAAGTTGCTAAGAACATTTGTGTACTAGTTTTTTTAATGGACATATGTTTTTATTTGGGTAAATACCCAGGGGAGTGGAGTTGCTGGCCTGGGTAAATATGTACTTAACTGTGGAAGAAGCAGCCAAACTATTTTTCAAAGTAGTTCCCCAGTTAAACACTCCCACTAGCAGGGTTTGAGAGTCGTAGTTGCCATATATCTTTGTCAACTCTTGGCATTGCCAGTCTTCTAATTTTAGCCCTTACAGTGAGTGTGAAGTGGTGACTTGTTTTGGTTTAACTTCCTTTTTTGGGGGGCGACCAATGGTATTTTCATGTACTTATTTATTGGCTATTCATATGTCTTTTTTTGCCCATTAGAAATAATTGGGTTGCTTGTGTGATTGAGCTGTAAGAATTAGAATTCTTTCTACATTCAGAATGAAAATGCTTTGTCTGGTATATGTATTGTGAATATTTCCTCCTAGCCTCTGGCTTGCTTTTTAATTTTCTTGATGATCTTGAAAGGCTAGAAGGATTTCATTTGTTTGTTTGTTACTTTTTAGAGAGAGAGTGTATGTGTATATGCAAGCGGGAGAGGGGGAGAGGAAGAGAGAATCCTAAGCAGGCTCCATGCCTTGTGAGGTGCCAGACAGAAGGCAGAAGGTTTTGTTTTTGATGGAAGTCAAATTTGTCAGTTTCTTCTTTTATGGTTAGTGCTTTTTGTGACTTAGGAAATCTTTGCCTACTTCAAGGTCATGAAGGTTTTCTCTTAGGTTTTCTTCTAGAAGTTTTATAGTTTTAACTTTTACTTTTGCTCTGTTGCATATTTTGATTTAATTTTCAGGCATAGTATGAGTATAGGGATTGAAGCGCCTTTTTCTCCATGTAATTACCAGTTGTTTTCACATTGGTAGTTGAAAAGACTGTTCTAATCACATTGAATTATGGGTAGGCTTTACTTTGAGCTTAACTTTGAAAAGTGACCTGGATTTTTATGTTTTCTAGTAGATATTTTAGACCATGAGTTTCTAGGATGTCATTTTAAAAAGCGTGGTCTCAAAAGTTATTTACATGTTAGAAACATAGAGTAGATGGGACAGGAGCTCTAAGAAGCCCACTGTACCAACTTGTCCCTATTAGACCCAATTAGAGATGAGTATAAAATAGATGACTGTGCGTGTGCGCGTGTGTGAGAAAGATTAACCTAAGGCGTTTGTAGATCATCCAGGAAAACACAAAATTAAATATTGCCACAGTAGGTACAATCTTACGTAATCAATTTTACAGCTTAGCAGCTTTTGTTTTGAATTTTTCTATGTTTAACTTAAAAAATATAATGTCAGTATAGGTAAGCTTTTTCTGTATCTTTTTGTTTTCTCGTCTTTTTTTGAAGACTGCTATTTAAGTGACCATTGAGTAACTTTTTTTCTGCTTGTGAAATGAAAATGCTTTGTGTCTATCTAAGGAGCTTTCAAGGATCAGAAATAGGTGAGATGGTTTGGAAGGGTGCAGTGGCTTCTGAAATCACACATCAGCTTTTCTTCCCTTCACCCTTGTTCCCTTGGGGTGAAAAAGGTGCTATTGGGTAGCTACTGACAATATTCCTTATTGCTGACATGTTTTTTCCTTTGTCCTGTCTTGTCCAGTTATGTCTGTTCTAAAGCTCTCTTTTCCCCCTTTTCTTTTGAGTACATGACTACTTTCTCTCATTCTTAAGTAGTGGCGATAATAGTAATAATAATAACAATGGCTAACAATAGGTTTTAGACACTATTCTAAGGGCTTTCTATTTACCGACTGACTTAATCTTCACAAATAATCCTGTGAAGGAGCTACTGTTCTTTTAACACAGATTTTATGGATGAGGAAACTGAGCACAGAGATGTTAAGTCTACTGTTCTACACCAGGTAAATGGCAGAACTGGCATTTGGCGCAGACTTCCTGGCTCTGAAGCACATGCTTCCAACCACTACGTTATATGACCTCTCAGGAAAAACACACAGGGAAGCAACCTTTTCCTTCCTTCACCTCCGTTTCTGGACTTAGAAAAGAGTAATGTTTTATAGCATAGTTGACCTATTATTTTGGTTAATATTTCATGAAATTTTCATTCCGTTATAATGCATGTTACATTTTATATTTCTGTCTCTGGCAGTAAAGTTTCTAACAAAAAGCATGTGTGCTTAAAACAAAGTAGCTTTATTTCTAGAGCTATTACTTTACAAACCACAGTCCCATGTGTCTAGTAGAAAGCACAGGCCTTCCTAGCATGTGGTTCTTCCTTCTGGGAAAGCATCTTAGAGGAGGTGAGTCTCGGCCCACTTTTAAATAAGGCTGTGCACAGAGGGCTGGGGTATGGTCTGTGGAGATGGGTGGTAGAAAGAACCACGATTGTGATGGGCTGAAAATTCAAGAAAGGATGGTGGTTTTAAAATTTGTTCAACAGAATTCGTTGTTAGAAAAGATTTTCAGGGTCAGGGAAGAAAAGCTGGGAGGTCATGACCCCGAGCAGACATGAATGGCTTCTTGAGGCCCTTGGACTTTACCTGCCTCCATTTCCTTTCCCTTCAGTTTCCCAAGTTCGCGTGTTCTAATCCTCTTATTTTCCTCACCTCATGGCAGAGAAGTACTTTCCTGTCAGGTTTGTCAAGACAGATGGGAGATTTCTTTAACGTGTATATTTTAAAAACTTATTTTATTAATTTATTTTTTAAAGTTCATTTATTCGTTTTGAGTGAGAGATCACACGTGAGTAGGAGAAGGGCATGGAGAGAGAGAGAGAGAGACAGAGAGAGAGAGAGAATCCTAAGGAAGTCTGCGCTGAGTGGAGCTCGACCTCATGACTGAGATCATGATCATGACCTAAACCGAAATCAAGAGTTGCCTGCTCAATTGACTGAGCCACCCAGGCACCCCTGATTGGAGATTTTTTGGTGCAGCTTTACCTTTAAAAAAAAAAAAAAAGAGAGTCACTAGAGAAAAAGAAAAAGTAAAACTGAAAGCTAGACAAAGTTTTAGAAAGACATGAATTGGGACCCTGGGTGGCTCAGTCGGGCTAAGTGTCCGACTTCGGCTCAGGTCGTGATCTCATGGTTCGTGAGTTCGAGCCCTGCATCGGGCTCTGCGCTGACAGCTCAGAGCCTGGATCCTGCTTCAGATTCTGTGTTTCACTCTCTCTCTGCCCCTCCCCTGCTCATGCTCTGTCTCTCTCTCTCGCTCCTTCAAAAAGAAATAAATATTAAAGAAAAAAAAAGACAGACATGAATTTCCCTAGTACAGACATCTTACATTAAGGTGAAACCTATCTCCTCTCTTGAAGATCACTGCAGCTCTTCACACTGGCCTTGAATAGTTCCTGGGGTTTGGCCCTCTGTCCTGAGGCCTCATGGAGTTTGCACAGCGAGTGAGGAACTTCTCATTCCTCCCTCTCACTCCCCAACAGGCCTGTCCTCTGTGGGTGGGCCCGGTGTGTTTATCTCCACCCTCCAATCCAGGAGAGGCCCTAAATCTGCTTTTAGTTTTTAGTCCCCAGTGGCAGCTTGGCTAAGATTCCATCACCTCTGCTTGGTGAGGAAAGCTGGGAGGAGGGTCCTTCTAGTCTCCAGAGTCTCTGACTAGTACTCGGCCTGTCTGTTGGTGTGATCTAAAGCAGACTTACCAGCTAAAATCAAACTTTGGGTTTTCCTTGCCTCCGTTCACTGTTGGCCATGTGGACTTGGGTAGAGGCTGCCAAGGTTTCTTAGAGGCTGTCTGTGTCGTTGTGTGTCTTTCCTTCTCTGAGCAGCAAAAGACTCCTTTTTTTCAGCTTGAAATCCTTTATTTTGTAGTGAGTTCTTACCGAATTTTTTTTTAGAGTCGAGTGTGCACATACCAGCTCATGTAAGTGAAAAGCTTCAGAGTAGTCTAGAATCAGGCATGGCTGGATTTAGGGGCTCTTGGTCTTTCCTCCTTGTGTTCACCTTCCATGTTCCACAAGGTGGCAGGATGACTCCAGCCGCTGTCCCTGGACTCCCAGACTCCAGGGTTCAAGTCCAGGGAAGCGGATGTCCCTCTCCTGGGAGTTCCGGTATACATTCTGCAATCTGTTCTTTCCTTTTCTTTCACTTTTGCAATCAACAATTTTATTTTTTGAAGAGGTAGTATATTCTAGTGGTTCAAAAATCTAAAAGAATTTTAAAGATGTGGGGTGAAAAGTGTTTTTTCATCTCATCCTTTTTATCAGTGTGAAGCACCTGTCATTGTCTTACTTAATGCTTTTTGTCCTGAATTCTGTCTTGCCTGATAATAAAATCTTGTCCCATACTTTCTTTTTAATTTGCATTTGACCAGCATATTCATCTAGGCAAGGTTTTTCCCAGTCATCCTTCTAATTTTTTTTTAATGTTTATTTAGTTTTTGAGAGAGAGAGAGAGAGGGAGCAGAGGAGAGGCAGAGAGAGAAGGAGACACAGAATCCGAAGCAGGCTCCCGGCTCTGAGCAGTCAGCACAGAGCCCGATGCAGGGCTTGAACTCATGAACCATGAGATCATGACCTGAGCCAACGTTGGATGCTCAACAGACTGAGCCACCCAGGCGCCCCTGTTTTTAACCTTTCTGAATTACTTTCTTGTAAGTTTTACTCCTGATTGTAGCACAGAATTTTTTCCCCTTTCTAATCCAATCTGAGATCACTTTTCTTTTAATAAGTCAGTTCACCCCATTTACACTTGTCGTTTTGGCAGATATATTTGAGAGTAGTTTCTTTTATTTTCTATTTTTATATATTTTAAAGACTTTCACTCTGTGGTCTATGTCCTTGTTTTTGTGGGGTTATTCTGATATTTGTTGGGGATAGTGGTTATCTTTATAATTCTAATTTCACATAATGCCCTTAGCCTTCCTATAGTTCTCTATTATAAGTGGTGATAAGACTAATGAATTTCATACTAATTCTGATATGGAGGCATTGTAACTCTGTTACATGGTCTGTTTTATTCATCCTGGATCTCTGTTACATGCTATCCTCAGAGGAGAGAATTAATCATTCAGCCAGGAAGCTTGGAACTCCATCAGTATTTTTATTATCAGTAAGAATGCTGTCAGTAGAGGCTTTGTGAGTTTTCCTATAGCAGATTGTCAGCCTTTAACAAGGCTCTTTTTGTCTATAAAAATTATAGTTTCTAAAGTTAGCATAGATCATAAAATTGGTAAGCTGACATTTGTCTGGTCACAATTGAATGTTAGATCAAGATCTTTGTAGGTGGTCTATTTTATGTTGGAGTTGACATTAAAAGATACCATTGGGTCTGAAGTTACTTTTTTTTTTTTTTTTAGTGTGGGTTCCACGCTTGTTGAGAGTTTTATCACCATTTGATTTTTCAAAAAGAATACATTTGGCAACAGAGAGGCATGTTACATATGAAAAGGATTTTTTTTTAAATTAGAAATCTTACTTTAAGGCAGTCCAGCTTGGCATACGCCATGTAACAACTGAGACTCCTATTTTGACCAGAGTTCTCCATTGCAGTGTAGAAGGGGAGCCACCACCCTGGGCCCAGGGAGGAGCACAGCCTCTGTTCAGCTTCCTTTCCTTTCCATTCAGAAGGCTTCTGGCCAGGCCACAAACAGCCTTAGTAGAGGGTGGGAAAGGGAAAGTGTTTTTATAAGTTTTTAGGCTCAGGTCAGTTACATGACCATAGTTGGCTTCCTTCGTTTTTTTTTTTTTTTTTTGGTGGAAGGATGCTTATTACCCACCTGTAACCGAGCAGCTGAAACCTGGACTGTTGTTGGAAAAGATTTACATTTCCTCTTTGTACTCTAGTCTTGCAGTGACTGCCAGCGGGGCTCCTGTGGACTACTGTTTGCAGTCTGCTGTTTGCCGGTGCATCATCTGATAACTCTGTGCAATATGAATACGCCCCTTCTCTCCTAACTTTCTGCTGAATTCAGATTCGACACATTCGGGGTGTGGAATCTGTGCCTCTAATGTGTGTCACAGGTGATTCCGGTGCAGGTATTCCACACACTGAGTTTGAGGACTTCCAGATCGACAGTTCTGTGCTTAATGCAGAAGCTTTACTAAAATCTAGTTTGACACAATTCTGGTTAGCTATTACTCATTATGTACAGAGTGTTTAAAACAGACATTTGTTTCAAAGATAGTGATTTAAATTTACCATAACTTTCTTCAATTAAGAAATCTGGCAAAACAGATTTTATAGCTCCAACCAGTTTGTGGAAAAAAAATGCGCGAAGATGTTCAATATACAGATTGCAGAACGATGAATTTAACACTCTTGTAATGCCTCCATGAAAGCCTCAAGGATAACTAACAAGTCCATTTTTATCAAATTTAATGGGTTTCTAAATCCTTATCTGCTTATCAAACAAAACGTTAATTAGAACAGTAATTGAGTAACGAGCCGCCTCTTGCGTTCATTCTAGGAATTTGTTCAAAATCATTGTGGAGCTCATGGAAGGTCATTCACTGCTTTTTGAGTTGTTAAATAATACCTTCACTACAGGCTTCTAAAAATCCAGGTATTAAGGGAGTCTACAGGAAGATAAAAATTGGTAAGAGATTTGTTAAAGTTAGTCTGATACTCTCTCTCTAGTGGATTAAGGTGAAAAAAATCCTTCAGCCCTCCAGATGGGAGAAAAGCCTCCCTCTTAGGTTTCTTCCTGAATCCGCTTATGTTTGCCTAGTCTTGTAGTAGCGCAGAAAAAGCTTTTGGAGCTAGGTATGCTGGCACAGATTTTCTGGGACAAAAAAAAAACACTAAGAAATCAGGTTTGTAACTTTATTTAAGCAGCACAGAACATCATGACGAGTATGGTATATCCCAGGAGTACAAGGATTATTCAGCATCAGAAAATATGAGTAATATATTAAGAAATTGAGATAAGCCATGTGATTATTTTAACACATGTAGAAAGAGCTTTAGGTTAAGATTCAATAATCCTTTACGACGAAAGATTTTTTTCCCCCAAACTGGGAAACTTACCAAACCTTAGGCCAGTAAGCTATTTGTTCCAAAACTTGTAGCAAGCCTCTTAAGAGTGAAGCTTTAGAAGCGTTCCTATTATTGCCAGCAAGAAGACAAAGGATGCCTGTTAGCATTACCTTTGTTTAATCAACATAGCCCGAAGGTCTTAGCCAGTAGTGTAATGAGATAGGAAAAAGAAAAGAAGAATAGAAATTATAAGAGAGAGATAAAAAAATCTTGTTTTTCAGGCGATATTGATGCACACATAGACAATACAAGAAAATAAAGTAGAGTATTCAGTACAGTTACTATGTATGAAAATTGATAGGTTCGGTATACCATAATAATCCTCTAGTAAATATAAATTTCCCTTCACACTAGATATTAATCTATAATATATCTAACGAGCACAACCAAAGAATATAAAACATGGCAAAAATTACAGAACATTATTGTTACGTATAAAAGAGATAGAGAAATTACACTGTCTTTAACCGTGGGATATCTTGATTTGTTAAGGTATTTCTCTCTAAATTAATTCATTGCATATCTGCAAAATCCTAATACGGTTTTTGTGAAACTTTACAAGATGAAGCTAAAATTTATAAAGAAAATCAGAGGCCTAGGAGTAGTCAAGACAGTCTTTTTTTTAAATTTTTTTATGTTTTTATTTTATTTTAGAGAGAGAGAGAGAGGGAGGAAGTGGGCGAGGGGCAGAGAGAGAGGGAGACAAAGATCCGAAGCAGGCTCCAGGCTCTGAGCTGTCAGTACACACCCCCATGTGGGGCTTGAATTCACAAACTGTGAGATCATCTCTGACCTGACCCGAAGTCGGACACTTAACTGACTGAGCCACCCAGGTGCCCCAAGACAATCTTCAAAAGCAAGATTTAGGAGCTGTGTCACAGATACTGATACTATGCCACGGAAACTAAGGTACTGTGATCCCGGTACAGAGAGGTATATAAGAAGATCAGTGGAACAGGATAGAGAAGCCAGTAGTAGGGTCACACATATATAGAAATATGATATGCACTGGAGGCAGCATTATGAAGTGGTAGAAAAAGAATGTTTTATAAATGGTGCTTTGATCACTAATGAATAATCATACGGAACATCAGCTGTATTTCTAACTTTATACCATCCCCCTCAAAAAATTCAGGTGAATTTAATTTGAAAAGCAAAAGAAAAAATTCACTAGAAAGTATAAGAAATAATGGAATACTTAGAAGCAGTTAAAAATTGGGGCGCCTGGGTGGCTCGGTCAGTTAAGCGGCCGACTTCAGCCTAGGTCATGATCTCACGGTCTGTGAGTTCAGGCCCCGCGTTGGGCTCTGTGCTGACAGCTCACAGCCTGGAGCCTGATTCGAATTCTGTGTCTCCCTCTCTCTCTGCCCTTACCCTGCTCACGCTCTGTCTCTATGTCTCTCAAAAATAAGTAAACGTTAAAAATAAAAAAAAGTAGTTAAAAATTAAGAGAGGTTTATTTGGCTTCACGTATAAATTTTACAATGCTGAATGTAAAAGCAATTTATAGAAGCATCAGCGAAATAAAGTACTGCTTATGTAAAATTTACCACAGGAAATCAAACAACATACTGCATAAGGATGCTAAAGTATATTGCAAAGTATACAACCCTATGTGGTACTAATACACCCCAAATTAAGATAGTGTTTACTTTTTCAGATAGTAGCGAGATGAACGTGACTGAGGAGGGATGTGTGCTGTGTTTTATTATTTATTTATTTATTTAACGTAGTGTTTTATAAATTTTTAGATAAAAATGTTCTAAAGCAACATGTGACAAATGTTAACATCAAGTGAATATCTAATGATAAAAGAAATGGTTGAATAAACGATGGCTTTTACATACTATGAAATATTTTTCAGCTATTAAAAACAATTAGCCATTGCTAGGTCACTCTATGTGGAGGAATTTCCAAGAGTTACTGCTTGTGAAATAATACACAGAGAAGTCTGTGTGAAGTCATCCCTTTTTTATAAAACAAGGACACGTATGAGTATGAAGGTATATGATATATGCTTGTGTTTGAGCATATGAACATAAAAAAAAATAAAGTTTCACTCTAGGCTGTTAACAGGGGTTGGGAGTGAGGTGACAGGGAAGAAGGGGAGGAGGGGGGAAGGGGGAGCCCAGCGGAACAGGAGATGAGAGAGAAGGTGTACTAGTCAGCGTGGGTGACATAGTTTTATGTACTTAAATAATCTTAGACATGCATGTGTGCACAAAAGTTTACAGAGACTATAAAATCACTTTAAGTAAGGAGAGAGTTGACCTAGGTCGAATTTACTCTGTTTGGATGGAGAGTGTGGTGGAAATGGACTTAGCAAAAAGCCAACCAGACAAAGATGCCATTTCAGGGAAAGAGTTACTCGATGATGTATTTAATTGGTAGAGTATTTAAACAAGTGATGCAATTAAATTAAAATGATGCTTTTCCTTTCTTCTGCCTTTTGTATTTATTAAAGTAATTGACCTCAAATTCAAGGGGTTCTTGATAATCACAGTGTACTACTTGATATAAAATACCAGTGGTAAAAGTAGTAATTATATTTTATGAAATGGGGCCTTTTAACAGGGAACCTTTAGGTCTTTCTCTCCTTTTTTCAACTTTGAGGGAGAATAAAGAATAAATTTCTTTTTCTGTTCGGGCCAAAGCCCAAATACAGATAGTTCAAATTATGAATAATTATCTTTAAAACTCTCGTTTTTTTCTTTCAGTGTGCGGGACGACAGAATTCGAGTAGAAAGGATGGATAACATGCATTTTGAATACAGCCACGCTTTCCAGGCGGTTACAGAGTTTTATGCGAAACATGTAGTTGACATCCAAGGTAAATATTGTATACGTGTTAGCCTTAATGTCCTCATATTTAACTGAGTTGAGATTTGGATAAAGGTGTGGGTTTGATTTTCAACTTAATGAAAACTGGGCAGTTACCACTAAATAACTGGCAAGAGTAGAAGCGGGCTTTCCTGTTCTTGGCGCTCATCACAACACACCCTGCAGCTTCTTCCTTTGTAGCTACGACTGTTTAGTAACTTGATGTTTTTGACAGATTCATTGGCATGTGAGGTGTTACTGACCACGCTTCCTTTTTGCTTCCCTTAAAAAATGGCCCACTATTTTCCTTGCAGTTTCACCGAGTATTTGGTTAAATCTCCTGATAAAGACTGGTGTTTTGTTAGACTGATTACCAGAATTTAAATACCAGGACATTAATGACAAGGTCTTAATGTGTTAAGTGACCAGTATTTATTTAATTCACATGTCCTCAGCTAGGTGTCAGTGCTTGATTTGTCTGTACCTCTCCTTCCTGCTAGTCCAGCTTCTGTTAAGGTTCATTTTTATATCATGTCACCTGCTGTAGGGCCGTCACCATTAGACCATGGATAGACCAGTCTCCCCTTGGTCCTCCTACAGGCACCAGTGTCTTGTTAGCATTTCTCTGCCCGTCTCCTTTAATCTCTTGGTGCCAGATTGAATCGAGTGTCTTGAGAGGGTAACCCACTTCTGGCACAGTCTGTATCGTCACAAGGGATTGTTGTCTTGTGCTCAAGTAAAGACAGGAGTGAGTCCCAAGCCTGCCCTAAGCCACTTTTGGCCTCAGATTCACTTAGAAGGGTAGGGGAGAGGAAACCCAGCTTGCTAACAGGGCACTTGTTCCTGTTAGTGGGAAGAGGCCTGCACAGGGTTTACAGCTGGGCATAGGGTCACTGAGGGCTGAAGTTGTCATGCTACTGCCCCATCTGCCTGAGCGACAGCTCAGCTGCAGAGGCAGGAGATACTCACAGGATCCGCCTACGCTTAGAAGCCTCATCCCGTGCCCACTTCAGAGTCACTGTACTAGAGAAGGCCCAGATTCCAGAATCGGTAATTCTTCCTAGCCCAGATGCCATTTGTTGGTTTCAGGTCATTCTTACCACATGCAGTGTTACCTCAGGACACACCGGCACGTCATCTTTATCAGATTTCCTGGGGACTAGAGATAGAGAGTTAAAAGATGAAATGCTCAGAAGATGGAAGAGTTTCGTTAACTCTTTATTTATACCTTGGTTTTGTAAAAAGCCACAATTGGAATTAATGCATTTGGTATTACTGATTTGTAGAGGATATTTTGTAATTTTTTTCATTTCTGAAAGTAACAGATGACTCTTGCAAAAAAAAGTCCACACATAGTCGTGAAAAAAGTAAAAGTTCCTCCCCTTAAATCTTTAAGAAATTTTCTATGTACAAATCCACACAGATAAGTATATGTACATAATTCTGTATATTTAATCTAAACCGGGTTTATTCTTTTAACTAATTTTTATTGACAACCTATTTTGTGAAGCATCACGTGTACAGTAAGGTATAAAACAGACAAAAATTCCTGCCCTTCTGGAGTTCACATTCTAAGGGTGAGATCCGTACAATAAAATAAGCTAGTGTGTTTGAAGGCGATAAGTGTTAGGAAGAAAATAAGACAGGGAAGGGGGTGAACTTCTGAATAGGGTGATGAAGTAAGGTCTCACTGAGAAAATGGCCCTTGAGCAAAGATTTGAACAAAGGTTGAAGGCGTTTAGGGGTAAAGCCATGTGGACATGTGAAGGAAGGGTGTTTCAGGCAGAGACGACAGTCAATACAGTGTATCTGAAGTGCCCAGTATGTTTAGGGAATAAGAAGGAACCTGGGTGCTAGAACAAAGTAACTAAGGGAGAGAATACGAAGAGGTGGAAGGCAGGTTGCGGGGCCTTAGAGACCTCTAGACCTCTGTAAGGAGTTGAGCTGCTTCTCTCAGTGAGTAGGGGGGTGTTGGAGGATTTTTATAAGCAAGGTAGTCTAATGGTCTGCTGTACAATTTAAAAAGGATTCTTTTGGCTGCTCTGTTGAGAATAATACCCCATAGGGCACAGGAATGAAGCTGGGAGACCAGATGGTGAGCAGTATTCCTGGTGAGAGATGAGAATGATAGTACAACTGTTTTCCCCCCTTCACTCAGCGATATATTATGGATAGTTTTCTGTGTCTTTATAGATAACCGTAAGTCATTCTTATTAGTAGATGTATAATAATCTGAACTTATCAAAATTTATTTAACTATTACCTTCTTGATGTTCAGTTGTCTCTAGATTTTACTATTACAAAAGATTTTTCAGCTCACTTCCTTGTATATACATCTGTGACATGCATTTTAGAGCATTTTTGGATCAAAGAGGATGGACATTTTAATGTTTTGAAAAAGCTACTCTTTTGCTCTCCAGAAAAAACTTATTTCACCATTAGAAAATGCCTGTTTTTCCACGACCTAGGTATTGTAATCGTCTACATTTTTCCAAAAGGCAGTTTTAGGAGGTGTTGTCTAAATTATCATTTCAGTAACCCTAAACTGAATTTCACTTAGCTTAAAAGTTTATTTCTAATAATGATGAACAATAATTTTATTGAAAGTCTATATTCTGTGTTTTAGATTCTCAAAGTTTTTCTGGCATCATTAACTTGGAGAAGACTGTGATTTGCTCTTTGGCTGCTATAATAAGATACCTCAAAGAATTTAACTTGGAAAAGGTGCTTTCCAAACCCAAGTAAGTGATTTTTCAAAAATTAAAAAAAAGGGGGGTAAGGTTTTATTAAAAACATTTTCTTTAAAAAAATTCCTTTTTAAAATTCTTGTGGCTTGAAGTTCACATGGCTTCATTTAGAAATAAGAGCATCTGAGAGGTTTTACATTAGTGCCTTTTCTTCGATTGTTGGCTGACAAAATGTCATCTTCTGTTTTCTACTGTATATGTTACCGTTAAATATCTTCTGTTTTCTACTGGATGTTACCGTTAAACTGACCGAATATAATATGTCCAGCCTTAGGGTATATTATTCAGTCTGTCCGTATTTCAGTGTATAAAAGTATTTCTTAAATTGAATTTGGTTAAGTATTTGTACTCAGAGAAGTTCAGCTACTAGTGATGGAATATTGTCTTTAGGGGCAAGGATGAACTGTATGGACACTATTGGTGAAAAATATTGATTTAAAGGTATTTATAGAATCTAGAAGAATTTTGTCAATTTGTATTCATGTAGCTTTTCCATACACTGAATACTAAAGTACAGTTAATCAACAAGTAGTATTAAGTGGAGTTAAGTGTTATTAAAAAGCATTCATAAAACTTCACTGCCTTTCTTATTCTTGGTTTCAGCTCTTGCTTCATAGATCATAAAGTTGGGGATAAAGAGGATAGCTACAAACATAGCTTTTTACGATTAACTTTGTAGAGTTCAGAGATTTAAAAACTGGCAGTTGACATTCTAGGAAGATAATAGTTTAAAAACCAGTGGAATAAAAAAAGGTAGTGGGATAATTTTCTTGCTTTTTCTGTATTTCACTTTCAGCAGTGAAATTTCTTCTGTGAAGAATTACCCTTTATCATTTTGATCATTTTTTTTAAACCTTTTTTTTTTTTTTTTTAACTTTTGAGAGACAGCATGAGTGGGGGAGGAGCAGAGAGAGAGGGAGACAGAATCTGAAGCAGGCTCCAGGCTCTGAGCTGTCAGCACAGAGCCCGACGTGGGGCTCGAACCCATGAACTGTGAGATCATGACCTGAGCGAAGTCGGACGCCTAACCGACTGAGCCACCCAGCTGCCCCATTTTGATCATTTTTAAGTAAGCTTCTTCCTTGTTCTGCAGAGGCAGGTGGGCAGATAGGAGCGACCTCAGTAAAATGACCAAATATGAAGGGGGGTACACAGAGGTGGTCCTGATTTGGTGGGAGAAAGGCAGACCCTTGGGAACCTTTTTGTAATGTCTTTTTTGGTGTGTGTTCTATGTAGTATTTAGGATAGAACAGAATATCATTTCTCTGGAGGCAGTTTTGTCCTGTTTAAAATCAGTCTAAATGTCCATCAACAGGAGAGTGGATTTATTGTGTTATATTCATGCGGTGTGGTGTTATACAGCGATGGAAATAAATGGATTGGAGTTACACATACCAATATTCAAAAAATTATGTTAGCATTGTATTGAGCCAAAAACCAAATTGCTGAAAGACCTATAGTGCATACTATTGTATGAAGTTAGAAACATGTAAAAAAGTCACCACTTAAGTAATGCTTAGGAATATTACTTAAGAATACACGCATGTATATGGGGTGCCTGGGTGGCTCATTCAGTTAAGCATCTGACTGCTAATTTTGCCTCAGATCACGATCTCACAGTTCGTGAGATTGAGCTCCACATCAGGCTCCCTGCTTGGGATTCTCTCTCTCCTGCCCTCTCTGCCCCTCCCCTGCTTGTGCACACAATCTAACTCTCTCAAAAAAAAAAAAAAAATTTAGAAGAGTACATGGGTATATAGGGAACATACACAGACATACATGGAAATGATGAACAACAAATTCAGGAGAGTGATTTTTTTTCTGTTGGGGAAGGAGAGAAAGCAATAAAGGTTGGTGGGGGAAATGGCACGGGGCAGTTCTATTTTTTTTTTAACATTTTAATTTATTGTTGAGACACAGAGAGAGACAGAGCATGAGCAGGGGAGGGGCAGAGAGACGGGGAGACACAGAATCCGAAGTAGGCTCCAGGCCCTGAGCTGTCAGCACAGAACCCGACACGGGGCTCAAACTCACAAACTGCGAGATCATGACCTGAGCCGAAGTCGGATGCTCAACTGACTGAGCCACCCAGGTGCCCCATGGGCAGTTCTAATTGATATTTTATTTTTTAACCTGGGTACTATATTAGTCTGTATATCTTTTACTATGGCTGAACGGTTTTATTAAAGAGTATCAGCCTGGTATTAAACCTCATCGGGTTCTACGTTAAGCTTCATTAATAGGAGACTTACGGCAGAGACTGATCCATATGGTTGACTGTGTTGGCTCCCCGTAAAGAAAGGATGGCAACCTACCTACAGTTTGACTTCCTCAAGAGAGAGAGCCCTCTAAATGAGGCAGAATCAGTGACTGATGCTGATAGCTTGCATATTAACTGTTCCTATATCACCAAGCAAAGAAGTATTAATTTTGGAATAAAGAAACTGACTTAAAAAATCTTTTTTAATGTTTATTATTTATTTTTGAGGGAGAGAGAGAGAGAGAGCGAGAGAGAGACAGAGCACGAGCAGGGAAGGGGTGGAGAGAGAGGGGGAGACACAGAATCTGAAACAGGCTCCGGGCTCTGAGCTGTCAGCCCAGAGCCTACTTTGGGGCTTGAACTCAAGAACCGTGAGATCATGACCTAAGCCGAAGTCGGACGCTTAACCGACTGAGCCACCCAGGTGCTCCAAGAAACTGACTTAAAAAAAAAAATCAGGCTTTGGTGTATTTAGAAGTAGATGTATTTTGAGTCTGAAAACATTATTGTGTCCTCTTTATATTTAATTCAAAGTAAGAATAATACTAAATAGTAAAACATGTATTTGTACCAAAATTAAATTAGTTTAAGTTATCTGACTTGATAAATTACATGAAGCTGAACTCTTCTCATTTTGTATTTGCTGGTGGTGTTGGGCAGTGGTCAGGGAGCTGAGCTGCTGACGACTTAGTATGTGTCCAGTCTGTTGGTTGGGTGATCCCCTCCTCTCATTGCATAGAGCCAAAGACAAGAAAGTTGGAGATCCAAAGTTTTAAGCCCTCATATGGTAGAAATTTCTATCACCCAGCATATCCCAAGCACCAAGCAGGCAATCAGTAAATATAGGATTCATGGAAGAAAAAGAAAGAAGGAAGGAATTCATCCTCTGAGTGTGGTTTTGATTGGAAATTGCCAAAATGTCATTGGCAAACGGGTACTATTGCTTTGCTTAAACATGAAATTTGAGTGATGATGTCATATGCATAGCATGTGATTGCACTTTGAAGGTAATTCCAGAAGAGTGATTCCAAAGTTATATTTTGGAAAAAGAATGTAACTGCTCAAGGTGATTACTTTGGAAAACATGAATGTTCTTGTGTATTTAGAATTCAGTTATATGACTTTAAAAGTTCAGCAGCATAGTGGGGCGCCTGGGTGGCTCAGTTGGTTAAGCGGGCCCTTTGGCCCAGGTCATGATCTCATGGTTTGTGTGTTCGAGCCCCAGGTCAGGGTCTGTGCTGACAGCTCAGAGCCTAGAGCCTGCTTTGAATTCTGTGTCTACCTCTCTCTGTCCCTTCCTCTCTCACACTCTGTCTCTCTCAAAATCAAATAAACACTCAAAAAAAATTTTTTTTTAAGTTCAGCATAAGATACAATTATGCTTACTTCAGGAACTGTGTTAATTGGGAAATTTTTAGTCGCCTCGTATTGCAAATGACTTTCACAAAAACTTGCATATTTCGTAGAAATCTTGATATGCAGTTATTTAAAGGTCTTTGTGCCTTTACAGTAGAAAGTTGGGATATTAGAGAAAATATGTCATTTTAGGTATTCTTAAAATTGGATTAAATAAGGTTATATTAGATAGGTTAAATTTTCAAGTCCCCAGTATGTTTTGAGAATTTATGTAAGTTTGTCCAGAGTAAAATAGTGTAATAGAATAAATAGAATGTGAGGGAAATTAGTCATTATGACAGAATTAACCTCATTCTCAAATTTATGAAGTTTTAAAGGAATTGGTATTTTTGTTAATGTTGGAAATGAGTGCTTTTGTCTTTTCAGATGACTTTTATTAAGATTGGTATAGTCAGGACTTCACATAGTTTTTGGAAATTTAGGAAAGAATGAGAAAATCCACCCAACATGAATGTAACAGCTTTTTCTTAGAAAACTTCTTGCAACAGAATGGTAATGTAGAGTGTTTACTTTTACTACTGAAAGTGAATTTTACAATTATTTTAATGACCTCTAATGGTTAGAGACAAGAGATGCAGCTGAATATCCTAAAATGGACAGAATATTCCTCTATGAAAAATAACTCTTTAGCCCTAAAGTCAATATTCCAAAAGCCAAATAAAGACGCCATAATAGAAGAAACTATAGAGGGGCACCTGGGCAGCTCAGTCGGTTAAGCGGCTGACTTCAGGTCATGATCTCATGGTCTGTGAGTTTGAGCCCCACGTCAGGCTCTGTGCTGATGGCTCAGAGCCTGGAGCCTGCTTCAGATTCTGTGTCTCTCTCTCTCTGCCCTTCCCTTGCTCTTGCTTTGTCTCTGTGTCTCTCAAAAATAAAACAAAAATGCTAAAAAAAAAAAAAATTAAAAAAAAAAAGAAGAAACTATAGACCAGCATGACTATGGACATAAAAATCCTCAAAAAAATGGAAGCAAATGGAATCCAACAATATAAAGGATGATACATCATGACTGTGCAGTTTATTCTGGGACTATAGGTTTGATCTAACAAGTGGAAAATTAATATACCGTGTCAGTATAATAAGAGATAAAAACTACAGGATCATCTCAACAATTAAAACTCCCCTTCACGATAAAAATATCTAACAAACTAGAACGAGAAAGGAACTTCCTCAAGCTGATAATGGCAATCAATCAAAACCTCAGAACCTAATATCATCCTTCATGGGGGAGAGAATGAATGCTTCCCTCCCAAGAACAGGAATAAGAAGAGGCAGTGTTTTCTCACTTTTATTGAATATTGTCCTAGAAAGTCTAGCCATGGCACATAGGCAAGAAAATGAAATAAAAGGCATCCAGATTGTAAAGGAAGAAGTAAAACTGTCCGCTATTGCAGTTAACATGAAATTATGTATAGAAAATCCTAAGGAATTCACACAAGAAATATTAAAGTGTATAAAATGAGTTCCTGACGTTAGGATATTAGATCAATAGAGCAAAATCAACTGTATATCTGTAACCTTGCAATGAAGAATCTAAAAATGAAAATAATTTCATTTACAGTAGCACAAAAACAGAATAAAATACTTAAAGCATTTAACAAATGCATTATGAAATTACATAATGATGATGGTTGCACAACCTAACTTAATATACTAAAAACCATCGAATTGCATACTCCAAATAAATGGTGTGGTATATAAATTATATCTCAATGTAACACATATACACGTATGCACATATGTATTTAAATGTCATTAGTACCAAGATTGGGAAATCCTTTTCTATGTGTATTTTCCTCTCACTCCTAAAGCAGTACCCTTCTGAGGCTTCCACCCAATGCCCTAGGTATTTTGAAGTATTTCCACTCTAGTCGGTCAGAGAGCAAACTATTCTAAACCCCATGTGAAGCCTAGTCAATGTTTGACCTAGTGTTTCTGTGATTATTTCCTTGACCTCAGGGAGGTTCCCCCATACATTTAAGGATCAGCCTGGGCAAAGACTTAAAGGGATCCTTCTGCAGATCTTTGGAGCTCTTTCTGCATGCAGCCCTGTCATGTCTGGCTTTCTGTCTCACAAATTCTAGTTCTCTTGGTCTTTCCAAAAAGTCACTCATAATGTTTACCTCATTTGTTTTTCCTCTTTCAGGGATCACAGTTCTGTGCTGTTGGATGTCTAATAACTGACAACAGTTTTTTAAAACTATAAAATTGTCCAGTTTTTTAATTGTTTAAGGTTAAAAGATAATTCTCATGCATTTAATCTTCTATGAATGAAAGCAAAAACCAGGTGCCATAATTGAACATTACACATTAACAACAGAAGAGGGAGATGTGTGAGGTCACACAGCTATCCTAAACAATGCCTGTGTTCTAAAACTTTCAGAAAAATGATTTCACTTAAAAATTAAAAATGGTGGGTCACCTGGATGGCTCAGTCAGTTAAGTGTCCAACTTCGGCTCAGGTCATGATCTTACAGTTCATGAGTTTGAACCCCTTGTTGAGCTCTGCACTGACAGCTCAGAGCCTGGAGCCTGCTTTGGATTCTGTGTCTCCCTCTCTCTCTGCTCCTCCCCCACTTGCACTCTGTATCTCTCAAAAAATAAATAAACATCAAAAAAAAATTTAAAGAAAACTTAAAAATTGAAAATAGAAAAAGAAACGAATTCAAATCTTATACAAAATTTTCGTAAGAAACAGAATAAAGAGCCATATAATATCCTTACAGAAAATGAATGCATGCCAGAAAGATGCCCACAAATGAAATAAAACTATAACCTGCTACTTCAAAATATAATGATATTAGATACTACATAAGAAAATGATACTAGATGTGAAAACAAATGTGAAATAGGAAAGCTTTGAAATGAGATGATAGGATTTAAGAATGATCTGTGTATTAAAGAAAAAGATGAATTTAGGAGTGAAGAGTAAACTAGAAGGAACCCTAAAGTGAATAAACATAACACATATACTTGATGAGAAATAGAATTTGAAAAGAGAGGTGTGCAAAAAAATGGTTAACATAGCAGACCTGATGAGAGAACTGTCCTTAGAAAGATCTACTTGTGAGCTTGGCCCTTGCCTGGCATCCGGGAAAGTTTCCAGCATTCTCTGATAAGAATGGCTTACTCTCCGTAAACTGCGCAAAGAACATGGTTTAGACTAACTACTTGCTTGTTTCTGGGAGCTGGAATTTTGGTACATGTGAGGGAAAAGATGCTTATGTGACCAGCTTCCAGTGTAAATCCCAGGAGCTGAGTCTCTAATGTGCTTCTCTGGTGGCCGTTTCACACATATCATCATAACTCACTGCTGGGGAAATTAAACACATCCTTTGTGACTCCACCAGGAGAGGAATTTTGGAAACTTGCCCTTGGTTCCCTCCAGACTTTGCCTTGTGTGACTTTAACTTTTTCTGATTTTGCTTTATGTCCTTTCATTGTTATAATTCATAGCTGTGAATACGGCCATATTCAGATGCTCATTGGGGGCCCTTTTATATACCTTTCTTATTGTTTTCCTTTCTAACATACTTGGCAGCTTTTAGGAATATAAAGCTCTTCATTTTCTTAATTACAAATCAATTAGATTCTACAATAAAACTAAAGTTTTGTAATATGCAATATATAGTAAATAAGTTAATGAAAAGATTAGACACATGGTGAATGTATGAAGTCTGAAAACCGAATATAGAGAATTATTTTCCATTATAGATTTTATAGGTAATGGTAGCATTTGGTTATTTGTATGTTTCAATTTTCAAATTATATGTAAATAGAATCTTTGTAAGGGATTGGTCTTTCAGATAAGATGTGTACCTTTAACTGCCTCTAAATCAGAAAGATTGGTTTTCATGTTTAAAAAAACTAGGGGCGGGGGCGGGGGGCGCCTGGGTGGCTCAGTCGGTTAAGTGGCTGACTTCAGTTCAGGTCATGATCTCATGGTCTGTGAGTTTGAGCCCCATGTCGGGCTCTGTGCTAACAGCTCAGAGCCTGAAACCTGCTTCGGATTCTGTGTCTCTCTCTTTTTCTGCCCTTCTCCTGCTCACTCTATGTCTCAAAAATAAATAAACGTTAAAAAAAATTTTTTTTTTAAAAAAAACTAGAGTAGGAGTGACACAAAATATTAAATTACTCTGGCTAGTTTTCAGCAAGGACATTTTCCTCCCATTATAAAACTTGAGGGGGAAAGAAGCATCCTTTGTATTTTGTTGTCTGAAATATTAATGAAGTATTTTCCCATGTTACTTGTAGGGTTTTTATCCAGGTTCACACAGCACAAATTCTAGGTAGGCATTGTGTATGAGGTTCATTTCAAAGCACATAAAATTTGACTTTTTCTGAAAGGATAAATAATTTAGAATTGCTTGATTATTTCACATCAGTGATCATACACTGTTGAATTCCTAAGGATGCTGGCAGATAAAACCCCGAGTTCAAAAATACATATAATCCTAGTGGAAATAGGCACCGACAGGAGGAAGTTTCTTTTGTATTTGGAAAGAAGAGCCCCAACTCCAGAATACATTATCAAACAAACATATGGGAAACCCACAAGCATATTAGGTTCTCATGTTGCTTAATAATTATTGTTCCATAGGAATCATTCCAATTTAATATTGCCCAGTGGTTGATCTCCTTTATTAAATCAGTGCAACATCAGTTTCAAATGAACTCCTTGCTTCTCACTCTGTCTACTTAGAAATGTAGGGGACTTGTTCAGTAAGGGAAAAAACAAAACAAAACAAAACAAACAAAACTGTATGCACATCTCAATACTGCTAATTAATAAAAGACCATATACTGTTTCTCTAAAGGTCTGGTTTTGTGAGCTAACTTAAGTCACTTTGGTTGTTCACTTTTTTGGGTTCATTTTGGTATTGTGAGTATCCAGTAATTATATCCAGTAAAAATATAGGTAAGGACTCTAAGCCGCCTTCACCCAATGCTCTCTATACTAGGTTGTGTGTTATTCCAAACCCATTTCTGCCATGCATATACTTTTTAGCAGTTGGGTACAAAAGCGTCAGTCAGTTAAGCGTCTGACTCTTGGTTTCAGCTCCAGTCATGATCTCATGGTTTGTGAAGATTGGGCCCGCGTTAGGCTCTACGCTGAGCATGGAACCTGCTTCGGATTCTCTCTCTCCCACTCTTTCTGCCCCTCCCCTGCTTACTGTCTCTGTCTCAAAATAGATCAATAAACATTAAAAAAAATATATTTTTAAAAAGCCCTGTAAACTCCACTGTAAGCTCCATGAAATTCCTTTTTTTGTTTTGTTTTTTTAAATATTCTGATAGTGCCTTGCTTCAGAGGTTCATTGGAGGCATAGTAGGAGTAGGATTTCACTTTTAGTTGGAGTTAGGTGACAAAACTCTCAACTCATTGGTGGAACAGGGGTGCTTTCAGAATCCTAAACCAAAGACTTCATTCTTCAGGGTGTGGCCTGTTGAGTTTACTAGTTCTTGTGAGGGTGAAGCCAGCTGAACAATGTTTCTGGACAGTCCACACATCTTAAATGCCACTTGTTTGTCTTTCAGCTCTGGTGTTCATGGGAGATGAAGACAGCTAACTGAGATGTTTTTAGAAAAGGCTGTTGGATTTTGGGTTCTTGATTAGTTTTTCTCTCAAACCAAATGAGCATCTCTGTAGAGTCTGTGTTTGATGATGGTACACAAGTGTTAATCACTTCTAGTTAATCAGCCTGTCAGGAACAGGGGAAGGAAATGACTTCTATCCAAACACGTGGGAACTGGCTAGATACCCACTCAAGTCCAGGCTATCAACTCTTCCAACTTGGATCTTTGACCATGGAGGTGTGTGAACACCTGTCAGCTACCTAGCAAATCACTGCCTAATTGTTTCTTTCCGAAAATAATGTTGTACATTTTATTATTGTCCCTGGGTGTTTTATGGACATTTCCGAGCTTTATGACTCAAGGGAAACCAACCAACCAACCAAGCCAAACTGGTTTTCCCATAGGAAAATGGCAGACATTTGTTGAGCATCTGTGCTCTGCTAGGCTCAGCAGGTGCTGCCAAATGTATGACATAAATAACTCTTGCCTTCAAGGAACTTTGATCTATTAATGAGGATAGCAGAAGAACAAGTAATTGCTGCAATGCAAAGCAAATTAAGTTAAGTGCTATCAGAAGGAGTAAAAGAGCTACACACACTTGCCTTCAATTAGTGTTGGAGTTGCTTCCCTCTAAAAATCATTAACAGGTTTTCATGGAAGCTACCTCAAACCTGTCAGAGAAATCATGCTGCTAAAGGACAGTTCTTACTAGGCAGTATTCTAGTATGCAGTAAGGTATTTCTTTTTCAGGGCTCTGAAGCTTTAGTTGGGAGAGTCATCTCCAAGTGAAGGCATCTCTCAGTGAACACTGGTTCTGATTTTAGACTCTAGACTCCTGGATGGAGCCTTCCTTCCCTAACTTAGGAACCTGGATTGTATTTAAATCTTATCACAGCCATGAGAGGTACAGTAGATTTATAATACAAACACTCATGCTTTTCCTCCAAAAAGTTCAGTGACTCAACCATTTTTCTTGCCTTTAAAAATAAGCTGTAAAATCTTTAAGTTCCATTGATAGAAACAAAAGGGAAATCGAGTTACCGTATTAGAAATGCATTGATTAATATACTTTTTAACATGAAAGACTGCTAAGGACAAAATTGGAATTATGCATACACTTATTAATCATCATAGTTCGGGGCGCCTGAGTGGCTCAGTCAGTTAAGCATCCGCCACTTGATTTTGGCTCGGTCATGATCTCAAATTCATGGAGCCTGAGATCACGTCAGGCTTCATGTTGAGTATGAAGACTGCTTGGGATCTTTTTCTCTTCCTCTTCTACCCCTCCCCTGCTCGTGCACACTCTCTCAAAGTAAATAAATAAACATTAAAAAAAGTCATCACAACTCAATACTCACATCTGTTTGCAAGTTACTGAACTTTAAGCTCATTTGGGATACTTATAGGGACATAAGGAGAATGTGAATTCTCTGAGCTTAAGGAAATAATTTTTGCTACCTTCTTAGTTTTATAGTCCACTAAAACATTAGTCCCATTAATGTGTGTTGTTAATTATAGAGTATGTAACATTTGTTGCACATATCAGAATGTTGATTAAAAGCTGTCCAAGGGTTTATCAAGATGATCTCATGCTAAAGAATAAGGAAGATGTTTTTAAATATCTTGACATATTTTTCTAGCTAATTGCATAGCTTTTCCTGAAGATACCACCACATGCTCTGTGATGATAAAAGATTATGTTTGGTTCTATTCCTGGAAATGTAAAAAAGAGATGTTGGTCCCGTTTGCTTCCCTGTGCTTGTTTGTGGTGTGAGACAATGATGCTTTTGCATCAGTGTGTTTAATGGCACCAGCATCAATGGAAGACAGTATCCCAACAAATATTTGTTTGCTGCTTTTGATTTGATTTTCTGTCACAGAGCTCACTTTTATCATAATGATATTGGAATTATCTTTAGTGCCTAAATTAGTTTTTCAAATTTCTTTATGCACTTATATCATGGCTCATGTTTCATTCTTTTACAGGAATTTTAAGCAGTTATCTGGTGAAATGGAATTCATGACAATTAATGGAACAACATTAAGGAATCTTGAAATCCTCCAGAATCAGGTCAGGTAAACATAAAGTCTCATTGATTCAAAATGGTTTTGAAAAAAAAACTTGGAATAAAGTAGCAGTCTTAAGAGTGCAGGTGAGAACAAGAATATTGTCTTCACCTGATTATTCTGCCTGTCATCTGTTTAGTAGTTGTTAACCGTAGTATCCAGTTTTTTGAGAATCAGATATATGAACTACTTCCCAAGGGGTTACTTTGAGAGCTCTAGAGCTTCCTTTTTTACTTATTGAAGTGACATGCCTGTCCTGATAATTTCTGTATCAAATATTTCTTTGGAAAGGCCTCATCTTTGAAAATTAATATAAAGTAGATTCTTTGTCTCCTTGATTATATATTTTTCTATATACTTTAACTTTTCATTGAAATGTTTTCAGTTTTATTCATTCAGCATATAAAACAAGTTACTGTGATATTCAATTAGATTGTAAGATGCATAAATTTCATTTCACAAGCTTCCGTCATCATTTATATGCCCTTTATTGATGAATTATGAAGATAATGGAGACATTAAATTGATTAATTTGTTAAGTTATAAGATAGAAATAAGAAATAAGATATTATATAATGTTAATATAAAGTCATGGAAATAAAAAGCACTTCCGAATCACTTGAGTAAGGTAATTGAAAAGCTGAATCATCTGAATTAAATGGCTTAAAGCTCTTCAGAAATATTTATTACTGGGGCACCTGGGTGTCTCAGTCAGTTGAGTCCCCAACTCTTGATACGGGCTCAGGTCATAATCTCATGGTTCATGAGTTTGAGCCCCGAGTTGGATTCTGAGCTGACATCGCAGAGCCTGCTTACGATTCTCTCTTTCCCTCTCTCTCTCTCTCTCCCTCAAAATAAATAAATAAACATTAGAAAAAGTTCCTCCTTTTAACAAAAAAGAAATATATATTACTATTGTGAATTAAATGCTGAATTTATTCTCCTGACTCCTCTTATGTATTACTAACTAGTTTCTCTCATTTAGTTTCTTCATCTTCCAGGGTAGCCTTGTATATTAGTTAGTCTTCCTTTCATACCGTAACATTTTTATCTTGTCATTACCTTATCCAGAAATTGAAAATTTTTCCCGCATATTTTTTTCATCAACTGTGTATACATTCCCATGATAGGAAATGAGAGTAGGAAGAAAAGGACGTTTCTTGGATAAAGAAGAGCTCAGAGTCAGATCCCGAAGACCTTGTTCCAGCCCTTGCATTCCAAGCTCTCTTTATTCCGCCACATCCTTCCTGTTCAAATCCTACTACTGTGGAGTCGGTTCTGAAATTAAATTCCTAAGGCAAAAATCAGTTGTCACTAAAGTACCCTTATCAGGACTTGGGCCATTATAGAAACCGAGGCTAAGAATTCACATCTTCGGCTTGTCTTTGCTTTGACTTTGGCCTCCATGACCATGGGGCGATGGAAAGGGGTAACGGGGAGGGGGCCGGTATCAGAGAGAGCTAACGAATAATAGAACTGTTTCTCTCCCACCCCTCCCTCTCTTGTCTTGAGAGGGTTCTTCAGTGATACAGTGAATAACTGGAAAATTATTCCTGTCCACTGTCCTCTTCCTGGGGCCCTTTATGGTACTCAGACTAGTGGGCTTTTGTTTCAGAAGGCATGGTACTGTTGCTGACATGGACCGCCCTGGTTAGTCAGCTCTGTCTGTCCAGCTCATTCTCAGGCAGGCCTTCTGTGACCCGTGGCTTTTGTGTGTGCTTTGCTTTAAACCCCTAAGGCCTGGCAGCTTTTGTCATCCCTTTCGTAGTTAACTTCTGCCAGGTGCCATCTTGTGTTAATTATGAGTCATTTCTCCCATACTTGGAAAGAAATACCCTAAGGGAGGGACCGTGTCTTAATAAACCTTTGCCAGCCATACTACTGAGTACATAAGAGGTATTCTGTAAGTACCTGCTTAATGATTTGAAGGAAAAGAAAAAGTTAAAAAAAAACTTAGTTGAAAACTGCAATCTTACGTTCCACGTGAGATTTGGAAGTCTGTTAATAGACTTTCTGAAATACCATGTAATCTTGGTTAAAGTTAACTATCATCTCTAGTTAATTGTAAATTGTTTCTTTAGTGGTTCAACTTTCAAGTTGCAAAGCACAGACAGATAATTTTTTACTAAGGATTTAATGGAGCAGACTAAAATAAAATTCTTCCAGGGTGAATTCCTAGAGTGTAGTGCAGTTTCTCTTCGATCTCCAGTACCTTCTGCTTGTTCAGGGTTTTCATGAGAGCCACAGTCCTTAGAATGAGAACTCTGAGGCGGTAGAGGATACTGATTTCCTGAAGGAAATTAAGTTGTCTTCACTGTACTTCCCAAGGGAGAAAAGTATCTGTTTTTAAGATGCTTAGGACAAACCTCTATTTTAAAAGATTTCTACATTAAAAAAAGTGGGGGTGCGAGGACAGCGCCTTGGGTGGCTCAGTCAACCAGTTAAGTGGTGGACTTTGGCTCAGGTCATGATCTCACAATTTGTGAATTTGAGCCCACATTGGGCTCCCTGAGCCTGCTTCACATCCTCTGTCCCCTCGCTCTCTGCCTCTCCCCCATCTCTTTCTATCAAACATAAACATTAGAAAAAATTCCTGAATATTTTTAGTTAACAAAACTACACATAGACTGTTCCTTTTTTGTGCAGATATTAATAACTTTGTATAGTGCATGTGTGTTCATATGTACATGCATTCATCAGACTTTAAGCAGACACCTGTTTGAGCTGTAATTTATGATAGGCGTGTGTAACATTTAAAATTGGGATATATGGAGGGGCGTCTGGGTGGCTCAGTTGGGTAAGCATCTGCCTCCGGCCCAGGTCACCATCTCACGGTTCGTGAGTTGGAGCCCTATGTTGGGCTCTGTGCTGACAACTCAGAGCCTGGGCCTTCCTTCGGACTCTGCATCTCCCTCTCTCACTGCCCCTCCCCCACTCACGCTCTGTCTCTGTCTCTCTCTCCAAAATGAATAAACATTAAAAAAATTAAAATTGGGGTATGCGGAAAAATTAAGGCACATGAACAATTAGCAGTTTGGGTACAAATACAATGTGTAGTTAATAAAACTTTTTTTCTGGTCTTTCTTAGACTGACATGAAAACCAAAGGAAGTTTACTTTGGGTTTTAGACCATACTAAAACCTCATTTGGGAAACGGAAGTTAAAAAAGTGGGTGACCCAGCCACTCCTTAAACTAAGGTAAAGGGAATTCTTTTTTGTGTGTTTAATCTGATATTGTATAAAGTTGTGAAATTAAGTGTATGTTAGCTTCATTAAAAAGAAGGTTACCACGGCGTTGAGAACAGAATTTTAGGGGCGCCTGGGTGGCTAAGTCAGAGGAGCATGCGATTCTTGATCTTGGGGTCGTGAGTTCAATCTCTGTGTTGGATGTAGAGATTACTAAAAAAATAAATAAACTTAAAAAAATAAAAAAAGAACAGGGGCACCTGGGTGGCTCAACCGGTTGGTTAAGCGTCCGACTTCAGCTCAGGTCATGATCTTGCAGTTTGTGGGTTCGAGCCCTGCGTTGGGGTCTGTACTGACAGCTCAGAGCCTGGAGCCTGCTTCAGATTCTGTGTCTCCCCCTCTTTTTGCCCCTCCCCTGCTCATTCTGTCTCTCAATAATAAATAAACCTTAAAATAAACTAAAAAATATATTAAAAGAACAGAATTTTAAATTCGGTAAGATTTTATTTTGTATCTGGCCATATGCTGTCTAATATTGTGAGAATCTTTTCCCTGTCCCAAGAATGAGTCTGCTTACAGGGCGAACAAAGGAAAGTGGGTTATCCAGTTAGTTTGGGTCATCAGTAGCATAAGAGAGTAGGGAGGAGGGGGCTGAGGAGATGGGGCCCTGCCTTTCGTAGAAGTCTTTGAAGGCTAGACTGAGTTGGTAGCCAGGGGAAGTTAATCCCGTGATTCTGAGCATGGGATGATAGGATCGGCTCGGGGCTTGTTGTGGGGGAGGAAACACACTTGTGGTGAGGTGGGCAAATTGGCAAGTTCATGGAGAGGTTCTGAGGGACCTGAGCTAAAGCAGGAACAGCAGGGATCTGAAAGAGGAGTCAGATGTGAGATACTTGGGAAAGTAGATGAGTAAACTAGGAGTCCCTTCAGGGAACATAGCTGAATCTGATCCTTAAAAGACAGCTGTTTCCAAGCTTGTCTGTACTTTGCAGTCACTTGGGAAGCTTCACAGATACCAATGTCTGTGATTTAATTGGTCTCCAGTGTGGCCTGGGAGTTGGAGTTTTTGAAAGCTTCCCAGATGATTGTGATAGGCAGATAAATTTGGGGACTCTGACCTAGAACAGTGTCTGTCACTTAGTAGGAGCCCGGTTAATGTTTATTGAATGCTGTTATTTATTTCACTTTTACTATGTACCACTATTTAGTACTCAAATCATCCTCTGAGGTAGGTCCTGGAGGTAAGTAAAGAGATTCAGACCTTCAGTAATGTTTTCAATGATTCATAGATGGTGGGGCCCAGATTTTAAAACAGCATTGACTCCAGAGCCGAGCAGGCACTTAACCATTCTGAACAGCTTCCTAAATAAATAGACAAGAAAGAGTGCGGTGAGGTGTTAGAACTGCTATGTGTCAGCTCTGTCAACTGAGTGAGTCAGTCTACTAAGTCCTTGGGTCCCACGCCATGTCCCAGGTGCCCGCCTCCCCAGCCTTATTCTCACCTTTGAAATGGTCAACTCCCCCCTCACAGGATTGCGGGAAGGAATACGGTGAGACAGTAACCCTGACTACCACATTTGAGCTCTCTCTTACACGGCAAGCACTGTGCTGGGGCCTTTATCTACATGCGCTTCCCAGCAGCCTCCCTACTGGCTGCATTTCACGTTCAGCTTACTCAGTAGTCACCGTCAGTAAAGATGTCAGTGCTGGTAACAAGCTTTAGGACACTTACGATGATAATGGTTACCAGATCCTTTCACTCTAATTTTTCTTCTTGAGCATGAAGACCTGCAGCCTGCAGACGAGAGTAACTGAGTAGGTAAAGAAAACATTCTGTGAATGGAAGTACAGTTGATCCTTGAACAACGTGGGTTTAAACTGTGCGGGTCCACTTCTATGTGGCGTTTTTCCGATGTAGTACAGTACTGTCAATGTATTTTTCTTACGTTTTTCTTAACATTTTCTTTCCTGTATCTTACTTTATTATGAGAACATAGAACGTAATACATATATAAAATATATGTTAAGCAACCGTGTTATCAGTAAGACCTCTGGTCAACAGCAGGCTTTTAGTAGTTTTTGGCGAGCCAAAAGTTGTACTAGGAGTTTTGACTGTGGGAGTGTCGGTGCCCCTGATCCCCACCGTGTTCAAGGTCGCCTGTATCTACTTTGGTTCAGGCCGAAATGAGGTGAGAATACCTTGTGGATCAGAAGCAGGCCCGATGGCTTTCGGCAGAGAGTGTGGAAAGACATCGACCTCAGCATCCGCGGCTCTGCTTACATTCTTCTTTGCTTGGTTGAAATATTCAGCAGAAACGGAGTCAGTAGTAGACTTTTTCATGTAAATTAAAATTTGTATTTCTCTTGTTAAAGGTGTTTTCTATAACCAGGATTAATTTGAGATACACTCAGTAGACCATATCGTATGCTCTGTAGGAGCTGCATCGTGTATCTCTTGGGATTCTACTTTCCCAAGAAGGCTGAAAGAAAATATGCCATGTGTTGAACCCTGACACTTTCCAAGTATGAACTTTACACCAACCTAACCCTTATATAGCTGTTAACAAACACACAGAACTTTTTCCTTTTAGTTTTAGATCACAATTTAAAAACTTTTATCTTTCTAATCTACTAAGATTCATTTGAAAAATAATTTGTTAAATCCTAGTGGCACTTGCAACCTGTTCCCAATACCTAGAGAAAATCGTCAACTGGTTAGTCAGTGGTTCAGCCATGTTATTACTGTTTACACTGACTCAGGTGTCACAGTATGGTTATCCAGGGTAATATTCTGACTCGGATGCTGGCCGCCAAAAGTTCATTCAGAGCCCGGTTTTCTTCTGTAGTTGAGAGCATAGGACAAGAAATTGGTGACACGGGTGTTTAGCAAGAGAAGGCAAGTCTCCCAGAGTTCTCCAGGAGCTCATTATTTGTCAGTTATCCATGAATTCTCTTAAATCCCTCAAGATCCTCTTTATATCTTCAGCCCATTTTAGTTGGGGCACTAAATACAGGACCAGAGGATTTTCTGTTCCCACCACCTTAGTTTTTTTGTTTTTTGTTTTTTTGGTATAAAAATCAGTGTAGAATAATACTAGTGATTTTGGAAAGTATAAATGACTTTTACCCTATACTTACTGACTGATTCAAATACTTTTGAGATTATTGCGACTGGGTTATACTTTATCAGCAATTCCTGTACATTAATTCCCATCACCTCTTTCACCCATCCCCCTACCCACCTCTCTGGCAACCACCAGTTCTCTGTATTTAAGAGTCTGTTTCTTATAAATAGGTTATGCTTTCTTATATGTGGTGACCTATAATTTTTACCACTTCTCTAAGTTTAGGCAAGAAGATACTTCAGTGTAATTCTCTGGCTTTTATTACTATTTTTTTAATGTTTATTTATTTTTGAGAGAGAGAAAAAGCACAAACAGGAGAGGGGCAGAGAGAGAGCATGAGATACAGAATTCAAAGCAGGCTCCAGGCTCTGAGCCGTCAGCACAGAGCCAGACGCAGGGCTCGAACCCACAAACTGCAAGATCATGACCTGAGGCGAAATCAGACACTTAACCGACTGAGCCACTCAGGTGCCCTTCTGGCTTCTTCTTATAAATGAATGTCACATTGACAAGCCACTAGTCCTAAAACCTTTTAATATTAAATTATATTGAATTCATTTTTTGAGGTTCGATCTTTGAATTTCTTCTGCTTCTTTGAGCTGATATGATCTTGTCGGTTTTTTATACATACACCATAGGCACTTCGTCGGTTGTGTCAGAAAGCCCTGAAACATAAATTATGTTTGTTAATATTGATAGGGGAAAAAGAAAACTTTGGAAAGTTTGGAAAGTGGGATGAGTCTTTAAAGTGTTGTTTTAGGCAAAATATTAATTTCGAAGGTAGATTTCTTCATCTTAAAAGAAGGATTCAAGATTTGGTAGCTTATTCTAAATTTTAATATATTAAACAAAAATGAGTTATGGATTTCCTTTTTGGGTACCTCGTCTGCCTGCAGCTTAAATGTCAGTGTTACCCAGGGTTCTCTCTTGGGGTCTCATCTTACTTTCAGCACTGCTTGGGATCGTATCTGCTGTCATGGTTTCTGTAACTCATGCTGAGGACTTTGTCACATTATTTCCGGCATCTCCATATTCACACATCTGCTAGGACGTCTCTGCCTCAGAAAACATTCAGTTTGACTGCTGAGTGAAACAGATTTCCTTCAGTGAGACAGTGATTTCTTGGAAATGAAGACGTGCGTGTGTGTGTGCCCTATGTCCGCACGTATGCAGACATGTGTACACACATACAGAACAGGAGATCATTAACCACAAAGCACAATCTGAGAAATCAGTTCCCTCCCTTCTAGTGGATGGATTGTTTTGTTCCACAGTGAAGACTCTGGATTTCTGGCAAGAGGTAGTATTATATCATCTTGCCTTTTTGTAAAATCACTTTTTATGGAAGGCAGTCAGATGAAAGCCTTTTTATGAAAGCCTTTTTGTTTATGGAGGAAACCGAGCATCTCCATGCCTCTGGTCTTGCCCTTCTCTGTTTCTGCTCTGCACTACCGATGGATTACTTTTAAAACAATGTGTATCTGATGATGCTGTTCCCTTCTGTTTACACTTCTCATTTTATTTCTGGACCTTTGTACAGTCTGTTTCCTTTTTCTAAAGTGGAAACTTGTACTCATCTTTGTTTCCCTTCTAGTTTGCTGCCTGCTTCTTCAAAGCATCCTTTGCTATTGGCTCATCTTCTGGGTATCCTTTCAGTGTTGGCGTTTCAGAGACCTGACCCTTAAGAGCCACACTTTCTTCCTTCCCTAAGCCTCCTGAACCTAAACCCATAAACCTCCCCTTACCACCTCTTGTCACTGTCTCCTACCCCTACACCTAAGAACATTTCTTTTTTTTTAAAATTTTTTAATGTTTATTTATTTTTGAGAGACATATAGACAGAGTGTGAGCAGGGGAAGGGCAGAGAGAGAGAGAGAGAGGGAGACACAGAATCTGAAGCAAGCTCCAGGCTCTGAGCTGTCAGCACATAGCCTGATGCGGGGCTCGAACTCACAGACCGTGAGATCATGACCTGAGCCGAAGTCGGCCGCTTAACTGACTGAGCCACTCAGGCGCCCCCTAAGAACATTTCTGTTCCCATGACTTTAAATGTCAAAATGTCAGTGATTCCCAGATTTCTGTCTCTGGTCTTTCCTCTCTCCTATTCTCCAGGTTTTTATATTCAGCTTAGATTCACCAACACGTAGGTGTATCACAGAAACTTCAAGTATTCAACCTTGTTCCTCCTCCTGGATTTTTCATTCCAGGAACCGGCACTTAGACTGAATGAGAAATGGAGGATATCCTGGACATTTCCTTTCTGACAGCTGCGTCCAATCCAATACTAAGTCCTGTTGCCTTTAGCTCTAAAATATATCGAGAGTCCGTGTATGTCTTGCCATCTCCACCACCATCACCCTGGTCTAAGGCATATCAGTTCTCACTTGGACAGCTGCCGTATCCTCCTAACTGGTCTCTTTTACTGAATGATACCACTCCCCTGCTTTAAACTCTTCATTGGCTTTCCACTTGCTTCAAATAAAATTAAAATTCTTTAGGGGCACTTGAGTGGCTCATTCGGTTAAGCATCTGGCTCTTCATTTCAACTCAGCTCAGATTGTCATCTATGGTCCGTGGGATTGAGTCCCACATTGGGCTCCATGCTGGTAGCACAGAGCCTGCTTGGGATTCTCTCTTTTCTTCCTGTCTCTCTCTTGTCCCCCTCTCTTTCTGTCCCTCTTCTGCTTGCACTTTCTCTCAAAATAAATAAATAAATTTAAAAAAATTTAAAATTTTTAGGGCACCTGGATGGCTCAGGGGTTGCTGTCCAATTCTTGGTTTTGGCTCAGGTCGTGATCTCAGTTTATTGGGTTCGAGCCCCGTGTCAGGCTCTATGCTGGCAGCATGGAGCCTGCTTGGGATTCTTTCTCTCCCTCTCTCTCTGCCCCTCGTCCATTCACACTGTCTCTGTCTCTCTCAAAATGAATAAAGTTTAAAAAAATTAAAACTCTTTAACATGGCTCTTCCCTGCATTCACACATTCATCATCTTCTGGTCACTCTGGCCTTTCTCTGGTTTCTGAGCTTCCAAAAGCTCTTTCTCATTCTGTGGTCTTTGCATTTGCTGGGCTCTCTGCATAGAGTGTTTTTCATTTTCTCTTTAATCTTCAAATGACTGATTGTTTTTAAGTCTCACCTTTAAAGTGTCACTTCTTCAGAGGTTTTCTCTGACCACCTAATCTAAATTATGTTCCTTGTGTCGCTCTTCAATAGCATACAGGACTATATATCATGATTGATATTTGTTTTTTCTGGTTATTTAATATATAGCTCTTACTGTGTGACAAGCATTTGACAAATATTTATTAAGTGAATTATTAAGATAATGAGTCATTCAAGACCTAACTCAGATAGCTCCTTTGAGAAGTCCTCCTTTTTCTCCTTTCTTCTTCTTTTGAAAGTTAACTGCTCTCAATTTTGTCCAGCCCCTACCCTTCCGTCACTAACCCACACAGAATGCATGGGGGGCTCATAGAACTTTGAATATTATAGATGATCAAGAAGTAATGAACATGTGAATCCATTTGAAAATCATAGGGTTCTCAATAGGCTTTGCAAATAAAGGCACACCTGTGTGAGAAAAGTTTATTTTTCTAAGAAAAAATTCCATGATTTTAAAAAGAATCTTAGAATCAGATTTCCTTCATATGATTCCTTGTTTTAGTGGAACAGTTGCTTGGTTAGGTATGAAGACATTAACACTTACCAGTGGAAGAAATGATTTGGCCGCGTCTTGCATTCTTGTCAACTGTTAGTGAAGTAGAGTAAATAGAAGTTACTTGGTGAAAGTCATGTGACTCAGTAAGGACGCCAGGTTGGGTGATGGAAAGGGGCCATCTTCCTACCTTAGGCACAGCTGGTTGTAAGTATCATGTCAAAGGTTTGACTCATAATTTTGAACACATCTAAATAGGAATTTGTTTTGTGTAGAGATATTTGGGCACACTCATTTTCGTATGGCTCTTTAAGCCCATACCTGTGGAATTTGAATTCCATAACGGGTGCCTTAGATAGTGTATTAGTTTGCTAGGGGTAACAAAGTAGCACAAAGTGGGTAGCATTCACAGCACACATTTGTCTCACAGTTGTTTCTGAGGCCTCTGAGGAAGAAGCTGTTCCATGCCTCTCTCCTGGCTTTTTTTTTTTTTAATTTTTTTTTGAACGTTTATTTATTTTTGAGAGACAGAGAGACAGAGCATGAGCAGGGGAAGGGCAGAGAAAGCAGCAGACACAGAATCCAAAATAGGCTTCAGGCTCTGAGCCATCAGCACAGAGCCCGATGCGGGGCTCGAACTCACAGACCATAAAATCATAACGTGAGCCGAAGTCAGCCGCTTAACTGACTGAGCCACCCAGGCGCCCCTCTCCTGGCTTTTGATGGTTTGCCGATAATCTGTGATGTCATTTGGCTTGTAGATGCACTTCTTTTCTGGCCGTTTTCACATTCACAGGGTGTTTTTCCAGTGTGCTTATCTCTTCACATGACATTTTTCAGTAAGGATGTAATTCTGTTGGATTAAGGGCCTACCATATTCCAATATGCCTTCATCTTAACTAATTATGTCCACAGTTACCCTATTTCCAACTATGGTCACATTGTGAGGCACTGGTGATTAGGTCTTGGACGTGTATTTCTTTGTTAACACAATTTAGCTCGTAACAAGTAGGCTCAATAATTTCATATCTTTCTTCTTTTGGGCATATCATTTAAATGTATTGCACATTTATTCAATATCCGAAGTGATGTTGTAAAGAACCATTGAATTTTGTAAGTTGCAAACATTGTGCAGTTTTGTGCCTGCAGTACATTACTCTGGAAAATCATCCACCTTTCTTATCTTTGGAAGACATTCTGGTCTGCATCTCTCCAGGTGAAGGTATTTCTATAAAATGTTCGATTGATTTAGGGATCAGAAAGAGCCATTATATGTAAAAAAAAATAAAAGGGAAGTGTTTGGGTAGAAAGGACCAGAGGTCCAGATCTAGGGGCTGAGGAGAGAAAGGCAGCTACGGTGGGAAGGGAGGGGGCTGAGGGCTGAGAGGTAAGATGTGTTACTCTGTCATGGGTCTTGTGTGGGAGTGGAAATAAGATGGCAAGGCAGGAAAGTGACGTCTGACTGTGTTGCATTGTTTTAGGCTGCGACATGCCTATTCTTTCAGATAGTTATTACTTCCTTTATAGAGATGTGAAACTGAGTCTCGGGTTAACTATCCAGGATCATGCAGGTAGCACATAGGGCCCATCTGGAATCACATTTTGGGAGGTATTGAGACTTTATCTTTAGTTCCGATTCCCTCACTCAGTTGTGTCACTTTGTACAAGTTATGAATTTTTATATACCTCTGTTTCTTTGTAAGATGGGAATTATAATACCTGCGTCACTCACAGTGTCGCCGTGAGGACCAAACGAGTGTGTATAAAGAACTGCTGTGGTTTCTAGCATGAGTTATGTGGTTAAGAAAATAGCTGTGGTCTTTAGAATTGGTTATAATTTATAACAAAAAAACTGGATGCAACCTAGCTATTCGTTGGCGAATAGAGAAAGGAATTGTAACCAGTCCTAAATTAGAATAATGACGCAGCGGGTAAAATGAAGACGGTTGTACAGTGACCCAGCTGGAGGCTTCCAGTGATGACAGGGCAGAGGCTGAGGGCTGTTGTCAGCTGTCTAGCATCTGTCTGGACGGTTCTGTATCTGGGACTTGCCCGTGTTTTATGTTTTGCTTGTAGCTACAGTCAGGATTGTGAGGAGAGTTTGCAAAGAGCACTTGTGAGTAAGTAATGTCTTTGGCAGTCCCCTCTCTGAATGGTGCCACCATTAGTAATTGAACTCTGTCATTTTATGTGGCTGGGCTTGGATCACAGCCTTTCTCTTTTACTTAGTGCTCTGAACCTGACTGGCTCCTGGGAACTTAGGAAGCTCTGTCTCCTGTTCTGACGGACTGAGTACATGTTAATGTGTTTGTTAACACTAAAGGTAGTGCATTGGTGGGAGAAACTGAGTGCCTAACAACAGCAACAAAAAACAACACACGGTTTGATGGTTCTAACGGTGGAAATTGATTTCTTCTTTCTCTTCGCATAAACGAACGATGGCCTTTCCATGGGCGGGCTGAATTGAGGGTGGGCTGGAACTCCTTATGTAGGCCTGTAGGAACTCCACAGGCTGCTGCAGTCTTAAACGTGTGACTCCTGAGCTCAGCCTGGGCATCTACATCCAGCTGGAGGAAGGGGATAGGGTATGGAGGACTCATTTTTGGTTCGCCAGGTCTTGCGTTGAGTGGTAAATCTCATTTCTGCTCACATGTTGTTGGATAGATCTTATTCTGATGGAGTCAGAATGATACCCCTTAACTGCAAGGGAAGTTAACAAATGTTTGTCCAGGACAAAGAAGACGCGTTTGGTGAATACCTAGCAGTCTGTTGCCAGGGATGCGTTATTCTTTTTGTAGCTGTGTATAATTGTATTTCTTTCAACTGTGTAGTGCCTTTTTTAAAGCATTTTAGTGATTAATTTATTTAAATTTCTGAGTAGGCAATACCTTCACTTAGTTGCAGAGTTTAAAAATGTAAAAAGATATATAGTAAAGTGTTTGTCTCTCATCCCTGCCCACATCTGTCCACCTGCCTACTGGATAATCATGGTGATTATTTTCTTGTGTATCTTCCCAGAGACTTTTTGTTTTAAAAAGCAAATAAATAAATATGAATATATATATATATGTACACACACACATATATATATATATTCCTCCCTACCTTTTTACATACACAGTGTAATATACACAGTACTCTTTACTTCTTTCCCTTAATAATATGACAGTTATTTCTAATTTTTCTAATTTTGTATTGTTCCTACTCTCAAGGAGTCTCTAATCTAATTTGGTCAAGGTCTAATCTAGTAAAGAGGAGATGCAGGTAGGGAAAGCTTTTGTACCTAAGATAAAATACTTACCTGGTATGCATTGTACAGCTCACTGCTATAATTAGAGCAAATGAGGAATACTTTTTTAATTCGAATGAGAGTTTTAGAGAACTTCATAAGAGAATTAAGTATGCTAAGTTTATTCTTGACATTTAAATCACATAAACCATTAAAGTTAGCAAAACTGAAAATTGTCAGTGTTAGGAAATAGGCCTCTGAGTAGTGACTACATTTTTGTGTAATTATTAAAAGCACCAAGTACATTCTAGTGATAGTTAATTATCTTGAATAATTAAATGACTTTTATTTTGGTAAACTCCTATGTTTAGAGTATTAATGGTGTTTTTCTAATTCATGGCTCTGGGCTAAACGACAAAGTAATAAAACATTATGTATTTCCTCCATTTACCATTTAATTTATATTAACAAAACTAAATGCCGTTTTTTAAATGTTTATTCATTTTTTTGAGAGACAGAGAGAGAGCTTGAGTGGGGGACAGGCAGAGAGAGAGAGAGAGATGGGGACAGAGGATCTGAAGTGGGCTCTGCGTTGACAGCAGAGAGCCATATGTGGGGCTTGAACCCATGAACTGTGAGATCATGACCTGAGCCAAAAACCAGGCCAGATGCTCAACCAGACTGAGCCACCCACACACCCCCTAAATGCCATTTTGAACTCTCTGGAACTTGTTGCACTGAACTACATTATAAGGCCGTATTGATTCTTTGTGATTTCTCCTTTTCCACGAGCGTGCCAGCACAGCATTCAGCATTGGTGACTGTGATTTTCCTCAGCTCAGCGAGACACACAGTACTGGTCCTGAATGGGAAGGAAGATTAGTAGATGGTGCTTAGCCAAGAGCTGAGATGGATTGGTCCTGACCGTGCCTCTTTGCCTTTGCTGTGTGACTGTGTGAGCAGAAAGTGCTGCTACCAAGAACAAAGTGACCCCACGTGCCTCTCATCTGAATGTCTGCCCTGACTCAGTGCATATTGAGGAACTAGTGTCTCTTGGGATGCTTATACTGGGAACCTGTAGGTGGTCTCTGCTTTCTTCTGTAGTAATCAGGCCTCCACAGAAGTCTAAGCTGGTTCATGTGACCGGCAGTAAATGGCAGCTTTCATTTGTGCTGAGGAAGAGATGTACAGGAGACAATGAAGAGGAGGAATTAGAGGTCTTTGCCTTCTTGGCTCTTCCAGCTTTATTTTCCTGTCTTTGCGTCTTTACGAGTTGGGATTTTCAGAATATATCCCCTCAAAATGTTGTGGGAGGACTTCATTTCCTGTGGCTGTAATGTCATAAAAGTACATCCCTCCCTATATGAAATAACTAGATATTCTGTATAAAGTATGAAACATTCTTTTAGGACATTGCTGTGCTTGTTAAATAATAATAATCATAACAATAACAACATCAATAATGGGAAAACCTACGGGAACAGATTAAAAAGAAGGAGCTGGGAATGGGAGTGAGTTGACTTTGCTGCCGCCATTGTCCCCTAGCCTCTGCAGGTGTTGGTAATCAAAAGGATTGGGTTTTAAAAAGCCTTGTGGGAAACCGGAGTGAAGGCCTTGTGTTGGTCTACGTTAGGGAGGCCATAATAATATGAGACCCTCAAAGGATCATAATCTCACTAACGAGAGGGGACAAAGAAACATGCCTGTCTCGGCCTGGTCTTTACAAAGGGAAAGTTTTCCAAGAATTCTTAACCATAAGTCCACCCTCACTCAAGTTTGCTATTCCAGTTTGTACTATCTATGTGGTCTGGCAATTTCCAGAAAGTTTTGTTTTTTTTTTTTAATTTTTTAACATTTTTATTTATTTTTGAGAGACTTTTTTTTAACATTTTTATTTATTTTTGAGGGACATAGAGACAGAGTGTGAGCAGGGGAAGGGCAGAGAGAGAGGGAGACACAGAATCTGAAGCAGGCTCTAGGCTCTGAGCCATCAGCACAGAGCCCGATACGGGGCTAGAACTCACAGACTGTGCGATCATGACCTGAGCTGAAGTCGGCTGCTTAACCAACTGAGCCAGCCAGGTGCCCCCCAGAAAGTTTGTTTTAAATGGTCCCATGCTGGGGCATCTGGGTGGCTCAGTTGGTTGAGGATCCATTTCTTGATTTCGGCTCAGGTCATGAACCAGCATCATGGGATCAGGCCCCACATTGGGCTTTGCATTGGGCATGGAGCCTGCTTAAGATTCTCTCTCTCTGTCTCTCTCTTTTTCTCCCTTTGCCTCTCTTCCCTGCTCTCTCTCTCTCTCTAAAAAAAAAAAAAAAGAAAAGAAAAAAAAAGAAAAAAAAATGATCCCACGCCTCAGGGTTCCTAGCAAAAGCAAATGCAAAGCCTTCCTGAAGGGGTACACTCTCAGTCCAGGAATCCCAGAGAGAAAGGTCTACAGTAAGCTCATGAGCCACAATTGTAAAAGTCACAGGGAAACCAGTAACCATAACTGAGCAGAAATTATAAACAGCAGAATTAGAATCTAAGATGTTCAGATAATGAGATTATGAAGATAAATATCTAACTACCAAGTTGAAAGAAATACAAAAGTGAATGAAAAATATGAGCACAGAACAAAAATGCCATCAAAGAAGAGTAGGGTTTTTTTTTTTTAACTTTTTATTTTAATGTTTATTTATTTTTTGAGAGAGAGAGAGACAGAGTGGGAGCAGGTGAGGGACAGAGAGAGAGACACACACATAGAAGGTGAAGCAGGCTCCAGGCTCTGAGATGTCAGCACAGAGCCCAACGCGGGGCTCGAACCCATGAACCATGAGATCACGATCTGAGCCAAAGTCTGATGCTTAACTGACTGAGCCACCGTAGGCTGTTTTTTTAAGAAGAACCACATACAACTTTTAGAAATAGTGGATAGATTAAACAGGAATAGATGTGTTTTAGTTAAAATTCAGGGTAATAGCTGAAGAACTTACCTCTCTGTGTATAGCACAGAGAGTATGGTAAAAAACATAAGAGACTGAAAGAGAATTAGGTGGTCTAACATAATCCTCATCAGATTTCCAGAAGAAAATTAGAATAGGAGAGAGCCAGTATACAAAGAGATTGTCCTTTGAAAGTCCTTTATTCGGATGAGAATTTCTTACATTTTATGCAAGATACGGATACTTAAGTTTAGAAAGCACATGGATCCAAAGTGCATTTGAGAACAGACAAGAAATCCACATTGCAATAAATCACACAAAGTTGTGACACTAAAATCAGATGTAAGAATATTAGAGCAGAGAACAAAGAAAGATCACCTGTAATGCACTAAAAATTACATAACTGATTTGATTTCTATTTTCTGTGCTTCATTTTCTTTCTTTCAGTGATTTCTTTTAGATTTAATATTTTTTTTCATTTATTACCACCCATTCCCTGACCAAAGCTTCGTGGTTTGTATTGCCTATTCCTATTGTCTCTTGTTTCTGTTGACTCTCACTCATCTAGTTGCTTTTTATGCTTGATTAACTTTGTGCACTGGTTCTGTTGTTTGACCATTTATTTTAAGACTAATGTGAAGGCTAGGATGAAGGTGGCTTCTCTTCTTGTTTGCTTCTGCCGGGTTCTTGGTGGCATGACCCGTCTGGGACCATCTTAATTCGAGTTCAGTGTTTGATATGTTTTAGTCCATCCAAATGGTGCTAACCTAGGCTGCGAGTTCATCTTTACTGAGACCAGCTCACTTTCCGGCAGATTCTCCTGGTATATCTCTTCGGAACGAAAGTGGCTTCGACTGCCGAATTACCTCTCTGGCTTCTTGGTTTCTCTTAGATTTTGGTGTAGTTATTCCTTACCATTTTGTTAGTTCTTTGATACTTTACGAACATATTTTTATGTTTCATTTGGCTCTTTAAATTGTCCTCATTAGAGGGACAGTCTGAAAGTACTGGGTCTCACCCATTACCAAAAGAATAAATCATATTATGGTGTTTTCAGAGACTCAAGTTTATGTCTTAAATTGGTAATGGAAGGTAGCTGTCAGAGAATTGTTCTGTTTAATATTCTGAAAAGGGTAAATTGTGGTTTGTTGCTAAAATGATGCATCATTAGAACAGGAGTAATAAAAATCCTTAAAAGCTTGTTGGGTGATTTATACTTTGCAACAAGATACATATTCAGAATAGCTCTTTAGAATATAATTTCATAAGTAAAATAAAAACTTGCTTTCACGATCTGTAAGGTTCTGAATGTGATGTTGGTGGATGACTCCTGCTGCATCTCCTTACTTGTTCCTTCTTCCTTCTCCTCCCTGCCTTATCTAATCTGCCACAACTCTTGTTAGTTTACGTCTTTAATGTGTCTTAAAACTATGTGCCTTTTCTTGCCTCTGTTCTCTACCCAAGTTCATATCATCATCATTCCCCTGGATTACTGAAACAGCCTTCCTGCCACTGTCTTTTTATCCTTTCACACATTAGCCATTGGCCCTCACTGTTCTCTGGATAAAGTCAAAGCCCCCGTGTGGCCCATGCCCCTCACATGACCATTTTGTTCCTAGCTGCTTAGCTCCTGCTGTCACGCTCCCACACTCACCCTCCATCTTCCTGTACATCTGCCTGTGCTCCTTGTACAACTGGTGCTTTTGTAGCACACAGTAATTGTTCATCAAGTGAAGGAGTGAATGATGTGTGTGAAGGTAGGGAGATGCAAGTAATCATAGGTCCACTTATGTTTCTATTAGAAAGCTGTGTAGGTAGTTGGTTTATCCATGTTGCATGAGTACTATGTTAATGTCTGAATTTAATGTATTCATTTTATATTGTTTGTCTTTAGAGCAAACTTTTCAGTGAAAAGTCAGAGCAGAAACAAACAACAAAAAACTACCTGTCTTCAATAGTTTGTATTTTAGCTTTCCTCCCCCATATAACCTTACATTAGAATCACAGAAGCGTTTCCACAGATAGCAACCAGGAGGTATAGACTTCATCACATGTCCTGACAATGACAATAGCTTTAGGTTACACACTGTGTTTCTGACTGACGGCCACACACAGCAGAGACTAACATCATCACCCAGTTCATCTTCAAATGTGAAGGACTCCACTGACACTCACTTTTAGTCCTTGGGTCTTTGGTGATAAAGTAGAATCTTTGTCATTCCAAGGACTTCAAGTATGAAGTGAAATGACTCAGATGCCTTCTTTTCATTTGTTTAGAATGTGTCATGCTGTGAGATCCACTATAGAATACCATAGGGCATCTTGAAATAAACACTTTTATCATCATCTACTTGACAATACTACTTCCTGTTTTGTGGACTATCTGTTACAGTCACTGCAAGTCTCTTATTGATTGCACCATGATAATTTTCTTCTATTTTGGTGATCTGACATAATGTTTTCTTAGGGTCGTTTGGAAAGTCTTGTTACTACTGCGAATTAAAGAACAGTTCCAAGATATGCAAACTCTTTAAAAAACTTGATTAGAAGTCATTTTATTATTTTGCATCATGATCTGCATATAGGAGATGAAAGTAGCTTCCCCAGTGGTGAGAAATTTGTGGTAAACAGTGCCGCACAGCTTGTCACCCCCTCCCTGCCTGTTTTAGACATCTGGAATGGGTTATGGGATTTCTTCCCAGAACAGCCTACTAACCAATCTCAACACAGTACTTCAGGTCACCAGCACCAGTCAGATTTGGCACTTGAGATCCCAGGATTAGCTTGTGTGATTCTTCCTGGTTCACTTTGCACAGAATGTATATATTTGTATGTTTGTGCCTTTGGCTCTACACACAATTATTTTCAAACTTATATTTTGGGTGCTGTTTCTCCCTCCTCCATTCTATTCTTTGTGGTATCTGCCAAACAAATTGCCAAGCAAATAAAGATCACTGTAACAACAATGATGATAACTAATGTGTATTGAGTATTTACTGTGTACCAGACATTGTACTAAGTGCTTGACATGTGTTACTTCATTGTAATCTTGTAACAACTCTGAGTTAGAGACCGTTATTATTCCCATTTTATAGATGGAGAAACTAGGGCAAGGCTAAATAACTGGTAAATGGCAGAGCCTGGATGTTAACCGCAGTCACCTGCCTTCTCAGCCCCAATTTTTAACCTCTGAACTGGTACCTCCTTAACCAGTGGAGGCTGGGTTAAAACCAAAATGATCATAGTAAATATGCTTTTGCCTGTGCTGTCTTTGGGTTAAAATAAAAAGCCAGTACCTTTGTATTTTTCCAGATTGCAAACCAACTTAGCACAACCTTTTTTGTCTCTTTCTAAGAAATTTATAGTTTTTTATCTATTTTTAAAAAATCCTCTGGAAGATTTCATAAATATGACTTAGGTTTTTATTAACCTCTTTTGATTTTATCTTTACATATCTCCAACAACCTTATAATTTTTGAGAGAGTAGCTATCTTTGTAGACTGTCTTATATGTTCACAGATGGTATTATTTTATCTGTCCTTATACCATCTGCAGCATCAACCTCGTCTATTCCAATTGGTGTTATCTTTCATTTATGCAGGAGTGAGTTATTAAAATAAAACTTTATATTTGTATAGCATTTTGGGTAAACGTTAGGGTAAAACATGGATATATTTTATCACAACAATCCTATGCAAAGAAAATTTAATTTTTTATTTTTTTTTACCTCCTCTCGAATTACTTTATATGTAGTCTTTGGAATTGAATTGAATTGAACAACTATTTATTGAACACATATTGTGATCCCAGACTTGTGGGAATGAAGCAATGATCCCTGTTCTCACTGAGCTTATAGTCCAGCAGGAAAGACAGAGAAATAAATGTAATTACGATTTCCACTATGGAAAGACTATAGAGGGTCAAATGGAAAAGGATGGGGAAGGATTAACTCTGGTCTAGGCGAGCCCAAGAGCCCTTTCAGAAGAAGGGTGCGTAGGAGTTTGCCAAATAAATAGAGCTGGTAGGCAGCAGGGAAGAGGAGAGAGTCTTTGCGGCAGAGCGAGCAGCAAATGAGGAGGCTCTGATGGCGGAGAACTTGGACGAAGATATTGAAGAAGTTCAGTCTGACTGAAACTTACAGTGAGAGGAAGAGAGTGGCAGTGGCTTGAGGTGAGACTTGAGAGGTAATGTAGGCAGGGACCAGTTGTCTTGCGGGTCAGTGCAGGAATCTAGATTTGAGTCTAAGATTATTGGCAAGTCATTGATGAGCTGAAAGCAGAGGTAAGACATGAACAGATTCGGGTTTTAGGAAGGCCGCTCAGACTCCAGTATGCAGAATGGTTTGGAAGAAGAGACAGAAGTGGATCTGGGGAGGAAAGTTAGGAGGCTCCTTTTGTAGTCTGTGTGGGAAATGATTTTTACTTACACTAGGGTACTGGCAGTAGAGATGAAAGAAATGGACTGATTTCAGAGGCCACCGCACTGAGAATGGAGGAACCAGTCTGTATGTTGACAAAGCTCTGGAGTGTCCTGTGTCATGCTGAACCACATGCCTGTTCTACATAGTAGAGTATGAGCCAGAGAAAAATGGAAAAAAACGAAACCAAGTTAGTATGCATTTTGTAAACAGGCATGACCTCACAGAGTAGTTTGAAGGGTAATAAGGAGAAAAGAACTTAATTAATTGCCAAGTACTACACAGTTTTTAACAGCCACTGTTGTGCCCAAATTCTGGATCCCAAGCAGACCACCGGGGAGCCGGGACTGATGCAAACGCAAAGGGTCTTTATTCGAAGCTCGAGCTCGGACTCTTGCACCTCCTGGCGCAGCGGTGCAGTAGCAAGAGCCCTGAGCCAGGTTTACACAGGCCTTTTATCAGGGTTCGAGTACACTTTTTGGGCGGGAATGGGGATCCTTTGAATTGATTGATTGGCATTTTCGTGGGCTAGTTTCTGATTGAGTATTTCATATTTGGCGGGCGCAGGCTAGCTATGGATTGGCTTATCTTGGGGGTCCCGCGCAGATTCAAATGGTCAGTGTGGTGGGCTAAACACTGATTAGTTTTGCTAGGGACTGTTCTAGGAATCTGACCTCCTGTGGTTTCCCTGGAACTCAAGGTGGAGGCAGGGTCTGCTAATCAGGGTCCAGTCCACCCGAGGTAGTGACGGGGTCTGCTAATCTGGGTCCGGCCTCTTGGCTACTCTGTTTCCTGGAACCCGGGGCAGAGTCCAGGGTGACTTGTTTTCCTGGAACTCAGGGCCCAGAACTACTCTAAGATGGAACTTAAACCAAAATGGAGTGGCCTTAGCCCTAACAGCACTATGCTTTCACAATATGGCAATTCTCTAACACAGCAAACGGGGTTCACAGCAATCACAGCAAACGGGTCAGGAGTCTAGTGCATTCCTAAGTCTCTAAATCTAATAGCTAACAAGATGTAACACACAGCAACTTAGTCTAATACATAGCAAACTAAACAGGCCTCACAGCACGCCAAGAAAAGTTTCGCAGTGTGTCACAGCAAACAGCAATCAAAACAGACTTCTCAGCAATCATAACCCTTAACAAGGTTCACAGTAAGCAGAGAAGTCTGGGGCACACTATCTCTAACACAGTACCCCTCTATGTTTAGCAGAAAAGAGAACTGGCTTCAAACTAATGCAGGGCTGATACTTAGGATAAGAAACTTAAAAACGCTCTCTTCACCATCTGGGCAGGATCCGATGTAAGGCCTGCCCTTCACATCAGCATGTGTGATGTCAACACAATTTTGATAGACAAATGTGTGTATTCGTTAGCTGATGTTTCCCTTTGCCCTTAAATGTCAGTTCCTTCTTTCGTTGTCTTGCTTGCTCGCTCATTCTTTCATTCATGCAAAAAAACATTTACTGAGAGCCCGCTGTCTATTAGATATGTTTTCTTATCTCAGTCTTTAATACCACATTATGGCCGTTATACCTAGTGTAGGCCTTTGGTGTTTATAGCTACGAGACGGGCCACATCTCATTTAGGACACATTTAGCCAATTAGGTTTCCGTTTTAAGTTGACAGCTTCGCCATTTCTTTCCAAGTGGCCCACCTATCACTTAGGGTGCAGCCACTGGTGAAATCCCGCAACCCTCGTTTCCCCTGTCCTCTGATGGCATCTCGTCTGGACTTTCTTTTGCTGTTCCTAGTCTTTGCCCAGGTTCAGTATGCCTAATCCTATTTCAGTCAGTCAGTCAGTTCAGCCACCACCGCCAAGTCTTCTAAGTAGTTGGCCGAGTGAGTTGTTTTTTGACGGAGGTGATCAGTCCTTTCTGTCAGAATAAACTCACTTGCCCGTTGTAGACCTATTATTAGCCAAGGGAAAACAAGCAGTTGTAGCAAATGAATTCTCAATAGACTCAAATCTAGTGGTTTAAGTAGAATAAAAGTTTATTTCTTGCTAGTGTAAAGTCCAGCTGCTGGCACACGGTGGGAGCGATGGGTTTTCTGTTACACTAAAGGGACCCAGGCTGAGAGAGTCTTGAGGTGGCTCTTAAGATTGTTCTGGTCACAGCATTCAGCTGGGAAAGAGCAAATGTGAAGGATCACACAGGAGGTTTATGGGCCAGAGCTAGAGGGGCTTAATCCTTCCTGCTTACATTTTATTGTCTACAGCTTGAGTGCATGGCTATACCTAATTGCAGAGGGAAACTGGGAAATATTGTCTGTGTGTTTGCCCCGGAGGAATGGAAAACCTAATGAGCCAGTTTCTGCTCTACCCAGCTAATGACTTTCCTTGTATGGTACCTGCTCTTTTATTCAAACGAAAGGGGCAGGGAAGGGCCAGAGGTATGCAGGAGGAGTCTCTTTTGTGTTTTTCCAAGAAGCTGTTGTTTCAGTGCTGGGCATGAGAGTGGGAAATGTGTGTGTTCTGAATTCCTAACATAACTTATAATTGTTATTACTCTGTTCTCACAGGGAGATAAATGCCCGACTAGATGCCGTATCTGAAGTACTCCATTCAGAATCCAGTGTGTTTGGTCAGATAGAAAATCATCTACGTAAATTGCCTGATATAGAGAGAGGACTCTGTAGCATTTATCACAAAAAAGTAAGTGTGATGGAAAACAAATCCGTTAAAACTGGGAATGTTCTTCCGCATGAGGACCTCAGATATTAAAGGAAAACATTTCAGAGTTTTATTTTTGTTATTATTTTGTGAAATCTTAGGGATAATGACAGAATCCTTAAGAGAATTAAATTGCATAAGTTGAAGGTATTCCAGTTTTTGCATTGTAAACAGTAAAGTTTGCCCGTTTCTGTTAACTTCAGCAACACACAGAAGCCCTTCTGTTACAATACAGGATGTTCTCATGTTGCATCCTCAAAACGTGGACCATCATCACAATAGGAAAATTCTTAGACTGGTCAGTTGTAAAAAAAGAGTGCCTTATTTCTTTTGGCCCCAGAACAACTTCTTATTTGACTTTTCTAAAGGAAAAATCTGCTAGTATGTTTGTGGTGGTATCAATAAACAAATGAGTTTGGGTATCAAACTAAGCAGAAGGCACTGTTGTGACTTTCATCACTTAAGCTTTACAGTTGGTTATAACAATAAGAAGAGAGGTTTTCCCCGTGAGGCTAGCAGGAGATTTTTCAGCAGAAACTTTGCAAGCCAGAAGGGAGTGGCACGCTGTATTAAAAGTGCTGAACGGGAAGAGTCTTCAGCCAAAAATATTCTATCCAGCACGGCTGCCATTCAGAATAGAAGAAGAGATAAAGAGTTTCCCAGACAAACAAAAACTAAAGGAGTTCGTGACCACTCAGCCAACTCTGCAAGAGATGTTAAAAGAAACTTTGAGTGGAAAGGAGAGACCAAAAGTGAAGTATAAAGGTGGGAAACCCAAAATCAATAAAAATGAATATTTCTGTAAAAAATCAGTTGAGGAACTCACACACAAAAAAGGGTATAAAATATAATAACATATACCTAAAATGTGGCGAGGAGAGAAAAATGGGTTTAAACTTGGACAACCATCAACTTAATATACAGTGCTACATGCAGAAGAGGTTATATACAAACCTACTGGTAATCATGTATCAAAAACCACGAATAAACTTGAATAAGGAGAAAGAAATCTAAATATATCATTAAAGCAAATTGGCAAAATGAAAGAGAAAGACCAAGGATCAGAGAAAGTCTTCAGAAACTACCACAAAATAAGGAATAAAATGGCAATAAACATATATCATCAATAATTACTTTGAATGTGAGTGGACTGAATGCTCCAATCAAAAGACAGGATAACAGAATGAATAGCAACAAAACTCATCTATATGCTGCCTACTAGAGACTCATTTTAGACCTAAAGATACCTGCTGATTGAAAGTGAGGGGATGGAGCAACATCTAAAATGGAAATGGATGTCAAAAGAAAGCCAGAGTAGCAATATTTATATCGGACAAATATTAGACTTTTAGACAAAGACTGTAGCAAGAACGGCACTATATAATAAGGGTGACAGTCCAGCAAGATGATATAACAATTGTAAATATTTATGTACCCAAATACATAAATGGTTAGTAACAAATATAAAGGAACTGGTCAGTAATAATATAATAACAGTAGGGAACTGTAACACCCCACTTACATCACCGGACAGATCATCTAAACAGAAACTCAGTAACGGCTTTGAATGATACACTGGAACAGATGGATTTAATAGACATATTCAGAACACTTCATCCTAAAACAGCAGAATACACTTTCTTTTCAAGTGCATACGGAACATTCTCCAGAGTAGATCACATATTAGCCCACAAAACAAACCTCAACAGATTCCAGAAAATCCAAGCCCTCAACAGAGTAGTTTATTTCGAGAGGAAGAGAGTGCGCGAGTAGGGGAGGGGCAGAGGGAGGAAGGGAGAAAATCCTAAGCAGGCTCAGCACTGACAGCACGGACCTGATGCAGGGCTGGATCTCACAAACTGTAAGATCATGACATGAGCCAAAATCAGGAGTTGGATGCTTAAAAGACTGAGCCACCCAGGCGCCCTTAACATCATCCTTAATGGGGAAAACTAACTTGTATTGAATAAGACGAAGATGTCTTCTGTCACCACCTTTTCTCAACATAGCACTGGAAGTCCTAGCCACAGCATTCACACAACAAAAGGAAATAAAAGGCATCCAAAAGGGTGAGGAAGAAGTGTAACTTTCACTGTTTGCAGATGACATGACACTCTGTTCAGAAAACCCTAAACTCCACCAAAAAACTCCTGGAACTGATAAATTCAGTAAAGTCCCAGGATACAAAATCAGAGTACAGAAACCTCTTGCATTTATATACACCAATAATGAAGCAAAAGAAAGAGAAATTAAGAAAACAGCCCCATTTACATTAGAACCAAAAATAATAAGATACATAGGAATAAACATAACCAAAGAGGTGAAACACCTGTACTCTGAAACTCTAAAACTTTGATGAAGTGTCCATTGACTAATGAATGGTTAAAGAAGATATGGGGTGTGTGCGTGTGTGTATGTGTGTGTATGTGTGTGTATACATTTATATATACTCATTTATATACACACACATATATATACACAACGGCATATTACTCAGCCATAAAAAAGAATGAGAAATCCTGACATTTGTGATGACATGGATGGACTAAAGAGTATTGTACTAAGTGAAATACGTCAGAGAAAGAGAAATAATTTGTGATTTCACTCATCTGTGGAATTTAAGAAACAAAGGTAGATAGGGATTAAAAAAAGAGATACTCAACAAACCAAGAAACAGAATCTTAAATATAGAGAACAAACTGATGGTTACCAGAGGGGATTGGGGTGGGCGGGTGGGTGAAAAAGATGTTGGGAATTAAGGTGCTTGTTTTGAGCACCAAGTGTTGTATATAGGTATTGAGTAACTGAATTGCATACCTGAAGCTGGTAGTACACTGTATATTGAGTAGCTGGAGTTTAAGAATTTTTTAAAAAAAGATGAGTTATATGTTAGTCTGTTACACAATGGAATATTATTCTGCCATAAAAAAGAGTGAGATCTTGCCATTTGCAACAACATCGGTGGACCTAGAGGATATTATACTATGTGAAATAAGTCAGACTGAGAAAAAGAAAATGAATAAACAAAAAAGCACAATCAGACATGTAAATACAGAGAACAAATCTATGGTTGCCAGAAAGAAGGAGGTGGAGAGATGGACAAAACTGATAAAGGGAAGTGGGAGGTACATGATTCCTGTTATGGAACAAATAAGTCACGAGAATAAAAGGCATTGTATGGGGAATAGAGTCAATGATATTGTAATGGCATTGTAAGGTGAGCAATGGTAGCTACACTTGGAGGAGCATAGCATCATATATAGAGTTGTCAAATTACTATGTTGTGTACTTGGAACTCCTGTAACATTGCATTTCACCTCTACCTAAATAAAAATAAAATAAAAAGTAAAAAAGTTAAAACAACAACAAAAACACTGATGCAAGAAATTGAAGATGACACAAAAGAAATGGAAAGACATCCATGCTCCAATATTTGGAAGAACAAATATTACCGATTCTACCCAAAGCCGTCTACAGATTTAATGCAATCCTTATCAAAATACCACAGTTTTTTTCACAGAACTAGAACAAATAACCCTAAAATTTATATGAAATCTCAGAAGACCCCAAATAGCGAAAGCAGTCTTGAAAGAAAAGCAGAGGTGGAGGCATCACATTTCCAGATACAAGTTATATTACAAAAGTGTAGTAATTAAAGCACAAAAATAGACACATAGATCAATGTAATTGAATAGAAAATCCAGAAGGAAACCCATAATTCAGTCAATCTTTGACACAACAAGAAAGAATATCCAATGGGAAAAAGACAATCTCCTCAACAAATGGTGTTGGGTAAACTGGACAATGAGATGCAAAAGAATGAATCTGGACCACTTTCTTGCACCATACACAAATATAAATTCAAAATGGATTAAAGACCTGAAATAAAAATCCTAGATACACAGGCAGTAACTCTTCTGATGTCGGCCATAGCAATTCTTTCTAAATATGTCTCCTGTGGCAAGGGAGATCAAAGCAAAAATGAACAATTGGGACTATATCAAAATAAAAAGCTTCTGTACAGTGAAGTGAATCAACAAAACTAAAATGCAGCCAACAGAATGGGAGTAGATATCTGCAAGTGACATACTGATAAAGGGTTAGTATCCAAAATATGTAAATAACTTATACAGCTCAACACCCAAAAAACACATAATCTAGTTCAAAACTGGGCAGAAGACATGAACAGAAATTTCTCCAAAGAAGACATCCAGATGACCAACAGGCACATGAAAAGATGCTCATCATCACTTACCACAAGTCAAAATTACAATGAGGTATCATCTCACACCTGTCAGAATGGGTAAAATTAACAACATAAGAAATAACAGGTGTTGGTGAGGATGTGGAGAAAAAGAAACCCTCTTGCACTCTTGGCAGGAATGCAAACCGGTGTAGCTACTGTGGGAAACAGTATGGAGGTTCCTCAAAAGTTGAAAATAGAACTACCTTATAATCCAGCAATCACACTACTGGGTATTTACCCAACGAGTACAAGAACACTAATTCAAAGGGATACGTGCACCTTTACATTTATAGCAGCATTATTTATAATAGGATATGGAAGCAGCCCAAGTGTCCATCAGCTGATGAATGAGTAAAGAGGCTGGCTCAGTTGGTTAAGTGTCTGACTCTTGATTGCAGTTCAGGTCGTGATCTCGAGGTTCAGAAGATCAAGACCCACTTCAGGCTAACCTGCTTGGGATTCTGTCTCTGCCCCTCCCCCCTGAAAATAAATAAATAAAGAATCCATCCACTAGAAGGGAGGGAACTGATTTCTCAGATTCTGCTTTGTGGTTAATGATCTCCTGTTCCGTATGTGTGTGTATATATATGTGTGTGTGTATATATGTTGTTGTCATGAACACCACGTGATGTATGAAATTGTTCAATCATTATATTGTATTCCTGAAACTAATATAGCAGTCTGTTGAGTATACTGGGATTAAAACAAAAAATTAATTAATGATAATTAAATGAAATAAATGAGAAGTTTTCGGCACTCAGGGAAATAATTTACCTTATCTTCAAAATATGCCTAAAAATGGTTATATTTATAATTGCTAATAAATTTTCTATAGTGTTTTACCTATTGTTAAATTCATTCACATACATTAGACCCTTCGTCCCTGGTAAAAACTTTATGACATTGAGGGGATACTTTGTTTTTTTCTTACTAATGGGAGACTATATATAGTGCTATCTCTATGTAATCCTGCCACAGCTTGCATTACCTTGGATAAAATGATGATTCTGAGAAAAGAGTTAGTAGCCTATTAGTAAATGACAGTATTTAAACCAAGGTCCTTGACTGGGGTTTTAGTGGGTACACTTTCGGACATTACCATTTTTGATGTAGTAGTTACTACCAATTGCATTTTTTTTTTTTTTTTTTTTGGTTATCCCTATATAAGCCATCTTTATTTTCTGCACCGATGTAAGTCCTTGCCAATGTGATAATTTTATTGTAGGATAATTTTTACATGCCCACACTTTAGTTGTGACCAATTTTTCATTAGTCTTTACTTTTTTTAGTCCTTTCCCCCACAAAGTTTTACTGGAACGATAAGTGCTGCTTCTGAGAATACTTGCAGTGCCCAAGAGGACTTATGTAACTGTTCCATATGCTTCAGCTAAATTTGAAAACAAAGAAGAAGCCAGAATTGGGAAATACTGATCCCCAGGGAAAAATGCCCGAGCTGGTTATGGGGTCAGTAGAGTCTATTAGACCATCACTCGGGACACTTTGTTGTTGTTTTGCTGGCCGTAGCAGAGGCTGTCCTGATACAGTACCCCCCCGTTATCCTGATCAACAGCAGGCCAGAAGCAGAGGATCCTTCTGACGGACGATATGTCAGAAGGTCAGTTGTACAGCCTGGCGCTATGTCACAGTGCTTCATTTTATCACATAGGCATTGTATAATCTCACACCATCACAAGAGGGGTGAGTGCAGTATGATGCATTTTGACAGAGAGACCACATTCACATAACTTTTATTATGGTATATTATAATCGTTCTCTTTTATTACTTGTGCAGCTCTTACTGTGTCTAATTTATCACTTAAACTTTATCCTAGGTATGTACCTATAGGAAAGACAGTACCTATGGGATTCGGTACTGTCTCTGGTTTCAGATATCCCCTGGGGATCGCGGACCATATCTCTTGTAGATCAAGGGGGAACTACTGTGGTTGAAAGTTTTATGGGTGACGTTTTTGAGGTTACAGAGTGGATGCCAAACCGTTCGTTATGTTGTATCATTGCTCCAGTGCCTGGCAGTCAGAGCATATTACTGCCCTTCATCAAGCAGCAGATCTCCAAGCACCTTGCCTTCACTGCTTGAAAGGATTCACTGACGGTTGTTAAAGATTTTTGTTTTTCTCGAGAAAAAACAGGGACAAAGCTGAGACAATTATTAATTGCTAATTAAAAGAGCTGAGTCAAGGGGCACCTGGGTGTCTCAGTTTATCGAGTGTCTGACTCTTGATTTGGGCTCAGCTCATGATCTCAGGTTTGAGTCCCACATCCCATTGGGTTCTGCACTGACACTGGGGAGCCTGCTTGGGATTCTCTCCCCTTCTCTCTGCCCCTCCCCCTTCAAAATACATAAATAAACTTAAAAAATAAAAATATAAGAGGTCAAAGAATCCACGGCATCAAGACAGAAGCATCTTTCCATGCTTCCATGATTTCTATTATGCTTTGCTTCCTGTCTTGAAACTTTGATGTTTGTATTTCATAAGGTTTGTGTATTTATAAAAGTTTTGAGACTCTGGCAAAAGTCAGAGTCTAATTCTTTTTTTAAATTGAGATATAATTAACATAGCATTGTATTAGTTTCAGATGTATCACATAATAAATGGTTTGTTATATGTATATATTGAGAAATGATCACCACAGTAATTCTAATTAACATTCATCACCACTCATAGTTACAAAGCTGTCTTCTTATGATGAGAACTTTTAAGATCTACTCTCTTGGCAACTTTGAAACATACGATGCAGTATTATTAACTGTAGTTACCATGCTATACATAATATCTCCAAGACTTATTTATTTTATAATTGGAAGTTTGTACCTTTTGATCATCTCCACTCATTTCATCCACCTGCCTTCCATGGCCCTCCTCTGGCAACCACAAATCTATTTTTTGTATCTATGGATTTGCCTTTTTAAAAAAAATTCACATAAAATTATATGGTATAGAATCAAATTCATTTTAACAGTAACCAAGAATGATTTTTGTTTTAGAGTTTCAAACTATACTTTAGTGAGGGAACTTATGACTCAGAAGTTGTTCATTGTTGCTGTTTTAATGTTTGCACAAGAGTGTGCCCAAAGATTGATTTGAAAAGTGAGGATTAGAAATGACTTGGTAACAGACCAACTTTAGTAAGTCTAAATGCTGCAAACCAATTTTTTATAGATTAGTTAGCTGGCTCTTGGAACACACCATCAAACACATGTCTGTTCTTTATCATTAGATTACTCTAAATAAACTTCTGCTGTATGCACCAAATGGTGAGTGATATCCTGGGTACAGACTGTGCCAATTATGTAAAATTCATAAAATGGTTAGGAACACTGTTTGGATGTTGTGGAAGTGGTAAGCCTAGGCCATATGGCTGTGTGGAAAGTGCCATGGAATAGTCACAAATAGGTATTTTCATATTGATATTAGGGGATACCAAGCGGGCTGGCCCTGAAACAAAGTAAACGTTTCTTTTGATCGTAAAATTTCAAATCCGTATCTTAGATAATACTGCTAGTCTTAGAAACCCATATTAACTTTGCTCAAGACTTGTTTTGTAAGAAAATGATACATAACTGCTAAGGTTGGTGAATACATTTAAAGGATTATAGCACTTAGTAAATGTTAGAGGAGAGTGTTTCCAGAGTTTTGTAGGCGAGAATGGTTTCTTGGCCAGACTGGAATAAGCCTACAGCCACCTTTCAGTGTGAAACTTAGGCTGGAGTTCTTCCAGTCTCATGATGACCCGTTTCCACACTTACGATGTGTTCTAAAGCTCTTCACAGATAAATTTGCTGCTGGCAATGGGAGTAGACATGAGTGACTCCAGGAGCAACTACTTCACCTTTATCCTCAGCTTTCTGGCGGTTCTGCCGAGGTGTTTATTTAAGAACCTGGAGGGGCGCTGGGTGGCTTAAGCGACCAACTTCAGCTCAGGTCATGATCTTTCTGTTCGTGAGTTCTAGCCCCGCATTGGGCTCTGTGCTGATAGCATCCTGGAGAAAGGGTATTGGAAATACAGTGGACCCCTGAACAATGTGGGAGTTAAGGGCATCGATCCCCGTACAGTTGAAAATCCATGTCTAACTTTTGACTCCCCTGGAATTTAACTACTTAATAACCTACTGTTGACTGGAAGCTTTAATGACAGTTGATTAACTCTGTGTTCTGTATGTTATATGTATTATATACTGTATTATTACAATAAAGTAAGGTAGCGAAGAGATGTGAAGAAAATCATAATATTAAGAAAATTTCTGGGGCGCCTGGGTGGCTCAGTCGGTTAAACGTCCAACTTCGGCTCACGTCATGATCTCGCAGTCCGTGAGTTCAAGCCCCGTGTCAGCCTCTGCGTTGACAGCATAGAGGCTGGAGCCTGCTTTGGATTCTGTGTCTCCCTCTCTCTTTGCCCCTCCCCTGCTCACGCTCTTGTCTATCTTTCTCTCAAAAACAAAGATTTAAAAATGTTTAAAAAAAAGGAAATTTGTTTTAAGAGAGAAACATATTTACAGTACTGTAGTATTTATTCAAAAAAAATTATGTAGAAGTAGACCTATACATTTCCAACCTGTGTTGTTTGAGAGTTAACAGTAAACATTTTGAGATGTTGATGTCTGGAAATGTCCTTTTTCCTACTCACATTTGATTGATAGTTTTACTGGGTATAAAATTTTAGGGTATACATTATTTTCCTTTAGAATTTTGTTTTACTCTGTTGTCTTCTAGCTTCTATTGTTGTTGAACAGTCTGACTCCTGATTTTTGGTGTGATTTTTTTTTCCACTTCTAAAAATTGAAAGATTTTCTTTTTTTCCCAAATGTTCTAAAATTTCATAATGATTTGCCATGATTTGGTTCTGTTTTCACCCATTGTATTGAGCCTTTCAATCTGGCAACCAAGTTCTGGGTAATCGTTCTGAATTGTTTTTTGGTTCTTTCTTTTTTGCAACTATTTTATTTGAATTGACTGAATTCCATTCTCCAAATGTTCCTTAAAAAAATAGCATCCTGTTCTTGTTTCATGTTTGCATTATTCTCTTTTTAACTGAGGATATTGGTTTCTTTTTTTTTTTTAAGACATTTTCTTCTACTTATTTATGCTGTATGCCCTCTAATATTTGTTGATTGTTTATTTTGTGTTTTTCATTTCACTTTAGAATTTATATGTGATGTCTGATCATTTTTAAAGAGTGGAGGGCAAAAATGCTGATAGGAAGTGTTCTGTAGTTGAATATGGTTTGCAAAATATGAGGTGAGCTGTAAAGTGTACTAGCTGATCCATTTATGGGGAGAACTCCTGCTTTAGTATCTTTTGAATTTTCCTCTTGGTCTTATGAGATTCCCCAAGGTCTCTTTTATCCTTCTAAATGGCTAACAGTGTTGTGGGAGCTAGATGGGGAAAACTGGGAATTTCAGCATTCAGTTTGCAACTGTTTTCTTAATCCCTTGCTTTTGGTGGTACTGTCGTCCTTCCCCGTGCCTGAAGATGGTTCAAATATCCTGTTTTCCTTTCCCACTGAATAAAACTAGTCTTTTGTCAGAATAGTTGTTGCTCAGTGGCATGGAGAGGAGCAGAGTATTAAGGGATAATTGCTTCTTAATTCATTTTCAGCCAGTCATTTTCTACCCACCACCAGCTTCCTCTTCCAGAGGTAATTTGTGCCACCAGTTCCTCAGTATTTTAGGATACTTGGTGTAACTCAGGTTGGGTCCTAGTTTACCTTACATCTAGCTTAAGATTCTAATATCTTGAGTCTTCTAAATCAGTGACCACTTGTCCATTTACTTTATAGCTTCTAAGTAGTTGTTGCTCTTGTCTTTTCTTCTAATTATTTTTGAGGTTTTGAGTCTTTTTAAACAACCTTGAACTGTAGTTTCAAGATAGAGTGAAATGAGATGCGTATGTTCAGTTTATTCTCTTATCAGAAGCTCAAAAAGTAAAAATTATTGATGTTCATGTTAAAAAATTGCAACAGTGTATACAGGAGTATAAAATAAAGAGTAAAAGTTTTCCTCTACTTTCCCCTGCATACACACTACCCAGGGGTAACTAGAGTAAGTTAACATGTGTACCTTTCCAGAAATTTTTTTTGATGTTTTTATTTATATAGAATAATGCCTATAGTATAAAGAATCAAAAGTGAAGTTTTACTGTATAAATACATATGTGGTATATAGTATAAATACATACAATGTTTATTTAATATGTTGAAATTACGGAGTTCTATATTGATACGTACATTAGTATGTACAAATGTCTTAATTTTTTTAACCGTTGAACAGTATTATGTTGTGTAAGTTTTTCCTAATAAGATCTCATTTGTTAGATACTTGTTTTTTATTAATCTTTTTAATATTATTACCAACAGTGCTACTATACATATTAGATCCACATATTTTTTTCACCTCTTGTTACAGTTTTAGTTTAATTATTAAAAGTGGAATTGTTTAATCAAAGGGTATATGCAGTTTACTCCTCAAAGAGAATATGCCTCTACTAATGGTATATCAAAGTGTCTTTCTTTATACCCTGTGTGACTCAGCTATTATCAGCCTTTTAAATCTTCGGCATTCTGATAAGTGACAAATGCTATCTTGTCATTTTAATTTGCTTGTTCTAATTATATGTGAGGTTAATCCAGTGCTTATTGGACATTTTTTTTTATGAGCTGCATATTCAGTTCATTTAGCCATTATTCTTTGGATTATTCATCTTTTCTAGGTCGATTTGTAAGAGCTTATTATTCTGGGGATAACTTTGCCATGTATCATGTGTCTTGCAGATATTTCCCCAGAATTGTCCTTTATATTTTTGACATTGTTTACTGTATTTTTGCTATATGGTCAGTATATTTTAAAATGAGAAAATATTGAACAAGGATTGGCTTTACTATCCCTGATCCAAATTATTTTCTTGAGAGCTTTAAAGTGTTATAAAGTATTTAAACTATTGATTTAACGTTTAGAAGGTATCAGCAATACTTTATTTCAATTAACTAGGTTATAGAGTAAATTAAAATTTTCTGTTATTCTAACTTTTAAAAGACCATTAATTAAAAGACCACTAATTAAACATCATGTTCATATATCTTGTATTATTTAGCTAAAAAACATTTCTATTTTCAGTGTTCCACGCAAGAGTTCTTCTTGATTGTCAAAACCCTGTATCACCTGAAGTCAGAATTTCAAGCGTTAATACCTGCCGTTAATTCCCACGTGCGGTCAGGCTTGCTCCAGACATGTATGTTAGAAATTCCTGAACTCCTCAGTCCAGTGGAGCATTTCTTAAAGATACTTAATGAACAAGCTGCCAAGTAAGTAGCAGATTCGTAGATTATTGTCACTGCTGGAATTAAAGAACTAATGTATTTGCCCTTTGGTGAATGGATTCCTAAGTTTCCCTAGCAGTAATGGTAGGAGCTGCCTGTGAAATTAGAATTGTGATTGGATGCTAAAGGCTGTCTATTACTGTTCGAAGTAACCCTCTGCCATCGAAAACTTAGGCACTTCATTATTTAGGACGGATACACCACTTCTCCAGGTACCAGATGGTGAAAAGATAAAGTCCAGGCAGAGCAACTGGGAGCATTTTATTAATTTAAAATTGGGTGGCAGATGGCATCTGACACTCATTTCCTAGATATGCAGTGGTCTACCTTATATTTAGAAACTACAGAAGCAAAGTTATCCTTGAAGAGGTAGTCATTTCATAGTTCATCCCACAAAGAACTCTGTATAAAAGGGGAAAAAGGACAGTCTTTACATTTGTGCTCATTTTCTGAGTAGGCAAACAACAAATATTTGATTTTATCTCTCATTTACACCATGGAAATCATGAACTTGCAAAATGAAAATGATGTTAGGATCATTTTATCTATCTTCAAAGAAGTTAAGAAACCTACCCATAAATACTTAGTGGCAGAGCTGGAATTAGAGCCTCGCTTTCCTGGCTCCCAACCCATGGTCTTTTATCATGCTGTGAAAAATAATTGATGATTGGTGTAACTGGTATGCCTCAATATATGTATTTGCTTTTTTTCCATTTTTTAGAACTGGGGATAAAACGGAATTATTCAAAGACCTTTCCGACTTCCCTTTAATAAGAAAGAGAAAGGATGAAATTCAAGAAGTTACTCACAAGATCCAAATACATTTGCAAGAAATAAGAAAAATACTAAAAAATCCTTCTGCACAGTATGTGACAGTATCAGGACAGGAGGTAATGTCAGACATACTTTTATTTTGCATTAGTTTATCTCAACTAGAAAAGCTATTTTAAACTGTGAACAAAAATCCAAGGATAGGATGAAATTTTGTTTTGTTTTATTTTCATGTTTTTTCTTTTATTCCTTGGAAATAGGATGTAATACCTTGTTTTGATAAGAATGATTTTAGTAACAGTATTTTGTGTATTTATTTACTTTTGTCCCTTGGTGAAATCATGCAGCGTAATGTAATATGTGTTTTAATATTATTTCTTGAAATTGTATTATAGAAAACCACGATTATTGTAAGTAGTAATTTATAGGATTCATTTACTCTAAATCCAGGAGAGAGAAGTTAGTCTTTGATGTCTGGCCTGCAGATAATGGAATGATATGAAGAGAACCCCCTGTGTTGATTGGACCACAGTGATTAAAAGGCAGGGTTTCCTTCTGAAGTAGGAATAGCTGCTAAAAAATGAAAAGCAAAAAAAAAAGGCCAAAAAAAAAAACAAACCCGAAAAACCAAGAAACAAAACTATATGAGAAAAAATGAAATCTGGCCATGTATAGCAACATGGGTGGAACTGGAGGGTATTATGTTAAGTGAAATAAGTCAGTCAGAAAAAGACAGATACCATATGTTTCCACGAATAGGTGGACTTTGTGAGACTAAGTAAAACCAGGGGGAGGGGAAGAGGGGAAAGGAAAAAAAGACACAGAGAGGGAGGGAGATAAAACATAAGAGACTCTCAAAGACTAAGAACAAACTGAGGGTGAGGGGGATGAGGGAGCGGGGAGAGGGAGTGATGGGCATTAAAAAGGGCACATGTTGGGATGAACACTCGGTGTTATATGTAAACCAATTTGAAAATAAACTATTATAAAATTTAAAAAAATAAATAAATAAACATGTTATTGAGAAAATAAAATAAATGATTTAAAAAAATAAATAAATAAACATGTTATTGAGAAAATAAAATAAATGACTCAAAAAAAAAAAAAAGAAACAAAACTATAGTGAAAACCTACAGTTAGTGAGTCTTCCATAAGATTATGTAAGTGCTGTTTAGAATTTTTTTTTTTTTCGGTATGTGTACTTCTGTTTAAAGTTTGATATTATAAATATCTGAGTGAGAACCAGTAAGAACTATGCTTTTTAAGTGCAGTTGTACCCTTCGGTCTTAAGGCATGCTACTTCTATATCTTATGTTTAATAAAATACAAAGATTCTAACTGAGGAATTTGAGCAATTCTACTTTGTTAAGGTAGCAAATTAGGAAATGTGTGTATAATTTCTGGAGCATGAACATTTTATTCAGGATTTTTAGAAATGGATATTTTCCTAGTGGGGAAGAGCTTAATTTCAAACACAATTTTTAAATATTTGCATTGCTTTATGTATTTAGTCAGAAGACTGTTGTTTTGTATGATCATTTGAAATAAGAAATCCTACAGTAAAGTATAATCTTTATCAAAATGTTTATTAATCTTGTCCCATTTAATAGACCATTGATTAAGTCAGCCTATCTTTTCGACTAAAATTAAATCTTTTGGACTCACGCAGACGTTTCAAGCGTATTCCACATAGAACTCCATGTAACAGAAAAAACAAATTGGCAATATTTATACTTGGTTGCCCTCCCACAACCAAATATTTAATTGTATCACTTGGTTTCACTATGCAATCAAGACCTTGCAGAATAACGCTTGACCCTAGCACCACTATTCTGAGCTGTTTGTTGAAAATGAGATTATCAAAACTGTTTAATAATATTAATAAGAGATAGGTAGTAGAAAAGTGGTTACCTGGCGTTACAGTGGGGAAAAGCTGGGTGTGTGAGTGCCCCTTTCCCCACTTACATGCTCTGTGATCAAAGCAGTTTTCCCCATTTTTACTGTAAAACCGCCAGCTGGATACAGGACCGTCCTCCCAAGGTTTAAGCTTTATTTCAGTTTGTGTAGTATAACTCTAAGATGTCTGGGTTTTATAAAATGTTAATATTTGCAAGTGAAGTGAAATAAGGACATGGTAGAAAGACTGGAGACAGGCAGGACTGGGCTTCTGACTTGGGTAACTTACCAAACTACTCCAAACCTCAGTTTTCTTGCTACAAAATGGAAATAGGCCCTTTTTTGTGTTATTATGAGGGTTAAATAATACATGTACAGCACTTAGCACCATTCTGAACAAGTGCTTGATTAATGGTAACTGTACTAGTAGTAGTAGGATATGTAGAATATTTACATAGTGCTTTACGACTAAATAGCACTTTCATGTATTTTAACTCAGCTGGTCTTTATACTAGTCTCACGACACAGGTGATTCTGATCAGGAATTCATAGGCGATAGTAGATTAGTGTGTTTTGTTTTTTATTATTTTTTTAATCAGTGTGGTAATGAAGTTTAAGAAAAGCACAGTATGGAGATCAAGTAACTGGATTACAAAAATTAGAGCGATATAAACTATCTTATTCTTTACTTAATCTTTAGGTTGAGGTGATGAGTTTGAGGCAAGAAATTTCTTAGTTATTACTGTGGGATGGATTCTTACTGGTTTAAAACAAAACCTATAGACTTTTAATAGTACATCAGTACACAATCACTTTTATAACATATTTTGAGATTAGTGATTCTTTTCAAACACCAAATGAATTCTAGATTTTCAGCATTGTTATAATCAAATTCTGTTTTAAAAAATTGCAAATTATTCAGAAATTCTTAAAGGACAAAGAACAGACCGCGTCAAATATGATGACCTCTGAGAAGTGAGAGAGGAAAGCAGGGAAGTCCTTATTTTATGTGTGCTTCTTCTCTTATACCCTTCTGTTCTAAAATTTTATTTCTGTACATGTAACTTGTGTAACAATTTTTTAAAAACCTGTTTTAGCAGCCCCATGTAGTACATGGATTTTGTTATTATTGGTAAAAATAGGTACATTGTCAAGCCAGTGTTAACTTTTGAGAACATTCATTTTTTACCTCTGTTCTCAGTTTTTATGTACTCATTAGGATACTATAAGCCTTATTGACTATGTGCATTATTATCTCTGACTCTGGTGGTATTTGTAAGAAAATAATGAAAACAGAAACTTAGTTCACTGCTTTAATGATACTCTTTCTCATATTTTATGTATACAGAGAATTATCCTTTTTTTTAATGTTTGTTTATTTAATTGAAAGAGAGAGAGTGCACACATGTGCGAGTGGGGCAGAGGCAGAGAGAGAGGGAGAGAGAGAGAATCCCAGGCAGACGGGGCTTGATCCCACAACAGCGAGATCATGACTTGAACCAGAATCAAGAGTCGGATAACCGACCAGAGCCACCCAGGCACCCCTAGAGAATTATCTTTTAATCTTGAATTAAATATGGAATGGATATAGGGTGATACTTAGATTTGGAAATCTCATAATACTGAAAAATACTATTCCTAGGGGAAAGGGAAGAAATATTAGGGGAAAATCTTTAAGAAAAAAAACTTTATTCATTCACAGCATGCAGCACATCCAAATTCTGCTTAGTATGTTTAAGATATGAAAAGCATTCTCCATTAAATCTTACTTCTAAATAAAAAAATACTTGAAAATTCTTGAGGAGAAGGAAGAAAAGGGGGAGAGTAGGACTGGGTTAACTGTGGTATTGAAGAAAACAGAGAGCAGTTTCTCTAGTGAATTAAGCAAACTTAGCAATGATGCCAGCCCAGTGATATGACAGGCTGTAGTTTGAGTAACAATATCTGACATTTCAGCAACAAAGAATTGGATCTTAGGAATATGCGAGAAATTGCTAGAACAAATCAAGGCCGACTCCTTGCATCAACACCTAAGAAACAGTTAGGAACTGTGGAGTAGGGAAAGTGTGAGAATTTTCTAAGCTTTCTGAAATATTTGCTTATTTCCAATTTTAGTTGGTTTCCTTTTCCGTAGCAATAAAGTTCTTAAAAGGCCTGTCTGCTTATTCTTAGAATATTTGTAGAAGGAAACAGAGGGAAAATGTCCTATTCCTTAGGTAGTAGAGAAGAGAACAAAACCTGCTAATCTGTTTTCTGGAGAAACCCCAGCTGAGAAGAAGAGGTCATACAGGACCAGCACCAGCTTGAGGGAGTAACCCCAGGGGTGTCACAAGGAGAAGGTCCATGTGGGCTTTTCCAGCTCTTATGCTGTTTTCCATCCAGTATTGGCTCTGCATACGGCTTCCTTGAGGATCTGTAGTCCTTAGAGTAGACCCTTGATACTCATTGGCTCCAAAGGGCCATGACTAGTAGCAATTTGTGATGTTTATAAGGCACAAATTTGAATCTGGTGCCCCATGTTGCCTTGTTCTGGCAAATTACTTAAGGAAGCCAGCCTCCCTGGCTGCCCAGGGAGGCAGTTTCAACCTCTTTTCAAAATTTCCATCTTCCTTTCGGCGGTACCTCCTGTGGAACTCTGTGTTAGTTATTACAGATCTAGATGTATCCTTCCCAAGTATTAGTGAGCCAGTCTGATCCTGCGTTTTGCAGTTTAGCGGAGGCATAGCACTTCCCAGAATTATTTTATAAAAGGATCTTCTCATAGGACATTTAAAATAATATGTAAGCAGATGTTTTAGCATAATCTTAAAGTGCTTTTATCTTTCTTGTCAGTGATATTTATTATGTGAGTTTTTTCCTCAGTTACTTTTTGTAGCCAAAGGAACTTTTTTAGACTCTTCACTCTTTTTTTTTATTTCATAATTTTTTTAAAATTATTTATTTTTGAGACATAGAGACAGAGCGTGAGCAGGAGAAGGGCAGAGAGAGAGGGAGACACAGAATCCGAAGCAGGCTCCAGGCTCTGAGCTGTCAGCACAGAGCCCGACACGGGGCTCGAACTCACAGACCGCGAGATCATGACCTGAGCCGAAGTCGACCGCTTAACCGACTGAGCCACCAAGGCGCCCCTAGACTCTTCACTCTTAAGTGTTTAACTGGGTGTGGCAGATTGGAAAATGTATTAATATCTCTCCATATGAGAAGGTCTCATTAGTTCTCAGATTTGTTCTCAGGGGGCCCCTGGGTGGCTCAGTTGGTTAAGCGGCCGACTTCAGCTCAGGTCATGATCTCATGGTTCATGAGTTCAAGCCCCGTGTCGGGCTCTGTGCTGACAGCTCAGAGCCTGGAGCCTGCTTCGGATTCTGCATCTCCCTCTCTCTCTGCCTTTCCCCTGTTCACACTCTGTCTCTATATCTCTCAAAAATAAAATAAAACATTTAAAAAATAAATTTGTTCTCAGAATTAAAATTCTTAAAATTAACCAATAATTTCTTTATTATTTTTTAAGAATAATCTTTAAAAAAATTTTTTTTTACTTATTTTGAGAGAGGTAGTGCACACGAGCAAGGGAGAGAGAGAGAGAGAGAAAAGGAGAGAGAGAATCCCAAGTAGGCTCCATGCTGTCAGCACAGAGCCTGATATGGTACTTGAACTCATGAACCATGAGATCATGACCTGAGCTGAAAGCAAGAGTTGGGTACTTAACTGACTGAACCACCCAGGCACCCCAATAATTTATATATTGTTTCTATGAAATATAATTTCTATGAAAAACTACATAGAAAAATAAACTCAAAAGATAGACCAATATGCATATTGTAAATACCTAAAATGTTAGAAAACTGGTGTATTGTAAACAAGTTCCTGCAGCCATCTCAAAATTATTGGTAGCCACATAGCTTCTGGGTTCCCTCCTGTACAAAATACGTGTTTGTGTGTTTATTCATTTAAATAAAACATTGAATTTTATTGCAGTAATATAGGAGAGTAAGCAGGAGGAAGAGGTCACATACAACTAATGCTAAAAATGAGAGGCATAGTAGAAGAAGTTGATTTCACTTGCTTCCTGGCTGATTTCAGAAAAGCTTGCTTGCAGAACACAGTTGGCTTTATAAAGATACAGTTCATATAAGTGAAAACTTAAAGAAAACACCCATAGGAAGAAATGTCTTCTTCTCCTAATAGTTGAAGAAATCAGTGCTTTTTCATGAGGATACTTTTAGATTTTGGGCTCTATATATAAAAACTGTGACAATAAATCCTCTTCTGTTCAGAATAGGGGATGGACCCTGTCTCATACTGGGATAGCACTTCATAATTGATATTTTACAATTGTTTATACTTAGAAATTCAGTCTTATTACTGAGTAATAGAAGTCTTAAGTAAGTGGGTACTAATAAATGAAAGAGGCCATTAAAGACAGATCACCATTTGTAGTATGTACCTGATAATGTGGTAAACATTAAATTTTCAAGGTGTATGCTTATTACAAACTTTTACTCAATACAAGTTGTACTTTATCCTAAGTATTGCAACCCTAATTATTAATATTTGGTTGTATGGACAGACATGAACTTCCCTATTAATAGTATTGGATTTATTTTGAATATTTAGAATATTATTTACTAAACTTTATAGCACAGTTTTGAGGAAACTGTAAAAATATAATGGTTAATCATTTAAATATGTAACTTTTATTTGTATTTCTTTTAGTTTCTGATTGAAATAAAGAATTCTGCTGTATCTTGTATACCAACTGATTGGGTTAAGGTTGGAAGGTAGGTTTAAAAATACATTTTTTCTTAATAACATGAATTATAATGACACATTATGAGGATGTACACCTGTACCTATTGGAATGACAATAACTGCTTTCTTGACATTAAATGTGATTCTTTCCGTTTGGTTTTCTTATGGAACTTTTAACCAAAGAAATAATTATTTTAAACCCTCTTTAGCATTGATTTTAAAACATTTTTTCCAAAGAGTATCTAATTTGTATAAATTGCTTTCTTGTTTTATATATTACTGTTTTATTCTTACACCTCAGAGTATACTTTAAACCCATGAAAAAATGTTGAGGGATCTTCAGTTACAACATTAATTTGGCTGCTTGAATATTCTGATGAATGCTATACCTGAAATTTTTTTTAAGAAGCTGAAATTTCATTTTCTGCCTCACTGAGCTCTCTCTGCATTTCTTTATTCTTGATGCTTTCCATGCCACATAATTATAATAGTTCTTTACATCTTCTTTTTTGTAAGTTATATCATGAATTGATGAAAACAAATTTAATCAAAAATAAAATTAGAGAACCACATTGAGACTGCCTTTTCTCCTTGGTTAGACATAAATCTCCAAAAGGGGACTCATTTAAAGAAGTGCTGTTAGAGAAGTATATAGTTCTCTGAGTCTTATTCTTTGGGAAATATTTATTACTACTGATATTAATATGTTTGCATGAACTTGAGATGAAAATGTTAGATTTGCCTGAGTAAGTGGGAGAGGGCCTAGTAGCTGGTGATCGTATGAAGGACCTGTGTTAAGGATGGGAGAAAATTGTGATATATATGAACGATTATTATAATTTTAATTTAAATTTAAAAAGAAAATGAGTATCACCGCTATCAAAGAATTCTGAAGGCACAGCTTGTTACCATTTTTTTTTTTAATATGTTACGAGAAGCCATAATTGAGATTTGAGTATTTTGTTTTTAGGGGATGCTTTCTCTCTTTGCAAGTATCCTTTCTTTTTTTGTCCTATACTGCAGCTAATGAATCAAAATATGCTTTATGAAGAGAAATTATTTAAAATTGTGCATCTAGTTATCTAAGAAACTAAAATGTTTCACTGAATGAATTTTGTCGGAGAGAAAGCTATGACAAATATGTTTGCCTGCAAATCTAGATGATAATGCTTCTGAATTATCAAGGAAGCAACAAGGAAGGCATAAATCAGTGTCAGAATCTTTTGAACATTCAGTGATGTAAATTGATTGAATAAATAAGATAGTTTTGGGGGAGGTTCCTTGTTATTTTTTACGTGTTACTTGGCTACTGGAACCTTGACAGGGATAGGTTAGATTATCAGTCCGATTTTGCACATGAAAGTCTCACCCCTAGTCCAGTAACTTGCCAAATTAAACATAATCATGACAGGAGTAGGGGAGCTAACAAAGGACAGAGTGCACTGTCATCACCCGTCTGTCACTCAACTCCCACCTTCCTTCTCAAAGGTTCAATCGTAATGATAACATCAACAGTGGTAGTAATCACCACATCCACAGAACAATTCCTAACATTGGGTGCTAATGACATTGGACGTTGGTACCTTACTAAGCACTATCTTATCCTGTCAGCAGTACCTATGAGGTAGACACTGTCATTATTCCCATTTTATAGATGAAGAAAATGATGTTTAGAGAAGATCAGTTATATTTGCTCAAAGTCACATAGGGCAGGTCAGTGGGCAGGCAGAGTTAGAGCCTTGGGCCAGACTTTTTGACGGGGACCTGTGGCAGCCCCTCTTGTGCTCTGCAGCTTCCTGATGAGGAAGCAGAGATTACACACAAGCCCAGAGGAGAGGAGCGTGTGGTATTCCTTCCCCTCTGGGGCCACTGTGAATCTACAGTTAGATCCCAAAGCACTCTTCTTCTTTGATTGCCTCCTGAATTAATGCATTGCTATTCTTTGTAATTCTTTCTAGTTTTCTTTTTTTCACTGAAATAGTCGCACAGAAAAGTATAAAACATAAGGAATATTATGACTGTCATCAGTGTATCCGGCTTTGTCAGGACTTACATGCTTCTGATCTTTTTTTTTTTAATAAGCAAGCATTTTCATTTAGGGTAATTTAAAGAAAAAAGCTTTCTGCTTATGAAATGGAAACTCTAAACTTCGACTTTGTCATATGGATATAATTTAAAATGCATTGTAGAGCTTCCTGAACAAAGTCCTATGAACTCCAAGTACTTTATTGACAACAGACATCTTTGGAATCAATAGAATTCCGGACCATAATTAAAGAATGTTCTCTGTTTACAGCTATTTACTTTCAAGGTTCATCTGAGAATAATAAATAACTACTTTAATTTTCAGAAGTGATGGTATTAGTGGTTTCTTAGTAACCTTGATTTCCTATTTATGTTTCTTCCCCTCTTCTAGCACAAAAGCTGTGAGCCGCTTTCACTCTCCTTTTATTGTAGAAAATTACAGACATCTGAATCAGCTCCGGGAGCAGCTAGTCCTTGACTGCAGTGCTGAATGGCTTGATTTTCTAGAGTGAGTTTACAATGAAAAATATAATCTGACTTTTTGCTATGAGAAATAGACCGGAAAATCTTTCCATCAAAAAGAAAAGTAGAGATTACTGCTTGTGACCTGCCATAAAATAGTTGAGTACATGTGTTCTCTGATTTTATTTTTAATCCATTGAAATGTAAGCTCATCTTAGTCCTTAATGAGAGACCTAATATACTTCATCGTTACTGTGCCTGCGTTTAGTTGCTAAGGATGTTTGGTGGAGTCACTTTTTGAAATTCCATCTTGGACACCATTTACTTTTCTTATAAAAAGGCTTAATGTTTTCAGAGTTGGACGAGTGTGGGTTAGTTATTCTGTTTTTATTATCTCCATTTGATTTTTTTTTCTTATTTTACATCCTGTGTATTTTCTAACTTTTTGTTTTAAAGAATTTAAATCTGGGAAAGTTGAAATGAAACCGATCCTCTCTTCACCTACATTTATCAAGTGTTAACATTTTGGCACCTTTGTTTTATATTTCTCATATACTCTTTTTTCCAAACCATTCGAAAGTACATTTTAGACACTATAACACTTCATCCTTCCCCCTAAATACTTAATTAAGCATCTAAAACTAAGGACATTTTACTGTATAATGTTAACACCATTATCACATAAAAAATTGATATTAATTTAAGGAATATTGAGTTTCTTTAATTCACTCCCCTCTCTGATTTTTAAATGAAAGCTCAAATCAACTTTCACAGGTTGCATTTTACTATGTTTCTTTTGTAGTTAAATCTAGAATAATCTTCCACATTTTTTTGTTCCTTTATGAGATTTTCTTTTGAAGAGCCCTCGCCATACCTCTGATATTTCATATCTGGATTTATTAATAACCATGCGCTCATATGGACAGGGTTAAATCCATGGCGTGCTGGTAAATAGGCCATAAGTAGACATAAGTAGCTCTCTGGAAGAATAGTAGTGTTTGTGGTGCTTGCTGATTTCTGTAAACGCTCCCACCGGGGCCGATTTCAAGCTGCTACTGGACTAGAGTTGGGAAAAGAGGCGTGCAGTTGACCTTCATGAGTCCACAGCTATGAGCCACTCATCTAAACACTTTATTATTCCTCAGACGATATCTTTGAGTGAGATATTATCACCCCCAATTTACAAATGAGTCTATTTAGATGCAGAAATGAGGAGTAAGTTGCCTACGTTGGTTGGAGCCAAGATTCAATGCAGGGTGTCTGGTGGTAGGTTGTGCCATTTACCGTTAAGTTGTAGAGGCTGCCTATGGTGAATCCATAGGCATCACTCTAAACAGAAATCTCTGTGGTAGTCTTTCCCTTTGAAAGCTTAAACAGTAAATATCCAGCGAGGTTCTCCCGGGAGCTAAGTAACCAGTCCAGCAAGTGAAAAGAAAGATACTACTTGACAGTTTTTAAGAGGTAGCTGTTTGCCTAGAGGAGTCTTGAATTATAGCATCAGAAAGACATTCCACTTTACTTGTCCTGGATCTCTTGAGGTTATCTTGACTCTTAGTCATGGACCTGGGGATAGAAACTTGGTATATTCATTTCCTTTTCCAACTTGACTTTCAGTTTCCCATTTTAAGTGTTTTCAGGGCCTTTGAGTCTCTAGTTCTGCTAGTTTTCCCCTTAGAAGTATCACTGAGACATGGAAATTAGACTCCTTCTAGGCTTCGGGGACCACATTCTAGGACCCTGCAATTTACACATCAGGTTTATGTTCTCACTGTTAATATTCTCGACTAAAGGAAGTTCAGGTCTCCCAGGCCACTTTGGCATTATCCTTGATTCTGCCTTCCTTTTTATCCCTTTATCTTTTGTCAAATTCCTGTTCCCCTTTTTTGCCTTTGAAATGTCTCTTCGATTTGTCTTGTTCCCTTCTCGCACTCCACCATTTCTGCATACCTTCTTACTGTTTCAGCCCTCTGCCTGGGCCCTGTTACCAAATTAACCTAGGAGAGTTCTACCGTCATCATACCACCACTTTGAGAATTGCTATGAGTAAGCAGATGTTAAATACAACATCATAGAAGAATATGATATTCATGTTGCGTTGCTTAGTGAAGAGGGGATGCAAACAGTCATGTGTAAATTCACATACATGCACAGCCTACAAACCTTTTATCTCGAAAGATTAAATATATATATACATATATATACCATTATCGATATGCTAATTGGCCATTTATGTATCTTCTTTGGAGAAATGTCTTCATATATATTCTCAAGTATTAACTGATTATCTCTGCATGGCGAGGTTACTGGAGATTTTACTTTACTTTGCAAAGACATAATATCGAAAGTATCTTTAATGTACTTACTTTCAAAATAAGAAAAAGACATTAATGTTTTTATCTAAAAAAAGAATATTGGCTGAATCTTAGCCACAGCTTTTGCAGCTAGAGCCCCTACTTGAGAACAACATTGTTAAGCACGGTATTTATTAAGGTGCCAGATGGTGCGAATATGATGTCATTTTGAAAAATGATTAACCTCAGTGAACCTTGACATCAGAGGATTGAATACCGGCTATACACACGTATGTCTCTTATTGAGATACTAAGTGTTATGCATTAGTCATACTACTTTTTTTTTTAATTTTTTTTAATGTTTATTATTTTTGAGACAGAGAGAGACAGAGCATGAGTGAGGGAGGGGCAGAGAGAGAGGGAGGCACAGAATGTGAAGCAGGCTCCAGGCGCTGAGCCGTCAGCACAGAGCCTGACGCGGGGCTCGAACTCACAGACCGCGAGGTCAACCTGAGCCGAAGTCGGACGCTCAACCGACTGAGCCACCCAGGCGCCCCAGTCATACTACTTTTGATCAAAATATTGCAAGAAATCAAGGCTGAAAGAAACTTCCTTCAAAAGTAAATGGACACTTCTCTCAAAAAATGTGTCTCTTCTTCTGTATCCTAGAAGATGGACTGTGGTTGTTGAGTAATCTCGATTACAGATTTTTTAAAAATTGAGTTATAATGTTTCCTATATTTTGAAATATATTTGTAAATGAAAAAATAAAATACTTTCTTTTCGTTAACTTCAGATGGCTGGGCAACATCTGATGGCAAACTGCCATAACAGCCTTGGAACCCAAGTATCTGAATCTTTTTCCCATGGACCTAGCAATATCTTTTGACTAGAGATTCATGGCTTCATTCTTAAGTTGGTTGGTGGCTTAGTGATAAAGTTTCGTGTTATGATGTAATCCCATTCTATCAGATTGTTATTTGAGTTGCCCATTTTTTAGCTTGTCATTTTTCTAGGTATGGATAATGTCTTTGAAATTTGGGAAATTGTAGCAAATGGACAAAGATTAAGAAGTCAAACAAGACTTTGTAGGAGTTACAATGGTGATGTTAAAGGTTTATGACAGTTTTTTATTTTATTCACATGTCTTATTTATATAATTGACATGAGAAAGAACATTACTGGCTATATCAAAATAATTCCCTTATCCCTCTCTGCCTTTTCTTTCTTTTTTCTTCATTTTTTTCTTTTAACTGAAATGATATCCCCTGAGAGCTATGTTACTCATTTCAATTCCAGAAACTAAAATATCATCAGGGACAGTTACCCTCAACTGAAGTCTCCTTGATAGTAGCAAATTAAATTAGGGTCTTGGTGGCCTGGACAAGACTTGAGAAGGAGGGAGTGAGAGTGTTAAAAAAAATGACTGATGTTTAATGCCAAAAGTACTTTGATATTCACATCAAGAGAGGCAAGAGCAGAAATATCAAATGTGGCTGCTTGCTGGCAAAACATAGAGTGCCAGAATAGGAAGACCAGATGGTCAGTGATTAAAAAAGGGACAGATTAGGACACAGCCCAAGGGTTAAACCAATAGTTAGATCTAAAATTGAAGTTAGACCAGGAATGACAAGGCATGATCACTGAGCAGTCACTCAGAAATGTTGGGTCCATGTGACATGTGTCATCTTCAAAACTGAGTCGTTTTTCTTTAAGTTTATTTACTTATTTTGAGAAAGACATAGACAGCATGAGTGGGGGAGGAACGGAGAGAGCGAAGGAGAGAGAAGCCCAAGCAGGCTCTGCACTGCCAGCGCAGAGCCTGATGCCGGGCTCATACTCATGACCATGAGATCATGACCTGAACTTTTAAGATGACAACAGAACATTATCTTTGTGATGCTAGGGTCCAATCTTCATTGTGCTTGGGATTTTGCATAGACAATTAACACTGTTAATGGAATTCTTGCTTGTTTTATTGAACATTAATTCAGTGAGAAATAGGTAAAGTATGTTTATTATACTCTGTTCAGAGGTATAAAATATACTGTAAATGTATTTTTCAGTTCATAGAGTTAACACAGAAATAAAACTGGATACTTGCAATGTTGTTTCTGTTTAGAAAAGTCACTTACGTAGAAAACTTTTATAATATTACTAGAAAAATCATGTTACAGATTTTAAAAAATCAGTATAGTAATAATGTAGGAATAACTGATCACATAGTAGCTTAATCTAGATATCCTTTTCAAGCTAGGAAGTACTCTAAAACTTAGACAGACTAAATCTCAAAGTTTCTGAAACTCATAGTACAATAGAGAAATCTTTTTTTAAGGGAAGCATTCAGCATAATACTCTCATTTTGGGGGGGAATTTTCTTTGAAAGATTGTAAAGAATACCTGTGAGACGAGATAATGGAATAATTTAAGTAAAAAAAAGGAAAGAAGTTGCAGACATTCCTATATATTTTTTTAAATAAATCTTTCAATAAAAATCTTTTAAGCTTTGAATCACCAGCTATTTAATTAGCCAAAGATTTGAGGCAATGATCATTACCTCTTTAAAAATAAATCTAAAATTTAATTTATATAAAGGCATTTTAATAACTGAAAAAAAAAGTACTTTTTTTGCTTGCCTTTAACAAAATTTAGTATAATGTCTACTATATATCAAACTTATGGGCTCTTTGTTGGGGTTTGGTAACGACAGACAAATCAGACAAACATGGACTCTACCATCGAGAAGCTTCCGATTCAGTGCCACCTCCCCACCATCTCAGTATTAACAGATACTGAAACTGTTAATCCTAGTTTGGATGATGCCATCAAGGAGAAGCACAAAGGGAGGCTGGCCATCTGGGTAGTTCATGTTATTTAAGCTGAATGAAAACTATCAGTACATTTGTGTTAATTATATAAGTTGACTCGTCGTAGTCAAATGAAATGTGTAATATGGTGTTAATAGTAGACTTCTTTTTATAGAAGCTTTTTTTAAATATCAGTAGTTTTATCCAAATGAAATAAACCTCAATAATCAAGTTAGTAAACTGAAAAGTATTTAAGTGTAATTTTCACGTTTCTTAGGGATCCCTGGTTATTTTGTTTACGCTCATCTTACCTAATAATTACTTACCGTACAGGCTTACTGCTCTACGACATCAGCGTGCTCACCTTTTGGTCGTTGTTGCTTCTGTAGGGACTTCAGTGAACATTACCACTCCTTGTGTAAAGCAGTACATCACCTAGCAACTGTGGACTGCATTTTCTCCCTGGCCAAGGTCGCTAAGCAAGAAAATTACTGCAGGTAATGTATTTTTTAACACCGTCCCCCTTTACAGTGCTTTAGATCAGATGGCATTATTCCATTAATTTTAGTATTTTTCTTATACACTATTAAACTATGCAAATATTTTGACCCTTCGTAAAGCTGAATGTTAACACATACAGCTTGATTTAAAATTAGTGCATTCCTTTCTTGCTTGCTCTGTCATTTAGTACAGTGAAAGCAGATGTAACTCCAGAGGTGAATGTTAAATGTTTTCAGTGTTTAAGTTTATGTGGGTGACATTAAAAAAATTTTTTTTAATGTTTATTCATTTCTTAGAGACAGAGAGAGGCAAAGGTGGGGAGGGGCAGAGAATTCTGTGGAGAATTCTGTGGAGACACAGAATCCAAAGCAGGCTTCAGGCTCTGAGCTGTCAGCACAGAGCCTGACGCGAGGCTCAGTCCCAGGAACCACGAGATCATGACCTGAGCCGAAGTCGGAAGCTTAAGCGACTGAGCCACCCAGGCGCCTGGTGACATTTTTTTAAAGGCATAATCCTTTCACTTGTTAGCTTTGACTTGGACACTTTGTAATATATTTCACTTTATAATTATAAGTACCATCCAAATCAGGGACTCATTGGATGATCCATTTTGAGTCAGTGCTCTCCATTGCTCTCAAATTGTTTTTCCTTAAGTTTAAAACCTTAAGCTTGAGCCTAAATCCTTGGCTCAATGCCCTGCCCTCCAGGCCCACTAGCATGGGAATCCTGCCCTCCAGACCCACTAAGGCAGCATTGCTGTTCCTGTAGTTTTGCAGGCAAAGATTGGGCCCCCAGAGCTCCAGGTCGTTTCCCTTTGGTGGTCCTGTGCCTGGGTCCCACCCCTGGGGTGTTTCTTTGTGATACTCCCATATCTGCTGGTGCTCTGTGCCCTGGCTCCCTCCTGTGGCTCCCCCAGGCTAGAATTTCAAGCTGGTGGCTGTCTGGGTCTAGAGAGCATTGCCTTGTTGGGGGTTCTCTGGGGTATCTCTTTCATAAAAAAAAAACTAGCCCACTCATGAGGGCTCTGCACTTTTGAACCAATCACCTTCCAAAGGCCTCAGCTCCTAATTCCATCACATTAGGTTTCATACGAATTTTGGGGAGGACACAAACATTCAGTCCGTAGCACAAAGCTTATTTTTTCTATATACCTAAGGAAATTTAAGGGACTATTTACTGCACTGGTTCATGGTGAGACCTAAAAAGAAAACATATACATGATACTGCCTGTCAGTGCTTGTGGCATACAGAGTTCATTATGTTGGAGTAGACAGGTTTTACTGTTCATATATCTTCCATATCTTGGTTTCTCTCTAGTTTGTTCCAAATATCTTTTTTTTTTTAACATTTAAATGTTCTTTAGACCTAGCATAATACCCATAGTGGATGTGAAAAAATTGTTTATTTTTTGCAAAGTATTTACTTATTCATTTATTTATGGGAGGGGAATTGTAGGAATTGACTATGCCAGTTTTAGATTAAAAATGTACTTTGCTATTTCGTTTCATTTTGTTTTGCTGTCCATTTATGTGTGGCGTGATCTGCAGGGTTGTGCACAATAGTTTTGTTTAAAACAGGCTCTTTGTGTTTTCATTATTGCCCACTTTCTTCTCATATCAGAGGGCTTCAAAAATGTTATCCAGTTTATCATCCAGAGAAGTGAGATCTGTAAATTTACTGTAGTTGAATCTAGTTCTGGGAGAATAAGAATCTCCTCTCCATTGACTTGATTTCTTCCTTATGTACTGTGGTCTTAGTAGGACTTTTTTCTTGGTGCATAAGGTTTGTGAAGCTAACTTTTCCTAAGGGATTCTTTTTGTGAATTAAGTAGCGGATCGGCTACAACCTATGCACTTAGCGTATGTTCAGGCAAAGTTCTTCCCACTGAAAACTACTTGGGCCTGGCTTATCTGTTCTTGTACTACTTCAAGTGACCTTTTGCCATTTGCTACCACTGATGCTGCAGCTAGTGAGACCAGAAGAACCACGTCTATGGGTATGTGGTTTATGTTACACCAAATTGAAACTTTTGTATCTGTATGTATGTATATATATCTATTCGTAAACTTAAACATATATATTATACATCATATGTAACTTTTATTTTTTTATTATGTTTGTTTATTTTGAGAGTGTGCACGCACATGGTGGGGAGGGGCTGAGAGAGCAGGAGAGATAGAATCCCAAGCAGGCTCTGCACTTTCAGCACAGAGCCTGATGTAGGGCTCTGACCCTACAAACTGTGAGATCATGACATGAGTTGAAACCAAGAGTCGGACGCTTAACCGACTGAGCCACCCAGACACTCCAGGAATTCTTTACTGAGTTGTAGGTTTGGCAGAATCTCTGAAGAGTGAAAATATATCCCTTATTACATCACTATAAACTCTGGTTAATCTGTAGACTCATCAGAGATTTAACAAACATTTTTAGTATATACTATATACAGGTTGGGTCCTAGATCTTTCATTCAGGGGCTTCTCCTTTTTTGGCATCTTTTTAGTACATATATCAAGAGAACTCTGGATTTGTATGAGTAAAATTTGAATTCTTTTTTAAGGCATATGTTTCAAAGGGTAGACTTTGGATTAGACAGACATGGTTTTGAATCCTTGCTTGTTTATTTAACAGCTGACCTTAAGCAAGTTACTTAACCTCTCTGATCTTCAATTTCTGCATTGTCATAATACCTGCCTCTCAAGAGATGTGCAGATTAAGTGAGATAAATCTACATTAAATTTCTCAGCAGTATCAGACAGATGATAAATACTTAGTAGCACATAATATTTTTCAGTGATACTTATTTTAAAAATCAGAAGGATTAAGTACTTTAAATATTATTTGTCTTTAATAAAAATATGAGGGTTGTTGGTATCTTTCATACCCATGTAATTTATTTTTTAAAAATCATTTTTAGGGGCTCCTGGGTGGCTCAGTTGGTTGGACGGCCGACTTCAGCTCAGGTCATGATCTCACGGTCTGTGAGTTCGAGCCCCACGTCAGACTCTGTGCTGACGGCTCAGAGCCTGGAGCCTGCTTCGGATTCTGTGTCTCCCTCTCTCTCTGCCCTTCCCCTGCTCATATGCTGTTCTCTGTGTCTCTCAAAAATAAATAAATGTTAAAAAAATTAAAAAAAAATCATTTTTAGTTCTAATCTGTCTCTTCGGACATGATAAGCATCATTATCTTAAAGTCTGTGTCTGATAATTCAAATATATGGAGTCATTATTGGGTCTGTTTCTCTTGCCTGTTGTTTTTGTTCATTTTCGTTATATATTTTTGGTGCCTGGTTGTTTTGATTATGTTATAGGCATAATATTTGCAGAATCATTAGAGGAATAAATTGATGTTGTATTTCTTCTGAAAGAGTCACGTTTGCTTCTACTGGACACTCGAGACCCTGAAAATACTCTGACATCACTTAATCTACATAATACGTCGTCTTACCTGGGCACGAGATGACTCAGACTCAAAAGCTGCCATTATTGCTTCCAGTGTATTTCTTATGCCTGGTGTGCAGCCCATTGGTACTCAGTCCAGAGCCAGGCTACCCTCGGGCTCACCCTCAGCTGTTTCCTCAGAAGTCAACACACTCCCTGAGTCTCTGTCCTGCCCCAGGTCTTTGCTTGGTAGTTCCTTGCTTTCTTGTTAGTTATCAGCTGCCGTCAGGTAGCAATTTTCTTTACTTTATCTAACTTTTCTCTTTGTCCTCAGTAGGATTGTTCCAAACGACATATTCTATCAGGAAGATAAGTTCAGGAAATATTTCATATGCTGAAATACTTTCCAAATTGGATGCGATTTATTTCATGTTAAGAGAAATCCACAGGAGCACCTGGGTGGCTCAGTCAGTTAAGTGTCCGACTTTGGTCAGATCATGATCTTGAAGTTCGTGAGTTCCAGCCCCGCGTCAGGCTCTGTGCTCACGGCTTGGATCCTGGAACCTGCTTTGCATTTTGTGTCTCCCTCTCTTTCTGCCCCTTCCCTGCTTGTGGTCTGTGTCTCTCTCACTCTCACTCTCAAAAATAAATAAATTTTTCTCAGAGAAAAATCCATCTGAATATTTTTAAATGAAAAATCATCCCATAAACTTTAAGTAATACAATCAGCTTCTCTCTTTTTTAGCAGAAATAAAATTGAGTGTAAATAGCCACCAAATAGAAAACTTTCATCTAAAATGCATTTTAAGCTAGTTTTTAAGCATCCGAAGTTTATACCTTCTTCTCCGTTAGATTTCCAGTTTGCTTAAAGATTTTAGTGCCTTTTAAATAGTGCTGTTAGATCAAGATTGATTATTGCATTTATAATCAGGATCTTTTCTTTCTAAATACCCTTAGGACATTTTATTCACTATAGCCTAACCTTGAGGCAAAAGTTCTTATTCTAAGTCTTTCTATCCAATTTGTATTCGGGATATTCCCTGAGGCATTTAAAGGAGAAAGATGCAGCTTCAAAAATATAAAATAAATTTGTTCAAGTTTAATGTTTTATCCTTTCCAGGCAGCATCCACATTTCCTCAGTTCTTCTTAAATGCCATGTCATCACCATGTTATTCGTATCCTTCTTGCTCTGACTCTCTAATCTAGTGTGTCGCCTCATCTCTCCAAATTATCATTTGCTTCTCCATCTACCAGGAAGTGTTTTGTCATTATATAATTTTGGTAGTGACAGAGTAAGTCAGTGTAGATTTTAGAGCAGAACAAATCACTCAAAATTTTATTCCAAAGTGAAAACCTTCCTCAGAAATCATATCAGTGTCATGAATAACGATCTGTTGATTTCACTTGGCAGGGCACCCAGGATTTTATTTTAAAACAGGCGCTTTCATTTTTTAGTAGTAAATTTATAATGCACATAGGTAAAAATCCTATCTTTATAATTATACTTTGAAGGTCAAAAAATGTTCTTTTCCTATCATTTTAAATGCATCTTTCCAAAGGATAATTGTAAGTTATTTACTCAGAAGATCCTGTAGTTACTTTTTTTGAGAAATGTGAGGGTACATACTTGGGGTTTTGTTAGCCAGATATTTAAGGAAAAGGAATTAAGTATTTAGAAAAGTACTATTTCTTGGTATTATGAATAAGTTCAGAAATGTGTTTATATGTTAAAGTTCTGAATCAAAGAACTTAATAATCAGTGAGTGCAAGTTAACACAAAATGAGACACTGTTCGCCAAACACATTGTCAGAAATGAGAAAATTTGGTAATACCTCCTTTAGGCGAAGTTGTGAAAAACCAGGCAACTTTCATATCCTGCTGGTGGGAAGATAAACTGATACAGATGTTTCATTTTTTTTAATGTTTGTGTATTTGAAAGAGTACACACGTGTGTGCGAACGAGCTAGTGGGGGAAGGGAAGAGAGAGAAGGAAAAAGAATCCTAAGAAGGTCTGTGCGCTCTATCAGCATAGAACCTGATGTGGGCCTCAGCCTTATGAACCATGATATCACATCCTGAGCTGAAATCAAGAATCGGGCACTTAACTGACTGAGCCACGCAGGCATCTGATACAGATATTTCTATATGTTCAAATAAAAAATATGCATATCCTATGTCTTAGAAAGCATACTTCATGAATTTACTCTAGCTTAGACAAACACTTGTCCATACGCAATGGGTGTGTGTGCGTGTTTGTGTGTATATATATATATATATGGTGTGTATATTTATATATATGTGTATATATATATGTATATATAGTTCACTGTAGTATTGTTTATAACTGAAAATATAGGCACATTCTAAAATGTGTAACAACAGAGAACAGCTAACTCATCTATGCAGCAACTTCAAAAGAATGCTAAAGATATGACAAGAAATAATCCTAATTCTTCAGTATACCATACCATCAGAGTCCATTGTACCTAATTTCAGTTTTTGAGTTTCTTAAAGGTCTTTCAAAGAACAAAGAGAAAATTCATCTTTTTTTAAAAAAGAATAAAACTCATTCTGTCTCACATTTACCCTATCGGTCCATTGGACCCTCTTATAAATCTGAGATGTATTTTAGGGATCTTTAATGATTTTATTTTTTCTGTATCTGGAACTTCTTGCTATTTCACCATCCCAGGAATCACTTAATTATTGTTTATTGATTGTTTCCACTAAAAAGTCTAAGAAAGAAAGAAAAGAAAACTAGAGAGTGATAACGCACAGGTGAGACAGAACTCACTATCGCGCCATCCTTCAGTGTTCTAATTGTGTTGCCCGAAGTGCCGCGTCATCCTTCAGGAAGTTACAGGAGACTGGAGACACCACTTCTGACTTTGACTGAACATAGTTGAGAACTCAGAGTTTTTTATTTTTCACCCATAATAGCAAAGAGAAAAAAAGTGACAAGACATTTCACAGTTACTAGCTTAATCAAAAGATGAGTGTGAAGAGAAAGATAGTGCTCTGGATTCTAATGATGATAATGAAATTTCTTGTATGAACACCATCTCAGATTATGAGTGTTCAGATGACAGTATCCTGGATGAATTTTCCCAAACTCCAGAATCATCGCACCAATATGTTTTTCTAAGGGCAAAGTGAAATGTGTTCTTCTCCAGTTCGTTATTCCATAGGCAGCACACACCATGCAATATTTGGTGACAAGAACCTGAACCGTTCTGTTGGGCTAAAAAGACATGTAGTAGTTTCTTTTGTCTTTTATGATGTTTGTGCTCTAACATTACTTGGTGCTGTTTGTAGGTGGACAGGTGCTGAAGGCAGCAGATTGAAAGAAAAGAGATGATGTGAAATAAAAATATCAATTTGGTTGGTTATTCTGATTTGATATTTATAAATATAACACTGAAAATGTGTTATAGTTTTGGAGCAAAGAAGATGACTGGCCTCTCCTCAACAAAATATAAGCTTTAAAAGATTTCAAAAAATTCAAGTACTACTTTTTTGTCCATGCAGGTTGGAGAAGAACCAAAAATGATGATAAGCCAGAACATTTTAGAAACATATGGAAATCAAGAATTAGCATTTATGCATAACTGTTGTCCTAGGTGCATGGTATATATGCCTTTATGACCAGGGAAGTGTGGAATAAAAATTTGAGATTTGCTCTGTTTAAGTTCTTACTAAAATTTGTGATGAGGTTCTGTTTTGTTTTGTTTTGTTTTTACTACCCCTGTACTGCCTCTTCTGCAAATTATTTGTAAAATGACTCAAAAGTATTAAAAAAATAGAAGAGTCATTGGTAAATGGTAAAACCTATTTTTTTTAGTGTATATTGAGTATTAAGGAAGAGTATGTAGTTGTAGAAAGATACATTGCAGTTTGATCCTGATTTGTTCTGCTTTTTGTAAAGAGATCTCAAACCAGTGCAATGAGTACATAGAAACCTAAATGCTGGGAAGGGTAGACACCGCACTGATCTCAGTGGTAATCTCTGGGAAGGGCAATGAGGGTAAGAGTAAGGCAGTGCTCACGGGGGCTTTGTAAATAGATGAAGCTATAGATAAAAATATAGAAATGTGAAAGTTTAAAAACACAGGCCCAGCAAGACAAAAAAATAAGTTTTATATAAAAAAAAAGTGAAAGATACCAAAGACCCTAGAAAGCTGTTTCAGTTAAACAGAATATAAAAAATTTAGGTCTCCCAAGTCCAACACATCATGTAATTTCTATTAATGTTATAATTAAATACAATTTTCAGTGGTAACCTTTGTTATGCTTTTTACTGAAAATGATTTAAATAGCACTAATCTGAACTGTAGCTTTTAGTAATAAAAAATTGGTCTTAGAGAACAGTAGAAAAATGAAAAATAAAAAAGATCTTATAAGGTAGACTTCAGCAGTAGAGCTACCCTAGGACTCTGCTAAACTTTGTGTTTCAAACGCTATTACAATAATTGTCCTCCCAAGTCTTATAGTTAAAATTTAACTTTAATACTCAAAGCCTTCGTCTGGATGTGTGTTCTTAAAGTCTATTTTGTAAGCTAGAACTTTGAGATTTTTTTTAAAAGCCAGTTTTCACGCCTAGTGAGTTGAAACATGCTTCTTTTCGCAGGCCGACTCTACAAGAAGAAAGGAAGATCCTGATTAAAAATGGCCGGCACCCCGTGATTGACGTGTTGCTGGGAGAACAGGATCAGTATGTTCCCAACAGTACGAATTTATCAGTAAGTACCAAGTGATGCCAGTAAATAAGTAAAAGATGATAACACGGATCCAAACTTTAAATACAAAATAAATACTTTTCTAATTTATCCAGGTTTTAAATGGTTTCCAGCATTAAGTATAGTAATATGGGCTCTAGTTTTATATTTATCACCAAATATGGAATTGGTATCATTTTCAGTGAAAGATTATCCTTAAGTGGAAAGATTTAGCAGCTAAAGAGTTAATCTTAAGTAGTTATCCTAGTAACTCCTAAAAACGTTTTTTATTTATGAATGCCTAAATCCACTAATAGAGAGGAATCATACCTTGGTTTTGCAAATTCGTATTAATGTTTATCATCGTATGTTTTGAGCTGTGTTTCACCATTTTAAAATGTTCTGTGAGGGTCGCCTGGGTGGCTCAGTCGGATAAGCGTCCCACTTTGGCTCAGGTCATGATCTCGCGGTTTGTGAGTTCAAGCCCCGCGTCGGGCTCTGTGCTAACAGCTCAGAGCCTGGAGCCTGCTTCTCATTCTGTGTCTCTCCTTCTCTCTGCCCTTCCCATGCTCATGCTCTGTCTCTGTCTCTCAATAATAAATAAAAAACATTTAAAAAATTTTAAAGAAATGTTCTGTGAAAGAATTAGAGATGTTTCAGCTCATTTTGGTGATGAGAACTTCTGTCATATGGGCTAGAGTTCTCTCACGGAACATTAATGATCCCAAAGATTTATTCATTTAGCACATACTTACTGCATTCTTGTTTAGCTTCTGGTAGTGAAGCAAGTATTAGGACAGAGAATGGTAAGCAAGACAGAGATATACACTGCACTACGGGAGCTTGTGATCAAGCCAGAAGGTTGTCTTGCTACTATAATAGATGATGTAGGAAACCAGGTTGTCCCAGGAGCATGTAGCAGGTCAGCCTAACTTATTGTAGAGGGAACATTGCGGATGGTTTCCCAGGGATGAGGTACTAAATGAAGAGGTAGTCAGGCGGATGCCAGGGAAGTAGAGAGGAGTGTACTAGGTCGAGGAACCAACATGACAGAGGCCAGGAGTGAGGCAGAGCAGGGCGATTTCAGGGAAGTGAAAGATGTTGAGTTAATGTGGAGCATGGAGTGTGAAGAACGAAGGGTTCAGAAATAAGGACAAGGCCAGTTTGCTTGCATGCCATGTTAAGAAAGTTGGAATTTTTTCCTAAAGGATTGAGAAACTAGCAAGAGAGTGATTGAAACTGGGGGAAAAAGCAAACTCTGGGAGGGAGGGAGGGAGGGAGGGAGGGTGTGTGTGTGTGTGTGTGTGTGTGTGTGTGTGTGTGTTACATAGTTACACTGTCAAAGATAAAACCATACACTAACGTCGTTAGGGTAGATTTTATTCAGTAACGTGATTGCAATAGGGAAAAGAGGCTAGTGTAGACTGAACTCCAGTTTGTACAGAAACCACTGCGTGTTTTAAAGGGAGAATGAGGGACTAGGAAAAAGGAATGGGGTGAGTGGTGGAGGGGGTGTCCTGCAGATTCAAGGGAGTAGAAATTAAAAAAAGCAGGGAAGGGATTGGTTAATGTGAAACCTCTCTGGATTTGCTAACTGGCACCTGGAGCTTATACCCTCATGCAGGGAGTGGAAAGAAAGGAAGAGTTGTCTTCTTGAATGTTTGCCTTTCAAAGAGGTGACTCACCTTGAGAAGACATTTCTAGGTGGTAGAAGATTTACATCTCAAAGGGGCAGAGAATGGATTTCTAACTGTAAGCTTTCTGAAGTAATTGCTCTCACAGGAGGTTCAGGGGCCTCTCTGCCTGTCATCAGCTTTTGACTGGAAGAAGCAGTAAATCCTCCTGGTAGTCTGGTACTTTTTCAGGTAGGAACTTGAAGGGTTTTGAGGTCCTCCTAAGAACATGGCCTTGAGCTGCGAGAAATTTTGCTAGTGTTTATTCTGGTATCTTAGTGAGGTGAATAAACAAAATCATTTGTGCTGAAAGTGTGTGATTTTTAGAAGCAAAGATTGAAGCCTAGTGGAGAAGAGGGCCTAGGAGGAGGCCTGACTATAGTTTGGTCAAAGTGAGTCTTGGTCAGCATAGAGTGAAATAATCTGGTGATGAGATCGGAGAATTACTATGCAGGGAAGAGTTCAGTGAGAGAGGTTGTATCAGGGAGCGAAATGCCTGACTTTAAGATTTCAGAGAACAGTGCTCTTCTGGAGATGGCAAGCCCTAGGTTGGGCCGTGAAAGGTGGGTAGCAGAGGTAGAGGTCTTTGGAGATGAGATCAAGGAACAGAGTTTGGGAAAAGTCACCCACATGAATGTTGAAATCATCTAAGAGAACAGCAGCATTTGTAGGGGAAGCCAAAGGTGTTCCAGGTGCCAGGGATTCCAAGGGCTGGAGACTGGTGATAGGGAAGTTTGCAGATGCCTGCCAGTGAGGACAGGCCGAGGTGGTGAGGTTCTAAAGAAACACATAAGAACACTCTGAACTCTGAGATGCATGTGGTAGGATGTGGCAGAAAGCGCAGCCTCCCAATGAAGTGAACATCAGCCAGATTTCAGTTTAAGCCTGTTTGAAGGAAGTATTAAGCAAGAAGGTTAGAACCACAGAAGGACTTGGGAATTTTTCAGAGTTCAGGGGAAAACTGGAATGTAGCAGAGCCGTTAGAATTAGGTCAGAGAAAGGAAGCCCAGAACAGCAAAGGAGTTGGGAATATAACAGAGTGTTGGGCTGTGAGCAAGGGTGACAGAGATGTGCACGTGGTGAATCTGGCTGGCCCGAAGCGTGGTAAGTGAAAGGTAAGTCGAATTACATTCGACTTAATATTACATTTTGATATAACACACAGACTTATTGGTAGTGTACAATCTGATCTGCGAAATCTGTAAACTTGTTCATTCTCATTAAGGAATTTGTAAATTACTTCATTTATCAAGCAAAGTTAATACATACTGATGCTTTATTGACTTTTAAAAGAAGACTGAACTTAAGAATTTCTTTTCAGTTCCCATAATTCCAATGGGGGTGTAGCTTTTCTTGAGAAAGTAGTATGATTGTAACATTTAATACCTTGGTTTATATTTTACTGATGAATCACTTAAACATTATTTCCTGTTACTGTCCCCAACCCCCAGCATGCCAACCATCTCCAACTCAATCCCAAGTATGTTATCTTCGACATGGACTTTTTTTGTTTTTTTTTCTTTTTTCATTGTTTTTTCTCTTTCACATTCTTTTAAAAAATGTAGTATACTGTTTAATAAAGCAAGATATGAGAAACTAATGTAGCCTTTTGCCTAAGTACAAGAATGTTTTAAGGAAACATTAAGCTTTTATATTTAAATTTTTACAAAATAAATGGAGTGATTTTTTTTTTTCCAGTAGGCCACTTTAGAATATTCCAGAATATTCATTTCTTTTACATATGCTTTTTCTAACTTGAGTAGGAGTTGATATAGAACTGTTGCTATGGTGAAGTGCATTCTATTTTGCAGGGTATAAATTTATATATAGGGATAGTGTTGAAAAAGAACTTACTATGTAAAACTCAATTTAAAATAATTTATAGGTGTTAATTATAAAATACAGCCTGAAAATAATTTCCTGAAAGGCAAACGACATTGTTACTTTTGATAATCATCTAATTTTAAGAAATGGTCTTTTGTACATGTGATTATAAGTATACTTTCCTGGAGTCTGTCTTATGTGAACTTATTATAGTCCTTCTGAACAAGCCAACTTTCTGCCTACTTCTCCTCTCCCAGTTTTAAGAATACTCTTTTTTTTCACATTTCATAATCTTGCATCTATTTATGAATTTTTATTAGCATTATTTTGTGAATATTTTGTTCTTAGCAATTTTGACATACTGTGTGTCAGTATTGTGCATTATGTCAGGCTTACAAAGAAGAAAGAGACAGCATACCTCCCTAATGTGGTGGGAGACATACCCAATTACATGAACATGAATAGAATACTTAATATAAGCCCATGAGGGGACTCACAGACCACCTGGTAGAAAAATTGGCACCAAAGTTGAACAGGCATTTCAAAGTAGACGATATCCAAATGGTCACTCAACAGACTACATTTTCTTGACTTGCTGTATATTAGCTTTTATAGAATGCAGAAGTATGTCAAAGAATTAAATAAAGAGGCACTGTAACTTTGAGGTGCTTGGGGAACATTGGGTGAAGATCTTAATGTGAAGGTGAACACGAAGACCAGGAGAGAGGTCTGAGCTGGAGTTACGGATTTGAGGATGATCACGGTGGATGTACAGGAGTGTAGATTCTGGATCTGTCCAGGAAATTGTATAAAACTGTGAAGAAGGCTGATGAAAAAAGCCCTCTCAGGCACTAACACTGAAGGAGTAGTTTCACTAAAAGCAGGTTTAAGTGAGAACTTTCTAAGAATCTTTTAAACATATTTCCCTACCTTACTTTCAGAATTTAGAGTTCTAGTTTAGTCATACTTGCTCCAGTGGTTACCAGATGCTCCTGTACATTCCTTCCTATCGTGTGAGACCTAGCTCTGCCACATCTTCTAGGAAACCTCAGTTTGAATTCTCCAAGCAGAATTGAAAGGAATACTCTTTTAAATCCTCATTTTGTTTCCCTCCCCGATTCGCTTCATGATCTGCGTGTGTGTAGACTTAGCAGCGCTGGATCTCCCCACATCCACCTTGCCCATCTCCAATTCATTTCTCCATTCTGCGGCCGCTGGGCCCTTCCTAACCTGTCCTGTAACTCTCTCATTTAAAATCATGCTTAAAATTCCAGCCATGTAGTTCCCAAGTTACCGTGCCTCTGGGACTTGGCAGATGGCATTCCCTCTGCCTAGAATGTCATCTTTCCCCACACCATCCACTCCTGCCTCACACACACCCACAACCCACCCCATCCCGCCCTCCAGCTCCTGCTGTTCTTGAAGTCTTGTCTTGGATGTCACTTTCTGTACTTTGCTTTTCCTAACCACTGCTGGGTTGGGTATCTCATCGCTTACCCGTTATGCTCTTTTTTCTCCCCATTTTAGTTCTTACCCAGTAGATTATAACTGCGTTTGTATGTGGTTCCCAGTGCACTGTAAGCTTCATGAGAACAGAATAGGCTTCTCTGGTTTAGTTGTGATCTCACTGTCAGACACAGTTCTCTGCCATTTAGCGGGCACTTAATCATATTTGTTAAATAAACATGGATTAGCTACAAGCCTTGAGCAGTCTCCAAATCTCACTCCAAATTTTTGCCCTTTTTTTCCACAAAATGTAATTTTTTAGAATGTAAATTAGTATGGGAATATCGCAATTTGCTGAATAATTATACCATAAATCTAGAAAGGATATTAGGGATCATTTCGTGTAACCACCTCTTCTTCCTTAGGAGGAAACCAAAGCCCAGAGAGGGGAAGTTGACTTGCCAGAGGTTACAACCCAAGCTGAGTAGTCTTGAACTATTTCCTAGAACACAAAGTATTGTCAGACAGGCCAGTGCTTTTTAATCTTCTTCACTTTTTCACTGTCTTGAAAATGATAAGGGTAAGATTATAAGTTGGAATGAAAGGAGAAGGGATAGGTTGCTCAGAGCCAAAGGAGATTGGCCCAGGGCTCTGGCTACCCTAGCCCTAACTGCCACGTTGAGGATTAGGAGGTCAGCTTTTTAGCATACCTGTGACCCATGAGGCAGACCAAGACATAGTGTGCCAAGATATTCTGCTTGGGAAATGCCACTGCAATCCCATGCAGTCTCAGGACTGTTTACTGATTAAACCAAATGACTTTCTAATGGGTGGATTTTCGACAGCAACTAAAGTTGCAGTTTTAGTTGGTTGTTTTTTTGTTTTTAATGCAAGTAATATAAATTCTCCTTATTGGGAGAGAGAAAGGGAAAATTGTAGTTGAGAGTTTCTCAGTTTCTGGAAGGGAAGAAAATGAGTTGAATGTGCAAAGCAGGAAGATTTCCAGGAAGTACTTGAACTCTGTTGATCTCTGTACCCCAAGGGAAGTCCACAGCCCAGCTGTTTTCAGTGGACACTAGATTCCCGGTGACAATCCCTTCTCTTGAAATCAAGAAGCGGCTTTAAGCACCTCCGCCCCTAACACTGTATAGCACATAGTAGGTGCTCACATATTTGTTCCATGAATGATGCTTGAAACCAGTAAAGATGAGGGAGTACTGGAGGAGACCAAGGAGCACCAACCTCCCATTTCCTCCCTTGTCTCAGGATAAATACTTCAAGGTACCCCAGAAATGTTTGCTTTGACTGTGTAAAAGTAAGACTGAGTATGCTAATTTCATAAGCTATTTATTGACTCTTTGTACCTAATTACCAAGCAGAGCAGCAATAATGCATACCATAAAAATGTCTGAGCATTAAGCTTAATTTAATTCTGTGCCTGAATTATTCTCATAGATTTTGTTATAAACGTGATGTTCGTATAGTATAATCATGGGATCATATTGTTAAAAAAAGAAAATAGAGGAAACATTAATAGCACTTGAACATTTTTTTTTTGGCTGCTTCTCACCCCTGGTCCCCATTTCTTCCTGCTTCTGAACCACTGAGATAAAGAAAGATATTTTGTATGATAACTGATTACTTTTTAACGTATTCTGACCCGGGCTGCTGTCTCTGCCCAGAATGTTCTTTCTTTCTTCCTGTCTGTAACCCATCTCCATTGATTGAACAAGTAAGTACTCATTCCTTATGGCCCAAAAGATACTACTGCCTCCTCAGAGCCTTCATCATTACTCTGGCCAGAAATAATCTCTTTTATCCTGGCATTTTCTTTGTTTTGTTTTTAAAACTCTTATCACGTACCACTTGTTGGTACACAGAGGTAGTGGGAGAGTGCCTAACAGTGATTGGAGGTGTAAGCTTCAATCCCAGTCCTGTTATTTTACTATTAGCCTGGATAAAGCACTGTATTCTTCATCTGTAAGATGAGGGGATTAGGTTGAGGAACACCTCGCTCTCGGTGGAATGTAAATTGGACAGTGTGCAGGCATCAGAAGGATTTAGACCCTTTCCTCAGCATCTCAGCGTAAAGCCTGTACTCGTCTCTAGCCTCATTATCCCCCTTTCTGTTTGTAGTTCATGTCGGGTTATAAGTGCGAGGATTTGGCCAAGAGCTTGTCTGGAGGAGGCTTTCATAGGGAGTCTCTTACTGTAACCTGTTATTGATTGACATTTTCAAGGAATAAAACACTTTGAAACTGCCAAACTTTTTCAGCAGTCTGCAACTATTATAAAAATAGTTCTACCATGAAGCTTTCTTGAAGATAGATGTCAATATCTGTACCTGTCAAGGAAAGAAGCCTTTTTTGTAAAAAAGCAGCTAATGCCCAAGTCTTGGAAATTAACATGTGACAATTTTGGTGTTTTATTTGTTTGTTTTTGCTTTGCATTTCCTGACTCTAGGACTATTCTGATCATCATTTTAGTGTACCCAGTGACGGACCTATGGATACTGGCTGTGCACCAGAGCAGCCCTTCTCCTATTTAGCAGTGACTGTGACTCTCTGTCATTGAACAGTGAGACATCTGTCCACGGATGATCTTCACTTAACATCCCAGTTCTGCTGTTGAGAAGCTGCGTGTTACTGGCCTGTGTTTCCTTGCTATAATGTGGAAATACAGTAGTACTAGCGTTACCCTGTGGGGCTGTCGTGCGAGCTAAATGAGATGATGCACATCAAATCATCAGCACAGCTACCTGTGGCACTTGTTAGCTGCAGTTTTCTTATGGTACCTTAAAACCTTTTATGTTTTCATCTCCACTTCGCCTTTCTTTCCACAGAAGACAGAATTCAAGGTGGAAGTTGATTAGTTATCTCAAAACGTATTGATTAGATTCATGTTTGATTCTTGATATCCAGTGCTGAGGTCTTACTGACTGATGCTATCCAGACAGACATCACCAATACCAAAGTAAAAACTTGAGAGATTGAACTCTAGCCTCCCCAAAGGTTCATCAAGGGAGTAGGTGCCATCCAGAAACATAGTCCCCTTGGTGCAGTACTTCCATGTTTGTTTACTCTCATTCATTCATTCACCCGTCCATGTGTGGTTTCCTGAGAACATTCTCTGTGTGCGGCATCATGCTCAGTACCTGGCATAAGTCTGGGCACCATCTTGGCTGTCCAGGTTGATGCGTTCCTGGTAGCTTCAGTAGGCTCCGGAATGGGTAAAAAGGTGGGTTTTTTTTGCCAATTTTCAGCCTCTGGCTTTTCTGTTGCATTGCTTTCTCATCCTGACTGGTTTTCCAAATAGATTTAAGGTGTTTTTATACCTAGGACCTTTTGATGTCTGGACATCAAAGGACATATGATCCTTGATCCTTGCTGAAAGGTAGACGCATAAAATACATGTGTGAGATTTCTTTTTTTTTTTTAATATTTATTCATTTTGGGGAGAATTCAAGTGGAGGAAGGGCAAAGAGAGAGGGTCAGAGGATCTGAAGTGGGTTCCGCAGTGACGGACTTACAACAGCGAGCCTGATGTGGGACTCAAACTCAGTAACCAAGAGATCATAACCCCCTGAGCCGAAGTCAGACACTCAACCAATTGAGCCACCCAGGTGCCATCTTGTGTGAGATTTCTTGGTCATTTCCTCACTCTCCAGGTCATCTTGGGAATTGTAGAGGACAGGGAGTCACATATTCCCAACTAGTTTCTAGAGAGAATGCAGATGATGTTTTGATATGTCCGGGTGGTGAAATCCCTGTTGTGGTGCCTTTCACACAATAAATTCATGTATTTAACCAGTACTTATTAAGTGCCTTCTTTGTACCAGGCCTGGTTCTATTCAGTGAGGATGAATAAGATAACATAGTTCCTCTCATGGGAAGTAACTTTCTAGCACTGACGTTGGTAATAAGTAAACAAGAGAATTAAGGATATTTCAGAGAAGGATATAAGATATAAAGAAAACAAAATGGGTTGTCATGACACAGTATGACAGGGCAGAGGGGCTTAAGTAGATTGAGTGGTCAGAAAAGGTCTCTCCTGGGGGTTGGTGTTTGAGTTTGGACTTGAATGACAAAAAAGATCTAATCTCAGGGAAGAGCACCCCGGATGGAAGGAACAGCTCTGGAAAGGCCTGGGCAAGAATGAGCTTGGCATCTTCCAGCAGGTGGAAGAAGAGTCTGGGTAGTGCCGAGTGAGCATGTGGAGGGTGGGAGGGGATAGGGCTAGAGAAGCAGGCATGGCCGTTAGGTCATGGTGGGAGCTGGGCTTTATTATTAGTGCACTGAGGAGCTATGTGAGCTATGTGAACTTTTTGCAGGATACCAATTCTGTTTTCACTTTGAAGACAGTCACTCTGAATGCTATGTGGAGAATGGACTGTGGGCAGAGAAGCAAGCAGACCAGTCAGGACCTACTGCAGTGGTCCACCAGGATGGTGGCTGTAGAGAGGGAGACAGGAGGTATTTATGCATCTCAAAATACCTCCTGATTCTTCACAGTCTTTTTTTCCCATTAATATTTACTAGAGTGTGCCCAGTTTATAATTTAGCTCCCATTGGGGGTATAAATATTAGTGCTTATTAGGAAGGCAGCTACTTTGTCACCCAAGAATAGTTAAATGAGTTGAAAGCATTTCATTCCTTAAAGCCTCCAAGTTAGTTCTCAACTGAAATCTTCAAATCCTGGATAGGCCTGGAAAGTTCACTTCCACAGAAGTGACTGCAAGTCTGACTGTGGTCACTGCGTACCATTTTCTCCAAGCACTTCAGACACGAGAATTCCAGTTTCCCCTCTTCGATTCAACGCAAAGCCGCGTCTCCATGTCATATACCTGAATTGGACATATTCTTTTTCAGAGAATCACAGAACTTGAAAATGAGAGATCATTTACTTCAACTCCCTCATTTTAGACACGAGGGAACTGAGAGCTACAGAGTTGTACTGACCTGTCAGTACCCTGTCAAATTTTTAATTCTCATTGGATGAGAAAGCTGAATCCAGCAATAAATGTAAATGCTCTTATTTTTCAAGGCTTTGGCAGGAATAAGGTGTCTACAGATAAAAGGTACATAGGCGTGCCCGGGTGGCTCAGTCAGTTAAGCATCCGACTTTGGTTCTGGTCATGATGTCACAGTTCGTGAGTTTGAGCCCTCATTGGTCTCTGCACTGACTGTGTGGAGCCTGCTTGGGATTCTGTCTCCCTGTGCCCCTCCCACAGTAGCGCGTGCGCTCTCTCTCTCTCTCTGTCTCTCTCACACAAAATAAATAAATAAAAACTTTAAAAATTTAATGTAAAAGTCTGTTTAAAAAGATAAAAGGCATATATATTTTTATTTTTCCTTATAGCTTTCCTAAATTATTAAAAGAATTTTTTTTTGCCTGTGCCCTTCCATCAGCCCCCTTCATTACTCATTGAGTTTGGTAATTCCACTTCAGGCAGCTCCGCCTACAAGGCCTTCACAGTTTGGGACCTCATCATGGTACATGTAACCCGTCTGTGGGTCATTTCCCTTGTGTTACACTCTTTTTACCTTCTATTGTATGTTTTTCTTCTACTTCTCCATTGTCACGTAAATATGCTAGAGGCCCAAATAACAAAATGTCATTTGGAAGTTATGTAAATTTTCCCTGAATATGAAAATGGATTTATAAAGAGTTATTTGATGGTTCACAATGATTATTCATGAAATAAATAATTAAATCTTAAGATAATTCATTTAAGTAATTTTTAACTAATATTTCAAACAGATGAAAAAGTGTAGAAAACAGTATAATAAACACTCATTTACCTTTCACTCAGATATCATAGAGAATGATCTTTTGTAAGATGAACCTGAGATTAAATTAAAGTAAATAAAATGTTACAGATATACTAAGGTTATACATAATTGCTATCCCTTTTCCTCCCCTTCCTCCTCCTTCTCTTACTGGTAACCATTATCCTGATGTTATTTATTATCCTTATGCACGGTCTTTATTCTTTAATATATTTGTATTTTACCTGTGTATAATTTTGTGCATTTTGAAAGTGTACATAAATATGGCACATTGGACCTATCCTATTGTATACTATTTTGTAAACGATTGTTTTAATAATTGTACAGAATAGATCTATTCGTTTCCCTAATTATAGATGTTTCCATTTTTTGTCTATTATGAATACAAACAGTACTAGAGTGAACAGTCTTATAAATATCTTTCTGAGTACTTACGTACTTTTCTAGGGTAGATGACCAAAAGAGGAATTGCTGGGTCATGTAGACCAGTATACGCAATCTTTAGCTTTACTAAGCATTTCCAAATCGCCCTCCATGTCCTTGCCAACATGCTGCATAAATAGACTTTAAGCCTTTTGATGATCCAACGCATGTGAAAGCTGTCTTTTAAAAAATATTCCTTCAAAAACATTCACTGTTAGTATTTCTTTATTCCTTCATTTGAATATTATAAATAGCTTGTAGATCCCTTGAAAAATCCTGCTGCTTTCACTTTCCTTTTCCCGATTAAGAACGTTTTTGGCTTTGTTTCTTTTTCTTTAAATATCCCGTTTGTGTCCTTTCCCTATTTTTCCATTGTTTTGGTGTTATTATTATGTAGGAGTACTACTCCTTTATGCCTGTTCATTTTGTGTTTAGTGGCCTAATAGAATTTTTTTTAAAGTAATCCAACATATTAGTATTTCCTTTTATGATTTATATTTTTTTGTGTTGCTTTTCCTGTTTCTTTCAATACATCATTCTCTACCTTGATACGATTAAGCTATTCTTCTGTGTTTTCTTCTAAAAGTTTAAGGTTTGCTTTTCACAGTTAATTCCCTTATCTAGATTTGATTTGGAGCTTCTGTTTGAGACTCAGGCCTACCTCTATTTTTTTTTAACAGGGGTACCCAGTTGTCCCACCATTGTTTGTTTCTTTTGTCATTTTAAGTTTTCTTCACAGTTTCTCTTGGGGTTATCTTTGATTTGAAGTTATTTTAGTTATTTTGAGAGAGAGAAAGCATTTGGGATTGGGGAGGGAGAGAGAGAGAGAGAGAGAGAGAGAGAGAGGAAAGAGAGAGAATGAGAATCTCAAGCAGGCTCCACCGTGTCCGCACAGAGCCTGAAGCAGGCGCCTATCTCATGAACCATGAGAGCATGAAAACCAAGAGTCAGGCACTTAAACTCCTGAGCCACCCAACACTCCTGATTTGTAGGAGTTCTTTACGTATGCTGGCTTTGAGTCTTTGGGCAATATAGAATACATACATTCTTTTTTGTTGTAGCTTTTCATTTCCTTAATGGCATCTTTTGGTTAATAGCATTAGGTTTTAATGTACTTCAGTTTTTAAGTCTTCCTTTATAGTTATAAACGAATATAATTCTGATTTTGATCCATTAAATCTTTCTCTACCCCACGGTCATATATTATTGTCCAGTAATTTTATTGGTTGTTTTGGTCTGTCAAAGCTATAATGTACCTGGAATTGATTTTCGTTTATGTACGATGTAAGTTAGGAATTAGGATTTCTTCTTTTTCTATATGGACCTCGTTTTGACCAAACCCCAGTTACTGAAAAGACCATCCTTTGTGTGCAGAAAAGCATTAAGAGAAGAGAGGAGACACTTTTGTCACAAATCAAGTAACTGTGTACACATCAGTCTGTTTCTGGACTCTGATATAAATACTCTATGTTTTTGTGCCAGAATCACACTATGCGTTGTAGCATTGCAATATTGAGCCTTTCAGTGCATGCACATGGTATATACTTTCATCTAACTAGGTCTTCTTAAATTTCTTTGAAAAATGATTTGTAGTTTGCTGTGTAGAGGTCTTGCTCATTTTGTTAGATTTATTCATAAGTATTTGATTTCTTTTGATATTGTGGTAAATTGTATCATTAAATTTCTTCTTTTCAATTACTGCTAAAATCTAGAATAAAGTTGACTTTTGAATGCTGACTTTATATTCAAAGATCTTGTTTAATTCATTTATTGACTATAAAAATTCTTATAGATTTCTTTAAGTTTTCTGGGAACATAATCATAACATATAGGAATAATGACAGATTTATTATTTTCTTTCTAATAATTACACTTTTTATTTCCTTTTCCTACACCTGCCCTTTTTTTAATGACTAGATACTGAATTTTATCAAATGCTTTAGAGATCATCATCTGATTTGTCTCCTCTCTTCTCTTAATGTGGTGAATTACATTGATCGGCCTTGGATTACGGAACCAACCTTATACTCAAAAACTCTAAATGGTTTATACAGTATAGCTTTGGATTGGTTTAATGTATATTCATCCATATATACTTAGAGTTGAAATTGGCCTGTAATTTTTCTTTCTGAGAATGTTCTTGACAGGTTTCTGGTATCAAGATTGTGTTGAGGGGTGCCTGGGTGGCTTAGTTGGTTAAGCATTCGACTCTGATCTTGGCTTAGGTCATGTGGAGCCTGCTTGAGTGTCTCTGTTCCTCACTCTTTCTCTCTTTCTCTCTTTCTCTCTTTCTCTGACCTTTCTTCTCTTTCTCCCTCAAAATAAATAGACTTTTTTAAAAAAAGATTCTGTTGAATTTTTTATATGTTTTGTTAAGAGTTACTCTTGTTCTATTTTGTAGAAGAGTTTTTGTGTAAGATTAGTGCTATTTCTTATATGTTTGCAAGAATTAGTGGGAAAATTATCTGGGTTTAGAGTTTTTCTCATGGAAGGGCTTTTAATTGCAGATGTAATTTCTTTAATAGATACAGGCTTATTCAGATTATCTTTTTCCTGTGTCATTTTGGCCAATTTTAAAAAAGAAATCTGGGGGCGCCTGGGTGGCTCAGTCGGTTAAGCATCCAACTTTGGCTCAGGTCATGATCTTGTGGTTCATGAGTTCGAGCCCCACATCAGGCTCTGTGCTGACAGCTCAGAGCCTGGAGCCTGTTTCAGATTCTTTGTCTCCCTCTCTCTGTTCCTCCCCTGCTCATGCTCTGTCTCCCTCTCTCAAAGATAAACATTAAAAAAATGTTTTTTTAATCTGTTCATTTTATTTAAATTTTTGAAATATTTGCTTATGCCCGATGTTTGGTTATTTACAACAGGTTTATTATTTTTAAATCTCTATAGAGAATTAATTTTATTTTAATCATTATTTTCATCATTCTACTCATGCACAGTTTCTTCCCTTGCTCTTACTGTGCTAGGCTCTTTCCGTTCCAAGAAACACAGCGTCACTCAAGTTCCTTCAGATAATGGAGGTTTACAACAGTCATTATAAAACCACATGTAATCATGGGAGAAAGGAATCACAGGCAGAATAAGATCTCTAGTACAGTTTGGCTTTAGTGAGACTGGAAACGTCTGGTTAATTAGGGTATAAGACAGCTGTAGAGTTGGAACAGATTTTCTTTTTATCCCCTGAATAGTAAGACTTTATAATATTTTACTTTGAGACTCTCATTGTTCGCATGAAGTTTCTCAATTCTCAGCCTCACTGGGCTTCTCTGCTTTCTCTTCCCTTTCATTGCTAACTACCCTCTTTACCCCTTGTTCTATATAATTTTTCTTCGTACTTTTTGTTTCCTCATAAGTTCTTACTCATGGTCCCCAGTGCTTTGTGGCCTTGTTCTGTGTTTCTTTTCAACCTCTACTCCAGATACCAACTGATTGAATCTCTCCATGGTTCTCAGTTTAAACTCCCAAGAGATCGTGTGGTTAGTTTCAGAAGACCTTTTATGTGAGGCCATGTCTTGGGCTCTCGGTCAAATACAGAGTGGCTACCCTTGACCAGGCAGGTATTGCCCAGAGTGGTGGGGTCACATAGCACAGCACACGGATGCCTCGGGCTCACTCCTCTACAGAGGACTACAGTTGGACAGTTTCCCTTAGAACGAGTCTGTATATGGCAAGTACTGTAATTGGTTAATAGAGGCAAGTTCTAGAAATTAAATTAGTACAGTTGTTTGAGCTTTTCTGCCCCCTTTACATTCTCTGGTGAAATGCCAGTGAGAAATGCTGACAAAGCTGATATGTAGAATTTGGTATGGTAAACCTCTTTAGCAGTCATCCGTCTAGAACTGAAAAAATTCCTGTGCTACCAACCCACATTAGGGCCTTGGGCAGTTAGCGGTATAATACCTGTAGTTTTAAGATGGACATATTGATCTATTTTAAATGTAAGCAATATAAAAAACACTCAAAGAGGCAGATTCATGAATATTTAATGAGAAAGCCATAGTAGTTACCTCATTTAGGTTGCTTCTTGTTTTTTCCTTATTTATATGCAGAAACAATCATGTCACTGCTAAGAATTCACTGTTCTGCAATAGCATGGTTCAGGTTAAAGATAAAGAGGCCCTCTTTTCCTTTGCGATAATTGGTAACGTATTTAAATATCGTAAAGCCATCTTTTGCCTAAGGCATTCTCATTTATGAAATAAATTATAGCTATTACATAAAAGCCCTTTGGGTACAATAAGTGAAATTGTTTTTGAACTTTCTAGGGGGACTCAGAGAGAGTAATGATAATTACTGGACCAAACATGGGTGGAAAGAGCTCCTACATAAAACAAGTTGCACTGATTACTATCATGGCTCAGATCGGCTCCTATGTGCCTGCAGAGGAAGCAACAATTGGAATCGTGGATGGCATTTTCACAAGGTAAAAACATTAGTTCTATTTGAATGTATTTCTGAAAATAAGTCAGGCCCACATTGTCACATGGATTTTCTGTGTACATATTTAGATGAATAGATTTGCTCTTAAAATATTTAGAGCTTAAGAACTTAAGGAGAGCATTTCATCATGAATATTAATACCAGAGGAGACCGAGGAGAGCATTTTGTCCACTAGTTTTCAAGTTATTTTTGGTGACTAAGTTCTTGCTTTAAAGAAAATCTTATATAAAAGATGAATATTTAAACAGATAAAAGCAGATCTGCTCTGCCTGAGTCAGAGTGGAAGGCTTGCGGACTTGACGGGATGGGCTCTGCCGAGCACAGTCTGAATACCAGTCCACCCTCCTCGTCTTACAGGTGGGGAACTGACCCTGAAAAGGGCACTGCCCAAGATCATTCATTCATTCATTCATTCATTCATTTATTTTTAACTCTAAGAACATGACCTGTAACTGACTAAGTCCAACCCTTCATATATAAACCTAAATTGCATGTCATATTAGGAAAACAAGTGAAATATCTTGGTCTCACTAATAGGACTATCATAGTTCAATCTTTTTATTCGGATTTATCAGTTCCTAAAGTATCAGTAACTTTATCAGTTCCTACTTATACTTCTGAAGAGAGTGGACATTTTTGGAAAAATTAAATATAAATACAGGCCCTATGGGTGTAGTCAGGTTATGTGTGTAAGTGTGTCTGATCTGTTGTGCAGCTGCATATTTCTGTAACGCTTGACTTTGGAATCACGTCAGAATATTTCACATGCTGGGGCGCCTGAGTAGCTCAGTGGGTTGAGTATCCTACTCTTGATTTTGGCTCGGGTCATGATCCCAGGATTGTGGGATTGAGCCCCACGTCAGTTTCTGTGCTAAACATGGAGCCTGCTTGGGGTTCTCTCTCTTTCTCTTTCTACCCCTCCTCCGCTTGCGTGTGCATATTAACTCTCCAAAATAAAATAAGAAAAAAAATATCACATTCTGATATTGATGCATGCGTTTGAGTAGACATTAAAATACTTTATCTTAGAGCTCGGTTTTTAATCTGAGAGTAAGCAAAGAGACCTAAGTTCTGTTTGATACCCTATCACCAAACAGATGTTATTTTGATCTCTATATATTTGTAGGTAGATTCAGTGTCAGAAATTTAAGGAGTCTTTCTTTACCTTTTAAACTGTAATTAGTCTTCTATTTTGTAAAAATATATACACTGGGTATTTTATTTTGGTTACCTTATTAGGCACAGTGACAGAAAAATTTACCAAAGAGAAAAAAGATTAAAAGAAGAGAAAGAGAGAGAAAGACTTCTTGGGCAGGGTGAGGTGGTTTGACTGGAAGAGAACCTTGTTAGTGAGGAGAATATCAGTTATGGATATTTGTAGATATATGTGTATTTTAGATGTAAGTAATAGAAAAAAATAAGAGTTTACTTCTCTCATATAATAAGAAGGCTTGAGGTGCACGTTGTTTCCGCTGCGGCACTGGTTCTGCAATATTTTTGGCCTTTCTCTCATAGCTTCTAGATAGTTGCTGTGACTCCAGGTATCATGTTCAGGTTCACATGAGGAAAAAGGAAGAGAATGCCACGATCCACCCCTCCCCTTTTTTTTTATTTCAGGAAAGCAGTGCCTTTCCAGAAGCCTCCCATAAAACTTCCATGTATATTTCACTAACCAGAGTTGTGTCTCATGACCGTAATTGCAAAGGAAACAGTAAAAATTTGGTTTTGTCCAGCTTTTCTCATGAAGTTAGGCACGTGTTTAGGAATGGATTCAGAGATAATCAGAAAGCAGTTTTTGCCTAGAAGAAATGAATTCAGTGATGATAATAAAAACAGTTAAACTTTATAATAGTAACATATTTAAAATAGTAGTATAATAACATTCCTATCAATGTATAGTGACTGTCTTTTGCCCCTTATATTAAATACTTTATATAAAGTACATTCAGGGATAGCAAGTATAAGCCTTCTGAAAAGGACAAACCACACTAATTTCAAGAAATTTGAGTACTTCCTCATTTTCATTTATTCTTTCACCCAGCGTATATTAACTGAGCGTCTAATATATCACAAGCACTGGGACTACAAAGCAACCGTAGTTTCTGTTCTGGTGAAACTTACCCCGTGGAGACGATCAGCACTAACCAGAAAAATTACATAATAAATGTGAAGTTGCAGCAGTGACAGATATACCACAGGTGTGTACAAGATGCTCAGACATTCCAGGGGAGCCGTCATATAGGCAGTCGGATATAGAGTCTAGAGGGAGAGGTGGAAGGTAATGATATAAATTGGCTGTGAGACATCTTTGTACAAGTGGTAAGTGAAGTCCTGGGTGTGGCTGCGATCATCTTAGCAGAGAGTTTAGTGGAGGAAATAAGGTTCTAAGACTGAGCCTCAGGACTACCAACATGTCGTAGGTGAGTAACCGACAAAGGAGGAGTAGCCAGAGAGGGAGGACAAAACCAGCATGTTCCAGTGTCAGGGAAAGACTCCAAGGGGGAAGGAAGTGGCCGGCAGCACAGAGAGGTCAGACGAAATGAAGCCTGAGAAGTCAGCTTGGATCTTAGCAAAGTGGCTGTTACTAGTGATCTTAGCAGGAGCTGTTTTGGTGGAATGGTGGGACCATACTCCGGTTAGAGAGGGTTAAAGAGTGAGTGAGAGGTCAAGAAATAGAGAGTGTTAGTACAGGTGTCACCAGGGCAGCTCGCTAGGAGGAGGAGGAGGAGGTGAGAGATCCAGGCAGGGACTTGTTTTGTTGTGGTTTTGAAGGGTAGACTTGAACATGTGCCGGAGGGATATGTTATATCCGTAAGCTTCTGGTTTAACAAACACATTGATTACCTTGAGGGATACTAGAATAAGTTAGTAATGATACTTCTTTTTTTTAAATTTTTGTTTGAGAGACATAGAGACAGAGCATGAGCAAGGGAAGGGCAGAGAGAGGGAGACATAGAATCCGAAGCAGGCTCCAGGCTCTGAGCCGTCAGCACAGAACCTGACGCGGGGCTCGAACTCACAGACCGTGAGATCATGACCCGAGCTGAAGTCAGACGCTTAGCCGACTGAGCCACCCAGGCGCCCCGGTAATGATATTTCGAACGAAAAATCATTAGTCACTTTGTAGAATGAAAACTGAAAAATAAAGAGAGGATCAAGCCACAATTCTGTCTTTCCGCACAGGTGAGAGGAAGTTTCTCGTGATAGAAGTGTTCCAGCTAATCAGCAAAGAAGGACTGATAGAATTAGTGCGTCACCCTTTTTTTGCAACCCCTCTAGGGTGGAGTTTCTTCGGAGAAGTGACTGGAAGAGCAGAGGGAGTTTAAGAGTTGGCCGGTGTATGTTGGGAATGGTGGACCATGGATCTTAAAGAAGTGGACTGACAGTACCAAGGAAGGCACGTGGTGGGTGGGCTAGAGTCCTGAGAGGTTTGAACAACAGTTGTGGTGGAGGTACCGTGTGAGCCAGAATGGGCAGCTTTTGAGATGAAACATGTCGCTGTTGAAGTCCAGGATGTGAGTCTGGCAATGGATGGCTGTGGCAGAGTAGAGGAGGGGACGGGCGAAGAGGACATCTAGGTTTGAGCTAGTTGGTCTTGGCTGGTTTAGCCATGTGGACCTCAAGTGCTACCGGAAGCAATTGCGGGGCTTTGGGTGCAGAGAAGAAAATACACATCAAGTATTAACACCTTTGATGAATGAAGGGGAGTGTTTTGAAATTGAATACCTGTAGCATGGCCAAGAGGAGGATGTTTTGGTCTGGTGGTATAACCTCAAAGGAGCCGTTTTTATTACAGGAAGGTAGAGCCTAGAAGGAAGAGTGGTGAGCAGGAGAATCCTTGTAGTATCAGGTGAGGCAAGGAAGTGAATAACCGGTTCTCCTGAGAGGGCTGCAGGGGAGGGACTAGAGAGGAAAAGGAAGGAGTGTGCTTGTGGAGAAGAGAGCGAGGACTCAGGAGAGTTGGCTGGTTATTTGGCAGCTATTCCTGGGTGCCTTGTGTTCAGGTTTAGGAGGTGAGTGAGACAGAGAGGTGGCTAAAACCTGAGAAGTGTAAAGCCATATGGACTCGATGTTGGCTCCAAGAACCACAGATGAGGACACACAGTGTCCTGACTGATGAAAACATGGAAAGGAGAAGAATGAGATCTGGTCGGATGCTTTGACTGAGCCACCTAGGCACCCCTGGTTTGCCTTCTTTTAAAGAGTTCTTACCACTTTTTGTTTTATAGTTATTTGTGGACACATCTGCCTCTACTGTTGCATAGTCCATTCCCAGAAGATGAGTTTCATGTTTTGTACATTTCCCTTCCCCCTCCCCGAACCTGGAACTCTGCTTCGTACATACATAACAGACACTCAACAACAGGGCTATTGAATGAATTGGGCTATTGAATGAATTGATCTTTAAGTCAAGGTCAGGCCAGTGGAAGCAAATCTCCTGTGCAGTGGGGAGTCTTTGAAGACTTATGAGTAGGAGGATGATGTGATCAGAGTTACTTACAGTTGAGGTTCCAGGAAGATTAATCTGGCCACACTGAGAAAGATGGATCATACAATGGGATGATGTAATACAGTCGTTCTGGGGGAGATCTTGAGCATCTGAATTAGACTGATAGAAACGGAAGTGGACAGGGGACAGAGGAGAGCTGTTCCAGGGTTAGAACTGACAGGCTTTGGTAACTACAGTGGATCAAGAGAGATAGGTGAAGAACTAGAGACAAGGAGGCATCAAGCCTCGGTGACCAGGAGAAGTGAATGGTGGTGCTTGTCAGTGACCCTGAGAAATCCAGGAAGGGGGTCTGATTTCAGAAATGATCTCAACTTGGAACATGCAGCCCAGCTAGGAGGCTGCATGATAAGATGGCCATTACATTTCCGTGTCTTAAGCAGAAACCATAGACTGTTAGGGGACTTTAGCATTGGCTCAAAAACAAGAGCAAAACTCTAGTGTACCAAACATGCATTTTTCTTAAAATCTTACAGTGTATCAGAGTTTTATGCTAGGCATTAGGGATATGAAGGCAGATGAGACCACGTTACCTGCCCTCAGAAACTCAGGTGCCGTAAGAGCGATCCATGGAGACACAAGGCATTCCGATGCAGTAAGATCATGCAGTGCTCGAGAAGCCTTTATATATATGTATTTGTTTGCTTGCTTGTTCATTAATATTTATCCTGCCATCTTCCAGAAACGAATTAAGTCAGTTTACAGAAGATTCCAAGTAGCGTAAGTAAAAACGAGGGGGGGGGCGTAAGACGGAGCCAGGAACGAAGCTTTACCATATTTATCACACCATGACCCACCCTGCTGTGGGGAAGCTATAGGTTTGTCTCAGAGGTTTCCATAAGGGTAAACTTGTTCAGCTAGAATACTTCACAGTACCTAGAAAAACAAATAAATTACTTAGGAAAACAGCTTTCATAAACCTTTTTATTTTGTTAGACAACAGTTTTTAGCGATAAGACTAGCTAGTGGCTGACCGGGAGGGTGCTCACGTGGACCATGAGCATCTTCCTCCGCGCTGCTGGCGTGGTCGCATGCCTTCATCTCGTGAGCCACAGCAGCCTTGAGAAGCCGAACTGGTTACCGATCACTGCATAAGGGGGAAACTAAGCTGTGAACCTTGTGAACACCAGTTCATTGTTGCAGGATAGTGGTTTTCATTCTGAATTAACTCCTTCACACACATCCGTGTTTTTCAGCTCCTCGGGGATACAGTTTACCATTCCCTGGTCCTGGCGGGCCCATCCAGAGGTAGTATTCCATGAAAGAAAGAATACTCTTACTACGATAACAAAAAAAGCTGGTTACCCAACCTGGCATTCTGTTTGATTCCTTTTGTAGGAGAAATTATATATGTAAATATATGCAGAGAAAATCATCTAAGTAGAAGGCTATATTCAAAAATATGATGAGGGCTATGGGATTGTGGTGAATGTTCTTTTCTTTTGCTTATTAATATTTTTAAAATTCTAAAATAAACATGTAACAAAGATACACCCTCAAATTAAAGGCAGTATGAGTCAAAATAAGATGTTTTACAGGAGTCTTGTGAAATACTTACATGGTCACTGTCTGGGAACACTTTTTCCCAGGACAAATTTCTCTTCCCTACTCAGTAGTATGGAATTTGGGTTTCTAAGCGCAAATGTTCCCAGGTGCTTCAGCTTATCAGAGCTTACTTTTCCAACCTAATGGAACTTTATTTCTTCCTCCTTTAGTGACGGTTTTCTTGTCTGGATCAATATACAAGATTGATGTCTTTAATTTTCATAACATACATATTACTGTTTGCACACAGAATGTCTAAAAGCAGTGGGTTTTAACTCTTAATGTACCTTGGGCTTTTTTAATGGAGCTTGTGAAAAATACTGATACTTGGACCCTAACCTCAGAGGTTCTAAGTTAGACTGGGGTCTGGAAGTTGACACTTTGCTAAGTGTCCAGACAGCTGCGAAGCGTTTTCCCTACCCTTGCTGGAGAGCTCCGTTGTTTAATTATAAAAATAATAGATCCTATTATGAAAACAATTAAACAGTATAATAGGGTATAAACTAACTTTTACTTTCTTCTCCAGTCACCAGCTATTAATGATCCTTTGTATAACTTTCCACAAATGTACAAGTATACATAAATCTTCTCTTATACATAAATCTTCTGTTATATAAATGGTATTATACTAAGCATTATGCTATGCAGCTCGCTTTTACTTCTTAATATGTGGGGGACATATTTCTCTATACTTCATGCAGATTAGTTCCACATGTTTTTTTTTTTTTATTAACGTTTTATTTATTTTTGAGAGAGAAAGAGAGAGAAAGGGGGGAGGGGCAGAGAGGGAGACACAGAATCTGAAGCAGGCTCCAGGCTCTGAGCTGTCAGCACAGAGCCTGATGGTGGGCTCGAACTCACGAACTGTGAGATCACGACCTGAGCTAAAGACAGACACTCAACCATCTGAGCCACTCAGGTTCCCCTTGCATTTTTTTTAATGTTTATTTATTTATTTTGAGAGAGAGAGAGAGAGAGCACAAGCAAATACGAAGGGGAAGAGAGAGGAGAGAAAGAATCCCAAAATTCTCCACGCTGTCCACACAGAGCACTCTGGTGCTCAGATCCATGAACTCTGAGATCATGACCAGAGCCAAAATCAAGAGTTGGACACTCAACCGACTGAGCCACCCAGGTGCCCCAGTCTTATGTATTTTAATGGCTGCAGTGTATCTGCTGTGCAGAGATTCCTTGTCTCTTTAACCTCAGAGCACTTCATCTGGGATGCACTGTTTTAATGTAAGGACCCTGTTCCTTGTCTATTCGTCTGTTCTTACTCTCTTTTCCTGTTATAATTGAAAGGACTCTGCATGGACCACATTCATTTATATCCTAGATCCTTACTAGAATGTAGTTTAATATTATGCCTTTGTAGTTTTCATTCATTTATTGTGAAATAATTTAGACAAAGGACAATCCACTAGGTAACTCCCACCCTAGTAAAGTAATAAAACATTGCCAACACTATTGAACCCATAATCCTCCGTGATTCTTTTCCCCTCCACCTCATCTAGAGGAACTGCCCTTCTCTCTCTCTCTCTTTTTTTAATGTTTACTTATTTATTTTGAGAGAAAAAGAGCACATTCAGGAGCAGGGGAGGGGCAGAGAGGTTCAAACCTTGAACTGTGAGATCATGACCCGAGCTGAAATCGAGTTGGGCCCTTAACAACTGAGTCACCCAAGTGCCCTGAAGCTGCCTTTCTTGAGAGTTTTCATCCCATGCACTTCTTATATTTTTACTACAGAGGTATGTTTTTTGACGAACATTTTCTATCTATCACCTCACACTGTGTATTCTTTTGCACATGGCTTCCCCCCCCTCCATGTTGCATTTATGAATTCACCCATATGGATATGTATAATTCTAGTTTACTCACTTTTCTATAATTACGATATTCCGTTGTATTCACCTACCACAGTTTATCAATTTTCCTTGATTAATATTCAACAGGATTCAAATTCGTTGCAAATGCAGACAATACTGATACTTGTCTTAGACACGTTTTCTGGTGTGCATGAATGGGTTTTCTGAATTGAGGCTATCAGCTGGGAGTGGGACTGTGAAGTGTAAGTAACATGCATCTTTCTTGTTCTTCAAGGGGGCTGGAGCAGCTTAGAATCCTGCCAGCAGGAGTAAAAGAGACTTGTGCTTTAAAATTAAAGTAGACGTACCCATTGGGTGGTGTTTCTAGAGAGTCTCCAAAATTGCTCATAAGGAAATTTTCATTTTTATGATTTACTGTCCTTTACATGAAGTGCCATCTGATAAGTCATTTTTTTTCCTGCTAGGGAATTGTTTTCCCTCCCTGTGCATGCTGTGCCTGTTTACAAAAAGATTTGAAGCAATATATTAGCCTTCTCTGACAAACTGCCAGGCCTCCTGTCACCAGCCAATGGCTGCTTCCTCTTTAATTCTTTTTTGTCTCGCCTGCCAAGAAAGCAAGAGCTAAATTCAAGGCTCAGGTGCAGAAACAAATTTGGTTTAATTTTCCCCCTTCTCTTCTTGCATGGGTGTATTTCTCTAACATAGTTCTTATAACAGCTGCAGGAGAACCATAGAGATGCTTGTTTATAATGTGTAAAACTTTCTAAGCCCTGTATCAGAGACCTATTAAATTAGAATCGCAAGGCTGAGACCACAAAATTCGCCTTTTCAAAGCTCATGCACAGTGTGCTGTCTCAAATGTGAGGACCTAGTATGGCTTATCACCTGCTATATGGCTTATCATACTTATAATGGAAAAATTCATGTAATTTTTCCGTTATAAGTATGTTGTTATTCTCAGTCACTTCAAATTCTCTTCGTACTCAATGGAAAAAATGTTGGAAGTCTAGCAGAGTGAGACATATGCATAAAATTTGACTCCAAACTTTATCTTTAAATTGGTTATCTTTGTATTATTGATTGAACATTTACAGTACCGGGTTTGAATTCATTCATTCCATAAATATGCGTTGAGTGCCTACTGTGTGCTCTGCACTGTGCCACGAGAAGGATAAATAAATTTGTGAAAAGCCTCAGACAGGATGTTTTAGGAATATTTTTTCTGAGTGTTGTAATCTTGTATAATCCTTTCCCTGACTAAGAACGTTACTTGTAGAAGTAGAATTTTGGCAAACACATACACTTGGCTCTAATTAGTATTTGCATATCAGTGTTTTATGATATATATATATATATATATATATTTATCAGTGAAATATTTTTAGACACTTATTTCCAAGGATCATTAACATCTTTGAGTGCATCACTGGAATAAGATCTGTTGTTTGTTATCCCGATAAATGCTAACTTAAACCTCATTCACCTTTTTAGACTCAGTAATTAAGTTTTAGAAAAGCAATGAGTTATTAAGTCTGGTTTGAAAGAAAAGCAAGTTGGCTTCTCAGCCTAATGTTTTGCTATTTATGTCACTTAAATTAAATGTTGGCAGAAAGGGATATTTACATTAAGTGGCCCTTGGTTAATAAGTTTCATGCCGTGCTACCCATGTAAACCCTCCTCTGGCTCCTCACTTCAGGAATGCTGTGTACTCACCAGTGTGTTTGTTCTGAGAGAGAATTAGAGCATAATAGGCATTCAAATACTTAACTTATTTAACGTATTTGCATTTGACTGTGAGGATGATAATGGATTTGTTTGCCCAGTCTAGTTTAAGTCAGCGAATATTGATTGAGCACCTACACTGGAGTACTTGTACTCAATTAAATATGTGGATAATGTATATTTATGTATATTTAATATATATTTGCCATGTGTATATATATGTATATATATATACACACACACATATATCCTAATGTGTGTGTGTGCGCACGCGCTCCTTGGATAGAAAGAAAACCTCTTGAATCAGTGCATGTCTTCTAGTTGGTAGTAAATACTAGCACTAAAAATCACGTGATAAATGATATTTTACTAAATGAGTAGGCTGTTATGAATTCTATTGGCATCAAAAGTGTTGCCTCTGAATATCTCTGTGGTTTATTTAGTTCCCGCAGCTGTGTTTGGCAAACAGGAGATGCATCACTTCATCTTTTTGATAGGAAGTGGTTATATGAATTTAATACTTCAAAGTCACCTTAGGATTTGGTTTGGTTTGGTTTGAAATGCAGGCAATTCTTCTGAAGGCAGATCCCCTGGAGATAGTGCTGTAATTGGTACGATGAAGGGGACTCTTAGACTCTGTCTGTACTTAACCTCTGCAAGTGACTCTAAAACATATCCAGATTTAGGAGCCATTGTTCAGTTTACAGAAGGGACAGCAGAATCCGAGAGATGGTGATGTGTCTGAACTCCTAAAGCGTGTGAAATTATAAGGATGCATTCTCTGGTTGCATCAGGTTCCCTTCTATTAATCTTATTAACTAATCTGATTAATCTTACCATGATGACTGATGAATCTTACCTTTCTTTTGATGGCCTTAATTATTCATGGCTTTCACCGATAATGGTTAAGGTTGGGAAAGAACATTTTCTCTGTTAATTATTTTCCCTTTGGAATTCTTGGGATTTTCACACAAAGTGGACTAGATGTGTTAGAAAGTAATTTGCCGAGCCAACACTTCCTGCGGTCTCTTTGATAGGAAAATGCCCATACCCTTCATAAGTGGCCTGAATGTGTTTGTAGATGTTTTCCGTGAACATGTGTACTGAAAGCCGACGCAAGTTTGGCATTTTCCTGGATTGCCATCTTGATTCTCACCAGTGTTTCCACTGAAATTGAAAGATTGCTACAGTGGTCTTTGTTTGGTTATATTTGCAGTTCAGCGTTAAAATTTTTATAAATTAATCTTAAATACTACAGTGTGGTCTGATTGCAACCATTAGTAGAAACAATTATATTAAAGAAACTTTCTTCTTTTAGAATAATTTCATTTCTGCTAATAAGGTGATTGCTAGAAGAAAGCTGTTTGTTTAACCTGGTAATTACCATCTTTTTGCCGTGTCTCAACATAATGATACAATGAAAAGTTCTTAAATGTATCATTATCATTTGTGGTTTTTAAAAATAACATTTGTTTTCTAATTACACTCTAAGGCTTGTTTATTGTGCCAAACATAAAAATAGAAAAGCTCAAAAAAGAAACTTAAATCACCTGTAATTCTACTGCCTAGAAATCGTCGTTATTTAGGTATACGGCTTTCCGGTCTCTTTTAAAATGCATCCATGTAGTGGTAAATCATTTGTGATTTCATTCCATTTCTGGGTTAATGTTTATGTTTAATTAAATACAACCCAGATCTGCTACTTCATATTTTTATGACTTCTACGAACTGCACAGTATCTACACATCTTGTGATAATTGGTATCTTTTTGCAGCTTTTTCTTTTCTTGGACTGTATTTTTTTATTTCTCCTTCTTATACTGTCCATTTCAAAAGTTAGAGTACTTTGTTATTTAAGAGATTGTTTCCCTTTTACAAATTTACAGAATATACAAAAAATAAAAGCTTAGAAATGTAGACAGTACAGAATTCTGTTAACGCTTCAGGAAAGTGAAGTAAAGAGGAACATTGTCCATTTCAAAAAGAAAGCAAAAGAAGCTAAGGTAAAAGTCCTCCTCTGCAGAGCACTTAGAGGACAAGTAAGATACTCCATTTACGGGAGGAAGCCGGAATAGGCGAACTCACAGGGACAAAAGGTAGAATAGAGGTTACCACAGGCCTCGTGGGAAGGAGTGAATAGGGAGTTTGTTTTTTAATGAGTATAGAATTTCTGTTTTGGGGTTATGAAAAGGATCTGGTAATGGATAGTGGTGATGGCTACACAACATTTGAATGTGCTTAATGCCACTGACTTGTATACCTGCAAAATGTCACGTGTGTGTGTGTGTGTGTGTACACAGTCTCGAAAGCACTCACATGTGTCAAAAAATCCTAATGCACTATAATAATTGTTGCCTCTATTTAATAATTTTGATATTTAAGCTCTAGTACTGATCATTCAGTATGAAAAATCGTTGTTCTTTGTTAATTGCAGTACTTCTCCCTCATGCCAGAATTTTCCTTCTGTAAAACCCAGAAATTGTAATTTGAGGGGACAGAGGTCCAGCCCATTAGCTACAATTGAAAACCATCTAGAATGTTATCTCAAAATATCAACATCTCATAAAAACAAACTGTGTTCAAATCCATGTATTTCATGTATGTGTTCTTTATTTTAGAAACTGATTCAAAAAAGTATTTATTTCTTTTCTCCATTAATGCTTTATTAAGCTTCGGTGACCTATATAAGGGTGATAGGCGAGGAGGGAGTAGGGGATTAGAAAGATTAGTCAGCCGCCACTCCTAAAAATATCAGAGTGATTTTTTTTTCTTAATCACATAACTGTAACCTGTCTACTTGGAGCAAAATAACTCTAAGATGAAACCTAAAGAATGCGTTTTTCCATTTTTTACTACTTTAGAATATATAGACAAAATGAGAATAATGGTATATGTTCTAGAATTTATGGTATATGTTCTAGAATTCCTTAAACCCGTAACATATTTTAACATTTGGAAAATTTCAGAATCATTTTCCATTATTATGTCTTATAAAATGCTTGTTGGATTAATAAAAAGCTATAAAAACTTTTATTAATTTATACTGTCTTCAAAAATGTATTTTTGGTAATTTATTGGGATATATACAATATAGCATGATAATAAGAGAGTAGAATGGTATCTAAAGACACTAGAACCAAGAGAAAATAAGTACAGAAATACAGAGTAGGAGTTGCTATTTGTTGTTATAAGGTGTTATTCAGTTATTAGGAACCAAGATGAAAAGGAAAATGTGTTTAGTTATAAAATTCTGTATCCATCATAATTATATAAAGTCATTTTACTGCTGAAATCTGTTGGAAAAATAAAGGGTATTTCTGAAGGGAAGGTGGCAGAAAATATTTTTATCAGTAAACCTTCCCATAGCTATAAACATACACTTCCTGTAACAGCCTCAGTGACTGAAGCTGGCATTTCTTCAGTGTCTGCTGGGCAGCATTGTTACTTGATCTTCATTTGCTGTGGAAAAAAAGAATTGTAATAGACAATTCGTTGCCTCCTAAGGCAATGGCTTTCAAACTGTTGTACAGGATGTTTAGAGTCCCCCAGAGCCCCCTCTGGATGAGGAAAGGTGGCCTAATAGTGCAGTGTCTTGACCAGTCAGCATTCCTTTTATCCAATCTGTAGTCAGTTTCTTTGTGAAATTTAATTTGAGCAAAGGATTTAACGGCTAAAAAGATAATCGAAAATCACTGGCCTAACAGTAGAGTTAGGACCGTTGCATAATCAAAGTACATTTGAGATCCCCTGAAATCTGGTCTGCTCTCCTTAAGGACAGAAACCCAATAATACTGTGAGGCACGGTGGGTAATTCAGCTGCAAGCCAGAAACCTGAAGGCCTGTGTATTTGTTTCTTCTCTGTCACAAATTCGCTATGTCATCTTGGGAAAGTCACTTGATGTCTGAAGTGTTTTCTCCCATCTGTTAAATGAGGGTATAAAATGATTTTTTTTAAGGTTATTTTTGAAAGAGAGAAAAACAAGTGGGGAGGGGCAGAGACAGAGGGGGACAGAGGATCCGAAGTAGGCTCTGTGCTGACAGCAGTGAGCACAGCGTGGGGCTCGAACTCATGAACTATTTGATCATGACATGAGCTAAAGTCAGATGCTCGACTGAGCCACCCAGGCACCCCTGGAATTATTCTTTTAAATGCAGTGTTTTAAAATAGAGTGGAAAATACAAGTTAATACTATTAAGATTGTGTGCTAATTTTTCATTACCAGGTACCATATAATTGTAATAAACATTCCATGAAAATATTAAAAGTTAAATTTTTTTTTAATTTTTTTTAACGTTTATTTATTTTTGAGAGACATAGAGACAGAGTATGAGCTGGGGAAGGGCAGAGAGAGAGGCAGGTACAGAATCCGAAGCAGGCTCCAGGCTCTGAGCCATCAGCACAGAGCCCGACACGGGGCTCGAACTCACAGACTGTGAGATCATGACCTGAGCCGAAGTTGGCTGCTCAACCAACTGAGCCACCCAGGTGCCCCTAAAAATTAAATTTTTATGTCCATTAAACACTTAAGTTTCTCTTATGCTCCTTAGAATTTGCAGATTGTGATGTTAGAATAAACTCAGCTACAATGTGCAAAGATAACCCTAATTTATACGGAAGCACAAAGGAAAACAGATGTTTAAACCCTTTTACTCCTTGAGACTTTTCCCACAAATGGTTAGTCAGCCCTTCTCTTTTTTAACTTGAAGTTTAGACATTCACATAGTTTGTTTACTCTTGAGTCATTTCAGTTGGATAAGTTGTGTTACAAGCCTCAGAACAAATAATTTCAACAGTTGAATGTGATCGAGTTAGTTCATGTTCAGGATGTATTGAATGAACATCTTCGTGCCAGACGCCGTGCTTAGCATTTGAGGGGAATGCAAAAGTAAGCATAGCTTAAGGAGAACAAAGCTTTCAGTCTGTAGAAAAGAGACGAGGCAAGATTATTCCAGTCTAATGAAATAATGAGGGAAAGCATAGAGGGATAGAAGGGTCCTATCAACTTCCTGAATATAAACCAAACACCTCTGAATCCTAAATATACTTTAAAGGGCGAATTTTGTGATGTGTGAATTAAATCTTGATAAAGTTGTTCTGTTTTAAAAGGTGTGTGGCATATGTCAGGGATAGCAAGTATGAATTGAGGTGGCAACAACATGGGGTCTAGGTACAGAAGGAGGTAAGATTGGAGAGAGGTGAGTGGTTTGGGGCCAGAGTTCCCAGAGGCCTTGGAGACCATGTTAGGAATATAGGGTTTTATTTTCCAAGCATTAAGAAACCATTGTTAAGTTTGCTCTGTGTTTTAAAAATTCATGAATACTAAATTCTTTATTTCTCCTCACCTTCATAAGAAGTAGAAAAGCAGGCACTGTTGTTAGTGTTTGCAGATAGCGAGCGGTAGTGGCATAGCTGGGATTTGTATACTTAGCTATTAACGTCCTGCTGCCTCTTGGATAGGATCGACTCCGTTTGTATGTACGTGAAGCAGTCGTCAATGATTTACTCAATAATTAGTAGTAGGATTTAAAAAAAAAAAGTATGTACGAGCTTTTAAAGTCTTTCATGTTAATATGAATTCTTGACTGACATTGTGTAAAAAGCTGTTTTCCAGTTTGAGACACATTGTTTTTCTTTCATTATACATTTAAAAAAATTCTTTTACTGTCTTTAAATAAGTTAGGGGTGCCTGAGTGGCTCAGTCAGTTGGGCATATGGCTTCAGCTCAAGTCATGATCTTGTGGTCCATTCCTTGGGTTTGAGCCCTGCACCGGGCTCTGTGCTGGCAGCTCGGAGCCTGGGGCCTGCTTTGAGAGAGAGAGAGAGAGAGAGAGAGAGAGAGAGCGAGAGTGTGTGTGTGTGTGTGTGTGTGTGTGTGTCTCTCTCTCTGCCCCTCCCCTGCTCACACTCTGTTCTCTCCCAAAAATAAATAAACATTAAAAAATTTTTAGGGGGAAAAAAAAAAAAAAGAGGATGGGCCCTTAGAGGTTTACTCTTCCAACCTCCCTGTTTTACAGATGAGGAAGCTAGGACCACACAGAAAAGGTAGCTAACTTGGCTAAGATGACACAGTCATCAGTACTTAGTGGCCGAGCCAGGACGAGAGTACTGGTCTCTTCACTCATGGTATTACTTTTCCTACCATATTTAGCTACATTACATAATTTATAAATTGCATGACTTTTTAAAAGTTTTCACTCTGTCTTATAGACTGGAACTTCCTTTTTCAATGTGACAGTCAATCTTTTAATGCCAAGAGACAGATATATAGAAAGTTCAAGTTCAAGGCCTAAGGCCTAAAATAAGAATTCACGTATCTCTAGTGACTAAAACTCAGCCTTTCAGAACATCTCTGTTGTATAAGATGTGATTTGCCTCTTTAAATGTAAATTTAAGTGACCCACTTATCTGTATACATATATCTATATTTTTGACTCCATTTTATTTTGAATGGACTCCTAAAGGCACCTCAATGATAGTAATGAAATGAACACTTAAGCAGTATAGAATCTTGTTAGCCATGTTAGGTCAATATTTCCTACACGTCTTAATTCACTCGGGCTGGGAAAGAAGACTTTATTTAATAGTTTGTTATCATTCTTGCTTTTTGTATCAGATGTTTTGCTAGGTGCTTGGAGAAAGAGAAAGGGTCACTAAATGCAGTAATTCCCCACCCTGGGACAATAACTCTAAACATCTGATAACCTTCTGTATTTTTTTCTGCACAGGTAGTTTTTAATAAAAATGACATAATATAACAGTATTTTTAAGTTTACTTATTTTGAGAGAGAGAGAGAGCAAGCACATGCGTGCACAAGCAGAGAAAGAGAATCCCAAGCAGGCTCTGGCACTGTCTGCGTGGAGCCCAATGTAGGGCTTGATCCCGCAACCCTGAGATTGTGACCTGAGCTGAAATCAAGAGTCAGATGCTTAACTGACTGAGCTATAATATAACATTTTTAAAAAATGATAATTACAGGGGCGCCTGGGTGGCTCAGTTGGTTGAGCATTCAACTTCAGCTCAGGTCATGTTCTCATGTCAGTGCAGAGCCTGCTTCAGATCCTCTGTCCCTCCCCCCACCTTCCCTCCCTCCCTCCCTCCATCTGTCTCTCTCTCTCTCTTTCTCTCTCTCAAAAATAAATATTCATTCATTCATTCATTCATTCATTCATTCATTCATTCATTCATAGAAGCAATGACTGTTATGGTAGAAAAGAACTCAAACCGTAGCGAGGGCACACAATTGAAAACTAAAAGGCTGACCCCGCTCCCCAGCATCTCTGACATAGAACCCTAGCCCTGTGCAGTAGGCAGTCACCCTGAGGGTTCCTGATTTTGTTCTGGTGGCAGTTAACATTAGAACGTTTATAAAATATTCTTCATTTTAATTTTAGACTTATTTATTTTCACCAATATCTGTTGAACTTCTGGCTACAAAAATGAAAAAGCCATTTATTAATCCATGAGCCTTCCAGTTATTAAAACTGTTCTTACTTTTACCTTTCCACAAGATCCCAATGTCTGCCCTGCTGTAATTATCTGGTTGTCTTTCATAGGCTGGTTTACAAATGGAAGGACCCAATAACCAACACCTGTAGTGATAGGATTCATGTATATGTCACATCCGCCTCCACTGGGGAGCTAAGAAATATGTAATCCTTAAGTTGTTAGGTTGTCATAGGGGCTCCTCCTAAGCATTCTGTTTCTAAAATTCTCTTTTCTTTCCAGCTTTTTTCACCTGTTATTCCCTGTAGTTCGTGTTTTTCTCCTGAATGCTATTTTCTCTTTTCTATCTCTCTTTGAGCAGTTTTTCGTGAGGACTCATGGTGGCATCTCTTCTGAGTTCTTCAAAGTCTAAATTAAGCTTTATTTTGTCTTCATATCAGTTTTGAAAGTTTAAATGGACTTCCAGATTTTAAATGTAAAGGAATTGTTCCCTTATCTTCTAGTTTGGCATTTATTATAGGTAAGAAGTTTGAGAGCAGCTTATTTTCATCCTTTCGTTAGTAAAGTTTTGTCTGTCTCTGTCTCTCTCTCTCTCTCTGAAGTGTTCAGGATTTTTAGTTTATTTTTTTAAGAATATTTATCTAATTTTGAGAGAGAGAGAGAGAGCACAAGCAGAGTAGGGGCAGAAAGAGAGAAAGACACAGAATCTTGAAGCAAGCTGCAGGCTCTCAGCTGTCAGCGCAGAGCTTGATGCAGGGCTTAAACCCACAAACTGTGAGATTGTGACCTGAGCCAAAGTCAGATGCTTAACCAACTGAGCCACCCAGGTGCCCCTGAAGTGTTCAGGACTTTTAAAAAATTTCTGTCATTTCTTAAACTTTACCAGTGTATTTGTAGGTGTAAGTCTTTTCTTAGTAATCTTTACTCGGCCTTTTGTGGAAACTTTCCATTTGAAGATGCATGCCTTATTTCAGATTAGCAGTAATTTCTTCTATGATATTACTACTTTTGTGTCTGCCTTCTGTACTTTGTACTGGGTGGACTTTAAACCCTCAGGAACTGGCCTCCATGTTAAAATTATTTGCGTGTATTTTTCATTTCTTGATCTATTTACTGTGCTCAGATATTCCTTTGAATTTATCTTTCAGATTAAAATCTTGGTCCTCCACAGTATCTAATTTTAGTCCCGCCTATACAGTGAATTTTTTCAGTGATCATATTTTTAATTTACAAGATTTTTTGTTCTCCAGCTGTTCCTTTTTTGGGTAGGCTGTTTTATTTTAAGGCTGCCGTGTTCTTAATCTCTCTGAGGCCACCGAATAGAGGTTTTGTTTGTTTTAATTCCGTTCGGTGAATTGCATTTTTATTCATTTCCTCTGTCGTAGTTGTTTTGTTGGTTGTTCTCAGCCCCTTGTCTTTCCTACCATTGGTTTTCCTCAACTGTCCTTAAATTTTTCTCTAATTTTGGATGCTGTCCGTTTGTCTAAACAGAACACTGCTTCAGGTGCTACAGACACTGACATGGCTCAGCAGCTGGGTAGGTCTCTTTGCCTAACAGAGCCCTGCACTGAATCCAAAAACTTTCTGGGGACCTCGTGTTTTCACATATGTTGTGACCATTTTCCAGTGTCTGATTTCTGAATGTACTAGTTCTACTGGTTCCTTAGTTTTCCATCCAAGTATTATTGCTCTTTCTCTTTTCTTTAGGCATTTGCCTTTTCTACCTTTTTACTAGATAACATTAAGAAACATACTTGTACACGTGTTTTTCATACATCTGTGATCATTTCCACAGTGTTAATTCCACAGTGAAATTTTTGGGTCATGAAGACTTCTGACAGACGTTGCTAAATTGTGTTTTGGGAGATTGTAACAACTCTCAGTCTCACATAAGATATCCTTTTCTCCACACTCATGACAGGGTAGATGTTATCATTCTTTTTAATCTCTTTGCTAGTTGTATATATAAAACAACATTTTATTCCTGTTTGAATTTGCATAATATGTGAATATTTTCATAAGTTTTTGTTTGTGTGAATTGACTCTTGTCATTTGCCTATCTCTCTGTTGGAATGTTTACCATTTTGTTTTTGCTTTTTGGGAGTCTTTATTTTAGAAATATTGACCCTTTGTATTATATGTTGCAAATACGTTTGTCAGTTTGTGGTTTTTGCTGTATACATGTTTTGGTGCTAAGTTTATAAAGGCACCTATGTACCTATCCAGAGATTAAATTTCATCTGTATCTGTTGGTATGGTTTCTTTTTTTACATTAAACATTCAAATCCATATAAATGTATTTTGGAATATGGTTTGAATAGTGGTACATCTGGGTTTTTTTTCCCTGAAATAACCAGTTAGCTGTAATGTTTTTTATTGACTGATCATTCATCCTTTCCTCCCCTCCTGATTTGAAATCTCTCCCTTATCGTATACTAAATGTTTTATGTATGTATGTGTGTACGTATGTATCTGCCGATAAGTATCTTCCCGAAGAGTACACTATAGTTCATGAAATTTCTAACCAGACCACTCCGTTACCATCCTGTGTCTAGAAAGCACTTAAGTGTAATACTTAAACTATTATATTAACAGTTTTTTAATGTTTATCTATTTATTGTTGAGAGAGAAAGAACACAAGCAGGGAAGGGGTAGAGAGAGAGAAGGAGACCCAGAATCTGAAGCAGATTCCAGGCTCTGAGCTGTCAGCACAGAGCCTGATGTGGGACTTGAACTGACAAACCGTGAGATCGTGACCTGAGCCAAAGTTGGACACTTAACTGACTGACCACCTAAGCGCCCCATAAACTGTTCTATTAAAATCTTATTCAGTGCTTGCCTATTATTCTAATTCTTGAGAATCGAAGACCTTTCCCCCAATATTTGCCTTAACAGAGCATAGGTGCCTTTATAAAGAATGAAGATTTATTCTTTTTATAAGCTTGCAGCCTGTCAGGAATAAAAGCAACCGTGTTAAATGAGGGTCAGACTTGATTCTGAAGAATTCAGAGTGGTTTCAGAGATAGGAAAGTTTAAACTTCTTGCTTTGTGGTGGGGAGAAATATTTATAAACATTGACAGCTGAGATAAATAACTGTATTTGAACTTTGAGGAAATAGCCAGAATGCTCCTAAGTTAGCAACATTTCAGAAATTATGTTTTATAGTTATTGATTTTAAAATGGATAAAATTAAAACACTTTCAATAAAACTAAATGCCACTACTTTCTAACATGCCATTGGCTCCTGGAGCAGTTATCCCAGGTTCTATGTATCTGTGGGGAAAACGTTATGCTCCATTTTCCCTGCCCGGTACGTGGCTCAAGCCCAGAGATGGTTAAGGCTGGATTTCACCATGAATTTCCCCAGGGAAAAAAGGTTCATTATGCTGCTGTAGGTCACATGTGAACTGTTGTAGCAAAACTATATTGGGTGAAGATGTTTTGCTGAGAAAATACTTACCATCTTTCACAAAGCTGGTTAGCGGGTCAGACACCTGAATTCTAGGTTTTGCTCTTAACTGTATGACCTGGAGTGGCTGCTGCTTAATGATCCCGCCTCCCACCTTCCTTTTTTAAGAATCCTTTTAGACTAAATAGGCGTTTTCCCAAATGTGTTCTATAGACCATCACTGCCACTGGTGCTCTGGGAGTCGTAGGGTCCACAGCGAAGTGAGTTAGAGAAATGCTAAATCCTTGTCTAGAAAATGCACAATGTGTGGTAGAATCTTAAAGGATCATAGAAGCTCACGGCAAAGAAACCCTTAGGTTTTTGCACCCATTTCATGACCTCCTTAAGAACTGCATTTCACGAAGTCTACTTTAGGAACCTGTATTAGGTATCCGAGATTACTAAACATCTGTGATTCTAGTAGAAAGTTTTAGCTTATATAGGTAAGTAATTTCGACATGGCACTTTAATTTGTAATATCAAATCTTAAGGAAATACTAGGAAGAAGTCTTTAATTCTACAAGTTTCCAGTACTCATAGATGTTTAAACACAGCAACACAGAAGAAGCATTATTTTCCCTTATGTGTGCCAAAATTGTGGTTTGGAGTGACTGCTCAGAAATTAGGGTCAGAGGTTTCCGTATTTTGGGAGAGCTCTGTCCAGTACTTCAAACTCTGTCCACAGTGTTTCTAGAAGGTATAGTTTGATGGTAAGCACTCTTTTATATCCAACACATGTTTTCCTTTGTTTACTATGATTTCAGTTACTGTTGGTTCAAAGTACATAGACCCTCAGGGATCATTTATATGTATTGTTCACACAGTAATACTTGGCTTCTTAATAATGAAATTCAAGGTGTTTCCATTTTATTTGTAGGATGGGTGCTGCAGATAATATATATAAAGGGCAGAGCACCTTTATGGAAGAACTGACTGACACAGCAGAAATAATAAGACAGGCCACATCCCAGTCCTTGGTTATCTTGGATGAATTGGGAAGAGGGACAAGCACCCATGATGGAATCGCCATCGCTTATGCTGCACTGGAGCATTTTATTAAAGATGTGAGTATCTTGTACACCTTTTTGTACATGAATGGTGCATAGTATACAAATTGTTTTCCCGACCTCAGCTTCTAAATATTCAAAGTTATCTTTAATTATTATAACTGACTCTATACCTGCAATTCACCATTAAATCACTATACACTGAACTTAGATTAGCACCGCGCAATGTCTGTAATCTCTTTGATGTGTTATCATCTGTTTTGCTGAAGCAAAGTAAATCTGGTCAGTAGGATATGGTCTCCTTGGCAAATACTTCCACCCAGAACTGTTTCTTATTATCCTTGGCAAAGTCTAAATCAAGAGCAGGGACCCTGCCTGCCCCCCACCCACCTGCAACCCAATCCTTGAAGAAGACAGAAAGGAAATAGAGCCATTTTTACCTGTGAAATACTTTTTTCAGCAATATCCTACAGGATCTTGATAGAAGCCTTTCGATCCCTTGTCTTTGCGTCTTTCTGTTCGACTCCTTCAGGGCATGTCTGTTTTTTCCAGAGTGCAGTTCTGAGCATCTTTTTTTTTTTTTTTTAAATGTTTTAATGTTTATTCATTTTTGAGAGACAGAGAGTATGAGTGGGGAAGGAGCAGAGAGAGAGGGAGACACAGAATCGGAAGCAGGCTCCAGGCTCTGAGCTGTCAGCACAGAGCCCGATGCGGGGCTCAAACTCACACACTGTGAGATCTTGACCTGAGCTAAAGTCGGCCGCTTAACCGACTGAGCCACCCAGGCGCCCCTGTTCTGAGCATCTTGGTGTGAAATTTTGTTGTGTTAAATTCTCTATCCCTGTCATCTCCCTCAAACGCTCCTCTTTTTTTTTTTTTTTTTAAGTTTATTTATTTATTTTGAGAGAGAGAGAAAGCAGGGGAGGGGGAGAGAAAGAGGGAAAGAGAGACTGAAGCAGGCTCTGAGGTGTGCAGAGCCCAACTTAGGACTCAAACTCACGACCCGTGAGATCATGACCTGAGCCGAGATCAAAAGTTGGACGCTTAACCGACTGAGCCACTGAGGCGCCCTTCCCTTTATTAATCTTCTCTCTCTTTGTTTTGGTCTCTCCCGAGCTGTCTCCTTCTTGGCACCTGCCCTGAACCTTGTCTGTTCTAAGGCTTTTCTTTTCTGTTTTGTTCTCTACTTTTTAAACTCATTTCTTTGTGTCTTTCCTCCATTTTCATTTCTTCCGCTCTCCTTTACATAATCAATAAAAGCTTACTTTTTACTCCTATTTCTTTGCAAAACATATAATGCAAAAATAAACTCTTCTTTTCTTTGAACTTCCATGGTCCTCAGTTTTTTGTTTGAACATTCAGTTAGGTTACGTAGTTAATGATGGCATGCTTTTCACTCTAAAAGAAGTACTTTTAACTTTTCTTTAAAAAAGGGGGGGGGCTCAAGAACGTTTCTTTAATCATTTTAGAAACTGCATATCACACATTAGTAAAGTCCTATCATTGTCTCCAAAACACATTTTATTTATTTATTTATTTACAAAACATTAAAAAATTTTTTTTCTTAATGTTTATTTATTTATTTTTGAGAGACGGCACAAGCAGGGGAGGGGCAGAGAGAGTGAGACACAGAATCTGAAGCAGGCTCCAAACTCTGAGCTGTCAGCACAGACCCCAATGTGGGGCTTGAACCCACAACGTATGAGATCATTACCTGAGCTGAAGTCCTTCGCTCAACCGACTGATCCACCCAGGCGCCCCTTATTTCTGAAATGTATTTTAAACATTCATTTAAGAGCCTTTAGGAATGAATTATTGACAGAGCGGAATGCCACCTCCGAGTTTGATTTCATCGTTCCTACTCTATAGCTGCATGTCAGTTAGTATGACTACAGAACAAATTACCCCAAGACTAAATGGCCGAAAAAACAATAATCATCTGTTACTTCTCACAATGTCTGAGTAAGGAATTTGAGAGTAGCTTGCCTGCGCGGTTGTGGCTCAGGGTCTCTCCTGAGGTTGCAGTTGAGTTGTCAGGCAAGGCTGGCATCATCTGAAGGCCTGACTGGGGCTGGAAGGACCTTCTTCCAATGTGCCTCACTCACTGCTGGCAAACTGGTGCTGGCGGTTGGCCGGGGCTCTCACTTCCTATCCCTGTGGACCTCTCCATTGGGCTGTTTAAATGTCCTCATGGAATGGTTTCCCCCAGAAGAAGCATTCCAAGAGGCCAATGACAAAGTGCAGTCTATGAACTAGCTTCAGTCATATTCTGTTGAGCACGAGGGCCAGCTTCGATTCATTGTGAGAAGAGGCTGCTCACGAGTGTGAACATTGGGGGGTGAAGAATTTGGGGGCTGTTTTGGAGGCTGGCTACCAAAAGGAGTTTGGCAATATCTTAAAGATCTGTTTAAGAACCCTCAGGAACAAATTATGACAGAATTAAATTTGTCACGTCTGTTCTCATTGCTTCTATAGCAGTTTTTTGACATCTTAAATATTAATGAAGAAAGTGTTATTTTTAGATAAAATTTATGTTAGAGGTAAGTCATTGAAGAGGATTCTTCTGGAGCAGGAATCTCTACGCTTTTTTAGATGAAAATCTTTATTTTCATGGTATCTTTTGATTGCCGGCCCTGGGAACAGAGATCAGAGAGGAGGAATGGAGAGGCTGTGTGTTATGGCTGCGACCTGAAAATGGCCTTGAGGAGAGCAGTGTTGTGACCCAAACACTTACATCTTCCACGAGAAATGCCAGTCAGCTCCGGGCATGCACATCATGGAGGACGGCTGGTCTGAAGGCCCTTCAGGGCAAATTTTAAGAGCAGCTCATCAAAGAAGTCCTGCCTTAATAGTTTTTTGGTAATTGTTATAAGAGAGAAGACACATGTTCTGACTTTTAATGAAGTGATTGGCAGATGAATCAAACTTGGGAGTCCTTTGATTTAATTACCCTCTTCTGCTAATATTTAGACCAAGCTTTGGTGTTAGCTTCTTTTAAGGTTTAAGAAATTTGGCATTTCTAGAATACATAACATGTATGCTTTAAAGTAATACTTATTAAAAATCCACAAATCCATACTAATACTAACAAAACAAAAATAAATTTTAAAATGATGGGGTTAGGTTGAGGAGAAAGAAAAGCTCTTCTTTATAGAATGCCAACTGACAAATACTGAGAGAATTTTTTAAAAGCAGCATTTACTCGACCACAATAAAAACTCATTCAGGCAGTGATGAGCAATTGTTGGGAAAACGGATATTCACACAATCTCAAAGTATTACTCCACAGGTAATTTATTAATTACAAAGGAGAAAGGTGTTAGTATGTGAAGAAATCTTCTGGGCTCGCACTTAAACCAAATAAGCAAACTATTGTCCCCAGTAATGGGTCAGATTGACGTTGTGTGCCTCCTGATATGATGCACTGAAAGGAGTACATCACCCACATAAATATATGTAATATTTCTGGCAATAAGGTTTAATCTTATCAGGAGAAAACAATCAGCCAAATCCAAATTAAGGGACATTATACAAACAACTCCTGAATATTTCTAAACCATTAATGTCATAAAGACCAAAAAGAAAGGCTGGGAACTCTTCTAGATTGATAGAGACTGAAGAGACATGACTAAGTGCATGATGATCCTTGATTTTATTTTTAAATACAAAGAACATTTATAAAGAATATTACTGGGACTGTTAGGGAAATTTGTGGACTAATGTTAGGTAATAGTGATATATCTGTGTTAAATTTCTTGATTGTAATAATTTTATTCTGATTAGTAGGAGAATGTTTTTGCTCTTAGAGGACAGAATTCTAAGTACCGTAAAACCTTGGTTTGTGAGCACAATTCATTCCAGAAACAGGCTTGTAATCCAAAGCACTTGTATATCAAAGCAAATTTCCCATAAGAAATAATGGAAACTCAGATGATCCATTCCACAACCCAAAAATATTCATATAAAAATGATTATAATCCTGCAATAGAAAAAAAAATAATAAAGAAAATACAAAATATAAAGAAAAATAAACTAATTAACCTGCACTTATCTTTGAAAACCTTCATGGCTGGCATGAGGGAGAAGAGAGAGGAGGGTTATTGTGTAGGACGACTTTCGCTATCACTAACAGATGTTGGCTATAATACAGTACTAATAAACTCTTATCATGTACTATATTTAATGTACTGTATTTAATATACACTGTATTTAATGTAACTGGCAGTTAGACAACAGAGGAAAGGGTCTCTGTCTGCAGACAGCCTGACCTAGAATGCAGCAAAGCATTTTTAAGCTTACTCTTATATGGAAAAGCAAAGGACTATCCATAAGTGCTTTGAAGTGACAAAAAATACACTAGTTGTGGGCACCATCCAGTGTTCTGAAAAATCACTGATTTTTCAGTGTGCTGAACACAGTGTCCTGAGACCGAGCATCTGAGCATGGGAGACGATCACCCACAATCCTGCAGCAAAAGAGAGAGAGAGAGAGAGAGAAGAGGCATTGGCTCCATGTGATCATGTGACATTCGGTGTCATGTACTACTCCTGTTGCAAGGCGTGGCTAATTTATCAAGTCAAAATTTATTAGAAATGTTTATTTGTCTTACAAAACAAGTTACTCATGGTCCAAGGTTTTACTGTGTGTAGGAGTAAAGGGTCAAGTCTGCAGTTCTCAAATGGTTCAGGAAAGAGTGTGTGTGTGTGTGTGTGTTAGGTAGGTGATTGTCTAGATAAAGCAAAATGAATATTCACTGTAGTGAATTCATTGCACTATTCATGAAGGCTTGAACTTTTTCAAAACAAAGATAAAGAAAATTTTAAAATAAAATTGAAAAATAAAGTAACATTTATTATGTCTTATTGCTTTAGGTGAAATCCTTGACTCTTTTTGTCACCCATTATCCACCAGTTTGTGAATTAGAAAAAAGTTACTCACAACAGGTGGGAAATTATCACATGGGATTCTTGGTCAATGAGGATGACAGCCAAGAAGATCCAGGTATGAAATAATGCTTGCAGTAAGTAAAACTAGAATGCTTATGGTTTTCATATTTGATAACTCGAAATTCATAGGTACATGAACTTACTGCTTATTAAGTAAAAGCTGTGATGTTGGTTATAAATGACATTTGTCCAAATTCTTTCTTTAAGCTTAGGGTTAAGTAGAATTTGCATTTATCTTTACAACCTCTAAGGGCTTCTCTGGTCCTTCTTACCTGCATTTTCCTACAAGAAGAAAATGGGGCCAGGGGCGGTGTGTAGGTTTTACTGTTAGATTCATCTCAGGAAAGATGCCCTAACAGTCAGGGTATTAGTCATCTTTAGAAATGTCCAAGATAGTTCCCCGAATACCACCCCCAGTATTCTATACTGGATGTATGTTTTATCTTCACTTGACATGGAACTGAGTATCAGGTAAAGTGGCTGGCCCATGTGGGCCGCTTGGGTGGGGGCTGAACTGAGTCTAGAATCAAACAATCTGCTTGCAGGTTCTTTTCTACTCTGCTAAAACGGTACGTGGGGTCTACAGTATTTTTCCTACCCTTTCCACTATGTACTAGTGTCACAGGAATGAGACCTATCATGAAAAAGAATATCATTAGCCAATAGAAATAAATTCAGGTGCTGTTACTTAACTAGTGTAGTCAGTTTTAGTATAATTTTATTTTCCTGTTCAGTAGTAGTTTTTAAGTTCCCAACTTTTGGGCCAGTGATGGTTTACACAGTTGGTGTGCTCTAATGGAAAATTCATCATCCAAGACACTCCAGAGTCCAAATTTTATTTTGGAAAAGTAATAAAGATGGACCCGAAAAAGAAACCAGGCAGCTGGCCCAAATAAAACAAAGCCCTGGACCTGAGATAAATGTGATGTTAGGCAATCCTTGCCTTTCACCACCACGCAGTCTTGAAAAACACATCATAAATTCTCTCATGGAAGCAGTTTCATGTCTATTAATCTGCATCCCAAATGACAGGAGGAGCTTATAAGCTAAAACCCAGTGGGATAAACAAGAGTTCACCAGCGGGGAAGGGTCAGTGATAAGCGTTTATGTGAACAGACGACTAAACCATAAGTGTTTCGGCATTTTATCCTATTGATTTAAATGTTTATTCGTGAGCATAATTTTAAACATTAAATAATGCTAAAAGGCTCTGGCTAACAGTTGGTAGACCTCTGCTTCTGTCCCTTCCCCCATGCCCCCTCCCCATCCATTGCCAAGGCAACTGCCTTCAACTCTTTCTTTCCTTTCTTCCATTTCTCTAAATAATAGGTTGATCTTCTATCTCTGGGTTCATCACCTTGACACATTACTGTTTGGCTTCTCAGCGTGCTGGATGGGAGTCCGCAGCCTTCCCCGCTCTGACCTTTCACTGTACTCATTCCAGGTGCCTTTGGTCTCGTTCCTCTTCCTAGTTTTCACTGTTATTGCCAGTAAAGATTGCTTGCTCATGAGCCAGGTATGAGGACAAGTGCATTCTCTTTCTCTTGCAACTTCTTTGTTTTTTGTATTTTTGAAGGTAATAATTGCCTTGTTTTCAGTTCATTCTTCTATTTGAGTCTGTATCTGACTCTCCCCGCACCCTCCAGTAGCTTTGTAAGATGCCTCTGTAGGCATTTTTCCACATGACAGAACTGTTGGTTCCACTTTTCCTCCCTGGAGTCATTCCTCCTGGAGCCCTTTGTCCTGCTCATCTGAACTGTTTGCTCCCTAGGCCTGCTGCACAGCTGTTGTCCTGAGACCTGCCTTTTACCATCATCATAGGCATTCTCTTAGCCTGCCCTCTGTGCATTTGATTGCCAGTCACAGAACACTCGAACTCACAAGGGCTCCACCCATAAGAATATAAATAATCTCACCTTACAGGAACCTCAGGGGATGAGTGGGCTTCAGCTCCTCTTCTTTGCAGTTCTCCAGGCTCTGTCTTCCTGCCCCGCTGGCTTCGTCATCGGGCTAGTGAGAAGGTGGCTGCGGCTCTTCCATGCATCAAACCCAGAATTGACACTGTCCAAAGGAAGAAAAGGGAGCAGCATTTCCTGTGACTCTTTCTTAGAAGCAGGAGAACTTTTCTCAGATGCTCACTAGCATCTCATCATTGTCCCATCATCTCCTTTTCAGAATTGAATCACATGCTCATTCTTAAGCCAATTCCTAGAAGCGAGAATGGCAAAGATGACTTTGATCAGTCTAGATTAACCAGGATCAACTTTTGGAGCTTCGTGTGAGGACATTATCCCTTGAGTTAAATGATTAGTGAGTTAATTCCATACGAAATCAGGGTTTTCTTGGGGTTGGAAAAGATTTTGGATGCCCTACTAATAATATCAGCTTAAGGAGGTAAATTGAGATTTTGCAGGAATGAAAATGTCTTTAGTATCCCTTCATACGTGATTTATAATTTAGCTAGGGCTGAAATTTTGCGTTGAAAATAACTTTGGCTCAAAACGTTGAAGCATTACTCCATTGTCTGCTTACTTCCAGTGTTGTTCCTACTACGTCTGTGTTTCATCTGTTACCTCTAACCTAACTCCTCTGCTGTCTACTTAGAGGCCATTGCATAGATCATCAGTCAAGTGCCCCAAAGGCCTTCTGGGTGGCTTCTAAGATACTGTTATAATTTCCTATAGTGAGGTAGATGAAGCAATGGACTAGCAGTAAGAATCATGTATTTTTGTTCCAGCGTATAAAATCTTGGACCAGTTACCTAACCTCGTGCACCTCTAAATTTTATGAATCTGTCCCAAAAGTGGCTACAGAAACTATTCGATCAGCACACGTCTCTTTAATAACTGCCTAGAGAAATTTGGCTTTCAAACAAATTTTGTTAAGTTCTCCTGTAACAAGCAGGAACATAAATTACTACTTTCACTGACTCTCAGCAATGTCAGATAAACTTTGCGGTAGTATCCTTTTAGGAAATGGTGATAGCTTATAAGTGAAGTCCCCACCAAGCACTTTTATTTACCGTCTTCTCTCTCATCTGGCTCTCTCTGCTTCCACATTGCCATCTCTCTCTCTCTCTCTCTCTCTCTCACACACACACACACACACACACACACTCTTACACTCACACTCTTTCTCCTTCTCCCCTTTAAGAAAGGTGAAGGACAGTATTGATGTAGAACATAACTATAAAAACTCCCTAATGTGATTATGGAAGAGGGGTCGCATTATTTACCTTAATGGTGTGAGAACTACCATAATTAGTACTACAGTAGAGACCAGGATATGATGACAGATTCAGCAACCGTTTGTACTGAGATACGTGAAATTATTCAGAGAAATATACTATTTTATATAATATAACTATAAAATATATTATTATTTAAGTATGTGTGTATATTTAATATATAATGTATTTTATATGTAATATATATGTAATATATTTATATATATAGTTATAAATATATATCTATATTAGATCTAAAAAGCATTGTATAGCCATATATATATAAAGGAAAAAAAAGCCATCAGCAAAGCAAATTTTAACTATGGGGGTTTTGTGGCATTGAGTAGGCTTTCAGAGAAGGTTAGGATGGATGAATGGGTAATGAATGGACAGACAGATGAATGACAAAGACCAGCATGGAGGCTACATTATAGAGTAGAGTCTGGAGCTAGGGACATTAGTTAGGACTGAGCCAGTGGAAGTGATAAAGACATTTTTTGTCTTAAGGATCAGAAGAGTGTGCTTTTTGAATGCCTGCTGCAGTTCACTTCAGTTTGGGTCATGTGAGCATCAGAGAGTAACAAAAAAGTACCCAGGGTAGCAGGCACTGGTTTCTTCATGCTTCTTTCCTAGTCTGTTGCCACCCACTTCCTCACCTGTCTTTGTGTTCCTTGAGTTTTATTTGGAGGCAAAAGGTATTCTTAGTGCTTTGTAATGTGAGTTTTAGTCTGTATTCCTGAGAGCGTCAGCATTCTTTCCACCTCCCACTTTTCAGCATCCAGCCTTAGAAAGGTGTTATTTGTTACTGAATTCTCCCAGGAGGTTAAAGAAAATTCCATTATCCTTTTTCTTGATTGTGCTTTTTAGTTTTTAGCTGATAAAAGAATAAAGCATACATATTTATCAAATGAGAAAAAGCTCTTGGTAAACTTCCAATAAGTTTTAATAAACGTAGGGTCTCAGATCATCAAAAATCTGGTTCATTTTGGGCATTTTTGCAACAAAGTGCAATTAGGTTGAATTTTATAATAAAAGCTATATAATCTTGAGATGCTTTAGATTTATCAAAGTTTAAACCATATGCAGCTTTATCTTTATATTATTGTACTTTATTATATCTCAATATTTAGAAGTTTTTAATTCATGTGCATGTATTTGTGTGGTAGACCGGGTTCCTCAGGAGGCAGATTCTGAGATTTCTATGCCAGGTGTTGGTTGGTAGTACTCTCATGATCAACACCAGAGGTTGGGACGGTAGGACTGGGCTGTGTTGTGGTCATAAGGTTTCAGCCAACCTTACAGAGAGCTCTGAGATGGGATTGGTCTATCAGAGTTACCTCAACATGGGGTGAGGGAGCATGACCTTTCTACTCCTTATTAGTTAGCTGTTGTCACATAACATAAACATATTGTCACATGTTACCCCACAACATAGCTTAAAATCACAATGAACATTTATCATCTGATCGTTTCTCTGGATCAGGAACCAGGGGCAGCTTACCTCATGGTTTCTCAAAAGACTACAATCAAGATTGGCTAGGTCAGTCATCACTTCAAGGTTTGACTGGAGGAGTTCACTTTCCAGACCCCTTACATGGCTGCTGGCAAGCCACAGAAGATCTACTTCCAAGTTTACTCGTGTGGCTCTTGGTCAGAGATATCAGTTTCTTTCCATGTGGGCTTCTTCATAAAGCAGCCCACCATATGGCAACTGACTTCTCTCAGAGCAAATAAGCAAGAAAGTGAAAGCGCCCAGGACAGAGGCCACAGGGTCTTTTGTAATCTAATCTTAGAAATGACAACGCATCATTTTTGCCATATTTTATTCATTAGAAGCAAGTCACTAGATTCCACCCACACTCAAGAGCGTAGAATGACACAGGGACATGAGCACCAGGAGGCAGGGTCTTTGGTGGCCATCTTAGAAGCTGTCTACCCACCCCCATAGCTACCTGTCGAGGTACAGGCTGCCCCGGACAGGACATGAGCTCCGGGAAAGCAAGTCTCTTAAGCCGGGGTGACTCTCGAAGAGGTCTCGAAGAGCTGAAGATTGTGGGCTAACAACTTTCCTGACAGCTGGGGCAATAAACCCTTTAGTCCTAAGTGGAAGTTGAGTGGTACTGAACAATATTCACTTGAATATATAACTCTTAGTTAACCCAGTATATTTAATAAACCAGAATTTCTCATTCTTGTTATTAAACTGTGTAACATGTTGTATTTCTTTGTGTTTTTTGCTGTTTTGTTTTTAGCATTCTTAGAAATATTTCTTACAGATTTTACTTTACAGAGTGTATTACATACAAGACTGTTCAGTGAGCATGTCCTTTCACTGAAAAAACACTTTTTTTGTCCCTTTTAAAGGAGAAATTACATTGTACTATGTATCAGAATCATTCTCTTTCGGATAATAGCAGTTCAGCGCAAATTTTTTAGCAAGCAGCATAAAACGAAATAAATCTTTACCTTACCCCAAATTATTGTTAAAAACCCTTTTAGGTGGGGGCACGTGGCTGGCTCAGTTGGGAGAGCATGTGACTCTTGACCTCGGGTTTGTAAACTCGAGACCCATGTCGAATGTAGAGATTACTTAAAAACAAAATCTTAAAAATAAAAAAAGCAAAAACCCTTTTAGGCGAGCTACAGGATCCTAAATGCAAGAGAATTTTCGAAACAGCATTTCCCCCTTTCCTGGATATGTACATTTGAAAAACGGAGGCAAGAGGCGATTAGGAATAATGTGTTTCTTTTTCAGATTGGAAATTTTAATTGAGTGAAGTCGTAAGAACTTACAGGTCTTGTTTAATCTTCTACTTTCAACTTTCAGGCATGGTTTCCTTTATCTCTTTTTTTCTTTTTTTTTAATTTTGTAGGTGAAGAACAAGTCCCTGATTTTGTCACATTTCTTTATCAACTAACCAGAGGAATTGCAGCAAGGAGTTATGGACTAAATGTGGCTAAACTAGCAGATGTTCCTGAAGAAATTTTAAAGAAAGCAGCTAGCAAGTCAAAAGAATTAGAAGGATTAGTAAATACGAAAAGGTCAGAGTGATTGTGTTGCATTTTTTTGGTTCATAATGAAACCTTCCAAATGTCCAACAGGAAGAGGATTGTCCTGTAAACGAGCATCAGATTTACCTTTAAGCATCTCTTCAAATATCCTGAAACATCTAATTACAATAAAATGAAAACAGATCTTTGAAAAGCTCATGTGAATTCAGTCCGCCTTCTCTGCTCAGATCTTTATCTGTTGAGTTGCTAAATTGGTTTTTCAGTCATTTTTCTAAAGAACTAAGTTAACTCCTTACTGTGTGCCAACATGGTAGTTGCTTAAAACGTTCAGTTATACAGCAAATCACTAAAAGAGATGACTTTTAAAACCTGTAGAGTACTTCTTTTATTCTTACATTGCATTCAGAAATTAAGAATTCTGTCAGGACATGAACGAAAATAATAGTATTATAGAAGTATGTAATTATAGTCAGTATCCCCATGTCACTTCTTTTGTGGCAAGTTTTTCATTCTAAACTACCTTCTTTCTGTCACCTAGAATGCTTATGTGAATGCATTCTACTTTTTACCCTTGATATCCAGCCAGTTTGTAGTCCGTGTATTAACTAATCTTAATATTAATAAATATACCTTGGAAAGAAGATATTCCTAGGAAAATATCCTATTAAAAAAATAAATTATAGCTCCTCCCACCCCCTAAATACAAGATTATGTTATAAAATGACTAAGCTCCTCACTTATCTCCTGCCCCAGCCCTGTACTGCCTGGAGAGTCTGATCCACCTGGGACACGACATTACGGCCCTAGTTGATAGCCAGGTGACCATGGGGGAATAGATTGTTGGTCAAATAGGAAATCTTGGCCGGTCACCATACTGTAGGCAAAATTTTTAGTCTCAGAAATCACGAATATTGAAATAGTAATACCTAGTATTAGTTAAACAATTGCCAACTTGTGTTCTACAGTGTAGTTGTGCAGACCGGCTTCTCTAGTTCCTTTCTCTTGTGGTTCTGCCTTGGCACTCTAAGCTTTGCAGTGGTAAATGGTGGTTGACCAAGTCCAAAGTGCTGGAATATTATAAGTGACCTGCAGCTTCTTCTCTTGACACTGTCTTTTGGATCATTTCCACAATACCCAATTAGAAAAGTAATTATTTATTATGAGAGTTTAAAGGTAAGTCTTTAGTTCTCTGCCAAGTCGAAAAAAACTTAAAATCCTCTTTTGTTGTTTTATTATTTTTCTTTTTCCCGAGAGAAACTAGAATAAAACATTACTGCAAAGGGATATATATGCAAGACGGCAATAAAATATGATAGTTTATAACTTACTGCTGCTATATATCCTATTAATAGCAAGAGCAATAAATTCACAGACTATAATATTTTAACTCTACTAACTACTGTGTTACATTTTGAAATCTATAATCTGGACAAAGGGAATTGTCAGAAGTTGCATTGGAGTGGAATCTGATCATTTATTAAGACACTATATTCATTATTTTACCTTTTTACTGAAAGTGCTTGTCACGTCAATTCCACTGGCAAGATCAAGGAAACTGAAGGGAATCCTCTGCATTTGTATGGGTGTGTTAGAAGAGCTGATACTTATTGAGTGCTTGCTGTGCACAGAAACAAGTCTGAGCAGTCATTTGCATCAGCTTAGATACTGTGCCAGTTACTGTTCTTACTGCTTTACATGCATGAACTCAATCCTTAGGACAATCTTGTGAGATACAGGTAACTGTCGTTATCCCTATATTGTAGTTTGGGAAAATGAGGCTAAGCAAGGGTAGGAAATCAGCCAGGAAACCAGGGTCCCAAAACTAGTGAGTGGTGGAGCAATGACTGGAACTCAGATACTCTGGTTCCAGACCCTAAACACTTACCTTTCAGGTTCTTCCACAGAAAAGTTATGTCAGTGTTATGTTGACATTCTGCTCTTTCATTAGCTAGCTCTACTTTATGAAATCAGTTTTACTTTTCATCCTGCGAGTACACATAGCCTGTGCCCTGAGTTAGAAAAAGCTGGACTCTCTCCTCCTTGGAGGCAGTAGTGGTCATCAGCAGCCTCAGTCCTTGATTATAACAGCGTCACCAGAAGGCTGACGCAGGCACAACTTCCTAACCTCAGAGCCCTGCCCGGTATTCCAAAGTCATAGACCTATTATAGCTTTCAGCAAAATGTATTGTCCCCCAACAATTTCATTTATAAAATAAATTGTATTTTATTTTCTCTCCAGGAAAAGGCTAAAGTGTTTTGCAAACTTATGGACGATAAATGATGCAAAAGGCCTCCAAAAATGGAGAGACGAGTTTGACACGGAAGAAATTTCAGGCCTCTCTTCTTGAGGAAAACGAAGACTACACTTGCGAACAAAACATGGGGAGTTAAAAATACCATCTGTACCAAACAACTGTCCAGTAACAGCCTATCTTTGTGTGATGTGAGCATAAAATCAGAACTATGGTACATTCCCATTGGAGATAGGCCTTTGGTGTAGAAAGTCTGTGTCGGGTTCTCGTCATCCTGTCTTATAAAAGTATAAACAGTTTTGAATATTAAAACTTCTGTTATATAATTAGAAAACTTCATAGACAGTGAAATTCACATAAAATCACACCTCCTACATGAAGCCTGACATGGTTAAATACAATTCATGAACTTTTAGAGAGTGATATAAAAATTTAATTCATATTTTTATTTGTTACAGTTCAGATTAATTTGCAGCTGCTGGGTGAGATGTCTAGCAGAAGTATTCCTTTTCATTTGAACTAAAATCATTTTACAATGCCACCAGTGTATTCACGCGGAGCCTAAGAATTTTTGGTAAGAAATAGAAAAGATTATCAAGCTTTTAAGAGTAGAGCACAGAAGGAATAAGATCATATGAAATTTGAAAAGTTAAATACCGCCACAGTTTTAAGCAATTTAGAAATTAATGGATGAAATTATTTGTCATGCATTCAGGTAATAAACATTGAATGAATACTTGCTATAAATTATGATTTTATTGTGTTGAATTTTGGGGTTTTCCACTATCTGGCAGTTAGGTTTAGTTACGGAACTAAGGTTGCTGCTCCCACCGTAAGCATGGAACTGAACGTATTTATTTTGGATCTTTCTGTTAGTATAGAAAGGTATCGTCTCCCCAGTATCAAAGTATGTAGCTTTGTTGATACTTGACAACACTCCCCTCCCCCCCTTGCACGTTTAGGGTGACATGTGTTCGACCTTGTCCCTGAGTTTTTTACAGCACTTACAACCTGGCTTCTCATATCCATGTGTATTTTGTTTCTAAAAATAGGATCTTGCACAAAAGCTCTCCATCCATTTATTATTCCTGCTTGTTAAATGTCTTCCCCACGTTTGGCAGACCTAGTTCTCATTCCTTCTTTTGTGTATTTCCTAAAGTGGCCCTCACGATGACCCCCGGACCCAGGAGTCAGTATAGCCTCCCCAAGCTGAAGAGTGGTTGGTTGCTACACCTTTGAGTTACTCACTTTTTAACCCTCTGGTTCCCAACCTTTTTGAAGTTAGAGGGTGATACCATTTGCTTGATTCTCCAATCCCTTCAGAAATATTAACAAAGTGAATTTCTCAAACTCTGTCTCAAAACAGAGTTTATTGGAATTTACTATCTAAATTTAGAGAAGAACAATACTTTTTAAATAGTATTTTAATACTCTATAGGATTATACACGTTTTATATTCTTTCTAACAAGATTTTCTAGGTAGTGCTATAACCTTACTGGCAGGCCAGCAAGAAGAGGAGATGAATCCAGGAATGAATCCTGTGCCAGAGGGCGCTGCAGGGACCAGCAGTTACTGGTAATGTCCAAGGGGACATTTCGGGCTGTCTCTGGCTTGGCCAGGCCAGCGTCAACATTTAAGCAGGTATGGGCTCCAGGAGCACTGTGTCCAGGCAGTGGCAGTACACGCGGTGTGGAAAATGACAGTGTGGAATATTACAAGGTAGATTCTTGATACCAGCTGGCCAGCCAGTTTGCAAGGGGTCAGGCCTCCTCCTCGTTTGGGAGAAGGCCAGCCCTGCTGAACTGCGTTTCCAGGTGAGGCCCTTCCCAATCAGTTTACTGAAGGGAAAGTTGTGGCAGAGTCCCAGTCATGAAGATTGTACAAATGCCACGAAGATTGACAGGAAAAATGCACTTCATTGGGTATGTAGCCCACATCCCAAACTTAGGGGTACAGTTCTAATGTCTTCCAGATACTAATTTCATTTCCTTTCGATATATTCCCAGAACTAGAATTGCTGGATCACATGGTAGCTCTGTTTTTAATTTTTTTTTAAGTTGATTTATTTACTTTGGGAGAAAGCATGTGAGCGCACACGCGAGTGGGGAAGGGCCAAGAATTGGAGGGAGGGAGAGAAAGAGAGAGAGAGAGAGAGAGAATCCCAAGCAGACTCTGTACTGTTAGCCTGGCACTGGGCTCAAACTCAAGAACTATGAGATCATAACCAGAGCTGAAATCAAGACTCAGATGCTCGACTGACTGAGCCACCCAAGCGCCCCTCTGTTTTTAATTTTTTGAGAAACCTCCATACTGTTTTGCATAATGGCTGTACCAATTTATATTCCTACCAATAGTGCACAAGAGTTCACTTTTCTCCACATCCTCACCAATGCTTGCTATTACTTGTCTTTTTGATAATAACCATTTTAACAGGTGTGAAGTGATACCTTATTGTAGTTCTCATTTCCATTTCCCTGATGATTACAGTCAATTTTAGAAGATTGTCATTACTCTAAAAAAGAAACCTGTACTCTAGCAGTCTCTCCTCATTCCTCCCCCAAATCGCAAGTTCTAGATAGCCATTAATCTGCTTTATTATGTCACTAGAGATTTCCTCTTTTGGACATTTAATATGAGTGAAATCACACCATATATGGAATCTTTTGTACCTTGCTTTCACTTAGCATGTTGTTTTCATGGGGTAGCATATAACAGTACCTTATTCTTTTTTATTATTAAAAAGTTTTGTTTTATAGTACATTTTATTTATTCATCAGCTGGTGCATATTTGGGTCGTTTCCATATTTTGGGTTTTATGAGTAATTCTTTGAATGTTTGTGTATGGTTTTTATGTGGTAAGACACAGGATTTTTTTAATGTAATTTTTTTAATTTTTAAGTTTTATGCATGCGAGAGAGCACGAGAGCACTTGTGAGCAGGGGAGGAGCCGAGAGGGGGGGAGGGAGAATCCCAAGCAAGCTCCATGCTCAGCACAGAGCCCGATGTGGGGCTTGATCCCATGAACCATGAGATCATGACCTGAGCCAAAATCAAGAGTCCGACCCTCAACCGACTGAGCCACCCATGTGCCCAACATAGGATTGTCTTTTTAAAGTTTCCCCCGCAAATAATCTCATGTGCAGTCAGGTTTATGAGCCACTAGTCTCAATGACTACAGTTGACTAAATGATACTTTTTATTGGATTAACAAGTATTTGCTCAATCTCTCCTCTACGTTTATCTGTCACTTAGGAGAAAGCATGGCGTACTGTAGACTCAGCGTACTGTAGACTCAGCATACTGTAGACTCCCCAATAAGTATTTATTCAAAGGAAAAGAATAACCAAATTCTTTCAGATTAGAAACTCAAGGAAAAGACTCTTCTTTTCATACTCGAGGCCCCATTTTCCTAGGGGTTCAAGATCCATAAGAAAGTCTACTACATCTTAAAATTTAAAAAACAATTATTCTGGCAGTTTATTCACGTTTGAGCCTGTTGTCATGGTTGTATTGGTAATGGGGCTGCTGAAATAGTGCCCACTGCGTGAATTCCAGAGTAAAGGCTAGATTGAAATCCAGTGTGGTACACAAATTCATGTTGACCTTTACAAAGTTCCAAGATCAATATTAATTACTGCTGGGCGATGTAATTATAAAAGTGCTATTTGATGTTCCACACCAAGGATATGGGTAGAGAGAGAAAGGAACTTGAATTAATACCATCTGTGGTTTCTAACTTAATAATTAAGGTGAATTCCTCTTTGGAGTATTGTGCAGTTAGTATATGTGATTATTGTTAGGTTTATAATGCCCCGAGACATAATATCATTAGAGGGATATCCTTTCTAGTTTGGTTGGGACAGTCTTGGTCTATATCTGTTTTCCTGGTATAGGTATTAAAAGTCTCTTTCACTTGAAAATGTCCTGTTTGGAATAATACATTATATGGTTACCCTAGTTATAGATCCTGCTTCATAGGCACACTCACTGACTTGATAGGTTTTGAATATTATCTTTAAAAAATCCATTTTTTTTTACCCATTGTATGAACTGATTTTTATCCCCAAGACCCTCCAGTTGTTTTTTTCTGTTCATTAATGAATGCTTCGTATTGTGGCATTTAGAAAATGTGACTCTCTGCTAATTGGCCTGTTAGAGCTTTGTTCCCTAATCTGCTTTTGAGACTACGTTCCTGCAGATAACTTGTCATCTGCCTAGTGTCCATAAAATCATGGTGAAGAATGTGCACCTACACGACTTCATTGGACACACAGCAGGGCTCTCTTCTTGCAGAAATAATTATTGAGTTTGGAAGGAAGAATCCTTTCTCTGGTTGTTTTCTCCTTTGCTCAAATTCTCCCTTCATTGCCTTTGACTGTATCATTTTTTTTTTTTTTCTGGACATTCAGAACAGTTTATTTCTACATCAGAAATATTGCATAGCATTTTAACTTCCTTTATCTAAATGTTCCTTCCCTGAAGCTCCTCACTGAATCATGGCAGTCCCTCCCTTTATGAGAATCCCCTCAGGAGCTTTTCACACGCATATTTCTAGGCTCCACTCTCATCAGACTGAATCTGAATCTGTAAGGTCAGGACATGGATTGGTCAGTCACTGTTAATTTTAGCCTCCTCTCTTCCCCATTTTCTGTCCTCTTTTCCTTTCTCACCTCTCCCCACATGTTAGTAATCTTGTCTCCAAAGCCATTTGCTAAAAATCATGTTCCTTAGATCATAATCCCTTTTCAAGGTTCTGTCTGATTTGGTAGGTCTGGCTTAGGGCCCAGAGAACATTATTATTTTTTAAATAGACTGTATTTTTTAGAGTAGTTTTAGGCTCACAGCAAAATTGAGCAGAAAGTACAGAGTCGCTTTATACTCTGTCCCCCCACCCAAGCACTGCCTTCCTCCCTTATTAACACCCCCCACCAGAGTGGCAGACGTGTTATGATCGATGACCCTACATCGGCACTTCGTTTTCACTTAAAGCTCAAGTGTGTCCATGAGGGTTTGGTCTCTGTGTTGTAAACTCTGTGGGTTTGGACCAATGCGTGATGACATGTGTCTAGCACCGTAGTATCACACAATAGTTTCACAACCCTCAAAATCCTCTGTACTTTGCCTGTTCACCCCTTCTTCCCCTCCATTGCCTAGAAACCACTAATCTTTCTACCTGTAAGTTTTGCCATTTCCAGAATGTCACACAGTTGAGATAATACAGCCTTTACAGATAGGCTTCTCTTGCTTAGTAATATGTATTTAAATTTTTCCATGTTTTTCACAGCTTGACAGCTCATTTCTTTTTAGCACCAAATAATATTCCATTATCTGGCTATGCCATAGTTTCTCCATTCACCTGCTGAAGGACATCGTAAGTATTTCCAAACTTTGGCAATGATGAATAAAGCTACTGTAAACATCCATATGCACATTTTTGTGTAGACCTAGTTTTCAATTCATTAGATAAATACAATGGTGCAATTGTTGGGTCAGATGGTGAGAGTATATTTGGTTTAAACCGCCAAACTGTCTTCCAAAGTGATGGCGCCATTTGCATTCCTCCCAGCATTGAATGGGAGTTCCTCTTACTCCCCGTCCTCACTGCATTTGATGTTGCCAGTATTTGGGATTTGGGCCATTCTAATAGGCATGTAGTAGTATCTCATTGTTGTTGTTTTTTTTGTTTTTGTTTTTAAGTTGATTTATTTTTGAGAGAGAGAGTGCACATGAGGTGGGAAGGGGCAGATAGAGAGGGAGAAAGCGAGAATCCCAAGCAGGGCTTGAACCTGACTTGAGCCAAAATCCAGAGTCTGGGCCGCTTAACAGACTGAGCCACCCAGGCGCACCCTCATTGTTTAATTTGCATTTTTCTTGAAGACAGGATGCTACGCATCTTTTCATATGCTTATATGCCATGCATACATCTTTGGTGGGGTATCTGTTCAGGCCTTCTGTTCATTTTTTAATTGGGTTGTTCATTTTCTTGTTGAGTTTTAAGTGTTCTTTGCATATTTTGGATAACAGTCTTTTATCAGATCTGTCCTTTGCAAATACTCTTTCCCAGTCTATGGCTTGCCTTCTCATTCTCTTGATTGTGTCTTTTGCAGAGCAGGAGTTTTTAATTTTTTTTTAATAATTTTTTTTTTAACATTTATTTATTTCTGAGAGACAGCGTGAGCAGGGGAAGGGCAGAGAGAGAGAGAGGCAGATGCAGAATCCGAAGCAGGCTCCAGGCTCTGAGCTGTCAGCACAGAGCCCGACGCAGGGCTTGAACTCACAGACCGTGAGATCATGACCTGAGCTAAAGTCGGCCACTTAACCGACTGAGCCACCCAGGCGCCCCAGGAGTTTTTAATTTTAATGAAGTCCAGCTTATCACTTATTTTTCTCATGGGTGGTGCCTTTGGTGTTATGTCTGAAAAGTCGTTGGCGTACCAAGATCATCTAGATTCTCTCTTCTGGGAGATTTATAGCTTTGCATTTACATTACCTTTATGATCCATCTGAGTTAATTCTTATGAAGGGTGTAAGGCCTATTTCATTGAAAAAATTTTTTAATCTTTATTTTTGAGAGAGAGAGAGAGAGAGAGTGCACGCGCGTACGTGCAAATGGGGGAGGGACAGTGAGGGGGAGACACAGAATCTGAAGCAGGCCCCAGGCTCTGAGCTCTCAGCACAGAGCCTGACACAGGGCTTGAACTCACAAACTGTGACATCATGACCTGAGCCCAAGTCAGACACTTAACTGACTCAGCCACCGGGGCACCCCCTAAATTCAAGATAGACTCAAATTAAAGATAGACTTTATTTTTAGGGCATTTTTTGTTTCACAGCAAAATGAAGCACAAAGTACAGAGAGAAAAGTTTAGAGAATAAAGAATTGAGTTTTGAGAAGCATGGCCATAATGCCTTCAATTTCTTATTCATCAGAAGCCACTTCTGCAAATAACAGTGAGCCTTTAATTTCTCCATACTCTTTGTATTTCTTTTTAACAGAATATCAGGCAAAAGAATACATTTAAAGTTGCATTTTTGTATTGTGAGATTTAAAAGCATATCTCTAAAGAGCATGTGCTCAAACTGTTCATAAGCTTTCTGCTATAATGATATTTTAATAGTATTCTAAATATTATTCGAATAATAATAGTTAATAATATTCTAAATAATCCAACCAGTGTATAGCTTAATTAGGAAAGGAGATCATGAAAATATTTTCTCAAGTACCATCTCTCAAGACCTTGAGCACTGCATTTTTCCAGCAATCATTGGCTTTGGTATTAGTCCACAAGCTAGGTTCTCAAATATTCTTTTATTGTAGGTACAAAAAAACATGATGGTCTTAGTCAGAAATTAACTTAAGAATTAATTGACACTTTTGAAACAATAGGTAAACAGGGCCCTATGTCAATTAACGCTGGTCAACAGTAGTGGAAGTCAGACTTGCAGTATTCATGCTGTGAGGACTGTCACTCCTATATCAGGTAGAGACCTTGGAGTGACGTCTGAATCAAAAAGTTTTTGAGTTCATGTTCTCTTCCAGTGACAAAACACAATTTCATATGTATAGGAAGGAGCAAGTTGAAAATTTTAAGTTTCCTACAGATATAAGTACCAGGGACTGCAAGGCATCTGATTTAAATATAAAAATATAAACCAAAACATTGGTAGGTGAGTACAGGTAGCCAATTTCAAGGCACCGCGTTATATTCAGGTAATTCAGTTAATAGCACCAAAACAGAAGAAATAAAATGTTACATAAATGCCCAACCACAGTTAAGACCTTTTGAAATTAAAATGATCCCTTCAGAATAGCAATTTATCATACACTTACTCATCTGTGAATAAATGAATAATTGCAACTTAGTTAATAGTGGTAACTCTTAAGTTGCAAGAACAGAAAGACACTTGAGGAAACAGTGAAAGGGAAACAGAAACTGTAGCTTAACTTGAGCTAACAGAAGATGAAAAGTTGCAATAATTTTCAGAATATAGCATATACAGTTCTGTTTCTTTTATTTATCATTTTATCAGGAGTGGGCTTTTGTTTTTCCTTCCTGGGCAGCTGTTCCACCATTACAGTGAATCAGCTTCTTTCTTTGTTTCTGCTACTACTTCTGACTGACTTTCTGCTCTGTTTTCTCTCTCTTCTCTGGTGTCTGATTTCTCATCACTTATACTTCTTGCCTTCTCTCCAGGGGTGCCCATTTCTGTCCCCACTACCAATTTCTTACTTCCTTCGTTCTTTAGCTGTCCTAAGATGGCAGGCCTGATCGGCTCGGTTTGTCTTGGACCACCTCATGGACCGCTGACTGGCCTGAAAAGTAGCAACCCTTGGATCAAGCAACTACTCTGTCCAACCAGTTCATTCTGGAATGGCAGCTTCACTGTACTCAGAAGGAGCTACAAGCTTGGTGCCAAATCTGAGCACCAGTACAGGTGGTTGATCTGGTTCCATGAAAGTGCTGGAGGTTTGCACAATATATAAATACGCGGGGCCTCCTAGAAATAAAGAGCTTTCCTGGTTCATCCTAGCTGGAGCAATATACCCACATATCCATCTGAATTAGTGAGATACCTGAATTACATACAGAACGTTTTTTACGATCTGTAGATTCAGTAACATCTTAAATTTGAAAAGGAGATTGTTAACGGAAAAAAAGATAAAAAATTTTGTTTGGGATAGAGAAATAAGAGAAGTGCTTTTTCATTACCATGCTATAAACTCGATGAAATCTTAGTGTTTACATGAATGGTTAAAGTCTTTCAATGATGAGTCCAGAGTTAGTGTTAAAACATATATAAAGTGAAATGGAGTTTTTACGATTTTGGGGGTAAGGGAATAAAACCAGATACTACTGGGAATAAATGTACTAATGATAATGGGAGATCTTTATAGTCCAAAAGTGTTTCGGATTAAATCTCTTGGGTAGTTACAGAAAGAAATCCTGATGAAACACGAATAGGTGAATCTTTTCTTTTTAGTGAATAAAATTCTCTCAAATCGCACAACTGGGAAAATGTTATAATGGCCCAGTACTTTTTGGTTTTTAGCTGAGTTCTAAATTCCCTTGTTAAAATGTAGATGTGTGAGTCGATCTAGAAGACTTGGTACATCCACTTTATTTGCTGGCTACATTAAACAGGGTGAGCAGATTATCCTCAAACTTTTAACTCAATGTCTAGATGAGAGAGAATATGCTTCTGTCATCGGGATGGAAGCCCCTGCCGGCGGTGTTCATATTCCCCCACAGTAAAGAAGTGAGAAGATTCAGTCAACTCCGGACTATCACACTTAGTGAAGCAAGTTGTACACATGTGCACATGGCTGTGTGAATTATTGATTAAAATGTCTATTGAATGTGTCTATCCTTTCTTTCTCTATTTCCCCATGTGTTTCCCTTTTTTCTGTTGTAGTGAATAATTTATAACTTCCTGAGTGATGTCCTTTGCTCCTGCCTGTACTTACCACCCTAACATGCCACCTGCCATTCCTATACCCTTCTTCCTGGCTTGCCGGTGACTGAACATGCTGAGCAACTTAACAGATTTTGGGTTGAAAGGGGATTTTGGAATTCACCCCTGAATCTTGGTTGCTGTGTGTGTGTGTGTGTGTGTGTGTGTGTGTGTGTGTGTGTGTGTTTTATCACTGAATATCATTTTTACCAAGAGAAATACCCAAATGGGAACCAGAAGGGCCATCACTGTTCATGACATCTAGTGTTCATTGTAGTAGGAGGAAAGGATAATTGTTCACTGAGCTCAAGGTTTCTACCTGAAATGATGATAGGCAGAAATTGCACTAAAAAGCCTTCACTTTGGCTCCAAAGGCAGTCATCTAATTATGACTTGCCTGATCATTAACTGAAATACGAATGACACTGAATGTAATATGCACACAATTAAGGCTCCACGGGTCATTGCAAAGAGCACTGGACGGAGTTAACAGAGCAGTTCTGGTGCTGTTCCTACCATTCAGTATTCTTTAAAAAGTCACATAAAATATAAAACTCTCAACAACTCCAAGGAAAACAAACCTCAGTATGGCTCAAATGTTAGACTTACCAGACAGTGACTTTAAAAAAGCTACTACAGCCCAGCTTCAAGAAGTAAGGGAAAGCACTCTTGAAATGAATGTAAAGGTCGCAATTCTCTGTAGAGAAATAGAAGCTCTAAGAAAGAACCATGGGGGCAGTGGGGAATGGGAAGTTGTTTAATGGGTATAGAGTTTAAGTGTTGCAAGATGAAAAGAGTTCTGAATATTGGTTGCACAGCAATGTGGATATTTAATACTACTGAACTATACACTTAAAATACATATTTCTAAGTAAAAATAAAGCATATCTCAGAGGGGGTTCCAAAGGATATGCACAAACTGACGACTACAGACATTACAATAAAAAAAATCAGCAGATGGGCTCAGCTGTAGAATGGAAATGATAGAGGAAAGAGTCAGTGAACTTAAAGATCAATATCAATATATATTATCCAATTTGAACAACAGAGAAAAATTATCAGTCTCATGTACTTATGGGACAATATCAAAAGGTATAACATATATGGAGGTAAAAAATTAAAAATAGAACTATCCTGTACAATTCAGGAATCACACTACTGGAAATTTACCCAAAGAATAGGAAAACACTAGTTCAAAGCAATATATGCTCCTCTATGTTTATTGCAGCATTATTTACAATAGCCAAACTGTGGAAACAGCCCTGTCCATCAAAAGATGAATGGACAAAGTAGATGTGGTGTATATATATGCAGTGGAGTATTATTCAGCCATAAAAAAGGATGAAATCTTGTGATTTGCAATAACACAGATGGATCTAGAGAGTATAATGCTAAGTGAATTGAGTCACTCAGAGAAAGACAAATACCGTATGATTTCACTCATGTAGAATTTAAGAAATGAAACAAAGGGGGAAAAACAACCCAAAAAACCAGACTTAACTATAGAGAACAAACAGATGGGTTACCAGAGGGGAGGTGGGTGAAATAGGTGAAGGGGATAGAGCGTACACTTAGCCTGATGAGCACCGAATAATATATAGAACTCTTGAATCATTTTATTGTACACCTGAAACTAACAGCACTGTATGTTAACTACACTGGAATTAAAAGAAAAAAAAAAAAGTGTAGCGTACATGTGTTTGGAGTCCCAGAAAAAGAGGAGGAAGAGATTGGTGCAGATAAATACTGAGAGAAATAAAAGTGACCTGTCAAAAACATGATTATAAGGCCTCAAGAAGTTCCATAAATCCCAAACAAGGTAAACCGAAATAACAAACCGTCCAGATGCATCAGAGTCAAACTGCTTCAAATTAAAGAAGAACTTGGAAAAAGAAAAATGGCACATTATGTACAGAAGCAAACATCAAATTTTATTGTGAATTTCTCAACATGATTTCTGTTGATAGCAGCAGGACAACTTAGAAAAAATTTTAAATGCTGAAAGAAATACACAACCCTGATTTCTATATTCTGTGAAAATATTCAATAGTGAAGGCAAAATAAAGTCTCAGATGAAGGGAAATTAAAAGAATTTATTGCCAATACACCTGCCCTAAAAGAAATGCTAGAGGAAGTTCTTCAGGTCTAAGGGAAATAATACCAGAGGGAAACTTGAAACTTTAGGAATAAAGGAAGAGCACCAGAAATAGGAGATTTATGGTTAAATATAATGCTTTTCTACTCCGCTTGAGTAGAACTTTAAGTAGTTCTACTCTTAAGTAGTTCTTTAAAATATGTATAATGGCGGGGGCACCTGGGTGGCTCAGTCGGTTAAGCATCCGACTTCAGCTCAGGTCATGATCTCACGGTTCATGAATTTGAGCCCCACATCAAGTAAGCTCTGTGCTGACAGTGCGGAGCCTGCATCAGATTCTCTGTCTCCCTCTCTGCCCCTCCTCTGCTCACATGGTCTCTCAAAAATAAACAAACATTTAAAATATGTATAATGGTTGCAAGAAAACAATATGATATTAAATGGTAGGATTTTTAGTGTACATACATGTAATACATAAGATTCATGGGTTCGAGCTCCGTGTCAGGCTCTGTGCTGACAGCTCAGAACCTGGAGACTGCTTCAGATTCTGTGTCTCCCCCTCTCTCTGACCCTCCCCTGCTAATGCTCTCTCTTTCTCAAAAATAAACATAAAAAAGTTTTAAAAAGTCTGAAGGGAAATCAGAAAATATTTTCAAGTTACTAAAGTGCTGAAGCATCACCTTTAGGGAAATTTATAGCATTAAAGGCTTATTAGAAAAGAAATCGAAGGACATCTGTTTGGCTCAGTCTGTGGAGCATGCAATTCTTGATGTCAGGGTCGTGAGTTCAAGGCCCATGTTGAGTGTAGAGATTACATAAAAATAAAGTCTTTAAAAATAAAAAATAAATGAATAACATAATCTTCCATTTTAAGAAACTAGAAAAAAGGTGAACAAAACCCACACCAAGCAAAAGGAAGAAATAGAGAAAACTAATGAAACCAAGAGTTAGTTCTATGAAAAGATCAACCAAACTGATAAACTTCTGGCCAGATCAAAGAAAAAAAACCAGAATACACGAAATATCAATATTACAAGGATATAACAGTATAGACCACACAAACACTAAAAGAGTAGATGATAAGGTACTACTATGAACAAGTCTATACACATTAAGTTCAACACCTTAGATTAAATGCACCACTTTCTTGAAAGACATAAATGACTGAAGCTCACACAAGAAGAAACAGGGGCATCTGGGTGGCTCCATCAGTTAAGCATATGACTCTTGATTTCAGCTCAGGCCATGATCTTATGGTTTGTGACTTCAAGCTCCACATAGGGGTCTATGCTGACAGCGTGGAGCCTGCTTACGATTCTGTCTCTCTCTCTCACTGGCCCTCCCCCACTCATACCATCTTTCTCTCTCTAAAAAAATAAAAGATTTAAAAAATTTTATTCATTTTGAGACAGAAGTGGAAGGGGCAAAGAGGGAAGGAGAGAGAATCCAAAGCAGGCTCTCAGCTGTCAGCATGGAGCCTGACACAGGACTCAAACTCACGAGCCATGAGATCATGACCTGAGCTGAAATCAAGAGCAGATGCTTAGCCAACTGAGCCACCCAGGCTCCTCCCACCAAAATTTTTTTTAAAGAATAAACAGATAATTGCCTATATCCATCAAAGGAATTAAATCTATAGTTAAAAACCTTCCAACAAAGAAAATTCCAGGCTGAGATTTAAGGAAGAAATAATTCTACACAATCCTCTCCAGAAAATGGAAGAGGAAGATATTTTTCCCAACTCATTTTGAGAGCCAGCACTACCCCAAAACCAAAACCAGAGAAAGACATTTCAACAAGACTAATATCCTGAACATATACCCCAGAATCCTTTAAAATATATATTAGTAAGTCGGATACGAATAAGCATCAAAAGCAAGTGGGGTTTATCGCAGGAATGCAAGGCTGGTACCGCTTTTGAAAATCAGTCAATGTAATCTACCATATTAACTGACTTAAGTATAAAAACAACATGATCATATCAATGGGTGCAGAAAACACATTTGACAAAATTCAACATTCATTCTTAACCAAAACCAAAACAAAACTCTCAACAAACTGGGAATATAATAATTTCCTTAAATTGATAAAGGACAGCTTTATGAAAAAAACTGACTGAAAACATTTTTAATGGCGAAGGACCAAATGCTTTTCCTTACGATTGGGAAAAAGACAAGAATGCCTGCTCTCAGCACATTTCTGTTTAACATTGTATGTCCTGGCCAGCATACTAAGGCAAGAAACAGAACTAGGAGACATAAAATTAGCCAAGGAGAAAACAAAACTTTCCGTATTCACAAACGATTGTCTATGTAGAAAACACAAAGGAATCCACAGAAAAGCTGCTAGAACTAATTAGTATGCTTACCATGCAGGATACACAGCACATAAAAATCAACCATATTGCTACATACTAACATAACAATGGGCAATTGAAAAAAAAATACAAAAAAAAAAAAAAGTTCAGTATTGTTTTCATAGTCCTCCAAAATGAAATACTTGAGTTTAAATTTAACAAAATCTCTGAAGAGTTTATATGTCAAAACTGTAAACACTGACTAAGGAAATCGAAGAAGACCTAAACAAATGAAGAGATACTATTCATGGATTAGAACACTCAATATATGTGTCATCTCTCCCAAATTGATTTAATTTTAGTGAATTCTAACCCAAACTGCAGCAAAACTTTTTAAAATGTATATGAAAAGGCAAAACAACTTTGAAAAAGATTATAGATTCAGCCATGATACATAAAGATCTTCCTCTCAAAACTCAGTAATGAGGAAACAGCTTAAAAGAGTGGGCAACAGATTTGAATAGAGAAGTCACCAAAGAAGATATATGAATGGCAAGGGAGCACATAAAATGTGCAACATCATTAGTTATTAGGGAAATGCAAATTAAAGCCACAAGATACCACCACACACCTAATAGAATGTCTTAAAACACACACAAGTAAGCGACAATACCAAATTCTGGTGAGAATGTGAAGCAGACGGAATTCTTATACATTGCTGGTGGAAGTACAAAATGGTGGAGCTGCTTTGGGAAATAGTTTGGCAGTTTCTATTAAAGTTAATGTACATAGTATGCTAAGTGAAATACGTCAGTCAGAGAAAGACACAGATGATTTCACTCGTGTGGAAATTAAGAAACAAAACATGAACATAGGGGAAGGGAAGGAAAACTAAGATAGAAAAAGAGAGGGAGGTAAACCATAAGACCCTCAAGTACAAGGAACAAACTGAAGGGTGCTGGAGGAGTGTTAGGAGGGGGGAAGGCCTATATGCGTGGAGGGCACTTGCCGGAATGAGCACCGGGTGTTATATGTAAGTGATGAATCATTGGGTTCTACTCTTAAAATGAATACTACAATGTATGTTAGCTAACTTGAATTTAAATAAATACATTAATTAATTAATTAAAGTTAATATACAGTTACCATATAATGTAGCATTCCCACTCCCAGCTATTTACCTTAGAGAAACAAAAGATTATGTTTACACAATAACTGGTACATCAGTGTTTATTATAGCATTATTTATAATGGCCCATTACTGGAAACAAGTATCTTTCAGCTGGTGACTGGGTAAACTATGGTAGCTCCATACAATGGAATACTTCTCAGCAATGACAAGAACAAACTGTTGATACATAAGACATGAGTCAATACCTCCTGTGTTGTGCCGAGTGAAGGAAGTTAGTTCCGAAATATTACATATTGTATAATTCCATGTACACGATGTCCTAGAAAAGGCAAACAAATGAGGAGGGAGAAGGGATTAATGACTGTCTGTGCCTGAGGCCGGAGTGGGGCAGAATGTAACAAGGGAAGTTTTGTGGTTCTGTATCCTGACTGCGTCTTTGATTACACAAACCTGAGCTTATTTATATATATTTTTAAGTTTATTCTGAGAGAGAGCGTGCATGCATGCGAATTGGGGAGAGGTAGAGAGAGAGGAAGAGAGAGAATCCCAAGCAGGTTCCACTCTGTTAGCACAGAGCCCGATTGGGCTTAGAATTGTCCGACTCTTGAGCCAAGAGTCAGACGCTCAACTGACTGAGCCACCCAGGCGCCCCATACCAGTGTTTATATTGAAGCACAGAGAACTGTACATCAAAGAAAGTAAATCCTACTGTATATAAGTTAAAATGAAAAAAAAATTCTAAAAAACAATGCAGATAATTTTAAAACACATTATCATGTATGTCAACTTAATGGCTAATAGACTTAAAAACAAAGGAAATTCTGAACATGAGACAACATGGATGAAACATTATGTTAAATGATATAAGCCAGTTCAAAGGAAGGTACTCTACAAGTGTTACGTGAGTTACCTAGAGAATTCACATTCATAGAAAGAAAGTAGAATGGTCTTTTTTTTTTTTTTTTTTTTTCTGGTATGAATCAATTTTTTTTTTATTATAATAGTTTATTTTCAAATTGGTTTACATATAACACCCAGTGTTCATCCCAACATGTGCCCTTTTTAATGCCCATCACCCCCTCTCCCCCCTCCCTCATCCCCCTCACCCTCAGTTTTTTCTTAGTCTTTGAGAGTCTCTTATGTTTTATCTCCCTCCCTCTCTGTGTCTTTTTTTTCTTTCCCCTCTAAAATTTATTTTTAATGTTTTTATTTATTTTTGAGAGGAAAGAGACAGAGCACAAGCGAGGAAGGGACAGAGAGAGCCAGAGACACAGAATTTGAAGCAAGCCCCAGGCTCTGAGCTGTCAGCACAGAGCCCGATGTGGGGCTTGAACTCAGAAGTTATAAGATCATGACCTGAGCCGAAGTCAGACGCTTAACTGACTGAGCCACCCAGGCGCCCCTTTTTTTTTTTAAACATTTATTTATTTTTGAGAGACACAGAGACAGAGCGTGAGCGGGGGAGGGGCAGAGAGAGAGGGAGACACAGAATCCAAAGCAGGCTCCAGGCTCTGAGCTGGCAGCACAGAGCCTGACGCGGGGCCCGAACTCACAGACCGTGCGATCATGACCTGAGCCGAAGACGGCCGCTTAACCGACTGAGCCACCCAGGCGCCCCTAGAATGGTCTTTTGAGGGATGGGAGTAATGGTAAGTTGATAGCATATGTATGGCCTATTCAAATTCATTTTGAGTTCTTTAGAGAAGAAAAAAGTTTATTAACTTTCAAAAAAGTCATATATGGTTTCGGTATGTTGCCATAGAAGTTTGTTAATCACAAAATAAGTTAAAGTAAGCTCCAGGTGCAAAAGCTTGCTTTAAATGCTTCTGCAAAGCCCTAGGCAGCAATGAAAGCAATGTTTCCTCCCATAATTAATCGCAGAGAAATCACAGATAGTTATGTAATTGCCCCAATTCTTATCCTGAGGATACAGGAGCGAAATGTGAAGGAAAGAATGCTTTTGAGAGAATTGCTTTGCAAGGACTTTATCAGGCAGGCTGTGTCCTGGAAGGACTAAGGAGAGCTTTAGGTAGTTTGACCCCCAGTGTGAATGAGCTTCTGGACAATAAATCGTATCTTTTTTTTCAACTAGGTCATGAACTGTTAAAGATTAGGCTATTGTGCTTGTGTCAGAACTATCCCTTGAGCCAGCCTAATTCTAGATTAAAAAAAGAACATGAGGTGTTGGAGGACGGTTAAAAATCCTTTCTGTACTCAGAAGGGCTTAAAGCTGAAGGGAAAAGGGGACCAGGAGTTCAGGAAATGGCATCTTTTATGGCTGTTTTAAATCGTTCTTAATTTGGTTGCATTGTTTATTGAAAAAATTTTAAGAAACAAGCAGTAAATGCTATTCTCCATTTCGGGTGGCTTATCATAGGATAAACGGTAAGGTCTGCCTGCTATTGCTTTCGTGGCAACAGAAAGACTCAGGCAAGTTTTACAAAAGCTTAAAGCTGAGTCATGGATGTGCATGACCATACTGAAGTGAATAATGCCTTAATGACACATTCATCTTTTTTTTTAATAGTTACTTATTTTTGAAAGAGTGGGAACATGAGCACACAAGCAGGGGAGGGGCAGAGAGAGAGAGGGAGAAAGAGAATCCCCATCAGGCTCCGTACTGTCGGCACAGGGCTCGATCTCAGGAACAGCGAGATCATGACCTGAGCCAAAATCAAGAGTCAGACGCTCAACCAACTGAGCCACCCAGGCGCCCCACGCATTCGTCTTTCTTTCTTTTTTTTTTTTTTACTTCAAAAGATATAAATGTTTAATGGCATGAGTAGATAACTCGAAAGCAAGTATTAAGAACAAATCATCTCTAGTAATATAAAATGCAATTAAAACAATGTTTTCTCTATTGAATCAGCATACATGAAAAAATTATAAAATACCCAACCCTGGTGAGGTTTCGATAAAACATTCTTACCACTAGCGTGGTGCAAATTGGCCCAGCCTTTGCCGTGGGGGTGGGGGGAATACTGTAACATTTGATATTAAAACTAAGACAGTAATATTCTTTATATTAAGATGATTCTTGTTTCTTGGAATTTCTCCTGAAGAAACAATTCCAAATACTGAGAAAGCTTTGGTCTACAGATTTTTTCATTACAGCATTAATTCCTGCGGCAAGAAAACAAATAAACGTGAAACATGTAAAATAACTCAATGTATTCATTTGATGGGCTGTTACGTAATCCCAAAGAATTCATAAAATGTGAAAAATGCTCCTCTGAGAATGAAGATACACACATTCCGTATTCCTTTCTGCTCTTGAGTAGAATAGTTCTCTTCCACCTAGTATCACTTTTATTTTTTTTAAGCTTATTTATTTTGAGACATAGAGAGAGACAAAGAGCCCACACACACGAGCGAGCAGGGAAGGGGCAGACAGAGAGAGGGAGAGAGAGAGAATCCCAAGCAGGCTCCAGGCCCAGTGCAAAGCTGGACGCAGGGCTCAGCTCGGGTCTCGATCCTATGACCATGAGGTCATGACCCAAGAGTCAGATGCTTCACCGACTGAGCCACCCGGGAGCCTCCTAATATCCCTTTTAAACAAGTATATCCTTTGTTTAAAATATTTTTTCTTACAATTTAAGATACCGAAAAGACTTCGTATCAGTTTTTTTTTTTATTATTTCAAGGTATTCCATATCACGTTGGACAGGATTCATTCATACCAGTGTTCTCGAGGAACTGGACGGAAGGGCTCGTAGAAATGAACACAGTACAGCACCAGGTGAAGACACTGTCCCGCTGATAGTTTGCATTTTCATTCAAAATATTTGTTGCCCCTCCATGAGCTCACCTTCCTGCAGGGGGATAATACTTCTGACTGTTGGACCCAGGCATGGTCGAATGACTTGCTTTAGGCAGTAAACCGTGAGTATGAGTGATGAATGTCGCTTTGGAGCAGAAATATTAAGAACCATCTAGTTCACCACGGTCTTATTCCTCTCTGCTGTGAGACTTGTAACATCCCATCTAGGAGCTGCTCTGTGAGCCTGGGTCTGGGAGTAGAATGGCCACGGACCCGTGATGGACATGCAAATTGGGCAGGAAAGGAACCTCTGTTTGCTTGGAGTGGATTGTTTCTGCAGCATTGCTTAGCCTATCCACGCCACAGCAGCAGCAGCAGCAGCGTTTATGGGGTCTGTATAACATCTCGCTTAGGCTTCTTGTTCACCTATTTACCCTTTCCCAAAGGCCAAGTTTGACGATTTCTTCTCCATTCCTTTAAACAGAATCCCATCTTCATTCTAGCTCCGATGTGCCCAACTCAAAATCTAAGCCAATTATAACAACTTGGTTCCTCCTTGAGAGTGATGGCTCAGGAGTGAGCATGTCATGACCAGGTTCTGAACAATAGACTTAAGGGGAATCGCCAGAGAATTCAGGAGAAATGCTTCCTTTCTGATAAGAGAAACATAATGCAAAGAAAAAGTTGTTTACTTTCCTCCCCTTTTAGCTTTGAAAGCTGTACTATAAAAATGTCATGCCTGGAACTGTGACTGTAAGAATTAACACCAATGCCCTGAGAGCAGTGGAGCCAAGGATACAAAGAGCTAGAGCCCTGAGGCACCAGGGTGGCTCAGTCAGTTGGGCATCTGACTTTGGCTCCGATGATGATCTCACGGTTTGTGAGTTCAAGCCCTGCATCCGGCCTGGAGCATTCTCTGTTCCTTTCTCTCTGCCCTTCCCCAGTTTGTGCTCTCTCTCTCTCTCTCTCTCTCTCTGAAAATAAATAAACCTTTAGAAAGAGTTGGAGTCCTTGATGATGTAACTGAATAACAAAATCAACCTTAGGACTGATTACCTGGACTTCTTAGTGAACTATTAATGTCCTTATAGTTGAAGCCATCAGTGTGATTTTGTTGTTGTTGTTGCTTGTTGCCAAAAGCATCCTAACTGCTGCAGCACGTGTGGACAAAGCATTGTTCACTTGGCTCCTTTCATAATGGGTTCATCTTTATGACTGGCCCCAGATAGGCTTTGATTTACCAGTTCTTAAAAAAAAGTACAGTGGAGGTCAAAGGAATTTGGAAACTTTACTGAATTTAGCCACCATAGTATAGTTGTAATCTTTAAAAAGATTTTTTTTTTAATATTTATTTATTTTTGAGAGAAAGAGAAAGAGAGTGTGAGCATGGGAGGGGCAGAGAGAGACAGAGACACAGAATCGGAAGCAGGCTCCAGGCACTGAGCTGTCAGCACAGAGCCTGATGTTTGGCTTGAACTCATGAACCACAAGATCATGACCTGAGCCGAAGTCAGACACTTAACTGACTGAGCCACCCAGGCGCCCCAGTACAGTTGTAACCTTGGTGAAATCCTCCTTGGTGTGTGTGCTGAATGAAACTCTCTGCCCTCTATGGCCATTTGCTTGGGAGCAGGGTCATGTATCTCGAGGTAGGCATAGAAACTACCTGGGCCTCATCTTTTCCCCATTGGGGAGGTAAGTCACTTTACAACCAAACCTCAATATGAGATTTCTCCATCCAAAGATAGTCAGGCCAGAAGGACTGTCAATGCTATCGTCTTGAGCTCTGTCTTTTATGTTGTCTCCTAAAGCTGTAACGTCGATGAGTGCAGGGGACCTCATGGCTGAAGCCTCAAAGGTAGTGTGTGTGTCACTCCTCTGAAGCAAGGCTCTTGCCCGCACTGGCTGCGGGTGCTGCACTGAAGAGCAGCCACCACAGAGGAGACCATGGATTTAGGCAAGCAGGCCTGCATCGAAGTGCTCAACAGAAATTTGGTCTTTTCATAATTTCTTGGAACAACATCCGCTTTGGCATTCTGCTACCATCCATTACTTCCAGATGTTCCTGGTTTTTATTTTACTTTTCTATTTCGCAAACCAGGTTTTGTTACTTTTAGTCTTTGTCTTTTGTCTGTGTTTGTGGGTCCCAGAAAAGGTCTCAGAAATGTGATCCTTCTTTGATTTTTCTAGGTATCTTTTTTCTTTGTTGTCACAGCTGAATGTGGCTTCTACACTAGAGAGGAGGCCACTTCAAGGTTTCTGAAAGCGTAACCACCATCTTAATTGTTCTAGCACTGCTTTCCATTTGTTTCCGTTTTACATGTATGTCCTATTTGCCAAAAATGTTGTTTTAATAGTTGGTGGCCCTTTTTATTGTCTGTGCTACCATATACTTCTTTTCATCCTGTAAATAAGAGAGAAATATACAAAACTTTTCTAATACGCTTATTTAAATCAATCTCGTAACTTCGGGAAGATTCCACCAAGAGCAGTTAAGTTGCTGTTAAACTAATACTATTCCCCCAGCCCAAGCCCCAAATGATCCAAATTCATATGTATCAAAATAACTTCCTAGTTTTAAATTTGTATTATCTTATTTTAATTCTCTTAGTGTAAGGTGGATGGTAACTGGCTATATTTGCTATTTGCCTCCACTCTCTATATTCTCATTTTATAGCCTGCCCTTTGGTCAAGTTTTGTTGCTAGTTGGCACCTGTGAGTTCTTAGCATTCTTTCTTAGATTTTTGCCTTGAATCCGAAAAGCTTTTTTAAGAAACCTGTGTCTGCACATTGTCCCATAAAAATTTCTTTGGATGGACAGATGTGCCAAGCTCATCAGGAGCTGAATGGCTATCTCGCCTTGTTGATTTATTGTATTTTGTGGTGGTTGTTGTTGTTGCTAGAGAATTTCTATTCTCCCATCAGCTCACAGCAACCTTGAAACATCTGTGCTTGGGAGAAGGATGATCACATGGAAGTGAAGAAGCACACGTATCTGCTTTGTTGCTGCATATCGCGTGGCAATAAAAGTCAGAGGTCCTGACGTTCCAGACAGCCAATGACGTATGAACAGCTTGTATTCTAACCGTCTGTGTGTCAGTGCTTATCTGCAGTGCATTTCCCTATGGAAACAAGGTTAAGAGGGGCACTTACATTTTTAGGTTAGTTCATAAAAGCCTATTTCACCCAGAATACAGCTAAAATTCTATACATTGCAGTGAATAAGAGCAGAATATTGTTATAATACCGGTAAGTCTTAAATAGCGAAAAAAACCAATACAACTGAATAAGAAATACCTTTAAAATACATACAGTGGGTGCTGATAGTCAAGGGAAAGCAAATTTTTTTGTGTGTGTTTTGTAGCTAGTTTTATTTTTTTTATTTAAATAATTTATTTTCAAATTGGTTTCCATATAACACCCAGTATTCATCCCAACAAGTGCCCTCTTTAATGCCCGTCACCCAGTCTCAAAGCAAATTTAATTAGATGGGCCTGTAGAGGAATATATGCTTAGGAAAATCCAACAGGGACATTGGAAGGACAAATGGCACTAGTTTTCTTCCTTCTTTCCTTCCTTTCCTTTCCTTTCCTTCCCCATTTCCCTCCCTCCCTTCCTCCCTTCCTCCCTCCCTCCCTTCTTCCCTTCCCGTCTTCCTCCCTCCCTCATTTCCTCCCTTCCTTCCTTCCTGAGCATCTCACAGCACAGAAAGCTTTATTCATCCACACTGTACCAGCCAGAGAAAGGCAGGCTCACTTTAGCATGCCGCCATCCTGGGCTTCTGCCAGCTCTCCCTCATTCCATTTCTTTTTATCCTGCTTCGCTCTCTCCTCATCTGCCATCCTCCTTTCCTCTTCTGCCCGAGGTTTCCGGTAAGTATAGTGCTTGGCTCTGTAGGCCACGCTGAGGAACAGGGCGGAGTGGTGGCAGAGCTTCATGAACGGAGAGACCTGTACTGGCGGCCCCATCTTATCTGTATGACCCTCACGCCCACTAGTTTTATGTTTTTCTTTCAAATAAACTGCTTGAAAGAGTTTCAAAATATTCTTCAATAGCTACTTTTAGCTTATTGAAAATAAGTTACTCAGTAAGTTACTTTTTATAACCAGATCAAAGATGCTGAATGTTAATTTAATAAGAAATTTTTAAGGAATGTAAAATATGATGGTTTTCTTCTTGTTTGAGACAGTTTCAATGAGTTTTGATTTAATCAATGAGTCATGATGTTACTCTCCTTTCGTTGTTCCTGATTGTCCAGTGAGTGACAGGTGCTGCTCTAGGCTCTGAGGATACAGTGGCTGGTTTATAGAGAGAATGAAGAACGTCTATGTGAGAGATTTTCCATGGAAATGGGGCAAGGAAGAAAAAGGTGAAGAGGAAGGAAATTACTGAAGATGTAGATGGGAGATGGAGAATTCCTGAGAAGGAATGAATTCATTGGAGAATAGGAGAGGATAGAAGGAGAAGGTAACCCCAGAATGTTGGACTCACTGGGGAGAAGAAAAGAAAGTATGAAGGAGGGAACTTGATTAGTGATCAGCCGAAGTCAAAGGGTGACTTGTCCCCCCCAAAACAGTTTGTGTGACCCAAGGTGAGAGAGAGAGGTGTGGAGAGGCAGTTTCAGCACTAACAGAGAGAAAGGACCATTTTGCAAGATGGATGTTAGAAACTACAGGAAGTGAACCACAGGAAAAGGGTAGACTGGCAGAGACCTGGCTCAAATAAATTCCATGATTTCCAAGAGTAAGTCATAAAGAATAATTTGAAAAATTTCCAGAGATTTCAAGTCAGATCTTTTTTGTTTTGTTTTAATTTTGTTTTTTGTTTTTCTAAATATTGTTTTAATTAATTTTTTAAAGCTAAGTTTAGTTTAATTCCAGTTAGTTAACATACAGTAAGACATTAGCTTCAGGTGTACAATATAGCGATTCAATACTTCCAGGCATCACCATGTGCTCATCCCGACAAGTGCACTCCTAAATCCCCATCACCTATTTAACCCATCCTCCCATCCACCCCCCTCCCCTATGGTAGCCATCAGTTTGTTCTCTATGATTAAGAGTCTGTTTCTTGATTTCTCTCTCTCTTTTTTTTTTCTAGCCTCCAAGCTGTATTAGTTTTAAAAAGCAAAAGAAAACAAATAAAACTAAAAAATAACTACACCAGTCGCTCACATTAACTAAAACAATAGCAACTGTTGGTGTTTTGTCTTTCTCTGACCGGCTTATTTCACTTAGCATTACACTTTCTAGATCCATCCATGTCATTGCAAATGGCAAGATTTCATTCTTTTTGATGGCTGAATAATATTCCGTTGTATTTATCCAACACATCTTCTTTATCCATGGACATTTAGACTGCTTCCATATCTTCCCTATTGTAAACATAGGGTGCCTGTATCCCTTTGAATTAGTGTTTTTGTATTCTTTGGGTAAATGCCCATTAATTAGTACGATTGCTGGATCAGAAGGTCAGTCTACTTTTAACTCTTTGAGGAACCTCCATGCAGTTGTCCATAGTGGCTATACGTATTTGCATTCCCACCAACTTTGCACTTGTGTTCCTGTTTTTCCACAGCCTTGTCAACACCTGTTGTTACTTGAGTTGGAACTTTTAGCCATTCTATCTAACAGGTGTAAGGTGATACTTTGCTGTAGTTTTGATTTCACAATAAAATGCTGTTTTATATTTATCATAATGTGGTAATGTGTGGCTGCAAATTGTCTAGTATATTTGGAGGGACAAAGCGGAGAGAGATGGTTAGATAACTAGGACCTCGCAAACAGTGAGTACCTAAGAAAGTGGCTCTCTTACTTGTGAGTCAGAACTAGCTTACAAACTGACAATTCGCTTACCTGGTTTGCAGCTTCATCGAATTGCATTTATTTTTATTAATATATCCTCATTTTCACTTTAAGGAGTCCTTGACATTTGTTTAAAATGCATTTAAAGTAACACAGATTGACCCAGTTTCTACACCGCTTACCCGGTTTCTACATCTCACCACACATAATTTCCTAAAAGGGTCAGAAGAGTACAACGGTTAAGAACATAGACTCTGGGGTCAGAACATCTGGGTTTGAATTGTGACTCTAAGGACACGATCATTTCCTAGCTGTGTTAGACTTTGGGCAAGTTATTTAGCTGCTCTGCGCCCCAGTTCTTCATATGTAAAATGGCATAATAATAACACATAGATCATTGGGATACTTTGGAAATTGAGTATGTTAATATGTGTGAAGCTCTTAGAAAAACGCCTGCCTCCAAGCTGTATTAGTTTTAAAAAGCAAAAGAAAGCAAATAAAACTAAAAAATAACTATACCAGTTACTCACATTAGCTAAAACAATAGCAAATGTTGGTGCATGCCCATTAATTTGCATATTAATTTACTAGAAACATTCTACTAAATGCTTGTGGTCATCCAAATGGTCAGAAGCTGGCTCAGCCCACCATCAGCACTGATGATCAGAAGGACTCTAAGTCTGTGACATCTGAATCTAGGCCACTTCATTTCCTTGCCCAGGCCATCTCTGTTGGCCGTTCTTCGTTATAGCTGTGTTAGGAGTTGCAGATGTGCTGTGCTATCAGTCTTCCTACTCAAAGATGGTGATGATTTTTATCTGTGGGTAGATGTAGCACAATTTCTTTTAAGTGGGTTCATGGAAAAAAAAAAACTTAGAACTTTCCCTTTTGCCTGTGGATGCCCTCCTTCTAGCAGAGTTTATCTGGGAAACAAAAATAAAAACAAAATGTCTCTCTCACTAAATCTGGTCCCACACAAACCAGTGATTTAACCAAAGTTCATCCTTGGGGAATCCCCACCTAGGTTTTATCCCCCATCCAAGCTTTGTCACACAAACTCCATAACCACCCTCATCCTCAGCTTAAAGAAAATCTCTGTTTGAACTTCAAACAGGTGACTGTTAGAGGTCAAACATACAGCTCCCTACCTCTGAAAAGACTGCCTGCCTCTTGCTCTCCTCCTGTACTTTCTGTCTCTGCATTTAGAAAAAAATATGCCACCAATTCCAAAGAGATTTGGGGTTGGAGGGTCACCAGTAAAGAAGTGGACACCAAATGAAATGTTTTTCATCATACTTGGAGGAAGGAGGTGAAGGTAGAGAAAAGCAAGAGCAATAAAGAAGTAGGGGAGTGAAAGCAAGAAAAGCATTCGAGAAAGAGTGTGAGAGTAGAGAAGAACACTAGCTGCTTTTGTGGTAGATGTCATGAGGAGCAAACTGAACAGGGTAGGATTTAGGAGAGGGTCCACTAGCTTTATTTAGGAAGTCAGGTAGGGAGGGTTACTAAAAAGCCTTAGCCTTTAGCACACTGAGGTGACAGCATGCTCAGTCAGACTGGGGGGCGCAGCAGAGATATTAGGTTAACAGAGGATATGGCCCAAATTGTTGAGGCGGGCTCTGGCTATGTAAACCACTTGGGCAAAGGTCAGCACCATGGATAGTCCCAAAAGGTGATTACTCCATGGGCAGAAAAGAAGCAAAATGAACCCTAGGTATTCAGAGAAAGACTGAAATGTGTTTTTTTAGTTTTGCCCCTCTTTAAAAACCTTCTTGTTCTGTCTGTATTCAAAAACAACCAGAAAATATTTGTTGGGTGTCTGCTATGTGTCAGGCACACTTACTCATCCTAGAGAATGACAAGGGAATGAGATAAAGCTCTCTGTCCTTAAGAAGCTTGCTACCCCCTGGATAAACTAGAGATTTAAGCAACAACAATAATTATAGCTGAAATTTATTGGTCAATTACAATGTGCCACACATAGACTACTAATTGCCATAGATCAATTATTTTATTCTCCCAACAGCTTTGTGTAAGAGGGGTTATTAGTATTTTAGATGAGGAAGCTGAAGCACACAAAATTTAAGAAATGTTCTTTATAAGAAATAAAGCCAGAATTTAAACCTAGACATTCCGACTCCAGTGTCCATTATCACACTCTCGTCTACTCAACATTAATAAATGCCACCAATGGCAGAGATATACATAAAGTACAGGAGGAACATGTGGGAGATGCCCCTGAATCAAAACTGGGGTTGGGAACCGGGGGCGCCTTCCGGGAAGTCATCCGGCGGAGGCGGCATCCATCTTAAATTTTGAAGAACGAGGAGAAGTGGGCCATGGAAAATATACGGCAGAGGGCTTGGCATGCTTAATCTTACAGTGGCAGGCCTATTGAAGGTCTGAGGAGCCAATCCATTGTCCCCTCCATTCCTCAATTTCCAAAGAGTGGGGACTGGACTCAAGGAACGAAATGAGGGCCAAAGTGTGAGGTCTACCTAATTCCTTCCAAAGTATAAGGCTCCCTAGTGGAGGTTTGGAAAATACAGAGAACAGGGAGATTGGGAGATAGGTCATGGCTTCTTTGCATCCTTGTATCTCAATCAAAAAAGAATTGAGATTTTAGTATAGATCCTGGAAGAGACGGGTAGTGAAGTGGAGATTCTGAGTATCTTTCCACGTGTTTATTGGCCATTTGTGTAACTTCTTTGGAAAAATGTTGATTCATATCCTTTGCCTGCTTTTTAATTAAGTTGTTTTATTGTTCAGTTGTAAGTGTTCTTTAGATATTCTGAACACTAGACACTTATCAGGGTCTTACATAATTTTGTATAATAAAGAATTGGACCGACCTTTGTCTCTAGCTTCTGGGAGGCAATCTCTAAACTCTTGGAGTGTCCCAGTGTCTTTATCATTCTTGGTGGGTTCCTCAGACCACACCTGACAGTTTGTGTGAATGAGGTGACTCACAGTACACTTTAAAATAAACGGAATCACTTTGATAAGAACCACTGAATCTGATATATCTGTTATTGGCTTAGTGAGATATTCCTTTTTCAATGACACATTCCAGTTTAGAGATACTTAAATGCAGCAATAGTCTGTGATTGGTAAACGTGGGAGGTTCATCACAGCCCCTCCAGGTAATGACAGACTGATTAAACAAGGAGGCCATTAGAATGAGGTGGTTCTAAATACTTAGCAGCCTCCGTACACAAACCAAAACCTAAGTATGTAAATTCCTCAAAAACCCAAGAAATTGAAACCTCAGGATGAGCAGTCACCACCAGGCAACTGGGCTTTTCTAAATAAGGCAGTGCTTAAGCTGCGGTCCATCAAATAATTCCCTTGCTCTGCTTCCCTATCTCCCCTGTAAAAGTCTCTCCCGTGGCTCCTGTCAGTGGAGCCCTCTTAATCACGTCCAGTGTGGCGCTGCCAATTAAAACAGACTTTTGCTCAAATAAACTCTTAAAATGTTGGATATGTCTCACTTTATCTTTTAACGGCCTCATTTTATGTCTCAAAGGCATTTCTGGTCACCTCTTAGCATTCTCAATCCAAGCAAAATAATTCAAACCCTAAAGGCTCTTTCAATTTCTTTAATAATTCTGGTGCATTTTTTTCAATGCTTAGATGATCATATCCTATGAAATTATGAAGATGGGCTCTAAATTCATGTTATGTAGCAGTTCCTTAGTATGGTATGTTAGGTCCTTTTTTCATATAAGGAATACATCGGTCAGAATATAGGTGCCATCAGCCAGTAGAATAAGTACAAAACACATGTCCTTTATTTACTTATTTATTTTTTTGCCTCTTAGGCAATATTCAACAGCAGTCAGTTGTCTCTATAAAAAATAAAACCTTTGTTTACATGGAGAACAGGATGACTTCACTGGGTGTAGAAGGACAGTATTTTCCACTTGACACTGTCATTTAGAATTGTCCTCCTGGCCCTGATGTGTCCCCTTCCTTTTGGGTGCCTGAGCAACCCAACGATCTGTTTTTTGAACAATGAGTCTTCTGGGGACAAAGGGAAGAACTGTCAGTTTGGACTGAGCGGTTTAGATCGAAGATTGCAGTGGATCTTGTGAATTTGCCAGTACTTTGACTCTAATCCTTCTTTTCCCTCAAAGCTGATGAAACTAAAGTAAAAATACAGCAACAAACCAGCCAAAGGAAAAGCCAGCCATTCACGGTTAACATTTCTGAGGGACCGCTATACTATAGAACTAGAAAAGTGCAGCAGAAGTGAAATTTTTTAAAGAACCTTTATTATTAATCTAGTTATTCCTACATTATTAATCAGTCATTCCCAGATAGTGGCTTTTATTCTGTTCATTATATTTGTGGTACTGTCTATTTTCGCTTGCTTTTACAACAAATGTCTTCTTTTTTGGTGATTTCTTTATTGTGGTAAAATGTACTGAACATCTCCTTTTCTAATTAGGAAAATCAAGCTGTTTCCATTTTAGTGTAATTGGAACCTGTATCAATGGAAGGATCTTAACTATGATTTACATTCAGACAAGTTCATATGAGACATAATGTGGTAAACATACACATACTACTGATGATATAATTTCGTTGCTGTGCTTTTTAAGATTTCTTTTCTTTATTTTATTTTATTTTATTTTTGAGAGACAAAGAGAGACAGAGCAGGAGCAGGGCAGAGTCAGAGAGAGAAAGAAACACAGAATCTGAAGCAGGCTGCAGGCTCTCAGCTCTCAGCACAGAGCCCGACGCAGGGCTCAAACTCACGAACCGTGAGATCATGACCTGAGCCGAAGTTGGACACACAACCAACTGAGCCACTCAGGTGTCCCCCTAGTTGCTCTGCTTTTCATTTATTTATTTACTTATTTTAAATTTTTATTTATTTTTGAGAGAGAGAGAGAGAGAGAGAGAGAGTGAGGGGGCAGAGAGAGAGGGAAAGAGAGAGAATCCCAAGCAGGCTCCATACTGTCAGCACGAAACCTGATGTGGGGCTCGAACCCATGAACTGTGTGATCATGACCTGAGCTGAAGTTGGATGCTCAACTGACTGAGCCACCCAGGCACTCCTATTTCTTCTTATTTTTAATGTTTCATAAACATTAGGAAATGTCACAACCTTCAGGTTTCCCAGACAACATCTTTTTTTTTTTTTCTCAAGAGGTTCTTGACAACTATATTGTAAGGAAAAGAAGATGTAACTTCGATGATTTACAATGACATATCTAGGTTGTGCGTTGGTCCAGTTTGCAGAGAGAGAATAGCCTGAAAGTTCCCACATGGCAGCTTGTCTGTCATGGGGCTGCCCAGTGCCTGGGTTTTCCCACTCCTGACTTAGGTTGGAAGGTCTACTAAGCCCTACCAGACCCCAAACTGTAACAGGCCTGGAGAGGCGATGGTGCTTGGGCCCCTTTGCTAGAAGGTGAAAAAGGAGGAGACTATTGACGTTGGAAAGAGATGATGAATAACAACAGAGTAAAGGGTCAACTCGAACACGTTAATTTTATGCAAGGTGCTGGTGCTGGCTGCTTTGGGAACTACAAAAGAAAAAGAGAATGTCCTGCCCTTCAAGGAACTCGGTCAAGAGGATATCGAGGATCAGTTACATGAATTAAATTGAGGCCATAGTTAAGTATCAACACTAAAGATCCCAGCAGGAAGCCTATGAATACAACTGACTGATGTGGGTACTGCCAAGGGGATCCAGAGGAAAAAGAGAGAACAGTGGGCAGAGGGGTCGGCAAAGGCTTCTCAGAGGGGGTGGGATTGGACAGGTGGTGAAGTCCAAACCCAGAGGAGAGCAATGGCGTGAGAGCAGGGTGCCAAGGAGTGTTTGGGTAAAGATGTCAGAAGCTTTGTGAGAGGAATCAGTGTGGTAGGAGGTGACAGAGATGCAGGAGCACTTGACTTTGTATGCAGAAGTCAGGGGACCTCAGTTTCCTGATCTTCCTGAGGACGGAGCGTAGGCTCCTTATCCTCTGTATAGTTCCGACCTTTTAGATCCTGAGTGCTGACCGGAGGATAACAACCTGCTTAACAAAAAGAGCATCTATTGGCTCATGTAGACCAGAAGGATGGGAGCGGATTTAGGAAGGCTTTGCTGGTACTTACGCCCCCTCCTGTCCTTCCTCCTTGAAAGACAGGAAAGATGCAGCGGCAAGACTGTGGGCTCCTCCCACACTGCCAGGGCTCACTTGGAACTCTTCCTGTTACTAACTGCACCTCAGTTTTACTCTGCAACAAATGAGGACCGCAGCAACAGCACCCACCCGCTAGGATTCTTGTGGGGAACCGCTTAGAACAGTGCCTAGTTCATAGAGCAAGGACTTAATGAATCCTAGATATTAGTCTTATCTCTGCTTGGCTGACTCCCTCTGGCTCCAACTACACAGAGGCTTCTGGTCTACAGAGCAGGGTGTGGCTGCTGGCTCCACAGCCCATCTTTGTGACCCAGCCTTACAGCCAGGCGTGAGGACACGAGGATTGCCTGCCCCGGAATCATGAGGGGACACAGAGGGGAAGGAGCCTGCGGTGGGTCAAAATAGAGTGCTGGGTAGACAAAGAGTGGTTCACTACGCACACATCTGATCTCACAGTCAAGTGCATGGAGAAGCAAAGCACCTAATCTCCATTTGGGGGGGAAGGAACCAAGGTACCAAAAACTTACGAGATTCACAGGAAAGTGACAGAGCCAGGAATCCAGCGAGGCTTGTAGCTCCGTATCCTTTTTCTATTTCATGGTTAGAAGCAAATCTCAAAATCCTTTGTTACCATAAAATAAAGGCTGCCTTCTATTTCCTCTGCCTTTCCTCTTGCCTTATTTTCACTAAGAATGGAGGTTGCTTTAGCTTCAACCCAACAAGTGTTTACTGAGCACCTACTGCGTACAGAGTGCCAAGCACCGGCAGAGAAATCGAAGCAGAAAGATGGATGAAGCATGGCTCTTAGGCATGCAAGTTTCCTAAATACAGTAGAAGACAGCACACCCAAGTGTGCTTGGATACAGGGTAGCTTGTAGAAAGAACAGATCAGTGGATCCAAAGATTTTTTTCTTTTTAATGGGGGTTGGAAAGTTGAGGACAGTTTGGTCGTCAGTTCTTTATTTTGCTAGGGATACATATATTTTTCAAACATACTGTCAACAACAACTATCATTTTCTATAAAAAGGATCCATAAATTCCTAAAAAAGAAAGGGCAAATTTTTCAGAATTAAATGCTAATAAATACAATTGTATTACAAACTTACTACATTGTCCTTATTTTGCTCATTCCACAGAGGATCAGTGAAAGTTCTTACAAACCGATGTTTTGAGAATCATGGTCTACATGAATTCCTAAACGTCATTCGTGCCAGATGACATATGGGCACATTTTGATATTTTTGAAATAAAAGCCTGCTAGAAGATGAGGAAGCACTATGGTTTTATTTCATTGCCCAAGCGGGGCCCCGGCAGTTGTTCTAATGACATGATTCCAGGGGTCCAGGCCTCAGTGGGCAATGGCTCTTTGGATGAGCTTGGAATGGAGCCACTGGTAGAACTGGATATGGCCCAGGAGAGGTGTAGCTACTTCTTGGCGGGCCAGACCAAAGTTAACCAGAGGAAGTACCTTTGATAAAGGAATTTGAAAAATACTATTTTTTCTTTTTCTTGCCCGTTGTGACAGTTTAGGATGGAAAAGGCTCAAGGGATGATGTTACCATGTCATGTAGATAAAGTAGTTATAAAGTTCCAAGGGGGTCTAAATGGAAATCCAGAATTTCCCAATGGCTCAACATCTATGTTCAACTACACCGATCCAAATCAGCAAAACTCTCTTCCAAGTACACTGAAGTCTGCCCTGTGTGTCCCTACATAAGTAGTTTTTTCCACATCTTGATTTCAAGGCAGTTTCAATGTTAATTTTTATTATTTAAAAAAAAAAGCATATTCTTTGCCATTAAGACAATTGAATAGGGGCTCCTGGGTGGCTCAGTCAGTTAAGCATCTGACTTTGGTTCAGGTCATGATCTCATGCTTTGTGAGTTCAAGCCCCGTAAAAGGCTCTGTGCTGACAGCTCAGAGCCTGGAGCCTGCTTCGGATTCTGTGACTCCCTCTCTCTCTGCCCCTCACTCACTCACTGTCTGTCTATCTGTCTGTCTGACTCTCTCTCTCTCTCTCAAAAATAAACATTAAAAAAATTTTTTTAAAAAAAGATTGAATATACTGTTAAAGTTCCTGTGATCTTTCAAGTTTATTCCTGCAGTGATCCGACAAGCTATAGTAACAATACAGGAAATTAAACCAAAAGATCATAAGCTGAATTCAGTGCTTTAGTTTAAAAAATGTTATTACCAAAGTCAGGGTAGGGGTTATCATCAGATTTGGGGCGATTTCTCAGTTTTCCTCAGATGCTATTAAAAAATAAAGTTTAAAGTATCCCCAGGATACTTTGTCTTCCATTAAGGCGATCTATAATCCACTTTCCTTGGTCTCTTCCACAATTACGGTGCTTGCCGTTGGTATTTGAGCTGAAAATAACAGAAACATAGATGTACTCTGGGAGAGGAAGCCTGGTATGCATCCCGACAGGAGCTAATTTTGTCACAAATAATGATCACAGCAGTAGGTATCGGCAACTACACCACCATCCGAGTCATATAAATAATCTCATTGACAGTTAACTTCACACACTCGAAGAAACAAAGGCAAATAAAAGTAATGGAAATGCGTATGGAACACAGTGTAAAAGCTCTCAGGCTTGTCTTCTGAGATCATCTCTCTTACCAGCTCAGAGTATATGGATTTTTGAAATTTTTTTTCTAATATTTCTGGGCCACATTGCCTTCTTTTTAAATTTATTTGTTTTTGATGTTTTAAAAGCACCTTTTGAGGTATGCCTGACATACCAAAGGCTGTGCATAATTAATATAACTTGATGAGTGTTGAGATAAGTACACATCCACAAAACCATCACCACGATCTATGCCACAAACATTTCCATCACCTCCAAAAGTTTTCTCTCATTCTCTTCATTACTTAATTATTATTATCATTATTATTTGGTGATAAGAATACAACATAAGATCTACCCTTTCACCAAAATGTTAAGCATACAATATGGTATTATTAAGACATCAGAGACACTGTGATGTTCAGTAGATCTCTAGAACTTATTCATTTTGTAGAACTGAAACTCGTACCTTTGACCACTCTCTGCCTGTTTCTCCTGCCCCCTCTCCCCTGGCAACCACTGTTCTACTCTCTGCTTCTGTGAGTTTGACTGTTTTAGTTTCCTCATATAAATGGCATCATTTAGCATTTGTTCATCTGTGTCTAGCTTATTTCACTTAGCATAACGTCCTCCAGATTCATCCATGTTGTTCCAAATGGCAAGATTTTCTTTTCTTCAAAGCTGAATAATATTCCATCGTGGGCATGTCCAACGTTTTCTTTATCCATTCATCTGTGGATGGGCAATTAGGTTGCTCAGCTATTGTGAATAATGCTGCAGTGAACATGGGAATGCAGATATGTCTTCAAGATCCTGATTTCCTTTCTATATATACTCTGACGTGTGACTGCTGGTAATTTTTTGAGCGACTTCCACGCTATTTTATACAGTAACATAGGTCATAGTGAAATAATTCAAAACATGTCCCCTTAAATCAGGAATAAGGCAAAGATGACCACTCTCCATCTGCTATTCAATATTTTACTGAAGTCTTAGCTGGTATGAACAACGAAGTTTGGACAGAAAGAAAAAATGTCTCTGTTTGCAGGGAACGAGATGGTCTTCCTAGAAGTCCTATGGAATCTATAGTGCAACGGCAAAAATTAAAAGTGGACTTAGGAATTTTTCAAGATACAGTCTTCACACACATATCACTTTAATTTCTATATACAGCAGAAAAAACAACATATAATTTAAGAAAAATATATTTGAGCTTTTTGAAAATCCACACAATAGATATGAATAAATTTGAGGAAAAATGTGAAATAATTCTACGCTGGAAACTAAAGCTGCCAAAAGCAGTTTTCGTGTGTGTGTTACAAATACAACTCTATTTATATACTAAAGTGGAATCCTACAGTACATGCAATTTCGTAGCATCCTTTCTCTGAAAATGGATACATCAAGGACATATGTTGACATTCTTAATTATTATTTTCAAACTGTAAAAAAAAAAATCTCTGGAGCTTGGAAAATTTCAGGCACGTATAACAAGAAACACAACACCATCATAAACCTTCATGCCCTCTTCACCCAGATTCAATATTTTGGGCTCATCTGCCACTCCCCCTTGCCTCCCATAGAGGTATTTTTCTTTTAATGGAGTGTAGTTGATATACAATATTCTGTTAGTTCCAGGTGTATAACATAGCGATTCCACAATTGTATACATTGGGAGATGCTCACCGCGATAAATTTGGTCACCATCTGTCACCAGAGTTGTTGTAATGTTATTGACTGTATTTCCTATGCTGTACTTTGCATCCCATTACTTATTTTAGGCAAAACACATTGCCTTCTTTTTAGAAACATTTTTTTCTTTTATTTTAGAGAGAGAGATTGAGCATGAATGGGGGAGAGGGACAGAGAGAGAGAGAGAATCTGAAAAGTGTGGAGCCCGATGCAGGACTCAATCCTGTGACCCTGGGATCATGATCATGATCTGAGCCAAAGTCAAGAATTGGACGCTCAACCAACGGGGCTCCCCAGGGACACCAACACATTGCCATCTTAATAGAAGCATCACAGAATTTTTCAAGTGGGTCGACACCTAGAGGTTGCCACTACCTAGAGACCCGTTTTATAAAAAGAAGGTGAATTTCAGGGCTAATTTCACATTTGACCCGAGAAAAGGAGAGCAGAACTGTGATTTGAACAAAATATAACTATGGAATACTACGAGAGAAAATGAAACATACTCCTATACCAACTGCCAGGCAGTGTTCCTGCCTCCAAAGTACAGCCTGGGGCAACGCCAGATGGTGCTTCCTAGGAAATTGAGTTTGTCTTCCACGTCGGAAATCTGAATAACTCTGTCCCACAGGAAATGCTTTATTGGCCATTACCATGAACATTGTGAGAAATTAAAAAAAAAAACAACGAGGGCAGTGATGGCTGAAGATGGATCAAAGAAAGGAGGCTGTTAAATAATTCAGACTTCTGCTGATTTCTTGGCATTCTGGCTAGGACCAGGGATTGTGGCCTCAGAATAATGGGGTAGAATTATTATGGGGGTAGACAGGGCAGTAATAGCTAAAAAATGAATATATGCTATGTCCCTAACACTGTGCTAAGAGCATACAAATATTAGTCCTTACAACAATTCCATGAAGTCAGTGTCATTATTATTATGATGATCATCTATCCTCCCTATATTTAGACGTGGGAATTAACGAACACATTTCCACTGGATTCTGGGATGCCCGCTCACAGAGTTGCCTAAATTCTTACTTTGATAAAGGGCAGAACCACAGTTTGAACCCTGATCAATGTGACCTTAGAGTCTGAGACTGATATTATGTGTCACAGTGTCATGACCACGCCCAGCATTTACATGAAGTAATACTGCCTCGCGCCTGCTGTCCTTGTGAGTGTTAGGAGGCTCCCTTATGCTTCCCCTTGCTCAGATAATATTTGCTGGGGAACTCTTCTACCTTGCTCTTTGCTACCCAGACCTTTACTGAGGTGTTTCTTCCAGGCTTGTCTTCTTCAGTTCAAATTACATATGCTTTGGTCTCTGCTAACAAGAGGATTATGTCTATCGATCGTTTTTAAAAATGGCTTCAGTAGTGACCTTTCTCCTCTGCTGAAAGAGCCTTTTAATTTTCATGCTGCTACGGGTGAGCCACAGCTAAGCTTAGGGAAAAGAAAAAAAAACACCTAAAGTAAGCCAAACTCTACAGATTCTAATATTATTTGGACAGTCGAATTCCTATATAAATTCTGAGAGACGATAGGCAGGGTCAGACTTAGAATATTGATCAATATAGGGCCTGGAATCTGCAGCAGCGGTGTGACCGTGGACTCATTCCAGCCACCTCTGCTTTCCCTGGAAACTTTCTGTAGCGAAGCTCCTCCCCTGCAGTGTCCAAAGTGCTCTAGAGTAAAAAACAAGAACGAGGGGCCCCTGGGTGGCTCAGTTGGTTAAGCATCTGACTTGGGCTCAGGTCATGATCTTGTGGTTTGTGGGTTCGAGCCCCGCATCAGGCTCTGTGCTGACAGCTCAGAGCCTGGAGCCTGCTTCAGATTCTGTGTCTCCCTCTCTCTCTGCCCCTCCCCCGCTCGCCCTCTGTCTCTCTCTCTCTCTCTCAAAAATAAATAAACAAAAAAAAAATAGGAGTGAAAAGATATTATTAATTATAGCCAACAGGCCTGGGGCACTTAGTGTGCCAAGCTAAGTGTAAGTTATCTTTACCCTTTCAAGAAAGTCCTATGGTCCTGAGCAGTTGAGTAATTTCTTTGGGTCACAGCCAGCAAGTGATAGAGTTGTGGGATTTAAATTTTGCACCTTGAACACAAGTTGGGTTTGTTTGGGTTTGTGTTTGTTTTATTTCTTTCTTGCCAGAATCCAGGTGTCTAAAAGTCATCAAACGCTGTCTGCCCGGGCCAGGCCCTTTGCAACACTTTGCAGGGAAAATGGATCAATCAGTTAGGATTGCTTTCCAGAAAGGTCACAATCTGACTAGTAAGATAAAATATCACTACATGAAAGTTTATTGACCACAAAAAAGTTAAGTCTTATTTCAAGAGGTGTTGCCCGGAATACAAAATTGGTTGTCGAATGTGTCTTACTAACCCTAATTGCACTAGGACTTCAGAGGAGGCCAAAGGGTCCCGGGCTCAGCAGGTGGGGTGTAGTCACCTCTGCAGAAAAGATTGGGGTTCCCAGAGTTGTCAGGTGGTGGGGCTTTCTAGGTGAGAGCAGGGGGCAAGCCCAGGGGTGGGGTAGGTGAGGACCAGAATTTATTACTGCAGTCCACCTCCCTTTCCCTTCCTCTCTCCAGTCGTTGCTCCTTTTAATCCAGGGCTTTCAGGCTGCTCTGTTTCTCTTGTGTGTGTGTTTTTTTTTTTTTTAATGTTTATTCATTTTTGAAAGAGAGAGAAAGAGCAGAACGTTAGCAGGGGAAGGGCAGAGAGAGAGGGAGACACAAAATCTGAAGCAGGCTCCAGGCTCTGAGCCATCAGCACAGAGCCCGACGCAGGGCTCGAACCCATGAACTGTGAGATCATGACCTGAGCTGAAGTTGGACGCTTAACCGACTGAGCCACCCAGGCGCCCCTCTGTTTCTCTTGTTAAGTAATATAAGCTAGAGGTGCCTGGGTAGCTCACTCTCGATTTCAACTCAGGTCTTGATCTCAGCCTAGCTAAGTTCAAGCCCAGCACTGGGCTTTAAAAAAAAGGAATACGAGGGGTGCCATCGGGCTCTTTACTGTCAGCACAGAGCCCAATTTGGATCCTGTCTCCCTCTCTCTCTGCCCCTCTCCTGTTCACATGCATTCTCTGTCTCTCTCAAAAATAAATAAACATTAAAAAAAAAAAAAGGAATACGAGCTAATAAATCCATTTGCAGAAAGATGTATACCCTTAATGGGAGTATTTGCATCTTTACAAAGGGCACAGGGGCACAGTAGTGATAAAGTGATGACTCACTCACCGATGCTGGAATTTCTCTTGCTTAGTGTCCTTCGGAGGCCTCCCTCGCCCGCGTGCACTGCCGCGTCTGGATTCTGTGTTGAACCAGTGAGCGTCGCTCGGTCCCCCATAGCATTTGCTGGTCCAGATACCCGTTCTTAGCCCCGAGCACCAAAGTCCGTCTCTGGCGCTGGAAGGTCACCTGGGAGCGTGTGTTTTGCTGCTGGAGGTGGCCAATGTCCTTTTTCAAATATAAAGTGCACACGCATTGTTGTTCTTTGTATATTCTTTCAAAACTTTTACCAAAGCCGGCACGAAAAATAATAATCCACATTTTAAAATTATCTTCTCTTACTACTTGAGAGCTGAGTAGCAGTTCCAGAATCTCATTTTATTTGCCTCCGGCAAGCATATGCTACTCTATATGTGTTTTTGACGGACACATTGACTGCCTCAGAATATGACCATTTTCCCATTTAAAATAAACTATGGAAATTTCACTGCATAAGGATTTGATGATAAGCTCCGGCATGGTAAGCCTCAGGTCATCTGGTAACTTGTCACTTCTACCCTCATGGAGTCGGATGGCCTTGAACTTTAACTGGGCTTAAAAATAGCCTTGGGAACCAAGAAGTCAGGCACGGGCACCAGGGTGAGGAATATCAAGCCTCCCATTTGTTGGGGAATGTGGGGTTTCCCAGATGGAGGATTTCCTATGCGAAACCCAGGAGAGTCCTAGGCAAACTGGGACAAGGTGCTCACCCTATGATGACAGGTTTGTAGGGCAGAGGCAAGGCTCTGGGTCTCACAGGTGGACCAGGCTGCCAGCCAAAAGGAGAGCAGCTCTGCGGGTGTGGAGGTCGACGCCCAGAAGGAAGGCGCCTCTCTGATGGGTTGTTGTCCATGGCTGTGTGAGGTTAGCTTTTTGGCCCACAGAACGGTGAGTATGGGTGAAACGATCCAATAGAAGGGGTAGAGAGGACGAACAGGAAAAGAGAGGGTGAGGAGCGTGAGCAGAGCAGGGGTTATAGGCAGGCTGCAGTGGACCCTGGCCAGAGAGGAGAGAAAATGAAGAGGAGCAAGGGAAGCTGTTCTAATGTGCGGTCCCAGATGAGATGAGTGGTTTTGTGCAGCTCAGGAAGATGTGCTTCAAAGGCACAGACCCAGACTTCTTCGCCCTAGCTAGCCATTAGAACTACTTGTGGGGGGCACCTGGGTGGCTCAATTGGTTAACTGTCTGACTTCAGTTCAGGTCATGAGCTCACGGTTCATAGGTTTAAGCCCTGCGTTGGGCTCTGCACTGACGACTCAGAGCCTGGATCCTGCTTCAAAGTCTGTGTCTCCCTCTCTCTCTCTCTGCCCCTCCCCCACTCACACTCTGTCCCTCTCTTAAAAATGAAATAAAACATTTAAAAAATAAAAAAAAAAAAGAACTACTTGCGCCCTTTTGAAAATGCAGATGTCTGGGCTAGGCCCCAGGTTAATTCGAATTAATTTCCACCGGTGGGCACAGTTGCTGATCCTTTTTAAAAGCTCCTAGATGATCTTCACATGTAGATAAGATTGAAAACCTTTCGTCTTACATATCTGAGTATCCCCGTGTGTGTGTTCTGTGTATTGGGGAAGACATTTTGGTTTCAGGCAACCCAAAGGACATCCCCGCGCACTCCCCATGATACCTGAGTCAGTGTACCTAGCATTGAGTGCGCGCGCATGCGTGTGTGTGTGTACGTGTGTGTGTCTGTGAGAGAGAGGGAGAGGGAGTATGTCTTGGCACCAACAGTCAGAGATGGTAAATAAGGAACGTGTCCATTAATATTTAGACTACCTATCTTTCTCCCCTGCCCCTATCTGGTTGACTGTAGAAACTTCACCATCTTAAAATGTTTCCTTACTGTATTGCTAGGAGGCCACTCTGAAGTCTGCACATGGTCTCCTCCTCCAGCCTCCTCATTGGGTTACCAGCCCAGGGCCCTCGGTCTGTTATCCCCATGAAGCTGGAATCACCTTGTTGCAATTCTGGCCAGTGGGAATGGAGATTGGCGGCGGCCAGCTCCACTCGCCTTTTGCCAGTCCATCACAAGCATGGAATAGACCTTTCTGTAATTTCCCTCAGAACAACCGAGAACTGGGGGAGGTTTGGGGGAGAAGACAGAGAATGCAGAAGTTAACCTGGAGACTAATTCCGGATTTTCCTGCTACAGAAAGAGTTTCTTTTTCCTTTCAATCCGATTTTTTTTGGTCTCTCCAGCTGTCATTTCTTGTCATAGCATCAACCTCCTCTCAGGATGATTTTGTAGAAAGTAGATTTGCTTTTATTTGTGGAAAAACATGTCCTGCCCCCAAGGACTTGCTTTAAGACTCTAATGGGACTTAAAGTCAACATGAGCTGTCTGTGGTCTTCAGTGTAAAATACCACACCTTGGGTAGGTAGGACATCACGGTGAGTGCTGGCCGAGCTTGGTACAGCTCCTCTTCAGTTTCTCCTACGTGAGGGCTAAAGTTACTACCAAAAAAAAAAGTTTACTTTGTAGAAATTCAAGCAACATTAACTCTTCCTCATCTCTGAGCAACTGTCAAATAACCTCTCAAGAACAAAGACAGAACTACTTCTTGCCCTAAACAACTAAAACATAGGACAAAATATACAAAATAGTAGTTTCGGACATGAGACAATTGGCAGTAAAGGACTGTGATTCTTAAGTGAAGGAAGCAAATGAGATGAGCCCAGCAAGTGCCCCAGTTTGCAGCCTGGAGAGTGGCTGGGCTGCAGCACCGCGAGTGGGAACCCGGAGGAGGCCTCATGGTCTCACTGACTGGAAGAGACAAGATTTAGAGGTCAGAACAACAGAGGCTAAAATACACTGGACAGATTGCTGGGCGGGAGACAGCTGCTTAAGGAGAGAGCTCTGAATCTCTGGAAGCTCTGAATGCAGTATTCAGCTGAGTCCTGACTAGCTCATGTATGTGAGAATATGACTAAGGTCAGAAAAAGAATCTCCAGAAAGAAGCAGGAGGAAAAATCCCCAGAGCTTACACCACTTCTTGGAAGTCGGAATGGAAAGGTATGGGGTATGAAGTAGAGTACTCGGGTGGGCCATATTAACCCATGCCAAAAGCGGCCCTGGGCCTATAGAAAAGAGCTTAAAAGCAAGTCTCACATGGATCAAACATCTTCAAATTACTTAACTGGGTTCCAGAACAAAGTAAAAAATACTTAAAGGGATATATTATAACGGACAAACAAGCAAGACCAACAGAACCGAAAACGTAAAATTCACGATATCTGGCATCTAACCAAAAACGGCAGAGAAGCAGGCAAATGTGGCTCATAGGAAGGAGAATATGCAAGCAGTAAGAGCGGAGCCAGAAATGACATAAATGACAAAATTAGTAGAGCAGGACATTAAAACAGCTATTATAAACATACCCCATATGCTCAAGAGGAAGAAGAAAGCATGAGAATGATGAGGAGGAAATGGAAGACAAAAAGACCCAAATCAAACTTTAGAGATGAAAAATACAGTGTTAGAGATTTAAAAAATACACCAAATGGGGTAAACAGCAGATAATACATCATGGTGAAGTGCAGTTTGTGCCAGGAATGCAAGGAGATGCTTCAATGTTTGTTTAAAAATTTAAAAATTAACTATTTCTTCACCAAATTGAACAACTAAAAAAGAAAAACCATATGAATATCAGAAAATGCATCCGTGAAAATTCAGCATTCGAACATGGTTTAAAAAAAAAAAAACTCTCTGCAAACGAGGAATCACTGGAAATTTTGTCAGCTAGATTAAGGGCATCTATTAAAAATCTACAGCTAAAATCATACTTAATGGTGAAAAAATTCTTTCCTCCTAAGATTAGGAACAAGCAAGGATGTGTGCACTTTCACTACTTCTATTTAACATTTTTTTCTAGAGGTCCTAGCCAGGGCAAAAGACAAAACATGGAAATTAAAGACATATTGATATGAAAGGAAAAATCAAACTATGTTTATTAACAGATAACATGATTGTCTATGGAGAAAATCCTAAACTATGAAAAGGTTACAAAACCTTGTAAGTGAATATAGCAAGGTTGTAGGATATAAGATCAGTAGATCAGGGACTCCTGGCTGGCTCAGTCAGAGAGCATGTGACTCTTGATTTCAGGGTCATGAGTGTGAGCCCCACCTTGGATGCAGAGATTGCTAAAAAAAAAAAAAAAATCAGTATATGAAAATCAACTTTATTTCTATGTAACTATCATTGAATGACCAGAAAATAAAATGTGATTTACTGTTTGTTGTGGACTGAATGCTTGTGTCTCCCCAGAATTCATGTGTTGAAATTTAATCCCCAATGGGATGATATTTGGAGGTGGAGCTTTTGGGAGGTTATTAGGTTTTGGAGGTGGAGCCTTCATGGATGGGATTTGTGTAGTAATATGGTGATAAAGGGACTGGGGCTCGAGGGCTCTCTCTCTTGCTCTCTGTGCAATGTGAGGATACAAGAAGTCGGTTATCTGTAACTGGGGAGAGGGCTTTCACCCAACCATGCTGGTGCCATTATGTTGGACTTTTAGCCTCCACAACTGTGAGAAATAAACATTTTTGTTTGTTGATAAACAACCCAATTTATGGTATTTTGTTAGAGCAGTCTGAGCTAAGACACTATTGCATCAAAAAATATGATATACTCAGAGATAAGCCCCATGCACTAAAACAAACAAAACATTGCTGAGACAAATTAAAGAAGACCTAAACAAATGGAGATATATACTATGTTCATGGATTGGAGGGCTCAATATTGTTAAGATAATAGGTCATCCCAACTTGGCCTACAGATTCAACCCAATTCCCATGTAATTCCAGCAAGACTTTTTTTTTTTTGTAGAAATATATAAGCTGAATCTAAAATGTATATAGAATTGCAAAAGATTTAGAATAATTGAAACAATTTTAAAAATTAAGAACCAAGGTGAAAATCCTAAATGACTTGATTTTAAGTTTTTAGAAAGTTAAAATAATCTAACAGTGTGATATTGGTGTAAAGACATACATCAATGTAGATGTGTATATATGTAAAGCTATACATCAAAAGAACAGGATAGAGTCCAGAAATAGACTCACATATGTATAGCTAATTGATTTCTAACAAGGATGCCAAGGCAATTCCACAGGGAAAGGATAATTTTTCAACAAATGGTGCCAGAACAGTTGGATAGCCATATGCAAAAATTTGAACCACAACTCATACCCCACACCATTGGATCAATGTAAGAGCTAACACCAGAAAAATTCTAAAAGAAAACACAAGAGAAAATCTTAATATCCTCGGATTAATCCAAAAGACAACTCAGATGTTCATCTACAGAAAAATGGATAAATAAATGTGTTGTACTCATACAGTACTATTATTAGAATACTATTCAGCAATGAAAAGGAACAAACTGTTGATGCACTCATCGAAACAGATGAAACTCAAAATCATTATGCAGAGTGAAAGATGCTAGATAAAAATAGTACATCAGTCCATTTATATAAGCTTCTAGGAAATGCAAACTGACTCACAGTGACAAAGTGGACCAGTGGTTGCATGGGGGTGAAGGGCAAGGAGAAGGAGGCAGGAAGAGATTTCAAAGAGGAATGAGGAGATGCCTAGGAGAGAAAGAAATGTTTGCTGTATTGACTGTGGCCATAGTTCATGGGTATACAAATATGTCAAAACCTATCAAATAGTATTCTTTAAATATGTGTGGTTAATTGTAAGTCAATTACAACCACAATAGGCCTGTTTTTATAAAGCACAAAGAACAGTTAGTAGTATAGTGTGCAGTTTAAATCCAAGTTTACCAGTCAGGAAGTTAACACTAGATGTTGTAACAAGAAACCCAGTACCTCAGGGGCTTAACATCGCAAGAGTTTATGTTTTGCTTATGTTATAACATCATTTGGGTTGTACTGCCCCTGGCCACTCTCAGCCAGCCAGTGACTTGTAGCCCTGCTGATTTCGACAAGTGGTCTCCACCCTTACTGAGGACAAGGAGAAAGAACAGAGATGATCAAGACCAGATGTAAGGGCAAATTGGGACTGATTCCATTTTGTTTAAGGGCAAACTGAGACTGACTCCATTTTGTTCTGTGTCCTCCACCTTGAGTCCCCAGGGCCTGCGCAGAAGCTTGAAACCTGCAGCTTCCCGGTTCCAAAAGAACCATGCCCGATGACCTATGTAACAGGACCCTGACCCTTCCTCAGCCAATCGGCTAGGGTCACGACCATCGCCCCTCCCACTACCGTAGACTGCTTTAAAACTCTTGTGCCTTTGGAACTCTCTCTCTCTCTCTCTCTCTTCTCTCTCTTCTCTCTCCCTCCTCTGTTTCTCCTCTCTCTCTCCTCTCTCTCGACCCACCGCTGCGCCTGTGCAGGTAGGAGACTGAGCTCGAGCTAGCTCGAATAAAGGCTCTTTGTTCTTGCATCGGACTCGGCTCCCTAGTGGTTTTTGGGGTTCCTGAATTCTGGGCATAACACAGACATATAAGGAGCTGCCCTTCAGTTCCTCACTCATCATTCCTTAGGCCAAAACCTAGGGCGTTTTACATTCTTGGAGTCTTCTCCACCCTAGGAAGTCTTCTCTATGCTAGGAGGAAGGACTGGTACTTTTATCAATATCTCTAGCCAGTTTCTGCTAGAAGAAAAAGAGATGTCACAGTAGTTATGCACACAATAATGTGCATCACACAAAAATACCAAGCTTCTGAGCCAAAATACTTGCATTCAAACCCCTTCAGGTTTCTCCCAGAATGAAAGGGTACTTGCTTTATATTTCTGAACTCACAGCACCTATTCCAGGAGTTCTCTTGAAGGAACTGTTTCTGCACCTAAAGAGAATCCAAGTCTCCAACTCCTAGGGGACAGAAAGTTGGTATGGTCTTTATGTCACTCCCACAGCCTCCCCTACTCCTTTTCTACTTTTACCCCTAAGGTATATGGCTTGCACCCTACACCATCTGCATCCGTAACTACGGCACACCTGGCATGATGTTACAGAGCCTCCAAGAAATTTACTCAGGGGCTTTTGTGTAATACAGCAGAATAACGGGATTCCTCGTCTAAACACTCAGTTAGCTTCACTGAGTGACCATTTGGACAGGCAGTAACAAGGCCAAGATGTGGATTCAAGGGCTTATTCCACCAGGTGTGGGAACTGGACAAGGTCACTCCCTCTTTCCTCAAATATTCTCTTCCCTTGGCTTCTGGGACACCACACTCTCCAGGCCGTCCCTCCCTGCCTGCTGTTCGTACACTTTTCCCCCTGCTGTCCTCCTCCTCTTCCTAATCTCCGAAAGGCAGTTTGCTCCCAGGGTGCTCCCTTTCCTGGAGTGTCATCTCTTGTATGATTTCGAGATTTTGAAAAGCTATAGAATATGTTCTACATGTCTGGAATCAGCTCCCTGCCTCCCAAACTGAATAGTTTTTTGGACATCAGATAAAAATTGTCCTCCCTCTTTCTCTCCCTTTTTTGGTCACATTATCTGGATAACTTCTCCGTCCACAAATAATAGAGGAAGGGAACTTATTCCAGATATGGCAGTAAATTGCTAATTTTTTTTTCCCATAACTTCTCTAGAAAAGGCAAAAAAAAAAAAGAAAAAGACCCTTTCACTGCTATCAGTGAGAAATGCTTTGTTGCCCTTGAAAATCAACTTAAACGGACCCTTTTGGGGAAACAGTTCATAAAATGCAAGAGGGGAGAACAATGAATTCACAGAAGAGCTTGCTCCCACCCACTTGGAACATAGTCCCTTTAGCCAACCTGTTTGATCAGCTGGGGGGAAAGCATCCTAATTTACATAACCTCCCGGCCCTTTGTGTTTCAAGATGGCACCATTCCAGGGAAGCAGTTTCCGTATGAATGAAGGAGGCTAAAGGCCCACAAATGCCCATTAGACCCCACAGGATATGGCTTCTCTAGATCGTCCTGGGATTTCTGGTTGTCTCCATTCACTCTTGCGAAATGTTCTAATATTTGCAAATGTGTGTGCCCCGTAAGAATTCAGTGATCAAATACTATATTAATTTAGGAAATAGTTATAAATGACTTGCGTGCCAACTGCATAGAAGCTTTCCTTCTGGGATTAGGAATACAGCCCTATCTGCAGACAGTCAAGTGAGAAACATCTAAACACTAAATCCTGTTCCTAATAGTCTGAGCACACCCGGGATAGAGACACTGTCTTTCCTCTCTATCTTCTACCTCACCAAAGTACTGTGTTGAGGACATAAACAGATGATCAATCGATAGTTCTCACAGTGAATTTCCATAATTAAAACCAACAAGGATCACCAGCCAAATTTCAGAGGAAGCCAGAGCTCCCTTCTGTCACTGTCAGGGGGCCCATGACAATCACAGCATCTTAACAGGGTAGGAAGTGATGACAGACAAGAGGCTGAGGTGAATACTTTGTGTGGTTCAAAGCCAAAGCACATTTGAGTAGGAAGAAAGGATCGGTTAGTACTGAAATTAGCCTCCACCCCAGAGACATTATGAGGGAACGAGTGTTTCACATCTGGAAAAAAAAAAAAAAAGCCAAAAACCCACAAGTGGCTAGAAGGTTTGAATACTCATTGCAAAGTTGTTTTTGTACTGAATCCACACACTAATGGTTTCCACTCAAAAATGGAGCGCATCAGCTACACACGTGTCAACTCACGATTCTCGGAGCGGGGACTGGACCACAGAGAAGGAAATAAAAGGCCTCCCGAGGCTACTGCCATCCCCTCTTCATCTAGAATAAATGTCCACATTTACTTATTGTCTCTGTACTTGTGTCTGCTCTAAAGAACAAGGCAAGCTCCCAGCCAGGTGAGACCCGAATTAGCCCAGCACTGTCCCCAAGACCCTTAAAAATGTGTAAAGAGAAATGACCACTGCTCTCACACTGTAATTCCAAATGGCAATTTCTCTATAGTTTTTAATAGCGAAAGCATTTTGTTTCTGTTTTTAGGTAAAATGGAAAAAACACTCAGCTGCTCAGTGAGGCAGAGTTAAAATATTCTGCAAAAACAGCACTTATGGAACAGGTGGAACCCCTGGGCCATCAATTTAGGACCACATAACTTGTGCTACAAGGCAGGTGTATTGTTGCAGATTCACGGTCCAGAAAAGAATTTTATTTTATTTAAAAAAATTTTTTAACAGTAAACACTTCATGGCAAACTATTCTTATGGTAAGCGACTAACCGGAATAAAATGTGTATATAGTAGAATCAAATACTGGCACTCCCTGGGGCTTTCAGTAGCTTTCTCCTGCAGCTGCTGGGTACATCATTTCTTTCCACTTACATTTTATAAAGGGGTCTGGGTTGTCTGGTTGTACTTGTGAGATTTGTTAATCAAATGCATTCCAGTCCTAGCTAGGGTGTCTAGGGAATCTAAGACCGCATAGCCTCTGGAGACATTCTGGCAGGGCTCAGCAAGTCTCGCTTGTTTGGGCATTTTTTTTTTCTGGTTGAAAACTCTGCCTACAGTTTAGTTTCTTTCATCTTAATGCTGAGAAATCATGGTCATTGCGAGGGAACCAACAGCATCTGGGAACAGGGGGTTGCCCTCATTAACCCTCTCCTCCAGTTTTAAATACAATAGTGCAAATACAAGAGGAAAAGTCAAGGTTGTCCCCTATGTAAAGCCACCCTGTGACTTCACCTCCTGCTCCGGAAATGGATGGATGGATGAGTGTGAGTGTATGGATGTGCAGGTGAGTTGTGAGTTTGTGTGAATGCGTTTGTGAAAGAGTGAATTTGCACGAAAGTATATTCGTGTACGAGTATGTTTGAGTATAAGCCTTTTTGAGTGAATGTGTGTGAGTTTGTATGTTACCCGTGTGTATTTGCGTATGATGATCTGTGTGTGTACTGCTGTGAATGTATGAGTATGAATGAGTTGCGCATGTGTATTCATGTGTAATGGTATGAATGTGTGTGTATTTTGAGTGTATATGTGTGTACGTGTCCATTTTGTGTGCGTGACTTTCGGCGAATGTGTATCTGAGTGTATGGTTTGTGTGGTAAATGTGTTTGGGTGAGCGTATAGGTGTGTGCACGTAATTGCCTGGGTAAGGGTGTAATTGCATACGGGTTTGTATTGTTGTGTGAAGTGCTCATGGTGGTTGTATTTGTTTATATTTGATTACATAATTGTGTAAGTATTGTGTGTGCATGAGTGTGACTGAGTTTATGACTGTATTTGAGTGTAGGTGTCTGCTTGTGTGTATGACTGAGCGTCGTGTGAGGGTGTAATTGTGAAAATGCGAGCGTTGTGTTGCGATCTGCACGTTGTGTCAGCGTGTTGTTTGCATGCGAGTGTATGTACTCGTCCGGGCGTGCGGGCGCGCGTGTGAGCGGCTGAGCGCGGCCGCCGCGCGCCTGCAGCTCCGGGCGTTCCGCCCCAGCGCGGCGCGGAAACAGCCGCAACAGCCGGCCGGCCGGGCGAGGGAGGCACTGCGCGCGCCGGGGTGAGCGGGCTGCGCCGCCGCCACCGCCGCCGCGCCGACTTTGCCCTTTAAATCGGTCTCCAAGCCGATTACAGCTGATCTCCCACGTGACGTTTTACCTTCTGTTTCCCGGAGCCAGTTGCCCGAGGACAGTCCTCCTCGGGCTGCCGCGCGTCGCGCCGCCCCAGCCCGCCGCGGGGCTCGGGCTCCCGCAACTTCGGGCGCAGCGGCGACGGGCCCGGGCGCCCTCTCGGGGCCACTTTTCCGCGCGGGCGCCGGGGGCTCGCTCGGCCAGGAGGGCGGCGGTCGCTGTCGAGAGCGTGCCCTGGCCGCAGTCGGGAGCCCCTCGGACCCGCGGGGCGCCACGCCTCGAAGGCCGGCGGGGTGCCCTGCGCGCGGCGTCAGGCAAGGGGGCGCCCTTCGCCAGCCCGGACCGGAGCGGGCGCGCCCTGGGGCGAGACGGCCGGGAGATGGCTGCGAGGCAGCGGTGAGCCCCCCGCGCCCTCACCATGCAGAAGAGCGTGCGCTACAACGAGGGGCACGCCCTGTACCTGGCCTTCCTGGCCCGAAAGGAGGGCACCAAGCGCGGCTTCCTGAGCAAGAAGGCGGCAGAGGCGAGCCGCTGGCACGAGAAGTGGTTCGCTCTCTACCAGAATGTGCTCTTCTACTTCGAGGGCGAGCAGAGCGGCCGCCCGGCGGGCATGTACCTCCTGGAGGGCTGCAGCTGCGAGCGGACGCCCGCGCCGCCCAGGGCCGGGGTCGGGCCGGGCGGCGCCCGGGACGCGCTGGACAAGCAGGTACCACCCGCCCTCCCTCGTCGGTCTCCCTCCCTCCCTCCCGCCGGGGCACTCCCAGTTCCAACCCTCGACCGAACGCGGGAACCGTGCTCCGGGATCCTAGGTTCTTCCCCTGCGGTGTCAGAGGCAGGACATCTCCACGCGCCTCCCCATCTCCATCCCCTCTTCTCCCCCACCTCCTTGTAATCACTTGGAACTGAGGCCCCGCTTTATTTCTCTCGCGACCCTGAAAGGGGTCGGATCATTTTAGTTTCATTGCGAACCATCCGTCGCTTCGCTAGACCTTGTTCGGAAGGATTTACTGTGGTGACGTGTGTTGACACCTGTTGGATTTAGATTGGCAAGATGGAACTAACTTATTTGGGAAAGTTTGGTTTCTCCCTTACCCTGCTGGTGCGTGTAGGGTTTTTTTGTTTTGTTTTTGCCTGCATCTGTTTGGTGGCCGATTGTGCAAGGAAGAAACGGGGGCTCCCAGGAAGGACCGGAACTTTCTGTTGGCCATTTTCAATCTGTTTTTTGTGGTTTATGTCAGTTTACCTTGCTGACATTTGACCTGCCGGGTCTAATTATGAAGGTAAATATGAATCCATTTCCCTCAGGATTAGCAGTTGGTAGCCACATTCCTGCTACGTTTAAACATGTGGGCATTTTTAAAGAATGCCTCTCTGTACTTTTAAATGAACGCTTTGAAAATAAATGTGACCTTTTTATTCTGGGTCATCATTTTATTGGTTTTGCTGTGTTCGCACTCGGGGAGGACAAAAAACCTTCTAGATTTAGTTCCTCCTGTCCCCCTCCTCATTCCTGCAAATGCGAAATGTATATATTTTTTTCAATCACCATTTGGTTATTAAAGTTAGAGCAGACCAGTTTTATGCTCTAAAATGTTCTCACTTCGCTTCGAGATCTCCACCTTGAAAAAAAGAGGCTGGTTGCCTTTGCTGTTGCATAAAAATGTTTCGCAGCTGAATTTTCCCAGCAAGTTAGACCAAACAGCTTCTCCCGCAAGAGGGTGGCTGTGGGAGGCGCTAGCGATGGGATGATGAATAGGATGCCTCATAACCCCTGGGGTTTATAAAACAATGTGTAAAACTAAAAGGAGTTCAAACTAGATTAACCGGGAGGGTTTTTTTTTTTCCACTTTGGTTTCACTATAAATCATTAACAGACCTAATTGATTAAACTTGTTATAGCGCATATAATTCTGAAATTTAAAAAATATGCTCTTTGGTTTTTGAGGACACGTTGAGAGTTTTTTGAGAAACCGATTTCCTATTTTGTAAATGTGGATACTGGAAATGTAAGTCGAAATTTCAAGCCTTGCATTTTTGAATTTAAATTAAGAGAAGGCAAAGGGCTTTGAGGAAACAGATTTGTTTGTCTCTTTTTTTTCTGTTGGTGAGATTTTTTTAAAAAAGGTATCTGTTCCAAGGCCCACAGGAGCCAAAACTAATAGGTTTTTCTTCTTCTTCTTTTTTTTTTTAAATGTTTATTTATTCTTGAGGGGGGAGGAGGGGTAGAGAGAGAGAGGGAGACACAGAATCTGAAGCAGGCTCTAGGCCTTAAACTGTCAGCACAGAGCCGGACATGGGGCTTGAACCCAGGAACTTTGAGATCATGACCTGAGCCAAAGTTGGATGCCTAACCAACTGAGCCACTCAGGTGCCCCTGGTTCTTAACTGTTATTACATGTTAAAGAAAATAGGCACTTTAAATTACCCTGAATATACCATTAACTTAATTCCAAATTATGTTTTCTCTTTGTATTTATACTAATATCAGGAGCTAGCCACTTTTTTTCTCTTTTTTTGAGTTGGGGATGGGAAGGTGTTGCTTGTCTGGCTCTCTGACCAGTTAACGTTATATGAAAATCAGTATTCTTCTACTTGGAAAATATCTGTACTGTCCTCTTCGGGATACCCTTTAATAAATAAATGTAATCTCCACATAGTTAGACTTTTATGCCACTTTCGAATGGAAGTCCTAAACAAGTCATCCTAGCAAAAGAAAAAAAAATTCTGTTTGTCATACAAGCGATGAGTATTTCTCACTCATTCCGTACGTCTCTAAGAAGATAGAAATTAGAACCTTTGGTACGTGTAAGAACAGCTGAGGTACACAGAACTAGCGCTTCGACATGGATTAGGAGTTGGAGTGGGAAGTCTGTCCAATTTTGTCTTCTGTTAGGCATGCTTGCGTGAGTTAGATTAGTTGAGCAGATTGGTGCTTTACTTTAGCACTGCCTGCCTGGGTGAGTTTGAAGAATTAAGAAGAAGTTGCAAAGATAAGAAACAGAAAGAAACATTCTACCTTAAGCTTACAGTTTATGCAGTTGGTTCCCTTTCAGTTGATTGATGTTGCTGTGTGCTCACATCTTCTCAAGCACCTAGACTTGAAACTGGCAAAGCCGAGGCACTGAACAGGGACTTTCTTGAGGTTTGCTTCTCCAGAGATGCTTCTGGAGCTTTCCAAATAAATATCTCTATCAAACCCATAAACATAGTGGAAGATCAGGGCTTGAAAGGGGATTTAGAAAGGCAGAGTGGTTTTCCTCCACCAGGTTGTTGTGACTTCTGTCTGTATGCAAATTTCTTAACAGTTCCTCAGTTTTGTTTTTTTTTTTTTTCTGTGAATGAAATCTGTTTCATAATATTTAGAAATTAAGAGTTGGGCTAAGAAGATTTCAAGTTGCCTTCCAATAATGGTATCTCTCCTGTTTCTAATGTTGTAACAGCAGTGTGAGCTTTTGCTGTGTAGTGGGTGTGACAGACTATTTCATAAGATTTAAAGATTACCAGTCTCCGTGATAAATGCTAAATCTGAGAAGCTAAGGACAAGCAGGTGATCAAAGTGGACATTCTAATAAATCAGTCGGGTCAGCAGATGTACAAACAACAACATCATTGCTAGAACAGAGACACTTTTATTTACATTGGAGGGTGATGTAATGTCATTGACAGTTACTATAGTTAGTGCAAAAATTGCACTAAATGCCTGTAAATCATTCTTGTCAGTTTAAATGCTACTTATCCTTCAAATGATTCTTAAATTCTGTTTGTGTTTTAAGGTAAGTCATAAGAGGAAAACACTCATTGGTTTGCTTATCTTAAATAATTCAAACTAAGCTGGTTGACAAAAGAAAAAATTAAGGTTTTTATTTTAAACCACCATTAAACTGTTTTTTTTCAACTGCTTCCAATTCAGAAGAAAAAAGGTGTTTTTCACTTTCCAAATGTGCCTAGGTTGAAGGAATATTTGCATTGCCCCATTTTTTCAGGAGTGTCCCAAAGATTTCACTTTGGTAGGTTCTTGGGAGATGGACTCCAAAGCTCTCATATCAAGTTTCCATAGTGTCTACTTTTTAGGTAATTTTAGTCATGGTGATATAATTAAAATGAATTCAGCTAACAAAATGCAAGTAGTGTTCCTTTTCTTGCAAACGTGTGTTGGTGGTACTTCTTTCTTAAAAAAAAAATCTCCATTTATGTAAAATGAAAAACTTACTTTTCGTTCTAGGTAAAGGTGTTCACAGGGAATGGGAATTTGAGTTATTTTAATAAGTGCCTTCTCTGTGCCAGGCTCTGTGTAATCTTCCATTATCACATCCCATTTGAACCTCACTTCAGCTCTTGGAGACTGGTAGTATTTTAATCAATTTTTACCTTTGCTCACGCTGAGACTTACAGCATTCCAGGGAGATAGAGATGATCAAAGTCCAGCTCCAGGTATGAAGATTGAGTCATCTCGAGGAGTGCCTTAATAAGGAAGCTATTTAAATAGATTGAGCTTCAAGAAACTTAAAATCTGAGTGGGATGGGGTTGGGATTGTAGCGCGGGAATCACTGTTTTGCTCTTATTTCCCTTTAAAAGCTAAAGGGCAATTGTGATTCTGGAGAAGTATAATTGCAGACCATTGCATTTTCAAAAAACAATGAGATTTATGTTTAAACAAACAATTTTGCATGTCATTCATTTCCTTTAGTAGGGGATCTTTAAAAATACTTGCACTTAGGTGAAAGTGCACATCTGGTTAGTCTGGTCTGTTCAAGTAGCTGTATGTTTCTTGCCTGTTAGCAGGCGAGACATATAGGAGCAAATGGTATTTATTCTTATTTTCCTTGTAATGGTAAGCGTTCCATTCATCCTGATTTCAGTGCTTTTGGACTAAAACATCTCCTTAGTTCTGGAGGTTTAAAGTAGTAGATAGTTGTCGTATTTGTGCTGAATTAAACATGCTGATTTAATTTTAAAGAGATTAAAGGCTATGTGATTTCCCCGTCACCTCATTACAAACCAGTCATTTTAGCCTTCCGAACTTGACCACAAGCAGAGGATTTTAACCGTTTTATGGAATTAGGCAAAGCTATATGCAAGTCCTGAAATACTTGTGGAGGGTGGGGAGTGTGGATGGTGGATTTTCGGTCTAGTTCATGTTGTTTAATTGATGCATAATAACCAGCTCAATATTTTCTTTTAAACCTTTGCTTCTTGAACATAAATGAAGAGAAAATGAGATGAAAATATTTACTAAATCTTATAAAAAGTTTTAAGGCATAATTTAAGGAGGAGAAATGATTTGTTACTTAAACTTTGTAATCATTTCTTTCATTTAAACTTAAATGAAGAAAAATTCTATGAATTAGCAAAATGTAGTTATTTTAATTTTAGCAACACTAGGGTTCCTGGGTGGCTCAGTTGGTTAAACGTCCAGCTTCGGCTCAGGTCATGATCTCACGGTCCGTGAGTCCGAGCCCCGCATCGGGATCTGTGCTGACAGCTCAGTCTGGAGCCTGCTTCGGATTCGGTGTCTCCCTCTGTCTCTCTGCCCCTCCCCTGCTCATGCTCTGTCTCTCTCTGTCTCAAAAATAAATAAACATTAAAAAACAAATTTTAATTTTAGCAACACTAAATCTTACTATTTGTATTATTGTAACATAATTTGTTTTCTTTGGGCATTTAAAAATAGAGATATTTTCCTTTCACTGGGTGATGATAGATTGTAGGGCATGTGTAATAACCACGTTTTTGGTTTTGGGAAGCAAATGTTAACAGTTGGTTAAAACAATTAATATTGCTGTATGTTTAATGCAGACATATTTAAGTTGATTTTGTACAGATTTTTCAGTAAATATGCATGCTGCAGTCAATATAATTTTAATTTTGTACAATAGGAAAACTTAGTGCTTAAGATTATTTTGTAATGAAAGAAGACAGATTGGCAAACAAGATGGCTTTACTTACTAGGTCTTAAGTTCCAATTTTTACACTTTTAAAGTAGCTTTGTGTTTTCATGCCTGTTCATTTGTATTATAAGAAAGGGATATATGTGCATACGTGTGTGTGTTTATTGTTTTCTTTTAATCTTCTAACATTGAGTAGGAAACATTTGTTATGCAGTTACATATTTTGGAGTTTACAAATTTTTATTTATATCATTAACATTTTAAGATGTGAATTGTAAACCCAATCTGTCTACATTAGGGAGCTTTATTTTTTGGGACTAAGTGTGTGTATAAATATTCTGTTTCATTAATCACTATATAAATTCCTCTCGGGAGTAAGCTTACCTTAATTTAAGACTGTATAAGGTAAAATATTAGTTAATATTTAAATGAAACTAGAAAATGATACTTGTTAGTACTGTCACAAACGTTTGCTTATTTTATAATATTTGGCTTATATTATATTATAATATTTTATTCTAAAAATTTATCATTGTTCCAAAATTATTCATTACATTTCAGTTGGTGTAATTCTCAAATATGAGCTGATTCAGAAGTTATAAATACATGATTTTGGCTCCACCAGAACATATATTTTAGCATTTTTGCCCAACAGATTCCAATATGATGGCGTATATATTTAGAAAAAAAAAATTAGCGGAAATTTCTTTTTTTTCTTTTTTTCTTTGAGAAAACATTGGGATCAGTAGATGGAGCAGAGGTGCAGAAAGCACATATTCTCACTTTTCCTTTTTACTGACACTTGATAAACTTACGATTCAAGGAAAAATAAAGACGCAAATCATTTTTCCTAAAACTCCTCACAGTAATGCCAAATGCCCCAGATATACTTTTAAGGAAAAGGCAGAAATGCATACACACACACACACACACGTTTGAGTTGATCAGCCCTCTTTATTTCAGTACTACTTGTTTTCTTTTTGAGCTATAAATAAAGACATGAGAAAGTCAGGGAGGCCTATACAAGTCTACCTTACAGCATTAGAATAGAGTCATTAATGCCAATTAGAATTCTCGTAAGATCTGAGAAGACACAGACAGTTTGAACGACGTTTAAACAGCTCTGCTTATAAATAAGATTTATCGATCCTTTAATGCTGTATGTTTCTTAAATATAGCCCAGAGTTTCTTTTATTAGCTCTTCCCATAGTCACCAATGTGACATTGCATGAGACCCAGGATGACAGAAACAGCAGGAGTCCTAGGGACTCTGGTTGCTGGCACTTGCATTCTTTTCAGATTCCTGAAATGTTTTATTTTGTCATTGGGCTGATTTAATTTAGACAATGCCTGATTCATTTCCTGAGCTGTATTTATGAGCCCGTGCCATTTGTGTGACTAATGTAAACAGAGGGGTTAGTGCTGTCCAATGGAGGGAAGACTGGAAAGCTGGGAGGTTTCCTGGGAACAGCAATGTGGGAATGTGAGGTGGTAACCTGGTCTATGGCTCATCATGAAAGTCACATCCTAACGTCTCACGGAAGCTGTGCCGAGACCATGTCCATGATGTGTAGGTGTAGGAGGCTGCTCACATCTGATATGTGTTTGCTTTCTTTTAACTTGGGATCATTAGTTTCCAGGTCCAATGGTAGTATTGTGTATGGCTCGGTTTGAGAGTGAAACTGCCAGGGTTTCTGTCTTGACTCAGCTCCTCACCTATACGTGATCTTCAGCAGTGTCTCTTTCTAAGCTGGTCCCTGCCTGAAGACAAGCATTCTGACAGTACCTACATTATCAGGCGGTTATCAGGCTCACAGGCAGGGGTCCACGCCAGGCTCTTAACATAGCATGTGAATCGTCTACATGTTTGTTAGCTGGTGTTTCCATTACATTCTTTCTAATAATTTCTGCATTGACTTTCTGCTTTATTTTATTTTCTAATTTTTTTAAAGTGTATTTATTTATTTTGAGAGAGACAGAGAGAGCGTGAGTGGGGGAGGGACATGGAGAGAGGGAAACAGAGAACCTCAAGCAGGCTCTGTGCAGTCAGCATGCAGAGCATGACTTGGGGCTCAGTCCTGCGAAACCGTGAGATCATGACCTAAGCTGACATCAAGAGTTGGACGCTTAACCGACTGAGCCACCCGGGCATCCCACTTTGTGTTTTCATTACTTCGGTCATTTAGGAAGTTTTTCCTTCCTTCCTTTTAAAAAATGTTTTAAATTTAACACAAAATAAAACAGGGAATGCCAGTATACCTATCACCCAGCTTCAGTAATCTCCAACTTTCTACTTTCTTGTCATCTTTGTTTCTCTCCGCGCATGCTTCTTTTTCTCCCCCTAGACTATTTTAAAGCAAGCCCTAAACGTTGTATTATTTTACTTGTAAATAAGGATTTTTTTTCTTTTTTGCATAAACCTTTTTTGGCACTGAAGATTATACTAAATGTGGCTCTTAAAAGAATAATCTTGGAAAGAGGATGTAATGTGTTTCTGTTTTAATGTGTGTTATTATAATCGTTCTCATCTTTTGCTTCTTTGATATCATTATAAAGGAAAAAAACTTAAGACAGTAGTTGTGAAGATTCACAGGTGGTGGAATTAGCTTTTAAATAAATTCTGGTATGTTAAATCCAAAAGAAAAGAAATTTGAAATCAGTTGTTTAGCTGTGATTATAGTGTAAAAATATTTTCATGATTTGACCTCACTCTAGGGGAAATTATAGGTGATTCTCTTACTGAGGGTTCTTCTTGCTTTGTTGAAGTCCATTTTCCAAACTGTTACAGCTGTGTAGCTGGAAGAATTTTGTTTAGAGCAAGAATTAGTGCTTCCTCCTGTGGCATCCTTAATGCTGCTTCTTACTCAGTTTTTTGCATAGATTTGCAACAGTTGGGACATCTTTCAATGTTTCATCAGTCGTTCAAACTAAATTCTAAGACTCAACAGCTAGTTGATGTTATTTTAAGGCGATTACTAAGGTTTCAATAAACAAAGGTATAGTTTGCTTTCTCTAGTTATTACTAAACTTTTCTAGGGTTACTTGGTTTCTGCTATGTGATTATTTGCCCTTCGATTGCAAGGGAGAGATGTGAACTCAAATTCTTGAATACTGGTCACTTCTGTGTGTGGTGGGGGGACAGTAGAAATACTGAAAGGCAATGTAAGAGCAAGTCTTTCTTGCCACCTCGCTGATCTCTGGACATTGGTACTGGCTGACCTGTTTTTCAGTGTGTTCATGCCTCTTTGGTTCCTTACTGCTTCTGTTCTCTCATAACTTCTGCTTGCCCTAACTTCAGGCTGTCGTGAACCTCCTGGTACTGACTTAACACATTGTGGCCCCTTTCTCTTTGCTTTTTTCTGCTTTAGTTCTCCCTGAAGCATCTCTTACTCTCATCTATTCAGGCTTGTATTCTTGTGAGAGAGAATCTGATCGGCTCAGCTTGCATTTTTGACCGGTCCATGGATTGACTGTTAAACTACAGGGGTCATGTAGTTTAGTATGGAAAGTTTGGAAACTTTTATGGGAAGTTTGGTGGGTGTCATAGACATCATTATTGACACGTCTAGTGTACTCATCAAGCTAGTTAATACTATCTTCACCAAACTAATATTAATTTGTTATGAGCCCCATTCTCTTTCTTCAGTAGCAGTTTTACACCCTCGCTGTATCAGTACGATCTTTCCAATAATATAATTTCTGTCCTCTGGTCCTGACTGGCCTCCTGTATTGCTTAGGGTTCATGTTCATAATTTTCCTTTACTTTTTATTATTTTATTATTCAAAAATTATTTGAATGTTGTTCCTTTAATAATAAATTAAATACAAACTTTTTTTAAAGTACAGCAAACGTATAGAAAAGTGCACGAATTATAAGGGTGCCGATTGATGCATTTGTGCAAAGTGAGTATATGTAAGCAGCACCTAGATCAAGCAATTAACATGATCCGCCCACCAGAAACTAATATCATGTCTGTTCCTCTTCACTACTCCTAGACATGGATAGCCACCCTCCTTGCTAATAACATTAGGATTGCTTTCCCCTGTTTTTGAACTTCATCATGGACTCATACAATAAGTGCTCCTTTGTCAGGCTTCTTTCCCTCAACGTTATCTTTGTGAGCTTAATCTGTGTTGTTGGATGTCGTGTTGTTGGTCCACTTGTTTTCATTTCTTGTAGTATTCTACCATGAGCATACAAGATCTTCCTTGACTTACAGTGGGGTTATGGCCTAATAAACCATCGTAAGTTAAAAATACCATAAGTCAAAAATGCATGTAATACACCTAACCTAGCAAACATACCTTAGCCTAATGTACCTTAAATGTGCTTAGAACACTTATGGTAACCTACAGTCGGGCAAGTCATCAATCACAAAGCTTATTCTATAATAAAGTGTTGAATATCTCATGTAATTTATTAAATACTCTACTGCAAGCAATAAACAGAATGGTTGTATGGATACAGAACAGTGGTTAGTACATCAGTTTCTACCACTCGTGACCACGTGTGTGGCTGACTGGGAATTGTGGCATTGCCACAACCCAGCATCACGAGAGAGGCTACTGCATACCAGTAGCCCAGAAAAAGATCAAAATTCAAAATTCAAAGTCTGGTTTCTACTGAAGGTATATTATTTTGTACCATCATAAAGTCAAAAAATCATTAAATCAAACCATTCCAAGTTGGGGACTGTATAATTTTCTTTATCTAGTGTTGATGGACATTTGGATTGTTCCCACTTTGAGGCTATTTTAAATACTACGGGTATAGAAATTACCATACAGGTCTTTTGGTGCATGTACATGTATGCATTTCTGTTGGGTATATACCCGGGAATGAAATTGCTGGTTCATAGGACATACTTGCATTTGACTTCAGTAACTTAGCCTGTCAGTTTTCCAAAATAATTTTATATCAGTTGATGTTCCCATCAGAAGTATAAGAATTCTAGTTCTCTACATCCTTTCTAACACCTGGTATTATTGATCTTTTAGATTTAAGCATTCTATTGGGTCTGTAGCATTATCTCCTTTTGATTTTCATTTTCATTTCTATGATAATGAGGTTGAACATCTTTTTAAGTATTTATTGACCATTTGATTTTTGTCTGCTTTGAAGTGCTTGTTCAATCTTTTGCCCCTTTTTATGAGTTATTTTACTGATCTATACGAGTTTTTAAATATTAACTTAAACTATATGAATTGTCAATTTTGTACCTTAAAATTCTTGAATATCATAATTTCATATTGTTCATTCTAATACATTTGAGGACCTGAATCCTTTGTTACTTATATATAGTGCAAATATTTTTTACTCTGGCTTGCCTTTCTATTCTCTTAAAGGCGTCTTTTGATGATGAGAAGTTTAAAACTTTAACATAGTATAAATTATCTTTTATTTATGGCATTTGTCTGCCCATAATATGAATGGGAGTGGGGACAATATCTGGAAGTGCTTTGTGTGGAAGGGGCAGGAGCTGGGGCCCTCCTGGTCAGTGCAATCAAGCGGATCACAAAAGGTGCAGTAGCAAGTAAAACTGAACGTGCTTGCAGCAGTTTCAAATCGCCATGCCAGGGCTTTTTCCCTTTGGAGGAAGGCAAAACATCATAATGTTCTGTCTTCCATATACTTTCTGAGGTCTGAGATAATTCCTCCCCTACTACACCTATACCTTTCATCTGCAAGGGTCAAATGCAAGAGGGATAAGGGAGGGCACCCTTTATAAAACTTAACCAGAGTTAAGCTTGAATCCCTGATGCCCCTTTCAGCTATGCTGCCATCTGGAGTATGTATCAATTAGGCTGGCCTGGAGGTGCTGTAGGGAAGAAAATATATCATGTCCAGATGGAGTCCTCAGTTTTCAAAATATAAATATATAATGCCTTATAACTCTTTCCAATTTTGTTGTCATCATTCCCTAGGAAGTAGCCAAGAATGATCTCTTTCTTGGAATACCCACTTTCAGTGATCAAACTGCCTTACTAAAGTGTATGAATGGAACGGAATAAGGAAGAGAGAGGTGGGCAATCAAGCCATTGTTGACTACACAGATTCATTTCAAGGGCCACAGTGGTGTGGCTGGAAGCAGCTAATTAGTAAACTGAAAATTCTGAACAATGGTAAGACAGCACTTAGTACCTTGAGAGGGGTTCAGAGGTCTGATGTAGCCAATCTGCCAGGAGTGGGAACGGGTAACACCCCTTGTGACATGGCCTTTTCCACTGTGAGACAAATAGGTCAGCTTGTGGTAAGAGTCACATGTCTGCCCTGCAGTGGTAGCCTGTGCCTTAGAAAGAGTCAGGCTCCATCAGTCTCGATGAATTAACTTACTTGATTCCAGTAGGTTCACAGCCCTTCCTGTGGGCATCTACATGAGCGTTCCAGACAGTTCAGTCAGCAGACGTGGTTTGTTCTTAGGTTCATGTTTCCAAAGAAGGGTCTCTAATCTGCCAGTCTGCAGTTTTCCAAGTGGTAGACCAAACAGCTGACCAATGGCAACAGCCCCAAAGCCTGAGTCCTATCCCTTGATCGGAGTAACTACATTTCCTTTTGCTTCTGCATAGCTGGCCCTGAGGCTCAATAGCCACAGCACCCAGTGGATATCACTGGGTTTCAACTTAGCCAAACCATCAGTGAACCAGGCCCATATATTTAGGGAATCTTTGTGTCTTGAAGCCCTCCTTGAGTCAATGACTTTGTTTTAGGTAGCAGAACAGATCAACTTCTTCACAGAGGGATACTTGCTACTTTTTGAAATGTAAAACTGAGATGCTTCTGAGGTGAGACTAGCTATACTCTTGAACACACCTTTCCATTTGATGAGTAAGGTTTTGGCCCTTATCTTGTTTGTCCTTGAGTCCAAGTTGACTCATCCTAAAATGATGATTTCAGGTTGGATAGTTACCTGGGCTCTGTGGGTCCGTATGGACAAGGATTCAACAGTAAGCTAATAGTTGTCTGGATGCCTTGTAATTTTGTTTGAATGTTGGGCACTGTGTATGAAAAATCAAAGAGATAATTGAAGGCTCTACATGATACTGTTTTCCTTTGGAGAGGATTTACTTTTGCTTTCTTGCAGGTGTAAATGTGGGATTTATGTTACATCCATCCATTCTGGGATTGAGCTGGTGAAAGCTAGGTTCCACATTTTGTGAGAATATATCCATTTTAAGTTTGCATTAATTCTAAAGTGTAGCCTTTCTGGGATCTCATTTGGAATTCTGGATGTTTACATAACTCTTTCCTTCTTGGTCCCCTCCATCCCTAGGAGACTACCAGAAACTCAGTGCTGGTTTCCAGCTTCTTATCTGCTGCTTTCTAGTTGGCCTACTAGCCTCTTGCTTTATACTACTCAAATTCCTTGAGAGGAACAACTTGAAAGATGGCCAGACTCACTAGTTTACTTCCCTTCTCTAACGTGTCTTTACTCCTTAGGTCCTGGCTTAGGTCTTGTTAGCTCACTGATGCTTTCAAATGGATATTTGTGTGTGTGTGTTGTGTCCAGCTTTTCTAGTTGTTCTAAGTGTGTGCATGTTGGGAGGCTGGAGAGTGGGGTAGGGTCTATAACAAGCTGCTTGGCCGTTACCACTCAGCAGTGAATTTTAATAATGAATCTACAAATCAGTAAAACTCCTTTCAAAACAGTGGACGAGTATTTTCTGTTTTTTTTTAATGGAAATTTATCTGTTAATTACTTCTAAATCACTAATGATAAACTACTAAGAAGTCAAATCATAATTATACTTATTTTATCAGTTTAATTCTGAATATCTTTGAATATGGTGTTTTTGAAAAAAATCAAACAAAAGTGTAATTTTGTAGTCATGAGATTTTTTTACAGATATTTATCTTACTACTGAATGGCAAGATGTATTTTGAGGATACTAAGATGTAAACCCCATTTTATTCCTTATGCAGTGGATTATGTTTTAAACTTTTCTTTTAGATAGTTTTCTCATATCTGATATCTGTCTTTTTCTCTCCCCCAGCCCTCACCTATCTATCTGTATGTCTGTCTACCATCGTAGTGTATGAGCACTTAATTTAAAGCAATCGTCTTTCTCCTGGCATAAGTTAAACCTTTCTTCTAGGAAAATAAGCCAAAATACAATTAGATTATTTCATTTAGGATATTAACTTGTTAGTTATACCCAGTGTTTTATGTTATACAGTTGTAAGAGCTACCATTATTGAGTGCTAATTTTAGGTTAAAGAACCAAGCATTCTACATATATTGTCTCATTTAATTTTCACAACCATCCTGAGATGACAGTGTCCTCTTTATTTTGTAGATAAGGATACTGAGGCCTAGAGTGGTTTAGTAATTCACACAGGGCAAAAGATTACTAAGCGGCAAACTTGGTTAATAGAACCTAATTTTGTGATTCAGCTTTTCTTGAGTTTAGTCCTTAGCTAGGAGCTAGAAACATCTAACCAGGAGGGAAAAGATTTTGTCTTTAGTCTCATTCTTCTCTGTCTTGTTTCATTTGCAGTTTGAGAAGATATCAGTCTCATCTGGTCACATTCGTAAAACCCATAAAACAAGTTATTATTTCCTTCCCAGATTGATGAAATTATGTCAACGAAGCAAAGCTAGGGCCTCCTGTTTATCTAAGGGAAGCGTGAGAACCAGTTCACTTAGCCTCTGATCTCTATCTGCTCGGCCCTATGCTGAGGGCCTGAGAGCTGGGTCATGGTGGAGAGTAGGATGTTGGGGATCAGGTCGTTTTATCTCTAGAGCACCCTGTCTTTCTCCTATGCTGCTGGCTTCCATCACAGGCTTCCTTCTTGGTGTCTGCCCAACACCACACGGGGCTCAGCCCTGAAGATGGAGGAGACACGAGCCTTTCTGCCATTTCAGACCTTGCTTATACTATGGCTCTTGACTGTGAGAAGATTTCTTTTTATTTTGACATGAGTCCACATCCTCAGTGTCTTGATTTATGCTGCCACTTTTTGGCCACTAGATCTAACTAGGTTGTAGTCTCCTCTGACCCAGAGCAGTGAATACTCTTGTTGACAGAGAGAGAGAGAGAAAGAGAGAATCCCAAGCAAGCTCAGCCCTGTCAGAGCAGAGCCTGTTGCAGGGCTCAAACCCACGAACCATGAGATCATGACCTGAGTCAGTGTCAGGAGTTGGACACTTAACCGACTGAGCCATCCAGGTGCCCCAAGAAAGCAGAAATGCTAAGTTAATTGAGCTAATCTATGTGAACAGTGTTTTGTAAACTAAAATGTTGTAAGAATAGTATTTAAAATTTTTCACAATTACATTTTTTCATGTAAATGAGGGCAATTCAAACAGCAAATTAGTTGGAATTTTGATTAGTACAAATGGTATTCTGTTCATTTTATGGTCCATTTTGAGAACCAGATAGTTTCTCTGCCTAGTTTGTGAGTCCATAGTTTTTAATTTCGATGGACAATATTTATATAAGATTTTATGAATCCAAGATTTTTGTTTCTTTCTTTTTTTGAGAGAGAGAGAGAGAGCGTGCTTGTGCATGCACATGACAGGGAGAGGGGCAGAGGGAGAGGGAGAGAATCCTAAGCAGGCTCCATGCCCAATGCGGAGCCCGTCTGGTAGCTCAAGACAGGGCTCAATCTCACTACTGTGATCTGAGTCTAAATCAAGAGTCAGATGCTTAACTGACTGACCCACTCAGGTGCCCTGAGTCCAAGGTAAGATTTTTTCATTTTTATGGACAATATTTAGTGGGTGACAAATTCCTTGAGAAACAGTTGGAAGATTACTCTCACTAAGTATAGGAGAATATTACCTATAAGGATAGATAACTAAAGAAGTTTTTCTCTGTCATTTCAATCCTTTCTTTTTTATGAATCCTTTTGACTGTAATAAATATTAGATACATGAGAGTGATATTAATAGGTAATTTTTTCAGAAGAAAGATGTAGCTAAGTTGCTAAATTGCTTTTTGTGCTTTAAAGATTCAAAGAATTTTTTTTTAATGGAGAGTTTAAAATGTATACTGAAAGGTAAATAAATCCACAGCTGACTCATTTTTCTCTTTTTGGTATAATGTGCCATATTAATAGAACATTTTTCAAAGCAGTTTTTTTTAATAAAAATAATGTTTCTTGGATCTAATGTGCATGGCATGGTGACTACAGTTAACAATACTGTATTGTATACTTGAAATTTTCCGAGAGAGTAGATCTTAAATGTTCTTACCACACGCTCGCGCGCGCGCGCGCACACACACACACACACACACACACACACATATTATATCTCACTAAAGTTGGTGAGAAAAAGGAAAATCAGTGAATGGTTATATCAGTGTGTATTTTCTGATTCTGTGAATAATGTATAGAAGTGATTGGTTGTTCTGGTACCGTTGTATAGACACACTAGTAAATTTTAAAGTTTATTTATTTTGAGAGAGAGAACATGAGCAGGGGAGGGGCAGAGAGAGAGGGAGAGGCATAATTTCAAGCAGGCTCTGTGCTGTTTGTGCAGAGCCTAATGCCGGGCTCAATCTCACCAACCAGGAGATCATGATCTGAGCTGAAATTAAGAGTTGGACGCTTAACTGACTTGAGCCATCCAGGCGCCACCCCCCCCCCAATTTTACATTCACTCTCAGAAAAGGAGTATAATGTTTACTGTGTATAATTCGAAAAACCAAAGTGAATTATAACGTAAGAAAATAAAAATATCCTGAAATGTTATCCCTCAGAGAAAACTATGTTATTGGAGGAGTTCCTTCAAAGATTTTTTTCCCTGTGTGTGCATATAAATAATAGACATTTCTAAAGTAGGCCATACTTAGGATCATATCGTAGGTAGAGTTTTGGATCCTGATTTATTTTTTACTGAATTATGGTTGACACACAAAATCCTGATTTTCAAAAATTTTTTTAATGTTTATTTATTTCTTAGAGAGAGAAAGATATGGAATGTGAGCAGGGGAGGGGCAGAGAGAGAGGGAGAGACACAGAATCCAAAGCAGGTTTCAGGCTCTGAGCTGCAGCACAGAGACTTACGTGGGGCTCAAGCCCATGAACTGTGAGATCATGACCGGAGCCGAAGTCGGATGCTTAACTGACTGAGTCACCCAGGTGCCCCTATCCTGTTTTTTGTTTTTTAATTGAACATTTTGTTGTGAGCATTTTGTTTGACAGTAAATATTCTTTGAAAACATTATTTTTTTTAAAATTTCTTTCTTTTTAAAGTTTATTTACTTTTGACAGAGAGACAGAGTGTGAACAGGGGAGGGGCAGATAAAGAGGGAGACACAGAATCTGAAGCAGGTTCCAGGCCCTGAGCTGTCAGCACAGAGCCCGACGCGGGGCTCGAAACTCACAAACCGTGAGATCATGACCTGAGCCGAAGTCGGTGCTCAACCGACTGAGCCACCCAGGCGCCCCTGAAAACATTATTTTTAATGACTGCACAGCATTCTTTCTATCACACAGAAAAATATTTTCCTACTTTTGGGTATTTAAGTTGCTTTCACAGAAAATTTTGCTTTGTAATTTTAAGTAATGTTGCAGTGAACATAGGATAACAATTGTGAATAAACTGTGAACGCAGGTGAAGGCACCTGCCGACATGAACAAACAAAAAAGCAAGAAGTGAGAGTCATCCTTTTAACTACCGCAGTAAGGGTGTTTTCCCCAATTTCTCCACCTTAATTAAAAATTGTGCTCTCTAATAATACACCCCATTTGAATTTTAAGGTAGTTTTTTGAATGGTTGAAAACCCAACATAAAACATAAATTTCTGGAATGAAGGTACAATTTCATCTGTGAATAAAATACAGAAATAAATATTCCCAAATATGATCTTCTAATTTCTAGAAATAAAACTACACTATGAATGCCTTTTGCTGGAATTACTCTCCCTAGGGATGTTTGTTATGATTAGTTAGAGGGCTTGGGAGCATGATCAGTGAGCTCCATTTGAATGCACAAAGTAGAAATGCCCCAAATTACTATTTTCCATTGATTTTAATCATACTTGGATTACAATGTTTTACAATTTTGGAAATTCGGATGTGTTTTCAGTCATTTTCACCAATGTGCACATTTGATTGATGTGGTGATGCTTTTCCTATAAACTACCTTTTAGTAACTCCTGTTGCATTTTACAATACCATCATAGAAACAAAAACAAAACAAAACAAAAAAAAGCAGTAGCTTCCAGACTGAAATACTTGGCATTTATTTGTGTTTTCAGAGCTCTTTGCTGTGTGCATATTTGCAGAAGCATAAAGGTATATGGATGTCTGTGTTGCACCGTGTATTTTGGGCCTTTGACCTTTTGATAATAATCACATATAAGTACAGGGAATACCATGAGCATGGGAGAAAGAGGAAAATTCAGTGCTTGTTTCGAAGTACTTACTTGAAAAATTTACTTGAAAGATGGCAGATGATAGTACCAACTGATCTTTACCTTGGTTGGTTTTTATCTCTTCCTGCGGCCCCTCTGGGCCACAAGATCTTTGATTAGTAAAATTCTCACAACACACTTCTTCATACAACTACAACATTATTTCCTTTTTTGGCAGTGGGTTTTCATTTTTCATATTCTTTTATTGTGGCTAGAGAATGGCAGATTTGACTGTTCAGCCATTTTTACCCATCTTAAAATTTGATTGGGTTACCTTTTGTGATTTAGAAAGACCAAAACAAAACAGAAGTTAGGATATTCATTTTTTCCTACCTTTAATGTTGCTACCAGCTGCGTTGCCTCCTTGGTCTTATTGTTAACCTTCCCGCTGAGAGAGAACATTGTATCCCTGGGGCCTCATTGTGGCTCTCCCGGTGCCTTTTGATAATGAGAATAGTTTTGGGCCACAGTCAGAACTCCTGAAAGAATATTACTGAATTTCTTATGTCCTTCTATTTTAAAATTTAACCCCATTGTGAATTTCAATAAATGGGCTTTCTAGTTTTAACAGTTAGACAAAACATTTTATTAGAAGATGATTTTAGTGTCCTGGAAGACAGAATTGTTTGATTCTGTCACTTCGAGTAGAAGAGGAAAGTCCATCGGCTTTTCACTTGGCAGCCTGCTTGGCTAGCAGGGTGAGATTCTTCCAGAAAATCTACTCTTCACACATCCTGGGAGCCCAGTTCCCAAATCCCTTAGGATTGCTGCTAATGACATCACAGTAAAGTCCAGGCAAGCATTTTTCAAATACTTTGTACTATCTTTTGCACACTTGTCTAAAAGTCACTTAAAGTTTTGGAGCTGTGTGTTTGTATACTGACCATGTTACTGTCGTCCCAGTATACCAATACTAGTTACACAGTCACTGTGAAGAGAAACCTTCCAATTTAGATTTTACTGAGACTCGTTGATGTTAATACTGTCTGGCTTCTTAGTGCTTGATTGGTACCATAGTATGGCTTCCAAGTTTTCTAAGACAATCTTGATTTAAAATATTCTTTTTCTACAGTCCTATAAGAACATTTGGGTTTTCAGGACACGAGATTGTGATTTGCTTTGGAAATTATGGGACCTGCACTTCCTGATAGCTTTGAGAAAAAAAAAACAACTGCAGTACCAGTTAGACTCTTAAATAGCATTCTCAGCAGTCCATGTGGTACAACTGAGGTAGAAAGAGACTATTAACAACAAGGGTTGTTTGATGCTTAAGCTTGTGAGTACGTGTGTGTGTGTGTGTGTGTATTATGGTGCTTTAGTAACTAACATTCTCTTTAGGAGGTATCCCAGACAGTTCCTTTCTCATACTGAAAAGTGCTTTTTAAAAAGCAAAGCATCTAGTTTCAATGGGAAAATTACAATGCATTAAATTTGTCTTTGGAGAACAATATGTAGAGGATAAAGTGTGTTATAAAGGGAAATAGAAGTTTGACCATGAATTAATTCACTAGCAGTGGAGCGCTGCAGTGATGTGACTCATGCCTCAAAGCGATAGATCCGCTGGGGGTTAGTGTGGCTTTTCTGCATACATGCATTGCCTTGTGTGCTGTGTAGACAACCTCGGAGGGACAGGAGTGTGGGGGAGGGGAGAAGCAGGAATGGGTTGAAAAGATAATCCTGCTTGGTGTTTGGGGAAAATGGAACAAGGAAAGACGGGAACCTGAGAAGGAGCCTAAGAATTTGTTTCTGTGATTATGGTCTACTGTGTAAAACTTTTCCTGATACCAAACAGGGCCATACAAAATTAGCACAAAATTAGCTCAGAGTGGTGTCTCTCAGAGACTTGCTTAAGTCGTGAAGACCTGGGCTCTCAGGAGGAGACCTGGGCAAGCTGGGATTTTCGTTACGGTCATGGCAGCCCCACCACCCTCGGGCCAGTCATTCTTCATCATGAGAATGTCTCCTGAGAATGTCTCCGGTTGAGGGTACTTGGGTGCAAAGCTCTTCACTGCCCCGGAGGGACTACCCAGGCAAAGGGTACAGTTTCCTTGATTTCGCCTCTTGGCCTGCAAAGCCTAAAATACTGACTATTTCGTTCTTTGTAGTACAGATTTGCTGACCTCTAGTTTAGCCCTTCATTGTCCATTACGGTAGCCACCAGCCATGTGGCTTTTGAGCACTTAGGACATGGCCTGTCTGAATTGAGATGTGCTGCATACTTACACATGCTGGAATTTAAAGACTTGGAACAAAAAAAAGAACCAAATATCTCAACTTTTTATACTTCATTAGATGTTGAAAGGGTATTTTGGATACACCAGGTCAAATAAAATGTATTAATGAAATTTATTTCCCTTGTTTTGCTTTACTTTTTTCCATGCGACCACAAGCAAATTTAAAATTACATGTGTGGCTTACCTGTGTGGTGCACATTCTGTGTTCCTTACAGTGCTGACTCTTATATGGAATCTACATTTGTGGACCGCAGAGGTCTTTCTTCAAGGAGCCTCCTGGATAAACCAAAATGTCTTCTCTTGGGGCACGAGTTTAGCAAACATGACAGAGCCCTTACACATATTCTAGTTTGAGAGTTTGTGTTTTGTTGATGGCTAAACTATTTATTTATTTAAAAAAAATTTTTTTTTAACGTTTATTCTTTTTGAGAGACAGAGAGTGCGAGCAGGGGAGGGGCAGAGAGAGAGTGAGACACAAAATCCGAAGCAGGCTCCAGGTTCTGAGCCGTCAGCACAGAACCCGTCGCGGGGCTTGAACTCACAAACCATGAGATCGTGGCTTGAGCCAAAGTTGGACACTTAACTGAGCCACCGAGGTGCCCCAACTCTTATCTTTAAATAAAGAGATATACTTTCCTTTGTGTTTTTCAAATAAAGATATATTTTTTAATGTTTTATTTGAAATTGGGTATTCCTTTATTCTTCTCATTTGGTATGTTTTAAACAGTCTGCGAGCTCTATATTTCCTGTGATGTAAAAATTATCACCTTATGTCTGTTGTGATGCAGCAGCTCTGCTTGTAGACTTCTGTCCTAGGGAAACAACGGAACGAGTGTGCAAGGATGTGCACATATGTATGCTTCTTAGAGCACTGCCTTTAATTACGAAAAACTGGCAACAACCCTGATGCCCAACTATGAAGATTAATTACCTAAATTATGAAATACATGTGTAATTATTTTGCCAATATAAGTGGTGGCAATGAGTTATTAATGAGTTTTATAGACAATAAGCATTTTAAAGAGAAGTATATGAATTTGGAATTTGAAAATTCTGAGAAAAAGAAAACCTGTTTATACTGATTCTCTTTGGTTGGGGAATTTGGAGTTATTTTCATTTTCTTTATGCATATTTATATGGTATAATTTTCCATAATAGACTTGTATATCTTATATAATTAATTAATATAATTATTTAACCACACTGTAACTAATGTGTGAAATAGCTCCTGGGAAACAGGAAAAGCTCAAATTTCTAAGTGAACATATTTATGTGGTATTGGAATTCACAAAAACAGATTTTATCGTCACATACTGTGGGGCATTAGAGAAAGAGCATTTTCCCCCAGATTGGTCACATATTACAAACAAACTTTTCTAATAATAAGGTAAGTGGTCATTGGTAGGGAGTAAAGAAGTTTGTACTATCTAGAAGGTAAAGTTCTCACTTGAAAACCTTCTGACATCTATCCCGCATTCTCTGCCTCACCACAAGTGTTATGACCAGTAATTTTTCCAGTAAAATAATTTGCTGAAATTTTAAAATGCTTCATGGCTAGTTATTTTTAAGTGACCCAGGACAGGAAGGATGTGGAGGGGGTGGAGTACCATTGGAGCTCCTGCCCGTTGATGGAAAATTGTTTGAAAGTGGACTAAGGCACGACAAGTAGGGTAAAGAGATTGCTGTGTAAAAAACTAAGGTTTTTATTGTCGCAGGTAAATGCAGAGGGCATGCTTGACCCCAATAGGTCTTTGGATTTTTTGGGGGGAGGGGGCACTTTGTTTACTTCCATGCTGAAATTCAATGCGAAGAATCAGTTTAACAGTTGAAACCTGGACAAGTAAGAAAATGACTTTAATCAGAGTAGTTGGTAGGTGAGCCCTGGCTAGCAAGGAGGACTCTCCAGATGGGTTTTACCTTTAACATGCACAACATTAAACAGAACTTCATAGAATCCATTACATGATGTATTCTGATATTATTTAAATATATTAAATTATATAAGTATAGGTAATTAAATGTATAATTATATATTATATTAAACAATTTACATATAGCTTCAACTAAGTTAATGGGAAATGTCACTGGCAATATGTATATCATAAAAAATCAGTGATAGTATTTATTTAAAAACATTTTTATTTTTTATTTTTGAAAGAGAGAGAGAGAGCATGAATAGGGAAGGGGCAGAAAGAAAGACACACACACAGAATCTGAAGCAGGCTCCAGGCTCCGAGCTGTCAGCACAGAGCCCGATGTGGGGCTTGAACTCAAGGACTATCAGATCATGACCTGAGCCAAAGTTGGACACTTAATTGACTGAGCCTCCCAGGCACCCCTGTCATAGTTCCTTTAGATTATTAAAACATTAATGGAATCAGATGTTACCTTCTCCATCCCAATCAGGCGCTTTGTAATTCTCCTCTGTGCATCCCCACGTCATACACATTTCTTACAGCTTTGAACAGCCTTGGAGTCATTATCTCTATACCCATCTGTCTTCTGCTAAACTCCTGGAGCTCCTTGACTACTACAACTGTCTTCCTTGCTTTTGTATCCCTAGATACATGTACAGGACATGTAGTTCTGCCTATAGATGTTTATTGAAAGAAGGAAGGTAGAAGAGGAGTGTTCTGGATGGTAGAATTATTAATTAGTCCCTGTATTCAAAAGGCAGTCATCTGGATTGCTCCATTTCAGATGCTTTTGGGATACAGCAAAGTCCAACAACCTTTAACAGGCAGCTTAAGCTACGTTCTGCAGGGAGAAATCTGTTAGCATGGGTTAAGGTCCATTCTTTTATCCTGCTCAGCACTATTTGAATTCAGACCCCCACCTACCTCAGTTGAACTTCAAGGGACCTCCACGCCTGTTGATTCCATCCTCTACCTTGCCGTCACACCTGTCTCTCTAAATTAGTATGAGCAGATTATTCTCCTGCTTAATGTCTGTTACTGGCTCCCTGCAACTGCTAGATAATGTTGCCCTCTTCACAGGACAGTGGAGCCCTGGGTGGTCTGGCCCTTTCACTCCCATTCTCCCCATATTTGCGCCCCTGTCAGGCCACACAGGGTAGTCGTGATTTTTTACCAGGCCTTGTGCTTTGCTGTTTTCTCTGCTTGAAATGCTCTCCAGCTTCCTATTTTTGCCAGATGACAGCCTCTTCTATAGAAGATCATGTGTCTGACTCCTCCCAGGTGTTTGCCCTCCCCTTCCTGTGATCCCCGTCCAGTACTTCTCAGCTCTCTGATTTACAATGACCTTATGTACTTGTCCTTTTTTTTCTTGACCTCTACTCCTTCAATGCCCCATTGCTCAGCCATGATGCACAAGAAATGGAAGCTCTCATTTACTGAGTGCTGATTGTATACCAGGCATTGTGTAGACTTAACTCCGACTGGATTAAAAAGTACTTGGGGACAAGCCCCTAGTTGGCTAGGGGCTCTCTAAATAAAACATACTGGTTGAGTGTAAGTCTTTCCATCGTCTTTTCAAATAAATAGGCAAGTAGCCTAAGTCATTTGAATTCCACACTCATTTAGCCTTTACATAGACAGTTTTGGAAGTGAGAGGTGGGTGATTATCTCTCATTTACTCTGTTTTAGAGCAAATCACTGCCCTTTGGTGGGAGACAGGCTGGGGAGGGAACACAGAGAAATAGCGCGTTCCCTAATACTTAGAAGATTTCTCAGATCCCTGAGATGAAAGGAGAATAAAGCCAGATTAGTGGTAGTACTAAGTGTAAAGTGTACATTCTTGGTTAAAGGAAAACCATGATGAAATAGCTCGTCAGATTTTCACATGACTTGAAATACTTCGTAACATACATTTTGTTCTTCAGCTGACATTCTCCTTCTTTCCTGCAACTTCTTGCTTGTTTTCAGTTATGGTGTGAAATTTCCTTACCCTGTAACTCTGCAAATCCAGCTTGTATTTCCTTAGAGTGCTGCGTTAGGAATCGCCTCTAAAACACTTCCCGTTGTGTCTGTAATCTTTACCTTTATTTCATTCATGCCACATGGTCATCTTGACTGAGAAGTAGCTTTGAAATGAATGTATTTTATGTAGAGATTTTTGTCTCTCTAATTAGTTTGCAAAGTCCTACAGCCAATGACTGTATCTTATTTTTTCTTTTAACTTACCTAGAATTCTTAGTACTGTTCTATGAAGGTTGTTATTAAATGTTAGAGTCTTGCTGAATTAAGTTATTGTTAAGTGTTTAAAATCTTACTGGATGGATATATAGTCCAGGCCCTGATGGATTTTGTATTTATTTGGTAGCAGTTGAGAGAGAAAAATGCTGTCTGGCTTCAAATACTGACTCTGCTAGATATTAGCAGCGTAACCTTCCTGTGCTTTAGCTTTTCATTGCTTGGGAACCTGGGTGGCTCAGTTAAGTGTCCGACTCTTGACTTCCACTGAGATCATGATCTCACTGTACGTGAGTTCGAGCCCCACATCAGGCTCTGTGCTGACAGTGCAGGGCCTACTTGGGAATCTCTGTCTCCCTCTCTCTGCCCCTCCTCCCTCTCAAAAATATATAAATATTAAAAATTTTTTTTCATCTTTTAATAAGGCTGAAACATCGCTTCATATACCTCATTGGTGCAGGGATGATGGAATTGTGAGGAGTATGTAAAACACTTGACAATGCCTGGCATACGATAAACGCTCAGTAAATAGTAACCATTAAGTATAGTTTGTGCATACGAACACAGAAAAACAAAACACAAAATATGTGTGGTTTCTGCATACATAATTTACCCTAATGATTATCAAATTGACTTATTAAATTTCAGGCATTAAAAAAATTAAGGTGATTCATTAATTATGAATCAGAAAGTGGAACATTGTTACTGACATTTTTTTAAAAGAAGGAACTTCCTTACTATGTGTTGATGCTCAATTAGATTAAGTCTGCTGCATGCAGTCTGTTGAAAGAATTGAGCAAAAAACACACTTATGGAAAATGCTTTTCATGATTTTGCTCATTTTTGTGCAGCCGTTTTTAGTTTAGATGTTCTACTATTGTAGGGGTTCTTTAAAACCTCCTCTGTGTGAAATTCGGTGTCGGAGTGAACTTTCTCATTGCAACAGCTAATAACGTGGTCGCAGTTTGGAGCTGTTGCTGTAAAGTGGTGAAAAAATGTTTTCATAACGTGCCCCGTGCCCCGTTGTGTTAGCAAATCAGGACTGGGGGATGGGCCGTGGGCAGGGCAGTTACCTAACCCCCCTCCCGTGCTGCAATAAACAGCTTCATTTTTGAAGCACGGGCTTCACTACATTCTCGCATTTTGAAATGTATGCCATTATTGCCAAGATGATGCAGTATGCAGTTTTACTGCAGTTAATCATGCTATCAGTCAGTTTATAAAGCTCAGTATCATCATCGTGTGGTACAATGCAATTATATTAAGAGTTATAATGAGATGAGAGCAATGGATGGCTCTTATGGGAGTCGTTTCTTCCTTCTAGAGTGTTCTTTGTCCAGGTTGTTTATTGGGTTCTTATGCCTATGTACTACTCCTTTCTCTTCTCTCCCACCTTAGAGGCTGCAAGGGTGGGGAGGGCAGATGACTGTGTCTAGAAGTGTTGCATACATGTGTATACTAGTGGTTGAGCAGGAGTTTTGTCCTCTGGACAAAAGAGGGCCATTTTCTTAGGACACAGGTGTCTTCCATTTGCTGAGCCCAGAGCCCCATCACCCAAAAGAAAGGCCTTTTGCTACTTTACCTGCCAGAAGCTTTTTTCTTTCTCTACCCACCTGGAGTCCCATTTTCTAAATTGCATAAAGGCATAAAGAACAGATTCCCAGTTCCGTAGGAAGTAGGTGAGCCCCCTCACACCCAGTTTCATGGCCAACTCAGAGCCAATTCTTGGAGCCCGAAGACTACAGACTCCATGTTGCCCGTGGAAAGAGTGGGAAGGGTCAGGACCACCGACCCCATTGCCAGGACCACGGGGTTGTGAGGCTGGGGCTTCTTCCTGTCTGTTGGGGGCATTTCCCCTCCTGTGGGTGGCTAACATTAGGAGCTCTTTGTGGCAGTTGCCCTGCTTTATTTATTGAGCAGTCTTTGTGGACTGCCCTGTCAGTCCAGGTGGAAGCCTGATGGGGGCTGACTTGGGGTTTGTCACAGCCATTGCTTTGTTCCCCAGCCCTGTGCAGCTCATGAACTGGCCACAGGGCCTGCACCCGTGGCGGTGCTCCCACATCTCCTCTCCACCAGGCCAAGCTCGGAGTTCCCTGGCACTCTGGGCCCCTATTTGCTGTTGGCTCTTCCTACTTACTCCCTGGCTAGGGTTTTCTTTCCCATGGGTTGACTTGCCGGCTGGCTGGCTGACCAATATGCCCCTCATAGTGGTTTTATCCTCTATCCTGTGGGAATTCCTTGGTATGAATTTTGGAAAGAGAAGAGTTCAGATTGTCACCATACGTTAGAAGTGCTGAATTCTTAGTACGTGAAGGTTCACATGGAGTGAGCTGCATACGCTCAGGTTAGTGATGGCGTGGTGGTGCTTTTGTGGCTTGTAGGGGTTTGTAAATCAAACGAGAGCAGAAAAATTACCTCCGGAAATAGCAAAACCTCATCTTCACTTTACTATAGATTTCTGAGACTCCTTGTTTCTGTCAGTCTCTCCTAATGTGTATGTTCCCTGATACAATAGCTGAACTTTAGGGACCTAGAAGGCCTCTCAAGCCTTGCAGAGGCCTGCAGACCACCTGGGGACCTTTCAAACACAGGCTGCGATTCCGTGTGTTGTGGACGAGGCCTGAGAGCCTGCCGTTCTAACAGCTCAGAAGGACTTTATCAGCCTCCTGTCAGTCAGTAGGACTTTGTCACCTCTTTCCAGTTTTACTTCAAAGCCCCCACCTTACAGACCCATTTATGGTTTGTTTTGTTTTATTTTGCTACTAGAGCCACATCTGGTGTAACTGTTTACTTTATACCACTGAGATGGACATACATTTTAAGAACCTTTTGAACTATCGAGTGTGTTCCCAAGATAGCACATACAAAAGAAAAATAGTTTCTTTTGTCTTTAAAATGTTTCCCTTTTTTTAAAAATGTTTATTTATTTTTGAGAGAGAGAGAGAGAGAGAGAGAGAGACAGAGCATAAGCAGGTGAGGGGAAGAGAGAGAGGGGGAGACACAGAATCCAAAGCAGGCCCCAAGCTCTGAGCTGTCAGCACAGAGTCCGACATGGGACTCAAACCCACGAACTGTGAGATCATGACCTGAGCCGCAGTCATATGCTTAACTGACTGAGCCACCCCGGAGCCCCATAAAATGTTTCCCTTCTTAAGTTATGGAAACAGGTTCAAGTTTTGCAGAAATATTTTGAGCAGCTGCAGTTTATATAGCTACTTTACTGGGAAAGGTGTCTTTAAAAAACTTTTATTTTAACTTTTATTTATTTTTGAGAGAGAGAGAGAGACAGAGCGCGAGCAGACAAGGAGCTGAGAGAGAGAGGAGACACAGAATCCAGGCTCTGAACTGTCAGCATGGAGCCTGACGAGGGGCTCAAACTCATGAACTGTGAGCTCATGACCTGAGCCAAGTCTGATGCTCAACCGACTGAGCCACCCAGGTATCCCAGGAAAGGTGTCTTTTAACCTAACAATATTGATATGAATTCTGGAGGCAGAAGGCCCTTAGAAAAGTAGGTTCTGCAGTGGAAAGTAGATTTAATAGGCAGGCAGGACCTCACAGACAAGGGAATGGCTCTTTGGATGGGATGTCCTGGGAGGAAGTTCCCATCAGGATATGAGTACCTGCCACATTGCTTCTCAGTCCTTCCTGGTCCACTCACGCTCCCTCCCCTAATCCCCACCCTGGACCAGAGAACCCTCAGTGCCTTTAACATAGAGAATAACCCCGTTTTGTGCATGCAAGTTCTCACCCATGCATGTGTATGGGCACACACACACACGTGTATACACACATACAGATTGAGAGACTGAGATCTTCAGAAAGCCAATACCATCCTCGGTATCTTAGATCGAGTGTTTCCTTTCATGTTGAGGCTGCAGGAGGAATTGTCTTCCCTGTCTCACTTAGGGGCCATCTGTGGCCCTGTTCTTGTCAGGCACTTTCAAAGAGAACTGACTTTCTTGAGGGTTTCTGTAAGTTTATCCAATGTAGCATAGTATCTGTTCCACTTTTTTCCCCCTGGTTAATAAAGTGAAAAATTAGTGTTCTAATTTGCAGAAGAGAATAGGAGGCAGATAGAGCCGAGGTCTTACCTGTGAAAGGAGTAGAAACTCTTCAACAAACAGGAAGGAATTGGTTCTAGGATAAGTTACAAAGGTTATCATCTCAATTTGGGCTCCTTATGGTTCTAATGGAGTTTTATTTTATTATGATTTATTTATTTATTTGAAAAATTATTTATTTTGAGAGAGAGAGAGAGCACAGGAAGTGGGGGAGAGAGGGGGGGGGGAGAGAATTCCAAGCAGGCTGCAAGCTGTCAGCACAGAGACGCAGGGCTTGAAGTCACAAACTCTGAGATCATGACCTGAGCCAAAATCAAGAGTTGGATGCTGAGCCGACAGAACCACCCAGGCATCCCTACTGAGGAATCCATGATAACCCAGAGACTAAGGCCCTTAGTCTTAAAGAGAATACTATTTGTGTACTGAATTAACATTCTCAGCAACATTCCTCAAATGGATAGTAGAGTGTTTTGTGAGGCTATTTTTCAAAATGTCTTTTGATATAGGTTGATGGCATGCGTATGCATAATTTAGTGAAGACCTTTCTATAAGAGCCCCAAATGATGAAGTCTAAATATCCAGCTCTCTGGCTGCCTCCAGGGATAAAATTACGTCTGGAGGAATGCATGGGCCCCATATCCTTTATGTAGTCTTTTATGAGGACTATTTTGCTCCACCGAGCTATATTTTGAAATAAGTTAAATTGCTTAAAAGGAAGAAAATATGTGGCTTAAGTCTTTCTTTAGGAAAATATCATCAACTTCAATTTCAGGGACAGTATATACAAAATAGATTAAATGCAGGGGTTGCTACTGATTGCTCAACTTCCTAATATGAGCAGTGAGAGGATTTAAAATATCTTTGAGTTCCCTTTTGTCTCCAAAGTCTTCTGTAAGGTCTTGGCAAGTAAGAGTTGATACTCTCAAAGTGGGTAACTGAGGTGACTTCAGCAGACTGTTTACAGAGATGAGGGCAGGGTTTGGGGAACCAACAGGGCACAGTGCAGTGCCAGGGCTTGCTAGGGCAGGGAGCCATTACCACATCTAGGCTTGAAAGTTGTAGGGAAGAAGTGTTGACAGAAATTGTAGAGTTTAGCTTTAGGGAGCTATTTGACAAAAGCTATTAGAGGGATGCCACCAATCCTGGTAGAGGGCTGCGCTGGAGGAATGTCTACTCCACTTCACTCTTTTCCTTGCCCACCTCCTGATGGTGGTCCTCACGGTCCAAGCCCAGTAGAACACCAGAGGGTTTCCATATACCTCAGCCTCCAGGGACGCAGAGCAAGGTGAAGAAGAGTGGAGACGGTGGAAGGGCAAATGGGAGACACCCAGCACTTTCCCTAACATTCTGCTTCTAAACAAACACTATGTTTTTTTTCTCAAGGTAAAGAAATTGTGTCTTCATGTTAGCTTCATGGGGGACTTTATCTCTGGCTTACTACTCTAGCTCCTGGGCTTAACATAGGACAACAAAGTACACAATAAGAAGGGGCAGTAAGTAAGTGGCAAGAATCAAACTCTGCAGTGTTGAAGAAATAAAACAGAAATGGTGAGCTGATGGCTTTGTCATGTTTCTGCAGGTGGTTGTCCCAGTCCTATTGAAATCTATAAGAGAATAGCTTTTAGACTGTAGGACAAAAATAAAACCTTCATAAAATTTCGCTTACTGCTTCCATCTTTATAGTGTTGGAGAAAACTCCTCATTTCCCGATCCATAAATCTCTCAGATGAATGACAAGATGGCACTGTGGCCTTGTATGTGTGACAGCCTCTATTGTGAAGAACCACCCTCTTAGGTTTATTCATTGACATGATAGCTTGCAGCAAAATTGGCTTTGCCACAAAAATATTATGATTTGCAATCAAGTATGGGAATATACTTTTCCGAGGGAATTATAGCAGATCTTTCCCAGCTTCTTAAGCAATTAGCATGTTTTTCAAGAAGGTCAGTTGGAAGGTAGATTTTATATATAATAAAATACATCCATTCTAAGTATACATTTCCATGGGTTTGGGTACATGTATATAGTTGTGCAATCACCACCACAATGAAAATATAGAATGTTTTTATCACCCCCCCAAAACTTGACTGGAGCCACGTTGTGGTCAATCTCCTCCCTGACTCCTGGCCCTACGCGATCTCTAATCTGAGTGTTGTGACCGTAGCTTTGCCTGATGTAGAATTTTATATAAATACAATCTTATTTACATTTTAGAATCAGTTTTTCAATTTCTACAGAAAGTCTTCTGGGGTTTTATTGTATATTTGTGTATATATGTTTATGCAAGTTAATAATATTTATCCAAGTATATACACATGGTAAAAATGATCTGGGTAGTATGAAATAGTTTAAAATAAAAAGACAAGTCTACCGCCCACTCTCTCTCATTTCCAATCCCACTTCTCAGAGCCTACAGCATTTAAGTGTCTCTGTCTTTAGTTCTTCTGGAGGTTTTAATTAATATACAAGCCACTCTTTCTTGACAGTGTCTATTGACATTGTGCAGTGAGAGGTGATGATTTTGCTCATCGCATTACCTCCTCTACTCTTCCACCTCCTCTCCCTTCCTCCCTGTAGTTGTTAATTAAATCACCATCTGGAATTTCTGTATTGCTACCTTGGAACCTTAAATGCTAATTTTTGATTTTATACCTGCAGAAGAAAATAATTACATTATGATTCTTAGACTAAATAGACTATCCTTCATGTAAAATAGTTACATAAACCATACATTTCAGGGATGGGGTCCAGATGTGACTAGTTAGGTTACTTTGCCATTCGGGGTGTGTGTGTGTGTGTGTGTGTGTGTGTGTGTGTGTGTGTGTGTTAATTGATATGACTCACTTTTGTTTCAGTTATATATACATATTACAGGACAGCTAAATTGGATATCAGATGTTAAAAACTTAATTTTTGTTAACATAACAACGAAAATTCAGAAGCAAATTGCAGGAGACTTGAAGAGAGGTTTATTTGTTTTAGTTCTTTGGTGTACACAGGTTCAACAAAGCAAACTAGGAAGGAAGTTTTCTCTTTCTAGCAAGAACATAAAACTGAAAGCTTGAGGCATATAAAAAATAAGTTAACAATAAAGATTTTACAACTAAAGACTTTTTATATTGGCGACTAATTGAGTTAAAACATTCTTAGAAAAGTTATTAAAAAACACCTTTAAGAGTAGTATTTATGAATATAAGCATACTTTCTTTGTACTTCTATAAACATCATCTTTGAGATGTTAAAAAAATTCTGACTGTGGGTTTCCTTTAGCATAAGGAGCTGCAGGTGTAGACAGGATGGTTTAGTAATTTACCTTCTCGAAATCTTCTTTGTAAGCCGTGACTTCGTTGTCTGACATCTGGCATCCTTGTGGGTCAGACTTTTCCATGCACTTTACAAACTAGACTGTTCCCTAAGCACGGGGTCTTTTCTGTCCCTAAGGATACTATCGACTCTCAAATACTTGATGACTTCACTTAAATATAGAGAGAATTTTTAAAAAATTGAAGTATAATTAACACACAGTGTTAGGTTAGTTTCAGGTATATGATAATTCTATACATTCTCAGTACTCATCAAGAGAAGTATACTCTTAATCTCTTCTGTCTCTTTCACCCATCACCCTCCCACCTCCCCTCTGGCAACCACCAGTTTGTTATCTGTATTTAAGTCTGTGTGTGTGTGTGTGTGTGTGTGTGTGTGTGTGTGTGTGTGTGGCAGGAATATGGGGGTTCCTCTTGTTTTCTTTGTAAATTTGTTTCTTAAATTCTACAGGAGCGAAATCACATGGTGTTTGTCTTTCTCTGACTGACTTATTTCACTTAGCATTATACCGTCTAGATCAATCCGTGTTGTTGCAAATAGCAAGATTTCATTGATTTTTATGGCTGGATAATGTTCCATCATAGTATGTATACCACTTGGTTATATTTATCTATGGAAGAGTATTTGGGCTGTGTCCATATTTAGCTCTTGTAAATAATGCTGCAATAAATATAGGGGTGCATATATCTTTTTGAATTAGTGTTTTCACTTTCTTTGGGTAAATACCCAGTAATGGATCATGTGGTAATTCTAGTTTTAATTTTTTGAGGAACCTCAGTGCTGTTTTCCACAGTGGCTACACTAAGTTAATTCCAACCTACAATGCATGAGGTTTCCTTTTTCTCCACAACCTTACCAAAACTTGTTATTTCTTGTATTTTTGATTTTAGCCATTCTAACTGGTGCAAGGTGATATCTCATTGTGCCTTTAACTTGCGTTTCCCTGATGACGAGTGATGTTGGGCATCATTTCATGTATCTGTTGGCCCATCTGTATGTCCTCTTTGGAAAAATGTTATTCAGATCTTCTCATTTTTAAATAGAATTATTTGTTTTTCCGGTGTTGAGTTATGTAAGTTTTTTATATATTTTTGTTATTAACTCCTTATTGGATCTATCACTTGTAAATATCTTTTCCCATTCAGTAGGTTACGTTTTTGTTTTGTCGTTGGTTTCCTTTGCTGTGCAAAACCTTTTTATTTTTGTGTCATTCCAATAGTTTATTCTTGCTTTTGTTTCCCTTGCCTAAGAAGACGTATTTAGAAAGATGTTTCTATGGCTAATCTAAAAGAAATTACTGCCTATGTTTTCTTCTAGGAGTTGTATGTTTTCATGTCTCCCATTTAGGTCTTTAATCCATTTTGAGTTTATTTTTGTGTATGGTGTTAGAAACTGGTTCAGTTTCATTCTTTTGCATACGACTGTCCAATTTTCCCAGCACCGTTTGTTGAAGAGACTCTCTTTTCCCTATTGTATATTCTTCCTCATTGTATATCCTTTGTCATAGATTGATGATATAGGTGTTGGCTTATTTCTGGACTCTCAGGTTTGTTTCATGGATCTATATGTTTATTTTTGTGCCAGTAATCTACTGTTTTGATTACTACAGCTCTGTAGTGTATCTTGAAATCTGGGATTTTGATATCTCCAGCTTTGTTCTTCTTTCTCAAGATCGATTTGGTTATTTGGGGGTCTTTTGGGGTTCCATACAGATTTTAGGATTATTAGTTCTAGTTGTATGAAAAATGTTGTTGGCATTTTGGTAAAGATCACTTTAAACCTGTAGTTTGCTTTGGGTGGTATGGATATTTTAACAATATTGTTTCTTTCAATCCGCGTACATGGAATATCTTTCCATTTGTTGTGTCATCTTCAATGTCTTTCATCAGTGTTTTCTGGTCTTTGGAGTACAGGTCTTTCACCTCTTTGGTTAAGTTTATTCCTAGGTATTTTATTATTTTTGGTGAAATTGTAAGCGGGATTGTTTTCTTAATTTCTTTCTGCTACTTTGTTACTATTGTATAAAAATGTAACAGATTTCTATACATTAGTATTGTATCCTGCAACTTCACCGAATTCATTTATTCTAGTAGTTTCATGATGGAGTTTTAGGAGTTCCTTATGTTTAGTATCATGTCATGTGTAAGTAGTGACAGTTTTACTTATTTTTTACCAACTTGGAATTTTTTTCTTGTCTAATTGCTGTGGTTAGGACTTCTAATATTGTATTGAATAAAAGTAGTGACATTGGACATCCTTGTCTTGTTCCCGATCTTAGAGCAAAAGCTCTATTTTTCATCATTAAATATGATGTTAGCTGTAGGCTTTTCATAGACAGCCTTTATAAAGTTGAGGTATGTTCCCTCCTTTTTATCATGGGTGTATGTTGTACTTTGTCAATTGCTTTTTCTGCATCTACTGAGATGATTATATGATTTTATCCTTTTCTTGTTAATGTGATGTATCACAATTGATTTGTGAATATTGAACCACCCTTGAATAAAATAAAATAAAATAAATGTCACTTGATAATGGTGAGTGATTTCTTTTAATGTATTTTTGTATTTGTTTTGCTAATATTTTATTCAGAATTTTTGCATCTATGTTCATCAGACATATTGGCCTGTGGTCCCCTTTTTTGGTAGTGTCTTTATCTGGTTTTGGTACCATTGTAATGCTGGCCTTGTAGAATGACTGTGGAGGCTTTCCTTCCTCTTCTTCTTTTTTTTTTTTTTTTTGAAATAGTTGGAGAACAGGTATTAACTCTTCATTAAATGTTTGGTAGTATTAACATGCGGAGCCATATAGTTCTGGATTTGGGGGGAGTGATTTCTGATTCTTTTTCCTTGGTAGTGATCAGTCTGTTCAAATTTTCTATTTCTTCTTGATTCAGTTTTGAAATATTATATATTTCTAGGAATTTATCTATTCTGAAGAGAATTCTTAATACAGGGCCAGACTCTTCTTACAAAAACCACAAACTCAGCACATTTATTTAAATCTAACAACAGCAAAAAAAACATGATCTTCATGAGGCCCAAACAACCATTTTACTTTCTTGGTGTATTTATATGGGCAAAATGGCTAAATTGGAAGATCACTGAAACAGCAGTAGCCTCATAGTTCATATCATGAAACTCATTTGTTTTGTCATAAAATGCAACAATTTCTGTAGTTCATACCAAAGTGAGATCCAAAGCATAGAAGAAAATTATCAAGTATTTCCCTTTAGAGTTGTCAAAGCTTTGATCTCTTCCTTGACAACAGCTGCATCTTTAAAATAGGAAGATGACAGTAGGAATTTAGTATCAGAACTGGTGCTTAAGGGAGTTTTGAATGACCAGAACTAGAAGACATGTTTACTAAGCTATTTGTTCCAGAAACTGAAATGCCCAGGGGAAAATGCTCACATGTTGTGCAAATAAAGCCTGAGGTAACCTTCCCACAGTGGTTACCATATTCCTATTTTATAACTTTTAATAATATTTATAAATTTGTAGTTCTTGTTTCATTAACTTTCAACAGTACCTCTTTATTCTTTATTTTCTACCCTTCCTCCTTCTCTCCTACACCACCTTTACTGTCAAGTTATTATTTTTGAAAAATACATTCTGAAATTTGTCATCTGTGCTTTATATATAGGCTGGCTTTTGAAAGACAAAAACTGAAAGTAGGTTTCATTGCAGCATATAGGGTTATACTGTGGTTAGATTTCTTTCTTCATGAATCCAATCTCACAACATTTTTGACCTCAAGAAATAATTTTAAATAAAATTTTTTTCCAGTGTACCCACCACATTTGGTCACATTTTAGTGGGTTTCATATTTGCACTGTGACTTTCTCTTGTATTTTCTCTTCCCTGGAGTTCATTATTGCCTTTCATTTTTCTCATTGAGAGACATAGAATCCCTTCTACTATGTCCCTTTACACCCACTCTCCACCCTTCTTCACTCTACTCTCTGCCTCAATGAATTGCATCAGCAGGCTACCATGCGTGATGGCTTCTAGCTAGGTCTAGCCAATAAGGAGACCAAGAGATGAGAAGACGTGGGCGGAATGAGGTCACGGATTCTGCTGGAAACTTCATCTGTGGAGTTGTCTTAGCCTGGCTATATACTTGTTCTGAAGGTCAGTTTTCCTCTCAAGGTAGCATTCTTTTTTTTTTTTTTAAGAGATTTTATTTTTAAGTAATCTCTACACCCAGTGTGGGGTTTGAACTCACAACCCCAAGTTCAAGAGTTACATGCTCTACCGACTGAGCCAGCCAATTGCCCCTTAAGGTAGTATTCTTGTGGACTGTCTTGCCATTTTGATTTGATTAAATACTTTCTCCTCTTGTCTCTTTCAGCTTAGAGAGGGGTGACATTCCCACTCTTGCTGACTCCCCAGTTTACTGCACACTCTTTTCCTCAGTTTTGTAAATAGACTCTAAATTATCATAATCTGGGAAGCTACTGGTTTCCTGATGGGATCTCAACTGCTACAGTAGGGTTTCAGGAGGAAGATTTGGAGTTTGAGGTTTCTGCACCCATTCTGATTTAACACGGAAGAACAAGAAGGCTGACTGGGCTCCCTTTTTACGTGGTTGGGCAGTCTTCTCTTTCCAGTGATAGACAGGGAGCTCACTACCACACATTTCATACTACCCTCAAAACCACCTTCTCCTCAAAATGAAAATGTAACAGTTTTCATCCTAGGAGCACCCATATATCCTTGTCAACTGCTTCAGTTCTCCTCAGCTCAATTTCTTTAAAGAGGAGCCTTCTATTTTTTTTTATTGTTCTTTTGTTTTATTTTTTGTTTGGGCCTGTTGATAAATATGAACTCTGTGCCCTGGGTTGGGATAAGCAGAGAGGGGTTGTTTCATAACAACCTCCTGCCCAAATTTTATCAGCATAAAATCATCATCTTTTTTTTTTTTTTTTTTTTTTTTTTTATGCTCACAGATTCTTTGGGTCAAGAATTCAGAAAGACCAAAGCAGGGATGGCTCTTCTCTGTTCCACAATGTCTGGAGCCTCCACTAGGATCACAGGGGACTGAAAATCTGTGCCTGGAATGGCTGGGATTGCAACAGCTGGGGTTGGAGGGGAGGAACCCCTTCTCAGGTGGCTTGTTGATTCATATGTCTCGTGTCTGGGCTGTGATGGCTTAAGGGAGACTTGCTTTTGGAGCCCTGAGCCACCACATCAGAAATCTCCCTACCCTATGAATGCTACTCTGGAGAGTTTACATGTCCCTGTTTTTCTTGAAAGTTCCAAATGAGCCAAGACCTCAGTTTACACTTTCTTATCCTTTATGGAAAAAAGCACAGTCCTAACTTACATTTGAACAACTTATTTTAAAACAGTAATATTAGTAAATTAGGCTTTCGTATTATGTCACTAGCAATATTTTATTATTTTTTCCTAGTAAAAAGTTCAAGTATCAAAGATATATCTGGTTTTACCCAATACTGATTTATCAAAGTAATGAAGGCAGCTCTGATGGTGGGACTGGTGTTTGAATACACCTGACTGGTGTTTGTACCAAGCAGTACCTTGTCTTGGTTGTGTTCTATGTACCTCTGCATGCTAGTGACTCATCAAAGACAGGTTTTGTTCAATTTGGACTTCTTCAGTATGGTACACAAAACACAGATAAGTACAGTCAGTCATGTTGTTGGCCAACCAACTTCAAACAGAGGTGCAGTCCTGACACTCTGTTATCTAAGCGAACTCCAAGAAAGACCACAGATGAAACCAGGACAACATGCATAACTGGACATCAGCTTTATGCTGCTGTACCTAGCCTCTGTACGTCTGGTGCTCATGTGTTTCAAACATGAGGATACGTGAGTTGTGAGAGTGGTGAATTGTTGCATAGCTGAGTTATGCACCAGTGAATACTATTATGTTTTTCTGGTTTTTTTTTTTCTCCTCATTTACCATCTAAATAGATTGGGCATGTCTACCAGACTAAAGGCTGCATGCAGCCTTAGTGCAGGAAGACTGTTCTAAAGAGAATGACATTGAGATGACATTTGTGATCCAACAGGCTTTTTTTCTTTGTCTGTTGTTAGTACACCTTCACTTCTGGAAAATGGAATTGTTACCCAGATAATAGCCTTCCAGCAGCAGTCTTTTTGTTTTCTTTTAGATTTATGAATGATGCTGGTCTTTATTACATGAGTCTTCTCTAGGATAATTTTAATCAAGGATAAGATACTCTGAACTAAAGACGGATTTGGGTGGTGACTTTCCTGCCTTTGTTGGGCTCCTTTCCTAAATTTGGATTCAGTGCAGGAGCCCATAGGTGTCAGGTACACTATTTGGTATTCCTGCAAAACATGTCCCTGCAGTCTCGGTATGTTTCATTCTTCTTACACATGAGCATCTCAGTTTTTACTGTCATTTCAGGACTCTTTGTCTTATTCTGTTTGGGCTTCTACAACAGAGTAGCATAGACTGGGTGGCTTATAGGTGATAGAAATTTATTTCTTACAGTTCTGAAGGCTAGAAGTCTAATATTAAGGCCAAAGCAGATTGGGCGTTTGATGAGAGCTTGCCTCCTTTTTCATAGTTTGTCGTCTTTTCACTGTGTCTTCATGTAGTGGAAGGAGCGAAGGATCGCTCTGGAATCACTTTCATAAGGGCACTAATCCCATTCATGAGAGTGTCATTGTCATGATCTAATCATCTCAAAGGCTCTGCTTGCTAATTCTGGGCATTAGAATTTAACATATGAATTTTGAGAGAACACAAACATTTAGTCTATAGACCCTTAGGCCTCATTAACATTTTCCTTAGGACTGTGACGATGCTCTTCAGTACTCTGAGAGTCAGGGATTCCCTCCTTTCTGAGTGTAGGTGCTACTCCTTGGTAATTTAAAGGGCATGATAGAAATGTTTGATAGTTGAATGGCTATCTCATGGACATGCGCTTTTCTTTTTTGAAAATCCAGAGCAACTTCCTCATGACACCTAATTTACCCAGACTTGTATTTATTTGTTTTCTTGCCTCTATTTTGCTGTAGAATTGTATTCCCTTGAGGGCTGAGAGGAAAAACTTCTCATCCTGAAAGGCAAAACAGTACCCAGTATAGTTTTGGTCATGTGGTAGACACTTAGAAATCTGGGTTACACAGAAAGGAGATATAGGCTTACCCTCCTCCGCTGGTTTCAACAAGGTATTTGTCTTCTGTGTCCTTTTGAATGTTGACAGAGTTGGTGGTCTCTAGGGAATGGGTGGAAACTGTTCATACATTTCAGTTGGAAATGGGTTCCTCTGATGGTTTATCTATGAAGAGCCATCACTTTGTGGAATTAGATCCTGTGGTTACCACTGTAGTTTTTTCTTAAATATAATCTATTGTCAAATTGGTTTCCATACAACACCCAGTGCTCATCCCAACAAGTGCCCTCTTCCGTGCCTGTCACCCACTCTCCCCTCTCCCACACCCCCATCAACTCTGAGTTTGTTCTTAGTATTCAAGAGTCTCTTATGTTTTGTCTCCCTCCTTCCTTCTGACTTTTTTCCCCCCTCTTCTCCTCCCCCATGGTCTTCTGCTAAGTCTCTCAAAATTCACCTATGCATGAAAACATATGGCATCTGTCTTTCTCTGACTGACTTATTTCACTTACCATAATACCCTCCAGTTCCACCCACTTTGCTACAAATGGTCAGATTTTATTCTTTCTCGTAGCATTCCATCGTATATATATATACCACATCTTCATTATCCATTCGTCAGTTGATGGACAGTCTCTTTCCATGATTTGGCTATTGTTGAAAATGCTGCTATGAACATTGGGGTACACGTGCCCCTATGCATCAGCAGTCCTGTATCCTTTGGGTAAATTTCTAACAGCGCTATTGCTGGGTCATAGGGTAGTTCTATTTCCATTTTTTTGAGGAACCTCCACACTGTTCTCCACAGTGGCTGCACCAGTTCGCATTCCCACCAACAGTGCAAGAGGGTGCCTGCTTCTCCACATCCCCGCCAGCATCTATAGTTTCCTGATTTGTTCATTTTAGCCACCCTGACTGGTGTAAGGTGGTATCTCAGTGTGGTTTTGATTTGTATTTCCCTGATGATGAGTGACATTGAACATCATTTCATGTATCTGTTGGCCATCTGGATGTCTTCTGTGAAGTGTCTATTCATATCTTCTGCCCACTTCTTCACTGGATTATTCGTTTTTTTGGGTGCGGAGTTTGGTAAGTTCTTTATAGATTTTGGATACTAGCCCTTTATCCAATATGTCATTTGCAACTATCTTTTTCTGTTCTGTCGGTTGCCTATTAGTTTTGTTGATTGTTTCCTTTACAGTGAAGAAGCTTTTTATCTTGATAGCGTCTCAATAGTTCATTTTTGTTTTTAATTCCCTTGCCTTTGGAGATGTGTTGTATAAGAAATTACTGTGACTGAGGTCAGAAAGGTTTTGTTCCTGCTTTCTCCTCTAGGGTTTTGATGGTTTCCTATCTCACATTCAGGTCCTTCATCCATTTAGAGTTTATTTTTGTTAGTGGTGTAATAAAATGGTCCAGTTTCATTCTTCTGCAGGTTGCTGTCCAGTTCTCCCAGCACCATTTGTTAAAGAGGCTGTCTTTTTTTCCATTGGATACTCTTTGCTGCTTTGTCAAAGATTAGTTGGCCATATGTTTGTGGGTCCATTTCTGGGTTCTCTATTCTGTTCCATTGGTCTATGTGTTCGTTTTTGTGCCAATACCATACTGTCTTGATGATTACAGCATTGTAGTAGAGGTTAGAGTCTGGGATTGTGATGCCTCCCGTTTTGGTTTTATTCTTCAGTATTACTTTGGCTATTCGGGGTCTTTTGTGGTTCCATACAAATTTTAGGATTGTTTGCTCTAGCTTTGAGAGGAATGTTGGTGCAATTTTGATTGGGATTGCATTGAATGTGTAGATTGCTTTGGGTAGTATTGTCATTTTTATATATTCTTCCAACCCATGAGCATGGAATGTTTTTCCATTTCTTTGTGTCTTCTTCAATTTCCTTCAAAAGTTTTTTATAGTTTTCAGTGTAGAGATCTTTTGGTTAGGTTTATTCCTAGGTATTTGATGATTTTTGGTGCAATTGTGAATGGGATTAGTTTCTTTATTTCTCTTTCTATTGCTTCATTATCAGTGTATAAAATGCAACCGATTTCTGTACATTGATTTTTTTATCCTTTACTGAATTCATGTATCAGTTCTAGCAGGCTTTTGGTGGATTCTCAAAGGTTTTCCATGTGGAATATCATGTTGTCTGCAAAAAGTGAAGTTTTGACTTCATCCTTGCCAGTCCTGATGCCTTTTATTTTGTTTTGTTGTCTGATGGTAGGACCTCCAACACTATGTTAAATAGCAGTGGTGAGATTGGACATTTCTGTCGTGTTCCTGATCTCAGGGGGAAAGCTCTCAGTTTTTCCCCATTGAGGATGATGTTAACTGTGGGCTTTTCATAAATGGCTTTTATGATGCCTAAGTATGTTCCTTCTATCTCAACTTTCTCGAGCGTTTTTATTAGGAAACGATGCTGTATTTTGTCAAATGCTTTTTATGCATCTATTGACAGGATCATATGGTTCTTATCTTTTCTGTTGTTAATGTGATGTATCACGTTGATTGATTTGCGAATTTTGAACCAGCCCTGCAACCCAGGGATGAATCCCACTTGATTGTGGTGAATAATTCTTTTTATATGCTGTTGAATTCGATTTGCTAGTATCTTGTTGAGAATTTTTGCATCCATATTCATCAGGGATATTGGCCTGTAGTTGTCTTTTTTTGCCGGTCTCTGTCTGGTTTGGGAATCAAAGTGATGCTGACTTCATAGAATGAGTCTGGAAGTTTTCCTTCCATTTCAATTTTTTGAAACAGCTTGAGAAGGATAGGTATTAACTCTGGTAGAGTTAATAAATGTCTGGTAGAATTTCCCAGGGAAACCATCTGGTCCAGGACTCTTATTGTTGGAAGACTTTTGATAACTGATTCAATTTCTTCACTAGTTATGGGTCTGTTCAAGTTTTTTGTTTCTTCCCGTTTGAGTTTTGGTAGTGTGTGGGTGTTTAGGAATTTGTCCATTTCTTCCAGGTTGTCCAGTATGTTGGCATATATTTTTTCATAGTATTCCCTGATAATTGCTTGTATTTCTGAGGGATTGGTTATAATCCATTTTCATTTGTGATTTTATCGATTTGGGTCCTCTCTCTTTTCTTTTTGAGAAGCCTGACTAGAGGTTTATCAATTTTGTTTATTTTTTCAAAAAACCAGCTCTTGGTTTCACTGATCTATTCCACTGTTTTTTCAGTTTCTATATTGTTTATCTCTACCCTAATTTTTATTATTTCCCTTTTTCTGCTGGGTTTCCTGTTTTGCTTCTAGTTCCCTTAGGCGTGCTGTTAGATTTCGTATTAGTGATTTTTCTTGTTTCTTGAGACGGGCCTGGAATGCAGTGTATTTTCCTCGTAGGACTTCCTTTGCTGCATCCCAAAGTGTTTGGGTTGTTTAATTTTAATTTTCATTTGTTTACATATATTTTTTAATTTCTTCTCTATCTGCCTGGTTGACCAATGCTCTCTTTAGTAGGTTGTTCTTTAACCTCCATGCTTTTGGAGGTTTTCCAAATTTTTTTCCTGTGTTTGATTTCAAGTTTCATAGCATTATGATCCGAAAGTGAGCATGGTATGATCTAAATTCCTTTAAATTTATTGAGAGCTTCTTTATGAACCAGTATGTGATCTATCTCGGAGAATGTACCATGTGCATTTGAGAAAAAAGTGAATTCCATTGCTTTCAGGTGTAGAGTTCCATATATATCTGTCAAGTCCATCTGGTCCAATGTGTCATTCAGGGCCATTGTTTCTTTAGTGATTCTCTGTCTAGTTGATCTATCCATTGCTATAAGCGGAATATTAAATTCCCCTGCAATTAGCACATTTGTATCAATATAATTGCTTATGTTTATAATTAATCGTTTTATAATTTGGGTGCCCCTGAATTTGGTGCGTAGATATTTACGATTATTAGCTCTTCCTGATAGACAGTCCTTGTGATTATTATGTAATGCCCTTCTTCATCTCTTGTTACAGCCTTTACTTTAAAGTCTAGTTTGCCTGGTATAAGTATGGTGACCTCAGCTTTCTTTTGACTTCCAGTAGCATGGTAGATAGTTCTCCATCCCCTCACTTTCAATCTGAAGGTTTCCTCAGGTCTAAAATGAGTCTCTTCTAGACAGCAAATAGATGGGTCTTGTTTTTTAATCCATTCTGATCTCTATGTCTTTTAATTGGAGCATTTAGTCCATTTACATTCAGTATTAAAATTGAAAAATATGTGTTTTCTTGTAGGTTTCATGCTTGTAGTGATGTGTCTGGTATTTTGTGTTCTTTGCAACCTTTCCTTCATAGAATCCCTCTCAGGATCTCTTGTAGGGCTGGCTTATTGCTGATGAATTCCTTCAGCTTTTATTTGTTTGGGAAAACCTTTATCTCTTTTTCCATTCTGAATGACAGGCTGACCAGGTAAAGGATTGTTGGCTGCATATTTTTCCTGTTCATCACATTGAAGATTTCCTGCCATTCCTTTCTGGCCTGCCAAGTTTCAGTAGATAGGTCTGCTACTACCCTTAAGTGTCTACCTTTGTATGTTAAGGCCCATTTATCCCTAGTTGCTTTTAAATTTTTTTTTTAATGTTTTATTTATTTTTGAGAGACATAGAGCACAGCGTCAACAGGGCAAGGGCAGAGAGAGAGGGAGAAACAGAATCGGAAGCAGGCTCCAGGCTCTGAGCCATCAGCACAGAGCCTGACGCGGGGCTCGAACTCACAGACCATGAGATCATGACCTGAGCTGAAGTCGGCCGCCCAACCGACTGAGCCACCCAGGCGCCCCCCTAGTTGCTTTTAGAATTCTCTCTTTATCCTTGTATTTTGCCAGTTTCACTATGATATGTTGTGCAGAAGATCGATTCAAGTTACATCTGAGGGGAGTTCTCTGTGCCTCTTGGATTTCAATGCCTATTTCCTTCCCCAGGTTGGGAAAGTTCTCAGATGTGATTTGTTCAAGTACTCCTTCAGCTCCTTTCTCTCCCTTCTTCTTCTTCTGGAATTCCTATGATATGGATGTTGTTCCATTTGATTGCATCACTCAGCTCTCGAATCTCCTTTTGTTCTCCTGGATTATCTCTCTTTTTCTTGGCTCCCTCTTTTTCCATAATTTTATCTTCTAATTCACCTATTCTCTTTTCTACCTCTTCAGTCCACGCTGTGGCCACCTCCATTCTGTTTTACCCCTCATTTATAGCGTTTTTTTTTTTTAAATTCATCCTGACTATTTTTAAGGTCCTTGATCTCTGCAGCAATGGAGTCCTTGCTGTCTTCTATGCTTTTTTCAAGACCAGTGATTAATTTTATGACTGTTATTCTATATTCTCGTTCAGTTATGTTGCTTATATCTGTTTTGATCACTTCTTTAGCTGTCACTACTTCCTGGAATTTCTTTTGAGGTGAATTTTTCCATTTTGTCATTTTGGCTAATTTTCTGCCCCTTATAAGTTTTAAACGCTTGTTATGTGCTCTGCCTCTGCAAGTAATGCTATATTAAAGGGGGCTGTTCAGGGCCTGGCGTTTTGGGAGGTGTTTTTTGGAGAGTGTTACTTGCTCTCTGTTGTTGTGATTTTGGTTATCCTCCACCAAGTGTGCCTTGGTTTGTTCCTTGAGGTAACCCTGGAAAGGAAAACAGACAGACAAACAAACAGGAAACAAAAACAAGCAAACACACTGACAGATAAAACAGGCAAGCAGACCAAAACAGAAAAAAGAATAACGAATGACAATCTGAAGGCATAAAACCTGAAATACCAGCTACAAGTAAAGAACAGGGTGTGTGCGGTGCTGATGAAAGAGCATATATGAGGAGAGCAATGACAGGTGCCAGGAGAAAGAGAAAATGAGCTTTGACCACGTAGAGATACTGAAAGGCTTAATCCAGAGAGAGAGAAATCAATAAGGAAGGAGGCAAGGAAAAAGAAACGAATGAAGATAAATTTACCCAGAGGAACTATATGGCCTGATTATTCCAAGAGAGAGCACAGAAAGTAATGAAGAAGGTATAGAACATGCATTGGGAGAATGGATTAAATATGTCTGTTTAAGCAAACCAATAACCAGCCTAGAGGAGGAGAGAGAGATAAGGAGAAAAGGGAGAATATATCTAAATAATAAGAACTGACCTGGAGTTCATCCAGGCAATGCCACAGTGCTTGTTTCACAGCGTCTATCCAGCTCCCATAGAAAAGCGGCTCTCCTGCAAGGAGGGGCATGGTTTGGTGTAGGTGGGTCCCGCCTCCACTGTCAGCCGGCACACTGATCCCTGAGGTCTTGCCGTGCTGGTTTTGGTGAGAAAAATGGCGTCTCCCCAATCTCTTCTTCACGGACCAGGAGTCCCAAATCACCCCTTTGTCTCTGTCCTCACTCTGCTAGGGACGCAGGCGCAATGGGATTTGTCATTGCGTGGTCCCCTGTGTCCCACGCTTATCTGAGTTTTAAACTCAGTATTACTGTTATGCCCTTTTTCCTTGGTGTAGATTGCATCTGTGGTGTAGCTCCAAATCTGGAGGTGACTCACCACCTACCCAGATATGTGGTCTGGGATGCCGCTGGCCCCAGTCCGAAGAAAGCTCCTCAGTTAGAAAAGAGACTTCTCTTCAAAAGCCCTGCAGTTAGGGACTGGATGGTAGGCTCCCTCTCCGTCCCCATCTGAGATTTTTCTCTCGTCCAGATACAGTCCTATGCTTCCCCAGTCTTACTTTTCCCTTTATTTTTCCGCAGAAGGGACTCCTTCTCCTCTGCACTTCCTTTGTTCGTTTTATCTCCCCAAGTTTGCACTCACACACTTATTTAGGTGCTTCCTGGATTTTGCGTTTTCTTCTTCGTAGACTCTGTCCTCTTTCCTCCCAGAGTCTTGGGAATGAGAGTCCTTTGGCTTCAGTCCTTCTTTGTTTGAGAGACGCGGGAAGACAGGGTCTCCCTGCTTCTCCGCCATGTTGGCCTTCTGTCTCAAAAGCACCTCTGTAGTTTTTAGCAAATGACTGTGATTCAGTAGTCCAGTTGGCAAACTACTGTGTATATTTAGTGGAAAATGTTTTTGAAAGCAGTATCAACCACCTTTTCCTTCTTCTTGTTTTGCTTCACTGGAGGAAGTAAGGGTGATATTTTAGCATTCAACGCCCATTTCCATTTACAAAGAGAGTAATTACTTTAATTTATCAACTTCATATCCAGGGCTTTTCTCTTTTTCCCCCCTGCCAAACATCTAATTATGGATTTGCTTTTCTTTCCTGCATTAGTTTTAGTGCTATGTTTTGATCAGAGAATTTACTAAAATAGCTAGATGGCACAATTGAAATGCCATTCGTTTGCTACCTGTTTTAAATGATCGATGATGAAGGAAAAACTAACTGAGGGATAATTAAGGAGCATCTGGACCATAACTTGTGGTGACTTATCCTTTCTTAATATTTTCAGTGGCTTAGAGGCTGCAATTTTGTCATTGTAAACGAGGAATTCTGTGATATTAAAATGAGAGATTCTATGATTACTACTGAGTAAATTTGTATCGTTGGAAGAAGCAAAAGAATAACCCGTCTCACTGTACCTTTACCTAGTAACAATCTCGATTTTAAAGTGCATTATGGAATATCAAAGTACTTATAGAATATCAAAACCATGTAAATAAGAGGATACATTGTATAGACCTGGAAATTTTTTGGGCATCTTCAAATAGATGGAGACCATCCATGAGACTCCCTCAAGCTACTTTGTTCAGCAGGCATGAATTTGGTCTAAGTAATTGACTACCTGCCAGGGGAAAGTGGCTATCTCAGTTTTTATAATACATCACAAAGAGTTAGACAGGTTTTTTTTAATAAAAGAAAAGTAAGTTGGTTTGAATTTTAGGGTTTATTCATAAAAAATAATTATTTCAGCATTACTGAGTATAGTTGACAAATATAATTGTATGAAAACAATTTGTTTTAATTTCAGGTACTAAAGTAGAAATCTATGTAACGTAGGTCAGAGCTGAGGCTGAACTGTAGACCTACAGAAGCAGAGTATCTGCTTTTTCTGAATTATCTTAGGAAAAAGAAGCCTATGCTTTCCTTCCCAAACTGTGGCGAGCCTTCCGACACTTTTCCCATTGTCTTAGGTCTCTAAGACTTTCTTAGAGATGACAATTAGGGGGCTTGCCTAGAGAATGCTCCTTTAACTTTACATCCGTGGTGCTAACAAGGGTACCAGTCAGCTGTACACATCCTCACCCTCCTTTAAAAACTCGTTTAAAAAGTGCTGCCTGAAAGCAGGGTTCTTGGCGCAGAGCTTTTGGGAGTTGACCTGTGTGCCTTGTGTTTGTGTTAATGTTGGCAGCACGGCCTGGTCAGAGCCTAAGAGCATTTGAGGTACTCTGGAATGATTGGTGGCCTGTAGCCAGAATAAAGCTCTCCCTTGCTGCTCAACTTGTACACACAATGAGCAGTTTCCTGTCATTTAAGGAGAAGTAGCACTCGGCTACTGAGTTTTCGATGCCCTTGGATTGTAGGTCTCCTCCTTGATGAGAAATATGATAAGACGTGGCACGTTACTTACTGTCTACCTTTTTGTTTCTGGGCAGTGATCATGGAGTGGTCTTTCTTTTCTCTTTATAATTTAAATTCCAACAGTTAACATACAGTGTTATATTAGTTTCAGGTCGTCTTTCTTTACCAGTGACTTCCTAGACTCTGGGTGGGTGGGAATTGGAGCTCACTATGCGGCTATTTCAGATGTGGTGTCTGGACCAAAGCAATATTCTACCAACTGGCCTATGAGTGTGAATCTCCGGACACTTAATTATGTGGTCAAACCATTTAAAGCAGGTTCCTTTATTACCTTCTAATAATATATTGTTCTTTAAAGGAGGTGGCCCTCTTGGCTGAACCTGGCTTGTTCCACAAGATGGTACACACAATAATTTAAATTGGTCATTTCCTCAGTTGAAATGGCTCTGGAGAATGTGCTATCTTAACAGATAGAGGCAGAAATCCCAGAGCCTGGGTAGTAACATAACCAGTTCCAGTGAAATGAATACTGAAAAGATAAGTGCTCTGATTGAAAGCATAATCTATATAGATGATTGTTTTCTTTGTAATGTGACATCATCAGTATTGTTCTTTACTTGAAACAGAAATGCAGTACATGCTGATGAATTTTTGTTTTTTGTTTTCAGCTGCATTTGTCACCGCAAAGAATTTAAGAACATTTTTATTACATTCAAAAAAGAAATCTCTCATCCATTAGCTATCATCGCCTAACCCCCCAAAACTTACCTCCTGCATCCCTAGGCAACTACTAATCTATTTTCCGTCTCTAGAGATTTGCCTCTTCTGGACATTTTATATAAATGGAATCATGTATATGTAGTCTTTTGTGACTGCCTTGTTTCACTTAGCGTAATGTTTCCAAGGCTCATCCATGTATGTATATAGCATGTATCAGTACTTCATTCATAAAAGGGAATATTCAGAATATTATACTGAATAATATTCCATTTTATGGATATACCACATTGTTTATCCCTTCATCGATTGATATATATTTGACTTGGCTCCATTTTTTGGCTATTAAAGTAATCCCTCTGTGAACATTTATATACAAGTTTTTATAGGGACACATATTTTCATTTCTCTTGGCTGTATACCCAGGAGTAGAGAGACATTATATTTTGGAGTGTTTTTTTTTTCTGTCTGGAAAATTAAGGGGATGCGTTCCTCAGTGATATAGACTCAGTATTGAAGATAACGTTGAATAGGAGGTATGAATTGTGGGTCAGAGTTTCGGGTCTGCCCCTACTGGCCAATTTTTAGGAAATCCGCTCTATTTCCTCAGCTGTTGCATGAGGTTGTTTTTATCAGACAATCTTTAAGGTTGCTTCCAAGTTAAAATATTTTCCTGAGTGACAATAAAAGACTTTCAAAGTATGAAGGAAAATATTTCCAGTGAGTTCTAAATAACAAACCACACCTCACTAAAGTCCCTAGATGTTTCTGTTTTGTTTGTTTGTTTTCTAGTTTGAAAACAATTTGGACTTTAATATTTATTTATTTAGTTAAATGTTTGTATGTTTTTCAATAAAAATAAAAAGCTTTAAAAAGCTCGATGAATATAGAACCAAAATTATTCAAATTTATATTGCAGAGACATCTACTTTAACATTTTGTTGTATTTCCTGTCAGTTTTTCTTTCTACTTCAGGTCGTTTTGTTATTTATTGAGGCGTAATCACACTCTGTTCACAGTTTTTTGTTGAGATCCTGTTTTGATTACCCTTCAGACTCATCTTGATTTCACTTTGGTGCTTTTTATTCTGATTGAAGGACCTTTGAGAGTGGAAAGTCTTTCGATATAAATGGCTTTGGGAAAGCCACAAAAATTTTGAAAGCGAAAAGGTGTTGCCAAGCTGTGTCTCAGTGAGAGTAGTAAGTAGAAGGTTTTGTATGTGGTAGACAGACATGAGGCTGTGTATGAGTTAAAATCAGTTTCATGCCACAGGGCAGCTTATCCATTTCCTCTTCCTGTGTTTTGACTGATTCAGATGCCATCAGAATCACATGCTTATTCTTTTCCCAAACTAATCTGTTCAAAATATTTCTGATTGTATTTCAAATTAACCAAGTCTTCCCAGAAAACATGCTCCCAAGATTCTATCCTGTGTTGGAAGGAAGGTTGAACTCGACTTTCCTTTTGCCTATTTGCTGGTTTTCATACTCAGCAACTTAGCAATTTACAGTGACCCTTTCTGGCTCTGGGGAGACCATTCACTCTGTACAGACCGTTCACTCTTCTTCTCTGGGGGCCAGATGGTCCACTTTTTTCTGGGACCTTTCCCAAGCTGAGCCCGGAGGCTCCCTCCCTGTTGGCACCAAGGCTTTCGGAGAGCTCCAGTGTTGGTTTCCAGGGACGTCATCACCCTCCTGTTGCAGTGGGAGTTAGCTGGGTATGCAATCCCTCACTTTTTTCCCCCATTAAAAAAAATTTTTTTTAACGTTTATTCATTTTGAGAGACAGAGACAAAGTGTGAGTGGGAGAGGGGCAGAGAGAGAGAGGGAGCCACAGAATGTGAAGCAGGTTCCAGGCTCTGAGCTGTCCATACAGAGCTCAAGGCAGGGCTCGAACCCACGGACTGTAAGATCATGAGCTAAAGCTGGACGCCCAACCCACTAAGCCACCCAGGTGACTCCCATTTTTTTAAAAAAACTTGTGCCATCAAACCCAACTTTCTTCTGGTGGTCGTTTTGGTTATAGTAAGTTTCATTTTGTGTTTATTCAGTCGACATTGTAGGGCAACTGTTACGTGTCAGGCACTGGCAGGCACTGGGATTCAAGAGATCAAACTCATAGTTCTGCTTTGATGAAATTCAGTACTATATGCAGAGTCCTTAAAAATCTCGCAGGAAAATGTGGGAAAAATGATAGTTTTTATTGTTGTTTAAAAAAACACTGGTTTGGATGAATATAGAGATTTCCTGTAGAAGATTTATATAGCTGTCAGGTTCATCCTTATGAAACACAGCTTTCATTATCTCATGGTTCCAGCTCAAGAAAACCTAATAAATCACTATTACCTATAGATTAAAATTTATTTTATTTCCTAATAATTTCTGTGACTCTTTACAATTGGATACATGAATTCAGACAGGTTACAGCCCTTCTGTTAGGGGTTTAGGTTCCTTTTGTCCTCTAGGGCTTTCACTAATAGACCATGTGTGGAAGAATAGCCAATCAAATGAATAACAAAGGCCATTTAATCTGGGCACACCTCACCCCTCGACAACATTGGGTAGTGTGGCTTGAGCTTGACATGTTCTGAAAGGGAAGCCTCCTATTTCCCCGGAGTGTGAAGCTTTGAACCTGTGTACTCAAGCCCTGCAAATAAAAAGAGGCAAATCCAAGTTCGTTACTGAAAATAGCTTCATGTACCTAAGTCCTTTACTTGTAAGAAGTCACGCAGTTCTCACAATGACTCTGTGAGGTAGCTACGGTAATTCCTCATATTTTTAGATGAGAAAGCTGAAGCACATAGAAATTAAGCAACTTGCACAAGGGTATGTCAGTAAGGGACACTAATGTGACCCAAATCTAGGGAGGCTGACATTAGGGCCAGCAAAATCGACCGTTAAGATCTATTGCCTCTCCATGATGACGGCTAGCCTCCTCACTTAACTGTAGGTGCAACACAGGTGGAAGTGGGACCTCACGCTGCTCGTCAAAGCAGTGGCCCCACCCACAGAGGAAGACATCCCACTGAATGTAAAACGCTGAGCAAGCAGGTCCCATGGGGCTCTTCCTTTGGGAGGGAGTGAATAGAGGATGGAGGCTGGAATCAGAAGAGCAGCAAGAGTGTCCACTTCCCTTGGCAGTGGCAGTAATGGAGCGGTTCTAAAAGACCTCAGGTGTCCCCAGTGCTGTCCAACAAGAGACGTCTGCCTCATCTTTGCCAGTTTGTTCACACTTACTCTTTTCATATTCTAGACCATCCTTCTTATCTGGGGCTTAGCCTTTGGGAGAGACTCAGATGTGTTTTGATCTGTTTGCGTAATGAACTCTTATAGCATTTATTGTCTTCATCTGTGGTAAACATTTTTTGATAGGACAAGATCTAACAGGCATGGTCTGATATACAGGACCCACTATCTTAAATGTAAAGTAATCTGAAAAAATAAACAATGGTGGTTGCTGTTTCAGACAGCTTATTTTAGCACTTTGACCTATATAATCTTATATGATTATTTAATTGCTTTATGAGTGCCCGACTTAGATCTTTAGCTAAATTGTAGTGTCTTTAAGATGAGAGAGTATTATCTATGTCTATATATGTCTATGTCTATCTATATCTATATATCTATATCTATATGTATCTACACACATATGCATATATACACATCACATATATACATATATACACATTACATATATATGTATATACATATATACACATATTAAAAACATATATATATATACATATATATATATATGTTGCATACCAGCAAGGTGGTTGGTAAATATATAATGGATTTCTTCCTCCAGCCTTCTTTCTTTTCTCCTCTCCTTCCCTCTTTTCTTTTTGTAGTACCTCTTGTCTCTTAAGCCATTGATGTAAAGATTGGAAATGAGGATAGAAATGGTTAGGGCAGCAGAGAGGAGCATTATACAATTCAAGGACAGAATAGAACTCTGTAGTCTTGATAACTTTTGGAAGTTTATTTTCTGGACATACTTACGTCTCTCCAGTTTCCAGCCCGTCTATTTCTTCCTTCTCATGTGGTCCATCCTTTGGTGGGTCCACTCAGCAGAGTAGACCTTTGAGTCAGAGTCCTGAGTTTTTGACTCACACAACCTGGTTAGCTTCCCCACATACAAAGCTTTCATGACAGAAAATAAGAAACAGAGTGTGGGTGGATGGGTGTGAGTTTGTTACTACTCCTGGGACTATGGCTTCGGGCACATGTTCTAGGAGGATTGGGGGTGACCATCAGGCATCTATAAACCTATTTCCTCATCTGTAAAATGGGAGTAAGTCATGGGTCATTGTGAGCATTAAATGAGAGAATGCAGAAGGAATCTTAGTATGATGCCTGGCATATGTTAAGCACTGAATGGATGTTGTTATTATTATGCCCAGCAGTGTGGGCATGAATATTCTCATAGACTGCTCAGGTTCAAGAAGCTCCCCTGAGAATGTAAGCCCATAGAGGGTAGGAACTACTAAGTTACTTGTAATTTCTAGTTTTGGTGCCCCACATGGGACCGCTCAGTTGCTGAAATGGTTGTGTGAGCATCATTCTGTAGCGACTATCAGCCCTTGTAGATGCACCCTCACATCAACTGTGGCATACGTGTGGAGCGAAGATCCCTAAAGAAAATTTAAAAACAGGTTTAAAAAAAAAGGAACTACTTGGGGCACCTGGCTGGCTTGGTTGGAAAAGAGTGCAACTCTTGATCTCAGAGTCATGAGTTCGAGCCTCTTGTTGAGTGTAGAGATTACTAAAAAAATGAATTACTCCCTATATCTTTTGCTTTTTCTTGAGAATCTCAACCAATTGATTAACTCCAAATTCAAATAAAAATATTATGTACCATGATGTTATGAGGAATAATTGAAAACCTTCTAAATTTTTCAAAAATAGGCAACTACATTTAGATAAACTGTAGTATATCCTTTTTATACAACGTTATACAAGCTTTAGAAATGTTTTCATGTGACATCAAAAACACCAGAATAGCACTGCAGCGTGAGCTCAACTATTTAAGATGGTTTTAGAAAATAGACTGGATTGGAATACATCAAAATTTAACAGTGGTTATTTTCGAATGATGTTGGGATTATGGATAAATTCTTTCCTCTAATTTTACTTCCCTATACTTTCTATATTTATGTGACATATGTGTATTGTTTTCATGGAGAAGAAAAAAAAATAAACTTTTTCATAAGGTATAAATAATGTACATAAATGGTAGACAAAAGCCATGGTATTTGGCTGACATTTTCATGATGAAAAACAAATCATGAAAATGTCTGGACTGGATTCTTTGTTGTATATTCCTCAGAGGAAAAAAAATAGCATAAGCTAAATTAAAGACATATTACTTTGGAGAGTTTGAGAGAGGTCTAGGTTTTAGGGATTTTAGAGAGGTAGCAAATATATAAAGCTCTAGCTAACACACATGTGCATGAGTTGGTTTTCCAGCATGGAAGTTTGGTATTCTTAGCCATTCTGATTATTGGGGATTGGAGACTCTAATTTTCTTTTAAATATCTGACAGCTATAAGCTTTCAGCTATCAGGAAATGAAGTGAACATGTATTTTTGATATTAAAAATCTTTCTAGGGAAAGAGGCCCAGCAAAACCATCATTAATAGTTCACATGCAGGCAACATTTTAAGCTCCTCTCTAATCCTGCTCCTATGGTATTTAATAGCCAGGCACTTCACCAGATGTGCTTCAAGTCCTTTTATTTACATAATTGTTCCAGCAATTCACTGTATATTTTTCTACTTATAAATAAATACATACCAAATAGCTTTCTTTTTCATATGGCTATGCTTCAGCATATTTGTTTGTTTTAAGGTAGGAAAATATCTAATAGGCCCTGAGTATATGTTTTATGTCATTCCCACACATAAAACTATATTTATGTCTTTAAAATGTATTTTAGGGGCACCTGGGAGACTCAGTCGGTTGAGCATCCGACTTTGGCTCAGGTCATGATCTCTCGGTCCGTGAGTTCGAGCCCCACGTCGGGCTCTGTGCTGATAGCTCAGAGCCTGGAGCCTGCTTCGGATTCTGTGTCTCCCTCTCTCTCTGCCCCTCCCCCACTCATGCTCTGTCGTTCTCTGTCTCAAAAATAAATAAACATTAAAAAAAATTTTTTTAAATGTATTGTATCATGATGGCTAACTTGAAAAATGCATAAAATGTATGAATAAGAAGATGGGGTATTTGACCAGCTTAGCTGGTGGAGCATGTGACTCTTGGTGTCAGGGTGATGAGTTTGAGCCTCACACTGGTTGTAGAGCTTATTTAAAAAAAAAGAAGAGACTTACTCAAGGGTAACTACCATTAACATTTTGGTATATTTACTTCCCTTTATTTTAATAATGCTTTCTTGTAAGTGTTACCAATTCTGTGTTTATTCTCCTGCTTGCTTTTATTACCTGCCCTATTCATGTTGGTAACATATGGAACTCATTCTTTTAAACTACTTATGCGTAGGGACACCTGAGTGGTTCAGTTGGTTGAGCGTCTGACTTTGGCTTGGGTCATCATCTTATGGCTTGTGAGTTCGAGTCCCGCGTCAGGCTCTGTGCTGACAGCTCAGAGCCTGGAGCCTGCTTTGGATTCGGTGTCTCCCTCTGTCTCTGCCCCTACCCTGCTCACACTCTGTCTCTCTTTCTCTCAAAAATAAATAAACATTAAAAAAAATGAAAAAAAAAATAAACTACTTTTGCGTGGTATGCTGTATGTAGTTTACTTAGCTAAAATTTATTGATAGATATTTAGATTGTTGCACTTTTTTTGCTTTTAAACAATATTGCAATGAATATACTTCTTTGTGCTCTTTGAACACATGAGTGTTTTTCAAGGAGGTAGAATTACCGGATGATGGGGTTTGCGTTTACATTTTCTGTATTTACTATGTGTTTTGGGCATATTTCTTTATCCATTTACAGACATACACATTATAGATGTTACATGTATTTATTTTTCTTTGAAAGTAAAGGACTAGTTGCCTTACTCTTATTGCTCTTAGTATCACTTTTTTGACTTACTAACAAAATAGTGATCTCTTTCCGTGTCATGTGTTCAAAAGTAATCTGGTGTGACAGGTAATCCGAACTTTTGCAGCAGATCCACAGATACCTGGAGATATGACTATGAATTTGCCTTCTAGCCACCTAACTTTTAAAAAAAACTTTAAACTTTGTTATTATTTTAGACTTTATTAAAATTGCAAGGGTAGTACCAAGAACTCCTTATATGCCTTTTACCCAGATTCACTAGTAATGAACCTTTTGCCCCATTTACTTGCTCTCTCTCTTTCTTAATGGTGGTATTTGCCGAGTTGTATACTATAAATTTATTGTGTTTTCTGTTATTTCTTTAAAAGTTTTTTTAATGTTTATTTTTGAGAGAAAGAGAGAGACAGAGCATGAGCAGGGGAAGGGCAGTGAGCGGGGGAGACACAGAACCTGAAGCAGGCTCCAGGTTCTGAGCTATCAGCACAAAGCCTGATGTGGGACTCGAACTCACGAATCACAAGATCATAACCTGAGCCAAAGTTTAACCAACTGGGCAACCCAGGTTCCCCTGTTTTCTGTTATTTATAACTGTTAAAATTTATGAAGAGATTCATGCATGTTGATATAAGTATCAGCAGTTATTTTTTCTTGCTGAGTAGTTTTCCATTGAATTAATATACCACACACTGTTTATCTGTGTACCTGTTGATGGATATTTGGGATTTTGCTAGATATGGAAGTACATCAACCTTATCCCCCTTCAAAGAAGGAGCTGCTGCCCAGCTATAGATAGTGTAGTCAACAGATAGCCTGAAGCTGTTATCTCCTTCAGAGTCTACCACAGCTGTAGAGAGCTGCCTTGAAGTTGATGCCTTTCCTGAGGCAGTCACATTCAGTGACTAAATGAGAAGGTGGTATAAGGGTCCAACCATTTCAGCCCAAGGTGAGCAGTTTACCTCCCTGTCATCTATCACTAGCACCCCTTTCTTAGCTGTCACCTACAGCAGAATGGGGGATCCTGTACAACTAGCTGAAGTAGAAAGAAAAAGCCCAAGCTTGGTTATAGATGGATTAGCAGTTCAAAATGGCCTTGAAAGACTGTGACATGAGGAAATTCACACCATCAGGTTATGCACCTGGTCGTCTACTTTGTGTAGGAAGAGAAGTGGTCTGAGGTTCAATTTTATACAGACTTATGAACAGTGGTGAATGGCTTGGCTGATATCAAAGGCCTAGAAAGAAAAGGATTAGAAGTTTGAGGACAACAAAGCCTGAGTAGTAGCATTTGGATGGACACGTAGAAATGGGCCCAAAACGTGATGATCTCTGCGGCATCTACCAGAGAGTTTTAAAGACTATAGGATTCTGTTATTTTCCTCTGAAGAGTGTTAATTTCTTGGTTGGCAGGCACTTTACTTGACGTTAAACAACGAAATCAACAAACTGACCTGGCCACTTTATGTAAGCTAATAGTTGTTATTGGCCACCCCAGCGCCGATACAATGAGCATGTGAACAAAATGACCATTGTGGCAGACATGGAGGCTACACATTGTCCGAACAGCATAGATTTCTTTTTATGAAGACTGATCCAGATCCCGTTGCTGCTGAATGTCCAAACTAACAACAACAGAGATACACACTGAGTCTTCATATGTTGCCATTTCTTTTTAAAAATAATTTTTTAATGTTTATTTATTTTTGAGGGAGACAGAGCATGAGTGGGGGAGGGGCAGAGAAAGAGGGAAACACAGTATCTGAAACAGGCTCCAGGCTAACAGCCATCAGCATAGAGCTGGACATGGGGCCCGAACTTACAAACCGTGTGATCCTGACCTGAGCTGAAGTCGAAGTCAGGCGCCCAACTGACTGAGCCATCCAGGTGCCGGGACATGTTGGCATTCCTTAAGAAGATTAGTGCGGTTCTCTGCGGCAGGTTTAACTACATTTACTCTTCCATTGGAAACAGCTGTCTCTAATCTTAAATTGTAAGGGTCCATTTTTTTAAAATTTTACTTCAAATATAATGGTTTTAGTTCCAAATTTATATTTGGTCCCTTTTTATAATTTCCATTTCCCTGCTGAGCTTCTCTATCTGTGTATTAATTACCTTTGTACCTGTGTACTAATTTACCTTTGGAAAGAAAAGAAAAATGAGATACCTCATTTTTAATAGCTGCTTTGAGGTCCTGTTTGCTAATTCCAACATCTGCATCATATTTTCTTATTATTATGGCTCACATTTCCTTGGTTTTTGTTTTGTATAACTAGTAACATTTTAGTGTATACTGGAAATACTGAATGATACATTTTTAAAGTTTTTTTTTTTTAATATATATATATAGAGAGAGGCGGGGACAGTATCTTAAGCAAGCTCCAGGCTGAGCATGGAGCCCAATGCTGGGCTTGATCTCACAACCCTGGATTATGACTTGAACCCAAATCAAGAGGTAGATGCTCAACCGACTGAGCCACCCAGACACCCCCGGATGATACATTTTAAAGATTGGATTCTCTTGTTTTTCTTTGTAGAGTGTTCATTTTTATTCTACCAGGCAGTTTCCTTGACTGACTCAGTCTTGAAACTCTGTCTTCCTGTGGTGGGCAGCAGCTAAAATCGTTGATCAGTTTTTTCAGTCTTCTAGCTGTTGCTTTCCACTGGCTTCTTGGAGTCTTTCCTGTGCATGTGCAGTTCAGGAGGCAAAGGTATGATGAGCAAAGTTTTTAATGTAGATTTTGGGACATCTCCTCTGTTGTTTCCACCTTTCTAGTCTTTTCCCCCATAATTTCTACTTCTATGGCACAAGTCATTTCTGTCCTTTTACTCTTAAAGTCAGTAAAAATATGGCTGGCTTCGTGGCTGTTTTGTACCACTTGGACTGTGGTGTGTTCTCGTGGGAAAGTTGTATACTTGTGAATCTCATGTGATGTAGTTCTCTTTTTTCGAGAATAAAATGCCCTTTTAAATTTTGTTATCAAATAGTTATTTGTGTTATCCCAAAAATATTTTTGTGTTATAAATATATATGCATATATGATATATTATGTTATCTATGCTATATGCATATATGCTTTATCTCAAATATGCTTGTGTGCTCTATATTATTTCAAATTTAAAATTGTTCTCTGCTGGAGGGAGAGTTTGATAAAAGCAACCCTGCCAATCCCAAAACCAGAAAATCATTTACAATTTTAACAGATATTGTCAAACAACTCTTCTAAGTCAGTTTTTATCAATATTCTCTTACCAATGTTGTATCGATATTTCCACATCTCCCCATGTTCAATAATATTTATATTGTAAAGCTGTTTTCATAGTACTCTACCTGATGGAGGAAAATGTCATTTCAGTGTTTTAATTGGCATTTTCCTTAGGTCTGGTGAAGTTGAGACTATTTTCATTCCATTGTAAAGTTTTGTTTTCTATTTTGTAATTTGCCTATTTATAGTTTGCTTTTTTTCCTATGGGTTATTTTTCTTATTGATCATACATATGAATTATAATTTATTGCATCACAAATAACTTCTCATAGTTTATTTTCACCTTTGCTCATGTGTCTTTTATCCTATAAAAGTATTACATTTTAATGTAAACTTTATCCTTTATGTCTCATGTTTTTTATGCCAGTGCTTTTATAGGTGTAGATACTAATTTTTTTTTACAAAATTTGTTTCATACTCAGTCTTCGAACTGTGTCTTCCCTGTGGTGGGCAGCAACTGAAATGTATTAGTGTGTTATTTTATTGCCTGCTTTGGCACTTACTGTGTAAAATAAGAAATATTCTTAGGAATATTCTTGAAAACCATTCTTAGCAATGATTATTAAGTGATCACTTGATTAAAGTTTTAAATTATTTTATTTTAGTTCCAGTTAGTTAACATACAGTGTATATTAGTTTCAGGTGTGCAATACAGTGACTCAACAGTGCCATACATCACCCAGTGCTCAATATGACAAGTCCACTGTTTAATCCCCATAACCTACTTTGTCCATCCCCCCCAACCCCCTTCCCTCTGGTAACCATCACTTCTCTATAGTTAACTCTGTTGGTTTCTCTCTCTCCCTCCCTTCCTCCCTCCCTTCTTCCTTCCCTCTCTTCCTCTCTCTCCCCCTTTCTTTTTTCTCCCTTACTCATTTGTTTTGTTTCATAAATTTCACATGCATTAAATCATAATGGCATTTTTATTTCTCTGAGTGACTTATTTTGCTTAGCATTATAATCTCCAGCTCCATCCATGTCATTGCAAATGGCAAGATTTCATTCTTTTGATGGCTGAATAATATTCCTTTGTGTATATACAACATTTCTTTATCCACTCATCAGTTGATGGACCCTTGGGCTGCTTCTATATCTTGGCTACTATAAATAATGCTGCTATAAACATAAGGGTTCATATATCCCTTTGAATTAGTGTTCTTGTAGGGTAATTCTGTTTTTAACTTAAAATTTTTTTTGACATTTTTATTGATATTTGAGACACAGAGAGAGGCAGAGCATGAGCATGGGAGAGACAGAGAGGGGGAGAGAGAGAATCCGAAGTAGGCTCCAGCCTTGAACTCACAAATGCGGGACTCAAACTCACAAACTGTGAGATAATGACCTGAGCTGAAGTTGGATGCTTAACCGACTGAGTTACCCAGGCGCCCCTATTTTTAACTTTTTGAGGAACCTCCATACTGTTTGCATATAGTGGCCATACCAGTTTGCATTTCTACCAACAATGCAAATGGGTTCCTTTTTCTTGACATCCTCGCCAACACCTGTTGTGTTTTGTATTGTTGACTTTAGCCATTCTGATAGGTGTGAGGTGATATCTCATCATAGTTTTGATTTTTATTTCCCTGACAATGAGTGATGTTGAGCATCTTTTCTTGTATCTGTTGGCCATCTGTATGTCTTCTTTTGAACAATGACTATTCATGTCTCCTGTCCATTTTTTAATTGGATTATTTGGTTTTTGGGTGTCAAGTTTAATAAGTTCCTTTTTTTAAGTTAAAAAAATTATCTTTTAAAAGCTAACATGTGCATAAAAGGAAGCTAAAAAATACAAGAAGCAAAGAACAAAGTCATCCATAATCACAAACAGTTTACAGTTTGACTTCTAGGTCCCATGTGTGTATCTACACAACAAAGTATTTAATGTAATTAAGATCATACAGTTATGTATTATGCTTTTTTACACACCATGAATATTTATCATATCAAAGTCCCAAAGCTAAGAGTATTTTGATAACCAAGAATACACTATACCAACTCAATATGAAAGGGAATTAATGTAATCCTGTCTTATTGGCAACAACAATTTCATAAAAGACAAATATGGAAATAGGCCTCTAGATAAAGATACTGGCAGAGTTACAATTAAAATACTGCATTCCTTTAATTTTTCAATCAAAAATGAGACTTAATGTAACAGAGTACACAATGTATAATGCTTCTAAAAGAATTCATTATCCAGTCTGTACTCTTCATATGTTAGCAAGGAGGTATGTTTCCATTGAATCACTTAATGTATTCCCATAGTAGAGCCAAAAGAGATGCACACGTTAACAGTCATCATTAAAATTTAAATATGAACACATTTGCATACCTCTCTCCCTTCTGCCTCCTCTGCTGCCAATCTAATGGTTAAGTGCAGACCTACATTTCTCAGAGATAACTTAACAATTTCGTATGTAAGATGCTTCCTTCCTACCATTTATAATGAAAAGAAACTTATAAATTGGTTAATTCACTAGCTATACATTTTATCATATGTTGTTACCTTGGGGCATCCAAAAAGCTTATATGTTACAATAGAATGAACCTTGTCTACAATAAACACACGTACTTTACAAAAATGCACGTGTCAAACATACAGTCCTTTGATCATAACCTAAAGCTACCTTCTAGATATGGAGATTCTAGCAAAAAGCCTTTCCATTCATGAGTTTTGTAAGTTCTTTATATATTTTAGATACTAACCCTTTATTAGATATGTCATTTGCAGACATTTTCTCCCATCACATAGGTTGCCTTTTAGTTTTGTTGATTGTTTCATTCACTGAGCAGAGGTTTTTTTTTTTTTTTTCTTCAAATTTTTATTTAAATTCTAGTTAGTTAACATACAGTGTAATTGTTTTCGGGAGTAGAATTTAGTGATTCATCACTTACATATAATACCCAGTGCTCAACACAAGTGTCCTCCTTAATACTCATCACCCATTTAGCCCATCCCCCACTCACCTCCCTCCATCAACCCTCAGTTTGTTCTCTATTGTAAAGAGTTTCTTATGGTTTGTTTCCCCCTCTTTTTTTCCCCTTCCCATATGTTCATCTATTTTGTTTCTTAAATTCCACACAAGTGAAATCATATGGTATTTGTCTTTCTCTGCCTGACTCATTTCACTTAGCAGAATATTTTCTAGCTCCATCCATGTCATTGCTAATGGCAAGTTTTCATTCCTTTTGATGACTGAGTAATATTCCATTGTGTGTGTGTGTGTGTGTGTGTGTGTGTGTGTGTGTGTGTGTGTTTGCCACATTTTCTTAATCCATTGATCAGTCGGTGGACATTTGGTTATCTCCATTGTTTGGCTGTTGATAATGCTGCTATAAACACTGGGGAGCATGTACCCCTTCGAATCTGTATTCTTTTATCCTTTGGGTAAATACCTAGTAGCACAATTGCTGGGCCATAGGATAGCTCTATTTTTAACTTTTTCAGGAACCTCCACACTGTTTTCCACAGTGGCTGTACTAGTTTCCTTTCCTACCAACCATGCAAGGGGGTTCCCCTTTCTCCACATCCTCACCGACACTTGTTTTTTATGTTGTTGATTTTAGACATTTTGACAGGTATGAGGTGGTATCTCACTGTAGTTTTGATTTGTATTTCCCTGATGATGAGTGACGGTGGTATCTTTTCATGTGCCTGTCAGTCATCTGGATGTCTTCTTTGGAAAAGTGTCTATTCATGTCATATGCCCGTTTCTTCCCTGGATTATTTGTGTTTTGGGTGTTGAGTTTGATAAGTTCTTTATAGATTTTGGAGACTAATCCTTTATCGGGTATGTCATTTGCAAATATCTTCTCTCATTCCATTGGCTGCCTTTTAGTTTTGTTGTTTCCTTTGATGTACAGAAGCTTTTTAAATTGATGTAGACGCAATAGTTTATTTTTGTTTTTGTTCCCCTTGCCTTAGGGGACCTATCAAGAAAAAAGTTGCTGCAGCCAGTGTCAGAGAAGTTACTTCCTGTGCTCTCTTCTCAGATTTTTATAGTTTCAGGTCTCACATTCTGGTCTTTAATCCATTTTGAGTTTACTTTTATGTTTGGTGTAAGAAAGTGGTCCGGTTTTATTATTTATTCTTTGGTGTATTGCGGTTGTCCAGTTTTCCAAACACCATTTGTTCAAGAGACTTTTTCCCTATTGACTATTCTTTCCTGCTTTGTCGAAGATTAATTGACCATATAATCATTGGTTTATTTCTGGATTTTCTGTTCTGTTCCATAGACCTATTTGTCTGTTTTTGTGCCTGTACCATACTGTTTTGATTACTACAACTTTATAATATAACTTGAAGTCCAGAATTGTGATGCCTCCAGCTTTGCTCTTCTTCTTCAAGATTCTTTGGCTATTCTGAGTCTTTTGTGGCTCCATACAAATTTTAGGACCATTTCTTCAAGTTCTGTGAAAAAAATATCATGGTATTTTGATAAGGATTACATTAAATGTATAGAATGCTTTGGATATTAGAGACATTTTAACAATATTTGTTCTTCTAATCCATAAGTATTGAATATCTTTTCATTTATTTGTGTTGTCTCTAATTTCTTTCATCAGTGTTTTATAGTTTTCAGACTACCGGTCTTTCACCTCTTTGGCTAGGTTTGTTCCTAGGTATCTTATTATTTCTGGTGAAATTATAAACGAAATTGCTTTCTTAATTTCTATTCCTGCTGCTTCATTATTTGTGTATAGAAATGCAACAGATATCTGCACCTTGGTTTTGTATCCTGTGACCTTACTGAATTTATTTCTAAGTTCTAACAGTTTTTTTGTGGATTCCTTTGGGTTTTATATATATCGTATCAAGTCATCTGCAGATAGTGAAAGTTTTACTTCTTTCTTACCCATTTGGGTGTCTTTTATTTCTTTTCGTTGTCTGATTGCTGTGGCTAGGACTTCCAGTTCTATGTTGAATAAAAGTGGTGAGGGTGTACATCCTTGTCTTATTCCTGACCTAAGGGGAAAAGATCTGTTTTTTCCCATTAAGGATGATATTAGCTGCAAGCAAATGATTATTAATTTAACTATTCAGTGTTCCAGCTCAAATATTTCATAATTTATTTAATTTGTCCTCTCTTGTTGGACATTTTATTATTATTAATGATGCTATGAACATTCTTGGACATAAGTCTTTGCATGTTTTTCTAATTATTTCACTAGTATAGATTCCTGTATAGAATTGAGAATACTTTAAAGTCTGTGGTACAAATTGCCAATTATCTCTAAAAGATTGTAACCAATTTTATTTCATTCAGCACATTATACTTCCCAGTTCTGGGTTTTATAATCTAAAAAAGTTGTAATATTAAAAGAAGGTCTTAATGTACTAATAGGCTTTTCTTTTTCATATTTTCTTATTCTTGTGTAATTTTTTTGTTTTCGTTTGTAGGTATGTGAATATTCTGTTCCTTTGCCAACATCTCTGTTAGGGCTTTTTCTTATTGATTTAGAAACTTCTTTATATATTAAGTACATTAATTAATCCTTTTGCTTCAGAAGCATATGCAAGTTTGGATATATACTATAATTTTATCACTATTATTTGTTTTTGTTTTGAGGTTTGCTTAATGAATTTAAATGCAAATAATTATTACTAAATAGTTAGCATTTAAAACATAAAAAATGAAATAACAGTTCACATGATTTTTTGTCACTTTTGCAGTGTTATGAACTCAGTGCTTCTGATTTAAAACCTTCAGTCCAACAATGCTCCTTGTTAATTTGATATGTGTAACTGATGATTATCAATAGAAACTAGGCACAATGTCATAAAAGACTTTCCCCCTTACAAGGCTCTAATTATTTCTTTACATAGATAAATATTTTCTTTTATTTCAATTTTGGTAGATTTTCATGCAATAAAAATTGAGATATTGATAGCAGAATCAGAACAGTGGTCTAACCATTGTTTATATCCATCCTCTATTGCACATCTTAATAGTAAGACTCTAGATTGTGTTGTGGCTACTAAAGGATTTTGGTAATGTGGGATCTTAGAGGCCCTCTGGTTCTATGTCTCAAGGGCAAGAACTCCTTTTTAAACACCACTGAGAGATGGCCAACTCATTTCATCATCTCCTTCCAGTTTTGGAAAGGTCTTCCAAGTCTGTAACTTTAACCTATTATTCCTTTTTGTGCCTTCTGGAGCCACACAGGGTAGATCTCAAGTCTGTCTCATCATCTACATTTCCCTTGCCCATGTTTTGGCATAACCATGGTCCCTCTTTGACTGTGCACCTCAAGAACTGGCTTGCAGCAGCTTGTAATACTCACTTGTGTCTGTGTCAAAATATTTTCCTTTCTGCCAAGTGGCACTAACTACCCTGGGTATTAACAGCCTACATTTTTATTGTATATACTTTCTGCACGGATGAGAATGTGGTTAACAAATGGAAAAGAAATAAAATCAGTGGTTGAAATGAGAAACTGATGAAAATGGTATGAAGTGAAGGGGCTTTGGAGGTTTCATTACTTAGAACTTGTGAACTTAGGGGTTCCAGATAAGTTCATGAGAGGCCGGGATGGAATGGATATTGGGGCAGTGATAGAGTTTAGTCACCTTGGTATAAGAGAAGGCTGTGATATTGGTGACTTAATTCTGAAGTGTGCTTAGTCAGTGGCTCTAGGCTGACCAGTTAGATGTTTCTCCCTAAAGACAGTAAGTAAATGGGAACGCTGGAGGTAGGGCGAAGGCAGTCACATAGATCAGATGTTATCTTCAGCAACATCCATCCCTGTCTGGAATGGTAATACAGAAGAAAGACAGGAAATTGTATGAGACTGTAATGAAACATAGAGAGGAATCGTTGCCTTTCCCTTGCCCATCAGGGATGATGACCTCAACCACCATGCGTCATGCTTTTTTTTAAAAAATAAATTTCAGTGTGCCTGGTGATTTATGGGATCTCCCATAAAGATCCCTTGGTTGATGAAAAGTTTCTCTGTTCCAATTTTTAGTGATAGCCTCTCAGAGATTTGAAGAGCAACCAAATATATCAAGTTCTTTTAGCCATTCTTAAAATGACAGGTTTCCTGGCATCTTGTTTTTGTCACTCTTAAATGGGTACAGTTTAATTTAACTCTGTTCTTTATGAAATTTGGAAGCCAGATACAATGTGTTTTTCCTGTTGTAGGAAACCACAGTAGGAAGCAGTTAAACTCTTACTCTTTAAGTTGGTTTCTAAGTTAAATTCTTTTTCAGTTAAAATCTAAAATCTGTTTAATAAAGAAATATATTGAGTCAGTTCTTAAAAACTGATATTACAACACAGTGTGGATTTACTTTGTCTTATTCATAGTTTCAAATTCACAATCAATCTATTGGCTTCTGTTGGGACAAATAAGCAAACTCTTGCATGTCATCGAAGCTTCAAATATAACTCCTAAGTCTTTGAGAGAATTAGGAATCTTTTTATCATGAATATCAAACAACCACATAACATTTATGAGAACAAAACAGCCAACAACATACACAGTATGACCTCTTCTTAATTACCAGGTACCCAGTGTTATGGTTAATAATTTTAGCACATGCTTTTCTTCTTTTCCCTATGCTATACACTTTTATCCAAGAAAAACATTGGGGAAAAAGGAATGAACATTTGAATTACCTAGATTTGTGGATCTGGACCAAGTCCAGTGTCCTAGACAGATTTGAGATGAAGGTGAAATCTGGTAATCCCACCTTCACAGCAATGACAAGATATACTCATGCCTTTCAAGGCACTTTTATGGATTATTGCATTTGATCTTTATCTTGGGATTAGCAGGAGAAGTGGCCTTGTCGTCACTTGGCCTAAGAACAACTGAATACAGTTGTCTCCAGAGGCAGAAGGAAAAACTTGATGTCCCGCTTTCTAGCCTGGGGCTCTTTCTGCTGAACCACACTGCGTGCTCGGATGCCGGTGCCAGTCTGTGAAGTTAGCTGATTTGAAGCCACTATGCCCATGGCAAGGCTTCTGAATCTCTGAGTTAAAAAGGAAGTAAAGCAATAGGGAGGAGAAGAACCGTTAGTCTCTTAGATGTTTGTGTCAAAGAAGACCTGGAGGAGGTAGTTGGATGATTTGACATGTGTTTTAACAATGAAGAGCTTCAACATATAACTATGATATGAAGATATGGAGTCTATAAAGTAGTCGAGAAATCAATCTCCTCTAATTTACACAGACTCTTCTTTAGAGCTCACAGTGCCTATGAGACAGAGCTGTGGTAAGGAAATGATCCCAGTGAGTAAAAACAGTCACGGAGTCAGGAGAGTGAAATGTGTTCTCGCCTAGACCCCGCTGGAGCTAGGTCAAGGGGATAAAGCTTCAGACTTTTCTTCAGTTAGTGCCTCACCAGCTGGCACCATGGCGACCAGACGCAGTGGGTGGTGAGGTACCTTGCAAGTCACATTTCAATGATAGGAAGGACAAAGGAGTAAGAATTTGTGGAGGGGAGTGTTATCAAGAAACATAAAGTGTTTCCCCTTTTCTAATGTCCACCTTACTATTTTCAGCCTGTCTTCTCTCGCTAGGGCAGTGGCAGCACATCAAGTTGAGAGTGATCAGCCTGTGCCTCGAGGGCTCAGGGATGGGATACTTATCTCTAACGAAGGTTTGGTCACATACTGAGAAAACATTAATTGAGGTTCCCGTGAATGTTAAAGATAGCACAGTTGTCAGGTTGAGTGAAGTTGAACTCCTCAGAGTCAAAGTAGTATATTATAGCATAGTATAGCATAGTATAGCATAGTGTTGTATAGTATAGTGTAGTATAGTATAGTATAGTATAGTATAGTATAGTAGTATATAGCACGTAAAGCTCAATTTCATCTGTATATCAAATGTTTAAAATGTGTTCCATTTCCACTTGACAAGCAGTTACAGAAAGAAAGAGAAAGAGTAGGAGGCAATGAATCACAGAAAGAATAACATGATCACATACTTTATTATCACTTTGGAAATGGACCTAGACTCCTATACTCAGCTTTATCCATCTCCACTTCCTGAATCACTTGGAGTCTCCTTTTTCACTGGGATGGATGACCGTAGCAACCCGTGAGGGTAAATGGGAGAAATATGCCCTGGGCTGCAAAGGGCCACTGAATAGTGTTCTTCACATTCTCAGGGACTCTTAGGCCAGACCTAAAGGCCCTGTGAGGATGGAGAGCTCCACCCTGTGTTAGAGCGGTGCTGTGATCCCAGAGGCAATGACACCCAGGCTACTGCACTATCAGGATCCTTGTTCCCATGGGTCTAAGTCACCCAGCCAGGGACAATTTGGAAGGCACCCATTTATTTATGCATCCTATGTTTGATTTGCAGTATCAGGCGTTTGGGAAGCCCAGAGGAGAAGACCACAGTGGATTCCCGTAGCGTGTCTTCCATCCTTCTTACTTGACGGGGACAGTGGGCAGGGGATACCAGGAGGATTTTGTGGCTCATTGGCTGAAAACAGACGGGTTGATTTTGGTTCTCTTAATCAAAAAGTGAAAATTTCAAGAAAATTTACAAATTATCAAATTTGTAGTAATTTAAAACCCTGTAGTACCATCTAAATGATAATATGCATGGAGCAGAATTTTTGAAAAGAAATTATTTTTCTGCTGGATACTTTTAAGAAAACCCTATTGGTTTCTAATCTGTCTTTGAGCATCATTGATTTGACCAATGTAATTTACTTTCTCTAGATATATAGGTAGTATTATAAAGATATGGGCATAGTTTTTAAAATAGGTAAGTGCATTTTTGTTGACTATATAGCTGTATGAATCTGTTGTAAGTGACTCAAACAATTTAAAAATGGAACGACATATTTTTTGTTGGCTATATAGCCATATGTGTTTATTGTAAATGATTCAAACAATACAGAAATGTGGAGAGTGGAAGTAGTTTTGTAGGACTATCCTTTAGCAGTTGCCACTGTTAGATATACAGTTGTCTCTAACTTGCAGCAGCTTAAAGACCAGCGTTTTGAGTGAGCTCGTGTTTTTGTATTGGGTTACATGTGTTCTCTATGCAAAAACACATAAACAGCAGCAAACCCATTATAATAAAACCTGGAAAACTGAAAAATGAGAATCATACAAAGCTACAGTAGATACCAGAAAGACCCTGAACATTTAAATGTAATAGGTTTGTTCATTATGTTGCCCTTCTGGCAGTTTATGATCATTGTAGGTAAGAGGTAAGAATCTTTGGTGAGTCTGCGAATCTCAGGTATCTGTTCTTATTGCCTTGTAGGTGTTTATGAGATCATCATAATGTTCTGACTTTCCATATGTAGGATGAAAAGGTATATTGGTGGTTTAAACCAATCCCTTTTAAAATCCCTTCTGTAGTTGGCTACCTGAATATGATTATACAGTCATGAGATTTATCACCACATGTGACTGTCTGAAGCAAGTTTATTAATTTAATTACACCTAATGTTTCTTTGCTGGTAATTATTTATTCATCAAACAGTATTGAAGGCTTTGCGTGTGCCTAGCATGGAGGTAGGATCAAGGGTACAAAAGGACCAGGCTGTCAGCGAAGAGACACATGCATGGATAACTTGAAGGTGTTGTAAGAAGAGGGTGCACAGGGTTACTGAAACCCAGAGGACAGAGTGACTCCTTTTTGTCAAAGGCGCCAGGGAAGGTTTCTTAGAAGATTGAGATTTAAGTGACAGGAATCCTGAAAATTCCTTAAGACTTGTAGGTGAAGAGACTGGGGATGTGTGTCACGACAAAGATACACTGATAGAGAAGGAAATTAACATTTGTTAAGTGCCTACTGTGTACCCAACACTGCATGTCCGCTAATTTGTTCCTGTAAGGTCTACATCATTGTCCTCATTTTGCCTAGGAGGAAACTCAGGCTCTGTAAAGTTATGTGACTTGCCCAAGTTCTCGAGTTACCACTTGGTGACTCAGGATTCACACTCCTGGTACTGTCAGTAGCATAAGGCTGAGAAAAGAGCTTGTCTTCTTAGAGGAGCAATATCTTGGTGTGGCTCGAGTATGGCATGCATTGAAGGAAACAAAAACAATTTTAAAAACGGAGAATGGAACTAATTAGTGTAGGACATTTTTCAGCCTGCATAAGATTTGCTTTTAGTGTTTGAGAATACCAGTGAGGCTTTCTAAGTAGACATGGAAGCTTGATTTATCTTTTAGAAAGAGAACTCTGGCCACCATGTGTGGGCTGGAGGGAGTTGGAAGGACTGGAATTGGGGTCACGGAATTATCTTCACTACACTTTGGTGTGAAAAGAAAATACTTTTTCTAAATTTGACCTGATTTTCTCCTTAAGACCCCCTTCTCCACTTAATAAGTGGAGAAAAAAAAAAACCTAGATTTAGTTAAGAATGGGAAACTCCAGTCTGCTCCAATAATATGGGAAGTCTCTTTTGGTAATTCATTTTTCCCTCTTTGCCTCAGTAAGATGGTATCTCAGTAAATGGAGTCTCACATGTCCTTTAGGGTGTGTGTGTGTGTGCGCGTGTGTGTATCAAAGGTTGGGGGAGCCCTTGCTGGTGCTGACCGTGGTCTGGTGTCATTCTAGCTCTACTTTGGCTATCTTTTGGCAACTGTTGCTGAAGTGTGTGGCTGCTGTAACTTTCAGTCTATTCTTTCCCAGATCAGTCAGGGCCTGGTTGTCCGTATTGCTTACATAATCCCAACTTGGCTCTTCTAGGCCCTCTTAGCCCCCTACCCCATCCTGCAGTAAGTTTTTATAGTGCCCTTCCCTTCTTGGTCCTCCACAGTGTACTGTATAATTGCAAATGTCCATACAACTTAAAAACTAGTCAGCCTCTGGATAGCTAACCTCAAAACTTAAGCCTTTTTTTTTTTTTAACCTACATGCTATGACACTAGTTTTGCTGATTCACCACCCATGCAGTCATCAACCCATGTTATCATGAGAGTCTGGGGTAGGACATGAGGACGTTCCATGAGATGACGTTCTCTAGATCCCTAAAAGGACAGTGATACAGAAACTCCTTGGGTTTGGTTTTGTTATCAACCCGTTTAACTCCTCACCCTCCTCTGGGTTTGTAGCCCTGAGTGGGGAGAAGTTGTACCATATGTGTCTCTGTCTCCTGATTTCTCTGCTTACCTCAACCACTTCTTTCCACACTCCTCCTTGTGTTCCAAACTCACCAGGACTCCTGCAGGTCATTCTGTCCTCCTTCAGCAGGTACCATTAACCTTTTGGCTCTCATAGTGGCCAGGATACAAGGGGGGAGAGAGGTCAGCTGTAAGACAAGGAGTATCATTGGAAAGTATTTCAAAGCTGTCATATTTGTCACCTGACAGTAAGACTGCTAGGCGAGGGATAATAAAAGCCAGAAGGGAGTCCTACAGAAGGGCTTTGGGGAAACTACATGTGGAGCTGATAAGGGGGGAGAGTTGAAGATGACTTTCGGATGCCCAGGTGGGGCAACCATTGACTAAAGATTCACTTGACAGAGAAAAGACAAGAGGAGAAGGAATAGTTTTTTTTTTTTAAATAACTTATTGTCAAATTGGTTTCCATACAACACCCAGTGCTCATCCCAACAAGTACCCTCCTCTGTGCCCGTCACCCACTCTCCTCCCTCCCACACCGCCCTCACCCCTCAGTTTGTTCTTAGTCTTTGAGAGTCTCTTATGTTTTGTCTCCCTCCTTCTCTGTGGCTTTTTTCCTTTTCCCTCTTCCCCTTCCCCATGGTTTTCTGCTAAGTCTCTCAAAATCCACCTATGCGTGGAAACATATGGTATCTGTCTTTCTCTGACTGACTTATTTCACTCAGCATAATACCCTCCAGTTCCATCCATGTTATTACACATGGCCAGATTTCATTCTTCCTCATTGCTGTGTAGTATTCCATTATATATACACACCACATTTTCTTTATCCATTCATCACTTGATGGGCACTAGGTCTCTTTCTATGATTTGGCTATTGTCTAAAGTGCTGCTATGAACATTGGGGTACACGTGCCCCTTGCATCAGCAGTCCTGTGTCTCTTGGGTAGATTCCTAGCAGTGCTATTGCTGGGTCATAGGGTAGCTCTATTTTCTATTTTTTGAGGAACCTCCACACTGTTTTCCAGAGCAGCTGCACTAGTTTGCACTCCCACCAACAGTGTAGGAGGGTGCCTGCTCCTCCACATCCCCGCCAGCATCTATAGTTTCCTGATTTATTCATTTTAGCCACTCTAAACGGTGTGAGGTGGTATCTCAGTGTGGTTTTGATTTGTATTTCCCTGATGATGAGTGACTTTGAGCATCATTTCATGTGTCTGTTGGCCATCTGGATGTCTTCTTTGAAGAAGTGTCTATTTATATAACTTTCGCTCATTTCTTCACTGGATTTTTCATTTTTTGGGTATGGACTTTGATAAGTTCTTTATAGATTTTAGATACTAGTCTTTTATCTGATATGTCATTTGCAATTATGCTTTCCCATTTCATCGGTTGTCTATTAGTTTTGTTGATTGTTTCTTTTGCTGTGCAGAAGCTTTTTATCTTGATGAGGTCCCAGTAGTTCATTTTTGCTTTTAGTTCCCTTGTATTTGGAGACGTGTCACTTAGGAAATTGCTGCGGCTCAGCTCAAAAAGGTTTTTTCCTGTTTTCTTCTCTAGGATTTTGATGGTTTCCTGTCTCACATTCAGATCTTTCATCCATTTAGAGTTTATTTTTGTAAGTGGTGTAAGGAAGTGGTCTAGTTTCATTCTTCTGCATGTTGCTGTCCAGTTCTCCCAGCACCATTTGTTAAAGAGGCTGTCTTTTTTCCATTGGATACTCTTTCCTGTTTTGTCAAAGATTAGTTGGCCATATGCTTGTGGGTCCATTTCTGGGTTCTCTATTCTATTCCATTGGTCTATGTGTCTGTTCTTATGCCAATACCATGCTTTGTACTAAAGGTTAAAGTCTGGGACTGTGATGCCTCCCACCTTGGTTTTATTCTTCAGTATTACTTTGGCTTTTCGGGGTCTTTTGTGGTTCCATATAAATTTTAGGATTGTTTTGAGAAGAATGCTGATGCAGTTTTGATTGGGATTGCATTGAATGTGTAGATCGCTTTGGGTAGTATTGCCCTTTTAACAATATTTATTCTTCCAATCCATGAGTATGGGATGTTTTTCCATTTCCTTGTGTCTTCCTCAATTTCCTTGATAAGTTTTTATAGTTTTCAGTGTAGAGATCTTTTACATCATTGGTTAGGTTTATTCCTAGGTATTTGTTGGTTTTTGGTGCAATTGTGAATGGGATTAGTTTCTTTATTTCTCTTTCTATTGCTTCATTGTTGGTGTAAAGAAATGCAACTGATTTCTGTACATTGATTTTGTATCCTGTAACTTTGCCAAATTCATGGATCAGTTCTAGTAGGCTTTTGGTGGATTCTGTCGGATTTTCCATGTAGAGTATCATGTCATCTGCAAAAAGTGAAAGTTTGACTTTATCCTTGCCTATCCTGATGCCTTTTATTTCGCTTTGTTGTCTGATTGCTGATGCTAGGACCTCCAACACTATGTTAAATAGCAGTGGTGAGAGTGGACACCCCTGTCGTACTCCTGATCTCAGGGGGAAGGCTCTCAGTTTTTCCCCATTGAGGATGATATTAGCTGTGGGCTTTTCATATATGGCTTTTATGATGTTTAAGTATGTTCCTTCTATCCCGACTTTCTCGAGAGTTTTTATTAGTAAACGATGCTGTATTTTGTCAAATGCTTTCTCTGTATCTATTGACAGGATCATATGGTTCTTATCTTTTCTATTGTTAATGTGATGTATCACGTTGATTGATTTGCAAATTCCGAACCATCCCTGCAACCCAGGGATGAATCCTACTTGATCATGGTGAATAATTCTTTTTATATGCTGTTGGATTCTATTTGCTAGTATCTTGTTGAGAATTTTTGTAACCATATTCATCTGGGATATTGGCCTGCAGTTCTCTTTTTTTGCCTGGTCTCTATCTGGTTTGGGAATCAAAGTGATGCTGGCTTCACAGAATGAGTCTGGGAGTTTTCCTTCCATTTGAACTTTTTGGAACAGCTTGAGGAGGATAGGTATTAACTCTGTTTTAAATGTCTGGTAAAATTCCCCAGGGAAGCCATCTGGTCCTGGACTTTTATTTGCTGGGAGATTTTTGATAACTGATTCAATTTCTTCACTAGTTATGGGTTTGTTCAAGTTTTCTCTTTCTTCCCATTTGAATTTTGGTAGCATGTGGCTGTTTAGGAATTTGTCTGTTCCTTCCAGTTTGTTCAATTTGATGGCATATACTTTTTCATAATATTCTCTGATGATTGATTGTATTTCTGAGTGATTGGTTGTAATCACTCCATTTCATTCATGATTTTATCAATTTGGGTTCTCTCTTCTTTTTGAGAAACCCAGCTAGAGGTTTATCAATTTTGTTTATTTTTTCAAAGAACCAGCTCTTGGTTTCATTGATCTGCTCCACTACTTTTTCTGTTTCCCTATGATTAATTTCTGTCCTGATATTTGTTATTTCTCTCTTTCTGCTGAGTTTGGGTTGGCTTAGCTGTTCTGCTTCCAGTTCCTTTAGGCGTGCTGTTAGAATTTGTGTTAGTGATTTTTCTTGTTTCTTGAGATAGGCCTGGATTGCAATATACTTACTTCTCAGAACTGCCTTTGCCACATCCCAAAGCATTTGGATGGTTGTATTTTCATTTTCATTTGTTTCCATGTATTTTTAAATTTCTTCTCTGATTGCTTGGTTGACCCATTTGTCTTTTAGTAGGTTGTTCTTTAGCCTCCATGTTTTTGGGGGTTTTCCAGACTTTTTCCTGTGGTTGATTTCAAGTTTCAAAGCATTGTGGTCTGAAAGTGTGCATGGTATAATCTCAATTATTTTATACTTATTCAGCGCTTTCTTGTGCCCCAAAATATGGTCTGTCTTGGAAAATGTACCATGTGCATTTGAGAAGAATGTAAATTCCTTTGCTTCTGGATGAAGAGCCCTGAAGATGTCAGTCAGGCCCATCTGTTCCAATGTGTCATTCAGGGCCATTGTTTCTATTTTGATTCTCTGTTTAGTGGATCTATCCAGCACTGTGAGTGGGGTATTAAGGTCCCCTACAGTTAGCACATTTTTATCGATAAGATTGCTTACGTTTGTAATTAGTTGCTTTACAAATTTGGGTGCCCCAGAATTCAGCATGTAGATATTTATAATCTTTAGCTCTTCCTGCTGGATAGTCTCTGTGATTATTATATAATGTCCTTCTTCATCTCTTACTACATCTTTTACTTTAAAGTCTAGTTTGTCCGATATAAGTGTGGCTACTCCAGCTTTTTTCTGAGTTCCCGTAGCATGGTAGATATTTCTCCATCCTCTCACTTTCAATCTGAAGGTGTCCTCAGGTCTAAAATGGATCTCTTGAAGACAGCAGATAAATGGGTCTTGTTTTTTAATCCATTCTGTTACCCTGTGTCTTTTAATTGGAGCATTTAGTCTGTTTATATTCAGCGTTAATACTGAAAAATATGGGTTTAGAGACACTGTGTTATCTGTAGATTTCATGCTTGTAAGGATGTCTTTGGTACTCTGTGTTCCTTGTGACCTTTCCTTCATAGAGTCCCCCTCAGGATCTCTTGTAAGATTGGTTTATTTGTGATGTATTCCTTCAGTTTTTGTTTGTTTGGGAAGACCTTTATCTCTCCATCCATTCTGAATGACAGGCTGGCCAGATAAAGGATTGTCGGCTGCATATCCTTCCTGTTCATCACATTGAAGATTTCCTGCCATTCCTTTCCGGCTTGTCAAGTTTCTGTAGATAAGTCTGCTACTACCCTAATTTGTCTGCCTTTGTGTGTCAAGGCCTGTTTATCCCTAGCTGCTTTCAGAATTCTCTCTTTGTCTTTGTATTTTCCAAGCTTCACTATGATGTATCGTCTGAGGGTCTATTCAGGTTACGCCTGAGGGGAGTTCTCTGTGCCTTTTGAATGTAATGCCCTTTCCTTTATTTATTTATTTATTTTTAAATAATTTATTGTCAAATTGGTTTCCATACAACACCCAGTGCTCATCCCAACAAGTGCCCTCCTCTGTGCCCATCACCCGTTCTCCCCCCTCCGCACCCCCCTCTCCCCTTAGTTTGTTCTTAGTCTTTGAGAGTCTCTTATGTTATGTCTTCCTCCCTCTCTGTGGCTCTTTTTATTCCTTCCCCTCTTCCCCTCCCCCCTGGTTTTCTGTTAGATCTCACAAGCCTACCTGTGTGTGGAAACATACGGTATCTGTCTTTCTCTGCCTGACTTATTTCACTCAACATAATACCCTCCAGTTCCAGCCATGTTGTTACACATGGCCAGATTTCATTCTTTTTCATTGCTGCATAGTATTGCATTGTATATATTATACCACCACTTCTTTATCCATTCATCAGTTGATGGACACTTAGTCTCTTTCCATGATTTGGCTATTGTCGAAAGTGCGGCTATGAACATTGGGGTACACGTGCCCCTATGCATCAGTAGTCCTGTATCCCTTGGGTAGATTCCTAGCAGTGCTATTGCTGGGTCATAGGGTAATTCTATTTTCATTTTTTTGAGGAACCTCCATACCGTTTTCCAGAGTGGCTGCATCAGTTCGCATTCCCACCAACAGTGTAAGAGGATGCCTGCTTCTCCACATCCTCACCAGCATCTATAGTGTCCTGATTTATTCATTTTAGCCACTCTGACTGGTGTGAGGTGGTATCTCAGTGTGGTTTTGATTTGTATTTCCCTGATGATGATTGACATTGAGCATCGTTTGCCATTTGGATGTCTTCTTTGGAGAAGTGTCTATTCATATCTTCTGCTCATTTCTTCACTGGATTATTTGTTTTTTTGGTGTGGAGTTTGGTAAGTTCTTTATAGATTTTAGATACTAGTTCTTTATCCGATATGTCATTTGCGATTATCTTTTCCCATTCTGCTGGGTGCCTATCCGTTTTGTTAGTTGTTTCTTTTGCTGTGCAGAAGCTTTTTATCTTGATGAGGTCCCAGTAGTTCATTTTTACTTTTAATTCCCTTGTCTTTGGAGATATGTCGAGTAAGAAATTGGTGCGTCTTAGGTCAAAGAGGCTTTTTCCTGCTTTCTCCTCTAGGATTTTGTTGGTTTCCTGTCTCACATTCAGATCCTTCATACATTTAGAGTTTATTTTGTAAGTGGTGAAAGAAAGTGGTCTAGTTTCATTCTTCTGCATGTTGCTGTCCAGTTCTCCCAGCACCATTTGTTAAAGAGGCTGTCTTTTTTCCATTGGATACTCTTTCCTGTTTTGTCAAAGATTAGTTGGCCATATGCTTGTGGGTCCTTTTCTGGGTTCTCTATTCTATTCCATTGGTCTATGTGTCTGTTTTTGTGCCAATACCATACTGTCTTGATGACTACCGCTTTGTTGTAGAGGTTAAAGTCTGGGATTGTGATGCCTCTCTCCTTGGTTTTATTCTTCAGTATTACTTTGGCTATTCGGGGTCTTTTGTGGTTCCATATAAATTTTAGGATTGTTTGCTCTAGCTTTGAGAAGCCCTCGAGAAAGTTGGGATAGAAGGAACATACTTAAACATCATAAAAGCCATATATGAAAAGCCCACAGCTAATATCATCCTCAATGGGGAAAAACTGAGAGCCTTCCCCCTGAGATCAGGAATATGACAGTGACGTCCACTCTCACCACTGCTATTTAACATAGTGTTGGAGGTCCTAGCATCAGCAATCAGACAACAAAACAAAATAAAAGGCATCAAGATTGGCAAGGAGGAAGTCAAACTTTCACTTTTTGCAGATGACATGATACTCTACTTGGAAAATCCAACAGAATCCACCAAAAGCCTACATGGAAAATCTATCCATGAATTTGGCAAAGTTACAAGATACAAAATCAATGTACAGAAATCAGTTGCATTTCTATACACCTATTCCTTCATAGCGATTAGTTTCTTTATTTCTCTTTCTATTGCTTCATTATTGGTCAGAAAAAGACAGATACCATATGTTTCCATGAGTAGGTGGACTTTGTGAGACTAAGCAAAAACCAGGGGGAGGGGAAGAGGGGAAAGGAAAAAAAGACACAGGGGGGGGGGCGATAAAACATAAGAGACTCTCAAAGACTAAGAACAATCTGAGGGTGAAGGAGGTAAGGGAGGTGAGGGAGGCGAGGGAGGGGGGAGAGGGGGTGACGGACATTAAAGAGGGCACGTGTTGGGATGAACACTGGGTGTTATATGTAAACCAATTTGAAAATAAACTATTATTAAAAAATAAATAAATAAATAAATAAATAAATAAATAAATAAATAAAAAGAAAGAAACTAATCCCATTCACAACTGCACCAAAAACCAGCAAATACCTACGAATAAACCTAACCAAAGATGTAAAAGATCTCTACGCTGAAAACTATAAAAATCTTATGAAGGAAATTGAGGAAGGCACAAGGAAATGGAAAAACATCCCATGCTTATGGATTGGAAGAATAAATATTGTTAAAATGGCAACACTACCCAAAGCTATATACACATTCAATGCAATCCCAATAAAAATGCACCAGCATTCTTCCCATTTCCTTCTTCATGTGGGAAAGTTCTCAGCGATGATTTGTTCAGGTACCCCGAGAAGGAATAGTTTTGAGGGCAGAAGGCAGGAAGAGCTTCGGAGAGTTGGAGGGAAAGAGGGAAGGTAATGAATTCAGTTTTAGATCCGACTGAAATGCTGTCTAATATGGAGCTGGTGTCTGGGAGAGAATCTGCCTAGAGAAATAGATTGGGGAAACAGGTGGGAATGTCTAGGGAGAAAAAAAGAGAAAGTCGCTGTCACTGCAGATGTTAAATTTAAAGACATAAGTAAGGTCATCACTGTTTTAATTCTTTCTTGCACTTAATAATGACCCAGTACTTTGGAATTTCTCCAAGTTCGTACAGTGGGACAGATCTGAGGTCAAGGGTACTCTCAAGGGAGTCTGCTGCTACATTTGATCCTCAAGAGACCTTTAAAGCCTCAGGTCTGACACTCAGACCCACAGTGTACTAAGTTCATATCAGAATGAGACAAGAATATTCTATACAAAGAAAACTTTGATGAGGGGCTAAAAAAAATAATTTGTAGGTGCATGCATGCAGAGGCACTGTTGAATTAAAAAAAATTTTTTTTACGTTTATTCATTATTGAGAGACAGAGCATAATGGGAGGGGCAGAGAGAGGGAGAGACACAGAACCTGAAGCAGGCTCCAGACTCTGAACTGTCAGCACAGAGCCCAACATGGGGCTCAAAGTCACAAACTACAAGATCATAACCTGGGTGGAAGTCAGACGCTCAACTGACCGAGCCACCTGTAGGTGCCTTGGCACTGTTTAATTTTTTTGTAGTTGGGCTGAATTTGTTAGGTGAACTCCTGGAAAGGTAACATGTACTTCTCAAAACCATCATTGTTATGCCTGAGACATGGTCTAACCTTTGAATGTACTCTGCTAATATAATTACCTTGCTATCTCTGAAAGGTGGCTTTTAATTGGGTTTTCGAGTAGCAGCTGCTGTGGAGCCGCCTGTCGCAGCCTTTCGATAGATGAGGCTGGTTCATTACATGTTTCCTCTCCCTGGACTGGGCCGCTGGGCTTGGACAGTAGCCAACAGTTACTGAAATGCCATCACTTATAGGATTGACCTTTAAGACACTGATTTGTTATTTTATTGAGTTTCGACTTTTTTCCTCTCAAATTTAAATGGAGCTTTATTGAATACAGGGCTAAACTCAATTCTTCTCGTTCTCCGTGGCCTTTTCATCAGGTTATTTCCCCCTGGTTCACAGCGTTTAGTCCTCTGGCTGGACAAGAGGTTTAAGAACTAAAGACAGCTTGCCATTTATGGGACTCAGGACTGTCCATGGGGAAGTGTGGTGGATTATCACACAGGCTTGACTCAGAATCCTCAATGCACTGATGATTTATGCACACATAACCTGAGAAGTCTCTTACTCAGTTTTTTCTTTTTAGTAAAAGTGTGCTGAAAATTCTTTTTCTTCTTAAGCTTTTATTTTAATTCAGTTAGTTAATATACTATATATATATATATATAGATATATATTTGAGTTTCAGGTGTACAATACAGTGATTCAAAACTTCCATACATTACCTGGTGCTCATCACAAGTGCACTCCTTAATCCTCATCACCTATTTCCCTCACCAACCCACTGGTAACCATCAGTTTGTTCCCTATAGTTAAGAGATTGTTGGTTGGTTTGCCTCTCTTTTTTTTTTCCTCTTTGCCCTAAATTCTTATTTCTAGAATCATTGTCCTGAAGGCTTTTAACTCGTTTGAAGAAAATGAGTACCTAGCTGTCACACTGAATAAACAAAACTTTGGGGGTAGGCGGGAAGGTGGGATAACAGGAAGAACTCTGTGTTTGGTTCTCCCATAGAGCAGCTCTGTGGGGCTGGTTCTTTTAATGCCCCAGGATGACATCCTGGCAGGACCAGTGTACTTTCTGATCATTCTCGTATAATGAAGAGCCCTCTAGTCACTTTTCCTTTCCGGACAGTCTCGGTTTGGTAATTAATACATCCAGCCTCCATTAGACTGGCTTAAAGTGAAAGCTTCTCCCCTGGCTCAGATTTCAGATTCAAATTCCAGCAAAAATATAAACTATTGATATTTTTATTGGAATGCATTGACATTATATGTTAGTTGACTTCTTAGAGATGCTAAACATATTTTCTTAGATTTAGTCTGAAGTTACTTGTATTTGTTATTACAAATGCTTTGTTTTCAATATTAAGTTTTGTGTTTGTTGATATTATACCAAAGTGCATTACAGTTTTGTATTTTATTTTATATCCAGCAGTTTTGTTTGGTGGTCTTATTCTAATAGTTTTTCAATGAATTTTTTTTATCAACCCTCAGTTTGTTTTCTATCTTTAAGAGTTTCTTATGGTGTGTTTTCCCCTCTCTCTATTTTTCCCCCTTCCCATATGCTCATCTGTTTTGTTTCTTTTTTTTTTTTTCATTTAAAAAAATTTACATTTTAGTTAACATAGAGTGCAATATTGGGTTCAGGAGTAGAATTCAGTGATTCATCACTTAACTCACAACACCCATTGCTCATCCCAACAAGTGTCCACCTTAGTACCCATCACCCATCTAACACACCTCCCAACAAACTGTAGGTTTGTTCTCTATCATTAAGAGTCTCTTGTGGTTTGTTTCCCTCTCTTCTCTCTCCCTCCCCTTCTCATATGTTCATTTCCTTGGTTTCTTATATTCTACATATGAGTGAAATCATATGGTATTTGTCTTTCTCTGCCTAACTTATTTCAGTTAGCATAACACATTCTTGCTCTACCCATGTCATTGCTAATGGCAAGATTTCATTCTTTTTGATAGCCGAGTAATATTCCATCATATATATTCCGTATATATGGAATTCCATATATATATATGTGTATACATATATATATATACCACATCTTCTTTATCCATTCATCAGTCGATGGACATTTGGGCTCTCTCCATAATTTGGTCATTGTTGTTAATAATGCTGCTATAAACATTTGGGTACATGTACCCCTTCGAATCTGTATTTTCGTATCCTTTGGGTAAATACCTAGTAGTGAAATTGCTAGATTGTAGAGTAATTCTAGTTTTAGTTTCTTGAGGAAGCTCCATGCTGTTCTCCAGAGTGGCCGCTCCAGTTTGCATTCCTACCAGCAGTGCAAGAGCATTTCCCTTTCTCCACATCCTCTCCAACACCTGTTGTTTCTTGTGTTAATTTTAGCCATTCTGATAGGTTTAAGATGGTATCTCAATATGGTTTTGATTTGTATTTCCCTGATGATGAGTGACGTTGAAAATCTTTTCATGTGTCTGTTAGCCTTCTGGATGTCTTCTTCAATTAATTTTTAATATAGATAATTGCATCAGCCGTGAAAAATAATTTTTCCCTTGCTTTCCATTTCTTACATCTTTTCCCCTTTATTTTTCTATATTTCTCTCCAGACAGAATTAGTAAATATAAGTAGTGATAACTGCCATCTTTTTCCTATTTTTGATCTCAGAAGGGTTGCCTGCAATAGTACACCAATAAGTAAATGTTTGTAGTAGATTTTTGGTTAGATATCCTTTATTAGGTTTAGAAATTTCAGCAAGGAGTTTTAATCATGCATCTGTGTAGCCTTATCAAATACCTTGTCTATATCTAGTGAGGCATTGTGGGTTGAGTCTTACTGAAGGGTGTTAAGATGCAACCTATTGTATCTTCTAGGTGTGAAGTCATTGCCAAGTGGACTGGGAATAACATTCCATTTTGAGATATGATTTACATAATGCTGATGCATTTTTTAACATATACCCTTTGTAGGGAAATAGTGTATTATGCAGTTTTGCTTAAAAAATAAAACTAAACTGTGTTTGTTTGTTTTTCTCTCTAGTATTACTTTACCGTTCTTTTTGGCCATGAAGGTCAGAAGCCCCTGGAGTTGCGCTGTGAGGAGGAGCAGGATGGTAAAGAGTGGATGGAGGCCATTCACCAAGCCAGGTATGGGCTCAAACCCTCTGCGTGACACTGGACTGACTGGGGCTCTTGCATTGGCTTTTCACCGTTGGCTGTAGTTTTGGAAGAACTTGAAATTCCAAGATGGGTTTCCCCTTGGTACCTCCCCTTAGTGACATGCGAGATGTTTCTTTGCATTTTCTATGGCTATATTCTAGCTAAAGATGGAAGGTAATAAATACAACAATAATAATATCAGGTTACTTTTGTGGATTGTTCCTATGTGCCAGGCACTCTTCTAAGTGCTTCTCAATTAAGGCAATGTATTAAATGTATTGAATTGCTTGTCCTCTCAACAATCTGAGAGTGGGTATTATAGTTACCCCTCTTTTACAGAGAAGGAAAGTAAGGCCTGGCCGGTTAGTGTGCTTGACTCAGGTTATACAGCTGGTAAGTGACAGAGTCCAGATATGGACCCCAATGATCCCACATTTATAAACCCTGCCCTGGGCAGCCTGGGTATCAAGAAGTGTGATGGTGACTCTATTCAGGGAGATAGAAGAGTATGATTTTGTTTCGTCCTAACAAATATCTTGAAGGTGGAAAGAATGCACTCAACCTCAAACGAGAACCAGAAATCTGAAAGAGACTCAGGCAGATTCTTCTGTATTATTTTTCATATTCATTTCTGAAGTCCAGTCACTTTTTCTTCAGATAGCTCCCATGCTGTCTGCTTTCCTGCCTGTCTCCTCCCGAGTCCAGTCTTTGGGTCTTTGGTCACTCCCCAACTGCCTACTCACATTCCTGGTGTTTTATGGCAAAGTACTAGCTCGGGCACATCTTTTTTTCCTTCCCCTGACATGCCCCTTTCTCAGAAGTGCTCGTTCACACCTCTTACCACCCCTGTCCATGAAATTCCCCCAACAAGTTGCTCTCATAAGCCCCTTCTCCACATAGCTGTGGTGCTTCCAGTAGTACACATAGAATATCTAACAATTTAGCACAGTAGAGGTGTGTGTGTGTGTGTGTGTGTGTGTGTGTGTGTGTGTTTTACATATTTTGCAAGTGTGATATCTGTTTCTTGAGCTGGATTGTGCATACCTGGAGAGTAAGGAGGAGGATGCTTCCTTTCTGAATGAAGCACAGTGCTAATTATGCAGTAGATGACCAAGAAATCTTTTCAGGTGGATTGTAAAGAAGATGAAGTATTTGTTCTATGTTTAGATGCTTCTTTAACTCTTCAGATTTTTTTCTCTGAAAGTTCTCTCCCTTTCATCCCCTTCTGATCCTTCTTCTTTCTTAAGGTTCTTTATGTTAACCACCTACTTCCTCTGTGGCAGGCAGCATGCTAAGTGCTTTACATATTTTGTTTATTCCTTACAACTACACAGCAGGGTATTATTAGCCCTATTTTATAGATGAGAAAACAAAGATGCATGATTATTAAGCAGATTGGCCAACATGTAAGACGAAGTTGTTACGCTGCAGAGCTAGGCTTCCAACCCAAATCAATCTGACTCTAGAAACTTTTACCAGTGTTTTCTATTGTAACTGTCTTTATTATCATCCCCTTCTCCCTTCAGTCTTCCCCTCTTCTATTTCTTTTTCTCTTCCTCCATTCACATATGAAGGTAGGTTAGTATGAGGTTAGAGTTGAGAGTAGAAGATGTTATTTGCAAAATATTGCAGTCCCTTTTCTTTCCTCCTCTTCAAAATATTTCTCTGGGATGCCCAGGGTTGGCGACCAAATGCTGCTCTCCAAGTGGGCCCTGGGGACAGCTCGCCCATGTCGTGATACTGGCACACCGTTCACCTGTCTTCTCTCTCATTGTTTCTGTCTGAGGGTTTTGCTCCAGACTGTACTTTACTGTACAGTGACTTGCTGTAGAAAGAAGGCTAGGTCTTCAAAGGTGAAAGATATATCAGGTTAGCAAGGTAGAGCTTGGGTTATTTCTACACACGATCTCTGTGACCACTTCTGTCCTTCCTACCTGGGAATTAAAATGACATTAATAACTTAAAACATGTGTATTTGCCCCCCCCCCCGGCTTTTTTTCACTCCAGAAAAGCCAGATACTCTTAGTAGCCTAGAATGCCTCTGTAGTTGCCATGCAAATACCATGGTGGACCAAATATAGAGTATGAACTCCTTCAAAAATGGGTAGATTTGAAATCTAATTTTTAAAATCATTTTAAATCGATTTTAAATGATTATTTTTCTATACTCTGGGAACTTTGTCATATACTTGGGAGTGGGTCAGTATTTGGTCCTGACTGACGTATGATCGAAACCAGGGCACATGTGATCTTGTCAGAAAACATAGACTTTAGAAATGACTTTGGTGATTTAGGTGATTGAATGTTAAGAATTCCCTTCTCTTGTGGGTTTGAAGTTTTAGTTAGTCATTGATTTTTTTTAAATGTCCTGACTTTTTGGTCCATTAGATTTGCTTTTCCTTTGATTTGAGGCCCAGACTTGTTTCTTTGATGACTACTTTTTAATCAGATTGCTTTATACTTGAGTTCTTGCATTTGAGTTTTTGCATTGAGATGCTTTTTACATTTTCTGTTTTATAAATCAAGGAAGATAACAACTTTTTCATTTAGGTTTCATTAAGTCGAGTTTTTGGTGTGAACTTGAATTTGTAAAATTCATTCTGACTGTTCATACATATGCAGAACCAGAAAGTAAATGAAGCTGATTCAGAGAAAGAATTTGTCAGCCAGTTTTGCTTGGCATTGTGCTAATTAAACAACTGATTGGTTGACTAAATATTTCACCTTTAGAGCACAGTCTAATGGCATTCATTTGGTGCCACTGCCTTTTTAATAGAAAATGCTCAATAATTATGGTTTTCTTAATCTCTATTTTTAAAAGTCTGAGCTTTGACTAACTGATGGCTATTTTAGCCTGAGACTAGCTTTTTTCTCAGTGTCCTGCAGACACTACATAGAAACAGGGACTACTCAGAGCCCTTTTCCTGGTCTCTGGTGTTTTCCTGGGATGTCTTCTCAGAACTAGCTTGGGTGTGCTGTCCTTGTGTGCCACGGATATCATATTCTTGCTGCTGGCTTTTGATATCTTGGAGCTGAATCTACTTGCTCCAGTTTGACTTTAGAGGATCTTTGGGTCCTTTTCTGGAATGTCGAGTTGCATGTTTTCTCCCTTAGATCTGGCCCAAGGAAAAATCTTTCTGGAATTTATATTCTCATTTTGAAGCTCTGATGTGGTCCAAAAAAATTGTTTTACAGTTTTGCTTGAAGTTGGCTAATATTACTCTCTAGAACACCAGCACATATAACATATCATTCCATCACATATATTGGCACCAGTTCATGGGAAGCTGCTTGCAAGACTCAGTCTGGATGAGGTGAGGCCAGAGCATTTCAATAGCAGTGAAGTCTATGTTTATTCCATAAGTGGTTTGCTAGTTGGGTATGGAACTTTGGACGTTCCTAATAACCTGATTTTATTGTTGTTGTTGTAGTTGTCTTCTTGGCCATATCTGTCTACCCCTGTTGGTTTAGTCATTGAAATTAGGACGGTCCAAAACATTGACCCAGGTAATTGTGGGTCCTTAGTGCTCAATGACTGAAAAGACAACATCCACAGCACTGTTTCTCCACTTTTTATCTGCCTGACCAAGCAAAGCCTTGGCAGGTAGAAGGTAGCTATGGCTGGAAGAGGATCTAGGTGTGCAGAGGTACAAAAGCTTTTCCCATGCTGGTGTGAGGATAAGACCCAAAGGACCTGGTCTATGACAGTTAAGAAGAGAGAGGTGGAAAGTCTTGCAGAGATGGGGTGGGGGATGACTTCAGAGGACTTTGTGACCAAGTCAGATGTGGGCAGTATTAGACCCAGGTGGTATCTGACACATCTCTCAGAGCCCTAGCATGGATAGCGTCACTTACTGAGAGAAGAAATGATGGATGAAAGCAGGTTTGTGGGGCCAAGATGGTGAGCACTGGTCAGGAAGGGCCTCTGAGGAGAATTGGAGGGTTTGATTGCCTGGAAGGAGCAGTGAGGAGCTGTGTGATTCTGAGCTCTCCTTGCCCTTGGTGTGGAAGATATGAGAAAATGAGTGTCCAAAGCTATGGGAGAAGTAAGATGTATCCTGCGGGGAAATCTGGCTTTGGGTTTCTACCAAAGCTGGGGTTAGAGGAGGACTTTTGAAACGTTGAAGACGTAGAGAATATTGCGCCTGGTGTGGTGTGCCATGGAAGGCACACAGCTTTCCCTTTGTTCCTCCCTGCAAAGGTATGGCTTATGCTTTCAGTGGTTGAGACTGTCCCGCCATACCTTTTGCCTGCTTTCTAATTTTTTAACTGAAACTCTGCTCAAACTTCCATCTTGACTGTTTTCCCTTCTCTTAGTGTGTGCTGTGGCAGGTGGATCTTAGGCTTTCTCAGTGGGAAGGGCATTTGCCAGGGAAGAGAAATTGGGTGTGTGCTTCCATTCTATAAAGCTCATGTCAGATTTAGTTTGGCAAGGTCTTGACATAACCCATTCCCTCACCCTGTCAGTCCTGAAGCAGAGAGACTTAATCCTCCAGTTAAGTCTTTCAGTTAAGTCTTATCCTTTTGTCCACTAAAGAAAGCCCTAATCCTGCCTCTTGGGTCTGTTTTTATCTGTAGTCCTTTTGATGACATGTGCCTGAGGCAGCCTGTTGTTTGTTCTCTCTCTCTCCCCCTCATCAATCTGTTCCCCCTCCCCCACAACATACACCACATGCACACAACACACAGCATACGCAACCACACGCACACACACAAGCCATCATGGTAACTGCACCAGACACTTAGTGCCTGTGACCTCATCCTTTTTACTTGGATGGAGGCATAATTTAGAGTGAAGTGTATATTATAAAATGTACCCAACACTAAAGGCCACTGTGTGTCTTGTCATCCCCATAAAATCACCTCTTTTTGTAATGTGTAATATAATCAGAGCAAAGCGATTATATAGAACAGCTGAAAACGCTTCCTGTGTCACAGTGAACCAACAGGACTAGAAAATCTGAAATGGGCAGTGATGTTATAGCCTAAAGCTATATTTTGTATTCTTGTAATAGTAAGATGATCACTACTATTGCTACTTTAGAGCTGGAGACATGGAATCTGTTCATTTCAGATGCTATATGTATGTATATACTTTTTTTTTTTTTTAACAAAGAAGTTCTATCTGGCCTTTGCCTCCAGATTGGACATGATGAAAGAGATGTCATCACTTTTCTTCCTTAGAGTTTGCAAAGCACGACATGAAAGGAAAGGGATAAATATGTCTGCGAACTATGAAAGATTTCACTTGATGAGATGGTAGAACTTGTTTTCTGTGGGAAAAAGTTGGGCTTGATTTTCTTCATTTTCAGCCTTTGGTCAATACTTTCACCTGTTGGTTCTCTCTCCTGTTCCTCACAGTGTTTTTCCTTCAGTTTGCTCGGCAGGAGGAGCTCGCAGTAGAACAGGCTCTCTGTCTGCACGTGCGTGCCAGTCCACCTGCAGGGGGCGCCCCCCCCCCACGAGCTCTTGGCTGCCCTCAAGCACTGGTGCTGTTTCAAGGCAAATTTCTGCCTTGGCCTCTTACCTCTGATTCCCTTGCTCCATCGGTCATTCCCTTTCTTACACATTCTATCTGTATACCAAGCCCTCTTTGGCTTTTTTCCTGTATTCTTAGATTCTCCTTGAATCTCTCCCACCTTAAAAACGAGAAATTAAAATCCCTCCCTGGCCCCGCATCCTCCTCCAGCTGCCCTCTCTTGCCGCATAGACAGGCTTCCTGAAGAAATGCTTGGGTTGTTCTCCCTTGTCACATAGCTCCTGCTCCGTTTCCAGCCCTTTGGGATGGGTTTCTGTCCCCACCCTATGGACACTGTTGTCACTTGAGTCAACAATGACTTTCCAAGCTTTTCTTTCCTTATATAACTTAACTTTTCAGTAATAATTATTTTTTAATTACACAAATAGTACATAAATGCAACCTCTCAGAAAGAGAGAAAGAAAGAAAGAAAGAAAGAAAGAAAGAAAGGAAGGAAGGAAGGAAGGAAGTCCAAACAATGAAAAGTAGAGAGAGTAAAAAGTCATTCCATTCATATGCTTCTCCTTCCCCACCCCCATTTGCCAAGCTCACTTACTTCCTCAAAGGCATTTACTGGTAACAGTCTGGTGCTTAGTGTTTCCATACATTTGCATATCTGTTAGAAAAATAGATAAGAGATAATATTATTACATACTCTTTTACTGACTATTCATATTATTCTCAACCTTCCTTTCACACTAATTTGGAGGTCGTTTTTTATTTTATTTTATTATTTTTTTAATGTTTATTTATTTTTGAGAGTGTGAGCAGGGGAGAAGCAGAGAGAGGGGGAGACAGAGGATCTGAAGTAGGCTCTGTACTGACAGCACAGAGCTGGATGTGAGGGCTTGAACTCATGAACCACAAGATCGTGATGTGTGCTCAAGTGGAGCATTTAAACAACTGAGCCATCCAGTTGCCTCTTGAAGAGGTTGTTGTTTTGTTTTTTTTTAAACATTATTATGTAGAGACCTAAATCTTCTCTTGAAATTCTCTTTCCTTTTGCTTCTAGGACATCACTCCTGATTCTTCTACTCCTTTGATCATTTCCTCTCCTCTTTCACTGTTCCGTGTTCTGTCCCTTTCTTTAATGCCACTGCTCTGTGCCCTTGCTCCTTTCTCTCACCACCAGTCGTCCCCTGCCGGCTTCCACCAGGTGGATGGAGTCACCCTTTCCCCATGCTTTAGCTATGCTGGGTACTATGCTAAGTGTGTCATGTTCTCTTTTCACTGAAGAGTCACGACAGCCCATGAAATCGGTGGTTCTATCCCCATTGAGTCTGAAGTCTTAGAGGATGAAATAACATCCCAAAGATCACCAGTCTACTCAGTGGCAGAGCCGGCATTCAGATCCAAGTCAGGCTAACCCTGAAGCCTGTATACTTAATCACGAAGATGTATTGCCTTTAGTATGTGTAGAACCATCTTTCTGTATTGACCTGTGTACCTCCTCCCCCGGGTGCTCAGAGCTACTTGATACTAAGTCCAAAGCTAAACTGAAAAATTTTTTCCATGTCTTCTTCCTCCTACCAGAGTATAGTCTCCTGTACACATATACTCAGTCACTCAAGCCAGCAGGAGGCCATCCTGTACCCTCTGCCCTCACTCTTCACACCATTCAGCCACTTGTGGTTTGACCCCTGGAACATCTGGTCTGTATTCCTCTCTGTGTCAACAGTGGTTGTGTAGCTTACTGTCAGCCACCTCACCTGTCTCCTCTAAGTTTGCCTTCTAATCCATCTCCACAGGGGACCAGAGTGCCTTTCTGAAAAGAACATATGCTCCTGGTAGAATTCCAGGTTTCCTGTTAGTTATTTTGGTCATTATATTCAATTGACTTCTTACTATAGAAAGTTTAAAACAGATACAAGGGTAGAGAGTAGTTATAGAATAGTATAGTGATCTTCCATGTTGCTTTCAAGGAAAAACAAATTGTATTCATTTGACTGATATTTGTTATGTCCCAGAACTTGGTATCCAGTCCAAGCAGGGTCCCTCCTGAGCTGACCTTTGGTGAACTTCTCAGGCCACCACACACAGGAATTCTTTTTTCTTTTTTTAAGCAGAGAAAAAAAGAATTTATTGGCTTGGGAGCTGTGAAATGTCAGGCTAGAACTAACTTTTGATATGCCTTGATCGAGAGGCTAAAATGATGCTACCCATCATTTCTTCATTCTGCCTTCTTTATTGGCTTCATTCACAGTTCTTTTTAAAAGCCAGGGGGAAACTTGTAGCTCTAGCTCAGCATCTTTTAAGACTCATATCTCATGGAGAAACAGAACTCCATTCACCAAACAGACCAGAAACAAGTATTGGGACCAACTCCCATCAGCCCAGGCAGGGTCACAAGCTCACCTCCAAATGAAACATTCCAGGAGGATGGAATTTTCTTCTTGAGTAGTCTGAATCACATGCTCATCCCTGGGCCTGGTGACGTCAGCTACACCAGAATTCAATACTAGGAGAATGGAGAAGGGAGTGAAGTAAAAGGAATGGGCAAACACTGCTCCCACAGAGGCACAGTGGATGATACATGGCCAAAAGACAACGATATCTAGTACACAGTTGTTTAGGCTTACTGAGGAGGAGATCATGAAGCCCAGCTTCCTCCAAAGTCTAAAGACATAGATTTAATTGGAATAAGAATTAGCCCACTGAGTTATTCACTGGAAGACCCAGTGTGCAGTACCTCATGGCACTAATTGGAAGACCATTTTTTGTCAGCTCCTTGAAGAATAGAAATTTCAACTCTGTGAAATGGGCTGCTAACCTCAAAAGGTACACATGTATGAAACGCTATCACTTCCTATAATACACTTTCCTTTTTCTTTTTTTGTTTCGTAGCCATCATGAAAGTTGAAGGCCTGGTATCAGCTTACTGGGATGTTGTCCATTGGGGAGTTATCCTGGTTTCAGAGTCAGAGTTGGACCTAAGATAAACATGATACCACCATAAGGATAGTTTTAGGGACAAGGAACATCATTAATCTGGCATCAATGTCAGTAAACAGTTGGTTTCTTAGGGTCTTTCTTGGTCTTTGTGTGACAGGAGATTGTCCACTTCTAAGGCTTTGAATAAAGTCATATGCACACACAGGAATTCTAATGTGCTGGCATTTCCCCTTCAGCCTGACTAGCACAACTCATTCTTCAAGACTCAGCTCTCATTCATCTGTATTACCCTCCCTGGGCCACTTCCTCTTCCTGGATAAAGGACTGGCCATTCCCTTCTTTGGGCTCCCACTGCAGTCCCTTATTTCTTTTAAAATGCCTTCAAGATTATTGTATTGATTTGTTTATGTCTGTTGCTCTCTGTCTGCCTGAATTCCTTCGACACAAATCTGTACTGCTCACCTCTTATCTCCTGGCTCCTGGCACAGTGAGAAATTGCTTTTCAGAAATATGTGTACCAATTTAATCTCCCTCTGCTAAGACATGAAAATGCTGGAATCATTTTTTTAAAACTCTGTAATATATTGATGGGTAAAAAATGGTATAATGTAATAATCATTTCCTTCATTGTTGGTGAGATTGACTATTTTTAGCCATTGTTAATATTTGTCTATGTTTCCTATATGAATTGGCATTTCATGTCCAATGTTCGTTTTTCCTCTTGGTGTTTTTCTTATCAGTTTGTTTATGAGTTCTTTGTATGAAAAAAAATATTATCTCTTTGTATTTGTGTAAATCTCCTTGCACCATATTTTTTTGTTCTGAAATTATATTTATGGCATTTTTTTGGATAGAGTGTTTGAATTATGACACAGTGCAAATATTGCTTTTGGTGGGGAGGTTGTTCCATTGCTTAAAATAAAACAATATTAAAAACATTGAAATATAATTCACATACCATAAAACCTAACATTTTAAAGTGTACAACTTAATGGATTTTAGTATATTCACAAGACTGCGTAACCATCACCAGTCTCTGATTCTGGAACATTTTCAATACCCCCCAAAACCCCAATATCTGTTAGCATCCCCCTCCTATTTCCTGCTTTCCCTAGCCCTAGTCAACTACTGATCCACTTTCTGTGTCTGTGGATTTGCCCATTGTGGACATTTCATGTAAATGGAATCATACAAGTCTTTTGTGTTTGGCTTCTTTTACTTATAATGTTACCAGAGTTTATCCGTGTTGTAATAGCATAATCAATCCTCTGTTCCTTTCCATGGTAGAATACTGTTTCATTGTATGAGTGTACCACATTTTGTTTCACATTCATTGGTTGATGAACGTTTGGATTGTCTATACTTTTTGGTATTATAAACAATGCTGTTATGAATATTTGTGTACATATTTTTGTGGACGTATGTTTTGAATTCACTTAGGTGTACCTAGGAGTCGAATTATTGAGTCATATGTTAACTCTATGTTTAACTTTCTGAGGAACCAACAAACTGTTTTCCATAGTGGCTGCACCATTTTGTATTTCCACTAGCTAGCAATTTATGAGAGTTCTAACTTCTCCACATCCTCACCAACACCTGTTTCCATTGCTATTTTATTTGGCGTTCTTATAGTGGAAATTGAATATGAGAATTTATAAACTCCTTTAATCCATTTGGGCTTAATGAATATAGTTAGAGATACACTCTTGCTAAAGAATTTTTTGTGATCATAAAGAGAATTCTACCAATACTATTATGCACATTTGTAAAGAAATGAAAGTGTCAGTGTTAGGAAGGGACATCAATACAATTGTGATATAAAACATTTTCTTCAGATTTAAAATATAGTACTATAAAATATATTTGCTTTTGGAAATAAGTGTTCCTTAAAGTTTCTCTGCCCCAAAATGATGATTTTCCCATTATTGATTTTATGTTTTATTTCCTTATAACAGTATTTACTTGTTTTTTTATATTTGTGTTTTGGAAAGAATTATTGACAACTTTCCATATGCCCCATAGTTAGTCAAATGTTTAAATAATGAACTACCAACTCTGAACTGGAAAGAAGAAGCGATATTTAGAACAGACAGTTTTAGTCTTTAAACTTTATTCCTCTTTTTGATCTTTCTAATGGAGATGCTTATGTTTCCATTCATTGTAAAGGGGACAAGCTTAGGAGAAAAGAGCCTATCAGTAGGGAGAGAAAAGTTTGGTGGGGGTGATAGAGGGTTAGAAACTTACGCTAATGTGACACATAAGAAATATTGATTAACCAGTGGAGTGGAACTATTGATATAAGAAAATTTGAAAGTCAGAAGATTTAATGCTAAAGTGGTCGTGAGTAAAGGCCGTGAGGGAGGCACAGCCTTGTGTAGATAAGCTGGCTGTTGCCAGTGCTCTAATATTGTCTACGTGCGAACTGTACTGCCGTTATCGGGACTGGTTTTTCCCAGTTCCCAAAGACGTCACGATCCTCCTGATATGAGCAATGCTGATTCCAACGACTTTTCTCAGTAAAATTGAGCATAATCCTGGAGTTGGTGCAAGTTTTTCTTTAATCACCTATCGAATGAGTTTTTAGTATGGGTTTTATTACAGTTCTCCTTATACATATCTCATTAGCATATCTGTCTGTCTATCTATCTATCTATCTATCTCTCTATCTCATTAGCAAATAAGTCTTCAATCAAAGTAAGTAGGATGAGGTTCTGACTCATCTAACCATTTCCTATGAAGCTAATATAATTTTTAGTCTTCTATAAAAATAGTTAAGTCCTATGCTGTAATACCATACTTCTCTAGACTCTTTAGGATTCTATTGGAAGGCTTCCTTTTCTCCCATATGGGATAGTGGTGTTTTGGTTTTGATTATACATATTACACATGAATATTTTACTCTCATATATATACCTCAAACTTGCCATCTGTTAGTACTGGACACATGAATTTGGCTTTCATCATGTTGATTTATATGGCTTAATTTTATTATTTCACTTGGCAGTGAAGAGACTATTTTTTCCCCTGGTGGAAGGTAAACTAAATAACACACGCACAAAATTAAAAACAGTCAGAAATAATAAATAGATGAGACAGAAATTCTTAAACTTGAGCAACTGGAAAATTTAATCAGAACTTATATTGGACATATAGTAAAATAGAAATACTCTGAAAATTCCTACATCAAAGGAAGCATTTCTAGTTGGTTTGTCACAATCCACTTACTAGTGGGATTTATAAGGAAAGCCTTGTGATATAAAGTGGAGAAGATACCCCTGTAAGAGTAGTGAACTAGGGAGAACCAATTAAATACATTGAATGACTTGACAATTATGAAAAATGAAAATTATTATGTGAAGAAAAATATAATGTGTAAAGTAAATAATCTTAGATAATTGTTTTTCATTTAACAATGTGAATGGCTGTTTTGTGCCAGGCCCCATGCCAGGTGCTGAGCTACTCTTTAACATCTGTGCCTAGATTATTGTGGAGCCTCCTACTGGTCTTCCTTTTTCTCTCCTTGTGCTCCACTCCCCCACCTCTATCTTTTCCCATTACCGCAGCCAGCGTGATCCTGTTCGAATGTCAAATCTTGCCATGCCTCCAGTCAAAGCTCTGAATCTCATTGCTGGTGAAAACCTGAGACTTTATATTGGTCCACAAGGGCTTCGCATGCTTTAGAATCCTATTCCCTCTTCTGCCTCTCTCTTAATCCCCTCCAGTAAACCGGCCACTCTGCGTTTCCTCAGCAGCCCAGGCCGGCTCCCACCATGGAGCTTTTGCACATAATATTCCATTTAATGGGAATGCTCTTCCAGCCAGCTAGCCACATGGCTCACAGCTTCAAGTCATGGCTCCAGTACCATCTTCTCAGGGAGACCCTCTCTCACACCCTGGTTAACATTATAACTCCCATCTCCCCCACTCCTATCCTACTCCCCCGGCTCCCCTTTCTCATTTAAGTACTAATTATCACGTAACATACTATATATTTTAAAAATTTATTTTATTGTCTCTTGTTCCATACTACAATGTAAATTCCATGAGGGCCCAGATTTTTTTTTTCTCCTATTTTCTTTATTCCTGTCTCCAATGCTTTGAACAGTTTCTGGGTATATAAGAACATTTAATAAATATTGAATAAAAGAGCGAATTTGGAGTCACAGGAACATACAAAGAAACTAATACATATTACATAAGCCCACCTCACAGAGTAAATAACTGCCATTAGGATTTGCACACTTTCTTTTTGCCACTTAATGTTGCAAAATGGAGAAAAGCACAAAAGAAGTAATTAAAAAATCACATACCATTCTCTAACACATGTGCATGTGCATGTACAAATTATATTTTACTCTTCTGGGTTTTTTTTTTTTGTAATTTATTAGTGGGTGTTCAGTACGTTCCATTATGTTAACTATTTTTTAAAATGTGACTTTAAATGGTTTGTATCATTCTATTGTTCCATCACTTTCATATTATATGCATCTATATTTAGATTATTTCAGTTTTATTATATTTGTTTTAATGAATGAAAGTCTTGTGTTTTTATACATATTTGTGGAAGTTGCCATTTATTTTCCTTGGGTTTTATTATCATAATTGAAATGACTATGACAAAGGATGTGAGCATTTTAACCTGCCTTGATACTGATTATAATGTGGCCTCCTAGACTGTCTTGCTCTGGCGCAGAGTACCCGTTTTGTCTTATCTTTGCCACCGTGGAGTGTTATTGTTCCTGAAGCTCTTGACTAATTTTTATTTTTATATTTTTTATTTGAGAGAGAGAGAGTGCGCCAGTGGAGGAGAGGGACAAAGGGAGAGAGAGAGAATCTTGAGTAGGCTCCATGCTTAGTGCAGAGCCCGATGCGGGGCTTAATCCCATGACCCTGGGATCATGACCTGAGGCAAAATCGAGAGTTAGATGCTCAATTGACTGAGCCATCCAGACGCCCCAAACTCTTGACCAAATTTGATAAACAATTTTTACTCTTTGATTAAGTAGGTCTTTTTCCCTTTCTTTATTAGTTATTCACATATTATATTCTGTGATGTCTTTGCTTCCTGACTTAATGATTTTAGGCCCTATTATTGGTTCCCCACTATAAAGATGAAGAATTTAACACCCTTACAAAACCATTTACCTACTTTCCCTTTGTCCCCTCAGTTTTTGTTACTTACATATTCTTGGCTTTTAAATTGGTTGTTTATGTCTTGAAATAATATAATTAACTCTCTTTATCAACTTTGAGCAGCGTGTAATGAATCTCTGCTATGAAAGGTAAGTAAATTAAGACATTTAATGAGTCTTTATTGTTTTCTTCTCTCCACTAACCCTGAGGTTTTATTACATTATTTACTCTCTATTTATAAACTTTTAAACATTTACCTTCTGTTCCTAAATTTAATTAAGCCTCTGTTGATTCTCAAACCTCAAAAAAAAAACAATAAAAAAAAACAAAATAAAAAATCATGGTTTTAGAAATATTTTCCAAAGTATCAGGACTGGTATTTGATTCCATGGAGAACGAAATACAATCATATGCAGTTGAATCCTTGCTTCTTGAAGGAGAATATTTTAATTTCTTTCTAGCTTCTTTACTTATCTGGCTTATATTCTTGCATTTCATGTTAACTCTTGTCTGTATTCTGTTTCCTTTGGTTGGAAAGCCTCCTCATAATTTTTCTCCTGTAGTAAATGTGATTGTTCGTAAATTGTTTCTGTCTTGAACTGGCACTTGCCTGGGTATAGGAATTTGGGTTCAGACTTTTTCTTCAGTTCCCTACTATGATCTAGTATCCCAGGTAACTGAGGACAAGTATGTCATCTTGATTCTTGCTTTGTTTATATAAACTGCGATTTCTCTTTGGAAGCTTTTATCATCTTTCCCTGTCCTTAGAGCTCTGATATTTTACCAGGGTGTATCAGGGTATGACATTTTTTCATTTATCCTGTCTGGCATTTGGACTATTCTTTCTCTTTGAACTACGCCGTATCCAGTTCAGGGAAGTTTTCTTCCATTTCTTGGTTATTTCTTCGCCATCACAGCCTCAGTTTTTCCCGTTCTGGAACTCCCATAGCATACATATTAGATCTCTTGGATCTGTACTCATCGTTGCTCAGTTTTTCTTCCCTATTTCCAATCTCTGTGTTTTTGTTTTCGTTGTTCTTGTTCAGGGTTCTTTGTGTCTTCAGCCACCCAGCTTAGTTTTCAGCCTGTCTGCTTTATCAGTTAGCATTTTCATTGACCTGTGAAATTTTGATAATCATTTTTTGTTTCCAAGAACTCTTATTGTTATCTAGTTCCTTCTTTTCCATAGCAGCCCCTTGTCACCTTAGGACTCTAATATCCTTCCATATCTCTATGATGATAATAAATCTCTGTTGTTTGAATTAACCTGTTTCTTTATTATATTTTCTGTTTGATCATTTGGGGCTGTATTTATTTATGTATTGTTGCTTAACAATTTACCCCACAGTGCTTAAAACAGCAAACAATTTATTGTCCTCCCACAGTGCTTGTGGGTCAGGAATCCAAACATGGTTTAACTGGGTATCTCTGCCTGAAGGTCTCTGCTGTCATCAGGCACCAATCAAGGTGTGAGCCAAGTTGGAGGTCTTACCTGAAGGCTCCAAAGAGGAAGGATCCACTTCCAAGTTCACTCACATGATTGTTAGCCAGATTCACTTCCTTCTCAGTTGTTGCATTGAAACCTCAGGTCCTGTCCTCATTGGCTGTTGGCCAGAGGCCTCTCTCAGTGTCTGTCTATGCGGACCTCTCCACACAGCGGCTCACAACATGGTGCAGACTTCCTCAGAACAAACCAGCAAGACAGTAAAAGATGGCAAGCAAGAGGGAAGCCAGAGTCTCCTTGTAAACTGATCTTGGAAGTGCCATTCTGTCACTTATGCCATATTCTTTTCCTTGGAAGTGAGTCACCCAAAACCATCTCACACTCAAGAGGAAGGGGTTTTACGTAGGATATGAATACCAGAGAGAAAGAATCACTAAGAGCTATCTTAGATGCTGCCTACTGCAGAGGGCTTTCTTTTGGGGGTTGGTTTTTCCAAGTCTCTAGTGGTCTTTCCTTGTAAATGAAGGACCTTGTAGGTTATTATAGGTAGCTGGCCTGTGTTTACATCTGTGTCACTTATACAGGCTTCCTTTTCAGGTATGTGGGCAGATCCTGGGGAGGCTGACTGAATTCTCCCTTGTGTGATTCCATACCCTTTAGTGTGTACAGGTGGAAACTGATTTGCTACTAGCCATTAGTAAATAACAAACATGCTGAGTGGTCACTCCCTTGGTTAGGTTACATTATGTGGCAAAAGAAAAGAGATTTTGCAGATGTAATTATGGTCCTAAAATCAGTTGCTTTTGAGTTAGTTAAAAGGGAGATTTTCCTGGGTGGGCCTGATTTAATCAGTTAGAAGCCCTCAAAGAGGGACTGGGGCCCTCCCTGGGGTCAGAGTTGCTCTCCCGCTGGCCTTGAGGAAGCAAGCTGCATGAGTTGTATACCTGCAGGGAAATGAATTTCCCAACAACCTGAGTAAACGTGGAAGTGGGTTCTACCTCAGTGAAGCCTCGAGCTGAGAATGCACCTTGACCGACACCTCACTGTTAGGCGTGACGAGTCTCTGAACTGAGGACCCAGCTTAACTGAGCCTTGACCTCTGATGCACAGATACTGTGAGATAATAAACGTGTTGTTTCAAACCAGGGAGCTTGTGGTAATTTGTTCACAATAGAAAAATAATACATGTATTTCACTCCTGGTCCCTCTTAGTGCTGATTCTTTCTTTGGTTCTCTCTTGTGTCTACAGTGGATATCTGGTGAGAGTTGAACTTTGTTCTCTCTGAGTGTAGCTTCCTCATTTGGAGCTTTCTTTAGGAAGTGGTCCTTTTCCGGCAAGAGAGCAGATCTTGGGCTGTGACTTGAGGGCATGACACTACTGCCATTTGTGCCTTTTATTTCTTTACTTTGGGAGTTGAGAAGAGGAGTCGTCTAACTTGCAGATGTTGGCACTTGTTTAATGAAAGACACTATTGATCAACCCCTTATTCCATTTCTTTGAAAGTTTTGATTCCAAGCTTGGAGCTCTAGCTGCTTTGGTGAGAACCGTGCTTATGCAAGGTGCCTTCTTGTGTGGTTTCCTCTACTCTCAGTTTCCCACCACTCTGATTCTACTTGGTTTTCCTCTTCATGGAATTTCTTAGAACTTCTGGTCTGTTGATGGCATATTTTCCTGTTTTATAATGCTGTTATGGTTTCATTCTTTAAACAGAAAATAATTTTCCTAGCACTTCAGTGAGGCCTTGAAAGTGAAGAAAGACAGATGTGGGTAGTGAGTCTGCATGAACTCAGCCGCACAATCTGGACTAGACTTTTTCTTTGTATAAGAGGGAAAAAAATACTGTTTTGATACCTAACACTGATTTGATATACTAGTAATATATTTGGCATATTTCTGATCACATGATGAGAAAGAGCAGAATTTTTACTATAATAACTACTTATATTAGTTATTAGTTACAATAACTACTCATGTTCCATTATTATTTTCTCCTTTTAAAGTTCCTTAAAGCTATTTCTATGAAGACTTTGCTCTCTTTTTTCTTTCTTTCTTTTTTTACCCTTCTCCCACTCACACATTCTTTCATTCTACTTTCTTAGGTTGATTTCTTAGAACAAGTGCCTTTAAAATATTGCTGACACTATGTTTTTTTTTCTAACACTAATAGCACACATGATGTAAGTGCTGAGGATGTTGAGATCATTGAGCTAAAATTGTGATTTTTAGAATTGTCTTAAGACTTTTTTAGTTCTAAGTAACACAAACCTATTTCAAAGTAGTTTAGGTTGTAGAGAGTTTATTAGACAGAACTTGTAATATCTCACTGAACCCAAGAGTAAATTATTTTCAGTTAACATGAGGATCTGGAACCAGAAACTAGAAAGTTGACAGGAACACAGATAGTCATTACCTTTCTGTCTCTCGTATCTCTATTTTCCTGAACATCTTCTTTTCTTTCTCAGCAGATTCACTTTGTTTGGCATGAGTATGGTCAAATACAGTGGCAGCCTAACAATGGTAACCAGAGTTTCCAAGTTTGTATCATATCAGTTCAGGCAAATAGATAAGAGACACAATACCAGGCTCCATAGTTGGTTTAGCTTGGGCCAGTTATCTCTTTTTAAACCAGTGTAATGTATTAATGAGGGCAGATTTTGTGGTGAAAACATGGCTGCTATGGCCCAAGTTCTCAAAGAAGAGGTAAGAGGTAAGTTCATGAAAGATTGGGCAGATATCCCAGACATGTCTGCCGCAACGTTCTTGTTTATATTCAATGTGATATTTCTTATTAGAATGACAGTTTAGCTTGTGGTTGAGAACATGGGCTTAGGGTCAAATGTACATTGATTTGATCCCAGCCTTGCCACCTACTAGCTGTGTGACCTCTGTGAAGATTAAAATCTTTTTGTATACAATTGGGATGATAAAACCTATCTCCTGGGGTTGCTGTGGGAATAAAATGAGAATATATATGGGACATCTGAGGTGCTCAATAAATTGTAATTGTTAATTATTACAATTATCAGACCATTTGGGAAAGATTATGTGAATGGGAGAACACACACTTTACCACCTCAAATAGTGCAAGAAGATCTAGAGGCAAAATTCCAGGTGCTACAGTATTGCATAGTCAATAAAAATCTAAGAGGGAGTGAGTTTTGCCTTTCCTACACACTTGGCCAAAGAAATGGATGCAGGTGAGGCTGATGGTGTTAGGGCCCAAGAATCTACACTTATTTTTAGAATGAAATTTTTGCTTCCTGTTGATTTTTGAAAGAAATGTCAATGGTTTCATGATCCTAAAGAGAGCCAAGCAGGGCTGGTAGTCACTGGTACAGTTATCATAGTTCATTCCAGCCAGTGCCTGTTCTGATAGTCGCTGCATTCATTCTGCTTGGTGGCAGACCTGTCCTGATTGGCTAGAGACTTATCTAATGAAATATTTTTGAATATCCTCCCTGGGAACCAAGTGTATACCATCAATTCGAAGACTTTAGTTTTTTATTAAAGGAGGTGCATCTTTTTCTTTATGAAACAATAGATTTCCTTTGCACGTGTCTGACTTACATGGTAAAATTGTGGTGGCAGCCATCATTAAATGACCTGTTAGTGAAGACTATGTAAAATGGTAATGATCCAAATTCTGTATAGTTAAATGAACACTTAGCTTAGTAAAGGATATGTAAAATGATGATTCAAATTCTATATAGTTACATGATAGCAAATGTAAGCCCAGAGTTAGTATTTACATAAAGCAGAATTAGCCCCAAACTACATTTATGGTTTCTTTTTAAAATATAGTGTATGCTGTTCTCTATGAAGCTGCCATAGAACAGTATCTCACTAACTGTAATTTTCTCTTAAGTTATGCAGACATTTTGATTGAGAGGGAAGTGTTAATGCAGAAGTACATTCATCTAGTTCAGATCGTAGAGACGGAAAAGATTGCCGCTAACCAACTCCGGCATCAACTTGAAGATCAAGATACAGAAATCGAAAGACTTAAATCAGAGGTACTTCCCAGTGATTAATTCCTCCTCATTGTTGTGCATTTATTGCCATCTCCTCAAGATTACATAAGGCCTATCAGGGCAAAATTTTAATCCCTAACTTGGTTCCTTTGCCATTAGCGTGTGTATGGTCAGACCACTAATCGATGTTAGGAAACGAATATGGTCTATGCTAGGATTAGTTAAATATACTACAGTAAAATACCAGAGTAATATGCTGCTTTTTAATTATTTTGTGCTCCTGATCTCCTTTATTTGATCATATATTGAAGAGTTGACAATAAAGCTTAACTGTTTTTAGATTGACTGTAATAGTAATGATAGTTGCGAATCTATCATAGATGCAATTCAACTCCTAAATGATAACGAAGGAAGGGCCAGAAATGAAGTCAGGAAGACTTTACTGTTTCTGTATCTAAGGAGTTCAACTTTCTTCCCCCTAGAATTTTGAAAAACACATTTGAGTTAAAGGATAAGATATTTTCTAGGGTGCATTTTTTCCTGAAGTTGGAATTCCTGCCTCTCTCCATCTACTCCCTTACCCTCTGAGGGTGAACTTCAGAGGTCCTGCACCCCCCGATTGTGAGATTGTCCCAAATGAGGACAGAAGATGGTCATGGTATCTCCAGCCCCAGTGGTGGCTCTGGATCCAGCCATGCTCACAGGCGCCTCTATCTACATAAGAAACCCGAGTGTACCTTTCCTTGCTGTCCTGTTATTTATTACCCGTGGCAAGCGGTCAGTAACTGGAGACCTGAGGAGGAATGTGGAAAACAAGATTTCCCCCCTCTTTCTGACTAGAGGTGCATTAACATTTCTTAGCTTCAAAGAGCAGAATAGGACAGAAGGAAACCTACTACTAATTGTATCCCGTTGACAGAACATTTCAGGATCCTCAGCCCTGTTAACTTTTTTGTTAGTTTTACAGTCATTGGACAGTGATTTCTTCTTCGTTGCCTCACACCTTCCTCTAAGACACACTCCGAACCCTGTGAGGGGTTTTCACCTCCTGCTGCCTGTGTACATCACCTCCAGTTTACAGAGCATGAGTAGAAGCTCGATTCCACCGGGATCTGATTGCTTCTCTGGTGACGAGTTGCAGACCGTGTTCACCATATCATTAGTGTTGTTAACTTCCCAATTCGACCCTGAAATCTCATATAGTGAAAACAACAACAGAAAACTTAACAAACCTGCGTTTTAAAAGACTATATCAGGCACTATAATTTAAGACAAAATTATTGTGTTCTTTCTTTGCCACAGTAAGCCAGAGCAGATGTTTGTCTGCTAAGTGAAAGAGGTTGGCATTTACTCCACAAGAGAAACTCAGCACCAAGCAGTGTTCCCCAATATTTATTTGTGCATACTTATCTGTCTTCACTACGTTCTATTTTAGTCTGAATATAGATTGCAGCCCCAAACTGTCAGTAGCAGGTATGTCTTGTGCGGTCGCTTGGCAGGAACCTTAATTTATTTTCTACTCTTTTTATTTTCCTACTTCTCTGCCAGAAAACAGCAGAAATGTGTATTTATTATTGGTGACAAAATGTAAAGACAGTTCAGAAGAAGCAGTTACGACTCTTAAATTTTTAAGTGCTTGCTAGTAAAGCTATATAGGTTCTTACCTTTGTAAGAACCTGCAACTGAGCGTTAGTCTAGTGATTTTTACTACTAAGTGTATTTGGGTGGCCATCTAGTCTTGAATTGCCCCACAAGTCACATAACCGAGTTGGAGCTGTAAAGAGATTCGAGGTCATTTTGATCCTTTTTACCTTTTCACCTTTTCTTGATTGTCTTGGATCAACTCCAGGGCTTTGAAGTTCCGTTTGCAGTTACCATTTTCCCAGAGAATTCTGTGAGCCTCCTGTACTATATGTATCTATCCGGAAGGCTGCAGGCTGCTTATGGGAAGCAAGAGCTCTGGGCTGAGTGTCCTTGCATTTGGAGACCACAGGGTATTACAGGCAGCTGTCATTGGGCAAGATCGGTAGGCAGCATGTCACTCAGCTCCCGTGAAGGCCTTGGCCTAGTCATCACTGGCAGGCAGGGCCAAATTTGGGGCTAACATTTCTCCTAACCTAGATCCCAGTCACACTTTCCACAGTCTTATAAGGACTTTTGTTAGCAACAGAACTAAACAGACTTGGGGTGAAGTTCATTCTTTCCTTGCCTCAGCACCAGTGGAAGAAAGGCTGCATAAAAAGTGAAAGTTTCCTGAGTATCTCATGAGCTACCTTGTAGGCGTCACCTCCTATGAGTTATGGCTATAAGCCAGTATTTCCCATATCATGACATGGGCCAATTTTGTGTTATAGATTATTGCTCTTAATAAAACCAAGGAACGAATGCGGCCTTACCACAGTAATCAAGAAGATGAGGATCCAGACATCAAGAAGATTAAAAAGGTAGGATGTTGGGCGCTTCTGTCTCTAGGGAAGTGTGGTGATCAGGTGTCTGTCCTGTAGTGATGTCTGTGCCACGCTGTCCCTGAGCTGAGAACCATCTTGGTATACGTGTTCTAATGCCTCTCCAACTTGCTCTTCAGAGCGATCCAGGCATGGCTACTTTGGAAAAGTTTCAGCTTGAGATTTTTTTCCAGTTCTGGGAATCCCCTCATGGACACTGTGCTGGAAAGGATGCCAAAACCAGACGTTAAGACAATAGTGTTCTCAAGTTGGGTTAAGTAAGTGCTGTAGAACCTCCTGACTTTGTGCTGTTTTCATATTTTAGGGGAGTATTTTTTTTTTAAGTTTATTTATTTCTTGGCGAGAGAGAGTGCATGTGTGCACACGCATGTGAGACAGGGAGGGGCAGGGAGAAAGAGAGAGAATCCCAAGCATGGAGCCTAACACGGAGCTTGATCTCAGGACTGTGTAATCACGACCTGAGACGAAATCAAGAGTTGGAGGCTTGGAGCGCCTGGGTGGCTCAGTCAGTTGAGCATCCCTTCTTGATTTCAGATCAGGTTATGATCTCCTGGTTTGTCAGATCGAGCCCAGGAATTCTCTCTCTCTCTCTCTCTGCCCCTCCCCTGTTTGTGCTCTCTCTCTCTCTCTCTCTCTCTCTCAAAACAAACAAACAAACAAACATACATTGAAAAAAAAAAGAATCAGACCCTTAGCTGACTGAACCAGCCAGACACCCCAGGGGAGTATTTTTAAATGACATTTTAAAAATACTTCTTGTAGCTTTAGATTTCAGTGCTTACTTAGAAGGGATTTTTTTTGAACATGTGAGAAGATTAATGAAATACATCTGCTCAGATTTCTGTTTTATTATCATTATTACTTTCTTGTTTAAAACATCCACATGATCAACAGATCTTTCTACTATACTGTCACTTATTCTTGTGTGTAACTTAAACATTTTTTTTTAATGTTTATTTATTTTTGAGAGATAGCAAGAGACAGAGCATAAGCGGGGGAGGGGCAGAGAGAGAGAGGGAAGTACAGAATCCAAAGCAGGCTCCAGGTTCTGAGCTGTCAACACAGAGCGTGACTTGGAGATTGAACCCATGAACCGTGAGATCATGACCTGAGCCGAAGTCGGACGCTCAACCGACTCAGCCACCCAGGGGCCCCTGGGTACAACTTTTGCAGTTAACCAGACACTGGTACTCACTCTGGTCTACTGTATTTGATTTATATCATCTTAGGTTTTTAGTTCCATCATCTTAATTCTCTTGTGTAAATCATCTATTTAGCTTTGTGAATATTGTGTGAAAAGCTCCACAGTTACAGAACCTTTTTTTGGTTACACACCTTCAAATCTTTATTTCATCTTAATGTTTTTCCTATTCCTTTTTTTTCTATGCTACGTAATTATTCCCTTTTAGTTGTAACGAACTTTAAACATTGCTCAGGGATTGAATAGAAATGCTTCTTAGAACTAAATTGAAATGTTTTCAGGTTTTACGGAATAAAAAGTGAAATAACACCATTCCTTTCTTAGAATTCTAAAAAATTTAAATTGAATTTGATTTATGTTATTGTTACAAGATTAATGCTCTTGCCTTCCTTTTAGTAGTATGAAGTTGTCTGTAAACAAAGAGATGAATGAAGTATAATTTTCAGGGTTTTTTTGTTTGTTTGTTTTTGTAGAAACTGGTCTGTTAGTAAAAATAAAGTAAACCAGCTCAGCAGGCTATACCTGACTAAGTAAACAGAAAGATTGTGTTTAACACAAAATTTGATTAAGTTGGTTTTTGAAAATATTTCTGTTAAATGGAAGAATAGTGATAAAATAAATGCTTTTTACATTTTCTACCTTTCAATTTCTCAATTGAAGCAATTAAAAAATGTATTTTTAAACTTGTTAAGTAGGTTTTGAAGTTAATTCTGTTGTGCTTTATATCCCAATCATTCCAATGTCTGTGGCAAAAGTTTCAAAGGAATTAGTTTCTCTATTCTGATTTGGCAAATATCAACATAACTTTTTATCTTCAAGGAACCAAAAATTGATATTTATTATATGACAAGGAAATTTTCCATTAGATTTCTCCAAATAATGTGCATATAAATTCCCCCACATAATTCTTTTAAAATATGGCTAATTTTTATTGTTTGGAGCATGGCAGCTGTGTGAATGCCTGCCTGAAAACTGCTAGTATGGTGACAACATTGATAGGTAAACGAAAGAATTTTAAACGTTGCAACTAGAGCAGTTGTTTAAATACATGATAATTTAGTCCATGTGGGTGAAATAGTAGGGAAAAAATAAGAAGTGTAAGACTGTGTTGACTAACTAGATAACAATAATACTAAAAAGAGATTTGGTAGTGAATTCATGCTTTCAACCATATGTGGATTTGCAACCTGCTTTGTGTCTGAATCTGCCACTTAGCTATCACACACCCTAGTAAATAATCATATAACTGTTTTGTGTTTAGAAAGGACTTCAGATTTTTTTGGTCCATTATTTTGTAGGAGAGAAAATAGAGATCTTGGGTTCAGAGTCACCCAGCAGGTTAGTGCTCGGCCTTTGGGTTAAGGATTATGACATGCACCTGTCTGGTTAGCACCCAGCACTTACCTGGACACTTGAAAGATGTTTAGTAAATGTTGGTTGGCTAAAATGCACAGGTTTGTTTGTTATTTTTCAAATCATACCTACGGAATTCAGATCAACTTTACAGGCTATCATGTTTTCTACAGATTGATTTTTAATTATGTTTTACTTTTTTTTTTTTTTACAAAGTAATCTCCATTGCAAATCATTAACATGTGTTTTCACCATGTGACTGAGAGAGAATCCTTACAGTTAACAAAAAGCAGGTACAAGAATGCCAAGTCTGAGCCCATCTTTCCTGTGTGACTTACCATAAAATTTAGTTTACTCATCTCTAAATAGAAGGGGTCAGATGAGCTGATGTCTAACACTTATTATTTTTTTTACATTTATTTTTTTTTTGATAGACAGAGACAGAGTGCGAGCAGGGGAGGGGCAGAGAGAGAGGGAGACACAGAATCTGAAGCAGGGTCCCGGCTCCGAGCTGTCAGCTCAGAGCCCGACGTGGGGCTCGAACTCACGTAAACTATGAGATCATGACCTGAGCCAAAGTCGGCCGCCCAACCAACTGAAGCACCCAGGTGCCCCTAACACTTATCTTTTAAGCTTCATAAAATATCTCCTCAATAACAACAAATCTAATAACCTGATTTAAAAATCGGCAAAGGACATTTCTCCAAAGATGAAATGATATACACGTGATCTTTGAAGAATCATACACGTATGAAAAACTGTTCAATATCACTAAGCATCAGAGGAATACTAATCAAAGCCAGAGTGCAGTGTCACCTCACACCTATTAGGATGACTGCCTTAAAAAAAAAAAAAACATAAATGTTGATAAGGATGTTGAGAAATTGGAACTTTTGTGCACTGTTGGCGGGATTGCGAAGTGGTTCAACTGACTTGGAAAGCAGTAGGATCATTCCTCAAAAAATTAAAAATAGAATGACCTACATGACCCAGCATTTCCACTTCTGGGTATATATCCAAAAGAATTGAAAACAGGATCTCAAAGAGATATTTGCACTCCCATGATCACCGCAGCTTTATTCACAATAGCTGAGAGGTGGAAGCAACTCTAACGTCTATCAGCAGATGAATGGATAACAACATGTGCATACCATGGAATGTTTTTCAGCCTTAAGCAGGGAGGAAATCCTAGCACCTGGTACAACATGGATGAACCTCGAGGACATTGTACTACATGAAGTTAACCAGTCACAAAAAGATAGCTACTGTGTGATTCCACTTACGTGAGCTATCTAAAGTGGTTAATTTGACAGCAACGGAAGGTAGAATGGTGGGTAGCAGGGGCCGAGGGAAGGGAAAAGTGGGGATCTGTTTAGTAGGTATAGGGTGTCAGTTTTGCAAGATGAAGAAGTTCTGCAGATCTGTTTCACAACAATGTGAAATACTTAACACTACTGAGCTGTGCACTTAAAAATGGTTAAGATGGTAAATTTTATGTTACGTGCTTTTTAACCACAATTAAAGATTTCCAGTATCTGATTTTATATTGTTAAAGAATAACAATGTAAAATGTACTGTTACATTTATTGAATATAACATTGAATATCCTTTAATGTATTCCTTTATTAAAATGTTAATAACTAAATATGTTATATTATCATATTCTAGCGTTCATATCTGCAGTCCTAAAGAGCTTAAGATATGGAAGAAACTTGTGAGGCTGAGAAAAATGTTATTTTTAAATCCTCTTTTTTCTGCTATCTGGGAAAGCCTGCCATGATTTATTCCAGTGATGGGACCATTAGCGCTCTAATGAAAAAGCAGTGTTTTATATGGCACGGAATGGAAACCCTTACTGACAGGCTTGTCCAAAAGTCTCACACCTCCCTGAGATTCTTCTGTTGCTGTTGTTGTTCTGTAGGTTCAGAGCTTCATGAGAGGATGGTTGTGTAGGAGGAAATGGAAGACCATCGTGCAGGATTACATTTGTTCTCCTCATGCCGAAAGCATGAGGAAGAGAAACCAGATTGTGTTCACCATGGTCGAAGCTGAGTCGGAGTACGTTCACCAGCTCTACATCCTCGTCAATGGCTTCCTCCGGCCCCTGCGAATGGCGGCCAGCTCCAAGAAGCCTCCCATCAGCCATGACGATGTCAGCAGCATTTTTCTCAACAGGTTTGTCTTGGTGTAAATCAAAGAGTCTTGTGAAAAACCCATTTCTATTTCTTAAAAGAATTTTTACTTTACTCTTAAAAGAAAAGGAATCATACGTTCACCTTTGTCAGTTTACGATATTAAAAATAAGATAGCTATCATTCGTGTTTCATTTTTACGTGAGTTTACATGTTTTTTTCCTGAATCATGGCATCTAGTTTTCTGGGTCTTTGTTTGACCTATGTTTTCTTGTCGTTGTGTGGGCGTGTGTGTGTGTTGGGAAAGATAATCTCCTTCAGAAGCTGAGGGAAATGGAGTGAGTAACGGGTCTTTACACGTAATCTTTACAGATGTTTTGTAGGAAGAACAAAAACTAACAGGGGGCCTGAAAATCTCTAGCAACTTTATTTGCTCAATAAATATTTATAATGTCCTTCCTGCTGAGTATCCATCAGTGAACAAAGCAGAAATTCTTGTCTTCATGTAACTTAAGTACTGATGTGCACAAGCAACGAATAGTAAATAAGTGAAATATGCAGCATGTTATATGGAGCGCTGTGGAAAAAATAAAGAAGGGAAGAGGAGAAGGGGAGAAAGGGAATCCCTGGGTGCTTTACTTAAGAATTATTTATTTATTTTTTAATTCATCCATTTACTTATTTATTTATTTATTTTGAATACATTTATTTATTTTTGAAGAAATTTACGTGGTTCAAAGGTCAAAACAACATGAAAACATTAAATAACATCAAATAACATCAAATATTACAAAGTCATAGAAAGGGATGACATTACATCATTGGAAACAATGGCCCTGTTATGCTTCTTGAAACACGGTGGACTAAGAAAAACAAATACCGTGTGATTCCACTCATTAGCAGGATCTAAAAATAAATAAGTAAACAAAAAGCGGAATCGGAGGCATAAACACAAGGAACGAACTGATGGTTTCCAGAGGAGGTTTGAGGGGTTGAGCAAAGTGGGTGAAAGTGACCGAGGGAGATACAGGCCTCCAGTGATGGGATGGATAAATCAAAGGAATAAAGGCAGAGCATGAGGAACACAGTCAGTTGTATTGTAATAGTGATGTAATGGGACACATCGTAGGTACACCTGTGGTGAGCATAGTATAACCTTTAACCTTGTCAGATCACTAAGTTGTACACCTGAAAGTAACGTAACATTATGTATCAACTCTTGTCAAATAATTTTTTTAGAAGAAAAAGAACAAAAAGTTATTGCAATATATTTTACTTTGGCTTTTTAAAGAATTAGGCTTTTTATATAAGCATTTATTTTATTACTGAAGTATAGTTGACGTACAGTGCTATATTAGTTTCAGATGTGCAGTGTCATGATTCAACTATTCTGTACATCACTCAGTGCTCAACACTAGATGAATGCTCTTAATCCCCTTTGTTTCACCTGCCTCCCCAGCCTGCGTTTATTTTAAGTTATTGCTAATTCTGAGCTAAAGGCTTTTTTTTTTTTTTTTTTGAGTTTGGTGCCAACATTTATTTGGGAGAAGAATATGACCCATATTAGTAAGTCCATAGGTTTTTATACAATGAAAACCCATATCGTAAGGAGGTTTTTAGGGACTAAATCATAGATCAGAATTAAAATGTATTTAAATATTAAGAAAAGCATGGCTGAGCATCTGTAGATGACTGCAAAAGGAGCATGATAGCAGGAGACTTGAAGCTCGGATTCTCTGTCGTGAGGTGGCACTGGCCCCGATCAAGTATGTGGGACTCGGAGGGAACCTGAGAGACAGGTCCTGATCCTCAAGCTGCACAGCTGGCATTTTGGTGATACTTCAATCTCCCAAGTCTGTCGTTTCAACAGTTCTGATGACAATGGATGGGATTGTAATGTACGCTCTGGTAGTGTTGCCAGCAGAGGCTGCACCACATTGGTCTTCGGTCACCTCTGGGGATTTGTTTCCCTTGGATTGCCTGGTCTGCAGTGTGGAAGGCCAGGTTTGTCATATTGTTTAAATTTGGAGTCAGGATGCTGTGCCTCTTCTTGGAAGGGGAGGCTGTAAGCTCTTCCTTTAGTTAGCAATTGTTTACTATACCTAGTCCTTGATAGAGATTTGAAGAGGTATGTTTTTAAGTTCTCATTTTATTTATTTACTTTTAAAGTATGTGTTTCTTTTTTATCTTTTTTGTTTTTTTAATTTTTTTATTTTTCATATTTTTTAAATTAAAAAAATTATTTATTTTGACATAGAGAGAGAGTGCTCAGGGAAGAGGCAGAGAGAGAGAGAGGGACAGAGAAAATCTCAAGCAGGCTCCATGTTGTCAGCACAGAGCCCGACGCAGGGCTCGATCTCAAAAACTGTGAGATCGTGACTTGAGCCAAAACCAAGAGTCAGATGCTTAACGAACTAGGCCACTCAGGTGCCCCAAAAACAGTTTTTATTTTAATTCCAGTTAGTTAACCCACTAAAGAGGTATGTTTTTAAAAGCGAGGCTTATAGGGTGTTTATTGTCATTGCTATTGTTTAACTTTCTTTACCACTAAAACTCAAGTCCTAGGCAGGTCAACTATTTTGAATTTCAGCCGAGTTTATATTTAAAAAGTAATCTATCTATCTACCTGTAGGATTGTTTCATCTGTTTTCTATCCATCCAGGTATCAAAATATGAAAGTAGATGTATTGGTTAATTTTCAGTGTAGGAAAGAGAAGCCTCTCTGTGAGTAGAGGGAGTTCATTGCTTATAGAATTCTTTGGAAGAGCTGGAAGAATAAAGTCAGGGAGCTGCCCCTGGAGCTTTGAGTTCAAGAGCACAGCACTGTAGATGTGATTCAGAGGTTAGGAAACTACAACCACTGCCTTTGCCACCACATCTGCCTCTCAGGTCTAGGAAGCTGTTGCCTAGAAACTAGAACACTAAAGCTGGGTACTGAAATTGCCCCTAAAACACTCACATCTTCAAGACTGATTTTCAGCAACAGGAAGATGGCCTCTCCTTCTACCTTTCATGTCTTATCAAGTGTATGTATTGGTGGAACTGCTGGAACTGGATTTATATTCAGAACCCCATTTGCAAGGGAATCTGGGAAGTTTAGCTTTAGCTCTCCATCCTGTCCACCAAAAAGAAGAATAGAAAGGAGGTTGAAAGACTAACATACAACATCTACCAAACTGGGTGGCTTAGTCGGTTAAGCATCCGATTTCAGGCCAGGTCATGATCTCGTGGTTTGTGGGTTTGAGCTCAACTTCAGGCTCTGTGCTGACAGCTCGGAGCCTGGAGCCTGCTTCGGATTCTGTGTCTCCCCCTCTCTCTGCCCCTACCCCATAAGTGTTCTGTCTCTCTCTATCTCTCAAAAATGATTAAAAACGTTAAAAAAAAACACAATATCTACCAAACTAGATTTGGTTGAAATCTTTGAACGACAAACATTGCGTAGTTAAAATTTCTATAAAACAAAAACAAATTATCATCTTCAAGCAGATGTATTTTGTTTCATGGACTATTTGGAAAGAGTTAAGGATTTCCCATTGATGTTTATTGTAATTGAATTTGACCTGCAACAAACCAGAGTATCTCACTTACACAAATAATTCTGTATTTGATTGTGCGGATGTGTTAGTTCAGAAAAGGCTTTAGAGGCTCATTCCAATGAGTTAATTGTGATGAGGAGAAAGCAAAAGTTACTCTGGTAACTACTCTTCTTGAACCTTGTAGATATTTGGATCTCTGTGCGTAGTTCACATTTTAGTATCTCTGTGTAGATTTAGTCCTTTTCAGAGGATTATTTTACATTTCCATCTTGCGCGTGTTACGAGTGGTTACAGTAGAGTTCTGCCACATCTTTGCTGTGGATATTTTTTCCCCTCTCTCCTGTCAAAACTCATTTTAGTGAAAGAGAGAGTTCTTTCCTTCAGTTATCACCTAGAATTAAATCTGAAGAGAAAAAAGATCATAACTAATTTTTTGATTATCAGTTGAAGTGCTAAATTCTAACAGTAGAAAGATGTTGCTATCATAAATTGATAAAGAGGGATATATGACCATGATTTGGTATTTACTGTTCTCCAGTATTTGAAGCTTAACTCAGAGTTTTTGAGATGTTTGAAAGACAAATTGCTTTATGAGGGCTAGTATAACTCATGTTATTACTGTGTATACAGTTTGGAGGCCCTGAGAGGCATGTAAATCATGAATTTATTAAGGCTTTAAGGACTCGGTGGGCTTCTTTAACAAAGAAGTGACTAGATTATATTATTTTTCAATTTTTTTATAGCGAAACAATTATGTTTCTTCATGAAATATTTCATCAAGGACTGAAGGCAAGGATAGCAAACTGGCCTACTTTAATTTTAGGTAAGTGCGTGCTTTAGAGATAAAGATTTTCTCTTTAAAAAAATTTTTTTTAATGTTTATTTATTTTGAGAAAGAGAGAGAGAGAAAGCATGAGCTGGGGAAGGGCAGAGAGAGAGACAGAGAGAGAGGGAGACACAATCCAAAGCAGGCTCCAGGCACTCAGCCATCTGCAGAGAGCCCAGTGTGGGGCTCGAACTCACGAACTGTGAGATCATGACCTGAGCTGAAGTCGGACACTGAGCCGACTGAGCCACCCAGGTGCTCCGAAGATTTTCTCTTAATATGGCTACAATTAAAGCAAAATAACTTCAACATTATTCAGCCTAACCTGTCTGAATTTCCCTGCTGAATTGTGAGCTTCCTTAGGCACTGGGAATCTGGTCTTTTGCCCCTTCAGCCCTTTCCCCTGGCCTGTCATTATTCATTTGCGGCTAGAGTCGGGCTTCCCCAGCACCACCATCCCCAACCCCCAGCCACCATGCGTTCTACCAGATCAGTCATTCAAGCATCTGGATGGGGGCCCTGTGCACATGTGACACACGGTGCCCGGAGCCACTCTCTGCCATTTCCACTGAATGAACACAGTCATTCCTTGTACCTTAGATGCTTACCAAGCACCAAGAAAAACTGCCGTGTTTACTTCTTTTTTCCAGCCGATCTGTTTGATATTTTGCTCCCCATGTTGAACATTTATCAAGAATTTGTGCGTAATCACCAGTACAGCCTCCAAGTGCTTGCCAATTGTAAGCAAAACCGAGATTTCGACAAACTCTTAAAACAGTATGAAGCCAACCCCGCGTGTGAGGGGAGGATGCTGGAAACGTTCTTGACCTATCCGATGTTCCAGGTAAGTCATCTGGGCCGCATTTTAGAAGTCATCGGTTCCAGTTTGGTGGTACTGAAACCTAGGGTTTCAGTAAGTGTGTAAGTGTGTAAGTGTGCCCCGTGCGGAATTATGGCACACGTGCATCAATTGTCCTGAGCTTGCCCCTGAGATAAACAAATTCATGCCACACATTTTTCCCTCTGTGTAGCATATGGGAGAAAAGCAGGCATTTTTTTTTTTTTAAACCAGGAATTTTTGAAGCAATTAAATCAGGAATGATTTTTTGAAAAGTAGCACAGTTTTCTCTCTACAGAAAGATTCCACACAGACTTCTTCCATGGAGTCTCCTCCTCCAGCATGTTTAAAAATATTATCAGGTTTACAGAAATAGGATGCCGTGCGAACGTTCCAGTATATGCTGGTGGCATAAAAGGCTCCCAAGGGGTGGAGTGACTGCTGGGAAAGTCTTTGTTTTCCTGCCCGTCCTCCCCGCCCTGTTCCAGTTGCTGCTGAAGTTGGTCTTGAGCTTGTCTGGGGCACCGGGGAGCCAACGGAGGACTCCCCGGGTCACAGCGGCTGTGAAAATGTAGGGTGTGGAGCTACTGGCTGGACCTGGGGACCCTTGGCTCCTAGTCAGATTGCTGCATTGAGTCTGGGGCTTGTCATTACATTTACTTTTGGGTGTTAGAGCACCCAGAGGGATCAAACACACTTGTGTTCTTACCTGTACCTGGAGCTTCACCATTAAGAGTCCTTGAGTGAGAACCGAGAAGGCCCAAACGTGAATTGCATCTCCTGTTCTTTTGAAAAGTGTCGATTCTGCTCTTTTGGAAAGGCATTGAGTGTTCTCATTGTGGAATTTATGGGGCTTCTGGCCAGGCCTCCAGATTGTCATGTGGTAAACCGATTCTCCTAATCATGTGTGTTAGGGCTTCTGCGGAGAGCTTCGCCCCCCTGCTCAGGCATCGCTGACTCTGGCTGACCATTTTGTAGCCTCAGAAAGAAATGTTGTTCTGGTTCGTAATTGTTTGTCCTGAAGTTTGTCAATCCTGCCTGAAATCCTGGAAGTCACCGCAGAGCTTTAGTAAGATTTTTTAAAAACCAAAAGGATGCATTTGAAACAACTTAAATATAGTGAAACTTTATAATGTTATTGTGTTTTTTCATGGAACTGAATTGTTTGAACTTTTTGCCTCTCTGAAGAAATATTTTATGAGAAAAACTTCAAAGCAAAAAAAAAGTTGCTGTTTTTAACCTTATAAGAATTGTAATTTAAGCTTTTATTTATGGTGAAACAAGCTTTATATAATGCAGTGTTCTGAGATTCTGTTTGAATCTTTGGCAGTTACCTCCAGATTATGATTACAAACCCTAAACTGTGTCTTTTCAGCAACTCTATTTCAGGTGAATATTCAAAGAAATGGTTGTGAAAGACACATGGAACATTCTGGGAGACACCTAGCTTCCTTTCTGACAGTGCACTAATGCCTTCCCAGGGGCTATTTAATTTCCCCTTGGTGTCATTCTCTCAGTGTGCTAAAGCAACAGACAGAACCACACTTGCTCTGTAAGGGAGGTGTCCAAACACAGTAGAATGTAGGGCTTTGGAAAGCCCTTTGGATTTCTTAAAAATGCCGAGATGCACTTCTATCACCCACTCTCCTTTTCCCTGGAGTTTAAGCCCAGTAAGATTGACTTGGCATTTTGATTGACCCTAAGGAATTCCTATAATGTCAGGAAAGGACCATCGGACTATGAATCTTGAGGAGACCTGGATGTCTTGCTCACTCGTCAGTCATAGTATTGAAGGAAATAATTGAACCAAGCTAAATCTCTGTTTCTTACTCTTAAAATTGAGGACCTGAGCGCCAGTCATCTCCCAGAGCTCTAGCTGTCTGGCTGTGATCCTGGGGGCGGGTAAAACAATGGTGGCATAAGGAGCCTGGTGTTTGTCTAAGAACCCCCATCCCAAGACTGTGGTGGTGGCCCCAAACCCTAGAATGTACCTAAAGGGTCAAATGTTGAGGTTCTCTGGCTTCTTCTAGACCAGAGTAACCAAAGATCTCAGCTTAGGAGAGCCTTTGTGCTAGGAGAAGCCTCAAACTCGAAGAATTCAGCCAGAATTGGTCCAAACTACAAATTGTGTAAACTGAAAGAACAGATCTTGATCTATTTGCTGCCCTATCACTATTTTGAATAGACCAAGAGGGGAAGCTATCAGAGTGTTCTGCCTAAGAGCCTCATTCTCCTAGGTGCCTCTTCTTTGTCTTTTTCACTTGGGATCTCTTCTCCCTGGGAGTGACCCTAGGGACCACTGAGGGGAAAATTGCACTTTCTAGAAGCATAGAGGTTTTCTCTTACTGGATTCATTCTATCCCTCTTGTTTCCTTTTGGTCCTTTCACAAATGAAGTGAAATAGTCATGAAAACATTTGCTCCCTTCGAGGGTCTAGCTGTATCTATTTCCCTCTGCATGCTAGTTCATGCCACCAAGGGACCTCTGACCAGACTTTCTTGAGTCTAGATGTGGGGGCAGAAGTTGGGCACAGAGGAAGAGAGGTGATTGGCAGCTTTTAGTCTGTGTACGTGTAGACCTTTTTCTGGGCTCTTTGTCAAGTAAGTCAATTGCAGCTGTTAATATACTATGTTGAGCTATGAAAACATAGAGGAATCGTTGAATTTGGATGATACAGTATATTTATCCTCAATTGAACTAGTAGACAAGTAGTCCAAGTGTCAAGAAATTTGTTGTGGAAAATAATATAGTCGTTCATGTAATTTTTAATTAGCAAAGACAGTGGTTTGACTGGTACTGTTTAAATTGGCTTCAGCTGCTCATAAGTCCATAGGTAAGCCAGTCACGACATCTGCCCCTGACAAGAACAGTGCTGTTAGATGTTCTCCAGAAAGTAGCCTTTTGCTGCTCTAGCCACCTATTTACTGTAATTGGCGAGCAAGCTAATTAATGTCTATAAAGTGACAAGTATTGTTCCATAATTGAAAGGAGCATTATGATCCATCTAGACAGTACTTACTGTGATTCTTGGGTCTTTGCGGGGGGCAGATTTATAATCCGCTCTTGAATATACAGAGGAGCTCTTTGGAGAGCCGTCCACTTCTCTGCAGAACGTCCCTTCCCTGCTTTTTGGCAGCTTCAGGCTTGTTTGTTCCTCCACCATAAAGGAGAAAGGGCCAGTTTCTGAATTTCAAATCCATCTACTTGAATCTTAGCCAAGGAGCTCTCTAAAATAGATTTAATTAATGGGGGAGGATCATGAAGCTATTGACTAAACTTAGTTTTGTGGGTTTTCAGTGCATGCATTATAAGTGTCAGGCTCTCCCACTCCTACCTTCTTTGTTATGAAAAATTTAGTACATTAGCTGTTGATTGCCTTGATTTTCTCATAGGACTGCTGACTTAGAGGCAAACTGTTATCCATCTTGGCACTGTGCAGAGGGAATATTTGAAGGCGTATGTATCCCAAGAGCCTTTACCAGGAGAAGTTTATGAGATGGAGAGGCAGGAAGTGCCCTCCAAGTGTCTTACAGAGGGAGGGGTCTCCCTCCAATAAGGAGTCTGTGTGAACTTCCACAACCTTAATACAATGACACTTCCTAGGACCTGATCCTAAATATCAGCTGCAGAACCATGTGTGTGCCGATGGCACTGCCCTTTGTGCTCGTGCCTAAACATGGGCTCTCAGTAAACAACAGTAAGTAACCCTGAAGGCCACCACCTGCATCAGAGTAAAAGCAGATCCATGGACAGAGCTGCCAGCACCTCAAGACGGAAGGAGCTAGCCATAGTACCCGGGGAGGCTGTTTGATTTTGTTCGTTCTTAGAAGTCCTTTCAAGGGCCAAGTGAGACCCCACGCCCCAGAGAAGAGACCCCCTGGGTTCGTGCATTGTAAGAGCTGTGATCATGGCTGGCTCTGTCATTTACTGCGACACCACCCGGGCAAGTTACCAGACCTCTTCACACTTTGTTTCCTTATCTCTGCGAAATAGGCAAATACCCCTTTTATTGCTGGAGGTTTAGGTGTACATGCGAACCTTGAGCTCCAGTCTGACCCATAGCAGGTGCCTGTTGTTCACGCATGTTGGTATTATAATTAAGCCCACTGCCCTAGCTTTCTAAAAGATTTTAGTTTGTAAGCCAGTAAAAAGTAAATATGTAGAGGAGCGCCTGGGTGACCGAGTTGGTTAAGCATCTGACTTCGCTCAGGTCATGATCTCGAGGTTCGTGGATTAGAGACCCCCCATTGTTCTCTGTGCTGAAGGCTTAGAGCCCAGAGCCTGCTTCGGATTCTGTGTCTCCCTCTCTCTCTGCCCCTCCCCCGCTCACGCTCTGTCTCTCTCATGGTCTCAAAAATAAACATTAAAAAAATAAATATGTAGAATCACTATAACTTGAGTTAAATCTCTACTATGTTCTTTTAAAATCTTCGTATGCCTGGATGGAGTTTCTGCCTTGGACAGAATTCAGATAGTTTATCCATAAGCAAAAGTACAAGCAAATAATCTAATTAAACAAAATTTTTTACTTCTAGAGAGATGAATTAAGGTGAAGTATGATAAGAATGTAATAAAGGTGAATGTATATTCTTCTCCCAAGTTTTAAATTTAAACAGAACATTGCAGTAAGATTGTGAATTAAAAAAAATTGCAAATAAATATACCTAAAATACAGACTCCTGTGACTGGAAAATAGCTGTATGTTTCCCCATGAACCAATTTTCAAAACTCTATGATTAAGAAATACATGATTATATTAGAAAACCTAAAGAAACAATCGTTTATTTGGAACATAATAGTTTATTACTCTTTTTTTTGTGTGTTCTTGGTGAAGTGTGCATGCGTGAAGTTTGAAGCATACTTCATTTCAAAACTGTGAAAGTAGTGATGAGTTTCTCGACATGACGATGGCCCGCAGAGAATGTCCCCGTGTTACTCACCCTGATGTCTTGCTCATGCTGGCCTTTGCATTTAGATCCCCAGGTATATCATCACACTTCACGAACTCCTTGCTCATACACCCCATGAGCATGTGGAAAGGAAAAGTCTGGAGTTTGCTAAGTCAAAACTAGAGGAACTGTCCAGGTATGTGGAGAACTTATAATAATGGCTTGGCTAGAGAAAGCAGCGAGTTAGTCTCTGTAGAAACCTAATATATATATGTCCAGGCAACAGTCCAGTCCAGACCCAGTCCAGCTTCTCAGATTCACCTGAACATTAAATGCTAGCTCTTCAGATGGTACTGAATCAGCATACATTTAATTTCAACCAAGAAAAAAAATATATCGTTGAAAATGTTTTTATAGCATGTGAATTTATATAATTGAGAATATAGGTGTATTTGGGTTTATGTTTCTTTCAAGGTAATAGGAAAACAACTTTTATTGGAATCTTTGTGTTCATTTTTGACAAGAAGCTAGGGAGTGTATATTTTGAATTTTTCAGTGACTTTTCAGTGTTTCAGGGAATTATTTACATCTGTGCTCCTTTAGCTTCTATGGAATAAATGGTATAAATTTCTCTGATTTGCCCCACTTCTAAGAAATGGCATCCTACTTTCAATGAAGGTTGCTGTTCATAAAATAATATGCTGCTTTCCTGTTGTATTCGTCAGGGTACTCATTGGTTGCTGACGCACTTGTCATTTAGAATCATGATGTACGCTGGCTTTGGTTTGGGTCATGGCTTGTGGAAGCCTGGAAGTCTGCTCTCCCCACAGTCTCAGTTATGCTGATACAAGTTCAAAACCAAACTTCCCAGAGGGAGCTCCTCTTTGCATACCTGCTAGGGCTATAGAAGATATCTCTTACTTTAATCTGTCTGTGCTGTGTCTGATAGGATAATGCACGATGAAGTGAGTGACACCGAAAACATAAGGAAGAACCTTGCCATAGAAAGAATGATCGTAGAGGGTTGTGATATTTTGCTGGACACCAGCCAGACTTTCATCCGCCAAGGTAAGTCCTTGTTTGGTAGACCCACTGTCTTCGTCATCTCTGCGACTATCACATTATCACTGCCAGATCCCAGAAAGCATTTTGGAGCAGGTTTGATGTAGCTGTGTGATTGATACTGTTCATGCAGGACACCCCCATGGCCTTGACTGAGGCTGTGGTTGAGGCCACCTTTGTGCTGTTTCTTTTCAGGGGCCATGAAAAACAGCAACACAATAATAGTAAAGCACGAGTGGGACAGTAAATTACATTCTGACTGGACTCTCCTCCTCAGTGGACCAGACATTCTCTACAGCTCCAAGAAGGACAGATCGGCCTGGCCGATGAGAGTGGCAGTGCCAGGTGGCGACGATTTACAGGCAAAGGCCCAAGAGAAACTTGCATTGCTCAAAGCCCTTTCCCATAGTGGTGGGGACAATGTCCGAAGTGAAAACAGCTGTCTCTTGTTCCCCTTCTTCATCAGCACTTCTGGATCAGCCCCACATGATATGATTTGATTCGGTTGGCCGCTCCAGTTGCCAAATGAAATGTCCGTTGACCCCTGCCACGCTTTGGTAATGGTGCATGTGTCTTGTTTGTGGGACGTGTGCTTTCCAAGCATCACCCAGTATATTAAGCTTTTGAAGTGTTGAAGATATTTGTGCCCAAAACTGTGGCGAAGCAACAGCCTAGCAGAGCACCTCCCTCCAGGGCCCTCATTGCAGAGTGCACGGAGCAAACCTCATCCAGGGTTCTTTTTTTAAGTGCTTAAAGTGTCCTGAGGGAAGGGAGCATGCCCCACGGAATTGATTTGAGACAATACATTGCACACATTTGTGATTTTGAACTTGGCGAGCAGTGGCACATAGATTTTAGAACTAGGAGTAACCTTTAATGTAGTTTTTGTTCAGAATATGCCAATAACCTTTGAAGACATCTGCATTTTTGATGCCTGCTAAAATGTACTGCTTAAAATTTTTTTTTATCTCATCAAACGAGACAGTATTTGTGCCGTGCACATAAATTTTTGCACAGAATACTTTAAAAAGTTTCACACGTGCTGTTCTATTTTCCATTATTTATTTAGAAAGAGAGAAATTACACATGTGTTAAAGTTTGGAAATTTATTTTAGGAAATGATCACTTTTCTCAGTTTTGGCTTCTGATACTAATTTTCCTTTAAATATAGTGGAATATAATGCTACCAACATCAGGCCTGCCTAATTCCCCCTTTATTCCTCCGCAGAAACTGTGTTCCCATATTGGCTTTCTGCCTTCCTGGCTCTTGCCTGCCTGTGTGCCTTCACGTGTGCTTTGCCCAGCCCGGGGCCTAGGAATGCCCTTTTCCATCCCTTCCGTGCCTATCGAACGTCTGCTTGGCCTTCCAGGCTCAGGTCAGACACCTCTAGAGAGCCGTTTACAAATTTCCCCTCATCTTTCTCTCCCCTTCCCTCCAGTTAGGATGAATTTCCCTTCCTCCTGGTTCCGTGTCCCTTGTTCCCGATGCATGCGTTTCATCCTCTTGTGTATCGTAGGTCCATGTTTGCACGCCTGTCTCTGCCAGTAATTGTAACTCTGAAGGGCAGTGTTTATGAATTCTCTCCTGCCTTATCTGTTGTTTTCCATTATAGATACCTGAACGATGGGCATTGGATTAAATTGAATTACTTGTTGAATTGTAGTTTTAATGGTTTGATGTCTTATTTTGTATTCTTCTTGCATTTGGAGTTCACGGAAAAAATACTAATTGACTGGATCTTCATAATATGCGAGAATGCAAATAAATGTTTCTGTAACTAGTATTCTATTTCTGAAAGGGCTTTTGATTGAAAAGTATTATGCATAACATTTATTTCTATAAACTGAGACTGCTCTTACCTAAGTTTGAAAAAATATCTATAATGAAAAATGCTGGAAGGTCGATTAGATTGAAGAAGTCACTTTTTTCATTGCTCCTAGAGGAAAAACACTCAGGAGCCATGGCTCCCTTTGATTCGTGTCCAGGCGTTTTTTATTGCTTTTTCTGTGCCACATGCTTGAAGCACTTCTGTCAGCTATTAATACATCTGATGTCATTATTGTATTGATGTTGATACGATGATTTGCCTTTACAGTATTTTTCTGTATTTTTGGTTGGTTAGTGTTCAATAAAGTTGCCTTTAAGAAACCAGACCTTAATCCGAAAGTAGAAAGTAATCCAATCACTTATAATTTGGGAAGTTTACATTGTTTGGCTTTGATTGCTCCTATTATCACTTTTACTACATACCCTTAACAGACTTTAAAACCCATTGAGGTGGGGTTTTTATTCTTTTAAACTTTGATGGATTCCGTTTCCCATGAAATGGACTACAAATTATCTCTAATTGCTCGTGTTTGTGTTATTCACTCTCAGGGATGGTATGAGGTATGATTCAGTGTGTATGTATGTGTGTGTGTACGTGTGTGCATATGCACAGATACATGTGTGGTTTCAACCTTAAATGAATGTTTATTCTGAGTACTAGAAAAAATAAGTCATCCGGGTCATCGGAAAGGCCTCCTTAGAGTAGGGGCGTCAGATAACCTTGAATGTACAATCTATGGGAATTTAGTGATGAAAGTAACAAGTTTTATCCTAAATCAATTCTAATCATTAAACAGTTGACAAGTAGGATGCAAACGACTGTATCATAATGTAGTCTGATAATGTCGTATATGTTCTAAAATCTACTCAAAGATTGTTGAACTAAAGTGTAAGAGTCTGAGGCAGTAATAGGAAGACAGTATAGCCATGCCACTGGAGGTCAAATTCTGTCTCCTCCACCTCCTTGCTGTAGGATATTGGGCAATTTACGTAACCTTTCTTTGCCTCAGTTTCCTCTCCTTAAGTTGGAGTTAATAGCACCTAGCTTTTAGGGTCGTGGTGAAGATTTAATGAGCTAATGCCCACAGGAGCATCTAGACCAGTGCCTGTGAGAGTATGACATAAATTTAAAAACCGAGATCTAAATTTTGGAATGTGTTTCTATTTTTCAATAACATGAAATATATATGAACATTTAGTAGAAGATGAGGCACTCTAAACTGACATTTTGCCCAAAAGCCATTATGCATAGCCAATGTCTTATGGAAATGTGAATCAGGATATCAGAATATTTAAGTGAAGGTTACTGAATTCAGACCAAAATGCATTGCGAATGAGACTCAGATCTCTGTGGTACCTTAACCTTATTCCCAGACTCGGAGTCATGTCCTTTCGGAGTAGCAGTGTTCTTTGGAATTGTAGCATGGGGCCTACAAATATTTGTACTTTCTCAAATGCATAACCCAATAACCTGGAAGTTGCTTATCATTTCTTTTCACTACTGAGTGGAATGAAGAATAAGGGCATTAGCCAGTCCTGGATGCCATTCTTTGGGAATTTAGTGATTGAAGTAACAGAAGTTTTGTTGTAAATTGACTCCAATTATTAGGTTTACTGATAGAGATGCAAGAGGCTGTGTCATAGCAGTGGTCCAATATTGAGGAATTACTAATACAAAATATTCGTTTGTATCGTACTAACTAGAGAGGAATCTTCAAGTCTTAGAATTGTGTTGAAACACCAGGTCAAACATAAAATGAGATATAAAAAAATCCTTTTAATATGTTTTTCCCAATATGATTATTTTATAGACCAAACAATAGTGTTGAAATTCCTCACTTTTAGTTCTGACGTATAGACTTCTGTATAGACTGAGTATATGAGATGAACGGTTACAGATTAAGCATATTAGTGTATTGTTGACAAGGTAACATTAATTTTTTTTACCTCAAAGGTGTAACCCCCAGTATTACTAATATATGAGCTAATGGTGTATTCTGTAATTACTGATCTACAAAATCATTAAATGCTAGAAGCACTTAACAACACATTATATTAAATCTTCATAAACTTGGTTGTTACCTATCTGAACCTGTTGATCCACCAGGACATTTGTCTGCAGCTTCGGTCTTTCACTCTGCCCTAGCTGACAACGACCCCCCATGGCAAAGCTAGACAGGTCTATCTTTTCCCATCCGATCCCTTTCTAAGTGTCAGTGTTTATGTTGCTGAATCCACTGCCGTCTCTTGGTGGCATGGCTCACTTATGTGTGATCTTAACACAGCTGCTCAGCCCCTCAGGCCTCAGTTTCCCCTTCTGTGAAATGAAGGGTGGATCAGGTCCTCCAAAAGAGCTCCTGTGGGTTTGATTCTACCCCGTGGGCCCTGTGAGTACAGTCCTGCTATTACTCACTCATTTACTTCTCTAGGCATTCTGCCTTTTGCTCTCCCCACCTCTCCTCTGCTCTTCAAATTTAATTACTTGCTGCCTTTGCTCTCTGACAGCTTGCTCCCACCTGCCTCACCTCCTTCCTTCCCTCTCTTCTTCCCCGTTCCCTTCGGTGGAGTCAAGCCTTCTCCTGCCCTTTGTTCCTGGGGCCCACAGCCTCCTCCAGGACTACTTCCGGGCTATTCTTTATGCCCCCAAACAGCTGCCTACTCTGCCTCGATTGAGCAGTCCCACCTAAACGCTCACCTGAAGAGATGGAATCTGCACACGGAGGCTTGATCCTCATCCACCCGCCTCTCCAACTTCAGCTTTCCGTGAAAAAGTAGACACTATTTGGAATATTCATATGCTCATGTGAACATTTTGTGACCCATCACCATAGTTTTACCATTTTAAACATTCAGACACAAGTTTAGTGGGGCTTTCCCCACTTATCAAAGTAATCTGTGACCATTAAAAAAAAATCAGGAAACGCAGAAAATGTATGAAGAGGAAATGAGGCTGCCTGCAATCTCATTCTTTAGTGCTGACCCCTGTTAATATTTAAGGGTTGAAAATGCATTTGATGGTTCTTATGAGACTGATATGTGCCTTTGTAAGGCTGCATTTTGAGTAGTGGTAGCTCAAACAAATAGTAGTAATATCACTGACTCAGTAATATCGCTATTTCAGAAGCCAAGGTATTGACAAGAATCTTTCCTAATATTTGTTTTGGTTTGCTGTCTAACTTAGATTGGAATTTTATTTTGTGGGGAGAGGGAGGTCATTATTAGGATGAACCTGTATAAAATCTATGTAGAGCTTCTCACATTGAATGGAAGACAGTTTTGTTTACAGGAATGCTCTGGGTATAGACTTTATGAGTTCTTTTCCATTTAAATTCCACAAAATTTTTATCACACGTAATTTAAATATAATCTGAAATAGCTGCCCTTTAAAAATTAACTAAATTGCATTGAATTGTTTAACTTATTTTTATAATATACATGCATTGTAAGTTTTATTTTTATTAATATGCTATTTGTCTACCTACAGTGCCTCAGGAAAAATAAATTCTATTTTCTTTTTACTATGTTATTTTATTACTATATGCAATTATACAGTATGTATCTTACTCTTTTTAAATTTCTTTTTTTTTTAATTTTTAAAAATATTTTTATTTAGTTTTGAGAGAGAGAAACAGAGAGACAGAGCACAACCAGGAGAGGGTCAGAGAGAGAGGGAGACACAGAATCCGAAGAAGGCTCCAGGCTCTGAGCTGTCAGCACAGAGGCCAACCCTGGGCTTGAACTTGTGAACCATGAGATCGTGACCTGAGCTGAAGTCGGACACTTAACCGACTGAGCCACCTAGGCGTATCTTATTCTTAAATAATTAAGTTGGTTGATACTAGATCCCCAGGGGACAGATGACAGAAGTGCCTTGTTTTTTGAATTCAGTTTGGCTTCCTGTCAAACTTATTTTACAGTTTATTAATAAATAATCAAGTCTGAAGTATTTTACAAAAATAGTAGGAATTAGGGGTGACTGGGTGGCTCAGCTGGCTAAGCATCCAAGTCTTGATTTCAGCTCAGGTCATGATCTCACTGTCCATGGGAGCAAGCCTCGAGTTGGGCTCTGGGCAGACAGTGCAGAGCCTGCTTGGGATTCTCTCTCTCCCTCTCTCTCTGCTGCTCTCCTGCTTGCACTCTCTCTGTCTGTCTCTCTCTGAAATCAATAAACGATTAAAAAAATAGTGGGAATTAAAAAATAGTGGGAATTAGTTCGGCCCTTAAAACAAAATGCATTGTCTCTTCCAATGGTGCATCAAACAAATCCTTGGTATCTTGGGAAATAGGCCCTAGAGTTTACTGCATCAAGAACAGCTCTCACTTGACAAAATTTTAATTGCTGTGTATTCTTCACTTTTGTGATCACCAGGTTCTCTTATTCAAGTACCTTCTGTTGAGAGGGGGAAACTTAGTAAAGTTCGACTGGGTTCATTGTCTTTGAAAAAGGAAGGAGAAAGACAGTGCTTCTTATTTACAAAACACTTTTTAATTTGTACAAGAAGTTCAGGAGGAAAGCTGCATCTGCTCAAGGTATGGGTTTTACATGACTATTCCATCTATGTTCCATGCACTTAAGAGGGATCGAGGCTAATTTAATTATGGCTTTCCCATATCCAGTATCATAAAACCCAGATTGTCACAATTGCATAGTAGGGAAATGTACAGTTGCTAAGCTTGACATGTAATTTTTTGCTAATTGAATCCAAACTAATAGAAATTTAAGTGTCTATTTCCATAAAGAAGTACAATTAAAATCATAACCTAGAAAAAATTACTAGTTGATGACTACTCAGCTACAAAGATCTTATTAAGTCACTAAAGTATATTGATATAATATTTGCTAAATCCTATTTTATTTTGCTGTATACCAAGAGTCAGCAAACCAAGGCCCACAGCCTGTTTCCTGTTAATAAAGTTTTATTGGAACACAGCCATGCTAATTTGCTTATATAATGTCTGACTGCTTTCATGCTTTTTAAAATGGCAGATTTGAGTAGTTGCGATAGAGATATGGCTTGCAAAGCCTAAAAGATTTAGTGTCTGGCCCTTTATAGAAGAAGTTTGTGGGTTCAGCTGGATTCACTCTCAAGGTGCCGTCTAGTCTCCCATAGGCTGACTTACTAAATTTATAGCAAGGAGTGAGAGGGAGTTGGAGCAGAAGAATCATGAAGATCAATGAGTTTAATTACTTTTACACAGCTCACTGTCATTTTGGCTTCTATGAAAAATTATTTGCGATGCAGGATTACTATGCTTTCTTCTGTGGCAATTTGAATATAAGGTCTATTAATCTGAGCTTTCCAACTTATGCGAGACTGTCAGCCTCTTAATGAAAAATTGGTTTGTTTCCAGACAGGCGGGGTTCTCTCTCTAATAGAATGTACATTGATTGAGGAGCCCGATGCAAGTGATGATGACTGTAAGTCACATTCTATCTCTTAGAATTATGGTAGAATAAAAAGATCTTATGGATTTTATTTACTTACAACTAAGGCGAGTTGCTTAAGGAGGCAGGGGAGATGTTGAGAATAAACTCCCTGAAGTCGTTTATATATGGAAAGTTCTGTTGAATCATTTAACCTGTGAGCTTCGTTAAAACCATCTTTGGGAATTCACATTTTATTGGATTTGTCTCATGATAGTGACTTTTAAATTAAATTAGAGAGTTTTTGGAATTCTGTAGATAATGGAAATTTAAAAAAAAGAAAAGAGGAAATGAGTAGGACACAGGGATCCTAGTCCTGAGTAACCTGCTGACGTCAGCGTCTTTGTCTACTTATGAGCTTGGTAAAGGCTTCCCCTTGCCCGAGAAGTGTTGCTGAAATAAGATTCTGGACTTCAGTGGACATCCATCGTGTTACTAGAAGTCTGTGAAAGTAGCTATCACTCATATTTTTGTATCCACATCTAATTGGTTTGCGTATGTTGAAGCCAAAGGTTCTGGGCAAGTGTTTGGACACCTGGATTTTAAAATAGTAGTGGAGCCTCCCGATGCCGCCCCATTCACCGTAGTCCTGTTGGCACCTTCGCGTCAGGAGAAAGCTGCCTGGATGAGTGACATAAGTCAGGTAAGTGAGTAGCATTTGCCGTAAGTTGTGATTTTGTTTGTGTATGTTTGTGTTTATTTCACCCCAAAAATTTTGAGGAAAGAGTTTTAGTTATTTTATTTTTGTTTATAAGAAAATACATCTGATTGCTGTGATCACTGCCATCACCGCTGTGTATCTTGCTGGCTGGGATCATTTGTTGTTGGTTGTTTGTCTTTCTTTCTAAGGTTAAAATTTACCTGAAGTGTGGTACTTGCATTTTAGTTCGTGGGCATTCTTGTACAAGCTGTGCACGTAATCACTTGTGTTGAAGAGTGGTAAAATTGCCCTATTAGTAATAAATTCTCGAGTGACCCCCACTAGGTTATCTTTTGCTTATTTGTTTCTGAGATAGGAGAATTGCGAGAGATGCAAAAACAGCTAACAAGGGCTGTTATGAGAAGTCACAAATTAAAGAACCACATCAAAGAAGAGAAACTGTCTATAGTATGAAATCTGAAAATGAGCTTTCCTGTATTTTATATAGGAAAAATTAGGAAAGAGATTTGCTTACTTTTCCTTGACCCACAATGCCTAATTAAGGGATTCCTGCATTTATTCAGAAACTGGAAATATATCAAAACTAGTTGTGATTGGGCTTGGACATTCCTAAATCCAAGCTCCACAGGGTGTTTACTCCATTAGCCAATATCAGAGAAAAATGTTCATGTAAGGATAATATTAAAAGAAGGCTTGGTACTTATCTTCCAAGTTGTTAAGGAAGACTGGGGCAAATGGAAAAAGCATATACGATAGATTTAGTTTCCTCCTTTTCTTTTCTTTTCTTTTCTTTTCTTTTCTTTTCTTTTCTTTTCTTTTCTTTTCTTTTCTTTTCTTTTCTTTTAGAAGTTTATTTATTTTGAGAGAGAGAGACCAAGCACATGAGCAGGGGAGGGGTAGAGAGACAGAATCCAGGCAGTCTCTGCACTGCCAGTGCAGAGCCCAATGTGGGGCTTGAATCTACGAAATGTGAGATCATGACCTGAGCCAAAGTCAAGAGCTGGACGGTTAACTGACTGACCCACCCAGGTGCCCCACCTTGTCCTTTTCTGAAGAGCTCATAGTAACCTGTATGTAAAACTTAGGTAAAAATAGGAGCTATGTCATAGTTCTTCAGATACTTAATTTTTTCTGAGTGACTAAAAACCGAGGGAAAATAGACAAAGAAAGGCAAAATTAGTTATTTTCATATGTCACAGAACTTTTACAGACTTAATCTAATTTGATCTTTATAATAGTATTCTGAAGGTAAGCAGGAATATTAGTTCCATTTCACAGGTGAGAAATCTAAGGTTTGGAAGGCTACGTGTTGGTCCACAGTTACATAACTGTGTTGAGTCAGGAGTCACAGCTGATCCACATCTTTTACTAGCATTCTAAACATACTCTACAGGAATGCTAGATTTTTACTTATATACCCCCAGGACTCCTTTGATGGTGAATAAATAACTTGAAGTGAAGACACTTCTTTTATGGCCAAAAAAATAATGAAAACAAGGGATCTTCTACATTTGCATAATTATATCCTTGTGATTTATTAATACTTTCATTAGCTCTGTGCTGTATGAATTAATACTCTGTAATGCTTTTCTGTAATGCTTCTCTTACCTAATGAAATTCTGAATCATTCACTGCTTCTATGAATGTTTCTTCCAGGTATCATGTAGTTATCAGCGATTTGGTGATGGTCTCTGGTCTCAATGAGATAGGCAGGCCAGTAGGGAGGAAAGGGAAGTGGATAACTTAATGCAATGCAGTTTTGTAGGTGTTGGGAACCCCAGATGAGTAGGAAGACTGGAGAGAATATGAGGAGGCAAAGGTGTTTTTCCAGCTGCTTCTAGCTTCTACCTTAGGATGTAACTGAGGCTCCAAAGGTACAGAATTGATAAAAGCTCTAAATAACCTTCCTTATGTGCCTGGTGAGGCATTGCTAAGAAAGAAAGACCCTTGAGTGAATGGATGATCCTATGACTGTTGTTTTTTAAAGAAGGCATACAATGCTTTGTCTGCCATAAGCATCCAAGTGAGTTTTTCTATGAGACGACGTCTTGAGGCAGAAGTATACAACTTCTTCATATTTTTCCAAGTCTCTATGGCTAATATGTTAAATCATAGTAGATGGTATCTACAAGTGAATTGGGGAGTAAAGGTAACAGAAGTTATATCTTTTTGAGTGACAATGGTATAATTCATAAAATTACTATGTTTAATGGAGCCTGTTGTATGGCTTTGACACGTGTTATTTCATTTATTCAACAAATATATTTATACAGTGATACTATATGCCAGGCTCTGCTTAGACACCTGTGATATGTCCTGAACAAAAGAGACAACAAATAAAAATTCACTGACCTTATGTAGCCTACATTCTAGTGTGAGGAAGATCGAAAATAATAAATGTAGTAAATGAGTACATACTGTTTTATATTAGAAGGTGATAGGACAGAGTAGGAAGGATTGTATTACTGGGGATAGGTTTGGGTCAGTACAGTTTTAAAATGGTGGTCACCTCAGGCTGCAGGAGACATCTAAACACAGACTGTAGCAGGTGATGGAAATGCCATTATAGGTATATGATGAAAGGAAAGTCATTTCAAACAGAAGAGCCATTGCAAAGACTCTGAAGTAGGAGGACACTGCAATATTTTGAGGAATAGCCTGAAGTGAGTGTGGTTGAAATGGATTGTGTGAGAGGGAGAATAGAAAAAGAGGAAGTCAGAGAGGCAACAGAGGACCAACCAGAGAAGGCCTCCTAAACCAATGAAAGGGCTTTAGCTTGTATTCCAAGTCAGATGAAAAGCTCTTAAAGGGTTTGATGAAAGAATTCCATCGACTGACTTCAGTTTTAAAAGGATCTCTGTACCTGCTGTTTTACCTGCATAGACTGGGAGCAGAGGACAAGGGTGGAAGTGGGGAGCTGAATGAGAAGGCTACTGTGGTAATCCAGGCGAGAGGTCTTGAAGGCTCAGACTAATGGTAGGAATGGAGTTGGAGATAAAGGTTTTGATTCTGGACTCATTTTTAAGGTCAAACCAACAGGGTTTTTTTTATGACTTATATTTGGGGCATGAGAAAAAAAGAAGATTTAAGGATGTCTTCAGAGTTTTTGGCCTGAGCAATGGGAAGAATGGAGTTGTCATTAACAGAGATGGAAAAATCTTTTGGGACAAGAGATTTTGCAGGTGAATTATCAGAAGCTTACTCTGGATATGTGCAGTTTCAGGAGGCTGTTAGACATTTGCATGGAGTTGTTGAGTAAGAATGGGATATTGAGTTGTTAAGTAGGCAACAGTCCTGCATTTAGAGGAGAGGTCCAGGTGGGAGAGTCTGGGTCAGTTAGGTGGTATTTAAGGCTCTGCGAGTATCGAGACCACCCAGACAGTAAGTATAGATAGAAAAGAGAAAAGGGCCTTGGGCTGCCCGAGGGGTCATGGAGAACAGCAAAAGGACTGAAAAGGTTCCACTAGCGTGGTAGGACAGCCAAGAGGGTGTGGTGTCCTGGAAGTCAAGTGAGGAAAGCGTACCAAGGAGGGAGTGGTCACGTGTCAACTGCTACTAAAGGCTGAGTAGAGTGGTGAGTGTTCTGAGATACTTAGTGGTTTTGCCAGTGCAGAGTTTGATTGGTGGAGGGAAGGGACAGAGTACTCCTCTGTTGATTGCGCCTAGCCTGCTGCCAAGCAGCACGTCTCCACTGGCTTTGTTCTCTGCTTGAAGCAATTTGATTTTATGGGGGAAATTATGTCCTACACCTACATTGATGCTATTTGTCAGTCTCCCAATATGTCTCTGGACAGGTTCATTATTAATAAGATGAGCCCACTGAATGCTTGAAAATGTACTATTTAATATTTTATTATGTATATGTAAAAATATGGACATAAAAAGGAATTAAAAATATTCCCGACACCAAGCACACTGAATTAATGTTTATCAAAGTATTTCCACAGATAACTATAGTAGAGTTGCCTGATGGGTTTTGTAAACTTGCGGATTCCTGAGTCTGCATTCCAGACCCCCCTCCCCCAGCGTTAACAAGCTCCACAGATCACTTTTGCACAATTAAACTGGAGAACCTCTGCCCTGAAAATTAATGGTTTCCATCTCTAAACCCCCTACAATCCTGCCATACATAATTTTACAGTTTGGCTCTCAGTGTATATATACATCATTTTCACATTTTACCTCATTTGCATCTTTCTCTGTTCCTGCATATTCTTCATACCGGTGTCTTCTAATAGCCACACACACACACAACCCCATTAAAATCATACCACTTTTCTAACTTTTCCTAAACGATTGTCTATATTCCAGATTTTAGCATTAATATGTGACGCGGTGCTAAACGTTGTTACACAGGGAGCTTCTTCCCCTACCAAAGTCCTCGTTGGCATATCTTTCCCACAGAGGGTAAGGTTGGTACAGAGGGCCTGATCACTTCCATGATTTCACAGTTCATGATTTGACAGGTTGCCAAAATGCAAGAAATCTGTAACTCATCATCTCAGTACATCACTGGCAAGATATCAGTACAAATTCTTTCTAAGTTCTGTGCCAAGGTTGAGTTTTGTCATATTTATCACATCTTCCTATTTAATGGAAAAGTGGTATGATTCTCTAGTGGTTTTAATTTACATTTCTATATTTATCAATGAGATTAACATTTTCTACCGTTTCTATTTCTTGTTTATGCCGAATAGACATTTATTCGTTGGAGCTATTCTTACAGAGTAGGGGAATAAACATCTTCTTTCAATTCGAATTATGAATATGTTATCCATTATTTTGTCATTTTATTTTTGTCACTTTTTATTTTGGTAAATCTCAATTTTTTCTTGACTTGATTTAACGCCACCTTGCTAAGCTATTATACCATGTTATGCTAATCACATATAGCTCTTATTTAAGATAATGAAGTAGTTCCTGAGTATTGATACATTCCAGTTTCACATAACGAACTCTTTACAAAGACTAAGACCATCGGTTTTGCCAGGCCTCTTTCTCTGAAGCTGTAGTTTTTAGAAGTAACAATTGCTTGAATGATTAATTACACCTTTAGTTACACCACTAAGGCCATAATTAACTGTCAGCATCTCCAACAAAACGAACAAATGGCTAATCGTCTTGACCAATAATTCTTTCCTTTTCATCTATTTATAGGGAAAAATTTGAGGCTGAGGATTTGACCCTTCATTTCAATACAGTGCATTCATTTATGCTTGTCTTACTGTCATACATAATGGTGTATTAAACCGATTTTCTATAATTATGGGTATTAACTAAAATGCAGAATTAAAATTCACCTCTGAGTTTGGTTTGGGCAGATGTGTCAAAATGTATACCTTGTGTAGTCAAATCCATAGCACTCTCACATGCTTTCTCCCTTAAAATAGCTTCTCTGGAATCAATAGAGAATTTTTTACTTCAACATAAAAAGGTAAATTAAAAGAGAAAAATTGAATCTAACCTTTCTTCTCACTACTTGGAAGCATTAGAAGGTAAAAAGCATGGTGACACAGTAGACTACTCACCTTTGAACAGGTATTGCTATAAGCAAGATCCTCAAAAAACCTTGCTAGAGAAGTCATTCTCAACAATTGTCCAAGGACCAGTTGCATCAAAACTACCTGGGGCTATTGTGAACATACGTGTTATTCTATTAATTCTATTAATTTCAAGGTTTACTATAATTCATATAAATTTGATATGTCTTTAAAGATATGTGACACCTAGTTTGTCATGATTCTTCTTGAATGAGTGAAGTATATCCATTTTCCCAGGGCGCAGTTACTTTTCCCCAGCACAATTAAAAGACAGGCTTATATGGTCATGAATAATACCGTGGCTTCCAATATAAATATATTCATACACATACGCATATTTATAAATTCTATTGTAGTCATCGTAGTCTAAATTTTTTATGGAAGAGAACCCGTTCTTCCGTGCAGCATTATTCCAAGTCCCAAATGGAAGTAAAAGAGAAAAGCAGGACACTCTCATTGAAATAGAGCTGGTGGACCCAGAGAGCCCAGGAGTTCTGTTTGTTCACACTCATTTGTCACTGCACCCTGTCTATGGAGCCTCTAGGGAATGAGGATTTTTATTACGGTCTTTTGAGCTGCGGTTCAGACTGCATGTATGTTTTGTTCTCCTGAAAGTTGAGTGTAAGTGAAAATTCCCTTTTTTTCTATTGAAAATAATCGTAATGATTCACACAGTAAATCAGAAAGATTTATGAATGAGATGACACTGGATGATGAGATGGTCAAAAGTAGTCACATAAATCTCTTTTGGATCTAAAATATTTATTTCAAGTTCCAATTCTGACAGTGTGGAGGAGTGAGCTGATTTAGATCCCCTCTAGATACAAAAACAGAAATGCTTAACATATAAAATCAGTAAAAAAGGGCGCCTGGCTGACTCAGTCAGTAGAGTATGCAGCTCTTGACTTGGGGTTATGAGTTCAAGCCACTTGGGTTGAGAGATTACTTAAGTAAATGAATAATTTTTAAAATCAGTATAATAAAAATTTTTAATACATTGGTGATATTTACAGGTATAAAAGGAAATTATTGGTTGTCAGAAATACCAAAGAAACTTAAAGTTAGAGCAGAAAGCTTATAAGCTGAAGATGTAGACACCTGGGAATGATTTTAGATTGAGTATTGGTCCGAAGCCCAAGGGATTTTAACTACAGGGAGAGAGAGGTAGCCTTGGGCCCCTTAAAGGAATTAAGCTCCCTGTTTAAAGCCTAGATTTTGGAAGAGTAACCCCTCTGTGAAATAAGAACTCAAAAACTCTTCCCATTAGCCCAGAAAATAAATAAGGATGTTTGTCTTTGTTTTGGGTTCTGAGTTTAAAAAAAATGAATGCATTTTGACCTTTAGATTTGAAATTTAAATGTATAGTGTTCATATCTTGTGAAAAATCCAAACTAAGGAATAATGTAAAAGCAATTTTTGAGACTCTTGAAATCGTGTTAAGACTGCTTGGTTGAAGCATCCACAAAGTCACTCCATTAGCAACACTTCTACCAATTCAGGGCTCGTGACATTGTGCTGAAAATCAGAAATTACAAGTCTTGTTAGTAAGTCATCTATTATGAGAGAGTCAGAAGCACACTGAATGATAGAATTAACATTGCTGGTGACAGCTCGGAAAAGACTGTGAAATAAGAATTGTTAAACATAACAAAGCCTGAAAGAAAGAAAGAGAGGAGGGAGGGAGGAAGGAAGGAAGGAAGGATGAGAGAATGAGAGTGAGAGTGAGAGAGAGAGAGAAAAGAAAGAAAGAAAGAAAGAAAGAAAGAAAGAAAGAAAGAAAGAAAGAAAGAAAGAAAGAAAAAGAAAGAGAAAGCAAGAAAGAAAGAGGAAGGAAGGAAGGAAAGAAGGAAGGGAAGAAAAAGAAAAGATTACTATGTAAAACGAACCAGGTTGATTTGTCGAAGAACCAAACAGAAAAATTTAAACATGGAAACTATAATCTTAAATCATCCTAAAACTGTTGTTCGTGTAACTGTGCCCTTTGCTTAGAATGTTAAAGGAAACTGAAGGAACATTGTTCATTTTCCACAGTTCTCATCAAACACCATCTCTGTCTTCTTATTTCCTGTTTTGGTTACCCAAGCGGAGTCTTCACTGTGCTTTAGAAACATTAAGAATGAAAAGAAGGCCAGTGGGGTAGAGGATCACTTACCTGTCTCTCCGCGCCCCTGTCTGTGTGTGAGCCCTGTCCTCAAACCGCACACTTTACCATCCCCCCCTCCCCTCCAACATCAGTCAGCCTCTTCACACCATTTAACTGCAATCCTAAATCACTATATGGTAACCCAGTAACTAGAAATATTTTCTGATTTAAAAATTACTTAAATCTTTTTTCATTTTCTATTTTGTTCAAAAGGAATATGTGTAATTCAAAATAAATCCTTCTCTAACCCTTCTCTAATTGCAAAGGGAAATTTTAAATCGATAAGGCATAAGTAAACAAGACAGAGGAAATTACCAAAGTTCCTGAATTTTCCTCCTAGAAAGAAAAGAATAAAAGAGAAACAGGGCTTTACACATTCCAGAAGCAGGAGAAATTGCACAATGCATCCTCATCAAATCAACATGGTGGCGATAGAAGCTGCAAGAGAAACTAGTAAAATGGAGGAATTTGTTGGCAAAAACAAAACAAACAAACAAAAAAACAAAAAACACCTGAGAAGCAGACACAGAGCTTGCTAGTGAGACAGAAGGTGAATTCCATCCAAGAAAGCCATCATGTCTACTCAGCCTGCCCCAGACCACCCTTGGGCAGAGAATGAATATAGCAGAGGCAGTTATTGTCAAAAGATACAGACCTCTCAACCAGTGCAGCTACTGAGAGAGAATTGTGATGATGTGACATCATGGCCAGTGCCCTTAGGAAATACGTTCCAGGAAAATACAGCCCCGATCTCTATCCTCAGATATTTGCCCAATGCACAGTTTTGGTAACTGGGTATTGAATCTGTTCGTCAGTGTACAATGTTTACCTGTGACTGTGTGTGTGCGCACAGATGAAGAAAGAAACTAAAATGTTGTCATGACTAGAAAAATTGGAGAATATATGCTCTGCCTAGGTTTTCATGTGGGTTGTAATTGTTTATTTTTTAATTTCACAGTGTGTGGACAATATACGGTGTAATGGTTTAATGACTATAGTATTTGAAGAGAATTCCAAAGTTACTGTGCCACATATGATTAAGTAAGTGTGATAATCCTTTCCCTTACATTTTAATCAAGATCAAATTGGTAGAGAACATAAAGCCCTGCATAAAATATTGCTCCAGTAGGATTCAGCTACATTTTATGAATATGTTTCTTGACAGTAATGCGATAAGTCAGATACGCTATTATAAATAATAAGACTCTAAAAATGGGTTTTCAGATTCAGAGTTTATTGATTCACAGCATAGAAAAATGTTTTTTATATTGTTACATATGCTTTCATTCAGGAAAAAACCTATTGAGATTTTCAATTACAATATAAAAAGTTGTGACAGCCAGATGTATCCAAGGGTCAGAGGCCGGATCAAAGTATGGTAGATCGTTTTGGTGACTTCTGAGTTGGGTATGAATCTATTACTCAGATTCGATTCTGGAGCTATATTTAGATTTCAAAGACACTTGACATGAATCAACTGGCCTTTCCATGGTACCATCTGCCTGTTGCTTATATGTGAATTTGCCCAGGGTTGTCATCACGCTCTCTATTTGGTTAACAAAATATATCCTATAATTTAAGGTGATCAATAGGGAGACTGTAGTTTAAAATGAGAGGTTATAACATTGACTATGTGCCATAGTTCTCTGTATTAATGCTTTTGTGTCTACATCCTTTTTTGTTTCCAAATTCAGAAATGGTTTCAGGAGTATTTTGAAGCTGACCAAACTGTTCCCTCTTATTGTTTTGGTTGTTCGCGATCCAAATTCCTGTTATATCTTTCAACAAAAGTTACATGAAACTAAGAAAATATTTGTCCTCTGTGCATTTTTAATGTGGGTTTTTTTTAGGTCTGAGCTGTTTGTCCTAAGGCAATAAATAACATTAATTTTCCTCTTCTGATAGGTAATGAGTGTAATTAGCACCATCCTCATAGTATAACTTTTAGAACTTACCAATTATTGTATTAGATGAAAGCACAGTACATCATACTAGTGCCGTAATTACTACAGAAAAATATAAATTATGAAAGAATGATAATATTTTACATTACTGGTCAAATTTAAAAACATTTTATGCAGTATCATTTTAAAGCTCTAGGGTGAAGATTCTTTAAATGTTGAGTTTTATAAAGTTTTGATTTAGTAGAGTTTCTTAAAACCACAGTAGTTAAAAATGTCTGATGCTAAGATTGAAACGAAGGATTCAGTAGTTAACCAAAAGGTCCAAATTGTGATTTAATTTTTATTTTTTATTTTTTTATAACTTCTTTTAATATTTATTCATTTTGAGAGGCAGGGAGGGGCAGAGTGAGAGGCGAGCAGAGGATCTGAAGCTGGCTCTGCGTTCACAGCAGCGAGCCTGATGCCGGGCTCAGACTCATGAACCGTGAGATCATGACCTAGACTGAAGTCGGATGGTCACCTGACTGAGCAAAGCAGGCACTCTGTGACTTAATTTTAAAATTCACATCATTGGGTTAGAATTATTTTAATTTTCTACCATATGATTCTTACTTTAATACTTCGCAAAATAGTATCTGTTACTTTAACCCATTTTTAAAAGTACTTTCTTGAAGGTTAGACAGCCCTGAAAGTCCCACCTGCTTTATAATGAGAATATGGAAGTTGGACACTGCAGCCCAGTCGTAAACGCCTAAGCCCTAGAGCTACTTCACACGTGCTGTATGTATAGTCTGTTGACGTTCGAAATGAATACAGATACAAACTTTAGTTCTGTGCCTGACTTTTATGGCTGGTACCCAAATGCATCTTCTGTCCCCTGTGATGTCAGTTTGAACTTGGTAGAAGTATACACAAAGTCACTCCATTAGCACCCATGTCCAACATCCTGTGTGTAACTACCTCACGCACAGACCAAGACTTCCCTGCTTTTGGGCTCACGGAGTGACACTTGAACGCATAGGAACTGCTCTCCTGCTAGGAAACCTGTATCTCGGGCTGTAAAGATTTTCTATTAGAATCATAGATGTTTTGATGCCCATCTATACTATACTAGATGCAATCTGAAGGCAGAGTAACGTCTCATTTGGTTAATCCTTCCATTTTCCCCAGCCTCATTGAGCCTGGTTCTCCTTAGTCAGAGAAAAGAGGGCAATTTTGCAATTTCCGTTCCTTACGGTAGTTCTGTCTGTGGCCGTGTTCCACCCTAAATCTGTATTGGTGCCTCCCATGTGCATACCATGAAAAAAAGAGACAGCATTTTTTTGAGTTAAAAGAACAACTGTCTTAACTGTGTCTTGTTACTGATATGGCATCACTTTGCAGGCAGTCACTTCCTTTTAAAACTTAAATAATTATATTAGGTGATTTGGGTCTTGTGTCTCAAGATTGCTTTGTAGTGTTTACCAAAAAAGAGTTGTTATTATTACAGGAGGCTTAAGTAATGCATTATATCTTTCTCTAGAGTCCCTTTGGAAATAAACATTGTGTTCAGTGTAATAAAAGAAAATTAAATAATTTCATAATATTTAATTAATTTTCTTTTCTTAAAATGAAAATGTAATCACAATTTTGAAGGACAGTGGTATAATTAGTCAGTTTTATTTTATTTTCACATTGTCACGACGTATTTTTTTCTCCCAGTGTTGTTGTTGTTCTTAAGTAGGCTCTATGCCCAATGTGGGGCTTGAATTCACGACCCTGAGATCAAGATTTGCAATGCTCCACTGACTGAGCCAGCCAGGTGCCTCATTTATTCCAGTGTTTTAAGTAAAGTGATTATAGTTAAAAGATGCAAAGCTCAAAACTACTACTCGAATGCAAAATTATGACATTTATTAGGTGAAAATAGCGCTGAAAGTAGTGCTTTACATTTTAGGGTAGGGTAGGGTAAGGCTTGCTTCCTTTTAATTATAGTTGACCTCACCTTTCTTAGAAAATAGAGATTTTTAGTGGGAAGACAGGTGGGGAGAGAATGTGATTACCTTGATGGCCATCTTCTGGATACACTGATTTATTACAGTTCTAAGGTCTTTTTATTAATGAGAAAATTAAGAACCATAAAAGCAAAATTGATTAAGGGTCACACAGTGGGTGGAAAAAATGAGCCCCATGCTATTTTCAAGAATCTCAAAAGATGCCCTTGTGTATTTTCGAGATCAGTAATGTGGCTGAAACAAACAGGCCACCCTTACTTCCTCAGCAGGGGTAAGCTGCTCTTTTAAAATGCTCTTTCGAGCCTGCAAATGAAGTACTTTTGCCCGCACCCAGCATACAATGGGGTGGGCAATTTCCAAAAGCAAGCTAAGAAAGTTATTGATTCCATTTTATTTGAAAGAAGATAAATATATAATTTAAAATCCCTCCAAGTGGTGAAGGGGCTAATTAAGGGCACTCACAACAAGCGAACTGATTCTCAGCAAGCCCTTGCCTCACTGAACGTTCCTGGCCCTGCAGCGTGGCCTTTAATCAAGTGGTGAAATCCAGGACTTCATTGATTGCATTTTCTGAGATACGGCAGTGGCGGGGAACAAGGAGTCCCAGAAGGGAATGTGAAAGCTCTGGGCAGTCCTAGCAAAGGGGTGCATTTCTTTGAGCCCCACTTGGATTCAGCCTCTGCTTCCAAGCATGTCCTCTTATAAGCATGTCTTCTCTGCTGGCTTCTTTTGTCCTTTCTAACAAATGTGCGCCACTGGCCGAGGGCTCTGAGCACAGCCAAGGATTGTGAGGACTGCTGAGTGAACCTTATCCCTGGTGTGCTCATCCACCTGGAGAGGTTGCTCAGCCATCCAGGAAATCCGGTAGGCTTAAGGAACAGCCAGATGAGAGGTTTTACAAAATAAAAAAATAAAAAGCAGAACACTGCAGGGGTCAATGGTAGATACTGTTCATGGAGAATCTGTCTCATTACTTTTTTTTTTTTTTAAATGAAGACACTTTTAACACTGCAAAATACTGCAAAATAATTAAGACATAACGGTTCACACAATTTATGGATAAAACTGTACTCATAAAATGGAGAGCCTTAAATGCATTAATGAGCCAGGAAGAATGAAATGAATTAAACATTCATTTCAAGAAGCCATAAAAAAAATGGAAAAAAAAGCTGTAAGAAAGTATGGGAAGAAAATAATTAAGATAATAGACACAAATATATTAAAATATAGAAAAACAATAGAACTGATCAAAGAACCAGGTCTAAAGGGAAAAATACTTAATAATGTAATCTGTTGGTCAGTTTACTTACGAAAAAAGGAGGAAAGCACAAATGCACATAATTAGAAGTGAGGGAAAAAACAACCGCAGATGTAGCGGTGTTATGTGTATCTCCCTCTCCCCTCTCCCAGTCTGTGGGAAGAACGTCCCCCATTACTTAGTTTTAAGTTTCTGATATTCTGATTCAAGGGTATGAGCAACGTCCCTCCTATATAGGGCTTTTGGCTTCATTTCCTAATAAAACTTGATAGAACTACAGAGAAAGGTGGAAGATAGCAGAATGTGCCACCCTAAAATATGCTACTTGGGCATAATGATTGAGCTGTAGGCAGTTGAAAAATAGCAAATGCGGGGAACTCTGAACTCCTCTTATTTGCCTAAAGACAGATCCTCCAAAAGGCACTGACTTGTCATAAATCCCCTCCCTAAGAATTTCATCAACCAGGGAGGAATGACTTTTACTCCAGGAGAGGAGCCAAGGAGTCATTATCACACCTAGATGAACTGTCTCCAACTATCCTACCTCCCAGCTAGACTCCTCAGGGCCCATTCATCTTTCCTAAAAATGATTTACTCTCCCCTAAGAGGCCTATACCACCTCACTCCCCACCCCGCCCACCAAGCTTTTCCCTATTGAGATGGTATTTAAGCCTGGAGTCTAAGCCACCTCTGGAGCTGCTCATTTTTTCCTGGTATATCCCATGTGTACACGAGGTATGCATGTTAATAGACTTCTGTTTGTTTTTCTCTTGCTAACCTGTCTTTTAGTGTAAGAGGTTTCACCAAGAACTCAGAAAGGTAGAGGAAAAAATATTTTTCTTCCCCTGCAGGAGTCCTCAGAGTGCAATGAGTTATTATTACCTTCTCCACAATTAGTTCTGACCTTTCTAAATTATGCCATATCAGCGTATTTTATCAACTGCAATGGGAAACCCTCATACACGTGTGTGTTTCCAAATACGGAAATACTCAGGGGCTGAGAGGAAGCCTTGTCCTGGTTTTGTTCTTACATTCCTGCTTTGTGTGTAGGTCTGATGCCCGTCTTCATAAAGATGACACCGACATTTGCTTTAGTAAAACACTCAACTCCTGCAAAGTGCCCCAGATCCGCTATGCTAGCGTGGAGCGCCTTCTGGAGCGGCTGACAGACTTGCGGTTTCTTAGTATTGATTTCCTCAATACCTTTCTGCACACCTATCGTATTTTCACTACGGCAGCTGTGGTGCTGGCGAAACTCTCCGACATATACAAGAGGCCTTTTACCTCCATCCCTGTCAGGTAGGCCCAGGATTTGCCTGTCCTGAAAGTTGGCCCCCTGGTCCCTGGGTCTCCGTGCAGATGAGCGGTCTCTCTGCAGAGCTGCACGTACAGGATTGGCTTGCCTGGGAACACTCCTGCGCCGCCTGTAGCAGGGGAGGGCGGAGGTAACAGAGAGTTCTCCAGGGATGAAGTCAAGAACCCTGAAGTCCCAAGTCCTCTTTGCCGGCTCTATGATTACTTGGAAGCGAACTCCATTGTTTTAGGCTTTCTTAATTTTTTTTTAACAGTTGTGCTTTTCAAACTTTAACATGCATAAGAATCACCCAGGGGTCTTGTTAGATTACAGGCTGCGATTTAGCATGTCTAGAGCAGAGCCTGAGTTCTGCATTTCTAACAAGCTCCCCAGAGATACCAGTGCTACTAATCTTGGGACCACAGTTTAGTAGCAAGGCATTAGACAAAGCCCAAAAAGTGTCTGTCTTCCTTTGGCAAATGTGTGGTATGTAGGTAGCATTAAATGAAGGCAACAGAAGTGCGATGATATTGTGGCCTTTTAATGTAGAGAGTATGTTCTTGAGTAACATCAGGGGAATCATTTTCACTTGGCTGCAATCTGTTAATAGCTTCTGCTCTTATTTTTAGGTCATTAGAACTGTTTTTTGCTACCAGCCAGAACAGTAGAGGTGAACATTTGGTAGATGGTAAATCCCCACGCCTGTGTCGCAAATTCTCTTCCCCGCCACCGTTGGCTGTGTCCAGGACATCCTCTCCAGTGAGGGCCAGAAAGCTGTCCCTGACTTCTCCGTTGAACTCAAGGATAGGAGCGTTGGACCTGACCACCTGCTCAGCGTCCAGCAGTCCTACCACCACCCACAGCCCTGCTGCGTCCCCACCGCCGCACACTGGTAAAATACCGTTGGACCTTAGCCGAGGCCTTCCTTCTCCAGAACAAAGCCCGGGATCTCTAGAAGAGCATGTAGATAACCCCCGCGTGGATCTGTGTAACAAGCTAAAACGAAGTATTCAAAGAGGTATTATCCAGCTGCCACACCCTGTGTTTGCTGGCTACCCGCTCCCCCACCATTCATTCTGGAACCCTAGATCCCTTTCTTTATAGCCCTCTCTCTTCCCTGTAGAAAGTAAAATCAATACAATGGCTAGTTAGAAGAGGAAATTCCTGTAGGTCACTCTACCTGTGTGGAAAAGAGAGCAAAGTTAGCTGTCCTGAGGTCTTCTACAGTAAAAGGTTAATTGTAGTCAGTTGTGTATGGAAGAGTGACGTTATCTGAATGTTATTACTGGAACATTCTCATGGAATTTGATTAGGGTTGGGTGGATAAAGAGCCTAACATGATACTCTGTGTAGAGGTGGGTGGTGGGGACTCTCTTCTGTGAGAAGGCTTGGGCCTTCCAGAGCCTTCTGCTCCAGTGTCTGCCTTGAACATCTGTATAGCTTCCAGCCTCCTTTGCTAAGGATGACCCAGCCTGGAAGCATTAAGATGGCTTCTTCAGGTTAGTTATCAAAGCAACACTTCCTGTTACAACAGGGATATAGGGGGAAAAATAAAATCTGAGACAGTGTTCTTGGTTCGTGACAGCCAAAATGCTTTTTGTTTTTAAAGTGAATTAGATGATATGTTTTCCTGATTAAATTCTCTAATGATTTTCTATGGCACTTAGATTAAAGTATGTTCTCTCTCACAAGGCCTCCAAATCCCATTTGACTTAGATCTTGTCTCTCTCTCCAACCCCTGTGCCTATCATGCTCCCTCATCTACTAGGATATACTCACATGGATTTCCTTTCTTGTGTCTCAGTAACACCTCTATCATCTCTGCCTCAGGGACTTTGCACATGACTTTCCCTCTGCCTGGACAGTCTTTCCCCATGTAAGCTCCATAAGATCAGCAACATTGTCTATCTTGTTCATCTCTGTACTCTCAGTGCCCTGGCCAGTGGCTGGCTGGCAGTAAATTTTTTGTTAAACGAATGAACCAAGCAGCACATTCAGTGAAATAACAAGAGTCCTGTGTTATGTCATCTTGCCTTCTGCAGCTTGGTACATGTAGGGGTTTGAGGAGGTGATCCTTGTTGCTTTTAGTATTTCTGTGACAAAAACAAAAAAGGTTTCATAGCCAAATTAGCAAACAGCCTTTGTTTTCTGAATGATAACTGATTTCTTTGCTGATAACATAAAAAAATTGGGCATTTAATCAAAGTGTCCAAATTTCAAGGAGGATCACCCAGATGGAAGAATAGATCCTTGCTTTTTACCAGCTTGAAGCTTCTGTGTACTTCTTAGCTCAGATAATTTAAAAATAAGCTTCCCAAGTGAAGTACTTAATGGAATTTTAACTGGATGGTTGTCATCATCAAAAGTAACACCTTCTTAAATAAGAAATTCTTTAAATTGACAAGTTAGCAACTAAGGAGGAGGAAAGAAGGAAGATAATTAAAAAGGCATTAGAACAACAAGCATTAGTAGAATCATGATGGATTCTTCTCAGGAATAATGAGGCAGCACGTAAACTGACAAGTGCATCTGGGGTTCCATCCAGCACCAGTGCTTGGGAACCTCTGTAGAGAGTGTGTCTGAAGGAAACTTGTCACAGATCTGAGTGCCCTGGGAAGCATAGGAGTCTCCCAAAATATGGAAAATTCTGTTCCCTCCTTTACTGGATTGCAGTAAATAGGAGAGGAGAAGTCGGGGGGGGGGGGGGGAGGGAGGGTAAGTCTGGATTCTTGTGTTGTTTTGACTTAGGAGAGCTTTAGGAATAAGCATGTTTGTGTCAGACATTCATGACTCTGAAGTTTATCTAAATACATGTCATAGTTCTAGAGGTCCTCGGGCAAGCTGCCCCCTACCTGTGATGGTTAATTCTTCCAGTTTAACTTAATGCCCACAGATTGTGACATTGTTCCCCAAGTTCCCTAGTTCTGGTCTTCAGAGCTCAAGCCCAGGTTGTAGAGCGATGGTCCAGGGTCATACAAAACCCGTTTGCCCTGCTGTCTGGGATGCAAGTGTGCTCACTGGTAGTCATCAGCATTTTTCCCCCTGGATCAAGCTAGACTCAGGGAGACCAAGATAAATGAGAAGGAACCAGACCACGCTCCTGAGGAAGGACACTGACAAAGTCTGCAGAGGCTGGTCAGTGCAGATGTTGGACAGAGGTGCGATCACTGTGGACACAGTTCATGGCAGCTGGGGAGCTTGTCATGCAGCAGCGTTGATCATTTATGACTGGTGGCCGTAAGTGGAGGACACCTATGAAGAATGTTGTGGTAAAAATATTTGGTTCTCTCCCACATTAGAAAAATAGCTGAGGGCTTCATGCCCCTCTTTTCACTGGATTTTCCCCCAAACAAATGATTCTCAGTTAGAGTTTTCAGGAGTTAGTTTATCCGCATGGTTCGTGGCTTAGAGATGTCTCATTGTCAAGTGCAGAGCTGCTCTCTCTCTGGGTGATGGGGAGGGCCCAGGACGGGGTCAGGTGGGGCCCGTAGCACTTGAGGAAGTGCCCTGCTGCCAGCGTCTCCTTCAGAGAAGTCAGCTCCTCTCCCCTCTGTGTTTCTTCCTCACGTCCACTGCTTGTGCACCCCCTCGTCACTCGCCGATCACTCCCCTGTCCTCTCATGCCGCTTCTTTCCACCTTTCTTTCTTTTCCCTTTGTGTAGCTATCTTTTGATTACTCTTAATGTATTTACTTCCTATGTTATTCCTACTTGTTCCTAATAAGTAATTAAGGTGGTAGTTCAAATAGGAACATGGTACGGCTGGATTAAAAATAAAATGAGTAAGAAAATCAGGCAATGGAGAAAATTGTATGAGGCCAAGGGTATGGTTTGTGAACAGTGAACACAACACTGTGGTCCTTCTGCAGTTCCTAGAGTTGTCCAAGTTTTGGTTCTGAAAGTAATCAATCACGTGATTCATAAGAATAGACTGGTATACGGGCCATCTTTTCTTGCTACTGGGACTGGAGAATGATTCTTCCTGTGGATTCCCCTAAAGGAAACACGGTGAGTGGAAAGCTTATAGTTAATAATGGAGGCCAGGCAGCTCTGTGGCATTTTTCTGAAGAGGTGAAACAAAAGAAACATAGATTTAGATTTTTCTTTTATTTTGCATTCAAAAGTGGGCAATATTGGCCATGAATAGGCCTGAGAAAGTCATGGATAAAACACTTTACTTCAGGAGTGCCTGGGTGGCTCAGTTGGTTAAGAGACTCTTGATTTTGGGTCAGGTCGTGATCTCACGGTTCACAAAATCGAGCCCCATATCAGGCTCCATGCTCACAGAGGAGAGCCTCCTTGGGATTCTCTGTCTCCCATTCTCCCTGCCTCTCCCCCCACCCAAATAAATAAATAAATTTTAAGATGCTTTACTTCAACGTCAGTCTGACACGTTCAGTGTGTGTGTGTGTGTGTGTGTGTGTGTGTGTGTGTGTGTGTGTGTATTAGATGTCTGTAGAAGCCAAGAGGGCTGCTGTGTTAACTCCGCTGTCTAGTCTTGAAAATTCTAATTGGCAAAGAAAAGGGAGACACTGATCTGTCTTTAATTTGAAAGATGTTTGCATGTGCTTTGCATAATGTTAACACTTGAAACAGTTGGCAAACTTGAATAAGAATCTCATGCCAACAGTTTATACATTTTTGGTTTTTCACTTCAGGATACAACTCCATACAACCTCATTCCATAATACCAGCTTCATCCATTAGGTCCATACTGAGGCCGTAGGTCTCTCTCGCAGCTGATCAGCCAGACAGTTTCAGGGTACATCATTTGAAAAACGCAAGTGACTTTTGCCCGGTTATATTGCCATCGCAATGGTAATGCCAGCCTTGCAATATTTCTTGGCAAGAGAACTTCAAATGACATGAAGGGAAAGAAGAAAAATAGGAACTATCCTTCATAGTGAGCAAGAGAATAAACTTCGGAGAGAAAAATAATGCACTTTATTTTCCCCCCAGTCCAGTCCCCAGATCTGTTCCAGGCTCACTTATTATCCATTAGTGCCCTCCTTTCCTCCTTTCAGGCAGTCCCTGCTTCTTCTACCCTGGCTTTTTCTACAAAGTGCACGTAATAGACCAACTTACATCTGTATCCCACCTGGTGGTGGGATCTCAACAAAAATCAAAGCAGGGGCAGGCGAGAAGGGCAAGTCACAGGACTGCTCGCTGTGTTTGGGATTCTTACCCACCGGCGTGCATTTGGGTCGCGGCCGTGCAACCTAGTGTCAACGTTGCGAAACAGCCCGCATCGCTAGTGTCTGTTTCTGTGTTCTTAGCTTGAAAATTGCCTGCCTGTGGGCTGAAAGTGCTCCCAATTTTAGCATTTGTTTTGAGCCCACATCTGCCTACTCGTCCTGAAAGCAAAGCTGTTTGCATGGAACTTGATTGAAAGTGAACATGCCAGAAGGAAATGCTGCTTCCCCCCACCCTGCTGGCGTGGATTCTTCTCTCTGTAGCTGCCTGTTTGCTTACAGTGTTATTCTTTGCTTTCCTGCCCTTTCAGGGCATACTCAGAGCCTGACCATCTCTCTCATTGGGAAGTTTTTTGGGTTCAGTATAGCTGACTAAATGATTTTTTCATTTGCCTCCGAGGAATGAATGGTTGAATCAGACCAAGGACATGTATTTGATATTCTGCTTGCTCCTGCAGAGCAGATGCCTGCCATTACTGGATTTTGAGGAAGTTATTTAGAAAATAATAAAACTCACAGCTAAGCACTGATTTTTTGTCTGTATCCTCCCTCGTTGCCAACTTTACTCTAATTATGTCATTCAGGGAAAGAGCCTAACGATTTCCCATCCCCGGCCCCTTTGTGTTTCAAAAGAGCAGAACTGTGGCCGTATTTCCAAAGAAGTAAATCACATGCAAGAAGTCATCAGGGATTTTGGAAGGGTTTATTGAGTGAAATCTTGAATGGAATGGCAGAGGGAGCGGAGTTGAGAACAGTCCTGCTGACAGGGGGTGGTGTGAAGTTAGCGGAGGTGACACAGCTCTTAGTGGTTACTGAAAAGCCCAAGGAAGCAGAAATACAGGAGTTGCTGGAAAGTTATGAAATTTTTGTAGTACTTTTCCATGAAAGAACATCCAGAAAATTGTAGGTTTACCTGGTTAATAAGCCAGTGGGAGGGATTTAGAAACATCGACGATAGCCTAATGTGACCCTAGAATGATGTGTCTTTTATTCAGAGGATCTTAGCTGCAGCGACAAGGCTCAAATGATCTTTAACGCTCCCAACAGTTCATTCTAAACATTTCCACTTGCCTCCTGCTGACCAGCAGCTTTAGATTAGGGCTATCCGATGGAACTTTCCAAGGGGATGGAAATGCTCTTGTTCTGCGTCGTCCAGTACTGTAGCCACCAGCCGCATGTGGTACTGAGCACTTGGAGTACAGCCGGTGCAAGTAAGGAGGTAAAATAGTGATTTAGCTTTAGTTAATCTTGATTTAAATTTATCCAGCCACACTTGGCTAGTGCTAACATATTGGACGGTGCAGCTCTAGATCCTTAGGAGTACCCAGAGCTTCTTGGGGGCCACATTGGTAGAGATTCAACTTTAGTTGGCTTAAGGGGGCAACTCAAGCAAAGAATTAGTGAAGTCCTAGTTTTGATCCCAGTCTGATACACAATCTGGAAAAGTCCCTCTTTCCCCACTCTTCTGGAAAGCAGGAAATCCATAGGATAGCCCCCATTTTTTAATGTTTATTTATTTATTTATTTAATTTTGAAAGAGAAAGAGAGAGAAGGTGGCAGGGTCAGAGAGAGAGGGAGACCTCTCTCGGGCGGCCGAGAGATCATGACCTGAGCCAGAGTCAGACACTTAACTGACTGAGTCGCCCAGGCGCCCTTTTCCTGGTCTTTTTAACATCTGCTGTTGTGTTGGATGGAAAGGACTGGGTAGGGTCAGCCAGGTTCAACATCATCAGCATGACAGGGATAGAGAAGAGACTGCATTTAGATTTAGTGACATTAGCACTCTGCCAAGAAGAATGACTTGATTCCATATTCAAGCCCTTTAAAAATGTAGACTAATCCAAACGGCTGTTACCCATAACGATCCTTTGTGTTTCTGTGCTTAACACTGACGAGGAGGTCTTGAATTCATCTGCTTGCTAACATTCTTGATGTTTTCAAGCAGCTGTCCTAGAGTCTGCGCCAGTGGACCGAGCGGGAGTGGAAAGTTCCCCGGTGGTGGACAGCTCAGAACTTTCGCCTTGCCGGTCGCCCTCAACTCCTCAGCACCTCCGCTATCGTCAGCCTGTAGGTGAGCCCAGAAGGGGATGGGGGAATATAAAAGTGAAAGATGGTTTCTAGCTTCTGACTTTTTCTTTTGCCTTGCTGTTTCACTCCCAAACTATTTTTCAGTCGCAGTTATGAAAATTCATTGGAAGCAAACAATGTCAGTGTCAAGGAGTGGAGTAATAGATGTTTAGAGAATATGTCATTAGTATAACTAATACTGAGTTGACGCCGTCATCGCATTACACTGTCTGGAGTAACATGATCGAGAGGCTTGTCCTTAGATGATAGCTAGTTGAAGAATCTCCATGCTGGTTTTACCAAAATGTTCCCAGAGCCCTGATCCCTTGTCATAAATCCCAGTGCAGTCTGTATTAAATAGGCTCATCTGCGGCACCGCAATTTGGGGAGGACCGTATTACGATCCAGTTGCATGGAGCCCTATTTATCATTATTAGTCATGTGGCAGAAATGGACATATTTTCCATACTTACGAAATTGTGCAGCGTGTCCCGTAATTTGTTTTAGAACATACCACCAAATGTCCTCTAATTGGAAGAAAAACCATCAGACCAAAAGGTAGAAGTCTTTTGTCTTCCCATTGTTCAAATAAAAAATTCAAAAAACTGTTGATTTTTGAAACATTTTACAGTGGGTCGGCATTAGAGCATGCATTCAGATAATGTTTTCCTGTTAGGAGTTACAAACTTTAAACACTTTTTAAACCTTAGAACTACTTAAAAACAAATTAAGTATATATTAATGCTTCCATTTTTCTTTACTAATAAGAAAGAAACAATAGTCGTTTTTGAAATGTTTCCTTCTTTCTCCTCACGCCAGTTATTTCAAGCTGAAAGAGAAAACTATTCAGTTATGGAACCAGATTCACCCCAAGTAGTCCAAGTAAAATGTAGACATTTTTTGACTTTCATACTTCTGCCACAAGTACGCCAGTTTAGCAGAAGGTAGAGTGTATGCTCCAAATGGCCATTTCATTTGTAGCTTTGGCCATGCAGTAGAAGCTGTGGTTATTGCCGTCGGACCCAAGAGAAGCTAACCTGGGTCCGGCTCTCATCAGAAGACTTGCCCAGAGGAATATGAGCCCTTGGGGGGTGGACCGATTTCAGACTTCCGATCAATCATGATGGGTCACCCTGATGTTTGAGTGGAACCACGTTTGGATGGTTCTGGTAAATAAAGGTGGCAAGCAAGACTTCCCTGGTCTACTATGGAGTTAGCCAAATCTCTTTACTACTCTTAGAGCTTTGATCAGTCCAGGCCTTGGCAACTTCCTTGACCATTGCCACATGGGATGGACCCCCTCTTGAGTTCATGGTAACCTGAAAGAGTTTGGGGTCAAAGCTCATGGAAGCAAAATTCTACCAAGGCAAGAGATAAATGCTATTCACCTGGTCACTATTATCACGACTCTGTTTTATATTCCCTTTTTGTATATTTATGTTCATGTATAAAAATTTTTAATTTACATAAGCAGTATTTGGAAATCTTATCTTGTTTGTGAATTAAACCAAGTCTTTTGTTTCTTCTCTGATATGACTAAATCCCAGAGACATAGGAACATAGGAAGGAAGCTGAAATCTGTGATAAAATGGAATATCCCAACAGTGACAGTATCACACATTTTCTTGGTGTGTAGCTGAAATTACACACCTGTCCGCTTGCCTCTTTATTCTACAAATATTTAAAGTTTACTGCTGAAAGAGAGGGGAGAGCTGTTCTGTCTTTCTCCTTGGTTATATCAAGCAGCTCTTTTCTTTCTTTCTTTCCTCTTACTTATGTATTTTAAGCATGGCTACATCACTTTAGGGACAAACTAATAAAAACCCTTCAAGTCAGAATCACAGTGAACTATTTTCACTAAAAGCCTAAATGAAGACGAACAGCGAGGTTGGCATGAGCATTATCAGATGCTGTGTGTAAAATATCTAAGGAGGAAAGGGACTACAAACAGGTGCTCAGAGCATCCTTTGATTTTAGAATGCAGCCTAACTTTAGAGGTGTTTGAGAAGAAAGTTCTATTGGTAATATGATGTAGGACATTTTTGAAAAATATTTTTATATTGAGATATAATTCACATACCACAAAGTTCACCCTTTTAAAGTATACAGTAAAGTGGTTTTTATTTATCCACAAGATGGGGCAGCCCTCACTCCTGTCTCACTCCAGAGCATTTTTATCACCCCAAAAAGAAACCCTGTACCCTTTAGCAGTCTCTCCCCACTCCCATCTCCCGCTAGCTTCTGGCCACCACTAATCTACTTTCTGTCTCTGTGAATTTACCTGTTCCAAACATTTTATATGCATAGAATCATACAATACATGACTTTTTGTGATTGACTTCTTTCACTTAGCATAAGGTTTTGAAGGATCATTCATGTTGTAGTATGCATCAGTGCTTCATTCCTTTTTGTAGCCCAGTAGTGTTCCCTTGTATGGTTACAGCACATTTGGTGTACCCATTCAATGGGTGATGGACATTTGGGTATTTGTACTTTTTGGCTATTAAGAATAATGCGGCTGGGGATATTCATGTATATGTTTTTGTGTGGATACATTTTCACTTCTCTTGGCTATATATCTAGACTGGAATTACTAATGTAAGATCTTGTTAGATTCCTATTAATAAGGACAGTACAGGGCATTTGGCACCACCCTTCATCCAGTGCAGGAGTGAAAATAAGAATTTTCATTACCGAATATGATCCGCCTGCCTCACCATGCCATTTCCATTCTTTTAAATGACCAGGACAGACAGCCGACAACTCTCACTGCTCTGTTTCACCTGCTTCTGCTTTTGCAATTGCCACAGCGGCTGCAGGACACGGGAGTCCACCAGGTGAGTAGGGACGAGCAGCTATGTACACACTCACAGCAATTTATATGAAATCATTGGGCCTTGGCTGCCAGTGTGTTGCTGATACACTGGGCAGCTCATCGGGAATGCAGATTCCCAATTCCCATGCTCAGTGCGTCAGACTGTCATTTATTTATTATTTATTCATTTACTTATTTTTAACATTCTTGAGTGTAGTTGACGCGTAATGTTATACTAGTTTCAGGTGTGCAACCTAGTCGTTCAACATCTGTATGTTACACTCTGCTCACCGTAAGTGTAGCTACCATATTACTGACTATATTTCATATGCTGTGCCTTTTATTCCCATGACTTACTCATTTCACAGCCGAAGCTTATATCGCCCTCTCACCTTTGCCTACAGACTATCTTGTAAGTAAGCACCTTCAGGTGACTCTCACACAGGTGGTGTGGAGGGATCCTTTTAAGAACTTCTGTATCACAAAAGGATGTGTTATTTCTCCCGTGTTGTTTTATGGAGTTCTCTAACCTTTTTAGCCATATTACCAGGAACAAGTGTTTCCTTTTTAATTGAGTACAATGCTAAAAGCATCTGCAAGGTGGGAGGGAAGGCTGGTGGAGGAAAGGAGGATGGAGGGGCTACTGCTTTAGCTGACTCATAATTCATTTCTAGTAGCTTCACGATGCTTTCTGAATTTTCTTGGTTAATTTTCCAGGTATTGAAGTAATACTTAAAAGCACAGTATTTTAATAGATGAAAATTATAATTCATTATCTCTGTCTTCTTCTCTCATGTGCAAGAAGGACATTATATTAAAACAAATCTGTATGTGGTTTAGACAGCCTCGTTGCTATGAGTGTCTTCATCTAAACTAACCCCATGGGTTCTGATCATCATGCTTTGTGAAACCATGAGTGAGGGTGTATTTTGGTAATTTGCCATTGTTCACCACCACAAAAGAGTCCATTTTTAAAGCCTATGAACCTGTATTCAACTGTATTAACTAGGAGGTACCGTGTGACTTCTTTCAAAATTGAAAAACAAAGAGAGATGTTCTATAATGAACATGAACAACTGTATGTATATATATATATATATATACACACACACACACACATATATATACATATGTATCTTTAAAGATTAACCACATTCTGCCTCCAACATTTTGCCACACATGCTGCATTGGATGTGGACTGGGAAATTAGGGTGTTTTTCCCTCTGTTCTCGAAACTTTCCCCCAAAAGTCCCATCAACATAACATGAGACAGCCTGTAATGATAATAGTACTGATATCTTGTCAATTCAGTTGACTTCTGTTGTCGACTCTGTTCTGTAATAATGAACATTTCTTTGGTGCAGTAATAAAGAAATCTTCATTACGCTCTCAGCAGAATTGGTTATCACCTGTGATTCATTGAGACCTTTTCCTTTCTTTCTCAGAAGCTAGTTTGTCTTTGGAAAGAGCCTTCTCATAGGTTTCATAATTTAAATATGGTTCATGTGGGAAAATAGTTTTTATGTTAATTCACGATGACCCTATTTCTACATTTGCTAGAGGCTGGTTAGGGGAAGGTTTTTCTTTTTCATCTGGGATTGTGAGCTTTAGAGAATGGCTTTCTGACTTTGGCTTGTCCCTGTATAATGAATGGGCCAGATCATGTAGTAATCAAAACACCAAAGTGTTTCTCACCATTTGAACATTGCTGTTTCTGCTGCCTTCCTTCTTACTTCTGCCCTGCAACTGAAATAGCTTTAGGAAGAAAACTGTCTTAAGGGAGCCAGCTGAGGAGGGATGGATGGTGACTGACCACAGCCCATGTGGCTAGGGGCACGATAGCCTGATCCTGAGTGAGCAGACTGCTTTTTTTATTACGGTGCTACTGCTGTTGCCTGTAACATGGTCTGGTGCCCCATGATTCAATTTTAGAAGTAAAGGAATTAAAGACTGGATTTGGCACCATCTGTGACCCTACTATAAGGGCAGCAAGTGGCACATGGGTCAGTTACAATGGCTAATGGTGGTAAGAAAGGGGGTTTCTTTTGGCATGGAGGCCAGTACATTCCTGAGGCTCAGCTACTCCGTGGACCCCATGGGGGTTCCTGGAAAACTCGACAGAAGAGCTGCTTGCACAGGTAGCTGCGGAAGGCGGCCTGGGAGCAGAAACAGGGAAGCGTGAAGGCGATGATCTGAACTGACTGGCTAGCCAGGGAGAGTGCGAGCTGCCCTGAGAAGCTCAGGCGTTCAAGGGAAGGGAGTGCTAGATAGTGGTTAAGTCCCAAACCAGACTTTGTATCCACCCTCTGATTCAAGAATCACCATCCCAGATTCACCCTAGAACCTAGGAAGTTGCCAAGGCAAGTAGAAGGGGAGATTGTATAAGTAAGTGACCATCATGCTGGCATCAGCCCCTGCAGGCTCTTGTCTGCTTGTACGACTGAAATGTGGGCCCACCTGATGGCGCAGCTCTGCCGTGTCCCAGCCCATGGCAGGAAACCAGGTCCCGCCCAGTTAGGCCATGTGGTCTGCAGATTGGGCTGCCATGTTTCAGGCTGTCTTCAGGCTCTCTCCTTTAATCCTCTCCTACTTTCACACCCCAAACCCTACTCCCCATCCAAATACACAGGAGCCTGGCAACTCTGGGTTAGACCTGCCAGTTAATGATTATGTTTTCAAATATTCGCTCCAGGCATTTGCATATTAAGCTGTTTCTCTTTAATTATTGCTTGGAAGGCTTTGCTATTTCATTAAAAGAAGTTTCATATTTAGCGAGAAAGTGGACAGAAATGTTTCTTTGTAAACACACCAGACAAGTTGCACATGCTTGGCTCTAAAGGCAGAGAAAGATGATTTCATTTGTGGAAGATGGTCTGGGATCCTCTCCCTGGGGTCTGAGCCTGCCTAATTTCCACACAGGGAAAGCATGGGTTTTCTCCACTGGTTTATTTTAGGACCTAGAGCCCTGCCCTTTCCAGAGATAGATAAGTCTCTCCTTCGTGTCATGCCCTCTTTGCCCCTATTGGAAGTTCTTCTTTGGAGGCGAATGCCCATTCTGTGGGCATGATTGCAACCCAAAATCAATCCCTGTTAACCTCACATTATGAAGACTTAACAATTTATTTTGTGCTTGCCTTCTGATTGGCAGCCAAGTTACACTGGGCTTACTTATGGTAAGATCTAGAATTTGGGGGCCTAACTCTTATGCAATGTATCTCAAGGAAAAGAAAATTTAATCACAAGTACAAACCTTTAGGACGCCTCCCAGGGCTTTGGAAGTAGCCCATACACAATGAGAGCCTCAGAAGCCTAGGCGACTTCGGCTTCCTGTTAAATCTGCGTGTGAGTCCACTCCAGATATTCTTGGAATTACAGCAGCTATAGGAAATTTTGTTCACTGGGGCGGGGGCGAGGGGAGCGTTGCAGGGGGGCACCAGTCATCCTCAGTCAGTCAAATAAGTGCCCTGTGCTAGAGTGGAGCTTTAATTCTGTACAAGATCGGGATGAAGGACAATCGACAAGGTCTTGTGTGCCACTACACTGGTTGCAATATATTTTTAACATCTGTTCAAATTTAGAAGCTCTGCCTTAAAGTAGAAACTAAAATGTGTGCATTTCAGATGGATGCTGATACAGGGAATCTGCAGGTGCAGTTTGGATGTGGTTAAGATATGAATAGAAATGCAAATCCAATGAATACACGTATCAAGGCACGTCATTGTACTTACTACACACCTGAAGCTCTAGGGTTAATTATAGAGTTTATGAAACGATCTCAAATAACATATGGAAGTGTGAGGTGGGTTATTTTTATGAGACTAGAAATAATGGCAGTGGAGTTACTACAAGCAACTCTTGATTATCCATGAGCAGATGATATGTTTTACTGTTCTATGCAAGTCAGGGTAAATTAACAAAATAGAGGAATGGTTGAATGTACTTATGGGAAAATTAATGGCACAGTTACAATTGCTTAGGGCAATAGTGAGTTATTTATTGGTGATTACTTGGTGCTTGTAAAGCAGATAATTCATAATCTGTTTTCTCTTCTGTCAAACCACTCGAGGTGGTGGTAGTAGATCTGAACTTGGTGTGAATTTGGCTTGGACCAGTTTTTAAAAATACTGGTACCCGGTCCCATGCGCAGAGATTCTGACTTTATTGGTCTGGGTACATCCTGGGCTTCAGGATTGTTAAAGCTCCCCAGGTGACCCTAGTGGAGAGCCGAGCTGGGGACCTGCTGGAGTGGAGGAGGCGTGTTTGTTCCTTCTCTGGTTACAGCATTCCCAATTTATTTTACTGAAGCTCTGACTCCTCTAGACTGTGCTCTATTCTCCTTATGTTTTTGAATGTTTATTTATTTATTTTTGAGAGAGAGAGCACTAGCAAAGGAGGGGCAGAGAGAGAAGTGGGGACAAGGGATCCGAAGCGGGCTTGGCGCTGATAGCAGAGAGCCCCGTGTGGAGCTCGAACTCACGAACCATGAGATCATGACCTGAGCTGAGATCGTGAGTTAGATGCTTAACTGACTGAGCCACCAGGTGCCCCGGTTATTTTCTCCTTAGATAAGACAGGAAGTGGGAGGGATACTCTTCCCCAAGTTGGGTAAGACTTCGATAGTCTTTTTCCCTGGAGAGTAGACCTTTGATACAGAGAAGACTGTGGGCATATTTCAGAACAGTGCTCTTCCCCCTTCCCTGCAGGAGCCAGAAGGGGTGTGGGGCCCTTCGAAGTGCAGTCCCCGCAGTCCCCACTCTCAGGCTGGCCCACACTCAGCCTCTAGCAGTTCAGCAAAGTGACCGTTCAGGATTGCTGCCAGTTCATGGCTCTAGCGACTTCTACTCCAGATAAGCAGATATCAGCTGTGTCTCTTGGGATGTACCTTGTCCCTCAAGATTTGGGGGTAGTTATTTGTCCTACAGCCTCAATTTTCTGATGTGTCCAAGAAAGTCATTGATTTTCAGTTTGTCCGACTTTTTCTTGTTGTAAGGACAGATGTGTTAGCTTCTAAGTTCTTTGTATGTCAGAGCTGAAACCTGAAAGGCTTACTTGAAATTTTTGTAGTCATTCTATTGATTCTGTAGGTCAGCGTGTGGAGAATTGTCAATCTTAACAATATTTAGTCTTTTAATTTATGAATATGGTATGTCTTTTGTTTTATTTAGGTCTGTTCTCATTTCAGCAATGTTTTTTAATTTTTCAGCATATGTCTTAAATTTGTTTTGTTGCATTTATTCCTAAATATAAACAAATCTTTTTCTTTGTTAGTCCCTGCCGCCCTACCCCACCTTGCCCCATGGGAGGTATCCTAGTTTGGGACATATTTTCCACCATTGTTTTTTTTTCCCAAAAAATATTTTTAAAAAACATTTTTTCATTATTTCACCAAAGATAGTTATTTGAAGTTTAGGGTTTAGAATGTATCTAATTTATATTTTTAAGTAAAACATTATTATCACCATTATTAATGAAAAGTAAAGAACTTTGGCAAACCAAGTTTAAATTAACCATGATTCCAAGTCTTATTGTTAAACACACACACACGCACATACACACACACACACATGGCCTGTAATGAGAGTTTTGGAACTGCGAAGTTATGTCTTTAACTGTACCAGCCTGCAGAGCAGCTTAGAAGGCTTGTGTCAGGTGGTCCCTGCATTCTTTTCCTGGGAAGATGCCCTACAGGAAGCTAGGTCACATGGAACACCTCCTCTGCTCATCAAGTCTTTGATACATTTTCAAGCACACCCAGATCATTGTTCCAGCTGCCCCGGGCACCCTGTTTCCTGACTACATCGCATTGCCAAGTTCATGTTCTTTGTGTTGCCCTTTCCCGGGCTCCATGCAGACCGTTCTCCTCTATTACTGTCTCCCCACGGCACAAGCACAATATGGTTGATTGTGCTTGTTTTCTTCTTTGATTCACTCACGTTGCTTAATGGCCACTTGATTGCATTACAGTTTCATCCATTTTAGGGCCAGGCAGATAACGGAAGGACGGGCTGGAAAGCCGATGCCATGTGTAAGGGGGACAGCCACCACTCAGCTCCCCCTGATTTTGCCATGACAGAGTACAGACTAGGGTGGTCAGATCTGTTTTTTTTCTTTTCTTTTTTAAAGAAAAGTTAGAAACCTGGATATTTATGTGAAATCTGTTTTTAAATGTTAGAAGTGAATTCATACTCTTTACAAATACTGTCCAGGTCAAACAAAATACTTCTGAGGACCGTATTTGTCTGTGAACCACCAGTGTGACCTCAGATTTCCTATAATCACTTATATCTGGAGTGTAGATTGACAGAGGGAAGATTTCCTGAGATGTGTCTACATACTAGCAATGGACTCCTGGTCTCCTTAAGGACCCTCCCCCTGACCGGTTCCTTTCCTTCGGCCCAGCTGCTCTATAGGAAGTCCACCTCTTCTACTCCACTTGACCACTTTGGCTTTTACTGAGTCATCTTATCTCAGAGATCTGAAGGATGCCTCATCATCACCCCCTCGCCATAGAAGTGATAGCACGGACCATTTCTCTCCATCCAGTTTTATAGATTCTGAAGCAAATGTGAGACCCAGAGTAGTAGAGGGTTTGGCCCTGGTACTCAAAGTTACTGAGAATAAGGCTCACTCAGATCTGTCCACTGTCGAGTTCCAGCTTTCTTTGTCCTGATGGTTCCTCTAATCCTGTATCTACTTCAAAAAGAACAAGATCTTGGGAAACTTGAATTGCTTAATGTTACTGACTCTCCATCCAGCCTTTGTCTGCAACAAACCTGCTTCATCTTCCCACTGATAGGTCCACTTGGCCCTCACCTGACAGCTTCAGCAGCTGGTGACTCCAGATCGATGAACTCTGGTAACATTAGTCATCCATGAGTCAATTATTACTTGGCCAGCCGTGGGCATTGAGGATCTATGATTTCTTTTACAGGACTGCAGAAGCGAGGGCCTTAGTACAGTGATCGCATCTGGTCAGGGGAAATGTTTATCTCTGAATTGAGAAGTGGATTAAATTTTTGGGAGGATGCTGATTACCATGAATTAAGTGAATGTTGCATATGTACCCTGCCGTCTGTAGTCTGATTCAGGATTTGTGAGAACACTCAGCTCTGTTTAAGTAACTTATCTATTTATTGAGTGAATTTATAAGAAAGGCACAGGATGGGGGCTTTTTCCGGGGTCTGTTTTACAAGCTAAAACTGTGAATTCAGGCAGGAATCACAAATCGATGTCCTGTTTCAAACTCAGAACGCTAATATCACGTAGATATTTTGTTGTGGTGATTCTCAATGGGATGTGGGTAGGGCGGAATGAGAACAGTCAGAGACTTCTTCAAACTACTCTTATCCCCCTGAGAGTTCTGATCGGCTTCCTCCCAGAGGCAGACACTCCAAAACAGATACTACTGATGGAAATGCGCTGCAATGTGAATTGTGTGAAAACTGAAATAAGGCTAAGAACTACTGCTCCACTATTTGCCATCCTTGGAAAGACTGTGCTCACTTTCTCATTCTGATTCTCCATCTCCCAGTGTCCTATTTCCTGGTAATCAGGGCATCGAAGGAAATAGGCTGTCTGTCTAACCCAAGTTAGCAACAGCATTCAGACGTCTCAGATCAAAATGCTGGCTGCATATGGTGTTTCTCATTTGGGGCTCTCCCCATCTTTTCATTTTCTGTGCAACACACCTTGTCTTAGTTCTTACTTATCTCCCCCCATCCCTATTGTCCTATTTCCTTGGTATATTCTCATCTCTTGGAGTTCTGCACTGTTTCAAGGAGGTATGTCCTATTGCCAGGACTGGCTAACTACTTTGTAGGGGCCAGCACAATAAGAAAGTGCTGGTCCCCTTGTTTAAAAAATTATAAAGGGTCTCCCTCTCTCTCTGCCCCTTCCCCACTTGTGTTCTGTCTCTCTCTTTCTCTCTCTCTCAAAAATAATAAAAACATTTAAAAAAATTATAAAGAATTTTAAGATAGTGACAGTTAAGCATTAAACCAAGTGTGGGCCCTTCTAAGCTCAGGGCACAGTGCAACCCAGGTTTCAAACCATGAAGCCAGCTCTGTATCCTATAGGCTTGTCAGGAATCTGATAGAATCTTAATGCTCAGGCTATACCCTTTAGTGCATTTCCAGGCTTGTGTCCTGGTTCTGTAAAGCTTCTCCATGGTGAAAAAGATACTAATAGAAAAGCAATACTGTTTATTTTGAAGGTGAAAAATCTTAGGCTGGAGAAGACTAATTAGAAAGAGAAAAAAATATCTAAACCCAGGACTCCTGAATCTCTGAAGAGATTACAAATTAAAAAAAAATTAACATACAGTACAGTACTTTTAATAATGAGAGAATGTAATCTCTGATGAGTCAGGAATAATTTCACTAATGATGACTCAGTGATCATAAAACAAAAATAAACCTCATATAAAACTAAAACACTTTCTGACTCCCTGGATTTTTTGTTTTTTTGAACTTTTGTAAAAAATGCAATAAGTCAAAAATTAATAATAGGCATGTCAACACTACAAAAAAATTGGAAATCATTGCTCTGTAAAGTTAGGAGTAGTAGACAGCCCCAATAATATGTAGTGAAAAATGAAATTTTTCAGTGAATTTTACATTTTTTGAATGTTTATTTTTATTTTTTGAGAGAGAGAGAGAGACAGAGCATGAGTGGCTGAGGGGCAGAGGGAGAGGGAGGTACAGAATCTGATGCAGGCTCCAACTCACACAGGGCTCAAACTCCTGAACTTTGAGATCATGACCTGAGCCAAAGTCAGACGCTAAACCGAACAAGCCACCCAGGTGCCCCAGTGAATTTTCTCCTGGGAGAAATAAGCAGGGATACTATTGTGGTTATGTAACATTGCATCAGCTCCATACATTAACAAGGATGAGATAAGCTTTTAATTACGTTTTTTCAGAGTAATATACCAGAGATTAAGTGTGGGAGTAGAAGTAATGTATAGAAATGTCTGGTCTTGCACAAATACTGGCGCAAGTCAGCACAGGTGACCTGAATCTTAAAGCTTCTAAAGTCTATGGGAAGAGAGGAATGGGCTTTACATTCCTCTCTGAATGAAAAGTCCTCTTTCTGTCCCCTGAGAGCACAGGTCCTGCACGTGTCCTTAACCTTATGCAGCCCAAAGGGTCGGGTTCAGGTTGTTTCTCTTACCAGCATTTGTGGTCTGGGGCCTTACAAGTGCCGGGAAGACCTGAAGAGGCAACTTGTTAGCATGTAATTAGCCTCTTTGATTGATTGTGAATTCATTGTAATTGTGGATGGCTTTTGCAGAGAGTCCCCCAAGATCGTACCCACATCTTGTAAACCCCTGTCTTATCCTGCCCTTTTGGGCATTTCTATATACAAATTGAGCAGTTGCCCTTATTATCATCATGACAGGAACTGCAACAATAAGGTTACATCATTCTATAGGGTATACTGTATACGAAGCACTATTTTAAGCTATATGTATATTAACTATGTGTGAAATAGTTACTGGCATTCTATTTTCTTGCCAATAGCGGAAATTAAGATACAGAGAATTAAGCAAATTGTCTAAGGTCACATAAGTATTAAGTGACTGTGTTGAATCCTGTCATCTGGCTAATGAATGCGGATGTACAGCAACTGTTTTCAGTCCCAACCTCTGCCTTGCATATATCGCGCAGGGCTGGAACTTCGTTCTCTGGGTTTCTGCAATGCCACCGTTTGGTTTGGAGAAAGACATGAACATTTCTGTTGAGTGGTCTGGTGGTTTTAAAAATATGCCCTCCAATTCTTTCATACTCCTTTCTTCAAGAAGTGGAGTTTCATTTCTTTAACTTTTTGTGTGGGTAGCACTCAGTAACTTGCTTCTAACAGATAAAATTAAGCAGAAGTGATCTTGTTTGCCTTTAACACCTAAATCATCAAAAGGCACGGTGACCTCTCTCTTGGTCGTTCTCACTCAGATTGATTGTTCAGGGGGGAAACCATCTTCCATGTCGTGGGAGAGGCCAGTGAGGCTAGCAAGAATCCAGAAAGTAGGCCTCTGGCCAACAGCCTCATGAGTGGGCGTGGACATGGATCTTCTAGCTCCAGTCGAGCCTTTAGATGACTATAACCTTGGTGGGCATCTGGATGCAACCTCGTGAGAAACCATGAGCCAGACTCACCCTTCTGAGCCACTTCTAAAACCTCATCCTGAAGAAATTATGTGACTGTAAATGTGTTTGGAGGCTCTAAGTTATAGGGTAAGTTGTTATGCAGCAATAGATAACTACTACAGGTAAGGTCATGGCCAAGTTATTATAACAAATTGAGTCTAAGGAGCATATTTTCATTGTGGAAAGAGAAGCATGTCTGGGCTATTCTCCGTGGGACACAGCACCCTGGGAACATTCCCTACCACATATTTTGAAATTGAAGAATATATCTAAAGTTAACATGTAGCTTAAATCTACCATATATTTCAAGATCTCTGAATAGTCTTTCTCTTCTCCCTTTACCTGTAGTGCTCGGAATTGAATAGACTGATTTTTCAACTGAGAGCTGAGAGCAGTTTGATTTTAACAACTGTTGCTTAGCAATAGGAACGAACTTAATGGCTCTTCTGCAAACTGAGAGGAGCCTCCCTGTGTAGCTATTGTCTGTCTGTAATGCTGAATTTAAAATTGTAATTACCATTTCGAGATGAAATTGAAGCTGGCCTTTGTGACACATTACACTTACCCTAGCATCTCAGCCACCCAGGGAATTGTACTGCCCCAGTTTAAGGCCCCTCTGCAGAAGAGCTGGTCTCTTGGAATTATGGAGCATTTTAGAAGTGTCAGACAAAGCTCTGAATCAGAAGCTAGTCAATTCTGCACTGGTAGGTGGTTTGTATTCTCTATATATTGACTTTGTCATTAGGGGACCAAAAACTTGGCTCTTGAAACGTTGTGCCTAGAAACTGGGCCAATGATATTAGGGAAGGGGACTTTGCAGGGATGGGGTTTCCAGACAAATTTTGGGGAGCAGGAGTGGGTGGGAAGGTCTAGCTGCCATGTTTTTACTACCCAGCTCTGATGGGACGTCTCCTAGAAAGGTCAGCTGCTTTGAATTTTTAAACAAAAGGTCTAAATCTGATTGTTCATCAGAGAGGTCGGTATCAAAATTCAGAACTCTCTGCCTGGCTTGAAAGTATTATTCTTTCCCACTCTTTGGATTAAATGATGCACAAGTTTATTTGATTTCATTTCATCTTCAGTTAGTTCTCTAGGTCTTTGTGTGTGCACCCCGTGCCATTCCAGGTACCATGGAAAGATACAAATGAAATATGAGGCAATGCCTCTACTTTCTAAATACTGACAATCCAGGCGTGAAGTAGTCTCAAACGATCAAGATGGGAATGCCAGGTCCTTGATAATAATCAGTATAATTATCGGCCATGTTGTAAAACTTTGGACTTGGAAACCAAGAGAAAATGTCACGGTAGCAAAATAACGAGGCTTCAATGCACGACCCTGAAAGAAGAGGTTAATATAGTTTCAAAGTATTTCATACATCCTTCGAATTAGCCAGCTTTCTCTGAAAATAGCTTTTTTTTTTTTTTTTTTTTTTTTAACTTGGAGACAGTTTTTTGCTCTGGATCTGCAATTATTCTTTACGGGCACAGGCTCCTTGGTGTGTGTGATCGTCTTAGGAATTTAGCTGGGATGAGATTAAGTGAAGGCAGCATCTGTCATATTTGACTAAATTAATATTGCCATGATTTCTACACGGCCATCGTAATGAGAAGTGATGAAAGACTTACACTGAAGCAAATTATATCTTAGTGGCTTCAGACAGGAGACATACATCTACAGAAGACCCCCAAATAGACCGGTAGAAATAGAGTAAAATAATAGTATTGTGGGTATGTGTGTGTGTGTGTTTTAAATAAATGTAACAGATAGTCATGGGGGACTGAACGTCTCCTGTTCAGATATTACTGGGTCACCAGCTGTAAGGAGTCTGAGGGTAGATACTTAAGTATGTTTTAGCATTTGGATGGCAACATTGCCTCTAATCCTCCTCCTCTTTACACAGTTTTCTTTGTCTTGCATCTAATTTTCAATATCTTGTACACAATTCAGAACTTGTTCAAAACAGGGGTAGAGCATTTGGGGATAACCTTCATCTGGCAAATAATGTTATGTCATTTCCCTTGGTTCCTGTGAATTGTGCTCTGGATTGTGCATAACACAAACCACAGTCTCTCAAGAGGCAGGCACCCGAAAGCAAACAGTCTTAGTAAAGGCTAGTGTCTGCTGCCTCCATGAACTTACCTTCCTCAATGCAGTGTTAAAGATGTGTCAGTGATGTCTCACTCCCTTTTTACCATCCTAGCTTTATGGATTTATAAAGGCATTGTATAATGCCTTATGATTTCAAAGCTCTTTCATAAGTAATGGCATGTGTGTTCACCACAGAAAGCCTGGAAAGTGGGAAGGCAGATATCACTTCCTCTTCTATGTATAATGAAACAGGCTGAATGAGGTAAAGTGACTTACTTATGAGCAGTTATAAATTCCAGAAATAGGACTGAATCCAGGTCTCTGGACAACTAGTCCAGTGCCCATTCTGTAAAGCCTGGTTACTTTTATAAAGCAGTATTTTAGAACCATATACCTCTGATATTTTCAAGAGACAGTTAAACAGTTAAATGGTAGGCAGTTCATTTATATCCAAATAATTGGTTGCCGATGATTTTTAATTTCTAACCATCTTCAGTTATGAATCTCAGCTTCCTTCCCTCCCAGATCCAGTCATCTTCTGTACATTCAAAGGTTTCAGAGACAACCTTTTATTCCTGGTGTCTTGTGTATGTTTCATGGTTTGTGTTTAATTTCCCAGCAGGGCCAAGGACCTAGCACCAAAGCATTCTGAGGGGTATGTTGGATACTGACTGGCACACAAGAAGACATTTTGAATGGTTCGAACATCTTTCTTCATTCTCCTAAACATTTCTGCAGATACACATGAAGGCCAGTAGAATAAACTGCTGAATTCACCAACCAAATTTTACTTATTTGCTTTGTCATTTTAAAATCCACCTACCATGCATTTTCTTAAAATACGTTCTGCCATTCAACTACCCTTGATGGCGACTTAGAGATAGCCTCTCGTTTTCAAAGATGGCTGGCTGCCCTGCCGTTTTGAAAATTTTAAACAGCTGTATATATTTCATATACCCTACGACTCATCCATTTAAAGCATAGCTTTAGTACCACCCTGCCACCCTTAGTGCCCTTCCTGTCTTGGTTTTGAAAACACTCAGGCTGCCAACTGTAGAAGACAGTTCAGTCAAGATCTGTGACGGACTCTTCCGTTTATTCTTCCTCTGGGCACCACGGCGTGGGTGGAGGATCCAGTGAGGAAGCCCCTTGCCCTCTCAGGAGTTAATGGTTCACCCTGAGGATTTGACCTTCATTCGTTCTTTGTTGAGGATGGGAAGAGAGGCTGTGTGCCTTTTCTCAAGGACAGTGCTCTCAAGAAAAACAGCCCCAGATTCCTGGTATCTGGCGCCGTGGCAGTGGAAAAAGAAGTTCTTCAAGGAAAAGGGGCCGTGAGGGCCTTAAAGAGAAGGCATATTCGTTAGAACAGTTAAGATTGTGTCTCCAAGGAGTCAGTAGTGAAAAGTAGTCAGAAGAATGGATTTTGGTGTCAGGTAAACCTTTGTCTAAGTCCTGCTGATTGTCTAGCTGTGTGATCTAGGGCAGCCTCTCTGAGTCTCATTGTTTCCATTTTAAAGTGAGGATAATGATTGTATCTTCCTCGCAGAGTTGTCAGGAAGATTAAATGAGATGACGAATGGCAGTTCTCCGCCCAGAATTTGGAACCAACTAAGTACTTGGTGAATATTTCCTACCATTGCTACTGGTTGTTTCGTCCACATGATTTAAAAAAATTTTTTTAATGTTTGTTTGTTTTTGAGAGAGAGAGAGAGAGAGAGAGAGAGAGAGGGAGAAAATGAATGGGGGAGGCGCAGAGAGAGAGGTAGACACAGAATCCAAAGCGGGCTCCAGGCTCTGAGCTGTTAGCACTGAATGTGACGTGAGGCTTGAACCCATGAATTGTGAGATCATGACCTGAGCCAAAATCAGATGCCCAACGGACTGAGCCACCCAGGCACTCCTTGTCCACATGATTTATAAGTTTCTTAAGAATAGGGACTGTTGTGTTTACCACTGAACTGGAATGAATGCATTCCCCTGTCACCCACTTATTCCCTCTGTCTCTTCCTGCCTCACTTATTGTACTCATGTGTATGTGCCTATGCACACACACACACACACACACACACACACACGTGCACACTGCACCCCCTACTGATTGTTATATGGGCAAGAATTAGCCAAATAACTGCAAAAGATATCAATTGTTTGTCATCCCATGGTCATCCCACAAAAGGAGTGCCATTTCTGGGCACAATCAAGAGAATTAGAAATAATAATGTTAAATGAATCTATGGTATATAGTGGTATTCGCTGCAGTAGATTCTTGTGTATAATGACAGGTAATTGGGGACAGAGAAGGTGAGAGTCTCACCAGTATGTTTTTATGGTAGTAATGGTAGGACTTGCACTGGGACTATTCTGGAAGGGGAAGGAGTCTAATAAATGTTAGTGTAGACATTCGCGATGGATTATATATAGGAGATGATAAAAAAAGAGAGAAACAATGCAGATGATTTAATCATGAGTCTCAGACCTGAAAAACTAAGTTACTAATACGATAATGATCTCAAATCACAATTAGCTAAGTGTTAGATGGCAGCAGGAAATCTAAGTGGGGAGAACCAGAGAAGGGACTAGATGCACTTCCAAGGTGAGCTTGTCCAGCCTCTTTCACCCTTGGAGAGGCGTCCTCTGAGGTTGTTTATTTAAACCGTATTTCATTTTGGAAAGGGCTTGAGGCAGATCCCCGGCTATACTGTGAGTCAGAAAACATTGCCTGGATTCCACTCTGGTTAAGGTGCAAGAGAGATGGAGTTTGGGGTCCATAGGGAGCTGGTATCTTAATAATACACATTATGTTTGCAACCTTCTATCTCGAAAGTGTCACACATGCCCGTAAAAATTGTTGCCATTGTCAAAGACAAGGTCGTCTGATGTGGCTTTTGCTGTCATGAATTTCAGTGGATCAAGGGACAAGTACTCTGCCTGTCTGTGTGTGCATAGCCTCGAGTTCTGACTTAAGTCACTTACTGACTCTTTGGGACATCAGTTTCCTCATAATCAAAAAAGGAATAATTATGTCTAATTTACTGGAGATTTTGAGAATTAACTTTTTTCCTCCCCATCATGGTGATAATCACAAGGAAAGGTGCTGCTGTATGAGGACAAATTTGTAGTGTGAGTTGCAGGATGGAAAATGGATGAAGCCCCATTTTTTGGTGCCCGGGACTTATTCATGCTTCCTGCTGATTGACACTTCCCTACTGTCTGGTTGACTTACGCCCAAAAAAGATGGCTCTGTTGGGTAGAGAGAATGCTGAGAATGGAGAGGCAGAAGTTTGGGATCCAGGAGAATGTCTCTAAGATGTCTGAATAGCTTCCAGTCCCTTTATTTCACTTCCTGTGGTCACATGTGGGATTTTCTTACCCAAGAGTTCCTTGAGGCTTCCCCTGATACTGCCCTGGCCGTGCTAGTGTATCACCAGTCCAGCTGCTGGGACCCACGTTCCTGCGGATGATTTTTATAGGCACTATCTTAGACCACATCCAGAGCTGGACTCAGCTGTCCCGGTGCCGTGATTATTCATGTGCTCCAGGATGGTTTCCAATGTGGTTTAATTCCATTTGTGATTTTTTTAAAGTCATGCTTAATTTTTATGGATAATGATTATACTTTATTTAGCTACTTTACAGTATCGGACACACTAGGTTTTTCATTAGTCAGAAGGATCTTGAGAAGCAATGCTAACTCTGTGCAACAAAGGTATTTTTGTTCAAATGCAAATAAAAATTATAGGTACTAAACGTAGCCTTTGGACAATTATTGCTAATAATTTGAGGCTGTTGCCAATCACCTCAACACTCTTCTTGTCAACATATGAAATGATGTAACATATCCAAAAGGGGGAAAGGGTATCCAAAGTTATGGTATCCTTTTTTTTCAATGTCGGTGGGCTTTTAGTGGGGTGTATGACCCTCTCTTCACTACAAAGGTATCAAATTCAGAAACTGGATGACTTTACTTCAGACAAAGGTTCTCTGATGTAATGTTTGCTAAAAATTTACATGCTTAAAAAAAAGGGAGTGGTGATATGAAGAGTTTGGCAGATTTTCTTCCCAAAAAGCAAGAATGAAATTGGACAAAATCATCAAAACCAATCTTTTATGGACTCCTAAAATCAACCACAGCCACACAAAAAACTGAGATGCTTTTATTAAAGGAAAAGTGCCGAACCACAGGTAAGAATAGTGGAAGTCTATGGGGATGCTCTCATTCCATCATTCCCAGCTCCTTTGGTGTGGAGCAAGCTATGAAAACCAGCAACTTTGTTGTCAGAAGGCGATAACCTGATTTGAGCATAGGAGACTGTGGAAAAAACCCTTGATGTTGGGTGTTGTCAGAAATATTAGCTATCTCAGTGGCAAGCAAACAGGGAATACTAACATTGTAGGGAGCCTGAAGTTGAGATCCTGGCTGAGGCATGGAGGTCAAAAAAAAAAAAAAAAATGGAATCAGAATTTAAATGGTGCATTATAAAAGGTCTATTTAACACAAAAGAAGGCAGTAAAAGATGGATAAGGAACAAAAAGGCATTAGACATTGTGGTAGGAAGAATAATGGCTTCCCAAGCACTGTCCACACTTTAGTTAATGTAATCTGTGAATATGTTTCTTTACATGGAAAAAAAATTAAGATTGAAGTTGGAACTAAGGTTGCTAATCAGCTGACCCTCACGTAGAAAGATGATCCTGAATTATTTGGTAGGCCCAATATAATGAGAAGGATCTCTAAACATGGAAGAGGGAAGCCAAAGAGTCAGTGTCAGAGTGATCAGAGCAAAGAAAACCTCAGGCAGCCATAGCTGGCTTTAAAGACGAGAGAGGGCGATGAGCTGAGGAATGCAGGCAGACTCTATAAGCAAGAAAAGGACATTCTTTTTTAGAGTTTCCAGGAAGGAATGCAATTTTGCCAACATCTTGCTTTTTAAAATTTTTTTAAAACATTTATTTATTTTGAGAGAGAGAGAGAATATGTGTGTGTGATCAGGGAATGGGCAGAGAGAGAGAGAGAAAGAAACCAAAGCAAGCTCCACACTATTAGTGCAGAGCTTGACTCGGGGCTTGGGCTCACGAACTGTGAGATCATGATGAGCTGAAATCAAGAGCAACCCAGGTGTTCCAACAACACTTTGCTTTTTTGATCCGTGAGACCCATGTCAAATTTGAGCTCAAGAACTAGGATAATTAATTAATGTGGTTTTAAGCCTCTAAGTTGGTAATTTGTTACAGCAGCAACAGGAAACTAATACAGAATAAATAAAAAACCAACAGGAAAATGGCAGATGTAAATTCAAGATCTAACCATATGCTAGATTAAAAGACACAAATACATTGAAAGTAAAAGGATGAAAAAGATACTTCATTGAAAGAGTAAACATGAGATACCAGAGTTGCTCTACCAATATCAGGCAAAATAGAATATAAGACCAAAACAATGTTACTAAAGGCAAAGCAGTGGGGCGGGGGTGGGGGGTTGCGGGGGGGGGAATGGGCACCTGGCTGGATCAGTCAGTTGAGAGTCAGACTTCAGCTCAGGTCATGATCTCACGGTTCATGAGTTCAGGCCCCGTGTAAGTTGGAGGCTGTTTTGGATTCGGTGTCTTCCTCTCCCTCTGCCCCTCACCCACTCATTTTCTCTGTCTCTCTCTCTCTCAAAAACAAATAAATAAAAAATTTAAAAAAGAAGAAATGGAAAATTGATAACAGATATTGAATTAGTAATTAAAAATCTTCCCAAAAAGAAAATCCCAGACCAAATGCATTCACAAGTGATTACTACCAAACATTTAAAGAATAAATAATGTCAACTATTCATTAAATCTTTCAGTAAATGGAGGAGGAAATCCTTTAGAACTCATTTTATGAAGTCAGTGTTACTGTGGGACCAAGATAAGGCAAAGACATAGGAAGACAAAACTACGGACTAATATCTCTCATGAATATAAATTCAGAAATTCTCAATAAGATATTAGCAAACTAAATCCAGGTATTTATAAAAAGGATTAAATACCATGACCAAGGGGGCTTTATCCCAGAAATGGAAGATTGGTTTAACATCAGAAAATCAATGAATATAATACATTATATAAGTATAATAAAGAACAAAAATCCTGATTATCCCCATAGAAACAGGTAAAGCATTTCATAGAATCCAATACCTATCCAAGAAAATAAAAATAAGGGTAATTCCTTAGCCTGATAAAAGGCATCTATGAAAAATCTACAGCTAATATCATACTTAATGATGAAAGAATGAATATTTCTGCTGATCTCAAGAACAATATCTAGATGCTCATTTTTACCACTTTTATGCAACATTGCAGTGGAGTATCTTTTTAGTGCAATAAGAGAGAGAAAAAAGGTAGTATAAAGGCATACTGTTTGAAAGAAAGGAAGTAAACTGATAGATTCAACACAATTCTTTTCAAAATACCAATAGGCTTGTTTGTAGAAATGGGCAAACTAATCCTGAAAAAAATATGTAACTTTAAATGTGCATATTAGGAATCTCAGCAAGGTTTTTATTTTTGTTTTTAGTACTCTGCCAGCATTCCTATAGAAATGCAAAGAACCAGAATAGCCAAGACAATTCTGAAAAATGAGAACTCAGTTGGAAGACTTAGACTTCCTGATTTCTAAACTTAATAGAAGACTACAGTTAGTAAGTTACTTTGGTACCGGCGTAAGGATAGTTACAGTGGAACAGAAGCAGGAATCTAGAAATAAATCCCGACACGAATAGTCCACTGATTTTTTATAAAAGTACCAAACAGTTCAATGCGGAAAGGATAGTTTTTTCAACAAATGGTGCTGGAACAATTAGGTGACTGTAAACAAACAGATTAATCCCAAACGCAAGGGCTAAAATTATGAACTTCAATAAAAAAACAGGAGAAATCTGAATGCATTAATTAGGCTAAGAACTTTTAGATACAACATCAAAAACAAGATCCACAGGTGAAGAAAAAGGATAAATTGGACTTCATCGAAAGTGAAAATTTCTGTGCTTAAAAGGATACCATCAAGAAAGTGAAAACACCCCACAGAAAAAAATGGGAGAAAATATTCACAAATCATATATTTGATAAAGGACTTCTATCCAGAATATATAAAGCACTGTTACAACTCAGTGATAAGACAAACAAGAAGAGTAAAAATGGATGGAAGGTTGAATAGATGTCTCCCCAAAGCTGGCTAAAAAGCCATGGCTTTTTAGATGGCTAAAAAGCACATGAAAAGATGTTCATTGCTCATTTGAAGAAATAGAGACGAAAGCCACGATGAGATGGGACTTGATATCCATTACAATAGCTGTGATAAAACTCACAAAAAATAACAAGTGGCAGTGAGAATGTGGAGAAACAAGAACCCTCATGCATTGCTAGTGGGAATTTAAATAGTAGAGTCACTTTGGAAAACAGCTTGCCAGTTTCTTAGAAAGTTCAAAATAAGATTACCACAGGACCCAGCAATTCCATTCCTGGGTACTAGATATCTATGCAAGAGAAATGAAGCTTTAGGATCACAAAGACTTGTAGATGAGTGTTTATAGCAGGATTATTCCTAGTGGTCCTAAATTAGAAACAATTCAGGTATCCATCAACAAGTGAATGGATAACAAAATGCAATGAATTAATAGAGTAGAATATTATTGTGCAATAAAAAGGAATGTCTGATACATGCTACAACATGAATAAATATCAAAAATATTATGCTGAGTCAGGAGTCAGCAGTTTGGGTTTTTTTTAATGTTTATTTTTGAGAGAGTACGAACAGGGGAGGGGTAAAGAGAGGGAGACAGAGGACGTGAAGCAGGCTCTGCGCTGACTCACCAGCCTTGAGATCATGATTTGAGTCAGTTGGAAGCTCAATGGACTGAGCCACTCAAGAGCCCAAGGGGTCAGCATTTTTTTAAGGGTCGGATAGTAAATATTTTAGGCTTGTGTACCATATTGTCTCGGTTGCCACTTCCCAACTGTACCCTTATGGTGCTAAAGCAGCAACAGATGATATATAAATAAATGGATATGACTGTGTTCCGACCAAACTTGATTCACAAAACAGGCAGCAGATAGTATGCTAACTTATATACTGATTGAAAGAAGCCAGATGCAAAAGACCACACATAGCGTGATTCCATTTATATGAAATTTCCAGAAAAAAATACATCTATAAATCTATTCAAAGTAAATCTAAGGAAGCAGATTTCCTGGTCTCAGCTGGGGGATGGGACCCAGGATTGACCGTGTAGGAGTGCTGACAATACCGACTCCATCTTTTGGCCATCCGTCTTCTTCATATATGCTCCATAACCTGGGTCCCTTTGGAGATAAATATACATTCCTTAGAAATGTGCACCAAGGCCAGAATGTGGAGAGGCTTGCTTTGGACCTCCATAAATTTGTTAAAGATAACATAACACAGTTTCCTCCCTTTCCTAATGCACAAATGGCACAAGATCTAATTAAAGGTTAGCTGTCAATTAGGTGCGCGTGAACCCTTTGACCTCACTACAGTGCCCTTCTGTGAATCCTCTCACTGTGAAAAAAATCTGGACTAAGGTCTGGACTTTGAGGAAAATAAGTGTGCAGCTGTGAATCGTCTCATCTGCCCAGTCTTTGGGCAAACTTTGTCAGGAAGTTACCCTGATAAATCTCTGTGTGTAAACTATATGGAGGATACTTTAGAATCTTTGTCCACCTTCTAACAGATGGCAAATGGGCACCAGGGGTACTTTGGGGGTGATGGAAATGTTCTATAGTTGGATTGTGATTAGGGTTGCAGGACCGTCTTAAGTTTACTAAATGTCAGCTAATTATACACTTAAACTTGGTGAATTTCATGGCATGTAAGTTATATCTCAAAAACCCATTAAAATTATATGTCCTTTCATTTATCCGTGTTTTAGTGGCCTGGCCATTATATCCTCATATTATTACTGTTATCTTCAGTGAAAAGCTTATTAGTGACTCTAGTGGTCAAGCTCAGAGCAGTGCTTGGGGGGTTTTACGGGTGCCTTGGAACTTTGAACTCTTCCTTCTAGAGCAAAGGTTGGTATGAGTAAATGTGTTCTTTTGAACTCTCTCCCAGGGATCTTATTATAAGGAAAACCCTAGTTAGAACTCTGAGATATTTATGACTTCATCAATGCTGCAGTTCCCTGAACCAAAAGTCAGGGACTGTGGTTTTGGAGATGGATAAGAAAGGAGCTTTTAATTGTATGTATTTTCTTCCTGCCTTCCTTTAAAATTCTTTTAATATCTAACTTAGAATAGAGTTGGTTAATTCATCTAATGCTTTTAAGGAATTTTCCCTGCCTTTTGAGAATTATTTTATGCTAAAAAGAGAGCATTTACATGTCCCAGTTGTCTGCTGTGATCATTACATTCCCATCGTGTGATCTGAGTGTCAGATGGGTCAAGGGCTCAATTCAGCATTGATCATTGGTAATTGCATAATCTCCCTCTGCATCTTACCAAAAGAGTAAGTTCATAAATTGTGAACCATTGACATTTCTGATACATAGGCGAGTCCTCATAGAGCTGAAAATTATCTTGCTGGTGACAAAATTGGTCATACAGAGAAAAAGCCACATGATGGCTGCTGCAATAGTCCGCTGATTGGGTTTTATTTCTCTCATCAGAGAGTATTTCTGAGATGTGATCTTGAAAGAAAACAGCCTTTTCTCTGGGCTGTTGGTGTGGAATAAGCTCTAATAAATGACCTCACTGTATGATTGAGATTCTGTTAAGTCCTTGCCCTTACACCTGAGTGTATGAGCCAGTTCTTAGAATATTCAGGAGCCAGAGTTGAAAATGTATCTTCTCAAGAGGATGCTCTAGATATCAGTCATAGAGCTCTTTTTTGTTTTGTTTTAAAGCTTATTTATTTTGAGAGAAGGAGAGAGAGAGAGAGAAAAGGCAAGCAGGGCAGGGGCTGGATCCCATGAGATCATGATTTGAGCTGAAATCAAAAGTCGACGCTCAACCGACTGAGCTGCCAAGGTGCCCCAGAGCTCTTCTAAGCTTAGTGAAATGTGGTAGCTGGAGAGGATCTCTTAGACCAAATATAAATAATGATTTGTTCTTACTGTGGCTTCTCTCCATCTTGTATTCAGGAGTCCTGTGTATGAATTGTCCAATGCGAATGGTTTGATGCCTCATTTAAATCCTTGCAATGAAGGTATTACTGTGAACATTATTGGTACCAATGAATTTCTTGACCATGTGTTAGTCTGATATGCACTGTCATCTTCTACTTGAAGTCTTTTGTTTTGTTAGTTAGCCTTTTTGCCTGAATCTATAGAATAATCCTGTGTAGTGGTTTGATTCTCATTTGAATGAGAGGTCAGTGTCTGCCAGACAGACATAGACTCAGACAGGGGTTTTAGAACTTTCACAGGCTAACTGTCTTCTAAAGATAGATCAGGAGTATGTAATGGACCCAGGACCGTCTTCAGGGTCGAGAAAGTAGCTCCTCTGTGAAGTCTCCCTACCTCTGCTGGGGTTTTTTCTTCTTTTTCCTTTGCCTTTCTTTTTTCTTCTGCATTAAAAAATTTTTTTTGAGTAGAGGCAGTGGTGGGAAATCAACTTTGGGAAACATGGGTATTTAAGTAGAAATTATGCAGGTCTGTTAGAAGATGGGCTTCAGCATAGCAAAACTGAAGAGCCTCTAGAGACAGTACTTTTGAGGGTGGAATGTGCTGTTTTAATGGAATGTCAATACTTGGTGAGGCACTGTCCCCCTCATCTATCTCTAGTATCTGACAGGAAAGGTAGTTTCTGGTTTCTGGTTGCAAATATTGAGCATCATGGGCAGATTCCTGGACATCTGTCACTGGGCAGTTGCTACCTGTTATCTCTTAAAGTTTGGTCGTGGGGACCAAGTTAGCTGTTTTCTTTCTTCCTTTTTTTTATGTTTAGTTATTCATTCTGAGAGAGAGAGAGGGAGGGAGAGTATCTGAGTTGGGGAGGGCCAGAGAGAGAGAGGGAGAGAGAGAGAGAATTCCAAGCAGGCTCTGTGGTGCCAGTTCAGAGCCCCATGTAGGGCTCGATTCCACAAGCCACGAAATCATGACCGGAGTCGAAATTAAGAGTCGAACACTTAACCAACTGAGCCACCCAGGTGCCCCACTTAGCTGTGTTCTTCGGGAAGAGATTTATTACAAGGAACTGGAAGCATAGACAGGGCTGGAGGAGTAAGCTCCAGGCTGAGCTTCCAGGAATCACTTCTGGAACGCCAGGTAGAACTGACCGCTGAGGGGGCTGCTGCCGTTGCTGTCCCGGAATGGTGGACAATCAGGAGATAGCTGCGGAAACCACCGACCTGAGAAGACTTGGACTTGGCTTCATTGCTGACCAGCAGACTGCTGCTGTGTCTGCGGGCTGGGGCAGTGCCGTGCCGCTGCCAGAGAGTCCTGGCCTCCTTGGCCATGCTGCCAGCAGAAATAGCTGCAGCAGCAGAAAGCACCCGAATCTCCCTGCCACCTTCCTTCCAGGCCCTGAGCAGATGCTCTAATTTGCCTCGAGGATCTGAGTTGCTAAAGATCGTGGGAAATGCAGTTTTTAGTTTTGAGCCTTCAAGCCTCAGAGTACAGGAGGGACTTACCCCTTTACATGTAATCAGTTATGCTTAAAAGAGCATGTGCATTTTTAACTGTCTTAAATTCAAATAAATATATGAATATATTGGAAGAATGTGCAAAACTGAGATAGTCAAACAGTCATATAAAGTGCTCTCAGAAATTTAAATTCACCTCTATTGACTCCCAAACTCACTAATTTAAAATATCTTCAAGCAAAGCAATTTCTGTGCAATATGTCTAGCTACAAGAAAAAAAAAAACAAACACGCAATTAGAGTGCTCTCATGGGTTCCCTGTTTAGGTGCATGTGAGTGTACATCAAGTCCTGTGCTTAGAGTAAATGACTCTTTTTTTTTTTTCTGACCTGGGAAGAGTGGAGATGTGTCGTTTGTCCCAGCATGAGACGCTGTGTAATCAGAGAGCTTGGCTGGCTGGCTGGCTGCACCAGGAGGTGTTTCTCTTTCAAGAACTTTTGTAAGATGGGGAAATTAGACCCTGCAACTGCTGCAGTCACTATTTGGTTGCTGTGAATGGTACCTAATGACATTGTGCAACACAAAAACTGCTACCTCAGGAGGTCATTGTGGGGGTTAAATAAGTTACTGTGTGTAAAATGCTTGGCACATAATAAATACTATGTAAGTGATTGCTATTATTATTATATCACTATTATTTTCTAAAAAGTGGAGATAACTCAGGGCACCTGGATGGCTCAGTCAGTTAAGCATCCGACTTCGGCTCAGGTCATGATCTTAGTCTGTGAGTTTGAGCCCTGCATCGGGCCCTGTGCTGACAGCTCAGAGCCTTGAGCCCGCTTTGGATTCTTTGTCTCCCTCTCTCTCTATCTGCCCCGCCCCTGCTTATGCTCTCTCTCTCTCTCAAAAATAAATAAACATTAAAAACATTTAAAAAAATGGAGGTAACTCTGACTTGCAGGATTGCTATCAGGCTTAAACAAGTTCAATCCCTGGCATAAGTAAGCAATGAATGAACTTAGCTATAAAACAGTAATGATTATGATGCTTTATTTATTTATTTATTTGTTTTTAATGTTTATTTATTTATTTTGAGAGAGAGAGAGAGAGCATGAGCAGGGGAGGAACAGAGAGAGAGAAGGACAGAGAGAATCCCAAGCAGGCTCCACACTGTCAGTGTAGAGCCTGGTGTGGGGCTTCAACTCACAAACCATGAGAACATGACCTGAGCTGAAACCAAGAGTGGGACGCTTAAGCAACTAAGCCACCCTGGCGTCCCCAATAATGTTTTAACTCCTAGAATGATGCTTTCACTGTAGTATATTTTCCTAGACTTTTTAACTCAAAGGCCTCCTCCCTCTGGAGAGTAAGACAGAGTCGCTGGCTTCAAGCTGAGAGAAGAACACAAAGGCCATCTTCATTTCTTCAGGACATGGCGTTTTCTCAGCAATGTGCACATTTACCCCACTGGTTTAATATGCCTTACAGTCTTCCAGTAGAACCTCAAGTCCAAGATGTTAGTTTACTTTTGGAAAAGTATTTTTCTAACCAAAATGACTTTGCACCACACTTATTCACTGTGTGAATTAAGGTCCCTGGCCTTAAAATTGGGCCAACTTTGATGAAAAACTAGGTTGACCTTGATGAAGGTTAGGAATCAGTATAGTTCATTAATTCACATTTGTATCAACAAAATACTTTGATCTGATCTGGTAAAAAACATTTTTGTCCATGTATATGGTAAGCTGTTGAAACATTTCTTCGAAGTTAAAGAGAAAATACTTTCAGATTTTGTGGTTTTAAGAAAGGACTTTCTCTAGCCTGATGAATAGTGACAGTAACACAGACTTAGGGAATGGAATTCTTGGGGAAGCTTCTGGTGCCTTTTCCCAGTTGCATACCCGTTAGTAAGTGTTGTCCTGATCAGCAAAGTATGGATTCTGGAGAGCAGTATGATGAAATTCCTATATGAGAGCTAAAGTTCGATGTGGATGAGATGAAGGTGTCTGGGTGGGGCAAAGAGGTAAGAGGAACCTTTGAAGAATTGTTAGTAATCTATTTGAAAGCTTTCAACATTGAGCAGTGAACAGCCATATTCCATTGAAATGATATAAATAGACTTTGTCTGAAACACTCTGCAGAGACCTGGAAGTCAGGCGGGGCCCATCCCCAACTTGGGTGGAGGGTGGGCTGAGGATGGGGCCCAGGATGACCCTGCCCTTGTATGCAGGGTGTTTTCTTGGGGCTGAAGTTTCCGCAGCTGTGTACAAGCCTCTCTTCTAAGTCTTCAGCTGCTAAACTGAAAGTACTTTAACGATACCTCAAGTCTTGTGGTTACAGACCCTGGGGAGGGCGGGATGGGAGGAGAAGTGTGGTAAATTCCAAGGCAGGGAGGTTCAGGAACCTCCTGACTCAGGAAATACCAAGGTCTTCCAATAAACGGAACCAGTCTGTGTTGGTACATTTATCCACAAGTGATAAAGTGAATAAAAAATCTTGGGTTTTACAAAATAAGAGTAACTGAACAGATCGACTGAGTACCCACTGTGCAAAAGGCCCATTGCATGGCGAGAGATGTTAACCCAACCCAATGGGCCAGGACCCCAGCGTTAAGCCCAATTTCTTCTGATACTTAAATTACAATAATGTAAGAATTGCCTCCCCCACTTTGCGTCTAATAAGAATCATCACTGGAAAGTCCATCTTTCAAAGAGTTCCTTGGAAATATATCCAAGAATTACTAGTGCAGTTTTCCCCTTTCCCTGCTTGCCCTGTTGGTGCCCCTCTAGGCCAGCTGTCCTGTCCTGACCACGTTAGAGCCTCACCTGTTGGTCCTAGGTGCCTCTACTGCTGATGCAGAAGCTTTAGCCACTCTACAGAGATGCTTCCATGAAGCCCACTCTCTTCACCGCCACCTCTGGGGCTTGTGCAGAGGTCTCTTAACTTACCTGGATCACATGGCTTCCATCTTCCCTAAGCCCTGGCACTGATTCTGGGGCACAGTTCCAGCTCAGATTCCTCTTTGCTTCTAGCGACTTGACTCTTAGGAGCCCCCTTCATCCTTTCCTACAGTCCTGTCTTGTTCTGTCTGTGCCACATGGGTCTACCTGATGCATCCCAGTCCCTGAACCTCCAAAAAAGAAACGAGATCGTGGTCTCTTTCCACAAAAAAGGCTTTATGTCAATGCATGGGTGCAATCAGATGTATGGAATTGGTGTTGCCCAGCTTTCCCAAGAAGAAGTCAGGACTAAAACACCAGAGGATTACTGGGGGCAAGGGCTACACTTTATTCCTTCTGCTGAAAGCCATTTCCTGCTTAAAAATACTCTAGAGATACCTAGGATAAGCAAAAAAGACACAGCTGGAAAGATGGGGAAGGATGAGGGGCAGGTAATTCTCGATTCCAAGGAAGCAAGACTCTCCAGTGTCAGGTGGGACACCTGAGCTTTGTCCAAGGAGACACGGAGGAAGGGACTCTGGAGGCATCTAGATAAGCAAACACCTTGTGTTACCAAAGAGGAAACTGAGAATCTCAGAGACAAAGGAAGTCTTCCCAGGCCTCGGTGAGATAAGCCCATTCAACAGTTCTTCCTCCCACCACATCTTGCTGCTCTCTCCATGGGTGAAGGAAGACAGTAAGGATGAAATTGCAGAGAGATTTTAAAGGAAAGGGGAGTTGTCTCCTGATCGCCCTCATGAGGTGGCTGCAGTCTTCGAGTCACAAGTGATGTGGCGATGTCTGCGGAGAGTGAAGGACTGGGGTGAGCCTGGCGGTGCGCACTTAGGGCACTGCCATTTTTGCCGCTAGCAGCATTGAGGCTTTTGCCCTCAGTGGGGAAGGTGATAGATCCAAAACCGTTGCATAAAGGGACCTGGGGCGATCACTGATCGGTCAGCATTGTTAAAACTAATCACTGGAGTAGAATTATACTGCAGGCTGCTCAGAATCTGTCTGAAATCCCGGGAGGGTCTTTAAACTGCACACTTCAGTACACAATCAGATGGCAGTCCGAATATTCTCCTCACTGCACTTTCTGTAAGATTCAAAGCAGGCGCAGAATTTAAAACAAAAGGCCACAAGAGCAGCTGCAGACACGAATGTCTGCATTCTGACCCTCCACCTCTCTGCGGCTGCCTCAGGACACATGAGGAAAAACAGAAGCCTTGCCTGGCAAGCTCCGATGGAATGATCACGCGCAGGGAGTACAGAGTAGCTAAGACCGTAACTGAATGTGATGGAATCAAACGGATTTGGTATTCAGACAGAGTGGAGCCATTCTCTGGAGACCCCAGAGTTGTGCTGCCTCGACTCGCTTTCCAACTTCAGATCTCAAATGAGCCTTCCACACTGCCAGCAAATCTGGGTGGCGCCATTTTCCTACACTCTGGGATGACCATCTCATGCCTTCTCTCTTCAGATCTCCACACTCCTCTCCATTCTTGGTTGGTGATTGTATCTCTTATTTCATAGTGAAAAAGAGATACCTCAAGGATAACCTCTTTCTTCCACTAATTTCGTAAGTCCACACATTCACTCTTGCTCTTCTCTCTCCCTGTGGCTATGGAAGAATCATCCCTGCACTGTTCTTGGGTCTTCCCCTCCCCTTTATCCCCATCTCACCCCCTCTCTCCTCGTCAAGAACTCTTATCATGCAGTTACCTATTCTCCCTCAGCACCAGTTTCTCCCTCTACTCCGTCATCGCCGTCAACATGCCAGCCAGTCTTCAGTTCACCCGTTTTTATCAGCTACTGCTCTATTTTGCTGTCTATTTGCAAAGCAAAATGTCTTAGAAGAGTTATCCATACTTAATGTCTCCAGTTCACCACCTCCTATTTTTCCCCCTTTTGGACTTCTACTCTGCCGCTCCTGAAATGACTTGTATCTAGGTCACCAATGACCTACATCTTGCCAAAGCCAAAGCCCTCATCATAGTTAGCCTCTTACCAGCACTTGACAGAGCTGATCTCTTCCTCCTTGTTGAAAGACTCGTCTTCTTTGCCTCCCAGAGTCCACGTGTACCTGATTTTCCTTTCACTTTGCTCTCCTCCCCCTTTTGGTCTTCTTCTCTGGCTCCTCTTCTGCCAAATCTCTATGGTTTCTGGGGCCACAGGGCTCTTTCTGGCCTCTTCCCCTGACCAAAATCTCTCCACCTAAGTAAGCTCATCCTGTGGCAGGATTTCAAGTCCTGTTTAAATGTTTAATACTCTCTGACTTGTGTTTCCAGTCTGAACATTTGTTTTGTTTTGTTTTTTGTTCTTTTTTTTTTTTTTAATCAAATTGGTTTACATATTCTGTGAAGAAACACTCAGGACTTTTCAAAACCAAAAGGGACTGATTTAAGCCTTAGGTAATCACAATATGCATACAAACACACAGCAGGAAACATGCTATGTCTTTCCAGTCTGAACATTTCTACTTGAGTTTCAGGCTGTTATGTATCATAGCCTCATTGATATTGCCTCTTAGGTATCTACAAGAGACATCTTTCAATTTAAAACCAAACTCTTGATTTTCTCCCCCAATCCTCTCCCTTTCCCATTTCAGGAAATGGTATCCTTATCTACCCAGCTGCTCAGGCGCCAAACAGCGGAACTATTCTTGATTCTTCGTTTTCCCTGAGACTTTGTATTAATTTCATAATCCACACTTCACAAGGCAGCCAGAGTAACCTGTCTGACATGTAGATCAGAGTATTATTCCTGTCAGACACCCCCTGGTGGCTTCCCAGTACCAGAGCACAAAATCCAGCTCTTTAACTTGGTGAAGAGGTGCTTGGTGATCTTGGCTGCTCTCCACCTTCATCACCTCTGGCCCTCATGTGCACCGGGCTGCAACCACACTGGGCTGCTTTCTGTCCCTCTAGGCATGCTGAGCTTCTAGATCTTTCCTTTTGCTGTTCTACTTGAAACACCCTTCTCCCAAGACTTCATGCGATCTTCCTTTTCACCATTCAAATCCGAACTCATGAGTCCCCTCCTTAGAAAGGGCTTCCCAACCCTCCTAGCAGATGTGTTCTCTCAGAAGCCTCCTTATGCTCCACATAGCTCTTCTCGATATCTGATTTACCTTATTTGCTCATAGATGTACTATTTGTTATTTCTGCAGCCCTCCAGTAGGTCACAGGTTCTGTGAGCACTGTGTCCACTGCTATAGCCCAGCTCCTAAAAAGTGACTGCTACAGGATGCTCCATAAATATTTCGGGTCTGACTAAAACGGGCTACCTTTTGTGTTTTGTGGCTTCCACTCTCCCTCCCAACGTATGTTTCATTTTCGAGTAGTAAAATCCACCATTTTTGTGCATTAAAATTTTATACATTTATGCATAAATCAATTCCTATATGTTCATAGTCACCAACAATCAAGAGGGAGAAGATGGCCTGTTTACATACCCCTCCCCAGCTGTCTCTAAAAATTTCTGCTTCGGATTCTTCAGAATATCTCAACTAATTTTTTGGATACCCCTTCCTACCTCTCCCCACCTCCCCAGCATACATGGGTACATGCTCATTCACGATTTTGTACACACTTTATACATACCCTCCCTGGATAAGAAGCAAGCATTCATTCCTCACCCCCACGGAAAAGCACTTCTTGATTTGTGTGTAGAATTCTGTAGAAAGAAATGTAGAAGCGTTTTTACAATTATCATTATTACTTTAGTTTGTGGGGAAAATTGAGTTGATTTAAAGGGTATTAATATTGTTCCACATTAGTCTCCTGAGTCACATCTTAATCCAAAATAGGTAACAAATGCCCATCGGGGAACTTAAACTAATGTACCGAAATATCTTCCTCCCTTCCTTTTTCAGATAGTTACAAAGTTAGAAAAGAAAATGATCAGCAAATTTAAACTTTTTTTTTTCGTGTTTTGAATGTTAACCATTTCTAGTTGCATTCACTGGATTTTCTTTTTTTATTTTATTTCCTGAACACACAGTATTATACTAGTCTGAGGCACACGATAAAGTGGTTCAATAATTCTATACCTTCCTCAGTGCTCATCATGATAAGTGTACTCTTTTATTATTTTTTTAACATTTATTAATTTTTGAGAGGCAGAGAGACAGAGCACAAGTGAGAGAAGGGCAGAGAGAAAGGGAGACACAGAATTTAAAGCAGGCTCCAGGCTCTGAGCTGTTAGCACAGAGCCCAATGCAGGGCTTGAACCTACAAACCATGAGATCATGACCTGAGCCGAAGTCGGACACTCACCCGACTGAGCCACCCAGGCGCCCCTATGATAAGTGAACGCTTAATCTTCTTCACTCCTTCCCTCCCCACCTCCTCTCTGGTAACCGTCAGTTTGTTCTTTGAGTTAAGAGTCTATTTTTTGGTTTATCTTTTTTTTTTTCATTTATTTTGTTTCTTAAATTCCACATATCAGTGAGATCATATGGTATCCGTCTTTCTCTAACATATTTCACTTAGCATTGTACTCTTTAGGTCCATCTGTGTTGCTGCAGATGGCAAGATTTCATTCTTTTGATAGCTGAATAATATTCCGATGTATATGTATATATACATATATATGTATGTATGTACAATGTATATGTGTGTATATATATATATATATACACCATATCTTCTTTATCCATTCATCCATCGATGGACACTTGGGTTGCTTCCATACCTTGGCTATTGTAAATAATGCTGCTATAAACATATAGTGCATGCATCCCTGTGAATAAGTGTTTTTGTTTTCTTTGGATAAATACAGTGGTGCACTTACTGAATCATAGGGTAGTTCTATTTTTAATTTTTGGGGGAACCTCCATACTGTTTTCCACAGTGGCTGCACCCAGTTTGCATTTTCGCCAACAATGTACAAGGGTTTCCCTTTCTCTGCATCCTCACCAGTTTCTTGTTTTTCTGAGTTTAGCCATTCTCACAGGTGTGAGGTGGTTTCTCATTGTGGTTTTGATTTGCATCTTTCTGTTGAGCATCTTTTCATGTGTCTGTTGTCCATCTGTTTGTCTTCTTTGGAAAAATGTTTGTTCATGTCTTCTGCCCATTTTTTGATTGGATTATTTGTGGGTTTTTGGTGTTTCATTGTGTAAGTTCTTTATATATTTTGTATACTAAACATTTATTGGGTATGTTATTAGCAAAAATCTTCTCCCATTTTATAGGCTGTCTTTCAGTTTTGTTGATTGTTTCCTTTGCTGTGCAGAAAATTTTTATTTTGATGTAGTACCGATAATTTATTTGTGCTTTTGTTTCCCTTGCCTCAGGAGACATATCTAGAAAAATGTTGCTATTGCAACGTAATTATAGAAAAATTACTGCCTATGTTGTCTTCTAGAATTTTTATGGTTTCAGGTCTCACATTTAAGTCTTTCATCCAGTTTATTTTTGGGTATGATGTAAGAATACTTACAGCATGTAACTGTCCAGTTTTCCCAACACCATTTGTTAGAGAGACTGTTTTTTCCTCCTTGCATATTCTTGCCTCTGTTGTCGAAGATTAATTAACCATATAATTGTGGGTTTATTTCTGATCTTTCTGTTCTGTTCCATTGATCTGTGTTTTTGTCCCAGTGCCATACTGTTTTAATTACTGCATCTTTATGGTATATCTTGAAATTTAAGATTGTGATACCTCCAGTTTTGTTCTTCCTTTTCAGAATTCTTTGGGTATTTGGGGTCTTTTGTGATTGCATACAAATTTTGGGATTATTTGTTCCAGTTTTGTGAAAAATGTTGTTGGTATTTTGATGGGGACTACATTACATCTGTAGAATTCTTTGGGTGGTATGGACATTTTTTTTAAAGTTTATTCGAGAGAGACAGAGAGAGGATCAGAGAGAGATGGAGACAGAGAATCCCTAGCAGGCTGTGTGCCATCCACACAGAGCCTGACAGGGAGCTTGATCTCACGAACCGTGAGATCATGACCTGAGCCAGATCAAGAGCCGGACACTTAAATGAGTGAGCCACGCAGGTGCCGAATGTATGGACATTTTAACAACATTTGTTCTTTCAATCCAGGAGCATGGAGCAGCTTTCCATTTGTTCATCTTCACTTTCTTTCATCAATGTTGTTTTAGCTTTCAAAGTGCAGATCTTTCACCTCCTTGGTTGAGTTTATTCCTATGTATTTTATTATTTTTGGTGCAATTATAAATGGGATTGTTTTCTTAATTTCTTTCCCTGCTACTTCATTATTAGTGCATAGAAATGCAATAAATTTCTGTAGACTGATTTTGTATACTGCGACCTTAGTGAATTCATTTGGCAGTTTTGTCGTGGAGTCTTTAGGGTTTTCTATATACAGTATTCTATAATGTGCAAATAGTGAAAATTTTACTTCTTCCTTACCAATTTGGATGCCTTTTATTTCTTTTTATTGTCTGAGTGCTGTGGCTAGGACTTCCAGTACTATGATGAATAAAAGTGGTGAGAGTGGACATCTTTGTTCCTGATCTTAGAGGAAAAGCTCTCAGTTTTTCACCATTGATATGATGTTAGCTGTGGGTTTTCCATATATGGCCTTTATTATGTTGAGGTATGTTCTTTCTAAACCTACTTTGTTGAGGGCTTTTATCATGAATGGATGTTGTACTTGTCAAATGCTTTTTCTGCATCTGTTGAAAAGATCATTTGGTTTTTATCCTTCTCTTGTTGATGTCATGTATCACGTTGATTGATTTGCAAATACTGAACCACTCTTGGATCCCAGGAATAAATCCCACTTGATTGTGGCGAATGTTTTTTTTTTTTTTTAACTCATTGGTGGATTCAGTTAGCTAATATTTTGTTTAGGATTTTTGCATCTATGTTCATCAGAGATATTGTCCTGTGGTAATGCTGGCCTCATAGAATGAGGCTGGAAACTTTTCTTCCTCTTCTGTTTTTTTTTTTTGTTTGTTTTGTTTTGTTTTATTTTTTTGGAATAGTTTGAGAAGAATAGGTTTTAACTCTTCTTTAAATGTTTGATAGAGTTCCAATGAAGCCATTTGGTCCTGGGCTTTTGTTTGTTGGGAGTTTTTTGATTGTTGATTCAATTTCATTGCTGGTAATCAGTCTATTCAAATTTTCTGTTTCTTCCTGATTCAGTTTTGGGAGGCTATGTGTTTCTATGAATTTATGCATTTCTTCTAGGTTGTCCACTTTGTTACCACATAATTTTTCATAATATTCTCTTATAATGGTTTGTATTTCTGTGGTGTCGGTTGTTATTTCTTCTCTTTAATTTCTGATTTTGTTTGAGTTGTCTTTCTCTTTTTTTTTTCTTTGCTGAGCCTGTGTATCAATTTTGTTTATTTTGTTGATCTTTTCAAAGAAACAGCTCCCGGTTTCATTGTCATATTGTTGTATTGTTTTTTGTTTTTGTTTCCTGTTTGTTTTTTTTTAGATCTATTTCATTCTTTTATGCTCCAATTTTTATTATTGGAGCATAAAAGACTTCCTTCCTCCTGCTAGTTTTGAGTTTTGTTGTTTTTCTTTTTCTATCTCCTTTAAGTGTAAGGTTAGATTGTTTATTTGAGATTTTTCTTGCTTCTCGAGGTTGGCCTGTATTGGTATAAACTTCCCTCTTACAACAGCTTTTGTGTGGGGTGCCTGGGTTGCTCAGTCGGTTGAGCATCTGACTCTTGATATCGGCTCAGGTCATGATCTCACAGTTGTGAGATCGAGCCCATGGTTGGGTTGTGTGCTGAACGTGGAGCCTGCTTGGGATTCTTTCTCTGCCCCTCTTCTGCTCATGTGTGCTCTCTCTCACTCTCTTTCTCTAAAATAAATAAATAAATTTTAAAAATAGAAAGGAACAACTTTTGCAGACCTCCTGTATGGTTCAGTCGGTTAAGCATCTGACTCTGATTTCAGCTCAGGTCATGATCTGAGTTCATGAAATCGAGTCCCATGTTGGACTCTGCACTGACAGTGTGGAACCTGTTTGGGATTCTTTATCTGCCTCTCTCTCCCTCTCTCTTTCTCAGAATAAATAAATGAACTTTAAAAAATACGTTTGGGCACCTGGGTGACTCAATTAGTTAAGGATTCGACTTTGGCTTAGGTCATGATCTCATGGCTCGTGGGTTCAAGCCCCACGTCGGGCTCTGTGCTGACAGCTCAGATTCAGATTCTCTGTCTCCCTCTCTATCCCCCTCCCCAACTCATGCTCTGCCCCTCTCTCTCTCAAAAATAAGTAAACATTAAAAAATATGTTAGGGGTGCCTGGGTGACTCAGTCAGTTAAGTGTTCAACTTCTATTCAGGTCATGATCTCGCGGTTCATGAGTTCGTGAGTTCAAGCCGCGCGTTGGGCTATGTGGTGACAGCTCAGAACCTGGAGCCTCCTTTGATTCTGTGTCTCCCTCTCTCTTTGCCCCTACCCCACTCATGCTCTGTCTTTCAAAAAATAAATAAACGTTAAAAAAAATTTTAATATGTTAAAAAAATAAAAAGAACAGCTTTTGCTGCATCCCAAAGATTTTGAACCGTTATGTTTTCATTTTCATTTGTCTCTTTGTATTTTTTTATTTTCTCTTTGATTTCTTGGTTAAACCATTCCCATTTAGTGCCATGTTATTTAACCACTATGTATTCAGTTCATTCTAGATTTTTTCTTGTGGTTCATTTCTAATTTCATAGCTTTGTGGCCAGAAAAGATGCCTGGTATGACTTCAGTCTTTTTGAATGTGTTGAGCCACATTTTGTGGCCTAGTATGTGATCTATGCTGGAGAATATTCCATATGCACTTGAAAACAATGTGCATTCTGCTTTTTTAGGATAGAATGTTCTGAATATATCTGTTAGATCCATCTGGTCCAATGTGTCATTCAAAGCCACCGTTTGTTGATTTTCTGTTTGGATGATCTATCCATTGACGTAGTGGGATATCCCCAGTTCTTATTTTAATACCACCAATCACTTCCTTTATGTTTGTTATTAGCTGCTTTATGTATTTGGGTGTTTCCATGTTGGGTGCATAAATATTTACAATTGTTATATCTTCTTGTTGGATTTTTTCCTTATGATTATATAGTGTCATTCTTTGTCTCTTGTTACAGTCTTTGTTTTAAAGTCTATTTTGTCTGGTATAAAAATTGCAGCCCTGGCTTTCTTTTCACTTCTATTTCAATGATAAATTCTTTCCCATCTTTCCCTTTTCATGTGCATGTATCTTTAAGTCTGAAATGGGTCTCTGGTAGGCAGCATATTAATGGATCTTGCCTTTTTATCCATTCTGTCCATCTTGATTGGGGTGTTTAGTCCATTTATACTCCAAGTAATTATTGGCAAGTATGTGCCTATTGCCATTTTATTACTTGTTTTATGGTGGTTTTTGTAGTTCTTCTCTCTTCCTTTCTTATCTTGCTCTTTTCTCTCACAGTTTTCTGGCTTTCTTTAGTTATATACTTGGATTCCTTTCTCTTTTTTTGCATGTCTATTACTGGTTTTTGATTGTGGTTACCATTAGGTTTGTATGTAGCATCTTATGCATTTAGCAGTCTATATTAAGTTGATGGTCACTTAAGTTGGAACCCATTCTTTACTCCCCCCCCACCATGTTTTAGATATATGGTGTCATATTTTACATCCTTTTGTGAATCTCTTGACTGATTTGAATAGATATACTAAATATTACTCTGTGTGCTTCCTACTTTTCATACTTCTGCTTATGGTTTTTGTTTCCATTCGAAGAGTCCCCTTTAACATTTCTCAAAGGACTGGTTTAGTGGTTATGAACTCCCTTAACTTTTGCTTGTCTGGGAAACTCATTACCTCTCCTATTCTGAATGATAGCCTTGCTGGATAGAGTATTCTTAGCTGTAGGTTTTTCCATTCAGCCCTTCACATATATCATGCCACTCCCCCTTATTTTCTGCTGAAAAATCAGCTGATAGCCTTCTGGGGTTTCCCTTATATGTAACTATTTCCTTTTCTCTTGCCACCTTAAAATTCCCTCTTTATCACTACTGTTTGCCATTTTAATTACTACATTTCTTGGTGTGGACATCCTTGGGTTGATTTTGTTGGGGGCCTTAAGTGCGTCCTGGATCTGGATTTCTGTTTCCCAGATTTGGGAAGTTTTCAGCTATTATTTCTTCAAATAAATTTTCTGCACCCTTTTCTCTCTCTTTTCTCCTGGAATTTCTATAATGAAAATGTTATTATGTTTGATGCTGTCTCTGAGTTCCCTATGTCTATTTTCATTTTGTATTTTTTTCCTCTAATTTCAGGTTGATTGATTTCCATTACTCTGTCCTCCATGTTGCTGATCTGTTCTTCTATTTTCTCTATTATACTATTGGTTCCCTCTACTGTGTTTTTAATTTCAGTTATTGAGTTCTTCATCTCTGATTGGTTCTTTTTTATGTTCTGTCTCTTTGATGAGTGTCTCACTGAGATCCTCCACTCTTTCTCAAGTCCAGTGAGTTTCTTTATGATCGTTACTTTGAATTCTTTATCAGGTATTTTATTTATCTCCATTTCTTTTTCCTCTCTTGCTGTGATTTTTCCTGTTCTTTCACTTGGGACATATTCCTTTGTCTCCTCATTTTGTTTAACTCTTTGTGTCTGTTTCTCTGTGTTAGGAAAGTCAGATACATCTTCTGCTCTTGAAAGTAGTGGTCTTATGAAGAAGAGGTCCTGTAGTGCCCTACAATGCAATGTCCTCTGTTCACCAGAACCTGCACTTGAGGGGTGTCATGTGTGTTTCATGCACCCTACTATTGTGGCTGAGCCACATTTGCCTTCAGTTCAACTGTTTAGCTGTGGAGAGCATGTTCTGCAAGTCTTTGGGTTGTTTTCTAGGCTATTTACACTCATGTGGGTGTTATTTAGTTGTATCTGTGGGATGAGGTCAGCTTCAGGTCCTCCTACTTCGCCATCTTCCCCAGTAGTCATTGCATTCACAGTAGTTTCAAAGGCCTCATCGGTAATATTGGTCATGTTGTCAGGAAGCTCTGACATAGAGTATTCTGTCTTGATTTATTTTTTTTTATTTGCTCTATTTTAGTTTTCAAACTTGTTCAACTTATGGTTTCCAGTGAACCTGTGTTACCTCTCAGTCTGTGGGCTGTTTCTTTCCTTCTTGCCTCTGCAATAATCTTGAAAAGTCATTTTGCTTACTTGGTGGCTTCCCTTCCCCACTCACTCCTCAAATGCTTTCATTCTGCCTCGGCAGAAGTTACCATCACCCTCTTTACTGGCAGTGTGTTCCTTCTGTGCCAGCACAGAAGCTGGTGGCAACAGCAGTGGGAGGGCTGAAGATGACACAGCAACAAACAGGAGTACCTTGCATTCCTTGGGACCAGGCACTCAGGTAGTGTGTTTTAGTGACAAGAGCCTGGGCTTTAGAATTGGATCATCTGGCCATAAGTTCTGTCTTTGCTTTTACTATCTGTGACCTTAGGTGGCTGTTTGGCTTCCCTGAGCCTCAGTTTCCTCATCTGTAAAACCAAGGGATATGTTTTCTGGAATTGTGAGAATAGAAATAATACACAAACATTCTCATAAGTTTTCTTTTAAGTTCAGTATGTAATCATTCCTCCATGAATCTAGACAGCACACATTTTTTAAAATCCATAAAAACAATTCAGCTGACAGTTTTAGCTATGAATTTCCTTGAAAGATGAAAGCAAGTGTAAGATATTGATTTTGCCATTCTTCCTATATTTTTGTCACAGATAATGATAAACCTGCTGAGCTTCTTTTCCCCAGTTTAGAAAAATAAGGGTTTTTTTTTTCATTTTTACAGTTAATTGCATTCAGAGAAAATCTCAGGTTAATGTGAGTAAGGAGAAGAACTTAAAAACTGAAAGATAAGAACACTCTTAAAAATAGAAAGCAGAGAAAAGAAACAAACCGCTCTGCAACATTTGTTCATTGCCTCATGCATGTCTTGGCAATGGAACCTTTGAGAAACTACCCTTTCACACTCCTGGCTCTGTACTTTGAGTGGGAGCTCACCTCCCGGCCACACACACACACACACACACACGTGCACATCTCCCAGTCATCCCAGCCCCCTATCCTTCATCACCACAGTGGTGAGTTTGAAGAAGGCATAGATCCACTCTGGGCCAATGAAATACAAGGATTTGTTTGGGGCCTCTGGGATAGAAATTTCTGTCTCTTCAGTGAAAGTTACTAGAAAGAACGCCCTCTCATTCCCTGGATAGTGTGATGTGAGATTGTAAGACTGGCGTGGCCTTACCCACTTTTGCTACTTGGAAATGAAAAGAAAATGTAAGGCACTGAAGTGAAATAGACAGGAGCCAGGCTGACATCATGTGTCCCTGAACTAAATGAATCTGAATCTAGAACTATCTCCAGATACAAATAATAATTCCTTTTTTAATCTGATCCACTTCAGGTTAGGTGTTCTGTCTCTTTTGCAAACAAAGGATTGCTAATTAATACTCCATTAAAATGGAAGCAACTGAATGTACACATAGATCACTATACCACTTGTCCTACTCTATACAGACTAAAGTTTAATTTCTGTATTCATAGCTATTTTTCTAGATAATCTCTCAAGAATGAAATTGTCAGTTCATAGACTTCTTGGACACTGTTAGCATGATGTTCAGCATAGTGCATATGCAAATCTCCTGCTTGTCTGCACTTACCTATTTTTTTTTTCAGTATACTAGCTATGTGATTTTGAGCAAGTAACAAATCCTCCTCATGTCTAGGAAAATATTTTATACTTGATTCAGTGTGCCATGGGGAGACATTAGAAATACCTGCGCTGGAACAGTAACAAGTGAAAGCGATGTTTAAGATGATTTTCGAAGAGACAGACAACTTGCTTCTTTGTAGGGTTTCAAGTTAGACATTTTGGTGTTTTGCTTGTTTGGAGGCTTTCTTCCCCATTCACAGAACAAACTCTGTGAGACCGGGGACCACATCTCTTGTTCGCCGAGCACCTGCACAGTATCTGGAACAAAGTAAATGCTCTGTAGCTATTGATTGATTGAATTAGGGATGGAGGAAAAATAGAAGGACTGAGAGAATGAAAGATGGAGGAATATCTAGGAGACAGTAACTATTACACATGTGTAAAGAATCTAGATTTAGGATTGTGGCAGAAGAGTGGAGTTAAGGGCATAAATCTGACAGATGCTATCAAAAAGTTAACAGTATTTGTTGACTGAATGGAAAAAGCAAAGGAGAGACAGAAAAGAGTGATATTTCCCACCTGAGAAGCTGACCCCATGGTTACCCCATTAACTCAGCAGGAAAGTTTACATGGGGAGGAGCTTGAGAGCAAGAAACATACATTTAATTCTTGGAGGTATTTCTTACAAGGGTAGAATATGTGATTAATGTGGGAATATTTCATAAGAAGCTTGAAATGAGAGATTTGGGGGACATGTTGGAACTGGAGGTGTCAGGTTGGAGCACATAGAAAAAGCATGAGACAGAGTTATGTTCCTGAGAGAGTAAGAACTGAAAGGAGTTAGCTGGAGAACAGACCAGCAACTGAGAACGAGAGAGTGATGGACAAACTGGAGGACTGGGCTCAGAGTCCCACGATACTGGGGAGAGTATTTCATGACAGAAGCAAAAGGGGGACAGTAAGAGAAGAAGCATCCTGTGCTTGTTCCCCCAGACATGCTTCAGAGTAAAGAACACAGTCACCCAGGATTTCTGGGCAATTCCTGCTGATAGTTTAAACATAGTCTAATAATCAGATTGTCTAGATCAGTCGCTTTCAGACTTTTTTATTGCAACTTACTCTCAGAAATACATCTTACGTTTTGACTCAGGACACACACACACACAATTGATACAAAGGTTTCCCTCAAGAATACTCACTCTCTCTCATGTACAATCTATTCAGTTAGTTTTCATCTATTTCACTTTTTTAATGCTAGTAGCAGCCCACTAACCTGATTTCACTCCCCATTAATAAGTCATGACCGGAAGTTTGAAAAGCAGTGGTCTATTTAATGGTCACATAGAAAACGTATCAAATTTGGGGAAAGAACGCATATTGAGAACATTTTACTTCTAGTTAGATGAATAAAGGTTTTTGTTTAGTATTATTAATTACAGTATGAAACATGTATTTCTTTAGTGGGGACATTCTGTCAGCACACCTCAAAATTTAGAAGAGAGAATTAACAGGAAAGTACTTACTCTACCAGCATCTTCTATTATAATTTTAAGTGTTGGTTTACCACCTTGTAAGAAAAACTTAAAATATAAACTTTGATCCAGACAATGAGTTGCAATCAAAAGTACTCTGGCTTTGGAAATGAACAGACCTGGGCTCAAATTATGTTCTGCTGCTTAATAACTATGACCTTTGCCACATTTCCCAACCTCTTGTATGTTCTGTTTCTTTATCCCTGAATGGGGATAACATTTACTCCAATTTTGTTGCTGTTGTTATTGAAGAAGCCACATTATTCATGGCACTTTACCCAGTACTTGGGGAGCATGCAATAAATGGCAATTGTTATTATGGTCTCTGGTTGTGAGTGTTAAACTATAGACTACTTGTAAAGCTCCTACCACAGTGTCTGGCAGAAAGCAGTAATAAATATTAATAATTTTTCCACACTAGCAACCAAAGCATAGAAATACAGTTGTAATCTGAGAGCACAGAAATATGCAAACCAATCATATGACATGGTTTTTAGAATGATATTTGCCAGAGGGGCACCTGGGTGGCGCAGACGGTCAAGTGTCCGACTCTTGATCTTGGCTCAGGTCATGATTTCACAGTTCCTGAGTTCAGAATCCTCCTCAGGCTCTGTACTGATGGCGCAGAGCCTGCTTGGGATTCTGTCTCTCCTTCTTTCTGACCCTCCCCCACTTGTGCTCTCTCTCTCTCTCTCAAGATAAGTAAATAAACTTTAAAAATATTAAAAAGAAAAGAATATTTGCTAGAAAAGCAAAGCACATTGATAACATTGATGTTATTGGAGAGATTGAGTCCCATTTGTTTAAAGTGAAAAAAAATGCATCACTGATAAACTTTTCTTAATTCTCTCACTAATGTAACCATTAAAGTGATTAGAGTGCGTTTATTCAACAAGCCTAAATATATTAAGACCTACAATGTCAGGTACTGGAGATAAAAACACAGCAAGAAACAGTTCCTTGATACACGATGAAGTAACCGATGGCATTTACTTTTCCTCCCAGGCAGCCCACCACCATGGACCACTGATAGCAATATTATTTCTGTGCCTTTTGACTCTTTCCGATTCTACTCTAACTTGCTTCACCAATTCAGAAGGATGGCTTAAAGATGCTTTGTTGGAATTAATAAGAGCTCCATGGTCCAATTCTTGGTGATCTACTTTTGATGTTAAAATACTTCACCATACTCAAGACTTCTTTGTCTTTTATGCTTTGTCCTCAGTAGCCTCAGGGTAGCTGTTTGTGTAACCTTAATTCCATCTCACCATTATTTTACTTGCCTCTTACAAAGTAAGCAGTGAAGTTGGCTGAATATCATATCATTTGAAGAATGAAATTAAACTTTCACTTTTTCCCCCTATTTTCAACGTCCTTGCCTCCCTCCCCACTACTTAATTGTATGTTCTGCTTGTGATGGATTTCAAATATGTGGTCATCACGGTAATATGGTGAAAGGATTCCCTTAGTTCAGATATATAGCACTTGCAGACACTTTCAAATAGTTTCCATAGGGAGTGGTGCAATTTTTATTAAGAAAAATTACTCTGAGTGCCTGTGTGCAAAGCCGAAGGGCCTACAAAGATGCTTGAGATGAAATCCCTTCACCAAGGAGTGTATAGTTTAATAAGAGAGATGTCACATCTACCAGTGGCTATACAGGATGGCATGACTCATGAGATGTCTGGGGGAAGGACCAAAAAGTTGAATCTCATTCTGAAATTCACATATGTGATGATTTGGCTCTTGTCAGTTTTCCAGATGACTTTTGTTGCCCAAATTAGCCATTCTGACCACTGCCTATAACTGAAAAAGAATATGCAAAAAATGGGAAAGACAGAAATCTTGGGGTGATAGTTTTCTAGATGTATGTATTAGCAAAAGAAACTCTCCTGGTATGTGTGGTTTCATTGTGCTATCATCCTTGACCATTAAAACATGTGTAAAGTCCTGCAAAGGTATGCTATTTGCTGTTTCAAAAAATGGCACAAGAACCCCTTGGGGGTAGATCTTTGATTCTAGGACAGAATGGCTTCCACATGGATGTTACCACCAATTAGCAGTGTAGTTCATATTTAAAGTCAGAAATAAATATTGCCTAAGCAGCCCCCGATTTATATGGTGGCCTGTAATAGGGAGAAAATCTCAGGAGTTGTGGAAGACTGTTGTTCTGATCACATAGCTTTCAAGTCTGTGAAAAATGGGGAGGCAGGCATATCTAATGACATGAGAGCACAGTAGAGCCCATTTAAGGGATTAATTTCAGTTACTGAATAAGCAGCAGCTCCTTTTATAAAACTTGATCAAGATTTGCTACAAGTATGCCCCTCAGAAAGATGGTTCATGTATCCAGTTTAGGGAATTTCTAAGTTGTTGCTGGTTTAAGTAGAATTGAGAGAGTATTTCTCCAGAAAATCAATGACCTCGAGCAGAGGAAAAGGTTCTTTAGGAAGGAAGTAACTTCATGTTCATCAAATCCTTATTGCTTTCACATACGTAAAACTAGCTTTCTGTTAAGTATTTTGTGAGGAACCACAATGAGATACCACTTCGCACCCGTTAGAACGGCTAAAATTAACAACTCGGGATACATCAGGTGTTGGTAAGGATTCGGAGAAAGGATAACCCTTTTGCACTGTTGGTGGAAATGCAAACTGGTACAGCTACTCTGGAAAACAGTATGGAGGTTCCTCAAAAAATTAAAAATACAACCACCCATGAACCAGCAATTGCACTACTAGGAATTTAAACAAAGGAATAAAAAAATGCTGATTCGAAGGGGCATATGCACCCCAGTGTTTATAGCAATGCTATCAATAGTAGCCAAATTATAGAAAGAGCTCAGGGGTGTCTGAGTGGTTCAGTTGGTTTAACTTCAGACTTTTGGTTTTGGCTCATGTCATGATCTCGCATTTTCATGATTTTGAGCCCTGCATTGGGCTCTGAGCTGACAGTGCGAAGCCTGATTGGGATTCTCTCTCTCTCTCCCTTTCTCTCTCTGCCCCTCCCCTACTCACGTTGTTTCTGTATTTCTCAAAATAAATACATTAAAAAAGAAAGAGACCAAATGTCCATCAATTGATGAATAGATTAAGAAGATGTGGTACATATATATATACAATGGAATACTACTCAGTATGAAAATGAATGAAATCTTGCCATTTGCAGCAATGTGGATGGAACTGGAGGGTATTATGCTAAGCAAAATAAGTCACAGAAAGACAGATACCATATGATTTCACTCATATGTGGAATTTCAGAAACTCGACAGGTGAACATATGGGAAGGGAAGGAAAAATAAGATAAAACAGAAAGGGAAAGGAAAGAAAACCATAAGAGATTCTTAAATACAGAAAACAAACTGAGGGTTGCTGCAAGTAGGGGGTGTTGGGGGGATGGGGAAAACAGGTGACAGGCATTAAGGAGGGCACTTTTTGGAATGAGCAGTGGGTGTCATATGTAAGAGATAAACCATTGGTTTCTACTCCTGAACCCAAGGCTACACTGTATGTTAACTGACTTGAATATAAATTTTCAAAAAAAGGATTAAATAAACAAGTATTTTGTGAGGGCTATTGGATCAAGGGAATGGATGGATGAGGCCAGCTAGAGGTGAGAACATAATTATAATAAATATGATTTCATTGAGTGCCCTGTTTTACAAGAAGTATTTCATTTTTTTTAATTAGAGAGAGAGTGCATGAGTGGGGAAGAGAGGGAGAGCGAGAGAGAGAAAGGGAGAATTGAGAGAGAATCTTAAGCGACTCCATGCTCAGTGCAGAGCCTGATGCAGTGCTTGATCCCACGCCCCTGGGATCATGACCTGAGCCAAAATCAAGAGTCAGACACTCAACCAATATCTGAGCCATACAGGTGCTCCAAGAATTATTTAATTTTTTTAAGTTTATTTTTATTTATTTTGGACAGAGAGAGCAAGAGAGCAGGGAAGGGACAGAAAGAGAGAGGCTGAGAATCCTAAGCAAATTCTGCACTGTCCCTGCAGATCCTGACACAGGGCTCCATCCCACAGCCATGAGATCATGACCGGTGCCAAAACCAAGATTCAGACCCTTAACCATTTGAGTCACCCAGGTGCCCCAAATTAATTTTTAAAACAACTCTATGTGGTTTACAAGTTAGGAAACTGAGCCGCAGACAGGTTAAGTAATTTGCCCTGGACTTAACCTCTTGTCCGTCCTGAAGCCATACCAGCGATGACCTGACCTGTGAAGGGTGCAGTAGAATGTGTATCTTTGGAGCCCTCCCTCCCTCGCTGGCTCTCAGAATTCCTGCAGCACCTGGAAGGGTAGTCCTGCCTGCGGCTGTTCCTTCTCTCCTAGTCATCTTTACTACCAGCTGTGGATTGTTCCAGCTGCACCAACTGAACGCGCAGTGTGGAAGATTGCTCACTTCACAAGAGAATGTTGAGTACTGCGAGTGGCAGCGGGTGATGAGCTCTGAGCCGCAGAGGCAATGAGAACTTACCAAGCTGTGATCTCCATAGAAAACATAAATAACATGGATATTAGAAGGAGTTATGAAGAACATCCAAGCAGTATGATAAAACCCTAACCTAAATGGTAATAGAGGCTGAGATGTGAAATTTATGGAAATATTGGGAATTTGATAAAGAAAATCCCTTAAGTGGCCTTTTAATGTGTGACACTAAATAACTTAGGGAGCGGAAGAATGTTCTTTGCCTTTCTTGCCTGTCTTTCAACATGGAGTCCCCTGTCCACCCACCCTGACACAGACACAAAGACGCCAGTAGGGATAAATGCTTTTTCCAAAATACATTAAAGCATTTTGCTTTTCTTTCTTAACATTTCACTTTGATTTTTACCTTTGTGTCCCTCCCTCACTCTTTTTTTTTTTGTTATAATAGTTTATTTTCAAATTGGTTTACATATAACACCCAGTGTTCATCCCAACATGTGCCCTTTTTAATGCCCATCACCCCCTCTCCCCCCTCCCTCATCCCCCTTACCCTCAGTTTTTTCTTAGTCTTTGAGAGTCTCTTATGTTTTATCTCCCTCCCTCTCTGTGTCTTTTTTTTCTTTCCCCTCTTCCCCTCCCCCTGGTTTTTGCTTAGTTTCACAAAGTCCACCTATTCGTGGAAACATATGGTATCTGTCTTTTTCTGACTGACTTATTTCACTTAACATAATACCCTCCAGTTCCATCCATGTTGCTACACATGGCCAGATTTCATTTTTTCTCATTGCCACGTAGTAGTCCATTGTATATAAGTACCATAACTTCTTTATCCATTCGTCAGTTGATGGGCACTTGGTCTCTTTCCATGATTTGGCTATTGTCGAAAGTGCTGCTATGAACATTGGGGTACACGTGCTCCTATGCATCAGCATTCCTGTGTCTCTTGGGTAGATTCCTAGCAGGGCTATTGCTGGGTCATCGGGTAGCTCTATTTTCATTTTTTTGAGGAACCTCCACACCGTTTTCCAGAGTGGCTGCACCAGTTTGCATTCCCACCAACAGTGTAAGAGGGTGCCTACTTCTCCACATCCTCGCCAGCATCTATAGTTTCCTGATTTGTTCATTTTAGCCACTCTGACTGGTGTGAGGTGGTATCTCAGTGTAGTTTTGATTTGTATTTCCCTGATGATGAGTGACATTGAGCATCGTTTCATGTGTCTGTTGGCCATCTGAATGTCCCCTTTGGAGAAGTGTCTATTCATATCTTCCGCCCATTTCTTCACTGGGTTGTTTGTTTTTCGGGTTTGGAGTTTGGTAAGTTCTTTATAAATTTTAGATATTAGTCCTTTATCCGATATGTCATTTGCGATGATCTTTTCCCATTCCGTTGGTTGCCTATTCGTTTTGTTGGTTGTTTCTTTTGCTGTGCAGAAGCTTTTTATCTTGATGAGGTCCCAATAGTTCATCTTTGCTTTTAATTCTCTTGCCTTTGGAGACGTGTCGAGTAAGAAATTTGTGCATCTTAGGTCAAAGAGGCTTTTTCCTGTTTTCTCCTCTAGGATTTTGACGGTTTCCTGTCTCACATTCAGATCTTTTATCCATTTAGAATTTATTTTTGTGAGTGGTGTAAGAAAGTGGTCTAGTTTCATTCTTTTGCATGTTGCTGTCCAATTCTCCCAGCACCATTTGTTAAAAAGGCTGTCTTTTTTCCATTGAATACATTTTCCCGCTTTGTCAAAGATTAGTTGGCCATATACTTGCGGGTCCATTTCTGAGTTTTCTATTCTATTCCATTGGTCTATGCGTCTGTTTTTGTGCCAATACCATACAGTCTTGATGACCACCACTTTGTAGTAGAGGTTAAAGTCTGGGATTGTGATGCCTCCCGCCTTGGTTTTATTCTTCAGTATTATTTTGGCTATTCGAGGTCTTTTGTGGTTCCATACAAATTTTAGGATTGTTTGCTCTAGCTTTGAGAAGAATGCTGGTGCAATTTTGATTGGGATTGCATTGAATGTGTAGATTGCTTTGGGTAGTATTGCCATTTTGACGATATTTATTCTTCCAATCCATGAGCATGGGATGTTTTTCCATTTCCTTGTGTCTTCCTCAATTTCCTTCATAAGTTTTTTATAGTTTTCAGTGTAGAGGTCTTTCACATCTTTGGTTAGGTTTATTCCTAAGTATTTTATGGTTTTTGGTGCAATTGTGAAAGGGATTAGCTTCTTTATTTCTCTTTCTGCTGCTTCATTGTTGGTGTATAGAAATGCCACCGATTTCTGTACATTGATTTTGTATCCTGCAACTTTGCTGAAATCATGAATCAGTTCTAGTAGGCTTTTGGTGGATTCTGTCGGGTTTTCCATGTAAAGTATCATGTCATCTGCAAAAAGTGAAAGTTTGACTTCCTCCTTGCCAATCTTGATGCCTTTTATTTTGTTTTGTTGTCTGATTGCTGATGCTAAGACTTCCAGCACTATGTTAAATAACAGTGGCGAGAGTGGACACCCCTGTCGTGTTCCTGATCTCAGGGGGAAGGCTTTCAATTTTTCCCCATTGAGGATGATATGAGCTGTGGGCTTTTCATATATGGCTTTTATGATGTTTAAGTATGTTCCTTCTATCCCGACTTTCTCGAGAGTTTTTATTAAGAAAGGATGCTGTATTTTGTCAAATGCTTTTTCTGCATCTATTGACAGGATCATATGGTTCTTATCTTTTCTTTTGTTGATGTGATGTATCACGTTGATTGATTTGCGAATATTGAACCAGCCCTGCAACCCAGGGATGAATCCTACTTGATCATGGTGGATAATTCTCTTTATATGCTGTTGGATTCGATTTGCTAGTATCTTGTTGAGAATTTTTGCATCCATATTCATCAGGGATATTGGCCTGTAATTTTCTTTCTTTGCTGGGTCTCTATCTGGTTTGGGAATCAAAGTGATGCTGGCTTCATAGAATGAGTCCGGGAGTTTTCCTTCCGTTTCAATTTTTTGGAACAGCTTGAGGAGGATAGGAATTAACTCTGTTTTAAATGTCTGGTAAAATTCTGCAGGAAAGCCATCTGGTCCAGGGCTTTTATTTGCTGGGAGGTTTTTAATAACGGATTCTATTTCTTCACTAGTTATGGGTCTGTTCAAATTTTCTATTTCTTCCCGTTTGAGTTTTGGTAGCGTGTGGCTATTTAGGAAGCTGTCCATTTCTTCCAGATTGCCAAGTTTGGTGGCATATAATTTTTCATAGTATTCTCTGATGATTGCTTTTATCTCTGAGGGATTGGTTGTAATTTCTCCCTTTTCATTCACGATTTTATTTATTTGAGTTCTCTCTCTTTTCTTTTTGAGAAGCCTGGCTAGAGGTTTGTCTATTTTGTTTATTTTTTCAAAGAACCAGCTTTTGGTTTCATTGATCTGTTCCACTACCTTTTCTGTCTCCATATGGTTAATTTGAGCTCTGATCTTTGTTATTTCTCTCTTTCTGCTGGGCTTGGGTTGTTTTAGTTGATCTGCTTCTAGTTCCTTTAGGCGTGCTGTTAGAATTTGTGTTATTGATTTTTCTTGTTTCTTGAGATGGGCCTGGATTGCAATATATTTCCCTCTCAGGACTGCCTTTGCTGCATCCCAGAGCGTTTGGATTGTTGTATTTTCATTTTCATTTGTTTCCATGTATTTTTTAATTTCTTCTCTGATGGCTTGGTTGACCCAGTCATCTTTTAGTAGGTTATTTCTTAGCCGCCATGTTCTTGGATATTTTCCAGGCTTTCTCCTGTGGTTGATTTCAAGTTTCAAAGCGTTGTGGTCTGACAGTGTACACGGTATGATCTCAATTCTTTTATATTTATTCAGAGCTTCCCTGTGCCCCAGAATGTGGTCTATCTTGGAAAATGTACCGTGTGCAGATGAGAAGAACGTAAATTCCTTTGCTTCTGGATGAAGGACCCTAAAGATATCTGTGAGGCCCATCTGTCCTAATGTGTCATTCAGGGCTATTGTTTCTGCGGAGATTTTCTGTTTTGTGGATCTATCCAATGCTGAGAGTGGAGTGTTGAGATCCCCTACTATTAGGACATTTTTATCGATGAGGTTGCTAATGTTTGTAATTAGTTGTTTTACAAATTTGGGTGCCCCTGAATTCGGTGCGTAGATATTTACAATTGTTAGCTCTTCCTGCTGGATGGTCCCTAAGACTATTATATAATGTCCTTCCTCATCTCTTATTACATCGTTCATTTTAAAGTCTAATTTGTCTGATATAAGTGTGGCTACTCCGGCTTTCTTCTGACTTCCAGTAGCATGGTAGATAGTTCTCCATCCCCTCACTTTCAATCTGAAGGTGTCTTCAGGTTTAAGATGAGTTTCTTGAAGACAGCAAATAGATGGGTCTTGTTTTTTAATCCATTCTGTTATCCTGTGTCTTTTGATTGGCGCATTTAGTCCATTTACATTCAGTGTTAATATTGAAAAATATGGGCTTACAGTCACTGTATTATCTGTAAGTTTCATGTTTGTAAGGCTGTGTCTGGTAGTTTGTATTCTTTGCCTCCTTGTTTTCATAGAATGCCCCTCAGGATCTCTTGCAGTGCTGGCTTATTTGTGATAAATTCTTTCAGTTTTTGTTTGTTGGGAAAAACCTTGATCTCTCCTTCTATTCTGAATGACAGGCTAGCCGGATACAGAATTCTTGGTTGCATGTCCTTCTTGCTCATAACATTGAAGATATCCTGCCATTCCTTTCTGGCTTGCCAAGTTTCCGTAGATAAGTCTGCTACTACCCTTATAGGTCTCCCTTTGTATGTTAGGGTTCTTTTGTCCCTAGCTGCTTTCAGGATTCTCTCCCTATCTTTGTATTTTGCCAGCTTCACTATGATGTGCCGTGCAGAAGGTCTATTCAAGTTACGTCTGAGGGGAGTTCTCTGTGCCTCTTGGATTTCCATGCCCGTTTCCTTTCTCATGTTGAGGAAGTTCTCAGCAATGATTTGTTCCAGAACCCCTTCGACTCCTTTCTCTCTCTCTTCTTCCTCTGGAACTCCTATGATACGGATATTGTTTCTTTTGACTGCATTGCTCAGCTCTCGAATTCTCCTTTCCTGTTCCTGGATCAGCTTCTCTCTCTTTTTATCTGCTTCCTCTTTTTCAATGATTTTGTCTTCTAATGCACTAACTCTTTCCTCTACCTCTTCAATCCGTGCTGTGGCTGCTTCCAGTTTCCCCTGTATTTCTTCCAATGTCTTCTTTAATTCTTCCTGACCGTTTTTAAGGTCTTTGAACTTTGCCTCGTGGGACCCCTTGCATTCATCTAAGCTTTTTTCAAGGCCAGCAATTAGTTTTATGATTAACATTCTATATTCAAGTTCTGTTATGTTGCTTATATCTCTTTTCATTAATTCTTGAGCTGTCACTGCTTCTTGTAGACTCTTTTGAGGAGAATTCTTCCGTCTCGTCATTTTGGCTGGATGTGTTATGGGTTGTTTCTTGAAGTTGCCCTGGAAAGGAAAATTCTTACAGGTCCAGAGCAATGTTTTCTTCTTCCGGCAATCCGGTGAAACCGCTAGGCTGTGCCGGACCTGCCTGATGCCCTATTGCCTCCTCCACGCCCAGGTTGTGCGCTGAGAGCAGGAGAGACGGAGGACACGAGGAGGAACCGGGTCACGAGCCCCTCCAGGGTTCTGCTTATGAAGCGCGCCAGGAAGATCTCCCCTCCCTCACTCTTACCTTTCACCCATTCTGTTCTCATCTCACTGATTGACCATCCTTATACTATATATGCAGGTGAGGGACTCTGCCTCATCACCCTTTTTCAGTGTTCCAAGAACTTTGGACTTTCATACTCCAGCAAAATAATAGGCCTTATTATTTCGCAGCTCTCACTCCAGTTGAAATCTCTAATTTGGTTACTCAGAGCATTCTCATCCACTTTCCTCATTCCCCATACCATTTCTACCCTTTCCATCTGACTTTTCTTTACAGGTAACAAATATATCCTCACCAGTTGCTTCAAAGTTCTATTTGTCTTGGAGTTCCATCATTTTGCATTATTTCTGAGTGTGCTTTTCATCTTGTTTATCCTGCTTGGGATTCAATGCAATTCCTGAACCGGAAGATTCATATCTTTCATCGAGTCTGAAAAATTCTTTTCCTATATTATCCTTCCGATTTTTTGTTGGAACTTCTCATTCTTTCCCCCATGTCTTTTAGCACTTTTCTGTTTTCTCTCTTTACCTCTTTGTATTGCATTTGAGTAATTTTCTGAGATCTGTTTTTTAAATCTCTTTCCAGTTTTTTCTTTATTACGTGAGGTCTGTCTAATCAGTGTTTTTCTATCCTTTGAGGTTTCGATTTCAGCTCATCTATTTTTCAACAATAATTAAAAGAATAATTCCACTAACTTGAAGTTTTTTGTGGTTCTTGTAAAACCTGACTTGAAAATTTTTATTATTTTATCATGTTTTCAGTTCCTACTTTTGTATCTTTAGCGTTTGTAAACATTTTAATTTTAGGATGTTTAAACTGGATTTGTGTAATAGTTCTGGTATCTGGAATTCTTGGTAGAGGTGGATGGGTAGGGTGAGAAATTCCTCATCCAGTTGTCTACTGATTCTTGTTCGTAGTAGATGGTTTGAGTGTTTTGTAATTTTGGATTGTAAGTTTTTCTTCTGGGGTTTCGTTAGTGATGATCCATTACAGGCTGAGGTAGAGCTTCTATCCCTCCAGAAAGGTTTTGTGTAAACTTTTGTCAGGAGTCTTAGGATTAGCACTGACCTGGGCCACTTTTTAATTTCTCATTTAGAGGGAGAGACCACCCACTACTGGCTGAATCTGAACTTCACATCTCCATGAAGTGGGCCTGTGGCTATCAATTCTCAGGGAGGCTTTTTTTCCCCACCCCCTTGAGGTCCAGGCTGAGGCAGGTAAATTTCTTAACTCTCTCCTTGTGCACTTGGAGGACTTTTCCCCCTGGTCCACTCGTTCACAGAGCGGCTGGTCTTTTGGGAGTTCCAGTTTCATGTGGGAGTTTCAGTTCCCATTCTCTCACCCATGCTTCATGAAGGTCTTGAGGCTTCTTCTCCTGAACCACATGAGATTTACAATCCAAATCCCGTGTTCCCGGGATTGGTAAGCTGCTCTTCTCTTAGAGCAGCTAGCATCCGTTCAGAGGCTTGGTTCTGGCTTTTAGATCTCTGTGTGTTTGACTCTAGAAAATTCCTTATTAATAGCTATGCATTTTAAAAGATACTTATTATATTTCATCCAGAATTTATAAGCTAATTTTAATAGCAAACGATTTTTTTAAATATATCTTTTCTGCCAAGGGCCCGCCATCATCCTCCTTCTCTGACAGTGTCTGCTGTAGGATCGCAGATGCTTGTCTACATCCAAAGAGCAGTATCAAAAAGGGGCCTCTGCTCTGAAGAAGTTCATAGATTTTTTTTTAGTCTAACTCATTCATAAGCTCTGAGGACTGTTTATTTAGTTTTTCACTCAATATTCTTTATATGCAAATCATATTCAATAAATATTGAGTAAGTCCCCACTCTCTAGGCTTTCATTCATTTATTCAGCAAATATATATTGTGTACAGCATTGCTCTTTATCAGATATGTGCTCATCGTGCTCAGCAAAACATACACCCTATCCCTGTCTTCATGGAAGACACCAATATTGATCGGATAAACTCATAAATAAATGTAAAATTGCAGCTGTAACAAGTGCCAGAAAGTAAATGTATGTACTTGGTGCCTTAGGATGTGTAATGTTGATTTGTTCAACTCAGGCCAGGACAGGCTTAGTTGGGGAAGTAAAATAAAGAAGAGTATCTTTCACTGAGTAAAAAAGGGAGCAATAAATGTGACAGATCCAGAGCAGCATGTGCAAAGGCCCTGGCCTGAGGATGAAGGACTAAAAGAAGGGTGGTGAGACAAAAGAGGTAAAGTGAGAAAACATGGTTTCAGAACAGGCTGAGAGGGAGCTGGGAGTCAAACCATGGAAAACCTTGTGGGTATGTTAACTTTTTTCTACTTATCAGAAGAGCCATGGGAATGCTTCAAACAGGGGATGACCCATCTAATTTGGCCTTCGAAAAGATCTTTCTGACTTTAGAGAATAGAACAGATTTAAGGAAGCAAGAATGACCGAGGAGACCAGTTAACAAGGCCATTGTCAGTAGGAGCAGATTGCGAGTTGCTTGGAGCTGAACTTCAATTTTGACTTTGTAGAAAAGAAGATACGGACAGATTTGAGATTTACTTGGCAGGTAAAATTGTAGGAAGAAGCAGAGAGATGGGCCTAGAACGATTACAAAGTTTCTGGCGTAGACATCTGGACGCCTGCTGGTTTTCCTTTAATGAAACAGGGAACACTGGATACGGACAGAGTTTGGTGGGAAGGCCATGGTTTTTTCTTTTATACATATTGGGTCTGAGGTTTTTGAAACATCTAAGGGAAAATATCAAGAATCCATTGGATAAATGGGTCCAGGGCTTAGAGAAGAGATCTGGGGATATAAATACATGAGTGATTTGCTTATAGGTGTTCATCACGGGAGCCTGCCAGTGGAGAGATGATGGATATCCCTTGGCTACAGAGACATGTAGGTTATTGGTGACCTTCACAGGAGCTGTTTTGGTGGTCAGATGGGGCGAGAAGCTTGGAGGGGGTTGTAGAGCATGTAGAAGAGGAGGAAATGGAATGAGTAAGTTTAGACAACTTTCAAGAGGTTTGCCGGTGAAGTTATATAAGGCTTGCATTCATTTTTAAAGGAAATATGTCCCTTAATTATGATTGGAAGGCAAAATCTTTTAAAATGGAGAGTCGATAGGAAAAAATTCAAAAGATTTCTTGACAATGAGAAGGTGGCCAAGACAGAGACATCGGCTGGCACAGAGGGGAACCAAAGACACTCAACCAATATTGGATTGTAAAACAGCTAATATTTATTGACCTTCTGCTGTTGTCTCAGGCGCCATTCTAAATAATTAACATGTATTAACTAACTTAATGTCCGGAACAACTCTGCGAGGTGGGCACACTTATTATCCCATGCAGGACATGAGGAAACAGGTCGCCAGAGAGGAACTGTAACTTACCAGGGTTGGACAACAGGGATTCGAACTCCCACTCTGGCTGTGAAGTTCATGTTCTTAACCACTCTCCTATAGTGCTTCTCAGTACGTGGTCGTATAATAAGCTATTTGTATCATCTGTGACCTAACGTGTGGGCTCATCCATCTACAAATATTGAAAACATTATTGGTTACATAATGACCTTTGGGTAGAAGTATAAATTAATGTTTTTTTAAATGCTTTGTTAAAATTTTCTTGGCTTTATGTTCTAGAACAAGGCAGGCATAAGTGGAAGTGTCATCAGATCAGTGTTAGTTTTCATCAGTGGCCTTTAATCAATGTGTGCACATTATTCATTTAATTGCTCCTGTAAAGGTGCGGTAGGCTCCCAGCAGGTATAATAGGGAAGGAGGTGGAATCCACAACCGTCTGAAGCCGCTTGTACCTGTCCGCGAAGGTGTGCCATTTGTGAGTTTCCACTAACCAGTGTCCCCAAGTAAGTGACCTTTCCCGGATTCCTGGGGATTGGCTTTAACCACGTGTGTGTGTTTATTCTCTCCTAAGGATTTAACAACACTGAGAGAACCTGTGACAAAGAGTTTATTATTCGGAGAACAGCCACCAATCGAGTACTGAACGTCCTCCGTCACTGGGTCTCAAAGCACGCACAGGTAATTGAGTGGCATCGTTAATGACTTGCAAGGGTTTTTGTCTAAACCAACTTTCTAAGTTGTTACATATGTAAAATGCCTTCTGAGCCTTTGGAGTTCGGGTCTGAAACTTTGGAATTAGAGCCAAAGGGAAGAAATAGGACGACAGACACACGGTTCAAGGCAAACACGTGCAGATTTGCAAACACGCACTGTCTCAGATCTGGCGTGACACAGGAGGCGAGGCAGGGCTCCGTGCTTTCCTCATCTTTTGAGGCCACGGCACCCACCTGTGGACACTCAAGCCACTGTCCTGTGCTACCCAGAGAGGGCAGTTCACGGGACCCTCACATAGGTCGAGCTGTGGGGCTGCACCAGGTGCCCTTGGAGGTTAGCAGCACTCTGGTACCACACACTCTGGTCTCTGGTCAGGGATTTAGGGGAGATATTCTGCCCCATGCCTTTGATGTTTTGGTTCCTAGTATTCTGTTTTTTAAATTGCATCATGCCGACAGGACACCTACTTGTTATCTGTGTGTTTTCAGTACGTTTGTAAAATTGATACCCATTTTGCAATTTCACAAAATAAAGCAATGACCTCCTTTGCTTCATTGGTGTGAAACACGCATCGTGCTTTTCTTACTCACTGCCAAATAATGGGTGACCCTGCTGGATGCTTGCTTGGCTAGCACGCCCTGCAAGGAGAGTTTTGAAGAGACAACAGGGGGCCCTGCATGGCTCGGATGGGAACACATTAAACATATGAAATGTGAATAAAATGCTAATGAATAAAGAAAAAGAGAAGAGAGGAGCTCCCACCTCATTATATTCTCAGAGGCTGTCATGGGTCTGCCACATGGCTCTTGGTAATGACAGGCCATGAGACAGGGTCACGAGAGAGCCAGACTCCTGGAATCCCTGTGGCAAGAGAATTCACTAATTGGGAAAAGTGGGATTTGGGCCTCACCATCAGTGAGCCCATGACAATTCTTAAATGTTAATTAAAATAAAAATGAAGGTAGCACATTCAATATAGCACGTAAAAATTTTATCTTACACGTCTTAAATACAAATGGATCCCATATCACCCAAATTCTGAGAACCGTCCTTAGCCCATTGAAATGTGTAGTCTCTTCCTCCTAATCTGAGTGAGAGGTTTGTAAGTCCCCGTTTGCCTCATTGCAGTTACAGGACTCTGAGATTTCTTCTGTGTTCAGACACCCATTCCATTCATTCCTCTCTGGTTTTGGACTCGGGGTCCTGACTTCTGATTCCCGGGTGTGGTGGCTTCAGAGATGCAGAGTAGCTTTGGTACACAAGGCTTAGCAGATGCCGCTGGTGGTCTTCCCTGCTGTTGAGTGAAAGCTCAGGTTTACCTGGATTCGGCTCCCTCCCATCTGCAAATCTTCTCTCCAAAACCTCTAATCTTGCTTGTCTCTGAGCTTCACCTCCTTTACGGCAATCCCCGGTGCCCTCTTTTTCTACTGACCTGAAACGGAAATCTCTCACAATCCACACGGAACTCTTGTAGTAGCTAGAGAAAAGCCACAAAGCAATTTACAGTATGCTGGGCTTGCTTTACTTTGGGTGAAGAGAACTCAGATGGGGAGATGGGTGTATTGAATCCCTTGCTTGTAAGAAAGAGATTTGCAGTAAGGTGTGAGCATCCGGCTCGAGAGCTTCATTGTACTTGCACAAATACATGTGTACACACAGGCAATATCAGATGGAACAGCACCAGGTCACTGGAATGGAAAATGGATTGATGCGAAAGTAAGGGTCTCTTTATTCGGATTGTGTCCTAGGGCCTTTATTTCTAATCCAAGAAGCACCCTAGGCGTTAGCTGTTGTTTGGAGAGTTCAGATACTTCACAGCCTCTTATTTAAGATGTGCTTGTACGTGGGAAAGCACTTTGTCATCAGTCCCGTGTAGGGCGGGCCAGTCTGGGGATCCCAGCTCCTCAGACCCTCAGACACTGGGGACAGACGTGGATGGTACAGATTGCTCAAGTATTCAGTCTTTTGTCCTGACATGATTATTATATAAAATGTGGGCCCCGAGGTGCCAGAGGAAGTTCCTCCCACTCACTTGTTTGTCTTTTCTTACCTTCCCTGAATGTGAGTGGGTTTTTAGGATCCGTGGTTGGTTTCCAAGTGTCCTGCTGTAACTTTAGCGTGTGCACATCCTGTAGCTTCCTCATCCAAGTGAGTTTTCCATCACCCTCTCTGGGCAAGCACATGATGTTGAGGACTTGCCTGGAACATCTCTGCTTATTAGCAATTGCTTTAGAGCTGTTTTTTTTTTGGGGGGGGGGTTGTTTGTTTGTTTTTTGGCTTCAGTGTCCAGGTTTCTCTTACTCCCTTTACTGACTTGCTTTTGACTGACTGGTGCTCATTCAGGCTTCACAGAGGGTGGTTTGAGAAAGACAGGAGGTCCCGGTGGCCACCCCGTGTGCCCACCACCTCCTCTCACCGATGGCGGCACAGCCTGAGTCAATGGAATTCAGATGAGGTGGGGGTGCGGCCCCTGGCTTGAGGGACCCTGAGCAAGCTGAGCACTATGGTGCTTAAAGAAAGAAAGAACTCTGCTAATTAATTAACCTCCATCTTTGTTGTGTTGGGTTTTCACCTCATGGAATAAAGGGCTTGACAATAGGATTTTTCATTATCTGATTTATTCAATGCCAGTTGAGTCCATTTAAGGACGAATGCAGCATTATTGTGGCAACCTGATAATTTTTAATCAGTAGCTTTCAAAAAAATGAGTAGGAAGTTGTAATCATTTCAAAAATATGGCCAAACATGGTAACGATTCCATTTCTCCTGATAAACCAACCAGAGACACCATTTCAATTTATTGAAAATGAAAAGCCTCAGTGAAACAAGATGTAGATTTGTCCCCAAATAATCTAGAGAATTGAGTCTACTACAGAATATTAGAAGTCATGTATTCCTTTTTCATTTCTCACTAAAAGTAACTAATACTGGCAGATACTACCCTGAACTTATTAACTTAGGAGAAATAAAGAATTGTAGAATTATGAATGTTGGTTCTCCAGAGAAATAAAATTTCCCTCAACTCCTTCCCTGCAGTGTGTGCTAGAATGCCATTCCGGAACCTTCTAGCCTTTCCTTTCATAAGTATTTGGTAAGGCTAGATTGCTTCTTCTTTTTTTTCATGATTTAAAAATTTTTCATCTGTTATACATTCTGTGCTACTCTCTCCTCATTTTGTTGTGCTTTTTCACTCATCTGCTGCTTTTCATGTTGAAAGTAAAACCAGAAGGCCATGCTGGGTTTCTCCCACATGCCTTGTCTATGGGTTAGCAGAAGTAGCATCGCAGAGTCAGGGGTACATGTATTCTTCCAGCTCTGCAGCCAGATCTTCTGTGGGGCCAGAGTCTGTCACTCAGGCTCACTGGATGTTAATATCATCTTTTTTTTTTAAGTTTATTTATTTGAGCGAGACAGAGACAGTGTGAGTAGAGGAGGGGCAGAGAGAGGGAGAGAGAGAATCCCAAGCGGGCTCTATGTCACCAGCACAAAGCCCAAACGCAGGGCTCGAGCTCACAAAACCATGAGATCATGACCCAAGCCAAAACCAAGAGTCAGTTGCTTAACCAAGTAAGGCACCCCAAAATCGTCTTCTGAAAATGAGGACAGCCATCCATCTCTTACCTCCCCCAAGGATCTGGTGAGGATTAAAGGCAACACTGAATGAAGAGGCACGAAAGACATAAAGTACACTGTAGGTGAGTGTGACCAAATCCCTTCCGGTTAAGGACAGGAGATGCACACTTCACCCCCTCCAAGGAGCTCGTAGTTCCCTGCAGGTAGGGCTTGTCTCATTCATCCTGGTGTCTCCCTCCTCAGGGCACATGGGAGTTGCCCACGAATAGTTGTCAAATCGAGTTTGCATTTTAATGTTGCTGTCGTTCATTCTGTCCAGGAAAGCATTCTCTAGTGTTTAAAATGTGCAAAGTCAGCCAAGGCAGAGACTAAAACCACTAAGGGCTGGAAATTAGAGACAAAAATCTGAGACAAAGGGGGCACCTGGGTTGCTGAGTCAGTTAAGCATCCAGCTTTTGGTTTCTTCTCAGGTCATGATCTCACAGTTTGTGAGTTCGAGCCCCACATCAGGCTCCATGCTGACGGTGCAGAGCCTGCTTGGGATTCTCTCTTTCCCTCTCTCTCTCTGCTTCTCCCCTTCTCTCTGTCTCTCTTTCAAAATAAATAAATAAACTTAAAAAAAAAAAAAGAGAAAATTTGAGAGAAAGAGGTGTCTTCATCAGGTGTCCACACACTTCTCGAGCTTCTCCTGCTAGGAGGCCTTACGTGTCATTTGCACAATTCCAGGGTGTCTGCAGGTTCTGGGCGGTAGTGTTTTTAATCAAATGCTCGTGTGACTGCTTTGTCTTCTGTACACAGAAGGAGAGGGAGGGACTTCGAGGCTGGCACTCCGTGTCTGTCGAAGGTCTGGCCTTGTATGTATAATCTATAACAACTTTCTTGAATTGTCTTAGTGATCCACTGATTCTGGAAAGATACTCTGTCCGATTGTTTGAGGAATTTTACAGACCATGGAATGGCACTAATAAAGGAGCCTGCATCTATGTCCACAGGTTACAACCTGCTCCAGCAGACTCTGGGTACCGTCTTGGTGACAAGTGGCCAAGAATGAAACAGTCACTCATTTTCTCAACTGTAGGTTAAAGGGAATATTCTAAAAGTGTGAGCTCAGATAAAAATGGCCTACTTACATAAAAATTTCCTTCTCAAAGGAGTTTATGGAGGGAACATAGCTACTTTCCTTCTGATTCCTCACATCCTTTATTCATTCACGAATAAGAATTGAGTGCTGGAGTTTGCTGGACACGGGGTAGGTGTGAGTGTTGAAGGATCCAGATATTACCTGAGTCAGGGGAGCTGGCCTTAAGTCTCCAAAAATCCTACCAAGTGCCCCACGAGAGGAAGAGTTAGACACTGTCCACCTGCCATTTCCAGGGGGAGACGGAGCCAGGCTCCACCTGCCCCGGCACATCGGCTACGTTTCCCTGGAGGGTCAAAAGTGAAAGCAAGAAGCGGAGAGCTGGGGACAGAAACGAACAGGGGGCCTAGTACACAGGCTTCCAGGCTCAGGGCAGGCTAGGTTAGGCCAGGAAGGAAATGTCTTACTGTGGACCGAACTACAACCTTAATATGTAGGACTGGACATTTTGACTGAAGAGTTGGTCTTATAACTAAAGGTTCTTGAAAACTTTGGTGCCTGCCTAAAACTACATGCAGGGTGGGGAAGGATGGTCTACGGAGCAGTTTAATATGATCAGCGAAAAGCTTAATATGATCAGTACAGCTGCTTGACGATTTAGTCATTGTTTTTGCTACAGGAAGTGCAGGTCACCTCCGGAGAGCAATTTCACAGAGTATGTCATAATAACTCTGCTGTTATGTTTCTAACTTACTTCAGTCCTCTTAACATTCATGGTTTGAGGGACAAAGAGCACATTTAGCTGATAATGAAGAGCTCTCGAGTTTATATTTTGGTTTATATGCTTTGTAGCAACTTATTGAGATATTACATTCTCCACTAGACTTAATGAGTGCGGCTCAGTGACCTCTTACCTGTGTACACACCTATAGCACTACCATCCTGAGCGCCTGATCTTTGAGCTCTGTGCCGAGGTCCTTCCCAGTAAGGGAGTGTACCAATGAGCATACTTGTGTTTGGGCTTCGAGCCTGCAGTGCAAGGTCAGTGGTCCAGTAGGAACATGCCTCTCCCAGTCCACGCCCCTCTTCCTGGGCATTACCCAATCAGCCAGCTACACTCATTGCCCCCATTTTGCTCCTTTTCTTTCTTTCTCTTTCTTTCTTTCTTTGTCTTTCTTTCTCTTTCTTTCTTTGTCTTTCTTTCTCTTTCTTTCTTTGTCTTTCTTTCTCTTTCTTTCTTTCTCTATTTCTTCTTTCTTTCTCTTTCTTTCTTTCTTTTTCTTTCTTTCTCTCTTTCTCTCTCCCTTTCTTTCTCTCTCTCTCTTTTTCTTTCTTTCTCTTTCTTTCTCTTCTTTCTCTCTCTTTCTTCTTTCTTTCTTTCTCTTTCTTTCTTTCTCTTTCTTTCTTTCCTTGTCTTTCTTTCTCTCTTTCTCTCTCCCTTTCTTTCTCTCTCTCTCTCTCTTTCTTTCCTTCCTTCCTTCCTTCCTTCCTTCCTTCTTTCTTTTTCTTTCTTCTTCATGCCCAGCGTGGAGCCTAATGTAGGGCTTGAACTCATCACCCTGAGATCAAGACCTGAGCTGAGATCAAGAGTCAGATGCTCAACTGACTGAGCCACCCAGTGTCCCCTCTTTTACTTTTAACAATGTGTATGATACTTTCTACATACGGACATGCTTTTCCCATAAGAGGGCTTTAGATTTACTTTATCATGTAAAAATACACACATACACTCACACAGATACTATCCTTTTGTTAAAATATATGTACTCTGACACTTCCTGAACACACTTAACAAATGAATGTAGTTTGGGGTCTAGGACAAGAATTAGCAGCTCTCACTCCTCCCCTCTATAGTCACTCATAGCTGCTGAGGTGAAAGCTTTTACACCTCCCAATGTCCCAGGAGGAGCTGACCCTGGGCCAGTGTGTCCATGGTGTATGGATGCCAGAGCAGAGGGGCCTTCGGAAGACTGCTGGAGAAGCAGGGGGGCATGGCGACGAGCATGGGCTTCAGGGTCAAAGTTATCTGGATTGAAATCCCCGCCCTACCGTTCATTAACTATGTGGCCCAGCTAACCGTTCAGCTCCTCCAGGCTTCCTTTCTCCTTCCATGTAACTGGGCATGGTATCGCCTATTTCCTCTAGCAGTTGTCAGGCTTACGTGAGGTAAGATCTGTTAGAATAACCGTTACAAGTGAATGCCCAGAACATTACAGATGGCTGCTTCTTGGAAGAGCCCTGGGAGGGTCTAAACCCAGGCAAAGCTGTTACCTCTATTTGATCAGTGAAGCGATTAAGTCTCAGAGAGTTTCAATCAGTGTCGCCCAGGTGAACTTTTCATAATGGCGGAAACATTCGATATCTGTAGTGCCAAATACAGTAGTTTCTAGCCACATGTGGCTGATTGAGCTTTGAAATGCAGCCAGGGTGGCTGAAAAATTGAAGTTTTAACACCTAATTTAATTTAAATAAGCACACGCGACTAATGGCTACAGTATAACTGCGCAGTTCCGGAACGGTCAGAAGACAGCAGCGAGCCACGCCCAGCTCTCTGAGAATTCCTTCGTCTCTCCTGCAGTGCCCCATTGGTCCGAACAGGGGACCCTATGCATCAACCCTACTTGGCCCCAGCAATAGGCCTGCTAAAGAGGGGCACACCTCCATTGGGTTTATGTAGACAAAGCAAAACCTTTACATAACTTCGGTGTTGGGGTTAGAAATCTCAACAACTGGGCTCCTTCCCAGTAAGGGAGTGTACCAATGAGCAGACTTGCGTTTGGGCTTCGAGCCTGCAGCTGCAGGTCAGGGGTCCAGTGGGAACATGCCCTGTGGACTGATTGAGGTGGGAAAGTGGGTGCTGCTGGCATGGCAGGGACTTCGTGTGTTCAAAGACCTTAGGGATCAGGGTGTCCTAAAATGAGAGTTTATGTAGTTGTCTCTTCTGTTACTTATTTTGACAGATGACAGGGGCCCCTTTTTAAATTTTTAATTTTTTTGGCGTTGCTTAGTAAGACACTAAATCTAGCATCAAATTAGTGCACTAAGTTCAGATTTACTCTTTGTTCCAAATCTGAAACGGAGGTTGGGCCAAGGACGAGCGTGTGCAGACTCTCCATGTGGGCGAGAGAATGAAACGTGTAAGAAAGAGCCAGCTACTCGTCAGGCAGCTCCTGTCGCCCCTGCTGACAGTGCTGAGCCTGCTTCCAGCCCTGTCCTGCCCTCAGCCTCAGCCCTTCATCGTCTAGACCCGTTCCTGCCCGTGTGCCATGGGGGGACTTGCCCATCCCCACTCGCCGCTCAGTCTCTGCCCTTGAGCTGCGGGTCTTCTTTGCCTCGTACAGGGCTGCCTTCAGAGGACAGATGCCTGATCTTTGAGGTCTGTGCGGGAGAAAGAATGCCTCCCTGGGCTGCACCACCATCTGCATTACGTGGGTGCTTCCTGTGCTCATGCCCAGAAGATGCCCAGGGGTTTACAAAATGCCCTTCCCCAGATCCTTACCACAGCCTGATGAGATTTCCCAGTGTCCACTCCCAGGGAAGATGCGTCGCTGGCACTGAGCTAGGACAAGCCATCGCATTCCACAGGAATGATCTCTGAGCCAGCCTGAGGTCTGAGGCTTAGTTATGTACACGGTCCTTTGTAGGCAACTTGAAAACATATCCCCTGACTTAGGAGGAAGCTTCCTCTATGAGGGTGAATTCTGAATGACACAACTAATGTTTTAGCTGTTTACCAAGCACTGTATTGCTTACTATTGCGTCAGGCACTTCTCTGAGCAGTTTTCAAAGATGAAGTCATTTACCCCTCACCTCAACCTTTTGAGGGAGGCAAGGTAGATATTGTTATTATCCCAGCTTTACAGATGGGGAAATTGAAGCCTAGGGAGATGAAATAATCTGCCCAAGATGACACAGGTGGCAGGTGGCAGGTGGCAGAACCACAGTGCACACCCAGGCTGCTGGCTGCCCAGCCCATCCTCTAACCCCTGATCTCGCTGGCCAGCTTTTGGGGTGCAGACAGCTTGAAATGCTAAATGTGCATAGCCATTCCTGACTCAAAACAGTGAGAATATCATGCTAATACTGACCGTGCTTTTTCTATTTCTAAATCGTTCCTTGGACAAGTTACTTTCATCCCAGAGTCTATTCTGTAAAGGACTTGCATGGATTTATGGGGCAGAGTGCTGCCTCCTTTCTGGCAACCACTGTAGCACCTCCTGCATTCAGATGGTGATTTATAGGGTTCCTGTGTCAGCCTCCCCAGTGCTGGCTGTGGCTGAAGCTAGAGCTAGTGCTGTCTGCGGTAAAGGGTCAGGATATCCCACCTAACCGTGGTTTAGATGCTGCCTCCTGCTCAGCAGCCCCAAAGTGCAGTGAGACTCCTGCCACCTGTCTCCTGTCTTTGAGTGCTGATGGGGGTGCTGGGAATAAGAAGAGAAAATTTAGGGGCGCCTGGGTGGCTTGGTCGGTTGAGCGTCCGACTTCAGCTCAGGTCATGATCTCTCGGTCTGTGAGTTCGAGCCCCGCGTCAGGGCTCTGTGCTGAGGGCTCACAGCTTGGAGCCTGCTTCAGATTTCATGTCTCCCTCTTTCTGCCCCTCCCCCACTCATATTTTGCTCTCTCTCTGTCTCAAAAATAAATATTAAAAAAAAAAGATTTAAGAAGAAAAAATTTAGTTGTTTTATGAGAAGCTGGAAGCTATGAACTATCGCTGTTTAAAATTTTTTCTAATGTTTATATATTTTTGAGAGAGAGAGAGAGAGAGAGAGCAAGGAACAGAGAGAGAGGGAGACAAAGAATCCAAAGCAGGCTCTAGGCTCTGAGCTGTCAGCACAGAGCCTGTGATGTGGGCCTCAAACCCATGAACCGTGAGATCATGACCTCAGTGGAAGCCAGATGCTTAACTGACTGAGCCACCCAGGTGCCCTCAACTATTTGTTTAAACGACAAATTCGTTGTCTCCTGTTTAAACCTTGCAAATAGCTTCGTAAAGGCACTAAATGGGAAGATAATCAATGGGCTACACACTTTTTTATATTAGTCTCATCTTTACTAATTAGTGCTCATTTGTGTCTAGACCACACCACTGCCCTTTGACCTCTGCATATCCGAGCTAAGAAATTCCAAATGTCCACCAGGTACAAACCAGTGTTTGTTCACAAACTCGTATTTCCCATGAAGGCAGCCAATGTGAAACAGAGAATGCTGGCTGTAATTAGATCAGCCACTTAGGTTCCCTTTGGCTTCTCCTGATTTCCTGGGCACGTAGGCTGGTACTCATTTTCATCACTGTAGTTTCTGATCCTGCTGTATTGTTTTATCGAAATCTCTCAGAACAAGAGGTGTCCATCTCTCTCAGAACAAACTGCCTTGGGCATCATATTTCACTTTAGTTGCTGGGTCAGGAAGGACTCGGGTGAGGAGAGAAACCTGGAAACCTGAATTCTAGTCTGGATTCCCAGATCAGCTTGCTGTCTTCCTCATTCATAAAACTGGCAAAATGATCTGTAAAGGGTTCTTATGCATAAATGAATTATTTGTCAGAGTGCCCTAGAAAATATAAAACGTAAGAAACTATTATCTGATAACTATAGTTTTTCTTTTTTCTTTCTTTCTTTTTTTTTTAAGTCCTGAAGATAGATTTTCATTTTCTGACTCTCTTTCGATGGTCCAGGCAAACCACCAAATAAGATCCTACTTCCTTTGACTACTTACCGAAGTTCTTTCTTATCTTTTATACATCCTGTTTTTATCCTTTAAACTCTTCTTAAGCTTTCTACTATACTTGTCTTAAAAAAAAGAAAAGAAAAGAAAAAACTCGGTTAGGAATTAACAAGAGGATTTATTTAAGTCTGTGTGAAATAGAATTAAGAGGTTAAGAAACTACTGTCTTAGGGGCAGCTGGATGGCTCATTCGCTTAAGCATTCAACTTCAGCTCAGGGCATGATCTCCTGGTCCGTGGGTTCAAGCCCCACGTCTGTGCTGACAGCTCAGAGCCTGGAACCTGCCGTGGATTCTGTTTCTTTCTCTCTCTGCCCCTCCCCTCTCACACTCCGTCTTCCTCAAAAATAAATCACTTAAAAAGAAAGAAAGAAACCACTGTCTTAAATGGAACTTATTTTCTGTTCCCATTAGCTGCCAAGACAGAAATTTAGCTTTCTCTGGAGATTCAGTGGAATTCTTTCACCTTCCGTGGCTGGGTTTCGTGGGCAGAAAACACAGAGGAACACCGTCTGGGACTTTATGTACATCGATAGCTTCTTACTCCCCTCCCAGTTTGCATTCTACGTGGGCGTAATCACTCGCGGACCTGGGAGGCATTTCTGGAGACCGTGGCATATGGGAATGAGCTCTCGGTCCCTCTCCTGGACCAGCGCCCCTTCATCTTTTAGGACTCTGTCCCCCAGGTCTCCAAGGAGCCACTGTAGCACTGGGGCATCAACTGGTTTGTTCAGACCTGAGGATGTTGCCTATATGTTGCCCTTTTCTTTGTGTTTCCTCTCCTGCCCAGTCTGCTCCCAGACGCCGCCGACCTGTATCTCCTGATCTCTCTGCACAGCTGCTTCTTGGGTGAATGTCGAAGGCTCTGCTTCTGCTACATTCCTGACTCTGGGTCTGTCTTCTCTATGGGGAAGGGATGAGATACAGAAGCATACCAGCTTTCTTTATCAGTCTTCTTCCCTCTTGTGGGTCAGAGGGCATGGAGAACCAAGTATAACTTTCAGACCACTCTCTACGAAGACTTTTTCTCAAGTTGAAGTCATTGATAATTTTGTCTGCATGTGACATTAATTAACAATGAAAATTTGAAAATCAAGGTTAAAAACAGGCCTTTCCAAACTTTTTTTTTTTTTCACCTCTTGTCCTTTGTCCATATCAATGAACCACCAATCTAGAAACTGGTAGTAAACATAGCATCTGGAAAAACTCTCTTTCTTCTGATAAATGCTTTTTAAGCTGACTGATTCTCTTTTGAGATGTAAAGATCTAAGCCTGGGAGTTACGCGATTTCAAGGTTGTGGGCAGTATTTAAAATTCTTATTAAGCACAGCTGTTCAGGTCTAGAGGCTGGATTTTAGCAAGTCATTCAGATGCAGAATCGTTTGCTAGAAAATGGTCAAATAAATTATTTTCTGCATGGTTTCTTCCTTCTCACTGAGTCTGTGTCATTCATTGCCATTTGCCTCTTCTCAGTTATTTTTGTTCCAACAAATCTTCCACATTTTGCATTGTGCCTTCCTCTAGTAGCCTCCCACCTCACATCTGCTAAAATAATTTCCCCAAACGCCCGTTAAAGAAGAATTAGGTAACATATTACCTTATGGCTCAAAGGCAAGTATCTTCCCTAGAACTTTTGTCCATTCATGCAACAAATATTCAAGCCCCCACCAGGAGCACCTGTGCTTACCAAATTTGGGGCTTACTTACTGTCTGGGTTTTACCACCTTTTCTGTTGCATAAGCTCCTACATGATGATGAAGTACACAGTCCTGCATATTCTGTTCCTCTTTGGAGATTCTAAAACCTTATGAGTAAGTGCGGAACAGGTATTGGAAAGTTGGGAATTACTGTGGCATTGCTTCGGAGGGTTTTATTCCAAACTAAATGCCCTTCCTTATGTTTTTTAGAGTAATTTCTTCCTTTCGTAGGGCAAACAAAGAGGCTTTTAAAATATTTTTGTAGTTAGTTGATGGGAAATGCTGGAAAACCCTGCCATTCACTTTTCCAGTGCGAAACTGTGATTCAGAGTCAAGGTTGCCCAGAGGTAGCAAGAAGGCAGGCAGACCAAGGGTGGCGTCAGGTAGACGAGGCCAAACGGATGCTGTACAGGATCTCCAATGCCAGCTTTTCGCCAGCACAACCTCCCCTGGGATCACGTTTCAATATTTAAGTTCTGAATGAAGTCCCCCCTCCCCTCAAAAGAACTGAAAACCACACTGGCTTAGAGGCTTGTTATCTCTGGTTCATTAAAAAGAGGAATCCAGAAAAGTGTATCCTCGACCTATGAAGGTCGATTTGCTTAGATCTTGGGAAGGTCACTCAGCATCTTTGCCTCAGTTTCCCAGTTGACCAAATGGCCCAGATCTAACCTAAATGTACAATGTAAATTAAATTCTTCATCTTCTCGAGTAAAAGAAGACAAAAACCGGCATGCTTTTCATTTTCTTGAAAATCATAGTAAAATCACAGGCTTTTATTTTTGACCCTAGCGTATCCTAAGCCCCTTCTTTATGAGCCCGTTGTCCAGGTTTTAAATATTTTTGTGTGGTTTTACTCCGTTCCACAGCATTTCCACTTTCCTTTTAAAAACTCAGGCCACTGTTAGGAATACACTGTACTGATTACAGTAACAAAATTATTCTCCTAATTCTCTTTATCCTCAAACTGTGTTTACTGAATCTGATTTTCTTGATGGCCTAGAGTTCCCTTGGCCATACATTGTGTATTAGTAATTATTACCCTGCTCTCCTGAAAGAGTGAACGTAATTGCCAACATACCTAAGCTGTCAGCAGGGGACTTCATCTCAGCATGCGGAAGAATCTGATTTATTGCGTCTCGGATTATTTCTCTGTTGCATGATCTAGTCTTATTAATACAAACCTGAGTTTCAAGATCTCTATCTCGAATGGTTGCTAGTATAGGTGGGAAATAGTTCCAGACTCAATAGGGCAACCAGCTGTTGAATGTGTCTTTTCATCCCAAGCCACCAGCACTAATTCACTGATAGCCACATTTTTTGGGGGGAGTCTGTGGTCTTAGCAGTTAAAAACTCAGGTTTCACGGGCGCCTGGGTGGCTCAGTCAGTTGGGAGTCCAACTTCGGCTCAGGTCATGATCTCACCGTCTGTGAGTTTGAGCCCTATGTCAGGCTCTGTGCTGACAGCTCAGAGCCTGAAGCTTGCTTCGGATTCTGTGTCTCTCCCTCTCTCTGTCTCTCCCCTGCTCATGCTCTGTCTCTCTCTGTCTCTCAATAATAAATAAACATTTAAAAACAAAAACAAAACTCAGGTTTCAGCCAACACTGCCTAGAGTCGAGTCCTGAGTCTGCCACTTGCTACTGGTGTGACACTGGACAAAATAACTTAGATTTCTCTGTACCTTGACTTCCTTGTATGTAAAATGGGAATGCTGTCAAGGGTTAAATGAGATCCTAAAGCGAGTGAAATATCATCTACCATATGCAAACTCTCACAGTGTTAGTTATGATAATGACCTGAGAGTTGCTCACTAACCTACGGGAAATGCTGACTAGAATTCTAGTCATTTATGAATGTTTGTGTGGAATCAGTAAAATCTTGGTAAAGTACTCTCATCTTCCAACACAACCACCTGCGGAGGGTGCTAACGTCATTTGTTGGTAACCTTTTGACCCTAAGCCTTTGCTGTGTTTCCTGTTACTCTGCTTGAGCTATCACCTCTTTGCAGGGGGGCCCAGAACCTCTCCTCAGACTCAGAGGGGCTCACCCTCGCCCCCACCCCCAACTCTAGACCTTCTCCCCCAGTTTCCGGGGTTAATGTTTTCTGTCCATCACCCAGCCTCCTGTTCTTTGCTCTGCCTTCACCACACCGCAAGTAAGACCTATATAGTATGCTTTGTAGAGGCTGAAATGTAAAAGTCTCATCTTCCAGGCTCTCCACCTTTGGAAGAAGGATCATTTCTTTTTTCTGATCTTCGTCTCCTCATCTCTCTTTCAAAAATTGGAAAACAAAAACCAACCTGCATAAGCTGTTGCCGTGATAGCTGCGGTGGTGCCGCAGGGTTCCCTGATGTGGAGCATGAGAGAACCGACAGCTGGCAGGTCCCGCAGGCAGGGCGCTGCTCCCCCTGCGCCAGGCTGGCCAAGTCCCGGCACACAGGCGGTGCGGTAGCCAGACGACCCTGGAGCGCCATCTTGTGGGCGACCTTGATTGCTGCCTCTGAGAAGCAGCCAATGTTTTCCCCCCACCTCGTTAGTATTCTCATTTCCCCTATCCAAGGCCTGGGGAAATGTGACAAAAAATTAGATGCCAGATAATTTAAAATTGGCTGTCAGGCAGACTTATTATGAATAATCTACCTCTGGATTTAAATAGGGCAAGTGCCTTTTAGCTGCTGCAGGTTTCTTTTAAGTAGTAGCTACTATGTTTTTTTGTTTTTGTTTTTGTTTTTTTAATAATTTATTTTCAAATTGGTTTCCATATAACACCCAGTGTTCATCCCAACAAGGGCCCTCTTCAATGCCTTGCCTTCCCCCTCCCACACCCCACTCACCCTCATTTTGTTCTTAGTCTTTGAGAGTCTCTTATGTTTTGTACGCCTTCCTCTCTGTGTCTTTTTATCTTTTCCCCCCACATAGACAATGGAATACTACGTGGCAATGAGAAAAAATGAAATCTGGCCATGTGTAGCAATATGGATGGAACTGGAGGGTATTATGTTACGTGAAATAAGTCAGTCAGAAAAAGACAGATACCATGTTTCCACGCATAGGTGGATTTTGAGAGACTTAGCAAATACTATGTTTTTAACAGAGACTTTTAGTGGCCAATTTTGCATTTTACATGCATCGTTCAAAAAGAAAACTTTACATTCTAGGTATCACATCAGAGGATTCAGGTCGTTTTTTAGTAAGTTTTTGAGGAGTTGTTTGCATGAATTACAAAAAATAAACAATGACAAAGTCTTGCTACTGAAAGTATAATCAGCATCACCCAGGAGCTCATTAGAAAAGTAGAATGTTCCAGACCTACTGCATGAGAATCTGTGGTGATTCGTAGGCATATTGACAGCTGGAAGCACAGGTGTAAGCGCAGGTTACCAGAGTCAGACAGAAGACCTGCATTTTTGTCCGCACGCTGGCACCTCCTTCCATGTCTTGTCTCAGCCGTAGGATCGCATCCCTTCAGCCTCAGTGACCCGTGCATGACAGAAGATCATAGGCTCCTGCCTTGTCTGCTCCTGGGTCAGCTGAGGGAGAACTGAAATCAGGCGTGGCGGTTCACTTTGAACATGGTAAAAGCCCGTGCAAATGTCAGGGGAAACCGTGAGTGAGAATTCTTCCATTTTGTTCTCAGCCGTCACTATTTCATCTGCTTTACATCAGCTACAGCATCAGCAGAACATATCCTGGAACCTTCGTCATGCTTCGAATAGTGTCTGGGGCAAATTCCACCGAGCTTTCAAAGGTCTCTCTCAGGCTGGTCTTCCCAGAGCTCAGAATAATAAAATTACATTTTATTTTCCTTAACAAGACCTTTCCTACAACTTGCCTTCCTGGGGTCTCAGAACTGTTTCCCCTGTTGAGCCCAGGGTGGGGCACAGTAGGTACTCCCTGGAGCTTGTTGATGAAATTGCTAATTAGCCCTTAGCAAGGTCCAAACATGGGCCTGACGTCCTTCACACTAATCCATTTATGATAATCAGATTATGTGCATCGTTAGAGGCTGACATAGCTGCCGGAGGACTCCATCATCTCAGTAATAAATATCAAATATTCATTAGGGAAACAGACTCCCGATGGCTGAGAAATTTCTTGGTAGTGTGCAGGGATCGAAGTAAGTGAGGTTATTATCTGTTTACAAACATTCCCTCCACCTTGAAACAGGAGAGGAGGCGGGACAAAGAAAACACAGTGGCAAGATACTACTCTCTTCTCCTCGATTACATTTTAAAAGAAAAACCAATAGCCAGAAAGCTGTTGGGCAATAAGTAGATGAAATTTTAGGAAGACATCAGCTAAAGGCCTAAGAATGATGAGAGGTATTACCTCTCTGTTGCCTGGGGCCCCAGGGGCTCCTATACTGAAGAAAAAATACCGATTTTGAAGCATGAAAAGCGAAATATTGAGAAAAATTCATTACACAGTTCTCCACCAAACGGAGGCACAAAAATATTCCACTCAAATTAGGGCAGACTGTTGCATTGTCTACAGTTTATGAAATTATGGACATTTTTGCCCCAATTTTACTAAATATAGATACAGCGTGCTGTTTTTCTTTTTATTGGATTCATTCCAATTAGCAATGCTCTTCTCTAATTATTTAAAAGAATTCGGAATGTCAGCGCTTCAAAATTACTTTCCCAAAAGTTAAAATGTAGTTATAATGAGTAACTTTATATAGGAGTGAAAATACACATTCACACCTGCTCGTGGAAAATCGTCCATCAGAGTCAGGTCCTTGAGAGCAGGACTTGGCAGCATGCGGTTCGTCTCTGATAATCTGACGGTCCCAGTGAGCTGCCTGCAAGTGTATTATAAGAATGCACTAGGGCCACCTGGGTGCCTCAGGTGGTTAAGTGTCCAACTTCGGCCCAGGTCATGATCTCATGGTCCACACTGGGCTCTGTACTGACAGCTCAGAGCCTGGAGCCTGCTTCGGATTCTGTGTCTCTGTCTCTCTCTGTGCCCCACCCCGCACACTCTGTCTCCCTCTCTCTGTCTGTCTCTCAAAAATGAATAAACATTAAAAAAAATTAAAAAAAAAAGAATACATGAATTTTTAAAAAGTGCAAGAGGAGCGGCTCAGTCGGTTACGCGTGCAAGTTCGGCTCAGATCATGATCTTGCAGTTCATGGGTTCGAGCCCCGCTTCGGGTTGCCTGCTGTTGGCACAGAGCCTGCTTTGGATCCTCTGTCTCCCTCTTTCTCTGCCCCTCTCCTGCTTATACACACACTCTGTCTCTCTCTCAAAAATAAACATTAAAAAAATTAAAAAATTAAAAAGTGCAAGAAACACTTCCCCTTGCTACTTGTTTCTTCAACTCTTGACCTTGCAAAATTTCAAATCAAGAGTAAAATGCCAGAGTGAAACAGAGAACACCGATACACATCTAACAGTCACTAGTAATCGTTAGCATGTTTACCGCATTTGTGTTCTTTCTCTCTCTCTCCCTCCATCTCCTCCCTGCCCTTGCAAAACCGGGACCTGCTTTAAACAGCCTCAGTACACTGATCAAATTCAGGGCAATCTAACAGGGAGGACACAGTCCTGACTCAACCAGGACATAGTCCTGCCTCGACTGTTGTTACTTGTCCCAGTGAGGCCTCGGTCCCAGGCTTACATGCTGCATGTAGCCATGGTCCCTTTGGTGTCCTTCAAAAGGGAACAGTACCAGTTTATATTTGTCTTTGATATTACAGTAACATTTTTGAAGAGCACAATGCTTCCTCACAATGCCAATGTGAGATTCTGCATTTGGGAAAAAAGTAATAACTGAAGGTTTTGACAGAGCGTTACTTTAGTGGGTACATGATGTTGGTTTGTTCTGTGACTGGTGAGGGTAATCTCTGATCACTTTGTTAAGGTGCCGTCTGCCACAATCCCTCTTCATAATTAACAAATCATGTCTGGCAGGGGTGCGTGGGTACTTGGACACTGTTAATTCTCTTTCCCGGCTCATTTCAGCATGCATTCACTTGCCTCATCCGTTATTACTGCTTTGGACAAAACGGTGACTTTTTTTAAACCTCTTTTATTTCTTTTCATTTGCTAGTTGGAATTCTACTATGAAGAAAACTTTCTATTCCATCCTCTCTCTATATTGTCTTACTTAGGTCTTTGTGAGCATCAGTAGAGGCTCACTGGTTGTTTTGATTCAACTGGTTATTACTTACCACTCTCATTATTCCTTTTGATGCTCTTTTTCTTCCAACTTTGCACCCGTTCAGTCTCACTCCTAGGTTTGTTTGGCTCAGCCCCATCAGTTTGTGAGTGTCCTTTGTCCTTCAGCCCTTAACATATCTGTTTTGAAGTTCTTAATTCAAGTCACTGCCCAAATGACAGATTTTATTCTTGCAACTGATTTTTTTTTTTTTTGAGCTATTGCTATTGCCCCAATTACTGATCTTAGGCACGGTCCAGTGGAAAACCAATTATTTCAGCGTCTACAATATAGTAGGTTATGATAGGGAGAATCTTGGAAGCATCAAAACAAAGCCCTTTACCCCCCTGGATTGACCAAAGGTGGCTCCTGGGAGAAAGCATATCACCTCCTAGACATGAAAGGTGAATAGATGAAAACCTAGGGAGGAAGCACTGTGGTCCAGGCTAAGGGAAGCACCTATCTCTTCGAGGAATTTCCTGCCCCTGGGGAGCCTGTCAGAAATACTAACAATAGGACCCCATCCCAAACCAATTAACTCAGGATCTCTGGTGGGGAGAACAGTCCTTGGGTCCATACGTTTTAATTTCCGTACATTGCTTCTAGAGAATTTATCGTGAGAAATGGTGTCATGTGTCCTGGAGCCAAAACATCCACAACTAAAATTTAATAAGATCCATTCTATTTTATAGGACTTTGAGCTCAACAATGAACTAAAAATGAATGTCCTAAATTTGCTAGAAGAAGTTTTGCGAGACCCAGACCTTCTTCCCCAAGAAAGGAAAGCCACGGCGAACATTCTGAGGTAAGTGCGGTTTTCAGGTGCCTCTAATTACGTCGGTTGCCTTGTGCTATGTTCCAGAAAATAAGATCCGATCAAATGAGAAAGATGTATCTCAGGCTCCTGGGGGCAGCAAGGATTCTGCTGTCACTGGCAAAGGATTACATATCGTCTCTTTTCTGGGGGCAGGTTGGCGCGCGCTGCCTCAGGAAGACTCAGACTGGGCGACATAACCTGCGTGGGGCTCAGGAGTGCAGCTGCTCCTGTTTGCTCCTGCAGAACCAAAAGCAGAAAGGAGGATGCCTTGAAGGTCCTCTCCTCTGACCCTAGCAGGCTTTGCAGAGAGATGTTTTCCTGCCATCGGTTCTAGTTGTTTATTGTAAGCTCGTGTTAATGAGCTGGTGGTGGCATTTCTGCGAGAGTCCCGTGCGTCTGGCTTGTGGATGTGCCACCATATCGTAGTTCTGTATTTTCTTCAGCGGGTGTCGCGGGTCCTAGACCAGTTTTACTGGCGTCTTCTCAGGTTGGGATCCCCATATCTTACAGGTTGTATAAATTCGGACGTCTGTGTGATAAAAGCTTGAACTTTGGGTTTGTCACAAGAGACTGTCTGTGTCTGTCATTACACCCAGCATCCAAGCAGGTCACAGACTTCCTTACAGCTTCTTGAACGAGTGGGTGGATTTTTTTTTTCTAGTACACTCTGTAGGGAGAGGACAGCCATCAGGGGCTTCGTGCAGTCGTTTCAGTTATAGCTTTCCTGTCTCATGGCTATATCATCTGCCCTGCTTGGGGATGGGAAGTCCAGCCTCTCTCTACTAGAACCTGGTACCCCTTAACCATTTGACTTCTAGTTCTGTCTTCATTTATATTCTCTGGAAAGAGTCCTTTCTTTCTTCTAACCTCGAGTATACTGTTTCTTTGTTATCCAGCATTCTGGGTATAGAGAGGAGTCCATCTTAGCTCAGTCTACCATATTTTTGGAAGTCTCTCTCTAATGCGGCGATGCCAGATTTTGGTCTGCAGTCTTTTAGCATTTGGCTCATAAGTCATTCTTAGTACCATTAGCTCAAGATCCTATCACCAGACCCTTCTTTGGTCTAGGGGCTCTCGTGGGTGGAATGCGTCTGCCCCAAAACAGATACATTGAAGCTCTAACCCTGAGTACTTCAAAATGTGATTCAGAAATAGGTCCAGTGCCGATGGAATTAATTAAGAGGAGGCCTACTGGAGTAGGGTGGGCCCCTAATCCGATACGACTGGCGTCCTTATAAGAAGATGGCCATGTGAAGACAGAGCATGACACAGAGAGAATGCCATGTGAAGATGACGCAGAGATGAGAGTGAGGTGGCTGCAAGCCTAGGAATGTTGATTGCTGACAAACCACAGAAAGTTAGAAAGTGGATGCCTGGGTGGGTCAGTCTGTTGAGCGTCTGACTTCGGCTCGGGTCATGATCTCATGGTTTGTGAATTCAAGCCCCGCGTTGGGCCCTGTGCTGACAGCTCAGAGCCTGGAGCCTCCTTCTGGTTCTGTGTCTCCCTCTCTCTCTCTCTCTCTCTGCCCCCTCCCCTGCTTACACTCTATTTCTCTCTCAAAACGAATAAATAAATAAACATTAAAACACTGACATCTTGAAACCACTTTCTGAAAATTTGTGCCCAGGACAGCTGTCAGGGAAGTGAGGGTGTTCAGACAGGATTGGCGAATGTGCAACCCCCTGATGCCCGTTCCCTCACAACGCCCACACTAGACATTACCGATCAATCCAGAGGGCTTTCCGCCTGCACCAGGGAGTGAGCTTAGAACTCCAGTGACCAACAGGCCTTTCATTGGATGAATGAGATGAATCCTATTTACTATTCCAGGGCTTTATTATTCATCAGGCTTAAGATGTGAAAATTCTTTCTGTTAAATAAATGACCTGAGAATTAGAGGTGTGAAATCACTAAGAAACAGAAACGTTAGTAGATGGTACAGCCTGGGAGCCTGACATGGAGCAGAGTCTGGTTCTAACTTTCGCAGGGTTCACAGGTATAATCTTGGTTCAGCCACTTGCAGCTGTCCAGTTTCTTAACCAGTCTAAACCTCAGTTCTGTCAATTACAGAATGAGGCTAATAGTACCTACTATTGAATGGTTATGAAGATTACATGATACCATATGTTTCAAGAGGTTAACACGATGCCTGAAACATAATTAGCACTTGTATTACTGCTACACTTATTATTATTATTATTATTATTATTATTATTATTATTATTAGCACCAACAGTAGCTCTTAGGAAAAATAGTTTCTTCCGTGAAGGCAACATGGTCCAAGTCCAAGTAGGCTAGGTCTTAGTCAAAGTCAACTTTCCTTAGGCTTCATCACTTTGTCTATACAAAAGAGATTATAATAACACCGAAAAGCAATTTCATTTTTCACAATGATGTGAATGCAATACAGAAATCATTCTAATGTACACTCCAAGTAGATGAATTATTTGATATGGGAATTGTATCTCAATATAGTCGTTACGCAAAAGCTATAGTTATAACCCACTTGCTATTTTGTAGAAGAAAAAAAGAAGTATAAGGCAAAACAAAAAGCCAGTTCTAATGATGGAACGGCCCCAGCTGCCCACCCACAATTCTGATCTTTTGCAAAGTTTTCCCCCAATATTCCAAAATTCCCAAGAAATGTGTGCTCAGGAACAAACCCAGTCATTTTTCTGCCTCAGCATCTTAAAAAAAATTTTTTTAATGTTTATTTAATTTGAGAGAGAGAGAGTATACCAGCAGGGGAGGGCAGAGAGAGAGACAGGGAGGGAGGACGGGAGTCTCAAACAGACTCCATTCTGCCAGCGCAGAGCCCAACCTGGGGCTCAAACATGCAAACCGTGAGATCATGACCTGAACCAAAATCAAGAAAGACACTCAACCTACTGAGCCATCCAGGCTCCCCTCTGCCGCAGCATCTTTATTCAGGTTCACTGCCCCAAGACCACTTGAGGGAGAGACCTTATCAGCACCATCACTGTCTCTGTCGAGAATGCTGCCTGTCTTTTGAAGCCACCTGCCCCATCTCTGAGCCACATGGGCCCCAGAGCAGCCTCACTCAACCCAGAGTCTCAGGCTTTTGTGAAAATAACTCCTTTCATTCCTGCTTCCACGTCTTTCACCGTTCCACTTGCACTCACAGAGCCAAGCAGGGAGTAGATATTTTGCCATCCATTCTCCTCCCTCTGACCATCTTTCTTCCCATGAGGCCAAACGAAACCAAAGTGTTTGTTTAGCCCTGAGCATATCAAGTAAAGCAGACAGATACCAGTGGGGTCTCCAGCTGTTAGCTGAGCAGACAGCCGGACCCCAAGTCCCAGTTGGGTCAGCTGGGTCTCTGAGACACCAAGTTATTTTCCTAGCAAGCTAGTGAATAGATCTATGCAAAAGAGAAAGAAAGAAAGAAAGAGAGAGAGCGAGAGAGACAGAGAGAGAGAAAGGAAGGAAGGAAGGAAGAAAATAAATTTTGGTGCCAGAAAAGTACTGATCATTGATTGAAGTTCCCCTGTCAAGTAATTCATTCCACCTGCATGAAGCTTAAGGGATCCTGCCGTAGCACACAAGATTGTGATTATAGGAGGAATCAATGATACATTAACTTGTTAGAGTTCTGATAACTTACCAAATCAGATACTTATGTTTATATCTATGATATTTATATTTTTCTTTCCTTTTTTTAAAATTTATTTTTGAGAAAGACAGAGTGTGAGCAGGGGAGGGGCAGAGGGAGAGGGAGAATCTCAACCAGGCTCCACACAGTCAGCACAGAGCTTGACATGGAGCTCAAAGTCATGAAACTGTGAGATCATGACCTGAGCCAAAATCAAGAGATGGACTCTGAACCGACTGAGCCACCCTGGCGCCCCTATATTTATATTTTTAAAGTCATGTCAGAATGATTAGAAAGTAAAGTAGGAAGTAAATACCTAGATATAACCATCACTGATGGAATGCCGTCATTCATGAAATCTCTTTGTGAAAAGAAACCGTCATGGAGTATAGGAGAAAGAAGCAGAAATCAGAAGGATTATTTAGTAACCCCCAAAATTACAAAGATGTTCCTGTTAATTCATTTCTTAATTTGGAAACAAACAAGGAATTACTTCCAACTAGAGCCAGGAGATTTTAGTACTGAAGGTTTCCTTTCATTTGTAAGATGTGCCAGAGCAAGGGTAGCAATGGGCTCTAGAAAGCCTGGAGCGAAGTAAAGGCATGCCTAAGAAAGCAAAGGAAGGAAGAGGTGGTCTGGTAGGTCCCAGAAGGGGAAGCAGCAAGTGATTAAACCATTCACAAAGTGAGGAGAAGCAGAGACTGTGTCATGGGTACAAGCCAGCCAGTCTCAGTCACAAGCAGGCAGCCCAAAGGGTGTGGACCAGTCTGAGGACAGAGGGCAGTTGCTCTTGGCTCAGTTTTTAAGACTATCTAATTTCTACTGTTGAACGAGGACTTCTCCAGTCACAGAACTTGAATAATACCATTTCCTTTAAAATGTTTTATCTGGAGCACTCGACTTTGACTCAGGTCATGATCTCACGGTTCATGGGTTCCAGCCCTGCATCAAGCTCTGTGCTGACAGCTCGGAGGCTGGAGCCTGCTTCGGATTCTGTGTCTCCCTCTCTCTCTGCTCCTCCCTTGCTCACGCTCTGTCTCTCTCTGTGTCTCAGAAAAATAAGTAAAATGTTAAAAAAATTTTAATAATAAATAAAAGTTTTTATCTGGTGTTATTATAAATGAACAAATATTAAACAGATCATGCCGACTGGGAAATGTGAGAGAAACCCAGTATCCTGCCGTGGGCATCAAAGCACTAACGTTGTCAGGAGCCTAGAAGCAAATCCATCCAGTGCTGGCGCTGGACCAGAGTTTTCACATCTAGGGGAAAATGTGTGAACATACCTCCCAGTGAATACAAGTGGTTGTGAGAGATAAAGATGTATCACACTGTGGTGAAAGGTAGCCCTGACATGAGAGATTTATACACAATCAAGCTGTGTAACAATGAGATGTAAAGATGACATGTATTCAAACATATATTACGTTTATACAGTAGACTGGACGCTTCCAATGATGAACGATCTCTGCCTCGCACAGTCTCACAGCGATTACTTTATGATAAAAGAAACTTAATTGGCATGCATAGTTTGTTGTCTTATTTGTGAATAAAACCCTCTGCTCGAGACTTTTCTATTTCTAAAATACCTCTCCTCCTGCAACATTGTATGACTAGCGGGCTTCTGAGTCTATGTGGCAGAGAGTTTTGGGTAGACAACTAATATGCCATGAAAGGAAAAGAAACAAAGACTGGCTTCATAGGTGGTCTGCTGGAAGGGGTTCGGGTCATGGAAAGGTGACCCACAAACCACACAAAGCCTCAAGCAGCATCAATAGGCACTTGTGAAAAGAGAAAATGTTAGGTAATTTAACCAGACCAGAAACTATCTTGAAACATTAGCATGAGATCCTGAGGAAAGAAACATTGGATAGAAGCTAACTGCCTTCTTGGCCACTTCTTTCCAAGGCAAGAATATTGCCCAGCCTCATTAAAAAAGATCTTTTCCATGGGTACACATAGTTACATGGCCCCTGATCTCTCTCCAAGAACCCAGACTACCCTGGAAAGAATGACATAAGCTTTGCGAAATAGTCACTTTTATCCCCTATGTGTAATCCTTAAGCAGGATTTAACGGTCTTTGAAGAAAGGCTTGCGTTTGCTTATTTTTTCGTCACCTCAATCTGCCCTTTATCAAATGATGAGTATTTCTTTCCGCTCACAAATGAGATGGCTCATTGCTGAGAAGAGGACCACCACTTCTAGAATCTAGAAGCAGTCTTCTCCCTGGTAAACAGCCAAGAGCTTTTGTAAGAGAGGAAAAGAGAGGAAAGAGACTGGACATTCCTGGATGCGTGTTCTGTGCTGGCCCCCTGAAGAGGTATCTTTATAAGCCTGCCTGAGACAAGCAAAAGCAACAAGACAGCATGACTGACCAAATCCTGGGCAAGTTAGTCAGTTCCCTTGAGCTTTGGTTTCCTCATCTGTAAAATGGACCTCATAATGCTTACTTCGAAGGAACTTCATATGATATAAGAGAGAGTGTTTGTCAGATGGTTAGCACACGGCTGGCATGTGGTGCGTATACAGTACCTCATCACTGTTGCTTTCGTATTTTTGAAGGTTGTAAATCTGTTTTCATCGATTCGGAACACAACAGAACATCACATCATTATTTTATTTTTTTAAGTTTATTTATTTTGAGAGATAAATAGAAAGCAAGCAAGTATGTGCGAGCAGGAGAGGGGTGGAGAGGGAGAAGAGAGAATCCCAAGCAGGCTCCACCCTGTCTGTGCAGAGCTGACGTGGGGCTTGAACGCACAGACTGAGAGGTTATGACCTGCGCCAAGATCAAGAGTTGGATGCTTAGCCAACTGAGCCACTGAGGTGCAACCATTATTATTTCTTTTAAAACTACCTTCCAACAGCAGACATGCTACATGGTTTGGGACTGTTTAAATATTTCAGTACTTTTAATATGCGATTGTGCCTTCATTTTGGAAAACTTGAAATGTTTGGCCCAGATGGTAAGTTATGTAATCGGTATAATTCTCCTGGACTCTGAATTTCTGTTGGACATGAAATGTCACTCCCACTCTGAAACCTGCACCCACTTCAGGATTCATTAACTTATGTATTTATTCAGTCATTCATCACGGGAAAAAGATACTGAGAGCCGAATAACACTGTGTGTGGGGATAGAGCACCAAATGCATCTCGGGAAAGTCATCTGGGAATCAAGGGAGAAGAGTACCTGCTGGCTTCTGCTTTGCCCTGTTCAAGTTCTCGCCAGCCAGGAACTGGCCTGAGCTTCTGGTCTGCATGTGCACGGGGAGGGGGCCCTCTGAATTTTCTGCCTCAGCATCAGCACAGAAGGGCCAGGGTGAGAGCCAGAGGAATGTGGATGGGAGCCCCATTAGAATCTCTGACTGATGGGGTTGCAGGATACTTGAACTCACAGCATGGAACCTCTTGGTAGTGTAGAGCACACCAGCTCACCCTCAGGTTCACCTTGATGGCAGATTGTCTTACTAACAACCTTGTGTGTTACAAGTCGGCCCCTCGGTTTAAGCTAGCTCTCTCAATGATCCTCCTGTGCCTTTAACATGTGTGTTTTTCTGTTTCTTTGACTTCCCGTCTCTGGCTCATGTCTCTGCAGCCTCCAGCTGGCCTCACGGCCTCATGGACCCGAACCCTCCAACTTCCCACCCAGGGAGAACCAAGTGCATGTTGTCATTTTATTCCTGGCATGTTTCTTTTCATGGATGATGTCTGGTTTTATTTTTTAGGGCCCTTTCACAGGATGATCAAGATGACATCCACCTAAAATTAGAGGATATAATTCAACTGGTAAGTCCAGCCATGGTCTTATTCAGCACGATTACATGCAACCTACTTCTCAAAGGCAAGCAATTTGCCCATAACTGATACCTGGATGCTCGACCATAGTTCTGGCAATGAAGCACTGTGAGATGAACTAAATGCGACTTGGGGTTTAGCTATTGGTCCATGATATTAATGTTGGCTGATGTTTCTGAGCTTTTTGCCTTTTTTTTTTTTTTTTTTGTAGCTAGAATCTGAGGGACTTTGTTCTTGAGCAGCTGCCGTGAGCTGCTGGGCACCTCACTCTCCGTGTCTTTCATTCCCACCTTCCTCTCTTGCAGACAGACTGTCTGAAGGCTGAGTGCTTTGAGACCTTGTCGGCCATGGAGCTGGCTGAGCAGATCACCCTTCTGGACCACGTCATTTTCAGAAGCATTCCCTACGAGTGAGTGTGGCCCTCACAGCTGCAGGCCCCTTGGGCAGGACCTGTGGGCTTAGAGCTGCCATTATTCCTAAGGCAGATGTGTGTGCACGGAGGTGTGAGTCTTCATCTTACCGTGGTTTGGTCCCACTTGAATGCCTTTTGGTCCCAGCTTATGCTAGAAATATTGACTTGGCAACCCTGGGGACGATCAAGATGGTCACTCTTGTGTTTCTCTATGTTCTGTAGTTCCCATGGAATGTGAATTTCTTTGTACTCTCAATCCTCGCGTTGTAGAAACCTCAATATGACTCTAATAGTGGTTCTCAAACTTCATGGTGTCTAAAATCACTTGGGAAACTTGTTAAAAATGTACATTCCTAGCTACTTCCTTCAGAGATTTGTGATTCTAATAGGTTCCAGGCCCAGGAAACTGCATTTTCAGTGGGAATCCCAGACAATATTGCATGATCAAAGACTTTTCAAAGACAAAGGCTTTGAGAAGCACCAATGTTGGGTAAAAGCTATACATTTTACCATGATTATTCACCCACTTCCACGAACCAACAAGCATTGCCGAGCTCTGTGATGCTGCAACAGTGTAGATTCCCTAGACGGAGTGCTGCACGGGGCGCACGCGGAGCACAGATGTGCCACGTGAGCTGCCACGTGGTGAGCGCCAGGATCACTGCTGCCCTTTGACCTGCCCGTGCAGAAGACGAAGAAGGCCTTTAGCCCCCTTTGAGCTGTAACAGTCCGTAGCTCCATGAACAAGGCCTTTGTTTGGACAAATGACAACTGTTGGCACATGTCCTCTGTGAAATAGCTAAATTGCCCGTAAAGAAGGGGCTAGGTTCGACATACGTATGTGACCCATGTCGTATGTAGAGAAGACAACATCGTGATGATGGAGGGTCAGGTATGGTGGTGGGTGGTCAGAGCTACAGCTGTGTCAGAGAAGCATAAGGGACGGGGCCAGGAGACCCCCCTGCAGACTTTTTTTATATGCGTGTTATCTTCTTCCCCTCCCCCTCTCTCTACCCATGAACAAGCTGGACAGGGGATGGGGGAAAGCCTTCTGTATTGGCTATCCAGATGAACCCAGTGACTACTTGAGTGAAGACTTGAGGTAGAAACCGCAGAGCCTCTCCCCTCTACCTCCTGACTCCCGTGTAGTGCAGTGGGGATTTGGTGGGGAGATGAACATGACCTCTGTGGAGGAAGAGGAAGAGAAAGGCCGAACCTCCATGGCTGGTCTCTTCCTGGGACCCTCCCTTCCTCTCCTCTCCTCCCTGTCCCCACTGTGCTGGTGTGAACGTCTGCCAATTATTTTCGTCTGTGGAATTGGCACACCTTTACGTCCAATAGCCTTGAAAGAACATGAAGGAACAAAAAATCTCTTGCAGGGACTCAGCCAACATTTCTGGATTAAGACTGTGTCCGAGTAATTTCACTTCAGGTTATTTTTTGTAATACCTATATAAAATAGTCCCTGCACACTTCTCCTTGATTGTCCCTTGCTTGCTGTGATCTGGTGGCCTGCTCATGGGCGAAGTGAAGGAGCAGGAATGTTATTCGGGAGACCTTCCACCAGGCCGAGCTCCTGCCCCTGTAACTGCACTCACCACACGAAGTGGTACCAACAGTGTTTGTTTAGTCAGCCTTTACCGTGTGTACCGTTCTGGGCTCTGGGGAGAACAAAGGAAAATCCCTGCCCATGGAATTGACATTTTCCTGGAGAATATCAGAGCAAAGCAGAGGAAAACATGTTGTTCTTGATTAACGTTTTTGGTGGTGATGGGTGTTTTTGGACCTTTTGCTAAGGCTTAAGATTTTTCATTTTATTTTATTTATTTACTATTTTTTTAATGTTTATTTATTTTTGAGAGACAGAAAGAGAGAGCGAGCATGAGCAAGGGAGGGACAGAGGGAGAGGGAGACACGGAATCTGAAACAGGCTCCAGGCTCTGAGCTGTCAGCACAGAGACCTTCGTGAGGCTTGAACTCAGGAACCGCGAGATCATGACCTGAGCTGAAGTTGGATGCTTAACTGGCTGAGCCACCCGGCAACCCACGGCTTAAGATTTTTTAAAGCTGATCCAGGGAAAATAGTCTTGGTTTCTGAATTAGTACTTAAGCTCTTTATTCTTTCTGTGTTGGTCATTGTTTTCTACTTTCAGAGAAGTTTTTATAATGATTCTGATCCTTACAAAGTTCCAAACACTTGTAAGAGAAAGGTGGAAAATGGAAAATCTCTTTCTTTTTGGTATCGAGTGATAAAAGGCTAGAGGTGAACCAAAATTCTTTTGAGTTGATCAAGAGCACTAGATGTTGGGTGATGTCAAAGTTAACGTATATAATAATCATACTCGTTGTTCAGGATCATAGCCACCATTTAAGGAACTAAGTTGGTTTTGTGTTCTGTTTTGAATTTACAGAGAATTTCTTGGGCAGGGGTGGATGAAGGTGGATAAAAATGAAAGAACACCTTACATTATGAAAACCAGCCAGCACTTCAATGATGTGAGTAACCATAAAAATAAAATGTGGGCATGTTGTGGGAAGATGAATCAGGGTCTTAAGACTCCTTCTCTGAAACAGAACTGATGAAATGTTAAAAAAAAAAAAAAAAGCTTAAATCTTCTCTAAGAGCTCACAGTGTAGTAACTTCCATTTAACTTCCAGACATGAGGTTCACTCTTGGTGGTACCCAAGTCTGGTAAGTGCTCAATAATGTGTAGGTTACTGCTATTATTTTAACATAATCATCATTACCTCATGGTCATCCATTGGCTAGTTCTAAGAGTACATGTGTCACTGGTCCCCGGTGGTGCCGGTGACATAAGGTTGGGTTAGTACAGATCGTCCTCATCATTACTGAACATTCAGCACATATGCATTCCAGGCTTGGAAGGAAGGGACCCCTTTGAGCATAATTGCAGTGTCGCTGTAGCTGTGCACACTGGTGACCTGCTGGCAGTCCGTCTCCCTGCTCTGCTTTTCACCAGCAGTCAGATGGCCTTGCTGTTAAACCCACCAACTCCTAACTGGTTCCGTTCTAATCATCTCAGTCCTTTGGCAGAACCACATATGTGGGAGTGTCCTCAGGCCTATCTAGGCAAAGGGAAACCTCCCTTTCCAGTTCTATTAGACTACAGAAAAAGGAATAATGATGATGTTAAAGAAAAAAAGACTCTCAGAATCCCTGTAGGTAAATTAATAAGTCATCCAGAATGAAAATACAAAACCACAGTGTAGATTCCCAAGATGGTATTTTGCACAGGATACCTGTAGAGCGCATATATGCTGAATGAGGGTTATCCCGTCATGAGCATCCGTGGCCCTGCTGCCTAAAGGAAGGACACATGGCCCCTCTAGGCTGCTCTCTGAGAAGCAGAGCCCCTGCTGTAGAAAATAAGTCTGTATCGTCTGTGCCATATATAAACTTGGGATATAATGAACTATCAAATCAAAGTTCATTCCCAGACTCCAGACTCTCGTGTGTCCACCACAATGGCCACTTATGTTGTGCCTTCAGCACTTTGCAAATGGAACTTACCATTAGTACCTCCCGGATCTGCCAAGCCTACTCCTACATCTTATGCTGTATTCTTAGTCTTGGGTAGTGGCCAAGACCACACACTCACTCACCCAACCACAGAATCTAGAGGTCATCTCTGACTCCTTTTCTGCTACCCACCCCGCCTAGCTCCCCACCATATTAGTGAACCTAAATCTACATATTTCCCAGACCCTTCTTTTCCCCTTCTTTCCCACTGCTGTGACCTTGATTTGACTTTTTATCCTTTTCTCCAGGAGCTCCTAACTCACTCCCCCACTGCCATCTCCTTGTCCCCCAAGCCCATTCTTCACACAGTCTCACAGAAAGAACTTTTCTGAAAGACCAATCTAATTATACCACTTTTGTGACAAAATTTTGCCAGTGGCTTCCTCTCACCTTCAGGATACAGTCCCAGCTGCTCAACCGGGCCTACGGGAGCCTGCCTGTCTGGCATCTGTGTGTCTCCGGGCTGTGTGTACACCATGCCTTCTACCTCTGTCCCTTTACAAATGCTCTTCTCCTTTGATGGAAAGCTGTGGCTAACTCCTGGTCAGACTTTAGGACTCTGTGCAGGCATGACCTCTTTCTAGAAGCCTCCTGTGTACTAGGCCAAATGCCCCATGCCACCTCCATGTTCTCAAACCCCTCCATGCAGACTTAGCTTTGCATTTCTCTATGTGATATTTACTTGTTTATGTCTGCCTTCCTTCACCTTTCTGCCTAACTAGGCTCAGTGCCTTGAGATCAGGGATTCTCATTTATTCGTTCCTGTTCTCAGAACCTAAAAGAATGCCTTGCCTAGGAAGTCAGTACAAAATAATTTTTTAATGAATATATACAGTGATAATTCTGAGGCACTGTGAGATCTAATATACCTAAGGAATGGTCAAAGAATTGGTATACCCACTAGATAAGTGTATGGATACAAGATTACAGATCCTGTGTTCCCTTTGTTAGTAGCCAATCCTAAACTGCTCTTTTCCTTTCCATATTCTAAATGTTGAGCCGCTCCAGCTGCTGCCTTTTTTTCTCTTGGTTTCAATTAATAGAATTACAGTACTTATCCGTGAAACTATAGGTCTTATTAAGTCTGATGGAAAAAAATCCAGCAAGATAAAAAGGAATAAATGTTCCCTCTTGCCCTGTCCTTAAATGTGGTCTGACTTGAGAGTTGATTGGGTTAGAATTTGATCGGATTGGAGGTAAATGTATTTTCGTTCCCTGTGGTAACTGGGCTTCCTGGTGCCCCCATATTAGGGGCAAAGGAGCATGTGGAGAGGCCCCCCAAAAGTGAAACCCATAATCAGTGAAGATTGCCATTCCTCAGAGGTCAGCTCATTCTATACCGTTTCCTCAATTACTGGAAATAACTCCTTCATCAACATTACTGATTTAAAAAACAATGGTTTCCCCCACGTGTTGATTCCAGACAACCCCTGCTGTCCACTCTGAGGATGAAGAGGTTCCCATTAGTTTCTTGTTGTTATTGTTATTATGCACTTCAGCCTTTTCAGCAGATTGGTATCTCAATACGGACCGTGATCTCCATCTCCCTCAGCACCCTATTGTCCTGACATTTCCGTGGGTAAGTTAGGCACTTTGCCTGAGTGCATTACTTTGGCTCTTAGCTGGTCTCTCTTGGCTTTTCTACTGTCGCAGATGAGTAACCTGGTGGCCTCCCAGATAATGAATTATGCCGATATCAGCTCCCGTGCCAATGCAATAGAGAAGTGGGTGGCAGTGGCGGACATTTGCCGATGCCTGCACAACTACAATGGTGTGCTGGAGATCACCTCAGCCTTAAACAGAAGTGCCATCTACAGGCTGAAGAAAACCTGGGCCAAGGTGTCCAAGCAGGTGAGTGCCTGCATGTGACACATCCCGCCGCTGAGAGGAGAGGCCGGGAGACCAAGAGCCAAGAGAAATATTGCTAATTGGGAAATAATTAACTGAATCGAGCAGCTCAGTTGCCAAAGAAAGGTGCCAACGTGGGTAATTACTGCGTTCTTACCACTTAATTGATTCCACTCATGTGCACTTCTAATTGGTTAATTTAGAAAGGCAAATACAACCCAAAACATTCATTACAACATATGTGGGACAACTTCAAACAGCGTGGTTGACAGGAGTTGTTTCCAAGATTATTTGGAGAAAGTACGTTGATTCCAAGCGAACACAGAGATGTCCTGCAGATCCATCCTCTCTCCCCGAAGCAAGTGTGTAAATGCCTTAGGACCTCAGTGTTCACTTTTCTTTCTTTTTTTTTTTTTTTTTTGTCATTTATATAGTAACTTTTTGGCGTAATGACCCAGATGTACAGAAAACCCTCTTAATTTTCTTTTAACTGGATTCAGTTTGTTCATGTCCATCATTTTCATTCGATATTTTCAATATTCAAATGAAATCACAATTTCCCCCCTGCCCTTTCTCCTGGCTCTCTCCCTGTTGGTGGGTATCGGGGAGGGCTCCTCTGGGCTTAAGGGAGGCTGCGTGCACCTTCCTATTGTAGCCTTCTGCTAGTCGGTCACTGGATGCGGGCTGCCGTGAATTGTCTGTGCCTGGTGTATGTTTGGTCTGCCTGGCCTGCCCATGAACGGGCCTCAGCGATGGCACTCTGGGGCTTAGCTGAGCTCATCTCCCCTTCCGCTCTCACTGGCTCGGCTGGCCCTCTTAGATCGGGCGTGTCCCCCCTTTCCTGTAGGCTGCCCTGCCCTTGGCGGTCCATGGTGGGCAGGCTAACTCTATTAGCAGACAACTACCTTGGCCCTCTCAAAGGGCGTTGGGGGAATTTTGCAGACTCCTCCACATCCTCCTGGTGCCAGAGGCAAATTCTTTTCTGTCAACAAAGCCTGGACCTTGCAAATAAAAGCCACAGCTTCTATGAGTATTGTTAAAAAAAAAAAAAAAAAAAAACTTTCTATGTTGAGATCATTGTAGGTTCACATACAGTTTGTAAAAGTTAATAGAAATCCCCTACACCCTACACCTAGTGCCCCCTGATGTAAACTCTTGTGTAAATACAAACATATCCCAGCCACAAGGTTAGCATTGGTAACACCCACTCACCTCATTTAAACCATCGGTTTTACATATCCTCATTTGCATTTGTGTGTATTTACATTTATGCCCCTTTATTACCACTGCAGTCAAGATCAACACTGTTCCGTTAGCAGACTCCTTCTTGCCACCCTTTTAGAGCCATAGCCATTTCCTCCCTGCCCCCCTCCCTAACTCCTGGTGACCAAAAATCTGTTTTCCATTTCTATAAAATTTCATCATTTCGAGAACATTATATAAATGGAATCATACGGTATGTGACATTTTGAGATTGCCTTTTTAAAAATTCCCGGGAGATCCATTCATGGTGTCACATGTATCCGTACTTAGTTTCTTTTGAATGCTAAGAAGTACTCGTGGTATAAACATAGGGCATTTTAGCCATTCACCCCTTGAAGAGCATCTGGATTGTCTTCGGTTTGGGGCTATTACAAACAAAACTGCTGTGCGCGTTCATGTATAGGTTTTGTGTGACTATAGCTTTTTGTTTCTCTGGGATAAATGCCCAGGAGCGCAATTGCTGGATCGTATGGTAATGTGTTTAGTTTTATAAGAAACTGTCAAATTCTTTTCCAGAGTGGCTCTACCACTTTATACTTCTACCAGCCAAGTATGAGTGAACCAGTTTCTCCAAATTCTTGCCCGCATTTGATGTTATCACAATTTTTTATTTTAGCCATTTGATATCTCATTATTGTTGTAATTTGCATTTTCCTAATGGCTGATGATGTTAAACATCTTTTCATATGCTAGTTTACCATCTGTTTATTCTCTTCAATGAGATGTCTGCAGCTCATTCTTTAATTGGATTTTTTTCTCACCTTTGAGAGCTGAGGGTTCTTTCTCTATTTCTCCCACTTTATTTTTCTGTTTTAAAATTATTTTAGCTACTCTAGGTGCTATGAGTTTCCATATAAATTTTAGTAAAAAAATTATGTCTAAAAAACTGTATTGAGATTTTTTTTTTAATGTTCATATATTTTGAGAGAGAGAAGTGAGCCCAAGTATGGGAGAGGTAGAGAGAGAGAGAGAGAGGGAGGGAAAGAATCCCAAGCGGGCTCTGCCCTGTCCGCACAGAGCCCAACACAGGGCTCCAACTCACAAACCATGAGATCATAATCTGAGCCAAAATCAAGAGTCAGACACTTAATCAACTGTGCTACCCAGGTGCCCCTTTGCTGAGATTTTTATTGGAATTTCATTAAACCAATGTTGAGTCTTATTACTGTGTTGAGTCTTCTGGTCCACAAACACAGTATGTTTCTCCATTTCTTCAGGCTTTCTTAAATCAGCACTTTGAAATTTTCAGCATGCAAGTCCTGTTTATGTTTTGTTAGATTTATGCCTAAATATTTCATTTTCTTTGGGAGAAACTTTAAATGTTACCGTGATTTTATTTTTGGTTTCCACACGTTCGTTGTTAGCATATGCAAATATGATTGATTTTTTTATGTTGATCTTATATCTGCAATCTTGCTAAACTCACTAATTAGTTTTAGTTTTTTTGTAGATATCTTTGGATTTTCTACATAGACAATTGTCACCTGTAAATAGGAACTATCTTCTTTCTTTCCAATTCATATGCCTTTTATTTCCTTTTCTTGCCTTATTGCTCGGGCTAAAATTCCAGTACTGTGTTGAATCAGGGTGGTGAGAAAGGACTTACTTTCCTTGTTCTCAGTCTTGTGGGGAAAGCTTTCAGTCCTTCACCGTTATGGATAATGCTGGCTGTAGGTGTTTTGTAAATGCTTTTTGTAAAATTGAAGAAACTATCCTCTCTTCCTCGTTTTTTTGAGGATTTTATGATGATGGTTATTGGAATATTGTTTTTAAAATGAGTTTCAGACAGCCATATCAGAATCTAAAAGCTGGACACCGACGCCCTTGTTATGGCTAGCTTTTGCCTCCCCCTAAGGCAATGTTGGCTTCAGTCACTGGGCATGAGACACAAAGAGCATATTATCTTGCCACACACGTTGTCGCATTTCATCGAGATCCGTAAGTCACTCCTCTGCCTTCTCTTTCATTCTCCTCCCTTATTTCTTTTTCATCTGAAGTTGGTACCAAGGGATTCTTAAATCTCCTTTAAGAAAATATTAGAGCTATGATTCAGCAATGGCCCTACTAGGTACTTACCCAAAGGATACAAAAATATTGATTTGAAGGGATACATACACTCCAATGTTTATAGAAGCATTATCTACAATAGCCAAATTATGGAAGAAGCCCAAATGTCCATCGACTGATGAATGGTTAAAGAAGATGTGGTATATTTATATATAATAGAATGTTAGCCATAAAAAAGAATGCAGTGTTGTCATTTGCAAGACATGGGTGGAGCTAGAGAGTATTATGCCAAGCCAAATAAGTCAGTCAGAGAAGACAGATACCATATGATTTCATTCATATGTGGAATCCAAGAAACAAAACAGATGAATATAGGGGAGAAAGAGAGAGAGAGGCAAACCAGAACACAGATTTAATTAACTACAGAGAACCAACTGAGAGGGTTACTAGAGAGGAGATGGGGAGGGGGTTAAATAGGTGATGGGTACTAATAAGGGCACCTGTGGTGAGCACTGGGTGTTGTATGTAAGTGATGAATCACTGGATTCTACACCTGGAACTGATATTATACTTTATGTTAACCAACTGGAATTTAAATAAAAACTTGAGGGGAAAAAAAGGAAGCATGAGGCCTTCCCTATAGTTGACATAAGTGATATTCATGTGTTTGACAGGATGCAGCTTCAGGGCTAATGGACTAAGGAATAGGGGTGATAAGACTACTATTGAAATAAATTTTTTTTAATTTGAATATACTACATAGAGTACACCATTTCAGTCCCATGTGTGTGTCATTCAAAGGGGCTTCAGGATGAGTGGTGGACTATCCTCCAGGGCCCAGGACCTCAGTCTAGTCACAACAGGTAGTTCCTGGTTGCCGATATGTCCTGCTTTCGTCATACCATCTGCTGTGTAGCTGTCTCTTCTTCAGATCCGAGTCCAGTCTGGGTGACACCCAGAAGGCCTGGTAGAATGTGCACTCCGAAGCCCACCGCATCTGGTCTCTGGCTGTAGAACAGACTATATTTCTGCAGCTTCTTTCACCCGAGTCCAGCTCTGGGCCAGGTGGGAGATCCACCCAGCCCAGCCCATCCCCCACCCCCCACCCCTCCACCCCTGCCCAGGCCTTGCTGGCTATCCTCTTTCAGAGTCCTCAGGAAGAAGGATGGGGAAGGCAGCCCTTTGAGTCGTTCTGAAAGCTCTCCTGAAGCGTGCAGCTCCTCCCCAGACTGAGACAGAGTCATCTGAAGAGTCGCAGCCTGGGCATTCCAAGTGTCTCTGCCCCCTTGCCTAGGCATGGGTGTTGCCAGGGGTGGGTCATCACCCCCAAGGGCCACCCTACCATACTCCCAGGTTCGTGGAAGAAACTCCAGATCAATGTGGACAACAGTTTTATTTCTTGGTAAACATCAGTCATGCTTCTCTAACAAGTTGATCTCAAAGCAAGGGGTTAGTGGTAGAAGATACCCAAGCAACCAAGTCTGTGTTTTGATATTTGGATATTAACAAGCAAAAAGATTCACCATGAAAACCAACCGACATGACACCTCTCCTTTAAGGTTCCCTAATTCAACATGTGCTTTGTCAAATCTTTAAATCCCTAAGTGTCTTGTGCCATTGCAATTTTTTTTCCTACACGTTTTCCTCTTTCTGGCTAAATGAGCAGTGTAGTCACTGTCTCTTCTCCACATGTTATTTTTCTAACATCAAATTTCATCATAATGCCCCATGTCTGTACTTTGAAAATCATGTGGCATCACAACAGTCTGACAAAGGTATCAGCACCTGCCACTGTAGAAGGGAACCGAGCATCTCTTGGTAACTACCCCTCTTGTCAAACCGTGAGAGAACTTCAATGACTTACTAATTTATTTGTTTCTTTCCAGACAAAAGCTCTAATGGACAAACTTCAGAAGACCGTTTCATCCGAAGGAAGATTTAAAAATCTCAGAGAAACTCTTAAAAAGTATGTTTATTTTAATTATTAAGTTATTCATAATTCAAAAATATATTTAAATAATGTTTACAATATACAAATAGTGGCCTGCCTCCTACTTTGCTTTGAAAAGAAAAACAAATGGGAAAAAACTTCCATCATCCGGATATTTTCCTAATTTTTTTTTATTTGAAATGCTGTGCACATACACAGTGTCTTGTGTCTTGTGGACATACTCATGGCACGGACAGTATCCCAGAGCAGAAGAAAATGTCACCGTTTCTTGATTTGATATTTACTAATCTAAGCACAACGCATGGTTTCTTGTGACTTTTCAAGAATATTCTAGTACCTATTGATTATTGTTATGTATTTGTGGCCTTTAATTGCTGGGTCACTCCCCTCTCCTGAGAGAGACCGAGAGAGAGAGAAGGGTGGGGGGGAGAGGGAGAGAGAGAGAGAGGGAGAGAGAGAGAGAGAATAGAATTTTTTCTCCTGCAGCTGGTTTTCTTACTTGACTTACTCTAGAAAACAGTCCTATGATGCCACGAGCCGGTGGGAGACTTGTAGGAACAACAGCAGCAGTACAACTACTCACCCATTCCTTACTCATGACAGATGCCATGCATGGTTCTCCGTGTGTCTTATTTAAGCCTCATAGTCAACTCAAGCTTTATTGTCTCCATATTACAGACGAGGAGACTGTGGTCCATAGAGTTTGATCAGCATCACTCAGCAAGTGGTCATACGGCGAATGAGACCCAGTTACCTCTGGGTCAAAAGTCCATGTCCTCACTCTCGACTCTGAGAAGACCAAGTGCACCCCCCTCCAAAAGCAAAAACAAGGCATCACTGTAGTATGCAGTCAGTATATTAAGTCTATACCTTCTAAAACATTGAAATACCAGCTAAATCAGAACGTAAATTTTACAGGCTCTAATCGCATTGATTTTTCTACCTGGTTCTTTAAGGTTGACTCTTTACGCTCTAAGGAGTTGAGGGCCCAGGGGGTTCCTACGTGCTCTTACGCCTAGGAGAAGTATGGCCAGTTTACAAGCACTGCCCGCACCTGTTTTGTATTTGTTCATAAGACATCCTGTTGTTTGAACGTGCCATTGTCTCACACACATGGTAAAGGACAGGCTGTAATTTTCTATTATAGTCTATTGTGAGATGTATTTAAAACTCTTAATACCAGGAGAGCGCTTCTGAAGACGGGATTAAAAGACTATTCTTCAGGCTCACAGCAGCTATGCTTCAGGGGAGGGAAGGGGATATTTGTGTGAATGAGCTTGAGAACAGTGTTTCTTGGTTTTGCAGCTGTAACCCCCCCGCCGTTCCTTATCTGGGGATGTACCTGACAGACCTAGCATTTATTGAAGAAGGGACACCAAACTTTACTGAGGAAGGCCTTGTCAACTTCTCCAAAATGAGAATGGTAGGTGGTAATTTCATAATCAGCCTGTTTCGATGACTTCAATGGCTTATAGACAAGAGGCAGGCTAAGTCATGGACGTTACTGTTTGCATTTTCATTTTGAGGTGGAAGAGGTGGGGGCCACCGGGTTTGATACCTGATGTAGCTGATTGTCAGCACGGGTGTCGCAGCTGGCATTCTGGGCAAAGGGGTGGGGAATAAAGCTCCGGGGATGACTGTGACAGATTCAGCAGTGATAGAGAGGTGCTGAGAGCTTCCCGCTGGACAACCAGGTCCTGAGCACCAAGTTAGAAGCAAGGAGCCCAGGACAGCAACACCCAGAGCTTCCCACTGCTGAACCCGAGGTCACCCGGTGCTACCTGTTCCTCTGACTGTGCATGCAGTATCTTTTTGCTATTTGCATTTCATGTGACTCACTGATAGGGCAGGGCCCCAACATTTCTCTGGAGAAAATGCCTGGCTGCTTGTGGATAGGGCCCGCAAGAATGCGATGCAATTCAAGGAAATACTTTTGCTTTGTTTTTGTTGTTACTGTTTCTCTATTAGATCTCACACATCATCAGAGAGATACGCCAGTTCCAGCAGACTTGCTATCGAATAGACCATCAGCCAAAGGTAATATTGTGTGGTCAGTAAGGGAATTAATAAAGAAAAAAGGGGAAATTAATGAATTAGAAACAGTGATAAAGTTGATCAATAATACCAAAAGGTGACTCACAGGAAAGACCAATAAAATTGGCAATTCTTTGGCAACTCTGAGAAAGAAAAAGAAAGAAAGAAAAAGAAAAGAGGGAGAGAGAGAGAGAGAAAAGAAGAAAGGAAGGAAGAGAGAAGAGAGAGAGAGAGAAGGCAGGCAAAAAGAACACCAATTTATCAAGTTCTATTGATTATATACTCTATATTTCTCATGAATATGTCTACACCGACACCACCCTGGTGCAAGCTACCAATATCTATTACTTGGTCTACTTGCGTTCACTCTAGAATGTAAAATCCATTCTACAAATTTCAGTCAGACAGAACTCTCTGAAACACAGGTAAAAATATGTTTGTCCCTTGCATAAAATATTTTGCAGGTTTTTCATTGTTCTTAGGATAAAGAAAGGAAAAGTCTTGATGTGTCCAAGAAGTATCACGTGACATGGCCCCTATTCATCTTTCGAGATTCATCTCACTTCATAGACCCCCCTTTCTTTCTCCATCCCAGCCACGGCTGGTGTTTCCTTCCCTTTCTTTTCTTTTTTTTCATTTTAATAGATATTATTTTTGAGAATCATTTTAGCTTTACAGAAAAATTGAGAAGATAGTTCAAAAGATTCCCATATAACTCACAACCAGTTTTTCCTTATTATTTTATAGAACCTGACAAACTTATCCTGAAACCCATAAGGAAGCATAGGCAAACAAAACAAAACAAGGTTTTTTGAAAAATAAGAAGAATAAGAAAGAGCTTTCCCTATTGGATACAGACACACGTCCTAAAACTATAGTGAACAGAACAGGACTATACTGGCGCAGGGATACAAATTCAGTGGAGTGGGATACAGTCCAAGAGGAGATTAGTCTGTACGAAAATCTAATATGGAATAAAGGAGACATTTACAGAAAGGGCCAGAAAGAAATTGACCATTCAAGTAAATGGAATAGGAATTTTGGCTCCCCATCTGCTACCATTCACGCACATAGAAATCCAGATGAGCTCGTTATCTAAATATAAAAAGAAATATTGAATTATTTGAATAAAATATAGGACAAAATATTCATGACCTGTAGATTAGAAACACCTTCTTAAGCATCGAATGTAAAAGCTATAAAAGACAAGGTTGGTGAAGCTTGCTGTATCAAAATTAAAAACTTCTATGTGACAAAAAGCAGTTATTTAAAAAAGCAAAAATAAAACCCGTAGACTAGGGGATGATATTTTATAATATGTAAGAGAGACAGAATCAAAGTATTCCTATAAGTCTGTAAGGAAAGTATAAACAACTCAGTAGAAAGATCGGCAAAGCTATGAACAGGTAAGGGAACTCACCGAAGAAGAAGCAAAAATGGCCAGTAAATATTTGAAAAATGTTCAGCTTCACTAGTGAGAAGGCAAAGAAATGCAAATTATAACGAGGCATCATTTTCACAAAACTTTAAAATAATATCAAACATGAGCTACGGTGCGGGATACCGGGTACTCCCGTATACGACAGGTACAGCAGCTTAGGAGGTTATTTTACATCATCTTTTAAAATTAAAACTTGATGAACTGAGCAACCGGAATTCTTCTACATTGCTGGCGAGACGAACATGGTTCATCTACTTTGGAAAACTGTGTTGTGCGGATATTTCTTAAAACACTAAATATGCATCTACCTTAGGACCCGGGGATTCCTCTCCTAGGTGTTTATCCAGATGAACATGCTCGTTGAAAGTCTTGTATAAAATGTTCATAGCATTTCTTAATAGTAGCCAAACATTGGAAACAGCCCAGGCATCCACAAATAGATGACCGGATAAACAAACATCATGTATCTACACAATGCAGCACCGCTCAGCAGTGACAGGACAGACTAATGCGCATGCCACAGCATGGATGGGCCTCAAACATTATGCTGAGTGGAAGGAGTTAGACACACAAGTTCACACTGTACACTTGCGCTTTCCTCAAATTCTAAAATTGACAAAACTAATACCTGGTAACAGAAGTCATAGCGGTGGCTGCTTCCGGGAGCAGACTGACTGGGAAGCTGAATGAGGGACCTTCGTGGGGTAGTAGGCGTGTCCTGTATTCTGATGTATATGCTAAAACCAATCAGACTATTAATTTTACTTACGTGTAAGTCCTATCTCAGTAAAATTAAAGAAATATTTCCATAGAAATACTCCAGGCAGGCCCCCACATTTTTATTTTAGTGTCACTTCCTTTCATTTTGTCAGTCCCAAAAGAACGTTCCCTAATGAGCCCTAGGAAACATGCTAAGGAGGATTTCACTGCCGCTTTGTGTAATAGTGAAATATTGACAGCAGCTAACCACCCATCAATAAGAGATCATTAAATCACCCGTGGTCACACATTAACTGTACAGCAGTTAACACTCTGGGTACTGACATGGGGTGGGGGCTCTCCCTGACCTACAGTGAAGAGATGGCAACAGAAAAAGATGTACAGGAAGATACCACTTACGATTGTAAGAGAAAAGAGATTTCTATTAAGTACATGGAATATCTAGAGAGACAGAACACTCTGGAGAATATAGACTAAATGATAGCAGTAGTGCCTGGGATTAGGAGCTGGGAGAGGACTGGAAATGTTTGATTTTTTAAAAAAATTTTTTACAATGAGAATATATTCATGATTTTTTTTGAAATTTTTTTCAACGTTTATTTATTTTTGAGAGACATAGAGACAGAGTATGAGCAGGGGAAGGGCACAGAGAGAGGGAGGTACAGAATCTGAAGGAGGCTCCAAGCTCTGAGCCGCCAGCACAGAGCCGGACGCGGGGCTCGAACTCACAGACTGTGAGATCATGACCTGAGCCGAAGTCGGCCGATTAACCAACGGAGCCACCCAGGTGCCCCTATATTCGTGATTTTAAAAAATCGATATAACATTTTAAGTGTCTAAGAGGAAATGTTGAATTGTGTCAGATTCCATTCAGAAAATGTGCGTACTGGTGTTCTGAAAGGACCAAAAGCCAAGATTTCCTGTTCCTCCAGGTCACTCAGTACCTGCTTGACAAAGCCCTCATCATAGATGAAGATACGCTGTATGAACTGTCGCTAAAAATCGAACCTCGGCTCCCTGCTTGAAGATCTGGCCTCGCCCCTGACTCTGTAGAATTCTCATGGAAAGTGGGACGGACAGAACTGAGCCGTGCATGCCATGCCTCCCACCGTGCAGTGTGGACCGGGGACAGAGACGAAGCCAGTCTCCTTTGTCCACCGAAGAAGATGGAACCCAACTGGAACTCTGTCTCCAGCCAGGGAAGCCCAGCTATTTGGGGTCAAAGACAGATGCTTCAGACTTGGGCGGGAAGGTGAAAAGGGTGATTGTTGGTAAAGCCGATGGTGCATTTTTCATGAGGGAATGTAAGATGGGGGTGCTGGTGGCTAGTTTCACGAAGCAGGGGAAGAAGGTGGATTTCAAAGTCTGCCCGTGTTCTGTTAGAACCTGGGGACAAAGATCCGTGGAAAAGGCCTGAGCTGCTTGTCTGGCACTTTACTGGCTTGGGCACAACTCCCAGTCTTCTCCTAGGGTTTAACTGCTTCCGTTACGTTTTCTTTATTATAAGCTTCCAGAAAAGCTGAGGCTTCCTCTGCAGGGATGGGCCACCACACGAGCAATTCCAGTGTACAGCATGTGCATGGTTTTCAGTGCATTCTCAATATTTACATTGGAGGGATGGCATGTTCTGAAACTGCTTTTCTGGTCTTTAGGCAACAGGACAGGAAAGACGTGATGAAAGTCAAGCGAAAGTAACTTAAAAAAAAAAAAATTCAGTAGGCTTTGCCCCAGGGGATTCCTGCGGGGGGGACGGCTGACTTCAGGCGGGGCTGGGCTTCCTCCTGGGGCTGGAGTGCCCAAGAAGCCAGTGCGCTCGGAGGGGCAGGAGCGGAGTTTGCGAAAAGGTGCCTGCACTCCTCCCCGCGAACCTGTTGGATCGGACAGAGGGCCACTGAGCGCTGTGGGGTTTTCGGCCTGAGCGATCGGATATCCTTGAAAATTATCTCCGCACCTTGCTGTGCTCATTCCCCACCACCCTCCCCACAGTAACGCGGGGACTTTTTTTCTGATTTGCACAAACCATTTTTAAGCTCACTATGAATACTGGCTGTGTTTTTCAAAACGTTGTTTCATGGGATTTTCTTTTTAAAACCCACACTCCTGTGTGCTGTTGGTAGACAGTTCTTCCCCGGTCATCTCTGTTTTTAAATTTAGGGGTATTTATGAGCGAAAGTAGTGCAAGTGTATGGGAAACAGGACCAACCACTCGACAGCTCTTACGTCAGAAAACTGAGTGTAGGCTTTAGTGCTTCTACCCTGTGCCGGGGAAGTGGCCTTACTCTTCCCAGGATCGCTGGTTGTTGAAGAAATAGGGCTATCTCATGTTTACCTCCCTCTTCTCTTCTCAGGGAGAGCTCTGCTTTAAAAGGAGAAAGAAAAAAATACAGAGTTATTGTTACCTGAGCCTACTGCACCTGACATTTTCTGTTAGAGGCATGAAGTATACTGATGTTGACCATGAAAAAACTGGTCTGTCTAGCTGTTCCTTCTCTGCACTTTAATTATGATTAGAACTAATGGCTATGATTAGAACTAATGGCTGACTAATACATTCAACTTGCTGGCTCATAAGACCAGTGGAAGCGCTAGCCTTGATAATGTACCATAGAGGTGGAGAATGTACATTTTTCCTGCATGGTGAGGGCCAGCTCTGTACATAACTATATCGTGAAATACCGAGTAAGCAAAAGAAAATATTTATAATATTTGAAACCCATTCCAGAAATGTTTTCGATAGTTCATATTAGCCAACAGTGTAGCACTAAACCCAAGGAGGGTTATTTACGGATGCTTTATTTTTCTTTTTTTGAAAAGCTGCTTGTCTGTTCTCTTTAGTTTCAAATATAAGAGGTTGATGCACCTTGATGCATGAAAAGAAGCATGGGTTGTTTGGATCCTAACAGTGCATATCTTGCAATTTACTTCTCAGTGTTCAAAAACTGAGGATTTGGACTAATATATGTCAACTGCACCAAGCACCTCATGGTCTCGCAGAAGAAAAGGAAAATAAAGGTTAACTTTCTTGGCTCAAAAACGTAGTCTTGGAAGGTGAACTAAAACCAGGAAAAATCAGTGACAGGACCACACGCATAGTAGTTTCAGGCGAAATAACGTGTGGAAAGGTCCATGCGGTCTGCTTTGAGGTCCCCAGAGTCTTCCAGAGGGGAAGAGGTCGTTCCGTGTGCACTTTCCCGGGGAGTTTGGACGCTTACTTCTCTGACCCAAATGTTCCTGAGCACGGCAGCCATTTACTAAAGAAAAATGGGAGCTAGAGGAATTTCCAAAGGCTCCTCCCCTTTTGGAGGGCCATGGTTTCCTCAACCTACGACAAAGCCTTTCTCGCCTATTTCCTGCAGAATGTTGGAAGCGCCCCCCAGTGGTCAGTCACGGGCACTGCGAATTGCTACGGTGACCCTTACTGTTAGTCACATGTTCCTCCTGCTTCCTGGAGTCTGAAGCCTTTGCTGGAGCTGCAAAAGACAGAATTCCACCTCCAAGGAGCTCCTTTTGCTGACCTGTACCATTTCTGGACCATTTGGGAAAAGAACGTGCATTTTTAAAAACCTCAATTTGGTCACGTTTAAAATCCCTGAGCGCAGTTTGTAGTGCTTCTTCTGCTTGTTAAAGCACTCACCCTCTTCTGCCTTTCAAGCTTTGTATTTATTGTTGGTCCGCCTATATTCCATTATGTGAGACCCACTTCTACGAGGAGAAGGCAGGTCAGCCTCCCACAACCAAGTAGCAAATGCTCCTATTGTTACCAAATTAACCTAGAAAATCAGAAGTAAAAGCCAACTTCATGCTTTCAGATGAATACCCACATTTTGTACTGTCTATGAAATTATCTTGGGGCTTTTAGGGGATGCCTTTGGTTATTAACTAAGACATCCACTTTTGCTGCAGGGACAAATCTCTTACTTAAGCCAATATATTATGTGACAGATTTAGGCATGAAGTAGAGCGTTGTCACTTTTCCTTAGTGAAGTTTCTCTGAAGGAATTTAAAGGGAGAATTTTAAACTACTGTTGCAATAGTTTTGAGCGGCTCTCACACAAAGCCCCCATTACTCTTTGTTAGATTTCATACATCTTAAAGTACTGCTTAAAAACAAATGAAGCTCATAGATACTGAATAACTTGGAAGAGAAAAATCCATCACATTCCAACTGGAGTATATGATGAGGGACCACCACCTCTTCTCTCGCAAAACTTTGGGTGGGCGATGACTGGGCCACTTTTAAATTCTTAACTCTAAAGAGTGATGCAACAGAGGGGTTATTCGCCCCCCCCATCAATGTTTATTTTTAAAGAAAGGATTTTGGTTAGCTTTTCTTTTCAAAGTTTGATTTTATCCCCCCTGAAAAAAATCATTCTCTTTGCATTAGATATTTTTTTAATCCAACCTGTGAAGTTTATCCTTTTTACTACTATTGAAAGGGGGTGTATTATATATGGGATATATATTATGCGGGATAAATAATATATTATTTATGACTAAAGAATAGAGCCAGAATACAGCCAGGCTAATGCCCACAGCCAGAAGGAATAAGTGAGCGAGATTCATTTTCATTTCAATAAGATACCAGGTTGTAAGTTTAGATAATGACTGATTACAGATGCCACCACATGAATCCTGATAGTAAGACTCGAGTCCAGGAAATCTAATCAGAGCGTCTTTTTCCATGGCTGTGAGTAACTTAAAATGAACGCAGGGCAAAGCTAAAGTAGGAAACCATTCTGTCGCAGGTATAAACACATGGATGGTTCAGAAAAGTATTCATCTTGGCTGCCACAGAGCATGACATTAACATTAGGGTTGATTGTACTTGACCTCGTCTACTCAAGAAAAAGAATAGTTCTACTTGATATTGAACCACTGTCTTTTGCACAACCCATTTCGTTTCTCCTTAGAAAGGCAGTAGTGAAAGAGCCTGATGAGGTGCCCCAGCCCTGAGTTCTAGGCCCAGACCTACATCTGCCGACTGGGAAACCTTAGGCCAGGGCTGACGCCTTCTTGAGCCTCAGTTTCGTCATCTGCGAAATGGAGCTAAGAGTGAATCCTGTGCCGCCTACCTCACAGGGCTGTCATCAGGACAAAATGGGTTAGACTGTACTCTGTAAAGTGCTGTCCAAATGTGAGGCAACGTGACTACCGTGCTCCTCTCTCTTTGGCAGAGAATTATTTAAATGTATTTTTTTTGTTATTTGTGTGTGCGTGACGGACAGACCCGGGTGTTACTTTGAGAAGTGTATTGTTTGTATCCAGTAACTCGGCAAATCGTCTGCCATTTGTGACTCTAACAGAGGGGTTCGTGACGTGTCCTAACACTTGCCAGGTGGGGTGTGGGTTATACCTATATGCAAATTAAATTTCGCCTTTCTTGATTCTCAAAAATCTCATTAGTCTCTTCGTTTGCTTCTTTTTGCATTTTTCTACCTACTCTTTGTAGCAGTGGGCTTCTTCAGATATTCTTTTACTTCTAAATAAAGTTCAGGAGAAAAGAAAGTTTGGAAGAAGCCCATGTTGTAGACACTACAATATCAGAGAATTTAAGGCAACCTCAGAAAAAAATATCAAGGGTCATCGAGCCCCATTGTCCTTCCAGGGCTTGGAGCTTTCCTGTGACACCCCCAGTCCATGTTTGACCACTCTGGCCACCCCCAGGCACAAAGAACTCATTACTTGCCCACACAGCTCTGGTCATTTTAATGGCAACTCAATGCTCAGGAACATACCGGGTGTTCAGGTGGACCTAGCCCAGCCATCACTAGCTCCATCTGAGGCTAAGTTCCTCACCTCTAAAATAAGATGCATATCTGCCCTTAGAATTACTGCACTGGCCACATGGAACAGTATATTTAAAAATACTCTAACTGGGGGTGCCTGGGTGGCTCAGTCAGTTAAGCATCTGACTGTTGATTTCAGCTCGGGTCATGATCTCATGCTTCATGAGATCGAGCCCCACATCAGACTCTGCACTGACAGCATGGAGCCTGCTTGGGATCTCGCTGTCTCCCTCGCTCTCCGCCCCTCCCCCTCTAAAAATATATAAATATGAAAAAAATAAAAATACTCTAACTTCTGTCAGGTAGGTGAAGTCGTGCTAATATTTGGAGCTGAAGAACGCGTGGTGCGGCTGTTGCACACAAGTGAGAACTGAGGTGAGAATTTGTGTGTCTCCTATTTTGCTGGCTTCCTGTTCCAGTCCGGAAACGAGCTATCAAGCTGGTGCGGATGCAGGAACACAGGTTCTTCTCGTTTTGTTACTCGGCCATTCCACACAGCATCGCCCTCACCTGCCGCCACGCCCAGGCTCGGGCTGGATTCAGGAATGGAAAAGAGTGTGATCCAGGACAGACTCCTCTAAAGCAAGCGATACAGCATTTGCACGCCTCCCTTCTGTTCCTGTCCATTTGGCGAGAGTCCCCCACGCGGCCACGCTGGCTAGTAGGTGTGGAGAGAGCCCCGAACTTTGAAGGGAGTTGGCGGCAATGAGAAACGGAGAAATGGCACATGACAGGGATCGGGAAGGATTTTTGGAAACGGGGGATTTCTGTCAAGTCGCCCTGCGTCCCCGTCCTAAGCTGGAAGATAACCATGTCCCCCAAACAAAAGCAGCACCCCCTTTTCTCGGCAATGTGCCCATTTGTCCTCTTCGGACCTTACTAACTTAGGTGAAATTACCCTGGAAGAGATGAAGGGTTGAGGTGTGGGGAGGTGCTGGGAAGGGGGTGGGTGGGTTGGGGCAGTAAACGGCCATCAGTAAGGAATTGGGAAAAAAGAAGGGGAGAGGTTTCTCATTGTAACTGCCTTTCTTTAAACTCTGTATTTCCATGTTCATCAAAGCCTCATCATGTTTTGGATCTGGGACCTGGGCTATTTCGGGGCCCCTGGATTTATTTCAGTTGGTGCCTGAACTGATTGGAAACAGTATGCCCAGAAAAGAGCTCATTTAGGAAGAAATAAGCCTAGGCCCCGTCTGCCCCCTCCCACACCGTACCCCTCACCTCAACTCCTAGAGCCAGCCTACTGAGCAGCTAGGCAGCTCCCCAGATCTCTACTCCAGCTCGCTGCCTGTTCTGCTGGGGGCTGGAGGGGCGGGGGAGGGGGACAGGAAAGGCCATGGTCCATTACGTCAGAACGTGCAAACTGGAAACTCTGACTCTTTAGAAAATGCAGTTTGGTTGGTCCCCATCTGCAATTGTGTTTTAATATAATTTATTGTCAAATTGGTTTCCATACAACACCCAGTGCTCATCCCAACAAGTGCCCTCCTCAATGCCCATCACCTGCAATTGTTTTAATGCAATAACATAGAAGAGCCTAGAAAATACCTGAGTATATCGTTTGTAGAAAGGTTAACTATCACTTTGTGAAAATTTCGAATCTGGGGCGTGCACCTGGGTGGCTCAGTCAGTTAAGCATCTGACTCTTGATTTGGTCTCAGGTCATGATCTCATGGTTCCTGAGTTCAAGCCCTGCATGGGGCACTGGACTGGCTGTTGCAGAACCTGCTTAGGGTTCTGGCTTTCTCTCAAAATAAATCAATTAACGTTTTAAAAAATTTTCAATTCAGTGTAAGCTAGGTCATAATGATAGCATACATTTTAACTGAGGTATGAACAATACACAGTAAACTGCTTGAATCTTATGTGAACAGCTTGAGAAATTTTTACACGTGTGCATCCATACAATCAACCTACTCCCCTCCCCCTGCCAGTCAGGAAACTTTCCAGGCCCCAGAAGTTCCCCTCATGTACTCTCCCAGACAGTAACCCCATGCAAAGGTAAAATATTATTTTTGCCTGGTTCAGAATTAAAAGGGGGAAACTCTGAAATGGAACCACTCCAGGTGAGAGACTATTTCTGGGCTCTACCCCCTGCTCTGGGTTGGATCCTGATTAGAAAGGAAAAGAAACCAGCGGGATGTTCGCCTGGCATAGAAGCTGGGTACGTGACAGTGTGACAGTCGCCAGAGACCTAGGCAGTTCCCTCTGAAAGGTCAGGGCTGCTGCCAAAGTCCTCGTGGGTCACTGCTATTTACAGTCAACCTTTCCGGTTTGGGGCGCATGTCCCAAGGAGGGCTATTTTTAAGCAGGGATGTGGGCTGCAAGGCTTTCTGGGTGATATATTAAACTGGGACCGATTGAAAGTGAAATTGTCTAGCAGTTCACTTCAGACTGCCTGATCTAAAAGAGAACGTGATTGTTGTCCCTGAAACTAGGCCCTAGACAACACGTTGGAAGATCCTCTGGCCCGCGCTCAGCGCCTGATGAGCAGCTCGAAAGGGAACTTTAGCCATCTTCCTCTCAGGCGTCAGCTGCGGGGGCGCGGAGGGGTCATTCTCCAGGGCTAGCCGGGTCCCCGAGATGGCGCTGCTGAGCGAAGGTGGAAACGAATCCCCGAACAGGTGCGGCAGCGCCCCTGCGCGCGCACTTCCACCCCGAAGCCGGGTGCTGCAGGGCTGGGCGGCCAGTCAGCCAGGTTGCAGGCCCTGGAACCCGGAAGAGCCCTGGGAGAGGCAGCCTCTAGGACCCAACTTGGGAGAGGGCAGCGATTGAGAGAAAGGGTAGGTCTAGGAAGAGCCCTGCGGGGAGAGTCCCGGGCCAGCGTTCAAGGGCACCGCTGTGGGATCCAGCGCGTCCTGACCTCCGACGGGAGAGACGCGATTGGCCAAGGTGCGCCCCAGCCCCGCCCAGCCCGGGAGCCTTTTCAAGGCCAAGCCCGCCAGCTTCCGGTACATTTCTCAGCTGTTTGCGGGCAGCGGGACGCGGGAGACTCCGGCTCCAAGGTCAGTGAGCCCACGAAGCCAGGCTTTATTCCTGCAAATCGGGGGCATTGCTACAGCCAGTGCGAGGGGCCATGTGTGCAGTGGGCCGAGGGCTGCGGGCGGGGACCGGGTCGTCCAGCAATAATAGTCACCGGCACTGCTCCCGCGTGAGGAATTCGTGGTGACTGTCCAGAGAAGTCCTCAGAGTGTGGGTCCTATATGTAGCCTCCTCCCTTCCCTGCACACGGGCGCGGGTGTCCGTTCTTGGGAGCAGTTCTGCAGTGAGGTGCTGGTATTCGCATCTCGTTTGTATCCTTGTTTTTGAGGCAAATCAGGAATTTTTCTTGATGGGAAATCTAAATGTCTCTGAATTTGAGACCTTAACCTTCAACTAATCCATTGGTTGCTGGGAATGGTTTTCAACTTCATCGGCATCAAAACAGGTGCAAATCAGTGACTTGGGATAAGTAAGTGGAAAATGAACATTTCGAGGCCCTTGAAAGGAGCTAATTGCTAATTAACCCAACAGCTGGACCAAATTTAACTGGTTAATAGTATTGCTAGAGGTTCAATTTTGAAATCACTAATCCATTAATAACGAGCCAAGTAACTGCTTTGCCCCCTTTGGCAGTAAAAATGCACAATTGGCCTAAATGTGTTTCATCTTATTTGCTCGGTTGGCTACAGGGGGTTACTGTCAACCCTGTTTTTCTCCCTTGTGTGGGTGACATCTCTGCTTCAAATGCTCTGGTGGGTTTGGAAAGTGACGTGCCAGAACAAACCCAAATCCTTCAGGTGTCCTTAGAGCTGCCCTTTCGACCTTCTTTCGAGCGTTGCCCTGGCTCTGCGACCCCACGCGGGATCAGCTGGAATCACGTGAGGTGGCATTTAGTGCCCTTGTGACCAGGCGATGCTAGTTCAGCTGCTGCGCTCTTTCCAGAAGTGCCACTTTCCCTGTCTGCAGCTCTCACACTTTCTCTGTTTCCGGACCCTTGTCCGTGGTCTGTTTCCTCCCTGCTCAAGGAGAACAGAACCACCATCAGAACTTTGCAAGGGGGCTTCCCGGCGAAGCGGGCCCTTACAGTGTCTGGGTGTTCATAGCTGTGTCGGGACTCCACTGCCTCCTCTGCATTTGTCGGTGCTTTTCTTCAAAACTCGAGCCTTTAGAGTTATGCCTTCTGTGGGTGAAGGCTCCATTTCAGCAAAGGGCACCAGTGCCATCTACACCCGTGGACCCTGCCAGTTTCGTGGTCAAATCCTATCCTTAGAGACTGGACCAGAGCCTGGGTCAGTTTCCCTGACCCAGGAGGTTCAGAAGATGATGGGTCAGGAGAGGGGATGAGGAACGGGGAGTCCTGGGTATTCAGAGAGGAGGGTTGGGCCGGGAGTCCTCAGGGAGCCTGTCCTGAGGTGACTCTTGGAGGTCATACCCACTCTTGCCTGGAAGCCACAGAGGATCCTATCCCTGGGCAGGAAAGGAGGCACCCACTCCTTTACAACATTTCACAGGACTAGATGGTTCCTCCCTTAATCTTTTCTTGAAAACAGTTTACCTGTGAGAGGCGAGTCTGGTCATAGTCCTGCGTCTTCATTATCAGGAGGCCTACGAAAGGCCTCTGGTTTACAGGGAAAGACTGTAAATATCACCTGCTTAGGACTTTCTACTTGCTGAATAGAACAGAGGTGACCAAGGGCGCCCATGAGGGTGACAGTACATCCAGTGGTGATGAAGTAACTTGATCCCTGTCCTCTCTGGGAGAATTGGGAGGGGACCGCCATTTTCTGCTGGCCTAGGAGACCGGCATCATGGGAATTTGTTCCGAGTGTTCTGTGGAGCTGGTCCAACCCCAAGGATGTGCTCCGTTTTGGGGCGACTCTCTGGAACGACAGCTGACACGCGGTCCTCCCCTTGGCCTTCCACTGCCCTCCAGCCCCAAGGAGTTCAAACACATGGACACCATGTACAGCCGGATCAGAAATAACTCTGCGTCAGCAGAAAGGCACCCTTGGCGTCTCTTTCCAAGATATTCGGGAACACTAGGAATCTCAGACTTGAGGCAGGGACAGAACCCAAGGCCTCCACATTCCAGGATGTGACAGAACCGGACAGAACTCTTAGACCAGGCCCCAGACTTCGAGGCTAGCCTAGGACGGAGAGCTGTACAGCTCTTGGGCACTCTGACCAAAGGACTTAATATGGGAGTTCTTATTTTTTAATGGAGAGGGCAAGCAGCAACAAACACGATATTATTACTGCCTTTTGCTGTGATCTTGCAGCGCAGAGAGAAAGCTTCCTGGCTCGAAGCCCAGGAATTCTGCCAGATTTTAGCCGCGATGCTGTAAACAATGCTTTTCAAACCTGGAGTCATAGAGGTGTTCCAAGTTAGGAAAATAGGCCGACGGCTTCTATGGGGTGAGGGCCAGAGCTGCCCTCCCTCCTCTCATCTGCAGTCCCTACTTCTGTATGAGGGAGGAGGGAGGAGGGAAGGGGAGAGAAGATCAGCCCCACCTCCTTAGAAAACGGCAGGCGGCTCAGCGTCCCCTGCATGGCTGGCAGGCCCACTGGGCCCCTGGTGTGTGAGTGGAGTGGACATCTGGGCCACTTCAGGAGTGTGAGGACAAGGAAGGAGAGTGGCTTATAATATTCGGGGATTCTGGGGAGTCTCGTGCTTGGAGGTGAGGTCCCTGTGCCTAGGAGCTGTCATGAGATGCATTTCCGCAGTCTTGCCAAAGACACCCCTGTGTGTCCCAAATCCCAGCTCGATCAACATGCCCTGAGCAGGTCACCTAACCCCTCTTGAGCCTCCGTTTCCCCATCTTCAAAACAATGCTTACTTGGCAGCGTTGTCGCAAAGACTAAAGACAATTTTTAAGACTCCTTGCGCGGTGGTGGCTCATGGTAGGAGCTCAATAAACGTTTAAAAAAAAAAAAAAGACCCATTAGGTTTGACTGGGCACACAGAGGTGGCAGCAAGGACATCCCAGGTGGAATGGCAGAGCGAAGGGTTATAGGTGGGTGAAGCCTCTGTGGTGAAGGCGGTAGGTAGGTGAGGGCTTGTCAGCTGGGCATAAGATCCCCTGATAACAGGGGTCTGGAGAAGAACCTAACAGCCCAACTAGTTCAATCCGTTTAGTGAACTCACATGTTGGTTTTCAGAGCATGATAGTGGATCTGAAAGTAGGCACTGGGCTTCTTCTACAATGTAGTCTTGTTCTCAGATTACAAATAAAAGAATTAAATGAAACATTTCAAATGCTAAAAATGTAAGCTAAAATTAACAAACATTCAGAGAAGACCAGTGCCGGCTGAGATAATCAGGGGTGGCTTTGGGGAGAGAGTGGTAACCCTCCGGTAACCTTAGGATCATTAGGGAGAAGGGACTCACATATATCGGGTGCTTACTGCAGCCTGTCACTTGGTCCTTTCAGCTGGTGGGGAGAGGTGTCAAGTGAGCCCGTTATATAGATGGAGTTGCTAAGACTCAGGTTCCCAGACCCAGTGGGGCTTGGGAATCACCTGTGATGCTCTTTTGGCATACACATGCGATGGCTCCATTCTTGGAAAAACTCTTTCAAAAGATAGAGCCTAGAAATCTGGATTTTTAACACACTTCGCATTTGACTTGCTTTTTAGCTTGTTACTTTTTTTAATCAAAAAGCTATAAATGCCGCTTTTACAAGTGACACAATACAGAGTTCTATTAAGAAGAAATTAATCTGCTTGCTCCAAGTCTCTTGCTCTGAAGTAACCCTTGTAGCAGTTTGAATTACTAGTATGAATAACCTTCAATACTCTCTGTTCACATGAATATATGCAAATGCATATATATTTATATTGTTATAAAACCGGAACCATTCCTAGTCATTATTATGCAAGTAGTTCTTCTTTTAACCTAAAAATATGACAGAGATGTTTATCCAGGTTAAGTGGAGGCAGTTAACTAACTCTTGAATAGCCGCGGAATATTCCACCGTCTGAATGTGCCACACCTACTGCAACCTTTCTCCCTCTGATGCGCGGGTGACTTCCAGGTGTTGTTTATTTGTTGGCCACTGCAGACAGTGCTCCCTAATCCTGGGACTCTCTTCTTATGTCCTGGCAGCTGTATTTCTGCAGAATAGTTTCCCGAAGCGTGATGCCGGGCCGGTGGCTATGCACTTGTTCGTAGGTGTTTCTTGCTTCACTTTCCAAAAGGGCTGTGGGTGTGGTGGGGGGGCTCACTGCACAGTCCGGGTGATTCTGGTCACAGCGGAAGAGGGGTGGGCCATGCACAGCTGCACCCTGTCTCACCCCTCCCCCTCCACAACACTACTCAGCAGGAGCCTTTTAAGACCAAAAGAAGGCCTCTCCTTGTCCTTTGCATGGGCCTTGATTACTGCTCCCCTGCAGCTTTATTGAGGTGTAGTTGACGTATGACATTGTATAATTTTAAAGTATACAGTGGTACGCGTATATATTGTAAAGTGATTGCCACCCTAGCGCTGGCCAACACCTCGATAGCATCCCATAATTACCATTGGTATTTTGTGGTGAGAATGTTTAAGATCTACTCTCTGAGCACCTTTGGAGGACATAATACAGTGTTCTTCACTATAATCATTATGCTAGACATTAGATACTCAGAAGTTCTTAATTTTATAACCGGAGATGTGTACCTTGGACCAGCATCTCTCCCTGTCCTCCGTTCCCCATCCCTAGTAACCATCACTCGGTTTCTATGAGTTTACTTTTTTAGATTTCATATAAATGATGTTACACAGTATTCTTTGACATTTCATGTACATAACGTCCTCCAGGTTCACCCATGGTGTAGCAAACGGCATGATGTCCTCGTTTCTCATGGCTAAATACTGTTGCAGTGTGTGTATATATACACATCTTCTTATCCGTTCATCCACTGGCCGACCCTGGCTTGTTTCCATATTGTGGCTTCTGTGAAAAACACTGTTAACGGACATGGGGATGCAGACGGTTCTTTGAGATACTGATTGCATTTGCTTTGGACATATAACCGGCTGCGGGAACGCCGGATCATATAGTGGTTCCATTTTTTAATTTTTGAGTTATCTCCATACTGTTTGCCATAGTGTCTATACCAACCAGTTTATATTCCCACCAACAGCGCACAAAGGTTCCATTTGTTTCCATACCCTCACAAATACCTCATGATTTTATTTTTTTTCACTGAAGTAAAATTAGGATATAGTGTTATATTAGTTTCAGGTGTACAACATGATTCAACAATTCTCTACATTACTCAGTGCTCATCCCAGTAAGTGTAGTCACCATCTGTCACCAAACCATGTTACCAGTGTTACTTTATTCCCTAGGCGGTACTTTTCATCTGTGTAGGTTATTTCATAACTGAAATTTTGTACCTCTTAATCCCTATCACCTATTTCATCCCTCCTCCACCCATGCCCCCTCTGGCAACTACCAGTTTGTTCTCCGTATTTAAGAGTCTTTGTTTTCATCTCTTTTTTCTTCGTTCAGTTGTTTTATTTCTTCAATTCCACATATAAATGAAATCATGTGGCATTTTTATTTCTCTATCTTATTTCACTTCACATTGTACCCTCTAGGTCCACCCAGGTTGTTGCAAATGGCAAGATCTCCTTCCTTTTCATCACTGATTAATATTCCTCTGTGTGTGCGTGTGTGTGTACGTGTGTGTACACACCTGTCATCTTAATCCATTCATCTATTCATGGGCACTTGGGTCGTTTCTATATCTTGCCTATTATAAATGTTGCAATAAACATGGAACTACATATATCTCTTTGAATTATTGTTTATTTTCTTTGGGTAAATACCTAGTAGTAAAATTACTGGGTTCTAAGGTGTTTCTATTACCAGTCTTTTGAGGAACTCCCATACTATTGTCCACTGTGGCTGTACCAGTTTGCATTCCCACCAACAGCGCACCAAGGGTTCCTTTTTCTCTACATATTTGCCAACACGTGTTATTTCTTGTCTTTGTGGTAGATAGAAGGTCGTATCTCTCTGTGGTTTGGATTTGCATTTCCCTCGTGATTAGCGATGGAGCATCTTTTCATGCGTCTGTGGGCCATCTGCATAGCATCGATCTTTATTTCATGGTCTCCACAGGAACAGAATTTCTGATCTGGAGCAGCAAAGTGTAAGTGTCTTGTAGAAAAAGTCCTGCCCTCCAGCTTGGGGGTGCCCTGGGCAAGCAGCAGGCCTGAGGAGTCCCTGTGGATGGGGCCGAGAAGGAGAAGATCTTAGGGCTGAAGAAAATGAGTGTGCCTGGGAGGAAACTACAGGCACCAGAAGGGTTGCAGTCTGGAGGGCAGAAACCGCACATCCCTGAAGGGCCAGGCATCTTCAGGAGAGTAAGGAGCCTCGCTCAGTCTTGGCTGTGCATACCCAGGAAAACCCTAGAAGACAGGCTTCCACAGAAAGTGGCTTGAGAAAGCACCCCTGGGAAGAGCCTTATATGTCTCCAAGGAAGCTCTGCAATCACTCGCTTGGGCCTTCCCGAGTCACTGGTGTGTGCTTTCAGTGTGTTCAGCTGGTAGCCCTGAAGAAGTGCAGAAATCCTCAGAACACTCACTTCCCTGGGACAAAGCTGGGCTGTTATTATTTTCATTTTATATTTGGCAAAAGTAAGACCTAGAAAGCAAAGTAAAACTTTCTCAAGGCAATAGAGAATTGTAAGTGGCAGAGTTGGATGCAAATCGAGGATTCTGGCTTCATAGCCTCCGATCGTGATACTACACCTGTGTCTGTTCATGGTTACTAGTTCCCTGTCACTTTCTGGTGTCCGGCCAGGGCCTGGGTGAGCACCCAGGAGGGCTGAATGAGAGGGTTTAGAAACAGGGTGGATAGCTGGACAATTGCCATCCTTTCCAGTCTAGACCTCTCTTATAAGTCTCAATCACACTGAGGTTGGTTCAGTCGGGAGAGCATGCAACCCTTGATCTTGGGGTTGTGTGTTCAAGCCCCATGTTGGGTGTAGAGCTTACTTTAAAGACAGGAAAAAAAGAAAGACATTCCTTCTGGAATACATCACAGGTACCTCCTGTTCATCCTGATCCTCCTGTCCTTGCCGGTACGCCAGAGCTGCTCCCCAGCTGGGATTCCCAGTCTAGTGAAATTCTCAAGTCGGAGGACATTCTTAGTCTACATCTGATCGGTCACAAAAGCCCGCTGGCCTCACCCACTAAGTACCTTGGAAATCCTTTCATCTATCTCCATGAAAACTTCCCCACCACCATGGCTGAAACTTGGGAGAACCTCCTGCCTAGTTTATTCCAGGACACTTCTGTAATTCAACTCTAGAAATTTTAGGCATCTATTTTCCATAGAGTCCTCCAAAACCAAATTGAGGTTAGAGATAGTGGCCCGGGATGCTGGGTCCTCATCCTAACGAGTCTGGACCCAGGCATAGTATAGGGGTATAGTTACTGTTTATTCCTCTCTCCATTTCTGCAGCAATCAAAGGTAGGTTAAGTCTTATGTGGACTGAGAGCAATGGCCATTCTCCCACATGGAAGATGCTTGGAAAGCAGGTGGCCGGAAAGAGGCATTGCACACAAGCACCCATAGCCCTGTTTGTGCACGTGGGTGTGCAGCGTTAGTCATTGTTTCTGCTCTAATCCTTTGCGACTTGGTACTAGTCACAGGGCAGGCAAGGGCAAGCAATCCCGTGGTCTGATTGAGACCAGACAAGTACAGTGTGGCTGAAGCTGTGGTCCCAGTTCAGACTGTGCTCCCCCAGGAGCTCCCAAGAGGCTCTGCCTTCCCTGGGAGAACATGTATCCCATGACTTGTAGTGGCCCAGGAATGGTGCTGCTCAAGAGCGTGGACTGTGAGAACAAACTGTTGGCCTTGAATCCCAGGGGCAAGTTAGGCTACCTTTCTTTACCTCTATTTGTCCATCTGTAAAATGGGGTTGATAATAGAGCATCAACCAGGGTACCTGGGTGGCTCAGTTGGTTGAGCGTCTGACTTCAGGTTAGGTCATGGTCTCGAGGTTCATGAGTTCGGGGCCGACGCCATCAGCATGGCGCCTGCTTGGGATTCTCTGTCTCTCTTTCTCCCTCTCTCCCTGCCCCTGCCCCCCGCCCTGTTGTGCAGATTAAATGGGGTAATACCCATGAAGCCCAGCACATAATGAGTGCTACGTAGGAGTTTTCCTCTCAGACTCAGAGCTCTGTAAAAGCTGTCCCATAGTAAACACTTAAATATTTATCAAACAAAACACATAAAAAGATACCTAGCTCTCTTCACCACCTCACCACCCTGTCTTCCCCCTCCCTCATCACCTGCTCTGTGACTTCTCTCCACCTGAAGCACATCAATATCATTCCCAGTGACTGACCCACACCACCTGACTACTTCTGGAAGTCCGCCGTCCAGGTGTTCCTGGAGGGTGAAGGAAACCCTGAGTCTACACCCCCTGGTTCTGCTTCCCCTCAGGGGTGCCCAGAACGATGCCTGTGTGCTGGCTGGCAATTTTGCCCCGAGCCCCCTGTGGAGACCCTGACTGAGAGAAACCATTCAGGATCCCTAAGAAACCAGGAAGGACCAATGCAGCCAGAACTAGCTGGCAGCTAGCTCCCGTTCCTTCGGAGACCGGGGTCGGCTCCATCCAAACATACTGTGATATTGTTAATTATTAAATCTTGTAAGTAAAAACATGATCTTAAATGGGTGCCTACTAAAACTCTGTGCTTTTCCTTCATCTGTGTGACCTTGGGCTGTTGGTTAACCTCTGTTTTTGCGTTCGCCCTTCTGTGACATGGGGCAAGATATTTGCTCCTTAGGGTTGTTGTGGAGAAAGTACCCGGTCCTTGAACATAATTCCCTAATTTTGATTTGCCCCTCTTATTAAGATAAGGGAAATTTTTTAATAATTATAATTGTGTGACAGCGAAATGGGTTGCAGAAGCGGTGAGATGTCCTGCTCTGCTGAGGGGAAGGGGGCGCCTGCACTCAGGCTGACTGCTGAAGTCCCTCTGACTCTGAGGCACTATGTTCATTCTCTCACTTCGTCAGCATTTATGGCAAACCTTCGTGCACAAGCCGGCGGGCTTGAGAACTGGGAAGCATGGTGACCTCGTCCTGGGGCCCACTGGGTCTTGTCTCTGTGAAGTGTGGGATGGGTTCTGAGGGATGCTCCCCCGTGGCTGGAAAAAAGGGAAAGAGCCCCTCCCCTTTTCTTAGAGCATTTTTCTTTAGAAAACTTGTAAGTTCTTTCTCTGTCCCTTTGAGAGATAGATAAATCTGATTAAGAGTAAGCAAAGCTCCAGCCAGTTCTACAACCTGGAAATGTTTTTCTCAAGGGCCTGGGAGCCATCTCTTTGAAATGTAGACATCAAGGAAGATAGGCCCCTTCCCCCCAGTCTCAGGGGGATGGTAGTGGTTTAACTGAGATGCCAGGCTTCAAGTTGTAAAACTACCCGCTGTCATAGCAACAAGAGAAGCTTATTTTTCCTGTGGGAAAGGCAGCTAGCTAGCACAAATGGCCACCGCAGTTCCAGATGAATTTAGAATAAGTTGTGTGTGACCAGTAGTGCTGTTCTGGCCTCTTCCTTGAGTTACCTCGAGAGCATGTATGTAACGGGCCCTATCCGCACGGCTCAATAAAAGGGTGAGATTTGTTCCGTTTTTGCAATGTCTTCAGTGGACCGCCTGTGATAGGTATCACAGCCTGGCTTGGTGCATAGTCAGCAATAAAATTCTTTTCTCTCTTTCCTGTAATTTGTGGAGAGGCATTTCTGGAGGACAGATTTTAGTTACATTTCCCCAACACCCAGCGCTGGCTCCTCATCTGCTGTGTCCCTCCCCACCTGTCTGCTCAGTCGAGGATTCCTGGCGGAGGAAGAGCGGGCACGTTAGCTTCGTGCTCTGCTGGGTGGCTTCGCCTGTTACCTGTGTGGGGCAGCCTCTCCCAGACCTCCCTCCGAAACAGCTGAGGTCAAGCTCCGTGGGCTCCCAGGGCTCGGTCTCTTATGTCAGAGAGATCAGAGGCTGCCCTGGGCTGCTTTCCTCATGGGCCGCTTGTAGAGACCAGGACCCTGAGCTGGGAGATGCTGAAATCCAGCCTACTCATCTCCCTTAGTCGCTTTTATGATAGGATTTCAAAAGCAATGCCTAAAGGGATGTGTTTCATGTAAGTAGACTTTTTCTTGAGTTTTGACCCAGGAAGCTAGCTTACAAAATTGCTCCTAAGTTGGCTTGGATACCAGGCCTGGGGCTTCGTAGCAACTTAAAAGTGAGAAGTATTTGGGAGCAAAGGAGCCGGGCTGGAGGGGTAAGGTGCCTTTGGGAGTAGCTCAAGGTAAAGGGTCCATTCCCTAAGAACGACATGCATTGTCTGAAAGGCCATAAACAGGAGGCTGGTAGGATTTCCTCCTCCTGGAAATCAGGCAGAGCATGCCTCACAAATAAGAGAGGAAATGCTTAATGAGCAGATATTATGTGCAAGGATCTGTGACAGATAGGTTCCCATCCTTGAAGACTTTAGCCATCAGCTGAGAAGACAATGCCGACATAGTCAGCAGTTTCTTATCATGCCAGGAGATGTATGACAGTTGAGCTCACTAACAGGGGCCAATAAACTATGTAGCATCCACGCAAATGAATGAGCAGCCCACGAGGGCTTTGGAAATTCAGAGAGAAAGCTGTCACCTTGGGGCTAGAAGGGCACAGAGAAGTTTTGTGCAGACTACCAGGCTGTGGTTCAGTCAGGAGAAAGATGGACAGCAAAGTCCAAATGGGAGAGGCAGTAGGAAGCAATACTTCAACCAAACAGTAATGACTTGACAAACACAAATGTGTATAGTTTATTTCATTATCACAAAACCACATATATGTAAACTGATATTTTAAAATACATCTATTATAGATTATATATATCTGTATTAGAATATTACGTATGTGAGATTGGTACCTAGTACCGAGGTACTCAGTACCAGAGATTGGTACTGACATCTAGAGCTCCCAACCTCAAAGTCCAGCTGGGGCACTGGGCACGGGGTGTTTGAGGCACCCATGACAGTTCCTGACTGTACGTGTACATGTGCCGTGTGAGCTTTCGCAAAATTCCTGAGGAGTTTTTCTAGTTGACATTTGCCTCTTTCCTCCAAAATAAGTGAGGACTCCTCTCCCAGAGAACACTGGCCACTGGGTACCATAAAGCCCAGGGAAGGGGGCTTCCACACTTCTGTTGCCTGTCCCTGGGTCTGTCTGCTCCACTTTCTGGCCTCACACCCCTCACTGTGCCTACCTAGTTGGCACCCGCACTCTTGCTTGGATCCCGGCAGCCTCAGAGTGGCTTCCCACCCCCGCAAGAAGACAGAATTCACTGAGGAAATAATGCAGCTGAGAGCCTACCGGGCGCCCGGTGCCGGGCTAGGCAGTGGCGATGCCACCGTGAGCACAAGGGCCGAGTTCCTTCCTTTGGGGGTTTCTAATGTATCCAGGGGAGACGGTCAATAAAAAAGAAAACAGATAAAATTATTATAGGTGGGGATGAGTGCCAAGAAGGAAACAAACAATGTATTATTCACAGACACTGGGAATGATGCCTAATTTCAAGCAAGCTGTCAGGCAAAAAGAAGAGCAAAAACCAAAGCCTTAAAGCAGATCACTCTCTCCCTGTCGTGAGGGTGTCTGGGTGCGAAGGCCTTTGTCCCTGGGAAAGCCCCACAGCTGCTCTGGCCCCTGACCTCCTGTCTCCAGCCGTCTCTTCACAGAAGAGTTCAGCCTGTTACACTAATGCTGGGAGCATGGAGTGAACCAAAAAAATGTCAAAGCCTTGCAAGGAAACCTCAGATTTCTTTACGCTTCAAACTTTTGTCCCGATGGTTTCACAATATATACTGATGTACAAACCCACTATGTTTGGAAACTAGGCAAAGACAAATAGTGACCACTTTGGTGGACATGGGTTATCTCATATATACCTTTTTCCAGCTTATTTTTATGCCTCATGTTACCTTCCATCTCACCATCTGTGTAAATAACAAATCCAACCTCTTGTAAGCAGAGGCTTCAGCTGTAGATAGTGCTTGTGTAATATTTGAGGCCTTCTGGGTAAGGTAAAGCAATCTTCTGCCTGTGTGGCTTTTAAAAAAAATTTTTTTTTTCAATGTTTATTTTTGAGAGACAGCATGAGCTGGGGAGGGGCAGAGAGAGAGACACACACAGAATTTGAAGCAGACTCCAGGCTCTGAGCTGTCAGCACAGAGCCTGATGAGGGGCTCAAACTCACGAGCTGTGAGATCATGACCTGAGCCAAAGTTGGTCGCTTAACCAACTGAGCCACTCAGATGTCCCTGCTGGTGTAGCTTTTCAAAGACCAACTTTTGATACACAATAGAGATTTCATTTAGTCGTGAAAAAAAATATTTTTTTATTAAAACATGTTCTTTTAGTTTATTTTGAGAGAGGAAGAGAACAGGAGGGAGCAGAGAGAGAGAATCCCAAGCAAGCTCCACACTGTTATCACAGAGCCTGAGGCAGGGCCCGATCTCACAAACCATCAGATAAGGACCTGAGCTGAAATCAAGAGTCCGATGCTTAACCGACTGAGTCACCCAAGCGTCCTGAGGAAAAACGGTTTTAATGCAAGCCTGGCCCTGGGTCTTGGGGGAGCAGCTGACCCCAGGGTTCCCAGGCTGTTCAATGAGACCCTTGGCTCGGTCTCACCCCCAAGTGTATTGACTGGGACCTCAACTGTGAAGTTCAGTATTTCTCTGTGTCTTGAAGAGAGAGCAACATAGGGTCAAGGACACACGAATCTTCACTTCACCAAAACTGTGTGTCAGTTCTTTACAAGGAATCACAGCAACGCACTGAAGACTTTGCACTCCAGGATTGCTTTGCCTGCTGCACCCGAAGCCTCCACAGGATTACTTCACTGGCAGGAATCCCACACCATTGCTCAGACTAGAGTACAACATTGGAACTCTTGGATATAAATTATTTCCAAAAACAAAACCTAGATAGGACGACATTTCAGACATGAATATTTTGAGTCAGACACCCTCCTTCACCTCATCATCACAGGAAGGCCTGGGAAGACCACGGGTCGTCAGTTGGCTACACACAGACACCATTCCCTCCCCTTTCTCCTCTGCTTAAGATTTATCTTCTCCGGGCGCCTGGGTGGCTCAGTCGTTGAGCGTCTGACTTCAGCTCAGGTCATGATCTCATGGTTCGTGAGTTCAAGCCCCGTGTTGGGCCCTGTGCTGCCCACACAGAGCCTGCTTTAGATCTTCCGTCCCCTCTTTCTCTGCCCCTCCCCTACTTGTACTCTGTCTCTCTCTTTTAAAAATAAATATACATAAAAAGATTTATTTCCTCAGACTGTGATGTGAATACATATCTGTGTACAAGCAAATTAAGAAAAATAAAGATGCAGAACCAAATGCATTTCTTTGTCTGAACTGTCCTAGCTTTTTTTTTTTTTTTTTTTTTTTTTTTTGGCCCATATATTGCCTGAAAAGAGTTTGGACAAAGCTGCTTTTACTTCGATGAGTCCTCTGATAAATCTCAGAGATGATAGCATTGCCTTTCTGCTCAGCAAGTGGACTGGAAGGTGTGAACGCAGGTGAAACAGACTGAAAGATGGAGGTTAGTGTTGCCTGCCACGCACGAGGGCCAGGAAGTGTGAGTGCAGTTCTTTGAGAAGCCCTCATCTACTCTTTGATGGAGACCAACAATAGCAGCCCAGGTCATGTGATGAGATTACAAGTCCTAGGACATCTTTACCAAATGGCCCATTTCTCCTGCCCATTGATTACTAAAGTTAATGCCGTCATCTTTAAGATGTAGGGAATTGTTTTTAGACATGAGCACAGAGGAAAGGCTCTGATTTCCTGGGGTAATGTAGAAAAAAAGGTCTCAAAAATATTTTTCAAGGACTTTGGTGCTTTTAGTTGAGATACTCAAGTTTCCCTCTAGTCTTGCTTAAAATGATGTTAAATAGACTTCTAGGTGGAGACCCTGGAAGCATAACAAGTTCAGACTTATTCCAGGTCCTAAAACGCAATCAAGGAAGAAAGTGGATCTCCAAAGGCTGCTCTCTGAATTGTGTGTAAGCCATGTCAGACTCACCTCATTAAGTGTGTCTTGCCCCAGGTGGCCCAGGGTTTCAGCCACAGCCATCCAGTGGGCTTTCACCATCCAGCCCAGCTAAGCTTGGAAGATCTTGAAACCGAGTCTCTGGAACCTTATAAATATTAGGGGAAAAATTTCATACTCCATGTATTTGGACATCACAGAGATCAGTATAATGAGAGAGTACTTAGAGTGGCCTGTTCTATTGCTCTCTACTCAGCAACCCATATTAAGTAGCTCCCTGCTGGGTGATGATGGATTAACTGGTCATTCTGATCTCTGGGCAATAGTAGACACAGCAGGGTATCTACTTGAGCATGTGCTTATCCTGCTTTTTATTCTTTGTTGATACCATATAATTATTTGTTTAGATGTCTATATGTTTTCTCCATTTTATCTGCATCTCAGGCTGTCCTTCTAGTGCCTGCTTTTCTACTTCCTAAAGCATATATTTAGTGGTTCCTTTGTTACTGATCTACACTTTATTTTCATTCTCAGTTTTGAATGATGGTTTGATTCTGTTGACTCCTAATTCCTCTTTGTGTGCTTGGTGATGTTCGTGCGCTTGCTGCTTGATCTTCATCTGTCATTAGGAACCTAGAGGCTACACTGAGGATACTTTCCTGATTATGCTTCTGTTGGAAGCCAGGGATGGGGGGGGTGTCTGCTGACCTTGGACCAATTTAGCTCCTCTCAAGGGTCCTAGTTCACTAAGGGAGTCACAGAGGGAGCTCTCCACCTCACTGCTGGTATCCCGACCTTAGTGCTCAGATGGAGATCCATTCTCAAGATAACCCAAACCTCCTGGCTTGTTACCTGGAGCTCTGACACCATCTCATTTGGAGCAAGTGTAGGCCTCAGAGACTTACTGATCCAAGCCCAGGAACCTGTCTTAGGCAGGCTTTCCTCATGGTGCAGGGCCAGGGTCTAAAGGAGCACATGGTGTGTCAAATAGCCAGAAAGAGAAAGCCTCTGTTGTTTATTTTTTCCATACCACTACTAGAGAAAATAGCATAGACTTGAGGCAGTTGGACATTCACAGTGTTTAAAACTACCCGGATTTCCCCAAGCAGTGTGAAGGGGTGTGGGCGAGAAAGGAAGAAAGAAGAAACACAAACCAAACTCAAAGAGGCGATGGCTCCTGAAGTTCTTTCTCTTGCCTGGTGATCTCTGTGCTGTGGTTAGGGTCCACTCCATGAGGCTGTCTAATCCCGTGTCTCTGCTTCTAGATACTCATCCAAGAGGAAGGATGGCCAGTGTCTTCTCTAAGTTGCTAACTGGCCGCAATGCTTCTCTGTTACTTGCTACCATGGGCACTGGTGCCCTGACCACCGGCTACCTGCTGAACCAGCAGAACGTGTGTGCTGAGGCCCGAGGGCAGCACAGGCTGTTCCCACCAAGGTGAGTCCTTTTGGTTTTAAAATAACTCCAGGTGTCAAGCCAGAAACATGGCTTTCCCCTGCTGGAAACTGGCAGCAAGGGTCCCTCTTTTTGCTTTTGAGAATGACTAAGTCAAACTAACCATCGGCTTTGAGACTCACTAAGTACAGTGACCCGTGGCAAATTCAAGGGGGTACAGTGTCATCTTTCTTGCCCAGAACTTGTGGTCTAGTTCAGTAGCCCTGATAATAATTAACCTTTATTGGGCATTTTTTATGTGTTAAATGCTATATATGGAGTTACCTGTTTTATTCATCTTTACATCCCTTTGTGATAAAATGGAGGCTTACAAAAATAAAGCATTGCCCAAGGTCACACAGCTAGTGTGGCTAAAGGCAAATCCAATGGCCCTGATTCTAGGCCTATCCATCATTCACTGCTGTCCCACCTTCGGGAAAATGAGGCCATTGTACTGATAGGAAGCATCAGCCTTAAAGGACACTGCAGATGGAAAGTAGGGGAGTGGCATGAAGACGGACATGTTTTCTTAGCTCTTGGAACCTTGCCACGAATGAGACGGCACACATGGCATAGAGCTGGTGTGCGACGCTGACTTGAGGAGATTCCGTATAGGCAGGGCCGGAGGAGACAGACCAGGAAGACCGGATGTTTTTCTCCGAGACATTCACTGGCTCCTATGGGAATCAGAGTCCCTGAGGGAATTACCATCCCCCACCATGTACCTCAGGAATTCCTGAAGATTAATTGTGTTTGAGCCTGTGATAGCCCCGACTCCCCTATTCTTCAACCAGTACACATTCTGGCAAAAAACAGCACCTCATTTTCTTTCTTTCTATGTACTGTTCCAACAGATATATACCGAATGCCCGTTCCAGTAGCCAGGCACTGTTCTCAACAAAGCAGGAGTCTCTGCTGTCCTGGAGCTTGCATCATACTTAGGGGACAGATCAGTTACTGAATTTTTATGTAGCCCCACCTGCAGGTTTCTAGCCTCTCTACCACAGACCTAAGGGACCAAAATGTGGCTGTTGTGTTTTGGCAGAACTTTTGGGTTGGGGGGAAAAAAAGTTTGCATAGGATTTCATTTTGTCATTTTCACTCTGCTCTTTACACGAAGCCACGGTTTGTGGGCTCCTGCAGCCCTCATCACAGAATACTTACGCGGGGCCGGGTCCCTTTCTCTGGCTCTTCAGGGGTCTGCGTTTTTCTTTTTTTATCTGTCTTACATCATGACTCCTAGCCAAGTGTCCCCATGCACACTTAAAGAGAGCCTAGGGGAAGGATAGCCAGAAACAAAGCACTGTCCTAGGCCACTTGACTCGGGCGCTGCTCACTGAAAGCCTCTCTCGTCCGTGTGCAGTGCAGACTACCCTGATCTGCGCAAGCACAACAACTGCATGGCCGAGTGCCTCACCCCGGCCATCTACGCCAAGCTCCGGAACAAGGTGACTCCCAATGGCTACACCCTGGACCAGTGCATCCAGACTGGAGTGGACAACCCAGGCCATCCCTTCATAAAGACTGTGGGCATGGTGGCTGGTGACGAGGAGTCCTATGAGGTAAAAGTACTGGCTGCTGATTCCAAAGTGGGGGAGATGCTCTGGGTCCTCCTCTGCTCTGTGGAGCCCTGTTCTGCCTGCTCGGGAAAGGCCCCATCAAGGGAACCCAGCTTCAGCAGAACAGTTGGAATATTCTGGACAAGGAGGTCTGTAGCTTCCCAGACAGAAGGCTTCCTTTGCTGCCACTCTAGTATCCCACCCCACGGGGGAATGAGTTGCATAACAGTGCGCTCAGAGATTGTCAGGGGGATGAACTGATACAGAAAAAAAGAAATCTTGTAATTGGTGATGTGCATTCGCCAGTAGACATTAGGAAACAGTGTGTTTGTGGCTAGACTTTATTGAGGAAGGGGGATGGTCTCGGTCTTCAGTTTTGGAATAACTGATTACACAGCCACTGGAGTCTCGACTATTGAGTTCACCAAGTCTCTCAGAGAAGTCCCACGATCTCCGTGTCCTCCTCCTTGACGCAGAAGCATAGAACGTTCTGCTGCTAGTGCTAGCTCAGCCACCATCCAGCCCTCTTCACAGAGCAGCCTCTCTGTCACGGCAAATTGTTTGTGCCCTTTTGTTGGAGGGAGCTGAAGGCAGTCCCCTTGGAAAACGGCCATCAAGAGGAGGGAGGGCGTCCTGCTAAATAAACCAGACTGGTAGCTCAAGCACACAGAGCAGGGCGCACTACTTTGGCCTCCCAGAGTTTCAGACTGGAGCTGGCTCCCTGGCCCCCACATGCTTCCCCACCCCTGGCCTGCCCACTTCCCACAGTTCCCAAATGCGGCAGGTACCCTGTTACGACTTCTCTTAATGTTATTTTACTTAAAGGATATATCAGAGGTTTTTATTAAAAAAAGAGAAAGATTTTGCACCAGATAGTTTGGGCTGGGGATGGACCTCACAGGGTGAGAGGTCCCGGATTTGTGCTGACTGTTGCTTGTAGTGCAGCTGACTTTCCTTGAACTTATTATGTTGCTTAAACTCTGGAAACTGATCATCCCTTTTGACCACAAAACTGCTTGTGGCAGCAGCTTTTATCTCACAATGACAAGAATGTGGGGGAAACCCTCAAATTTTTAACACAAGATTTTCTTGGTTAGTCTTACAGCAGTGAGTTTGGCAGAATCAGTAGGGAGGTGGTATAAGCCTATTATTATTATTAATCATCATCACCAATGCACCCAGATCCATTTCCTGCATGGTAGCTCTGAGAATTATAGAGAAGGGCATCAGCTTTGGCCCTGAAGGTAGAAAGGTGTAAATGAAAGGAATGACCTTGTAATAGATGAACAAATTAAAGAGGAAACAGGTACATCTTCCCTCCTACAGGTGTTTGCTGACCTTTTCGATCCTGTCATCAAACTAAGGCACAATGGCTACGACCCTCGGGTGATGAAGCACCCCACGGATCTGGATGCATCCAAGGTAGGTTGCAGCGTACCTGTGTGCTTTGCCGGGAAGCTGGCACGCCAGAGCCTGAAGTGAGGAGCACCCGAGAGGGGGGCTCCTCACCCTGGTCAGATGCCCTCTGCAGGCTGTGTGATGGCCCCCACACAGCATACTTCCTGGTAGGGCAAGGAGGTCAGGAAGGTCCCAAAGTCTTTGTTTTCTTTAGTAATTACCACCAGGGTGGTGTTGATCACTGAGAACTGGAAGCCTTTCCCTACAGTGTTGTTTTTTTTAAATCCTAAACCTAGTGCGGTAAAGGATTCCAGATGGCACTGCATGAAGTAGCTCTGCTCCCTGTCTCTAAGGCCTCTGCCCCCATCATTCCAGAATATGTCCAGCATGTCCTGCACAGTGCCTGAGGGCCCCTGCAGGGCATACTGAAGGTCAGCGGGATGGAACCCACAGAGGTCGTGGCAGGACTGCAGTCCACACCCGGCTGTGGTAACCGCACGCTCTGCTTGGCAGATCACGCAGGGGCAGTTCGATGAGCGCTACGTGCTGTCATCTCGGGTGCGCACAGGCCGCAGCATCCGCGGGCTGAGCCTGCCACCCGCCTGCACCCGGGCTGAGCGGAGGGAGGTAGAGAATGTGGCCATCACCGCCCTGGAGGGCCTCAAAGGGGACCTAGCAGGCCGCTACTACAAGCTGTCTGAGATGACGGAGCAGGACCAGCAACGGCTCATAGACGTGAGTGGCCCCTTAAACCACCTGGCCTGGGGGGTGGGGATGCACCCAGAGTTCTAGTCCCCACAGTGAGGCCGCACAGGGAGCTTGCTGGACTTCATCTTGTTTAGTAGAAGGAAGGAAGATGAGGCCTTAAAACTGGAGATCAAGCCACACAAATAGTCTGGGTTAAAATCTGCAGAGGAAACTCCAATATGGAGTTGGTGGGTTGGGGATCCATGGGTGGGGGTGAGTGGAGGATTGTTTTGCCTGTTGATGAATAGGAACAATTAAGTGTGGAAATCGTGTGTGTACCTGGAGGATGGTCTCCACTGCCACACCCAAAGAAAGTCCTGGAAAGTAGGAAAATCTGGAAAGGAAATTATCCAGGTGGATGGCTTGCCCTGACCCCCAGTGGAGCCAGCTTTGGGATTCCTGCTGCCTCCACAAATCCTCTACACCTTCCCTCGAACACTGGAGAAGACAAAACCCAAGTCCTTATTTTCTTTTTAGCCCAGCTGAAAAAAGATGGCAGTTTCAAAAGTAACTTTTTCTAAGTCTGTTTATTGAGAGATCGGGAGAGAGCACTTAGCCACATGAGCCAGGGAGCAAGAGCATCCCAAGCTGAGCCTGCAGAGCCTGATGCGGGGCTCAATCCCACGAATGATGAGCCAAAATCAAGAGTCGGATGCTCAACCAGACTGAGGCCCCAGGTGCCCCTCAAAAGTAACTTTTAATTAAACTCTAAGGAAAAGCAGAAACAAGTACCTGCCATTTCAGGACATGCAATGGCACAAAGTATGTCTCACTGCCAAGTCAGATGAACTAGCTTGCTTGTCTCTGGGCCACAGTCTCCTGGTCTTTGCAGCCATCAGGCCAACCCTTGGCCTGCTCTGTTAAGACAAGCCCAACTCTGCCTCAAGTAGCCACTTGGGGTTTCCAGCATCAGGTCACAAAACCTGTTCTAATGTCTCTTACCCCTTCCACTCAGGGCTTGTAAAGGGACTTCCCTGTCCATATCCTTTCTTACTTCCATGTAATCATATTTGAATGTATGGTATACATATTCACGTTCTTATTATATACACACAGTAAGATAAATGCTAGTCTCTTGACATGGATTTTGATTATGAAGAGTAGTATATTGTTGTTAAAGGCACAAACATGGGAGTTCTTCAGGTCAAGTCTCAATCTAGGCTCTGTCACGTCCTAGCTGCATGATAATAGGTAGGTTGTTTTCTCACTCTGAATCTGTTTTCCTCACTCATAAAATAAAATGATTATACTTGCCTCATAGTATTGTGAGGATTGGAAAAAATTAAATTTTTTCAATTAAATAACCTGGTACATAGTGACCATTAAATCAATGACAGCTATTTTTATGTATAAATTATTTTATATCTCCACAACTCTGTAGTGAAAGGAAAGATGATAAAGGAACTAGCAATGCCAGACCCATAGAAAGAGAATGGTAGCTGTGTAAAACAGACGTTGTAGGATCGTGTCCCTCCCTCACGGCCTACTCTGTCCGTGCAGAGCCTTGGTGCTGGTGGGGAAACATAATGCATAGTGATTAAGTATTTTGATCTGGGCTAAGCTAGTGCTTTTCAGCCTTAGCTGTACACTAGAACCACCTGAAGAGCTTTAAAATTCCCTTTGTTCAAGCCACGCCCCATAATAATTAAGACAGAATCTTTGGAGGAGGGCAGGAACTGGGTATTAGTATTTTTTAAAAAGCCCCCAGGTTATGCCACTGGGCAGCCAAGGCTGAGAACCACTGCCTGACAGACCTCAACCATTATTAGTTGATATTTGGCCACGTAGCACTTGTCCTTATGTCTGATCTCATCCGTTTCTTTCTGCTTTGTCCCTTTTGGCCTGCAGGACCACTTTCTATTTGATAAGCCAGTATCCCCTTTATTAACATGTGCTGGGATGGCCCGTGACTGGCCAGATGCCAGGGGAATCTGGTACGGACATAGCATTTTCACATTTGCAGTGTGTACAGAAGATCTCCTTCGGATCACCTGCTTGTCCTAACCTGCAGTTGCTGTGACCTGCAGTTGGCAGCATGCCTGGCTTGAGCTAAATGAAGATAGTATTTAGAAATTGTGTATAATGCCAAAGCACTGTGGTGTTTCTAAGATGTGTAAGAATGTTTGCTGGTTTGCAAGAATTCCGCATGAGATAAGGACTATTTGTAAGAAAAATTAGCTTCATATTAGTGAACATAACCTGTTTCATGACATTAAAACAAAAGCAGAAAATGAAATATATTGAGGATTTAAGCAAAACCGTACAAGGAAGAATGGAATTCAAGTATAGACGTATTTTATCTTGGCCCACAGTCCTCAGTCCACTTTGATTCCTCTACTTTGATGGGGTATCATACTACCCAAAGGAGCGAAGTGGGTTCACGAGCACTTGCCCAGTGTGGATCGGAAGAATCTATGCAGCAAACGTGTAAAATCTTATGTGCCCCAAACGTCTTGGGCTGGAGCTAAAAAAAAATTTTTAAGCAGCACAAGATTTTGGTTGAACTTACTGGGAGAATACTCTTGTTAGTGTCAAAACCAAATTTTATCCATACAATTACTGTCATCCATTATAATTTTGTTGGGCAAAAATGTGGTATCTTTAAGGGTTAGAGTTGGTCTTATTCTTCCTTATGTCAAGGTAACATTATTTTGTACTACTCGTTCAGGCACAATGGAAGAATTAGGGCTTTCTAGGATGTGAGGAAGGTGAAATGAAGCAATCAAGCTGCAGCGGTAAAGAGAATTTTCATGTGTTGAAACAAATGTAGTTAATGTGCAATACTATATTTCTCTCTTCATTAGGCATAATTATGACAAGACATTTCTCATCTGGATTAATGAGGAAGACCATACCAGGGTAATCTCTATGGAAAAAGGAGGCAACATGAAAAGAGTATTTGAGCGATTCTGTCGTGGACTAAAAGAAGTAAGGTGTTATCAGAGATTTCTGAATATTCATTAAAATAAAATCATATTTTCATTCTTGAAAGAAGACACTATGGTGAATTCCAAGAAGGGGCTAATTTTTTTTAGGAATCATGGCACTCTTTGGGGGTAGGACTGCCAAGGCAGTGCTTCAAAAAATAGGTGACTTTTTTTGTCGTTACTAGTAAGTTCCTATGCTTTAACAGTGTTCTTGGCTATTCTAAGCATAGAGACAGTCTAGGATGTAATTATGTTCCTAAGTAACCTGACCACAGCCTTACCTGCTGAGAATTCCTGTATTCTCCTATTCTCACATGGAAAATAGTAACAGCACCTGACATGTATTGAATATTTTGATCTGCTTGGTACTGCACTCAGTGCTTTACATGGTTTATCTAATATAATTGGATTGGACCATTTTGATTTTAATATTCTGACAGCAGTATCCTTAAGGAAGTAATACAACTTTACCCAAATTTCACTCATGGCAAACGTACAGCACACAAGTCTCTTCCTGGTGTATGGGATAAACAGAGTAGATGGATATTTAAGAACTCCATGTTTTCATTGTTGTAGGTAGAACGCCTAATCCAAGAGCGAGGCTGGGAGTTCATGTGGAACGAGCGACTAGGCTACATCCTGACCTGCCCTTCGAACCTTGGCACAGGATTACGGGCTGGTGTCCATGTTAGGATCCCAAAGCTCAGCAAGGTAATGTTACCTAGCCGACAGCCCTGTTGGGTTCACCAGGATAAACTCACGTGTGACTTCTTTGTGGAGGAAGAAATTGTCACTCACTGTTCCTTAACCCTTACTTCCTGCACCTATAATAGAAAATAACAAGAAAGGGTTAAGTTCGACTCAAAAGACACTTGTTATCAGTTAGGACAAAAGGTTAAGTGCTGTAAAAAGATGTGGCTTGAAGAACACAGCGTTTAAATTGTTCACGTTACAAGTCAGGATGGGCAGGTAGCTGCTCCGCCCTGCCCCTTGGACTTCCTGCCATCTGTGTCTGCTGGTGTAGGGGTTCTCACACTGAACCTGCAAGCTCAAGACTGGAGGTCTGTAAAAACAAATAGCTTGGCTCACCTGCAAAATCTGCATTTTTAACAAGTTCCCAGGTGATGTGATGCTGCAGGCCAGGAACTGTTCGTGGAGGACCACTGGCTTAGCACAGTGTCCCCTTTGCATGGTCACAGCCAGGCCCATGTTGCAGCTTGTGCAAAGGGGAGAGAGGATGATTTCCCATGTAATGATTTCAAGTCTAGGCCTAGAAGTGTGCACATCACTTGTGTTCATTCCACTAGCAAGAAGTTAGCTAGTGGTTACTTTCTCAGCTCCATCTGCGTGTGAGTAAGAAAAAGGATTCTGGTAGGCAACTAATACTTTATATCATAGCACAAGCAAATAAAATACTTTAAGAAAATGAGCTTCCTACTAAAAGCAGAAAGAAAATTATTCCAGTGTTAAGAAAATTGATGTGATTTAACTTCATGATTTTAATTATATCAGTGAAAACTATTATACAAATGAATAATCAACTCAACAAAGCTGGCATCCAAATGCTAGAAGTGATACAGAAGTTAAACAGTTCTGCTACCTTCTAGGAGTGTGACTCTGATCAGGTTAATTCTGTTGAGCCTTGGTTTCCTCATCTGTGGAATGAGAATGAAAGCAATACCTTCTTCATGGGGTTATAAAGTTTAAAGGTTCTAGTATAGTGCCTGGCACATAGTGAGTATGAGCTTAATAAATACTGTCTCTCATAATACATCTTTTCTAAATGAACATGCCAGTGACAGTGAATCAGTTTTACTCCTTATGACACTCAGTAATGTCCCGTTCCAGGATCCCCGCTTTTCCAAGATCCTGGAAAACCTACGGCTGCAGAAGCGTGGCACAGGTGGTGTGGACACAGCAGCAGTGGCAGATGTGTATGATATTTCCAACATAGATCGGATTGGTCGGTCAGAGGTAACTGACACATCTCTCGCTTTCCAAACATGAGCTAACAATATCAGCCCAAGAGAAAAAGGGAGAAGTAGCCAACAGCCTTACGTTATTCACAAAATTCAAGCCCTCCTCTTTCCCGTGTGAGTCCTGAGTCCTGTTAGCCTTTCATTCTGTAGTACCATTCCGGCACGGGAAGTAACTGCATAAAGGTAAGCACAACCTAAGCTGAGGACGTATAGGCAAGTCAAGGAGTTCCTGGTGGGACTGTTGTCAGCACCTCACCCCAGAGAGGTATTTCAGCAATCTTGCAGCATTAGGAGCTTGGTTATACAAAAGGATAGTGGTATTTTATCACTGTGATATCGGAGAACATAGGTGCTCTCTGAGGGTGGTAAAATAGTGGAATTTTCTCGATTCTAAACTTCGTTTAGTGAAGGCCACATGCTTCATTTTTAGATCCTTGATAGTTCGTAAAATTTTATTTTGGGGGGCTAAAGATGGCAAATAATGTATGCACTAGGTATAAAAAAGATGGTGCTCATAAGGTAATCTTTAAGATTCTGTGAATACATAGGATGAACAGCATTCATAAACTGTCGGTAGGCCGGGAGTGATACAGGAGACAAGGTGTAAAGAGCACACTTAGAGAACATGCAGCTAAATCCTGAGCAAGTACTGATCCCCGTAAGTCATACCCATTTATCTGGATATAGTCCTATCGAATGTATTAAGCCTATTATTAATTTAAAAGCCTCTTCCCCATAACATACCAATCTTAATAACTCAGTGGCTGGTTATTAAACCTGTGCATTATTGATGCTCTTTCTTCTTCTTTGCCAGCTTTGAAATCTTTCACTGCCTATTGGTATCCCTACTAGTAAACTGAGAAAAGGGAAGGAGGAAACACTCAAAACAAATCACCTTGTGTGCTCTCATCTCTGGTAAAGTACCTGAGGAAGGAGGAACTATAAATACAGCTTCTGAAATGTACTGAATCATGGATGGTATAGTGAGGAAAGAGGATCTGGAGTCTAGGCCCATCTGCTTCTAATATTAACTAGATGTTTACTAGTGGAAAGCAAGGCCGTCATCACTTAAAAACATTTTTTTGAGTCTATAATTGCTGACCATTATAAAAGTTAGAAACACTACTTATTTAACTTCACCCTCAGAAGACCATTGTGAATATTATTTTGTATTGCCTTCCATTTTTTAAATGATTGTTTTATTATGGAAAATTTATTTTTTATATACTTTGATTCATATCAAATTCATGAGTTCACAGCTGTTATTTAGGAAAACTGATTCTGTCTCTGTTTCCTGCTCTGGTCTTTACTATTTCCTTCCTTCTACTCCTTCTACTTTGGGTTTGGTTTGTTGTTCTTCCTTTGGATGTAAGGTTATATCATTTATACTTGATACTTGATACTTTTGATATTTCTTGAAGTTAATTTGTATTGCTATCAACTTCCCTCTTTGGTACATAGTGAAAGCAGTTTGAGATTTTGACCCAGTGTGTTTTCATTTTCACTTGTATCCATGTATTTTTTAATTACCTCAATTTCTTTGTTGACACATTGGTTGTTTGGTCGCATTAACATGCACTTGTGTTTTTTCCAGTTGAGATTGATTTCTAGTTTCATACTGTTGTGATTGGAAGAGGTGCTTGATAGGATTTCAATCTTCTTAAATTTACAGAGACTTGTTTCGTTGCTAACATGTGGTCTATACTGGAGAATATTCTATGTGCACTTGAAAAGAATGTACTTATTTTCTGCCTGGATGATCCGTCCATGGATGTGAGTGGGGTGTTCAAGTCCCTTACCATTGTATTACCATTAATTTCTACTTTTATGTCTGCTAATATTTACTTTATGTATTTAGGTACTGTGAGGTTGGGTGTACAAATATTTACAATTGTTATATCCTCTTGTCGAAATGATCCTTACATAATGTCCTTCTTTGTCTTTGGTTCAGTCTTTATTTCAAAGTCTATTTTGTCTGATAAGTATTACTACCTAGCTTTTTTTTTGGCTTACATTTGTATGGAATATCTTTCATACTCTCTCCCTTCCCTTTTAGTTTCTATGTGTCTTTAGGTCTGAAGGGAGTCTATCGAAGGCAGTCTTGTTTTTTCATCCATTCCACCACCCACTGTCCTTTCGAGCATTTACTCCGTTTAAAGTAATTATTGATAGATATGTACTTACTGCCTTTTTGTCAACTATTTTCTGGTAGTTTGGTAGTTCTTATCTGTTCGTTTCTTCTTCTCTTGCTGGCTTTTCTCATGATTGATGACTTTTAGTGTTATGCTTAGCTTTCTTTTGTGTGTGTGTGTGTGTGTGTCTTACAGGTTTTTGGTTACCATGAAGTTCCTTTGTAACATCCTAAGTACATAGCAGTTTATTAAATTGATGGTCACATGAGTTCGAACACATTCTAAAAGAACTTGATTTTTACTGCATCCTTCATGTTAATGTAACATAGACATAAAACACTTTATTTTGTGTATCTCCTTAGTTTTTTAAATATATAATTGATTTTGTTACTTTTGTCTTAAAACTTGTATAACTGCTTTATAAGTGACTGTTCCAATGCATTTATTCTATGTTTGCTTTAATTCATGACATTTTTTCCTTCCTAATTTTCTTCTAATTATGGCCTTTTACTCTTCCCCTGAAAGAAATCCCTTGAACATTTCTTGTAAGACCGGTTAGTGGTGATTAACTCCTTTGACTTTTGTTTGGGAAACACTCTCTTCAATTCTCAATAATAACCTTGCTGGATAAAGTATTTTTATTAGAGGTTTTTTCCTGTCATACTTTGAATATATTAATGTTACACTCTTTTGGCCTGCAAAGTTTCTGCTGAAAAATCAGCTGATAGCCTTATAGGGTTTCCCTTATACAGAACAGGTTGCATCTCTGGTTGTGCATCTTGGTTGTGGTGTGGGTGTCCATTGGCTTATCTTCATGGAAATAACCTATGGTTTCTGAACCTGGATGGCTGTTGAATTCCCCAAGCTGAGAAAGTTTTCAGCTATTATTTCTTGAAACTTTTCTGCACCTTTTGCTCTCTCTCCTCCTTCTGGGACCAGTATAATGCAAAGGGTTTGTTGCTTGATACTGTTCAAGAGATCCCTTAACCTATCCTCATTTTTAAAAAAATTTTTCCTGTTCACCTTGGGTGCTAGTATCCTGTCTTCCATTACTTTAAACTCTTAATCAGGGTGGTGGGTTATCTCTGTTTCAGTTCAGTTCTTTTTCTGACGTTTTATCTTGTACTTTTGTTTGGAGTATATTACTCTGTCTCCCAGTTTTTTTTGACTTCGCTTATTTCTATAAATTGGGCAAAACAGCTACTTCTCAATTTGAAAAAAATTTGTATTGTTGTCCCATCTGTGTAGACTGTGTGTGCCTGATGACTGGATGGCTGCAGTTGGGGCTGGGGCTGCCTTGGAACTCTTAAAGCAGAAAGCATACCTTCCATTTGTTACAGTTATTCAAACACTTCTTTTAAAAAAGAAATTTAGTCATATATTTGTTACTGTAACACTATTCTGCATGAGCATTTTCTTAAAATATTGACAATATATAGTAAAGATACTCCATCATCTATTTAACCTGATAATTTGATACTTTGATATGTATACATAACTCTAATCACAACTCAAGGACATATTTTAGGTAAAGAATTCCTAGGTTAAAGAGGAAGGGACCTTATGACCCAAGATTTATAGCAAGATGGAGTCCTTCTGGCAGTGAGTAAGAGAACCATCTCATTACAAACGCTCAAAAACACCAGGATAGGTCAATTAGATAAGTAAAAAAATATGTGTTTCAGTGAGTAGCTTTCTGACTGAACCCTTTCTGGGGGCCATGGTTTCCTTATGCATGAAAAGGAGGGGAGAGGGGGACTAGTGTCAATCATACCTAAGGTATGTTCAGCGGTAACAATTATAATCCCTTCCATCCTTGGTGTTCATTCTTGAGTTCTTAGCAAGCATTTTAATGTTGTCTGGAATTAAGTAATTGCTTACTATCTGAGTTTGCATCTCTGGAGGAGCAGTGCAGTTGATTAGGAAGAGGAGCACAGGAAAAAGAAATTCATAGCTAGATGTGCTCAAATTTAATAAAAACCAGGATTCGTGAATCTAAGTTTTTTTTTTTTTTTAAAGCAGAAATTAAAAAAAGGCAGAGGGGGGACACCTGGATTGCTTAGTCAGTTAAGCCTCCAATTTCAGCTCAGGTCATGATCTCACACTTTGTGAGTTTGAGTCCCACACTGGATCTCTGCTGTCAGTGCAGAGCCTGCTTCCAATCCTCTCTCTCCCCCCTGCTCATTCTTTCTCTCTCTCGGAAAATAATAAAAAGCAGGCATTTAAAAAAGCTTATCATAATATAACTTACTAAGTTTCCTTTAAGAATATTGTCCACTGTGTAAATAATATCTGAACTACGGCTTACTCAGTACTCAGCTTAGTGGCAGGTCTGAAGAGATCCAGGTCAAAGAAGAAAACAAGATGTCAGTGTAATTTCACTTGTAGATAAACTTATAGCAGGGACTTTATAATCTCTGCTTCTCATCTCTGGCAGTGACCATCAGATACCTCTTCTCTATAACACTTAATAAGTTTCTTCCTACTCATTATTTCCCTCAAGTCCATCTAACATGGCACTTTATTTGTCCCAGTATTGTTCTTGTTGCTTAATACCTTGCGTGTGTCTTCTATGCAAATTAATCATTTGTCTTTTTCACTGTCAAAGGTTGAGCTTGTTCAGATAGTCATCGATGGAGTCAACTATCTGGTGGATTGTGAAAAGAAGTTGGAAAGAGGCCAAGATATTAAGGTCCCACCACCTCTTCCTCAGTTTAGCAGGAAGTGAACTTTCTCTTTTTCAAACTGTAAATAATCTGTCTGCTGGTATGACAGACATGAAGTTTCACTCTGAGAGTTTTTATAGACTTAAAAAAATGCAAAATTATATGTCTTATCTTTACAATAAAACTCTCCTTAATATGTTTGGTTTTCCTGATTTTTTAAAATCCTACTAAAAAGGGCAAATGCATGAAATTACAAGGAGCAGTAGGCGAAAGTGTCTTCAGGCACTGATAAAACACATCTCTAACACCACTTATACACAAATCTAAAAACCCTCCATCTAGATGCTACAATATAAACACTGTAACAGAATTTTATGGACAAAATGGACATCCTCATTTCCCCATCATGTTTCTGGCAACTCATTTCTCTTGAGAGTGTGGAAGTAATTTTAACTACACAAAGGAAGACAAACAGAGGTTACGTAAGGATGGACACAGAAAAGAAGCCAGCCACCACTGGAGAAACTGAAAGCAGAATAAATGGAAATGGGGTATCCAGTGAAACTGTTATGAAAAACTATAGGAGCTTCCATTGGTTGGTCCTGAGATGGAATAAGGGTTAAAAAAAATTAGGGAAGATGGCCTAAACTGGTTACTACAAACATGGGTTGAAGTAATAGTCAAATAAGGTCTGAAAGTGTTGTTTGTATATTCTTATCAAGAGAAATCCAAAATTTGATGTCTGAAATACTGAATGTGTTTAATATAATTCAAAAGCTTTATTCCCTAAGCATGCATATCCCCATATCAAATCGTGTTACACTTTTAGGTCCATCAAGTGAGGTCTGAAACACAAATTGGCAGAAGAGTTAGGGAGAACGTGGTAGCAAGTTCTGAAATTGTACCACAACTTTAAAAATTATTACCTTCAATGACAGGAATGAGAACAAATTCTACATTCTGTAGGTGAGCACAGAGTAGAAAACAATATGCTTGTGCTAGTGCTTACAAGCACCACATTATTTTTTTAATTATTTTTGAGAGAGTGTGAACAGGGGAGTAGACAGAGAGGGAGACGTAGAATCCATAGAATCACCATCAACCTTCACAAGAATATTACAGTACTTATATACAATATACAATACTACACAAGTGAACAGGAACTCTAATGGCACCCTTGGTTCAAACAGGAGTGTGTGTCTTTCACAGGAAGGGGATTGCTCAAGGAACAGCCTGGAGTTCAAGTCCTCAGAGCCACCCCAGTGTGACTTTCTTAAAATACTATAGCTCTCTTTCAAGCTTACAGGACAAACAAATCTACTCTGAAGCAGGCTCCAGGCTCAGAGCTATCAGCAGAGAGCCTGACCCGGGGCTCCAACTCATGACCCAAGGAGAAGTCAGACACCCAACTGACTGAGCCACCCAGGTGCCCAGCACCACATTAATTTATGAATGGCAAATTGATAGGTGGTAAAAATTTGGACAAGGAAACTGGACCCAATATACTTGAGGCAATCATGTTAAATACCCTGCATGAGATGTGGTGGAAGGCTGTTCTGCCAACCAAGGCCTGTAGCCAGATGAGAGATCAGAACCTCATGTAGTAACTGGCATTCTAGGGACAGAAAGATAAAGGGTAGAGAACAGAGGCATCCTGGCTCTACAGCCACACTACACTGACTAGGCCCAAGTCCCAACTCTCCCATCCTACGACATTAAATGACTTCCTTAATCTCTATGTTCCTCAGTTTCCTTTGTATAAAATGAGCATAATGAAAATGAATACCTCATAGGGCTGCTGGGAGCAGAGCACTGATCCTTGGGAAGTGTATTTAGAAGTGCTCATCACATTATACATACAACATAAGGGGTTTGTGGGAGAAGGCATAAAAACACAGGAACCAGTATTTTATTATGATAACTGATCTCTGAATACCCCTCAAACGGTCCTTTGGGCAAACCAACAGACCTCCACATACCTCTTCTGAAAGGAATTATGAGAGAATAGGCAAATGAAGGCAATCACATAGAGCTAAAGAAACATAAGAATACAGGAGTTGAAGAGACCCTACAACAAGTGCATAGGCCAACATTACTCCTTTTCTTTTTTTCTTTTTTTGGAATAAAAGCTGAAAAGCAAGCACTGGCATAAAAATATAGGGATACTGATATAAAAAGGAAGCAACCCTTGTGATCTAGGCCTACACCATAACATTTACCGAAGAGTTAATACCTATTCTCAAACCATTCGCAAAAACCAAAGAGGAAGGAAAAGTGAAATTCATTCCATGGCATCAGCATTAGCCTGATACCAAAAGACAGGGAAGAAAGAAAACCAGAGGCCAATATCCATGAGGAACACATGCAAAACTCCCTGGACAAACGTCAGCAAATTAAATTCAATGATCCATGAAAAAGATCATTCATCGTGGTCAAGTGGGGTTAATTCCTGGGATGCATGGTGATTCACTATCCACAAATCAATGTGATACGTCACATTAATAAGAGGAACAATAAAAACCATACAATCATCTCAATAGATGTAGAAAAAGCGCTTGACAAAATATACCATCCATTCGTGATACAAAATCTCACCAAAGTGAGAACGACTCACAGCTAACTACACTACTTAATGGGTGAAAACCAAAGTTTTTCTTCTAAGATCAGGAAGATGATGAGCATGTCCAGTCTCACTACTTTGATTCACCATAGTACTAAACATCCTAGCCATAGCAGGCAGAAAAGAGAAAGAAAAAAAAGACATCCAAAGTGGAAATGCAGAAGTATCAATGTCACTGCTTGCAAATAACAGGAGACTATACATACAAAACCCAAAAGTTTCTATCAAAAAAAACAAACCAGAAAGAAAGTATCAGAATATGTCAGAAATCAGTAAAGCTGCAGAATACAAAATTAATATGCAGAAATCTGTTGCATTTCTACACACCAGTAACAAAGTAGCAAAGAGAGATATTAAGAACGATCTCTTTTACAATTGCATCAAAAAGGAATATACACCCAGAAATAAATTTAACCAAGGAGGTGAAAGACATATCCTCTGAGAACTAGAAGATACTAATGAAAGACACCTGAAGATTACACAAATGGAAAGATAGAACATGCTCATGACCTGGAAGGACGAATATTGTTGGCATGTCTGTGCTGCTCAAATGACTTACAGATTCAATGCAATTCCTATCAAAACACCACTAGCATTTTCCACTAAACTAGAATAAATACTCTCCAACTTTCCATGAAACCAAAAAATACCTTAAACAGCCAAGGCAGCCTTAAGAGAGAAGAACAAAGCTGGAGGTATCAGAATTGCAGGTTTCAAGATGTACTGCAAGGCTATAGTCCTAACAGTATGGCGCCAGCACAAAAAAGAGACACATAGATCCAGGGAACGAGAGAGAGCTCAGGAATGAATCCATGATCCTGTGATCAGTTAATCTACAGACAAGAGTATGCAATGGGGGAAAGACAGTCAATAAACGGTGCTGGGGAAACTGTACAGCTACAAGCAAAAGAATGAAACTGGACCATTTTCTTACGCTATATGCAAAAATAAACTGAAGATGGATTAAAGACCCCAATTTGAGGTATGGAGCCATAAAACTCCTAAGAGAAAAGTAAATCCTTGGACATTGGCCTCAGCAGTAATTCTATGAATAGGACTCCTCAGGCAAAATAAATAAATAAATAAATAAAGGCAGTAACAAGCCATCGGGACCATCAAAAAATAGCAAGCTTTTACACAGTGAAGGAAAGCACCAATAGAACAAAAAGGCAACCTACCAAATAGGAAAAAATATATACCAGTGATATTTCCAATAAGAGGTTCATATCCAAAATAGCAAAGTACTCACACAATTAAAGAAAAAAAAACAAATCATCAGATTAAAAGATGGGCAGAGTACCTGAAAAGACATGTGCCCCAAGAAGACAGACAGATGGCCACCAGATACATGACAAGATGCTCCACATCACTATCAGCAAGAAAATGCAAACCAAAATCATAATGAGCTAGCACCTCATACCTGTCAGAATGGCCAGAATCACAAAGACATGAAATGAGAAGTGTCAGTGAGGATGTGGAAGAAAAAGAGCCCTCGTGCACTGTTGGTAGCAATATAAATGAGTGCAGCCACTGTGGAAAATTATGCAGTTCCTCAAAACATTAAAAATAGAAATACTATACAATCTAGTAATTCCACTATTGGCTATTTACCCAAAGAAAACAGAGACAGAAATTTGAAAAGGTATATCCACCCCTATGTTTACTGCAGCAGTATTTACAAGAGACATGATGTGGCAACAGCCTGAAGAGGTCATGTAGATCCAGAGCCAACATGGTGGAGGAGTAGGGGAAGCCGGTGCTCTCCCGTGTCTTTCAAACTAAGAAGGACTGAAACCAAGAGACTCTCAATCCCAGAGATCTGCAGGAAGAGGAGATGGAGGCTATGGGGAAAAGAACACGAAATCCAGAAAACCCTGGGAGACAGAGAGGAGACCTAGGAAATAAACCAATACACACCTAGCCAAAATGATGAAACGGAAGAACTCCCCTCAAAAGAATGTACAGGAAATAGTGACAGCACAACAAATGATGAAAGCAGATGGAAGCAACTTAACAGAACCAGAATATAGAATGATAAACATAAAAATGCTCGCTGGGCTTGAAAAAAGCATAGAAGAAAGCAAGGGGGCCCTCGAAGCAGAGATCAAGGTCCTAAAAAAACGGTCAGGAGAAATTAAAAAATGTTTTAAATTAGGTACAAAACAAATCAGAGGTGGCCACAGTGCAGATTGAAGAGGCAGAAAAAGAATAGTGAATTAGAAGATAAAATTATGGAGAAAGAGGAAGCAGAGAAAAAGAGAGAGAAACTGATTCAGGAACAGGAAAGGAGAACTCAAGAGCTGAGCGATGCAATCAAACGGAATAATATCCGTATCATAGGAATTCCAGAGGAAGAAGAGAGAGAGAAATGAGTCGAAAGGGTACTTAAACAAATCATCACTGAGAACTTCCCCAACATGAAGAAGGAAACAGGCATTGAAATCCAAGAGGCACAGAGAACTCCCCTGAGACGTAATCCGAATAGACCCTCAGCACAACACATCATAGTGAAGCTCGGAAAATACAAAGACAAAGAGAAATCTGAAAGCAGCTAGGGATAAACAGACCGTGACATACAAAGACAGACACATTAGGGTAGTAGCAGACTTATCTACAGAAACTTGGCAAGCCAGAAAGGAATGGCAGGAAATCTTCAATGTGATGAACAGGAAGGATGTGCAGCCAAGAATCCTTTACCGGCCAGCCTGTCATTCAGAATAGATGGAGAGATAAAGGTCTTCCCACACAAACAAAAACTGAAGGAATACATCACAAATAAACCAGTCTTACAAGAGATCCTAAGCGGGACTCTATGAGGGAAAGGTCGCAGGAACACAGAGTACCAGAGACATCCTTACAAGTATGAAACCTGCAGATAAATATGGGTTCAGAGTCACTGTGTTATCAATATTAACGCTGAATGTAAATGGACTAAAGGCTTCAATTAAAACATACAGGGTAACAGAATGGATTAAAAAACAAGACCCATTTATATGCTGTCTTCAAGAGACCCATTTTAGACTTGAGGACACCTCCAGATTGAAAGTGAGGGAATGGAGAACTATCTACCATGCTACGGGAACTCAGAAGAAAGCTGGAGTAGCCAGACTTATATCAGACAAACTAGACTTTAAAATATACGATGTAATAAGAGATGAAGGACATTATATAGTAATCACAGGGACTATCCAGCAGGAAAAGCTAATGATTATAAACATCTAAGTGCCGAATTCTGAGGGACCCAAATTTGTAAAGCAACTAATTACAAACGTAAGCAATCTTATCAATAAAAATGTGCTAGTTGCAGGAGACCTTAATACCCCACTCACAGCGCTGGATAGATCCACTAAACAGAGAATCACCATAGAAACAATGGCCCTGAACAACACGTTGGAACAGATGGGCCTGAATGACATCTTCAGGGCCCTTCATCCAGAAGCAAAGGAATTTACATTCTTCTCAACTGCACACGGTACATTTTCCAAGATAGACCATATTTTGGGGCACAAGGAAGTGCTAAATAAATATAAAATAATTGAGATCATACCATGCACACTTCCAGACCACAATGCTTTGAAACTTGAAGTCAACCACAGGAAAAAGTCTGAAAACCCCCCAAAAACATGGAGGCTAAAGAACAACCTACTAAAAGGTGAATGGGTCAACCAAGCAATCAGAGAAGACATTTAAAAATACATGGAAACAAATGAAAATGAAAATACAACCATCCAAATGCTTTGGGATGTGGCAAACGCAGTCCTGAGAGGTAAATATATTGCAATCCAGGCTTATCTCAAGAAACAAGAAAAATCACTAACACAAATTCTAACAGCACACCTATAGGAACTAGAAGCAGAAGAGCTAAGACAACCCAAACCCAGCAGAAAGAGAGAAATAACAAAGATCAGGGCACAAATTAATCATACGGAAACTGAAAAAGTAGTGGAACAGATCAATGAAACCAAGAGCTGGTTCTTTGAAAAAATAAACAAAATTGATAAACCTCTAGCCAGGCTCCTCAAAAAGAAAAGAGTTAGAGAGCCCAAATAGATAAAATCACGAACGAAAAAGGAGTGATTACAACCAATCCCTCAGAAATACAAGCAATCATCAGAGAATATTTTGAAAAACTATACCCCGTCAAATTGGACAACCTGGAAAAAACAAATTCCTAAACAGCCACACACTACCAAAATTCAAACGGGAAGAGATAGAAAACTTGAACAGACCCCTAACTAGTGAAGAAATTGAATCAGTTATCAAAAATCTCCCAGTAATAAAAGTCCAGGACCAGATGACTTCCCTGGGGAATTTTACCAGACATTTAAAACAGAGTTAATACCTATCCTCCTCAAGCTGTTCCAAAAAATTGAGATGGAAGGAAAATTCCCGGACTCATTCTATGAAGCCAACATCACTTTGATTCCCAAACCAGGTAGAGACCCAGCAAAAAAAAAGGGAACTACAGGCCAATATCCCTGATGAATATGGATGCAAAAATTCTTAACAAGGTATTAGCAGATCGAATCCAACAGCATATAAAAAGAATTATTCACTATGATCAAATAGGATTCATCCCTGGGGTGCAGGGCTGGTTCAATATTCACAAATAAATCAATGTGATACATCACATGAACAAAAGAAAAGAACCATATGATCCTGTCAATAGATGCAAAGAAAGCATTTGACAAAATACAGCATCCTTTCCTAAATTTACGAAAAGCCCACAGCTAATATCATCCTCAATGAGAAAAACGGAGAGCCTTTCTCCTGAGATCAGGAACACGACAGGGATGTCCACTCTCACCGCTGCTATTTAACATAGTGTTGGAGGTCTTAGCATCAGCAATCAGACAACAAATCAAAATAAAAGGCATCAGGAGAGGCAAGGATGAAGTCAAACTTTCACTTTTCGCAGACGACATGATACTTTACATGAAAAACCCGACAGAATCCACCAAAAGCCTACTAGAACTGATTCATGAATTTGGCAAAGTTGCAGAATACAAAATCAATGTACAGATATAGGTGGCATTTCTACACATCAATAATGAAGCAAAAGAAAGAGAAATAAAGAAGCGAATCCCATTCACAATTGCACCAAAAACCAACAAATACCTAGGAATAAACCTAACCAAAGATGTAAAAGAAATCTATGCTGAAAACTATAAAAAACTTATCAAGGAAATTGAGGAAGACACAAGGAAATGGAAATCCCATGTTCATGGATTGGAAGAATACATATTGTTAAAATGTCAATACTACCCAAAGCAATCTACACATTCAATGCAATCCCAATCAAAATTGCACGAACATTCTTCTCAAAACTAGAGCAAACAATTGTAAAATTTGTATGGAACCACAAAAGACCCCAAATAACCAAAGTAATATTGAAGAAGAAAACCAAAGCAGGAGGCATCACAATCCCAGAGTTTAACCTCTACTACAAAGCGGTAATAATCAAGACAGTATGGTATTGGCACAAAAACAGACACATAGACCAATGGAATAGAATAGAGAACCCAGAAATGGACCCACAAGCATATGGCCAACTAATCTTTGACAAAGCAGGAAAGAGTATCCAATGGAAAAAAGAAGGCCTCTTTAACAAATGGTGCTGGGAGAACTGGACAGCAACATGCAGAAGAATGAAACTAGACCACTTCCTTACACCACTCACAAAAATAAACTCAAAATGTTGAAAGACCTGAATGTGAGACAAGAAACCATCAAAATCCTAGAGGAGAAAACAGGAAAAAACCTTTTTGAGCTGAGCCACAGCAATTTCCTATGTGACACATTTCCAAAGGCGAGGGAATTAAAAGCAAAAATGAACTACTGGGAACTCATCAAGATAAAAAGCTTCTGCACGGCAAAGGAAACAGCCAACATAACTAATAGACAACCGATGGAATGGGAAACAATAATTGCAAATGACATATTGGATAAAGGACTAGTATCTAAAATCTATAAAGAACTCACCAAACTCCACACCTGAAAAACAAAAAATCCAGTGAAGAAATGGGCGGAAGATATGAATAGACACTTCTCTAAAGATGAAATCTAGATGGCCAACAGACCCATGAAACGATGCTCAAAGTCACTCATCATCAGAGAAATACAAATCAAAACCACACTGAGATACCACATCACACCGGTCAGAGTGGCTAAAATGAATAAATCAGGACACTATAGATGTTGGTGAGGATGTGGAGAAACCTCTTACACTGTTGGTGGGAATGCAAGCTAGTGCAGCCTCTCTGGAAAACGGTGTGGAGGTTCCTCAAAAAAAGGGAAATAGAACTACCCTATGACCCAGCAATATCACTGCTAGGAATCTACCCAAGAGAGACAGGAGTGCTGATGCATAGGGGCACGTGTACCCCGATGTTCATAGCATCACTTTTGACAATAGCCAAATCATGGAAAGAAACTAAGTATCCATCAACTGATGAATGGATAAAGATGATGTGCTATATATATATATATACAATGGAATACTACGCAGCAATGAGAAAGAATGAAATCTGGCCATGTGTTGCAACATGGATGGAACTGGAGGGTATTAGGCTAAGTGAAATAAGTCAGTCACAGAAAGACAGATACCATATGTTTCCACGCATAGGTGGATTTTGAGAGACTTAGCAGAAGGCCAGGGGGGAGGGAAAGAGGGGAAAGAAGGAGACACAGAGAGGGAGGGAGACAAAACATAAGAGACTCTTAAAGACTAAGAACGAGCTGAGGGCTGAGGGGAGTGTGGGAAGGGGGAGAGTGGGTGACGGGCACAGAGGAGGGCACTTGTTGGGATGAGCACTGGGGTTGTATGGAAACCACTTTAACAATAAATTATTAAAAAAATAAATAAAAGAAAAATTAAAGAAAGAAGAGGTCATCTATACATAAAACAGAATATTACTCAACCATAAAAAAGAATGAGATCTTGCCCTTTCCAACAGTAGGGATGGATTTAGAGAGTATTTTGCCAAGTGAAGTAAGTTAGAGAACAAGCAACTATCACATGATTTCATTTATATGGGAAATGACAAACCCAAAAGAATAAAAAACTAACAGACACATAAATACAGAAAACACACTATTATTTGCCAGAGGGGAGGTGAGTGGGAGTGTGCAATCACTTAAACAAGTGATGTGGTTTAAGACTTACAAACTTACAGTTATGAAATAAAAAAGTACATGCAAAATACAGGAATGGAAACATAGTCATGGGGAAAAAAAAGAAACTTTTGAAATCTGTATTACATCATCCCAAACAGCATAATTAACATTAAGAATTAACAGATATACAGCACAGAATGTAAGGCAAATATGTCTTTCTTTTTTTGTATTTCTACTTAATTCATTTGTCACCTTTGCCTATAATTTACTCATCAATATCAAAATCACATATGAATTGAATATTAGTTTGCCCACAGACTTTAATTATCTTACCTACATTTGAAATTCCTGATTTATAAGGCTATTTGACCTTTATTGTATTACCAGGAATTATTCATCTGTAACTTTCCTTTTTAAGAACAAGATATTCATATCTAAAGACACGCATTTAATAACCATGTCTACAACGAATTCCTAATGCTCAATCTGGCATCTCAATTTTTGTTCAAATCTCCATATTCATTAAATATCCTTCTGTGACTGCTCCTCAATTTTCAGATCATGTAACAGCATCTAAATTGGATACGAGAACATTCTTTCTCCTCAAGCATTGCCAAATATTTGATAGATATAATCCTGTTTGCAGAAGTTGTGCTAAGTTATACTTCTGGCACACAAAACAAGCACATTGGCAATGTTATAGTGCAAATAAAAGATGTTTTATGTGAGTCTACTGAAAGAGAGACTTGTAACTATTAAAATTCTGGTTGAATGTCATCTATCAGCCAAAGCAGTCATAGCATGCAAGTAGTTCCTGTTTCCTAACGTCCAGTTCAATTGACATTCATGAAGCAATGATGTGAACAGAATATTGTTCTGAATCACAGGACCTTTTTAATTTGCATCCGAAGCAGAATGCAGAAAGAATAGGCTTTGGCGGCTAGGAATACATTCTGGTTCTCTTCCATGGGGGAAGAGAAATGCGTCCTTCTCCTTGACTTCTGTGGTGCCACATCATCATCCTAAGTATGTTGGCTCATAGGAAATTGGTTTTCTCTCTCAGGCCAAAAGTCATCCAAGAACAGTTTTGGAAGCAGCCACAAGATGTTGTTTTGAGGTCAAAAGATTTGCCTTAAAATTCAGGCTCTGCAGCTAATCAACTACATGACTAAGGGCAAATTTTTTCCATACTTTCATTTTTTTTCTTTTACAGGTTTTTATTTAAGTTCCAGTTAGTTAACTGTCGGGAGCCATAATGGGCTCACAGGTTGAGACGTCTCCCTGTGTGAAAAGGCAGATGTTGCAAGGTCTCCTGCCGACCAAGTGGCACCCAACACTATCTCCTTCTAATAACTTTCAGGCCTGGACTTCTTGAACTGCTCTCGTTGGCCTCAAGAGATGTAATGCCCTTTGGTTTTATGGCATTTGAAAAAAGGAACCTGGAGGGCGATGCCTTGATCGATAACATCTGAACGAGAGTAACCTGGCCAGAAGTAACCTTGAAGTTGCCTCTCGGAGATAGGTTACACAAATCGATCATACAGAATAGCAGTTAAGAGTTGGCTAAAAATTACTGTTACTTATGTAGACGTTAGGCCCCAAAACTTCTTGAACCAAACTAGATTTCCCTGCAGGTATTTCATTATGATGAACATCCTCTCAGCTCCATCATAAAACCCCCGGAGCACATTACTGTAAAGCTTCTCTCAGTATTTGCTCAACAGACTGAAAGGAGAAGTTGTAAAGAGACTTAGGACCTTCTCTGGAGGTTAGCTTAGTCCAAAAGTTAAGAGCACTGTTTGTAGATAAAACACAAGCAGAAGCCAAACAAAAGTAGCTACACATACCTTCACTGATCAACAATAAACACTGAGGACCTTCCTGAGGTTTACATTCCACGAATCCTTTTGCAATTCCTATCCCCACGGTCCCTTATAATAAAAACGTGATAACAAAATACCTTTACAGAAACTACCATTCATATAAAGAATAGACAGACATGAGCCCTTATGGTATAGGTTCACTTACTCATGAAGGAAAAGAACTTAGACAAGCATTAGAGATTATGTCTCTACCAAATGAGTTACACCTCTCCCATTAGGGTTAAAGATTATGGATAGAATGACTCCTAATCTATCTATAGATGATTAACATGGGTCTTAAGGCAACAATGTATGCGCCCTCTGTTTACTGAGGATAACAACGACAACCCTTCTCTTTTTTTTTTCTAAATTTTTTTTTTAACTTTATTTTTGAGAGACACAGAGACAGAGTGTGAGCAAGGGAAGGGCAGAGAGAGAGGCAGACACAGAATCCGAAACAGGCTCCAGGCTCTGAGCCATGAGCACAAAGCCCGATGCGGGGCTTGAACTCACAGACCGTAAGATCATGACCTGAAGTTGACCGCTTAACTGAATGAGCCGCCCAGGCGCCCCCCCTGCTCTCTTCTTAAACATCTTGTTATTTTTTCTGCTATGAGCCTACCCAACCCTCCCTCAAAAACAATGCGTGATCTACAGCTTGGAATGAAGTAATAAAAATGGTTGCTGCCTAAATTAAGACGAGATTGTCTCTTTTTAGGTCTGGGGGATTCACAAATATGCCAACCTAATAAAAATTGTTAAAAATGCTTTGCCACTGATGTAATGTCACTCACTGCCTTTAAACAAAGATACTGAGATGAGCAGACCAGTGATGCCTGGTTGGTCCCAGAAGCCATACAGCTCTCTCGAGTCATTCATCATGCCGTTTATCCTCCAGGGACACCTGAGAGTGTGGCGGCTGGCCCGTGGCAGTTAACATACACTGTAGTATTAGTTTCAAGGGTAGGATTTAGTGATTCGTCACTTACAACATTCAGTATTTACCACAACAAGTGCCGTCCTTAAGTACCTACCACTCATTTAACCCATTCCCCCCTGCCCACCTCTCATCCAGCAATCCTGTTTGTTCTCTATAGTTAAGAGTCTGTTTTATGGCTTGCCTCTCTCTTTTTCCCCTGCATGTTCATCTGTTTTGTTTCTTAAATTCCATGTGACTGAAATGTCATGGTATTTGTCTTGCTTAGTATGATATTCTCTAGCTCCATCCACATTGTTGCAAGTGTCAATATTTAAAAAAATTTTTTTATGTTTATTTTTGAGGGAGAGAGACAAGGTGTGAGCAGGCAAGAGGCAGAGAGAAAGGGAGATACAGTATCCAAAGCAGGCTCCAGGTTGGGCTGTCAGCACAGAACGTGACATGGGGCTCGAACTCACAGACCATGAGATCATGACTTGAGCTGAAGTCAGATGCTCAACAGACTGAGCCACCCAGGCACCCCAGCAATGTCAATATTTCATTCCTTTGATGGCTGAGTAATATTCCATATACATCACATTTGTGTGTATGTATATACGATATACATTTCACAACTTTTTTTTAAGTTTGAGAGATAGAGAGAACAAGTGGGGGAGGGGCTAGAGAGAGGAGGAGAGATGATCACAAGCAGGCTCTGAACTGCCAGCATGGAGCCTGATGGGAAGCTTGAGCTCATGAACCATGAGATCATGATCTGACCCAAAACCATGAGTCAGATGCCTAACCAACTGACCTACCCAGGTGCCCCGATATACCTCAATTTCTTTATCCATTCATTGGTTGATGGACACTTGGGCTCTTTCCATAATTTGGATATTAGTGATAAGGCTGCTATAAACCTTGGGGTGCATATATCGCTTCAAATCAATAGTTTTGTATCCTTTGGGTAAATACCTAGTAGGGCAATTGCTAGATCATAGCATAATTCTTTCAATTTTGTGAGGAAACTCCATACTGTTTTCCAGAGTGGCTTCACCAGTCTGGATTCCTACCAACAGTGTAAGAGAATTCCCCTTTCTCTGTACCCTCACCAACATTTCTAGAGTTGTTAATTTTAGCCATTCTGACAGGTATGAGGGTATAACTCATTGTACATTTGATTGGCATTTCCCTGATGATGCGTATGTTGAGCATCTTTTTACTTATCCATTAGCCATCTGTATGTCTTCGTTGGAGAAATGTCTATCCATGTCTCTGTCCTCTTTTTTTTTTAACTGGATTGTTTTTGGGGTGTTGAATCTTTTAAGTTTTTGTATATTTTAGATACCATCTCTTTATCAGATAGGAATTTGCAAATATCTTCTCCCATTCAAAAGGTTGACTTTTAAGCTTTTTATCTTAAATCCCAATAGTTCATTTTTGCTTTTATTCCCTTGCCTCCAGAGACATATCTAGTAGGAAGTTGTTACAGCCAACATTGAAGAGGTTATTATCTGTATTCTCCTCTAGGATTTTTATGTTTTCAGGTCTAACATTTAGGTTTTCCTAACACCATTTGTTGAATAAACTATCCTTTTTCTATTGGATATTCTTTCTTGCTCTGTCAAAGATTAGTTGACCATATAGTTGTGGGTCCATGTCTGGGTTTTCTACTCTGTTGCCTTGATCAATGTGTCTGTTTTGGTGCCAGTACTATACTGTCTCAATCACTATAGCTTTGTAATAGAACTTTAAGTCTGGAATTGTGATGCCTGAGCTTTGGTTTTCAAGTTGCTTTGCCTATTTAGGGTCTTTTTGCGGTTCCATACAAACTGTAGGATTGTTTGCTCTAGCTCTGTGAAAACCGCTGATGGTATTTTAATAGGGATTTTATTAAATGTGGAGATTGCTTTGGGTAGTATAGACATTTTAACAATATATGTTCTTCCAATCCATGAACATGGAATTTTTTTTATTTTGACAGAGAGAGAGCATGTACAAGCTGGGGAGGGGCGGGGGGTGGGAGAGAGAGAATCTCAAGTGGGCTATGTGCTGTCCATACAGAGACCTATGTGGGCCTCAAACCTGTGCACCATGAGATCATGACCTGAGCCAAAATCAAGAGTCAGATGCTCAACCAACTCAGCCAGAGAGGAGCCCCCTCATTTTTTTCCTAAGTGTTTTATAGTTTTCAGAGTACAGATCTTTTATCACTTTAAATTTTTGGTTTTTTGTTTGTTTGTTTTACCTAATAGAGTCTTCATTCATTTGTTAAATGGAGATAATTCCTGCCTCACAAAGTTTTTGTAATGATTAAATAAGGCAATGACTTTTTTTGCTATAACCTCTGTGAATATATTAATGTATTTTGTATTAGAATCCAGTAGACATATGACTTTATGAGGGTATATGTAATAATTACCTTTATTATTTGAGATCCACTCTATTTTTATATTCCATAATATCTTATTCTCTTGGTTTAAAAAAAAAAGGTAGATTATGACCCAGTAAATGGATTTTACAACACATTAGTGAACAGAACTCACATTTTATATGACACAGACTTAATTACCTGGCTCAATAAATCTTAAAGACTTTCTCCTTTTTTTCCCCCTTCCTTGAGATCTTTAAATATTTTGTTCCACTGTCTTCTGGTTACCATGATTTTGATGAAAAGTCCATGGTTGAGCAAATAGTTGTTCTTCTTTATGTAATGTATCATTTTTCTCTGACTGCTAATATTAACTCACACTGAGGAGAATAAACTCTTTAAATGTAGCAAGTGTGACAAAACCTTTGCCCAAGGTAACTGCCCTACTGAAGATCAGAGAACTCATGCTGGAAAGAAGTCCTTTGAGTGTGATGAATGTGGAAAATTATTCCGTTAGAGTTCATGCCTTTCAAAGCACTGGGGAGATCACGCAGATGAGGAACCCCACAAATGCTATGACTGAGAAAACCTTCAGCCTGGGTGCTCAACTTCAACATCGGAGAGTTCACACTGGAGAAAAGCTTTATGTTTGTCAGGAGTGTGGGAAAGCCTTCAGCCAAAACTCGTGACTTTCTGTTCACCGGAGAATTCACACCAGGGAGAAGCCTTATGTGTGTGCTGAATGTGGGAAAGCCTTTTACCAGAAAGCAAGTCCGATGCAGCATAAGAGAGTTCACACTGGGGAGAAGCCTTATAACTGCAAGGTGTGAGGTAAAGCCTTTGGCCTCAGGGCCCACCTCTGTCAGCACCCAAGATAAACTGGGTAGTTTACACCCAAAATAAACTATAGCAATGTCAATATTGTGAGAAAGCTCTCTGCTGCAGGTCTCAGCAGACATCAGCAAGTTCATTTTTGAAGGTAACAAGGAGTTGCTTAGCAGTAGCAGGGTCCCAGCAGCAGCGACAGGGTCTCAGACATCTAATCACATTTGTCTAGCCCTCAAGTTGAAACAGTCACTGTAAGCTCCTCCCCCACCAAATAAGTAACATCTCTTTATTAATAGGGAGCAGTTAGAAAATTTGCACACGAGTTTCATGAAAACACAGTAGTTGAGAAGTCGTGTAGAATGGCAGTTCAGCAGTAGACTTGAGCCAGTTGGCTGAGTTAAATCCCACCTTTGCCATGTAATACCTGAGTGATCCAGGGAGAGCCATGGGGCTTCCTAGTGCCTCAGCGTGTCATTTGTAAAATGGGCACAATATAGTTACCTACCTCAGAAGGCTGTTATAAGAACAAATAGATGTAAAGATGCACTTAGAACTGAGCGCCTAGCACATAGTAAGTACTCACCAAATATGAGCTACAAGTACTCATGAGATACAACAAATATATTTCTAAAAAAAAAAAAAAGGAGAAGAATTAGCAACTCTCTATTTACTGCAGTTAATGTTCTTACTAATAATATGCACGGCTTTCATTTTTAAATTTTTTTCTCCAAAACGCCTCTGGCTAAATTTGGTTCCCAAATCCCAGCACTTTGCTCTTTTCTTAAAAAAAAAAAAAAAAAAAAAGGAGGAGGGGATTCCTAGGTGGCTTAGTCAGTTGGGCATCTGACTTGAGATCAGGTTATGATCTCCAAATTGATGGGTTTGAGTCTCGTGTTGGCCTCTGTTGACAGCTCAGAGCCTGGAGTCAGCTTCAGATTCTGTGTCTTGCTCTCTCTCTCTGCCCCTCCCCTGCTTTCACTCTGTCTCTCTCAAAAATAATTAACCATTAAAAAAATTTTTTGAAGTCTAACTTTTTCTTCCCTCTGCTCTGTCGCACTGTTTTCTTAACCAACCCCAGAAGCCAAGAAAAACAAGTAAACTAACACCAAATAACTAGAACTTTCCCTTCCTAACCTCCAGAACCTCTTACTCAAAAGGATGTTCTCCCACATAACACATACCACCACTTCCTGTAATCTTCTTTCCCCATTTAAAGTTGGTTCAGTGGTAGCAGGCCTGGTGTGTGGTGGGAGTTTCTGGTACTGGGAACAGTGGGATTCAGTTGGGAAAGCTGCACCAGAGGTTGCCACATGGTTCCCAGAGGTGCTCGATGGTGAAAACTATGTGTGGAAACTACTGGTGGAATGCTTCCTCATGCACCGTTTGACGAAGAGCCAACCAAGAGTTCCACTATATGCTAACTACCTTGGATGTAAATTAAAAAATAAATTATTAATTAAAAAAAGGAAGTGCAAAACAAAGAGAGCTGTACCACAACACTATGAAACTAGAAATGAACCACAAGAAGAAATCTGGGAAGAACACAAATACATGTAGGCTAAATAACCTGCTACGTAACAATGAATGTGTCAACCAAGATATCAAAGAGGAAATAAAAAAAAATACATGGAGACAAATGAAATTACAATGGTCCACTAAACGGAAGGCAGGAAGCCATCAAAACCCTAGAGAAGAAAGCAGGCAAAAACCTCTCTGACCTTGGCCACAGCAACTTCTTACTCAACACGTCTCCGGAGGCAAGGGAAACAAAAGCAAAATTGACCTTGACCTCATCAAAATAAAAAGCTTCTGCCTGGTGAAGGAAACAATCAGCAAAAGTAAAAGGCAACCTACAGAATGGGAGAAGGTATTTGCAAATGACATGTTAGATAAAGGGTTAGTATCCAAAATCTATAGAGAACTTACCAAACTCAACACCCAAGAACAAAAACTCCAGTGGAGAAATGGGCAAAAGACATGAATAGACACTTCTTCAAACAAGACATACAGATGGCCAACAGACACATGAAAAGATGCTCAACATCACTCATCATCAGGGAATACAAATAAAAACCACAATGAGGTAGCACCTCACACCCGTGAGAATGCCTAACATAAAACACAAAAAACAACTGTAGGAATGATGTGGAGAAAAAGAAACCCTGTTGCATTGTTGATGGGAATGCAAACTGGTGTACCCACTGTGGAATACAGAATGAAGGTTCCTCAAAAAATTAAAAAAAGAATTACCATATGAAGCAGTAATTTCACTATTGGGTATTTACTCAAAGAACACAATAATACTAATTTGAAAAGACATATGCACCCCTATGTTTACTGCACGATTATTTACAACAGCTAAATCATGGAAGCAGCCCAAGTATCCACTGATAGAGGAATGGATAAAGAAGATGTGGTATATAAATACAACATAATATTACTCATAAAAAGCTTGCCATTTCCAACAAAATAGATGGATCTAGAGAGTATTATGCTAAATGAAATCGGTCAGAGAAAGACAAATCCTATATGATTTCACTCATCTGTGGAATTTAAGAAACAACAGAAAAAAACAAAATATGGACTCTTGACTACAGAGACCAAACTGATGGTTACAAGAGGGGAGGTGAGTGAGGGTGATGGGTGAAATAGGTCAAGGGGATTAAGAGTACACTTATCTCGATGAGCACTGAGTAATGTATAGAATTGTTCAATTGCTGCATTGTATATCTGAAATGAATATAACACTGTATGCTAACTCTGCTGAAATTAAAATGTAAAAAACACAGTAAGTCAGGAGATTGATACCCTGAAGACACTGGAAGATGCAAAAACGCTGATTTTTTTAAATGTTTATTTTTGAGAGACAGAGAGAGAGTGAGAGCAGGGAAGGGGCAGAGAAAAGGAGACAGAATCCAAAAGCAGGCTACAGGTTCTGAGCTGTCAGCACAGAGCCCGACACGGGGCTCAAATCCACGAAACAGGAGATCATGACCTGAGCTAAAGCTGGTCACTTAACCAACTGAGCCACCCATGCACCCACTAAAAATGCTGAATAACAGTCTGAATACTATTCAGTGAAAACAACAACAAAAAACTACAGATGCATGTGATAAAACTGATAGATTTCTCTAAAACATAAAAAACCACTCAGCTGGGCCCAGGCAACTCAAATAATCATAGAATAAAATGGTCCTTGTTTTATGTCATAACAAGATACAGGGAGGACATTTTATAATTCTGTACATGTAAATCCACTAAGAAAATTGAAAATTCTAATTATGTATCCATTTAGTAACTTTCAAGATACATGAAGCCGGAAATGATAGAACTTAAAGAGGATATAAACATCCAACATTCCTTTCTCAGCATTCCATAGGACAAGTTGACAAAGTAACAGGAAGAATTCAAAGGACTTAAACAAGAATACCCACCATGTTTCGATCTGCGTGAAGCAGATCCAATGGCAGGATTCAACATGAAAGTGCTATTTGTAGTGCGGAGCAGGAGAAGCAGATGTGTTCAAATCAGGACACTAGACAGAACAAAGGAAGTCCCAGACTACAAGTCAAGGAAAGTTTCATGCCGGCTAATGAGGGTCTTCACACCTGTTAGAAGAGTCATGCATCTGCTAAGGCAAGAAGGGGCCTTGCTCATTTATGGGCTGCAAGCAGACCATGAGAACCCTGGCCTCAGTACAAACATTATGGTTGATCCAGAGGGGCTACACCTGGAGCAGTCAGTCAACTATGCCCACTGCAAGAGGAGATCTCAGTAATGTATTTTCTCGGCCACTACCATCTACTCTTTGCATCATACACACTTCACTTCTGGAAGAAGTTCCTTTGTGACTTCCATGAATCTCACTTCCTACGAAAGATCTGAGAAAAGGCAGGTTAGTGGTATGAACTAAATCCCCCATTGTTGCAACTCGTTTTTCTCTTCAGCCGGATCCATTATCATTATAAATATTACTCATTTTCAACTATTACTTTGGATGAACTTGGGGCCTTATCTTCAATCCTAAGACCTTGGCAATTGCACTCTTTTTGAATCGGTCTTGTTTCACATTGTTACAACATATGAGGGAATACCAGGAGGTACTCCAACTACCTCCAAGGGGACATCTGGATTCCACACCTATTTCTCCCTGTTCCCTTGTATAAAAGAAGCTCTATACCTCCTTCTGCTCTCAGGATTGATTATCCCTTTCAAAATGATGACTGCCCTTCTCACCTGCTTGTCCCCAGACATAAATCTCTTATTCATTTCTGAATATCAAAAACACTTCACAACCCCTTTTTAAAATTAAAAATGGAATCAAGCCTAACTTTTTAATGTAAAGAGATATGTAGCTGCTATTAATTATAATAGAAGAAAACTTTGGTATGAATTATGGAATATGTATTGTATTTAATTCAATAATCAAGGTAGAAATGAAGTTGATCCTTACACAATGTGGGGATTAAGGCTGCTGATCCCCTGCACCATAAAAAAATCTACATATAACTTTTGACTCCCCAAAACTTAATAGTGTACTGTTGACCACATAGCGCATAGTCAATTAACACAGATTGTGTATGTTATATGTACTATATACTGTATTCTTATAATCAAATTAGAAAAAAGTCATGAACATTCTAAAAAGAAAATACATTTATAATATTCTACTGAAAAAAAAAACACAAGTGGATCCATGCATTTCAAATCCTTGCTATTCAAAGGTCAACTGAATTTATTTTTTTAATATATGTAGGTAATTATATATGGACTTATAATTTCATGGAGATACAGAGCATCTATGAGGGCGACTCAAAACGCTGAAGAAAAAAAGGTATATAGTCATCTGAGGATTAAATTAGAAAAATCTGCACATAATGGTTGTTAGTCATCTGAAAGACCAAACCACAGAACTGCAAGTCTACAATCAGGTGATTCAGAAAAAGAAGCCAAATTAACTGTATTTTATCCTTTCTGCAAACAAACAACAAAAAAAACCCAAAACCTATGTGCAGAGAGGGAGAACGGGTTCTCATGGAATCTAGAGAAGAGGAAGGGCACATCTGGTGGGCCGGACTTTTACGTCACTGAAGAAAGCACTTCCCAGTTGCAACTTGTGTCTCGGTACTCTTGTTTCCTCCTCCAGTAGGGATGAGGTTAGACCATCTGATCACTTGCTTTGGATCCTTCTGTTTACTGAGTTACTTATTCTAGTGCTGTAAAAATACCTACAACCAGAGGTCAGAGATTAAAGAAGTAGCACCATAATTACCTATCCTTTCTTTAAGAATAACCAATATTTGACAATGAGTAAATCAGCTTGAGATATGTAATTATGCAACTATAAAAGCAGGATTTAAGAAGATATGGTATACATATATATATGTATATGTATGTATATACACATGTATATGAAGATACAGTATACATATATATGTATATATATACACATGTACATATATACACACACATATATACATACATACAATGGAATATTATTCAGCCATTAAAAAGAATGAAATCTTGTCATTTGACCACACGGATGGATTTAGAAGGTATCATGTTAAGTGAAATCAGTCAGAGAAAGACAAATGCTAAATGAATTCATGCATATGTGGAATTCAAGAAAAAAAATAATAACCAGTTTCTTAATATAGGACTTGTGGTTGCCAGAGGGGAAGTAGGTAGGGGGGAGAGGGAAACAGGTGAAAGAGGTGAACGGGATTAAGAGTATAGTTACGATGAGCACTGAGAAATGGACCGGACGACCGAAACATTATTTTGCACACCTGAAACTAATGTAACACTGTAGACTCATTTTACTTGAATTAAAATTTTTAGTTTTATGAATCTTAGAGCTACAGTGGAAATGCAATGAACTGATACTGTCACTTGCTTTTTAAGATATACATCAGACTCTTTTTTTTCCAAAAGGCATTTGACTCATATAGTCTGTCTGTACACTGAATCTGAAGATATGAGCAAGAAATGTTTTATTTTGGCATCTACGCAAAATCTTGGTTTGCATAGAACTCAGTTGTATAAAAGCAGCCCTGAAAATAGAAATCTATTTTAAATAATGTAGGTGAGGTTAAAACAGAAGACACTGGGCTCCTGGAATGTCAAAGCTGTGCTGCTGAAGACATGGGCAAACATGCATGGAGTAGACGTAAAGAGAGACATGCAATTTGCCATCATGGCCTGAATTACTGGGAACTCATCAGTACTGATGAGGCACTAACTACATTCCGGTGCACTTCAATCAGAACCAGATTATACCATTAAAATTAATGAAGCACTACAAGTCTTTAATGACTAAGAGAGGGTTGGTTTTAAAGTCTTTTATGCATTTTATTCATTTCACAACAATTTAGTTGACAGTATGATGACATCTCTCTTGTAAACAGGTAAAAAGTTTCAGTTACTAAAAGTTTCAAGTAACACATTATATTCAACACACTCCCTGGCACAGTTCAACATTCATTTAAATGGTCTAATGCTTTAGCTTAATTAAAACAGATCCATTTCTTTTACCGTCATGTGTGTCTTTTAACAGAAACGAAACAACTGTTCTCGCTCAGATCCCAAATTTTCTCATTATACTGATGAGTTGTTTTTTCTCTTTTAAGCTGCTAGTACCTTTCAAGCCAATAAGGCCCGGTTGTTTTGTCTTTTCTAGAAGTAGACACAACAAGAGTGTGTGTGAAGGGGAAGGGAGCCCAACTACCTCCAAACAGGACTCAACTATGAGATGGAGAAGAGTATTAAACTGGGAATGCCTGGTGTGTACTTTTCAGGTATGCAGATCTATTTCAGTATGTACCTGAAAAATAATAGAATGAATTAGCAGGCAACCAAAGGTAGGTGACATGGCCATATCTCTGAGCACAGGAAAGAGACCAGACATTTTAAATCCTGGATCCAGTTTTCACAAATTTAATGTTAGTTATGCTCCCTGTAAGTTTTTCACCACTGTAAATACCTATTACTGTGCACAAATATTAGTATATAATGAGTAGTACCATTCATAACTATCTGGGAAGCTTTAGAGCATAAAGTGCTTAATAAATGGGATTTTTAAAAAGTGCTTTATTCTCCACATACAGTACTTTCTAAATTCAAATAACTTATTTTTTTTTATAAGAAAGGGAAATTATAGACAGGTAACAACTTGATTTTTAAATTTAAGAACAGCTTCTTCAACAGTCAATAAAAACAAGATGTAAAATTATGTGAGCTTCAAGAGAATCAAGATGAAAACACTACTGTTAAAAGTTAAATATCAGTTTTTCTATTTTTTAAATTGTGGGAAATATACTTAAAATTTACCATTTTAACCATTTTTAAGCGTACGGTTAAGTGGTACTAAGCACACTCACAGCACTCTCTAACCATCACCACCATCCTAAATAGGTTTTTAAAACAAATACCCAATACGGGAAAAACAGCAACACCTATAGATTGAAGAATGTAAAATCTGGTTTAAAAGAAGTTCCTTTATCTGGTTTGTTCTCCTGCTCCAACACAACCCCAGGTAGCTAATGTTCTATTTGAAAACTAGCTAGGGATATCCATATTGAGCTGCTCTGGGGACACCTGGACACAGTTCCACATTTGCCCTCCATTTATGCCTTGGGATATTACTGGCTTAACTGTTTTTCTGGAGGTATGGACTGCTCAATTTGTCTTCATAGAGCTCACCATCATATGGTCACATCTTCCAGAATATACACAATTTTATACATATTCCTAGTCCATAAACATTTCCCAAAATATCTGCAGGACCTTTTTCCCATTTATTTTTTATGCCAAACCTCTGAAGGGCTACTTTTTGCCTACGATGTGCTGCTCTTATATTAGTTCATCCTACATCATTTATTTTTTTTACCCAGAGACTTGAAGGTAGATTATATCTTATATAGTTATCAAATCTGTACTACGCATTTTGATCACTTAGTTATGTTCACTTTCATCCTTTATAAAGCATTAGCTTAAGTTTTTCTCCCTCTGTCTGTGCACACACTTATTTACACAAAGCATTTCAGCTCACTGGAGACAAAGATTAAACGGAGTATGGCTTTTTTACTGACTCCTCCCCACACCTCCCTAATGTTCCTTGCCAGTTGTCTGCAACACATTCTATGGTAAAGTTTTCTAAAATCTCCCAGGAAGAATGAATTTATTGGTCATCTTTACTACCAGTGTAATTCCCTCTCTTACTCTCAAAGGCTGATCGTTGCTGAAAGATGAGGACTCTATCGTTTTTATGGATCTAGCATTTAAGAAGGTACTGGCATGCAGTAGAGATCAAAAAATGCTTTTTCCTCACCTACCCCATTTTACAGAATTTGATTTCTAACTACAGACCTCCCATTGCTCCCTCTGAAGGGACCGTCTAGGGCCCAAATCAGGTAGCATTTCCTCAGACAGAAGAGGAAGAGAAGTTTAAGTACTCATTTCAGAGAGGAGAGCTTGGAAATCTTACCACTTACATCTAATTTAGGTTTAAGTATTCATTTGAAGCACTTGATGTCATACCACTAAAAAGCATGATTAGGAACTCGAACTCAAGAGGTACACCAGAAGAGGGTTAGAGTAGAGCCAGAGGGCCACATCACTTTTGTGATTAATATTCCCAATGCTATTCTTACTCCTGTTTAAGCAAAGGATATGGAAAAGATTCAAACTTTTTCAGGGGAGAATACAAACGTCATTATTCCTATTCCCTATTGCTTAGCCACCTCAAGCAACTTGCCTGAGCTGGGAGAGGGGCAGAGGAATACAGAGATAATCTTAAGCAGACTCCACACTCAGTGTGGAGCCCAACTCAGAGCTCAATCCCATGACCCTGGAATCATGACCTGAGCTGAAATCAAGAGTTGGATGCTCAACTGACTTGAGCCATCCAGGCGCCCTCACTTGTGAAAGAAAGCAGTACTGCTTGAAACTTTGTTACTGAGAAAACCAACAATGCAATTGAAGAAATAAAAACATAGGGCCATCTCCATGTGCATGTCAGGTAATAAAACTGTCAATGGCAGTGTGACAATCACTTAACTTCTCTGTCATTTCATTTACTGACCTGTAGAACAAGAATAGTTTAAAGGTATTTATTTCTATAAATCTTTATATATTGGAAATTCTCATACATGGTCTCCAAATTCTAATGTATTACAGAACTTTTCAGTAATAATTCTAGGGGTACCTGGGTGGCTCATTCAGTTGGGTATGTGACTCTGAATTTTGGCTAGGTCATTATCTCACAGTCATCAGACAGACCCACGTGCAATGTGGCATGGTGTGCACAGCCTGCTTGGGATTCTTTCTCTCTCCCTCTCTCTCTGCCCCTCCTCCTCTCATGTGCGTGCTCTCTCAAAATAAAAAAATTAAAAAAAAAAATTCTAAATGTAATGCATATTCATTAAAGAGCATTTGTAAAATGATGTTGAAAGAAGAAAAAAGGAACTCAATTTCTTTACCCATTAGCCTTATTGTAAGGATTCTAAAGCAGCTTAAATATTGACAGATTTTGAAGAAAGCAGCTCTTAGAATGTTACTTTTCTGGGCCTCATTTTTCTTTCCAAAAGTAGGGTCATTAATTCTTTTCCTCTCTCTGTCTCTTGTTTTATTTTTCTGTAGACTCCAAAGAAGTTCGGTAAGTGTCAGTGTTCGGAGCACTGCATTGTGTACATGTTTGTACTGTACGTAACCCTTTCTCTACATCTATCTTATGAGATGCACAGTACATTCTAAAAAAAAATATGTATAGTTCTTCATTGCTTAAGCTCTCAAGGATAAAATGCAAACATTTTTGTTTGTTTTTTATTTTTAATGTTTGTTTACTTTTGAGAGATATAGAAACAAAGCACAAATGGGGGCAAAGCAGAGAGAAAAGGAGAGACAGAACCCAGAAGCAGGCTCCAGGGTTGGAGCTGTCAGCACAGAGGCTGATGTGAGGCTTGGACTCATGAATCTAGAGATCATGACCTGAGCCCAAGTCGGACACTTAACTCACTGAGCAACCCAGGCACCCCGAAATGCAGCCATCCTTTCTAGATTCACTATCTTCCATTCCAAATGACAGTTAAACAGCGGGTTTTTTACATTTATTTATTTATTTTAAGAGACAGAGAATCCAAGCAGGCTCGACTCTGTCAGTGGAGTCCAATGAGGGACCCAAACCCACAAACTGTAAGATCATGACTGAGATCAAGAGTCAGACGTTTAAACAACTGAGCCACCTGGTTACCCGACACAGCTCATTTTAAACCTGCTCACACTTGCGTGAGACTCAGGTAGAGGGCCAGCTCCCGGAGGCTGGGCCTTAGACACTCCTAGTCCTGCAGCACCTAGGTTTAGCCAAGTACCTTTCACTGTGAGACAATCAAGGCAAGAGTGAAGATTCAAAATTCTGATGGGAGCGGTTCCGATTTCAGGTAAGATGGATTGAGCACACTCGCCCTGTTTCCCACTGAATACATCTATGAAACATCGATCAGTTATTTGAGGACTTAAAAAACTAAATAGTAGCAGACAAATTATCGAAGAAGACCAGAATTCGGAGTGTCACTGAACCAATGGTAAGTTTACATTCTGGACTTTTATCCTGGACATTTTAGGTGTTATTTTGCATATACTCTGAATTGTTTTATTCCTCATAAAAAAACATTTAGGATGGCAATTAACTTGTTTAGACTGGCATTACAGGCTTTGTCTCATTTTTTGTGGGCGGCCACTCAAATCTCAGTTCATTTCTGTAAGCCTCTGAGTTTGTCTTGTGCACGTGGGGTCAGAGCCGAGCTCAAGACTTCATCTGCAGAGGTAGAAGCATCCATTCTATGGCTCTCTCCCTTTCAAAGTTCCCCCTCACTATCCAGGGATGGCTGTTACATGCTTTTTTTCTCTGGTTCCTGCAACCAGAAAAATGATGGCAGGCCTTCTTAAAAAATGTTTTTTAATGTTTATTCATTTTCGAGAGAAAGAGAGACAGGGTACGAGCTGGGGAAGGGCAGAAAGAGAAGACACAGAATCTGAAGCAGGCTCCAGCTCTGAGCTGTCAGCACAGAGCCTGCCGATGCAGGGCTTGAACTCAGGAGCTGTGAGATCATGACCTGAGCTGAAGTAGGATGCTCAACCCACTGAGCCACCCAGATGCCCCGCAAGCTTTCTATTCTAGTTTTAACTGCTCATGCACTTTGTGACTATGGCCCACTTTCACTGCAAAGACAAAGACACACACACACACACACACACACACACACACACACAGAAACTAACCCATATGCTAGTTGCTTCGTCATGTTTTGACTCCCCTCCACAAGGGTCTGCTTTTATTTACTATTCAGAATCCTCACACGGTTGTGTTTTATATTTTGCCCAGAATTTTCACACATGAACTTGTGTTTTATAATTACTTCCTATGTTTTATATCCTGTTCTGTATGCATAATACACTTCATGATTTTCTAAAAACGAGGTACTTTAGCACTTCATACCCAAAACTTTAGCCCCTCACTTAACATTTACCCTGTGGATAATACTGTTATGAAAATAGCGTATTTGTAGTATTTCAATAATATCTGAATAGATAAGACTTAATAAAAAGATAATTCTTCAACTGTACAAGGGAATACATCCTAAGAAAGTAAGAAAATAAAGTCTCCTTGTAGGCAAGGATAACTTACGTCTCTTTTGAAGTCAGTCAGGCAGGCAGGCAGGCAGGCAGTACTACTTCAAGGTAGTGCAGTTAACATTTTCGAACTGGGATCTTGATTCAAGTCCTGACTCTACCTCTTACTAGATGTACGACATTGGGTCAGTTACTTCTGAGCTTGTTTCTTCATTGTAGAATGGAGAAAATATTGGTACTTCCCTCTCAGGATACTGGGTGAAGCAAGCAATGAATGTAAAGCATTCAGCACACAGTGCTAGGTACCTATAAAATGTTCAATGAAAGTTAGCTGTTATTAGTATTGATAGTAATATTTTATTCTGAATCACAGAGGATTTCTATGATTTGTTTACTCAATAACTCATCTTCACTTAATGTACTTCCACGAAAACAATTTGAGATCATGTTCCTTCACTGCCAGGAAACGACAGAATACCAAAAAGACAACTTTTTTTTTTAAAATAAAATAGGAATTTATTTATTTATTTTTTTAATTGATGAATGTATTGTGTATTTTATTTTTTTAATTTTATAATAGTTTATTTTCAAATTGGTTTACATGTAACACCCAGTGTTCATCCCAACATGTGCCCTTTTTAATGCCCATCACCCCCTCTCCCCCCTCCCTCATCCCCCTTACCCTCAGTTTTTTCTTAGTCTTTGAGAGTCTCTTATGTTTTATCTCCCTCCCTCTCTGTGTCTCAAAAAGACAACTTTTAGTTGAATGCACCCCCTAGTGGTGTACATTATGTGCAAGTACCTGGCTTCTACAAAAGAAAACCTCTTTATAGGTTGGTGCTTAGAACGTGAAGCCAGCTGGTTGAGAACATGGTATGAAGAGGATGATCATACAACTTTTAGGAAGCTACCTCTCTTCAAGAGCTGGAGGAAATTTTTTATCTTTTAAAACTTCTCCCACCGTAAGACCTAGGATATTTCTAATATTCGCTATACCAAATCCCAGTATTCCGACCGCATTGACTTTCATCTTTCTTCCTAAAGAAAATTCAATCACTTCCTATTTTGCTGTAACAAGCATTGCAATGTACTTACTCTTCACTTAGTTAACGAAAACATACTGAGCACCAACTATATATTCCAGGCAGTGGGAATACAATAAATGACTTATACACAACTCGTTATGCAATTACTAATTTGAAGTGTTGTAAACAAAGACTGCCAGGAGCTTATGATAGGGGATTGCTCTACTGTGGAGGGCAGGGAGGGGAACAGGAAAGCTTACTTAAGAATATAAGGTGTAAATCCTTGAAGGTGAATAACTTAACTGGAAGAAAAGGAGCACCACACAAAGAGAAAAGCCTATGTAAAGGCCTGGAGATAGCAAGGTACATGCAGCATTTGAGAAACAGAAGAAAGACCCCCGGTCAAAGATGGGAAAATTGTGTAGGGTGAAGATAGAGAAGTATGCCAGGATTCAATACCAATTTAAGGTTGGAGCTCATCTTAAAAACAACAGAAAACTATGAAAGGGATTAAAACAGAAGAATAACAATCTGGTTTACATTTTCAAAAGTTCACTTGGCTAAAGCATGGACAGTGATTCTAAGAAGTGGTGAAAAAAGTGGATAGCCAGACTAGCTGCCAGTAATCCAGGTGAGATTAGATGAAGCCTGGCACACAGGAGGTAGCAGCGGAGATAAGGTGAACAAGGGGTAAAATGGATTGACCGCAATGCTAGGCATAAAAGTACCAGAGCTGGTGAATTCAGTGGGTGTGATAATGCCATTTTCCTCACTAAGTACAAGTGGTGATGGTAGCTGTTTGGGAGCAGTTGCTGAGATAATGAATTGAGAGGCTAGGGTTTTCCTCTTAAAGAGAACTTCTCAGACTACAAGGTAAAACTACTTCAATTGAAGTCTTAACTACCAGTGGTCAGGAGGACAATTAGTCACCGACTTCCACCAACGAGGGTCCTAAACGTTGATTTTTTTTTTTTTAATATTTCTATTACAGCGACTACCACTGCGCTAAGACTTTTACCTTACATCTGCCTGGAAAATTCTTAACTAACTCCCGTCCCAAATTTCACCAGATTTTTGCTTTTCAAAGTACAGTTCGAAATCACCTTCTCAAGGAAGACTTTGCAGTGTTTCCCACCGCCTCCCCCCAATCCTGCCGTGCATCTCTTCCAACAAGCTGTGGGTTCCAGACACCACGGATTAAGCACTCTTCATCTGTGTCCTCATTGTGCAGCGCTGCACCTTTCAAACGCTAGACGCCCCACAAATATTTACTCAGACTCCTCTACCCGCCTAAAGAGACACCCGAGCACCCGCCTGCTCCACCAGCTTGGCCCGCCGGAAGTGACGCGCTCTCAAAGACAACGTATTTCCGGTCCCCTGTTCCGACTCGGCCGCAGCGAGACGGGCTTCTCTGGTTCGCTAACTCGGCTGCCCTGGAGGATTCATGCGAGGTAAGAATTTGCGCACAGCTGAGCGAGATATGACCCCGGGACCCCCGTATCCTGTGGCGTCCTCCCGTTCGTTTCCAGGGACGTGATGGGAAGGCACAGGGACTGACTGCTAGGCCCCCAACAGCCCTCAGCGCCAGAAGGGGCTGGAATGCCGGACTGAGCAGCCTGCTGAGGGCGCCGGCGTAGGGTGCTCGCTGCCTGGGCTGGCGCGTCCCGCCCCACTGGAGCCCCCGCCGTGGGAGTGGGTTCGCGGACTCGGTCTTCATACCCAAAGCTTCCCCCTTCCCTGGTACTCAGAGTAAGGCTAATCCACCTCCTGAACAGCTCCAGCCCCTACTGTGATAGTCGCAGGCTCTGCCGTGATGAGTGTGCGCGCGTGGTATGTAGAATAGTGCGCAGCGTCTTACCTATTCACCGGCTCCGCCCTTCGGCTTGTGCTGCGGGATGTTACTGAAGACCAGAGCCGAGGTTTTAACCTCACAGGTACCCGGGATGCCGCCCTAAAAGGGGCGGGGCTTAATTGAAAACGATTTGAAACCACTGGGCTGGAAGTAGTTTATTCTCTGATTGGAAGACCGGCATTAATTATCACGTGATCGCAAACACTTGTACACATTTTACTTGTCAGTCTACTGGGAGGACTTATAATGACAAACTTTGCGTCAAGGACAGATTTCTGTTTACTTAATTTGCTATGCAAATTGTTTGTTTTGAACTGACAGACTAAGCAAGAAGAAGGGGAGAATGTAGACCTGGGACTTAGAGACAGGAAACAGCCTGCAGAATTGGGAAGAGTAACTTCATTCACTGTGTTACTTGTGATACATAGTATTTTACAAAGTAATTTGGTTTTTTTTCTTGAATTTTTTTTACAGTTTTAAGCATTTATTTACGTGTGTTTCTTTTTCTGATTTGGTAGCTTCTCTCGTAAGAGCTAGATTTCCATTTAGGCATATCTATGCACAATGTTATAGAATTAAATATACAAATATCTACATAAAGTAAAAAGCGTTTTAATAATTAAAGCATCAACATATGGGCATAATGTGATATACTATGTATCTTTAGTGGTTTTTTATCTAATGGTTACTAACCAACCATGCTTGTCTTAAAGTTTGATAAGGTAACTTTGATGAAAGCATGACCAGGTGGGCACGAGTTACTACCACACATAACAAGAGACCTTTGGCTGCAACATCATGGGAGGACATGAAGAAGGGGTCCCTCGAGGGAGAAGGCCAAAACCTAGCAAAGAGTAAACAACTTGAAGCCAATAGGCTCTCTGTTAAAAATGATACGCCTCAAGCAAAACACAAAAAGAACAAAAAGAAAAAGGAGTACTTAAATGAAGATGTAAACGGATTCCTGGAATACCTAAGGCAAAACCCACAGATGGTTCGTAATGGGGAGAGGATAGCAACAGACAGTCAGGAGGTGAGGGAAGAAATTGCAGTTGCTTTAAAGAAAGATAGTCGCCGGGAAGGAAGAAGACTAAAAAGACAAGCAGCAAAGAAAAATGCAATGGTAAGATCATCGCTTCTACAAATCGTTGCTTTCTGTAAGTCAAAACTATTATTCATACATTCACACATGTATATTTTAGCATAGTATGATTGCTCTCACGTACTAGATTTGTAAAGCATCTTTTTTATTTAATTTGAGAGAAAGCATGTGCACACATGCTCGTGCTCAAGGGGACAGGGACATAGAAGAGAGAGAGGGAGAGAGAGAGGAGAGAATCCCAAGCAGGCTTTGCACTGTTAGCAGAGCCTGACCAGGGTTCAGTCCCATGAATCATGAGATGATGACCTGAGCCAAATCAAGAGGCTGACGCTTAACTGACTGAGCCACCCAAGGGCCCCCTTTGTTTTTTTCTTAATATTTGTTTATTTTGAGAGAGAGAGAGAGTATGTGAGGCAGGAGAGGGGCAGAGAGAGGAGACAGAATCCCAAGCAGGCTCCTCGCTTTTATAGTGGAGCCCTACACGGGGCTCAGTCTCACGAACTGAGAGATCGTGAGTGAGCCAAAACAAGAGTCAGACACAATCTAATGAGCCCCAGGTGCCCCACAAATGAGAAATGTTTTAAAGATATTTTTTTATAACAAGAATTGATAAAGCCAGTGTAGTTTTGCAATGTGGAAACTCATATTTTGTTTTCTCAGGTCTGTTTCCATTGTAGAAAACCTGGCCATGGCATTGCAGATTGCCCAGCTGCCCTTGAGAATCAAGATATGGGCACTGGAATATGTTACCGGTGTGGGTCCACAGAGCATGAAATAACCAAGTGCAAAGCCAAAGTAGACCCAGCTCTTGGTACGTTTTCTATAGGTTTTTGACTTGGTTAATGTCAGAAGCGGCCAATAAGTAACCAACTGGGTTTTTTTCTGGACAGAATTTGTCATGAGTATGCCACTTGATATTTTGAAATCAAGATTGAATTCTAAGTTGTATTAAAAATTGGGGTTTTCACAGTATTTATAATATGAATTACATGACTTGTTCTGTACTTAGCCAACTTGACAGGAACTGTTGATCCTCACAGGTGAATTTCCTTTCGCAAAATGTTTTATTTGTGGGGAAATGGGACATCTCTCCAGATCTTGTCCTGATAATCCCAAAGGACTTTATGCTGATGGTGAGTAGTGTTAACCATAGATGTCAGAAAAGGTGAGTTATCATGCAGAGTTGTGATTTAATTTATACTCAATCAGTTCTTGAATTGATTATTGAACAAATAACAAAACCTTGAGAATTTCAATTCAATTATCAAACTATTCTTTGTACTTGAGTTTATGTGTAATGTGAGGATGCATTAATTAAATCAAATAACTAAAGTGTAAGTTTCAAGCTTTGTGCTGTCAGCATCATTTATGAGAGTACGTTATAAATACCAACTTTTAAACATAACGGAAGTAAAGGCATTATATCTCAAGCTAATATAAGATTTCAAAAATAGCATTGCGAATTTAATGACAGGCTCGCTTACCATTTTGGATAGATGGGCTGGTACACACTCTTCAATATTTGTAGTATTTTTTGTTTCTGAATGTTTTCCTTGGTCAATTATCTAGCATGGGATCATGTAACTTTCTTGTCTTTAGCCTAGCTAACATATTAAGGTCCCTAAATAAAGTCTGTGATGTCTAAAGCTTTAAGGAGGAAACTTCTGGTAATGTGGACAAGGTGCTCATGTGACATCCGGCACTGTCAGATTCTAGACATCTCTTGTGTGTCATGTTCCGGGTTCCATGGGAGAAGTCAAGTGAAAGGGACAGCTTTTGGAATCAATCTACCAGTTACAGCTCCGGTACCATCACTCACTAGTTGTGGGACTCTGGCTGAGTTACTTAATTTCTCTTCTCTCAATTTCCTCACCTGTAAAATGGAGATTAAAAACTTTATTTCCTGGACTCCAAGATGAACATTATTTCACATTTTTATGTCCCTGTACTCAGAATGCATCTTACCATTGGTGAATGGCATGTAATCGGCAGTTTTTTTTTCTGAGTGGTATGTTATATAATGATACATCTTATAATCAATAGTGTCTTAGATTTGATGAACTATGGTATTTACCTTGAAGAGCAATGGAACTAAAATATATTGTTCAAAAGTGCCTCTTCTATTTCATTATGACATCTACAACAGTCAAGAAGCCTAACTCTGGAAGATGCCCAAAGGTGCCTTTCAGTTTTGAACTCATGACACAGGTCAGATGACATGAGTAATGGGCAAAGATGACTGTGGATGGTTATGCAAAATGACTAGATATTTTTAAAAAGTGCAGCAAAGAAAATAGATCACAGAGAAGTGAGAATTCAGCCAGCTTTACATTCTATAGGGTCATTTTTCTGGATAAGTCACTTAACATAAGCATATCATGCTTAGAATGCTTGACCATTAAGCTAATTTTAGAAATCACCTGTGTTGTAATTCACAATCCTGGAATGTTGCTTCAAGTAGGCATATAGGCATGTTTATTAGGGTAAAGTGCCTGGCAGATAGAGGCACTAAAACAAAAGTTAATTTCGTTCCTGTTGTAACTGCTCACCCTTGTCTGACCTGTATAGATGAGCAGTGAGTCCTAACGTTTTTTGAGGTCATCAATCATTTATTTGATAAGAACTATGGACATCCTCCTCAAAAAATGCATCTGGACACAACTTTTGCTTACAGTAAGGTTCAACAGTTCACAAAGCTTTGCCTATCTAGTCATGGTTAAGGTCTGGTCTTGTGTGCAGTGGCTCTTGGACACTCCAGAGGACACATACCTTCTTTCATTATCTCTCTCTTCTCTTTCCCCCTTCTCCCCCAAAGCCCAGGTACAAGAAATGGTGGGTAGGTAAGTTTAGTGCTCTGTGAGATCAAAAGGAATGGACAGTGGACTTATTAACTAGAATGGTGGCAGCTACCTATGTTCCTGTTTCTGACTACCTTTACAACTGATGAAGTTGTGAGGACCAAATAAGATAAGAATAGAGCTTTGAGACATTATAATCCCTTCTAAGTATGAGAGGTTTTCAGTGACTTTGTTCTTTTAATAGGTGGTTGCTGCAGACTTTGTGGCTCTGTGGAACATTTTAAGAAAGATTGCCCCGAGAGTCAGAATTCAGGTGAGATCTCTGGGCCTCCATTAGAAGGCGTGAGATTAGTATTCTGTGTTTTTGTTGAATTTTGTTATGAAGAACTCATTGCGGTACCACTGATTTTAAGGCAACCTGGTTTCCTCCTACGGTGATGACTTAATCATTTCTCTGTCAGGAGTAGATACAGTAGTAACTGAGCATTAGCTGGTATTGTTACGTGGAAAAAAAAAGTGACCACCAAGTCCTAGAGGACCTTGATTTTATAAAGCATCTTACTCATAAACATTCATATTTGCCAACTAATGAATTTAATAGAGCCAATTCTGTTACTAAAAGAAAAATACTCACTGAGAGAATATCAGAAATATGAAAATAACTCAGTATTTTTATGATTCCCATCCTCACATATGCTTTGCTTTGTGTATAGCTGAAGGACTCAGAGTTGGTTGTAAAAACTCCCAAAAATACTAAAATTGTGTTAGGTGATAAATTTTCTTCCTAGTGGAATACACTTGGTCACCAAAAACTTCATAAATGTTCGCTGTACCTGTGGCAGATATGTGGGGAAGTGGAAGCCATTATTATATTATTTTACCTAGATTAGAACGATGTTAATCTAGAGCAAAAGAATGCAAAATAAGAAAACAGCAATAATTCTTCTTGGGAAAAACATTTGTTTTTATTTCAGATAGTCACAGTACTACCCAATAAGTCTGCCCATTCTTACTTCCTACCCGAACATTTACATTTGAAAACCAAGAGTTCTTCTTTATGATCTTGTCTAGAAGAAGACAGCCTTTACTACATTGTAGGCAGTGAGACTGAAATGATGGAAGTGGAATTTGAATTCTCCCTCCTGGGAGGATTGCCACTTCCCAAATGACAAGACTGACAAGCAGATGTTGTATAATTTCACAGGTGGAATCTTGTGCTTTTAAAACTGATGCTTCATAAGTCTTACTGTTTACAGATTCTTGGAATTCATTGACTCTATAATGATGAACTCTGGGAAAGAATGAAAGAGCTTTCTCATCAATTTCTGCATTGCAAAGCAGTTGCTGCATTTCCCTAATTGGGATGAGAAATTGCCTGTGGTACTCCGAAATCAAGGGTTATAATCAATTACAGAACTGCTCACTCTCCTTTAGTGATGGAGTCTTCCCTCCTTGTGATTATTCACGTCAAAACTAATTCCTTTGCTCAGCGAGTACCAATCTGGGTGGATGTATGTGATTACCATTTTTCTTACATTCTAACTTTCATTCCTTGACAGATCGAATGGTCACAGTTGGTCGCTGGGCAAAGGGAATGAGTGCGGACTATGAAGAAATTTTGGATGTGCCTGAACCACAGAAACCCAAAACAAAGATACCTAAAGTTGTTAATTTTTGATAATGATTAGGAGTGTCATCAGTTACCACCTCACTGTTAAGCATTCTGAACTGGGCCTACCTTACAAACTGGAGCTGGGCTCCCTTGGAGACCTGTGTTGTAGATACCAGTAGGATGTGCGTATGGTCAAATAGTTAAAGAGTGCCTCTATCAATGGAGAAAATCATTGAAGAAAAGTGTAACATTTTTAAATTGGATTCTCTAAAAGAGTATTTTTCACACATAGAACTTAGGTATAACTAAGTGGTTATATACTTGATTGTAACAATCATCTTTTTCTTAAAAACTATGCATTAATGTGAACCACCCTTAAACAAAATATAACTGCTTTGCATTTGGAAATGAAGTCTTGGTTATATTGTTTTCATGGTTCAGATAACAATTTATTATTATATTACGAATTTCTAAGTTGCCGCAAATCTGTATTTTTAAAATATTTAATAAAAAATTCATTTGCTATTTACTTATTCTTCTGAATACCTCAGTCTGGATTGAACTAGCCATTGTCTGTTTATGTCCAGGTAATCCCTTTGGGAACACACTCTTTCATGAATTCTAGATGAGATTTATTTTGGTTAATTTTTTTGTTAGTTTTGACAAAAAGAAGTACAAATTATTGAGGTAAAGTAGAAGAATACCATAACTTAACAACAGGTCTTACTTTGCCCTTGATTTTCAAGAGAGAAATTCTAGCCAAAATTTTGGGGTATTTAACCAGAATGATGTCTTAACAGATTGTATATCACACTCAACAGCATTTTGTTCATGTGTTTTAGATGCGTCCGGGTGAGATGCAAGTATCACCATAATAGAGTTAGAACGTTAATCAGAGACCCATTAGCTTCTTTGTTGGATTTGATGAATACATGCATACTTAATACATGTCTTTCACAAGGCTTAGGGCTCCCATTGTAAGGTTTAATGGAATGACTCTAGTGGATTACATGTTTCATTTGGAATTTTACCTGATTGGTTACATTTGTAACTAAAGGAAACAGCTGTGATTAGTTACTGACGCTTCAAAAGCAAAATATTTACCAAATAAGAAAAGAAACAGTTTACTCTGTTTTAATGTCTGCAAAGCTCAACAGTTCTAGTCTTAATAGGAGCTGTTCTTTTTATTTTTGGTGTGAGAGGAAAACATGATAGAATACAGCTCAGCATCCTAGAATGTAAGGAAAAGAGTGCCATTTAAAAGAAATCACCTAAGTCATACAGCTGGAAAAGGACAGCAGTGCTGCCTTAGTCTTTTAGACCCAGATTTATGTCACCTGTTCTATCAGGTATGACGCACTCTGCCCAGTTGAAACCTGTCTCAAGTGATGTAAATACACAGTGAAAAAGAGGCCACACTTTACTACCTGCTTGAATAAGGCATTCACTTCTTGTGTTTGCAAAACTTTATTACTGAGGTCCACATTCACTCTTCCGCTCACATAGCGATCCTGCCAAAGCCAGCATTATTTCTCAAAGTCTGTCTTTAGAAAGCTGTTTGGCAAACATTAAATATTTCCCAAATACTTGCTATATTCCTGGTACTCTCTTAGGCACTTGGGATTGTGGCAGTGATGAAGACAAGGCCACGTGCTTTCTAATGTGGCTTTAGAATGGAGAGGAGACTTGCGGGGAGAGGTATATCAGAAATACCAGTATATCAGAAAAAGAAGATCAGATATTTTATTACATTTTAAAAGTATTCTGCTGAATCCCTTAAGACTTGGTCATTAAGCACGCTTCCTTCAGTCCTTCGGCAATGCCACCTCTTACAAGCTTATCATTCACTTTTCTGTGGCTGACTCATTTCCATCGGGCCCTAATATCCTTGATTACAGTTCCCACTTGGATGTTCCACCAATAACTCAAGTCATTACTGCAGTAATTTTCAAAAAATATATAAATTTAAAGACCTATGAGAGGCATAAGTTGCAAGTGTCTCAATTGAAGGAGAGGTCTGAAATTTGACCATACAAAATTTTAGTGTAAGGTAACTCCTTTATAGCTATTTTTTTTCACTTTTTAAAATCTAAAAATATTCTAAAAAATGTTCGGCTTCTGAAATGTATAGGCATTTAAATCTACATATTTACTCATTGTATTTGTTAATTCATAAAATTGGAGCACAGTCCAAAGTTCATGTAAATGAAAACCTGCTGACACAGAATAAAAATAATTATAAACCAGACCTAGGCTGGGTGAGTGCATGGGTTGGGGAAGGGGGTAGGCTGGGGAAGCAGAGGTAGAGATCTGACCTACTGACAGCAGGATGTACCTAACGTCTTACGTGCTCTAAACTCTAATGGAGAAGTCCTTCAACTTTTAAATGCTGTCTTGCAGAGGAGGCTAACTTGACATACGCTGGTTTGTCTTACAAGTTAAGACAAATCACAGAGTAGAATAATGAATGTTGAAGTCTAGGGAATAAAGTGCTAATGTAATGGTTATGAAAGAAGAGCTCAGTTAATATTCTCTTTCTCTGCGGTATCACATTGTGCAGGTACTTTTCTGTGTGTATATATAGCAATAGATACTAAATTGGCCAGCCACCTTGAATATATGTTAAATGACACTAGTAAAGTAGTTCCTATTACTAAAATTGATTGGATTCCATTATGTCTTAATGTGTTCCTAATTTAAAGCTCTAAAATATGTAATATGTCTTGTCAGATGCTCCTGACATACAGACATCCACCACATACGGAACTATCCCACACTATTAATCAACTAGCCAAAGTATCCTTTTTGATTTTTTAAAATTTTATACAATTTTAAACAGAACACATGTTTCATCTCTGTAGCCTAAACATGCTTATGATCATCTTAAAGCATATTTGTACCATTTTACAGAACACACAAAACTGCATGTGGGCAGTCTCCACTGCCTGCGCCCCTGGCAGGGAGCAGAGCCGCAGATAGATGATCTAGAACAGTTTCAAAGCTCTTCCAATAACACTATCCAAAGCACTGGTGTTTGACCTGAGAGGAATTTTATTTTTTAACCCCGTCCTAACTGCATTTTGCCTAAGCCAATATTAAATGACTTTGTGGTCTGAAAGCTTGCCAAAGTGTTAGGGCTAAGGGTATCTGGAATTGAAAGTGGGAAATAAAATTACAAGTAAGTGACAGTTTACCATTTAAGATATGTTTATCAACCCGTCATCAGTAGCATTCTCTAAGAATTGTATACAAGAGGCTGCTGTCTCTTCTATGGATTTTGACCACCCACCAAGATTTCCAGCAAAGTAAGGAGAGATGCTAGCAGAAATCTGGTTGAAGTAGGATACCTGTTTCAAAAAGAAAATACATTATTTTAATTGTTTACTGACTCAGAGCCTTTTCGAGCAGGGATCTGAATCTTGGTGGTAGAGGGAAGGCTGTGACCCTAAGCTGGGGACTTTCTGGAATGATCTATGAGGATGACCTCAGGATTCCCCTGATGTGGACACACATGACAGAATTGCAATTAATTAGGAAATGTGGGTAAAAGCTTTCTATCTGCAGTAGCAAATTCATGTGCAGATGTTTCATCAAACTTACGGCACAGGAGCTGCTGTCAATAGCACGGATGAGAAATCCGGCACATATGATTTCACTTCTGACGTAGTGTGGACGAGGGGGGACTGATGGCAGAAGAACCGATTTTACTGCCACGGTGTAAGTGCCACTGAAAAATGAAAGGACATTTTCTAAGTTATTGTGAGACAAGAAAAACAGTTGTTAGAAAATAAATTCCTAGAGTTACTTCAACTTATTTACATAGCTAAAAGTGAAACTATGGAGACCCCGGGCCTTCGAATGAGGGATCTGCATGAGAAAACCTTCTCTATGGCTACGTTCCAGCAAAGGAAAGGTAATAAGGGCCACAGGTGTTAGTTATCTGCCTAAGAATTACTTACACTTTGCATAACTCCACAAAATGGAATCAACTTCCAAACATGCTTTATTATGCCCTAATAGGTTGTAATTTCAGGCTCTTCTCCTTTTTTAATTAAAAAACAAACAAAACCAAACCTATTGATTTAAAGGTTAACCCTCACACAACAGAGAACGCTATAGGCTAGAAAACAGTCTTCCTTAGTCCACCCTAACCACAGTCCATTCTCATCCTGGAGATGACCAGTGTTAATATTTTGCTCTGTAGCCTTCCGGACCTTTTTATAAATATGTAACATAGATGTAAGCAAATACATATATAGATTTTTGTGTAAATATAATCATTTAATAAATTTCGGTCTATAGTTTGATGTTTCACCTCACAGTAAATCTTTGGAGGTATTTCTGTATCAGTACCTCTATAGCTACTTCATCTTTTTTAATGATGGCAGGATGGCTGGGTGGCTCAGTCGGTTGAACATGCGACTTCGGCTCAGGTTCTGAATGCGCCCTTCCAGAGTTTGAGCCCTCCATTGTGCTCTGTGCTGACAGCTCAGAGCCTGCAGCCTGTTTTGGATACTCTGTCTCCCCTCGGATTCTCTACCCCTCGGATTCTCTGTCTACCCCTCGGATTCTCTGTCTTCCTCTCTGCCCCTCCGCCACTCATGCTCTGTCTCTCTCTCTCTCTCAAAAATAAATTAACATTTTTAAAAATTGATGGCATAGTACTCTGCAATATGGCTCTACCATAATTTATAAGATGGACCTCAGTTTATTCCCATTTATTTCTCTATAATGAATGATACTAGGGGCGCCTGAGTGGCTCAGTCAGTTGAGCATCTGACTTTGCCTCAGGTCGTGATCTCATGGTTCGTGGGTTTGTGCTCCGTATGGAGCTCCATGCTGACGGCTTGGAGCCTGGAGCCTGCTTCAGATTCTGTATTGCCCTCTCTCTCTGCTCCTCCCCCGCTTATGCTCTCTCTAGTTCTCACTCTCAAAAATAAACATAAAAAATGATAATATACTGAACATGTGCATTAATAATATTCACATATGTTCGATTATTCTTTTTTTTAATTTTTTTAACGTTTTTATTTTAATTTTGAGAGACATAGAGACAGAGCATGAGCAAGGGAAAGGCAGAGAGAGAGGGAGATACAGAATCAGAAGCAGGCTCCAGGCTCTGATGAGCCGTCAGCACAGAGCCTGACGCGGGGCTCGAACTCACAGACCGTGAGATCATGACCTGACCTGAAGTCAGCCGCTCAACCAACTGAGCCACCCAGGCGCCCCATGTTCAATTATTCTTATACGCCAGCTTTGACATTGGAAATTATGCTGGCCAGTTCCAGGTATAGACTTTAACTGTCCTGGAAGCTTCTACTTCTTATTTCTTTGAACACTTAATCTTAGGACCCCGCCCCTTAGAACAGAGACACTGTGCCCCGAGAAGTCCACTGCCCACAGAGAAGTCATGGACAAACACTCTGGTCAACAGCCCGACCTGACAGCCAGACATTTTGGATGTCTAGCGCAGTATGTTTTATTTGGTAGTCATGTTGCATTTTTACTGATACTGGAAGGTTCCAAAGGTTTGCTAAGTTTTATATGTGCATAGAGCAAAAGGAAAGGAACTGCGTTAGGAATCTTGCACAGTGCTTTGTACACAGGTAGCATTTAATAGATGATATTTTAAAATGATAACTAAGGGTCCATCTAGAAAAAATTCAGATGCATATCATTCGAGGTCAGAAATGCCTATATTGCCATATTTTCATATCGACTTTTTCATTTTACCTTCTATAAAACATTAATATGGCACTTGACTTGCATATACTCACCCATCTTTGAGAGGCCTTCTTCGTGATACAAGTACTACCAAGTCTTTGGGTTTGTCACCATTCACTACAGGACAAGTGATATAATATATGTGATCACCTTCACTCGCCCAGTTTATGACTTCACAGGACCTATGTAAATACACAGTGAAAAAGAGGCCACACTTTACTACCTGCTTGAATAAGGCATTCACTTCTTGTGTTTGCAAAACTTTATTACTGAGGTCCACATTCACTCTTCCGCTCACGTAGCGATCCTGCCAAAGCCAGCATTATTTCTCAAAGTCTGTCTTTAGAAAGCTGTTTGGTCACCAGGAATAATTATGCGTGTGATGGAGAGAATGGTGGCCGTGTGATTCTAAAGTCACTGCCCTCAACATTTCAGAGGACAGCATTTATATCTGTTTGACACAAAATTATTTTTCTCTAGAATCAGGTAATAATGTTTGAAGACTAGTGAATTGTTTAGATGTCAAGGAAGGACTCAGGTAAACGAATACGGTATACTGGAAAGGGTACAAAGTTCAGAGCCAAACAACTTTGTCTTTGAATCCCATACGTACACTTCATATCAATGATATGTTAGGCAAGTCACTTTATTTTTTTCATTTGTGAAATGAAAACCCCATACCTATGGGGTTATTGTGAGGATTAAATGAAAACACCTGGCCTGAATCACAGTAGGTACAGAAGACAAGAATTCATTCATTCATTCCTCCATTCATTCAAGTTCAGTTTGGCCAGAATGTCAGGCGACATAGGAAATAATAACACCTAAATTTAAGCATTGTTCTTGATAAAAGCTTTGAACCTACACAGTATCCACAATACTGACAAAAGAAATTTCCTCTTCTCTCAGAATGTTTTACTGTGATAGCATTAACCATCATGTATTATTCTGCCATCTATGCAAATATAACACCTGACCCAAAAGGTGTTTCACTTTAGTGGTATTACATTGTAGTCTCTTACATGGTATTAATCATAATCAAGTTTAGGCATTTTATTTTATTTTATTTTAAAGTTTAATTTATTTGAGAGAGAGAGAGAGAGAGACAGAGAAAGAGACAGAGAAACCCAAGCACGTTCCTTGCTGTCAGTGCAGAGCCCCATGTGGGGCTTGACCCCAAGAACCATGAAATCATGACCTGAGCCAAGATCAAGAGTTGGATGTTTAACCAACTGAGCCTCCGGTAATCCCAGGTTTAGCCATTTTATTTTTCAATGTTTTGTTTTTTAGAGAGAGAGAGAGAATAAGTGGGGGAGAAGCAGAAAGAGAAGAGGACAGGCGATCCAAAGCAGGCTCTGTGCTGAAAGCAGAAAGCTTGATGTGGGGCTGGAACTCATGAACCCTGAAATCATGACCTGAGCCGAAGTCAGATGCTTAACTGACTGAGTCACCCAGGTGCCCCCAAGGTTTAGTCATTTTAAAAACGAGCTTCTACCTCATCAAGATCAGGAAGTAAACGTAACGTTTGATATAACGGGAAGTCCATCTCACCAATCCTTCCCTTTCAGCAAGATGCCCAGTGAGGCCCTGGAGTGCTATATGCAGCCCCAGGAGCTGGAACTTCTTGGAGGACGGGGCATGGCCTGAGTGTAAACAGACCCAGTCAGTGCAGGTGCCTTGCATTCCAGGAAAGGAGCAAGAATGGAGGAGGCTAGATTGGGATGCAGGAGAAAGGAAGTAACAGAAGGAAGAAACTGAGGCTGACAGTGGGCCCTGATGAGACAGGAAAAGCTGGCAGGAATGCCTTTGACTTCAGTTACTCACACAGCATCCTCTCAGCTTCTCACCAGGGCGTGCTGCTTCACAGAAACAGAAGGAACCGCTAATTAAATATCCCGAGTGAAAACTGGGAAGGACAAGTAGATAATCACTTCCTCAAGTACACCGAAGCTGTGTGTCCAAGTATAAACTTCTGGAATTCAAAGCCTCACGGATCTGAGTTCCAATTTGGGTTCTGTTGTTTTCCTGCCTGTGCAGTTCTGGCAAGTCTCGGAGCCTCTCTCGTGGAGTGGGAATAATACCAAACTTGAAAAGTTGTTGGGAGGATTACAACAGATGTGGGTAAAGCATGTCAACTCAATAAAAATGCTAAATGAAGTCTTAAGAAAATTTTTGTTTTTTTTGTCTCTCAGCACTTGATGCAGTTTTCTGTGCAGGGCAACTTTTAAAACCTACCCTTTAATTAATAAACGGTGGGTCATATGCTGGGCGCTGGACGTGGACTGCAACATGGAGGCCATCTTCCACATGAGGTAAAGATGATAAATAAGAAAATATTTTAAATGTATTCTTACACAAAATGGGGGTCCCACAAAGGTCTCTTGGTAAAGTCAGACAGGAGATGGTAAGTCAAGTGTGCTGGTCTTTTCACCTGCTTTTCAACCCAAATAGATAAAAGGTCATGCTCTTCCAGGGTATATATTTTTATCTAAAATATAATACAAGAAAAAATAAATTAAAAAATAAAAATGGATGTTTGGACTTTAAAAACCACAGGCTGATTGTGCCTGTTAAGGCATCTTGGCACCTGAATAACAATGAAGCCAAATGATGACAATTTCTCTTCAAATACTTGGATGTCTAGAGCCTGGACCAGGGTGTTATCCTCTGTGCCCTCTAAACAATATGTGACGTAGGTTATTTAATTATTGTGCAACAGTCTCCTCTTGAAAAAATAAAGAATGCAAGTCTTTCTCTTTTTATCTCTTAGTGATATTTCCCTGACTCTACCCAGGAGCAACAGAGAATACAAACAGGCTGATAGGCAAGTCAGTGCTTCGTTTTCCTCCAGATACCTTGGACACTTTCCCAGGTTGTCAGGCATGTCAACGGGACCCAGGACGCAAGCCACCACTTCTAGAACCAACTCAACCTTGCAAAAGGGTAGGAAGCACCATGTTTTTCAGCACAAAGCATTCTTTCAATTGTGAATCACAAGGGGCCCATCCTCCTGAGAGCCAATTCCTGGGTTTCTAACATTGTTATGCCTTAGATAAGAGAAGGCCCATCTTGGGGAGCCATTTGACACATACTTAAACGATAATGTATCCCCTGTTACTCCAAACTCTCCTGCCATTGCACTTCCGATAATAATCAGAGATATGTGCTCAGCTAAGAGCACATTTCTATCCTGCCCATTTTCTCCATCTCTTTCAGGATGCTTTGAAGTTGGTGTTGAAATGTGCCATCTTATAATCATCCCCATGGCAACAAGCTGTGAGAAGACAAACAAACAGAGGGTTAAGACTTCATTGCAAGAACCAAGCAGATGGACAAGTCGGGCTGTGAGGGAGAAAACCTTTATTTAAACATAAATATCTTCAAGAAGAGAATGAAGAAATAAGAAATCGACTAAAAGCAGATTAGAAAGAAAGGGAGTATCAATTTGTTTACACCCTGTTAACTCTCCAGTTAGTTAACCTTTGTGCCAAGACTATCTTTAAATCAAGCCCACAGAGGAGGACATGGCCTGGGCCGTGGACACCTGAAACAGAAAGCCAAGAATGGGGCTCCACTAGGGGACTGAGACTCACCCCAACATGGCCATGCCTAACCTACTCCCTGTACAGAAGAAGTAAAAGGAGGTGGCCTGGTATAAACCCAGAAGGGAGTCATCTTAACAAAACGTGGAGGCCACATGGCTCTAAGCCAGGCTTCTGGGGCTCTGCAGTCTCAGAGGGGGCGAGGGCAGATGGCCAGGGTGAATTCCTCACCTTCTATCAGAATCAGGCCTTAGGGCAGCCATAGTCTACACTGATGGAACCAGGATGGAGAAGGATGTAATACTGGGCTAAGCACTTGCTAAGGGTTGAACTGTGCATCCTCAAATTCATATGTTAAACTTCTCCCAGTACTTTAGAATATGACCTTATTTGGAAACAGGGTCATTGCAGATGTAATTAGTTCAGATGAGGTTGTACTGCAGTAGGATGGGTCGCTAATCCAATAATGACTGATGTTCTTATATAAAGGGGAATTTGGACGCAGACATGCACACTGGGAGAATACCATATGAAGATGAAGGCAGAAATCAGGTGACACACTTACAAGCCAAAAAACACCAAAGATTGCCAGCAAACCACCACAAGCTAGAAGAGAGGCCTGGAACAGATTCTTTCTCACTTCCTCAGAAGGAAATACCCCTGCCAGCTCCTTGATCTCAAACTTCCAGTTTCTGCAACTGCGAGACAATACATTTCTGTTGTTTAAGCCACCCGGTCTGCGGTACTGTTACAGGAGCACTAGGAAACCATCACAGTGGGCACCATGAATCTCTGCCCTCACACAGCTTGCTACACTTATCCGGTGCCAAGTACATTATCGGATGAGTGAATGACATTTTGATCCTTCTCCCAGAAGGTGAAGGTAGCAGAAAGTCCTGCTCATTGCCGTGCTGTGGGAATCAGTGACACCGATGCAGACAGAGGAGACGAGGAAAAGCAGCGGTTGGTGTTGATCTCTTTAAACCCTAGTATTTTAGAAAAGCCAACTTCTGCTTAGTGAAAAAATTCTCCAAAACCGACTCATCAAGAAAACATGTTCTCTTTCATGCTCAGAAGAATAGAGGTTAAATTCCATCTGTAACCAACTCAAACATTTTATCATTTGACGCCTGGGAAATTTTATACTATGAAATGAAGCTGAAAGTAAGCTCGAAATTGCTAACATTTTGTAATGATACTACTTTTTCATTCTAATAAGATTCTGTTTAATGGATTTGGATATCTTATACATACAGCACAAACGGAAAGAGTATAATTTTAGAATTTTTATACTATCTGTTGACAAATCTGTTATGGAGACAAAACTGGGCTTTACAGAGGCCTTGGTGGCGGTGGCGAGAGGAAGCGACCTGACCTTCCCGGGAGCCCCCAGAGGCGAAGGGAGAAATGATCAGGTCGAGCTGTGAGACCGGCCTCTTCCCAGCTTCAGTGAGGATAACTCCTCTGGTCTGTTTCCTGTTCTCGGTTTTGTTCTGTGTAAAGGTTTTCGAGTGGTCCTTGCCATTCTGGCTTTCATCACAGCCTTTCCAGTACATTCTCAGGTGCCCCCTGAATAAGAAGCTACTCCCGTCAGGTCAGTCTCCTATCCAGGCTGATTTCTACCATGAGGACTGGACTCAAACTCCTCACTGCCTAGAGAGCCCCTTTCACCCCCCAGCAATCTGCTTATACTATCTTCAAGGAGAAAAGAATCACCCCTTCTCCAAAGTCCTCTGTAAATAACGGTCTTGCTTTACTTTGTTGAACTGCCTCAGAGCTGACCTTTATGATTTAAATATTTCAATCTCTCACTTGTTTATAAACTAACCTTCAAGTTATTGTTCAGCTGTTCCATGTATATGTGTGATGTTACCCAAACAGACCACGACTACAAGCTCCTTTAAGGTAAGGGTACACATTTTGCTCCTTGTATTACTACTATGATTAATTCCATCATCATACATAAAAATGAAATAAGAGTTAAAAGCGTAAGTATTGCCCAATTTGATTACAAATATCAAAATTCTAACTTTTGCCATTTAACTAATTTGTATAAAAAATAAGTATACGCTTTAAGCCCTGAAATAAATATGATTCCTAACACATAGTTGTAAGAATTATTCAACTAAAAGGTGACAGAAAAAAGTAATAGAGCTCTATTTTAAAATTAAAAGGGGGGCGCCTGGGTGGCACAGTCGGTTAAGCGGCCGACTTCAGCTCAGGTCATGATCTCATGGTTCGTGAGTTCGAGCCCCGCGTCGGGCTCTGTGCTGACAGCTCAGAGCCTAGAGCCTGCTTCGGATTCTGTGTCTCCCTCTCTCTCTGCCCTTCCCTTGTTCATGCTCTGTCTCTATGTCTCTCAAAAAAATAAATAAAACATTTAAAAATAAATAAATAAAATTAAAAGGATACTTTTAAAAGGAGAAGAGCAGAGTAAATCAGAAAGGAAAAAAACCCAAATTTTTATCATAAATAAAATCTGAAGAATTGGAGGGCTTCAAATTCAACAGAAATGACATAATGTTGCTTTAATTATATAACATTTTCTAATAAGTATCTGTATAAATATTAAGAATTAATTATTGATGATTCTCTTTAGATATGAGCCAATACACCATTTATTAGTTTTGATTTATTTCTAGCCCCAAACTCCCAAAGAACTGAAGTTTTAATATATTATAGGATTTCACAAAATGTACTTTCTTCCTTCATTCCAGAAGCAAGCTTGCCCTTTCCAACACTGCTTAGATGCCAGCAATGATGCAAGACACACACTGCATGTTAGTCAAAGAAAACAAAGCCTTGAAGCATCTTTTATGAGGGATAAAGAGAAGATCGTTTTATTACGTTTAACCTGTGTTTCTGCATCGCTGAAGTAAGCATTCATGGAAACCTAACTGGATCCAAACGGGGTAAGAGGGACCCTGAAAGAATTCAGAAGTACAGACAAAGACACACTAAAAGCCAACAAACCAGAACAACACACTGACAAAAGGTCAAGGTTGAAACGAGTCAGTAAAGGAGCATCTTGATTTCCTTCAATTTTAGGGTAAGAGACCACATAATTTATTGTCCAAACTGGGGCACTGAGGCATTATCAGTATTTATGATGAGATCTCAGATGGTGATGGAACGACCACTAATTGCGATGGACAACCAGGACATACGGTCACCTTATTGTAGGTGCTGCTGCTTCGCCGACGATGAAGAACAGTACACACGGAAATGTGAGCATAAATTGCTGGCATTACTGAGCACCTCCCGAGGGCCCCGGACTGCCACGTTCTGGGACCATCTGCAGCGGGGAGCTGAATGTCCGCAGAGACCTTATAGTCTAGTCTAGTTGTGGGCATCAGCTTCAAAGGGTCTCCTAACTACCTCTGAAATTAGAATCCAAATTATATCTGTTTATTGAAATTTGATGATGTGCAAATAGTATATGAGGTGCTAAGAGAAATAAGTGCAAAGAGAGGTGCAAAGAAATCAAGACAAGGCTGCTTTCTTCAAAAGTTCATAATCTAGGTAGGGGAAAAGACCATGTGTAAAAAGTTAAAGTCACCTTTTATTACGTTTAACCTGTGTTTCTGCATCGCTGAAGTAAGCATTCATGGAAACCTAACTGGATCCAAACAGGGTAAGAGGGACCCTGAAAGAATTCAGAAGTACAGACAAAGACACACTAAAAGCCAACAAACCAGAACAACACGCTACGTAAGACATCAACATCAGTTCAACAAAGCGGTGGAAGCAATGTCACAGGCCAGGGCATAATTAACTGACAAATTAATTTCGAAAAAGTAATTGCTAAGGGGGTTCCTCCAGGGAAGTCCCTCCGGTCAGGATGATAGGAATGGCTTTATGCAGAAGCATTTGTCCTGGTCTTGAAGACGAGGTAGGACCAAGGCAGATGGAGAGGAGAAAGACAGAGCAGTGGAATATGAGAACTGAGTTCAGAGGCAGGGATGTGCGGGGCACCCTGGAGGACCACAAGTCAACCGGCATGGAGCAGTAGATTCAGTGCTGGAAGGATACTTGCCCCTAGAAACAGCTTGCCAGAAAGACTGTTTACCTTCTTAAAAGCAGCAGCAGAAGCAGAACCACCACCAGCCAGCAGTAGGATAACTTTCATTTGTGACGGACAGCAGGTTGTGCATAGACCTGGATGCCTCCTACCTTTTCCACAGCACTGGTAACCTCCCAACCACTCTTGGCTGCCAGATTTTTGAGAGCCTCCACATTGGCGTTACTCAGGGATACCTAAAATACAAATATCGTGAAAGCTGAGAGTTCAATCCACAGATACGTGATCAAATAGTTTCTGCTTAGAAAAGGGGAACCGTTAGAGCCAAAGTAGGAACGCTAAGCTTAGAACTAAGCTGTCGGTAACACAATTTGTCTCAAACGCTTAATTCAGAATCCAGACAAAATAAAATGAGGTCTGCATGCTTAGCAAATTAGTATCATCTTAATTGGTGTCCTGAGTAAAGACAACATAACCTTTCAGTATGACTTATAATCAACATGTAATCAGTAAACTTGGATTTCCTTTTATAATTTATGGCCGAAAACTGCAAAATGACTAAAACTTTGTGGTCGTGTTATAAAAATGCAAGCTGGAAGGCATGTCTTTTCAGCACCAATCACAGTGAGACACCGGATCTCAGTGTTACGCCGCCTGAATGTATCTGATGGCAGACCGTTCTGAGTCTGTAGTTTGGAAACTGTACATGGAATTCAGACAGGGCACGGAAGCCAATAGTTGGTAACCACTTACTAATAGTTTGATTTTGTTTCATTTTGAGATGACTGATTGATATAATTTACTTTTTCATCTAACCTGTGTGGGCTCAAGCTGAATCAGTTAAACATGGGAACTTTCATGTTTATAATGATATCATTTTCCGTTTTTTACACCAAGAGCTGCAAATCATAAGACTGTTACCTGGTTGCTTATGTCCCACTGTACACAAACTGGCACTTCTTCTTTGTGGGAAGTAACATATTTTCTGGGAAAAAATTAAAATGTTAACACGTTACAATAATAATGTTATAAATAGTAAATAAAGGTCACTATTCCCTGCATTTGGCACACAACAGTCACCATAACACTTTCTCAAACTGAAAATAAGCAGTTTTTAAAGCTCCTTTTACTAGTGGAACAATCAAGAAAAATATTTTTGGGGCACCTGGGTGGCTCAGTCGGTTGGGCGGCCGACTTCAGCTCAGGTCATGATCTCACTGTCTGTGAGTTCAAGCCCCACGTCGGGCTCTGTGCTGACGGCTCAGAGCCTGGAGCCTGCTTCGGATTCTGTGTCTCCCTCTCTCTCTGCCCTTCCCTTGCTCATGCTCTGTCTCTATGTCTCTCGAAAATTAAAAAAAACAAAAAACAAAAAACAAAAAACAAAAAAAAGGAAAAATTTTTGTCATAGTTAACAAAATGTCAGAAAATGTCAGACTGTCTAATTTTACATTATGTGGGGACAGACACCCAGAGAGGGGCCCTTTGTTGTATAATTTGCTGGATAAGACAATATAGCTTCAAATCCTTACGGCCACATCCCTTACCTGCCTAGGCGAATTCTCTTGCGTGCAATAGCTCCACGATACCGTCTAAAATCATCCTTTAATAAAAGACAAAGTAAATTCAATAAATTTCTACTATTTTAATGCTACAGTCCTTAAGTCTCTCTCTCCAAATTCAGTTGAAGGGACTGTTCACTGTAGTTGGGACACACACGGTGTCTCTGTGTGAACTACGCTCATCACCCACAAAGGGCAAGTGCATGGATACAAACATAAACTTTACAGCCCTTCTCTGTCCTTTTTTAAAGTGGCGACTGTTATCATTTCTGTTATCAGAATTATACATATATCTCACTATACAGTTTTTAGAAAAGGTGAGAGCGGGCAATTAGGTGCCTCTCAGATGGGAGAAGATATAGTTCCACTGCATGGGGAGACCCACAGAGAACTGGATGTAAAGTTGCAGGAGAAGAGAGTCAGAAATAGGACAGAGAAGATGACGTGCTTTCGACAGCAGCATGTAGCTGAACAGACGTGAGGTCTCCAGGGCCTCTACCATTCTAACAAATGATCAGAATGATTTGGGGGTAAAAAAGAAAAGAAAAGAAAAGAGAAAGCCCATTTTACTCTGTGATGTAAAAAAGAAAACAAATCTAAAGAGGAATAGCCTTGGAAGTTGTTGCTGGTGTGATGAGATTCGGTGTGGAGCTCTGTACCCACCACTTCCCCCAGAATAAGTGGTCTGATTACTGAACTCACGTGCTAATAACTGACCTTTGATATGGGTTTGACTCTGGGAAATGTGACCAGTTCTTCCTTATCATCGACAGCATTATAAATGAGAAAAGCACTGTTGATGTGACGGCCTTGGCCCTTAGCCCACTCCTGACAGTCAAAGGCTTCCACGCGCACTCCCACTTCAACACTGCAGAGGGCGACACAGAGCTGCGGGCAGAGAACCAGGACGTGCCAGGCCTCCTCTGCCCACGTAGTCACCACCTCTTCCAAGGGAGGAAAAGGATGAGGGCTCTGGGCTTTTCTCTTTGTCATCGCAAATCTATGCAACTGTTAAAATCCATTTCATCAGGTTGAAGGATCTCACGTACAAGCCCCTGGGAGTATACCTGCTTCACTTTCTCACCAAGTGGAAAAAAGGCCAGTTAGGAAGGACTTTATATACCTTCATGAACATATTTTGGTAATGGGGATGGAGGTGATTAATAGCGCCAAAGTCAAGTTTTCTCCCCTAAACACAATAGTTCTATATTAAAAAGCATTGAACACTAAAATTGGATAGGAAATATACTCTTTTTCACATTTTAGAAGAAACACATGAAATTAAATATTTTCATTGTATATCAAGAACAATAAAAGTAACTGGGAAGTGGTTTGGACTTCATGGTAATAAGTAACAGGTTCATTAGGAGTCAGTTGAGCATAAAGTCACCGGGACTTTTCTGAGAGTGGAAAAAAGAGTTAGCAATTATGATAGGTACACATCAAGACCATACTGGGCCAAATGGAAGTCACCATTATTATGAGACAAAAACCAACCCATCACAATTTACTAAGTGCAAAGAGACTCCAAGCAGAAAACGGAGTTAAAATGAATTGTCTGTTGATGCTGAAGATTAAGTCTAAAAAAAATTAGAAGGAACTTGGTTAGTTTAAAGTAGTCCCTACACTCACCTCTAGACTGAAATAATAATAAAAAAAAATTATTCATGTGCGAGTTTGAATTTGTTCACAGCAGCCTAAGAGCACTAGAAATGCTTTACCAGGTCTGAAATGTATTGTTGACAATGGCATTGAAAACAAGCCGATCTCCAACAGCAGATGGTCCCCGGAACTTAAACATGTCCACAGACTTCAGAAGGGGGTGTGCCCGACAGAGGCGGCTGATGAAACACAGAGAAGAGAGAGAGAGGAGAAAGAGGTTACTCTCCAAAGTATTTTCATGAACTGCTGATATGCGTAGCAAATCCAACAGACAAATATTCAGTGTGCTTTCTTTTTTTTTTTTAATGTTTTTTATATGTTTATTTATATTTTGAGAGAGAGAGAGAGAGAAAGTGTGTGTGTGTGTGTGTGTGTGTGTGCGTGTGTGTGTGAACGGGAGAGGGGCAGAAAGAGATAGAGAGAATCTGAGGCAGGCTCCAGGCTCTGAGCTGTCAGCACAAAACCCAACCTGGGGCTTGAACTCATGAGCCGTGAGATCATGACCTGAGCCAAAGTTGGATGCTTAACTGACTGAGCCACCCAGGAGGCACTCAGTGTGCTTTCTAAATAAACATCTTTTAACTCTTTAAAGAATGAAATAAATAACTAGATTATGTATGTTGAGAATAGGTCTGATTACTCCCTGCTAATATTTTGGGAAACACCATGTTCCCAAGCTGGGAGGTCTTTACTGAGGTGCTTGGTGCTTCTCTTGTGGTGACAGTCCTGTTCTTTTTCTGTTCCCTATTTAAGTCCCTCTGAAAAACAAACCAAAGTCTTGTGTCCTCATTTGAGGGTTCTATTCATCCTGACAGCTCATGACCACAATCACAGGAAGTTGTGACTCCCAGGTTGGATAGGGGACACAGTGAAGGAACTGCCATCTGGTGCTATTCACACTAGTTTCTTAGCTTCGTAGTTGACTGAATTCACTCACATATCAAAAGACTACTATTCTTTCCTACAGGAAAATTACCTGGATTGCTACACAAAGCCTGAAAGGCTACAAGGTACATATTTTACAATTGTGTGTGTGTGTGTGTGAAATTTTGAAATATTTGTAATGTATATTTAATCTCAGAAAGTTACTTTTGTAATTTTCTACAGTTTAGATCCCCACTGTAGTCATTCAGTTACTCAAAGGAATTGTGCCAACACTAAGTAAACAGATTCTGCCATTGTTGATCTTATTATAAGCCTTTACAATAGAACAGGTTCAAACTCTTCATTGCTTTTGAGAACGACAATCTCATTTTAAAAACAAGCTCTCTTATTTGTGCATAACATATAGAAAGGATTACTACAGGTTTCTAACTATAGTCACAATTACAGACATACTCATAATAACATTCTTTTAATTTTGAGAAAATAAAATCTTAACAATTTTCCATGGGTACAAAAATGTCAGTAGGGCAATTCCTGTTCGAATGCATTTTTAGAATACACAGTGTTCCTTAAAACTGCTCAATTGCCTACATGGTTCCATTAATAATAAAATACCTTTTTTTGAAACTGAGGAGTACTTAAAAGTATTCTTCCAAGTTCCTCTCTTTCTCATCTTATTTTTCAGTTAATCCTTTGGCCATAATGATTCTAATCAGCATCTTCAAAGGTCAAATTGAACTATAAATTGTCTTTAAAAAAGTTTGCGACCTGTTTTCAACTGTAAAGGTTGTCTTCCCTTTCCATTCTGCACCCTCCATGTCATAACTATCATTACAAGAAGCTGCAGTGTTAAAAGATCAACATTTACAATTCAGAATAAAGTACTAGAACTGTCATTTCATTTTTATTTTTGAGCCAAGAACATAAACATTGACCTTCAAACAAAAGGGCAGATTAGGGGCACCTGGGTGGCTCAGCAGGTTAAGTGTCTGACTCTTGGTTTAAGCTCAGGTGATGATCTCATGGTTTGTGAGTTCAAGCCCTGCATCCAGCTCCACATATGGAGCCTGTTGAGATTCCCTCTCTCTCTCATTCTCTCTTTTTTCTCCCTCTCTCTGCCCATTACCTACTTATGCTCTCTTGCTCTCAAAATAGATAAAAAATGAAAAAAAAGGATAGATTAATCCTAGGGTAAACAGATAAATGACTTATTTTCTCATTTTAATAAAAGGCAACACTCTCCTCTCCTTCTCTCCTTGGCTAGCTCAATAACCAGGACTCGGACCCTTTCTAATCTCTCCCCACTGGACACAACATCACACACCAAAAGTCAAGACCAAGAACCTTGCAGAAATAGTAGCCACAGTCTCCATCCAAGCCATAATCTGGCCACCAAATGTATTTCCATGATGGTTTGCATGGGGTGGGAGGACAAGTTCAATGCTCTGAACAGCGGTGCCACTTGTGGAAACCATTCCTTCGTCTTCATCACGAATGGGATCTGAAAGGGGGATGTAGACATTAATCTTGGTGGAATTAACTGCACAACCTGGGACTACTACTTTTCCTTCCTAGTTGCACACTTAACCATGGGATTTGTAGAAAAATTAAATTATTCCCAAAGACTTAAATCTCCTGAGGAAATAAAAAGGTTTGATTCTAAAGAGTGATCTTCATTTGAATCGTGGATATTTACAGTGAATTCGATAGCTGATTAGCAAGGCCCTTTGAGAGATTGTATTCCAATCTATCTTACAAATCCATTGGAATTTTGATTAAAATAATGATTAAATTTAAACTTGAGTTCTTTGGAGTGGAAAAGGGGTAGATCAGGGTGGGGAGAGTCAGAAAGAAATTTGGGGGTTGATGGATATGTTACTATCTTGATCGTGGTGATGGTTTTATGGGTGTACACGTCTCAAAACTTAACAAACTGTATACTTCAAATATGAGCACATGAATTAAGGGTATATCAGTTATTATTTATATTTATAGTATTTATTATGTTATTTATAATAATGGTATTATGTATGCATAATATTATTTATGGTACATCAATTATACCTCAAAAAAGTTGTTAAAATGAAAAGAATTTGAGCTATAAAGGGGCACAGATATAGAGAATCTGGAATAGTTTGCTCTAGTATAAACTTCAGAATGGGAATGTGGCCTCCACGGTTACTGTTTTGCAATGAATGCAGTCACGAACAGAAATGGCACAATGAGTTTTACTTCTCAGTGTCCTTCTGCTTCCTTTGAATCCTTTTGCTTCATTTACTGACAAATTGGTTTTTACTCTCAACAATGGAGAAATCATTCACTCTGGCTGCAAAGCAGTAAAATGTATTCAGTTGTGCTTCTTGCATCGTCTAGTGAAGCATCAGCTAGGTCTAAATCTTGTGTGCCTTTGTTGAGGAAGTAGAGGGAGGATTTACAAATCAGGGGGACCATCCCGGTTGTCCTGTCAGAGGCAGAGCTGAGCTTGCAGCCCAAGAGCACAGACTGGGCAGCTGCTGGGAACTGGGAATGGGGCCATTCTTGGCATAGTCACAGGTAAGTGAGCAGAGAAACGTGGCTACAAAGACCTGAACTGCATTTCCTCATGAAATTTTTAGATTTATAATTAACTGAAGGTCTTTTAATGTTTTTCCCCTTCGTTTCACTGGTAATTTTAGTCTCCTACTTGGAAACACATCAGTAACTTCCCAAAACGTCCTACTATAAAAGCCCAGGGGCGCCTGAGTGGCTCAGTTGGTGAAGTGGCCAACTTCAGCTCAGGTCGTGATCTCGAAGTCTGTTGAGTTCAGGTCCCACGCTGGGCTCTGTGCTGACAGCTCAGAACTTGGAGCCTGTTTTAGATTTTGTGTCTCCTTCTCTCTCTGCCCCTCCCCTGCTCACACTCTCTCTCTCTCTCAAAAATAATTAAAACATTAAAAATAAATAAAAAATAAATAAAAGCCCAAATCCTTCCCTTGGCGACGGAAGTCCTTCCTTCCTTGTCTGGTTTGTGTCTGCTTCTCCAGTCCCAGCTACCCTGATTGCTACTACTACCACCCTCTTTTCATCATGTTCTCTCTCAATCTCTTTGTTCTAGCTATGAGGGCCTTTTTTCTGTCCTAGAACTAAGGACTGTCTTCAACATCAGGGCATTTGCACATGCTGTTCCCTCTATCGGTAGCACTACCACCTTCTTCCACTTACCTCTTATTCCCTATTTTTATAGGGGAGCAAATTTTGACACCCCAAGATATGCCTCTTTGGCATGTTGCTTCTTTTAGGCTCATTATTTTTAAGAAACCATAGATACAAGAGAAGCTCTAAAAACTCAGTAGAAGTTACCCTTTGGTAAGAAACATTTATGTGTATAAGAAAAACCTCTATTAGTAAGGACGTTTCCCTTGCTGTACCAGAGAGAGGGGGATGACTCTAAATCTAGAAACTTATCAGAGAGAAAATGACTTAAATCTACGTAATAACCTTATCCTTGTTTACTGTGCTTTTCTCAGTAACCTCCCATAACTGACTCACCACCCCCAATATCATCTTTTGTCTTTGCCTGAAGATGGTGTTTAAGGTGATGGCTTTAGCCATTTCAATGAGTTAACTCATTTTTTTCTGGATCTCTCCCACGTATACAGGCAGTATACTGTAATTAAACTTTTGTTTTATTTTTCTCCTATTAATCTGTCTTATGTCAATTTAACTCTCAGACCAGCTAGAAGAAGATTAATAGAGTAGAGGAAAACGTTTCCACCTCAACACTATGTCGACTCATCTCAGTCATCACTTCCTCAGGAAAGCCTTCCCAGATCTAACGGCTAATTCCCATTTATGAGCTCACACATAGACCTTTCTTTTACAATTACACTTTTATGTTTCTTTGTGTGATCTTTGAGACACTAGATCCTAAGCAATTGGACAAGAACTGATTTTTTTAATTCTAATATAATTCCTGAATATGAGTGCTCAGTAAATATTTACTGAATGAATGAATAAACTTAATTTTGCTGATTTATTACACATTCATAGTCCTTGCTTTCCAGAGAATTTTTAGGTAACAAAATGTACTGATGTGCACTTTTGTACGTTGTTTACTAGAGCTCCTACTGCTTTGCATTTTCACTTAAATGATACTGTAGACACCTGAAAGTTTTCCAGTTTTGTGGGGGTGAAATATCTTATATTGGTTATAATTTGGATTTCCCTGATTAATGAGGTCCATCATCTTTCATATGGATATCAAGTTTTCTTGTTACCTCTGAATGAAATGTCTATGTCATTTGCTCCAAATACTACTTCTCTCCCATTCTTTTATCCTTTCTTGCTGGAACTTTGATTAGATGCATGTTAGACTTCTTACTCTTTTCTCTATGTCTCCAAATCTTTCATCTATTTCCCATTTCTTTGCCTATCCATCTGCATTCTAGGTAACTCCTTCAGATCTATCTTCCAGGGACTGTCTTATCTGCTGTTTAATTCACTGAGTTTTAAATTTAAATTATTATATATATTTTTGTATAGAAATTCTCTTTGTTTCTTTGTCAAATCTTCTAGGTAATTTTTTTATTCCTGAATAATACTTTTGATACTCTTTTATTTCTTAAAATATATCAATGTGCTTACTTAATATTCTTTATATGATAAATGCAGTAATTGTAGTCTTAGTGGGCCTCCTCAAAGCATCTTCAGAGAGTGTTTCCTCTGGATTTTGGTGACTTATTTATTTTTATCTTTCAGGATTTTGACTAAGAGTTCATATTCCTTGGATCTGTATCTGTGGGAATTCTTGAGAGCGGGGCTTAAAGTCATTTCTCCAGAGGTTTGCATTTGTGGCTGCCAATCACCTGGGGTACTATAACACAGTGGCACTTCACAACAAATTTCACTTGGTCTATTTTAGTCCAAACAAGTGATATGAATTCTGATACCAAATCTACATAAGAATGCACTTGTGATTGAATTCTCAAATGGAAGCAGGTTTCCCCCACCTCCCACCCCCAACCATTTTACCTAGAGTTAAAGCTAAGATAGGAAAGGATCCCGACCTAAGCTCTTTGAGGATTGGGATTTTTCCAACTGACTCACTGAGAGTTTCGTTTTTTTAGGTTTGCACCTCCATATAAGGTTCCCTCATGCACCCTTTCACATAACATGGGCACTGGCTTTTGTTTCCGAGTCTATGCGGGCCCATTAAAACACAAGTTCTAGGTCTTCTAGTACCTATAGTCCTGAGCAAATGCCAGCTGTTCTATCTCCTTACACTGCTGCATTTGTGTTTTCTAATCATATCTAGACTTCAAAATTTTCTCTTATTTTTCTGCCTGCTAAGACGTGTTTGCAAAGATGTTTGTAAATATTTTATCCAGAAATTTTAGTTTGTTCTACACACCACGTCCATCATACTGCTGTAATCGGAACTGGACTGCTTCCTAAAGTGATCTTTAAAAGATACATGAAATCTTCAATCTTTCAACTTCTTTCTCTCTCTCTCTCTCTCTCTTTCTTTTTTTGCTATTACTGACTTCGTTAGATGATGTCCTATTAATATCTAAAACTGTATTGATTGAATTTTTTAGGTTAATATCTCTCGTTTTGTTCAAAATAAACTATCTCTAAAATACACTGTTAAATGAAAAAAAGAAAAGTGCATAGCTGTTTGAATATTGTGTTGTAAGTGTGTGTGTATATGTGGTGTAATATTATCTTTCAAGATAGCAACTGGGTAACTGGGAGATACTGATGGTAGGAAGTTTTACCCTTTTTTTAAAATGTTTATTTATTTATTTTGAGAGAGAGCAAGAATATGTGTGTGCATTAGGGAGGTGGAGAGAGAGAGAAAGACAGAGAATTCCAAGCAGACTCTATGTCATCAGTGCAGAGTCTGACACAGAGCTCAGTCCCATGACCATGAGATCATGACCTGAGGCAAAATCGAAATTGGACACTCAACCAAGTGGGCCACCAAGGCGCTCTGGAAGTCTTATCTTTTAGCTGAATGCTCTCTTCTGCCTTTTGAACTTTCACCCTGTGGAAGTGTACTACCTATTTTTAAATAATTTAAAATAATGATAAAATAAAAAATTGGGTAGGCCATATATTACGGAAGACACTGTGAAGACATAAATATAAGGCAATTCCTTCTTTTCTGAGGGAAAACCTTAAAGAAAAAACTACTCGATTCTTTTAAAGACATACAGGGCATACACTGGGATACAAAGACATGGGTACTAGGGCAGGTCATGTATGCATAAGCATGCATGCAGAAATATACTGAGTATAGGTGACCTTGGTGCAGAAGCAAGCTTATTTACAGGTAACTGCCCATCAGTGGAGAAATACAGCTCTCCTAGGCTCAGAGACCAAGTCAGGCCCACAGCTCTGGCTGTGTACACAAGTGTGGTAAACAAACCTCACCTTTTCTACAGGCTTCCAAATTGGAACATACCTGTTCCAGAGGTCAATTTCAATACTTGTACTTTGGATGTTCGTTAAGTATTGTGTCATTCTGTTTTGACAATTTTGCATTTGTTCTACAATTTCACGTCAGGAACTTTGACCTGAATTGAGGTCATTTTAGCCCAGTTTTCCTTCTCATAACCAGAAAGGATCAACACAGGATAATGCTCATAAAGATCTGATTTCTTACTAAAAAATAATTAAAATGCTCCAAAAAAAAGTATTTTCATATATACCAAGCTTCTAAACAGTGGCTCAATAGTATAAGAACATTTTCCAAAGAAGTCCTGCTTTTACATAATCTAATCTCTTCTGTTTCCCTTTTCTTCTGAAAGAATATGATTTTGACTCAAATTTCTCACTGTTCCAATGATACGCATTTCAATCACACAAAATCTTGAAAGAATTCCAATTAGTTCTGATATTACTATCAGTGTTAGAACCCTGAGTTTTCTAAAAACATAGTTCAATAACAGAGATGATCTAGCTGCCTTCCTTTAGATTGTGTTGTCCAGTTCAAGACAAACTCTATCAGATACACTGGGCAGCGGGTGGACAAATCACACACTCAGTGGCAACTTAAAGTTCCAGGATCTGGCTCTGACATTAAGAGAAATTGCTTTAGGTTCTATGGTACCTTTGGTGGCATGAAAGTGAGTAAAATTTCTAAAAAGAAGATAAAATCAACAAAGTTAAGGTAAAAGTTGTTTTGTGCAAAGGAATATACAATAATCCATTTTTACAGCAGATTAGAAGAAACATGATAAAAAAAGACTTCTAAAACTCTATAATTCTGAAGTATTTTTTTTTATTTTAAATAAAGAGAGTGATAGTGTAAGTTGGAGGGAGGGCCAAGGAGGGAGGGAAGGGGGAAGAGAGAGAGAGAGAGAGAGAGAGAGAGAGAGAGAGGGAGAGGGAGAGAATCCTAAACAGTCTCCATGCTTACTACATAGTCTGATGTGGCACTTGATTCCACAACCCTGGAATCATGACCTGAGCCGAAATGAAGAGTCAGACACTCAATCGACTAAGCCACCCAGGCGCCCCTAAAAATCTATTAATTCTAAACAACCAAACCTGTAGAGGTGATCTGCCCAACTTCCTAACAAACAGAAGCTGAAGTCAGTTGCAATCATTTTGCTTCTACACCTGAATGGCTGTAGCATGTGAGAATGACTTTTTTATTCCCAATTCAGTAGACAATTTTTATTCCTTACTTCCTGGAACACAGTTGACCACCATTTCGTCATGTAACTCTACTCCCTAGTCCCTCTAGTTCTCGCTGCATCCCTCCCACTAGTCCCTTAAGGTCTTCCTTGTAGATCCATCCTCCTCCTCTGATTATCTCTTAAATGGCCATGTTCTGCAGGTTCCACCTTGTGCCCTTATGAGTCCTCCCTGGGTGACCGTAAGTACTGGCTTCATTTGAATTACCATCTGTAAGCTTCTGTGTCCCAAACTAAATCTCCCCTGCCTCGTTTTTGTCCTTTTGGTTGTTCCACAAGCACATCAGACTAAACTGAACTCATCACCCACCTCATCAAAACTGCCCCTCTCCTGTACCTCATATACATTAGCTCAGTTCATTATATCCCCATTAACTAGCCAGTTGCTCAGACCAGAAACCTGAGAGTTACCCTGAACTTCTTCCTCACCCATCTCTCCATCAGTGACACCAATCTGCTGATTTGACCTCTTGTATATTTTTGGAATTTTCCCCTCCTCTCTCTACTACCACTGCCTGGAGTAGCCACTCCTCACCCTTTGGTCTCCCTCGTCTAATCTCTTCTCCTCTACGCAGAGTGACCATATTAAGTGCCAACCTAATCATGCACGAACCCTACCCAAATCTTTACCAGCTCTCTTCAAGGAGAGTAGGAAGGTTAAGTCTCTTAGATTGATCTAAGAAAGCCTCCATGACACAGTCCTATCTTTTCATGTCCTGCCTCCTTCCACCTTGAGTTTTCTTTGTAGTTTGCCCTTGCTCTCAAGGCTCAGGCACTTTATTATTTAACAAAATGCATTTAAAACATATTTTGGTACAGAGACCATCTTTACAAAAGGACAGACCCTTCTCAACATAGTGATTTAATGATGAAGTGTTCATTTTTTTCAAAAGTAGCCTGTGGGGCACCTGGGTGGCTCAGTCAGTTAAGCGTCAGGATTTTTGATTTCAGCTCAGGTCGTGATCTCAGGCTTTGTGAGTTTGAGCCCCACATTGGTCTGACAGTGCAAAGCCTGCTTGGGATTTTCTCTCTTCCTTTCTCCCCTTCCTCCATTCGCTCCCATGAGCGCAAAGGATCTCTCTCAAAATAAATAAACTTAAAAAAAGTAGCTTGGTAATGGGCATTGTCTTTTAAAAGGTCTGCAAGAATAGAAGCCTTTGAAAAACTTTTTTCCAACACAAAGGTCATCTGTGAGGTTGGCCTCAGGCCATGATGATGTTATGCAGGGCAGCATAAAGTCCACACACACAGGTCATCCCTGCTTCTAAATTTCCGCTCTTCTCTGGCCTCTGTGTCTCCTCTTCTTCCTTTCTCTCTTTTAATATTCTCATTCTGATCCTTTCTCCTCTCCTTTCCTTCCTCTTCTACCAGGGTCTGCCTTTGGAGACCAGGAGAGTTGAACCTTCTGTGAACTTCCTGTCCCACCGCTGGCAGCAGTGTGGCTCAAGCTAGACCACTCCACTTCCTCCCCTCACCATTCTGCTCTCCCTGAGAGCTCGTCTCCCCTGGGGCTACAGGAGATGGGGTCAGAAGTAAAGGAAGGGCAGGGAAGGGGCAAGGGTGGCCCCATTTTCCCTGCCATTCTGGCCTCATGAGGCCTCCGAGAGCCTGAGGGTTTGCATCCAGAGAACTAAGACACCCTGGTTCACCAAACACAGTGTTATTGGGAGAAGAGCCAGGAAATAGAAACAGAATCTTATCACTTCCATTCATAGCCCCTGTGATCTTTAGCAAGGCTCTTCACGGCTCACTTTCAGTCTTCTCCTCTGTTTGTACTATAAGCAGCTCATGTGAAGAAATGAATGAAAGACTGCTTAGAAAACTGTGAGGCACCAGATGGATACATCCCTGGGCTGTTGTTCCTTCATTCATTGATCACTACTGAGCGCACACTTACATTAAGGACTGCCTGGTCCCTGTCACTCTTCTTTTCTCTCTCCTCCCCTGGAGACCCTCCAATTTAAAGAGGTCTTAGATATCTGCAGTTACACTTTGAATTGGCCAGGCCCTTCCTTCTCCAGCCACTGGTTGTTGAGGAAGACATCTGATACCACTGCCAGGGCTGAATTGTAATAACAAGGTGAAAGTAAGTGTGCTTAGAAAGGACCCCTCTGCTCGTCACAGTCGTATAATTAAAGTGCCCATAAGTAGATTTACTGACCGTCAAACTCGCTATTTTCTTTCATCAAGTTTTTAAAGGTATCTTCATGATGTAATCGAACTTTCCTTCTCTCTGAAGCCAGATTATGTTCCACGTGATCTTGCTCAGTCAGAAGTGTGACTGGTTTTAAATGAATCTAGAGAAAGAAAGACATTTATCTTTCATTGCCTTGTTAAATCATAAAAACTCAGCATGGATTTTGCAAAACAAATGATATGTTATATTGTTTTCTAACTCAAAGGAAATAGAGTATTTCTGGGGGCACATGGATGACTCAGTCCATTAAGCAAAATGACTCTTGATTTCGGCTCAGGTCATGATCTCATGATTGTGGGATCGAGACCTGTGTTGAGCTCTGTGCTGAGAGTGAGGCTGCTTGGGATTCTTTTTCTCCTCCTCTCTCTGCTCCTCCCCAGCCTGAGTTCACTCTCTCTCTCAAAAATATAAATAACTAAACTTAAAAAATAATTTCTTAATGTCTAGTTATTTTTGAGAAAGAGAAAGCACACGAGCAGGAGAGGGACAGAGAGAGAGGCAGACACAGAATCCAAAGCGTGCCCCAGGCTTTGAGCTGTCAGCACAGAGCCGATGCAGGGCTCAGATTCACAAACTGTGAGAGTATGACCTGAGCTGAAGTCAGATACTTAACTTACAGAGCCACCCAAGTGTCCCGGTAATAATCTTTTTTAAATACATGATGTGTATCCAGTAATAGCATTAGTGGGTATTTCCTTCCAAAATACAAAAACACTAATTCAGAGGGATACATGCATCCCTATATTTATAGCAGTATTATTTACAATATCCAAACTATGGAAGCATTCCAAGTGTTCAATGAAAGATGAATGGATGAAGAAGATGTGGTATATACATATACCATAGACTATTATTCAGCCATCAAAAAGAATGAAATCTTGCCACCTGCAACTGTGTGGATGGATCTAGAGTGTATTATGCTAAGCAAAATAAGTCGGTCAGAGAAAAGACAGATACCACATGACCTCACTCATGTGTGGAATTTAAGAAACAAAACAAATGAGCGAAGGAGGAAGAGAGAGAGAGAGACAAACCAAGAAACGCTCTTAATTATAGAGAACTCCACCCAGAGGAGCTGGGTGGGTGGATGGGTGAAATAGGGGATAGGGATTAAAGAGTATACTTACCATGATGAAAAACAAATAATAATAGTAAAAAAGGAAAAGTACCTTGAGAGCTATGCCTAGAAGTCTTGAACTTCTCTGCTGTTCGCCTGTGCTTTCTTTCTCCTGCTATATAACCTCTTGTAGTTGAGTGAGGCCCTGCATGCATACCCTATGGTGTTCTGTGAGTCCTTAAACGATCCAGCCTATACAACTGATGAACAAACTATAAGCCTAGTTGCCGATCTCACCCTAGAACAAACTCTCACTGGACAGAGATGCAGGTAGGCCTGTTGGTTCAAGCCAAACCACTGACTTTTTGTGGCTCTCTTTGGGATGTGCCCCTGGACAAGCACACTACTAACTGGAAAATAATTCGTTTGGGAAAGCTGTTTTACAATAAAGGTTATCTGAACCAACCTATTATAGCAGCACGATAAGGCATCTGACTTCACAGAAAGGCTTGCAAAAAAAAGGTTCTTCCAGCTCAGCATGGGCTTAACAGAAGTGTTACTATAATATTCTTATTTCATGAGTCCCTGAAGCCAAAAAGTCTCAAGCTTGAGAGGGAAAGTGATGGTCCTCATGTCCTCCTCCATGGAAGGAACAGGACGGTGACACGGATTCCTTTCTGTCACTTTCTCTCAGATAGGGAAAATCTGCAGTCACCTCCACAGTCTCTCATTCTCAGGGCATGGAGATTAGGGGTGACTCTGGGGAAAAACAATGGTTTGCAAGATCTACCTCAATGTCTTGGATTTTAATGAACATAGGATCTCTGGGATGCTTTGTCAAAGCACAGATTCCAAGTTCCTACACTAGTGATGCTAATTCAGTAGGTCTGAGACACAGACCAGAAACGTGCATTTTCAATAATAGCTGATATGAACTTCGATTTGAAATAGAATGCCCTAGGGAAATATGAATATGTCTTGTTCAATGTCCAATATTGGACAGAGACTGGGAGAAGTGTCTTGGTGCACAAAACTCTGCAGGGACCCCTGCTGCCCAGGCATCAGCATGGACTAAGTCAGATCCATCTATCTCTTTGCCTCCTGGCCCAAGTAAGGAGTAGCTGGTGAGTACTGCCCTCCTGTCACCTCTGTTGGGCATAGAGAAAATACAGCTTTGTCTTGGCTCTAAAATTGGACGTAGGCTGAGGAAGAACACTTTTGCAAAGGAAGAAGTACTCCTTGTTGCTTCGATGTAGAACTAGAAGCCACTATGCCCACGTGTTGAGTGATTCTTGCAGTGAAAGATTTAATTTTAAATTGGATTATTACATTGAGACTAAATGGGGACCCTCTCCCTGACCTGAAAAGGAAAGCCAAGAAATAATAAGTAAATCCCCAGCCGACTACATACACAAGCTACTCTGAACCCATAGCCAGGCAGGCCTGCTGGGCACACGTACACATAACAGAATAATGTATTTATCTTAAGGCTGTTTTTACTCCATATGCCCTGAAGCGTATTTCTAAACTTCAATAGTTCAGCCTCTTTGACATTCTTCCTTCAGATATAAACAAATGATTGGACCATAATATGCAACTGCTTACTAAACTGCTTCTGCTTCTTAAAAAAATTATTTTAACTCAATTTTGAGTTACATAACACAAAAGAAAAGAACTCAGCAAACACTATTTTTGAGAAACTGATAGGCGCTTCAGATCATTTAAAACCCAGTATTTTTTCCCCTCTGTAGCAAACTGGCTACATCTCCCTTTCTCTAAGGTACTTAACACTGTATTACCACAAAAGGACAACTTTTACAAAATATTGATGGATAAACAAATCTTCAGAGAGCATATTACACAGTAAGAAGAAATACCTTTTTTCCATAATAATTCTGATGCACTCATTACTATGTCCCTGAATTACATGGTAGATACTTCTTAACATAGAAAATTTACCTTCTCTTTTCCAACCGGTTTGGCTACAAATGTAGAGAAAGCCACACTAACAAGTTTCTCAATACCAGTGATCATGTCCTGTACTAGCACCTTGATGCTGATCTAAAATGAAAAGAAAAATAAACAAGTAAACATTCAGCCATCCAGATAACAGATGCAATCGCAATGATCAAAATTCCATTAGGCATTTCACTGTTCTTTCGTTTTTGAATAAAATCAGCATTTTAATTTATTTTTAAGCAATACTGTTCTCTCAGTGATGTTCCAGAAAATTAAAATATAACTTTTTTCCTGGGGCATCTGGGTAGCTCAGTTGGTTGAGCGCCCAACTCTTGATTCTGGCTCAGGTCATGATCTCATAGTTCATGCGCTGACAGTGCAGAGACTGCCTGTGATTCTCTCTCTCCTTCTTTCTCTGCCTGTCCCCCGTTCATGCTTTCCGTCTCTCTCAAAATAAATAAACTTAAGAAAAGACTTTTTTCTTATAGAAAAATACATATTTGTCATGGAAAATCTGGTACACATAAAAAGAGATAAATGATAAAAATGGAATCTGATTACCCGGAGTAAATATTATTAGTAATCCCACTACCCATACTAACAATCACTAATGTTTAGGTAAATTTTCTTCCAGTTTTATATGTGTGTATGTATTTACATAAAATTATCACAATGTATTTACAGTTTTATGTTATGATTTTAAAAACTGGCATTATCTGACAAGCATTTTCTAATCCCATTATTACAATATATGCTTTTGAAAACAAGATATTAATGAATGCCTTGTAGACCATTAGAGAGCATTAAAGAGATGCACCATAACTTTTTTTAATCTTCAGTCTCTGACTTTTATAACTGAGTTAATGCAGACAAGTTGCATCATGTTATCCGTAGCTTAATTGCTTTTTTCAGAAATTTTATTTTTAAGAAGAGCAAGAAGGTGGCTGGGACTTTTTGGTGATACTACAAGGGACTGGATTTCCCTGTGGGAAAAAGGTCTGAAGCTTAGGTCCTGAGGATTTCACTTTGTAGAAGTTATTGGTAAGCTCAGGAACCTGTCATTAGATTTTAGCTAAGAAACACTTGCCCCACATATCCCTGATATGTAACACTATCTTCTTGGACTCAAGGGCAACCTCAGGCCTCTTAGTTTAAGCACGATGTTATCAATGACAGAGAGCGGCTGTTTCTACATCTTCACCAACTGCCTCATGTACAAAAATAATCCATAATTTATTTTACATCACTTACCTTGTGAATGCAAATGAACATTTGCATGGTAACACCCAAGTTAACGCAATGGTGATTAACCAAATTTAAACCATCCATTCTCAACCCTACAATCCTGGAGAGTTTATACGAGTTCCAAACAGTTAACTTAGTTATGTATGATAACCAAATGTCTCAGAAACATATGCAAGGGGGACTTTCACTTTGTGTCATGGAACAGTAGGTTGGAATTACATCCTGCAAAAACAACTAGAAAACTGAACCAAGTACAGAAGCAACTATTTTCACACAGAGGATCGCAGACAATGTGGAACTGTCATGCCTGAGAAGAGGGAAGCAAGGTAAGAGGAGCACTTGAATTTCTGGGGCTCTTGGCCAGAGGGTAAGTCCCAAACTAGGGCCAAGGAGGGGAAACTGAACTTTCCTGAACTGAGGAGCCAGAAATCAAGGAGACTAAGGCAGCTGAGATTTGTGGGCAGTCCCAGAAAAAAATGGAAATACAAGAGGAAAGAATTCCAAAAATATGCACAGGGTCCTGTTAAGTGTTTGGATTGATGCCAGTCTGAGCATTCACAGGGTGGAAGCTTACAAGGCCAGACATGAGCACCTTCTGAGGCAGAAACGACTCCTGGGGAGTTTAACATGAGCAATCTCAAGAACTCATGCAGAACTGAGCTGGTGTTACTGCCAGCCAGACCTCATTGAATACACAACATATGCATATACCACAGAAGACTTCAACTTGGAAGAAGGTCTAAACTAATCCTAGTCAAGGCTAGGATTTACTTTCCTTGGGATCAGAAATCTGGGCTTTTAGGGGTACCTGGGTGGCTTAGTCAGTTAAGTGTCTGATTCTTTATGTCTGCTCAGGTCATGATCTCACTGTTCATGAGACTGAGCCCTACATTGGGCTCTGTGCTGACAGCATGGAGCCTGCTTGAGATTCTCTCTCTCTCTCTCTCTCTCTCTCTCTCTCTGTCTGTCTCTGTGCTCCTCACCCAACTCTCAAGTGAGCATGTGCTCTTTCTCTCTCTCTCTCTCAAAAAATAAATAAAGTTTTAAAAAAGAAATCTGTGCTTTTAAACTCACCGGGTTTTCTTTTCTTTTCTTAGCTTTTAGTCAAATTTCCTTTGGAAATTCTAGCTTGTCTCATGGAATAGGAGTAAAAGGAGAAAAGAAAAGGAGCTGTTATCCATGTTTGGGCTGAATATAAAGGAGAGCGCTAGCCTGTAGTAGGGAGACCACGCCCAGAGGCTACGGTGCCGCAAAGGTCAGGAGCCCACAACTGAGAAAGTATCATCAGGACTGTTGCTGACAGAGCTGGCTTTTAACACAAACATCTCCTTTCTGATTTCAAGTGTTTTGTATTCTGTTCATATGGATAGTGGGGGAAAGTGACTAACCCAGGGTAAAGCCATCACCACTAGGTGTGGTTATTGTCAAATAGCTCTGTTGAATAGGAATATGGGTTGAATCCAGTACCTTATAATGTGACCTTATTTTGGAAATACAGAGGTTCATATGTAATTGGTTAAGATGTAGGGTGACTGATGTCCTTATAAAATGGGGGAATTTGGACACAGACACACACACACCCTGAGAACACCGGGTGAACATGAAGGCAGAGATCGGGGTGATGCAGCAGAAGTCGAGGCAAACCTCCGGAAGAAAGAAGCACTGGGGCACATTCTCTCACATAGCCCTCTGTAAATATCTGTTGTCTAAGCCATCTGGTGTGTGGTATTCTGCTATGGTAGCCCTAACAAACAAATATAAGTCCCTATATGTCTTTTTCTGCCCAAAGATCAAAGAGAGTGCTACTAATCAACCTAGAAGTTGCAAAATGGGATCCAGTAACTCCTTTCCTGCTGGTTTAACCAGAACAGAGATTTCAAAAGCCCCTGAGAATGTTGCATCCGCAACTATGGTAAGGAAAATAAAACCGAGTGGATGAAGAAGAAAAATCTTCTAAACTTCCCTTCTCACTTCAGTTACTCTACCTTTCAAAAACTAGTTAATTATGGGGCTAGCTTCCACTAGAGGGTGCAGAGATGGAGAACAAGTAGAGTCGGAATAATTAAGAAATAAAACTCAAGGCCTGTAAAGAACCAAGAGAGTGCCCTTCTCCCTCTTATGTTTACTTCCTGTGTATCCTTCTCATAAAAATAGTGTGTTGCATCACATTTAATTTAGTAGCAGAGTTGACTAGGAAACTCAAGGTCGTTATCGTTTACCTGTGAGACTGACTACAGTTTCAAGCGCCTTCTGAAATTCGGAATCCCATGAACTCCAAATTATAACAGAGCCTCCTGCTCTGCCCTCTGTACACCATGAAAACAGGGCACCGAAAGGCAGATGTAAGAAAAGAGGTCTCTTACCTCCATGCTTGTGCTGAACGCTCTGGTAACTTTCGCTTTGATGGTTATCACTTGTCCAACTCTAGTTAAAAAAAGAGGGCGTGACCTTAGTAATCCTAGCATATCTCATTTCAGATCTAAAGATTCACTTAAATGCATGTGCATCCCTCCTTATCACACTGATAATGATTATGCACAAAACTTGAGGTTAATGATAACAGACAAAGACGGTCTCTACAAACAGTTGCCAGTCATTGTAAACCACTGGTATGTCGGCTGACTCTTTCTATTCACACAGAAAGGGGCCTTCGCAGAGATGGTGTGCTAAATGACTTCCACAATCTGCAGCAGATACTTTGATTATATCACAGCTGTCTCCTTAAGAGAAGTTGAAACAGACAAGCAAACCTATACAAATGACATTTCTTTTTTAAATGTTTGTTAGCAAATAAATGGAGAAACATACAAACAAGCAAGCGAGCAAACTGACTGATTTCACCAGGTTTACGTGGTCCCTCAGTGCTGCTGGGTGACCCATCCACTCTTCATGATTATGGGATTCTGGTCATACAGTCTGAAGTTGTTCCAAACCTTCTGTGTTCAGTCCCCTCAGTTACCTCTCATCTTTTTTTTTTTTTAATTTTTAAAAAAAATTTTTAAATTTATTTTTGAGAGAGAGAGAGAATGCAAGTGGGAGAGGTGCAGAGAGATAGGGAGACACAGAATCCAAAGCAGGCTCCAGGCTCTGAGCTGTCGGCACAGAGCCCGATGTAGGGCTTAAACCATGAACTGTGAGATCATGACTTGAGCCGAAGTCAGACGCTTAACTGACTGAGCCACCCAGGCACCCCACCTCTGATCTTTTAACCTTAGCAGAAGGTAACAGTTTTCCCTAGTGTAATCCTCCTCAGTTTTTCTCCCTTACTTTCAAACTTGAACTATATTCTTACGTTTCTTCTCCTTACTCTTCTGTTTCAGAGAAGGAACGTTAGATCTCTTTCAGACCTTTCGGTACCTGTGCCCTTGACTCATCTCCTTGTTACCTCTTCTCAGCCACTGTGGCTGGCTTAGTCAGCTCTTTCCTCTTTTGTACCCTCATCCTCTGCTCCTTCTCTGACTCTCCTTGCCAGTTGGAAAATGTCCAAGGCTTCTTCTTTCTAAAAACGTTTCTCTCAAGCCTATTCTATATCAATTTTTTTCTCTTCTTCTCCATGTTCGAACTTCCTAAAGTACTCATTCCTTTTTCTAACTCATAGATTTAAGAAATGTTTACAGAGTTACACTGTAACTCTGTCCTGGCATTAAGCTAAGACCTCAGAATACAGTGATGAATAAGATGGGGCTCCTGACTCCAAGGAGACCAGTCTTCACTCAGGACACCAGGCTGTAAACAGGTAAAGTGTAATGCCATGAAATTTTTCAAAAGAAAGGATGGAATATCACAAAGGCAATCATAAAAAGAGGCTAATTCAGAAAACTGGTAAAGGAGTCACAGAAGAGGTGACATTTGAGATGGGTCTTGAAAGATGAGGATTTTGCCAGGTGCAGAGGTTTGAGGGTTTCATTTCCTGTTTACTCGCAGCCACTCGAAGCTGCCTATTGCCTCCACATCTCATGTTCCATCCCTTCATTTCCTAAAAGCTAAATCCAACATCTCACCTCTTTAATGTCTTTATTCAGGAGGCTTCTCTTCCCTTGGATTCCAGACCAGTGTTCTCTCTTCTATCTCAGCTTCCTTCACTAATTTCTCTTCCTTAATCCATCCCTTCGGTGTAGACTCTACACTGTCTCCTAAATTTCTGTCCTGTTCCTTATTCTCTTCTCACTTCACCATCTTCCTAGAAGACCTTGCTCTTGTCCATGATTCTGTCATCTCTATAAAAATGATTTTCAAATCTCCATCTTTATCCTGGACATCATTCTGAAACTCAGAGCCGTATTTCCCCATTCGGTCAACGGATTCATCTAATAGTTACGGAGGCTCTACCAGACTCGCGTTAGCTACCTCCACACACATTCCCAATTTGACTTAATCTTCACATCCGGCACATGCGAACCCAAACCAATTTCCTTTTTTCCTTATACTTCTTCCTTTTAAAGTTCCTAGCTCTGTTTGGTAAAGTTTATAGAAGAGATTTGCAGTAATAGTGCCAGGAAGAGTTAGAGTCCCTTTCCAAAGCTCCTATGATACTTTGTGCTCATCAACTACTAAAATGCTATCCTTCTCTGTCTGTCACACTTGAGGGGGGAAAGCAGAAGCTACTTTTCCTTGTTTTGTGAACCTGTCCTGCCTTTAAAGGTAGGAGAATTTATTAGAACCTGGTTCTCCACCACACTAATCATCCGATATTGAATGTCAAATGAATGGAACAACTGAAATCTCAACTAAATATAACCAATTTCACAGCATGGCATTCAAGTCCTTCTCTTCTGCAGCCCCAATCTGCTGCCAGGCATCATGTCTCTACAGACCAAGCTCTTCCTGAGTGCTCTCTGCTCCTTCCCACCTTGGTGCTTAGGTTCTTACGAGTGCCTCAACGTGTGAAGTCCTTTTCTTATTCACCAAATAAAAATCTAGACCTGGGTAAGGCACACATTAAATGCTACCCTCTATGGTGAAATTCTCATTGATTCTCTAGTCAAAATGTGCACCTTTTAAACTACCCCACAGAACAGACTGTGTATCTCACTCAAAGGTTGCATCCTATCATGCTTTCTCTTCTGATGATGATGTGTTTGTCTGACTCTCACCAGACTGAGTGACCACTCTACTTCAAAACTGTGCCATAATAATATTCATATATCCCATTGAGTCCAGAGCAGTATTTTAAAAAATATATGATATGGTTTATAATCAAATACATGGCTTTCTGTAGGTAGCTTTCGATTTTCTCTTTTTATGGTTCAGGTTCCATGTAAAAAATACAAGAAGGTCCCTTTCCATGATGTTAGTGGCCACAAATCCTTTTTGATAACACAAACACAAAATGGCATAAAATAGTGAACCCACATTTCAGTTATGAGGTTACTAGTTAAGTGTAAGTTACAGAATTTAAGTTTAGAAAGTATGTAATAGATATTTATTATAATACACTTTTGGCATTCCTAAATTAATAATGGCACTTCATCTAGTCCTAAGTAAGTTTGGATTTATAGTAATTTGTAATTTTTCTGATATACAAACACCTATCAAGTTTTTCTACTTCAGGGAAAATCACACAGCTAATATGTGAGTTTAGTCGACAGACCTTTATCTGCATCTACGAGAGTCTAAAATGTTAAGATCTCTTTCAGTGACACTGAAACCGCCTATGAGAATGGAAAGTTGCTGATCACAAAACAGAAGCGGTGGGTTGAGAAAAGAACTGGATTAAGCATAAGGACATTCAGACTTTAATACCCTTTGTCCCCTAGCTTGCTTGGGGCATTAGGCCTCAGTTTCTTGTTGGTACAAAGAAAAGGTTGAGCTGAACTATAAAGGTGTCTCCATACCTATGATTCTAATTTCTATCAAAAATTTCTTCTGTGTCAGCTTTGAAGAAGTAATTTCTTTATGCATGTGGTTTTATTTAACTTAATTTTGTTTGTATCTAAATGAATAAATGCTAAACAGATAAATACCAACAGTATGGTTGGAAAGATAAACTGGGCATCTCATTGGATAAGACTATCCAGGGCTTGAAAACCGTGCCAACTACACCCATGGTCCTTGAGAACCATCTAAGACCAGAAGAGATGACCTTCTCTCTTCCTTTTCCTTATAAGTTATGTTCATGTCTTCAAGGATTAAGATATTCAGGGAAAAACAGGAACAAAAAACAGAGATACGAACATAAAACCATATAATTCTCCTTAAAAAACCCATATAACCCTAATTTATTACAGTTATTAGTATAAACTATTTATTTTTTTAATGTTTTTATTTCTTTTGAGAGAGAGAGAGCACAAGAGGGAGAGATGCACAGAGAAAGAGAGAGAAGGAATCCCAAGCAGGCTCCCTGCTGTCAGCAGAGGCTCATGTGGGACTTGATCCCACAAACGGCAAGATCATGACCTGAACTGAAATCTAGAGTCAGACACTCAACCGTCTGAGCCACCCAGGTACCTCTAGTATAAACTCTTTAAAAAATAAATAATTGATGATTCTGTCCACTGGAAAAAAATCTAGAAATAATGACCAACCCTATATAAATAAGCACATTTTCTGCCCAAATTTTAATCTCTACCTACTATTTCTTTTGAAAAATTTATGACTAAGTTTTTGTAAGGAAATGTAAAAGATGAGCTAGAATTGTCAGAATTGAAATGCATCAGATATGTCAAAATCCATGGGCTTATAATGATACTAAATAAAGGGAAAGAATTAAACTTGTCTCTCCTGGACAGACTTTACCTAAGGGTAACCAAGTAATTAATGAGATAAAGAGTCTCTCTACACAAATATTACCATTTTGCCAATATTTAATGAAATAATGGTTCTAAGTAATGATCATTAGACATTACATGCTCTTGACAAGAACCAGTTTTACTAAAATATCAAACGTTCATCAGACCAATTTTTAGATGTAACTATCATTTTACAAGGTATACAAAGAGTGGACGAACTGGTTAAACAGGGATACAATGAGCAAATACAAAATGTGGTAAACTCTATAGAACAAATGACCAAGTTTCATTCACAAAAATAAACTAAGAGAAAAGAAAGAAGAAAAAATTTTATGCTAAAAGACCTATCAACCATATTCAATACTGATTCAATACACCAACTGTTTAATTTGTTTAAAAAATATCTTCTGAGATCATCGAGAATAATGATTTCTATTAATGCTATTGTTATTATATTTTTATGTTTTCTAAAACATATAGAAATATTATATAGAAATATGTGATGAAATATATAATGCTGAAATATATAAAGAAATATTCACAAATCATGCCTGGGATTTCCTTTGACTCTAATCGAGGTGTGTGTGGGAGAGTATGGAGAGGTAGTGATAAAACCAGAGTGTCCATGAGTTGATTACTATTGTAGTTAGGTGACGGTCCTTGGGGATATAGTGTACTGTTCTCCCTCTTTGTGTATGTTTGAAACATTTGTTAATCTTGAAATTTTCTACAATAGGAGATAGTAAACCACATATACGCTCCCACACATTAAATGTTTTTTATAATTTAACATCTGTACTCAGATGAATTAACATACCCACCAACCTAATGATGAAATTCACCATCAGAGACACACTTATTATCATTAATTATTCTTCTTGTAGAGAAAGGAGCCATTAAGAATTAGCTTTTAGGGGCGCCTGGGTGGCTCAGTCGGTTGAGCACCGACTTCAGCTCAGGTCATGATCTCACAGTCTGTGAGTTCGAGCCCCGCGTCAGGCTCTGTGCTGATAGCTCAGAGCCTGGAGCCGCTTCAGCTTCTGTGTCTCCCTCTCTCTCTGCCCTTCCCCTGCTCATACTCTGTCTCTATGTCTCTCAAAAATAAAAATAAACATTAAAATTTTTTTTTAAAGAATTAGCTTTTAGAAATCCAGCTCAACCTCATATCGGAATGCATCTATTCAGAGAGCTGTTTCTTAATAAACCAGGACTATGAATTTCCACTTCAAAGTGTTTACTAAAAGTAGGCCCTGCCATTACTATTTTTCTGATTTACATTAGGTTAAATGTTATTTATTTAACAAATTGCATCACTGACTCCAAATAAATAAGCGTAAGTGATGCAAACATATGTTGCAATTGAGCCGATAAGCCCAGGAGAAAGGTGTGACAGAGCAACGCCACTTACCTAGCTGTCTCCTCAAACTGTATGTCATCCACTGAGGCTGTAACGCAGGAAATCCCAGCATGTTTTTCAGCTTCAAAAATAGGTAAAAATGTGTTACATTAATAGTTACGTTTAAATATTTGAGCATAAGGGAAAAAGAATAAAAGTTAAATGGATTTATTCTTAGTAACATCCTCTGGTTCAGGGAAGTATCACTATGCCCACACTTATAGATGATCTGGATTGATGACAGTTCTTTTGCTCTGTAAGTTGTACTTCTACTGAAGGGAAATTGTTGTATTTTCTTCTAACTTTTAACTTATACTGTCTTTGATTTGAAATTCAATACCTAGTATATCTAGCTATTTAAATAGAAATTGTAGTAAGTTAGTGCTAACTTTAAATATTTTGTCAGATACTACCCTTCTTTTGTTTTAAAAACAATGCATCAAAGCTGTATCCATTACCCCACATAACCAGAAGCTGATTATATTTAGACCACATAGCAAGTATAAGCACTGAACAGTATGGGAGACACTGACATCAGACCCCAAATCAGAGAGAAACTTCTCTTGAGTATCAGAGAAATATTCAGCACGTACCAGGTATTTAGTCAACATTTATTGTTCATTATTACCAAATTCGGTATGCATTCATTATGTTGGAGAGAAGAGTATTAAATGAGGTGGAATGAGATTAGGAAGAACCCTATTTCCATAATCCATACCTGCATTTAATTTGTTGAGATTTTTTTTGACTGTTGATTTTGCTTTATATAAAAATATCAGAATTTATTCTTTTTAGGGAAAACGTTGACACGTGCTTCTGTCAGAATTTGATTTTGCTGAACAGTCAGTTAAAACCCAAATAGACCACACTGGCTTTTTAAGAGCTTTTAGCCTCATTTACATTTGAGACTTCACTCCTGTTGCCACGTCATGAAAGAGAAAGAGACAGTGCATTATACTGAAGTTGTATTCTTTGTGTGGATTACTTTAACTACAGTATTAATTGACAGTGCCGGGCAAAGAGACATGAGAAAATACTCCAGAGAGCAGCTATTTAGAATACTCTCCTCTATAATCTAATTTGTAGAAAATCGGACGTTCTGGTTTTACTAGTTCGAAATAACTAGCCATTCCTCCAAACATGCACATAATAGAAACTGAGTTACCAGAAAACAAACCATAGTTAGTGTGTGATTGAGGGAAGGGGGATGACTGTCTTCCCAGCTATAAAGTTTAGTGAGAGGAAAGGAATGTAAAAGTATCAGACTCAAGAAATACTCAAGGTGGGCTCAACTGAATTCAGTGTATCAAACATTTGTTAGCTGATTTCCAAACCCTGAGCTGAGTCAGTCCTGTCTCTTAACAAGTCTGGTCAGGGACAATTACAGAGCCAGCTACAGAAGGTGCCATTTTAGAGCTTAAGATTTCCAGAGAACTACCGGATCCTTGCAAATACAGGCTATAACACATTCACTAAGAGTACCTAACAGACATTCATTCTAGCTACCTGACATGAGAGTACAGGATGTTGAGTTTATTAAACTATTCTTGTCAATAAAATGTTACTGTTATGCCAATATGACCAATTTTGAATCATTAAAATGATAACAAAAATGTAATGATCAACAAGACTAATTTTTTTTAATTTTCTATATTTTGATTGTATATATCGAGTATCTATTATGTATACATAGCACTATGCTAGATTGCATTAGGGATCATGAACAAGTATTATCATAATAACAGTTGCCATTTATTAAGCATTTATTATAGACCAGGCACTGAACTAAGTTTTTATGTATGTCAATTACATGAGGTTGGTACTATTACTAGTTCATTTTGTAAATGAGGAAATCCAGGCTTAGAAAGATTGAATACCAATGTTTGAAATAGTGATTTTGACTACAGGAACAATAGGAACTCTCAGAAAAGGCCAACCAAGGAACACTCTCCAAAGAAGTGCTTAGCTAAAGATGGGCTTCAGATGCTCAACAGCCATGGTTTACACTATAGACTTTTAAGGGTCATTAAATTAAAAATAAAAAATAGAAACATGGGGAACCAACATAAGACCACAATTTTTATGTGTGATTACATAAAATTGTTTTTTTTTTTACAAGTGTGTCAGATATTAATTCGACAGGATCAACTTGCTCTGGTTCCTGATTTTGACTGTCCTTCACACAGTATGCTAATAAAAGTGGAGAAACTCCAAAAGCTATTACTGATTTCCTGGGGAAACAGAGAAGCTGGAAGCAGTAGCAGACGAGTTAAGTGGTTGTAAGTCAGGTCTGAGATGATGACTGATTAAAATGTTAGTATCTCCATTCACTCATTGCTTTAACTAATATTGACTGAGTACCTGTGCTATGCCAGCCTCTATGTAAGGTGATGGAAATCTAAAACAGCCATGATCTCTATTCTCATGGAGAAGCCAGGGATTAACTAAAGGAATAAATAATAGTAAAATGAATTAAGTGCCCTGAAGAAAACATGAATTTTATACGAGTTATAACTTGAGAAACTAGACCTAGGTGGGATGTCAGTGAAGATGTCCATGTGGAGGGGATGCTTCCGCTGACATGCGAAGAATGAGCAGGATAAAAACAGATGTGTTGGGGAGGAAGAAGAGAGAGAAGGAGGGCACGCCGAGCAGAAGGAGCAACTGCAAAGATCCTGATCAAAGTCTTTGAGGATTACATGCAGAAAACAAGAAAGAGAGGCGGTAAGGGTCGGCTGAGAAAGGACTATGCACAGGGCCTCGAAGCCCTGGTCCATAGTTTTATAACTATTACTAAAGATACTGTTGCACTGTCTTCTGGATTGCATTGTTTCTGATGAGGTCAGAAGTCATTCTCATCAGTGTTCTCCTATGTATAGCACGGTTTTTCTCTGCCTGCTTTCAAGATTTTCTTTTCACCATAGTTCGCCTGTGAGAGATGTGAGGTTTTGTTTTGATTTGTTTTTGTATTAACCTTGCTTGGTGTCCTATGATCTTTCCGAATCTGTAAATGTAGGTCTTTCATCACACGTGGGAAGATTTCAGTTACTTAAATACTTTAAATAGCTGTTTTATGCCTCATACTTTTTCTCATTTCTTTTGGGGCTTCTTTTACACATATGTTATACCTTTTGATGTGTTTTTTTCAGTAATCTGTTCATTTGTTCATTTTTTAAATTCATCTTTTCCCTGTTCTTCGGAGGGGATAATTTTTATTGTCCCTCTTTGTTTACTTACTCAGTCTCTTGCAATCTGCTGTTAAGCCTATCCAGTGAATTTTTAAATTTCAAACACTGTAATTTTAACTTAGAGAATTTCCATTTGGTTCTTTTTTTAGTTTCTACTTCTCTGCTGAGATCTAACTATTTTTTCATTCCTTATGATGATAGTTTTTATTACATCCTCAAGCATACTTAAAATAGCTGCTATAGAATAATGGAAGCTTAATTCTAACACTCGGATTATCTAGGCATTGATCTCCACTATATTTTCACTTCAGAATGCATCATATGTCCCAGTTCTTTCTATAGAAGGTAATTTTTGACAGCATCCTAGCCATCATGAGTGATACACTGGAGAAAATACAGGTTCTGACATGTTTCTCTGAAGAAGACTGTTTTGGTTTTTTTTCCAAGTAAGCAGTTAACTAAACTCCCACTATCAAACTCTGTCTCCCTAGAGGTTAAAAAAAGCCCTTTCCCAATTCTTTTGGCATTATCTAGGAAGGCTGGAGTTTCTTCTATGCACACACGATTCAAGCTTCACCAGAGATTTGAGCAAAAAATATAGATAGATTATACGGCTCTGCCTCTCTGGCTCTGTCTTCTCTTGAAACTTCCTCCTCACATTTAAGTAGCTGTGTTTCCCCCAAATCCTATGACTCTTCACATCAGCAAGCCTGTGGGTTTTCCATCAGAAATTTAGCTGGGAACAGACTGAAGACTTTTTTCAGAATTAAAGGCATTAAAAAACCAAAACAAAACCGAGAAAGTGAGCTAGTACCATTCTTTTCTTCCAACTGTTGACTTCCAAGGGTTCCAAATAGCTTTTTTTCACCTGTCAATTGCCATAAGTAGCTTTTATTTAGTGTTTTTTTTTCTCCCAGAGTTTATAGTAGTTACCTATGTGACATTTTTTCTGATAGGAGATACTTACTATGCTAGAAGAAGAACGCTTGTAACTCTTGTAAGGAAAACAATGGAGGAAGATAAACAAGTGATAGGATCAGATTAGCACCTTCAGGAAAAACTTTAGGTGCAGTGTGGACAGGACACCAGAACGAATGGGGACGATCAGTTTAGAAACCACTGCTGACGTTCCTATGAAGGATGATGACAGCTAGGACTAGGTCATGGCGGTGGAGCCGTAGCGAGGTGGCTGGGGTTGAGCGATTTCTTTAAGGGAACACTGATAGGACTTGGTCCGTGGGTTGAGTATGTGGAGGGGGAAGCAAGATAGAGGGCGGTATCAAGAATGGATGACTCCTAGATCTTCGACTTGGGTTACTGGATGGACTGCAAGCCATTCCTAAGAGAGTGAACCCTCGAGAAGATTCAGAAATGAAATAAAGAAAAGGGTGAGTTTGTGATATTTCAAAATAAGAAATGGGTGGAGAAGGACTCAGTTGTGGTTCCCATCTTCTGGGCTTAAGGAACTACTAGAAAAATGGGGCTACTGACAGACATGAGGTTTAATGCCGAAACAATAGTGAACATATTTAATCTTTGTTTAAATATTGAAAGGATATTTTGGAATCTAGCAGGACCTGGAGGTCACAGCAGAGCCTTAGGGCTATACTGTGATCAATATTTATCCTAGTAATGTGCCTGTAGAAAAACGCTGGTCAGCAAGGAACTCTGGCTGGGAAACTGCCTGGAAAACCAGTTTTGCACTATTCTTATCACAGCAAGGAAAGCACTATGGTAGAGCATTTCTCTGCCATAGATTCTGTTGCACCTTGGCTAAAGAATGTCCCTTACTTGTGTCCTTATGTGGTGCTTCTCACCATGGAGTGTTTAACATAGGTATTTCCATGTTCCCAAACTAACTGTATCATAAAGGTCTCTTTAATGTGGTATCATTAGTAACACAGCTATTAATCTAAAGCAATTGGTTATCAACTGACTCAGTGTATGGTCTGCGTTTCCAAAGATGTAAAAAGGCAGACACTTTTATGACAACTGCAGCATGGCAATTGTTTATCCATTTCCGGACAGAAGCACTAAATGATCGCTTCATTATTCACATAATGTATTCAGTTGCCTTGGCAATAGGCATCATTTCTATTAGCAACCCCAATGATTCTTACACTTGTTTCCCTTAGATGTGAATTAATTTTACATTTATGCTTCCATTATTTATGTTATTATAATCAACCTCTAATACTGATAAAAACTGTTAAGAGAGAAACCAAACAGACCTATCAACAAACGGAAAACAAATGAACAGATTGGCATAAATATGTGACTAAATTATTTGGACGGTTAACACACAGGGGATTAGAAACTCTATTGCTGCTCAGTGAGAAACACGGGCTTCTGTCCTCATCTGAACTTAACTTTTGTCCTCTGTAAAATAAGAATCCTAAGATACGTGATCTTAAGCTCCTTTCAGCTCTAGTTTTCAATCCTAACATATTTTCCTTCACGACATACCTTTGCCGAATCCGTTAAGTGCCTTATGCAAAGCCTGACTTCGTTTTAGAAATGAAGACTCCAAGTTTTGGACCCATTCATCACCAACCTACCTATCCATAAAAGCAGAAGGTTTTTATTTAGCGCTTACTAAGCACTGGAGAACTAGCTTTACTTACATGCGAATTGGCCAGGCAGAAAATAAAGAGGTGAGGAGATCAATATGCAAAATAATTACAGATTGTGCTAGGCAGTATGCAGGAAATAAAAGTAAAGGGCATTCTTCTAAAACTGCTGGAAGGGTACAAACGTAAACAGGTGGTCAAGAAAGACCCCTCTGAGGAAAGGCTATTTAACTGAGATGCAATGTATGGGAAGGCCAAGAGAAGAACATAATGGTAAAATGAGAAGCAGGTGCAAAGGTCCTGAGAGGAGATGAAATAAGGGTGTGGTAGCAACAAACTGAATGCAGAAGCAGATACAAGAAGAGGGGAGTAATCTATCAAACCAGATAGTAAACAGATTTGCAAAAATGTAAACCAATAGCATGCCTTTAAGCATATTTTTGTTACTGTTGAAAATTAGTTATTTTTCAATAAAATTATGTCATAGGCTTATTCTTGTTCTTTTTAAATGAATTCATTTTAAACGATTTCGAAGAGCTCCTGGGTGGCTCAGCTAGTTGAGCATCAAAGTTCGGGTCAGGTCATGATCTCTGGATTGTTGAGTTTGAGCCAATTATCAGGCTCACTGCTGTCAACACAGAGTGCGTTTGGGATCCTCTGTTCTCCACCCTCCTCTTCTGCTACCCCTACCCAGCTTGTGTTCTCTAAAAAATAAACAAATATTTTAAAAAATAATAGAAAATTTCGAATATGGTCAATAACAACAATATAACCCACACAAACAAAAGCTCGGGGTCCTCACCTATTTAATGGGGTGAGTCCTAAGGAGTCCTAAGGTTAAAAGGTTTGAGAATCACCGGTGTACGTCATTCCCGGTGTCAGATGAACTACCTCAATCCTTGGGGTCCCCAGCTGCTCACAACTGTAAATACCCCCCACCCCTTCCCTCTCTCTCCTCACGGATCCCGGGTCCAGGAATGGTGCGGGCTGGGGCGCCAAGCGTCTGCTTCCCCCATCCTGGGCCAGCCTGCACCCCTAGTCTCCGGATCCTCTCGTGTCCCGACCCCCACCACCCCACATTCCACATCCATGCCCATCTGCCAGTTCGCAGACACGTCGAGGCCCTTTCTCCCCCGCTACCACACATGCGCCCGCCACCATCCGCCACGCCGGCCTTCCGCGCGCCCCTTGCGGCCCCCCACAGCGCCGGTCCCCGTGGGCCCCCTACCCGCCAGACAGGCGGTGGCGTCGATCCACTTGAGCAGCTGCCCCGCGCTCAGCTCGCCGCGCGGGTTGGCGTGCGCAGGCTGGACGGCCTGGCTCATGCGCACCTCGCCGGGCGCGGGGCGCTCCATGGCGGGGCCCACCGCGAAGCCGCAGCGCCGAGGACGTCGGGCCGGGCAGGTGAGCGCGGAGCCCGCGGGGCCCGCGCTCGCTCGACAGCTCACCGCCGCCGCAGTCCTGGCCCCGAACCCGCGCGCCCTACCGGCCGCCAGGGTCCGCCCGCTGCACTGGGATGTGGGATTTGAGGGACCGGGAATATCGCGAGGAGCGCGAAAGACAACTCTTCTTCGGTCTCAGAAGCCAAATCTGGGGCCACCAAGGTCGGCAAAGCTGGAAGCAGCCTGAATTGCTTAACTGTGAATGGAGGACAACAGTACTTAGGTCAGAGGACTGTGGAGAGAATTAAATGAGGTTAGTGTTTGTAACTCACAGCGTGTGCCTGGGCAGAGGTGATACAGGTGTTTGCTAAGTAAATAAGTAGTGAGGTTAACATCCATCTGAAGAACTTGACAGGCGACGGGAGGTTAAGGATTGATTTGTTAACTACTGTCCAGAGAATGGACATTTTGCTTTAGAAGCTGGTTTTAGAGGGACTGCCTTTTCTTCCTCCCTGGCTGTTGACTGCCAGGTAGACTGGACACTCCCTCCTCAACCCCTAGTTCGAATTCTTAGGATGATTTCTTAGGATGTTAAAAATAGCTCCCCCAAACCCTTTGTTATTGATCAGTTTGTTGTGAAATTGCCGATGTTTGCAGGCACATCAGAGTCACTCAACGAAGAAAGGCAATCTTTTGGTTTTAATCTAGAGAATTTAAGAGTAGAAACTGTAACCTCACTATGCATGATCCCAGCAAATCCCCAGAGACTCTTATCTTTCCAGGAGACAAAATCTAGAACATTAAGTGAGAATTTTCATTCTCACCTGTTAACACATAAAAGCGGTTACACTTTCTAGAGCTGAGATCAGTGACTTTACAAAGCAGCCCTCATTCAGGAAATAGTGACATTATTGTATGTTGGGGCTGGCTGCACCCTGGAGAGCATGGGGAGGTGAAGAAACAGAAGCCTGGTGAGATAAAGAAACATGTCAGGCATGCAGCTGACATAATAGGAACAGCTAAGAAAGTAAGAGTATGTGGCTTGAACTCAGGGCTTCTGATTGTCCAAAGTAGCTTACCACAAAACCTAATCGTGTCCAACAAATTGGGGATGCTTTCTCATCCGTATGCAGCCTGCTAAGCCCCAGCCTAGGGACATTGGAATGGGAGATTCAGGTAATTTTGCTTCTCCTTTTAAAGACGTTTTGAAAGAGGTTTCCGTCCCACAGAAGCATCCATACAAATTGGATGCATTGTTAGGCAAGCATTAAGTTTGGCTTTTATAAAAAGCATAAAAATAACTTTTTATTTTTTATCTTAATGTTTTTTAAGGTTCTTATTTATTTTTGAGAGAGGGAGAGACAGAGCATGAGCATGGAAGGGCAGAGAGAGGGGGAGACACAGACTCTGAAGCAGGCTCCAGGCTCCGAGCTGTCAGCACAGAGCCCAATGCGGGGCTGGAACTTGTGAACTGCGAGATCATCATGACCTGAGCCGAAGTCGGATGTATACAAATGACTTTTTAAAACAAAGCAAAACAACCCATGCCTCCAGAATGGTCCTCATATGCAGTTATATACTTCAATGACAGTGTTATTACTCACGTCACCCCTCTTTGGAAAATGCCTCTAGAGTTCTTAAAACCATTTTGGCAGATCACAGTGTTCAGCACACATTCATTCTGTTCACTGATAACTTCACAGGAGGCGCTTACTAATGTTGGGCTTGGCCACGTGACTGACTTTGGAATGGGACACCAGGAGTTGAGGGTGTACCAGCCCCAAGCCTAGCCCTTCAAAGCCCCACATGTTCCTGTTCTCTGGAATGTCTGACCTCTGCCATGGGGAGACTTTATACCTGAGTAGCTTTCCGTATCAGCATCTGGGTGCTGTACCGAGTCCACCTACTGCAGAGCCATGCGCCCAACCTATAGACGTGCAGCGTGAAGCCAAGCCACCCAGCAGCACGCAGACTCATGAATGAGACATAACTACTTGTTGTTGTTATATCCTGTGATGTGGGGATGATCAGTTGCACAGCTGTAACTGATGGTTACATGTATGAACTTCATTTATTAATAGTTTAGGAAATGTATGAAGTTACCAAAATTCAGGTTTGCATCCTGTTGGTTTTATTATTTCAGATTAAACAATGGTGATTCAAGTGGTAATATTTTATATGTGCTCATTTCTTTGGTTTCTTGTAAACTAGAGGAATTTCAAACTATTTTAAGCAGAGGTGTGAGAAGGTAGCTTTCAGAAGGGACTCTCTGGAAGGGGGCAGCATGTATCCGCATATGTATGTGTAGGGATGTCTGATCCCAAAGCAGACAAGTTCACATACTCGCGACTGTGTTTTCTATTGTGTATTATCTCCCAGTTAGATGTCCTTTGATTATGGCTTCATATCTTTTGTTGGTTTCTCACTGATTTTTGTTTTCAGCCTCTGCCCGAAACTACTATTCTTATGTTTTCCTGAATGGTCTCTTTTTCTCCCACACAATGAAAATGTCATCTGCATGTGCGAACACGCCGTATCCTTTATCTATCAAGGATTTTTGCTATTATGTTTAAAGAAAAGGCTTCCATTTTCCATTTCTGTTGAGAGCCATCTTTTGAAGATGAGCGGAATGTGAAGCCGGCTTGATTTTAAAAGGTCAGGCACAGGAGCAGGAAAGCAGATCGGGAGGAGTGTGGACAGTGTGATAATCACGAGCATAATGAGAACTTCTTTAGAATGTGGGAGTAGGAAAGAAACTAGCCAGTCTAACCCTCTCCTTCTGGAGATGAGGAAATGAAGTGTTCGCCCTGGGTCACGTTGCAAGGTAGCGGTCAGGCGTCTAGAAAACTGGAACAAGGGAATACAATATAAGAAGAGAGATGGAAAAAAGTACTTACCCCGAAGCATATCCTCCAACAAGAATTTGAAAGCAAATAGTTTATTTGAGAGGAAACGGCAGAGAGCATTGACAGGGGGGTCAAAGACCAGCAGCACGGGCATTGCCTGACAGCCTGTTAGAAGTGCCGAATCTCAGGCCCCATCCCAGACCTGCTGAATCAGAATCTGCATTTTATTAAGGCTCTCATGTGAGTCATAAGCACAGTAGAGTTTGTGAAGAACAGCCTAAGTTACCCCTCCCGGAGACAGGGGAGCTGGAGGATAAAGACTTCATTGACTAAGGGCTGCTCTGGGGAGCATTAACTCCCTAGCACTTATGCTGACTTCCGGGCAAGAGTGCTCAGACAGAGCTTTGCCTCAGTAGGCATTAAGACACTGTCAGTTTGTACTGGGCACCGGCACAGTGAGTGCTGAGGGAATTCAGGCAAGGCACAGAAGGTCGTGTCACTTACACTGTGCTGAATATCAGAGGCAGCTGGGAGTCTTTTCATTTTAGGAGAGGAATCCCAGGCAGAGTGTTTGGTACCTCAAAGAATTTCATATGGAGATGAACTTTATTAGTTATCAGACTCTATCTCTACCTTTGGTATGTTATGAAAGGTGTCAGTGTTTGCAAGTTAAAATTCCACTTATAAGGATGCAGTTCAAAGTTTAAATACAGAGTTCCTAAGCAAAAATTCCAGAATGGGCTTTCTTATATTTTGGTTGCCAACTTTTTCCAGGTCTCTTCCTCTTCTTTGCTCCTGGACTCTACTCTTCGGATCGGTCTCCCCTTGGGGACGTTGGACTGTCCCATTTAGCACCTAGGGCCTCAAGCCATCCTTTCTCCCATTTGTCTCTGTGCTTCCAGGGGCCCCAGCTCTCAGAGAGACAAGCATTAGGTGTGAAACTTGGGAGTCACCTAATGGATGCGGAGTGTAGCACTTTATTTTGTTTGAATAAAAGCCGTGTATATGGAGTCCAGTTTTTTCACTTCCCCTAAATTGCTGGGCCCCATCTTCCTCCTAGGCACTGCTCATGGAGTCCCCGGACGCTACCACCATTACTTGCCAATATGGGGTCTACAGTGATCATTTTCAAATATTGAACCAGGCTTGCATCCTGAAATAAGTCCCTCTTGGTCATGATGTATAATTCTTTTTATATATTGCTGAATTCTATTTCCTAATATTTTGTTTAGGGTTTTTATACCTATATTTTTGAGAGATACCAGTCTACAGTTTGTTTCCTCTTTCTTGCTTGCTTGCTTATTACTGTCTTTGTCTGGTTTTGATGTTACATTCATAAAGTGAATAAGGAAGCATTCCCTCTATATTCTGGAAGACATTGTGTAGATTTGGTGTTAACTTTAAATATTTTCTAGAACTCTCCACTAAAATCATCTGAATGCTGGGGATTATTTTTTTGATAGGTTTCTAAATTATAAATTCAAATTTTAAAGTAGTTTTAGAGCTACTCGACTTAGGTTACTTAGTATGGGGTGAGTTGTGGTAGTTTCTGGCTTTAGAGGAACTGGTCTGTTTTGTCTCAGAGACAAAGGTAGAGATGGAGCTAACGTCTGATGGTAGAGCCCTCCCATCTCTTCTTAGCCCCTGAAGCTGACTTTCCTTTGCTTCTAGGTTCACTCAGATCTCTCAATCTCCTGCCCCCAGCATTTTCTTGGTTTCTAAGCTGACTCTCAACTAATTCCCTCCCTGGCAGTTGTTCTCTGGCAAAATTCTCTGGCCCTACCCAGACATACCAAACACATACTGAATCAAAAACTTGGAGTGGGGGCAATAATCTGTGTTGGAACAAAAAATGGCATCTGATTCTGTTGCACGCTAATGTTTGCCATAGTGTTTTTGTCAAGGGGATAGAGCTTTCATCTCAGTCTTTTCTCGAGCATGTATTCAATTTAACGGGGGCCCTTAAGTACTGATGCAGGAGAAAGAGCCACAGTCTTGGTCCAGAGAGATGTGTTTGTGTCTGAGTGGGACTCTCCTCTTTCTGGCATTGACCTTGAATATGTCACTCAGCTGATTTGAGTTGAGAACTCAAGCCCAGATAATTTCGTCAATACTCATAACATGCTACATAGCCCTGTACAGTGTGGGAACTATTATAATTGCCATTTCATAGATGAGGAAACTGAAGCAACTTGCCCAAGACCATACAAGGTAGTAGTAGAGCCTGGATTCAAACCCGGTAGTCTAGCTGTTGTCTCAGCTATTCCAAAGGTCATGCCTTTGCTAGTCTCAGCTACTTCGTTCATTCTTTCATTCATTCATCATTCAGTTGGTGCACATTAATGAGTGCCTCCTGTGACCTAGGGACTATTCTAGGCATTAGATAAATGAAATGGTATGTGAAACAGATGGAGTCTGACTTTATAGAGTTTGTAGTTTAATAGATAACATGTGAAAGTGCTACAGAAACACAAATCATAATAAGGCTTGGACGGAATGATAAATATGGATGGAAGCTGGCTGTGGGCAGCTCTTCAGGTTGTATCCTTCCATTGACCATTTACTAGACTGAAGGTCAATCCTGATTTGTGTCTGCGTTTTTTAAATAATCATAAACTTACAGAGAATGTTATAAATGTTTCCCCTGAAAGATCTGAGAGTAAGTTGCCAACTTGATGATCTATTACTCCTAAATGCTTTAGTTTGAATTCCTTAGAAGTAGGACATTCTCCTGTTTAACCAGAAAACCCTGTCAAAGTGAGGAGGTTAACGTTTCCACTTTTTTACCACTGTCCTCAGGCTCATTTCTGTTTCACCAATGGTCCCAAGGGAGACAGCGCTTCGTGTTACATTCAGTTGTCTTTTCTGTCATCCTCTCTCAGTCTGAAAGGAGTCTTCATTCTCTTGGTGACTTTCATGACCTTGCCACTTTTGAAGGTTCCAGGCCAGAATTTTTGTGGAATGACCCTCAATTTGGGTTTGTCTGGTGTCTCCTTGTAACTACCCAGAGTTTATGCGTCTTCAGCATAAATGTCACAAAACAATGCCGCATTCTTTGTGCATCTTATCAAGTAATGCACAGTTTCAATCTGTCCCATTTCTGATGATGTTCATTTCTAAAAATTTTTTTTGAGTTTATTTATTTTGAGAAAGAGAGAAAGAAAGGGGGGGCCATAGAAAAGGGGAGAGAGAGAATTACATGCAGGTTCCATGCTGTCAGTGCAGAGCCTGACACAGAGCTCGATCCCACAAACTGTGAGATCATAACTAGAGCCGAAATCCAGAGTTGGATGCTCAACTGACTGAGCCAGCCAGGTGCCCCAATGATGTTCATTTTGGTCACTTGACTAAGGTGATATCTCCAGGCTTTGTAATTTATAAGCATTTTATGTGGAGGTACTTTGAAACTATATAAATATCTCATTTTTTCATTAAAATTTCAATTTATATATTATTTATATCTCTGTGAACTCATGGTTTCCTATTTTATCCAATGGGCTATACTCTCTTATTCATTATTCACTTTGATTCTCAAATTGTCCTCATTTGGGTCAGAGGGAACTCCCCCTAACCTGGCTTCTGTGTTGTTGTTGTTGTTGTTGAAATACCTCTTTTCTTTTTTTGTAATTCTTCATTTTCCAGTACAAACAGATGTCGCAGGCTCATCTCATAGTTTTTGCTTCCCCAGCCCTGGAAGCAGGCATTTCTTTAAGGAAGTCTGGTTTCTTTTAGTGGGAAACAAAGAGTATGCAGTGACTTCTCACAAAACAGCCTAAAAATGTTCTTTCTGGCAGTTCCGCACTTTGTAAAGAGCCCTCATGCTTTCTGCTTAATAATATACTGCTTTAAATTTTAGAATCATTTAATACTAGCATGTGTTTTCTCTCAAAATAGATTAATTAATTAAATACATTATTTTATAGACCGAATATTGACCAGACACTGTAAGAATAAGCCAAGGCCCCTATTCTCAGGGAACTCTCCATCTGGTAGGGAACACAGATGGATAAATCAGTAGTGTAATGTGGTAAGGGCATATCCAAAGATAGGATATACAATGCCATGGGGACATGGAGATGGAAACCTCTCCTCTGGATGGCCATGTCCAAAAAGTCTTCACTGCTTTGTTAATCAAACAGCAGTACCTAAGCATCCTAAGCAAGGGGGATGCTTTTGGGGCTCTCAGAATCGACTAGATATAGAGATCTATATCTATTCCTAGTTAGGAACCTAGATATAGAGGCTTGACAGTAGGCAGAAACAAAGGCTATGCTTCAGGACTGGGAAGTACAGCAAGGTTGCTTATTATACCAGAAGATTCTGGTATGGTCTTACCTGTTCTCCTTCCTAGTGGACCTTGGTCAAGATCTAAAGACCCGAGAGAACTTTTACCTGACCAAGTTTAGGTCATATGTATATTTATGACCTTAGGGCTTAGGTAGATAAAAGTGTAGGAAGAGGTGAAATCTGTTTCTCTGTTTCAGCAGAGATGAGACAAGTAACTAGAATTGCCTTCTCACTAAGATTAAACAATTTTTCCCTAAAAGGACATTGAGCTCTGATTGGGAATGGAGAGTGGAAGCTAGACTAATTTTTAAAATTACTAACGAGCCGTACGTTCAGTCATGTGGAAGACTATAGGGAAAGGCAAGTTCTTGATAATTTTGTTGAACTCCTAGATCAAGCCTCAACTGAAATCACTTTGGAGCCTTCCAGTTACATGAACAAATAAGTCCCTCCTATGTTCCTTTCTACTCTCTCTTCCCCTCTTATTCCTTTAAGACTATTTGGCTTTGATTATCTGTCATGTGTAACCAAAAGATTTCTAACTCATACACTACCACGATGCTCTTATAATTGCTCTTCTTTTATTTCCTATGAAAATATTCATTTCCATTTTTCAATCTCTGAGTGACACTGGAACTGTTCATTTTTAGCTCGTAGCAGATGAGTGATCAATCTAGCTTATAATATCATACTTTTATTTTAGGTCAATTTTCTCAGATAGGTGTTATACTTGTATAATGATGTTGGATTGTACCCTGTGTAGTATCCTAATAAAACAAAGGAAACATTATATTGGAAATCATTTTTTCTTACATCAGTTTTGAAATCAGTTTTTCTGCCATGTAGCTACTTGTGCCAGAGATGCAGAAACCGACAGAGTCATCGCTGTGTTCTCGAATCAGCCAACTGGTCAGTTTCCACTAGGCTTCATCTCACAAACCCGACGTGGGTATTACTGGGCATGCAAAGCAGTGTCAAACAGATCCAGGTCAGTACCTGCCCCTATGGGGTACTAGGAAAGTAACCTAGGAAGAATGGGGACTTGATACTCCTCCCATTGAAAGATGAGGTCTTTGTCCATTGTCCTTAAATCTGGGCAGGCTTGTAACAGCTGCCTACAATAGGATACATACTTTGTGACTATGTGATATTATGTGACTTTCTAGGCTTGGTCACAAAAGGCCATGAGTTTCTGCCTGGTTCTCTTGGGACTCTTTCTGGAGGCAGCCAACCTATAATATCCAAGTTCCTCGAGATTGCCATGTTGAAGAGGTATGTAGTAGGCCTCTGGTCAATAGTCCTGGCTTAGCTCCATGCTAATGGCTAGCTTTAAGTGCAGTCATCTGAGTGAGCCTTCTTGGATAACCGACCTGGTTAAGTCTTGATAATGACACTGCTTTGTTGACGTCTTCTTACAAATGCAAGCAAAAACTACCCAAAGAGTTACTAGACTGCTGATACACACAATTATTTTCATAATAAAATGGTTATTGTAAGCTGCTGAGATTGGGGGTAATTTTTTAGGCAGTAAGAGTAACCAGAACAGGGATCCAGGGCAGAAGACATTCTCTTTATTTGTAGTCCTGTCTCTAAAAATTGTGGGTCTTAGAGCAAGAGTGGAGGCCCATACACCATATGTCTAAATATTTGGGACTATAAACCAAGTGAGCAAATTGTTAACTAAATATGTGTGCTATCATCTCATCTTAAAAATATACATTCTTGATGACAAAATAGGAAGTTGGCAAAACGTAAAACACAACTGAATTTAATGAATGATATAAATGTCTGTTCTGTTGATGGGCTGGTGATGTTCGAATGAGTAACTGTTCCATATTGTAGACAGTTACATGACCACTATGTGCCACTGTTGTAAGTACTGCCTTAATTCCCAGGGACCCCTTGAGTCAAGAATTAGAATATGGGTGGGAGTGGGGAGCAGGAGATAGCATTCCTGGGTAATATCTTGGTATGCAATAGAATCTATTGTATACATAACCATCCCACCGTAAAGTTTTGGCAAGTTGAGTTAATTTCTCCTTTCACTTACCTGAGAAATTCTGTCACTCAGATTCTCCTACTCTCTAAAGCAGGGTTTATCGCTGGCGCTGAAAAAAAATAAACTGTTATTAAATTCAAACACAGCCCCCTTTTGATTGAGAACATAAGGCGAGCAAAGTGGAAAGGCATTTTCCTAGGGCCTGAAGAGTATTACCCATCAGAGTGGATATTTAGGCTTAAGGATAATGCCGTGTCACTGCCCAAGGCCGGCTCCCAAGAGGCAGAGTATCTCATATATCCCTTAATACAAATTTGGGTGAGTGCATTTGTGATACGTGGGGCCCTTTAAAGTGCAGTGGCTTAGTTGGTTAAGCATCTGACTTGGCTCTCGAAGCCTGCTTTGGATCCTCTGTCTCCCTCTCTCTGCCCCTCCCCTGCTCTCACTTTCTCTCTCTCTCAAAAATAAACACCAAAAAAAAAATTTTTTTTTTAAGTGCAGGATCAAGGCAGAGGCCCCTTTTGCTGTAAGGGCATTGTCACTTCATTGTTCTATGACATAGGGACACGTGTCTGGGAAACAATGGTGGGAATCTAACTATGTGGGGTTTTATCCACCTCCAACCCCCACACCCCAATAGAGAACAATGATGATGATGCAAACCTACTGTTGGTGATTCATATTCATCTACTGTTTTCATTCACTGAGCCCTTACTATGTGTCAGAGGCTTTTCTAGGCACAGTAATGAGCAAGGCAGTCAGAGTTCCTGCTTTCAGAAAGCTCACATGCTAGTGAGAAAAGACCAAAGATAAACACACAGATTACTAGTAAGGAAGATAATTTAACATCAAAATAAATCCTATGAAGAAAATAAAGCATGAAATGGGGGTGGGGGCAGACAACTTTGGCTGTGTGGTCAGGGAGGGGTTCTCTGGGGGAGAGAGCTGAGACCCAGAACAAGAATAGGAAGCAATAACGCAAACATTGGGCAGACAAGCGAACTGGATTTCTTGATGTTAGAGGGATAAGAAAAACTTCAGTACTTGCTGAACTTGAGTACTTTGGCCCACTTTCTTGGTATAGTCTATAGTATAGCAAATGTAAAATCTTTTATTCTTATGGATGTTTTGCCACCTTGATTAATGCATAGAATGTAGATGTAGAATATGTTCTGATGAGACCAAATCTAACCTGAATCCAGAACATACCCTACAAAATACTTAGTTCTAATAGATTTTTTATATTAGTTTACTTTTTTGCTTCTCTTTCTCAAACAGCAAATTAATAGCAAATTATGTCTTTGAGACTTTTGATTAATTGTCTATAACCGATTTTAATATGAAAGATAATTTAGCTAGGTAAGTTTTTAAAAAGCTAAACCTACTTAGAATGTGATTCTTTAGTCCTATACACATATCATGAGATTTTTAAATAAATATACTTGAAGTTGTAAATTCTTACCCACAGTATCTTATAGGCTAAAATAAAGCAAAATCTTATTTTTTTTAAATTAAGAAAAGGTAATTTACCAGTTGGTTTTAACAGAAATATGCATGTATAATTCAAGATTTTTTTGGATAAGCAGGAAATATTCATTCATATAATTGAATCAACCTAATAATTTTCAATGTTTTCTAATTATAAAGAATCATTAGACTTTATTATTAGTAATCTTAGCAATATTTATAGTTGTGTGTGCCAGATAGTATACAAGTGATTTATATGCATGATTCCATATAATCATCATGAGACGCTGCATGGATTTTTGTAGGCACTGTTAATAATTCCTACTTTACATTTCAAAATAAGCACAAGTTAATACCTTGTTACATAATGGGAAATGGTTGAGCCAGCAATTGAACTGACTTGAGAGTCAACTTAATGCTTGATATTATGACAATAGTTTTCTGGATATTTTGTACTATTTAATTTATTATAATCTTTGTAATATCGCCATGATTGTATTCTTATTTTAATAATTAATTTGAAACTTATTTTATCCCTAAGAGTTTGTTTTTTTAAAGTTATTATAACTTCAGAAATTCAGCATAATTTGTCAAATTTTATTTTGTAAAATGAAACTTTATTCTAAAACATATCCAAAATTCAGTATCACTGAAACAGGTTAATGTATAATAGAGGATGGTTAAACATAAGAAATATAATTTTAACATTTTAAAGAAGTCTTCATCAATAAAACCCAATTAAAATTTTTTGTTTTAAAACAATTTAAATTATATACATTAATGCTTGTGTAATTCCAAAATATAAAGTAAATACAAAACTATATAAAACACTGTGAGTTCAAGTACAAAAAACCCCCAAATATATCTACATTTAATTAATCTGTGCAGATATAGAGTGCATCAAATTAATTGTAGTCTCATTCAGAACAAATTGTACAACCAAGTCAGGAAAAATGTCCGTAACAAATCATAGACAAAAGAACAAAGATTTTATAAAATGACTGTCAACGATTATATTATCTGGTAACTGCCTCCTCTTCCTCTTTCCCTATCTACAAAATCAGGTTCTGTCAAGTCTGATGTTAACCACTTGCATGGCTTTTAGACATTAGGCATTTTAAGACTTTTTCATTAAAGTTACTTTCCTGTGACGTCTTTTTCTCATCAGATGTCTTCTTCATATTCTAAATATTTCAGGTATTAAAATCTCATTACTACATCAGTGTTATTCTTAAGGTAGCTTTCTTCCCTCAAGTGGACATTTAAAGTTCTCTTCAAATGACAGAAAAAGAATAGACAATCTCTAAAAGAACAAGATGACATCATAAAAATGTATTTTTATGCTTTAACACCTCAGTTGTTGAAATACTATTAGCAACTTCACCAGGTTAGAGTTTTAGAGCTTAGACACAATAAAACTTCAGAATACAGGGGCACCTGGGTGGCTCAGTCAGTTGAGTGTCCGACTTGGGCTCAGGTCATGATCTCGCGGTCTGTGAGTTCAAGCCCCGCCTCGGGCTCTGTGCTGACAGCTCAGAGCCTGGAGCCTGCTTCACATTCTGTGTCTCCCTCTCTCTCTGCCCCTCCCCCACTCATGCTCTGTCTCTCTCTCTCAAAAATAAATAAACATTAAAAAAAAAAACTTCAGAATATAGTCAAGGGGAAAAGTCTTGTACAGACATAGGTGTTTTTTTAAAATTCTTGTTAAATATATGAATAGGTTTAATGCAATGAGCAGTGGACATATTTAATCATGCCACTTCCAGTTCTTATCACCTCTTATCTTATTCTTTATTTAGAAACCTAGTTATCAGAAAAAAATGAAATTATTAGACTATTTTCCTTGCATTTTCAATGAGAATTGACTGTTATACACAGGAAAATTACCTTAAAAATTAGTGGTAAATTTCCAGAAAAACCAGACCCCCAAACTTGCTCTTACTAGCAGATAAAAAAAGATTAAAAAAATTATTTTTTCTGATTATTTGTCTACATCAATACAATTTTCTAGCTTTTTATAAGATCTTAACTTCATATTAGTTATATTAGATATAGTATTATTATTAGTATTATCAAAATGTAATACCACTAAGAAGTATTTTATCACTGTTACTTCCTTGGGATGATACTTAGAGATTTTTCAAACCAGTGTTCTTATTTTAGGGCTGAACAAACTGAGGCTTGGCAGGAACACAAATAACCTGTTCAGAGTAGAACCACATTTTCTATCTGCTGAGACTGCGGTTTGTCTCTCTGTGACACTACCTACACTGCTAGGATAGGAGATCTACTTTTTAAATCTTAAGATAATCAAAATATTCTTAATAAGAAAAGTAATGTAGAAAGTCAGTATCTGAAGTATTTTTTTTTTTCCTAGAGGTTACACATACTCCATCTTCCTGTTTAGGGGGAGTCAAATTTTTATGTTTTGTGTCACCTAAACAAAAAACCAGAAATCATAACTCTCCTAGAAGGGAACAGAGTAAAAGCTCTTTGACAGTGGTCTTGGCAATATTTTTTGGTGATGGCACCAAAATAACAGGAAACAAAAGCAAAATAATTAAGTGAAATTATATCAAACTAAAAAGCTTCTGCACAGCCAGGGAAACAATCAGCAACATGGAAAAGTAACTTAGAGAGTGGGAGAAAATATTTTTAAGCCATATACAATAAAACTTTGGATTGCGAGTAACTCGTTCTACAAGTGTTCCATGGGATGAGCAAACATTTCTAATAAATTTTAACTCGATAAACGAGTGATGTCTTGCACATCTGAACATCACGTTGTTAGAAGGGAGCCAATGGTTCTCGAAATTCACTTTGATATACAAGTGCGTTGGATTACAAGCATGTTTCCGGAATGAATTATGCTTGCAAACCAAGGTTCTACTGTATCTGATAAGGGGTTAATATTCAAAATATAAAAGGACGCTTATAATTCAATAGGAAAATAATCTGATAACCTGGTTAAAAAATGGGCAGACCTGAAGAAGACATACAAATGGCCAAGAGGTGCCTAACGTCACTGATGATCAGGGAAACGCAAATCGACTACAATGAAATATCACCTCACACCTGTTAAGATGTAGCTTATTAAAAAAAACAACAACAAAAGATAAAAAGTGTTGACAAGGATGTGGAGAAAAGTGAAACTTTGTTTACTGTTGGTGAGAATGTAAACTGGCACAGCCACTGTGAAAACAGTATTTAGGTTTTTCAGAAAGTTGAAAATAAAACCACCATGTGATCCAGTTATTCTGCTTCTGATTGTTTATCTGAAGGAACTGACACCAGGGTCCCAGGCTCATACCTGTGTTCCCATGTTCACTGCAGCATTACACACAACAGCCAGGATAGGAAAACTACCGAAATGCCCATCCATGGATGGCTAGATTTAAAAAAATGTCACCTCTGTATACAATGCAAAATTATTCAGCCTTTAAACAAAGAAGGAAATACTGCTATTTGTAACAACATGGATGGATCTGGAGGATTTTCTGTTAAGTGAAATAAACTTAAAAACAAATACCGAATGATGATACTTATATGTGGAAACTGAAATAGTGAAAATGATAGAAACAGAAGATAGAATGGTGATTACCAGGAGTTGGGGTAAGGGGAAAACGTTGAGGTGATGTACAGAGGGGAGAAAGTTTTGGTTGGATAAGATAAGTTCTGAAGATCTGATATATAGTTTAGTGCCTACAGAGAACAATACTGCATTACAGACTTAAACATTTCTAAGAGGGTATATCTACTGTTAAGTATTTTTACCACACACATACACACAAATAGTAATACTAAAGGATACTTATCTCCGAATTCACTGAGTTATGTATATTAGATATGTACAGCTTTTTACCTGTCAAGCATACCTCAATAAAATGGCTTAAAACAAACAAAAACATATAAGCTTTAAAAAGTTTAAGAACTTCACCGCTCTTGGAAGGCAGTCATCCACTGGGAATATACAGATGTTTCTATGTCCCGAGACCTGTATGCTCTCACATACCTTTTATGTTCAGGGAGAGGAAACTTAACTTTGGCAATGAGTGTGTGCATACTCCTTCACCGCCCAGCAGCTGTGTCTGCAATACTAGCCAGAGGCACTGCCTGCCTGCACTCTTTACCTTGCCTGCCTCTCACCCTTTAACCTGAGCCTTTGAGTGTACATGTGAGTCATTTGGGACACAGTATGTTCACCCCATTTTAATCAGCATACTCCCTGGTTAATTTAACTTGCCTACCTGCAAAGGAGAAACTCTTTATCTCATGGACAGAGCAGTAAATTATTTTAAACAATCATTAAACACTCAGGTTTCAGGTATATGATTTAATTATTGCCTTAAGAACATGCTTACTATTGTAATTTTTGAAAGCCATACAATTAATCAGTTGTGAGTAGGTATGATTGCCTCACCACAACAACAGCTGCCCCTTCCCCTCATAGCAGGTGTCGAAGTAACTGAATGAATGTGTCTGCATGAAAAATACTCTACTGGCATATTTTGATGAAATAGATTCACAGAAAAAAGTTCATAGGTGAAATGAGCATGCATCTAAAATAGATTTAGATTATTTATATTTACAGATTTGTTTGAGTCTTAAAAGCCTAGATACATTTACTGTAAATCATATTCAGGAGCTGTTGATTGAAGAGGTGAGTGCGGCTTGTTTATAAAGCAATCAGGTCATACTTCATTCATGTAAAAGACCAGTAATTACAGATGAGTGGGCATGCTCTCTCTCTCCTCTGGTCTCTCCTATTGTTTCAGAACACTGAGAAGTATGACTATGCTTTCATAATATTCCAGTAGAGGCAACCTATAAAATATTAATAGGCATTTGTTTCACTGTTGTACTAAGCTATTTAAAGCAGAGAGAACTCAGGACTTTCAAAAAATCATATGCCTACCTAATATTACATGCCTAACATTTATCATAGAAACCAGTAATCATGTTTAAGGAAAACAAAATGTAACCAGCTCATTGTTGAGCTCTTTTTCTACCAATCACAGAACACTGTCCTTGTTTCTTTCCCTAAAAACTTGTAAAACCCAGGCGGGCAAGTAAAAGTAAAAACAAAATGAAACCCCAAAAAACAAAACCAAGCTTACACAATATAAACTATAAATTCCTAGAAATATCTTAATAAGGAATTAGAAGTCAAAAGTAAGAGTTACAATAGGTTTTGTAGGCTTCTGTGGGAACTAACAGAAGGGGATTGGTGCCAGGGAGGCAGTGGCAGTTCCTTCTAAGGAGCGGCTAATTTGTGCTGTATTGACTGAAGGAACAACCTGATAAGTGTTTACTAACATTATGTCTGTAATAGGACTCCAGAGACCAATGGGGAGAGATACAAGTAGTAACAGATTGAGAAAGATTATTGTCAACTGGCTTGAATGTCAACAGTGGGTCCTGTGGTAGAGATGAGGAGTTTGGGTAATCTCAAAGCAAAACATCTTAAAAAACTGCTTAATGGAGAAATGGATTCTTTAATCAAAAATAATCATTCACCACAGGAAAAAAAATACAGTAATTGTGAGAAGCCATACCACTTGCTATAGTAGTTTAGGATCTGTATCGACTTGGTTTTTAGTTAACCATATTTTCCTGGAGTCTTTTTTGTCTTATAATATTTCAAAAAAGATTGGACTTTGTTTTTCCCAGTGCCTAAGTTACTCCTTGAGGAATAAAGTAGGTGTTTTCAAGAGCCACATTAATCCTTTTAAACTAATAGTAACTTATGAAGGTGCATTAACTTTCAATAATTCTAAATAATACCTTAAGTACAAGGACTAACTGTAGGTACTAGTGATAACTAGAAAGAGAGAAGTAGATACATAGAGAGGATTTAATGCAATTCTACTCACAAAATATATGTGAATTTCTTACTGAGCAAGTTAGATTTCAGTTGATCAAGATAATGCATGATTGGGTAACTTGTTAATTTCTTCATTGACCTGCAAGAGTATTTTCTATGCACTATTCTGTGAAAGGAAAATAGGTGTCTTTTTTAGTCCTCTTTTAGATGTTTCTATCCCCATTCCCACCTTAATGACACCCTTTGCCTTAGACTTGGCTTGAGAAATGAGTTTTGTGATGCAGGCAGAGGCTGTCCAACTTTTAGCCACAGGGAAAGGAGTGCTGTGCTCAGGCCAGGTAAGCAAATAGAATTCTTTCAAAGGAAGATGAAGGAGTCAACCGTGCAAATAGATGCCTTGGTCCTTTGCAGGTAAGACTCCTCCTCTGGCCTCATCTCTTCCAGAATGTAAAGGCCAAAGGAAACTTCACACAGTCACCTTTACATCTCAGGGTACTGGCTATATAACTTAGGAGACTGAAGAATCCCTAATGAGAAACTAATCTTAGAATTCTTTATTTGCATTCCAGAATCGTGCAGATTATATTTTCTACTTCAAACAGTTCTACATACAAAGATCCTCAGAAAACAATTCTTTTACATCTCTGATTTGTCTTATATTTAAGTTTGAAAATTTTTTCTATGTACTCCTTTTTTTTTGAGAGAGAGAGAGAGAGACCATGACCTAGGGAGAGGGGCAGAAGGGGAAGAAGATGGAGAGAGAGAGAGAGAGAGAGAGAGAGAGAGAGAGAGAGAGAGAATATCTTAAGCAGCCTCCATGCTCAGCACAGAGCCCAACGTGGGGCTTGATCCCACAAACCTGGAATTGTGACCAAGGCGAAACCAAGAGTCAGACGCTCAACCAACTGAGCCATCCAGGTACCTCTATATACTCTTTTAACATAATCACTGAATAAAAATCAGTAGCCAAGTAGCCTTGTAAGGAATGTCTTGAGCTGTAAGCACATTTTGAATATTTGAGTTCATTTTCATCTTTTAAATGAATGGTAAAATATAAAATCAACTTATGAAGTAAGGAAGCATTTTCTCTAAAGAGTTTGAAAGTTGAAATATGTTAATAAATCACAGCACATATATACTCTCTCCAAAGCCGAAATTACTTATGTTTTTGGAAAATCTCTTTTGGTGAAGTTTCTAGTTTCTGAATTCTATATATTTTTTTTGTGTATAGGTTTTTATGCCAGAAATAGATTTGAAGTGTCTTATTGACATTTACGTCTAAAAACAGCTGAAAGCATGTAGCTTGTTTTGGGCAAGTGGAATCAAGATCACCACAAAGTGGTCTATGATAGAAAGCCTATAGTGTACATTTTCATCTACAGCTGGAAGGAATGCTGCACCATAGGTTAGGAATTGACACTGTGCCTTTAACTTCTGAACTGAAGTTTATGTGGCAGTTTATGATTAATTACTCATCTTAGTAAATGCCAATTTTCTACTCATTAGGAGTGTTAACCATAAAAATAAAGCTATCAGTTATTTTACTAGGAAAAAATGGGTTTATTTGGGAACAGGACAGAATTGCAATTTGGGACCTACAAGCCATGGCGAAACCATAGGCAAAACTGGAGAACGGAAGAGGAAAGCTCTTTTTCAGAGGAAAGGGGGTAGTTGCGGGGGGGGGGGGTCTTTATAAACAAAAAATTCATTGGAATAGACTGGGAGTTTGAAGGGTAGTGGCTTTTCACTGGGTGCATTGTGACAGTCTTTCATTGGCTGGGCTGCTGCTAAGCAAGAAGAAAACCTTTCTTCCTTCTGCTGGGGTAGTAAAGTGTAGGCTTCTTCCTGTCAGGAACGCAAGGTATTCTTTGCCTATGAAGGGTCTACAATCGACTACTAGCAGTAGAACATAAGAGCTCCCCCTGTTGGCGTTCCCGCTCCCCCTTCTTAAATGAAGTTTCCTTTCTTTTCTTTCTTTCTTTCTTTTTAATGTTTATTTATTTTTGAGAGAAAGAGACAGAGTGTGAGCAGGCTAGGGTCAGAGAGAGAAGGAGACACAGAATCTGAAGCAGGCTCCAGGCTCTGAGCTGTCAGCATAGAGCCTGATGCGGGGCTCGAACCCACAGACTGTGAGATCATGACCTGAGCCGAAGTCGGAGGCTCAACCAGCTGAACCACTCAGGCGCCCCTAAAGTTCCCTTTCATTAATTTTCACAGGAGTAAGAACATCTGTGCAACGACAGGGAAGATTATCTGACTTAATCATTATCTGCTCCAAAACTCCTCTTCAGTTGGATAAACACATACACTTCCAGTGCCACTCAAATGCACAAGTAAGATGAACAGAACCTCCTTTTTGAGGCCCAGTGTAAACCTGATGAGAAGCAGTCCTGCCAAGTAAACCACAAAGATATTTTATTTTAAACAGATTTCAAATGAACATCTATGTTTTCTGGAACATGTACTTTTCCAATCTGTATTTCATGTTTTCTGAAGTGCCTACTGCCAGAGCAAAACAACACAATATTTCTGGTTACTTGAAGGAAAAATTGTCGCTATTAGTTATTCATTTTTGCAAATACACAGTTCAGTAACTCTCTCCTACACAGAAACATTATGTAAATCTTTCTAGCATTTGAAAATATGGTAGCAAATACCTTTCCAAACAAGGTTTTAAATCAGCTGGGAAGGGAGGCAATCAGACAGCCTGCCAGACCTCTGTTCACCCTGGACCATTTCCCCTCTGAGATGACTTAAGAAGCTCATTTTAGAGATCCTCATGGCATAAAAGTTCTGTAGACACTTGGGCTTTGCACGCTTTACATTCTAGAGTGAGCTTTACTGGACCATGTAATTTTGCACCCAGAAATCTTTCAGCAAGATTACTATTTTTGAGAAGAGCCTGAGATTATTGCGCTGGCTCTATTTCACATGGTATTTTTGCTAAATGGATTGAATTTTAAACTCTGATGAATCAATATTGAGAATCTGGTTATGGTCTGATTTTGTAGAGTAATTACCTTAGAAATACTGGCAGTTGATGTACAAATCTATCTTTGGTGCAAATTAGATTTGGCTTCTATGTTGGTTTTGATTTGGTTATTTATTTGGTCCAATAAATTTCTTATTAATAACTGTTACATTGAGCATTTCAGGATTGAATCTGGATATTAGTTTGAGAACTTTTATGGGGAGACGGATCTCCTGCAAGTAATTGCTAATGCTTCTATTTTCATTTAACACTTTCATATATGCCTTATATTTTTAAAAGTGTTAACTGGATTCTCTTTTTTCAATAGGGATCAGTTTAGCTTTCTGGGGGTTTTCATCGAATCGAAAAGTATGCTTAGTTATATACTTCTCAAATAAAGATGGAGTAAATCTATAAAATTTTGACTAGTAACTTCTTGTCATAATAGCATGCTGTGTTTTAATTTCAAAATTAAACTTTAAATCACTCTCACTGATTAACAATATGTTCTGTTAAACCAGTTTTGAGACCATTAAGTATGTGTAATATCCCTTTAGTCACAAATGAATAATAACCAACTTGATGACGACCTTTCCAAACAAGGTGCTCCACTGAGCACCAGAAAAGACTATAGAGAGAATACATACGACTTTACAATTCAGCCATTTCTTTCTCTGAAACAATATTTACATAAATAAGCAAGGTTGAAATCTATGCTTATATATGTGATAACTGAGATTATATTGCGAGCACATTTAAATGCAAATTTTGTTCATGTGACATGACTAGACATCAAGAGTTCCCTCCCTAATTTGAGATCGATGTACATTGAGAAGTGCAGCTTAGTGAAGCAGAGCCAACACATACTGAGAGGGAAGCTTTGCAAACTAAATGAGACAGTTAAACATTTATATGTACAATGTCTATTCGTTCTAGATCTTTCCAAAAAGGGATGCCATATTTCTTATCAGACAATTTGTGTATCAGATCTTTCCAAAAAGGGATGCCATATTTCTTATCAGACAAAACTTCTGGAATTTCTTTATAAATCTTCATGGCTCTGATCAGAACTGACAAGGATTGAAATAAAGGAGTTTTAAAGTATAGTGGTTAAAGATTAAAATAAACAAACAAACAAACAAATTTTTATGCCTCTTTTGATGTATAGGGTTTCTTTACATTTAAGAATATATTGAGAGTAGGGGGTATGGGGAGTTGAGGGAAGGTGGTCAAAAGGTACAAACTTCCAGTTATAGGATCAGTAAATACATGAGATGCAATGTGCAACATGGTGAATACAGCTAACACTGCCGTATAAGACGTAGAGAAGTTATTAACAGAGTATATCCTAAGTGTTCTCATCACAAAGAAAACATTTTTTTCTTTGTTTTCTTTTTATTATATCTATATGTTAGCTGAACCTATTGTGGTAATCATCTCACAATATATATGTAAGAATCAAACTGTCATGCTGTATGCCATAAACTTACATGGTGATGTGTTTTAACTATTTCTCAGTAAAAGTAGGAAAACACCCAACGGCTACCACACAGACATTTGGGGGCTACTGTAAAAATTTGAACTGGTTGTTAGATAATATTAGGGAATTTTTGTTAACTTTAGTTGTGGTAACAGTGTTGTTACATAGCAGAGGTCAGCAACCTATAGTTTGTGAATCACATGCCTACTTTTGTAAATAAAGTTTTATTAGAACACGTAAAGAACACATTGAGCTATGAGAACAAATGCTTGATTACTCAAATTATCTGGGGCTGGATATGCAGACACTCCAACCTCTTTTCCTTCATTTTGGACTCTTACACTATTAAAACTTTATTTTATTTATCAATCCTGCCCTGAAGCTGCATAATGCAGCTATCACTAATAACCATTTTTGCACAATTAGAAATAGTAGAAAAGTTCTTAGTTATAGGACTTATACCTGTTTTAAATTCAGGGACTATTCAGTTGCCTTGCTACCTATCCTCCATGTCCCAGAAATCCGGACACCTTGCTAAAATTACATGACAAGTTACTTTAGGTAGCCCTTGGGTCAGGAAAGTGTGTCTGGTAATTGGAATTTATAGCATTTTCCTTTCTAATTACTATGTACAAATGTGCTGCATCGCTGAACTAGCAAACCTCATTTGGATCAAAACCATAATACTCAAAACACTTAATATTTAAATACTCTTAAATACCGTGTAACCAGTATTAAAGAATTTATTGAAAATAATATTTATATATTCAATTTATATCTAGGATGAATTTTTAATCTATATTATAGGTCTTCCTCCTCCTAAGCTTTTATTTATCTACAGAGTAGTGTACAGACTCTACTTCAGAATCTTTATTTGGGCAATGGTGAACTGAGACAACCATCTGTACTATTCATCAGAAAGATAAATGCACTTGAGAAGCATAGTTTTGCATGAATTATCTGCATAATTCCTTCAGATTTCCACATTATGTGTAATACTATTTAGAATAAAAAATAAAACTATTATCCATTAACAGATATTTGCTAACAATATTCGTTATTTTTGGTATTTGGTTTAGTTATCTGACCACATAGAACCAGCCACACATAGCCGTTTCTTAATGCATATAAATTCTTTGATATTATAGACTCCTGGTTTTTACATTAGGCATATACACAGATCCACATTAGCTATATTTTGATTTCATCATTCAGAAACACTTAGGCTAGAGTCATATGAAACAATTTTCTTTACTTTTTCTTTTCTTTTTTTTTAATTTTTTAACGTTTATTTATTTTTGAGACATAGAAACAGAGCAGGAGCAGGAGAAGGGCAGAGAGAGAGAGGGAGACACAAAATCCAAAGCAGGCTCCAGGCTCTGGGCTGTCAGCAGAGAGCCCAACGCGGGGCTTGAACTCACAGACCGCAAGATCACGACCTGAGCCAAAGTCGGCCACTTAACTGATTGAGCCACCCAGGTGCCCCTACTTTTTCTATAGGTAATGAAGCAGAGTCTAGAAATGAAAGGGTAGAAACTGTAAATGAAAAGTTGTATTTTTAAAATTAAATGTGAAAACAGGTACCAAATCAAGGGCCGTTTATGTACATTTTTATGGCAACTTTTCCCATTACATGAATAGCTCGAGTATTTGTACAAAAACATTAAGTGAGAAATCCATTTGAGAATAAATGCGACAATGGACACGGGTGCATGCATGCACATGCATATGCGTGTATGCTAAATTTACAGAATAGGTCCAGTAGCTGATGACCGTGGTTGAATAAAGGATAGTAGATTACTAAGAATCATCCCAGATTCCAATTATATTTATACATAAATTGTGCATTTGTAAAAAACCTGACAAATAATTGTTTTTCCAGGATGATATTATAGGTAACAATACATGTGGTAAAAAAACATCTTAAATTCTTAAAATCGCAGTTAGATAAATTAAATAACTCAATAAGCTGATAGTTATCATAAATAAAGAATTCTATGAATAAAGTCTTTTCCATTTCCATGTTGATAACAACAGCATGATTATTCATTCTAATATACAATTTCTGTGAAGTTTAGTTGTCTTAATGCAAGGAAAGTAAAACATCTTGAAATATGATCTGATAGAAAGTAATATACACATTTTAATCAGTAGTTTATATTAGGAAAACTTCTAAGGTATTGCTAAATGTAAAGTTGATTTGTGTTCAAATTATGTAAATAGGACAGATTATTTGAATTGGTTCCTAATAAGTAGATGGTTAATTACATATTACTGAGCAATTTTACCAGGACATGATGGAAATTTAGCTGACAATGTACCGTATTGTGTTCTGAGAGCAATATGAGGAATACAAATTTCACTTCCTTGGCAATGTACTGAGGTCATATGATACAAAAGACAATATGGGATAAAGTTTTAATGTTAACTAGGAATAAATCCTTGATATTACTTTCTTATAGGAGTGTTACTACTCACTTTTCTCATGTTAATTGTACATTTCATTAAAAAAATGAAATGCTAAATATTTCTAGGAACAGTTCATAATAGTTCAATGACTAGGATAATCCAAACAAGTGCAGTTTATCCTGAGGAGAGTAAATTCACGAAGCGGGAAGAGACAAACAATAATTCTATATATGAAAACACTTAGTCTCACTTCAAAATTTGCAGTATCTACTGACTGATAGTACTGTATTTCTTTTTTAAGGATGTAGTCAGCAAGAATATTCACATTAAACTACGTACAGAAGTTATTTTTCTTCTTTCAGGAAGACCAATTACATTACAGGAAACTTAACAGAGGAAGTTCTCCTGAGGAGACTTATTCAACGGACAATTTCTCTTTACAATACAGTTTAGAAAACTAAAGGGTCTAAGGTGTTTTTCATTTGTGGGTCATCTCTTTCAATCTGACTTAGAGTTCAGTGATAAAGTTGATGCTTTTGGTGAAATAAATTAATAACGTCCCTTCAATTTCTTGTAAACAAATATCTACATAGAAAAACTATAATTATTGTATGATTCCTGGCATGGAAGTCACCCAGGAATAAAAGTTTATTTATGCTCTTACCTTCAGATGCAGTGCCTTCCTAAGGAGGTCTGAGACGGACAAGCTAACATGGGTATGTTAAAGCTGGGCACGGGAGATTCCATCTGCTTACGTCTTGTATTACTCTCTTTTCGTCCCAAATCACTTTAATCAGCTACTTTACCAATGAAATAAAAAGCAATCAAAGCAAAGAATTATGTTTAATAGTTACCAGTTAGGGTATAACATAATATAAATCATAGTGAGAGTGTTTTGTGAGCAAACCTCATACCAGCCCAATGTACATATGTGTTTAGTATGCAAACTAGAAGGGTATTCATAGTGGTTCACCATTTTTTCTTTGACTTTTCCAGTATTTCTCAAGTTATACTTCACGGACCCAGGGAGCCTCTTAGACATGCTTACAACTGGGTTCCGCTGTTTTAAGCAAACACAGACTCCTGCTCCTCATTGCCAACAAGAAACTTATACCACCAGGATGGGGGCGGGAGAGTTAAAAAAAAAAAAGACTAATTTACCTTTTGGAAAATATGTGGCAATTCTCCCCCACTCCCATATTCTCCCTACCACACTCTACACTCCTACACTACTTGCATCGGTTAGGGTTTTCAAGAAAAGAGTATTATAGTACATAAAAAACAAAAAGGAAGGAAACCAGTGGTAAAATACTATAATGCATTCCAAAATCAAGTAGCTATGATTTGTGACACTGCTTCTAATTAACAGTGATAATCAAGAAGTGAAATTGCACTTATTTCCCTTGGGAAAACTATACAAAGCATGAAGAAGAAAATTGTAGGGGCCGAGAGGGTAAAAATGTGCAGTCTGTATCTTATTTCTACTGGAGGATGCAGGGATGGGGAAGGAGGCATGTAGGAAGACCTGGAAGAAGCCAGTCAAGATTTCACAGTATTAAGGGCCATGTAACACTCCCTGCAAGGGAGCAGTTTTGAATGCTTTGCTGCACACTCCCAGAATAATATAAAGAAAAGGCGTGGGCAGATGTAGAGCTTCCTCATGCCCCCCAGTGAACTCATTTATTTTTATTTATCGTCTTTTAAACTATAGGAAGAATGTTAACTGAATGATCCTATGAAATGCACCAGAGTTCAGCCGTCCTAGAGAATCCTAAGAACACAAATCGAACTTTTCTCTATTATATTCCTACAAAGAAAAGGGTGTTTTGGGCACTTTTCATGGCTCAGGGAGCAGAACTAATTCGTTAGTATTTTGGGCAAAAGAGAAATCTTAAGCTCAGATTCCCAGGTGTGCAATTCCTATCCATCAGTAACCGAGTCCAAACTGGAACACTTGTAACAGAGCACTAGGATCCACCCATCAAATGTGTGGGATGCTACCAGATCAAGGGCACGCCGTGGCCTTCGTTCCCGTGGGCAACTTTGCTGTAAGACAGTTGGACTATAGATATAAGTTGGCATGTGTTTTCAATGTAGTGAGTTTGCCAGAATGCAAAGCAGAGTAATGAAAATTAATGATTTCACTTATTATTTATTTTCACATTTCACGTGTATTTTATGTATTCAAAGTAGGCAAGAATTGCTGATGCTATTCCTGTGAGGTGAAATGTGTAAAAATAACTCAGGAACAGGTAGTATATATCAAGACCAACACAAAGGCATCAATGGAGATGGAGAACATAAGAACAGGGTTAAATGGTCTTATTACAAGAGAAAAAGATAAAGTTTAAATAATTCAAAACCTAAACAATAATTACTGTACAGATTTACTATCCTCCATTTTGGTGCATGAGAAAGTTGTTTGATATTAAAATTAAGTATTCTTATTTTATGGTTTTCTTAAATAGAATTTTCTCTTCAAAAATAAATTTTCAACTATTTTGGGAATTAAAAAAAATTTGAAATAGCTATTTGTAATCTGGATTCCAAGAGAGAAAAAGCAATAAATACTTATTATAAATTGTTATATTCTGAAAAATCAAATTTTACTTTTTTTTTGACCAAGTGGGCTAGAAATAATGAAATCCATATTGCCATTTATATCCTAATATTACCGCTAAAATAAGTATAATTGGGTTCATGATTCTTTGTGATAATAAGAAACAATACCTTCTTAGAAGATAAATAAAAGAAATTCAAGATCAGTAACAATGGATGAATAGTTAAAAAACATTTGAAATGTCTAGCATTATAAGATTAAGCTTAATAATCACAGGGTTGAAAATGTTCACACAATTATAAAAAGTGAAAGTTAAAGTTGTTCTTGGTAAATTCACATGTCTATACAAACTGTCATCTTTAAACTACCTTGGCTTGAGTTAGAGACTTTTTAATTTGACTTTTTCATGAAAGTTCTCTGCAGCTTGAAAGCTCAATGGTGTCCTCCAGTGTGCAGTCCTAGACTCTCCCATGCTGTTGAATTAGTAGTGACTCATTTGATTCGAGTTTAAATCTGGAACAGAGACTTAATTCAGCTTCTTTTTCCCCCTTCAACAGTTCTGTCCAGCATCCCTGTCATGCACAGGCAAAATCTTATTTTCCGAGGGAATAAGTCATGGATTTGAGGGAAGTAAGTCATCTGGGACCAGGAACTAGCAAATATACTGCTAAATTTTCACGTTGGAGACCATAAGTCTAAAGAAAGGAAGATTTCTCTTACCTGCGATTAAACAAAACTTTTCAAATTCTCTGGAGTTTGGATATATAGTTGATGTTTACCAATGGTTATTTGTATCATAATTTTAACAGAAAGGATCACCAACTTAACTTTTGGAGTCTAAAATTCAAGTCTTCGTGTTTTTCTATTATGATTTCGGTGTTCGTATGTAAGATTAAACACAAAACCCCCAACAATGTGCTTTAGCGTAAGGGAAATGTTTTGTTTTTTTTTCTTTAATTTTTAACATTTATGCATTCTTTTCTGAACAGTTACACAATGTAGATTTAGCCTGATGAAGTCACAATGGCCAAGTGAATATAGTTACTATAAATGATTTCCCTCTAAACAAAAGTCTTATGTCCTGGGAAGGGAGCAGGGGCTTCGCTGCCAGTGAGGTATTCACAGATGGGACTGTTACCAGTCAGTTCTGCCGCTAGTAAGCAAGCTACCCGGATAGAAGAGCAGCACTTCAGAGCCCCGCGGGTGCAGTAGAAACTCTTTTCCCCTTCTGCTGAAAGTGTCAGTCCTTTGAATGTATATTCTCTGCAGTGTCTATGTGGAAATGTTCACAAGAAGTCTGAGTAAAAATCAGATACCATTTTCCATTAGCATGTGATTAAAAATTTAGCTCTACTATTCCTGGTGAGAAGTGACAAATTCAAGCAAATGGTTTTGTTATCACTTCTGGGTTTCATCATGTTAGAGAGAAAATACGTTTCTAAAAATATGACGAGCCCTGTCATTTTATTGCTATAGTCCAAGCAGGTGGAGCTAATTATTGATTTTCTGTATCATCAAAGATGAACCAAGAATTCTGTCTAAAGCAAGTTCTTGCACAACTATACAGTGTTAGGCCCCGGGTGCAGTATTTTTCCTAAATAAAAAGTACAAAAATACTTTTCACTAAAGGTAACTGAGAAATTGTTTGATTTGACAGAGGATGAGGACACACCTTCTTTTTTTGTTTGTTTGTTCGTTTTTTTTGAGACAGTACACTTTGTGATTCACAGGATAACTTGTATCAGACGCAATTTAATGAAAGCTCTCAAATAAGCAATTTTATTCCTATCCATGATTGCAGACATTTACAAAACCATAACATCTGAGTTCACCTTAAAAAATAACTTATATAAAGCAGTGATATACACAGCACAAAATAGTTCAGGGAGGGGCAGGAGCAACTTTTAATAATTAAAATGTAAACGTGAAAAAAAGGATGGAATAAAAGTCCCTACTTATTTCTACTTAAGATGTCATGTAATAATATTTTACAATGTCCTGTGGGTCAATGTATGTATGTGCATATGTCCATAAAACATACACATATACAATACATTCTCTTTCCCACACATATACATACACAGATAATTATTTGCAGTTCAGTTTAGGGCAATTCTAATATGCCGCTCTGTACAGTTGTTTGAATCACGTTTGGACCCGCTTTCTTCAAAAAATAGGGGAGAGAGCAGGAAATAAAAAGGTTGGTTTGGTGTGACTGAGATTCCTTTGTTTAACTGTACACTGTGATGAATAATTTTCTTCCGTAGTAGTTCTGTGAAGGGCTGACTCACTGTGGTTTTCATGAGGAGACTTGGTAATGGATCACACACTCATTGTCATGCTAGGGGAGTACTAGAAAGAAAAAAGAATCCATATTTTAACAACAGTTCTTTTACGACCACTAATGTTCTTCTTGGTAAACAGTAGGAACCATGGATTTTAATGTCTTGAAATCTTTTATGCTCAAGCTTTAAACCTCATATAACATAAAAATAAGAAGCTATAAAAGAGTAAATTTATATAGAATTGATGAAGTCCTGAAATTTATAATATTTCCTCTGGAAAGTGACCAGTCTCCTTCTCTCCCTGCACTTAGATGGCTGATAACTATTCAGGCCCTCAGTCTTCTCCTTCTAGCCAGATTCATGTTTTGTGGGCATTTATAATAATATGGGTTAATCTAATCTATAATGGAATGAGTATGAGGGACAGTCTTATTACCTACTAACTATGGGAGGTTACCTAACCTCTCTGTGCTTCAGTTCCTTCATGGGTGAAATGGGTCTAATATAGCATTTATCTTAAAGGAACTTGGGGAGGATTAAATCTAAAATCTTAACTATGTATTTATTGAATATATAGAAAGTGTTCAGTAAACGTTTAATTAATAGTGTAAGGGAAACAGAACAAAACAAAACAAAAAACAACTCCCAGCTGGCCCAAGGAAGTTCTCGTAAAGTGTTTAGAATACTTAAGAGTCTGATTTACATTTAAGGATGTTAAGTGTCTTCCTCTAATCTGTGGTTCCAATTTCAGTGCACAATATTTCTAGGGTGGGAGCAGGGGGTACTGTTGTTACAGATGACTTTTCAGTTTGATGAGGCTGACAACTGGTAAAAGGCGAGGCTTTCAGAAATTATTGAGAGGGGAACAAAGAGCAATTATGGTGATAATTATGCAAATCTATACGTGTATTCTGGAGGAATACACAGTCTTGAGGACTGTGACAGAAAAGCTCCGGAGCAATACTGTCCTACAGAACTTTCTTCAATGATGGACAGGTCTGTGCTGTTCAACACAGAAGACGCTAGCCACAGGTGGCCACTGAGCACACGAAACGGGCTAGAGTGATTGAGGAACCGTAATTGTAATGTTACTTAATTTATTTAAACTTAAATATTCCCACGTAGCTGGTGGGTACCATTTTGGACAGCATAGTTCCAGACCGTCTGAGATGTGGGGAGGGCGTTCACTCCCAAATGGCAATAGTCTCCAGATGAACAGGGTTTCTAGATGAAAATTTAAATGTAAACCCTTATTTTAAATATTCTGTTAAAAAATATCTGGTGAGGGCCAGGCCAAAGGAGAATTCCTTTAAACATGTTAATAATGATTGTGCTCCATAGAAAGAAGCAGGTGACGTCAAGGGCATCGGTCCCAGGCAGTAGGGCCTTCCACAGGCAAAGTGCTCATCTTGGAAAAGGGAGCATCAACTTGTAAAAAAGAGAGCCGGCTGAACTGAATGAAGTAAAATCTAGAGGAGCTGAGGTACAGCAGGAGCCAGAAACCAGGTGGAAGGCGTGCACTGAGAGAAGGATAGATCTTCCAGGGAAAGCAGGATGCCCTGGGGAATGGCTCAGCTGACAGAAGTCTGGACGCAAAGTCATTAGGGGTAAACCTAGGGCTCAAACCAAAACCCCTCATTGATTCTGAGAAACGGTGGATGAGTGGGCTTGAAAACGGGTCGCTGGATCATAGGGGGATGATTGTTAATCCTTTAAACACAGGTCAAGTCATGGGAAATCTACTTGTTAATCACTTAATGGCCTCAAATTTCCTTTCGGTATAGGAAAGCTAAATTGTATATGTTACTGACTCTAATGTTGGATTACAGTGAGGACGGTGATAAAAAGGGGAGGCTTCCAGAAAAGAGAAGTGGATGCAGTTTGACAGAAAAACTTCTTTGCCTTTACTCTTGATAATGGCAGCAAAAATGCACAGCAGAACAAAGGAAAACCTAAAGCCCAAAGCAATCAGACAAAACCTGATGAAATGGAGCCCACCTCGCCTCTGTGCCAGAAGGGGGATATGCCTTCATTTCATCAGAAGATACCATGCAAATCTCCCAAAAGGAGATGTCATAGATAATGACAGCAAGCTTCAGTGAACTATCCCCAGCCTTTCACAAACAGAATTACATTTGTATATATGACCTTTAGGGTCAGAATTAAAAAGAAAATACATGGACACCAAGGTTTTACTAAATAGAAGAAATTAGAGAATATGGCAAAGTGGGCATGGAAAAGTTTAATCTATGCTTTCTATGACTACTATTACTTAAAATAAAAATGGTGATCCCATCAGTGATGTTCAGTAGAACCTTCTGTGATGATGAATACATTCTATTCTATTCAATATAAGAGTCATTAGCCACACATGGCTACTGAATTCTTAAAATGTAGCTACTGTAATTTAGGAGCTGAAAATTTAGCTGTATTTGATTTTAATTAATTAAATTTAAATAGCATAGCAAAATCATCAGTCACTGTTTTAAGAAAAAGATTTTATGTGTATATGGTGGCAATCATCTAAAAGTGTAAAAGATACTGAAGCATTTTAGAAAGCACTTCAAAAGAAGTTTCTGAAAAAAATTTTCTAGATAAGTCATAATTAACTCTAAAAACTATCTCATTTAAGACACAATCTGAATAATCAGGATTAAAAAAAAATTAAGGGCCAGATTCAGTCAGAAAGGATAGAAGCATCTGCTCCACGCAATACAACCCAGAAAAAGTCCCAAGCATTTAATGTAATTTGTGAATGGTACCAGTAACTGTAACGTGATGCTCTAAGTGTATCTGGGTTGGTAGATATGTATAGACGTGTGAACGTCCACATGGGCAATGTGCTGTGTGCAGTGCTGAGGTTGTAAACTGCTCATCTGCTACTGCCTTTGTTGAAACTGCTTCATCCAAGTAAAAGAGGGAAATCACAGAATTTCTAGGAAGACTCACAGAATGTGCAAGCAAAAAGGGATTCCGCTATTGATTCCTATTCTTCAACATGTAAGAGAAGTGGCTTACGGTTTTCCTAAAGTAAAGGAAGAGTAGGTGTTAAATGGCGTCTCATATCTAAAGACATAAAATATTCATGGTGTGCTGTCCTGAGTCGACACTACAATGTTTCTATTGTACTGCGGCATCAATATGGGATGATGTATTGTAATGTTCGTGCCAAAATGCTGTGATATGAGGTTGCCCTACTTCCAAACTGTTCTGTGAGTCCGGTTCTCCTTAATCGCCTGACGCAATGGCTCCTACAAAGTCATTAACTATTTGGTTTAGCAAAAACAAACAAACAAAACCCTAAAGGTATCACTTCAAATGTGTACTAACGGATTTTACCTTTTTATGTAAAATCTATTTTGAAATGGCATGCCTTCGTATAAACTAGCGAATCTGTGATTTCCCCCTTATTATACACAGTTCACAAAGCATGGAACCCACGGAACATCCATTCAGTCTCTGCACCGTGCGCACAAATTCCCGTTTACACTCTTTAAGAACACTTCAGATCTGACATCATTTCTATTTCTAAGCATCTAGATATATTTTATTTTCTTAATGAGAGATAAATAAAGAATAGAGCAGCTACTCTGAAGTGAAATAAAGTGAAATAAATTCAGTGTCTATGTGATTGTGTGAAAGAAAATTTGGATGTATATGATTTGTTTATCATAGAAAATGACAATTTTCTATTATAGGGTCATAGGAGATGACCTATCATCTTATTTATAATTCCTAGTAGAGGCCATGATTTTTAATATCACTTTTACTCAACTGATTATCATTCATTGCCATGGAATAAAATACCCTGCTAAATTAATTCAAGAGATAGGACTAACTGCTTTCTTTACAGGAGAGGCATGAACAACTACTTTCTGAAAGAAGCCTCTTTGTATTCTAGAGTTTCAAAAACAAACATTTTACAGAATTTGAACACTAGGGGGCATGTTTGTTTCTTGAAATAAAGGTCTTGTTTACGATTCCGAAAAAAGGCTGAGTAGTGAAACATTTGATTCAGATTTTTCTGTGTGTTGCGTGTTGGCACCGCAAGGTTTCTGACTCTGGGTTGGGTATTTTGTTTCTATAAATATTAATTAAATGAAGTAGCATGTGTGAAGTGACTGGGATAGTGGCTGGCGCATAAAAACTGCTCGGAAGATGTTCACTCTTTCCAGGCCTCCTTATGTGGTTTGACTTCAAGATAGGACTGACAAAACCTCAAAAGGCAGACTACTCCCAAGTATGTGCTTTTCAGAGTTATGAGCATTAAAAAAAATAGAACTTACATGTTCATTTATTCAAGAATGTTTTCTTTTTAAATTCATTTTATAGTTGTTTTTTCCTTGATTACAGGAAAGCTAACTTATTGGATACCTAGCCCATTTAATTTACTTTAATGCCTTAGATTTGTCAGCAGTGAAGTCTTTTGTCTTCCTTTCTCTCTGCTCTTCATTTCTTGATCTTTTAAAAAGGTCTAAACATAAATGTGTGGTGATGTGCTGCAGAAAGCCGTGGATAACAATTACATCATTCATAATACAGCAGAGCCCTCAACGGGCAGACAAAAGAGTAGAGCAGCCAGTGTGGACATGCTTCCAAGGCTGCAGTGTCTCTAGGTGGTGGTACAGTTTCTCAATCGTCATCCAATTGTTTTTCCTTTGGGGACTTTTCAAGTGGGGAGAGGACAGAGGGAAGGAAGAGATAGGAGGGAGCTTTTGTTTTCTGCTAACTCTGTACAGCGAGCTGGCATTTTACCTTCTTCTTGGCTTCTGGAACAGTGAGGCTGGGCCAGGAGTCAGGGTTGGGATGAGCCCAGTTCCAGATGCTCTCTTTCCTACGTACGTATTTAGAAAAGGATCTACTATTTTGCATGTGCATAGTCCAGTTAAGGTCAAAGGGTGAGGCCCTTATTTATTCCACGCAAAGAAGTTTTTCAGGTCCTGTTATATTTGATTCTTTGATCCCCACGGAGAGCTCTTTGATGCCAGCTCTAAAGTGGCACCTTTCTGCTGACTGTGTAACAAGGCATCAGTCACGAAGGACAAGTCTAGGAAAGGAGAGGGGAGAGGTCTGTTGTCCCTGTCCCTAAAACAAAAGTCATGTGGGACCTTTTAAAAAAGTTTTCTTCTCCAATCCCAAATTAATAATTTCCTTTATACTTAAAAAAAACCTGTATTATATCTATTATACCATCTATTAATCTGACATATGGTTTAATTAGTTTTAACCACATTCTTCCCATCAGATTGCATTCTTTGAAGTCAGTGATGTGTTATATTTATATCAGAATACTTTGAGGCTTGAGAAATGTTGAAATGAATTAAGTATCACGTACCTCACTGAATTATACCATTTTATTGCTGAAAGAATTAGCAGAAAAGGAAATAAATGTTTCTAATTGGATAAAGCTAACTTTAACTAATTAAAATGAACTAATTTATCCATAGTCTTGAAGCAAAATAGTGAAAAACCAGTATTTAAAAAATAATTCCTATAAACCTCAGCATCATGACAAGCTAGTCTTCTGATTTTTTATATGAATTTTTATGTGTACATTATCTGTACTTTCTAATCATGAATATGCTGCAAATTAATATAGATGAAGATCAGTGTAAGATTTATACAGATAAAGATCAGTATAATTTTATTTTTAGTTTTAACAGAAGTGAAGTCTAAAAACAGGGGAAGTCTTATCCCGTGCAGAGGTATTAGGTTGAAAAGAAGAAGTAAAAGAATCCACAGAACATTCAATCTTAGGTTCAAAGCAGCCATTCCATGCAAAAGTATATATGTTACTAGCCACTGTTTCAAATTCTAATAGTATCACCTCTAGTAAAAGATGAGTTAGGGCAAAATGAGGGAAGTTTCTCTTCTGATTTTAATGATAGAAATCCGTAAGTGGGGGCACTGATCCTATGAGGATGAAATGAGTTTGGATTCTGAAATCCTCTATGCTATATTCCAGCTCAGTAGTTATTAGCAGAGAGTGTGCATTAGCATCACTGACAAAGCTTTTTCGTTTTCAAGAATGCCCAGTCCCACTCCTAGGAATCCTAATCCACTAGGTCTAGTGAGAGTTCTGGGAAATTGTATTTTTAAAAATTCTGTAGGTGTTTTTAATGTGAAATATTAGGTTAAAAAATCACTGTATTATGTAATAACTCCTTGAGAAAACACACCATATATTGTCTTTTTGGTTTCTCCAGTGTGTAGCATATTGTTTTGGCCTGTGGTAAGTGCTCAGTAATTGTTAAATGAGTGAATGAATTTTATTACTTCTCCTTTTGTCCCTGTCTACTTCTATGGAGATATGGAATGATACTGCCTTTGTTTAATGCAGTAATCATACACAAAAAAGGACTCTGGTGTCCGGCTCAGGTTATAAGGAAGTAACAGGCTAACTGACCACCAATATTGGCCTTCAGTCCAGTGAGGCCTAGTGGATGAAGTAGACATCTTACAGAGGAGATTCAGAGTCTTCAGGATGGTACTGACAACAGACCTGGCTTTGCAGTGACTCAAGCCATTTTCGTAACGTGAAAACTTGTAAAAACTATCCAATATGCAACTTGTTTCCAGCATGTTCCTTTATGGCGGATGTTTTCTATGAGAAAATTAGTTTTACAGTTTTTGTTTCTGTAACTATGTACATAGAATAGGAGTAAAAAAAGAAAAAGTTTATTTTTTAATTTTTCCAAAGAAATTCCACTTAATTTTCTAACTTTTAAAAGATCAACCTACTGAGCTCTAGATAAACAATCATAACAATGGCTTTATGAATATATTCTAACAGGAAAGCTTCAGAAATCAATTCTGGACATAATAATGTAGGCAAAGGAATACTTACACTCTCACTCTGAAAAGGATTTAAGAAATTTCCCCCCATTTCGCCATCATCCCTTGGAGTGCCCGGTTGATTACTCAGGCTCATATTATTGGGAGAATTCTGTAAACAAGATTTAGAAAACAAGGCATTGTTGAAGATTTTAATTTCCCTCTTGCATTGTAGTGTTTCCAAAATGAAATCTACTGCAGAGCCTCTAAGGACAAAGCAGACTTATAATTCTAATCTTAGACTTCTACTGCGCATTCTAGTTCATTCTTTATACCTTGACAAGTACTAATGCTTTCTCAAATGGAAATTAAAAAACAAACAAAAAAACCAAAATAACCCACCACAACTTTCTTCTTAGTCTCAGCATCAATATTTATTCAGTGTCCCACCCTCAGCTTCTAGAGTTCCTAGAACTCCGTAGAGTTTAGAAAACATTCCCAGCAGGGGCATGATGAAGAGAGCCTTCACGCTGATCAGGCACGATGGAACAATAACTTGCCTTGGTAATTTTACTAATCAAACTTCGAAAGGTCACTGCTTGAGAACATTTCCCCTTAATTCTACATGTGGTTTATACAGTAACACTATTTCAACTATTTTTGTTTATATGAACCATAGGAAAAAAGGAAGATGGTGTTAAGAACAAGAGAACTACTGTAGGACTTGCGAGTCCAACGTGCGTTTGTAGAGGAAAAGAAGGCCCAAAGTAAACTGCTTTAGGATCTTTTCCTATCAGTTTTCTTAAAATAATGTAGAGTAGATTTACTTTCAAGCTTTCTTTTAAGATAAAATGGCTGATAGGAACAATCTAATCAAACACTTAGCTGCATACTGCTTCATATTCTATTTAAATTTGCTAGTTTTGTTATTACTGCGCAATTTTAGCCGTGGGAGGTCATTTGCTACTCCACACCAACAGGAAATACAGAATGGCCTTGCCGTGTGAAACATGTTCACACAGTACTGTAACTGTGACTGAGGGACTCTTTCCAGCTCTAATTTATTGACTTGTAAAAATCAACTTCAAGGTTAAAATTTTTTATTTGTTATTTCAAATGGAAGACAGGTTTTAGAGTTTTTCTAAGCCATTTCTATCTTATATTCTGTTTTTGAATAAGTTCTAGAGTTTTAAAAGAAAATTGCTCTGAAGATTTTGACTTAACTAAAACAAAGTTATGTCATAAAAATTAAAATTTCATGAATGAGTTATTCCCAGAGGAATATGTGCTGTTTTGGAATATAGTTAAACTGTAAAGCAGAGACAGGTAGATGAACTGGTGGAAATACAGCTTATATCCTGTCCTGCTGTGCACCCTACAGGGAAGATCTGAGAACAAGGATCCTCTGAAGTCCACAGGAGCTCGATTTGCGAATGAACCCCAAGGGCTGGGGAATCACAGTTAATAGCATAAAGAGGATTCTTTTTTTTTTTTTTTTGGATAAATTTTTCCCTGAAAATGTTAGTTTCTCAAGTATATAGAAAAGTAACTGTATTTTCAAATGAACACTGGTAACTTCATTTCCTGAAAAAAAAATTAAGTAAAATCTAACCAGGTGTATTATTTTTTACTCATTAATTATTAAAGCTATTAACTAAATAGTCAACTGTGCCTTGAAAACAGAAATGGTAATGCTGATTTAGTTCAAAAAGAAAAATAAATTTATACAAATTTTGTAAGATTTAGCCAAAATCTTTTTGGTAAAAGCAGATGTCTGTTGATTTATATATAATTAAGAAATTGGTAATCCCAGAATAAAAAATAATCCTATCTATAAGGGCGGTTAAAGATGCACTTGGAAACTTCCTCATTCCCGTGTAACGAATATGCTCCTTGTGGTACCCATGGTACCCAGAAATGGGCAGCACATCTCTGGTGCAGTTGGGGGTGCTCCCTGTCTCTGCTGCACTGTCCCGTGTATCACTTCTTGATTTACAATTTTGAAAGTTAGCTAACTTCAAATCTAATTCCTGACTCAAAACGTTGATTTCAAAATATTTAAAATTTGAAAGTAACACTGCATTATTATTTAAATACTTATACAACACCTCTCTTATTATTTCTGTTTTCCATGCAATCTATTCATGGCATGGTAGCTCACCAGTACATGCTTTTGGGGGGTGGGAGGAAGATATCTAAGAACACTGAGAGGAAGATTAAAAGGACACATTCAACATACAAAACAGCTAATACCAGATCTCTGAAACTTATTCAGCTCAGTGAGTAATCTCTGCAAAATGTGAAAACAACAGAAATTTCTCAATGCAGAGTCTTATGGAAATTGTGCTATCCATGATCAATGAGTCACCTGATCAAGATACAGGCTAAAAGACACACTTAATACTGGTGTCTAAGAACAGTTAAGACAGTGGTTTCAAACACCAGCCCCAAACAGGTTATGAGTGTGGGTCGCCATAAACTGTGTGTATGTTACATTTAACCACAGCTATGTTTGTGTGCAGTGTTTCCAGTAATTTTCATCATCAAGGCAAGACTCTAATGCACACAAAAAGGGCTTAGATTAGTCAGAAAGGCACCCTGATAGGTTGAGCACATAGGGAGAAGGGGGTACGAGAGAATCCAAGTAAAGATCACTTTTAGCTACATTAGGCACTTTGTTTACATTTCTTAACTCCAGTTATAATGTACTGTTTTTCCTACTTACACTCTAAGAATTTAGCTTATAAAAATATAGTTAGTATTATACTGATCCCATCTTCAAGGGATTTTATTACTTTCTCATTCACCCTTTCCTCAAACTGGAATGTTTTTCCCTTAAGCTATAACCTCATATATGAATGTTATAGGAGGACACACACACACACACACACACACAATTTCCTCTGGCTAACACATTTAATTCTCTTAGACCCTCTATTCTCTCATTTTATCTTGCAAGTGTTTTTCCATGTCATGTATTAGTAAGTTATTGTTCTTTCTTTTACCCACCCTCAGAAATTGTTCCAGACTTTTCAAACTTTTATTAAAAAAGTGCACATTTGCAGAAATTTTGACTCTGCCCATAAATGGAATAAAATACTATTGGTATTATTTGAAGCCCTCTAGAGGTGGATTTTGAGTCAGTTCCTCAGAGTCTGCCAATAACAAGTTTTATGGAGTGTTGTTTTGATTCTGCCAGCCCCCAAAAGAACAAAATGTCAGTCATGGTTCTCCCAGGGGATAAAAGTTAGCTAGAACCCAGGCCACACTGAGAAGATGGCAGCGATGTATGGTTGTCAAATATCTCTCCTGTGAAGGGTATGGGATCTTTAACTGGAACTAAGGTTCTTGACTAATAAAAGCTTCAGATTAAAAAGGTTCATTTAATAATTAGCATGATATGATCAGATCTGGCCTTCTCTGAGAGTTTTTTTTCAAACTCAAATATATAAGTGTTAAGTATGTTAATATGAACTGCAGAATTTATTTAGATGATTTCCTTGTAAGAAAATAAACCATATGCTCTTCTCAATTCCCAACTTCTAAAACAACTCCAAGGGAAAATATTTTTGTCCTCTTGATTAAATGGGTGACTTCTCAGTTACAAAAGCGATGAAAAGAATTTCACATTTGGGCTTCTAAATTAAAGGTGAATTTTGCATTTTGAGAAAGATGTGTGTGTTTTATTACACAATCCTCAACTGAGCAAGAAATAATTTTAAAACTCTCCATTTGGAGTTCTGAGCTCAATTTGCCACTGAAACAATGCTATCAAAATGCAGGTGACAGTGTGTGTCTAATCTTGCTGACAAAAGACAGTATAACCACTGAAGAGTAAGATATTTTATCTCTGTATAGCTTTAGACCCCTAGCATATGTTCACACTTGACTCTCAAAATTTTATGAAGAAGACAGGGAATGAACTACAAGTTCTATTTTATAGCTAAGGAAACTAAGCCTAAGAGAATGAAGTAACCTGTTGGCCCAATTTGTAGACAGGAGAATCAGGTTTTCTTTTTTTTTTTTTTTTAATGTTTATTTATTTATTGAAAGAGATAGAACGGGAAAGAGAGCATGAGCAGGGGTGGGGGAGAGAGAGAGGGAGACCTAAGATCTGAAGCAGGCTCCAGGCTATGAGCTGTCAGCACAGAGCCCAACGCGGAGCTCGAACTAACAAACTGTGAGATCTAGACCTGAGCTCAAGTTGGACAACAGACTGAGCCACCCAGGTACTCTAGGAGAACCAGGTTTTTCTCATTCTCAGTTCAGTACTCCTTATTACTTTACATATAAGAAGGATAAAATAGAGTATTTTACAATAAAAAGGTGGAAAAAGGGAAAGAGGTAGTACTAGTAAATGACGTTAAAAATGGAGTAAAAAAATTTAAAAAAATGTAATAATGGCACTAACAAAATACAGGCTTAACTAGAGAACAAGGAAGATGTAGCTGGAGACCTAAGAGGGATTTTGAACAAAACTGTTAAGCAGTAATGGCCAAAACGGTCTTTATGATTCACAGATAAGAATGGCTAGAAAAAGAATAGGTTGAAAAGAAATGAACCCAGGAAACAAGAGAAAAGGGAGGAGAATTTCTCGAGAAGTCTTCTGTTGGAAAAGAAGAGGGTGGGGAAATGAAGTTAGTGGTAATGTGGACAGCATGGGATAAAAATATGAAATAATTAGGTCATGAGTGGAAAGAGGTAGGGAGAGAAATAATTGGGGGTGATGGGGATATACATGATGCTGCTGATTAAAGAAAAAAGGACCACAGGGTAGTGGATATACAAGAGACACCAGTGGTACCATCACACAGTTAGAGCCCTGAACCCCAGGAACCTGCAAAAGGGTGCAGAAATGAGCTATGGAGGAGCTCATCCAAAGGCAGACACAGCTAGTCATTTCTAGGACATCGTTAAATGACATGTTTATTATTTGGGGAAAGTTCTTATGTCAATTGAAATGTATTTGAAATTTGCTTCGTATGAGTTTTTCCTTATTGTCTTTGGTTTGTTCAGTTATATTGAGCTCCTTGAGGGCAAAGATCATACCTTGTTTATCTTTGGATTTTTAGAGCCTGGCAGGCATAATGCCCCGGTACATTAATGTTTATTGAGTGAAGGAAGTCCTGCCTAACCACTTGAGGACAGAAATTATGTTTGTATTTAAAGAAGTCTTTTATATCTCCCCATAGTGCACAAGGTTACAAAAGTACACACTTGGTAGTCAAATAATGCTTAAAGAACAAGCAATACATCACCAGGCAAGAGAATGTTATGTTATCAGCAGTAGGCACAGGGTAGTGGAAAAACTTGTCTCCGGAAATAGGAATGGGAAAATTACCATGGAAGGAAGAGCAGTAGATCTGATATGAGGGCAGATTAGAAGATGGTATTTAATTGGTCATTATGAATCTATTTAAAATTTTCAAAGTGCTTTATAAATTACAAAGTACTTTCTCAGGAGATGGACAGGGGGATGGGCTGAGTGGTGACCACAAAACATAATTCAGCTGATATCAATCATTAGATACCTAAGACAGCCAATACAGTCATGGTCATGTGACTTGTAAAGGAGTTTCCCAGAGAGATGGCTCTAATGGAATTATACACTGAATCTTATTTTGAAAACAGGCCTTTTAAGAGTTTTACCTAATTCTCACATAAGTAAGCTAGTGCTTATTTATAATGATATATATGATGACAAAAATTTATCTATTTTAAGAAAAGAAAAAGGCTTTCCTGATTGTCCCTAAACACAGATATCCAAAGTGCATGTAAAACTTGTAAGGCCGGGGCGCCTGGGTGGCTCAGTCGGTTAGGCGGCCGACTTCAGCTCAGGTGATCTCACGGTCTGCGAGTTCGAGCCCCACGTCAGGCTCTGTGCTGATGTCTCAGAGCCTGGAGCCTGCTTCAGATTCTGTATCTCCCTCTCTCTCTGTCCTTCCCCTGTTCATGCTCTGTCTCTATGTCTCTCAAAAATAAATAAACATTAAAAAAAAAAAAAAAAAACTTGTAAGGCCAAGTTGCCAGGCAAAGGAGATATAATGTTGGCATTAAACACTCTCTCTCTCTCTCTCTTTTTAGCTTAAAGTCTTAATTTAAAAGGTTTTGTAGCTCAATCAATCTTACTTTATTTTTCTTGGCACCAATTATTATACACGGATATAAATTAGAAGTAGGATTAAAAATGAAGTTGCCCTTTAATGAATTTTGGTATTTATTGATATAAAGCAGACTTCTAAGAGAATCATTCTAATGGTAGTTAATAATTAGTTCTTATCAATCATTTTAAATATATTTTGACCCAAAGAAAACTCTTTTAAATTCATCTGACCTAAAAGTATTTAGGTATTCTTCATAAAAAAAGTAAGGTAACTTAACAAAGGATTAATTTTAAATACTTGAACTATTGAAGGAGGAAAAACACAGACGCATGCTATTAGAAGGCTCTCTTTCCTACTTGTATTAATATAATTTTCTTCTAATTACTTTCCTACTCTATTTTGGGGAACTAGAATAATAATTGAGGATGTCAGCATTGCCTAATAAAGGTTTGAAAGACAAATGAGATGTATAAATGCAATGCCCTTACAACATATAACATGTAACAACTTTTTCAACTTCACTTCTCCTCAAGTTCTCCAGATTTCTTTACATTTTCAAAAGATTATCTGCACTATGTCAATTTGCTTTATAAATGAGTGACATAATAAAGGTGATTAAGTTGGTTATTACTTGGGTATCAATTATGTTTATAGTATGTCTGTAAGTGAATATTACTTGCCATGTTAAAAAACTCATTTTACCCTCTCCCATTCATTATAAGCATTATTTTTAACTTCACTTAATTATATCTGGACCTCTATTTTCAAACACTTGTTCAAAAACAAAATTTATAAGGTTATTCTAATAATCTTAATAAGAGTTCCATGTAGAATGAAATACAAATGAAAAACAACACAGAGGGCCACCTGGGTGGCTCAGTCAATTAAGTGTCTGACTCTTGATTTTGGTTCAGGTCATGATCTCATGGTTGTGAGATCAAGTCCTATGTCTGGGCTCTGTGCTGAGTATGGAGCCCTTTTAAGATTCTCTCTCCTTCTCTCTGCCCCTCGTGCTCATGTGTGTTTGCTCTGTCTGTCTCTCTCAAAAAACAAAAACGAACACAAAAAACCCAACACCCAAAGAACACAGAGAACATACAATACTCACCTTGGAAATACTGTCCATATCTCCTGAGCCTGAAATAAAATATGAAAAGAAAATGTTTATTAGATAATAATTTCATATACAAATTAAGTAATCATTTAATATAAATAAATGCAGTACGCTCTGTATTTTCCAGTATATATCTCGTGAATTTTTTAATCTTAAAAAGTTCCTTTACTCAGGATGCCTGGGTGGTTCACTCGGTTAAGCAACGTATTCTTGGTTTTGGCTCAAGTCATGATCTTATGGTTTGTGAGTTCAAGCCCTGCATCGGGCTCCGCACTGATAGTGTGGAACTTGCTTGGGATTCTCTCTCTCTCCCTCTCTCTCTGCCTCTTCCCTGCTCATGCTTTTTATCCCAAAATAAATAAATAAACTTAAAAAAATTCCCTTTCTCTTATACTGTCTGCTGAATAAGTATCATCTGATGGCAAATGCAAGTTAGTATGAGTTGTACCTCTAGCTCCCAACCATCATTTTTCATTTATTTTTGTAATGTAAGAGTTAAGAAAACTATTGTTGTCATAAATTCCTGAAAATGAAATGTTAGAGAGATACTTACAAATCCTATTCAATTCAAATTTTTAAAATATATGTATGTATATGTATATATAGACAGCAAGAGAGAGATAAATATATTTTCTGAAATGATGCTTCTAAATCTGATGAAATAGAAGATGGACATCTGCAACAATACCTAAAAATATTATAAGCCATATTTTACTATAATAACTAAAGCAAAGAATTTTTAATAATATTTAAAAATTGACAGCAATCAATATTCATGGAAATCTATCAAAAGTAAGAATGTCTTTATAATACTATGATTTTAAGTTGATTCTTGGGAGAAATGAAAAATCACTACTAATTTCTTACTAAGGAATGGAATCATACATTAGGTAACAAAGAACAATAATCAGATCTTTTGTCACAAGTTAGCTTTATTTTTAACCATTTTATCAACTAATTTTTTGGCATAAAAGTATTCTACTATTTTAATAGTAAAACATTCAGTTATAGTCACAAATAGAGTTAGTTCTTATAAACAGACATAATAAATTGTTAAATACTGAATGTACATATGTAATTATGTAGATATAAATATGTATAATGTTTATTACAAAAAGTAATAAGCCGCATGCCAAACATATGTGAAACTCTTCCTCAAATCCTATTCTATGAATAACTGAAAAATTTATGACTATGACCGAATGCCATATTTTTAAAAATAATTTTACAAATTAAAAGATTGGAAAGTGAATTATATTGCAATACATTAAAAAATAAAATTCTAGAAGAGTACTGCCAAGTAGAGCTTTGTGTGACGATGGAGAGGTTTCTCTATGCTATGTTTCATTATGGTAGCCATCAGCTACATGTGGCTATGTGCGTTTGATATGAGGTAGTGCAGCTGAGGAAGTAAACTTTACATTTTATTTAATTTTGACTTAAAATTAAATAGTCACACATGGCTAGTGGCTACCATAATTGAACAGTGCAAAATTAAGGCTCTGATATCTAGGCGACACATGTATGTATGTAAAATAAGTACGGACCTTAAAAGTTCAAAAGTCTAGCAACAGGTTGCAAATAATTTCTTGATTATTGAAGTTACACAGCTTTTCAAGGTATTAGAGGCTGGCATTTGGGTGGAGTTGTGAATACTGGTTACGACCTAAGTTACTCATGGGCTAAAGAGTTACTCCAACTTCAGAAAAGATGGTTCTTTTTCAAAGGAAAAAAAAATTATCGTAAGCTTCTACCCCCACTGTCAACTTTTAGTTTATGACACTATTACTTAAACATATATAAACATAAAACAAGTGGAGTTGCTATTTTATGGGTTTTGTTTTGGTTTTACATTTGGCCTTCCTATACGCACAGTGCAGCGTGTGACCTAGTCAGTGGTATGCCACTCGTCTCTATTTCTCGCTATTGTCCAACTCTTTGTTCACCTTAAAGATACTGGGCTTCATGTGGTAAGAAGGCCTCGTTTATGAGGTATGTTTTCAACTATTAGTCACAGTACTTGAAACCAGCTTGGCCATGAGTATGCGGCACTGCTTGCTCTCTTTTAAGAAAGTCATTCAGATTATCCAGAATATAACTAAATTTTACTTTTAAAAGAGACAAACGTTAAATACAAAAATAAAGCTAAGAAATTCTTGCAGAGAACATAAGTTCCTCTGAGACTGCGTCTATAGACCTTTGGAGACAAACCAGCTCGGAAGATATGTAGTTCTCCAGGTGAGGGACACGTGATATGTGCTCAGAGCAGCAGTATCTCCTTTAATCATAAAACAGTCAGATTTTGACAGGTGAAAGTAAACACCTGTGAATAAGAGCTAAGTTAGAACGATTCTCACATTTCTGATCTTCAAATGATCTCCAGTTATCATAACCAATATTCTGTAACACATCAGTCTGAAGTGAAAGTTGAAGCATTTTAAAATAAATTCTAAGTAAATAAAGGCATACAAAAGAACTTTGCAAACTGTAATGTCCACTCTGTAGAATAAAAGTTTCGTTTTGATTTCTAAACATCAAATTTCATATCCTTACCTAAAGAGCCATTCATGTGATGTGACTCCATCCCTCCTAATCCGCCCATGGGGCCATCCGACCCAGGGCCCATGGGAAACTGTAAAAAATGAAGACAATTTCTATGATCACACTGGAAACAATTGTTTATCTCAATTTTACAATATCTATCTTTGACATTATAAGATACTTCCATGAATTATTTTCATTTCCAACTAACGGAGGTTATTTTCCTGGATTTTTTTCCGCCTTATAGATTCTGAAACTGGACTGCCCTGCTTCCCTCATACCAGCTTTACATTCTGGATCTTCAGGTCAATCCTCATTCATATCCGCATTTTTTCCCGATATTCTCAACTAAAAAGCACATACATTCCAATGCAAATGAGAGGATAAGCATTCTCTTCTATGCTACTGCAGATCTTGCTATATCAACCAGAGATGATTCCAAAAAAGCTGATAAAAGTATTGACTTAGTAATAAGAATAACTCAACATTATTATGCCAACATTAAAATTTTTCTTAGCAGGCAATCTATCTTTGTTCAAACGGACGTAATAAATAATTCCATCTTGCAGTTTAAATATAATTTAGCTCCTTGGGGACAGCTCAATATAGTTAATTCTTGGCAGTCTCAACTATGTCAGTTCAATGACATTTGGACAATCTACAGCAGTTATATTTAACATTTTTTAAAGTAGTGGGATTATTTTATTTTCAGTTGGAAGCCCAGTACAAAACAGATGTGAACTGATACACTATGGTGGAGCAGGTGGTGGAGAAGCCATGGCCTGCCCACTCAGTCTTTTCCTGATCTCCCTGGAATATTCCTGAGGAGATCTAGAGCCCAGTTTGAAGACAAGCTATCTATAATTATCTTATGTGTACAGTTAAGATAGCCTGTTGAAAACCACTTGTTCTTAAAATTTCCCAAGCCAAAAGCATTTCTTCCATGTTGTGTGGTACGGAATACTGAATGTGGTGTGTGTGTATTTATATGTGTAGACGGGGTGGTGATGTTTACTAATCATACAGGCTTTTGGGAGAAAAACAGTTGCCCTCAGCAGACAGCCTGTAACTGGTACATAATATGTATATGATTGTTTGGAAATGGCTTTCTATCACTGGGATCATACAGCCACACGCTTCTACATTTTCCCAGGATAATGTCACTTCTGTTGCCTAAAATTTTGTTGCCTTAAAGCACACAGATTGATTTATATATATTCTATTTGGTTTATATATATTATTATATAGATTCTCTCTATATAGATTCTATATATAGATTCTATATATTCTAAGTTGTTTACTTAGAATTAATTTTAGAAATTTAATTTATAAATTAAAAAAATACTAACTTTTTAAGCTATCATTTGAGGTAGCTTAAGAATAATAGCTTAAAGAAATTAACTTTGAACTTACTGTTTTATTCAGCCTTTGTCAAAAGCATAGTTTAGATCTGGGCTGAGAAACTAGTGCTAGTAAGGCCAAGGCCCTCTGAACTTACTTGGTCGCCCCTTTATCTGGCCCCCACGGTGTTTTAAAAGACACAAAGACTATTGGTATGCATGCTTGAAGCACATAAAACTGCAGTCCTAGCCCGCGGCAGGCGTTTGCTTTTACTAGTCTAGCTGAGATGAATGACACTGGAAAAAGTGACACGTTCAGCTCCTACTTTTCTTGATCTCTTATCTGTGTATCGACTTAGAGAACCAGAATGGAACACAACTTGGATGGTATCAGCTTAGCGGCCCACAGAAATGTCTTCAGTGCCATATGTTCTGGGTTTCCTCTCTCACTCCCTCCATTTTAAATATCAAGTTCTAAGATACGAAACGGCACCATGAAGAGCTTTTTATATTTTTGCTGAATTTCTAAAATGAACATTGTTCATTATCATATTCAATGTTGATTAAGATCACTGTGGAAACACCTTTTAGACATTACCGATAGGAAACTGGTTCTTTTTTCCTGAAAACCAATTTATTTGATTATACAAAGAGGACAGTGATAACCGAAGGCAGTGCTGCTTAAGGGAAGTAACACGCAAGCTATGATGCAAACTTACATAAGTGAATTTGTATTTACAGGCAGCCATGTTTAAAAAGTAAAAAGAAATGGGTCACGTTAATTTTAATAATATATTTCATTTATCCTACTTATCAAAATCATTTCAGCATACATTCAGTATCAAAATTTTAATGAAATCTTTTACATTATTTTTTTCATATTAAGTCTTCAAAGTCTAGCGTGTATTTTATACAACATATTTCAATTTGGACTGGCCATTTTTCAAGTATCATACTATACTGGATGGATTTCAAGTTTCTCTTTATGGTCTTTACTGCTAAGAAGCTCAATTATAATAATTATTTCATTCCTGTTTTTTGGTATTCTTATAGAAATTCCTTTATGTCTTCTGATTTTTATTTAATCTGAGCAGCCTTATATTCATATATGTCTGTGTATTAACTATATCTTGTCATAAATATTTTTTGTTAATATGTAGGTCTTAGAGAGAAATAATTTTCTGTAAGCTTTCGTGGAAAAATAACAACCATATGCTTTATTAAGAACGCCCAAATTCTTTATGTAGAACTGCCTAATTTCCATATTTAAACTCCAGATTTCAAGCATCTAAAGAAAAATAAACACATCTAACTTCCTAATTTATTTCAAGTTTATAAGGATAAAAGAAATAAACAATCACAATGAAAAATTGAGTGATGCTAAAAATGAATGTCAATGATTATACATTACGTGTCATTTCAAATAGTATTAACTATTAAATATTTGAGCTTTTATTTATTTATTTATTTATTTTTATAATAGTTTATTTTCAAATTGGTTTACATATAACACCCAGTGTTCATCCCAACATGTATTTGAGATTTTAGATAAAACCACACAGCAACATTTTATAATTGATTAGATTCAGTTTACATTTAAGTTATACTGATATGCAATCTTCTATTAAACATTTTTGTATTTTGTTTTTTGTTGAACCAGAACATAAAAGGGATTTGATTCTTTTTGGATGTCTAGTAAGTTTCTGGATAATAAACACTATCTAGGGAATGGAATGCACTTAGAGTTTGAGCCTTCAAATACATTCCAAAGTTAAAAAAACATTCATATTTACATTGGGCCGGTTAGGTCCAGGAGGTACTGCATTCATTAAAGTATACATGTTGTCTCCAGAGTTGGTTGAATCTGAAACAAAACATTACTTAATTATATCTTTCTTTGTAATTTACACCCAAGTCATCACAAAGTAATCATCAGCGATGATCCGCACACACATACATATTAATAGCTGTAGCACTTAAAATAGTCATTACTAATGTTCAGAAACAAATGCTTGTAAGTCATTTTCCAACTCAGAAATTACCATCCTAAGGTTGTAAATGGGAATATTTACCTAATATATTAGGGGTAATCACTTGAATAATTCAGGTTGAAAGGAACATTACTTTAAAAATCTCAAATATTACAGTAAAGTTTTTCTTTTCTAAAAAACATGAATACTTTTTGACTTCATTAAGCAATTTATAAATATAACAAAAATCTCTTAAAATTCAGATTCAGTAGCTTTTCAGTTTTCATTGTTTCCTTAGGGTTCCTATATACTAATTTAAAACAGTTTATTTGTCTAATAATTATTAACAGCTGGTGGAATATCCTGGCTGAATTTGAACACAAAGAGAGTAGGACATGAGTATATAATTAGAATGAAAAAGTCTCTTGCTTGAAGTAAAAGTCAGCTTCTTCCAGTACAACTTTTGATGAAATTTTTTTCATTCATTTTTATTCTTATTCATTATAGTAAAAATAAATGTAGTGTAAATCCATATAAAAATATGTAACATTTTGTAATATTAAACAAAATTTACATTTCATGTCTATTAGATAATTCTAATTAAGTCTCTGGGTACATGTGTTTTTATAATGTATTATCTACAGTAAAAAGCCATTTAGTTACATTTAGGAAATATGTTTATTTTCCCACAATTATACAATTTTCTTAAATATAATGTATCAGGCCTCTCTATTCTGAAAAAAAAATGTGTTTCAAATTTTTTGTACTGATTCAAGGCAGAAGGTAAAAATCATTTGTTTTCTCATGGCAGTAACCATAGAGTAAGAAATAGGCAACTACTTTTCCTTTTATCTTGTGATTTCTTAGAAGACATTAAAAAAGTTTATTATTTTAGTGTGTACCATTAGATGTCATTTATTGGTTGCTTGTAAACAGTGATCCATAAATCGAAATATTATTTTTCACATCTAGAATAATATATCCTACTGCTGAAAAAGCTGAAATGCCCACTTCAGATGGATCTCTCTCTGTATTTATACTAAGTAAGGTCTCGATCTACTTTTGTGGCCTTAACTATTTTTACATCCTTGTGTACATTATATTCCTGTCTACTCAGGCTGCTTATTCTTTCCTGCATATGATCAACCTTTTAAATCTCCATATTTTTGTTCTTAATTCTTCTATCTTCTCTCCAGTGTCCATCTTTGCAATTCTGCTCAGTACTCCAGGCCCATCGCAAATGTTACCTCTTTCATGAGATTTTGTTTTCTGATACTTCCAAATTAAGGCATGCCCCCTCATCAATGAATTCTGCTAAGCATTCTAGTTAACATTTTGTCTTGTTCTTGTCTTTGTTAGAATAAGTTCATTGTGACAAGGAAAGAGATCATGTCTTATATTGTGTGCCACAGACAAAAAATATCTGCTGAGATTTAACTAATGGAATACACTTCATTCCATAAAAATGTATCTTTCAGAAAACTAGTCATTACTAAATGACTAAACGCTGGAGACTTTCAAATGGTTTTTCATCTTTATTAGCCTAATTTTACTTAACTAATTTTAATAATTAATTTGGAAGGAAAATGGGCTGTATATTTTAAATATGTAGAAAGAAAATAAATTTGTTTTTAATACCAATCAAAAATCAATATAATTTCATCTATAAAAACACTGAGAGAAGTAAGGGTGGTATTTTCTAGACAATGTCTGACTTCTTTTTACATACAGAAAAACTTTATAATAAAATGGACCTTATGGACCCTGTTTTTGGGGGGAGAGCACTGGCTTCACATTAGGAATGACTGTGGAAAGGAAGAAACCACAGGAGTATGCACAAGGCTAGGAAGACATACTGGTGGCAATGTGTTGGCCTGGAAGGATGAAGTGTAATCAGGTTACTTATCACCTGCAAAGGTTAGTGGTTTCTCCAAAAAATTTCATTTAGGTGGTAGTGAAGTATTTATTAATCACATGCTACTTTCATAAATAAAACATTAACTTCACCATATAAGAATGCAAGTGTGGGCAAGATGTTCAGTTTGCCAAATTCTATCTGGAATGAATTCTGTTTCACTTCAATGAAGATGCTCTGAGGATAGAGATCCATGAAATACTTATTATATCGGTAGTGAGTCAAAGCAAAATTTTGTGTTAATTATCAGATAGATGCTTTTTCAAAATTAAGAAGATTCAAAAATTAAAAATTATTTATTGGTATGATCAGTGATATTTATTTTCAAGCTTCCATGTATCTTAGATTTCAACAAACCAACGAAGAACATATGAATTTAATAGTGTAACATAATTCAAAATTTTTATTATTATAAAGATCTCTCATCTTTTTCATTACCCAGAGGTTAACACTGATAAAGCCTTAGCCTATTTCTTTGTCTTCTACTTCTATATATAACACATATTTCTGTGTTATAAATATTTTAAAATAAAATTGTGATCGTATTATATTGAATCACGAACATTTTTCTCAATGTCATTAAAAATTCTTTGATAATAATTTTAACGGCTACGTTATATTCCATAAAAATTAATTTACTAATTTTGCTAAAATTGGATTAGGTTTGTCCCTACTATTTCACTGTTAACTGCAACAAATGAGCACCCCTCTACATAAATCTTGGGTTGTATCTCTAATTATTCTCATAGTAGGATAATAGAAGTGAATATGAACTTTTTCATGGGTCTAGATACATGTTGTCAGAGCAGTTTCTACAAGAGAGGTACCAAATGTAAACTCCCACCATTACAGTCCTCAAGAAGCAACACATTTAATAGTCTATATTAAAGTCTTGAAAAGAAAGGATAAAGCTATTTAAAATCATTATATTAAATGATCACAGAAATACTGAGGTATTTTAGTTTAAAAAGATTAAAAGAAAAAAGCCTTCCTCCACTACACAGAGAATTTATTAGCTAATACATACATAAGGACGTGTAAGCATATCGATATCTGTTGATATCTATCTTAGTAAGATCACAGATCCAGCAGGTCTGATTAAAGCTAACCCATTAGCTTTACATGGTCCCAGCCATGTACTTCACGTGTGGCACAGAATCTTTCTAAGTTGTGAGATTTGGATTTTTTTTCACAGTCTCAAGTAATCTTCGTGTCAGGTAAAATATTGGGAAATTCATATAGGTCAACACCATTTTCAATCTGATTATATCTGTTACTCATACAACAGGAATTTTCTACATGCTTAAAGTAACTGGATGATAGTTACTTTTAAGAACACTACTTCCTAGTTGCTACCTCTAGTCTACTTCCTGTTACCATCAATGAGATAAGGAATACTACTTACTTTCTGTCATAACAATTTCTGTATTACATGTTTTTATTCTAATAATCAAATGCCTGTGTGGCTGATGTGATTACAATACCTGCTGGACTAGGCATGATGGGTGTTCCTGGTGGCCCTCCACCTCCTGGAGGACCCTAAATAATTATACAAAATTTCAGTAAAAATAAGGCATTTCATTAAACAATACACGAAAAAACAGAAGAAAAGTTAGACTTATCTATAATCATCCAATTTAAAATAACAGAGGAAATATATTTTCTCCATAATTTATTTTCTTTGCACAATCATTTCAATATTATGCAAAATATGATTTAGCTTAAACATCTTAAGATTTTTTTGGCAAGTTTCCAAAAACAATGAGCCTATAACACTGATATATTATTCATGACTTAATCACATCAGGTATGATGAGGTTAAGGAGAAACCATTTATTGGGGCCTTGACAAATCCATAAAACAGAATCATTCATGTGTATCTGTTACTTAGTTTATTGTTATTTTCTTATATTTTGTATCATGGTTTTTTATAGGAAACTGAAAACTCAAAGATATTCATATGTTTAAAAAATACATCGATGCTATTTTTTTTCCTGTCGGTATCAACTATAACACTTCCAGAGCATCGAATCTTCTGCTACCATATCGATTAGAAATGAGAGGCAACATTGACTAATGCTGTGGGTTACTAATCAATTAGAAATGGAAATTAGGTGATTCTAAGGTTAATTTAGTTATTTCAGACAACCAATTCAGATAAAGGGTTTTAGAATTTTTCAGATATACAGTAATCTGTATAAATTATTAAGTGGAAAAATTTGTATTTCATTCTGAAAGTGTAGACATAGCCCACTAATTATTTCACATGATATATATATTTGCTATTTAATAAGCAACTTAAATTTCCTTTCAGATAAAAGTCTATAATTTCATAAAACTATGTATTAGGCTTATTCTTAAGTGATTTGAGAAAAAAATAGGTTTTACCCACATCTCCTTACTTTCATTTTTGTTTCATAGAATATGTGAAAAAAAGTTAGGCCTCTTAGTTTGTATAGCTTAAGAGAACACTGAGCACCAAGTTCACAGGTCCAAAACAGCATGTGCTTTTTACTATGTTCATAAAACACTATTTCTACGGAGAGTAAAATGCTCATTGATCTTCTTAAGCACTCTTTTTTTCCTACCCCAGTTAGCCACCACCTCTGAAAATTTCTTTAGGAACGATTTTCCTTTTTACCATTTTATCTTTGCTCTCTGCTAGGCATTTACTCCTAAATATTATAACAATTTATCTTCCATGGTGGCCTTGAAATGTAGCAAGGATTACACTGTGATGAGGGTTAAAAGGTCATTTGTAAGTTCAAGAGCTCATGTAAAACCTGCTAATTTGACTTTAGGTGTATATGAATTATAGGAAAATTTTAACATGTACTAAATAATAATAAGAAGAAGAGAAATAAGTGCTTTCAATGTCTAAGTATAAAAAAGCACTCCCAACACACAAACTACTAGTCATTATTCTGCTATGTGATTCCCTTTGTGATCAGGGAAAAAGTTTATGATCTTCCTAAACTCTGTGTGTGGTGAGTGGGGTGAGGGAGGGGTGTACTTCATTTTCCTGGAGAACTGAAAATCCAAGCTTATCATTGTGTAACTGGGGATAGTTTTCTTCATGATTGGACAAAGTGTATTGTATTGGTTTAGAGAAACATATGCTAAAGTAAAACACAGTACTCAGGGCAATTTTGGCCAGATTGATAACTGTTTCACTAATGAACATCAACATATGTACTGAGGTTGGCAGACGAAAAATTCAATACATATCAGATGTTCACTTCTTGGCCAATACACAGGGGCTCTTCTTAACATCTGGACAACTATTTCATTGCCCAAATAAAACATAACATCAATGCTTATGAGCAAACAATCCCAAATGTACTTACTACATAATTCCCAGGAGAAGCTGAGGAGTATGGTATCTGGAACATGAACAGGACAAAGAAATATATATTTTGATTCATGTGACAATATGGAGACTTACCTACAATGAATCTCTATTGTGACTTTTATCAAGTTGTAAAATGTATCACAAAGGATGGTAAAGAATAAAGCCATTTATATCTGTCTGAGTGCTGGAAAATGAATAAATGTAATGTTATCTTGAATTTATAAAAAAAAAAGAGTGGATTTAGGTCAAGAGGAATTTAGAATTCTAGCTTTAAGTTATACTGGTTTCAGAGCAGTTATACTCAACTGCTCCATACTAATGACACTTATTCTGTAATTAGAAAGATACATATTTGTGCAGTGAAAAACCAGAAATCAGAGTTTTTCAAATTAATAGCTTTTACAGATACAACTTCTAATTTATGTGCATTCTGGGATGCGTTATTATTATTTTTAAGATGGGTTTCAGGCTACTACATTCATGTGGTACGGTGTTGGGAGCTGTTTTGGGTTCACAGGTTGAGACTCCTCCCCATGTGGAAAAGGTTGAAGCAAAAGGTCGCCAGCCAAATTGGCGCCTAATCTTACCTCCTTCTAAGCGATTATTCAGGCCTGGATTTTTTGAACTACTCTCCTTGGCCTAAGGAATGTAATGCTCTTTTGTTTTACAGCATTTAGATAAAAAGGAAGGACCTGGAGTAGGATGCTTTGATGGATTACATCTGAATGAGAGTAGCCTGGCCACCTTAAAGTTGCATCTTGGGGATGGGTTGCACAGATTGATAGCAGTTATGAGCTGGCTGAATATTGGTGTGATCTGTGTAAATGTTGGGCTCCTATTATGTAAATTCACTCATTCACGGGCAAAGGACAAGCATTGGGAATTCTGTCCTTACCAGAAGGGTTGTACCTCCCCCCATTGTAATTGGAAGACTAGGCAGAAAGACTCCTGGTCTGTAACTTCCTGTCCTCTCCCCCAGCCTTAAATTTATATGCTAACTAACTTGAAAACAACTTGCAAGATTGAGGAAATCGCCACTTTACTGATAAAACACGTTACTGTTCAAACTATGCTTCCTAATGGGCTGTCACTCATTGCTGTAATGTAACTCACTACTTTTAAATAAAGACACTGAGACCGGCAGGGCGGAGACGCCAGAATTGCCAGGGCTGCCTGCTTGGTCATCAGACTACATCTCTCTTGTGGCTCTCTAACTTCCTTTCGCCTGACTGTCCGTCCTTCGTGGACCCCTAGATTTGCTGAACAAGGACCCCGGCAGTATGGGTCAATACTTATCTATAGACCTCATGTTTCCCCGCTTACCTTTCAAATTAGCTACTAGATACTAATATAATTAATGCCTAAGATTTTCGTTAATATAAGTCTCCAAAGAGACGAACTCGTGGGGAGCAGATATGGGTAACAAATTCTCTTTCCCTTCAAATCAAGCTCTTAACCAAACTCTTTTCTAGAGATTACATAGTATTAATACAACATTGCTATCATAATTTAAGAAATGAGAACTAGAAAAAAGATATTTAAAACTACACCCTGAGTGTTGATATTAATAAAGAAAGCTAAATCCAAACATTTTCTTTTTTTTTCACAGAAGCTCATGAGCTCACTTGCATGAATATTCTGCACAACCAGAAGAGATATTTTTGTCTCATTCTGGAAAAAGCTATCTTCGTGGAGGTACATAGCCAGAATAGGACCATTAGAGTACTGAAAAGATGATAGTGTCTTTACCTGAAACCCTCCTTCTAGCCCAACACCTTCCATATAATTAAATATAAAAATAATATGAAACTGTAAAGTAAAAAGTAGGAAGTATAACAAAGTGATGATTTTCCTCTAAGTTGTTTGAAAATTCTTTCCTTGTTTTTTGGTGATCACGCTTTGCCTTAAGCACAGACCACATGCCTCTAAGCCCCCTGCGTGGTCTGCCCATGGGTAATTCGTCCCTGCAGAGGGTCATTACCAGGCTGCCCAGCATCACTAATGATGGTGATTATTTCCACTCTGAGTAGTGAGATCTCGATGGCGAGTACACACGTACAACTCGGTGGCTGAAATCAACTTTGCTCTCCAGGCCCCTTTTAATTCATGATCTACCATCCATCTTCTGATTCTTATTATTTTAAACATGTGCATTTGCTGTCTCCAAATCACCACCTTATCTGTTGGCTCTAATTTTCATCTCCTTATAACTTTAACATCATGCTCATGTCCTTCTGCCTCTCTCTATTGCCTACCATCATTCTTTACCAACTTTAACATACGAGCTAACCACCCTTTAAATCTTTGGAATTTATACTTTACTGCCTTCCTTCACTTTACTATATACTTCCTTCTCCTCCATTTGTGAGTATGACCACATCCTCTCTTTACACAGAGATCTAAACAACTCCCTTGCCTGACATCTTTCTTATTCCTCATGACACTGAGAAATATATTATTCTATATTCCAACCAGAATCTTCTTCATTACAATTCCTCCATGTTTTCCCTATTATTTCTGTATCTATTTCCTATTAGTCCATTATTTCCTTATTAGTTTCCTGCTAAATTGCCTCTGCCCTTCCACCGGGCCACTGTCAGCATTTTGTTTCTCTTTCAAATATTTTAAATTCATTATTCCAAAGACTACTTAGTTAATTTCCATCTCTTTGATCATCCCGTAGCCACCTTTTCTATTTCACAGTAGAAATTTCCCAGAGAGAAACACAAAATAAGAGACAAGGTCAAAAATAAAATCACGTTCTCCAGTTTCAACTTAGTCTTCACTAATATCTGGAAGCATTTTGGCTCAGCCTTCATGGAAGCCCTGAAGCAGTCTAGTGGTACACCAGTAAAGTCAACAAACTGAGGGAGAAAAAGGTCCCAATCTGTAGCATTTGTCTATGTGGTAAGAATATTCCCACATGAAAGATTTCAGGCTATCAATGATTTTTTTTCTTTTTCCTTTATTTTTTAAATTCATCTATTGTTTAATTTACATCAAGTTAGTTAGCATATGGTGCAACAATAATTTCAGGAGTAGATTCTTTAATGCCCCTTACCCATTTAGACCATCCCCCCTCCCACAACCCCTCTAGCAACCCTCTGTTTGTTCTCTATATTTAAGAGTCTTTTATGTTTTGTCCCCCTCACTGTTTTTATATTAATTTTGCTTCCTTTCTCTTATGTTTATCTGTTTTGTATCTTAAGTTCCTCATATGAGTGAAGTCCTAAGATGTTTTTCTTCCTCTGACTGACTAATCTCGCTTAGCATAATACTCTCTAGTTCCATCCACATAGTTACAAATGGCAAGATTTCATTCTTTTTGATTGCCGAGTAATACCCCATTGTATATATATACCACATCTTCTTTATCCATTCATCCATCGATGGACATTTGGGCTCTTTCATTCTTTGGCTATTGTCAACAGCACTGCTATAAACATTGGGGTGCATGTGCCCCTTCGAAACAGCACACCTATATCCCTTGGATAAATATCTAATAGTACAATTGCTGGCTTGTAGGGTAGTTTTATTTCTAATTTTTTGAGGAACCTCCATACTGTTTTCCAGAATGGCTATACCAGTTTGCATTCCCACCAGCAGTGCAAAAGAGATCCTCTTTCTCCATATCCTCACTAACATCTGTTTTTAATGTTAGCCATTCTGACAGGTGTGAGGTGGTATCTCATTGTGGTTTTGGTTTGTATTTCCCTGATGATGAGTGATGTTCAGCATCGTTTCATGTGTCTGTTTGCCATCTGGATGTCTTCTTTGGAGAAGTGTCTGTTCATGTCTTTAGCCCATTTCTTCACTGGATTATTTGTAAGCTACCAATGATTTAATAATCAGCTCAAAACATTCCTGAATGCTTAACATTTGACTTTCATGAGCTGGCTCTCATGGTGATTATAACATCCTGAGTTGGTAGTCTGCCCTTGTGTCATATGTTAAATCTATCGAATTCTTGCTATACCTTCATCTTCAACCCAACACTCCATATTTATAGATTAAAATTTTCATCCATTCATCCAGGTGGAAAAAAGATCATCTTTTTGTTTACTTCCAAAGCTAGCCCCATCTCATCCTCCTAAGACCTTGCTCCTTTCATAGTTTTTAGTTTCTCCTTCTTCATGGTTCCTTCAAACACAGTTAAATACAATAAACATTTAAAAATACTAAAAAAATTGTTACCTTATATAGTTCAATTTTTTCCATGTTTGTCCTGTCAACATCTTTAATTTTGGCTTATAGTTCCTGTTTCTACTTCATATTCTCTGATACTCTCATTAAAAGAAAAAGATCATTTAGGCTCCTACTCTTGGTAGCACTTTACTGAACACACACTCTTGAAAGTCACTAGTAGCATATGACAGTCCAGTGTAAGAGACATAAAATATAACAATATAGGTAGAAGAACTATGTGGGTACAGAAGACATATTTGAGCTGGGTAGCTGACTTATAGAGAGTAGATAATCACCAGAAAGACAAAGAGAAGGATCACTAGAAAGAAAGAAAAGAAGAGAAAAGAAAAGGAAAGAAAGAAACAAAGACGTAAAAATGAAATATAAAAGTACATAGGTTTTAAGGGAAATGGCATATAATTTTACCCAGCTGGTATAGTGTGGTACTTATAGGAAACTGAATAAATGATAAGCATATATGGTGAGACTGTTGAATATATGCTGTAGGAAATAGGAAGTCATAGGTTTTAGAGAGACATATTCAAATTTATATTCTAGTAAGATAACCCTAGAGGTATCACAGAATACAAATACGAGTTAGGAGTCTATTGCAAAAGGTCTAGACAAGATAGAGTGTTCTAGGCAGCACTGATTAAGATACGTAGGAGTAAGAAAGTTTGAAAGACTTTCACAAATGTACTTGGCAGGGCATGGTGACAAACTAGATGTAGTGGAAAGGGGAAGGCAAAAGTTAAGATAATTCCTAGGTTTCCAACTTGGTGAGTAGGTGAATAATGGTGCTACTAATTTGTATGTAGGGAATTCAGGAACAAGGACAAGTTTGGGGAAATATCTGACACGCTGAATTTTAAGGCATCAGTACACAGTGAAGTAGATCTGACCAACAGATTTTTAGAAATATCGGTCAAGAATTTACTAGAGATTAGAATTAGAGATAAAGCTTCAGTCAAATACATTTCCATTCTGTGCTGGACACAACAGTTGATCTAGGATTCTATTGGATTTAGTGATAGATTTAATATTCTAAAAACAAAACTCACTGTCTACCATCTAAACTTCCTTCTCTTATATTTCTAGCTGAGTTTGTGTTTTCCCATTCTCCCTGATACCTGAATTCAAAGATGTGAAATCACCTTCAACTTTTTCTTTCTCTCTATTCCCAAGTTGAAGGTCACCAGGTGTTTTTGATTCTATGTGTAAAATGCATCGCCATTCTTCCTTTGATCACCATTCTACCTCAGGCTCTGATAACATTTTATAAAGCCGATTACTACTGTCTCCTAACTGTATTTCCCGATTTGTCACCCATTTTATATTCTATCTTCCTAAAACATAGCTCTCTCCCAAATAGGTGATAAATTTCAGATTTCTCCATTCAAAAGGCCTGTACACACCAGGGCGCCCTTTTTCTCTTTTCAGCTTTGTCACCTTCTATGCCTTACCAAACAGTCTGTCCTCCTATCCACTAACTTTTAATAATCTTTCCTCTAACATTTCCTGCATTTCCTATTTTATTTTTGTACAAGCTTTTTTCTCTACCTCTAGTGTCCAAAATCTCCTAATCTCATTAATCTCCTCCTTTCCATCTCTAGACTCCATACAAAATATCCATTAGCAGGAATTGAAAGATGAAATGCATATGTAGAAGATGAGATCAGAGAGCTAAAGATCAGAATCTCAGAATTAGAAGAATCCTTTGGACAGACAATTCAAGAGATTGATAATTCAAGAGCTGTGAACGATGATTCAGATATTCTGAAATATTTTGACTCCTAATATCCATGACAGTGGTGTAGTAGCAGGGGAAGAGCAGAGTAGCTAGAGATTTGGAGTTATTTCCTTGTTTGTTTTTAATTTTAGAGTGACAGAGAGCACAAGCAGAGGAGAGGGGCACAGGGAGAGAGAGAATCTCAAGCTGGCTCAATCTCACAAACCATGAGATTATGACTTGTGCTGAAATCAAGAGTTTGATGCTCAATGGACCGAGACGCCCAGGTATCCCTGGGTTTTTTTTTTTAATGATTACCAGCATTTTTGTTAAGTAGCTCTCTTCAACTGTGAAGTTTAAAACTACCTTAGAAGCACTGGTTTACTAGAAATCAGAGAGGGCAACATCAAGATATTATTTGTGCCAGTGTAAAGTTGAAAATATTCTCTTAATTTTTAATGCTTTTAAAAAATTATTTTAAAGTTTATTTATTTATTTTGAGAGAGAGAGAGAGAGAGAATGTACATGCATGCAAGTGAAGAGGAGCAGAAAGAGAGGGAGAGAGAATCCAGAGCCAGTTCCATGCTGTCAGTGCAAAGCTCGAGGTAGGGCTCATCCCCAAGAACCATGAAATCATGACCTGAGCTGAAATCAAGAGTCAGACACTTAACCAACTGAGCCACCCAGGTGCCCCTAATTTATTTTAGACAGAGAGTGGGAGGGAGGGAGAGAGAGAGCAAGCATGAGCAGGGAAGAGGGGCAAGAGTGATAGAGATATAGAATCTCGAACAGGCTCCATGCTCAGCACAGAGCCCAATGTGGGGCTTAATCCCATGACCCTGGGATCATGACCTGAGTCGCTGGAATCAAGAATTGGACGCTCAGTCAACTGTGCCACCCGGGAGCCCCTTTGGTGCTTTGAAAAAAAAAAAAATGAGCATGAGCATACATTTGTTCAGAGCAGAGCCTATATGAAGTAAGATATTTGTATTTCCCTTGGGTTTAATCACTATGATAGATTGTCATTTTTTTCCCTTAAAGGGATTTCTTCTTTTTCCTGTCACATTAATACAGTTGATTACTACAATGCTGTATTGAACATTTGTAGTTTTTGCCTAGCTCCTCTTTTGCTGATAATTCCTTGAATTTTCTTTGGTGAATGATATCTCTTATTTTTCCATGTGGTTGGGTGGGGCTCGGGGAGTGGCCATATGTGACCTTAACCTAGCTGAAAGAGCATTGTACCCTCAGGTCATAATTCACGAATGAGCATATGACCCAATCTAAACAAATCTAGTTCAGTTGGTATTCCCATTACCTCTATTTACCTGATAAAGAGTTGTGCTTTTTTGTACTCAACTGAGAGTTCTTAGGACATAAGTCTGGAGCTCCACATACCCTTCTTGTCATGGCAAGGAAAACAAAGGCAAGTGATAGAGACCAGGTGCTGAAAATATTATCTGGACTCTTGGAATCAAATGTGCCCCAAAATAAATTTATATATGGACTTTTTAGATACATAATCCAGTGATATGCTCTCAATATAAGCCTACTTTGGTTGTTTTTTCTGTACCTTATAATTAAAAGTGTCTCCAGACAAAGATAATTAAGATATTTTCAATAAAAGTGCATCCTACTTAATGATTAGAATGCGCCATATAGCTGAACTCAGGTGCACAGTTCCTTTGAAAAATATAAAAAGGGGAAACTTGTTGGTGGATTTGTAAATAAACTTTCAAATAAGAATCTGAGGTTAATATTGTAATGCTCAGATCAAAGGAAGTTAAAAGTGAAAATCATACTTTTATTTCCGAATTAAAAACAGGAATTTTTCCTTAAAAATGTTTTTTTCTACTGTCATGTAAAAGGGTACCAAAAACATTTTTGATTAAAATACTTTTTTAACAGAAAACTGTGGATTTATAAAGATTAAGTAAATAAATAAATACATTGTACATAATGGTAGGCAGATTTCTTACTTTCAAAGAAGTAAAAAGCAGAAACTCTAGAATATATCCTGTTGTGTTGGACTGAAATTGAAGCAATGGTGTGTACTCATGGTTTTAGTACATATAGATAGATACAGAAAGGTATAGATGTGTATGGGAATGTGTATGAACATCCAACTGTATCTTAGTTATTTCTGTGCGGGGGGCTCTAGATCTGTATCACTCTGATGAGTTCTAAATACCACTCTCCATTAAAAGTAACCATGGCTCCTGAAAGAAATGGCTGTTTCAGGAACAACAATGGGAAAATACAAAATGAGTTTTGAAATGCTCAAAAGAATAATGGAAACATGTCAAAAGGACACATGATCTAGCTTGAAGAGGTACCTACTGGCACATTTGATATACATGAACGAATGAATGAATGAATGAATGAATGAATGAATGAAGAAAGAAAAAATATGTAGTAGAGTCAACTAATAAATGGAGAAGGAAAGACAGAAACCCCATTCGGCAACTAACACAGCAAAAAAACATTCTGGGCAAGAATCATCAATGGGTGCCCAAAGGAGCAGATGAAAGTATGAGAAAGAAGAGGATATTTACTGTAGTCTCAAACTTGTCTCCACAAACTAATAATTACCAAAGGAAAAACAGTAATTTTATAGTAGAGAAACTTGACAAGCACCATCCTTCACTAAGTGATCAAAGTTAACACTACAAGCAATGGGACAAATCGCCATCTTCTTGCAATGACGCACTGAGAAAATCACAACATTCCTTCTGTGGTATTCCTACCAAATGTGTATTACCTGAATCTAATCATGAGGAAACATCAGATACAACCAATTTATGGCATATTCTACAGTATAAATGATGTGCATTAAACAAAACTGCCAGGTTAAGAAAAAGATAAGTTGAGGAAATGTCCTCGATAAAGACAAAAAGTCAGGACAGTTAAATGTTAACAAGTGAACTGGGATTTTCTTTTGTTACGAAGCAGATCATTGGGACAGTTGGTGAAATGTGCATGAAGTCTGGAGATTAGAGAACAGCATTACATTAGTGTTTACTTTCTAATTTTGATCTTAACTGTAGTTATGAAAGATAATATAGCTGTTTTTAGTAAACACACACTGATGTATTTGGGGATAAAGGATCATCATGTCAGCAACTTAAATATAGCTCAAATGGTTCAGAAAAAAATTATGTACATGCAGAGAGAGGAAATCATAAAGCAAATGTGGTATAACTTGGGAACCTGGGTGAAGGCTGTATGGGAGTTCTTTGTACTATTTTTGCAACTTTTCTATAAATCTAAAGTTACTTTCATATGAACATTTAAAAGGAAAAAAGTATATAAGACAAAGAAAATACAAGACATATTTGGAAACAGCAAAAAACAAAACAATCAACCACTTTAATATGCAACCCTGAAGAGTCAGAGAGTTATTGTATTGATATAAAATAAAAAGTGTTTATAATTACAAACGTGGACAAGAAGTCTAAGGAACTTGGAAATCAAAATAGTATAGGTGAGTTGTCATTAGAATATAACCAATAGTATTTAGGGGGAAAATATCCCTCTTTAACAGTTTTTGCTCTGTTTCATTTAAGCCTTATGTTTTTGCCAGAAAGTCATCAGTTTTTTATGATACTTTTTCTTGTTCTCATAATAAATCATTTCTCAGAGGATACTTTGCCTTTTTGTACTCAGGATGATGACTCCCTCTCCCTTTCTGAAGAGAAAACTTTGGGTCCTCCCTACTTTTTTCTGTATTTATATTTCTTTTTTTTTTTTTAAATGTTTCTTTATTTTTGAGAGCGAGACAGAGAAAGAGCCTGATTGGAGGAGGGGCAGAGAAAGAGGGAGACACAGAATCTGAAGCAGGCTCCAGGTTCCGAGCTGTTAGCACAGAGCCAGAAGCGGGGCTCAAACTCACGAACCATGAGATTACAACCTGAGCTGAAGTTGGATGACCAACTGAGCCACCCAACGGCCCCTCCCAATTCATATTTTTTTGAGTGAGGGGGAGATGTATCTAACCACAAGTGATATATATTAACACAAGGGATTAGTTTCAACTCCATTTCTCGCATGTATGCTAGTCAAACACCCATTTCATTCTGACTACTGGATGGCAGTTTGATATGCACACCTCCCACCCTGGTGTTTCTTAGGGTCTAAAGTAATGCAGACCTGCTGACCCAATATAGTATGTTCTCCGATCCATGGTGCTTCACTCCATGAAATTCTGAAGAGGTGGGGTGCATCAAAACTAAAAATCAGCAGAATGCACAACTCTCTCCTCATCTCTGCCTCTAACCAATACTCTTACTTGGATAATATATCTGGTACAATGCACCATCCTCAATATCAAATTCTGCTCACATTCCCAAATAGTTTTTGGGGGACAGAGTCCCCAGATGAGTGTGTAAAAGGAGGTATTGCTGGAGGCAGGCGGTGGCAGGCGTGAATTGCACTTGGCTGCCTGCAAGGGACAGGAGAGGGAGGACTGGTAGAGCTGACAGTGAGGAAGGAAAAAAGAGTCTTCTTGCTAGTAGGTGGGAAGGCTCACAGAATTAAGATGTGCCATTAATTATGGTTTTTAATCCAGTTTCGACAAGACATGCAGATTCTGAATAGAAAGTCTTTCCAGATTCTGGTAACAGGAAGATTGTCACAGTTTTCAATGTTATAAAAAATTGTGGTTTTTTTTCCTGTATTTTTATGGGTATTTTAAAATTTTTTTTTTTAATTTTTTAAAAATTTTCTTTATGGGTATTTTAATAGGGAGTTGAAAGAACTGTATCTTGAACTGCTAGCCAGATGCCATTTTAAAGTTTAATCTTCACTGAATGAATTTGAAAGGCGTATAGCAAGAAGCGAATAGAAATGCAAACTCTTCAAAAGCATATAAGCAACTAAAAGAATTTTGGAAGAGGAAAGATATTCACATTATAATATAATCTGGCTAAACAGTATTTTAGAAAGAGCACCGGGGTGGCTCGGTTAGCTGGGCAACCAACTCTTGATTTTGGCTTGGGTCATGATGTCACTCACGGTCCTGATTGAGCCCCGTGTCAGGCTCTGTGTTGAGCATAGAACCTGCTTGGGACTCTCTCTCTCTCTCTCTCTCTCTCTCCCTCTCTCTCTCTCTCTTTCCCTCTCTCTCTCTTTGCCCTTCTCCTGCTCACACTCACTCTCTCAAAATAAATATTTTTAAAAATTTTAATTAAAAAAAAAGAAAGATTTGTTAAGATTAAATAGTACCCTAAAGACCCAAATGGAAGCAAGATCATCACTCTCTCCACTCCAAATTCTATTTCAGTTAGCTACTGAAACTAAGAGTCAGTAAGATAACATAAATTAATTTTTTTCTCTAAAAATATGGTAAGTGCTTACTTAATTGAGAAGAAAGTGATTCAGCCTTAGAATAGCTATAAATTTAGGATGATTCTTTCTATACCGCACATACCTCACTTCAAATTTTCTTGAAATTTAAATTAACCTTAAACATTGGATCAGTTTCACGTTTATTTAGCATTAAGGTCACTGCTAGTCAATGGGGGTACCTCTGTGCATATTAGTAAAAGGGATCCCTGCTAGGCCAGATACTCATAGATTTTACAAGTGGAGCGCGAGCTGTATTTTAGTACCCTACCGACTTTCTTGAGTCAGGAAACTGTGCAGTGCACACACTATACAAAGGTATACAGCAGACCTCTCTCTATACTGAAGAAACTCAAGGGTTCAAAGTCAAGAAGGGAAAACATTACCAGGATCACTAAATTAAAACCATATTAATTTTAAGACTGAATGCTTAATTTTCATCTTGTGCATATATTCATGTGATATTATTAACAGAGAAAAATATTTGTGCAGTCAAACCACTATCACAAAACATGTAAGGAAATTTCACAGCATGTCAGATACACAGATAGATGTGTAGGAATATCAATTCAGCCAAGAGGCACAGGGCAAATGTATACTTGCTTCCTGGAATAGTGAGAGAGCAAACCTAGGTGTAACTAGTACAATAAATATAATCATAATAACTCTGATAGAGATCGAGGTTTCTGGCAACTTAGTGATTATCATAGTTATTTTAGAAGTTCATCATCTTATGATAAATATATATTATAATAAATAGAGGCCACTGTGGTATACCTAAATCACATTTTCTATTTTAATTTTGGAAGTCTGTTTATCCACATAAAATGCATGTTTACATTAGACTGTGAAGTAAAAAAAATTACATTTCAAAAATTATAAATATTTAAAAAATATATACGCAAAATATATTTTTTGAATGATTACTTTTTAAAAAAAGTTTATATAACTAATTGCAGGGCTTTGAAAAGCAACATATTTTTGTTGTTCAATGCTAGAAAGGGCAAAGAAAATTAAAATATATGTATACTCACCGAATTGGCATTTGTTGGGTTTGGCCAAGGTCTACCACCACCTGGACCCCTATAAGACAATATGATCAATGAAATTTTAACTTATGCTTTGAATGTTTCCCAATAAGCAATACCAAATCATAAAGTATAATGTTTACAATTCAGTTACCAAGCAGTTCTAGTTCGGCATTGAAATTACTCTGTATTTTCACAGCTTTTTTATTTCTTAAATCAAAAATTTTGATCATTCCATAGTATAGTTTTCTTCCCAAATCAAAATACTTTGGGTAGGTCCAGTTTTATTTTCAGTTCAGTTATTGTAATAACCACTAAAAGCGATAATCACCTTTAACAGTAAAAACATGGGTAAAAAATCACTAAATATAAAATAAATATAAACTGTAATCCTATGACATAAATATAACTGCCACCTGTATATCATTAAAAATTGAAATGAAATTAATTTTAAAATAATATCTATAAAATGATTGCTTTTACTAAACTATAAATATATAAATGTACATAAAAGAGGACTAAATTTGACTTCTTTTAAAAAACACAGACTACCACAGATTACTTTATATACCTAATTTGACTTCTTTTAAAAAAACAAAGACTACCACAGATTACTTTATACATCTATGTATTACTCTATCTTTCAGTGCTACTGACAATTTACTTTTATTTATTTATTTATTTATTTAAAAATTTTTTTTAACGTTTATTTATTTTTGAGAGACATAGAGACAGAGCACAAGCAGGGGAAGGGCAGAGAGAGAGGGAGTATTTATTTATTTTAAGTAGGCCTCACGCCTAGTGCAGACCCCAGTGCAAGGCCTGAACTCACGACCTTGATATCAAGACCTGAGCTGAGATCAGCAGTCAGACACTTAACTAACTGAGCCACTCAGGTGCTCAGACAATTTACTTTTTAAAAAGGGATCACTTTTTTTGTTTTCATAATTGTAGTTCAAGATGGTAGCCAGAGTAAATCTTGGAAAAAATAGGAAATAATCTAAGCCAATGTATGTCAGTATACTACTTCACTTTAGGATGGTGGATAATGTTTTGTATCCTGTAGCTTAAAAGGACATGAATCTTTTAATACAAAATTAAGTGAAAAGGTCTCTTGTACACATGGTTTAGTATTAAGTGTACCTGAATAAACACTGGTCGATAAAAAGTAGACTAGTGTTAGCAGGTCCCTCTGTAATTAGGGTCATTGAAAATCCCTTTTTCCTCTAATTGCAGTAGAAAGACAGAGAAGGTTTTTAATTAAAAAAAAAAAGTGTTCCCTGATTCTTACTGTAGGAACTTTAAACTTGAAATTCTCATATGTCAGATAGAAGCTGTCCAAGTTAGCTATATTCCCCATGTTTGCTTGGACTATTTAGAACTGTTTTTCATTTTGTTTTGGAATTCCCCAGGGAAGTAAACAGCAGGGAAATACATGAAAATTCTCTCCCTGGGCTCCATTAGGATACCCAAATAGAAATTTCCTCAAATTCTGGCTGAGGAAAAAAGGAGAACATAAGATGCTGGAGAGGAGGTGGTCAGAGTATTGTGCACAGGGAGAAGGTTAGGGGCATGCACTTGTCCTGTCTCTGGAAACTGGTGCTTCTTTAAGACGTGGATGATGATGATGATTTTACAATTAATTACTGGAACACTTTAGAAAGATGATCTTACATAGGATTCAATGTCCTACTGGACAGAAAGTGAGGTAAAACATATAATATGTATTGATCAAGTGAAACATTTGATTTGTTTGATGTTAATACACATAATTTATTTGATGTTAACTAAAACATAGTAAAGAAATTGGGAAATATTTATCTTAAAACAGCATAAAAAAGATGCTATATCCAGGGACGCCTGGGTGGCTCAGCTGGTTGAGTGTTGTACTCTTGATTTTGGCTTGGGTTATGATCCCAGGGTCATGGAATTGAGCCCCACATCGGGCTCTGTGCTGAGGATGGAGCCTGCTTAGGATTCTCTCTCTCTCTCCCTCTCTCTCTCTCCCTCTGCCCCTTCTTCCCTCTCCCCCATTGCACACTATCTAAAAAAATGCTATATCCAAATAATGGCAAATATTTGTATACAATGATGTTAGGTCGATAATGATCTCATAATTTTAAAAATAAGATCAAATATAATATTTTATTTATCATTTTAAAAATCTTTAACATTAAATTGGCATGCTAAATTAAATGTTAAATAACTAAACATTTTCTTTAAATAACAGTATTAAATTAAATGTTAAATGTTACATTATCAGTAATAGTACCTTTTATACATTTCAGTTATTTGACAAATACTAGTCTCAGCACACTATGCATTTCATATCACATTGCATTTTATTTTTTATTTTAAAAAAATGCTTATTTATTTATTTTGAGAGAAAAAGAGACCATGTGAGACAGTGTGAGCAGGGGACGGGCAGAGAGAGAGGGAGAGAGAGAGAATCCCAGCTAGTCTCCAAGCTGTCAGCACAGAGTCTGACATGGGGCACTATCTCAAGAACCATGAGATCATGACCTGAGCTGAAATCAAGAGTTAGGTGCTTAACTGACTCAGGCACCCAGGTGCCCCCAATGTATTTTAATATGATAGGTGAAGTATTAATAATTCGCATGGAGGAGGCGCCCGGGTGGATCTGTTAGTTGAGTGTCTGACTTTGGCTCAGGTCATGATCTCACAGTTTGTAAGTTCAAGCCCCACATCGGGCTCTCTGCTGTCAGCACAGAGCCCTCTTCAGATCTTCTGTCCCCCTCTCTTTTTGCCCCTACCCTACTTACACTCTCTCACTCTCAAAAATAAATAAACATTAAAACAAACTTAAAAAATAATTCATGTGGATAAGCTAAATTTCCACTAACACTACCACTGTGTTTGAAAACATTTAAAGTTTCACAAATAGTCCTAAATAAAATGGGGGTTATATCAGTGAGTAGTTCTATTAGAACAACTACGTAAGCTCAGTAGTTCCCATTCCTTTTGAGGACCAACAGTATTATCAAGAAAGTAATTTACAAACTATAATATAGGAGTTATTTTGAATGGAAATTTCTATATAGCTATAGTTTGAAGTAGAATCAGGGTAGCCTCATTTAAAAACAAAGAGAAAAATGTAATTTAAAAGAAGCAAGTATTTTTTGGTAAGGGAATACAGACTTGATTAAATAAATAAAATATGATTACTGTAGAGAAAAATCCCCTTTTTTGCTGTACAGTGATTTTATTTCAAGGTAATAACTACACAAACTTTATCATTCTATAGGATAACAAGAAGGTCTAGATCCTTTGAAATTCTTTGTCTTCTTAGATTCTATAAAATACCAGTGTATATGAAGTTGAATTAGAAATGCTGTAATATTGAATCCTAAACTCTTTGGAAATTTGTAAAAATGTAGTTAATTTAGAAATATAGTTTCTTTTAAAAAACTTATCCATAATGCATTTGAAATTTACGTTGTGGCTGTAGTTTATAAATTCTACTTTAAATTACTGAAATTGGTATTAGGCTTTTATTTGTAAAAATACAATAGTAGTTGGAGAAACATTAAAAGTATACTCTTACTTTAATTTTAGATGATACTATAATTACCATAAGTTTAGAGCATGGAAATATAAAAATTATATCAGAATAACTATTTTCTGTGGAGACAACTAATATTTAAAAAAATAAAACTATCAAAATTTTGTTCCAAATAGTCTGCCAGTTGGAATACAGTATTTAATTACTTTAGTGAGCATGGCTGAGTATTATTTTTCACTGTCATTACATTTTCATGGTAAACAAGAAAAGTGACAAGCTAAAGAAAACTCATCGAGATATGATTTGAAGGCAGGTCACACCTGACTCCAACAGACAAATATATAGGACTGTTAAGAACATAGCTTAAAGTACTATTCTAATGACTTTATCTTTAATATTTAAATTATCCAACATGTAAAAAGAAATTTGTGAAGAAAGTCACAAATTCTAGTTAAAAATACTTATTTGCCATAACACAAATTTAGTATCTGTTTTAAAGATACTAAGTTATAAAGTGAATTTCAATTAAGTTTACTGAGTACAATAGAGATAATATGTTTTACTTATTTTTTTTATGTCACTTTTGCTTTGTTGGCACCAATATCAACACATGAATTATTCTCTCTGGTTGGATCTTCCATTCTTCCTTGTTGAAAGGAAATGTTTACATTTTCATTGTTCTTTAACAATACCCTAATTTATAGAAAACTGAAAATTATATAAGACCACAAATAAATCAAAAGTAAGAAATAATGGAAATCTGAGTCTGTTAAGGCTTAGTTATTTTAGGAAACAGAAATTACATGAGTAGTACAATATATGTAATAAAAATATTTTAAAGCACCTGAGTGTATTTAAGTGAGAAAGTCAAATGCAAATATCAGCAAAAATAATCAAAAATTCCAACCATATTTTTAGTCTCCATAGCCTAGGGAATTTAATGTACCCATATGTATTTGTTTAAGTGTATATGAGAAAAGAACCAGACAATTTAAGCAGCTATTTGAATCTCTTAATGGTCACATAAAAATAACTTTTTTATTTATATTAACAAAAACAGGTTGATCTAAACTTGACCACATGGCTAGTTATAATGAAGTGTAGTACACAAAACAACATTAGGTACAATCTTACCATTTAATGATAATTTTTAATTGATCATAATATTCAAAATGTATATTACATCTCCTTACATCTATACACAGTATTCAAAATTGTATTTCCTAAAAGCTATTGCATTTTAAAGTCAGAATCTCAGGTAGGTATATTTTATATACATCTAAATCCTATTGGTAAGAGTTGCAGCTTTTGATTTAAGCATAAAATATCACTCCTTTTTGTAACAGCCATTAATAAAGGCTAAGCCTTTGAGGGATTTGAGAAAAGTCAGATATCATGTCTACCCATTTTTACTTTAGAAGTAAAAAGACGTGATAGGAAAATTTGACCTACTTTTTTCCCCTTGTTCTGTTAGTTTTGAGTCTGGCTGGTACCCACTTATTAACCTATTTTCTATTTTAGGCAAAATTGCTTTCCATGAAAATGGTTTCAGAAACTTACAAAAATCCCTATCTATATCAAAGGAGCTTGTCTCATTATATCTTCAATGCCATTAAGTGATGGCAGAGTTGTCTAATTTGATATGTAAGTAACCAAAACATGGACTAATGGGAAAATATATTAGAGGAAACTACCCACAACCCTATATGGAAGGGTTTTATTATTTCTGGTAAGTTTTCTTTAGGCCACATCATGGAATTGATCCTTTAGTGAATTAATAAAAGTCACAAACAAGCATCTAGTGTATATGGAACTTCAAGGGCAAGTAAGATAATGAAAAATAAATTAAAATTCCTTAATAGATGGCATTATATTGGGTAATAGGAACAACCATCCTCTGTGGGGTTGAAAGAAAGACCTTTTCAGTAAAAAGCAAACCAAAATACTGTTAGTTTACTCCTTATCCAAGCACATCTTAATTTTCAAAAAAAAAAATTCACCCTATCAGGGCGCCTAGATGGCTCGGTTGGTTAAGTGTCTGACTCTTGATTTTGGCTCAGGTCACTATCTCACGGTTCGTGAGATGGAGCTCCGCGTTGGGCTCTGTGCAGATAGTGTGAAGCCTACTTGGGATTCCCTCTCGTCTCTCTTTGCTCCTTGCCTGCTCTTTCTTTCTCTGTATTCTCTCTCAAAATAAATAAACTTAGAAAGAAATTTTTAAAAAATTCACCCTATAGTAGTGGAAAAAATTTTTTAAAATAGAAGATAATACCAGAAAGAATTCTTCCTGAGTTAAGAGTGGTCCCAACTAAGCAGAAGTAAAGACTTATATAGAAAAATTAAAAACTTTTAGGAATCATTAAGTATTTGTTAAAATGAAGTCAATATCAATTGTCTGCTTCTATGGAGTGAAGTCCTGGTCCTTGTGTCTGTATCTCTCTATGGTTTTGTATCAACTATATGGAGATTGTGTGCTTATGCATAAAAGGCCCATTTTTAATTAAATAAATGAAACATGAAAACCAGGCTAAAAGTTGCATTTGGCATCTGAAAATGGAAAAAATTAAAGGTTGCAAGAGAAGGAAGAAAAACAGAATATGTTGTGAAAATGAGGCAGACACTATGGCTCATGTTTAGTTCATTTACACTAGTTTCATTTCGTACTACACAGAAATTGAGGAGCTGAAAGTGTGTTACAAATTAGTGTGACTTCGGAAGACAGCAAATAGAATACTAAACAGGATAATATGGCATTTTGCTTACATGTTCATTCCGGGCATTCCAGGGCCACCTAAAGCATTCAGGGGGGGTCTCATTGCACCTCCATAGTTCTGTAATGATAACCAAGGGTCAGACTACCACAAAACAAAAAAACAAAACCAAAGAGGAGGGGGGAAAGAAAGGAGAGCAGGTTAATGATTTCCCTACATAACTCCTGATTGGATAAGGCCTGTGCAATTCTTTCTCTGAAGGGTCCACTCTTGTACTATTGCTTCTATTTTAACAATTACTTTGGTCTGTGTCTTTTAAAAACTACACGACTATGTAAGATCATTGGAGCATGTTAAATGATTAAGGTACAACTGCAATTATAATATTCAACATATCCTTATTAAGGTCCTAATATCTGTACAACAGTGAACTTTTTCAAATGAAACATTTTATAAATCCAAACTCTGCTTTTAAAGAAAAGACTTAGTCACCATGTTTGAAATTGTCAGACCCAGAACAATTACATAAAGTCTGAAGGAAAAAAAAACCAGACTGGTGAACCCAACATAAGAAAGTTGAATGTAAACTATTTCTGTTTATAAAATAATACATCCTACAGAGAAATGTACTAATACACAGATACACAACAATATATGAAAACTAAAGTATGTATATATGAATTGTATCACTCAGTAGGATTCTGTCAATTCCCTTATGTACATTCAAAGGAGAAAAACATTTTAATGTTTTAACATGCACATCTGTTAGCTTACTTTAGTTTCCATTAGGGCCAAAAGATTTATTTTAACATTCTTATGTTAATATATTTTGACACTATCAACTGCTTTCATGCTTGGCTTTCTCACAGCACTATACCCCCAACCTTTCTGACTACTCCTTTTCCATTTCCTGTGCTGGCTCCTTTTATTTTGACAACTCTTTAAATGTTGCTTTTCTCCAAGTTCTAGCTGTAGCATTCCTTTAAATAAATACACACTTATGAGTAATCTTATGTGCTACCATTAGTTCAAAAACGATTTAGGAATGCCAAATGTTTTTAATTTTGTCATGATGTCTCTCCTAAGCTCCTGGATAACTCCTATATTGAACTTGATCTGGATTGTTTCTATCTGGATACCACTTCATGTTCAACATATCTAAAAGTAAACTCAATGTTCTTTTCTCACAACTACATTCTTTCTAGTGTTTTCCTCAGTCAGTTCTGTGGCATTACCTGCTGTACAACAGTCTAGGCTAAGAACCTCTGGGAGCTCAATGATGTCTCTTCCTTTTATTTGAATTCCTGAATCCAGTCAATTACCAAAGTCTATTGATTCCACCTGTGAAATACCTCTTGAAATAGTGCTTTCCTTCATGTCACTAATCTTTGTCATTTACTGAGACTAATGTACTGTCTTCATTGGTCTCTCTGACTTAGCCTTTCCCCTCTCTCAATATATTCTTCATGATTTCCCCATAACTATGCTTCTAAGGGGTGCCTGGATGGTTCAGTCAGTTAAGCATCCGACTTTGGCTCAGGCCATGATCTCATGGTCTGTGAGTTCGAGCCGTGCATTGGGCTCTGTGCTGACAGCTCAGAGCCTGGACCCTGCTTCAGATTCTGTGTCTCCATCTCTCTCTGCCCCTCACTTGCTCATGTGCATGTGCTCTCTCTTTCTCTCAAAAATAAATAAACATGAAAGAAAATTTAAAGCCCAGTCCTATTTATGTCACTTACGAGCCATGATGACCCATGCTGCCTGTCAAATGTTTACTCCTCAGCATGGCTTTGTGACGGTATTCACAGGTCAGCCCCAGCCTGTATTTCCTGTATTCATTTCCTATTATCTTCACCTTCTTCCCCTACTCCCAACTATACCCTCCATTTCTTGTGGTTCAGAAACATGTAATACACTTTTATACTCATGGTAACTCATAGCACGGCCTTTTGTGTAGTAGGTGCTAAGATGCCAAGGAAATACTCAATGAGACTGTTAACTCCAGAGAGTAAGCCGCAGTGTATAAATTACCTAGTTACATGTTCTTCTTGTTGTTTATTAACTTTTACTTTCAAGAAATCTTATTTAAACATCCCAATGGTATGTGCTATGGGACAGAAAGGTTTCTATCCACACTTGAGTCATTAGTTAAAATGATAGTTATTTCCCTCAACCTCTGCACCAAGCATGGCAGTGGCACCAGCAATATTAGCAAGAAGTCTGAGAGGAAAGTTAGCCATTGGAAATAAAATCTGGATGGTAAAGTATAAAAGAAATGCTTCAAAAGAAAAAAGTCTGCCTTCATTTTCAGATCTTAGAAGATCTGTTTCATTTTATCAAGGGAAATATTGGTTTTCTTTATAGATCTGGATATACGAAGATACTGGCTTGAACTTCTGTTGCCACTGTCCCATTTCCTCTGCCCTCTTTCTATATGTGTGATCATCAGCCAGTCATTGTCCCAGTTGTCGACTCAACCTTAAATTCCTTATCATGTCTTTTACAAGCTTGCTGGAGGACAAAACAAAATCATCGAAAATAACTATCGTAGTGCTTGCTGCATTAAAAGCATGATACCACGTCCTCAAAAACTGTAGCTCCTCTTTCTTGTTGCCATTAATAAGGGTCCAACTTAAATGAGCCCTCTTCTCGTCAGCTTCTCTTGAGCCCTCAACCATAACAGAATTATATGCTTGTTTGTGTAATGATTCCCTGACAGAGTATGCATATTCCTTTTCTGGATTTTTTTTTTTCTACTGCATAATAGTTTTTCTTTATGTATTTGTGTCTCCTGCTAAATAGTAAGTACGTTGAAGGCATAACCTATTTTATTCATCTTGGTATATCCAGTGCTCAAGTGTCACAGGAAATGAGTAAGAAATTATCCAATCCATAATTTGATAGATTTACAAAATATTTTCATTTTGTGAATAATCTGAAGCAAAAGAAAACAGGAAGATAAGAAAGAATAACAACTGGCTTTCCAAGTGGTATCAACAAAGGCAGAATGGTAAGAGCTAATTTAGAATCACTGAATTTTAAAGTGGATGGCAGCTATACAATTCCATCTGGTTTAATCTCTTTCCCAATGCAATGTTCCTGACAAAATGGCTGTTCAGATTCTGCTTGGAAAGTTTATAAAGAGTTTCTCTGTGATTGGGCAGTTTACTTTCTCGAAAGTTCTTCCCTTTACTGAGCTGAAGTCTGCCTCCTATCTTAAATTTGAAAATAAGGAAAAAGTTAACTCTCTTTACATGACAACTTATCATGGATTTCCATCTCACCATTTCTCCACCCCAGCCAGATATCTGATTTGGATATTATCATATATTCCTACTTGTATACAACTCATTTATTCTTCAGATTTCTGGAGGAACTAGAACTAACTGTATAGTCTTGGCGACTTTTTCTGTTAATCATATGGAACCTGGTGAGCATAAGAACATAGACAAGCTAAGTATATCTTATTACAAGAGCAAGTAGAAAAATGTCTTTAAATATGGTATTAAGATATTTTTCTGGATTAAATAGATAATTGTATATATTATCCCTGAACTTAAAATAGGTAAAGGGGTGGGGAAAATATGTCAAATTTTAGAGCAAACTTTTATTTCTTCATTCATGTGATGAACAGTAAGCACATGTTTACTATGTTTTAGGTGTGCATTCGCCTATCTAAGAATCATTAGATTATACATATTTCTTTGTTCTAGGAATTCAATTATTCTAACAGATAACTATTGTCCCTCTCCATTTAACTGGTCTTAAGCTCAAAATATTATAGAAATGATATCTACGATAAAAAAGAGTTGTATTTTATGTTCGTGTAAAAGGCTAGAAACCTTATTACAGAGGCTATTTCTATAATTCAACTAGAAAAAAAGCAGATGCATTCTTTTCTTGGGTAGCATCTGTATGGTTAAATATCTGCTATGAGAATTGTTTTTTTTCATGATCTTTCAAGGAACACAGATAATCTTTATTACAAACCTCACAGTTTATAATGCATATATTTCATATGTCAGGTGTTGTAGATAAATACCTCAAAAGAATCCCTCATTCCAAATTATTTTACCTATTCTGCCACTCATATTAATAAGATTCCTTTTTCATTCAAGTAATGGCATGTATAAATAACTTCCTTTAACCATTTACACCCTGTGTCCTGTGATTTAAAGATGGTATTGTAGGTGGTTTTTGTTTCTGAAGTATTTTCAAACCAAAACATTTTATCTACCTCAAATCATGAAGAAATAAATAGCAAGGAGACTAATCCAAATGGCAGAAAGAAACTACTTTCTTTGAATTTGAAAATACAAAGAAAGAATTCACACTTACATGATAAACTTGGGTATTACACTCATCAATAAGAGATCACATACCAGAAACCTGCTTTTACTTTCTAGCATAATTTACTTATAACACAAAAGCAATAAACAGCTAGATACAGCTAGGTATTTATGAAACATAAAGACCAGATGCTTTCTATTTCTGCATTTTCAAATGAGATCTAAGTGTTCATATAGCTCAAGTAACCATTGGTATATCTTTCAAACACTGCAAAACTGACTCTTAAATCAAACTCTAGTTTTTAAAAGTATTGAAAATATTGGTTTGGGATGACAAAAGCTTAAAGAGGCACTAGTTTAAAAATCAATGAACTGAATGAAGAATGGTAACTAAATGATAGGCATCACATTTTTATGTATATTTAAAATGTATCTAGGGGCGCCTCGGTGGCTCAGTTGGTTTAGTGTCCGACTTCAGCTCAGGTGATGATCTCACAGTTCATGAGTTCGAGCCCCTTGTTGGGCTCTGTGCTGACATCTCAGAGCTTGGAGCCTGCTTTGGATTCTGTGTCTCCTTCTCTCTGTCCCTCCCCTCTCAAGTTCTCTTGCTCTCTGTCTCTGTCTCTCTCTTTCAAAAATAAATAGACATTAAAAAAAATAAAATGAAATTTTGGGGGAAAAAAATTCTTCGAGTTCTATATAGTCAAATTGGCTTAGTTCATTAATAACTAAAATATATACTGAGTCAATGAAATATTCTGTAGATCTTATAAATCTAATTGATATTAATAGCTTCTGATGGTTGATCGCACAAATCATCAACCCTAACATGAGTAGACACAGGGGAAAATGATTTAAATATCTAAATCGTTTTATAAGATCTTAAGAAAATATACAGGAAATAACTGAGTCTAAACAAATTATTTTTTTCTGACTCTGAGGATGTCGGATATTTAAATATTAGATATTAGGTTTTATTAGGTTTTAATGAAATATAGTATCTCTGAAAATTTTGGTTATATGCCCTTTGTGTTTCAATGCACTTATATATCTATATATCTACATCTATACCTATCTATATCTACATAATTGTATGTTGGTTGGAAACTACTAGGTCTAACTCACATTATCTCAGTGTTAGATTCTTAACTTTCTGACTCCTTTGGGCACACAACAAAATATTAATTTTTTAAAAGCAGATACATGAAGCAAGTTCCTAAAACTGTTACTAATAAAGCTATTCTTGAAAAGAATAAAGTAAATAAATTAACTCACTCTTTTAGCTGGCATTAATGACATACTAACCTCTGACTAACCTCTGATAGAAATTTAAAATTCTGGATTTAGGGCTAGCTTCCTTGAAATTTAACATTATAACATTAATTTCTATCTCATGCAGTTTTCCCAAGAGAGACAAAAGGGTGTTTTACCAAAAATAAATGATATCTTATAACACCATACTTAAAAAAAGAAATGTCAATCAACAGGTAGGACAGATTCAAACTCATATTGTGTACTTCTGGGCAATTTTGATAGAGAAGAAGGCTAACATCTGATACACACTGATAGGATTATGCTTGCTCACTAATGCTCATTTTAATGTTTCTTTCTAAATAACTTTGTCTTCCTATTCTATGAATATGAATATAACAAATTGTCAATGGCATTCTTTAAAAGATTTCTAGAAATATATTTCATGCTGCTTATTCTACTGAAGATCTTAGCTCAATTGTGTTTTATTTAACTTATATGCTTATCTTTTATAATAATTATTATAAGTTTTAAAGACTTCCTCAACATAGCTAACAAAACAGTAATTAATAGCTTTTTTTAATAATAATTATTGATTTCTACATATTTTTTCAAATGTACTAAAGGCATATGTGATAGCACCTGTTGAAATATGGTTTGTTGTTACATCATTTTGGACATGTCACAGATATTCTATTCCTCAAAAGCCTAACGATTATGTCATATCAAGCGTTAAGTGCTGATTATTTACCTGTGGTCCTAAGGGCACCATTCCTCTTGGAGGAGTCATTCTCTGCATTGGCCCACCCATATTTGGATGTCCTTTAAAGAAGAAAAAAAAAAGGTATGAAGATATTAGCAAAGTAATAAGTGTAAGTGTTAAACCAGGAGCCAGTAGCCTCCTCTGTGGTTGTTAACTCTTAGTAAGGGACTGGGTTATTGACATCATCTCGTCTTGGCTTCCATGGCTACTTTTCAGCCTCTTTCCACTACTTGCCCACATTCTCCATTCACTGAGATTGAATTTTTCTGCCTAGTCTGGGCTGAAATACATCTCTCATACAATTTGCTCCTTTTACCTTGGAACAGTGTAATACAGCCATACATATCTGTGGTACCTAAGCATCTCTGTTGGAGATGATTATTGATCTCCTGATTATTGATTTGTTAAACTAATCAAACTACTGGTTGCTTAGCATCTTCTTTCCTCCTGCTCACCTTTCAGACAGACTATCCTAGCTGAAAAAGGCAGAAGAAATCATATGTGATATATCATTTAAATTTCCATTTGTTAGAAGTTATATAAAAGGTTTTAGAAGTTATTAAAATATGGATTTTGGATATTTAATTACTCTGTTTCTTATGTTATTACCACCCTCACTATCATGAATAATTGTGAGACTAAGCTGAAAATATGTCACTTGGCCCCCATATTACCTGCAAAAATACAACTGATATAATTATGGAACGTATATACAAATAAAATTGTCCTTAAAAAATAAAGGATTTCCTTTGAGATTCTGCATGTCAATTTCACTTTTTACTTTAAAGTAATCACCTTGTTGTCGAGTTGGGTCCATTCCACTTGGAAGTAATGGCTGACTTCCTGGGACACCACCAAGTGCCTAGCATATTTTGTAAAACAAAACAAAAAGAAATATTGTAAATAATTACAAAATACGTGCTTTAACGATCCTCTTTTAAAATTTATATAATTACAGAATACACGAGTATTTCACAAGATTTCTTCTATTTCACATTTATAAATTTTATAGCTCTATATCCCTGTATAAGTTCTTAATTCTAAAAAGATTCTACCTTGCCCAATTTTGTGGTAAAGTAAGTACTTCTTGGGAACAAATACCTAGGCAAAAATTGTCCTATTTCTTCCTGAGAAGTATTATGCCTTTCCCCAGAATTAATTTACTAAGGGTACTACAATAACTAATATTGCTTCTTTAATCTCTCTACTTTCTACAGATTATTTTACTCATTTGACATTATAATAGCAGCAGGACTCGGCATGAATTTTTCAGGGGGTACATTTTCCCTAGGAAACTATTTAGACAGATAATACTCTAGTTAAGTTCAAACAATTTGATTGAATGGAAAAAAGTGAACTAGAACTGAAAATGGTAGTGAGATTAACAGACAGCATTTATTTTATGAAGGGTGTGCTACTGGTATATATTGAATCACAAGTTTCTAACAGTGTTTGAGCAGCACTTAGAGCTGGACCAAATGATACCGGATTTAAATTTGCTGATTCTATAAAGTATATAAGGATTCATTCACACGTGTACATAAACCTGATCATTGGCGAGAATTACTATAAAGGTTCACTAATTCAATTTACAGCAGAATAAATCTTGTCTAATTAAAAATTTAAAACATTTCAAAAGAGATTCAATATTAAAAAATTTATATATCAGAGCAAAACTGTTTTCTTAATTGTTATCACTTGAGATACAGTAGAGAGCTGCCCTTTCTCAAGCCATTTTCATAATTCTTTAAATTTTATTTTCTTACAAACACACCGAATACACATGCTACTATATGATCTGTTCTCTGCTTACCTTTTCAACCTAATTTCTTGGCACTGCCACACTACCATTCTAACTTCCAGACATAGAAAACTTTCTTTACTTTTTTTCAATTCATGCGTTAATCAATAATATCTAAATGCCAACCATTAAAAACAAAACAAAAGTAAACTAAAACTAAACAATCTCTCTTCTCAAGGAGCTCAAGAAAGGGTGCCCCTTGCTGACATATTTTAGATATAAGTTTAGAGATCAATTCCTAACAAAATTCTTCTACTTAACTCCAGTCTTGTGTAAGTTCTCCATCTGCTTTAAAATATGTTTTTTTTTAATTTTTCAAATTTACAGAAAAATGACACAAACAGTACAAAGGATTCCTATAGAGTCTGACACCAATTGACCAACTGTTAACATTTCTCCATATCTGCCCCATCACCCTTTCTCCTTCTCTCTCTATACACTTGTTATCCTCACTCTTTTTCAGCACCACGTGACAGTAAGCTACAGACATTATGCCTCATCGCTTCTAAATACTGCAGAGTACAGTTCTCTAAACAAGGATATTCCCATACATAATCATAACACAACTTTCCAAGACAGGAAATCCACGTTGATGCAATACTACCATCCAAGCCGCAGACCTCAATCATATTTTGCCATTGTCTCAGCAATGTTTCTTTCTACTTTCTGTGACCAGGATCTCATGGAACACATGTTGCATTAGTTGTCATATTTCTTCACCCTCTTCCAAGCAAGAATTATTCCTAAGTCTCTGTCATGTCGACAGTTCTAGCGAATGGGTCTTAAATTCTACGGAATGATCTTCTGATGCCTCTTCATGTCCCAGACGTAGGTCCTAGAAGGAATACTGCAGCAATGGTGCTCTTCTCAGTGAATCCCATCAGAGGCACATGATGGTGACTCATCCCATTACTTGGATGTTAACTTTCCTCATTTGATCGTGTCAGTGTCTACCAGGTTTGTACACCATAAGGTCATTACATTTCCCCTTTGTAATTGATTACTTTTAGTGTTAGAGCTATTCCAAGACTGTCGGCATCCCATTCATCATCAGCAGTTTATCAACCCACCAGCATCCACTGACAACTCTTAAGTACTAGGACAGTTGCCAAATGGAGATATTCCAGGTCTGTCATTCTTCATATGCTGTTTAATTGGCATCTACTGTAAGGAACAGCTTTCTTTCTTCTTTCTTTTCTTTCTTTCTTTCTTTCTTTCTTTCTTTCTTTCTTTCTTTCTTTCTTTCTTTTCTTTCTTTCTTTCTTTCTTTCTTTTTCTTTCTTCCTATTTTAATCAATAGGCTATAATCTGTTACTATCATCATTTATTTTAATATTCAAATATTCAAGATTTGGCTAGTGCTTAAATATTCAAGATGGCTCTTGTGGTTTTTGGCATGTCCTCAACATATTTTGAGCATTTTCTTCCTGGCACAAGATGGTCCAAGTTCATCTCATATTTTTTCTAGCCTAGCTCTAAAATCAGACCTTACTCCAAAGGGCTCAGGGCTCTGATTCCTTCTGGTGGAGGACAACATGTAGACATCAAGATCTGAGGTCTCAGAGTGCTCATTGTAACTTGGGTACAAGGCCTTTTGGCTCTCTCAGTAGATGCTGCACTAAAAAATCTGTGTGTATATATTCACATTTAAATGCACACACATATACATCTGTGACTAACTCTATATCTGTGTATGAATTTATGGTACACACACATACCATAAATTCATATTCTACAACACCAAGTCCAATTCCAATGTAACACCTAAGGATTATATTTAATCTTCTTCTTTTTTTATGTTTAAATGCTCAGTCAGTATATTTATTTGCTCACTATAACAGATCTCCCAACTACAACAACCATTTCTTTTTTCTTTCTTTCTTTTTTTTTTGTCACCTCTGGGTCACTCCTTCCTTCCTCCCTGAATGTTGTAGCATACAGGGGAGGTAAGGGCTTGTTATGTGCTTTAAAAACATTTTTTTAAATGTTAATTTATTTTTGAGAGAGAGAGAGGGAGGGACTGAGAAAGAGGGAGAGAGAGAGAATTCTGGCAGCGCAAAACCTGATGTGGGGTTTGAACCCACAAACCATGATATCATGACCTCAGCTGAGGAAGTGTGGAACCTATCTGTGCCTATTGGCTCAGGGAAGTATTTACTGAAGGAATAAAAGAAATAAAGTTTAGATTGGGCAATTTTAGGAATCATCAGTGATAAAGTCATAAGAATGAACTTGATTTCAAAGAAAATAAAAAAGATCAACAACATAATTCTTTAAAAATACCAAGGAGAAGGATGTCTGGATGGCTCAATTGGTTAAGCATCAGACTTCAACTCAGGTCATGATCTCATAGCTGGTGAGTTCAAGCCCCGCATCGGCATCTGTGGTGACAGCTCAGAGCCTGGAGCTTCTTCGGATTTTGTGTCTCCTTCTCTCTCTGCCCCTCCCCTGTTCACACTCTGTCTCTTTCTTTCTCAAAAATAAACGTTAAAAAAAAATACCAAGGAGAGGTAAGGAAAGAAAATGGAAAATGAATAGGTATGAAATTAGAAAGTGGACCAAGACCAACATTGCAGAACACACAAGGAGTTTTTAAAAGGTAGAAGTAGTCAACACTCTCAAAAGTTATTTAAAAAATGAATTAGAACACTGAAAATACATGACTAATTAGCATTATCTTCAATTGTGAGTCTGGAATTCTTGCTTTTTTTAGGTCTCCAAATGGTTATACTCCGGACTCTGATTTCTGAATTTCTAAATCTCATTAAAAGCATCATGTTTTAGCCCCGTAAACCATTTTCTTCAAAATTTTACTTTTTGTTGTTTATCTTGGAATATTGGAATAGTTAACAAGTCTTTTAGTTTCTATTCATCACTTAAAAATATAGATAATCCCACAGAAATCTTGATCAATATCAAGTTGTCTTTCAAAATGAATCTCCTTTTCCTAAATGTCACTTTAGTCATCAGTGTTTGTTTTTGGTAAGTCAGACCTCTAACTTTTAAGAGATTTTTATCAGTCCTGGGATTATCAGATGATAGTTTTGGGCATCGACAAGGCCATAATTGTTACATTTCTTAAAACTTTAATATCAGGAAAAATAAATCTATACATTTTGTGGGTTGATATTATTTTCATATTTTTTATCATGCTGATCACATTCCATTTGAACTTGTTTAACTAGTCGCAAATTTTGGCACACATTCTTTGTTCTATAAAAGCTCTTCATCCATACAGAGAAAATAACACTAATGATAAGGTGCTTAATAATAACAAACATAGTTTCAATAATAATATACACTTGTGGTTGTTTATATTATACTTTCACTCCGTGCTTACAACATCTCATGAAGTCATTATTATTAATCCTTCTTGATGAGAAGAAACAGATTTAATCAGGAGTCCTCCCTTATAGGCTGTTTCACATCCTGGAGTCTTAGTTACCCATGTCTACCTTGGTCCTGAAACAGATGATCCCCCTTCTGACATGTAGTCAGAAGGTCAAGAGCAGCCTAAAATCTGTGCCACAGCGCCCACGTTCTTCACCTCACATCATCTCGTCAGCTAGGTATGTGATCATCTCACATAATAAGAAAAGTGAGTACAGTACAAGCAGATATTTTGAGAGTACACCACATGCATAAAACTTTTATTACTGTTTATTGTTACACTTGTTATATTTTATTATTGTTATACAACTGTGCCTAATTTATAAATTAAACTTTATCATAGGTATGTATGCATAGGAAGAAAACATAGTATATATACAATTAGGTACTATCTGTGGTTCTCAGGCATCCACTGGGGGTCTTGGAAGGTATCCTTTATAGATAAGGATATAGATAAGGGAGGACCGCTGTTCATAAATAATTTGCTAATTTGTTGATGGTTATACTATTGGTAAGTAGCAGAGCCAAAGCTTCAAATCGGGTCAACATATTCCAAAAGTTCTAAATATAAGCCTTAACTCGTAGGATTTAAAATAAATGAAATAATATGAAATTTTATTAAGGAGAAACAATTAAATGGAGGAATTTTTTGCTTCATAAAAGAATTAGTTTACAAAATATTCATTATATGATTCCAGTGGCAAGCCCCACCAGGTACTTAAGATTCTAGTACGTATTTCCTTGAATACCATTACATATATTGTCTACTCATAGAGACTAAATGCTGATGATTTAAAAAATAGTGAATTTATCAATGCTTTTATGACACAATTCACTTAATAATTTTGACCTACCAATTTTTTTAATAGCCCCCTTCATTATATGAAATGAAGTAAAATAATATAATTAATAGAGTTTAAAAGTAGAAGGGATTTTAGAAATACTTGAGTTTATTTTCATTTTACAGCTAAGAAAATCAAGGCCCACAAAAGTTAAATGACTTGCTCAAAGTCATGCATTTCTGGGCACTGCTGGCATTTGGACCTAAGATGATTGACACAACTGAGGTCCTTTCAACACCACCACTATCATTTTTTTTTTCTGCAAAAGGGCACTATCAGTAGAAGAGATATCAAAATACAGAAATGTTAACATTCAGTATAGAAAGTTATTCGGCTTCAAAGTAAAATTCAAGGGGAACCTGGGTGCCCCAGTTGGTTAAGCATCTAACTTCGGCTCAGGTCATGATCTCATGGTTCGTGGCTTTGAGTCCCACCTCAGGCTCCACTCCCGCAGTGCGGAGGCTGCTAAGGATTCTCCTTGTCTCTTTCTCCCTGACCCTCCACTGCTCACTCTTTCTCTCAAAATAAATAAACTTTAAAAAAAAATAGAGAGAGTGCATGCAGGCAGGGGAGAGGGGTGGGGTGGGAGAGAGAGAATCTCAAGTAGGCTCCATGCTCAGTGTGGGGCTCGATTCCACAATCTGAGCCAAAATCAGTTGGAGGACATGCAGGTGCCACTCTTTTCTATATATTAACCACTGCAACTACACTATCCAATATATAGCCACACAAGGACACTTAAATTAAAATTAATAAAGTTTCAAAAAGTTCCATTGGGTAGCACTCTATTGGGACGCCAACTCCACAAGAAGAGGGATTCTCATTAGTTTGCTGATGTTTCGTCACAAGTAGAATGGCGTCTGGCATACTAAACCTCACAAATATCTGTTGAATGATTAAACCTTCTTTTAATGTTTATTTCTTTTGAGAGAGAGAGAGAAAGAGAGACAGAGAGAGAGAGAACAGGGGAGGGTCAGAGAGAAAGGGAGAAAGAAAAATCCGAGCAAGCTCTAAGCTGTCAGTGCAGAGCCTGACGCTGGGCTCGATCTCACCAATTGTGAGATTGTGACCCGAGCCAAAATCAAAAGTTGGGTGCTTAAATGACTGAGCCACCCAGGCACCCCTGAATATTTCTAAGAGATTTAGTATAGCCCAATGAAGTTTCTAATCAAATATACGGCAATGCACTTTTTGTATCGGCTTTTTTCCAAAAAGAGAATATCTGTGATAAAAATGTTACAAGATAATAAGATGTTTTGGCAAAAGAAGTAATTATTGTACCAAAAAGCTCTAGATACCTGTAACTTAAATTGAGTAAGTCTGCACAGCATTTGCTATGTAAAGTTTTCTTGGTTTGGGAAAGAGAATGAAGTTTTTTTGTGCCAGACATTTTGAATTTCTTAATTTCCTGTGCCCTACAAAGGTAGGAATTGGAGAGGGTATATATCTCAGGATACATTCATAATTCAAAGTTACAAGGAAAATATGTTTTTAAGTGTGTTTAAGTGTTTTTAAGTGTGATTTCGAATAATAATTTAAATACATTAATAGTGTAATTAGCATAATAACAAAGAAATAAAATCTCAAACACAGAAAAGGATATTTTGAATTGGGCAAAAAAACCCATACTTTCTTTATTAATCACAAATTTACATTAGACAGCTGCAACATTTAATTTTTAAGCTAAAGATTTACTATGGTGTTTCTTACAATTTCAACTAGAAGACTCCTATTATTCACTCAATATAGAACATACTTTGCTTTATGCAGCTGAGGTCTTTCTTATGTCCTCACACTGATCAAATAAAAGTAAAATTTTGCATATGGAAAATTTTACCAAGACAAAATTATTGGGAAAGGCCATGCTAAATGGCATTTATCCTGAAAACAGAATATAAAGTGCATTTTAAAATAGAGATACCTTGTTATACAGGGAAATGTAAAATTCACTTTCAGTGTATGAGTAAACATCCCAACAAATTTTTTCTGCTCAAATGCCTGTTGACATTTTCTCTATGAAAAGTGACGAAGAAAAGTCTTTTTTTTTTTTTAAAGATTTGCCTATCCTTAGCATACATTATGTTTTTATTTTCATCATGTAGGAACTGTGTATTCAATATTGATGGAGGATAATCTTGTATATTGAATAACTAGAAGAATAAAACATCTGTACTTTTATTTACCTATGTATACAATTAACTAGTAATACCTTTTTCTAATCACTAATGAAATACTTGTTCAATGCACTTTAAAAATGAAGAAATAAACAAAAGAAACCACTCATAATTCTACTGCCCAGAAATAAAGGACATATCTTTATAATCTTTGACAAATGTGTGTATGTGTGTGTGATGAGTGGGGGATATCTGAGTTTGTACAGCGATATAGAAAAGGTGATAATCTACATGTGCTTTATGACTTCTTTACAGTTGGTAATAGATCATTAACATTTTATCAGATCAATAAATGTAATTCTATAACATGCTTTTTAATAGCTGCATATTATTTCAACATTTGGATATACCATAGTTTATTTTAACTATTCATCTACTATTGGAGAAATATCTTTGAGACTTTCAGTAGAATGGTCAGATGCACTGTGTTTTTAGAATACCAAAATCAGTTATGGAATATAAAATGGTCAACAGCATTAGCTATGTCACATATCTGCTTACAGAGTTTCAGGAATGGTCAAAAATAGGGTACAAACTCAAAATTCTATAGAATCAATAAATCAAGAGTTTATGCTTGCCATCGCTCATTAACAATCTCTGTATTCTGGCTGCCTTAGTTTCCTCAGCACAGTGCTGAATAAATATTGTGAATTTTTCTGATTAAACATTTTATTTAAGAGAAGGATAAAGACTTTTTCTACTCCAGGTTACAGATGCTTCAACACCAATGATCTCTTCTGACAGGTGAACCCATTTTGGTATAAAACTATATCGTCAAATATACTTTTGGACTTAATTTCTAGGTTTCATATGTTTTAATATGTATTTATTCTTTGCAACATTGCATATGTTTATAATTTTACTTTTCTTCCATCATTTTATTTTTATTTAAAAAATTGTTTTAAGTTTATTTATTTGAGAAAGAGAGTGAGGCAGGGGAGAGGCACAGAGAGAGGAAAAGAGAGAGAATACCAAGCAGGGTCCACACCGCCAGTGCAGAGCCCAATGCGGAGCTTGAAGTTATGAACTGCAAGATAATGACCTGAGCTGAAACCAAGAGTTGGGCACTTAACCAACTGAGCCACCAGGCGCCCCACTTTTCTTCCACCATTTTAGAGACCATCATCCCTTCCTGTATTTTTTTTTTTTTGGCAGAGTGGTATTATACCAAGTTCCAAACACTCTGCACTATAAATATACACATAGTATAAACCATTGTGAATTTACTCTAGAACCATAAAAACCATCTCGGGAAACTTCAAGTGAAAATCTACAGTCTAGAGACACCTCGCTGGCTCATTTGGTGGGATGTGTGACTCTTGATGTCAGGGTTGTGGGTTTGAGGCCCATGTCAGGTGTAGAGATTGCTTAAAAATAAAATCTTAAAAAAAACTACAATCTAATCATTAGTAATTATAAATTCTGAAAAATCTATTTATTAAAGGAATGTCTTTTACACATTCAAAATGACTACCCAATACCATTGAAGAGTATTCACTTTTTACTTTCTAAGATATAATCTATCAGTAAAACAAATTTTAATTAGTTTATTATCATTTTAAATGAAGATGAAATATAAAACACATATCTGTATTGTTGTTATATGCAACATTCCAATTAATCACCAAATATAGTTTTTCCAATTCTGCTTTAATGACTATGTAATGAAATTGAAGAAATGTTTTGTTGCTTGAAAAGGTCATGCTCCTAACTAGCTTTAACATTTGGTAACACATTATGTTTACACTTTTAACACAATTAATTTGCTCAGAAAATTCTTTTTAAAAATAATATAGATATAAAATTACAAATTTGAAGATAGATGTTTGAATTAATAAAGTTTAACTATATAAATGTGTGTGGGGGGAATGAATGGACAAAAAAGAGCCACTCAGACATGAGTACAATTATTTTAAAATACACTTAGGTAAAGATTGTTTAAAATTCTTGAGGAAAAAGAGCCTGTATCATAATTCTTCATTATCTTTAAACTTTTAACTATCTTTTTTAAAAATGCAAAAATCATTCTGCATTTGTTCCTATAAACAAATTCAAACAATCTAGATTTACAATTCCACAACTCACTCCTCTTTCACAAAGTATGTTTTTAATTTTATGAGTCTCAGTACACATGGCACCTAGCATTGTACGTTATACATGGCAGGCATTTCTATAATGTCAAATGGATGCAATCCCAATAATCCCATCAGACTTTCATTACTGATACAGCATATATGAAGTCAAAAATTTCTAATAACATACTTGGTACAAGAAATTCACATTTCCCTAATTCAGATTTTCAGGAACCTCTTAGATCTATATAACATACAAAGCTATAGATGGGATGTCTGAAACATTATGAAGACCTCAATGAAAGATATAACTTCCCATCCTTCAGAGGGAAATTTCAAAGATTCGGGCACCTATATAAGTAGATCAGACTGTCAATATACATAGGTTCACTCACAGAGAAAATAAAATTCCCATATGTTGGAACACATGGCATCTGTGTGCTTCCTTTTCCTATTTCATGCCATGTTTTCCTGGGCTTATGTAGTGAATGCAGATTCAGTATGAAGGAAAAAAAAACTCCGGCTGCTAATATGAGGCCTCCCAGCATTATAACCATGAGACCATCCAGCACTGCTGCCTGCTTCAAGTTCTCCCTTGGGGGTGGACGTGGGTGCTGGCACTCCTTGCTGTGCACTAAAAGCAGAAAAAACCAGCAAACTAGGACACTTCAAGGACACTGCATAATTTGAGTGAGAGTTAGTAGAGGAGAAGCAGAACTCTGTTGCTAACAAATATGTTAGTAAGTATGACTTTGTTGCATTTTTGGTCAGGAAGGAAGTGGCGATGGAAAGAGAGTAAGAATGGAAAAGAATTTTTTGGAATAACAGGGTTTACTTTAGATTGTAGAAAATGCTGAGGTATACAATAACAGAATTAAAGAAAGTAACAGAACGATTACTATGGACACAAATATTCCATGGAATTAAGCATTTAATTTCTTCTTGTGTTATGTAAATGCACATAGGATTTTCTGTATCCTGAAACTAAACTATAAACTTCTTGCAAGTAAAAATTGTGCATTATTCTCTTTAGCAAATTAATATTTGTGATATTGATAAAAGAACTATGTAAAGATAAAAGCTTATGAAATCTAAGAGCTCTAGTAGGTAAAAAAGAAAGTTGGAAAATCTATTGCTAACAATTAATTTATGAATCGATATAACCCTTCCAGAAGCAGCTATTTATATACTCAATATATCACTATATTTGGGCAAAACTGTGTATTACAACCATGATATTGAAAGCGTATTATATAAAAACAAACCAAAGTATGTTCATTCTATAGAAAATTTTATTGCCATCTTTTAAATAAAAGTATTCAGCATTTACCAAAATTACACATATATATATATAAACAATTAGGTTCAAAGTATATATGGTAGACTCCAAGGTTCAACAAACTTTTTTTTCTGTAAAGATCCAGATAGTATATATCTGACCACTCAACTCTGCTACTGCAGTATAAAAGAAGTCGCAGACAATACACGAATGAGTGTGGCTGTTTTCCAATAAAACTTTATTTACAAAAACAGTCAGCCAAGATATGGACAGTAGTTGCCAAATCTTAAAATAGATTATATATTACTTGAAGTAGCATTAAATGGGATACAGAAAGGATAACTCAATATTTGTATAGGTAAGAAATAGTCAAGAAATTTTCAAGATCTTAATAGATTCTTAAAAACAATAACAACAACAGCAAAACCTATAAACTTAAGTAGCACACGAATCTTACCTGGTTAGGTATCCTCAGTGGGGGTCTTGGACCTCCAGGGTACCGAGGTGACATAAAAGGCTATTGAAGTAAAACAAATAAATAAATAAAACAAAACAAAAATAGCACAATGTAAAATACAGATCTGAAAATAAACTGTTTTAAAGAATTTGAGAATTATAAAAACCATAAATCAACTTAGTTCCCTATATGGTTGCTTTCAGTAGAATAAACTCTTTTAAGAAAAATTACCATCCTATTTTTTATTTTGTAGAATATCTAGAACATTTTCCAAAGAAAATATAAAAATGTCAAAGATGATTAAGTCTGGGGCACCTGGATGGCTAGGTCAGGTCAGAGGCTACTCTTGGTTTTGGCTCAGGTCATGACCTTACAGTTTGTGAGTTCAACCACCACATCAGGTTCTCTCTGCTTTCAGAGCAGAGCCTGATTCAAATTCTCTGTCTCCCTCTTTCTCTGTCTCTTCTCCACTAACACGCATACTCTCTCGCTCTCTCTGTCTCTCAAAAATAAACATTAAAAAAAAGATGACTAAAGCAAAATTTTTTAAAATGTGAATTATTATTAAGATAATAACATTTAATTGCCAAAAAAGATTAAGAGATTTAGGCAACTGAATCTTAGCAGAGACTTCAGGAACAGGCTTATTGACTATATCATTATATAATTGGGTTCTGAACATATATTTTGGGCTGAATTATCCAGTTGGTTATCAATTTAATAATTTTAAAGTTGCCAAATTTCTTTACCTATTTTTTTGTACCTGTTTAAAATGGTAAAGAAATTTCTTTCCCGTATGTTCTCTGTGGTTAAAAAGAGCTTCGCCTTTTCTTTTTCAAGTGTTTATTATAATTCAAAATTGATTACAAATTTTAAAGTTGAAATAATCTATTTGCATATTTTACGCCTAGCCGATTAAGAGCTGTGTATTTAAACAAAAGAAAAAAAAATGATCTTGTTAGATATATCAGATTCTGCTAAAATGTGTTGACTCCATCCAGTTCAAAAAATGTCTGAAAAATATCCTAAAAATACCATTACAACACTGACTGGATGAATATTTTTGATCACTCAGATTTGGGCACCAAAGTTTTCAAAGTTTATGAGTATCAAATTTTTAAAGTGTATCCTAAAATTATTCAAAATTACATTTTTACAGAAAAATTATATAACTTTGTTTAATTATATCACACTATATAATTTACTTAAATTCAAAATTACTCCTTACATGTAACATAATTATCAACTCTAAGTGGTTGCATATCATGAAGTAATATATTAAGAATGAAATAATATAAATTAAGAGTCAATTTAACAAAAGCTTGAGCAAGCCAAATCTATAGTACTTTACATAATTAAATTCCACATTTATAATGTATTTTCTATAAACATTTTAGAAACCGAAACTGCAGTTCTTGGCTACATTTTAAAAGCAGGGTTATTTTAAAAAGCAGCATCTGAAAAATAAAATTCTAACAAATTTATGCTGTACAGACTATTTCTGTAATATCTCTTGGAAGATTTTATTTTATATAATTTTAACAAAAAATAATAATTGTTAGAAATAACAATTTCCAGATACCATATGTTTCCATGAATAGGTGGACTTTGTGAGACTAAGCAAAAACCAGGGGGAGGGGAAGAGGGGAAAGGAAAAAAAGACACAGAGAGGGAGGGAGATAAAACATAAGAGACTCTCAAAGACTAAGAACTAACTGAGGGTGAGGGGGATGAGGGAGGGGGGAGAGGGGGTGATGGGCATTAAAGAGGGCACGTGTTGGGATGAACACTGGGTGTTATATATAAACCAATTTGAAAATAAACTATTATAAAATTAAAAAAAAAAAAAGAAATAACAATTTCCAACAAGAGGAAATTTAGGGTTAAACAAGCAATTCAGTTTTTTTCTATTACAGTGTTCTTATATGTTAATCATACCATTATCATATGTTTTTAAATGCTAATCTTATATGTTAATCAGGAGATCATTTTAAATGGACAGAAACACTAGACTATTCAGGTAATATTGTCACTTCTGGTGACAGAAAAAACTTAGGTGGGTATTCCAATTTTAACATTTAAATAATGTTTAGTTTTCACATATTTGACCAAAGCTGTTTCTCTTTTATCCTTTCTAAACTCTACTCTGACTTGAATTAGTTAGTTAACTATACTGCCAACTAGAAGCTTATGCCAATATTCACACTCCCTGTGCTCTATTTCTAATCACCTAATTTCATTTATGGAATTGCCTTTTAAATTCTAGAATCATTTTAAAAATTAGGTAACTAAATATTGTGTCATTGGTTTTGGAATATTTGTCCTTCTTTCACAAAGTGATGTTTTATGACATATTCATTAATCCAAAGTGTATCAATTTAGTTTTTGAGACATGGAGAAATAAAAATAGGTTACTGATGATTCCTGTCTATAAAATTCACTTTGAAATGGAATACGAGGTAGAAATTATGTTAAATATATTACTAAATACCAAATACTGAGATAAAATTGAGATGTACCTTACTTGAAATAGAGCATTTGACATGTTCATATTCCTCTGAACGTAAAATGATGTTATAGTGTTAATTTAATAGACTATCTGAAAAGAGGAATTTCTCTAATCGATGGTACTATGAATAAATGTATTTGAATGGGATCATCATAGTCTCCTATCTGACAAGGAGGCCCCATCAAGAGACTACTGAGGAGAGGGACTGCATGTGGTACCTGGGAACCTACAGATCTCTAACGAACCAGATTGGGAGAGAAAAAGATTCTCTCTTTAGTTAATTTATTTCTTCTTGCATGCCTTCCTCCTCCAAGTTCTAATTTATCGGTGTTTTTGGGAAAAAAAAAAGAAACAATTTATAAATTCCAATCTATTACACTCCGCTTAAAACAAAAAAATGACAAAAATCTAGTTAATTGGAATAAAAATCTACTACTTTTACTTAAAATACAAAGAGTGCTACGGGTAGAGCACTTTTGATATCAAATTAGTGCTGTTACAACATAAGCTCTTCATATTCAGATTGATCCTTACCTTAAGTTATCTAGTTACACACCCAGGTCCTCACTTGCCTGCTTCGTTGTGACAGAAACACAGCAACTGAACCCCAAAGAGTTTGCATATTAGCAACTGAGAATATTCTACTAATATTTGTGCTTCACTATTCAGAAGCCAGTTTCCTTGCAAATATATTTCAAGATATGAAAATGAGTTTAAATTATTGATCTAAGAGATTACCTACTAATAATATAAAGTGTATCTACTGACAAACATGCCAGTACTCTCTGCATTAATAGCCTGGGAAGAACAGGTTCTTCAAAGAATTTTTGGCTATGAAATACTCTTCATATTTGGGGGGCAAATTTTTTTAACAGTTTGGGCATTAAGATATTTGCCTGAAGGTGTCATGATGGTGAATCAATATTTTAAATGGAAAAGGTCTTCAACTTCGAAAAGGTATTTATAATGTGTATGAAAAAAAATTTGGGAGTCAGGGGATTGGGTTCTAGTTTTGCAGTGATAGAAAATTAAAAAGAAAAACAAAACTCCATCATTCCGTGTTAATTATTTCCAGTATTACCCTTAAGTATACAGATTTCTATACTGCAAATAGCTACAAATATTTGAAATGTGTAGGGGTGGGGATGGGTATATGTTCGTAACTCACAAACTACCTTCATCAAGGAGCTGGAGAAACTTATTCTCGTGCTTTCCAGAGAAAAGGAAAACGTAAAGAAAAAAAAATACTCCAACAAACAATGATGCATTTTGTTCAGATCAAAGGCCCATTGGAAGAATAAAAAAACTGAGCTTATCAATTAAAAAGTATACTAGTGATTCTTAAATTCAACAAATATATACTGAATACTGAATACCTACAAAGGCAGTAATGGAGTAAGTCATTGGACATTATCAGTGAACAAAGCAGATAAAGACCACTGCCCTCTGATGAGGATTTTTAAAGGTTCTAGTCCTGTAATTAATAGGAAAAACAATTTTCTGGTAAAACTGTTTTCTCTATTAGTCTACTAATTTAAAGAAATAGAATGTTCTCTTCACCAAATGGCAAGTATTAGTGAAAACCCACAAAAAATAATACTTCAATCTGGTGCCTTCACTCAGAAGTCATATTACATCATCCTTACTTGATAGACCACGTAGTGCTATGAGTGAATGAAAAGTCAGGCTGTGCTTTTAAAACAGTTTTCCAAATTAGGCAAAACTCATACGGTCAGGTTCTTTATAACACAAGATAAAGTGAGTACCACTGTTCGTATTCTAACATATGGAAACTACATTTACAGGCATAAGTTCTCCTTTCTACATGTTTCAGCTATCTTCCCAGAAAGAATGTGAAAACCCAAAGTAAAGGAATAAAAACATGCATACACAAAGCCAGAAAAGCAATAAAATTTGGTGACTAAGTGAATAGGAAAAAACAAAACAAAACAAAACAAAAAATCTCCAATAGAAATACAAACCAAGTGTCCAGCTCATTTCCTCTAAGTAGTCTTTTAGAGAAAAGATCATACCATTTAGAATCATAATTTATTTCAAATTGAATGTCATTCAATCTTAAAGGATTACTATTTTCCATTATATCAAGAATTATTCATGAAATATTAAACTTCTACTACCCTAAAAGAAAGATTTTCCTTTAATCTTTGCCCTTTCTGTTAGTGAAAGGTAGCCTGCGTCTTATTTGATCTTTCAAAAACCTTAGTGCTTTATCTCAATTTCCTAAGAATTAGAAGAAACCAGCTCTTTTTATTTCCTCACAGTAGCTGGAAGTTAGATTGCTCAGTCTGATTCTTTGCCTCTCTGAAGGTGCCAAATGTCCCCAATGGAACTGCTTTATTTACGTGTCCTGAAATTACAGGTGCTAAGAACCATTTAAGCCTCAAATTCTTTTAATATACATATGGGCATGGGGTATCTGGGTGGCTCAGTTAGTTGGTTAAGTGTCCAACTCCTGATTTCGGCTCAGACCATGATCTCACAGTTTGTGAAATTGAACCTTGCATTGGGCTCTGTGCTGACAGCATGGAACCTGCCTAGGATTCTCTCTCCCCAATCTCTCTGCCCCTTCTCGCTTGTGCACATGTGCTCTCTCTCTCTCTCTCAAAACAAACATTTAAAAATATTGTTTATTTTTTTGACTACACTTTTAAGTGTATTTGAGTATACTGACATACAATGTTACATTAATTTCAGGTGTACAACACAGTGATTCAATAAGTTTATACATTATACTTTGCTCACAAGTGCAGCTACCATCTGTCACCATAATATTTTCTAATATTTTAATAGTTTTTAGAAAACATAAATATGATTTATCAATACCAAATATTCTCTATTTCTTGAGATTACCCTTTATTCTTTCTCTGACAAGTAAATTTCTACTAATCCCCCACGGGTCAGTTTAGATTTCCAGAATCTCTCTGGGCTCCTTTCCTCCGACTTCTTTAGCACTTTGTTCATACTGTCATCATAGGGGATTCAGTACACTGCAGTATAATGTGTGCCCTGGTTTGAAGGAAACCCACTTCAGAGGAAAAAGCACAAATCCATAGCAGAGCAAATCGTTATCTTAATGCTAAGGTAATTAATCCATAAAATAAAACTGATAGTTCCAAGAATCCTTAAAATTGATACAGCAATATATAAGTCACTGTATATCTTATTTTAAATATTTCAGTATGGCTTTAGAAACTCTTGAAATATTAGTCTTTGAGAATAACTGATAATAAAGAAAATTTAAAATCATTAAAAATAAGTTTCTTCAAAATCCCACTTAAGCATTCTCTATATACTGTTTATATACTATATATATTACATACTATTTTCTTTATACTTTTTTCTATATACTATATTTTATTTTAAAACCACAATTTAGAAAAAATCAGTGACGAAGGGAAGAATAATACTGATTTCTTTAGCATAGACAAATGTAAATTTAGAACAGTTTACACTTCTGAAATAAGTCTGAGGTATGTTCTAAAATATACAATTTTATAGGACTTATCTAATGTAAAAGAACAGCTTTTTTTAAGGACAAAATTATTCATGTAAGATTTGCTTCTAATTTTGAAAAAAATAGTATCTTTTTATAATGAAAGAAAACAATTACCAAGTTTAAGAAAATATGAACTTACAAAACATTTAAAAAATGAATACTCAATGACTTCTTCACAAAATTACTCAGTGGAAGTTTTATAAGCTTTATTTTGTACAATTATAATAAAATCTGACTTATAAAATTTTATTTGACTATAACTTTTGACACAGTTTACAGCAGAAAGTTGTACTTTTTAGAGTTTACTAGGTCGACCTCTTTACTACATAAAAGAAAACCAAAGACCAAATTTCTTAACTGCCATTTTATTTTTCTTACAGAGATAACATCCTGTTCCAGTAATACCTTTATAGAATGAAGGCAGGTACACATACTTCATTCTTATGACCGAATGACCATAAATAAATTGCCTGACTTGGCACTTCCTCCTTGGCCCCCCAGCAACTGTGCTACCATTCACTTAATGCAGAATTCTTTACCCTTGCTACCACTCAACCAGGAAAAGCTGAAAAGGCAGTGGTACTTCAGGTAAGCAAGTTAATTTGCATATAAAGCACTAATTAGCATGTGCTCTTGATTTACTGAACTAAAAGAAATGCGACAACTGAAATAAAATAAATTTAGTAAGCTCTACCTCTCTTAAACACTTCCGTTAGGGCTTTGGTAATATATGTTGTCTTTACTGCACTTATTTGTGTTTTTTAAATCACATGCTAAAAGGGAAGAGAAGATGAGTGGGGAATGGTGATAAATGGACGTGGTATGATTAGAAGAATATCACCATTATAATCAAACTGCTCATTATAATGTGATAACTTATAATAAGGTTCATGAGGAAGGAAAGGAAGCAGTTAGCACATTCTAAGACAGAATATACAGTTGCATTCAATAAATATTTGGTTGGTTCCACAGCTGGCTCATTGACTAAATGAATGAACAACATTGATGTTAGACTAAACACCAGCACAAGATGTAATAAAATTTGGTTCCCTGTATAAAATCTCACCTGGCCAATGTGTCTTGTTAAAAATAGATAACATTGGGACACCTGGGTGGCTCAATCGGTGAAGCATCGAACTTTGGCTCAAGTCATGAACTCACTGCTCATGAGTTCGAGCCAGGAGTCAGGCTCTGTGCTGACAGCTCAGAGCCTGAAGCCTGCTTCGGATTCTGTGTCTCCATCTATTTCTGCACCTCCTCTGCTCTCTCTCTCTCTCTCTCTAATATAAACATTAAAAAATTTAAAAACAAGATAATATCTATTGATAATGTAAACAGTAAGCCACCAGTATTAGTACAGTATATCTGGTTTGTCTAGTGAGAACGAGCTTATAAATTATGTATAGAGGGGGGAACTCTGCTTGCTTATAAAGGATACTTTATATCTTCCAGAGGACCTAAGAAAATTAGGCAAGGAACAAAGTGTTGACCCCAAGAAGATACTAAATTATAGTTACAATATACCTATCAACAACATCTAAGAAAATTTATAATTTAGATGACTAATAAGGCCTTTTACCCCCTTCTACCAGTTTCAGGTTTCTTTTACTGTTGCTGGGATGTCAGGTTTAAAAATAATGTTTCTGGGTTTTATAGACTAGCAGTATTTAGTAGCCAGGTTTTGGTATAAAAGGATACTAAAATTAATTTACATACGATTTGGAAAAAAAAAAAAAAGGGTGGTGACTTAATTGAACTTTTCCTGAACTCAGACAAGCCTTGAGAACTGCTAACAATTCCTTACTGCAGTTCATCATTCAGTTGTCTCACACAGTGCCACATTCATACAGGGGACCCTACCTCCTCTTTCTAGACTGAAATATATTCAAAGAGCGATAATCCTCAGGTCTCAGAAACAACATGGTTAAGTGTCCGTATTTTCTTTCCGTTAAGGAAAGGCTCAGCATTTGAGTAAGAACATTTAACATTCTACCTTCTTAGTAACATATTGTCTTTAGGACATAACCATTAGTCTGAAAATCTGTAAGAAAATGGTTATTTACCAACGAGTAATTTGCTTCTATCACTATTTAGGCAAAAATATAAGATGCAAAGTGACATATATACAGAAAAAATATTCTATCAATTGCATAAAATTCAAATATGTAGCTCACTTGGTCCTGTGAAGATACGGCTTTAGACAGATATAATCTCTCTTCTGATATTTTTAATGCACTGTTTTATAAAGCAGACAAAAGAAATAAGATACAATTTTATGACATGAAAGTTATTTTAGAATCTTTCAAGGGAAAAACTTCTCCCAAACAAATTTTTTAGAAGTAATAAACAATGTGGGTTATAATTATTTTTTATACTTCTGGAAAGGTAGTAAAAATAGGTTCACTATAATATTTTATCCAAAGAATAAACATTCTTTTAAACACTAAATATTACTTTTTACTCACTATGTGTCCATTTTTTAATTAATTTAGTTCTCTTTACTGTACACAACTCCTAAGTAGATTTCTCTATTTTGGTATTCCATATTTTACTAACCAGTAAATATCTATTTTTTTTAATTTATTTATTTTTCAGAGAGAGAGAGAGAGTGAGAGAGCACGGATAGGGCAGAAAGAGAAAGAATTCCAGCGGGCTCTGCACGATCACTGGAGCCCAACGTGGGGCTGGAACTCACGAACCAGGAGATCATGACCTGAGCCGAAATTAAGGGTCCGATGCTTAACTGACTCAGAGGTAAATTTTTATCTTAATTCTAAACCTTCCTAAAGTTAAGTGTTATCAGTAATAAATAAGATTAAGAATATTATTTTGAAAAACCATTAGGGTTGTGACTTCTGTATTTCACTACATCTATCTTTCATACAGTCAAAATGTTCACGTATTTTAATTCTTATAATTCCATGAGATGCTTCATGAGTTTTCCGTAGAAAAGTAATGAAGCATAAATTATACATCAAATGAATTTTGTCAAAGTTACTTTACAATTCACATATCTTAATTTGTTTAGTTTCTTGTCTGTTTTCCATAAAAACCTCCATCAGACATTACTGACACCCCAGTGGATAAGACACTCTTGATTAACACATTTTAATTCCAACTAGTATTAAACTAATTTAGTTCACAAAATGACATACTTGTGCTAGCGCATTCTGCTGATAAGCATAAATATGTAGCTTATCTCCCATACATCTTAGATATTCTATCATCATCAACACTTAATTAAAATAACTCATATAAAGTAACTGTAAAGTATTACCAGATCCAGTTTTCTCGATGTTATTTTGGCAAGGCTAATCTAATTCAGCACAGAATTATAAGCAGGTTGATTTTTTTGATATGGATTTACTCTAAGCATCAAAATTGCTCACATATATTATGGGCCTTTTCAAGAAAATGAGACTATTTTTCAACCCTTCATTCCCTATATTAGAGTTGTGTGGCAACGGACTTCTAGATTCTGAATGGAGATCATGTTATCCACTGGTCAATAAAAGTTTGATAACATTTAACAAAAAACTTTAATAATTTGTTTTATATCAATTTATATTCACAAATGCATCAGACACAGTTGTGTTTTTTTTTGTTTTTTGTTTTTCTTTATGGAGTCTGTGAGGCAAGCAGCTGGAGTCCCATATAAACTAAATCTGCCTCTGTGCTGCCTCGTGCTGTTGCCTAAAGTCCCCGACAGATCAGCCCATATTAGTGTATTTAAAAAATAACACTATGGGTATAAAAATACATATTTATATGGATAGAAATTTAGGATTTATAATTCAGGATAAAGTATCACACTGATTCCATCAAAAAAGAAGTAAACCAACCATTTCTCAAAACTATTCTTATTTTTTCATCGAAGAATGCAAAAGGATTCCATTCTTCCTTCCCCCAATTTTATATTCATATTTACATGAAAATTTGCCCCAGATGAGAGTATAGGAGAGAGGTACTTTAATTTACCTTAATGTACTATTGTGAAAGAAAGAAAGAAACTAAGAAAGAAAGAAAGAAAGAAAGCAAGGAAGGAAGAAAGGAAGGAAGGAAGGAAGGAAGGAAGGAAGGAAGAAAGGAAGGAAGGAAGGAAGGATGGAAGGAAGGAAGGAAGGAAGGAAGGAAGGAAGGAAACAAAAGGAAAAGAAAGCAGTTACTTCGATCTTATCCTTCCAATAATATGGTAGGGAAATTTCTACTGATTAAGCAGTAGTCTTCAAATTCTCAAGTAGCAGTAACAGTGTTAAACAAACTGGCCTATGACCTTGATCTTCTAATACTATATATATATATATATATATATATATTTTTTTTTTACTTTCTTTAAAAATGAAACGATCATATCATATTCACTTGGTTACTACCTAGAAACATAAAATCTCTATTTAAAGTTACTCAATTCATGTCTAAACTATATAAAATAGTCTTTCTACAGAACCGGTTTTTACAGAAATTGGTGATCTAGTTTTGAAACTAGAGCTCACTAATTTGACTAATGCTAAACCGTATAGAAACAAGCAATATGAGAACCTTCAAACTGCACAAAGTGAAGTTTTTTTTCTCCATCTCCAATTTAAAACATACATTTTGATGTACAAGCCTTAAATAGACATATGTACACAAAATTGATAAGACAAATTCAACTGGAAAATATATTTACTGATGTCAAAAGTATCTGCAATCTATTATAGAATATAAAAATGACAGAAAACAGGTAGTATTCGCATTTGCAAGCACTTCAAGCAATTAATTCTATTTCACTTTTTCTTGAAAAGCATCCTACTGGTCCGATTACACTATTCCCCGGCATTCTATCTTCAACTCAAGATTATACCGGCTCGCTGGGGGTTATGGATGGTATCTTGCAATGGCCTCTATGCTCTTCTCACAGGCACCAGCAGAGCTGTTTTCTTTGTGCCTCAGCAGGGATGAAGAGTTTTAACAGCCAACACTTCACTCCCAGCAGCATTTCTTTGGCCTCCCGACTTCTCACTCTAGCTAGTGCATCATCTCTTGCTTTCCCTTTAGAGCAAAACTCAGTGTTGGGCACACTTGCTGTCTCCCCTTTTCTCCCCTCCCACTTTATCCTGAATCTGCTTTGATCAGACTTTCATGCTCATCACTCCACTGAAACTGGCCTTATCAAGGCCACAAATTACCTCCTTGTTAAAATCCAATGGTCAATTGTCAGTCCTCAACTAATTTGAACTATCAGTAGCATTTGACACAGCTGGTTATTCCTCTCCATGAAACATTTTCTCCATGTGGCTTCCAGGATACTGCATTACCTGGTTTTCTTATCCCTTGGACTGCTCCTTCTCATTGTTCTTTGCTGCTCCCTCCTCATCTCCCTGGCTTCTTGACATTAGAGTGCACTAGGTCCATTGTAGACCTTCTTGTCACCGTCTATACTCACTATCTTGGTGTTCTCTTCCAGGCTCATAGCTTTAAATATTATCCACATGCTAATAACTCCCAAATGACTCTAGCCCAAGCCTGAACCATAAAACCGCAGACTGATACTCTATTCCCTACTCAAGATCTCCTTAATCTCTAACAGCCATCTTAATCTTAACGACTTTAAAATTAAATTTCTGGTACTCTCCTTCATACCTCCTCTTGAAGTTTGACCTACATTGGTAAATGTCAACTCCATTCTTCCAGCTGAGTAGGTCGAAAGCCTTGAAGTCACCCGATTTGTCTTTTTTCTCTCACAACACATATCTAAACCATCACCAGTATCTGTTGGCTCAAGCTTCAAAATATATCTGGAATCCAATCACTTCTCACCACTCTTACTACCTTAGTCCAGAATATAACAATCTCTTGTCAAAATTTTGCAACAACATCCAAACTAGCCTCCCTGTTTCCCTCCTTCCCTCCTATAAGACTAATCTCAACAGAGCAGCCAGAATAAGACTGTTAAAACCCTCCCCTCAGAGTAAAGCCCAAAATTCCTACAGTGACCTACAAAGTTCTACTTGATGAGGCTTTGTATTCTGTAGGACTTCACATTGAACTATCCCCTGCAGCTGATGCTCCACTTTAGCTACCTAGACCTTCTGTCGTCTCTGGAAAAAGCCAGTCATGCTTTGAACTCAGGGGCTTTACACTTGCTTGTCTGTCAGCCTAGGACACCTCCCCCAGATATCATATGCTTGCTCCCTCCCTCTCTTTGGGTCTTTACAAAATGGCATCTGCTCAATGAGTCCTTCTCTGGCATCCAAAACTTTGGCAATAACACCTATTTGCCTTTTCGGTTTTATTTTTCTCCCTCATTCTTATCACAATCTAATATATTATGTTTTTTAAAATGATTATTTTGTTACTATCTCCTTTAATAAATCCTTTAATAGACTTTAAGTTCTATGTAGGCAGATATTTCTAGTTATCTTTTCCTTTTTGTTTTTTTTTTTAATTCATAAGGAGCGGAGGTGGCCCACGGCCAGGGCTCAGCATCTGACCCTGGTACGGCACTCAGCCTCACAGACCCCAGCCGTGTCTCCAGGAGCCCTCCTGTCACTGAGCTGTACACCTGCAGCCTCGGTCCCTCATCCTTCACCTCTGCCACCAACTTCCTTGAGTTGTAGTAAATGTTTGCTATATGTCATCAGCCATCTTTGCTAGTGTTTCTCAAATTTTAGTTTGTAAAACTCATCTGTTCACAACAAAACAAACAACAACAACAAATCCACAAAAGATTTCCAGCTCCACTCCCCCCATCCCCAAGGATTCTGATACACCGGAAGTTGGGGAGACTCCCAGGATTCTCCTGTGAGTACTAAACAGAATACACTTGAAAGAACATTGTTCTTAGTCTTTACCTTTTAGGTTTTTTTAAATTTTTTTTAATGTTTATTTTATTTATTATTGAGAGACAGAGAGAGACATGAGAGCATGAGAGACATGAGAGCATGAGAGACAGAGAGCATGAGCATGGGAAAGCAGAGAGACGGGGAGACACAGAATCTGAAGCAGGCTCTAGGCTCTGAGCTGTCAGCACAGAGCCCGACATGGGGCTCAAACTTACAAACCATGAGATCATGACCTGAGCTCAACTGACTGAGCCACTCAGGCACCCCTAACTTTTAGGTTTCTTAAAAGCTGTCTAGTGGTGACCATATTCAGATGGAATAGGAGTGGACAATTATGGCTTACCCACTAAATGTGGCCCACTGCTTGTTTTTGTAGATGAAGTTTCCCTAAACAGTTTTGCTACACAGTGTCCATGGTTGCTTTTACATTACAAGGACACGACAGCAATAGAGCTAAGTAGTTGTGACTTCGAAGCCTCCAAGGACTAAAAAAATATTTACTATCCAGCTTTTTACAGAAAAAGTGTGTCAGCTCCTCGTATAGAGATAAATGATTTCAGAACCCCGCCTAGTGAGGAGCTACCTTTAAAAAAGGCTGAAGGCATCCTAATGTATACTTAAGACAAATCTATCCCACCCATAGAGGACATTTGCAATATATTTAATAACCCATTCTTATCTTTAATTCCCCTAAAGAATGGTGACCATTTTGTTTCTGTAACCAACATTAAATAAAAAACTAAAATTGTTATAAACTGCCTTTGTATATTTCCAATTTGCTATACATTTCCTCTGCCCCCCTCTCCCCTAACAAAGTAGCTATAATAAAAACTGAAGTACTCCTAACAGGAAATGATTTCATTCCTTTCTAACTAGAAACCCAAGGAAAGACTCTGAAGCCCTGATATATTCTCTTCTTTACTCTCTGTCCATCTAGTTACTGCTGTAGGATCCTTAGCTGTTTGAAACTGGGATTGTAAAAAAAGCTTACTTAGTTACTCAAGCTGAGCAGTTTTAATTTGTTCTGATAGTTGAGGCCAGAACAACTATTACCGCGATGGCAGGAAAGCATTATCAAAGCCAGCAGCTATGAGGAACCTTAATTTTTTTAGGCTGCTTTTATCTTTGTACTAGAGAAAGACTTGTTCTATTTTTGATGTTTAGAATCTCTGTTCTTTAAAGATTCAAAATTATGTTTTAAAAAGAAAATTAAACTTAATTTTTATGTCTTGACTTTTGATAAATGCGCAACCTTCTCCCTTCCACTCTCCAAATCCCAGTTTATTTAATTATGAAAAATACTATTTTTAATATTTGGATTTTTAAATTATATGTACTGAAAATGTTAGGTGTTGTAGTTCAGAAAGTCAAGTCTACCTGAGATTTTCAGTTCCCTACTTATTCAAACTAAGAAAAGATATACTAATTTTTTGCTCATTATCTAAGATCAGAAATGCTATCTATAACTTGTAGGGAGAGGGAAGGGGAGTTTCTCCTGGTTTAGATAATTCCGTAAAACTAACTCTAAAAACATCCACGGTCAGGAAGGGTAAGAGGAAAGGAAAACTATTGGGAGTAAAGACAAAATGAAGGTTAATGATAAAACTGAATTGAGAAAGCAGGTAGACTATTTAACTATATGTATAAATAACAGGGTATAAAGGGTGCTACTGGTAACAGAATAGTTGTATAGAACTTTGGATAGGAATAGCACAGCAGATGAGTGTACTTAGTTAAAAAAATTTTTTTAATGTTTATTTTTGAGAGAGAGACAGAGCACAAATAGGGGAGGAGCAGAGAGACAGGTAGACACAGAATCCAAAGCAGGCTCCAGTCTCTGAGCTGTCAGCACAGAGCCCGACAAGGGGCTCGACCTCAAACTGTGAGATCATGACTTGGGCCAAAGATGGAAGCTTAACCAATTGAACTACCCAGGCACCCCAAAAGGTATCTTCAAAATATAGGATTTATTTCCAGAAATAAATATCCACATCAAGAAACATTTAATGAGGGCTTGTAAATGTGTTTTTCTTTTTGTTTCTTTTCTTTTTTTGTGTGTTTGTTTTTTCTTTTCAGTTTCAAGATCATTAGATTGTTAAATAATTATTTTTTTCTCAGTTTTTGATTCATTTTGAACCCTTTCTTTCAAAATATCAAGAATATTGTATTACCCTGAGCTTTGTTTTTGTCTTCATTGCTTTATGAATGTCATTTACATTAACAACACCATGGAGAAAAGGGAAGATTTCTTTCTATTTTTTATTCTTCTTATTGGGTTATTACTATGTCAAAGCATTAGGTCAGCTTGCTACAGTGCAGTCTTACTAAAAATAGAACCTTTGGAAAATATACCCGAACCAGTAGAGACATCTGCAAACCACCACTAGATGGCAAAGCAGCTTTCCCATTACTAACATTATGCCTGCAAACAAAATATGACTTACCAACCTATTGCAACATGTTTTCTACCATATCAGAGTTGCGATCAATTTACATTTTAAAATATGGACGACCATCTCAGTCTGCAAGTAAATTTCTTGGTATGCTGTATCTTCAACAAATATTTATAATCTTATTGATATCAGAGTCTTAAATTTATAACCCAACATCAATATATTATTTGTTTTCAACTGTTGCAGTTAAGAAAACTGAAGATCTTATAAGTACAGTACTGCAAATTTATCGAGATAAAAATAAAAAAAATCACATATGGTAAAAATGAACCAAAGGCTATACAGAGTTCAAAATTTACAAGCATATCCCACGTTAATTGCATACTCAAAGATATCTATGTTACCACTTATTAAAAGATTGTTTTTACATAAAAGGTAAAGATATGTTTAGTTATAGTGACAAAAAAAACAAGATACAGTCTCCTACTTAAAAGTTTTCTACATGGTAAAGATCAGAAAGGAGGGAAAAATAAAGAATTTTCACCCCCCTCAAATTTTCTTGGTGGAAATAAAAAATGCCCTTGTCTTCAATGTGGTACACAAGTTATAATAAATTCACAAGAGAAGCTTTCTTGTTACTCAAATCTGTAAAATTACAGAACTTCAAAAGGTAACAAAGAGTCTAATATTTTTTAAACACAAAAAAACAAGAACTTTGTTTTGTTTTATGCATTTTATTAAACCATTTTGATATATTTAAGTGAGAAGAAAATCTAATTGGTTCAAGGAACAATACTTATTTTATTCAATAAATTGCAGGAATCAAACTCTGCTTGTCTTTTCATAAGAATGCTATGAAAATGAATGAAAAGCAGATTGATGCTGTCAATATATAATACTTCTTATCATACAATGAAAACTTCTAGTCAGATTCTAGAACGGGGATAGAAGACTCAAAGTATAGACTCATTCTGAGTGCCTAATATGTGTACCCACACCAACCACATTTTCTTCCACTAAAACTGCCAAATTCTAGTTAGATCAATGGCCGCTTCTACGGTCTTCCCTCTGACCCAATAGCAAGACTTCCCAACTTAAGAAAGTTGCTCTAGGGGCGCCTGGGTGGCTCAGTTGGTTAAACATCTGACTTTGACTCAGGTCATGATCTCACAGTTTGTGGGTTTGAGCCCTGCGTTGGGCTCTGTGCTGACAGCTCAGGGTGTGGAGCCTGACTTGGATTCTGTGTCTCCCTCTCTCTCTGCCCCTCCTCTGCTTGTGCTCTATCTCTCTCTCAAAAATAAGTAAACATTAAAAATTTTTTTTTAATAATAAAAAAAGGAAAGCTGCTCTAAAGTCACTCACCATTTCCATGGCAGGTCACTTAGAAAATTTATAGGGTTTGTATACCAATTACTCCTTAGAGAAAAACCTCAAAGTAAATAAATATGTATCTTCTTTAAATGGCTGAATTTACTAAACTGATACCTCCTTTTGTATGACCTATTATTTCTGTTAGATTTTACTTAATTGGCCTCCTACACAATAACAGAAGCTCTCCCATTTCAATAGAAGTATCGAAATTGAAGTATGAACAATGTTAATATCTGTCACAAATAAACACTAATCTAAATTTTATAATATCATCACATAGTGAACAGAACTCAAAACTACTGAAGCAGGTGCTTTATGTGCTAATGACAACCTCTTCTTTCCTTAGTTTCATTTTTTAAAAATTACATTCTAATAGGCTCAATCCTTTCCTAACCTAGTCCCATTCCAGCTGACCCCAAATACGCTTTGCATTTCCTCACTAAGAATGAGGGTTCAAAACTAGTCTCATAATCTGGATAATTCTTGGACTTGAACGTCTCTTTGGAATTAAATTAGAAACTGGTATTTGGGCTTGAATTGTAATTGTCTGCTGTTATTTCTACTCACATAAGGCAGTATTCTTCATTAACAACAGGCATTATGGCCAGAATCACACCAAAGTATTGACCAATTACTGTAGGAAACCAAGGCTGGTATTTAGAAAACACTTGAGTAGACTAACCTCATCATTATATGTACCAAAAGATAATAACTTCCTATTTCCTTGTTAAAAGTTTGATAGTTTGAGTATTTCAATATTTCTAAGAGGTATTCCTAGGAAGACTGAACATTAAGCCTGCTGAATGGGGGAAAAAGAGTATTTGGGATTAGCTAGAATGGTCTCCCTGGATAAAGAGAAATGACATGTACCAAACTCAAACATATGTAGCTTTTTCTACCTTCTATCTTTCCTAACTCAAATAAAGACATTAAAACTTTCCAGAGGTCCAAAGTAGGAACCTCAGAACGATCATTGAATCTTCCAACTCTTTTTCTTCTAACCCTAATTTTGTTAATCAACTAAAGTCTATCAAACATAACTATGAATTGCTTCTTCCTTTCCAATCTTATTGCTACTACTCTTCGATAGGTCCACAATATCTCTTCAATGGACTACTGTGCTAGTCAACCGATTGATCTCTTTGCGTCCATTCTCTTTAATGAATTCTGTTGTCTTTGTTTATATTTTAAGTGTTAGTGTTCAGGGATTTCAGTTACATACTTTCTTACTCTCTCATTCTGTACTTTCTTGCTAGATAATTAATCTACCCCTGTGGACTCAAGTGCCCTTAATATGACGGTAATCCTGCAAAATTTATCTCTAGCCTGGATCACTGCCTTATCTCTATCTGGAGGTCCCACAGGAACTTTATCTGTCCCACCTCAAACCTACTCCCTGTTTTGAGGGCTCTATCTCAGAAAATAAAATCCCCATCTGCCCAGGTTAGAGAAGGAAACCAGAGTATTATTCTTGAATTCTTTTATTCATACCCACTGCATTTATTTGTCTCTTAAATCTGTTCATCTCGCTCCACATCCACTGCCACTCTCTTAGTTCAGGCCATCATTAAATCTCACCTGGATCACTGTACCCACCTCCTAAGTAGTCTTCCTATCTTCAGACCGGTCCCTCTGAAATCCTGGCTACACACTGGAGTGATTTTTCTAAAAGTACGAATATTAACATGGCTCTCTCCTGCTTGAATCCTTCAATAATTTATTACTGCCCTTAAAATCGAGTTCAAATTCCTACCTGGCCTACAAGCTCCTCTAGGCTCCTCTGGAGCCTCACCACCAGCCACTCTCCCTTTAGCTAATTAAGCTCCACTGTTTGTTTTTTTTTTTAATATTTCGTTTCTCTCTTTTCCCTTCTGGGCCTTTGGAAACTCTTTTCCCTCTTCCTGGAATATTCCTTTCCTCTTTCCTTGCCTCTTTGCCTAACTCGTCCTTAGATGCCAGTTTGGATTTCATTTATTAATTTGAGAATAATTCCCTGACAATGACCCTCCGCAGACTGGGTTTGGTGGCCTTCTGATTTGCTAAGTACACTCCACTCATTTATTACAGCCATTTTTTTTTTTCTATGCTCTAATTGCCTGGTCTCTCTCTCCTTAACCACAATATGCTTTTTTGAGGGCCTCTATACTTTTGCTTATATTGTTTCCACTTTCTGGAATATCCTTCCTCTGGTTTTCTTCCCTGGAAGACTTTTTCTAAACCACTCCCAGCGTCGATTCAGGCAGACTTAACGGCTCTTCTTCTAGATCATCACAGAACCTTACACTTGACTCTGTTACAGCACATACCTTGCTATATTACAGTTATTTATTTTTAATAATGCCTCTGGTAGACAATGAACTTTGGGAAGGTACGTATTATCACGCTCATTTTTAGATGCTTACCACAGTGCCTGGCATGTAGTAATTCTTAAGTATGTATCTCACTGGAATAATTAAAACAAAGTTAACTCTGTTTCAACTACTCTTACCAAGAATCAGGCAGAAGACATGTAAGAGGGGAACGGTTCATTTAATAAAATGTGAAAATGAAAATGTATGGGTTTATATATCTTTCTTTTACCCTGCAAGTATTTGGCTTCCTTCCCAACCCACCTCTCTTTTTAAAAGTGCCGTTTGGAGAGCTTCTACTAACTCTTATATGTAAATAAATCCTTCTGATTTATTCCCTAACTCTAATTTATCCTTGGCAAGAGAAAGAGAGGATGAGGGGGAAAAATTAAGAGTTAAAAATATTTTATGAATAACGATCAGTTATGAACTTTAAAAGGTAAATTCTATGGGAGAAGTCCAGAAAGCCTTGATTTGAATCCCGACCCTGTCACTTTCTGACTTTGTGCAAGCCACTTATCTATCAAGCCTCGATTTTCCATCTGTGCAATAAGAAAAGTAATTATACATACTTCATACCTAAGGTTACTGTGAGAATTAAGAATTTATATATGTAAAACATTTAGAACAAAGCATAACGTATCGTAAGTAGTTAATAAGTGTTTGCTAGTATTATCATCTTACTTGGAGATTGCTTACCTAACAATCAAGAGTTATAATATGTTCCTAGATTATAAGAAATGTAATGATGGTATGGATTAACTAACAAATGACTATCAAGGCTTTGAAAATATAAAAACACTAAAGTGACAAATCAGTTTGTAAATACCTAATGTAATTCATTAACAAGGTAGCATATTACATTCATTCTCATAATGCCTTCCAACTCTAGTTCTTAACGCCTAAGTTCTTGCTAATTATCTCAAAGGATGTTATAAAATTAGCTATATAGTAAAAAAAATAAACTTCAGAATCTGTATTGGTTTGTGTTAGAAAACTGTTAGAATTAAATGGAAATAAAATAAAATTTAAAAGTAACACATTATAATTTTAAAATCATCATCGGCATTGCTAAATAAATGGTCTTGTTGAAATTTTAAAATACTAGCACTTGTATTTTAAAATCTGATTTTGAAATGTCGTGTAATAATATTAATAAGAATTCTAGCTTAAAAGCCAAAAGGATGATTATCGAAATACCCTGATATAGCCTGTGATTTTGATAAATGAAAAGGTTATGATTTAGCCATATTTTGAAACTACAGCCAAATCGTGATAATCCTTGGACTGTAGAGATCTGGATGACTGGAGTCGTTAGAATCTATACATGGTTCCAGAGCTTCATCTTTAGCCTCTTCTCCCATCACATCTTTATGAGAGTTAATGTAGGAGCCAGTTTGCATTTCCACTCCCTTTCTTTCTTACTTGAACAAGGAAATGTCAAAACAAACAAACGAATATAAATTTGACAACAAGTAAAACACAGGAAGGAAGGGCTAATCTATACAGTCTCTGAATAATCAAGGGTTGGCTGCACACATTACGTTTACCTTAAGAATCAAAATAGCCTCATTCTCCTTCATATCTTTAAGTAAAAGCAAACAGGAGTTCCTATGCCTTAACATTCCCCGTCAGAGTTTCTCTGAGTACCTGAAAGAACCCTGGTGGTACAGGACCTACTGGCATGCCATCTCCTGGGGGAATGTTTCCTAGCACTGGGCTGGGAGCTGCTGCAGCACTCTGCAAAGAATAAAGGAGAAACAAACCTATATCATTACAACGAAGGCACAAAACCAAAGACTAACGATAATAGATTGTAGGAAGGGAAGCTTTTCATTCCCAGGAATAAATATTGGTAATTTCTCCCACTCCAGAGGTAAACAAAGATACAACAGTTAGTTTACTATATGACTAAATTATTTGGTTTAAACAAGTGTTTTAAAACTTTCTGATATCATAGTATTTTAAGAAGATGGTATCTTTCAATGATACATAAAAGGCAAATAATATGACGAAAAGATAGAAGTTTAACTAAATGCTTTAGTTAAGACACAGGTATCTGAGATGACAACATCAATAACAAATCTGGAAATATGTAGGTAGTAAGTATGAAAATGGTGGTTATAGAAGTTGGAAAAAAGAACTCTTTTTTAAGATTATGCTTTGCTGTGTCATAAATGAGTACGATTAATTTTCTGCTTATAGGTGGTAACACATTACTCAATTTCTGATATGCTATAACTGGCAGTGAGGATAAAAAAATAATTAGGAGACTGAATCAAAGAAAATAATTTGATTTAAAGAGATTAGTCTCATATAAACAGATTATGAAAAATATATGATTGAAAAACTCAGTCTACTTCACTTACACATTATTGCATGGAACCCTAGAGCTTCGTGAAATAGGAGTATGAAAAATTTTGAGTTAGACTCTTTGTAATCAAATATAGGTTTTAGGTTTAATGCTTACGCAGAACAGTAACACATATCACTATTCTATAATCATGGGTTTTCATCCCTCTACCTGGTTAGACATATTATACATATTAAGAACAGTCAAAAGGGACCAGAAATGTGCTGAAGAAAGATCAGTATGAACCCAATAGTTCTGCTATGAAAGAACTCAAGACAAATAATGCATCTAGTATATGTGTCACACTGTCCTTGCCTCTACACCGCTGTATTCATTGGTGCGTTAATATTCCATTGGAAGATGCAGTATCAATATATTTATAGTCTACATTTCCTGGTATATAAATTGATAAAAATACTAACACGTGTTTATTCTATAATACTAGTAGTTATTAGTAATGAAGATCAATGATTTTAGTGTCTCCTAAGAAAATGTAGATTTAAATGTGGTTATCTAAAATGCTGCTTACCAACAAATGCCAAAATTCTAAGCTTCTGATAAGGCATATAAGTATAAAAGGAGAAATAATATTTCTTAGATATTAAGATGAAACATTTATCTGTTATTCTATTTTAAGCAAAAGCATGCGATTTCATTAGCATACATTAAATACCTACCATTGGCCAGATACTGTTCTATTTTGCTTTATGTATCAACATTCATGTTTTTAAAAAATGAAAGGCAAATCTTTTCTTTTTTTATTTAACCAAACTGGTGTAAAATTTTAATACACAATGTTACAGCGTGAGGAAAATTTACCACCAAACATTTATCTTCTTTTAGTTTAAATATATGTGATCACGGCTTGATGTAGGAAGAAAGACTTGATCTAGATCCTTTGACAGTCAATTACTGTCATGGGGAAGTCCTCTCAGTACTATAAGCTAGAGATAAGATGTCACTATTGTTCTAATTAATTACTGAAGAGAACTATTTTTGAGACAAGTTTGTAAACTACTCTCACTGATATTTGTATAGAAATGTGTACTCGACTTTGAGCCAGTTTACAAAAATAAAATAGAATTCAATGAGTTACTGCAACTTCTTAGTGCCATTCAAAGATGCTATTTTCCCCTCAATCCAACATCTAAATTAAAATTCAATAAAAATACTGGGTCATGATTGGCTCCTTTATTTTTTTTTCTTTTGGGAACTACCTTGTTTAAAGGTATATAATATGCTGTATTTCTTCAATGTTCTGCATTATATGTGCTCTCTGTTTTTTTTCAGCTATTATTTAAAAGTGAAACAAAATATATGATTCAGATGAAGATTTAAGCAAATTAAATCTTTAAAATGCCTTCTGATTTTTCGTTTTATAACTTCAAAATTATTGAATAAATTCAATCAAAATATATATTGCCAAGAACTTTTAAGCTCTGCAATATAGCAGTTAGCACTATAGAAAAAAAAAAATCCTTGCCATTTGGAAGTTAACATTCTAGTGAAAGAAGAAAGATAATAATGAGTGCTAGGGAGAAAAAAAAAAGCAAGGAATAGGGAATTCCCAATAAAGGGGGTAGAGATTATAACTTTAAATAGAATAGTTGGGGGGAGGCGTCTGGTGGTTCCTCAGTTAAATAAATAGGGGTGCCTGGGTGATTCAGTTGGTTACGCGGCCGACTTCAGCTCAGGTCATGATCTCACAGTCTGTGAGTTCGAGCCCCGCGTTGGGCTCCGTGCTGATGGCTCAGAGCCTGGAGCCTGCTTTGGATTCTGTGTCTCCCTCTCTTTCTCTGCCCACTGCCCCCTCCCCGCCCCCCGGCCACCCCCATGCTCTATCTCTCAAAAATAAATAAAAAGGTTGAAGAAAAAAAAAAGAAATTTATCTCTTGACTTGAGGATCCATAGAAAGTTGTTGGCTCTAACTAATAAAGTATGTATTATTCTTGAGGGTTGTGACTAAATCACAGAAAAAGTACAAATAGTTTAATCATATTAAGAACTACTAGAAAGTATCAGTTTCACTGGGTTTGTGTGAATTCCCATTAAAATCACATGAAAAATCCTTTATTATGTAAGATAGGCATGATTATTTAGGGTTGAGTTTTTATTTTCTCTCATAAAAAAAATACAAATATTATGGCTTTAAAATATTTCTTCTTACTAAACTGAATACATAAGACTTCAGGGAAAATGTGAAAAAAATCATCATTAAAAGTGTTTTGTCTCTTCCCTGGATTAATTTGTATGCTTTCAATATATACTTTCAGATGTGTATTTTCTTACTACTCTTAGATCATTTACATTGTCATAGGACTTAAATTCCAAGGTTTTTTGGGAGTGACTTTATTCTTTTTTTTATATATCCCCAAATCACTAATATAATTGTACCTACTTTTTATATACCCAATGAATTAAATTTGGGGAATTATTTGCTTTCCCAAGGACATACAAAAATGAACTTTAAAGAGTTCCCATGAAATCTTTACATGTTGTTATCTATTTATCTTTAAGTCTGTGTGGCCATTTTCCTCTCTTGGACTTCCTATACTTATATCATTCTACCCTTTAGGAAGGCATAAGTCAGTCTGTGCCCCTTCCTTCTTCTTTTTTGTGTTGTTTATTTTTCCCTTGTATACATGTCTAGCACCATTTCCCATTTTCCCTTTCTCTTAAATGCTATTATATAACTGCACATAAAAAATGTTTTTGTTCTCCCTCTAATTCCCTATTTCTGAATTTAGAGAACAAAGGGATATACTGTTATTTTATATTTTATCTTCTTAAATAAAAATCTGAAATTAAAGCCAAAAAAATACTTATTTTAATCTTAGTTATTATAACTAGTGGACTTTGGTAGAAAAAAAAGTTGCATATACTTTGATATAGAAGTTTGAAAACAACAGGCATACAAAGAAATTTTGCTTAAAAATAAAATTAGGATATAACTGATTACTAAATTAGCATTATTCAAGATTCTATACAGTAAATAACTAATAGTTGTATTTAATAAGGATGTTAGAGAAACAGTTGCCTATCAGGGAATCAAGACATAATGTCTGTATGTGGTGCAATAGAAAAGATATTTAAGTATATGTAAAATTGTTAAGGAAATCACAGAAGAACTAAAATGGGGACACTATTATTAGATATTGAAAGGATGATTAAAAGGAACAGTGAGTAGGGGCACCTGGGTGGCTTATTCAGTTAAGCTTCCGACTTCAGGTCAGGTCATTATCTCAGACTTGGTGGGGTCAAGCTCTGCATTAACCACTCAGGAATCTGGAGCCTGCTTCAGATTCTGTGTCTCCCTCTCTTTCTGCTCCTTTCCCACTTGTGTTTTCTCTCTCTCCCCCCAAAATACATAAATTTAAAAAAAGAAAAAAAAAAAGAGTCCCTAAAAAAAAGCAATACTTAAATAAAACCAGAAAAGTGAGTAGGAAGAGACTGGTCAGGGAGTTGTTGATTTTTACTATTAAGCTACCTATACTATTTTTAAGCCATATGCAGGAGTTTTTTTGAGAAACATTTAAAATCGTGAGAATTGGTATCTTGTCTTCAAAATTTTAATGCAAAGCACAGTCAAATATTTGGCTGTTGATTGAAAACATATTCTTTACTATACTAAGAAATCTCTCAATGCCTAGTATTCTAAAAACAATTTTTAAAGAAATCAGGAATAAAAAACAATGCTTTATGTTTTTATATTTGATTGATATTTTTGTTTTTGTGTGTGTGTGGAAATCATGACATAAGTGATCATATACTGATAGTTTTCTTAAAGCATCATCATATTTCTGAGATAAGTCATGCATGATCATCATGGGTGATTCTTCTTTTAATAAGGCTAATGAATTATATTTGCCAATATTTTATTCAGGATCATTACATCTATATTCTAAATGAGACAGGTTGAGAATGCTCCTTGCGGTATTATATTTTTCAAACTTGAACATCCAGATTATTCTATCTTCTCAAATGAATTGGATGGCAAACTATCTTTTATAATGCTCTGGAGAAGTTTTATAGTATGGTGTTTATCTGCTTTTTGAAAGTTAAAAAATATTCAGCAGTAAAACTGCCTGAATACAAAGGCAATTTTGGAAATAATTATGGTCATTATTCTTTTTATATTTTCTAAAACTTCTATTTGCTTCAATTCTGTTCATTTACATTTTTCTCAGAACACTTCATTGCATTGAGATTTTTAGTTTTACCCACATACACACTACTTTTACGTACTTATAAAAAAGTCCTCTGTAGCAGCTGTGAGAGAGACTGCTAGCAGACTTCAAACATCTGTTTTCTCCTTTTTCCATGGTAATAGAAATGTAGCCAAGCACACAGCAAGCAGCCCAACTACATCATACTTCTGTTTCCCTTTTTCTCACCAAGAATTAAGGTTCTTACTGATAGAATGTGAGCAGGAGAGGTATGTGCCACATCCAGACCTTGTTCTTAAATAGTTTGGAATGCATTCTACTCATATTTTTTTAAGATTTTATTTTTTAGTAATTGCTACACCCAAGGTGTATTTGAACTTACAACCCCAGATCAATAGTCACATGCTCTACCAACTGAGCCAGTCAGACACCCCATCCTACTTATTTTTAATTAGAGATCTAACACTGTCACACTGACTAAAACAATGCCATGTACAATGGCAGAGTGCCACCATCCTCAGTCTCTGGATGACTTTGTGGAGCAGATTTCACCTGCCCTGGACTATCTTACTGTACTGTTGGCCCTAAAACAGAAGATGATGATTCATTTTCTCTCTCTTAAACTGAATTGGCACTGTCACCGTTATCTTTGCCAGAAACTGTTTGCTTCTTTTCCTGTTTTAATATGTTAACTTCTTTTGTTCTTTTATTATCTCTATTCTCATGCCTTTTTTTAGGCTTTATTATTTTCAAACTACTCAATGGAAGTAGTAACTAATTTTTTTCTTTTTCTTTTTTTTTTAAATACAAAGAATATAAAACTGTAAAGTTTAGCCCTGAATTCACCTTTCATTAAATCTGTAAGGTTTGATGTTGATGCTCACAATTTTTTCCCTAAATCATGTAATTAGTATAATTTCGATTTCCCAAACAGTTACTAGATGTAACTGGAAACAAAAATTATACTGATTAGATGATTTAGAAAAAAAATGAGAACACCAACATCAAACCTTATAGATGTAAGCAAAAACATATTTTAATTTACAAATGGTTTGAGGCTTTTTTTTGTTCTTAATGGTTAGCTTTCTCAGTTGTGTCTAGGTAAGATGTACTATACAATTTTGTATTTAGGAAATTGTTGAACAATTTTTTGTGGTCTAACCAATGATCAATTTTCATAATTTCCCATGGATATTTAATAATATATCCATAGTCGACATTTTAATTCATTTTCATAGCATTCTTTTATTGTCTCTATTTTTTATCCCCTTGCTCGTTCAAATATATATAATACCCTACAATTGTTGTTTGTTCATTTCTCCCTTATTTTTCATGTTTAATAATCACTGCCTTGAATTTACTTTGTCTGAAATATTGCAAGCTTTTTTCTTTGTGTTTATTTTAAATCTCCCATCCATTTATTTTTAAATTTTATGCTATATTTGCTGCACTCGTGAGGAAGAAATGCCCTCTAATATGAATCTAATGAGATGTATCATTTACCTTTCTCAGTGAAAAATGAAGTTAGATTAGTCTTCCTACTGTATATCACCCTCTCCCACTTCCTAATTCTTATTATAAACACCTGGAGTTTTAGGCATAAACATTTTGTTTTCATCATCTCTTTTTTCAGTTTATAATAATCTTTGACCTCTACATTCAGTTTTGCAACCATACCTCCAGCATTAAAAATCAATAACTTCAATTTTATCTATTGTTTTCCCTATCTGGTCTCTTAAAAATAACATAACATTTGCTACTCATGAATTTTAATTTTTATACATTTCTAGGTTGAATGGAGGATATATAAATACCATTTTCCAAATCCTTATATATGCAAATGTCTTTGTTGACTCTTATCAAAACTACAGATAACCACTGTTGTCTGATAGTTAGTGTGTACAAGTCTGAAACTGTCCTGATTTTTGTTCCTAGGGATGTAATCTATTTTTCATTTACCTGGGTTATTCTTTTCTAATACTAGAAAGTTGGGGGTGAAGTCTTTTCAGTTAACAAATGTAAGATCCGACAAACCTCAAAGGTCATTCTTTGCAAATATCATCAGTTACTAAGTAAACAGTTAAGGTATTATTGATAACTAAGGAAATATGCTTAGGAATCTTTCCAGGAAAGGATTTTCATAAGTTATTGGTGGCATGTGAAACTGGTACCCTTGTAGAAAGCACTTTATGTGTATATATCATGTGCCATTAAAAATTAATAAATTTTAACTAAGTGATCCTTCCTTTCAGATACTAGTCAAATACAAATTCTGAACTATGAGAAAAATAGTATGCATAAAATACGTTCATAGTCATAGATTTATAGTAAGAAATATTCAAAGTAACCAAAAAATTCAGCATTAATGTAATGTTTAAATGAAGATTTTTACATCTAAGTGACAAAACATGATTCAATTATTAAAAGTAATGGTTACAAGTGGAATTATCTGGGAAACATAGGAATTTATTTATGATATAATGCTAAGTGAAACCTGCAAATACAGAATTGAGTATAGCATGACTATAATTATGCAAATGATAAAAAATAAGCTATGAAATACTGTGGGTGGATGCATCAAGTTAACTGTTAAAATTATATAAGTGATATTTTAATAAAATTTCTACAAACTTTTTGAAATGTCATATTATTTCTATTTATAACTTAAAAAATTCTTATATGTTAAATATACACACTGCCAGTTTTGTTAATAGGACCAAATGCTGAGTGCCTGGATGGCTCAGTCAGTTAAGTATTCGATTCTTGATTTCAGCTCAGGTCATAATCTCATAGTTTGTGACTTTAAGCCTGCATGGGGCTGTGTCTCCCATGAGATAAAGCCAGCTTAGGATTCTTTCTCTCTGCCCCTCTCCTGTCCATACACACTCTATCTCTGAAAAGAAAATAAATAAACTTAAAAAAATAGTACCAAATGTTCATAACTTTACTTAAAACAATCCTAGTCCCTAAAATTTAAGGTTAAATAGTAGGTAGATGTTTCTAACTTAAAGCAAAGTCTTATTTCAATAAAATAAAATATAAAATATTTTAATTTTGAGACTACAAAGAACAAGTTTTTCTGTTTCGTAAAGTTAGATTCTAGCTATAATCCTAAAACCACTTACATTATTACTTGGCATTTGTTTATATTGATTACACAAGTTCGTTTTTAGACTATATAGTCTACCCCAGTCTACCTTCCTCAGTCACCTTCTTAGAGTCTGGAGAACCAAGATCATTGACTGTTGTGCTAATTTTCAGGCCTGTTTTTAAATTATAAAAAAATATTTTATATGTTTCTTTCACAAAACCTTAGTTATCCAAAGAATAGCATTACAATTCCTTTGGCTTCCAAAAGAGGGACAGACCCAGAAATATCATTAAAAGCAAAATCAAATAACAAAAACCAAACATCAGTGAAGTAGACCCTGACACCTAGAAACATAGAAAGTGATGAAGAGTTGGTGATATAAATATTATAGCTGGTGTTTGGCCACACGGAAGAGAAAGAATGCTCTGAATGCCTGGTAATTTCAACAAAAATCTAACTTTTTCATATGAAGGCCAAGAAGTATGGATAGGCAACAAAAGAGAATTACCAACTGGTGCTAAAAAATGTTTTAAGTGTGAGAGAAATGCAGAGGGACTCTGGTAAATGCAAAAATGATTTGATTCGTAAAGGAAACTTTCAGGAAGCAGCCTTTAATTTAGTTGTTAACTTTCAGAACGGCAGCCAAGGCTCAGAGATCTGGTTCCTTGAATTCTATATTCAGTTTTATTAGAAAAGGTAGATTATAAGGAAAAAGCTGACATAGAGATTTGTTTTGAGATAATTAAGTTCTAGGTGATATCTTTACATCAGTATTTGTATCTCAAATGTTAGGTGCTCACTATGTGCCTGGAGTTGTTGTAAGACTCACGGATTCATTGTGATCACAAAAAATGTTGAACTTGGTGTGACGACTCCTCAAAATGATAACTACGAATTATTAGGAAAACATACAAATAGTACATTAAAATTTTTGTTTAAAAAATAAAATGAAGGGGCGCCTGGGTAGCTCAGTTGGTTAAGTAACCTGACTTCGGTTCAGGTCATGATCTCATGGTTTGTGAGTTCGAGCCCTGCATCAGGTCTGTGCTGACAGCTCAGAGCCTGGAACCTGCTTCAGATTCTTTGTCTCCCTCTCTCTGCCCCTCCCCTGTTCACACTCTGTCTCCCTCCCAAAAATAAACATTAACAAAATTTTTTAAAAATAAAATGACATTTTTATCATTTGTATACATTCAGCCCTCCAGAAATATTGTCTTCATATGAATGTCAGAAGTTAGGTAAATTATTATTAAAGCAATAAGCCTGCATTATGACTACATGGTCAAACTACGGACCTATCTGAACTTTTTCATTAATAATCCTCCTCCCTACACACAAACATTTTAGTCACTTAATAATGTAGCCTTCACCAGTATTTCAAAATACCATACGTAAAGAAAAACACACGGAAAAGATGTTAGAAATATTACTGTTGTAACCTCTTTCACAAGTTTTTAACCATTATAGATTCTAATAGATTACCCTACTTTTCCTTTTTGACCTTAAAGATGGAAGCCTTTACATCTGACTTTGGCTCAGGTCATGATCTCGCAGTTTGTGAGTTCAAGCCCTGCGTTGGACTCTGTGCTGACAGCTGAGCCTGGAGCCGGTTTCGGATTCTGTGTCTCCCTCTCTCTCTCTCTCTGCCCCTCCCCCACTCACACTCTGTCTCTCTCTCTCTCTCAAAAATAAAAATAAACATTAAAAAAAAGATGTAAGCCTTGTCTTGTTTTTATACTATTGATTTAATATAAAAATTCCTGCTTCTACTTTTTTGAAGATCTAGGTATTTAAAAATTTTTTTTTTAACGTTTATTTATTTTTGAGACAGAGAGAGACAGAGCATGAGTGGGGGAGGGGCAGAGAGAGAGGGAGACATAGAATCCGAAACAGGCTCCAGGCTCTGAGCTGTCAGCACAGAGCCCGACGCGGGGCTCGAACTCACAGACCGCGAGATCATGACCTGAGCCGAAGTCGGACGCTCAACCGACTGAGCCACCCAGGCGCCCCGGATCTAGGTATTTTAACTACTCCTACTAGCACCTAGTAAGGGAATTTGAATTATCAGAGTTATCCCTTGGAGAAAAAAATTCTCTCTGTGGTAGACAGAATGCCACCCCCCCAAGAGGAAATCCATGCTTTAATCCCTAGGGTGTGTAAATGCAGTAGCCTCCTAAAGCTGAAAGGAGGCCCTGGCTGACTCCACCCACCACAAGAAACTGAGTTTTATGAACAGCCTACATAAGCTTGAAAGCTCTCCTAAGGAGAGCCCAGCAAGCCCACATCTTGATTTTAGCCTGTGGACCTAGAGTAGAGAAAATGGCCCAGTCAACCCCAACCTCTGACCTTTAGAACTGTGAGATAATAAACTTATGTTGTTTTAAGATGCTAAATTTGAGGCAATTTGTTACACGAACAATAGACAAACAATACACCTGTGCCCTAAAATGACTACTTCATCTTGAAGAACATTTTTCATGGGGCAACTATTAATTAGGGAACTCTAACGATCCTTAGAGGCTACTATACTTGACCTCTTGCACAATATGTACTCACTAATTCTACCATTTTGATTACATCAACTGTCCTGATGAAAAATAAACAGCAGAACAAAACAGGTGGCTGCCAGAAGGAGGGTGTGTGGGAACATGAGCACAACAGGTAAAGGGGATTATGAGGTACACACTTCCAGTTATAAAGTAAATAAGTCACAGGCTCGAAAAGTGCAGCACAGGAAATATAGTCAATAATACTGTAATAATTTTGTTTCACGACAGATGGTAACTACATTTATCATGGCAAGCACTTAGTAATGTATAGAATTGTCAAATCACTATGCTGTACACTTGAAACTAATAGAATATTGTATGTCATCTATACTTCAATAATAAACATCACACACACACACACACACACACACACACACACATATACACACACACGCACACATGCATGCGCGCACACATACCCCCTAAGTTAGGTATTGTGGTTTTCCTGGTCTCACAAATTTTTTAGTGGCTCTGAAGTATGCCACACGTGAGTCAGTTTTCCCCTTCCACAGTGGAGAAGCATAGCAAGGAGAAGAATGGCAAATGCAGCATCTCTTCTTCAACTATAATTGCCTGCCAGGCTCCAACTCTGCCTTCTTATTCACAAAGAAATGACTCCTTAACTGTTAACTGGAGGTGCCATCAATCCCATCTAGACTCTAGGCAAGCTAGCTCTTTGGTGGAGAAAATATAAAGACAACTGAAACCAGACTTTAGGGTTCGCCATGATGCCAATTTTGCTAATGGTCCCTGTTCTGACCCTGAACAATGATTCAAGGTAACTGGGATCCAGCCTCAATCCCTGTGGCAAAAGGTCCATTTCTTACTTCCATTTGCTGGGCTTCCAGCCTCAGTTCCCAAATAACTAGCAGCTCAATGTCTCAGAGACTAGAGCAAAACATTCTACTGGGTTCTTTCCTTACAGTAATTCTGTCACTGAACTTCCATTTCCACACCTGCGTCCTCATTGTTTGCAACTGGATTTCCTAGATACCAAAAGTTCACCCATCTAGATATTCACACATTACTTCTTGCCATGAACCCCTGGTGGCTAGCATCTGCCACCTGAAGAGTATTTTCATTATTCATTGACAACATCCTAATGATAACCACTTGCACATACATCCGTCTATCGCCTGAGCTAGCTTCCAAGATCTCTAAGGCAGATCTACTAACCTTTCTTGACTTCCTCTCAATGGTCTGCTGTAGGACCTCTCTTACTTGCTAACTCTGTCATCCTAAATGGCCTAATCTTAGATCCAAGGCACACTTGTTCTGATCACATGACCAGAGAACCTCTATTTTTAAGTTCTTTTAAAGAATCTATGCCAAAAAAAAAAATCTATGTCACAGAACAGAGTATAGTCATGGAAGTATAGTTCTTTATTAATAATATGAATCATTTTAAGTTTTGGTTTTACAGTGATTTTTCCAGGAAGAAGGTAATCATTATATACTTATCTTTTAAAAAGTTGTACTACTGGGTGCCTGGGTGGCTCAGTCAGCTAAGTGTCCAACTCTTGGTTTCAGCTCACGTCACGTGAGTTCAAGCCCCACGTTGGGCTCTGTGCTTAAAATGAGGAGCCTGCTTGAGATTCTCTCTTTCTCTTTCTTTCTCTGCTTCTCTCTCTCTCAAAATAAATAAGTAAACTTAAATTAAAAAAAAAAAAAGGTCATATCGCTTGTGAGTCAGTTAAAAAGTTTTGCAAAAAGGCCTATCTCCTCTGAAATACATTATTTTTTTTGAAATTCAGAGCTTTGGTAGGGAGAAATGCAAGGTCAATAATTCTCAGATTTTTTTTAATAGCACTGTAGGCAAAGTCTTGAAACAACATGCATCTAGTAAAACAAATTTCTAAAAGTTCTTAAGTTTTACCTAGTACGAATAACTAAATATGCTTAAGCAGAATTTTAATAGGTTTAACGAAATAAATTTCAAATTATTTCATGACATCACAATATTTTTGGATGATTTCTATACTAAGATTAACTTTTAAAGCTTCAACCTTTAATTGTTTTTAGTTATTTAAAATATCTCATACCCTCCCAAAGTTATTATGAATAAAAAAAGAACTTGATAATGATTTGAGCAGAAATACTATTGTTTGGTTTTAAAAGATGTTAGTTACTGTTTTCTTAAAATGGCGTAATAGAATTATAAAGAAGTACAAATGAAAATAAAAATAATAAATGGAAATAGTTGTTTACATAGGCTGCAAACTGGCAGGAGGGGCTAGCTTCTTCTTTTTTTTTTTTTTTTTAATGGTTTATTTATTTTTGAGAGACAGGGAGAGACAGAGAATGAGCGGGGAAGGGGCAGAATGAGATGGCGACACAGAATCCAAAGCAGGCACCAGGCTCTGAACTGTCAGCACAGAGCCTTATGTGGGGCTTGAATCCACGAATCACGAGATCATGACCTGAGCTGAAGCTGGATGCTGAACCGACTAAGGCAAAATCTTTTAATTAATATAGAATATTATGCTTACTCCTGTAACTGGATTTGAAAACATTTAATTGCAGCCACAAGGCAAAACAAAACATTACTATATATTAGCACATATAAACATGCAGATAAACGGATACCTGCAGAGGATGCTTTTACATCTGTGTAAGGTTTTGGTGGAGAGGTCATCTAAAAAATGTCTTAACAAAGATCTATAGATAGTACCTATAAAAATACAGTTAATTGGACTAAAATATGAGAAATTCAGCAGATAACTCTCTGTTGGAACAGAGAGACAAAGGTAAAGAAGATCATATTAGAAACTTGCTTTTAAAAAAAAAAATGGAATTAATCTTATGAGACAGTGGTGGAGACCCACTTGGTCAAACGTCACCCATCATTTCTTCTAACCTCCAACTATCATGCTCTACAGTAATGACTGATGTTCACCAATTTGAAATCTGTAACATATTTAGTCATCAGAGAAAGATGGTAAACTATAGTTTCAACATAAAGTGTTAGTGTGACCATTTTTTAAAAACAAATATACCAAATTTTATATTACAAAGGAGTATTGGGTTCTAGAATATGCCAACACTCCTCAAAACACCTGGAATTCCTCTTTTGCAACTATCTGCCTTCAGATACTATAACACCTTTTTTTGGGTATTCTCAAGATAAGAAAATCTTTATCTTTAAACAGCTAATTTGCTTTTTGGAAGCAGGCAAAATTTATCTGGTTTAGTGTTTTGTTATAGCAGATAGTAAGGAAGGATAAAAAGATTTCAAGTTAAAAAATTTTTAACAGGAGAAGGGGACCTGACGTCGGCTTAAGCATGACTTCGGCTTAAGTCATGATCTCACGGTTCGTGAGTTCGAACCCCACATCGGGCTCTGTACTGACAGTGAGGAGCTTGATGGGGATTCTCTCTCTCTCTCTTTGCCCCTCCATCCCCCTCTGTCAAAATAAATAAACTTAACAGATGAGACTTTTCATATAAAATGGGTTGAAATTCAACTGCAAAAATCTGAAGTTTTTAAAATGACATTATTGAAATGTTTTAGGTTTTTATATATTTTTATTTTTTAAAGATTTTAAGTAATCTCTATATCCAATGTGGAGCTTGAATTTCAACTTTCAGACCAAGAGTCATATGCTCCAATGACTGAGCAAGCCAGGCACCCCAGGTTTCTATATATTTTTAAATCAATTTTTTTACTTAATAATTTTTATTTCTGAGTACGTTTTTTAATCCAACAAATAATTGTGCCTACTAGATACCTGATACTACACCAAGAAAACTGTATTCTTGTTCTTAAAAGCTTATAATCTTAGAAGAAGAAACATAATTACACACATATTCATTTACCAATGTGATACATGCTAAGAGAAAAATGTACTTTGGAGGGTTACAGAATGTTTCCTAGAAGTAACACTTATGCAGAGAAGCTAAAGAAAGAGTTGGTAATAGAGGGCCAAAAAGAAAAAGCGAGTCATTAGAACTAAAATATTATAAACAAAAGAAATTAAAAAGTAAAGACCCTAAGGTGAGCGAGAGAGCGGCAAGTATAAGAAATAATAAGAAAGATCAGTATGGCCAAATCACGGTGATTCTGAAGTGTGGCATGATTTTAACTTTATCAGAGGATCACTATAAAGTTATCAAAGAGTTTTGAGGAAAAACCACATGATCATCAGATATATCGTTTTAAATAGATAACTGTGATAACTCCCTTGAGAAAACTAAAATAAATGGGGCAAGGAAAGATGTCTTTTGAAGTAGCACAGTGACAGGTTGAGTCGCATGGACAGCAGTAGAGAAGAAATGTGATGGATAAAGAAATCTTTCAGGGGCGCCTGGCTAGCTCAGTCAGTAGACAGGGTTTTGAGTCCAAGCCCTATGTGGGGTAAAGGAGTTGCTAAAAAATGAAATTTAAAAAAAAAAAAAAAAAAGGAAATGCTTCAAAGTTACAAATGCCAGGACTGAGGAAGGCAAATCAAAAGTGGGTAAGAAAGAAGGACAGGTCATGGATGACTCCCAGATTTCTCGCATAAGCATTGTAACGGCACAGTGAGCCGGCCAACACTGGATGCGCGTCAAGTGCGGACGGAGGGAAGAAGGGGGAAGCGCAGGTTCACTTAGAATGCATGAGACATTAAAAACGCTTACTAGCAAGTCAGTCCTTACTATTTTCAGAAAGGGAATTCCACACCCCCTAACTTATTTAACAATCTTATCGAACTTCTTTTTTAAATCCATTTCTTTGCATGTAAATCCCTTCTATTCTATTTTTCTTGTATTACAGAGAAAACAACCACCACAAATTAGGAATGTAATTTTAGCAATATATACCTTCATCAGGAAAAGATGAATAAGAATTTATTGTATAGCTTTTACTGTAGGACCAACAACATTATGCTGAGATTTTCTCTGTTCAGACTGAAAATACTTGGTCTTAAAGGGCCAGGCCTCTTTTCCTCCTTTGTGTATGCAGACTTTGGCAGTGCCTGTCATGTGGTCAGTAAAAACTGGCTGGACTGAATCACTGCTATTATGACATGTTTTGTGTCTGGCTACGATAGAATTAATAAGTATCTTAAATCTAAAGTAACCTGTTTTATTTTAGGTCGGGTAAGCATACGAAGTTCCTGGGTGACAAACTGACAGAAGTCAAGGTAGCTGATAGTTGTTTCACTGTTTTCTAAGTAAGTTTAGATAGTATTAAAGGACACTATAATAGAATAAGTTATATAATCATCATGTTAGCACTTGCTGCAGGTGAATCAATGGTGCTATTACTTAGGAAATGTCAACTTATTTTTAGTATCATTTCACTTGAATAATAATTTGACTACTAAAAGATGACCACGGAATTCATTTTCAAGGTCAAATTCAAATATATGGTTGCCAATCACATATGCCATTAAGTTAACTTCATTTTAAATACGATTTTGAAAATGGAGCCATAAAATAATCCTTTCTTTCACTGTGAAATCGCTATTGCTGTTATTCAACTAGATAAGATGAGGTATTTACTTCTAACGAAGTAAAACTTAAGGCAAAAAGCATTGGTAGATACAAAGGTCTTTATAATAAAAGGAACAATTTACAACAAGCAAGTTATAATGCATCCTTAAGGCATCTAACAGTTTAACTTTAAAATATATATACCTAAACTGACAAAATTACAAAGAGAAATGAACAAATCCATAATCGCAATGAGAGATTAATAGACTTCTCAAAAACTTGTATATTAAACAGACTAAAAATTAGATTTGACCACAATTAATAAGCTTGATTTTTTAAATTTTTTCATGTTTATTTATTAATTTTAATAAGCTTGATTTAAAGGACACTTATAGTGGGGCGCCTGGGTGGCTCAGTTGATTAGGCGTCTGACTTCAGCTCAGGTCATGAACTTGTGGTCTGTGGGTTCAAGCCTCATATCAGGCTCTGTGCTGACAGCTTGGAGTGTGGAGCCTGCTTCGAATTCTGTGTCTCCCTCTCTCTCTGCCTCTCCCCTCTTGCACTCTGTCTCTCTCTCTTAAAAATAAATAAACATTAAAAAAAGATTTAAAAAATAAAGGATATTTATAAGACCCAGCATCCACAGACAAAATATACATTTTTTATAAACGTTCTTAGAATATTCATAAAAAATAGGTCAAACGAGGTCACAAAGAGCACCAAAAAATAGCCAAGAATACATATATAGAAGATATTCTTTGAATACAATGCTATAAAATTATGAAACTTCATTAGAAATCAATTAATTTAGAAACTTAATTAGAAGTTGAATTAATAAAACTTATATTTCAAACCTGTATACTTCTAGAAACTAAAAATACATTTTTTTAAATATCTAAAATCACAATAGAAAATTATTTAGATCTGAACTCCAGAAACCCTCTATATCAAAATTTATAAGGTATAGCTAAAGTAGTACTTAGAGAAAGTGCATAGTTTAAATGTGTATATTAGGTGATAAAAAGGTTAGAAAATTAGATATTCTACATTTATCCCTGAAGAGTAATAAATACAAGGAGCTTATTGTTTGTGCTCCATTTCAAATTTACAAACATATTTATTATATTTCTAGTTTGGATGTGGTACTTTCCAGATATAGTTGAGTGAAGTGGAATGTAAGGCCTATTCTTAAGCTTATTGTAGAACAGAAAAAGAGAGAAATGACTATTTCATACTGTAAGGCAATACATATAATCAAGTATAATATAGAATGGTAAAAACACAACTATGGGGCCAACCATTCTGCATGGTTTCTAAGCCCTGAAATTGCATGAAAGGGAAAAGTAAAGAGAAATATTCCAGAAGGAAACAAACACTATTTAGGGTGGGAGAAAGATTATCATAAATTGTTGTGCACTGCATTGCTTTGGTAAAAATACTATCTATTTCTTACGTGTTTGTAGGAATTTAGGTATTTACGCCTAAGCAGGGACATTGTTACCTATACTCCACATGCTAACTCCCTGAAACAGTTCATGTAAATTGATCCCTAGAGTAGTCTCATCCATCTCTATAACACCCAGGAGATCAGAACTCCACCCAAGGCACAGGTAACTCAGAACACAGCTTATTCTAAGTACTACAGGTAATCACATTAACAGGGAACCAACCTAACACTGGGGTTGTCTTCACTCTGATAGTACTGGTTGAACTGAATCTTAAAGAAAAGCTAATAGGATGGAAAGGAATAATAACAAAAAAAATCAGATCAGAATAAGAACATGGGAAAATGTGCAAAGGAAACAATGAATTACAAAGGAACTACAGAAAATAGGAAACTATCCCTCCTTGGTCATCAGGGGACAAAACTGCATACAGAAGATAAGAATAGCTGCTGGAAATTCTTAAATAAACACCAAGATATATTTGATTCAACAAGTGATAGGAAGTCATTATATGTATCCAAGATATGAAACAACTTAATAATATGATGATATTGATATTTCTCCCACAATAAGAAGAAAAACTGGGAAAACTGAAAGCAGATATATCAGCACTTAAAATAATTCAGACTTTCAGGATGGAAAAGTGGATGGTAGAAATAGTGGTACAGAGAAATGAAAACTCTTCGAAAAGAACTTAAGAGAGAAATAATTCAGATTTCAGACAATATAGGACTATGGGTAAAATACAAAACAAACCCTGCCCCCCAAAAAAACAAAAAAGAGAAGAATATGTATCTTGTGTGACATTTGTCAGTTACTGAAACTCTGTACAACGGTTCCTTATTCAGAAAATGTATATAATAATAATAATTACCTTTTAGAATTGTCAAAGGAATACTGAGTTAACTTAGATAAAGCAATTAGAATTATATCTGGCACAAAGTAAGGAGTCAGTAAATATTAGCTATTATTACTATCACTATTTATCTCTAGTTTGAGTAGATATCAAGTAGAGGTGTCTGAAAGTCCAGTGGGAAAGCACACAAATGAAATATGGATGAAAGGACAAAGCTGAATAAATATCTTTGGTATTTTTCCCATTTTCATCCTGTTGCCATTGCCATAATCAAGTCTTTCATAATCTTTTACAAAAGATTGTTACAACAACCCTGTTTTGGTGTGCCTGGGTGACTCAGTTGGTTAAGCATCAGACTTCAGCTCAGGTCATGATCTTGCAGTTTGTGAGTCCGAGCCTCATGTAGGGCTCTGTGCAGACAGCTCATAGCCTGGAGCCTGCTTCAGATTCTGTGTGTCCCTCTCTCTCTGCCTCTCTCCTGCTCACTCTCTGTCTCTCAAAAATGAATAAATGTTAAAAAAAAAAATTAAAAAACAAAACAAAACAAACAACAAAAACACCCAATAACATTTCCCTCATGCCTCTTTCTACTGAGGTCCACATTTTAGGCGGTCACTAATTAACTTCTTTTTGAAGTTTATTTCTTTTGAGAGAGAGTAACAGAGTTCAGGTAGGGGAGGGGCAGAGAGAAAGGAAGAGAGAGAATCCCAAGCAGGCTCGTGCTGTCAGCACAGAGCCCAATGCAAGGCTCGATCTCATAAACGTGAGATCATGACCTGAGGTGAGATCAAGAGTCGGACACTTAGCCAACTGAGCCATGCAGGTGCCCTACTAATTAAATTTTCATAAGCACAAATGTGCTTATCACTTCTTCACATGAAAACTTTAAGGAGAAAGCCTAGACTATTCATCATGGTCTAATGTACAGTAAAACCTTGGATTGCAAGTAATTTGTTCTGTGAGTGTTTCACAAGACAAGCAAACATTTCTAATAAATTTTAACTTGATAAATGAGTGATGTCTTGCAATATGAGTAGTATGTGACACCAAATGTGACATGATCACAACTGAGCCAATGGTTCTTCTCTGTCTGTCTGTCTGTCTGTCTCTCTCCCCACTGCTGGACAGTCAGTATCATCTTCCATGCTTGGATGCTTGGTCTTAGGCCACAGTGTCTGGCAGAAGTCAGCCAATGATTTTTTAGAATGTTGGAAGGTGTTCACAACTGGCACTGGTGTATTTTTTGTTGCTTCAAAGTATCTATAGACAGTCGTTTGCTTTTCCATACAAGAGTAAGCTTGGGAATGCTTTGCTTCATTGTAGGTCATGGTGCCTGCAGATATAGACCCTTTCTTCTGCGGCCTTATTGCCAGTTACATTAAATACAGTATATGAAAAGAGTTTATCAATACTGTACTGTAGTCAACATCCATACAAGCATACACAATGGCTCCCTGCAGAAAAGTTGAAAAGAACGACAGTAAGAAGAAGGAGATAATTATAGTGGAAGTTAAGAAGGAAATCATTGAGAAATATGAACAAGGTATGCGAGTAGCCAAAAGTACAAGATTTCATAAGAAGTCTGCATCTGTATCGCATCTGCAGAGAAGGAGGAAAATGCAGAGGAACCTCTCACTTCAAATGAGATTAGGGGGACGTGTAAAATGTGGGAAACAGTGCAAAATTTTGTAGAAAATTTTGTAAAAAAGCACCACCCAAATAAGGCTAAAGGAATGTGAGCAATGAGTCTGTTTAACAATAGTGTGATGTCAAATTTCCATGAAATCCTCAAAAGGAGGCAAAAGCAAGCATCATTACACAAGTTCTTTATGAAACCTGCATGAAAAGAAAAAGATTCCATTGAGCCAATAGATAGCAGTGATTCCTGTAGCAATAATGAAAGTCATCCTACACAATAACCCTCCTCTCTCTTGTCTCCCTCACACCAGCCATGAAGATTTTAAAAGGTTAGTGTAGGTTAATTGTTAATTTTTCTTTATATTTTGTGTTTTCTTTATTATTTTGTATTATATTGTAATATTGTAATCATTTTTCTATGAATATTTTGGGTTGTGGATGAATCCTCTGAGTTTCCATTGTTTCTTGTGGAGAAATCCACTTTGATATACAAGTGCTTTGGATTACAAGCATTTTCTCACACCAATTATACTCACAAACCAAGGTTTTACTGTATAACTTATTATGATTTTTGGAGTGTTTTTCTCTCACTGAAGTCAATGAAATTCTCAGCTGAAGGAGTTTCCCTTATTAATCACTGAATTTTCTGTGCCTAGGTGCATAGGAGGTATTAAAGTTACCTTCACTCAAAGCTACAGAAACATATATGATAACTCATGGTGCCAAGCAAACATTTGCAGAGAGGCTATCAAAAAAGAATATTGAGGAAATAAACCAGAAAGGTTTAAAAGACAAGAGAGAAGACAATCTTAAGTGGATGGTTAAAAATGCTGAATGACACACTGATCAAAAAACATTAGGGGTCCCTGGGTGGCTCAGTTGGTTAAGCGGCCAACTTTGGCTCAGGTCATGATCTCGCGGTCTGTGAGTTCAAGCCCCGCGTCGGGCTCTGTGCTGATGGCTCAAAGCTTGGAGCCTGCTTCGGATTCTGTGTCTCCCTCTCTCTCTGCCCTTCCCCTGCTAATGCACTGTCTCTCTGTCTGTCAAAAATAAATAAACGTTAAAAAAAATTTAAAAAAATTAGGAAAGCAAAAGATACTTTCAATTCAATTAAAAAATTAATTATGAGCTTATATATCAGACACTGCAAATGTAAATGTAAATAAGACATGATTATAGACCTAAAGGAGTAAACAGAATATAAAGTGGGAACTATACCCACAAAGTAATAAGAAAAAAATTTTCAGAAGGATCCATCCTGGTCATTTGGAGACGGCTTCTTGAATGATTATTCTGGAACTCCGTGTTGAAGTAAGTTACCATTCGTCAAGCCAAGAAATACAGTGTACAGCAAGCTAGATTACGAGACATGAAGAAGGATGTGAGCTGCTAAGAAATAGAGGTAGTAGCTACAGATTACTCATTTAAAAGTACTGGCTAAGAAAGATAGAACAGAAATCAAAAAGTAGTTAAAAATAACAAGGCAGTCAAGTAGAGGTTTTGTTCAGTTGGGGAAGGAATTCGAGATGATGATAAATTGTAAGAGTAGGGTCTCTAAGAGACAAATAAATTAAATTTGGAGCACAATCTAGGAAGGGAAAAAAGGCATCGCTGCTGAGATTGCAAGGAAAGATGAGATTATCATCATTTTCTGTGAAAGAAAATAGAAATTAGTTGAAGTGAAAGCAGTCTATCATGCAGCTCATTCCAGATGGACCCACTCTTCTCTGTCAAAAAGGATATGAGGTTATCCATTGTTACTGAGAGGAAATGAATTGACAGCATTTAGAAATGAGATATTTGAAACAGTTGCTAGGAAAAGTAAACTATCAACTAATGAGTGAAGAGTACTATTGCCAAGTGTATGCAGGGCCAAGTTTTTTATTGGGAAAGTACAACTGAAGAACAAAGTCTTTGATAAAAAGGATATTCCTGGGGTGCCTGGGTGGCTCAGTTGGTTAAGTGGCCGACTTCAGCTCAGGTCATGATCTCATAGTCTGTGAGTTCGAGCCCAATGCTGATGGCTCAGAGCCTGGAGGCTGCTTCGGATTCTGTGTCTCCCTCTCTCTCTGCCCTTCCCCTGCTCACATTCTGTTTCCATGTCTCTCAAAAATAAATAAAAACGTTAAAAAAAAGTTTAAAAATTTTTTTTTAAAAAAGGATATTCCTTAGGGCATCTGGGTGACTCAGTCAGTTTAGCGTCTGACTCTTGATTTTGGCTGAGGTCATAATCTCACAATTTGTGGGATCGAGTCCAACACTGGGCTCCCCATGACAGTATGGAGCCTGCTTGGGATTCTCTTTCTCTTTCTCTTTTTCTGCTCCTTCCCTGCTTGCGCTCCCTCTCTCTTTCTCAGAATAAATAAATTAATAAACTTAAAAAAAATAAAAGGATGTTCCTTAATACAAGGAAATGGTAATACAATCAAAGCCAAATATTAAAGATTAATAGGGAACTTTATAAAGTAATCCTCATTACTTCTTGCTTTAAAACTACCACCTTCAAACTACAACCTTGTTAGTTTAAAATTCTGGTAATTGGTTAGGGAATGATGCACACAGACTATATGAGCAATGATTTTCTAACTTGGCATTTTCTTTCCTAAGGAAGAGTATATTTGCAGATGTTGTAACTTCCGTAGCATTAAAAGAAAAGAGAAGAAATGAAACAAAACAAAAAAAAAAAAAAAGGAAGAAATGGAAAGAAAAGAAAAGAAAAGAAAAGCAGAGAAAAGAAAAGGAAAGAAAAGAAAGAATGGTACATCTAATAGTGGAAAGTAACATATCAAAAACTAAATATCAAAATATCAGAAAAAAGGTCAAATTAAAAGGAAAAGAGGGACAAAGATTAAGTAAGACAAACAGAAGAAAAGATGTAAGACATCCCCAAAATATAGATTACACTAAATATAAACAGTTGAAACACTGCAATAAAAAGACATAGATTTCAGATTAAAAAAAAAAGATCCAGAACATGCTACTTTAAGAAACTTATTTTATATACAAATATATATATGAGTTAAATTCAAAGGCAGAGAAAAGGACATACCTGTAAATATTATCATAAGAAAGCTGGAGTACCTATATAAATATCAGATGAATTAGACTTCAGGACAAGTAATATCAAAGATAAAGAAGGACAGTTTTATAATAATTAAAGGGTTAATGGATCAAAAAGACAAAACAATTCTAAATGTATAGGCACCTAATGAGCTTCAAAGTACATGAAACAAAGACTGTCAGAGATGAAAAGACAAACAGACAAGTTCACAACTATAGGTAGAGATTTTAACACTTCTCTCTTAATTAATTGATAGAACAAATACACAGAAAATCAAAAGGAATATAAAAGACTATAATAAACCTGTAAATTAACTGTATCTAATTGATTTATAAAACACTACACATTTATAGTAAAATATACATTCTTTTCAATGTGTATTTTTGAAGCATTCACCAAAAGAGACCATGTGCTGGACCATAAAATGTTTCAATAAATTTAAAAAGATAAAATACAATATAGTTTACCTGAATACAATAAAAGTAAATTAGTAATTAAAAAGATATTTTAAAAATCTCTGTACATATATTTGGAAATTAATCAATATTCTTCTAAATAATATATGAATAAAAGTGATGGCATGAGAAACTTGAAAGTATAAACTGAATGAAGATAAAAATTCAACGTATCAAAATTTGTGGGATGTAGCTAAAGCAGTACTAAATGGAAAATGTATAGCACTAAATTTTAATAAGAAGATTTAAAGTTAATAATCAAAATTTCCATGTTAAAAAACTAAAAAAAGAAGAGCAAATTAATGCTAAAGCAAGGAAAAAATAAAGATAAAAGCAGAAATCAATAATGTAAGAAAATTTTAAAAAATAAGAAAATATAACCAGAAAGCAGGTTCTATGAAAGTTCAACATATTGATACTGGACTCTAGAAAAAAGAGAAGATATAAATCACTTTTATAAGGTGATGGCAAAAGCTATCATACTTAAGTGAAAAGGGAGTATTATGAATAACTGTATGCCAATAACTTTGATAACATAGAAGGAAGGAATGAACAAATACCTTGAGAGAAAAAGCAATGACCAGAGCTGGCGTTAAAAGAAATGGAAAATCTAAATACTTTTACACATAAAAAATAAATTCAATTCTTAATAAAAATCTTCCCACCAACAAAATTACAGGCCTGAATAAAACTCTTTAACTCATTTTATGAGGCTAGTATCATTCTAATATCAAAAACAAAGAAAATACCATAAAACACAAACTGATAACTTGCAAAAGTGTACACACTAATATGTCTTATGCACTGACATATGAAAAGGATACTATATCATGCCCAAGTGAGATTTTTTCCATAAATCCAAAGCTGGTTGAATGTTTAAAATTTAATATTAAACAGAATAAAGGTATAAAAACACATGATCAATTCAGTGGTATAGAAAAGCATTTGCATTTGACAAAATTTAAGATCTACTGATGATTAAAAACTACTCTCAGCAAAAACAAAAAGAAAAACAGAAAACAGAAAGGAACTTCCTGAATCCAATAAAGTCTTATGTATGAAAACCTATAGCTAGAGTCATATTTAATGATGAAAGACTAAATGCTTTCCCCTTATGGTAAGGAGAAAAGCAAAGACGTCCACTGTCACTATTTCTACTTGACATTTTATTGGTGGTCCTAGATAGTGCAATATGGCAAGAAAAAGAAATTAAAGGCATAGAGATCGAAAGGAAGAAATAAAACTGTCTTTATTTACAAACAACATGATCATATATACAGGAGTTTTCAAACAAGTATCTAGAAGTAATAAGTGAATTTAACATGATCAAAGGATACAAGGGCAATATACGCAAACTGATTAAATTCAATATGCTATGAACAACCCATTGAAAAGTAAAATTATAATAAAATTTCTGCTTCCTTCCCCTAGTCATGGAGCTCTCTCTTTAATCCTCTGGATGCTGAGATTCTTCGGCACACCCACCTAGGGAAGCCTGGCATTCACTCTCTGACTCTTCCTGAAGAAATCACAGGTTCTCTAGCTTGGCCCTCATCTGTGCTATCTTAGGGGAGGGATGATGCCAACAATACCAAGCTGTTCCTCTTACCCACTACACCCTGTCCAAACTTGGTTTCCCCCCCTCTTCTTTAATAGAGTGCTGGAACTTCTCTGGAAAATTGTACTTCCACAAAGGCTCTCTCATCCAAAGGTGACTACCTAAGTCACTGTTCTGCAGGTGCTCGATGAACACAGCTGAGAGAAGCCAGAATCAGTTCACAGAAGGTTCAATAGCCAGTACCTAAATCCATCTGTCTATTACCTAATCAACTGGTAGTTGAGGCTCCTCTCAGATCCCTTGGCATATAGTACTAGGTTCCACAACACCCACAAAAACACTTTTATTTGTGGACAGATGCCAAATTTTTCTTGTTGAAGGGGTGGAACCCCTTATGCTGCCATTATGTTAGTATCACTGTCCCTGGGCATCCTTTTTCTGACAGTCCTACCCGCATTAGATGTATTTAAACGAGAAACTTTTATTGTATTAAGGTACTGAGATTTTAGGTTACTTTTACAACTATTTGCCTACCTTGACTAGTAAAAAACATAAAAATATTTTAAGGAATTGTAATAGAAATAATTAGTAGCAATAACACTATGACCAATTATAGTCATATAATTAGTTAGATTTGTGAATGGAGTCTGAAAATAACACTACATAGTTTATTGTGGTAAGCTGATAAAAGAACCAAGTATCCAGAACTTTCATACAAGTATATAAAATAACTGAGATTCAGGGAATTAATTTAAGCTACTTGTTGAGTACATATTAGGTGTGATGTAATCAGGGATAAATAATAAGAGGACACATTTTGTGCTTTTGGGAGCATAACTGGGCAGCTTATGCAAGTATTAAAATAACCCTTGTATAATGCAAAAAACAATACATGCCACATTAGGAGTGAAAACAGTGTTATGCAAAATCTTTAATTATGACACCATAAAAGGTATTACGACAGTGTCAAGAAGAGAAAAATTGATTTGCAAGAAGGCAAAGAGAGTATTTTATTTTTAATTTATCATAAATCTGTATTTCCAGAATCTAATGTCCATTCCATTTTTTGGCAAACTAGCAAATGAAATTCCCTTTCCTTCTTTTTGTCTGTAACAGCTTTAAAGGGAAAGTATAAGCCTAGTTGATCTTTTTAAAAACAAGAATAACGTCTACCATTTATCAAACACTTCTACTGGGTGATAGACATTGTAAGTACTTTATGTGATCTCATTTAATCATCATAGTAGCCATGAATAGCATTATTTATCTTTTCCACTTGCTATGGCACAAATACACGATCTACCTTATCTATGTCCCATGTTAGTAGTAGCAAAATCATAATTTTAAATTCGTTCTGATTTAAAAGCTTGTGTTCTTTATCTCTAAGCTATGGTGCTAATGATCCATTTCAGACCGATTAATCTATTCCTCAACCCAATCAAGTATTTAATCCATGTTATAGAGATGAAGTTATTATACTGGTACCAAAGTCAATATTTAGGTAAAATTCAAAAATCTCTTTTTTCCATGTAAGAACACTAACTAGAAAAAGAATGTCACTACCATAAAATGTATGAATACTTTCTCAGTGTCATAAACCTTACCTTTGAAGACCTTTAGTCTTTTTTGGCTTAAATTACATTTATAATAGTAGGTCTCTGAGGTTTAAAGGATAAAAAATTAACAGAATTCTTCATATATGTCTAAAGATAAAACTGCTAGTCTTTGTTAAAAAAGCCCTGATTTTCTTAAAACAAGTGTCATTTCTCTTCTCTTTCCATTAATTTTAGTAAATATTATTAACCCATTGTAGCTAACTGCTGGGTAGGCCAGTGGCAAAGAGAAAAATCAGATTTATTGATCAACTATTTATAAAAATGACTTTTCAAAAGAAATTTGCCTGATAACATAATGCCAATCTTATGAACATAAAATTTTAAATGTCGTGATACATTCAGGAGTCTGAATACATATATTTTCTCAAAAACCACTCACAAATTCTCTTCGAATTTCTTGGAATAATGATTGGTCGGATATTTCAGGTCACTAACCATCACTCATAGTTTTGGCTTTTAGAGTAAAGGGAAAATCCTGACCAAAAAATGTAAGTTGGGGTCTGTCACAAAATACATGTTCAGACACACTATGTGAGACTTAGAGTTCTGAAGGAAACGTTCTAACTATGGATATAATGTATAATAATCTTGCCCAAATGGTATTTCATGGCCTATGTATGAATTAAAGGGAAATGAGTGGAAAACAGTCCTTGCAGTTTCTTCCTCCATTAGATTTACTAGTGGGGGGCGGGGGGTGGTCCATGAAATGTTTTTAAAATATATACTATTTGGGGCACCTGGGTGGCTAAGTTGGTTGAGTGTCCGGCTTCAGATCAGGCCATGATCTCATGGTTTGTGAGTTCAAACCTTGCATTAGCTCTCTGCTATCAGTGCAGAACCTCCTTCTTATCCTCTCTCTCCCTCTCTCAAAAATAAACTTTGGGGCTCCTGGGTGGCTCAGTCAGTTAAGTGTCCAACTCTTGTTTTCAGCTCAGGTCATGGTCTCAGGTTTGTGGATTTAAACCCTGCATCAAGCTCTGTGCTGACAGTGAGGAACCTACTTGGGATTCTCTCTCTCTTCCTCTGCTCCTCTCCTGCTCTCTCTCTCTCTTTTTCTCAACAAATAAACTTTAAAAAATTTAAAATAAATAAATAAACATTAAAATATATACTATTAGGCAGTTAATGTTTTATAACTGAAATTTTGTACATACTTAATTAGCACTATATTAATTTATTTTTATCTATGAAAGAGCTTAATAAGCATTTAATTTCTTTTTTTTAATTATCAAAATAAGCTTCTAACTGATGAGCTAACACCTGGCTTCAACGCTTAAAAAAATCTAAATTTGCAAATTTTTCACAATCTTCTTTCTCCTTTTAATCTATATTAAAGGCCTAATTCAGCCATTACCATACCTTAACTATACCACTGAAATAAAATATCATTTGATCCACCTTTCTGCCTCTATGTCTCATCAATCAACCTTTCATTTTGTTCTAACAATGACAGGCCACATTGTCAAATATCTCTAATTATGTGATTGATATATTCACATATCTTCTATGAGTTCCATTTATCTAAACTAATTCTACATTTCTTAACTTTATAGTAAAACCTTCCATGCTCTCAATCTGAACTGAGTTTCAAGACTTTATTTCCACTATCTTTCTATATGTATCCTACATCATGTTAGTTTTGTGTACTTAAATGCATCTATTTCACCAAGCTAAAAGTGCATGCACCCTGTAAGAAACAACAGTGCCTACCTCAATATTCTCCATATACAATGGCCTATGATGATATCAATTTGAAAGAATTAATGGTTCATTCGAAAATTATTTTAAAGAGTTATAGTTATGACAGTAATTTTACTGAATATTGATTCACTGTTAATATGGTAGTATGATTTTTTAAGTATCATAAGAAGTCAAAATCTTAAGGTCAATTGGGTTTTGAACCCTCTCTTTTTGTGCCCTCTTTTCCTAAATACCAATCTTCTCTCCAGAGGATACCATATACCCTTCCTTTTTTATGTTATACTCTCCCTCCCATCCCCCATCTTAAAGGAAGACATTCAGATTCACAGTTCAAAGAAATAAGAGTATCTTTTGTATATATATTCCTGCTTGCTAGTGAGCTGGTTAAACGTCAGTGTAAAGGAATTTTAGCCTATATTGCAGTATTTGTAGTACTTAACCTATATTTTATACTCCAAATCTTCTTTCTGGTATTTGGAAAGCACAACTATGCTTTTGATACTATTTTTCTCTCTGACATTACCTAACACTAATTTTGTGTGTGTGTGTGTGTGTGTGTGTGTGTGTGTGTGTATTTAAACTTCCATATGTTTGGGTCTTGACTTTGTATCTAAATTGCAAATTCCTTAGAATACATTGGTGCCTCTGAAGTTAAGCTCAGATCATAATTGAGCTTGAGGTCAGCTCAGGTCATAATTTCACAGTTCGTGAGATCGAGCCCTGCAATGGGATCCACACTAACAACATGGAGTCTGCTTGGGATTTTCTCATTCCCTCTCTCTAGGCCCCTCCCCCAGTCTCTCTCTCAAAATGAAGAAGCTTTAAAAAAATAAATAGCAAATTTCTTGAAGACTACAATATTGCTTTATATTCTCTTACTACTTAATGAAACTTCACTCAGCACCTTACATTTAATAGGTATTCAGCAAATAGTATTATAAAAGCATATTAAATTACCCCCAAATTTCATCAAAATCATTTTATTAATGAATTTAAAGATTTTAAAAAGAGGGGGATGAGGGGCGCCTGGGTGGCTCAGTCAGTTGAGTGTCTCGACTCTTGATTTCAGCTCAGGTCATGATCTCACTGTTGGTGAGATTGAGCCCCTAGTTGGGCTCTGCACAGAATGGAGCCTGCTTACGATTCTCTCTTTCCCTCTTTCTCTCTGTCCCTCCCCGATTTGCACATGTGTGGGCTCTCTCTCTCTCTCTCAGAATAAATAAATATTAAAAAAAAAAGAGGGGGATGAAAAAATCACAATGATTCATTATTTAACCTTCATTTTCATTTTGACCAAATAGTCTAAAACTTCACAATAACCTTTAATTGTTTTTAACTTAGCTGAATATGACAATTTCATTCTCTACATAAATCTAATATGAGCAACAAATCTCTACTTGACTTAGCTGCATAGATAGAATTTCAGAATTGGTTTATTGTTTATATGAAATCATAGATAAAAACTTATCAAGATATACCTGAGCTCCCAAAACACAGGCATCATAGTTTACTATAAGAGAAGTATAATAATGATAGGGAAAAAAACTCCCATTATTATAATCAACTAAGAATCTACTTTTTGTTGTTAAAACAGCTAATTAACTAGCTTCTAAGATTCTTCCTCTTCTGTATTATCCCATTACATTATAAAATACATTTGGTTTTACGAATTAGAAAAATGAGATGTTATTTTTCTTAAATATATTCATCTGCTTCATAACAATAAGCTTGATAATTCTGTATTCAGAAGATATTTAACACATGCATAAGCATAGGCTTCCTAATAAATGACATTTCAAGTGAAGTGAGTGTATGGAATCCCATTGTTGGAGTTTTATTATACTCACAATTTAAAAACTTTTAGAAATACAAATGCTTGCTTGATACAGAGTTAACCTATAAAATTCTGGAAGTCTAGAATCACTCTTTCTCAGTGAGAAAGCTTGAATAACGAATGACTCTCTAAGGGAAATTTCCTACTTACATCTACTATTTGTTAGAAGTATTTTTTTTACATAAAGGAATGCAATAAATTTCCTTCAGGGAAGCTCTCAACTTGAATCTTACTTAAATGTTGTGATGATTAACCATCAAGGAAATAATCTAATAATTATATTTCAGTACTGAAAACAGTACAAAATTAAATTTTCTAGAATTAAAAAATACGTATTTTATCAGATTTAGAAACAATTCACATTTATGCTTATGTTTATGTCACTGTCCTTTTTGATGATAACGTGCTTTTAAGAATACCTACAAGATTATTCTTTTAAAATGTTGATACCTATAAAATATTTCTAAAGTAATTATGCTTTTTGTGTTAGTTATATAATTCGGAGAATTTCTAAGAACTTGGAGTAGGCCACTTTACAAAAACAAATATTAAAAGATAAACGTGGTCAACTCACATTTTAGAAAGAACTTATTAGAAATATTTTAATACTCTCACATTTCTTTTCTAATTATATTCATTTGGGATAGGGAAAGTGTGGATACAGATTCATTTTGTTCTGTAGCACGAAGCTAATAACATTAGATGGGTAAATCCTTGAAGGTGTGAATATTTGTGTTAATTCTGTATGGAGAGATATATAAGCAACTAAGAGTCTATAGAGTATGTTCAGCACTAGTTGTCACCTCCTTATGACTCCATTGGTTTCACGTAGTATATTTTTAGAATATCCATACTTAAGAAGCAAGATAAACCACATATTTAATAATAATCAGAGGGTGTCTTGTTGGCTCAGTTGGTTAAGTTTGACACTTGATCTCAGCTTAGGTCTTGATCTCAGGGTGGTGAGTTCAAGCCCCATGTTGGGCTCCATGCAAAAAACAAATAAAACAAAACAAAAAACAAAGGGGGTACCTCGGTGGCTCAGTCAGTTAAGCATCTGAGTCTTTATTTCGGCTCAGGTCATTATCCCAGGGTCATAGGATTGAGGCCCATGTTGGGCTCCATGGAATTGAGCCCCATGTTTGACTCCACATTGAGTGCTGAGTGTGGAGCCTGGTTAAGTTTCACTCCCTCTCTTTCCCTCTCTCTCCCTCGCTCTCTCTCTCTCTCTCTCTGTTCCTTTCTCTCTTCCTCTTTTTCTCTCCTCCCCTGCTCTGGTTGTCATCCTTTCTCTCTCTCAAATAACTAAACATTTTAAAAACAGAATAATAATAATCAGAAACTACATGAAGAAACCAGAGATTTAAACAGTCAAAACAAAGTGAAACAAAACTTAGAGAAAATAATGTAAGGGTGTGCATGTTGAGAGGATGGGGAAGAACAAAATGGAATTTGGGATAGTTAAATTTTTAGTTAACTTATGACTCAAGTGACGATAGGCTTTTAGTAATTATAAAGAGTGTAAAAATGCCAAGTAGATTCAGAATTTATAAAACTGACTTCATCCATTTTTCACAGCAATGTATAAATCACAGCATGCAATATTGTCTCTTCACTTGAAAAGGCAACTTTAAAAATAGGTCACAGCTTCTGATGGAGGACACAAACTGACAAGAGAACTACAAGCACAGTGGGGGTTCAAGAAATGATGATAATAATGAGACAGCATTACTGCCGAGAATCAGAAGAGAAGGCTAAATTCTCACTCCAGCCCAATCACCCATTTTCTGTGTGGCCTTGGGTGAGTCACTTAAACTCTCAGGATTTGATTAACAGTAACAGTGAGTTTACTTGCTTTGCAAATGTACACTAAGGTTACAAAGAGCCATGATGAGATGTGAATGTAATACATATTCCTTTACTCATGACCCTAGTGTTTGTTACTATTTTTTATGTTTTGTTTCCTCTATGACAACTTGCATATTTACATAAACCACAAAGGCTGAGATATTAATTCCAAAATAATAAGAACTTTCAGGAAAAAAGATTTATTTTAGAAGAAAGAGGAGGAGGAAAACCCAAACACTGGTTTTCCTTTTTCTTTACTTCATGTGGAACAAAGCTTGAAAGAAAAGCTGAGAAAAGGGAGTAGACACTTGCTCCTTGACAAACGAGAGTGGAATTCAACCTAATACTTGTACCATTATCATAATTTGGAAAGACTACTCAGATAGCTACCTTTCAAAACTCTAAGAATGATTTAGAAACTGTCTCTTTAATACCTCACAGTTGTGCTTGTCAGCCTTTTAAAATCTTGTCTCCTGCGACCTTTTCACTCTATCTTTTGTATGTCTCTATCAAGATTATTTGTTAAGTTTTATCTTCTACAGTTTTTAATATAAAAATAGTTATATCAAATATGTATTTTCAACTGCCTACACTCTTTCCCCAACCAGATTTTGATATATTCCTCCCTACACTTTTCTACTCACTCCTATGAACTGTCCTCCAAATCCCAGATTTGGGCAGGATATTTTGTTACTCATAGCATTAATAAACATCATTAAAGAAGTAAACTTAGAAAGGTCTATTGATGCCTAGCTATTTTCCACTAGTCATATGAAAATTCAGAAAAAACTATAGCCAGAACAACTCTCTTTTATCTTTCAATTACCTAGAAATTTAGTAATAGAAACATCACCACTAAGAGTATACTTGTTGCTTCATTTATCTCTCCATGAATAAAATTATATAAACAGGACAGCAGGGAGTAGAGATGAGACAATGACAGGATCTTGCTGTTTTAGCAAAACATTTTACAACTTCTTATTATTTTTATACAAGTGAACTAAATGTGTATATAGTTAACTTTATTTTCCTTTTTGTTTTTTTTCCTTATTCTTTCCTCTCTTCCTCCCTCCCTACTGCCCATCCTACTTTCCTTACTCCTTCCACCCATCCAATATAGGTTTTTGGCTGAGCCCACAATATCAAGAAGAAATAAAAACTGCATTACTCAGCGAGGAAGCTAATAAAGTTTCCCCTCCCTCAAATGCCATTAAAAACTTCCTGAATAAATAAGAAACACATTAATTAAAAAAAAAACAGAGGGTACTTACATAAGTAATGAAAACAGTTTCCGGTCTACATTATGATTAAAATCAACTTGAATAATAAATGTCTGGATAGGATCTATTAGGACATCTTGCATATCTATGGCCAAAGACATTTGCTCCCAACAATTGTGCGCATTTTTTTCAGTGTGTTGTTAAATGACAAGCAGTGGGACCTCTACCACTTCCCTTTAAGGTAATTCTGTAACATTTTAAATGTTATTAAAAGGAAATTTCTTTTAAATATACTTAATACTGAAATTTTTCATTCAAAATCATTCCATTATTCACTGTCATACTAGTCAGTGTATTGGATGGAGATAATTATACACACACACACATACACATACATATGTATACACACATATACACATCTGCATATGTGTTTGAGAAGTATATATTGAATATATTTAATTTTTTACAATTATTTACATGTTTAATCGACACAGGGGCTCAAACTTTACATTTTACACTAAAATGCTATACATATTCACATATATATTCGCATATATTCTTATTCTGAGGTTCATTATCTATTGATTTAATTATTTTTCTTTTAAACAAGGTTACATAAAAATTCCTCTTATAAATTACATTTTATTTTTTATTTAGTTTTTAAAAGAGTTCTTTTTTTTACTGTTTATTTATTTTTGAGACAGAGAGAGAGACAGAGCATGAACAGGGGAGGAACAAAGAGAGAGGGAGTCACAGAATCTGAAGAATCATTACATAAGCAATGAAAAGTTTCCGGTCTACATTATGATTAAGGCTCTGAGCTGTCAGCAGAGAGACTGACGCAGGGCTCGAACCCATGAACCATGAGATCATGGCCTGAGCCGAAGTCGGACGCTTAACCGACTGAGCCACCCAGGCACCCCTATAAATTACATTTTATAGGCAATGAATCATCGGCCTATTTAATTAATATTTAAAAGACAAATAGAACACAGGTTCTTTGGCTTATTTTTTGCTTTGGTTTTCTGGGTGTTTTACATGGCAATTTACTGGCAAAGTAAATTGTATACTAAGCTTCAAATCTTGGGATTCCTCTGAACAACTGATTTGGTCATTATAGAGACAATAAATACCATTCATAGCAACAATTTAAATAAAAAAATCTGTTGACTTAAGAGATGAGATTTGGTAAGAACTGGTTTCTCTTCTGTTTCAATGACTCCTAACATAATACAGCCACTGAAATAAACTTAATGCTTGTCAAGATCCATTGAACTTTATAGTGAGCATCTGGGTACTGTCACAATACAGATGTTGGAATAGAATACCACAGTAAAACTACTTCAAGACTCATCTGGTTAATAACAGTACTTCACTGAAAACATTACTTTCTGCAATTTCTGACTTATTTTTGCCCAAATAAAGGCTGTTCACCTTTTTTTCTTTTTTAAGGCACATTTGGAGCTTCTTAACAAAGCAAAGCTCCAATTTCTATCATATATTAAATTTTTGGCTTTATTTATAGCAAATAATGGAATTTAATTTTTTGAATTAAAAAATAATTCACTAATATAAAGCATTGTCTACAAGTCACAAAAATTAAGAAAATCTCCATAAACTTTAAAAATCTGTATCTTTGGAAATGAGGAACAAAGTCTACATGTAAGTTATAACCTCTATAACTCTCTTTTTTGTTCTTTTGTGTGTGTTTTTTTTGTGGCAAACCATGTTTCTAGACAGGGCTCATATCGGATGCCGGTTAAACTGAAGGAACTAAAGGACCTGAAAGTATTCTTAGTGGCATCATCAAAAACTGTCTCCAACTTTCTTGGTAACCAGCATGAAGGATTTTCTTCATCTTCATCTTTCAGGATGTCTCACCTTTGCCTGATCCTGCCAAATTCTCCATTTTTCATGTTCTAATTTGCTTTGAATTCTATGTTTTCGTCTAGTCTACTACCAGTTGGTTTTATTATTAATCCAGGAACACAGGTGCATTGTAGAAAAAATCAGAAAACATATAAGAACAAACAAAAAAATAAAAATCAAGTGTAATCTCACTATTCAGGAACAACTACTGTTAACATTTTAACATAAATTCTTTTTTAAAATAAAAATGAGTTAAGGTATATTTGTTAAGTGATATTGTCATTTAGCAATATATTCTAAATATCTTCTATTTGTCTCATTCCCTTCGCGTTTTTAGTATTTTAATTTTTCTGTTTCTCAAAATTTTTCCATGCCTTTACTCCTTAATAATTCTAAACAAGAGGTCAGCAAAAACCTTTTTCTGTAAAGGGCAATATAGTAAATATTTTAGGCTTTGCAGGCCATGTGGTCTCTGGCAATCATTTAATTCCAGTATTGGAGTGCAAAAGGAGCCACAAACATACATCAAGAATAGATGTGGCTATGTCCCAGTATATTTAAAAATCAAATATTTTTTCAAATAAAATTTTAATTGTAAAAACAGGCAGTGGGGTGTAGTTTGTTGACCCAATATTCTAGACAATTGTTTATAAAAAATATTCCGTATCATGATTACTATCATCTCTAGCTGAGTATTTTACAGATTATCTTTATACTCAACTTTTTCTATTAATACAGATTTACCCCAGCACACAATCTCAAGTAGTAAGTTCATTTCCTGTGTTAATATGCAAATGTGATTCTTCAAAAGTGGGAGAAAATCCTCCATTATGGAACGGTACCAGAAAGACTTCCCCAGCTCAGTCTGTGTCTTAGAAACCTATATTTCAATAGCAAAGTAGAAGGATGCTCTTCCCTCTCTCCCTTTTAGTCAACAGAAGTTCTAGTTAAATGGATAGTAACTTGTTGACACAGAGAATTTTCATCCCTGTTTCAAATCTATGAAAGAGAGAGAAATTGATATTGAAGGAGTTGGAAAAGCAGGGAACCTATAAGTTTATATGATTCCATATCCATGCTGTCTTCCTTCCCCACTGTGAAAACAAAACAGGTTTTTCTCCTCCTTGGGCCCTCATATTTTTATTCGCTATAGTCTCTTTCTTATTGCCTTTTCAAACATGGTTCCGGACCCCTAATTTTATTCCCTCTCTCCCTCTCTTATGTCTCTTTAACCTGCCTCTCTCTCTTTACCTTCTTGCTTGCTCTCTCATCAGTATTTAAACTTATGTAGGATTTGCCTATTTTAAGCTCTTCCTAAATCTAAAACAGTACTTTCCCTACTGCTCCTCTTCCTTTTCATACCCAAGCTTCATGAAAGAATTGTCTACACTTCCCTTTTCTTGTTTATTCCTCATTTCACTTCAGTCAGGTTTTGCCCCATTGATCCATGTAAATTGACTGAAGTTATCAGTGCAATCTTACTGTTAAATCCACCTTTAACTTCACGTTTTACCTTGCTGGTCAAGACTGCCAATTACAGAATTAAACTGCATGAGTTCAAATCTTGAGTCTGTCACTTACTAGCTATCCCTTTTTTGGGCAAGTTACTTAATCTCTCCATACCCTCACTTTTCTCATCTGTAAAATTGGGATATAAAAATATCTAGATCAAGAGATTATTATGAAAATTTAAATAATGCGTGGAAAACTGTTTACAACAGTGCTTGGTACAAAGTAACCTCTATATAGATGTTAGCATCATTTGATACAATTATCCACTCTCCCCTTTATGAAAGCATCTTTATCCATTAAAAACATTACTTAGGTTATTTCATTGCTCCTTTGATTCATCCTTCCTAATCTCCCTTTTATATTACTCTTCCTTTATAAGCCAGTTCTCTCCCAAGCCCACTTTCGCACTCATATTATGTCCTCTCCTCAGGCAATCTCTTCCATTCCCATTGCTTGAGTTACCATCTGTGTCTTATAATCTATTATCTCCTATCAAAACTTTCCTCCTTTTCTAGACAGCTGTATAAACTGACTCTCGTACATTATTACTTGGCTATCAAAAAGCCCTCATGCTGCAAATATCTAAAACTCACCTCGCCTTCCCTCCTCCTTACCCCTAACTATTTCCTGTCCAATGTTACCTAGCTTAGTAAACAGTACTGCTTCCCATCCGGTTCGCCAAGCCTGAAACATGTGAGGTGCTCTAGACTCCTTGTCATGCACCATCTTCCACATGTAGTAAAGGTCCTGTCAATAACATTTTTAAATGGTTACCAAATCTGCTCCCTTTTTCTATCCCTACTCTTACTACCTTACACTTGGCAACTATTATCTTTCCTCTCCATTATTTCCATAAAATCTAACTGAAGTCTTTGCCCAGAGTCTTAAGGTCCTCTTCAACACATGTTCTAGAATGCTATCAAAATAAATCCTCTAATTGCAAGCTGATTAGTGTAGAAAAAAATGTTTAATGGTTACACACTGTCCTTATAAAACTCTGGCACTCCTAAATGTGGATTCAGAAAGCCCTCGAGGGCTGGCCCTTCCTTATTCACCTCTTGAGTCTCACAGCACATCTCCGCCTTCTCCCCACTTCAGCTTTTCTGCATAACCATGGCATCTACAATTTTACCTTTTCCTTCTGTTTGCTTTTCCGTTTTTCTTGTCTGAATGCCCTGGCTAGAACCACCAGTATGATAAATAGAAGTAGTGAAGGTTGACACCTTTGCTTTATTGTTTATTGTAGAGGGGAAACATCCAGTATTTTACCATGAAATAATAGGTTAGTGGTAGGATTTTATCAAACTGAGGTAGTTCCTTTTATTCCCAGTTTGCTGTGAGTTCTAAAGAATGAATGCTGGATTTTGTCAAATGATTTTTCTGTGTGTACTGAGATGACACATTGCATTGACTAATTTTCAAATGTTAAACTGATCTTAAAATGCTTTGGATAAACCCTACTTGCTCATTTATTCGTTGTCTTTTTCTTTTTTCTTTTTCTGTTGGATTCTGTTTGCTCAATTTTTGTTTAACATTTTTGCATCTATATTCATGTGGGATACTGGTCCTTAGTTTTCTTTATTGGAATGCCGTCTCATTTTGGTGGCAGGATAAAGGGGATAAAGGTGACCTTTTTATTATCATGAAATAAATTTCTATATCCTGGATTATTTTTTGGCTTTGAAATCCTTTTATGACATTAATATAGCCACTGCAACTTTGTTTTGAATAGTATTCTCCATTCTTTTTAAAATTTTTAAAGTTTGTTTATTTATTTATTTATTTAGAGAAAACATTTGCATGTGTGCATGAGTGGGGGCAGCGGCAGAGAGAGACACAGAGAGAATCCCAAGCAGGCTCCATGCGGTCAATGCAGTGCTCGATCTCAGGATCTAGGCTCGATCTAAGGAATCGTAAGATCATGACCTGAGCTGAGAATGAGAGTTGGACCCTTAACTGACTGAGCCACCCAAGTGCCCCCATTCTTTTTGCCTTTAACCTATTTGTTTCTTTATGTTTAATGTGGGATTTTGTAGGCAGCATATAGTTAGACCTTGCTTTTTCATCTAATCCGACCATCTCTACTTTTAAAATGAGGTGTTTAGGGGCGCCTGGGTGGCTCAGTGGGTTAAGTGTCTGACTTCGGCTCAGGTCATGATCTCACAGTTGGTGAGTTCAAGCCCCGGTTTGTGAGTTCGAGCTCCGTGTAGGGCTCTGTGCTGACAGAGTATCTCCCTCTCTCTCTGTCCGTTCCCCACTCACACTCTGTCTCTGTCTCTCTCAAAAATAAATAAACGTTAAAAAAGTAATAAATAAAATAAAATGAGGTGGTTAGATTTTTTATATCTAAAATGACTTTTTTTTAATGTTCTTACTTATTTTTGAGACAGAGAGAGACAGAGCATGAGTGGAGGAGGGCAGAGAGAGAGGGAGACACAGAATCCGAAGCAGGCTCCAGGCTCTGAGCCATCAGCACAGAGTCCGAGGCGGGGCTCAAACTCACAGACCATGAGATCATGACCTGAACCGAAGTCGGAGGCTCAACCGACTGAGCCACCCAGGCGCCCCTAATATGACTCTTAATATGGTTAGGTTTAACTCTATCACTTGGCTATGTGTCACATCTATTCTTCATACTTTTTTTTTCCTCTTTAATGCTCTCTTCTGGATTAATTGTAAGTTTTTAACTGATTCCTTTTTTATCTATTGTGATGGGTTATTAGCTCTAACTCTGTTACCTTACTTTAGTGGTTGCTCTAGGGTTTACAGTATATATAACTATAGTATACATATTTTACTCTTCATAGCCCATCTGCAAGACTACTTTGTGTTACACATTTTGTCATACACTGTATATCTGTATATGTTATAAATCACAGACAGTACTATTATCATTTTGTTGAAAGTCCTTTATCTTTAATGATATTTGAATAATAATAAAAATATCATATATTTATTCGCATTGTTACAATTTCTAATTTTCTTCTTTCCTTTGTGTAGATCCATACCTCCTTTTACTTTCATTTACTTTCTGCCTGACATACTTCCTTTAATATTTCTTTCAGACAAGGCTGCAGTGATGAATTCTTTTAGTTTTCATATGTCTCAAAAAGCTGCTACTTTGCCTTTGTTTTTGAAAGATATTTTCACTGGGTGTAGAGTGCTAGATTCTCACTTTTAAGATACCGTAAAGTGGCAGCAGAGTGGCAAATAGTTTATTCCCCCTACTGTAGCAAGGCCTTACTGAATACATTATGCCATAGTCTATGAATTGCGAGGTTTTACATTCTTTCTGTCATGTACTTCTATAGAATTTTGTACTTTTTCTTAAATAAACACCTCTTATACCAATTGACTTTTCATTATGTAGCTCTTGCTCTACACTGTAGCTTTTTAAGCTCATACTTAAACAATGCATATTTTGTGTTCCTAATACCTGCCACAGTCCTTTCACAGTAGATGTTAGTCAAATATATAAGAACATTCATTTGTGTATATTGACAAAATATAAAATTTTACATGTTTAAACTAAATTTGCATCAGAAATCCATGGTTTAGAGGCACCTAGGTGGCTCAGTCAGTTAAATGACTCTTGGTTTCGGCTCAGGTCATCATCCCACGGTTCGTGATATCGAGCCCACGGTGGGCTCTGTGCTGATAGCATAGAGCCTGCTTGGGATTCTCTCTCTCCCTCTTTCACTGGCCCTCCCCTGCTCTCTCTCTCTCTCTGTCTCTCAAAATAAATAAATAAACTAAAAAAAACTATTTCTTAAAAAAACAAATCAATGGTTTAATATTGAACTATTCTTTCTTGAACTCACATAACTTTAAACATAGCAATATACTTTTATTCCTCAAGAAATCATAACCTTTTGAATGTAAAAGCCTGCCTCAACTTGTATTTTACTTTCTCTTTCAAGATACCTTTTACTTCCTGTGTTATCTCTTTGACACAAGGCTTCAGACCAAAATAATGGTCGAGGCAGAAAGATTTATTCTACAAAGTGGTAGTACTATCTATATTTACTGTGGCTTGTCAGAACTGGACTTCTAGTCTCTGAAACAGTGTAATGATGCCTAGAATGATCACAACAACATCCTAGAATTCAGCATGCTTAGGAAGATGTTTTTAAAAATGTATTTATAATGTTTTAAGAAACAGTGGAAATGAAGGGCAAACTAGTAATGATTTCTGCCTTAAATAATCAATTTGCCTTCTTATCAAAATTTCACTTAACCACATTTCTAAAACGGATCCTTCATTGTAATACATAACACTGTAGTAATAATGAAACCTTTTGTATATTCAAGTCTATACATCTATATTTTTAAGTCTTTATTTACAGCAACTTCTCAAAATCTTGAAGTTTCCTCAAATAAAAGATTATAAAAACACTTGACTTATAAAAAATAATCTATCCTCATAGAGGATTGTATCAGATATCCAAAGTCTAGTTTCATTTGTCCGTAGATAACCTAAAATTCTTAAATAAGTTTTTAATTTGCCTTTTTTTTTAATTTTTTTAATGTTTATTCATTTTTGAGAGAGACAGTAGAGCGTTAGCAGGGGAAGGGCAGAGTAGGAGGGAGACACAGAATCTGAAGCAGGCTCCAGGCTCTGAGCTGTCAGCACAGAGCCCGATGTGGGGCTCGAACCCACGAACTGTGAGATCATGACCTGAGCCGAAGTCAGACGCTTAACCGACTGAGCCACCCAGGCGCCCCTAATTTGCTTTTGAAATAAAGCAAAATTATCTTGATATACTAATACTCAACTCCTTTCAAATATTTTGTGATTTCAACAGATAAAATTCCTACAATCAGCAACTGAAAAAAAGAGATTGTTTCCTCTGAAAAATAAACCTTTAATAAACTATACTAAATAACAGAATACAATGCAACATCAAGTGAGTCTTTTACTTTGTGCCATGGTTAATTGTATAACACTTCCTATTTAGTTAGAAACAAGAGTCATGTTGCTACTAGATTCTTATTTTATTTCCTTTTTTTTCAAGGTTGTATTTAAATTGCAAGACCATCAGTAATTTTCTTGGGTTATAAAACTTCATGCCCCAAGATTAATAGTGAGGAAACCTTTACATTTCACTGCTCTGCTTCCAGTTTAGATAGGAAAAAAGATGCGACCATAAACTCTTCACTGCCAAAAAGTTTGAGTGGGGGGAAGGGGGATGGAGCCAGATTTTAATCTTTTCCCTGACAAAACAAAGGAAAATAGCCCTTTGGAAGAACTTCAAAATCAACTTGTAGACAGAGTGGGTGTTATGGCCATGTAGGTAGCCTAAGTATTATTATTCTTGCTAGATATGAACCCCTTACTCTCAACACACTCCATCTGAAGAGAAGTAGCATTGGAAAGTCTAAATATTCTTAGATTTCATAAAGATACATTTTAGCAGACTTGACTATGAAGTTATATTCCATAAGAAAATTAATTTTTTATTAGGTATTCAAAGACTAACAGTATTTAGAGAAGAATGTGTTTAAGAAAATTTTTAAGAGTTTTAACCACCACTAAAATTGCTACAGAATTCTAAAAACAAAAACAGAAACAAATCTGCCAGTATCCCACTTCTCGGACTTCACACCAGGGTCCTTTGATAAAAATATTTTTCCCTATTCCCAGAAATCTTTTTCTACAATTAATGTTTTCAGAAATTAGTTTTCTTTTTTACTTGAAGGAATATACCTCCACAAGTGTTAGAGTAAAATATCACACCAAATAAAATAAATCTTGTGAAAAATCCTTCCCTAAGAATGTTTCTATTCTGTTTTGGTATAGAACCATCCTTTGATACAGGACAAGGAAAATAACAGATTGAGAATAGAAAACAATAAACAAAAAACAAAAAACAAAACAAAAAAACCAGAAATTTGCTAATAGTCTCTTAAAACCTAAAAAACAATGAGTATTATCTCTAAAATGTGGCTTGAAAGTATCTTGTATATTTGGGGGGAGATAAGAGATGGCAATGTAATTTTCAGAAAAAGACAGTTCATGCTTTTCCATTTTTCAATTCTAAGAAAATAATTCTATTTAATAGCTTCTAGTCCAAACCAGTAGGCTTAGGATATATGCCCACAAATAAATATGTGTATTAAATAAAGAAGCAGATAAGTGAGTGAGTGAATGAATGAGTGAATGAATGAAGAAGCAAGCAAAATTATTAGATAAAACTCTTCTACAAAATACTAAATGAGAAAATCTTTGGCTTGAGGGAGGGAATAACTAGCTAGAATGAACTGCATTTTGTTTTCCATGACCTTACAATACTGAGAAGAAATCCTGAGTTGTAGCATTGCAGAAGGAAAGAAATCAATAAGATACTATAGAGCAGAATTGCATCTAGACAGCACTGTTCACTGTAAATGCCTCTCATTCATCATAATCTACTCAAATTAAAGATTCATTTTTAAGGTCTTGAGGACTACTAAAGCAATGTCACAACTCTTTTTTAAAATCATGTAAAATATGAAAGTGGTCTTGACCATGATTAAAATGCTTAGACCTTTTTATACGTATAAAACAATGATGACTCAGCAGTGCAAAAAGAAGTACCAAGTAGCAAGAAGGTATTTTTCCATTTTTTGTAATTTTATCTAAGTTGCCTACAGTAAGCAGGATACGTATTCTTTCAAAACCCGTTAACAGAAAGACAGTAAGAAACATGCACTTCCCTGTGTTACCTTTCATGTAAACATACACCCTACTATATAAGAATATAAGAATATGGCATTATATATGAGACAATTTATTAAATTGGTTTCTGATACCAAATCATTGACATTAAAAACATTCAAAAAGGAAAAAGCAAAATGAACAATAAGAATTACCTAACCATATGGTATATATATCAGAACAAGTTTTCTATATTTTAAGGATATCATAAATGAAATAATATAAAATGTACTTTTTTTTTGGAATTCTAAACAGGTATCATTGCTTATATACAACTTTAAAAGAAACTACAAAAAAAGTTACTAAAACCAAAATTTAGTTGCTTAGCAAGGTAGAAAATCACTATTCTATATATGGCTAATAACAATTAGATATTGAAATTTTAGAAGTAAAATGTACTATACCACTAAAATTATAAGAATATTTTACTATAAATTTAATAAAAATATGTGCACTGGAAACTGATGTAGCAAACAAAAGGAAAAAAAAATTCTTACAACGTAGACCCCATTGATAAGTTCTTGAGAAAGGCAGAGTGACCTTCCTCTGGGAATTTGGCTGCCTTGATGGTGACACTTTGCTAAGGGCAGAAGACAATCTTAGCTTAACATTATCCTGACCTCCAGGATCCTGTAAGTCTCCTTTAACATATAAAAATTCCTTTGGAAACATCTTTTATCTCTCCACCCCAAGATATGTGTTAGCAATCGTCCTGCAAGCATATGGCCCACTGATAGACATCTGAAGGGTCTCACGACTAAAGTTTATTAGACAATAATAAATGATCTTAGCTAGTACCCTCAAGGTCCTGGAAACCTTGCTTCCAAAAGTCCTTAGAGACTTAACACCATCCCTAACCCCTCCCAACTTGAAAGTATACAGTCAGTCACCAGTCACAACCCCAGTGCAGCTCTCTCTACCCATGGGTCCTGTCCCCATGCTTCAATAAAACTATCTTTTGCACCAATGATTCTCTCTTGACTATTCCCTCCAAACTCCAACATTTCCACATCAAAAACTATAAATCACTAACAAAATAAATTTAAAAAGTCTTTAACAAATGGAAATATATACAGTGTTCACAAATGGGAAGACTTAATATTGTTACTATTTCAATTCTCTTCAAACTATTTATAAATTCAACACGATTCCAACCTGTTCCAATAGGACTGTTTTACAGAAATCAAAAGGTGATTGTAAAATTTATATAGAAAGGAAAAGAACTAAAATCGGCAAATAAATTTTGAAAACGGAGAGCAAAGTTGGAAGTCTAACATAACCTGATTTCAAGACTTACTATAAAGCATGGCAATGACAATATGGTAATGAGAAAGGACAGACAATCCACACATATATGATGGTTTTGACCAAGATGCAAATGCAAGTCAATGGATAATGGAGAGTCTTTTTAACAAATGGTGCTGGAATAACTGGATATCAATATAACAAAAAATAAAAAACAAAAACAAAACAAGACACAGCAGGGAGAAAATATATGAAAATCACATTTCTGATAAAATTCTTTTATTTTGACTATCTAAAGAACTCTCAAAACTTAAGAAAATGAATAACCCAAATTTAAAAATGAGTAAAAGATCTCAACAGACACCTTACCATAGGTATAGGGATGACAAACAAGCATATCAAAATATGCTCACCATCATTAGTCAGTAGGGAAATGCAGACAAAACCGAAATGAGAAATCACTATATTAGAATAGCTAAAATAAACAAAAAAACCTGATAATAACAAGTACTGGTGAGAATTCAGAGCAACTATAACTCTCATATATTTGGGAAGGCAAAATGATACACTTTGGCAAACACTTTACTAGTTTCTTGTAAAGTCAAACAAAGCACCATATGACACAACAATCCTACTCTTAGATATTTATCCAAATGAAACTAAAGAACAAAACAAAACCCCACCACAACAATCCTATGTTTACCTGAAAACTTGTTTGAGGTGGCGCCTGAGGGCTTAGTCGCTTAAGTGTCCAACTCCTGGTTTCAGTTCAGGTCATGATCTCATGGTTTGTGGGTTAGAGCCTCACGTAAGGCTGCCAGTGTGGAACCTGCTTGGGATTCTCTCTATCCTCCCCTCCTCACTAGCCCACTCTCTGTCTCTCAAAAAATTAAATAAACTTAAAAAAAAAAAAGAAAAGAAAACTTTTTTGAGGATGTTTATATTCAAATTGCTCCAAACTGGAACAACCCAAATGTCTCTCAAGTGAGGAACAGATAAACAAATTGTGGTAAACTCATACAATGCAATACCGTTCAGCACTAAAAAGAACAGATTATTAACACATGCAATACCATGGATTAATCTAAAATACATTATCCTAAGTGAATGAAGCTAGACTCAAAAGGTACAGTCCAATTTATATAACATTCTAGAAAGGCAAAATTATAGGAACAGAAAACGAGTCAGTGGTTACCAGTGGCTGGGAATGGGGGAAGTACTACAAAGGGCTGGGGAAAATTTCTTTGGTGATGATATTGTTCTGTATCATCATTGTAGGAGTGATTGTGTTACTTTATGTGTTTATCAAAACTCACAGAGTAGTACACCAAAAATGGTGACTTTTACTATACCGTGCATTAATATAAAAAGTAGAAAAAAAAACAACCATAACAGGGCAATGAAAAATATTCAATACTAACTTTATGCACTGAATGTAGGCTATGAATTACAACTAATAATTATGAATGTAAGTTAAAAGCATGATCTCAAATTTCAATAGTATTATGAATGTAGGTTTAAATACCTCATCTCAAATTTCAACTAGTCTTAAATACAGTCTAAAATTTTATTACCATAAGGCAATATTCTATGATTTAGTAGGTGAAGTAACATTTAAAATAATAAAATTAAAAAACTGAGAAACTACTATATACACAGATTTTATAAAAGAGTGAAAAGAACATGCATGCTTTCTATTCTCAAAACCATCTTATCTCATATATCAAATACATATCTACTTAAATTAACAACGTAAAGTAAGATATGTCACCAAAGTATAATGAAAGTAATAAGATACTATGGTGTGTCTGGGGAAAAAATCATGGACTCTGGGGACAGACAGATAAACAGGCCTAACTTCAAATCTTATTTATGCTACTCACTTAAATTAGGGATGTCACTTAAATTACCTTAGCTGATTATACAGAAGTAACAAAAGAGCACCTATATCATCATCTGGGTTCTAAATATTCCGAGAATATTGCCTCCTTTCTTCCTTCCTCTCCTTAGTGAAAGCCAAAGTTTCTCTAAAAGTACCAGATCTAAGAATGTAAGGTAACTGTTTCTCAAAAGAATAGTCTTCTCATTTAGAAAATCTGCATGTATTAGGTGCGCTGGCTTCCCCATCTCGTTTATATTGGCACAACCCTCAACTGGTGATGCACCACTGACCCATTATTATCAATGAGTAGTTACTGTCTCAGGGACAGCCAATCACTAAACAGCAATCTGTGAAGTGAGCAGGCTTGAAGAGCTCGGCCTAGAAAAAGTGATGGTAATTTGTTTACCCAATTAGACTGAATATTCTCAGATATAAACAAGAGAAAACTGGCTAATCAGTGGCAGAAGGAAAAGACAAATGGGGTGTGAATGATGGTAGGCATGCAGGAGAAAGGGATGAGTGTGTGGGAGGAGAGAACATATTTGCAATGAGAGTGCCTGCATGAAATGGCTGGGTGATGAGAGAGAGAAAGAGGCTAGAACCTACACTGCCCTGCCAATTCTGTATTCAGTTTATGAATTCTTTAAGACAATTGCTTTTTCTTAAAATGGTGTGTTAAACATGTTTCATTGCTTGTACTAACCTTAACCACTTTCAGAAAAGCTTTCTCCTAGGATCATCATCCCTGAAGGTTATATATGTAGCTCATTGTTTCAGAAGAAATATTTGATCCAAAGCAACCTACTCATCAGATTCTCTCAATACTATGAGCCAAGTTATCTGTACTCATAAGGACAATGGTTGACTCCCTAGCAAGAAATTTATGCAGAGTTAGGCATCTCAGAAAGGCAAAGTAGTAAGCATCTCAGAAAGGCAAAGTCTCATGCAAATAAGGTTATGAGTTATCAGAAATCCAGAGAAAGCTGGATCTAAGAATGGGCCACTCACTTACAAGCTTTGGTATTCCAAAGTTCTGTCGTGGTCTCCTGCTCCTTCCAATACCAAACATCACCTCACCAAAATTTTTCGTTGCAAGCAAATTAGTTATAGAAACATCTGGCTAGTTGCTGTCACAGAAGCAAAACTCCACGTACTTCCACTTTTGTGTTCCCTGTTTATGTAAAATTTCAAACGCAATACCATAGCAGTTGAAAAGAACCAATTCTTATGACTCCCACTCTTAACCTAATCAAATGAACTTTGCAAGATGATGAAGTATTATTAATGCACAGTTTTCTGTGTATATATTCCTCTCAATATCCCTTTCTATATGTGATGCTTAATGATTCTTTTCTTATACAAGATGAACAATTTATTAAATTCTTCAGTTTCTTCTAAGAATATATTTCTAAATAAAAAGTTGGAATTTTTTTTCTGCAAACAGTCCAATTATTATGGAGCATAATATCTGAAATTAGCCTCTTAATCAGACGTTAGTATATGTCGATTATCATCCTATAACAATTTTAAAGGTTTAACAAAGGTAGACTGAGGACCGGGGAGATAACTACTTTTAGTTAAACTCTTAAAAATCATTTATATAGGAGACATGTTTCTATCCCAGAAGAAATCCTTCGTGTCTCCATGATGTTACAAAGCAAAATAAAATACAAAATCAGACTGATGATGATTTTCTCTAAACATACGATTTCTCTCCAATACTGAGAGCCTCTGCTATTGGTATTGGTACAGTTATGTCAAATCTACTTTGTTTCACAGAATTAAATAACTAATATCCTAAAAAAATTCCACAACCGAGGTTAACCTCTACATATATAAGCAGCAACTAATATAGTAATAATTTAGAAGGCATATAAACTGCTCTTTGGCTGGCAAGTTTTAAAAAATCCTCTCGCAGGTAGAACAACAGCTGTTACTGAATAGTTCTAACCACTAGAGAATTTCTTTTAGCACAGTTTGACATCATGGCCTAAATTCAAAGTGACACCAAATTAAGGCTTGTTATGGTAATAATCATGACAGTGTAAAGTAGTTTAGAAAAACCTCAAGTCTGAGTCTTCAGATATAATTTCAATTATGTCACTATCAATTCTGGCTAGCTTCAAATCTTACAGTAAGATAAAACTATAATGACTTAAAAATGTTTAAAATTTTGTCTTTTTTAAAAAGAAATACATTCCTTAAACAGGTAATAAATTAACAATAAGTCCTTCCACTTAAATGATACACTACTCATCTCACAACAAAGGAATGGATAGGGTACCTAACTTTATGGTTTTCTTACATTCCCAACAGTTAAAAACAATATACATAGTGATGTTGGCAAGATGGAGGAAGACAAAGTCCCAGTCCTCCTCCCTACACAGAAACGCTGATTTAATAACAACCATATACAGACTGGAATACCCGTATGAGAATCCCGGAATCCAGTAAAGAAGACGCAACATTCTAGAAGAGTACAAAAAAACAAGAACAAGTGCACTGAAGTGGGTAAAAAGAGCAGTTTCGCTTCACCTGTGTCTTTCCCCCAGCCCATGTCAGCACAGATCAATGCCAACAAAGATCCCTTCAACGTGCAATTTCTTCCACTGGGAAAGAAAAAGCCAGGGGTGAATGCAACTTCAGGCACTGTCCAAGAGAACTGTTCCTATAGGGCCTCATTCAGCATAGGCAGAGTGCCTCAGGGCAGCTAAGAACAACAAAGAGGGGTGGGTAGCTCTCAATAGACTCTGAGGCCCCCAGTGGCTGGCATGGATGGCAGCAGGTAGCACAGACCTCAGCAACTGGTGTGGACCACAGCATCCAGCAAAGATCTCAGCAGTCACTGGGAGTCTCAGGAAATGGTAGAAATCCAGAATAGATCTGACCTGGCTGTGAGATTCAGAGGGGATAGATATTCCTAAGGCTTCTTCAGGGAAAAGGCAGAGGAGAAAGAGATGGAACTTGCACTTAACACCCCAGTATCTCCGTGTACTGCCCTAGAGGAAAGGGGCAGGTGGCTCTCTGTACCAATAATGACTCTGCGGGATTGAAAGAAAGTGTACAGTACTGAGAATTCCACTCTAAGAGAGAGGAAGAAGAGTAGAATATACACATTCATAATAACGGTTAGAGAAACTCCCAGAATTTCTACCTAGACTGATGATGAAGATCTTTCCCAGCCAAAGTCATTCCATAAAGACTGAAACAAGTGGCTGTTTCTTCAAATCTGCAGATGTGGGGTGCCTGAGAGGCTCAGTCGGTTAAACGTCCAACTTCACCTCAGGTCATGATCTTATTATGGTTTGTGGGTTCGAGCCCCATGTCGGGCTCTGTGCTCACAGCTCAGAGCCCAGGGCCTGCTTCGGATTCTGTGTCTCCCTCTCTCTCTCGCCTCCCCGGCTTGCACTCTGTCTCTCTCTCTCTCTCTTAGAAATAAATGTTAAAAAAAATTTTTTTTAAATCTGCAGATGCCAATGTAAAGCTTACAAAGAACTCAAAGAATAAGGGAAATATAATGCTATCAAAGGAACAAAATAAATCCACAAGAACAAACTCTAAAGAAATGGAGATCTAGGAATTGCCTGACCAAAAGATGATCATCTTAAAGAAGCTAAGCTTAGTGAGCTACAAGAAAATACAGACAATAAAATCAGAAAAATTAACACGGAAAAAAAAAAAACGAGAATATGAGCAAAAACAGAAACCAAAGAAAAGAACCAAACAAATACTGGAACTCAAGTACATGATAAATGAACTGAAAAATTCACAAAGAAACCTCTTGCAGACATACGAAAGATACAGAAAAGAATCAAAGCATACCAATACAAAATAATCAATAAACCACAAAGGAAGACAGCAAGAGAGGCAGAAAGGATCAAAATAATGGCAAAACAGTGAGAAAACAATTAACAAAATGGCAATAATAAGTTTTTATTAATAATTATTTTAAATGTAAATGGATTAAATTTTCCAACCAAAAACACAGAGTATGAAATAACAGATAAAACGAGCAGGATCAAACAATTTGCCACCTACAATGGATTCTCTTTGGCTTTCTTTTCTTTCTTTTTTTTTTTTTTTAATATATAATAGTTTATTTTCAAATTGGTTTATCTCTTTGGCTTTCAAAACCACGTAGACTGTCAAGCAAACAAACAAAAACAAACCATACACACAGACTGAAAATAAAGGGACGGTAAAAGATATTTTGCTAAATGTAGCCAAAATAGAGCAGAGATGGCAATACCTGTATCAGACAAAATAAGCTTTCAGTCAAAATCAGTCACAAGAAATAAAGATGGAGCTAAAATAAACAAATGGGATTACATCAAACTAAAAATCTTCTGCACAGAGAAGGAAACCATCTACAAAATGAAAAGGCAACCTACTGATGAGGATATTTCCTAATCATGCACTTGATAAGGGGTTAACATCCAAAATATACAAATATACAACTTAATATTAAAAAAACAAGCAAGCCAATTAAAAATGGTCAGAAGACTTGAATAGACATTTTTTACAAATAAGACATACAGTTGGCCAAAAGGCACAGGAAAAGATGTTCAACATCACTAATCATAAGAGAAATGCAAATCAAAACCAGAACATGATACCATCTCACACCAGTCATATCGACTAGAATCAAAAAAACAAGAAATAACAATAACCCTCATACACTGTTGGTAAGAATGTAAACTGGTGTATGAAGTTTCCTCAAAAAATTAAAAAAAAAAAAAAAGAAATACTACACAATCCAACAATTCCACTTTTGGGTATTTCTTTAAAGAAAATGAAAACACTAAGGCAAAAAGATATATATACCTGTATGTCCACTGCAGCATTATTTACAATAGCCAAATATGGAAGCAACCTGTATTCAACAATAGATGGATAAACAGAGAAGATGTGCTATACACACACGCATATGCGCACACACACACACACACACACTGGAATATTACTCAGCCATAAGAGAAAAAATTAAATCTTACCACTGTGACAAAATGGGTAGACCTGGAGGATATTATGTTAACTGAAATAAGTTATAAACAAAAAGGCAAATCTATATGATTTCACTTACACATGAAATCTAAAAACAAAATAAACAAGCAAACCAAACAAAACAGAAACAGAATCATGGGTACTGGCAACTAACCAGAGAGGGTAGGTATTGGAGAGGATGTACAAAATAAGTGAAAGAGACTAAGACATACAAACTTCCAGGTACAAAATAAGTAAGTCAAGAGGAAGTATAATACAGCATAGGGAATATAATCAATAATATTGTAATAACTTTGGTGACGGATGGTAGTAGACTTATTGTGGGGATCATTTGTGATGTATAAAAATATTGAATCACTATGATTTACACATGAAACTAACAGGATAGTCTGCGTCAATTATACTTCAATTTAAAAAAAAGGAACAAAGGGGGTCATTGTATAATGACAGATGGGTCAATACATCAATAAAACATAACAACTGCAAATATACCTGCACTGAACACTGGAGCAAAAATATATAAAGCAAATATTAATAAAAGTGAAAAGAGAAATAGACAGCAATACAATAAAATAAAGGAACTTCAATACTCCACTTTCATCAATGGATAGATCATCCAGACAGAGTCAATATAGAAACAGCAGACATGAATAACACTGTAAGTCAAATAGCCCTAATGAATATATACAGAACAACCTATTCCAACAGCATCAGAATACACATTCTTCTCAAATGAACATGGAATATTCTCCAGGATAAATCATATCATGGGCCAGAAAACAAGTATTAACAAAATTTAAAAGACCGAAATCATATCAAGTACCATTTCTTTCCATAATGGTATGAAATTAGAATCAAAACAGGAGGAAAACTGAAACATTTACCGATACATAAAATTAATTCATTCTTAAGCAACCAAAGAATTCAAAGGGAAATCAAGAAATATCTTGAGGGGCACCTGGATGGCTCAGCTGGCGAGCATGTAAAACCAGATCTTGCTTCGGGTTGTCTGTTTGAGCCCCATATTGGGTATAGAGGTTACTTAAAAATAATATCTTTAAAACTTCAATAGTTGATAAAACACCTTTGAACAGAATACAGATCAGAAGCAATCATAATTGCCTTTCCCGATTTTCTGTCATTACAACCTTACCCAAATTTTTCTAGAATTTGAAATAATTGCTATCTGCAATGCATTAATTCTGGATATTGACATGTTTCCACTACTAAAATGGTACACTAAGATATGCCACCCTATTTGTTACAGAAGCCTTTGAGTTAAACACCAGAAACTGTGTCAAATCTCAGAATATTATTATTCTAGTCAATGCTTTTTTTCTTTGTATGCAGGAATAAAGAGATTAAAAATGTTAAAAAAATAACTAAAATAAATAAATATCTTGAGACAAATAAAAACAAAAATAAAACATATCACAACTTATGGGATGTGGCACAAGAGGTCCTAAGAGAAATTCTATAGCAATAAGTATCTACATTAAGAAAAATATCCCAAACAACTTAATATTACACTTAAAGGAATTAGAAAAACAAATCAAGCTGAAAATCAGCAAAAGTGGAAAATAATAAGGATTAGAGGAAGAATAAATGAAATAGCAATTAGAAAGGCACTGTAAAAAATTAGCAAAATTAACCTCCCCTTTTTTGAAAAGGTAAACAAAATTGGCAAAACTATGTCCAGACTAAGAGAAAAAGAAGATTCAGATAAATAAAATTAGAAACGAATGATGAGACATTACGACCAATGCCACAGAAATAAAAGGATCATAAGAGGTCACTATGAACAATTATATGCCAATCCATTCGATAATCTAGAAGAAATTCCTAAAAATATACAATCTATCAAGACTGAATCATGAAGAAATAGAAACTTTGAACAGACTAATGTCTGTAAGGAGTTTGAATCTAAGTAATTAAAACTCAACAATGAAACACCCAGAACCAGATGGCTACACTGGTGAATCCCACCAACATTTAAATAATTGATGCTAATCTTTCTCATATTTTTCCAAAATATTGTATTTCTGTATACTAACAATGAATTATCTAGGAAGGAAATTAAGATAATTCCATTTATGATGGCTTCATAAAGAATAAAATATATAGAAATAAACTTAACAAGTAGGTGAAAGACTTGTACATTTAAACTGCAAATATTGATAAAGAAATTAAAGAAGACACAAATAAATTGGAAGATATCCCAAAGAGTTAATGTTACTAAAATGTCAACAAAAACCCAGTGTTCTACAGATTCATTGCTATTCTCACCAATTTCCAATGTCATTTCTTACAGATATAGAAAAGATGATCTAAAATACATATGGAACCACAAAAGAGCCCAAATAGACAGAGCTATCTTCAGAAAAAAATAGCAAACCTGGAGGCATCACATATCCTGATATTGAAATATATTACAAAACTAGAGTAATTAAAACACTATAGTACTAACATAAAGACAGACATACAGAACAATGTAATACAACAGAGGACCCAAAATAAACTAATCTACATACGGTCAACTGATCTTTAACAAGGGTGTCAAGAAATAACTGTCCATGGGGAAATAAGTCTTCTCAACAAATAATGCTGGGGAAACTGGATGTCTGTACGCTCAAGAATGAAACTGGTCCCTCATCTACCACCATACACAAAAATCAACTCAAAATGGATTAAAGACTAATACATAAGAACTGACACTATAAGACTCCTAGAAGAAAACATATAGGAAAAGCTTCATGACATTGTTCTTGACAATGATTTCCTAGATATGACATCAAAAGTTCAAGCAATAAAACCAAAAATAGACAAATGGGACCGCATCAAACTAAAAAGCTTCTGCTAAGCAAAGAAAATAATCTAGAATGACAAGGCAACTTAAGGAATAGGATAAAGTTTTCACAAGCCATAAATCATAAGGTGTTACATTCCAAAATATATAACTTCTACAACTCGATAGCCCCAAACCCCAAATAAAACAATGTGTAAAGGACTTGAATAAATATTTCTCCAAAGACATGGTCATGGTCAATGGACATATGAAAAGATGTTCATAATCAGGGAAATGCAAATCAAAACTACAATAAAATTCCACCTCACACCTGTCAGGAAGGCTAGCATAAAACAAACAAACAAACAACGGTGGCAATGTTGTGGAGAAAGAGGAACCCTTCTACATGGTTAGTGGGAAGGTAAAAAGGTGCAGCTGCTATGGAAAACAGTACGGTGGTTTCTAAATACGTTAAAGCTCATATGACACAAAATGCCACTTCTGGGTATATATCCAAAAGAATGGAAATCGGGGTATGAAAAAAATATCTGTACTCCCATGTTCACTGCAGCATTATTCAAAAGAGCCAAGATATGGGAACAACCCACACTGTCTACTGACAGATGAAGAGATAAAGACTATGTGGTATATATGTACAATGGAATATCAATCAGCCTTAAAAAAAAAAAAAAAAGTAAAACCTACTATTTGTGATCAAATTGATAGAGCCAGAGGAAATTATACTAAATGAAATAAGTCAGTCACAGAAGGACACATATTGCACAATTCCATGAGGTATCTAAACTAAACAAACTTATAGAAGTGCAAAACAGAATGATGGTTGTCAGGAGATGGAGGGTGGAGGAAACAGCGAGTTGTTCTAGAAAGTTATAATCATGCAAGGTGAATAAAGTCTAGAGATCTGCTCTATAACAGAGTGCCCATAGTTACTGATACAGTATTGTGCATGTAACAATTTGTCCAGAGAGTAAGCAGATCTCACATTAAATTTTCTTACTAACAAAGGGATACAAAGAAGCTTTTCAAGGTGAGGTATGTTTATTACCTTAACTGTGGTGATCACAGGTGCATGCATATGTCCAAACTCATCAAATTGTGTATATTAAATATGTGTAGTTTTTGTATATCAATTTTACCTCATGCACACATGCCCTACGCTTATATGAAGGAGAAGGAAGTCCCTGTAGTTACCTCTAAAATTAATACCATAATTGGTTTTAGAATTATAATCATAGTGGCTCAATTAATATTTTTTGGTTCATTAGTAACGTGAATTAATGCCAGAGTTGTTTAAAATTAAATCCTCCAGTTATCTGAAGTCAGGCAAATTTTACAACTTTTCATTCAGAGAAAACAAATCTTTGAATAATGATACTCAGTTATTTTTGTAAATTACTCTAACAATCAGAGACATTAACAAGATCACATTACACCAGCAATCAGTCTACAGAGAAATGACCTGAGTTCACTGAGCACCCAACAGAGATGCTGTGTATGGTTGTACAGGTATGCACATCGTTCCTTGTACAAGGGCACCTGGCTGAGGGAGCAGGCCTGGAATTGTACCCACTTTGCTAGTTATACAATTTTCCTGGAGAGTAACCCACTGAAAATGTAAAGTAAAATGTTACAAAAAATCTTTCAAAAATATCACATTGCTCATCATTAAAACAACTCAGGGGTGCCTGGGTGGCTCAGTCGGTTAAGCGGCCAACTTCAGCTCAGGTCATGATCTCATGGTCTGTGAGTTCGAGCCCCGCATCAGGCTCTGTGCTGATGGCTCAGAGCCTGGAGCCTGCTTCAGATTCTGTGTCTCCCTCTCTCTCTGCCCTTCCTGTGCTCACTCTCTGTCTCTATGTCTCTCAAAAATAAAATAAAAACTCTAAAAAAAAAATTAAAAAAAAAACAACAAAAAGACATCTCAGAGGAAAGTCTCAGGTAGAATTTTAAAGACAGAATTGATCTTAGCTCATTGCCTTACCAATTCCTCCTAATAAAACCTATCATATTTGGACATATCCATAACCATAAACAGACCACTAAGTAGTTCTATGTTATAAGCCAAGTAATATCACTCTGAAACTTCTGTCCTTTGCAATTATTGCTCTTATACATGAAAATTCCAAAGGATTTTTGAAGACAACTATCATGTTTTTCTCCTCTTCTTCATTGCAAATAAGTGCGTTTCTTTAATTCATTATTATATGACATATTTCTAGGCAGTGACTACTCCAGAGTTCCTACACAGAGTGAACTACAGGACTTAAGTTTCTTTTGTAGAACAAACATACCCATTTTTACTTAGCTTTTATATAACACAATTTTTGTCTCCCTATTAGTTGTCCAATTATACCAAAGATAGATAAAGGCATTCACTTGGTTTCGCCACAAATTAAACTTTGAGGCATTGGCTTGTCGATTTTAAACAAACTTTGTTGATTTTTTTTTCTTCGTTTAATTTCTTTTTTTGGTGAGGGATGGCTTTGGTGAGGCTTTGGGATGGAAGTCCAGGGAGCAAAAATGCATTTTGGAGCTCTCTAATAGCATCTGGGCTAGTCTCCTAAAAAGGCCATGTCCAGAAGGAAATCAAAACAAACAAAAACAAATTAGTGTAGAACTAATCCTTCTTACAACACTGAACTACTATGTTGTATTTAACTTACAATGATTGAAAACTCTGTTATATTCTCCCTAACCAGCTGCTGTCTACTCAGGTCTCGAAATGTGTGTACATTTATTTCATTTTTTAACTTAAATATAAACTTGATTTTACTTATGTAACTAATGGTGGATTATGTGTTTTTTTACAAAGTCAAATACGAGTTCAATTAGGTAGATGAAAGACTCAGTTTCTTTTTTAGTTATTAGAATAAACATTCTAAGGGTAAATAAAATGAACTAAACATATTTAAAACAATTTTTTTTAATGTTTTTATTTTATTTTTGTAAGAGAAAGAGAGGGTGTGAGTGGGGGAGGAGCAGAGAGAGTGGGAGACACAGAATGCATGCAGAGCAGGTTCCAGGCTCTGAGCTATCAGCACAGAACCCAACACGGGGCTTAAACTCGTGAACAACAAGATTAAGACCTGACCCAAAGTTGGACACTTAACCGACTGAGTCATTCAGGCATCCCATAAATTAAAATATTCAATAATATTATCTGTTATGAAGTCCTATAGGTAGAATATTTCATATTTTCCTGGCTGTCTTTTCCTATTAGAGTCTAACAAACTAAAAGGAACTTAAATTTTAATAACATTACAAATGAAAATGCCTTCAGAAAAAAAATGTGAACTTAGTTTTTAAATGATCATGACAATTTTTCGAATAAAGTAAACTTTTACACTTTTCTGTGTTTTCTAACTCTCCCACCTCAATAAAACTGATGAGTGGCATAATAAAAAAAAATATTTTTTTTCAACTTAAAAAAACTAAGAAATAGCAAATCATCAATTTGGGAAAATCAACTACAAATCTCTGCACATAGTATCACTCGAGACATTTTAAGAAAAATGTATTCAATTTCTCACATCATTTTGATGCTCAGTACATATGTACTTTCTAAACTGTATTAATTAATGGGTTTTCAGGAAAATACTGAATTACCGATTAACCTGAAAATAAATCTGGGTAACTATAGACATGTTTTGAGCTTATGGTAACATTTTAGTGCCTTGGGGACAAGTATTGAGGAGTAAATCTGTTCTGGCTTCTAATGTCAGTGAATTCCTTTGTGGCAACTTTTAAACCACAGGAATTATCCCATTTGGAGACTATAATTCTCTTATAAGATGTGCTTTCCAATTAAAAACCACATCACAGGAAGGCATGTCAGTAAGCATTATGGCGCCATGGATAAATCTAGGAGGAAGATTTAAATGGTCATTAAGAAGGTAGCTTATTTACATTAGATTTACAAATTTACAAATAAATTCTAGCAGTAAAGGAATGGCCTATCGTAGTAAAGAACACAGCAAAAGCTTCAGAGGAACCGTAGACTCCATGTATTTTAGAGCTGAAATAAGAGGTACAGACAAACACCTTCATTTCATAGAGGTAAATCAACTTGCCTAAGACCACAGCCATAATGGAAATTGGATTTCTGCACTTTTCCTCTCTTAATTTGCCTCATCTCTAGAAAATATAAAACAACATCCTAACAAGACAATACCACCATCACAGACTGTCACATAATTGCTTTTCAGTATATGAATGCAACATATACACTATTATCATCCCTATCACCTCTATGTCCTGGTAGCCTATGTCTGTAAGAATAGGAACAAGACCAACAGCCATAATGACAGCCCCTTCCTTCCACTCCCCAACAAATCAAGGTGCCTTCAAAGGTTAGTCATTTAATTATTTAAAAAAAACCTTTTTAAAGTATAGTCTTGTAATTCACGGACATCGACCTGGCATACATAAAACTGACTGCTGTTGAGTAGCCTAAGAAACTCCTTTGCTCATTATTCCCAGACAGATGTAAATAAATGTATCAGAGGCCATTATTAAGATTATCAAAAGATTCTTTACAAAAATAGTCTTATTAATGTTTTTAACATATTTTTAATGTTTATTTATTTTTGGGAGAAAGAGATACAGAGCATGAGCAGGGGACGGGCAGAGAAGGAGAGGGAGACACAGAATTCAAATCAGGCTCCAGGCTCTGAGCTGTCAGCACAGAGCCTGACGTGGGGCTCGAATTCATGAACTACGAAAACACGACCTGAGCCCAAGTCAGAAACTCAACTAAGCCACCCAAGTGCCCCTTAAAATGTTTTAATATCTAATTACCTTTACCAAAAACTAGACTGAATACTGTACTAATACCTGCAATGGTTGGATTCTCATCCAGAAGATAAAGGCATATTCCCTGACTCCAACAAAATCTTTTTCCGACTTACAACTTCTAAACCTAAATGTATCACAATGCCATGTCCCACAAACTTGCACCATGGAATATCTCAAATTTTTGAGGAAAACATAGGAGTACTCAATGTATGTTAAATATTATGTGAACTAGTACCTTAAGCTAGTTCCCATTTCTGACATTAGACGGTATTGAAATCAGTGTGAAACAGGATATGAGGGTGGTGGTATCCAATCTGATGCCACATCCAACCAGATGTCTACGTTTTAATGGTTATTAAATTATTAGATCACAGACACTTATTTAGATGTTTGGACCCAGCTACATAACAGAACTGTTATGGTTTTGTATGTTTTTGCCAAGGGGCTCCATAAAGAAATAACCAAGATACTTGGATCTGTGAACTGACACAGTTTGAGAACCTCTGTGTTAATGTAAAAGGGAGATATATACATTGTATGGCTTAAAGGTTACATAAAAACTCAATAATAAAATAAAAAGACTAGAATCCCTAGTCATAAACACAGATATGCCTGAAATTATAAATCAGAGACTCACTATTATCATGGATTTAGTTAGCTGGCATATGTACTTTATAATATAAAACAGTGATTCAGACTGTGGTTTCTAGAGTTAAACAGCCTGAGGTTCAAAACCATTTTGCCATATGTTAGCTGTGAACATTGGCTCTTTAAATCTGTTTCCTCATATGTAATAATGGGAATAATAATTACTTGCTTTATATTAGGTACTATAAACGTTAAATGAAATAATGACTGAAAACTACACCTGGCACATAAGTGCTCAGTAAAGTACTAGCTATCATTATTACATTCATCATCATTATTAAAACATACCCTTTGGAGAACTGCATATCCAGATCAACTAACTAGGTACTCTAGACCAATCCTACCAAAAGTATGCCTTAAAAAGTTGTATAGAATATTAAAAAAAAAAAAAACCTTTAAGGCACCGAGGCTGGTGAGGTAGTAAACAAATCATGATTAGGAGAGGAAGCCAACTCAGAGAGGCACGTGAAGGCAATTTTGTGCTCAAGACTTCTATCAACATCAAAAACGTGGTTGAGAGGCCAAAAAGAGAGCAGAGTTTTTAATAAATTTATAGTGTTGGGGCATAAAAATTAACATTCAAAGCCTACCAAGGAGAACATAAAGCTTGGTATGGGTTGGGACCTCAAAGGATTATACCCTTGTAGTAAGAAGTATAAATCTAGATACAGATCATCACTCAGGGGAGATAAAGCCATCTGAAATCATTTCACTCCATTGGTTGGTTGACAATGAACTGAAATTGCTAGTGCCCCTAGACTTGCTGCCTGCCAGAAGCAAAAATAAATCTTCTTTGAAATATCATTGAAGAGTCTCAAGTTTTCTATACTATTTTTCATATACAGCATATGAAACACAATAAAAAATAGCCAGGTATATGATAAGACAATAATACTAAGTATCTGGAAGCCAAGAAAAACAAAATAGAAACCAGATCAACTACAGATTCAGAGAATGGGGATTTCAGCTGTGAGCTTAAAAACTATTTTGCTCCGGGTATCTAGGTGACTCAGTCAGTTAAGCATCTGACTCTGGATTTCAGATCAGATCATGATCTCAAGTTCGTGAGTTTGAGGCCAGCACTGGGCTCTGTGCTGATGCCACAGAGCCTGCTTGGAATTCCCTCTCTCCCCGCCTCTCTCTGCTCCTCCCGCGCTTGTGCTCTATTCTCAAAATAAACAAACATTCAAAAAAACTATTTTGTTTAATGTAACCAATAAGTTAAGCAACAATATTGAGAACATCAACAAAAAGGAGGAATAAAAACATCTAAATGGAAATTCTAGGACTAAAAAATATATTCAATGAAATTAAAATTTAGTGGATGGGGGAGTCTCGGTAGCTCAGTCAATTAAACATCAGACTTAGGCTCAAGTCATGATCTCGTGGTCTGTGAGTTCAAGCTCCGCATGGGGCTCTGCACTGAGAGTATGCAGCCTGCTTGAGATTCTCTCTCTCTCCCTCTCTCTCTACCCCTCTCACCTCTAAAATAAACCAATAAACACTTTTTTTTTTAAAGAATTTAGTGGAGCGGCACATGGGTGGCTCAGTTGGTTAAGCATCCTGCTTTGGCTCAGGGCATGATCTCACCGCTCGCGAATTTGAGCCCCACATCAGCCTGCGTCAGATTCTGTGTCTCTGTCTCTCTCTGCCCCACCCCCCACTTTCTCTCTCTCTCTTTCAAAAATAAATAAATATTTTAAAAATAAAAAAAAAGAATTTAACAGATGGGCTAAATAGCAAACTATAAACAGCTAAAAAAAATTAGTGAGCCATAAACTCGGTGAGAAGAAAATATCCAAACTAAAATATGAACAAAGAAAAGAGCAAAAGTGATATATAGTATATGGTAAAATATCTAGCATACGGGAATCTGGAGCCCCAAATGAAAGGATTAAAAAAAAAGAGGCAGAAGCAATACATTAGAATGCAATGGCTGAAAAAATTCCAAAACTGATTAAAGACATTAAGCCTGGATTTAAAATGCACTAATACTTTAAACAAGAGAAGTACAAAGAAAACAACAGCTAATAATAAACAATAGCTAATAGTAAAAACTGATTAAAAACCATGAAACCAATAAAAAAATGATGAAAACAAAGGCAAAAATATTTTAAAGCAGCCAGAAAGAAAACAAAACAAAGTGCAAATATACTGACTGGGAAATCTCAACAGAAACAATGCAAGCCAGAATATACTACAATGATTTCTATAACACATTGAAAGAAAACTGTCAACCAGGAAATCTACACCCAGCAAAAATGCTCTTCACAAGAAAAGGTGAAATAGAGTTCTTTTAAAATGTTTTTATTTTTGAGAGAAAGAGAGACAGAGAGTGAGCAGAGGAGGGGCAGACAGAGAGGGAGACACAGATTTGAAGCAAGCTCCAGCCTCAAAACTGTCAACACAGAGCCCACAGTGGGTTCAAAATCACGAACTACGAGATCATAACCTGAGCCAGTCAGTCGTTTAACCAACTGAGCCACCCAGGCACCCCGAAACAGACATTTCTCAAACAAAAAAAAACTGAAAGAATATATCACCAGTATATCCACACAAAGTACTTTATACTAACTACAGTGTCCTCTTTAACAGAAAGAAAATGTTTCAAGAAGAAAGCTCAGAGATGCAGTAAGAATGTCTTCTGTAAAAACAGTGGTAATAATGATGCCTCGTGGAGTTTAAAATACGTATGAAATTAAAATACACAACAGCAGCATTTGAGTCGGGGGAAGGGGTTGTTAAATGTAGTAAAGTGGAAGATTCTTTCACAGCCCATGAAGTTATAATAATACTACTTTATATCATACTTTAATAAATCCAAGATAGACAGTGTAGGCTGTTGGGTAACCATGAAAAAAAAAAAAGGCAAAGACTTAAATATAACAAACTAATGATGGGAAGTAGGAGAAGAGATGCCATAAGAAAAACTAATGAAACTGAAATAAAACCAGCAAAAAAAGAACAAGTAACAAAATGGGCAGATTAAGAAAATAGTAACATGGTAGATTTAAACTCAAATATATCAGTAATTACAGTGTACAATATAAATAGAATACTCTGGTTAAAATAAAAAATTATCAAAGTATATATTTAAATGATCCGACTACAGTTGAGCCTTGAATAACACGTTTGAACTACATGATCCACTTAAATGCAGATTTTTTTACAGTATAGTACTGTGAATGAATTTATTCTTTCTTGTGATTTTTAATAACATTTTCCTCTAAGTTTTATTGAAAGAATACAGTACATAATACACATACAAAATTTGTGTTAATTTACCTTTTATGTTACTATAAGGCTTCTGGTGAACAGCAGACTATTAGTCATAACTATTAGTAGTCAAGTTGGGGGGATCAAATGTTATATGCAGATTTTCAAGTGTGGGGGGAAGGTTACTCAAGGGTGAACTGTATATGTCAGTAGCAAGAAACAAGTCTTAAATATAAGAATATACAAAATTTGAAAGTAAAAAGAAAAAAGATATATTAAGTAGATGTTAACCAAAAGTAAGCTGGTGTAATATCAGACAAAGTAGAGTTTGAGGCAAAATATAGAAGTTGATAGGAGATATAGCATTGGTAAAAGGGGGATTTGTGCAAGAATTCTACTTCTTGGCATTCTTGTCAATTCAAAGCACATACTACATACCTTAACATCAGACCTGAGACGCTATAGATCCTTCAGTTCAGTTTTCCATATGGAAATAAAAAGATTTTTCTTCAAAAAAAAAAAAAAGGAACAGACGTTTCTCTTTAAACTCTCTCCACAGAGATTACAGTATGCTAAAATGAACACCAGGCCTGTTCAGACAGTATGCTTCACGTTACATCACTAATTAGTGGAAAGTTTCATTTATATTGGCATTCAGACTCCCCAGTGTCAAGGTGGATGATCTCTGTTTTCCTTTTCTTTTTCCTCTTCTTTCTTCCTTCCTTTCCTTCCTCCTTCCCTTCCTTCCTCCCTTCCTCCCTCCCTCCCTTCCTTCCTTTTTTCTTTCTATCTCTCTGTCTCTCTCTTTCCCTTTTTCTTTATTTGTCATTTGTTATTAAGGAATAATTATGAGGCCGCCTGGGTGGCTCAGTCGGTTGAACATCTGATTTCGTTCGGCTCAGGTCATGAACTTGCAGTTTATGAGTTTGAGTCCCATGTTGGGCTCTATGCTGACACCTCAGAGCCTGGAGCCTGCTTCGGATTCTGCGTCTTTCTCTACCCCTCCCCCACCCATATTCTGTTTCTCTAGTAAAAAAAAGTAACCTCTTAAAAATTAAAAATAAAGATTTTAGAAGAATAATTATGAGTCTCCACTACTCTCAAAAACTTAAAAATTCTCATGCGTTATTTTTTCTGGACCACTTTTATATTCAAGTGAAATATTTAAGGTTAATCTGCTAAAATATCAACAAGTACAGCACATAACTCACACATAGCACTTAGAATACGTAAGGCACTATTTTATGTATCTTATAAATATTAACCCATCAAATGCTCAAAATTAGTATTTTTGATATTATCCCTATTTATCAGTATAGACAATAAAGCATACAGAGATTAAGTAACAAGATCTCACAGATAAAGAGTGGCTAGGATTGGAACCTAGGCTTCAGAGTCTGTGTTTTTAACCAACTAAAACAAGTTCTTGACTGGGATTTAGGTGGGCTTTACTACAAACCACAAGTATGACCTTAGTAAGACACTTCCCATTTCTACATCAATTTCCCAATACATAGAAATGAGGAATTTTACCAAATATTACCTAAATGTTTTTAATTTTCAAAAACTTGATTTTCAGTAATAAAGCTTTATTATATAATTATACTCTCAACCTAAGATAAATTAAATGAACACCAGGCATGTCCAGACAGTTAAAAGCAGTTGTTTTTGGCTTCAATATACTTCTAATAGTCATTTCTAACTTTCTCCCCAAATCCTTTCCCCTTTTACAAAACTATAGAAATTTCAATTGAACACATGTTCACATGGCTAAAGACTACACTTCCTAGTTTCTCCTGTAGCTAGGTATTGCATATGACTAAGTTCTGGCCAACTTCTAGATCATTCCTTTCGACAAAAAGGGTATGCCCGTTCCCATCTCTTCTTCCTTCTTTCTAGCTGACTAGAATATGAGTAAAACTGGACGATTAGATAAAGACTGCTGAAGCTGGCAGAGGAACAAGAAAGGAGAAGACTGATTCTCTGCATTTGTGGGGCCCCCACAGCCCGGACATTCATATGAGTAAAAAATGAACTTCAATCTACTTGGGACAGACTGGGGGGAATGGATCTCTTAAGTTCAGTCAGTGACCATGAATCCTACCTAACTTAGAACTAGAAAGTAAATTATCCTAAAGTGGATTATGTTTTCACACAAAAAACTATTATTAGGGTATATGTTCCTATCCCGTGTCTTACCTTCAAAATAAATATAATAAGTACAATGCAATACAAATAAAAAAGCCATAAAATTTAAAAAATACCATTGAACTCCCTTACAATATAAAGCTATGATACATTTAATATAAAAATACATATAAATATGCTTTGCACATTGATTATACAAGGTTTATATGTAAACATAAAAATACATGTATCACAATTATACATGCCATATCATAAATGTAACCTAAGATTAACATATCAGGTGTGACGTAACTAAACATTAATTAATAAGTTTGCTGGCCCTCTTGGAACTTAATTAATGTGGGCTTTTCTCATTTCTCTGTTTTTATAATGCGAAATTCCTTTGATTTCTTAAAAATCACTCCAGGAAAGCTTAACCTATAAACTCTTCTCAAATACCTTCCTGAATGCAATCATTTTATTGACTAGACAGCTGTACTGCACCCTGGACTTCTTCTTTACTACCCTTAAGTTTGGCATGTGATGACAAACTTGATGTGCTATGGGTAATTAATCCAGGATACTAACCAGAGTTCTAAATGAAATTACATTAAATCTAAGTAGCTGAGTCCACCTGGATTTGTGTGTTTCTAATGAATACCTGAAGGAGGTTTTTAAAAAAATTCTTCTCAAAATTAATTGAGAGGAACCAAAATGACTCTTTAGAATTACTTGCCAAATCTCCAAGCTGTGATCTAGCCACCAATCACAAAACCCCACACACAAGACTGAAAAAAGAAAAAGTTTAAGGCAAGGAGGCAAAGTCCTAACCCAGCCTTATAAGATTCCTTTTTGAGCCATGCACTGTGGGTTTCACCCTAGTCTGGAAGTCTAGATGGACACTGACTTTAAGAAGTCTTCACCTCAAACCTTTTCACTTATTTGAGTCCACTTTGAAATGTATTAATTTTTTTCTACTTTAACTTCAGTGTGGAAGTTTTCTAATATTTCATCTATCTCTGACTCTAGGCATTTGTGCAGGAGAAACAATGATCTCTGCTGAGCAAGGCAAAACACCATTCTTCAATTGGAGCTATATTCATCAGTAGGGTGTTCAGATTCCCAATGTTATACTGTTATGTTAAACTAATCTGGGTTTCCTTCTTGTACTGCTTACTGTTGTGAAGTGAAACGGCAGAGGAGGGTCAGAGAGAGAGAATTCCAAGCAGGGTCCACACCAAGAGTGCTGAGCCCTATGAGGGGCTCAAACTCACGAACCGTGAGATAGTGACCTGAGCTGAAATCAAGAGTCGGATATTCAACAGACTGAGCCACCCAGGTGCCCCTCCCTTCCTTTTTTACCATAAATCTTTTATATTGATAAATATTTATCAAATCAGATGATATGTTCATATGCCTTTAACTGAAAAACTTAACATTTAAAGATTACTTAAAAGTTATAGATTATTTATAAAGAAAATACAATATGATTTCTTCAAAATAATATTATATAGCACAAATGCTATGCTATTTATTTTTAAGTGGCTCTAAAAATCGCACTCTAACAGTGTCCATCAGTGACTACAGTTAAAGTAAGATTTAAGAAGAATAAACTTAAAATATCCAATGTAGTGGCTTGCAAAAAGAAAACAAAAAAGTATAAGAACAAAATTAGGAGGGCAAAGTCATTTGTCTTGCAATAAAACTCATTCATATTTTCCCATATAAAAATTAAAATTTCCACATAACTTGTTGAGCCAAAAAAATTTTATTAGTAGTCCCACAGAAATTATTATGTCCTTTCCCCCCTCTTTTGCCTCATGTTGCCATTAACTTTCAAATGCAATATAAGAACATAATAAAAATAGTAGGGTATTAGTATAATACTAATAGCAGAGGTAGCAGCTAACATTATTAAATGCTTACTATATACAAGATTGTACTAAAAATATAATATGAATATTTTAAAAATACTTATTAAAGTATAATTAATATACAGTGTTACTTTAGTTTCAGATGTACAATATGATTCAACAATTCCATACATAATTTCATACTCATCACAATAAGTATAGACATCATCATGTAAACTGCCATATTTAATCCTGCTAACACCTCTATTGGATACATATTATTATCAGCCCCATTTAACAGAAAAAAAGATTTAAAGGAATTTAAGAAACATGTCTAAAATGAGACAGCTTGTAAATGATTCAAATGGGACTTAAACTCAAGAAGACAGGTGAAGAGTACACTTATAAACTTTTCAAAAATATAATAAGAGCGTGTCGTAATTTTATAATTACCCATTTAAATTAAATTAAATTTTCCTTTATTCAGCAATTACATATGTATAGACTAGACAACAGGTCAAGGATACCATATCAGTGACTACTTACAAACAAGAATCAGATGCTGCCTGATTTACAGTGTCACAGAGCCCCACCTGCACTGACGCCATTCTGTGAAGTATTCTTGTCATTGTTCTTGCAGGCTATTCCAACATCCCAAAAAGTCCAGTGCTTAGAAAGGATCAGGGTGGCATTACAAAAACTACAATGAACTAGTATGTTATGTAGAAAATAAATGTTACTTATAAAGAGATGCTATATGATTGAATGTACATTGTTTCTAGTTTTTTTTTTAAAGGTGTGCAAATTAAAGAAGAAAAAGGAAAGGGATAAAGATAAAAAGTACTAAAAGTGTGAAAAGCGGGGCACCTGGCTGACTCAGTCAGAAGACTGTGGGACTCTTGATCTCAGGATCATGAGTTTGATCCTCACACTGGGTGTAGAGATGAGTAAAAATAAACAAATAAACTTTTTAAAAAGGTGTAGAAAGCAATGTAAAAGAAAGAACATGAAAGGGAAACTGTACAAAAAAGGAAAAGAGAAGAAACTAGACAAAGAGAAAAGTAGAGTATTTAAGAATGAGAAAGATTACAAAAAGTAAATGACAAATGTAAATTACAAATTTAGAAAAGTAATTTATACAAGTAAAGGTAAATCATAAAACACACTGATAGCAAAAATAAGAAATAAAAAAGGAGAAAAACCTGTGTCTATGACCAGGAGAAAAAAATCTGTCTATGACCATTCTTTTTTTGTAAGGGTCTACTTACTATAGGTCTCATTATATATACTTTTTAAAAAATGTTTATTTATTTTTAAGAGAGAGCTAAAGCGTGAGTAGGGGAGGGGCAGAGAGACAAGGAGACAGAATCCAAGGCAGACTCCAGGCTCCAAGCTGTCAGCGCAGAACCTGATGCGGGGCCCGAACTCACAAACAGCGAGATCATGACCCTGGCAGAAGTCAGATGCTTAACCGACTGGGCCACCCAGGCGCCCCAGGTCTCATTATATTTTTAAGGCTTCTGTTCTTTAGTAGCTCTTCAGACAGTACTTACTATTTTGTAGATCAGGAAAATACTAATGAGATACCCTATTCATTTACTTACATTATCTCTGTTAACTATATTTTTAAGTACACAGACAAAAATTCAAGAGCCTAAATGGTTATATGAAATATTAAAAAGTATTTTATTTTATCCTTATCTTAAGTGTATTTTATTAATATACTATTAATCATTGTATATTACTCTTCCAAAATATAACAATAGAAAGCATATTTCCTTTCAAAGTTAAATATATTACTTACAACTGGCGAAGTTAGAAGGTCTTTATAACCACCAATGATACCTTCGTTATAATAAAACAAAAATAAAAAAGAATGATGCTTTATTTTTCTAACGTTTATTTCTTCTTGAGGTGGGGGGAGGAGCAGAGAGAGATGGACAAAGAATCCAAAGTGGGCTCTGAGCTTACAGCACAGAGCCTGATGCAGGGCTCAAAGTCATGAACTGTGAGATTATGACCTGAGCCAAAAGTGAGAGTCGGACACTTAACCCAGTGAGCCACGCAGGCACCTTAAGAATGATGTTTTCTTATTTGAAAGTTGCTAAGAGAATATATCTTAAAAGTTTCCAACACAAGAAAAAAAATTTTGACTATGTATAGTGATGGATGTTAACTACTTACTGTGGTGATTATTTCACAACATACACAAACATCAAATCATTACATTGTACAACTAAAACTAATATAATGTTACATGTCAATTATACCTCTATCAAAAATTTTTTTAATGTTTACTATTTTTGAGAGAGAGACAGAGGGTGAGTGGGAGAAGAGCAGAGAAAGAAAGGGAGACAATCTGAAACAGGCTCCAGGCGCCATGCTGTCAGCACAGAGCCTGTCGTGGGGCTCGAACTCATGAGCTGTGAGATCATGACCTGAGCTGAGGTCATATGATTACCCAACTGAGCCACCCAGGTGCCCTGATTATACCTCTATTTTTAAAAAATGATGCTTTTCTGTCTGGTCTTTTTTGCAAGTTAACGGTCTTTTATTTATATAAATATAATTTATATATAAATATATGTGAATATAAATACATAAATCTACATAAATAAATAATTTTATATAAATACCTCTATTCACCCTAAAATCTGTAATTTATTACTTATGAACAAACTTAAGAACAATGCTTTAACCCTAAGTATTTAATACAAACCCAAATTCAACCAAAAGGATACCTTATTTCACAGAATTAAAAGAATGTGATACACTACAGCTTACTAAAAAACATCACTGGAATTCCTTCTAATGCAAATGAAAATTTGTTTATAAATAAAATCTGCCTTTATAAGACTATTCACAAACCCACTGATTCACAACTGGGTAAATACATTTATAAATTAACTTCTGAATGGTTGAAAATATGTCCAAGGAACCTAAGTGGAAACACATAAAGTGCAAGGCCTTTTGGAAACAAAAATCTTCATTTTATACATATTCAAGAATAGCCATCCATTCTGTCGAACTAGTTACCAAGAATGCCTGAATACGTTCTTAAGTCATTCAGAATTGTGGTAGCACAAAATCAAAATGGTAATGACATTCCTGTCATTGCAACTGGTTTTAGACATCACTTCAGCTTCTAAAATTTGAGAAATTTTAATATACCAAAGAAGGTACTACATAATGAAAATGGAACCTCTTTAAATAACAACCCATGTGAAATGTCAATAAATTCTATGTTAAGAAACAAAACAAAAAATAAAAAGCACTCTGGTCAGTAAAGGCAGTGATATCTGGGAACATTCTAGGAATAGACTCTAGAATGTTTCAGGCAAAAATTAATTTCTAATTACTTATTATCATAAAAACAGAAAAAAAAAAAACCTCATACTTTTCCCATGCATGATCCACTCACTCAGTCTGGCCAGGAGGAAGAAAATACGAAGAGGCAAGGAGTAACACTGTGACCTGGGATGAATGTCTTGCCATCACTTCTTGGCAATGGATAGACTACGAAGCTATGACTACTTTCTCTGATGCTGCCTCGCTCTCCTATTGTACTCTCAGTAGAAAATTGAGATGTATCTCAATAGAAAATGGACCAATTAACTGCAGTGAAATAAACCTGCTCTCTATCCCAAAATATATAATCTTAAAAAAAAAAAAAACAATTGGTACAAAGTAAATAAGAGGCTGAATGAATTAAAAATATTTATACATGTTTACATTTTGTGTGTGTGTGCGATACTTTAATAAAAATTCACTTTTTATTTTAAAGATCAGGAAATGAGCCTCAGAGAGGTTCATTAATATGCTGCTTATGTTACATGCTCACATGGCATAGAAATGGTAGAACCTGGATACAAACCTGTATCTATCCATCTGTCAGACCCAAACACACTGCTGCTTTTGGTGATTATACTACTATCTTGCATTGAAATTAAGTACACCAAAATAATCATTCCATACAAATTAAATGCTTATATGAAATGCACTAGGCATTGTGCTGGGTACTAGAAACTTATAACTATACAGTGGTAACAAATTATGCCAATAAATAAAATTTATTTTTGATCATAGCCATTGCTATATATGCATAAGTAAAAGGTAGGTCCTATATAGAAGTATATACCTTTGAAGGAATCAAAAAGGCTTCATGAAGAAAATGGTAGCTAGGACAGCTCAAAGGACAGATAAAGTTTAACAGGTAGAAAGAGGGTTTGACCATTAGAAACACCAGGGAAACATTTCCAAATCCACGTGACTAAGAAAGGGGCTGGGTTTTTAAAAGTAATGGGTTTAAGCGTAGCTTTAATGCATATACACAGGAAAATATGCAAGCAAACTTGGCTGAAGCAGATGGGAGTAGAAACTAAAGGAACTAACGGAAGCAAATAATCATGAAACTTAATGCCAGGTAAAGAAATCTGGATTTCTTCCTGAAAGTACTAAGAAATCATTAAACATTTTTGAGTAGAGGAATTACTTGATTAAAGCAATTATTTGCGAACTATTAGTCTGGTTGCAGGGAAGGTGGAAAGAGGCAAAAATCATTTGGAGGATTTGGCAGAGGGAGGAAAGAGTCAACATTAGTTTCAAATCCTGGGAAGATAGAAGAAAGACATCAGAAATACAATTATGAGGGGCGCCTGGGTGGCTCAGTAGGTTGAGCGTCTGACTTCGGGTCAGGTCATGATCTCGCACATGGGTTCGGGCCCCACGTCAGGCTCTGTGCTGACAGCTCAGAGCCTGGAGCCTGCTTCAGATTCTGTGTCTCCCTCTCTCTCTGCCCTTCCCCTGCTCATGCTCTCTCTCTCTCTCTCTCTCTCAAAATAAATAAATGCCAAAAAAAAATTTAAAAGAAATACAATTATGAAAGCTAGAAGGGACAAACAAGTTTCTTACTGTTTTTTCATACTTTATTTGTTTAGGTTTGGCTAAGGGTGGGGTGATTTTGTTTTTAAAACGCTGAATTTAAATGCAGAGTGATATACAAGTATAAATGTCCAAGAGATCAACTGGAGAAGTAAGATTAAAGCCTGAGAGGGACTGGAGAGGCATCCTATTGAGGATAATAAAATCAATTATGAGGGCAAAAGAGAAAAATTAGCATGGAAGCAGTTCTGAGTGTTAAGGTGTAAGCAGAGGATTGACAAAGGAAAAAGAGATCACATTACATTAAAATGTACAGACCTATTATGGATGATTTAAAGGTGAGTAACTTCACTATGTTTTTCATTTTAACCTTAGCTATTTGCGTCCTCATCTACTGTAGAGATAGGAGTGGACATACTCTGATTACTGAAGTTTTGGTTCTACCCTATAGTTTCAAGTAACTAACAGTAAAAATAGCACTAGGCCCTTCAGCACGGGCATGCGCACACACAGAAGCATACATGCACACATGCGTGTGCACACACACATGCACACACATACACACATATTATGTAATTGGATAAAGGCTCTCACAGTAAGGAAAGGAAGCGGTCAAAGAGCCCCTAGATACTACCTGGTGAATAGTTTTGCCAGTTCCTGTCCTGACCAACTGCCAGCAACAGTTTTTAAATTAATTAGAACATATGGTCATTAAATTCGCAACGAGAATGCATTACAAATAGGCCTCTTCTGCACCATAGATGCATTCATAGGAACTTGCCAGTAAGTATGCTTTTTTTAATTTAAGAGATGCTTTATCTTAATTTCTGATCTTAATTTGTTAGTAATTCAACAATTTAGTTTTCAGTTTATCTACCCTCCAGCCCCAGTTAAAGAGTTAATGTTCTAGAAATAACATTTAATGTACTTAAGAAAGCTTACTATTTCAATAGGCCTTGAAGAAATTTTCTGTAAAACAAACAAAAATTACTGCTTCCTGGTTTCCAGTTTGAAAATTTGAATTTTGGGGAAGGGGCGGTACGAGGTTGGGCTAAGTGGCTTTTCGCAGAATAAAAATGCCTGTATTTCCATCAAAGTATAGTCTCTATAAATTAATATATTAAAGCAGAACTAAAGAAATGGTTTGCTACTGTTGAATTTTTTTTTCAGAGAAATCTAACTGTACAGCAATTAGGAGAAAAAGAAGCTGTGCTGGTAGGAGAGGAAACAGATTCAGAGTGACATATCCTAAACAGTGGAGAATATATGTTAGGTCACACTCTTGGCTTTGCTCAGGTGGGCAGTAAAACACCATCAGCCTTGTTGATTCCAAATTCAACTCAACTTCATGAACATTTACTGAGTACCTACTAAGCCAGGATGGCAGGGAAGGATAAATAAGTTGATGACTCAACCAAAAGATACCTAATGCAAAATCAAGACACATACTAGTTTTCTACATTAGTTCTAATTTCAGATTGCAAATCTTAATTTTTTGGTTGGGAAAAGTTGTCTAGTGTCCTGATCCAGGATTTTCATATCCCCACACTTTATTATCATTCTGATTTGTATTAGAAATACTATGTCACCCTCATAAATTGGTTCTGGATGAGAAAAGACTGGTATCTTATTGGAGATAATGATGACGATGACGATAACAACACAGATACCTTAAGTACAATTTCAGGCCTAGCATATTTTATCAAGTACAAATCTCTTCCATGTCAAGGCATTTACGAAGCAAAATATTTTAACTGGGATTCTCCTTTAAAAAAGACCTCATCTGTGAGGAAAAGAAAAGTTTTGTGAACAGAAGGCAAGGACATACAATGACACCTTAAATTAAAACCCAATGGTAATTTTATAGTGCTCAGCTTCTGGGTCTATCAGTACCCTATTTTTTTTATCCCAGTACCCTATTTTTTTTTAAATTTTTTTAATGTTTATTTATTTTTGAGACAGAGAGAGACAGAGCATGAGTGGGGGAGGGGCAGAGAGAGAGGGAGACACAGAATGTGAAGCAGGCTCCAGGCTCTGAGCTATCAGCACAGAGCCCGACGCGGGGCTTGACCTCACAGACCGCGAGATCATGACCTGGGCCCAAGTCAGACGCTCAACCGACTGAGCCACCCAGGCACCCCCCCGGTACCCTATTTTCAAAGCATAAATTATTATAGATAATCTTCAATTTAATTATGTTCATGATGAAGGTCTTTAGATCACTTAATATCTCAGATCTAAAAATGAAGGAAAACATATAGACCAAATACAAAATATTCTGCTTTTCTACCTAGAACACCGAGAAATCCAGAAGAAATTAAATAAAAACACAGATTTTGTAGGTCAAATACACAGTCCACTACTTCGGTTCTCATAGGTACATTAATGGTCTAGTACCTAATAGGCACCAACTGATTCACAATTCAATCATAGCATTTATTGCCAAGGTATATAATAAACATAGAGAAAAGGATTAGTGGATAGAGTGTAAGTAAGATGAAAGTTCCCTGAGGTCCAAAATTTGAAGCTGAAAGTAACGATGAGCATATAATCCCTGATAGCATATGCAGCAATACTAAAGAGGCCAGAGGATGGATAAAAGGCCTGAACTGACACCTGGGTTAAATGTAAAATGACTGTGTGTTTGACTAGATGATCTGAAAACTCACCTTCAGCCCTAAACATCAATTACTTTATACCTTACAATTTTGTTGAGGCTGTACCATGTTAATAGGAACCTTCAGAATCAAGAGGAAAGAATCCAGGGATAGTAAGAATAACTACTAAGTTGAAAATTCCAATTTTAGTCTTTTAAAAAACTGGAGATAAATGACTTTTGCCCACAGAAGACAGAGAGCAAAGTGTTTCTGCTTGGGAAATCTATTACTTATAGCTACTTGTTGCCTAAAATTGAGCATAGTACAATGATTTTTAAATATATGAGTATGAATACAAGGAAATAAAGTGTATTTTATGTTTTGTAGAAAAATATTTTTAAAAAGAATAGGCTTATTCTATAACAGAATCTCTCTCTGTGCTTTGTCTCCAATATTTCCCATTTGATTGGCTCCTTTCAAACAAGAATATATACAGAAAAGCAAACTAAAACATTAGCTTATAGAATTTATTAAAAAATGAATACATTGATTAATTTAACTTCATTCTAGCTATCAATTCTAACTAATTTTTTTTAATTCAGAAATTTAGATCTAAAGTTCACTAGATCAAAAATACAAAAATATCCTTAGCAGTAGCAATCAAGTTCTATCTCAGGCTTTGCTTTTTCCCAGTTTTTTGAAGAGTTCTTAACAAAATGAATCTCAAAGTAAATAGCTTTTCCCTTGAAATATAAGCGCAATTTGCTTAAGTATTAAGTTAAAGCTCTGGTTGTTTTGTCTAAGAAAAGCCATCTTCACAAGACAAAAGTATTTGCCTTTGTTTAGGGGTCAGCTCTATGAGTTGCTACTTTTTTCTCTTTACAAACTTTAAAAATTATTAAAAATATAATAAGCTAGTTAACAAAACTAAGTTCTCTATATTTTAATGAAATTATACCTTAAACAATCTATGGTACAAAAGATGAGACTTCTTTCATTTTAATCACTTAGAAATATTTGGTTCAATTTAGAATTTATTAGATTAAAGAGAAGAGAATTATAAAAACTATTACCAAGCCACAGCTTCTTGGCTTTTAAACAGAATAAATGGATGGCTCGGTCAGGTAAGCATCAGACTTCAGCTCAGGTCATGATCTCGCATTCCATGAGTTTGATCCCCGCATTCAGCTCTGTGCTGAGCTCAGAGCCTGAAGCCTGCTTCAGATTCTGTGTCTCCCTCTCTGTTTAACCCCCACCCTGCTCTCACTCTGTCTCAAAAATAAATATTAAAAAAAATATTTTTTAAACAGAACAAAGGGCATTTCTGTTCATAATTATCTACCAAATGCCCTGTCATTCCAGAAATTTCCACCCATAGTTATTTTCTAGCTTTTAAATTTCAAATTCAGCTTCCCCAAATGCAGTTTTCTTCCTAACTAGTGTTAACACACCAGATACTAAACATAATGTTTAAAAACTGAATTTTTAAATATAATATTTATATCATAGCATCCTCGATGGTCAAAAATTAATTTCCAACAGGTTAGTCAGTATAACATTAGTATGTATTATTTAATAAACTCTAAGGATATTTCTATATACATCAGAAGAGAGAAGAATCAATCAGAGAGAAGAGAGAGAGAGAGAAGAGAATAAATCAGCCAATTACTGAGCTATTCATTAATAGCCAGGTGGGTTTTTTTGGAGTGACCAGTGACATATTTAAATATTTGGCCTAAAATTTTTAATGTTTTATCTAGATATTTACCAAGAGTTTTATTGTATTCCTAGGCAATGATTATTTATCTGAATTTCAAATAATTCTTGTAATATATCTTACATTGAAAGAATTAGATAATATACTCAACTTTTCTTACAGAGTCAAATAGTAATACATAATTACAAGGTGTGAGACAGTTTTGGGCTAGGCACTAGGCACTCATGAAATGTTTTATTTCTCTTATTAGCAAAAAGAAAGGACTTTTGTTACATAGCTTTCCTATCCTGGAACTGACAACCGTTTTAAATTCTATTTTAAGAATTTAAAAAATATTGCATAAAAAATATTTCAAGGAGACTAAAGTACAGAAGATGTAGTCTTATAAAAGTTGCTCTCCAAATAGTTGCAGAAGAAAACATAGGAAACAAAGGCCAAATAAGGAACCTACATGATATGTAGAAGCAGGAAAACCAAAACCAACACATATATAAATACTAGATGCCTATACTACACTAGAGAATAAAATAACTATAATGTTTAGCAGCAATAAGATCTTGTGGCATGAATATTCAGTCAGGTAGTAGAAGAACAAGTAAGAGCAAGCTGAGGAAGACGCATAATAGTGCTGTGCCCAGAAATTTCACATCTAATAAAAATTGTATGTTAAGTATATGTCTAATTTAACTCATTAGGATGAGACAGTTATAATATTTTTTAAATGATGGCCATAAATACTTTCACACAGCTTTTTCACATATCTTACTAAATCTTCAAAACAACCTTGTGAGTTAAGTAGTTTAAGATTATGAAACATAACAAAAGAAATATACAAACAAGTAAGAAAAGTAGATAAACCTATAGTTTTAGAATCCATAAAAACATAAACTATATGGATCACCCATCTGTGTCTCTGGAGCACCAATGCAAAAAATAATCGTGAGTTTCTGTTTGCGTCTGAGTAATAATACACAAGTACCTCTCCTCTTCGAGCCGCTCATCCTCGATCTTCCCGTAGTCAGGCTGCTCAGTTTCCCTAGCATATTCTTTGTCATTTCTCCTAACCTTGCTTCAGTTCAATTTCAGTTTCCCTCTTGAAGCCTTCCCCAATGAATCCAATCTACTCAATTTTTTTCCTTCTGTGTTTACTGCAATTAAGAAAATCCTAAAACTAGGTTTTACTTTAAAATTTCATTTGCAAATCAGTTCTTTGAAAATTAGAATGGCATTTTATGTAAGAAAATGTGCTATAAAATTTCCAAGCTTTGAATAAAAAAGCCTTTAAACTTACAATAACAGAAATACTATTTGAGGTGAAAAGTAATAGAAAATTATTTCGTAATATTATTATAGCTTATGACAAATGCTAGTGCTTATTCAATTAACAGAACATGAGGAAACATACCAGGTCCTGTATTGATTATCAATAGAACTTCTGGATGCTTTCTGAAAGGACTTTCAAAGTCTAACTGCAGTGTACAAAAAAAAAGAGACATCGCAGGCTTTAGGCTGACATCCTCAGAAAGGCGTGTATGTAAGGTCGGCCTTTGGCTGGTTTCTGGGAATTTTGATTTCAGGAGGGTTCACACCAGTCACAAAATGGTGGCTCACTATGCCTAAACTGTTTGCACAAACAATATGGTTAATACTTAACACCTGCTTTCCTTCTATGATTTTGAGTTTTAGTATATACTAGGCAAAGGGTGTCTACATGACTAGCCTTTCAATAAAAACCTTTGACACTGCGCTCAAATGAGTTTCCCTGGTGGATGTTCCACATTTGTTATCACAAGTAATCGCTGGAGTAATTCAGTGCAACTTGTGTGACTCTACTAAGGGCTCTTGGAAGCTTAAATTTGAATTCCTCCAGACTTCTTCCTGTGAGCCTTTTCATTTTCTTCCATCCTTCCCTTGCCTTTTTTTTTCTTCATAAGCTTTTGCCGTACTAATTATATCAGCGAGTATGACTATATGCTAAGTTCTGTGAGTTTTTCTAGCAAATCACTGTATTTTGGGAGGTTCCTGTGGCCCCCTTCTCCAGGCTATTACTATATTTTGTCTCATTTCCATTAAATGTATTACTATTTCATTCTTAATACAAGTAAAGTAGTAATTGTATTCTGACCCTTCTCATTTGTAATTAAGGTTGTTGAGGTTCTTTGTAAGAGGATGAGCAAAAGAGAAAGATTTTAGTGTAATAACTAAAACATATTTAGAAAAGAAGGAAAGTTAAATAAGATGTATGAAGGGGAAAAATGATTGAAATAGAATAAGCTGAAATGTGAGATGGGAAAAAGGTTCAAGGCAGTGGTAGATGGAGATACTGAGTTCAGTCATTCTCTGTGTTTGCCACCATACTGGTGCAGAACATTCTGGTTGTCGAGTCCCTATGAAGGACAATTACTGACATCTGAAGTACAAGTAGATAACCACTTCGTAAATATTTGTTAACCAAGCTCAATCTTCTCCTAAAATAGCCACAGAGTCACCGAGTTCCCCTCCCCCAAAATTAAGAATAGATGAGATATTCTTTTCAGAGAAGTTTTAAAAAAACACCTAATGACAAGATGCTTAGAAACTTTACAACAAACTTATTAGAAACAGAAAAGAAATAAAGGTCACATATCAAAAGTGCAGAACCTCAAAAAAAAATCAAATGGTAGCAAATAAACTTTTACATGGACAACTAACAGTTGAAGAAGATCTTTAAAGGTAAAAAGACGTAATTTGAGATAAGAAAATTCTGACCACAAAGAAAAACAGGGAAGTCTATGAAATAGAGCATGAGAAGTTCAAATTAGAAGTTACCTAAAACAAAACACAATTCAAGCCCTTACCACATCTTTAAACCAATAATAAAAAGGTCTTTAAATAAATCAAAAACAGGAAGTCAGATAGATTATAGCTGGTCCACTTAATCTTGGTAAAAATAAATGCACTCATGAGTGGAAAGTATACAGGAAAAGATAATAATAAAATCACAATTTGTATAGACTTGTACATTTCTGACAGATCATTTACACAGCATACCTCAATTGAGTCTTAAAACAATCTTTTAAGAGGAATGAACATTTTAACATCCCCTTTTAAAAGTTAAAAAAAGAGGTTCATCTAGATAAGTGATTGATTTTAGATGAATCAACTAATAAAAGAAGAACTTATATCAGGGCCCAGATTTCTCTACTTTTTGAAAATGGGATTCTCCTTTCCCCACCAATGTATTTCAAACTCTGTCTCTCAGAAGAGTATGTTTGGGGTGAGAAGGGAAGTGTCGGAAAGCGGAATTATCAGGCTCTAACCAGAGATGTAAAAGGCATGTATCAGAAGGAAAAATCAAAGTGGGAACTGTGGATCTCACAGATCATATGTGTACGTGATGCAGTTTAACAGTGATTACGTATTGAGGGAACTACTCATATGCTTTCCACAGACAATGTAGAAAGCTGGGAACAGTATTGTTTCCAACCTTAACACACACACACACACAAAGGCAGTTAATGTACAAAATCACAAATTTTCTTGAACCCCTAAGAGAGCTCATCTATGTAAAGACAGACACCCCCAAGGAGAAACAGGACGTGAGCACTTGGCTACCTGAAGCAGATGACAGATGGACTACAGACTGGTAAGGACTCAGCTAAAATTTCTAACAAACTGCTAAAGGCTGAGTGTGAACCAGCATGGGAATAGAGAATCCCTGGGAGCCGGAAACAACCCGGGGAATGCTCATCTACTCACTGACTCTTCATGCGTTCCTCACAGGGCACTCGCAAGAAAAGCTGGGGGGAAACAAGAGACTGCAGAGACCTCCCTCAAATAGAAGGCCCGGAGGACAGGAAAAAGCAGCTACTGTGAAAAAAGCACAAAGCACCACCCAGTCCCTCTCCCCACAAAAAAACAAAAAACCTTAAACTAGTGATGAAAGGTCGAAAACCCCTACAGCCCTAAGGGCACAGGTGAAGCCTCAAAGCTGAAGGAAAAGAACAGAAGAAAAGCGCTCCTCCCTGGAGGGAAAGGAAGAAAAAAAAATTCGGAATTTACTACTAGTGGTCCTCCACCCCTGGGATAAGACAGGATTACTCAGAATGTGACACTCAAGAGACTCGGAAACAACCTTGGTGTAACACTGAGGCTGACTTAGAACAAAGAATGTCACCCCCTGTCCTATACTGCCAGGCAAGCAATCATCAAGTAACAAAGAGTCCACTTCTAGGGGAGGTGCCAGATAGTAAGAAGAGACCCTGTATAAGACTCAGAAACAAATTAAAGACTTGGACCCGAAGGCAGACCAGATATTGAGTAAAACTCTTGAGCAAACCAGCCTCTATTCTGAATACAAAGTAATGCTCAAGAAATCTGAAACCCACGACGCACTGATACCAAAGCAACAACAAAACCCAAGCCCAGCAAAACCTGTGCCTAGATTAATTTAACTGCTCTCCCCATACATGAAAGGACTAGGAAAAAAAGGCATGTCAATTTCTAAACTGAATAAAATTTACCTCAGTCTCCATTGTCCTAAACAAGATGTTTAGCTTTCAGCCAAAAAGTACAAGACATGAAAAAAGAAGAAGGAAAAAAAAAGGTCACACAGTCAACCAACAAAGAAATAAACTGATATGAGAAAGTTATTGGCATTAGCAGGCAGGAAATTTAAAGTATCTATGATTAATATGTTAATATGTTCCAGTGTAAAAAGGTAGACCAAGAGCCAGAACAAATGGGAAATTTCAGTAGAAAGATGGAAACTATAAAGGAAAATCAAATCAAATAAAAAACTGGAAATAAAAAAACTGTAACAGAGATAAAGGCTGCCTCTGACAAACTCATCAGTAAACTCAGTGCAGTGAGGAAAGCATCAGTCAGCCTGAAAATAAGTAAATAAAAAGCACTCACAGTGAAACACAAAGAGTAAACTAAAAAAACACAATTAAAAAAATAAAAAATACAAGTATGAATAAAAAAGAGCACAGATCATTCAAGTGCTATGTGACAATATAAAAGTCTAACATACCTATAAGGAAAAGAGGGAAAAAAAGAATAGAGAGAAAGTATTTGAAGATATGTGAATAGCTGACAACTTTTCATAATTAGTAAAATATAACAAAACACAGATCCAACTTGCTCAGAAAACATCAACCAGGATAAGTATCATACCTAGATGTATTATATTCAAATCCCAAGATAGAAAAAAAAATGTTGATGGCATCCAGAAAAAAAAAGGAATTACAACAAACTTCTAATCATAATTTGCCATACAGAAGATAATGGAGTGATATCTTTTATAGAGGTATCAAATATCACGGAGTAGAGACCAGCCATCCTATCCAAATTCTTCAACCAAACAATCCACTAGTATAACAAAGGATTGGTCTACACTATTATGTTCTTCGGATAATTTTGTTACACAGAGACAGGAAGTGAAATAACAGTCTATACATCCCTACCTCTAGTTTTGTTTCCTCCAACCCACCCTGATACCTGAGTGGACTTTGGTGTGTGTGTGTGTTTCAATTAAAAAAAAAAAATTAAGTTTCTTTATTTATTTTGAGAGAGAAAATGAGTGCATGAATGCATGTGCAAATGAGTCACAGGAGGGGCAGAGAGACAGAGAGAGAGAATCTAAGCAGGCTCTGTGCTGTCAGTATGGAGTCTATGGGGGGGCTCCTTCTCAGGAACTGTGAGATCATGACCTAAGCCGAAATCAAGGGTCGGAGGCTCAACCCACTGAGTCACCCAGATGCCCCCTGAAGGGACTTTTTAAAATACAAATCTGGTCATGTTATTCTCTCTGTAAAGTCAAAATCCCTATCAGCTCCAATTTGCCCTCAAGAAAAACCAAAACTTAACATTCTTCAAAATCCTTTCTAGGGGCGCCTGGGTGGCTCAGTCGGTTGAGCTTCCGACTTTGGTTCAGGTCATGATCTGGCAGTCTGTGAGTTCGAGCCCCGTGTCGGGCTCTGTGCTAACAGCTCAGAGCCTGGAGTCTGCTTCAGATTCTGTGTCTCCCTCTCTCTCTGCCCCTCCCCCACTCGTGCTCTGTCTCTCTCTGTCTCAAAAATAAAATAAAAAACATTAAAAAAAAATAAAAAAAAAATCCTTTCTAATCTGGTCCCTGCCTACTGATACAGTTTCATCCCTCAGGTACTCCCTCATACTTTTTGTTCTAGCCATATCAAGCTATAAGAAATCTCTTAAATATGCATATTTAGTCTTACTTCTGTACTGGTATGAGTTACCAATATTAGAGATGCTTCCTTCTGGTCAAATCCTACTTAGATTCTTAATCACAACTGTAACCTCTCCCTCATGAGAATGCAAAGAAATCTGTCTGTCTAGACATGTATAGTATAGTACCATGTCTAGTATCAAGCAGCAACCTGGTGTTAACATCACTGCTCTTACTGTTTTGAGGAGAGGAAATCTTAAATCATCTCAAAGATCCAGGACCACCTGGTGGCAACAGTGGTGTTGCCTTTAGATGTATAGCAAAGGGAGTGCCTGATAGCCTGACATATGAAGGTGAGCTTTTGCCAATGGGACCACTGTTAGGAGAAAGGGAAGATGCCTAACCCTTTTTTTGGCCAGGCCAGAAATTCTAGGCTAATGATGTTATTAGCCAGTTAGAAGTCCCTCACGTCATTAGTGAAAGGTTTTATGCTGAATTCCAATTACCTCATTTTTATTTTCTTCAAGACTGAAAGGAGTAAATTTCTATTCCCCCCCCTCAATCTTCAATAAAAACACTTTCAACAAAAATGAATGAGCATAATTTTTAGACCAGCAAGGCTTTTTCACAGGGATGTTGAAAATATTAAATTTTATTGTCCAACTTCAAGGACAAGTCACAAAGACCTCATGGCAATTTGCTTACAAACAACAGACAGTGGTCAAAGCCTGTAGACATCATGGAGGGTTGGGAAGGAGAGAGAAAGGGAAAAAAAGAAGAAAGAGAGAGAGACTGATTGCCTTCTGGCTCAGGAGAGGATTTTTCCAAGGACAAAAACTTTTGTACATGTTACGTCTTTCAGTTGTTCTCTCAATTCATTCCAAAACCTTCTGTCAAAATTCAGGTAGACATCTCTGCTTTTGAATCACCATCAAATATGCATTAGGGGCCCACTACATTCTAGGCACTATAGTAGGTAGTGGGGAGACAGAAGAGAACATGACCTCAATTTTCTGCACTCATGAAACTTAACAAATTCTAATCTCCTCCAAAGCTCCTCCTGAAAGCCTTCTCTCGACTGTGCAGGCTAGGTTTTAAGTCACTCTCTAAATATTTCCATAGTATGCTGTTTATTTTTTGGTCAGAGCACATTTTACTGTAATCATCTTTTGTCTTCAGTCCCCTATGAGACAGAAGCTCTTTAAACACTGGGGCTCTGTTTTATTTCTATATCTTCATCACTCAGGCTTGCGTCTGGCAAGATCAATAAATATATTTTTAATTAAAGAAGGAACAAAATAAAGTGTTTCGATGGTCTGCCTTTTTAAAAATGAAAGATGTAGATTAGACACTAAAAATCTAAGATAAATCACATGTAACAATAATTTTTAGATATTTCTATCATGGATCACAAATAATGCATAATATATACTATGGTAGTACAAAGTTAAAGATCCTACACGTATCTTAGGTAGAAAATAAAACCCACACCAATATGCCATAACAATTTAGGCATTGTTATAAAAAATTCAGAATCACAGGAGAAGACTGTAAGAAATAGCTGAGTATATGAGACAGAAAAATTGGGAGGGAGAAACCAGAAATAACCTAGTAATCACAAATTTAAAAAGGAAAAATACGAAATTCCTTACAAATTATTTTGCCTATTTTTCTTACCATAGCAATGAAATAGTATAGTAGAAAAGATATTAAAGTAGTACAGACAGGCAATTCTCTCCTTCAGAAATGCTTTCCTTATAACTTTTCATACTCTGATTAAATATGCTGAACAACAGAGAATAAAAATATCAACATTTAGGGCATACATATTTAAAATACAAAGGCAAAAGGCATTACACTATTATTGAGTCTTCCTACAAACTTGACCACAAACAAATGAAGTATTTATATCAGTGTTTTTTTTTAAGGGGGGAGGGCACAAGCAAGGGAGGGGCAGAGAAAGAGGACAGAGAAAGACATGGGGCTCGAACTCACAAACTGCGAGATCATGACCTGAGCAGAAATCAAGAGCTGGACGCTCAACGGAGTCATGTAGGCACCCCAGGCTAATAGAATTCTTTCAAAAAGCTCTATAGGTTTCTTATGTTTCAAAACCATATTTTATAAGCCCACTCACTCAGGCAAATGCCATGCCCACAGATGTCATTGAAATAAGTCCTTCTCTACCTTGGTCCCTCTGTGAGGCTGCTGTGGGACAAAGCCCTAAAGATTCTTGGAAGCCCTTTTGTTTAAAAGAGAAAAATTAGAAATTGTGCCATTAAGATTCCTGGAAGGTTTTTTTGTGTGTCTAAAAGTCTATGAGGGCCAGCCTGAATTTTTCTGAGATCTTAAAAAAGGTTTTATAGTTACACCTTAGTTTCATTTTTACCTTGAGACCACATTTTTCAAACTTTGCTCTGGATTTGATCTTCATTCTTAGGCCCTTTCTCCTTTGAGAACCTTTGCAGGGTGGGAAAACTTTCCTGAGCCCTTTACATTTCCTCCAAATTCTGCTTGAAAACAAGAATTTCCTTTTTAACTCATCTTTCTCCATCAACATCTCATGAGGTATAGCTAAAAGAAACAGTTGACAATGCTTTAGACATTCTTCATAATACCCTCCTTTGCCAGATGCATCCGTACATTTTCCATGTTACCATAGGTGGACAGTTTTCCTAAACTTTCTGCCACTAGATAACACAGATATTCTTATTTCCGGTTTCAAATTATATGGGCATCACTTTCTTTCAAGCCCTCGCGAACAGTCTCCATGAATCTATTTCAAGTTTCATGATTTCTTGTCCATCCACCAGCTGATCCTATGTCCTTTTTGTTTTTGTTACAGTAGCACCCCACTTCCAGATATTAAGTTCTGTTCTCATTTTCTATTGCTGCATAATAAACCATCCCAAAATTAGTAGCAGAGAAATAACAACTCTTTTATTATGCTCATGCATTGTGTAGTTTAGAACGTTGGACATCTTTGCAGACTCCACAATATCTGTACTTCGTTCGGAAAACTCAAACAGCTAGGGGCTTCTTCATCAACAGTTCATCCTCAGATGACTGGAAGGTTGAGAGACTGCTCACCTTGGGAGTGGATTTCTCATAGAATGGTAATACAGTTTTAAAAGGGAGCATTCTGAGAAGGAACAGCTGAAAAGCAAGCCTTCCAAGAGACCAAAGCAAAAGATGCAAGACTTCTACTGACTTCGCCTCAGAAGTCACATAGCATCACTTTCCTCATATTTTACTGATTACAAGCAAGTCACTAAGGTCAGTTCAGACTCAAGGAAAAGGATATTGGAGTCCACCCCTTGATGGAAGAGTGGCAAGGTCACAAGCAGAAGAATATAGGGGATGGGAGATATTATCACCATCTTCGAAAAATGTAAAAAGTCACAATGGATATGAAAAGATTGATCAGGCTCAAGAGGAAAAAAGCTGAGGCTTCAACCAGTAACAACTCTCCTGAATTGATACTAATATGTACAACAAAAATAAAACGATAATCATTTCTCAAAAAACTGAAAAACTAGAAATTATGACAATTATTTGTTATTGGGTTCACTGTTGATCATGATAAAAACTGTTTTTATTACATTTTATAAAAATACTTCTGTGGCCTCTATTGTACTATCATTTTGAAAAAATATATACAATGAACATATACAAATAAGGCTCTAAATATTCTTCTGAATAGCTTAATGTTACTAAACAATTTATACAAAATTTGAACCTGATAATGAAAATATGTATATCCCATCATTCAAAATAATTTATCACATTGCACACAAGGAAAAAAACATGTTTGGTTTTTTATTTGTCTGTTTTTTAATTTTTAATTTTAATTTTAAAATTTAACTTAATTTTTAATTTTATTTTTAATTTTAAGTAAGCTCTACACCCAATGTGGGGCTTGAACTCACAACCCTGAGATCAAGAGTCACATGCTCTGCCCACTGAGCCAGGTAGGCACCCCAAAACATGTTGTATTAAACTCTGTACTACTAACACTGTAAAAAGTATAAAAGATGAGTGCACTATTTCAAAAATCTAATTTAGTACTATTTGCTCTATCCAGAAAAGACTACATAGCTACCATAATCATAATTCATCAACAAGATGGCCATTATCTTAATATTCACAATTAACACAAATGTTTTATGTATCATTAGGAAGAGGGGAAAAAGCTGCCAAATAATTAGACTATGGCATGAAACTCTCTTAGTTGTTCATAAGATGAATATCAATTTCAGAAATGTTTAAAAACGCATGTATTTTTTTAAAGACATTAATGTTTAAATATGGTGCTCATTGATTTAACAGGAAGTATGCTATTATATAAAATCTTCACAATTCAACTGATGAATAGTATAAATGTTGTGATATCTCTACTTAGTTTTATACGGTGTGTTGATATAGCAAAAAAAAAAAAAAAGTCTTTCTTGGTAAATCACTTGACTTATAACCAGAGAAGAAATTCTTAAATGTTTAGATACATTCTTATCGCATCATCAAATAAGTTTGACAAAATGTGGTATGCTGTTTACTGATCTTATTAAAGTAATATCAGGAAAATTCATGAGAAAAACAGCCTTACTGTTAAAAGAGGAGAGGAGTTTTCTAGAATTATTGGAAATGACTAGAAGGCAGGAAGTTACAGAAAGTTTTTCATTCTGAAAATCGTTAGTTGCTCCAAAAATAAAATCTTTTCTATTTTTTTTTAATTTACCATATCTTTGCCACTATGCACAGGACATAGATATGGTAAATTAAACTCTATTAACTAAATGTCAAATATAAACATGGTACATTAGCTAGCAGAGTCTTACTTATATTGTTAATAAGCCAAATAAATTCAATTTGGCCACAAGGCTACCACAATTTCAATTCTAGGTAAGGTGGTAACAAAGGCCTGAAACACTAAATATTTTAATTCATAATACAAAACAAAATATATCCCGACTGCTTTAAAATTTAAAGATTTCATACAGATAGGCACTGATGATCAGATGTTTTTAATGACATCACTGAACATACAATATATTATAAAACATATTGGAGAGGTGCTTGGGTGGCTCAGTCAATTAATCATCCAACTCTTGTTTTCAGCTCAGGTCACGATCTCATGGTCCTGAGACTGAGCCCCATGTCAGGCTCTATGCTGAGTGTGGAACCTGCTTTAGATTCTCTCTCTCCTTCTGCCCCTCCCCTGCTTGGGCGTGTGCACATGCTCTCTCTCTCATAAATAAATAAATAGATAAACAAACAAACAAATAAATAAATAAATAAGTAAATAGTCTTTCTCACTGAAAATGAAAATATTAACTGAGAAATCTAATAGCACCTCCTCCAATATTTCAAAATGATAAAAATGTATTTTTTACTTATCATTTAATATTCTGGACCAGGTTAATTAAAAAGCATTTGTGAGGTGCCTGGGTGGCTCAGTTAGTTGAGCGTCTGGCTCTTAGTTGCAGCTCAGGTCTGGGATCTCACGATTCTTAGACCCGGCCTGGGCTCGACACTATCAGTGAGGAGCCTACTTGGAATTCTCTCCCCACTCTCGCTGCTCCTTCTCCACTTGTGCACATTTGGCTTTCTCTCGAAATAAGTAAATAAACTTAAAAATATAAAGAGCATTTTTTCCTCACTTAAAATGAAAAGATAAAAAGATCTCATGTGATAAACTTTATTTTATTTAAAAATAAAATTTAAAGTATTTTAAATAAATTTGATCAATGTTTACCTATATATTTGAATTAAAGGACTGCATTTTTTTTTCTCATTAGAACATTAGTTTAATATATAAGTTAACCTCTGACTTTCAGAACTTTCCTAAATATCTTCATATTATCTTCTGATTCCTATTCTTTCTCCAATTTTCATTATATAGAATTAGATATTTTAAAAAATATTTTATTAAGTACAATTTGTATTTCTTGTTACTTATTTTAAAAGGTGATTCTCAGATGATTCTTTAAAAAAAAACTTTCTCTTTTTTAGATAAAAAACTACAAAACTAAAAACCTTACAATGAATTACTGTTTAACTTTATATGAATTAAGTCTGACTCAATTCATTGATTCTCCAAAACAGAAGGACAGCTCTTATATTTTTATTCTTGATGGCACCACTAGAGTAAAATAAGTATCTATCTACTTATACTTTACTCAAGGGAAAAACATGCACAACTTTTCTTTATAAATATTTAATAATAAGATCTATTATTCCTTCTTTAAATTTCTAATTAATTTCTATTATTGGTTAAAAATTAATTAATTAGCTAACTAATTAAAAGGGCTTTAGAGAAACTGCAGCCAGTCTTTAAAAAGGCCTAAATTTTTTTGAAATCTAAATTAAGTAAATCAACTCTTTTTCCCTAAACACCTCCCATTATTGCTATTCTAGTCTTTTGATATGAATAAGGTTACCAACAGCTGCTTTTGTTCCAGATAGGTATTAAAAGCCCATGAGAACTACATACACATTTAAATTACAGAAAACTATATATAATTATCACTTCTTAAAATTCCTAAAATAAAGGAAAAAAAATCCTATTGGCTCTTTTTTACTCCGAAGAAAATTATTGTGATAATTTTTTTGTTTCTTTTAATTCAGCCTTGCTATGACTTTAAAAGTTTTTAGAAAGAACAAGAAAGGGAAAATATTTTAAGCCAAAAATCTGACTCAAAAGAAAGTCAGATAGAACACAGACATCCTATTTCACATTTTAAATCTAGAACGGCGATAATTTACTGAGGTTGGAATAGTTAGGAAAGTCTTCACTAAACAGGCAGAATTTTATTTGTACAATTTTTTATGCAAATGATGTTAAGATGAAAACCTACCTTTTCCCATCGGTGGAAACTGCTAAAGTTTATCAGTGTTTAAAAGAACTCGAATTTGGAAAAGAAGCCCGGGAGTTGATTCAGCGTATTGCTGGGAAACAATCGGAACAGGAAGATCCCTGAGCAAGAGCAATCATTTTTGTTCTGGAAACAAGCATCTCTCGGATAAGAAAGAGGAATCAGTATATGATCTAACTGGATGCACAACTCTGACACAGTAAGCTGGCTAAGAGCAAGTGAAGATAGTAATAAAATGCAGAAAGTTTCCCTCAGTAACACCTGCCATCAAACTTTATTGGCACTAAAGAAACTAATGCCAAACAGTCACTGAAAACACAAAAGCCTAGTTTCTCTCACTGGTAGAATTGGCCTGAAAGTCCCAGCAAGTGAACAAGCTGATGGAAAACTAAATGTTAAAGGCAGCTGAAGAGGCAGGAAAAGAACCTGTGAGGTATGGTCAGCTAGCGAAGTGCCTTCTTATTCATTGTGCCCTCCAGGAGAGACCACTTAGAAAGTGAGAGGTTTCCAAGCACGCCACAAGTTCTAAAGGACCAGGCAGAGGTGACAGCTCAAACGTACCTTGCTCTGAGCTTGAGTTCTCATCCAATCAAGACAGGAGTTAGGTAAGACTGATTCTCAAATAGGGGAAAGAAAAAAAAGACACAGAGAGGGAGGGAGATAAACCATAAGAGACTCTCAAAGACTAAGAACAAACTGAGGGTGAGGGAGGTGAGGGAGGGGGGAGAGGGGGTGACGGGCATGAAAAAGGGCACATGTTGGGATGATCACTGGGTGTTATATGAAAACTAATTTGAAAATAAACTATTATAAAATAAAAAAAAATAAAAAATAAAAAAATTAATTAAAAAAAAAAACTGATTCTCAAATAGGAGATATAAAATGCCCCACCCACTCTACTTTCCCCTCAACCTTTCAAGTAAATAAATGTAAATAAGTAATCTAACTGGGAATGTGAACATAGAGATGAAATCAGGGAATTTCTACTTATATTTCAAACATAAAATCCTGCTGAGATTCCTAATTCTTTGCAAACTTCTCAGTGTTCATATTGTTACTTTCTGTATGCCTCTGTAGTGAATAAAATTAAAATCCTAGACATAAAGGAGTAGGTCCTATGGAAGGAAAAAGTGATAAAAGAAAATAGTCAAAAAAGATCAAAGGTTATGTCTATGGTCTGGAAAAGATACGAAGGGTAAATAGATAGGTGACTTGTGATAGGATAGGTTTACAGATTTAATTTACAGCAAGCTCCCAGGGTCCTTTCACAAGAATATTCCATGTTAAAGAAAAAACGAAAGAAGATAGTCTTCTATTTCCATAATTGTAAGCAATACAGAAGTCATTTCTGACATCTGAAGATTTTCCATTTCCTTTATGTATTTGGCCTTTTGTCCATAATAAAAATTATAGTATGACTTCAGCTCTGAAATATTTCACTTTATTTTCTCTTTTCATGTCTATCTCAGAGCTGACAAACGGTTAGGATAATGATGATAGGAGGGATAAGATAAGGTGATACCAATGATAAGGTAATAATCAAGGGAAAGCAAGACAGAGGAATATTGAATGGATCATATGTGAGTAGTACAATGTTCCCAAGGATGTAGGGCACTTAGTTTAGAAAGAGCATTCCTGAAGAATGTACATTCCTTCATCGAAAATTAATTGAGTACCAATTAAGTGTAAGACACCAGACTACAAAATTGCACATGATAAATTTTTATAGCCTTTATATATGCTTACTTCCATTAGGTATGAGAACTTTTACATTGCTCTTAACAAGCATTCAATACATGACTGCTAAAACAAAGTTGTAATGAAGAAAGAGGGCTAATATATAGAGATTTCCCTATTAATCTAAGTTTCAAAAACTTCTGGAAGAAGTCAAGGATCATTTAAGTCCATTTAGTTTTCCTCCTAAACCTGAATCTACTTCTCCCCCTATACAATACATGACTGCTTTCTAAAATGAAATCGTGGCCTATAAAAATCATTCAGGCATTGACAATGGTTGAGTCTCAAATCTTGCTTCAAAAACCATAAACAGCTTTTGAATATCTTAGGAACTCAACATAGTACATTAACACCAAACAAATTTTATTAGTTGCCCTAGAGTTCAAATTAGAAGTACCTGAAATAGTGAACAGATTTGGGAAATTTCCTGGGCTATGTAGAACATACCAGTCAAGCTATCTAACGGAGTCTATCCAGTGTGGTAAGTGTTTACCTTTCATTGAGTTGTACTTTCCCCTTGTCTTAATTAGCCCCTTCCTTCCTATCACCTCCTTAAAGTGACCTTTTTTTTTTTTACATATTTCTATCCCCAGGCCTCAATTCTTTTTTTTTTTTTTTTAAGGTTTGTTTATTTTTGAGAGAGAGCGAGTGAGCCAGGGAAAGGCAGAGAGAGAAAGACAGAGGATCCGAAGTGAGAGAGCCTGATGTGGAGCTCAAACTCACAAACCATGATCCCGGACCTCAATTCTTAACTCACCTTTATTCTCTCATTATTAAACCCACTCTTACAGCTGAAAACACTTTCTCTATCTTTCTTCCAAATTTCAAATTTCTGCTAATGGCATCACAAAGTCAGATCATCAGTCGTGTTAACTACAAATTGAAAAAATTTTTACGTCTTCCTTGATTCTTACAACTCTTCCTTATTATCCTTCATTTTCATCTTTCATTTACTGCTACCCTAAATCAAAGGCTTTTCAGCTCATACCAAGACCGTTAGGAAAGCCTCTTCACAGTTTTCACCTACAGCCCTTTCCTTTCTTCAGTTCCTCTCACACAATGCCCTCGTATTAATAGCCCAAAAATATAATTTACTATTTGTTGAATATGCTCAAAAAATGATTCTCCACTGGAGGCATAACAATAGTTTCATTCAGTATAGGTGAAATAATAACCAGTGAATATTTGAAAAACCTGAGTTTTCCTCGCAAAAACCTTGCTCAACTTTTAAACAATGGCGTATCTTTTACTTCTCTGGGTACCAAATTCCCTAACTAAAATAAGTAGGTTGGACCAAATAAGCATTTTTCAACTCTTTTATTTTAAACTGCTGGACTGTTTTGGGTTCTGACACTGGCAATATACAAAAAAAGAAAGAGAAAGACACAGAGATAGAGAGACAGAGATGCTTACTTAAAAGTCTTACCAAGAACCCTTAAGGAGGAGTTCTTGAACCCTGAGGGGGTAAAAGAAGACAGATGCAAAAACAGTTGTGGAAAGGCTGTTGCAACATGATAAAGACTTGAACTTAATCATCTGTAGTGACATTAGAGAGGAGAAGACATGCATAAGAAATGTTTAGGTGATGGAATTGATTGGTTTGGATGACTAGTCAGAGACAAAGAAGAACAATCATGGGGATTAAAAAAAGATTCATTTATGGCATGAGTAATGACTTGAATGGAGATTCATTCCATTTAATTAGAAAATAGAAAGAAATGGGAAAGGAGAACTAAACTGCTTCCATTAAAAGAGAAGAGACCGAGACCCTTTCTTGTATGGTGTTCTTTTCCTTCTTACCTCTAGGCCAAGAGTCTGGGAAACTCAACATAAAACTAATGACAGGATAATTCCATAGTGTTCTTACAGTTTTAAAATTCTACTGTATGTTAGCTAAGCATTTATCCTGTGTTTGATTTTTCTACTCCATAGTCAGTTCTGCTTACTATTCCCTAAATACACCATATATTTTTCTAATGTCAACCATTTCTCTGATATACTCTCTCATACACATCTCTTCTCATCCAAATCCTAGTTATCTTTCAAAAGTCAGAGAACATTCAGATTGTTTAAACTCATACAGTACAATACTCATAGCAACTAACTCATGATATACAGCTCATATACCCTTCCAGATTATGAATCCCTAGGGAGAGAAATATTTGTCTCTGCCTCTTACACAGCCTCGATCAAAATAACTTGCATATAAATGGGTTCTCAAAAGAGTTAATAAAGAAATGACAGAATGTTTCTAAGTTATATCTACCAAAAATTTTTCTCTCAGTGGTAATTCTGCATAGAATGATGCTGATTAGTAGTTGTACCCCTTTCTTCTTTAAAAATCTAGATATTTTAACATATCACCCTTTATTTATTTGTTTGTTTGTTAGATTTTAGAGAGATAGAGTGAAAGGGGCCGAGAGAGAGAGAGAGAGAGAGAGAGAGAGAGAGAGAATCCCAAGTAGACTTCATGCTCAGCACGGAGCCTGATGCAGGGCTTAATCCCACAACCTTGGGTTTATGATCTGAGCTGAAATCAAGAGTCAGATGCTCTACTGACTGAGCCATCCAGGCATCCCAATATTTCAAACATTTTAAAGTTAAGGTTTGACTTTGATAAGAAAAATCATAAAATCACTTTAAAAATATCGGCACCTTCTTTTTGAAGAGATTCTGAGAATTTCCTTCTAGAGAGTTCAAAGATTCAGAAGTTAGCACCTGAGCTTTGAGAACTGACAACATCTATCTACTGTGGCTGGCTGCACATAATTCCCTGTGTTATAATAGTAGTTGTTTGTGATTCTAAACCCAACAGACAGGGGAAAGTATCAGGTCACATATATGTGAGGGGGAAAAAAAGCCCTTAATACTCAAAATAAATGCAACCAAATTTACAAATATTTCATGGAGTCTGAAAACAGATTACACATTCTTATTCGTACAAAATAGCATGTCGCATCATTATAGGCCCGTCCACTGCTAAGTAACTGTGTTTTAAATTTCTAGTATATATTCAAAGATACAATATCTAAATTTTTAAGGCACTTATCTTTTTAAAAAAGAGATAGGGACCCCTAACCTCACTACCAATATCCACAGAATCCAAGAAATACAACAATAATTAAAAACTAGATTGGGGTAAATGAAACATGATTTTTTTCCAGTATTTTTAATTTCTTTCCCTCATATCAAAGGGAAAAGGAATAAAAACAAGATAAGACTTTCGTGACATTGTATAAGTTGTCTATAAGCTAGAGCAATTTAGGGAAGGATTTCTTTTTTGTTGTTGTTTCAAGATTTTATTTTTAAGTAATCGCTACACCCAACATGAGGCTGGAACTCACAACCCCAAGACCAAGAGTCACAAGCTTTACCAACTGAGACACCCAGATGCCCTCCCAAAATATACCAATTTTGAATCAAGTTGCATAACATTTAAAAAGTAAACAAAGCATCTAAAGAAATATGACACTACAAATCTAATAGACATATTCATTTTTCCCTTTAAAAACCTCCAAAATAACTTATTTCATGACTTTTAAATTTATGAATTTCATATCTCTACTACTATATTAGAAATATGTATTATTTTTGAAAGAGTATCCTATTTCTATTGGTTTTGTTTTTATGTTATGACTCTATGGCAACATAATCACAGGTAGCGTAATATCAGCATCACCAATAGTAAAGAAGGGGCACCTGGGTGGCTCAGTCAGTTCAGCATCTGACTTTGGCTCAGGTCATGATCCTACGCTTCATGGGTTCATGCCCTGACTCAGGCTCTGTGCTGACAGCATGAAGCGTGCTTGGGATTCTCTCTCTCTTTCTCTCTCTCTTTCCCTCCCTCTCTCCGTCTCTTTCCTGCTTGTGCTTTCTCTCTCAAAATAAATATCTAAAAAAAGATAAAATTCTTTTAAACCATATACTTTGAAAAAATGTATTATTTTTCCCACAATGAAACAAGCGGTCAATAAAGTCAGCCTTATTCTGCTTATCTCTTTTCCGTATTAGTTTCTTCATTTATATCTTTAAGGATTTTGTAGTATCTATGTAATGCTAGAAATTATGCTGTAAAATTTTTTTTAAGTTTATTTATTTATTTTGAGGCGGTGGAGGCACTGAGAAAGCAGGTTCCCCACTGTCAGCACTGAGCCCAATGCCAGACTTGACTTGGGGCTCAATCTCATGAACTGTGAGATAATTACCTGAGCCAAAATCAAGAGTCTGACGCTTAACCCAACTGAGCCACCATGCTATAAAAGTTTTTAAGTAGAATTCTTCCAAAATGCTTGATAGTTTCTTTGATCGTCTCTCTTTATTCGTGTCTTCTGTCAAATGATTGACATAACATTTTATGCTACGGGAAATCCCCAGGATCAAAAGAAATAGGAGACATAGCTGATACAGTTATCTGTGGTACTTAGAAGTCACCCCGAAGCATGCCTAGGCACAGTGACAAGCTGGGAGTACAGACACACAGAACCCCACATGTAAAGTGGTAGATGTGCTTCTTCAAATGAACACAGCTTACACCAAAAACAAACAAAAAAAATAAACAACTTACCTTATGCTGGAAAGAATATAAAGTGGTTTATAAGGTTTATACATGGCAAAAGAAATTAAATTGGACACTATTAGAAATGAAAACAATGGTAGAAACAATACAGCAAAATAAGATGAAAAGTGAACCTGTTGAGGTGAACCAATCCCTATATATTGATTGATAAACATAATACACACCTACAACAGTTTTTATTATCTTAATGGATTTTAAATATAAGTTTATTTGTTCCTAACCTACTAAGAACTCTAGTTTAGCGGCACCTGAGTGGCTCAGTCTGTTACGCCTCCGACGTTGGCTCAGGTCATGATCTCACGGTTCGTGAGTTTGAGCCCATCGGGCTGTCTGCTGACAGCTTAGAGCCTGGAGCCTGCTTCGGATTCTGTGGCTCCTTCTCTCTCTGTTCCTCCTCCACCCATATTCTGACACTCTCCTTTTCTCAAAAAAAAAAAAAAAGAATAAACGTCAAAAATAAAAAAACAACTCTAGTTTACATGGACTGTGTACGAGAATTATAGCCTAATGTGATACATTCATCTGAGCAGGTACTAATTACAACTGAAATCTAAACACCCATTAGAAGTTATGTGTACTTGTCATCTCTCTCCATATTCTCTTATATATTAAATTCTGACTGATCTAACAATCTAAGACTATAATGTTTCTGCATTTATCTTATTACTTGATATTTCAAACTTCTTGAGAAAAAGTCTCTTTCACTAGATGGTAGCCCATGAGAATAAGAATTATATCTATTTTGTTCATGGCTAACATTCCCTCGTGCTGTGCCTCCTGAGATATAAAGGCTTTGCTACCTGCTTTGATTCATTTGTTCTGTCTTTACAGATTACTGTCTTATCTAAATTTGTTTTGAAATACAAAATGAATAAGGGTAGCATTAAATGACCTTTCTGCAACTACATATCCAGTTATATTGAACTAAAAAATAACAAATACTTACTAGATAACATTTTATTTAATCATTCATTTATATAAACAGCACACATAATTTGAACATCTCATGTCAGGCACCATGCCCGGCAAAGGGGAAGAAAGACAAGACAAAGCCTCTTCCCTTAGGAAGCTCACCAATCATTAAAGAAAACATCCCATTGTAAAAATATAGTATATAGGAATATTAGGGAGGTACACAGAAGATGTTATCATAACAAAGGGCGTACTTAACTCTCTGCAATAGTTTTTTTTCTTTTTATAAAAATGTATTCTTTTAATTGGAGTATAGCTGATATAATATTAGTTTCAGGTGTGCAAAATAGTGATTTGACATTTATACATTACAAAATGTTTATCACGATAAGTGGTTGCCATCTGTCACCATAAAAAGTTATTATAATATCATTGACTATATTCACTATGCTGTACTTTCTACGAAGCATTTTCCTAAATGATTACCTGCAAAAACAATTTTCATAAGGGATGAATAAAAACATTATTCTCCTATTATTTTATTTATATGATATTACATGTTGTATGTAATTTTTTTTAAGTATCCCATCATTATAAACCTGTAACATAATCCTTTCTAGATGTGATAAACATTCTCTTAGGCAAGAATACAAAAATAAGAATCATGTTATCAACAATCATGACTTAAGCCTACAACTTTATCTGAACATTTAAACAGCTTAAAAGCTCTCCAGTCTACCAAACTTACAGACTACTGTAACTTGTTAACACTTATCGAATATCTATTATTTGACAGACCCGAGGGAAAAACAAATCTAATACTGTGCTCTCAAAGAGCTCACTGTAATAATGTGATTACATTACCACCACACCAAAGCAATGGAATATTTTGGCTCTATCACTGCTTTAGGACAATTAAGGAATCTTTCATTCATACTAGAGAACGAATATTATAATCACTGTATACATTTCTCATTAAATTTAGTAGTATATATTGATACTTCTCCTAGGAAATGCATGAAATTAGAAACAAATTGTTAAATAAAACAACTCTATGTTAATCTGAAGCTCAAAAAAAATAGTAAATGTTAATTAACTCCACATAAAAGCATTGCTTGTGATTTCAGAGTAAAATAAAAACATACTACTGAGGAGAAAAGAAAGGCTAGTTCAAAAAACCTTACAAGTTAGTATTACTTTTAATCACTTGAGACGATGGTTTACTTTTAATGATAACATTGTAGCATCTAACAATAATTTTACAGTTCAGACGAACCTACTTTCACTCAGGATAAAAATAACAGGACCAAGTTAGATATCTCACTGCCATGTGGCAAAATAATTGTTCCATAGTAAAATCTCTATATCCTCTTATAAGATAAATTCCTAATTATTAAACTTTCCTCCATCATTTCTGCTCTTATTCTCCACTCCTCTCTAGAAAATCAACAGACATACTTGCATCACACTCTCTGCCACAGCAGAGAAGAAACAGATTTGTCTGGAGATCATCACTGTATTTTCTGCCATCAGTTCTCAAAGATGAACCTTAGCAATACCCGTAAACACATTAGAAAAAACTGTGTATATTCCTTTTTAAAGTTAATTACCTTAACTATATTTTAATACCTTGTTATCTTAAAATTTTAAAAAATTACAAATATAGAAAAAATAGAAAATAAATTTATGGCATTTTTATGAAATATTATAAACCAAGCCCATGGTTATGACAAAGTAATCATCACCATGGTTAGGCAAAATAGAATTTTGCCAACTATCTCAAAAGCCTTTTCCATGAGCCTCATTCTAATCATAACCTCTTCCCACTTCCCATATCCTAACTTGTATAATAATAAATTCCTTGTGTTTTCTATAACTTTGCCATCCAAAAGTGCATCTGTATACACTACTTACTGTTGATTTCTAAATGTGTCATTATTTTACATATAACACTGCATAGAGATGCTAAATATTTGATACGTTTTAAAATATAAATCCAAGTATATCAAGGTTTTACTCATCTTAAAAGTTTTTTTTCCACTTTTTTTCACAGTAAGTTTAAACAGATACTTTTTTGAGGGAAAAGGTATGAACATTGCATCAATAACCATTTGGCAAATAAAATAATAAAGTGAGAAAAATCCATATTTTAAAGAGGTCAGAAAACAAAACAAAACAAAAAGATTAAACCAAAAACCAAAAGTGTTTCGGGGATAATAATTACCAAAAAAGAGTTTATTAAAAATCATACAATGGCCTAAAAATTACATCTATTCAGTTTATAGATCTCTCCCTCAGTATGTGCACATACAAAAAACAAATGTCTTTCATAAATGTCTACAGCATATAAAAATACAGAACCACTTCAAATATAAGTTTTATTTTACTAAGGTAGTTATTTTCTAATTTCAGAAGAGACATTGTAAGGTATTCACTGAACGTTGAAAGTTAATCTGTTTTAAAGTAAATTTTCTGAATATAAAATTAACTATAAGTATTTGTAAAATACAGAAATACATAGACAAAATAAGTCATGCATAATACCAAATTCGAAAGGTAATCATTTTTAACATGTTAGGCTATTTTTTAATTAAAAAGATTATTTATTATTCACCTCATTATGCCTCTATAATTTCATTAAAAAAGTAGTCTATTTTTCATTATCCATTCAATCTTATAAACAAAGACTATAAAGTAACAAGACTATGTTTTTAAACATGAAAATTTATACATGCATTTAAGTATTTTTTTATTTGAAGATGAAGCTCTGGATCAAAATATTTTTCAGAACGCTCCCTTGAAAGCTACCTTGAAAGGCAGTAGGTATACATATTAATTACTATTATAGAAATGGTCCCATTGTAAAGTCTAATAAAGAAATATAGAATTCTAGAATTTTGCCACAATCTTGTTTGTTCCTATTTCCCATTTTCTTCCTTGAGTCTTTCAAACTTCTATATCCACACATTAAACACGAATTGTGTCGATCATTTTCAGAAACTATCTACTATTAAGTCAGGAAATCCTACTCATGAAAATTACTATAAAACTATGCTACAAAAAATGTATTTCCAAAAATCCAATTACAACATAAAATTATGTAAGTCAACCTTTTCACAAACCTTCATTTAAAAGATAATTTTAGAGACATATTATCACTGAAACTAAACTGGCTGAAAGATATAATAAAAAGGCCACCTGGGGCGCCTGTGTGGCTCAGTCGGTTAAATGTCCGACTTCAGCTTAGGTCATGATGTCATGATTCATGGGTTAGAACCTCACATCGGGCTCTGTGCTGACAGTTCAGAGCTTGAAGCCTGATTCAGATTCTGTGTCTCTCTCTCTCTTTGCCCCTCCCCTGCTCAACTCGGTCTCTCTCTCAAAAATAAAGAAACATAAAAAAAATTTTAAAAACAAAGAAAAACCACAAAAAACAAAAATGCCACCTAAAATCAAATCTCTTAAGATAAAATTATAAAATATCTGATAAAGCATGTGCTAATATTCATAATGAATTATAAAATCCAAATACTTAATTTCTTCTAAACTATATTTTCTTAGGACCAAATTACACACTAAGGGATTATTCTTCCTTGAAAATCCATTCTAATTTCAATTGTACTTGTAGCCAATGCTCATTTTCAACAACCTTGAAATATTAAGTGGGTTTCTAAAGCTAACAAGTGTGAATATTCCTGAAATACAGAAAATGCCTTATGAATGCAAAATGAATAGGACAATGATGATGATGATGATAATGATGGGGCTACGACAATGACAATTTATCTAATGCTTCTAAGACATGCTAAATTAGTTCAGTATTCCCTGCAAGATCTCTATGGTGCACGGTGCATCCTTCTATAAAATGGAATTTTGGAAAAGTATTTACATAATTAATTCCTTAAAATGTAATTCACAAATATTATTGTCCTGTGGAGTAGAATACTGGCACTATCTAGTGCCATCTAGTTGTCAAAATTATTGGGTAATTTAAAAATGTTTCCCATAACTGGCAGGTCAAATCTAGGCATGTCTTTTTGGTGTAGGAGATAGATAAGATGCAAGTACTCCACTCCTAGCCAGAGCCCTTACTGTCTTCATGGCTGGTACTTTCTGCCATCACCCAAGGGTTAAAAAGGAAAACAAACTATCGAGATAAACACTGTGTCCTAGACTTTGCCTTATCTGCCTTTTCTCTACTACATTTTCTTTACATGCAGGAGCATCCATTTCGCTCACTTTATCCCCAAGAGCTATTGTTTGGTAAGAGCAAGCTTTATGAATACAATCAATATCAGATGAGGCGAGCACAAGCAGTCACTTTTATCAGCTTAGTACATAGTTCAATTATTACACAGTCCCTGCCAGATGCCCAAACTTTCCCTTCTCTTCAGTCTGCACACTTCTCCTTGTGCTACTTTAGGGGCTGTAACTCTCCTGGCTATTTCAACTCTTCAGTCTAAGACTGAAGTATGTCCTTTGGAAGAACAAGATCTTTTTCTCATTGTTTTGGTTTCTAAGGCTATTCACATAGAATGATGTTCCCCTTCTATGAACTAAACAAATACCCCCCTGGTTAAGTTTTAGGTAGTTACCATCAGATATTTCCTCAGGCTCCAGCCCCATTTCCACCTCTTTCAAACTAAGGACACTGGGTTCCCTTCCTCCCACACTCAAGTTGTCCTTCCTTTATGGTCAATTCTACAAAGAGTATTTTCCCAGCCCTTTCACAATACTATCTTATTCTTAAATGCAATTTTCCCCTAAAAAAATATCTTGTCTTTTTCCCCTCCTATTTTCCAGAAGCCTACTTCCTAATACCATCAACTTTTAAAAATCACATTTGCAGTTATTCTAACAAAATGCTCAATATACATCATCTAGCCAAGGACAGTCCACTGTCCTCCACTCAGAATTAAAAAATTTTTTAAAAGTTTTAAAAATCACATTTTCATTTTTGCACACTTTTACTCTCTTTTGTTTCCCTTAATTCACAATAAATTTTAGTTATAGAAATGATTTCAGTATAAAGGATATTTAGTTTTATGATATGTAATTGAAAGGTACAAAAAAGAAAAATAGAATATCTTTATATATTTTTTAAATCTTATGTGCAAAAGAGGAACTTATCATTTATAGTATCCTTATGATTCCTTTTGCAGAATATAGAATTACTAATTCATTTGTATAAATCTGAAATTTCACAAATCAGGCAAGCTTAAAGGTAAAAAAAATACCTTTAACAATTTGGAGTAAGACTAACCTCTTATTCTAAGCTTTTCAACAAGACTTAAACACTCATTTGTATTTCACTTTTAAAGTTATAACCCTATTTTTTTTTAAGAAAAAAAGAACACTCAGTTCTTAAAACCAAAGAAAAAGAATAGATGGTCCAATGGATTTTTCAAGAGCAGTGGTTAAAAAGAAAACTACCAATATAACTTAGTTCAATAAAACATTAACTCACGTAATCATGGAAGGCTTTTGCTTCACTTGAATGTTCACATGTTTCCCGTCTTTCTGGAGCTGCACAGTAGAGATCCCAAAATACACTAAAAAAGTAAATATGATAACATTAAGAAAAGCATAAAACACCAAATGAGAGATAAAATTCCAAAAATAGAAGACATGTATTACTCTTTATACAAAATGTGTTTTCTTCTTCAGGACAGATATTTCTTTGAAAGATTTAAATTCAGGCAGGGTTCTTCTTGCAATAACATCTTTCAGAAATAGCCATCTTTCAGAAATGCTAAGATTTTTCTATCTTTTAAATTGTCATTTTAAATTTTCTGTTTATATCACTTAAACACATGATTGAAATAATTACAATGCCTTTCACAATTTCCCCATTAAAAAAACAGTAAATAATATCCTAATTTAATCATTAAAGAATAAAGTGGTATAGTATTTTTTTAAAGTAATTTTATTTTCCAATTATGAGGCCAATATCTTGACCATTTAATCCCATTGTTCAAACAAATAAATTTTCTTAAAATATTCTCTTTTTTGCCCTTGCAATTACCAAAATAGGTTAGTAATTTTGAAAATTCAAACAATCTATGCTCTCTTTTTTTCCCTCCTATTCAAGAACAATGGGAAAAAGCAAGGTACAACTGGTTGGGGAAAAAATAATTATACTGCTTACAGAACTATGTCTCTGATCATCCTGCCATCTATGAAATTAACAATGAGCATGAGCAAAGGATTCAAAATTCAGAAAAGCAAAAGTCTAGAAATACTGCCAACAAACAAAGACAATTATACTGATCAAGAGAAATCTTTTTTTAGTATACACTTCCCAGTCTACATTAATGGAAAGCAGACTAATCAATCTGTTAAGAGCACAGGTTTTGGAACAGGATATTTCTCAGAAGCCAGGACTGCAGATTATTATTAACTCAAGTTTCTTAAACAGATCAGAAACACAATTTCCTCCCTTCTTTACATAAAGGGAATTGTTTCTATAAAATGGGATTGTTGTGAAAATTATATAACATAAATATAGCATCTGACATATTATCAATTATATAAGCAACACTGTGATTAGCTTGCATTAAAGCTTAAAATGCATACATAATGTTAGGGCAGATCATTGTACTGAGAACACAGGTAACAGTGGTACAACAAAAAAATTGATAAATTAAACCTGGCCTCTTTGGTTTGACCCTTGGAGACTCAGCCTGAATCTCTCTCTCCCCAGCTAGGAGAAAACATTCTTGTAGGCCTTATAACACAACTAGTTCAGTAAAATAAGATTATCTTCAATGGTTAAAAATATGAATGACTGAGTACTGCCATTTAATTTCCTTTTAAGTTTCCACAATAAGCAAGGAAAATAAGGAAAACAATAAAGCACTTAAAAGTTGCACTTGGCCTTCTGAGGTCCCTTTTTGGACAAAAAGTATATGAATTACAGATATACAAAGATACGGCTAAAAGTTTTCCACCTAAATCAAGCAATTATTCTTATTTTCATGTTATTAAAGAATGCAAAGCTCTTAAAACCAAAATTATAATGGTAGTCTTTAAATTGTATTTAGTTTAATCATAAAATAATATGTGCAATATTATGACAAACACCTTAATATTTCTTCTTATTCACTAATTTCCTAGCAAATGTTTTAAGGCCCCTCTTGGAAATTATTACATTTTTACTTTTAAAATGCTGTTTTACAAAATGGACTGGAAGAAGACTAATAATTTATTATTAGACTGTGTCCTAAAAGTTAAGAACTATAAACAAATAGTTTGTACGTATATTATTTAATTTAAATATTTTTCTTGGAATAGTAACATTGTTCTATTTCTAAGTTTCCCTTTATGGATTTAATGGGAGGTTAAAGTTTATAAGATCAAGATGAGATAATAAAACAATTACTTACTAAAATAGGATAACTTTATATATGGTATATTTCTGACAATCCTACACTACCCATACATGATCTCCTTGAATAAAGTCAAAGAAATATACCCTTTGAAGACATTTACCAAAGGGAGAAATATACAGTTCTACAAAGATAATTACAGACATTAATACTCCACTCTCGATACTCGATAGAACAACCAGACAAAAGATAAACTAGGAAACAGGAATTAAACAACATGATAAAGTAACTAGATTTAACAGACATATGAAGAACACTCCACCCAGCAACAACAGCATATACCTTCTTCTCAAGTGCACATGGGACATTTTCCAGGACAGGCCATATGTTAAAGCACACAGTAAGTCTCAGTAGACTAGAAAAGATAGATATCATACAAAGTATCTTCTCTGACCACAATGGGATGAAGTTAGAGATAGTAACAGGAGGAAAGGGGTGCCTGGGTGGCTCAGTTGATTAAGCGTCTAACTCTTGATTTCAGCTCGGGTCATGATCTCACACTTTGTAAGTTCAAGCCCTGTATCGGGCTCTGTGCGGTCAGTGCAGAACCTGTTTGGGATTCTCCCTTTCCCTCTCTCTCTGCCCCTCCCTTACTCACACACATGCTTTCTCTCAAAATGAATAAACTTTAAAAAGAGAGAGAGAGAGAGAGAAGACTCAAATTACCAAAGACTCCACCAACAAAAAATCTGTTAGAATTAAATAAATGGATTCAGTAAAGTTGCTGCATATAAAATCAATATATAAAAATCAGCTGTGTTTCTATAAACTAGCAATAAGCTATCAGAAAGCAAAAATAAGAAAATTCCATTAACAACTGTATCAAAAAGAATAACATACTCATGAATAAATTTAACCGTATAGAACCACAGGGGTATTTAACCACGGGAATAATAAATTTCATTATAAGAACCACAGATGACACAGTGGTGCACAGACGAAAGCCTCTCATTGCCAGAGGGCTGGTGGGCTGATGCCCTGTCAGGGAGCCTTCACTCTCTGGAGTGGCTCTAAGGACAACAAGTGCTGAGGACACTGCCCTGACCCAAGAACAAGCCAGAATGCCCAATGAGTGGGCACGGTGCCAGGTACAGGATCCACCCAGGTGTCCCTGCTCCCTAGGCACCCCCACAGTGCTGAGCAGACCCCATGACTTAAAGGGAGAAAACCGCGAGGCATGAGGCCCAGGTGATGGCAGGGGATGTGCCACTGCCTGGCCGGCCGACTTTCCCTCTGAGACGTAGCCAGCGCCCTTGGATCCAGGAGCTTCCCTGTGGTGTGCCCCACACGGCAATGATGGAAGGGTCTGAACCCCAAACTGTGACCAGAGAATTCTGTCTGTGTTCTACTAGAATTCTAGCAATTCTACTTCTGAGTTTATACCCAAACTCAAAAGAATGAAAGCACAGGGTGCCTGGGTGGCTCAGAGGGTTAAGCACTGGAATCTCGGTTTCAGCTCAGGTATTATCTCATGGTTTTGTGGGATCGTGCCTCCTGCCCTGCTTCCATCAGGGTCTGCACTAAGAGCACAGAGCCAGCTTGGGATTCTCACTCTCCCTCTTCATTTTTTTTTAAGTTTATTTATTTACTTAGAACAAACTGGGGAGAAGCAGAGAGAGAGAGAGAGAGACAGAATCCCAAGAAGGCTCCACACCGCCAGCATGGAGCCTAATGTGGAGCTCAAACTCAGGAATGATGAGAAAATGACCTAAGCCAAGATCTAGAGTCAGAGGTTTGACCCACTGAGCCACCCTAGTGCTCCTTCTCTCTCTCCCTCTTTCTGCCCCTCCCCTTCTCTCTCTCTCAAAATAAATAAATAAAAATAAAAACTTAAAAAAAAATTGAAAGCAGGGGCGCCTGAGTGGCTCAGTTGGTTAAGCAGCCAACTTTGGCTCAGATCATGATCTCACAGTTCGTGGGTTCGAGCTCAGAGCCTTAAGACTGCTTCGGATTCTGTGTCTCCCTCTCTCTCTGCCCCTCCCCAACTTGCACTCTGTCATTCTCTCTCGAAAATAAATAAAACTTAAAAAAAATTTTTTTAATTGAAAGCAGAGTTTCAAAGAGATATTTATACACATAGGTTCATAGCAGCATTACTCATGATATTTAAAACATGGAAGAAACCCAGGTGCCCATTGATGGATGAGTAGATGTACTACATAAATACAGGGGAAAATTACTCAGCCTTCAAAAGGAAGGAAATTCTAACATATGTTACAATATAGACAAACACTATATGATTCTACTTATATGAAGTACTTACAGTACCCAAAAATCATAAAGAAAGAAAGCAGAATGGTAGTTGACAGGGGCTGGAAGAGTGGGGAATGAATAGAGAGTTACTGTTTAATGGATATAGAGTTTCAGTTTCACAAAATAAAAAGAGTTATGGAGATAGATGGTGGAGAAGGTTTAGACAACGTTATGAATGTATTTAATACCATTGAATTGTACACTTAAAATTGGTTAGGGGGATGAATTTTATGTTTTGTGGACTTTGCCACAATTTGAAAAAAATGAGGGAAAAAAAGTACCCTGGCCAGCCCTGTTCTCGGTACCATTTCACAGTGACTAAAATAAATGTTAATTCTTTCTGCGTATTTGCAATCTCTATTCCATCACTTCGAAGACCATACAGCTAAGGAGGCCACCAGAAACCTAACAGATGCTAATAATAAAGAATACTCAGCATAAAAATAAGATAAATTTTTTATTTATAAAATCCAATTCATTAAGAGTTTTATAATTAAGTAAAAATAAAATGCTACAAAATTCAAAGTATACACTTTAAAAATGAAATGTGAATTTATTTTTAGTGTTACAATATTCATGTTAAACACATTTTATCTATTTTATAAGTATTTGTATGTTCTTACCTAAGAAGTGATCACAAATGGGAAAGATATTTCAAAAGTTTATCTTTTCTAGAAAATCCAACCTGTGTTTTGCACTAGTTTATCTAATCCATATTGATCATTTTATCTGATCCATATTGTGATTGCTACAATACCACTGCAATATTTGATAAAAATTAGTTATATCATAACAAACAACAAAGCTGCATTATGACCAAAATGTGAGTTCACATTCTACAATTAAAAAAAATTTTTTTTTTAATTTATGTTTTGAGAGCAGGAGAGACAAAGCATGAGTGGGGGAGGTTCAGAGAGAGAGAGAGGGAGACACAGAATCTGAAGCAGGCTCCAGGTTCTGAGCTGTCAGCACAGAGTTCGACGCGGGGCTCGAACTCACAGACTGTGAGATCATGACCTGAGCCGAAGTCGGACACTTAACCGACTGAGCCACCCAGGCGCCCCACATTCTACAATTAATACATGCTTGGTTTTGTGGGAGGGTAGATGAATCACTTAACTAATTTAGAAATTAACAAGCTTAAAACGAGAAGACCTCTATAAACCCTTCATAAATTAACATTTTAAACTATGATTTTCTCCTATTAATATTTCAAGTATATATTAACTCATAATCTATACAATATGCTATATCATATGCTGCACAAAGGAGGAAAAAAAGACATAAAACTCATGGCATATGTGTTGACTCTGGATCCCAAACTAGTGATGAGCTGAATTGAAAATTGAAACTCAATTTCCTAAAGCACCTAAATAAAACTCAATGTGGAAGTTACCTCTTTTATATTATTAAAAATTTACAAATACTCTGGGAAAATGCTTTTGGCTGATAATATAACAATACAACATTTGCCATATGAAAATGTGGACTTAAGTTCTAGAGAAAAAATAGGCTTTTTGAGTAAGTAAGAGTCACAGCAATACCTGCTTGATTTGTTCTTAGCTGGAGGAAGTTCATTGTTTACTTTAGGAAGCTTTTCTGATGACCCACTGAACTGTTTCCTTGATTCCCATGAGGGCCAAGGTCAGAAAATTCTGGACTTCCATAGACACAGACTTCCCTTAACAACCTGAAATACTAGTGACTAAGGAGCTTTTCAAATCTTTTAATCAGTACATCTATTAAGCTTGACATCAAAATATTATCCTTGAAATGTGGTGGATCCGTCATCATGTGTAGTGGTTGAGATTTATACAGTCTCTTTCTTCCTAGGCAGACACAAGTGAAAAATATGTATTTTACAAATGAAGAAGTTAGACCAAACATAGGAATCAAAACCTGCAAAGTATTAAACTTTTTGTTCTTGTACCATTTATTATTATTAATATTTTCTCAACATAAATCAAAGGAAAACACAAGATTTCCAAGTTCAGGATTCTTCAACACTAATACATTAACTGTTTTTCTTCTATTCTGAGGATGTGAGTGGAGACGACTTCACTAGCTGTCAATACCTCTAAGGAAAAATGAAAGCTAGATGGTTGTCAGAAAAGCCTACAAGGGTGAATAACCATGACAGAAGTGATCAGAAGATGGGATGCTAACATAGTTATATAACCTTAATCCACTGGCCACATTCGGGACTACCTGAAATAAAAATCAAAAGAAGAAAAAAAGAAAATAACACAGGGGAAATTTTTTTTCTAAGGAGCATGCCATGTTACTATTTAAGTTCAAATTGTTAATAGCTAAGGAAGTTATTTCTCCTTGACCCAAAAATATATTTTAAATGAATCTTAGATACTCATAATCTACACTGAAGAAAACTATTCATAACACTAAAGAGGGTTTTATGTAAAATGTACATGTACCTGTTCATCATCTTAGAACTTTCACATACATGCACTTGTCTTTTTCCTTAGCATTATTTAAATAGTTTATAAAATGCAAGCATTATGTTTTGTCCCACTATCATAAAATTCTCACAATACTCTAGGATTAATAATAAATTTATATTTTAAAGTATCATGAAAATAGCTTATGTGCTTAACTCAAGCATCATATACTAAGCATCATACATTCGGCATTTAATCCTCCCATTATTATGCCTGTTTTATCAATGAGGGAGCTGAAGCTTAAAGAGGTTAAATAATTTGCCTAGGGCTCACACAGTTGATTAGTGGCAGAGCTGGGCTTGAACTTTTTCATTCTTACATTATTTTACCTCTAAGTTGAGTATGGTTCTCATTTCAAGATGGCTCATACTGATTATGGGCAAGTTTATGCAGCTCGGGCGGCAAGCGGCATCAGCTGTTACAAGTGTAGTAGATACCTGTCCTAGATAAGACAGCAAACACTTCGTTATCCTACCTTTGACCCTCATACTCCAACTCATTTCCTGAGTATCCTATGGCAACCACCCCCCCACCCTACACACAGCTGCCAGTGATGTATAGATGCCTCAATATAGACCAGACTCAGAAGAGACAACTTTTCTGAGTCCCATTTATATGTACTGTCTAGAATTAGCCACTCAGGATGTTCAAAAGGGAACTGTAATTAATGTCTTATTAATAGTGGGCCACTAAATTCTGCTCTGTGTTTAAGAAATATCATCTGTTACTGAGATGAGCACTGGCTAAAATTCAGGAAATTTCAGTTCTAATTCTAAATCTGACCTTGAGAAAATAGTTTTCTTCCATTAGTTTCTTTATGGAAAAAGAGAGAAAATAGTATCTGTTAACGCATTTTACAGACTTTTGTACAGATATAAGAGATGGTATATGCAAAAGTATTTTTAAAAGAATAAAGGTACTAAAACGTATATTCTAGAAAATTCTCATAACTAGTATGGCAAGAAAAGTTTTCCTAGTAAGAGAGTAAAATTTGCCTCAGTTTCCTTTCTAATCTTTTGTATTTGGTGGAAAATTCCATCAATTACTTATAGTATCTTCTCACCACCAAATTTTCCTATTTTTCCACATGTTTTGCTCCCAGACACATTTTGGTTTTTCTTTTTAGCCTAATCACCTCTGTTTTTTTTATTTCTCTCTTGCTAATACTTTTTGTTCCTTTCTCACCATGATTATACTCCTATCTTAGCTGTCGCCTGCACTGTCTTATACTGCTATTTAACTTTCTTTTAAGTTTTTATTTAAATTCCAGCTAGTTACCATAGAGTGTAATACTAATTTCAGGTGTGCAATATAGTGATTTGACACTTCCATACGATACTCAGAGCTCATCGCAAGTGCCCTCCTTAAGTGCCATCATCTATTTCATGCATCCCCCCACACTATGTTGACTTAATTCAAATAAATAATTAGTTATACAATGCGTATTATAGGTGAGACATAAAAGAGGAGTAAGAACCAGTCTGCCAATGATAATTATTATACCATTCTAGTGACCAGATGACTAATTCAATGCTATTGTTTTCACGTGGGTACTTAGTTATTCTTGGCTATACCTGATATTCATCCACTAGACTCTAATATCATTACAGTGCTAGCATACTGGAAGGTTTGACTTCTCACTCCAACGTGAAAGAAACTAAATTCTCATGATAATCTTAGCTATTAGTTTATTTTCTCTATGATGTCATATATATTTAATTTCAGGATATAAATACATAGGACCAAAGTTACTTCAAAATGATTTTACATACAAAATTAAATAAGAATAAAGCACAATTTCTGCTACTAAAACATTAAATAAGAAGACTTAAATTAAAAAAACACTTTTTTAACGTTTAGTCATTTTTGAGAGACAGAGAGAGAAAAAGCACGAGTGGGGGAGGAACAGAGAGAGAGAGGGAGACACAGAATCTGAAGCAGGCTCCAGGCTCTGAGCTGTCAGCACAGAGCCCGACATGGGGCTCGAACTCACAAACTGTGAGATCATGACCTGAGTCAGATGCTTAACCGACTGAGCCACCCAGGCACTTCAAGAAGTCTTAAATTTTAAATTACACAAATTGAGGAGCTCCTGGGTGGCTCACTCGGCTGAGCATCCCACTCCTGATTTTGGCTTAGGTCATAATTCTAGGGCCATGGGTTCGAGTTCAGCATCAGGCTCCATGCTCAGCTCTGGGGAGACTGACTCTCTCTCTCTCTCTCTCTCTCTCTCTCTCTCTCTCTCTCTCTCACCCTATGCCACCCCCATCCCGCCCCGCCACCATGCTAGCATGCGTGCTCTCTCTCTAAAATAAAAGTCAGTATTTTAAAAAGTAATAAATAAATTGTACACACTGAAAAGGGTACTGGGCGCCTGGGTGGCTCAGTTAGTTAAGTGACCGACTCTTGGTATCAGCTCACAGTTCATGGGTTCAATACCCACACTGGGCTTCATGCGGACAGTGCAGAGTCTGCTTAAGATTCTCCCTCTCCCTCTCTCTCTGTCCCTCCCCTGCTAGCTCTCTCTGTCTCTCTCCCAAAGTAAATAAATAAACTTAAAATAAAAAATAAATTTAAAAACTAAAATGTTAGGTCCTGTTCTCTTGTTAATCTGAAAACTACATATGGCACTACACACTTCAGCTACTCAGTAACCCTCGAGGTGGAAAGATGAATTATAGCAGCTTTCTGAATTTCTTTCACCACTTCACCAAAACTATTTTCCTCAAGACCACCAAAATTCACCTTACTTCTCAATTTAGAAAAATCTTTAGGTCCTTTTATTTACACTTGCTATAAAATTTAATCTCTACTTCAAATGCCTTTCCTGGTTCCCATACATTATTCCGATACATGATTACTCTTCTTCCTCTCCAGTTATTTTCCTTTGAGGCTGCTCTTAATCCACACAGGCTTAAATGTTGACTTTCCTCAGGGTTCCAACTCTAGGCCCTGTCTCACTGGGTACAGTGGGCACTTGAATCTATAAGCACTTTTCACCTTCAATATGGTCTGTGCTAATAATTTCCAAACCATTATGGACTTGTCTCAGAGCTATACACCCAGAACTCTGACTTTGAATTAGGCCATCTCTGTCTGAGTGTCACACAGGCATCTCAAAATTTAACCTGTACAAGATAAATTATGGCATTTTTTCCCCAAGCTTGTTGCTCTCTATTTCCTCTTCCAGTCAATGACATCACTGTTCATCTCACCATCCAAATCTAAAACCTAGGAAACTCCTCCTTCACATTCCAACTATTCTACTCATTGTTTACTACCTGAGATCAATCACCTTCTCACCTTTCAACTGGACAATTAAACTTGCCTTGTTTAGAGACTCCATCTCTGTTACCAACCCCCTTCAATCCGTCTCTGTTGATGCCAAGTGAATGTCTAAAAGCACAAAACTAATCATGTCATATACCATGTTTAAAATCTTCAAGCTTTAATCCAAAGTCCTTGATGTACTCTAGTGCTTTATAATTTGGCCCCTGCCTTTGTCTTTATCCTTTCACTCTATTGCTTCACAGTACTGCATCTATAATTCAACTGATTCAAGCTATCAGTCCTGTCATTGATTCACAGTCATTCTTTTTGAGGCTTCATACTAACTATTCCTTGTCCAAAATATCCTTCCTTCACACAACTTCTAGCTCAGCTCAGATTCACTTTTTACATAAAGCCTTTCCAAAATCTCACAACTGAAGTAAGTATTCCCCATGAATTGCTATTGTAACTAATATATACCTCAGTTGTAATACTATTAATTATCTATCTCTCCTATACTTATTTCCTTGAGGACAGTACAGTTTTGCACTTTGTAAATATCTGATGAAGAGGCTTAAACAATAGGACAACTCCATTTTCAAATATTTTATAAAATTACAGAAGTGAGAAGAAGTCATAAAATTGCAAATGGTCCATCCAACAGGGACCTTGCATTTGACCAAATGAGCAAGCAGTAATTTTAGAAGAATACACATGAACCTAATCATCTGGAACTCAACAGCAGTAAAAGCTTTCCTGGTTAAAAAACAAAACCAAACAAAAAAACAACTATTAGTATAGTCCTGAATCCCTAACTTAAAGCACATATAATTAACCACAGCTCTAAAGAGCTACAGATATGGCCGCCTGGGTGGCTCCATCCGTTGAACGTCCAACTTCGGCTCAGGTCATGATCTCACAGTTTGTGCGTTCAAGCCATGTGTTGGGCTCTGTACTGACAGCTCAGAGTCTGGAGCCTGCTTCAGATTCTGTGTCCCTCTCTCTCTCTGCCCCTCCCCTGTTTGCATTGTGTGTGTGGGTCTCTCTCTCTTAAAAATAAACAAACATTAAAAAACTAAAAATATTCTTACTATGAGACCTAGCAATCATGTTCCTTGGTACTCATCCAAACGAATTTAAAATTTATGTCCACACAAAAACCTATACATAGATGTTCATACCAGCTTTATTCATACCATGAAGCAACCAAAATGTCCTTCAGTAGGTAAACAAACCATGGTACCACCAGACGATGGAATATAACTCAGCATAAAAAGATGAGCTGTGAAGCCATGAAGAGACACAAAAAACCTTAACTTTTTTTTTAATGTTTACTTATTTTTGAGAGAGAGAGAGAAAGCACAAACAGGGGAGGGAAAGAGAGAAAGGGAGACAGAGAATCTGAAGCAGGCTCCAGGCTCTGAGCTGTCAGCACAGAGCCCGACGTAGGGATGGAACTCAGGAACCGTGAGATCATGACCTGAACCAAGGTTGGACACTTAACCAACTAAGCCACCCAGGTGCCCCAAGACACAAAAAACTTTAAATGCATATTGCTAAGTGAAAGAAGCCAATATGAAAAGGCTACATACTGTATGATTCCAACTAAAAGAATCCAGAAAAGGCAACATTATGCAGACAGCAAAACCATCAGTGGTTGCCAGGGGTGGGGGGCAAGAGTTGGAGAGATGAAAAGACAGAGCGCAGAGGAATTTTAGGGCAGTGAAAATATTCTGTATGATGCTATAATGATGGACCATGTCATTATACATTTGTTCAAACCCAAAGAACGTCTAACACCAAGAATGAACTATAATGTAAACTATGGACTTTGGTAATTATAAATGCGTCAATGTAGGTTCATCAACTCTAACGAATGTACCGCTCTGATGGGGGATGTTAACATGGGGGAGGCTACACCTATGTAGGGGTAGAAGGTACATGGGAAATTTCTGTACCTTCCTCTCAACTATGTTGTGAACTACTAAAAACTGCTCTTAAAAAAATAAGTCCTACCAAAAAAAGGGGGAAGGAAAATCAAAAAAGACCTATGAAACAGTTAACAACAACAAAAACAGATCAAGCATCTGCTGGATTTAAGGCCCACGGTCATGGCTGGTTACACACAATGATTAAGAAAGCTTAGGATCTGGGCAGTTTTCTGAAGGAGAGGATCCACAGCTTTGCATCATTTTTCAGAGGATCCCATTATCTCAAAATCATTAAGAATCACTTAATTACATAGATGAAGTAGGGGCCTCGAAGGGTGTATTAGTAGTTTCAAGGGAGACGTTTTTTAAAAACTGAAAATACTATACTTATATATTTTGCATGTGCTAGATTTAAACTGAACAAATATACTCTAAACACATATATGTTCCCATTATTTATCATTTCTTTGATATCTCCAACTATGCACAAATTAAAATTAGTTAAGAACCAAAATCAAAGAAGAAGAGCTTCCCTGAATGTAAGAGCCAGAGAAAAAGGAAGAGCAATGGCAGATTTAAGAGATGGATCTTCTGAGAGTTAAGATCAAAAAAGCTAAAGGTATTATCAACTATCAACAGTATAAAAATAGGTTACATTCATAAGAAATGGAGCAAATGAGAAATAGGTGCAAGAAATAAAATGAATTCTTTAATGGAAAATTTTCAAAATTATCACACTCTTAGCCTACTAATCCAATAGAGACAGACTCCTAAAACGGTTTCTTAGGCTACCTTGGAGACCTAATTGGAAACACAAAAAATATAAGGTGTCAACAGGTGAGGAGACTCAATTACATTCAGCAAACAGCTAAATATTTACAAGCTAGATCTCTATGTCAGAAATACATACTATGTAAAATGAAAAGGTGACTTTTGTAACATTATACGTTATAAGAGCTGCAGCCCAGGAAAACAGCACAATGATAGTGCCTAACTGCAACAAACCGCTGTTCCAAATACAGGAACAGCTCTGAGCCAAAGGACTGCACCTGTTCCTGCTATACATATGTGAGACAAACAAGGGAAACCAAAACCACAACTGATCAAGTGTGGTTCCATTCACCACAGAACTTCTAGTAAGACGTGTTTTCAGGATATACCAAGGATACCATGTGCATGACACTAGAAGAGAGCTTTTGTTTTTTATTTTAAATAAGATGCTGAGAGATGAATATATAAGGCACCGAACCACTGAATAGGAAATTCCTCTTTTTTTTTTTTTTTCAAAGTTTATTTATTTATTTTGAGAGAAAGAGCACAAGCAGGTGAGGGGCAATGAGGAGAGACAGAATCCCAAGCAGGCTCCACATGCACCATCAGCACAGAGCCCTATGTGGGACTCGATCCCACAAACTGTGAGATCACGACCTAAGCTGAAATTAAGAGTTCAAGGGGCACCTGGGTGGCTCAGTTGGTTAAGCGTCCGACTTTGGCTCAGGACATGATCTCGCGGTTCGCGAGTTCGAGCCCCACATCAGGCTCTCTGCAGTCGATGCAGAGCCTGCTTCAGATCCTCTGTCTTCCTCACTCTACTCCTCCTCCAGCCTCTCTCTGTCTCTCAAAAAGAAATAAACATTAAAAAAAATTAAAAAAAAAAGAGTTGGAAACTTAACCAACTGAGCTACTCAGGAGCCTGTGAAAAGGAAATGCTTCTAATTGAAGAAATGTACACAAACAGCCTAGCTTGTCCATGCAGACACCTGAACTACCATTGCTGCTGCTGTCCACATACCTGGACATACTGGTACTACAATGAAATTTATAAGCTCTGGTATCAACTGGGTCTTCAGTGAAGTCTGACAGGTTTTTTTGGGGTGCTCCTGCACAGTTCTATCCCTGAGTCTGTACTGAACTATTTCAGTTTTTCTGGACTATTCCTCACTGTTCTAAAACTTCAACACTGCCTCCACCTTCAATATCCCCAGATCAGATGTGCTCATGTGGGTGGGATCCTCATGATTACCCTAGTGCCCTTATAAGAAGAGACACCAGAGAGCTCTCTCTCTCTTTGCCATATGAAGACACAGTAAAAAGGCCACCATCCAAAATCCCGGAAGAGAGACCTCACCAGAAACAAATCATGCTAGCAGCTTGATATTGGATGTCCAACCTCTGGAAATATGAGAAAATAAATTACAGTTGTTTAAGTCAGTAGTCTATGGTATTTTATTATGGCAGCCCAAGCTGACTAATACAGAATCATACTTACGGTTGGAGATGCCATATACTGAACCCAACTCCAGTTTGACTCAAGAGTAGTGTCTTTAAGTTAAAGAAAAATAATTCTGGTTTTGACTTTGACTTTTTTTTAAGTGCTATCTTTCAGAAAATAATTATAAATAATGAAAAAAAAGAAACATGAAATAATAAACAGGTATAGTGCAGGCCTACAGGAAAATATCATCAATCCAATAAAAATGGAATAAAAGATACTTACCACCACCAAGAATGTAAGAATCCTGGTGGTTCCCCCAATGTGATGTTTTTTTCCCATCTTATCTAAAACGAATAGAAGAGAAATTAAATACTTTTTGATAATACCTTTTCCCATACATATTACAAAGCAGTATTTTCCCATTTAAAATACTAAGGTAATATACAAGATTTTAATCATTTTCATATTATTCTTTACTCAAATTTTATAAGAGCTCATTTTACAGAAGTTATTTGTTGATTTGATAGTTTATGAGAGAAGATGCCAGCATTATTTTCCTGAATTTCTTCCCATTGTGCCAAATTTTTAAGAGAGACTTCTGGAACTTGATGTATCTCAGGATCTTAAGCCACATAAAATTACATTTTAATTAATCACCACTAACCTGGAAATTTGCAAATGACTGGGCTTAATATGTGCAGACTCCAAATAATGTCTTAAGGATTGAGTTTTTAAATAAATTCCTGGTTTGAGGGGATGAGAGTAAGAAGGTGTATGTCTCCTGTACGATATCATTTTAAAAAAGAGGATATTAACTTTCAAATATTTATACTTCAGATGACTTGGAATTCACTATCAAAAATTTAAAACAAGGTCAGTATCTCTCAAAAATTAAAAATTCTGACTAACTACTGTTACAAATTAAATTTAGAGATTTGAAAACTGGGTAGGATTTATACAGTGCCTCTTCTAAGCACTGACAGCAGTAAACAAAAGATAAAAATCTTTTCATTCAGGGAGGTTATACTTTACAGAGAAGATACACCATAAACAAACAGAGCAAAAAAAAAAAAAATATGAGACTGTATTTATATTAGATGCAGCAGGCAAAACAAAGCAGAGAAGGAGGACCAAAAAAAAAAGGAAAACAGAAAGAAGTGAGCTATAATTTTCACTAAGGTGATCCAGAAAGGCCTCATAAACAATCTTTATGTAGGGGTGCCTGCCTGATTCAGTCAGAGAAGAGGCTCTTGATTTCAGGGTCAGAAGTCATAAACCCATGGTTCTATCTTTATGCATAAGTATGATTTACTTTTTCAGTTTAAATAATTAAAAATTATTATCCTAATTAGCAAAATATGCCCATAAGCCCTTAATAAAACTAGGAAGTAAAAAACTACATAATTATAGATTTTTAAAAAATCAAGGAATTCTTTCTATCACCTACTATGGAAGAACTTAGAAATTTTTGTCCCAAAAGATTAAAAAAAAAGTTTTAAGATAGGAACTCAGAAAGTGGTCTGAAATGTAAAAAATTTTAAAAAAGTAACTGCCTAAGGTAAAGATGAAAAAATATAATTAAAACCACTGAAATCATCAGTGTTTGGATTTCTTAAGTACACAAAATGTAAACCAATGGAATCCTTGAAGTAATTTGCTCTCAGAAAACAAAGAAATTTTCTAAAGGTTAGGAAATTATATACATGACAGCCATTTTTTAAAAAAGAGCTAAAAGGAGAAACTCTAGGAATTCATGAACTTAAATTTATAAAGACTACATGTGAACATGAACCAGAGTATATTATATAAATGTAAGCCAGATCCTAACCTGAATTCTCGCACATGCACACACACACGGGGGTGGTGCAGGGAGAGAGGGAGAGAGAATCTTAAGCAGACTCCACACCCAGTGTGGAGCTTAATACAGGGCTCATTCCCATGACTGTGAGATCACAACCTGAGCCAAAATCAAGAGTCGGACACTTAACTGACTGAGCCAACCAGGCGCCCCAACACAAGTAATTTTTATAACTATACTCCCTTTTATCTGAATTCCAGTTAATCATTATTGTATCTTCTTGGTTCACAAAAAAAGGAATGGTAGCATAATGAGTCTTAAGATAACAAGACTCTGATATCCTGCTAAAGTTGTAATTTAGTCAAAAACTAGTGACTCGTATCTCTCTCAATCTTTTCTCTTTTTGTTCACTTTTTGATGTCTTCTTGAGAGGGCATAATAACCCCCTCACAGATGTGCGCCAGACACACAAATATTCCTAATTCCTGAAATCATCCTAATCAGATGAAGAGCAAGTTTTTCAAAGAAGCGTCCTTGCATTTCATCTCAGTTCATCCTGACTTTACATATAGGACTATGAAAAAAAAAAGCAGACAGCACTGTTCTCAATTAAAAAGAGTGTGATGACTTACATTAAAGTGGCATGATTAGGTGTCAATGCCAGACTGTGCTGGCAGCAGGACCAGTCTCACGGTCAAACGTGAGTCCCACTGCTCCATTGCTCAGCAGTTTTCCTCCTGGATCTCCACAATCCAACCATCAGCTATTGCATGAGACAAAGTCGTGGGGGAAATACCTTCATGGTTCACATTCACTAGGCACTTCTGTGAATGGAAGTCTAAAGCTAAGGCATTTATGTTTTAAACAGTATTACATCTTACTGTTCCTCAGAGAAGCTCAAAATATTTCACATACATCATCTTTTTTATCCTTATAAAAGTCTTTACTACCTAAAGTTCATTTTCTCACTTTAAGTACGTAAGAGCAGGGGCGCCTGGGTGGCTCAGTCGGTTGAGCGTCCGACTTCGGCTCAGGTCATGATCTCGCGGTCTGTGAGTTCCAGCCCCGCGTAGGGCTCTGTGCTGACGGCTCAGAGCCTGGAGCCTGCTTCAGATTCTGTGTCTCCCTCTCTCTCTGCCCCTCCCCCACTCATGCTCTGTCTCTCTCTGTCTCAAAAATAATTAAATATTAAAAAAAAAAGTATATAAGAGCAGCAGGTAAAACTCTGGTCCATCATACTGAAATTGACACAAAAGCCATTCTTTTTTAATTACTGAACAATCAATGCTTTAGGTATTTCTAAATTAGAAATGACTCTATGTAGGAATATGATTCCATAGTGAATGGTATTTTTTGCCTCCAAACTAATTACTACTTATTTGCTTATAGGAAGCATAAGTTAATGCTAAGGAAAATAGAACCTTGATCTATAGAAAACTAAAGCATTCGGCATTGTTAGAAATGATGAAAATTAGAAACAACCAGGAGCACCTGGGTGGCATGGTTGGTTAAGGGTCCAACTCCTGTTTTCAGCTCAGGTCATGATCTCAGGGTTCGTGGGATCAAACCCCTCATCGGGCTCTGTACTGATAGCATGGAGCCTGCTTGGGATTCTCTCTCACCCTCTCTCTCTCTGCCTCTCCCACACTCACACACACATTCTCTCTCTCAGAGAGAGAGGAAAAAGGATACAACATACCTACACGGAAAGAGAGCCATGCTGTATTGGTTTTTCAAGTTAGAGATGTAGAAGATTAGAGAACAATATACATAATATACACCTCTTCTGTTAAAACAATGTGTGCATATATGTATGTGTGCATTTCGGTGTACACATTTAAAGAAATCATACCAAACTTACAACTATTATGTCTGGAAAAGGGTGAAGGGAGACTTTCCTTTTAAAATCATATTCATCTATCAAGTTTAATTTTTTTTTATCAAACATGTATTAATGATGGATATGGTTAAGGAATGGCCAGAAAATACCTCTAAATGTCAATAGGCATTTTAGAAACAATTCTGTTTTTTATGAAAAGGCATTTTCTATTGTATTGAGTTTCATGGGCTTCAGGCTTTTTGGTGTTTTAATGACCTCTATGCAAATAATTTCTCTCTCTCTTTATTCTATTTTTTCTTCTTCCATTACCCCAGCTCCAATATGTATTGTTTGTCCTAGGGCTTTTTATTGTTGAATCATCCACTTCCTTCCTTCCATCATTTGCCCAGTTGAAAGCTGTATTCTCTAGTAACTTACACATAAATGATGCCCATTCCCACTGCCATTTTCTACATCGAAGGGCCCTGTCTGTGGTTATGCTGTGTCTCTATAATATGACCTGGGATTTTCGGCATTTCTGTATAGGTGTAGCACCAAATATTGAATGAACAAAAAGTAAATTGGTAGGGGTAAGACATACCATATGGTTTATAAATGAGAATTATAATTTACAAGTGCCCATACAATAGGATAGAGCAATTCCTCTTCTAGGAATTTATCCTATGGTCATGTGTGCAAATGTGTATATATATATATATATATCAACTTTCAGTAAAGCATTGTTTGTAATTGCAAAAGACTAGAAAGAACCTAAATGTCCATTAGTAGGGGGCTGGTGAAATACATCACAGCACACTTCGTAGAAAGAAATACCCTACCACTATAAAAAGAGTGATGAAGTGAGGCACCTGGGTAGCTCAGTTGTGTAATCGAGCCCTGCATTGGGCTCTGCGCTGAGAGTGCAGAGCCTGCTTGGGATTCTCTCTCTCCCTCTCTCTCTGCCCCTCCCTGTCTCTCTCTGTCTCTCTCTTTCTCAAAATAGATAAACTTTAAAAAAAAGAATTATGATATTTCATGAACCAATATAAAACAACTGAAGTCGAACAAATGAAACAAAAATCAAAGCACATAACAGTGTGTATAATAAATTAGTACTTGTATAAATAAAAAATGATACACACACATTAATACACACACACACACACACACGCTTGCTTAATTTTTCATCATTACTTGCTTCTGGCAAGGTACTGGTAATTTACCTATTTTCTCTCGGCCCCACACTCACTCTTCTATACTCTATTCTACACTAGGTGGGATTCTGAAAATTACAATTCTTAGGTTCCCTGAAAGCTAGCTTCCTGTTCAGTTCTGCCAACAGAAGGAGAATAGCTGAAGATCAAAGAGTCGGAGGAAGAAGAGAAGCTTCCTACCCCTGGCTCCAGAAGCAGCAGCAATAGCACGAGTAGGACAATTCTGGATACCAGCACCCCGTTTTCAGAGGTTCTAGCCTTGTCAATGTGGGACCTTTCTGAATGATCCAGACCCACCTTAACAGCATCTCCAACAGCACAGCAGTAGGTTTCAAGCTCCAAAGTTTTCAGAATATTCCTAAATCCTTTCATACTTCTTGAGAACCAATATTCAAAAAGCATTAATACCATAAACAGATAAAGCTAGTTCCTGTGTTATGAAAAGAACCTGAAAGGGTGCCTGGGTGGCCTTGTCAGTTAAGCATCTGACTTTTGATTTGGCTCAGGTCATGATCTCACGGTTCATGGGTTTTAAGCCCTACATCAGGTTCTGTGCTGACAGTGCGGAGTCTGCTTCGGATTCTCTCTCTCCTCTCCCTGACCCTCCCCCACTCACATGCAAGCTCTCTCTCTCAAAATAAATAAACTTAAAAAAAAAAAGAACCTGTACATGTATGTATATGTTTGTTTCTAGACAAAATTTCTGAGTCTTAATTTTGAGATAACCTACTATTCCCACTGATTTTCTAAAATCTTCCACGTATAGATGCATCAATACACTAAACTAAATGTAAAAAAAAAAAAAAGAAAAAATTACATTTTGAAAAAAATTACATTTTAATTTTAAAATTAACCAAATAGACATAAAACAAATAAAAAATCTGTCCATATTTTAAAGCAGATAATCCAAAACCGTGCTATTCAACATGGTACCCCCTAGCCATATGTGGTTCTTTAAACTTAAAATTAAGTTAACTGAATGTTCCTCAATTGTTCTAGCCACTTTTCAAGTGCTCAGTAGTTATATGAGACTAGTGGAGAACTTATTAGAAGCACAGATTAGAGATCATCTCCTAATCACAGAAAGTTTTATGGAATAGTGCTGCTCTGTTCTAGAAGGTAGAAATTCTCATAAAGGCTACACCCAGGTGAGAGACTGGGCTACTGAGATACACATTCCAATTGTGAAGAAGATGCTTTTTATTGGGAAAACTCCCTGATCGATCTTTTCTATTTTCATTTTATTTTTTGGCCTAGAAAGGCAGAGGCCCCTGGGAATGGTTTGAAAGTAGAGAATGAAGACCTAATATACTACATGATAAAATAACAAGAATTTAGAAGGCTATTGATAGTCTCTCAAGAAGACGTCTGAGGAATCTGGGAGGATTCAGAAAAGGAGGAAACAGGAGAGGTGTGAGGAATCAACAAGACATAAGGCAAATGGAGTCCACAGGAAAACAGCTAGTAAGACATTCCCTGTGGCAAGGAGACCAAAAAGTTTAAGAATAGTTGTGTCTGATATTCAAGCTGATGTTGTTGCCTGTACGGTACAAGGCTGAATACCCTTCAGTTTTCCCCTAATTTCAGTAAGAATCTTCCATACACAAGAGAAATGACTCAGTGGAACTCTGAGACTATGAGAGAAACAGGAAACTTCAGGCAAAGAAAAGGTAGCAGCCACAGAAGGAGAAGCAGTGGGGCTGTAATACTGAGGGGGGGGGTGCAAGAAATTACAGCAAAGAGAACCTCAAGCCCCCTTCCCCCGGGAAGGCCTGGAGATGTCAGAGAGGACTTGTGGAAACGTATAACAGCAGGGATTCGAGCTGGAGATATTTTGACAGGAAAGGTTAGCACACTAGGTGGGAGGATTGCAGCCACCCCTGTGAGACCCCTGGAGCACACATGTGCACACAGCACACACATTCATACTTGTACTCTGGTAGAGAAACTACGCAAGGTAAAAAGAACTGGTCAAGAATTTTAAAAATAACACTTTTGAGTGCATACTACATGCTAGGCCCTTCATAGTTATATATGCACTAACTCATTTAAACCTCAGCACAACTCTAAAGTATTATTACAATTACCTTCTTTTTATAATTAAGAAAACTGAGTCAGTAGGGGCACCTGGGAGGCTCAGTCAGGTGAGCATCTGACTCTTGATTTTGACTCCTATCATGATCCCAGGGTTGTGGGATCCAGCCCTGCAATGGGCTCCACACTGAATGTGGAGCCTGCTTAGGGAACCTCTCTGTCTCTCTCCGTCTGCCCCTCTCCCCTACTTGTACTCTCTCACAAAAAAAGAAAAGAAGGAAGGAAGGAAGGGAGGGAGGGAGGGAGGAGGACGGAAAAGAAAACTGAGTAAGTAAATACGACGCAGAACAGAATTCAAACTCAGCAGTCTGACCCCAAAGCAATTGCTCTTATTCACCATACTATGTTGCCTCCAAGTTAAAGTTCAAGAAACTGTTTAGGAAATTGTTGCTATTTACTCTTTTCAGTGAAACATAAACAGAGAAAATAAGTTTAGAATCTATTATGTTCAGTAACTTAGCATTCCTAATAAAATCTGAAGAAGCGATCTGTTGGATGTTTTTAAGCTTCTCTTTCTGGCTAACTTACAGGATAATTTATGGCAAATAAGGGCTAGTAATATAAACAGTGTAAAATTCTTATGAGGAGGAAAAAAAAATCTTGATCTCTACAACATTCTAATTCTTAATTTTATTTGGTGAGGTCACCAAACCTTATTCTGAGGCATGATGAATACCTTGCAAAATTTCAGGTATGAGCTGGAATTGTCTTTGCATAATGAAATGAGATAACCAAGAAACGACAGTTTCTAAGGAACTCAAAGTAACAAAAAATTGATGTAGAATTGTAAAGATCTCTTAGCACTCTGTTTGTAATTACTGAATAGTGAAGAATAATTAAAAGATAAAGCTGAGGAAGAGCTCTACATTGAAAACGTTTCTAAAGCTCAGAGCTTGGAGTCTGCTTCGGATGCTGTGTCTCCCTCTATCTCTCTTTGCCCCCTCCCCCACCCAACTCTGTCTCTCTCAAAAATAAATAAACACTAAAAAATTTTTTTAATAAATAACTTTTTAATGTTTATTTTTTGAGGCACACATGCGTGAGTTGGGGAGGGAGGGAGAGAGAGAGAGGATCCCAAACAGGCTCTGTGCTGATCGCAGAAAGCACAATGCGGGGCTCGAACTTACAAACATTGAGATCATAACCTGAGTCAAAGTTGGGACACTTAACCAACTGAGCCCCCCAGGTGCCCCTAAAATAATAATTTTAAATCCCCATAGCTGTCTTTAGTTTCTTTTAAATATACTGTAAGTTGGCAGTGATTAAGAATACAAATAGTAGGAGCATCCATTTTACAATCTCAGTCACTGCCTCTGAAAACACCAACAGCGAACGTGGCAAGAAAGGTCATACACAAAGTCTTCTAATTAAAGATTTAAGGAGATATATATACACTAAACTTCTGCTTTAATTTGAATAAACTTTAAAATCCAATTTTTATTACACTGTATATATTCATTCTATGTTAAAACAATGGACTTCTTACATGTTCTGAAAATACCTCTCAAAATCCTTTATGCAAATAGGCCCTAATAGCTCACATATACTAATTAATTAGATAAAAGATTTGAGGTTATGTGTATTTGTTTTTGGAGCAAGTGATTCTCAACAAGACTGTACTTAGCAAGGCACATTGGTCAAGGAATAGACTGTTGTGTCCCTGATCTGGTGGAGGTCAAACTAATCAGACCATTATAGATATTATTTTCACTAGGACTTGTGCCATAAAAATATAAACATATATACAAATATATAAACAAAATATAAAAATATAAAATGAGAGCTGCATATGTACCTTTATATTCTCTAGCAACCACAATAAAAAAGAAGAAAATGATAAAATTAATTTTAGTAATATATTTTATTTACCCAATATATCTAAAATATTAACATTTCAACATGTGCTATTTTATATTCTTCTGTTCACACTAAATCTTCAAAATCCAGTGTGTGCTGGATTAGTCATATTTCAAGCGCTGAAAAAACCATATAAAGCTAGTCTACCATACTGGACAGCACCAATATAAGGGGAACACCTAAAGTTTTGGAATAAACAAAGATCTAGGTTTGAATTCCAGTTTTGTAACTCACTAAGCTACATGATATGAGCCAGTTATATAAATTCGCTGAGCCCTGCTGTTCTTATCAGTAAAACAGGAATAAAACCAACTGCCTTACAAATTTCTTATAAGAATTAAAGATAATATATGTAAAGTACCTTGGCATATTATGTACCTGACATATAACAGAACTCAGTAAAATCCTCCTCATCCTCATCACTATATAAATTGAAGAAGAAAAGAAGAAAAAGTACCATTGTAAGAAAGCTCAAATTCGAACTTTAAAAAATGTGAAGGAGAAAAATAGAAAAAGAAACAAAAACTTGAAATAAGATTATCGAAATGCTTTCTGAAATTTAGTCATCAATCCACTATTATCCATACAAAATAAAAACAAACAAAACTCACATTTTCCAAAATTACGAGTAATGCTAAAACAAGACACTGCTAAAACTAGAGATATGGTTGTATTTGTCTTTTTTTTTTTTTAAAAGCAAATTTGCTTTCTTGATTACTGTTGCCAAGGCTAATATTTGTTTCTATTTCTACAGGGGGATAAATGACTAGAAAGTCGAGTAGAAGCTTACTGGCATGAAAACGGGATACTAAAAATGCTTACAAATAATCTACAAAGACTATTAGGCATACTGCTAACTGAGAATTCACTATACAGTATATAATGATAGTTTTTCCAAATAATTGTTACAGAATCTTTGCATCAACTTCTATAAGACAGTAAAATAAAGTATAAAAAATAAAGAAAACATACCTCTGATAAAAATGTTTGAGCTGATTTCTGAGCTCCTACATGGAGCAGATACTCATATACGTAGAGTGCTAACCTGGAAAATAAATAAAATATTTATGGAGAAGATGGGTATTTAAAATTCATTCTTTAAATAATGCACATACCTTTTCACTACAAACCTATCTTACACACTAACAGTGACAGAAAATCAACTCTTCCCATCGCTATTCAATGGGAGTTTATACATGTCTGTTCAGAAAGAACTTAAACTAATTAAAACAGCACACAAAGAAAAAAAGAAAAGATGTTTCTTGATGAGAAACATCTAAAAGGGGATTTTGTCTTGGATCATGTCACTTATCACGACCTCATTCCCTTTGTTATACCTAATATAAGTGATAATTTATAACTCAACATTAATAATCTCCATAGCCTATTTTGTTATAATTATTATCTTTCATTATTAAAATAAATGAATTAAGTAAGTGGACCTTTCCAATAACTTTATATCTTTCAATCTTTTGGTGAATATTAACATACACTCTAGCTACCTGCACATCTTTGTGCCAAAATGGGTCCTCGAAGTCCATTTTAATATTTGTTCAAGCAACCCCTCCTTACTCTTTAGGTTTGATTATTAAATCAATAATATATTAGTTTATAAGAATTCAAATTATCAGCAAACCACAGGATTAAGCAAACTTTAAAATACATCAAATCATATTAAGCATTTGGGTGCTTATAGTTTAAAGGTTAACACAAAATTACATATAAATTTATCATCCAAATAAGAATATTAAGTATATACTATACACTTGTACTACTCTCATTATCTTGTGGATTCAGAATTTTAAGCTACACCATGTGGCTCAATTTCAGTTGAGCTGTTAACAAAATATTATTCATAAACTCAAATTAGGCTGAGGCAGTATTTTTAATGATATCTTGGACTGATGCCCAGATAGCTCATAACAGTTCAGTTTCTGCTACACTGTATTTACCAATATTAAGCCAGGTTTACAGTAAACAAAACAATGTAATAATAACCACAATTCTGTAGAGCTGTACCATTTCTCTTGCCAAGTGAATTTCTGATTGTTAAAGACTGATAGCATTTGCAAAAATGAATATTTTCTTCATTTTCATGAAAAATATCATGCATGTCATGAAAAGAGAAAGCTCGTACAAATTCAACTGCTCTGTCCATTTAATTCTTTCCCCATTCCAGAATTACCAAACACTCAAAATGAGAATTACTCCCTGGTTACCAAGTACCACAACAGAGTAGACATCTGTTAAAATTACTCATAGATAAAAAGTATGTTATTAGAAACATCTCCTAACCTCTTTAAGTTGAAAGACACTTCTTAGATTGTGTTTCTCAACACTTTTTCTACCCTAACACACATGAAGGACACTGTATCTTCCTTTCGACTGCGGCGTCTCCTGTGAAAATGTGGCTCATCCCCAAAGGACATGATGGATGTAGGAATAATTATTATTACTCAACAAACAAACGCTACTGGTGACTCTTACTACACGTTCTTTAAATACACATATCCCACACAACCTGTCCTTCCAATAACTTCTCCCAAACCTGTCACATGATTTTTTGACCAGGGTGACAAATCTCACCTTAAAAAAGAATTGCTTGTCAATTTTTCCTGGAGGGACCATGAAGCTTCAAAATTGCTTGCTAGTGACAGTGTCACCCTACTTCCTGAGAAGAAACTTGTCCCCAAAGCAATTTCTTACAGGTGATCAAATCTTGGGCCTGGCACCAAACCAGTGTTACTGACTAAACAAGAAACCTAGGCCTAAGTCAAAGCCTAACCGATAAGGATGTTCTGCCAACTTGGAGAAAGTAGGAAGTGAGAGGCAGAGTGTAAAGTAGAGACACCATAGTGAGCTTTGGAGGTAAAGGAACAGACCCCAGAACAGTTAAGGCCCACAGCACAAGTGTTGCTGTGTCCTTTCAATGAACCCCATTCATTCCAAGCTAAGCAAATCACTTCCTCATAATCTCTTCTTTGTAATATTAAAGGGTTAATATATTTCTACTATGTTTTCTTCCAATTAATTATGTAATAAAATGGATATCTCTTTACAAGTGGAATTAAGAGCAACAATCTCTACTCTTTCTCTATGGATCTAAGACAGTGATTATAAAAAATGTATTAACCAGAGAGCCTAGGTAGCTCAGTCAGTTAAGCATCTGACTCTTGATTTTGGCTCAGGTCATGATCTCATGGTTGGTCGTAAGGTCTTGAGATCAAGCCCCACCTCACGCAGTTCTGCGCAGAGCACAGAGTCTGCTTGGGATTCTCTCTTTCCCTCTCCCTCTGCCCCCCGCCCCCGCACTCCCGTCTTGCTCTCTCTCAAAAAAAAACCAAAACAAACAAACAAAAAAAACTGTATGGATGGGTCACAGAATCAATGGGAGAAAGGTGTTTCAAACTACATAACTAAAAATTCCGAAGCATCTTCTCAGTGGTATTCCTGTCCTCCTACCCTCAGAATCTGTGCAGCACAAACACAGCATCACCAACAGGATGATACAGTGGGACAGGGCTGAAAAAAACCTATCCATAATGCCTCCTCATATGTCCAAGTTCTGGAACTTTCCTGAACAAAAGTAATGCTGCCAGGCAGTCAAGATCTATGCCCCAGGAAGAGTGGCTCTGCTGCCATGACAACTCCATAATGCGTCACCAGTAGATCGCCAATATTTTAACCATCACCTCAGGGCGTAAGACTTTCCAAACCTATCTCTCTAGCCCCATCCTCTCTACCACGCTCCAAACCTGCTGCTCTAAATTACTGTTTGAAGCTCCTAACAAGATACTTCTCTTTTATATTCATCACATCCGGGGCACCTGGGTGGCTCAGTCGGTTGAGCGTCCGACTTTGGCTCAGGTCATGATCTCATAGTTTGTGAGTTCAAGTCCCACATCAGGCTTGCTGCTGTCAGCATGGAGCCTGCTTCTAATCCTCTGTCTCCCTCTCTCTCTGCCCTTCCCATGCTTATGCTCTTTCTCTTAAAAATAAATAAACATTAAATTGATCACATCCAAAGTTAAATTCATCTTCTCCATCTGTTTATAGTACCGTGCTCACCTTGAATGAAACAGAACGTGAGTCTTCAATTCCTCATTTGTAAAATGGGAAGAATATTTTCCTTGTGGTTTTGTTGAGAGAATCAGAGTACACAATAAGTAGTAACAACGACTGTTAAAATTTCAGCTGATTCTCTCACATCCAATAATATATTACCAAGTCATGTACTGGACCTTAATGTCACAACCTCCCCCACATTTGCCAATTCTTTCTATGCCCCTTCCTGCCCTTGAGGAACCACTAGGAGCCACAGCAACAGCAGAAACATTTGCTCTAGCTTCAGAGAGAGGTACTGTGTATTTCCCATTAGCTCCCATAATAGAGGCATCAGGGCCACCAAAAATAAGAATCTCCAGAGGGTTCTCAGGGAAACCCTGCAGTAAAAAATAGCATTAGAACACAGATGATTCCAAAGGAGTGGGGAGTAACACTTAACCATCCATGCAGGTAAATCATGGCATGATCCCTTGCCCGGTGGCATAAGATCGCCAAACATAAGACAACATTTTGATTCAATTTCTACTGAACAGTAAAAATTTTAAAATAAATACTGAATATACAAATATTTAAACCATGTATACTCTCAAATTAACTTCATTTTCCTTTTTGGGAATCCTTGAAAATTTAATTACTTTTGATGAATTAGAGTGGCTATTTAACCTAGTGGATTATATGTAATCCAAATATATAAAAAAATTAAGAATCATTCAATGATAGTTTATACACACATAGACATATGTATATGTATACATACTGTGCACGGAAAAAGAACAGAAGGAAACAGTGAGTTACAGCTACTGGTATAAACATTAATAACAATAAGAAGTAACAAATGAAGTCTAATTAGTGCAGATGGGGAAAGAAAACCTAAATAAAGCATTAAGACCTATGGCCTACTTAGAGTGGGAGCCAACACCCCCCATACCTCCTTAAAAAGGCCTGAGGGCAACTTTTCTTACCGCATGGTCCTCTAATTAAGAATCATAATGGTAGTTTTATGTCTCCAGCAAAAGCTTAAACTTTGTACCACTCACACTACGCAAAAATCTAAGACATTTGGCTACATAAAAATATTAAACCTCTGATAATATTTTCTGCAAACAATTTTTCCCAGTTTGTTGTTTGATTTAATTTTGGTCACTGTTTTTTTTTTTTCTTTTCTTCGGTGAAGGGGCATTTAGATACTTTCAATTAAATTTTAAATACAGAAATAAATAATATGAAAAAAATGCTAACCACTTATAGACAAATAGGCAGGGACAATTACAAACATCACAACTAATTTTAAAACATGGACAATATTGGGGCACCTGGGTGGCTTAGTTGGTTGAGTGTCCCACTTCAACTCAGGTCATGACCTCATGGTTCATTAGCTCAAATGCCACGTTGGGCTCTGTGCTGATAGCTCAGAGCCTAGAGCCTGCTTCAGATTCTGTGTTTTCTTCTCTCTCTCTGCCCCTCCCCTGCTCACACTCTCTTTCTCTCTCAAAAATAAATAAACATTAAAAAAATTTATAAAATAAAATAAAACATGGAGAATGTTAAACATCATTGTGAGTCAAAGAAATATATATTAAAGAAACGATAGGATTTAAATTCTCATTTAAACACATAATATGGAAGGAAGTGGATACTCAAATACTGCTAAGGACAATAAACTAGCATTATGCTTTCAAATCCAATTTGGCAATAAATATACATCAAGAATTTGGAAAAAAATTTTATACACTTTGACCCAGTAATTCCATTACTGGGAATCTAGCTAAAGAAATTATCCTAAATGTAGAAAAGTTTAATGCACAATAATTTTTGGCCACAGATTATGTAGAACAATCAGAGAATAAGCAAGTAAGTAAATAAATAAATAATAAGAAACTAGCTGAAGTTACAGGGAAATATTTTACATTAGTTAATTTCATGATTGAAAATGTAATTCAGAATTTAATTATAAATTTCTTCTATAAGCACTTAAGTGACTTCTCTCTGCTTAACTCCCAAACTTAAAAATCTAAGAAAATGTCATGACCACATTAGCAAATAATGTGCCCTTCAAATATGCCCTGTGAAAATTATAAAATCTAACAAAGAAACAAATTTTTTCCATTCATGTGAATGAACTTTATTACATGCCTATCATTTAACAATACTATAACAACTAAGTATATAACTAGTAAAGCATCTACAACAGACACTATGACCCAAGAGTCTAATTATAGCAAATTCTCAACTACCCTCAGAAATGAAGTACTTTACAGTCTGAGAAAGGGGTAAAGGCAGGCCTTACTTCACTCAATTCTTTCTATAATCTGAAATTAAATCTCTTCCTCAAATGAAATTGTAGAAAATAGGAACTATGGGCAAGATATTAAAAAGATTTCTAAGACAGGATTGTTAAGTTGCAAACAAGTTTTCCAAGCTATGCATAAATAAAAGGTGAATGTATTCTATAGTTTAGAACTAATTCCTCTCTTTCTACATACATGTGTATGTACCTATATTAATTACCTATATACATGTGTACAATACATCTTTATTTAAAAAATCATTATTTGGGGCACCAGGGTGGTTCAGAGGCTCTTGGTTTCACAGCAGGTCATAATCTCACAGTTCATGAGTCCCACTCCCCCATCAGGCTCTGTACTGATGGCGCGAAACCTGCACCAGTATGTAACTAATAAAGCCCCTCCCCGCTCACTCTCTCTGTCTCTCAAAATAAATAAACTATAAAAAAATTCTTTAAAAATCATTATTGCACAAAAGTCAGCTAAAAAAATGGCCTAATATTTTTTAAATTTGAATTTAGAGAACAGTTAAAGTGGATATGAATTTGTATTATAGAAAGGACATTTTTATCTGGTGAACAGGATTCATCAAGTTTCCTTTATATTATACATGCTATTTATAATAACATATAATTTATTTTTTTAATTTTTAATGTGTATTTTTGAGAGAGAGAGAGAGAGATAAAGAGAGAGAGAGAGGGAAACAGAGTGTGAACAAGGGAGGGAGGGCAGAGAGAGGAAGACACAGAATCTGAAGAAGGTTCCAGACTCAGAACTGTCAGTACAGAGCCCGATGTGGGGCTCAGACTCACAAACTGTAAGATCATGACCTGAGCCAAACTTGGAAGCTTAACCGAATGAGCCACCCAGGTGCCCAACATATAATTTAATATTTAAAAAACTTTTCAGGAATAAATATTCTAATACGTGCCACTTATTTGTAATGTGTGGAAGACATTTTATTACGCCTCACAATATTCCTGTGACGGAGACAGAGTTATGAACTATGTAGGAATATTATTAGGTAAGTGTCTATACAATGAAATGTCCAACTACCAATAAATGACCATGTCTGTCAACCTGCCCATAATATCCTACATCTATTTTTCAAATTTAGGACTATGACCTATCAAAGAACCTGTCTTTTGCACATTTTCCTTTAAATATTCCAAAAAGATGTAGTGTTTAAACTGAAAAGCAAGAGAAAACTGCCATTTAAGATGAGAAAACATCCATCCATTCCAAAGTTCACATTTTTCCCATCTTCTTACATATAGCAAGGAAAAAGAAAAAAGACTAAAATAGTCTTCAAATTAATAGACTCCCATTTGTAATTTTAAAAGTCGTTCAGTTAGGCCCGAAAAAAAAATAAAAAATTCTTTTGGTTAATTCACTATATGTACAAAGGTGGAGGAATGACAAGGTTGGATAACAACTTAAAAAAGAAAAGAAACAGCTATTAGGGCACTAGGGTGGGGGTACCTCAGTTGGTTAAGCATCCAGCTTTGGCTCAGGTCATGATCTCACAGTTTGGGAGTTCAAGACCTGCATCAAGCTCTCTGCTGTCAACACAGAGACTGCTTCAGATCTTCTGTCACCCCCTGCCCCGACCCTCCATGCATTCATGCACTTCCTCTTTCTCAAAAAATAATAAACATTTTTTTAAACTTCAAAAAAATAAATTTAAAAAAACAGCTATTCCTAATTTGTTTTAGAATTAAATTACTATACTGTACTTTATCTGTTCTATCTCCACTTTTAGCACCTAAAATGGTAAATATCCAATACGTATTTTTTAATGAATGAATGATTCTCTTAGACCAGGCATAAGATCCTTACAAAATCCTTTAGTTTCTTCCATTCAAGGCATTCAAAAGAAAACTGTAAGATATCCCCCTTAGTACCTATTTTGGCATTAGCATCCTCTTAGTATCCTTAAGATCCTTTTCAATAAAATACTACTGTTTGACAACATGAACATTGCCAAAACAATTCCTTCACACTGATTCAATCCCCATCTGCCAAAAAAAGAAAAAAAAAGATTTTTTTACAGAAATAGGTTAGTCCATTTAGTTATGGGTGGTAAATTATTATTTGTTATTTTTAATAAAATTAACCACCAAAGACAATAACCTTGTTTTCTCTGCTTTACTTCCTTTTAAAAGAAAAGTCAAGGTTAGGGAATAAGAAATAAAAAGATGATCGATGGCTATAAGACGGGTACTTTGTAAAGAATGGTCCAGTTGTGGTCACTTGGCACCAGTGAATTACAGGTATCCAAAACGCTGCCTCCAAAACTTAGTCCCGATCTCTTGTCCTTAAATCCCAGTGTCAGTAGGCAGAAGACTAAGATATAGACAACTGAAAACAAATTGAAAGCATATTAAGTTCTCCTGTCTTTTCTAGTCATGTTGGATCTAGAAAAGAGATCTCTCTCATTCCCGAGCCACTGTATAATTTCGGTGTTGACAAATGACATGTATCAGTGTCCAAATGTGACTCCTAGGGGATAAAATGCCAGCAGTTAGCTGGATCACAGCTAGCTAACAAGTAGCAAGGAGCATTTGACAGCTACTGAGAGGCTGCTCATGAGACTGTAAGTAGTTTAGCAGTGACATTAGATCAGCCTGATCAAATTTTCAACAGAGTTTACAATCCACTGCTAAGGAGGTGTGAAAAATTAGAAATCTGTTTCTAACATCGTCTTTTAAAAGTTCATCATTAACAGAGAAGCCAAAAAACTGATTTAGAGTGTCAAAACTGTCTATGCAATGAGCCTTTGTTTTGACTAAAAGCCAGTCTTTCTTTTAAGACACTAAAATGTCTATTTTTTTATATTCTTGATATCAGTTGTAAAGAGATAGATACCTTATATATATACAGATATTGAAGATACTAAATATTCTAGGGCAAGGATAAATGAATTAGTTTATTTCATTAAGACAGGAATGAAAGATTAAACAATACATGAATAGCTACGCACAAAAAATATGTAACTCTGCTGACGTCTCATTGATGAGGCAAGTAATAATTGGGAATATGATTTGGAATTAAATGATTTGGTGTACTTACGAAAAAAACACACTTGCCTCATATAGTTAAGCAAGTTCAGGATTAAAATGACTACTATCAATTTGGGGGAATTAAAAAGGTTAAAATATAAAAATGAGAATAAAAAATTAATCATCAGTTTGTAGAAATACAATTATTCATGGAAAATTCATAGCAAAATTTTCCATCCAATCTTCTATCTAAGCTATAAACATTGGAAATACAGTACTGACTGTACTTGATAACAGTACTTACTCCACTGCAATCCAGATAGAAACTTTTATACTTTATACCCAGGCTCCCACGTGCTTATGGAATCTTGATATATATAGTTTAAGTCTTTACTATTATTCGGTGTTATCCTTACATGGTAGATTTTCCTTTACATTTACCCAGAATACTACTGTATTCTTGCTAACTGGCTAGAAGACAGAATACTGTCTTGCTGACTGCTTAGTACCGAATACTACTGTATTCTTGCTGACTGGTAGAAGACTACCATGGTTAGTCAACAAGGAGTAACCATGGTAGTCTTCTCATACTCTATTTCAATGTTTTAACATCAAAATTAACACCAAAACCAGACCTCTACTTAGGCCATGGAGGATTAAGTAGAACTGAACTTACTCTCTATCTTAAGACAACTAGAAAACTGTATATAACACCTGATCAAATTTGAGAAAGATTTAGGCAGCTGGAATTTGTGGGCAGAGTATTAGACAGGAGGGAACTCCAGGAAAAAAATTCCAATCATCTCCATAGGGGGCTTTTTGCCTATGGGGAGGTGAAACTCCAGCAGGCCCAGGAAAGAACACTGCTCACACAGGGCTGGGAAACCACTAACTATTCACAGTAGAAAGCCCTCAATGAACACTAAGAGCATTCATTAGAGAACCATGGGTCACACCATGGGTCACACATCAGAGGTAGGGTTAAACTAGCCTTAGAGTAAAAGGAGACTTAAGCCTAACAATGGTGGGTAATTTTAACAACCTAAACCAAACAATCGTGAGTAATTTTAACAACCTAAACCAAACTAGCCAGATTGACATGGCTAGAAAGAAAGTAGCTTTAAGTAAAGATAAGTATGGAAAAAAAAAAAGTGATACCGGGTATCAACTCAGAGATATTAAGATAGCTCTCAGGTTGGTAAATGACTTAGCCAGTGGGTACAAGGAGTATATGGGAAGTCTTTGTACTTCACTCACTTTTGCTGTGAACTTAAAATTACGCTTTTAAAAAAAAGTATTTTCTTTAAGGTGAATGCAATGAGTAATGGAGCTTCTTACTTCTTTCTCTGTACTGTTCTGCATTTTGCAAATTTTCTATAATCAAGAAAAAATTATTTTAAAACTTAGTCATGAGCTCATAGCTCCTTCCCCAAACTCATTATCTACATGTAACATTTCCTTAAGATGAACAGTAATAGTTCGATAATGTCCTTTCAATATATTATAACAAATGAAATATTTCTACTAAATAATGTAAATTATATATCCCAAGAAATTAAGATGTCTAGAAAATATTTAAAAGATGTCTAATGTTTTCCTGCTGACTACTAAGCAGCAAAAATAACTTACTCAGAATTTCTTTTTGGCTTTACCACTCTTATTTTTCTTAATTCCTCCTATTAATTCTCTTTTGTATATTTGTGTGTGCCATTTTAGCATTGAGACCTATTCTGCTTTATATCTGTTTTCCTTTCCCATTCACTTTACATTCCTCACTACTTTTTGCACCTTCTTTTTTAACGTTTCCCCATATTCCACCTTCTTTATCCTCGGCCAAATCCCTATGATCATCTAGCTCTAACACATGTGGTAATGTCTTTACTTGGACCTACTCATTACTGTCATATTTAGAACATCCACATTAATATGCACCATTAAGTGAGGCTAGTGCTTATGATCCATTTTCCACTTTCCCTAGAGGAATTCTGAAACAATTTTTCTCATAACAAATTCCAGCAATGTCTCTGATCTGTACTCCTTAAGGTATAGACAGAACAGGAAAGAAAGGCTTCAGAAGAATAGAGCCACGGACGTAAGGACCCAGAACTCTTAGTACTACAGAAAGAAGTGGGCAGGGGTTCAAAAAAAAAAAAAAACTCCAACTCAGGAAAGACACAGGATAATTCTTTCCCTATGATTTTCAGTGGATATAAATGTATGGTAATTATTTTATTTTAATTTTTTGGAGTTGTTTTTTAAAGATTCGTATAAAATAAACAGCAGTTTATGGGTTTTTTCCCCCAGGTCTTAATCTATTTCCTAGCATTAGTTTGAAATATTTAGAGACTTACAGCATTTGGTCTTTTAGACCATTTATTAATCTCTTTCTTAGACAACTCTTAAGCATCTATTTTGTGTAAAGTACTAAGAAGCAATGAAATATCATTAATTTAAGACCTATGAATGTAGAATCTGTAGCCATACAGTCAGAGAATGCATCTTTACACCAAGAAAGAGTTTAACAAATTAGTGGCAAAAATAATTCTAAATATCTGAAGTTAAAACCAAAAACTATTTTCAAACATTATTAGAAACTTTACAAATGAGACACTGCTAATCACCATCAACAGTTAATAAGCTCCTACTATTGTTCTAGGTGTTAGGGGGGAAAAAAAAAGAGGGAGATACAAATTTTGCTTTCAGGTATTTTTCAGGCTTGTGAATGGGATGAGACATGTAATTAAAAATAAAGTTGGTAACATAAAGTAGCATATGATGGGTGTGCAGGCAACAAAACATAAAGACACCAGAACAGGAAGAGACCATTCATTGTAAGAGACTCTTGACAAAAGGGCTTCAACTGACAGAGGAAATGGCACTTAATCTAGGTATTTAGGGAAATGGGATAAGCAGGAAGAAAAGGGGATTTTAAAGAAAAGGGTAATAGTATGAAAGAATTATCTACATTACATTTCACACTGGTAATCAAAATAACATGCTCTATGTACCTGAAAGTAATAAAACGGTTCCATAAGATATTCTATTATTGAGATAGATTTCTACATTTAAATATACTAAGAAGGATTTTACTCTAGTATTATGTAATATAGTAACAATAGCCACTTATATTTATAGTGTTTTATAACTTATAAAATGCTTTCACATATGAAAGTCATTATTAAGTAGCCATTTACAGTAATTTTATTTTATTAAGGATTTTTTTACATAATTCTGTTCTAATTATTTTTTCAGCTTATATTAAAATGAGCCTTATTATGTACATTTGTAATTGAAAAAATGTTTATCTAGAAGAATGTTTACCCATGGCATCTCCCAAATGAAATTTAGGTTACCATGAAAAGCTTTAGAATACAGAAATTTACTTTCTCCTCAAAAACATAAGCAAACACCCACTCTTTTTTTTTATATCAGAAAGTATAATCTATTATTTTTCAAATTTAGATAATGTTATTCTGATGCTTCAATTGTATCTGTATCTAAAACAAGGATTTAAAATGTATCTCTACATAAGAAGCCAAAAAAGAAACAAAAAGCAGGCAGGGGAAGAAAAACAAGACAAAACACAACATGAACCTCTACTAAATTAATCTCCAGATACTCAATTTCTAATCAAGTGCACTAAGAAAGGATTTAGCATTCATAGGCACCTAAATTAAAAAAAAGAGAGAGAGAGAGAGAGAGTGAGCTAAGAAATCCCGACTTCCTTAAGTCCAGATAGATATAAGCAAACTAACTCTTTGATTTTAGATAAGCAATCACAGTATAATCAGCAAATTTGAAAAAAAAAATTAGGAGATAACATATTTAGATTCCTGAATTCACATCCCAAAAGAAGAGACACTATGAAACAGTGCACTAAATCTGATTAAGATTAGTTTAACAAGAAGCACCTGGGTGGCTCAGTCAGCTAAGCATCCAACTTCAGCTCAGGTCATGATCTCACAGTCCTTGAGAGAGCTCCAAGTCAGTCCGCTTCAGATTCTGTGTCTCCCTCTCTCTGTGCCCCTTCCCTGCTCACACTCTGTCTCTGTCTCTCTCTCTCAAAAATAAACTTTAAAAAGAAATTTAAAAAGATTAGTTTAACAAAAATAAATGTAAATCCTGTGCTTGAATCAAAAAACTTGTACAAGATTGACAAATATAACTTAATAATAGCCTATGTAAAAAGACTGATTTCAGTTGACTGAAATTAATTCAGTTTATGAATTAATAGCCTATTTGACTGCCCTGTGAAAAGAGCTAATTTTATCTTTAAAGGTTTTAACAAAGTATACAACTAGAGAGGAGAGGTAATAATCCTAGAAAGATGAGAAAGAAAAAAAAAAAAAGATAAGTAATAAACAATGGTTAAAAATGTCAGTGATGCCTAGCCTGCAAAAAGAAAAGGCCCAAATACTTAACTTAATAGGTTAACAACTATTAGAGAGATTGGTCTAATCTCATATTCCTACAAAGGGTGGAACTTAAACCAATGGTTAAAGTGATAGGAAGGCAAATTTTAACTCAATGTAACAAAGTAAACATTAGAGTTATCAAAAATGTTATGGCTTAGGAAAGAACCATTTTGGGAATGGGAAATGTGAGTGCCCAATAAGTAAAGCAATAGGAAGAATAATGGGATACTGAAGAGGGTTTATTCATTTAAGAGAAGTTTGGACTAGATGACCTTTCAAGTTACTTCCCAAGTGCAAGATTACGTAATCCTACTGTTACTAAAATATGGCTCAAAGCAACTGAACAACTTCCAGAACAACAGAACTATTTAGTAGAAGAGTTGAGATAGGATGTGTCACTCTTAAAACTTGGACTACTATGTCTAGAAAAACACTGTCCAACATGATTCAATATCTTCCTCAAAGAAATTATATTATCCAGGAAACATCATTCTGTGATCAAGTAAAGGACAAATTGGCAAGCTCACCTATCAAGGTTTGAACCGAAGGTAACTGCTAGCATAACCACCACTCCAACCACCCTGATTCTACATGCAAACATTAAGAAGATGAACTCTGTTTTTCCATAATATAATTCTGTGTGGTTCCTACAGATCAGTGTGAACCAATTCTCCTAAGTTTCCAAACCAAAAATGTAAGATAAAAGATATGCCTATGGGAAAACTCTAGCCCTACCAATCAAAAATTCTTCAGTTGACTCCATGTATGTTGGTTCAATGGGTAAAACCAGAGCAAAAAAAAGTTCCAAACAATAAACGGAAAGAGGTATATCACCAGAAGACTCTAAGAGAAGATGCAATTTCTAAACACATTTACTCTTTCCAAATTCTCCCAGATGTTAGCTTTTCAAAGAGCAGAGAATTGCTACATCCTATATTAGTTAAATCCTTTTAACCTAATCCACCCTATAATTAGAAACCATACTTTTTATTCCAAAATAGTTGAAGGGGATAAATTACACTAATATTGACAATTACAATGCCAGCTAAATAGAAAATGTGTTATAATAGGTTCATGGTGATAAATCAGATTACTATGCCACTTCAATGTTTTCTTGGCATATCAAAATATAATTTATAAAATGTAAGTAAAATATTTTTAAAAAGGTCTGCCTTCCATAATTGGCTCCCGTAAATATCTGCAAAGCTAATGAGTTTGAGAGCAAAATGGTCTGCAGATACAAACACTGTCAAATGCATAATCTTTCCTTTTCTTTAAACGGTTCCCTTCTGATTATCAGAATGTACAAGAGAAATACCATGAAAGTGCCAAAACAGATTAACCAAATTTACAGAGCTTTAAGAAGTTTCTATTCTCCTCCTCCAAACACATACACACAAATAATTTTAACCTCTTCTACAGCAGAGATTAGTTGCCTCCAAGTTCTCTCATCAGAGTAGTAAGAAACTACATTTTTAGTTGGACATTTTTGTTCCTCAGCTAAAAGATAATATTTCCTTGTTTCCCTTGAAGTTGGGTATGTTCACTTGTCTGAAGATTGGCCAAAGAGACACAGATTGGAGTTGGAAGTTGAGGGTACGTTCTTCTACATTCCTTTATCCTGCTCAAAGCCTGTAAGGCTACAAGGGCTCTTGGCCTCCATCTTGGATGATGAAAAGGAGACTACTTTAGGAACGCCAGATGCAATGCACTAAATGTTTGTGTCCTCCCCCGCAAAGAAAAACATGTGTTGAAAACCCTAATTCCAATGTGTTTGTATGTGGAGGTGGGGCCTTTGCAAGGTAATTACAGGAGGGAGGAGTCTTCATAAATGGCATTAGTGTCCTGACAGAAGAGGCCAGAGAGCTAGTTAGCTTTCTTTCTGTTGTGTGAGGTCACAAAGAGAAGTTGGCAATCTACAGGCAGGAAGAGGGTGCTCATCAGAACCAGACCATGCCGACACTCTGATCTTGGATTTATAGCTTCCAAAACTGTATAAAATAAACTTCTGTTCTTCATAAGCTACTCAGTCTATGGTACTTTGTCACAGCAACCCGAGTTGACTAAAGCACCAGAGTCAAGAGGTAGAAGGGGCGTAGATCCCTAACAACTTCATGAAACTGCCATTGCAGTCCTCAATTCTCAATCTTCAGACTTCTTTTTTTTGTGAGGAAATACATTTCACCTTATTATTATTGAGAGTTTTTGGTCATGGACAACCCGATCAATTCCTAAAGAGCACATGTGCTGACAAGTCAGGCCTCCTGTCCAGTCTTCCCACTATAATGACTTCCTCACAACTCGACCCAAACCACAGGGTCAGAAGTGGTCACTGCACCGTCTTTGTCTTAGTGTACTTCTTTAATGTATGTGATTCTGGAGATAACTCCTCCTTTGGACCTATACCATCAAATCACTTTCTACTCATTCTCTTCCATATCTTAAATCCTTGATTTGTTTTTTCCTACAAGCTTTTCTTTCTCCACCTACCTTTAAACTATTGGCATTCCCTAAGTTTACTTCATAGTCCTCTTCTCGTTCTACAAGTTTTGCTCAGACTGACTAGGCTAGTCAATAGAAAAGAGTCAATGCTTTACACTACCAAACTTCTATCTCCAATTCAGAGTTCGGGAAAAGCTCCAAATGGACTTACTCAACTCTTTACTGGGAAAATCCATCTGGCTTTCCCCGTGGCAACTTAAATGTTAAATATTCCTCTCCCTTCCACCTCTTTAATGACACATAACCATTGTGTCCAAACCAAAAACATAATGGTCATTCCTCAGTTCCTTACTCTTGCCTGACGCGCAGTCAATACATATTCTAGATCTAACAGGCTGTGACTCCTACCTATTTCCTTTGGCAATGCCCTCATGGCCACCTTCCCACATTACTGTAATAGTATTTGAAATGGTCTTCTTCCCCACCATCCTCAATCCTCTCCATAGTCAAGTCAAAAGATCATTACAAAGCTTCAAACTCTTAAAGTTGCTTCCCTGGTCATCAGTGGATTCTCATACCTATAGGAGAAGGCACAGGCAGAAACCTAACTATGGCAAATGTGGCCTGCCCAGATTTGTTAATGGCCTCTTCTATAATCTCGTCTATGTCAACCAACCTAGCACACCTATGTGGAAACCAAATGGAAAAGTTCCCAAATGGGTGGTATTGTTTCATGACTACTTGCCTTTGTACAATTCTACTGCGTGGAATTCCTCTACTTTTAAACCAGGATAATGGTTCCTCCTCCTTGAAAAGTTTAATTCAATGTTTCCTAACTGTGAAACCTTTCCTGACTACCATCTTCTCTCTTAATTTTCCTTCCCTCTCTTTGTGACACCACTGTACCTTTGTTATAGAAATTATGCAAATAAATAACTAGCACTGAATATTGAATCTAGTTTTTCTTTTAGAATTTGAGACTGGAAAAAAATATTAATCATCTTTGTATCCCTAGTATGTCTCTGACACCTGGTAGGTATTAGAAGGAAGAAAGGAAGGAAAGAAGGCAGGGAGAGAGGGATGTAAAAGGAAGAGAAAAAATGAGAAGGGAAAGAAAGAAAAAGAAAGGAGAAAAGTCCATCTGATTAATCCTCCTAACTCAAAAGACAGAAATAAAGGTCCAGGAAGATTTCAAAATTTATTCACGGTTGCCCAATAATTAAAATGTAGGATAGCCTGGGTGACTCAGTCAGTTGAGCGTGTGACTCTTGGTTTCAGCTCAGGTCATGTGATCTCATGGTTTCATAAGTCTGAGCAATACATTGGGCTCTGTGCTGACAGTGCGGAGCCTCCTTGGGATTCTCTGTCTTGCTCTCTTTGCCTTTTCTCACTCGCACGTCTCTGTCTCTCTTGGGATAAATAAATAAACTTTAAAATAAGAATAAAAATTTAAAAATTACATGTAGGATAAAAAGTATGACCTTCCATCTGTCTCTCAAGTTTAGTTCAGTCTCAGTACAATACTCTTCCTTTCAAGTCTACTCTTTTTCCCCCAAATTCCAATACTTTCCACTTTCTGTCACAGTGGCCAGGAATTTGTTCATTAAATTAATGTGCCCTCAAAGCATAAAAAGCTGCCTACCAAATTTTTAGCTTCTGCTCTGGCAAGTAAGAAACTCAGAAGTCTTCACCCCATCTTAACAAGTTGAACAAAGAGAAAAATCAACAAATTCTGCATACATCTGTAAAAGAGGAGAGGTGACACAATAAACCAATACCCCCAAACTGTAGACAGACAGGCAGATATAGAAAAATACAACTAATCAGAGCAGAAATCCCTGTGTAGGAATCTACTCAGGAACCAATGCATGGGTAGGAAACCTGAACAATAACTGACAAATTGCTAGAGGCTCAGCATGGACAAGTCTGAGAAACAAAAACTCCAGAGAACCCAATCATAGCATCCATACTATGGTGAGTTTTATTTCCATGAGTCCACCCAACCTGGTTCTTACAGTGAGTATCAGAGAAAAAATCCCCTCACGCTTCTAGCATGAGAAGGGGAAAAGCAATCATTTTTAAACACTCTAGAGCATTCTATTTCTTCCTTTCCTTTTTTCCTTCTAAGAATTTTATTTTAAGTAATCTCTTCACTACTCAACTTGGAGTTTGAACTTATAACTCCAAGATCAAGAGTCACATGCTTTGCTGATTCAGTGAGTCAGGTGCCCCTATTTTTCTTCAACAGGCCTGCTCTCAGGAGAAATTATTTTGCTAGAGCCTAAACTGCTGGCATTTCATCAGAGCATAACCTACTCAAAGTAAGTGACATATCCAGCAATGATATCTAGCCTTCTATGGGTGGGGGAAGGGAAATACAGAACTCCAGCCTCCTCTAGGCATGCTGCACCCCCTAAGAGGGGATGATCCTGAGAAGCACTGAGGACATTCACCGTCCAGAGGCACACAGGCTCACCAAAAGACCGAGACCTAATCCTAAGACTACAGAAGGTCTCCACCTCCCTGCCCACTTCACACGTCTTTCCACTGTATTACTGAACACCTATTTACTATAGTTCCTTACACCCAGCACATCATGTCCACCTTTCAAGAGAAAGTTACAAGGTATACCAAAGACAAAAAAACACAATTTGAAGAAACTGATAGGACAAGAATGTTGGAATTATTGGGCCAGAGTTTTTTAAAAAATAGGATTACTATGCTGATGGCTTTAATGGAAATGGGAGACAACATGTGGAAATGGATAATTACTGTAAATTAACCAGATTAATATTCTACAAACCTCTCTCTGTACTCTGATTAAAAGAGGCATATTTGGTGTATTTTCTTATTTAATAGTGTTTTCTTCTTTTAATGGAATTTATTTTACTTTTTAGTTTATGCTATATAATATTTATCTTTGAAAAGATTCCAAAGATTATATAATTTAAGGAAAATTTAATAAAGAATTTCAAGTGTGTAAAAACAACACTTTAAAAACAAACCCATGTGTTCAATGGACATTTAAATATTTCCTATAGAAAAAAAGAAGTGTCAATAAAAGGAAACGGTACAGGGGCACCTGAATGGCTCACCCAGTTAAGCATTCAACTCTTGGTTTCAGCTCAGGTCATGATCTCACGGTTCATGAGTTTGAGCCCAGCATCAGGCTCTGCCCTGACAGTGCCAGCTGGGGATTCTCTGTCACCCTATCCTTCTGCTCCTCCCCCACTCACGCTATCTCTGCCTCTCACAAAATAAATAAATAAACTAAAAAAAAAAAAAAAAAAAAAAAGGTAATGGTGTATAGGCAGAACCTCATTTGCAAAAGGTGATCCTGCAAATCTGCCACATCAGAGAAATGCAAGCCCCCCGCTAGGCTAACTGCCAAGATTCCAGTTCCTTTTTGTGCAGCTATTGTTAAACATTTCCCTACAGCTCCCTGTTCAACCATCTACTCTCCAACTCACTCTATCCTTCTCTTTTAAAGCCAGTTTGACCCAATCCCAATAATATTCCACCCCCCTTGAGCTCCCATCCTTCCTTTTCTAGGTGCCAAGATTCTCCACCTCTAGAAAGATCTTTCATACATCTGTCTCCAGGTACAATTACTTCACCCACTTCCCTAACGTGCATAAGTCCCTATCTTCTTCCTGTCATAGCTGCAGAGGTCACCCATTCTCTTATTGACATTGCCACTACCACAGAAGGTAAAGAAATATCCTCTCACTGCCAATGGGCTGGGAGAAGAAATGGAAACATTCCATTTTATTTTGGGGTAAAGAAGTCAGGGAAAAAAAACGGGTGGGCATTCTTCTGGTTATTAGAATTGCTTGTATATCTAAATAGATTCTCTAAATCTTAGATTTACAGTTGGAACTCATATCTCCAAGACAATGGGGAACTATAATATTGTTAGTTCTATAACTCAGCTATTATGGGTACCATCTGGGAATGTAATTACAATTTATATTTTCTCTTTAGGGATTATTTCTCTGTACCAAACAAGACAATTTACAGACCACCTTTTGAAAGACAAACTACTTAAAACACTGGGGGCAGCATGTTATTTATTCATATTTTCTGATACTACTAAATAAAAACTATGGAGACATAAAACTGTAAACTGCTGAAGAGCAGGAGCCTTGCATATCTTGTTCAGGATTTTATACTGCACCCAGTATTGGACACACTTTAAGTACTCAACAAATATCTGCAGAAAAAAGGTGGGGAAAGGTTGGAGATGAAGAAAAGCCCAACATCCCCAAGAGAATCCATCCATGATGAACTTGTGCCTATGATTAGTTAAGGGAGAATGCAGGACATGCCAGAGATCTAGAAGAAAGGAACCTTCTTCATCTTCAGGTTACATGACATAAGTAAGGACTCCTTTTGGAATAATCCTAACTTATCTATGGGCTAAAATTCTATCTACCCAGGACAGGCTGTCAAAAATTACATCTGTCCAGCTGAAACCTGAGATATAAGTCGACTTTCACTGGTAACACTACAAAGATAATGTGATAAGTGCTTTCAATTTTAAATAATAATTGCAATAAGTGCTTTCAAATTTAAATAATTATTCTGAAATAATAATATTTTCAGAAAAATAAAGTGGAGGGCTGATGACATTTTTCTATACAAAATTTAGGAGCAGGAGAGAAAGAAGACTAACTACAGTAGAAAACTTTTTCAGATTAAATTATTCAGATTGATTGTTTTTTGGTTCCACTTTTTACTTCATTCACTCAAATAGTTATATTCTTAGGTATGTTTTTATTACAACAGACTATGACAGTTTTATTGAAATTTACAACGCAGGGTTTATTTATATTTACATTAAATGTTTCATTAACATCACTTGCCTGATCTTCTATTTTAATTAGATTAACATCATCTGAAATAAAACTGGCTTCAAGAAATAAAGCAAAAAAGGTAAATATAATAGTTAACAATCATGATTACTGGCCCAAATATTTTTAATCTTATTCTATCTCAAAGTACCTAGGAAAAGGTTTTGAAGAAGAAAGTGAAGCAACACCTAAGGTCCCAGGGCTGTTGTTTACTTTTTCTGGAAATCATTAAAAACTTTTTAATTTTTTTTTTTTTTTATTTTGAGAGACAGTGAGAGAACATGTGAACAGGGGAGGGGGAGGGAGGGAAGTAGAGAGAATCCCAAGCAGGCTCCCACTGTCAGTGCACAGCCCAACGTGGAGCTCGAACCCATGAACTGGAGATCATTACCTGAGCCAAAATCAAGAGTCAGATACTTAACTGACTGAGCCACCCAGGTTCTCTGACCACTAAAAACTTTTTAAGAAGAAATAAAGTTCTCAAAATAGGCAAGATAAACATTGAATTATAATATTATATTGTTATAAGCATAAATTCCTTATATCCAGTAATAATTACTCAAATATCCAAATGAAAGAAGAAATATATCAAATGAACAAATACTAACATTATAAAAATATAACCATAATTATTTGCACAAGTAAAATTATTTATCTAAAATAATTTTTCTGAAAAATAAGTTCTTCACACTATGTTTTATATCCCAAGAGATTTTTATTTTCAATTTCTTTTTCCAGCCACTATTATATCCTCAAGAGGTTAAGATGATTCCAAGAAATCGAAGTATCTATTTGAAATAATCAGACCATGACTGGCATAGTATTATGAATGAACTACAAAGATAAATACACATGAAGTAAAAGATTTTAAATATGGGGCGCCTGGGTGGCTTAGTCGGTTAAGCAGCCGACTTCTGCTCAGGTCATGATCTCATGGTCTTTGGGTTCGAGCCCCGCGTCGGGCTCTGAGCTGATGGCTCAGAGCCTGGAGCCTGCTTCACATTCTGTGTCTCCCTCTCTCTCTGCCCTTCCCTTGCTCACGCTCTGTGTCTATGTCTCTCAAAAATAAAAATAAAAATAAAATAAAATAAATAAAAAAATAAAAAAGATTTTAAATATAAAATACCAACCATGGGATGCCAGGGTGGCTCAGCCAGTTAAGTGTCTGACTCTTGACTTTAGCTTAAGTCATGGCCTCGCAGTTGTGGGATCAAGCTCCCCAGTGGGGCCCCACACTGAGTGTGGAGCCTGCTTAGATTCTCTCTTTCTCCCTTTCTCTGCCTGCCCCCCACTCTCAAAATAAATAAACATTTTAAAAAATAAAATACAAACCATAAAAGTCAAATTATAGTCAAAATAAATTTTAAGATTTTTTTTAGCAATATATTAACCTTAATTCTTCCACTTTGTATGTAAACAATAAAATAGTGGCCTAATGTAGTATGCAGTGCTATGTACACTACAGGTATTTAATAAACAGTTTCTATTTGGATGTTCCACCTATTTCCACATTTCTTAATTTATGCTGTTTTTTAATAGAACAATATGGCTGAAAATACAATGATAAGTCAAAAAAAAGTTGTTATACTTCTTAAAAATAACTCATATTCATTAATAAGGAAGAGCTGATGGACAGCAAAGCGAATAGGAGGAGAAAAGGCATTCATTTCAACTGTGCAGGTTTGGGGGCACATGGGTGGCTCAGTCAGTTAAGCAACTAACTTGAGCTCAGGTTATGATCTCTTTCGTGAGTTCCAGCCTGGAGCCTACTTCAGATTCTGGGTCTCCCTCACTGTCTGCCCCTCCCCTGCTCATGCTTGCTCTCTCTTCCTCTCTTTCTCTCAAAAATAAATAAACATTAAAAAAATTAAATTGCACAGGTTTTTGCCAAGTTCCAATAAATTAATAAATGCCAAACTCCATAGTGCAACTTATAAAAAAAAGAAATAGCCAATGGTGGAGAGCAGGATCTAACAAATCTCTACAACTTTACTCTGCCAGGAATAAGTACAAGGAATAATAAAGCAAAAGGAGCATCGGCACATAATTTAAGCTACTAGGATTTGGCAAAAGATTTCTGCTTTAATAGGTTTAGGTACTTTGACATTGGCATCCCTTAGTTTAACTTAACAAAGCTGACATAACACTTTGTTAGTTACGAAGTCTTTATTCATGACACATTATTAAACTAAGATTCAAGATCAAAACGGGAAAAAGACCGCAACAGTCCAAATAAATAATTGTTAGTATAATGACGTAAGATGCAGTGTCTGTCTTTCTTACTGCATGTTCAGTGAGACTACTCTGGATAGTTATTCTTCAACTCCCATGTCACATAAAAAAAAAAAAAAAAAAAAAAAATCCACTGACAAAATCACTAGGAACTCGCAGGCAGCTCTCTGGGGCCACTAGTTTTGCCTCAAATGATTATCCTACCATCACAGACTTATGCTCCCTCAGTAATCTTGGTCTTTGCAATAACCACCACAGCCCTGTCTATGCCTAACTCGCTCTCAATGAAAGGAGGGGTGGGGGAAAAACAGGCCTCGGCAAGCATCTTTCTGTTCCAATGGGTTACTTCTACACAAGATACATACAGAACAGGATGTCAAAAACTGATTAATCCAGTGGGTCAGTAAAAAATGAGAATACGTAGATGAGTAAAAATAAGAGCGAGTTTAAAAAGAAGAGGAATAAGTAGGTTTTTTCCCTACTGTTACTTTCCAATCCACTGGATCCTCACTAAAGACTTTTAAAAACAAGTTTAGAAAAATGAATTACAGACAATTTTATGGAAAGAACTGCAACAAAAACAAAATAAATTTCTCAGAGAGCATATCTTGCGCACAAAATTGAAGGATCCAGTAACTATCACTTGGGGTTGCTGTGACAATTGCAGATCATCTACATACAGGGCCTAGTGCAGCGCCCGGCACATGGTTAAAACAGTTACGATTATTACTGTGGGTGAGTACTTTGGGTATACTGATGAGGGGATAAACTTGACCACATTATGAAAGCACAGTCCATTCTCGCTCAAGCAAGACTTAAGAAGGCAGAAATATAACCCACCAAGATGTAAAAGCCTTTAAGATTTCTGAAGTAAAACAGAAGAACAGTATGAACAATTGGCCTGATTACTTCCAATCCAGCAGCACCTTCAGCTGTGGACCTATTATAAGCACACAAACAAAATACCTCATACACGACAAGAAAGGAAAACTCTGCCACAGATGAAGCTCGACTACAATCCCTGGTGAAGCTAAGTTCACGATTTCAGAATTCCTAGGCACCGGGGTCTCCATGCCCCTAAGTCTCCCACCCTCAACCTCACAACCTTATACATGAAACCAGACAAAGCCAGAGGGATACTTGAGAAAAAAATATTTCCTGGAGCAATCAAAAAAGGAGGTATTCTACAGAAATACTGAACACAGGGCACCTGGGTGGCTCAGTTAAGCATCCAACTCTTGACTACGATTCAGGTCATGATCCCAGGGTTGTGGGATCAAGCCTCATGTTAGTCTCCGCGCTAGGCATGGAGCCTGCTTAAGATTTTCTCTCCCTCTGTCTCTCTCCCTCACTTATACTCTCTCTCTCTTCCTCTCTCTAAAAACAAACAAAACAAAACAAAACCAAAATCTACAAGAGCCCAGTCTAATTCTAAAGTCTCTGTATTTCACTGTGTATCACAGATCAATCTTAACAAAAATTCTTTTCTTTATTAAGCATCTCCTATGTGCCAAGCATTGTGCTAAATGATTTCACTAGAGATGTCCCAACTGAAAAATAACTTTTTGACTAAGCTAACCTCATAAGGTGTTTTATTTTAGTCATATCAAAACAAGTCTTCTAAAATACAAAAGTACTGAAGCATTAGACATCTTTGTTACTTTAATCTAACACTGGCCTCCAAAGAAGCTCTGGACTCAACATTATTTACTGCAGCAACTCTCAGAGTCTTTGACATTATTATGTGCATTACATATCTCTAAAGAGAGATACAGTATGTACCACTGCATAAACCCATCTGACCTCTGAACCCTTTTCTCCTAGAACATCAGCTTACACAGTAATTAATCTTTACACAGAGGATTAAAACTTAATTGTATCATTAACAGGAATGATTAAAAATAAAGATAAATAAGACTAATAAGGCATACATTGAAAGAAATCAATATAATTTTAATAATAAAAGATTTTATAAAATAATAATAATAAAGGATTTTATAATATTTAGAAGAGGAAAAAAGCTATAGGTAGATTCTTCCTGCTACCAGATCTTATATACAGGGCTTTCATGTGAGCAATAGGAAAAAAGCAATGAAAGTTCCAAAAGAAAATCTGAAAATACAAAGTATATGAAACACACGCCCAGTAAGTTCTGAACAAATGCAGGAATGCCATTTTTTTTTGTGGGAGAAGTTGACTTTTTATTTCATCATTTGAATTTTTTAATGTACAAGGCAAGCTTTTGTATACAGAAAGGAAAAAAAACCTGAAAACACTGTAAAGGTACTTTTGTTTAATAAATGTCAAATTTATCAAAGATATCCAGTTTTAAAATCTAGTTTTTCTTAGACCTTTAGTGTAACTTTAAATTTTATAATTTTATTTATAAATGAATTCCCTATAATTTAAAATGAGCTTATAAATATGGCATATTAAGTTCCCTAAACATTTATTATCAACTCAATCAAATTCTTAGACTTTTCAAATGACAAGTACAAACGTAATACTTTCCTCTTTCATCCAGCCTTTTGACCGTGAGCTCTCAGGTGCTCGATTCCAGTAGTAAGGAACCCTTATGTCACAGGACCCAAATGGCAATTCGAACTGGGTCACTAAATTTTCTGTCATTTTATTGTAAGAGGATAGATCATTATTTTTTTCCTCTTTCAGTTAGGTCCCCTTAAACAGCTACAAAATGTCTTCATAACCTTTGGCCAACTAAGTTATCTGTGACTTACTCCAAGCTGCCGTTTACATCTCATATTGAACTACTAAAGAACATTGATTTCTTGTGCTATGGCTACACCTTAATATACGCAGGCTCCAATAAATGGGAATAAGATCAAATATTTATACACGGTCGCTACTATTTACTACAAGTTGGTCATTTTTTTAAAATAATTTTTTAAGTTTATTTTTATTTATTTTGAGAGAGAGTAAGCAGGAGAGGGACAGAGAGGAAGACATAATCTCAAGGAGGCTCTGTGCTGTCAGCGCAGAGCCAGATACAGGGCTCATGCTCACGAGCCCTGGGATCATGACTTGAGCCAAAATCAAGAGTTGGACATTTAACCAACTGAGCCACCCAGGCACCGTAAGCTGGTCATTTTAATAAGAAATTTGTGGGATTTGCTTCCTCCTTTTTATTCCCCAAATTTCTTATTCAGTATTCTTTGTGCAGTGGCTACTTTATTAAAGTAGTTCAATATTTAATTAAGGATTAAATGGTAAAGTAGTTTGCCCATTAAATTATAAAAACCTTCAGTGTTTACAAAGCTTTTTAAAATTAATTAAATAATATAATGGAAGTTTAAAACCTAGATTTCAAAGCTCGCTTTGAGAACATACAAGTTATTCTGATATTAAGCCATGATAAAACATATGCATGCACCAGTAATGATAAAATATACATATAGTGTTAGTAACCAAGGGAGATCCCTGAAGCTCAGGCATCCTGAGCCGTAATCTGCAGGGTCCATCCGATGAACACACAAAACTTGGCATTGACATAGTGATTCCCTGGGACAGGAAAGCATATCAGGTTATCTAAGGAGGTCCAGAGGGAATATTCCACAATACGTATTTCCAGGAAAAGAAGTCAGAATGATTTGTTTTAATTCTTATTATTTTTTAAGTTTTTATTTATTTATTTTGAGAGAGAGAAAGCAAGGAGGAGCAAAGAGAGAGAGGGAGAGAGAGAATCCCAAGCAGACGCCATATTGCCAGCATGGAGCTGGACACAGGGCTCAAACCCACAGATGGTGAGATCATGACCTGAGTCAAAATCAAGAGTTGGATGCTTAATCAACTGAGCCCCAAGATGATTATTTTTAAATTAAATTGTTTCAATTCAATTCCTCTTTCACTTAATTGTCAAATATTGAGCCAAAGCCTTGTGTTTATTTTCCCAGTAACAGACAACACTGGATTCCTCTTAAAGCAAACAACCTAAAAAGAAGTCTAATAAAGTCCTCTCACTTCAGATGATCTTTCGGTTTATTTTAAATAAGTTTTTATTTAATCCATAGATCCAGAATTTGGTGTCAAGTTTTTCCTAGCACCCACTGACAAATTCTACATTTCTTTATTATATTTTATTATATATTATTGCATAATAAATATACTGTGGTAGAGCTGAAAATATTTGCCACCTAAAATGAATAAGTGCCAACAGTACTGGCTATGGTGCTTTCCTATTGCTTTTAGTTCCTTCGACATGTGAACAGAAAACCGAGAGCTGAGGCAGGGAGTGAACACCCAAGCCAGGCCAACAGTCAGGCCATCTGAGCCCCGTGGAATGGTCATATGACCACTGCTGTCACAAAGTACCATGGTATTTGTGTTACCTAAGCAATGAGGTAGAGGGCTGGGGATTTTCCTTCTTAGTTATATGCTGCTCTTAATTCTCCCTTCTGAATCCTTCCACTGTGGTATACAATTAATGATGGCCTGATGACAATGTGTGAAGAGTATGTTAGGTTCTCACTATCTCTATTTCACTGACTCTTGGGAAAACTGTAATCTTACATATGCTTTCCAAGTTACCTATGGGTCTTATGAAATGCCGTCACCAGCTCCCTGCCATACCACCATCTGTTCAGTTTTACTACTTATGTTACATAAAAACCCACTGTTTTTCAGATTTTGTAGGTATACACACGTACACACACAATTTAGCATTTTATTTTATTTTATTTTTTTAATGTTTATTAATTTTTGAGAGACAGAGAGACAGAGTGTGAACAGGAGAAGGGGCAGAGAGAGAGGGAGACACAGAATCGGAAGCAGGCTCCAGGCTCTGAGCTGTCAGCACAGAGCCCGATGCGGGGCTCGAAGTCACAGAGCATGAGATCATGACCTGAGCCGAAGTCGGCCGCTTAACCGACTGAGCCACCCAGGCGCCCCCAATTTAGCATTTTAAATACACTCCATCTTTGTTTTAGAAATGTTGGGCTAAATTTGGATGAGTTTCTTTCCTCTTGGACCACTCAAAACCTTTAACATGCTCATCTATATTAAAAATTTCTTGATATAAATAGGTCACATTTCCAAATCTGTTCAAGCTAGAGATCTTTTTAATGGACCATTAGCACAGCATACACCTTGGAAAACTCTTACCCAAACTAATAAAAACAATATATTATAATTTTACCATATAAAACAAATATGTATATCTGTATAATAGGTATATAAATATAAATATGTATATAAAACAAATCTGATTAATTTATTCACTCATCCATTTATGCACCCATCCCACCAGCCAGCCAACAGAAAACAGCTATATAGAGTGCTTATATATGTAAACAGTTCTGTTTTTGATGCTAGAGAAATAAAATTGTCTGGAAACATGTTTAACACATTTCTTATTATTTTCTTACTATTCTCCATATAAAATATTGGAGTTGAAAAAGGTCACTAAGTTAAAATTCTTAAAGAATCTATTAATAGAAAACATAACTGGTCCCCCTTAAGAAATTTTAAGTGATAAACCAAGCAAACATTTATTTAGCAAAAGCACTTTAATACTAAATTCCTCCAATATATTAAAATTATTTTTATTCTATACAATTTTCCAAAAGCAACTGAATTAAAAAGTAACAACTGATCCTTTTCTGTATTAAAAAACATTCACTTAAATAAACATATACTTTAGGATTTAAAAACCATAAACATATTAAGACAATTAAATATATCCTAATTAGATTCAACTCCTCAACAACTCTGCAAAACCAATTATGTAAAACCAAGGCCTGTACTTCAGAATTTTTGTAAGTCAAGTCCTTCTTTCATTTCCTTTATCTTATTCCTAACTTTTACACTGCAAAACTATGGGGAATCTTTAAATTATTTGATCATAAATGCTCACACTAAGTAAAACCTAAAAGAAGCAAGACATTCTAAATTGGACATGTTGGGAAACAAACATACCTATATTGAGTCTGTGCTGGAATTGAGAGACAAACTGACTTGTTTCAAGTCAATATTATTTACAGTTCCAGCCTCTAGACCTTTGTTTGAGATAATCCCCTATCTGTTTCCCTTCATCTATGCATGGTAAACACAGCCTCCTAAAATGAGTTCAGTCCCCAGTTTTGTGCAATTATTTTCAGATGACTCTACCCTATGAATATGTACTCACCTATCTCAGAATGCATAGCTTACAGTCCACATCACTCATAGCATGAATCTGCAAATCTCTCATTGCAGATAAAAGAGAAAGTCTAGAAAAGTGAAAACACTTGCACAAGGTTATTCAATTGGGAACTGAATCGGGGCAAGAACCCAAGCGCATGAATCTAATCTAGGGTTCTTTGTTTTAGCCTATGTTAAAAGAGAAGAAATTGTGCTTTATAAAATATACTTGGTCACTCTCCAGTTTGAGTAAGTACAAAAAGCTAACCTGTGTGTATAACCAAGAACATTGCACTGCCTAAAAATTAACATTTACTTCAGTTTTAATCCTTGGCCCATCCCGAAAATGAGAGTGATGATGATTACACATATTGTACTACACATAATATATAAATGACTTAGTTAAATGTCTACTGACCCAAAACAGCCTTTTTTTGTGTGTAACTTATTTCTTCCTTTTTAAAGCATGATGGGTGTAGGGTACTCAAACTAAACAGCCAGTTTAGTTCTAGTTAATCAAGATTTTATCTAAATAACTGTAAAGAGTTCATTGACTGCCTCTGAATCTTACTGTTCAAGAAGTCTTCTTACCATTTGTTTATGTAATAATCTTCAAGGAAAAAAAAAAGGCTACCTACTTGATAGTCTGATTAACCTAAACTTTCCTTCAGAGACTCTTCTATCATCTGCCTAAGTCCTCCGGGGAAGCGTGGCCATTTAGATGCACAGAACAGCTGGAGCATGAGGAGACAGATAGATGTACTATAAGAGATTAGCCCCGAGAGAAGTGCTTAGCTCTCAGTTAACTTTGTGTATTCCAGGGGCGCCTGGGTGGCTCAGTCGGTTAAGCGTCCTACTTCAGCTCAGGTCATGATCTCACAGTCTGTGAGTTCGAGCCCCGCGTTGGGCTCTGTGCTGACAGCTCAGAGCCTGGAGCCTGCTTCCGATTCTGTGTCTCCGTCTCTCTCTGCCCCTCCCCCACTCATGCTCTGTCTCTCTCTGTCTCAAAAATACATAAACATTAAAAAAAAAAACAAAAAAAAAAACTTTGTGTATACCAACATAAGAAAATTCCAGGGAAATAAAATTATCAATATGGGTATTTCCACAAACCAATCACTAGATAATTCTATGGCTTTCAGAACCACAAGAGGGATGATTCTGTCAAAAATGCCTTCATTGGTACTAAATTAATTTCATCTGAGAGGTAACAGAACAGTGAGGATCAAATGAGAGTTTCTATTAAGTTACTGGAAACAAAGTCCACATCTCCGGTCATACTACTCCCCAATAAAGATATGTTGAAATCCTAGCCCCAGTACTTCAGAATGTGACTTTATTCGAAAACAAGGTTGTTGCAGATATAATTTGTTACTATGAGGGCCCCCAATCCAATATGACTAGTGTCCTCATATAAAGAGGAAATCTAGGTATAGAGGCACATGTAGAAAGATGATGATGTAAAGGAACACAGGTAGAAGTCGGAAAGAGAGGCCTGGACAGGTCTTTCCCTCCTAGCCCTCAGAAGGAACCTACCTTACCAACACTATGAGTTCAAATTCTAACCTCCGGAATTATGAAAACAATAAATTTCCTTTTTTTTTTAATTTTTTTAATGTTTATTTATTTTGAGGGAGAGAGAGACAGAGAGAAAGCATGTGCTGGGGAAGGGCAGAGAGAGAGAGAGAGAGAGACACACACAGAATCCAAAGCAGGCTCCAGGCTCTGAGCTGTCAGCACAGAGCCCGATGAAGGGCTCGAACTCACAAACTGTGAGATCATGACCCGAGCCGAAGTCAGATGCTCAACTGACTGAGCCACCCAGGTGCCCCTGAAAACAGTAAATTTCTTATAGCCACCCACTTTGTGGTACTTTGTTACAGCAGCCCAAGGAAACTGATACAATAAGCAACAACAAATAATTTTAGTGGCGCCTGGGTGGCTCATTTGGTTAAGCATCAGACTTCGGCTCAGGTCATGATCTCACGGTTTGCGAGTTCAAACTTCACATCTGTCAGGGAAGAGCCCCCTCAGATCCTCTTTCACCCCTCTCCCTGGCCCTCTCCTGCTCATGCATGTAAGCTCTCTCTCAAAAATAAACACATTTTTTTAATTTTTAAAAAAGAAATAATTTTAAAAGTATCTATAAAGTGGGACACCTGGATGGCTCAGTTGGTTAAGTGTCCAAATCTTGATTTTTGGCTCAGGTCATGATTTCATGGTTTGTGAGTTTGAGACCCACATCGGGTTCTGCACTGACAGCAAGGAGCCTGCTTGGGATTCCCTCTCTTCCCCTTTCCTCTCTTTCTCTGCCCTTCTCCAGTTTGTGCTCTCTCTCTCAAAATAAACAAACTTAAAAAACGGCATCTATAAAGTAATTGCAAAATAGCACTGAACTAGAAATTCAAAAGTCTCAGATCTTAGGATTTAAATTTGTAAGCTTTGGCATCAATCTCTGCCTCCATTTTCTCATCTATACCTCTTTCAGGTTGCTGTAAGGATAAGACTTAATAATGTGTGTGAATGGTCTTGGAAAAGTACAAAGTATTAAACAAATAGAGGATGTTATCAACCAACACTGAAAATTTACTTAACACATTTGGCTTTTAGGTGAGAAAAGCAGCAAAGTTAAGAAAAAAGTATTTATGTGATCCCCACATTTTTTCCTCAGAAATGAGACAATAATGACTTCAGATGTTTAATCAAAAACTACACCATACACACAGTACAAGTTAAAGCACGTCCTGGTCAACATTTCCTTATTTGTTAATTTTTAAACATTCAAACCCCCCCCCCCGCAAAATAAAGAAACAAACAACAATCAGAAACATTCACGGCTCACAAAATGATTTATTCATCTAATACTTGCTTAGTATCTACTATATTCCTGAAACCGGATTAAATCTCCAAGATACAGAGCTCAAAGAAATGAGTTCTAATTTCAAGAAGTTCCCTCTATAGCAAAGGAAATAGGAAGTGATTAAATAAAGATCCGTATAAGCTACGACAGTTATGTACATAGTGCAACAGAACAGAAACATATTTTAGTACCTACATTTGAACAGGATAATGTTTAATTTTCTGGATTTGACAATGCTTTAGACAACATATGTAACAACACTTTAATGAACTGAAGTTGTTCAATTTTCCTTCTTAGCTTTTTGCTGATTGTTGCTTCATGTTAGAGATAGAGAAGATCACCTCAGATTTTTTTAAAGCAGGCTTAGAAGCGCCTGGATGGCTCAGTCAGTTAAGTTCTTGACATCAGCTCAGGTCATGAGCACACACGGAGTATGGAGCTTAGTTGGGATTCTCTTTCTCCCTCACTCTGCTCCTCCCTCAATCACTTGCTCTCACACACTCTCAAAATAAATAAACTTAAAAAAAAAATAAGGTAGACTTAAACAAAAATTGTTTTTCTTTAAATTTGCTGCATTTGTATTATCATTCTCTTGTGTTGAGGAAGAGGATTATAGTTGGAGCTCACAAACTGTATATTTTCTTAAGAGAAAACCAAAAAATTAATGTTTTAATTCTTCCTGAAAAACCTTCTAAAATCCTTCTCTAATTTGCATATATGTATAGTGTATCCCAATTAAAGCTGTCTTTGATGGCAAAAGATTTTTCAAGTCTATAGGAGTCAGCTGCATATCAGTGATCCAGGCATGGTTCTACAGGAGGACCAGTATATTGGGCTGATATTTAGCTCCAGGTGAAGGATAGCTGGAAAAGGCTAGGGCTAAAAGTCAATTTAAAGTCAATTAAACCTACTAAGAAAAAAAACTCTCCTTGTAATTAGCTTTTTTTTTTTTTAGGAAAAATATGTGAGGTAACTGACCCATCGTGAATCTAAGTTAAAGATTGACAATGAATAGTTTGATCTAAGAGCCAAGCTACACCAGAGTGTAAACAAGCGCAAGCGTGAAACAGTGAAAGGATTCAAAAAGTCCTTATCGCCGTCTCTGTTTACTTATGTCAATAAGAACTTGAAAGCTCTATTTGCAAAGGCTAAAACACAAAGCAGATAATCTCTCCATGGATAATTGAGTTGACACTATTAGGATCTAGGAGTTGCAAAGGAAACAGAAGTAATGGCCCCTATTTTCTGGAAGTTTAAAATTCAATAAGAAAAAGAACAAGTAAAATATGTAAATTGAAACAGAAGCAACGATATAACCAACTATCGTTATGTGGGTAATTCTCTTCCCAGTTTTTCTCCTGATCCCTTTTACTTTTCTTTTTCTTACTTCGCCCCCTTCCCCTTTTCTGGTTTCTCTTTTATAATGTACTTAAGCAAATACCTTTCAAACACAAATTCTCCTTCATTTTCTCCACCACTGCATGCAGTCACTATCAATTCTTTAATATTTTAATCGCAATTCATATCAAGTTTTAATCTAGCTCATGTCATACAAATACATATGAACATGTAATAAAGAAGGAAAAGAGAAACCCTAGATATCTACCATACTAGTCTAATTTGATCTCCAAAAAATGAAGTAATTCAATGATAAATGTAGAAAGGAAAAAAATAGATACAATATCACCTGTGATCTCCACGAATTTAATATGGTTTTTTTTTCTTTCTAAACATTTTAAAACATGGCCATTTTTTTTATTAGACTGTTTCCTTATAAACCTGTCTTTCCAAAAAAAAAAAGTTGTAAAAAATAATCAAATGAAAAGAAATATATGAAAGCCAACATAGCCAGATGCATAACACATAAAGACTTATTCCTTTGTTTGTTAGGAGTCAGTTTGGGATGCAGTTTTCCCTAAATTCAGTATTTTAATTTAAAAAATTAAAAATTCATCAAGACAAGGAAAATATGCAGACATAAATTCTTACCAAGACTTTTTGTTTGTGCTTTTAATTTTACACTGTCAATTCAAACATTCAACTAATAGCTGGTTCTTGCAGTGTCCTCAAATTCAGCAAACCTACTCTATTAAATCAGAAGGTAAAAAAAAAATTGAAGAGAATTTTAAAAATCTATTAAAAGAATTCCAACTGAGAATACCCTGTTGATTAAAAAAAAAATACAAAACAAACAAAACAGGGGCACCCCAGCTGGCACAGTCAGAAGAATAGAAGAGCGAAGATCATGCAACTCTTGATCTGCGGGGGAGGGTAGTGAGTTTGCGTCCCACTGAGTTCGAGCCCCACATTAGGTGTAGAGATTACTTAAATAAATAAAACTTTAAAAAACAAAACAAACAAAACCCCCTTGATCCTACCTGCCATGAAGTGAGAAGACTGAAGATATAATGGTAAGTATGGCCCAACTACAATGGAATGTAAAAGGTAAAGTAAGTAATGGAGGTGGGTAAATGAGGATTGTCTACTAGATAAACTGAGGGGAAAAGTGGCTTCCTCGCAAAGGGAGTGCTTTTATTTTTATTTTGTTTTATTTTTTAATGTTTATTTATTTTTGAAAGAGACAGACCTTGAGCAGGGGAAGGGCAGAGAAAGAGACGGAGACACAGAATCCAAAGCAGGCTCTAGGCTCTGAGCTGTGAGCACAGAGCTCCGTGGGGGGGCTCAAACTTAGAAGGGCGAACTGGGAGATCATGACCTGAGCAGAAGGTGGACTTTTAACCGGCTGAACCACTCAGGTGCCCCAGAGCAGTGTTTTTTTTTTTTTATGTTCTACTCTAACTTGATAGGCCTTTTCATCTTTCATCAGCTTTGTCCTAAGTGAATCTCAAGGACCTTTATAATCAAGATTAGCATTGGCTATTGTTGCTCTTGATTAGAACGGGGCAGGTGATGATGAGACATGATAAAGACCTATACAATTATGAAACTTAGTCAAATTTTTCTAAAAATGTCTACATCAACATTTAATGATCATCTTCTAGAAGCCAAACTATAATATGAGGGACTGATGAATGGAAAAAAGAACTGGAGGACCGGAATTAGAAAACAGCCTCTCATTCTTAATTAAAAAATACAAACCTACCAACAGGCAACTAAAAAGCACAGTTCCATAAAAACAAAACATTGCCTCAAATATAGTATGAATACATGAACACTGAGGGGATCCCAACCACCACTCTTATAAGAGAGAGTAAGAATGAGTGAAAACTTCTAAGAAGAAATCGGAGAGCTATATTTTAATATAGGAAACAGGCAAAAATAGGCAAGGAGGAGAGAACACTGTAAGAATAAAAATCTGTAAATCAAGTAAAAAATTAAATTTGATTCTAGGATTTGTTTTATGTAAATAAATAATTAATTTTAATGTCTTTAACACACCACAATAAATGAATCCTAAAGAACAAGGCAAGGGAATATCTATTTTTATAAGTACATTTGAATATGACTACATCTAACGCTATCAAAATTCACTGAATAACAATAAAAATTAATTAACTTTATTCTTCTTTCTTTCAGGCATAAATTGAAATAGTTAAGAGGGTGGGAAAACCTAAAGTAGAGCAAGTTTAACTGTAAAGTTAGTGGCTTGTTTACATTTTGATGCAAGAAGAGAATTACATAATTAGGTGCTTGTCTTTAAGAGCACCTTTCTTGTATCTCCTACCAAAACAAAGGAAACAAAAACCCTGTTTACATTTTTAAAGGACTAAACTCAGCTAAATAAATGGTTCTGCTCTGTAAGTTCTCAAGAAAATACCTGTTCCAAATACACCATAATATGAATAAATCCCCTTCAAGATAATTAATATTTATAATTTAAAAAGAAGACATTTTTCTATAGCTCGTCACTTTGCCAGAAATTTACCAGATGCTTGGATAACAGTATAATGAAGCAGAAGGCAGTCTTTGAAAAGTTATTATCAATGAAAGTTCAATGAATAGGATTATCGAAAATATATCCATTGCATAAGGGAGAAAAAGTCGAGCCTTTTAAGACATGCCAGAAAAATCCAAGGTAACAAGTAATTTATCTTCAGATAAATCACCAAAAGGAAAATAGTTTTATGTCTATAGACTATTTGTGATATATAAAGAAATACATAAACTGTAGGAGACAAATAAAATTGATCATCCTGCCTGATAGGAGAAAATTAAAATCTCAAACAAAAGAGATAACTCCAGCAGTATATGTGAGTAGTACAACACACTGGTTAAGAGTGTGGGTTCTGGAGCATGGCACTACCTAGATTCACACTCTTACTCCTCAACTTCTTAGTTTAGCTGTGTTGTCTATAGAAAAGTTCTTTAATCTTTCTTTACCTCAATTTCCTCATCCATTCAAGGGGTGGTGATAATAGTACCAATAGCTAAGTTGGTATGAGGCTTAAATGTATTAATACATAAGTGGAGAACTTAGTACCTGGCATTTGGAATGCAAGTGTAAGCTATTTAAACTATTTTTATTATCACTGTTGTTATTAGTATAGACTAAATAGCTATCTTGAAGCTTCGGACATTTCTTTGGAGTTGCCTACTGTAGCTATTATTAACTGCTAGCTCTTCATGCAAAACACCAAAAGTTATGATCTGAACTTACATTTATAGATACATTCTCCCACCATATGACAGTAAAAGGATATTTAAGGTATAAATTCACAAGGACAAAAATGAGACAACACTAACGAAATTATGGTAAATGACTTCTCAGATCCCAGAAATCTGGACACTAACCAGGCAAAGGTTAAGTAAAAATAACTCAATTTATACAACAGAATCTCCAAAAGACTAAATTGGTAAGAAAGATCAACAGGAAGACTGATTAAAAATCTGTTTGAAAAGCTGTTAGAGTCCCAATTCCCAACTCCACCTCTCTCTCCCTCACTACAGTTAAGACGAATGCCCCTCCTCACCTTTGCAGAACACCAGAGGTTTATTCTCATTTTTAAATTTTTTTTTAATGTTTGTTTATTTTTGAGAGAGAGAGAATAGGGGAGGGGCAGAGAGAGAGGGAAGCACAGAATCCAAAGCAGGCTCCAGGCTCTGAGCACAGAGCACAACACAGGCCTTGAACTCACAAACTGGGAGATCATGACCTGAGCCGAAGTTAGACACTTACCAACTGAGTCACCCAGGTGTCCCTATTCTCATTTTTTAAATGGTCTTATTATTACTAAATGATTAAGGCAAGTTTATAACAGACATCCCACACTAAAAAAAAGAGAGGGATAAGAAGAAAGTCTAATGTGCTTCTTCCCCAGTTTGATTTACAAAACACTGAATAGAGGCTTACCTATCCCCCAGGCAGGTTAACATTCTTCTCTGGGGAATCGAATCAGCCTAAAATAAAACACCTAAACATATGGATATCAGAAAGTCTCCATTAGGACAGTCCAGCCAGATTATTCTGAAAGTTAGATTAAGAGACTAAAATTTATTTCATAAATCTACAAGCCTTATCCACAAAGAACTAATGAACAACTTGGTAAAACTCTTTTTAGAATGCTTAAGTGAACAGATTAGCCAGAGACCATCACATTTAAAGAGAACCTGAAATAGGAAAGATAAAGACCAAAGCAAACAAACAAAAAGAGTAACTTAGAAATCTTTGAATAAAGTAAAACAAAACAAAATGTGGAAAATAATTGAAGAAAAAAAGATAAAATAATTAAAGGACCAGCCCACGAAGTTCTTACAACATCCAAAGAAAATAGGAATTCTAAAAACAGTGAGTGAGTGAGTAAATGGAGACAGACAGAAAACTGAAGGAAGGAAATCAAACAACTAACTCAAAAAAAATGCCCAGGATTGTGAATGATTTCCTAGGTCAAAAGAAGCTCCTTGAGAATGTGCTCCACTGAAATGAGGACCTAACAAAGAGGAAATCAGGTAATAGGGCATTCAACATATAAAATAAGCAAAAGGAATTCCTAGGATGGCAGGGATGATGGATAAGGGAAAGTCTAAAATAACAACTACACCAAAGACCACGAGAATATCCAGTAGAGGTAAGAACAGGTCAGAAGAGTCTGAGAGCTAGATCTTCAAGAAAATGTAATTAAAAGAATAATTAAGAAGATATTTAGACAATAGGAGAGAGTTTGGGGATAAATTCATGATAGGTACATAGAAAATTAACCTGCCTTTTACCAAATAAATGTATTCGAGGATAAATAAAACTGCACAAGAAAGAAAAAGTAGTCATAGAATGCTACTACAGGCAGTGCTTTGAAGAGCACTTACAAGGTTATAATAATGTAAACATTAAATAAATACCACTCTAACCAAAATTAGAATAACTATTAGGACTATAGGAAGGCAAGAAACGTGTATGTGGGTTTGGGTACAGGACAAATGGGAAAACAAAATCTTTATCTTCCACTGTGGGAAGCCGATACATAGTATCTAAAAAAAAAAATCAAGTAGCAGCAATATAAGTTTGTTATTTGGAGATCTGAAAATAAATAGCAAAGGAATCAACTAAAAGAGTTGACAACAGTTGATCCTAAGATATAGGAAATGGGATATGGGTGAGAGCAGACAATGAAGTTTCTCATTCCAAGGCTTACAGAACTATTTGGCACTCTTTCAACAATGTATTTGTAAGATATTAATAAAATACACATAATGATAAAGTTAATCAAAATAAAATATAATTTCCTAATTACGATATTAATACATGTTCATATAATTTGAAAACTGCACAAGAATTAAAAACAAAAGAATTTTGTCATCCAGATAAAACTATTTACTTATTGCTGTATTGCCTTTGAATATTTTTACTGCATAAACACATTCATGTGTGTAATTTTTTTTTAAAACAAAGCTTCAGATTCAGGTTGACTATGCCAATTTACACGCTTCTTTTTTAATTAACATTATATCATTAACATTTCTGATGTCCTTAAATGTTCTCTAAAAACACATTCCTCCTCTTCCTCAGGCATCACGTATTTGACCATTTCGCCACTAACTCTTTAGCATATAGTTAATAAGGTTTTCCTTTGTCAAACTCCCATCCCTTGACTTGTGGTGTCTTCCCAGATTCTCTTTAGCTACTTGTGTTTCTCCTTTGCGGAATTCTTCTCCTCAGTCTACCCCTTCATTGTTGGTGTCCCACACAATTTCATCCTCCATTTTCTCTCTTCACCCTGGATGACTCCAGTAAGATTATATCCTGATAAATGATAATCACCAAGTTCTCTTAGTTCTACTTTTTAAATAACTTGAACCTACCAGCTTCTATCAGTCATTTCCACCATCTAGTTCAAACCATCACTATCACCAGCCTAGATTCCTAACTGATCTCTCAGACGCCACTTCTGCTCCCTTCCAAAGCATTCTCCACATTAGCAGTTAGAATGATCTTTTAAAAACAGAAACCTAATTTCATAGTGCCCTGAATAAAATCCCTCAATAGCTTACTGTTGTTTTAGAACAAATCCCAAAATGCTTTCCTACCTACAAGGTCCTATATAATCTGGCCTGTGCCAACTTTCCAGCTTCATTCCACACCACTCTCCCTCTGGTTCTCTATGCTCCAGCCACACTAGTCTTTTTGTTCTTCAAACATCTCGAAATCTCTCTTGTCTGGAGGCCTTGGCACATGCTGCTCACTTAGCCTGAAACAATTCCCTCTCTCCCTCTTGGCAAACTCCTATTCACCCTAAACAAGACCCTCAAGTTGCTTATCTTATTCTACGTAAACACTGCCTCTGGAGCTGGGAAACACTGAAATCTAAGACAGGGAGTACATTAATAAAAGAATTTGCAATTTTTCTGTTTAATGTCTGTGTCCCATGAGAATATAAACTGCACAAGAACAAATCTTGTTCAATGCTGGCTCCCCTGCACCAAACGAAGCACCTTTTGGGGAGTAGATATCATTTCTTGAATGGTTAAATGACTCCTGAATCTGTATCTTGGTATTCAAAACTCTCCTAAATCCTAAATCCATATATTCAACTACCATCTCCACCTATATCTCCTATAGGTTTCTCAGATTCAATATATTCAGGCCTTAACTAGTTAGGCAAATATTACCACCTCTATATCTAGTTCCCCCTGCTGCCTTCCCATTAATGGCACTCTGTCAATTCTGTTCCTCGAATCTGCTTAGATTAGTCCCCTCTTGTCCACCTATTTAGTCACAGCCTTTACTTCAGTCCCTTACCAAATCTTACCCGGATTATTACAACAGCCTAATAAGGAGTCTCAACATAACTAGCATCAAACTCATCTGTCTTCTAATCTTCATTAAGCCAACATAATGATTTTTTTTTAAGCTAAAACAAATTTGGTCCTATCATTCCCACACTTAGAATTCTTCAATGATCTTTTCCCTACATGTGAACTACTACTGTTACAATACTACTATACTATGGGCAGGTTGCTGAATACAATAAAGTCCCTTATTTCTTGTGCATTTGTCCTTTCTAGTGCCTGTCAGTATACCCATCTTCTCTTACTCATTTTGCTAACTTCTTATCTTTGAAGACTTAAAGATATCTTGACCTTTTCCTGTCCACATCACCCGAGGCTGTGTTGGGTGCCCTTCTCTGTGTTTCCACGACATCTTGTATATCACAGCATTTATTACACGATGACATAATTTACCTGCCTCTCCATTTGATCCTGATTACACAGAGGTGCTGCTTGTTGTTTATCTTTGTATTCCCAAAATGTATTAAATACTAAGCCCCCAAAACAATTTGCAGCATGACTGTTAATATAATGACATTATTGGTAACAGGTTTGGTATAAATTTTGTAATTTTTATGCAATTAAGGAAATATATACCTTGAACCTCACCAGAAGACCTTTCCATTTTAAAATCTCCTTTAGTTAATTGTTCTTTAAATACTACATTCACAGTTCTAAATTTGAAGAAAAACAAGAATATTTTCTGACTCTTCATAGCACCAGTTGGTAGACACTCTGCTATGGGTCTTTCACACTCCTCTCCATCTTCCTGAGTACGCCAGGAATGCAATATCTTGACCATGCTCTAGCAGGGCAACTTTTCTGAGTTGTGTGTGCAGTAAGCACCCTGGGGAGATGAAGTAAAGTCAACCTCTAGGACAAAGAACAGTCTTCCTCCTCACCAGCAATCTACTATGTATACATTTATCTGACCATAAAGTATCACTTCCATGGGTCATGGAAGCAAGGAGAAGTAAAACAAATATGTTAATGCTCATGCTACTTGCTATACCATGAGTAAACAAAGTCCTCTGTCTCTGACCTAGGGGTCTCATGTCTTCTACCAGCACCTATGAAACATGGCTACTAATAAGTAGAGTGAAATCAAATCTCAAACTTACCAATTTGCCTCTTGGCAATTTACAGACCCCTACAATCAAATATACAATATTTAAACCTGATTCATACTACCATTTCTTCTTCATTTTACACAGACATAATATATGAAAATTCAGGTTTCCCACAAAATTCACCTTACTGTACATTTCAAGATTTTCTACTTTTATTGTTTTAATTATTTTCCCCAAATAAACTTCATAATTCTACTTGTGTTTTCATTTTCCTCTTTTATTCTGTATGTTCCCTAAAGTAGAAGTTTTCCAGTCTATTGTCTTTCTAACTGTAAGTAATAAAACCCACAACCAAACAATTCACAAAGTCTGCTGAAAAGTCACCAAAACCAATTAATGGAACATACATGGTTGTGGTCTCTCCACATAAGAAAGTTGTCAGTAGATAGCTGAAGCATGTTGGTATCTCTTCTAATTTGAGTTCTAATCTTATAAACCCCTGAGAATTCTTTGCATCACCCCCAGATGGTATGAGGCTTTTTTTCATTTATTTACAAGTTTTCCTTTTTGATAATAGACCTTTCTATCCTCCCAGACATTAAGCAATTAACTATGAAATTTCTGAAAAGACAGGGAAAGGCAACCAGGGAAGCTGACAGTGACACATTATCGACAGGGAATTTTTTTTTTTAGTAATTTACATAAAAAGGTTGGATGGAGGATGAAACTATCAAGGTTTTTCATTGTGGCTATAATATAAATAATGTCCCACAGACAGAGATAGAATTCAGAGGACTAACTGGAATGAGTAAATTCAAAGTGGCTGATAGCAAAGAAAAACCCATACAAAAGCTGAGAAATATAAAGATAACAGTGATAAGGAAAAAACAACAAAACCAGAGACATGGATTAGCTTTGAAAACAGGCAAAGTAGGGTAGCTCACATCAGAGATCATCCAGCAACTACCCAATAAGCCTTCTACTGGAAGCAGAGCTCAGATTGGTGGGAAACTTAAGTGAAAAAATTCCCTACATGCAAAGGAAGCAACTCAGACTGGAGATCAGGAAGTTGGTGGAGGCTGAGGGGTTTCACCAGCTTCACCTAGCAAGCTCTGCACTGACGTTTACAGTAGTTACATATGTTAACACAACTATCATAAGAACATAAATTTTACATTTCAGACATTCCCAGGACTGCCACACATGAAAAAAAGAATATGCCAACTTGTCATTATTCAATATTCCCTAAATCCTTGGAGGAATCTCTAAAAAAAGCACTAACTCAGGTCTTCCCTAATAGGCAGCTACAAGTAATGTCATAGCAGATAGGACTGTAGCTTCCTTAGCACATAAAAGGAGGGCCACAGAAACTCTAATGTAAACTTCTAAGGTCACTTCTAATCTAGACATTGCTATAAACCCTTACATCAATCCCTCACTTAAAATACAACTGATATATAATGAACACTAGATTTATGATTTTTCTCCATTTTCCCTCAACTTTTTATAAAAACATGAACATGTCTTTGCCAGAATCATATAACATCATCCTTTATTCAGTGAATGTTTATCTAGTGTTTTTCTACTGAAGCATCCTTGTTTATACATTAGGATCCAATCTATGATGTCACCACAGGTTTCAAAACAAAGTATGATAGTAACCGATTGCCACAGAAATCCATAGGCTGTTTCCAGGTCAAAAGCAGCAACAATATGGAAAGTCTGCTCTGTATCGTCTTTAGCAGTGAGCAGTTGCAGGTTACTCAGCATCCCTTCTCCAGGACTTAGAGCCACCACTGCTCCTCTTTCCCCCCACAGTAACTCCTTAGCCCATCCTCCAAGAAGAGTTAAAATCAATCCCAAGGGAGAAGGGGGCAGCTTACTATCTTCATCCAACAAATTCTGTTGCTTTTTCTCAAAATAAATGCCTTCCATAGACTTCTCAGTATCCACAGCAAAGGGAGGTGGAGGAGAAAAGTGTAGAACATGGCTTACCACAAAAACAGTGGAACCTCCATAGGAGCCCAACTTACTGCTACCCAACTTGATTAGGAGCTGGAATTGAGAGGTAGCTAAGGAGACTCCAGAACAGAGCTCGCCCCATGTTTTAAAATGTTCCCAGGATTTGTCTTCATTAGGTACAGTGAGAGACAGAGACTTGGAAGGAATTTATTATTATTTCTTTATTATTCATAATTAATAATTCCCAGGAGGAGGGGGCAAGGCACTTCATACAAGGCTACATGGGAAAGCACCAGGTTGGTCTGGGAACAGAAGAAATGAGGGGGAAACATGGGCACAGCCTGTACTGTGGTTTTCTCAGGAAAGGCAAGGAAGGGTAGGGTAAGTAGTTCTGGATTGGCTAGTTTGAATTAATTTCAGCAGGCTCTAAAGTGTAGGGACTGTCTCTTAGTTGTGTGCTAGCTGCCCTGAGGTGGTGTTAGCGCAGGTGGCTCAACCTGGGAGAAAGCAACAAAGGTGGTGTGTAGTGACCTTGGATTCGTTGGCTTGCATATGAAAGGCACACACACAGGGGAGTGCAATCTATAGGAATCCCAACTATCTTTAAGAGTTAGTAAGTCCTGGGAGGGACAACCCGTCCCCAGCCCACAAGATCCCAAGTTGCTAAAGCATCATAAAATACAGAAAATAAAATAAATATATGGTTAACAGCCCAGAATGTACTTCTGAAGTCAGAGTTCACCTAGATTGCACTTTTTAATAAATGCCTATTCTGAGCTCCAGAATTTCCTTGAAACTAATGCAATTCTTCTTAGAAGCACCCCCAACCCCATCTCTTCCTTATGCCACCACTACCATGCACTGATGGAAAATAAATCAAAGTAGTTACTCCAAATAGTCTTCCCTTGGTTTCAAACTGTTTACATCGCAATCTGAAATGTGTTTTACAATCCATCAAAATGATGGCATGGTCTTTGCTACAACTTCTAAAGCAGTCATAATATTGCCGTCAGAATCATTCAGAACACTCGAGCTTCATGTACTAAAAAAGCATACATACTAAGCTTTTCGACCTAGACCTTTAGCTACTGTTTAGATGTCTGCATGAAATTTCAACCAAAGGAACACAAAAATAATGCCTCAGTATTTCAAAGACACCACTAATGTTTAACGCCTTCTAGAAAAAAAGCAAGAAAGCTGACTAGATAAATATCAAGACCTCTCCCCCTCTCCTCTGCCGCTAAACTTCTGAACACGACTTTTGTTTTACTTTAAAAAGCCATCAGTTATACACTCTAAGAATTCATAATTTGGCTTTAACTATTGTTTAGTGCAGTGGATGTTTAGCCATAGGAAAACTTAAATCACTATATTGATTTTTTAACGGGGTAGATACATTTCACTGTTGAACACACTGCCTGACTATTCAACATGAAAATAAAACTAGATCTGCTTGTAACACACACACAAGTAACATCAATTACCAGGGATTTTCTTTCCGCTATGTTGTTTTCACAATCACAGATACACTTGCTAGGAAATATAATCATCATGAAAAAAATTTTAGGTAGAATACTAGTTTAAAAACAAAACTAAGTGGGGAAAAAGGCAACTAATCCAGTTTGGATGGATACCATAAAAAAATAATGAGACATCTACTTGATGAGATGGCTAGTCAGAGCAACAGAACAGACAGCCCAATCCCTATGCTTCACAAGAAGTCAGCTATTTAATCCTTCTATAGGGCTTGCGAATCACAGAAGCTAAAAAATATTCCCAAATATCTTTCTTAACTTCTGGAGAACTCGTCCAACTCAGACGATAAGCAAACAATGGAACTCTCTAACAGACTGCAAGATCACAGATTATGACATTTTGGTTTCCTAAACCATTTCACCAATATCATCACAAGGAATCAAATACCTTAGTAAAATTTAAACAAAAATTTGCCAAAGTTGACTGATGAAAACTGGACAGTTGTTCCAAGAAAACTGGACTCTATGCCCATAGATATCACTTCCTTTTTCAGGGATTTCATACATTCCCTGCTGCTCCGTCAGGGGACCCTGATCCTCATTTAAACTTACGGTCCGGGGCACCTGAGTAGCCCAGTAGGTTAAGCCTCTGACTCTTGATTTCAGCTCAGGTCACGATCTCACAGTTCGTGAGATGGAGCCCTGCTTGGGATTCTCTCTCTCCCTTTCCGCTCCTCTCCGTTCATTCTCTCTTTCTCTCTCTCTCTCTCAAAATAAATAAACTTTAAATTATTTAATTAATTATGGTCTGAACACAGAAAAAAAAAATCTCCCTTTCCTCAGTTAGTAGTACAGCTGACACATTCAAGCATTCATCCAACAAATATTTACTGCACACATACTAAATACCAAGTAGAGATTATTCATTGGAATTTTCAAAAAGATGTTACCAAATATCAGTAGAAAATAAAAGAGAAATAAACAACAAAAAATGCATAAAATATCCTTCCTTACATTCTAGTTAAGCACTAGGATCTTACTAGAGCTAGCAAGTATCTATGACATGAAGGTCTTGTCAGAAATATTGCTAAGATAACTATATTACAGCACACCAAAGCTGAAATTTAACTATACGGGTACATTGTGAGAGTTCCCTGCTTTCCAGCTGAAGGTCATTCTCTTACTCTTCTCTGTATGGTCTTATTCTCTCCACATCACAGCCAAGAGAATAATTCTAATCCTTCCACTTACTTCTCATTTCCCAACTAGAACACCTACCTTTCTCCTATTTACTAACTATAACACTCTTTTGCAAGAATGGAACATGCTGCTGAATAGAGGCAGTGGAGAAAGAGGAAACGGGAGGCTGGAGGGTGGAAACAATGGGTTTCTATCAGTCATTGGCGAATCCTTTAAAACACTAAAACTTGGAACAGCCTTAACGATAATTGGAGTAATGAGGTAGAGTCTGTGTATTATTCTTCAAATAGTAATCATTTTAACTATGCCAGAAACACAGAGATAACAGCTAGCAAATGAACATCCTAAGATTTCTGTAATATAGAAACAACTCTAGGGACTAGTTACATGACCTTGAGGAGGTATTTTATTTCTTTAAACCTTTGTTTACTTATCACATGTTAATAAGATGTACCTCACATGGCTGTTCTCAGTATAAAGTATACCAGTGTAAATGAAGGGCCTAGTACAATGCGTCCTATGTGGTAGAAATAGACTACAGCTATCTTCCCTTGAAGGATGCATAAAAGTGCAAAATGGAAGAATGGACAATACCTGTCACTCACCTATCTTTTCATGTGCATACACATTTACAGTATCAAAAGTCTAACTACTTTTAAATGTTCAGCTCAAATGAATCCTTTCCCAATATATCAGCAAGTGTCTTCTTCTGCCTTTGAAACCGCATAACACTTTGCTAGTCCCTCTCTAATAGCATTGTGATTATTTGTGTTTTTTTATCAAAAAAATTTTTTAATGTTTATTTTTGAGAGACAGAGAGAGAGAGAGAACACGAGCAGGGGAGGAACAGAGAGAGAGAGAGAGAGAGAGAGAGAGACAGACAGACAGACAGACAGAATCCGAAGCAAGCTCAAAGCTCTGAGCTGTCAGCACAGACCCCAGTGTGGGACTTGAACTCACGAACTCTGAGATCATGACCTGAGCCGAAATCAGCACTTAACCAACTGAGCCACCCAGGGACCCCAACATTGTGATTATTTGTATATATGTTTTATCTCTTCTTTGTGAAAAATCACCTTAAAATCAGAAACTCTTTATTACTTTTGCTAAATAAGGAAATTTAAAAAATAAATTAAAACAAATCTCTTTAACACTCACCCATTTAGAAAAACAAACTATCCTGAATAATGGAAAGACGGTTCTATTTGAGTTATGAATGAATAGTTAGCACCTTGTCTGAGATTATATTACTCCTTCCCAAATTGTTACACACTGTTAGTAAGAGTAATACATAACTCTGTGTGTGTGTGTGTGTGTGTGTGTGTGTGTGTGTGTGTGTACATAACTTTGTCCCTTAAGATGGTTCTCAGTTTTCTGGAAGAGGAAAGATTCATAATGACCAGTTAATATAAGGATATCAGTGTGGTTGATTATTGTTGGTAGTAGAATATAAAGGTTCATTTCCTTCAACTCCATTCTTCTTCAACTTACAGTCTCCATAAAAATATAGAGTGGTTTTATTCTATGTTCGGACTGTGAGTACACCCAATTGTATGTATACAAAATACAGACAAGTCAAAGTTTGACTCTGAAAACTGAAGGGATGAGTAGCTCTACATGCCCTTGTTTTACAAAGGGAAAAGCATTAGCCCAAGTACAGATATTACTTTTACTTTAACGAGTCTTTATTGAAACTAACATCTATTTCCCCGCCATGTTAAATATAACATCAAGAGGGGCACCTGGCTGGCTCGGTAAGTACAGCATTTGACTCTTGATCTCAGGGTTTTAAGTTGGAGCCTCATGTTGGCTGTAGAGATTACTTAAAAATAAAATAAAATCTTTAAAAAATTTATATATATATATATATACACACACATTACTATATACTAGTATATAGTATATTATAGTATAGTATATAATTTATATTTATATATAGTATAGTATATAATTTATATTTATATATATATATATATATATATATATATATATATAGGGGGTTATGTATACACACACACACAGACACACACACACACACACACAGGATCACCATGATTTACGAGGATCAATTATAAAGCTACATCTCACAGATACCTGCTACAGATGCTATACCTCAGAGAGTTAAGTATTCCATACAGACTGTTTAACTGGATGCGGTATGAGTCATTAGCATGGCATAGATAAGGCACAATATTGAGGAGCATTACAGGCAGCTGTTTGTCCTCTGGTCTTACCACATTCATTTTCCCAGAGTCAAGGAAGGATTATGTATATTTATCCAACAATCCCTCACTTTTCTTTCTCTATCTTTCTGTTTCTCTGCTAAGAGTGCTACTTGCTACTACTATCACAATTTCTATCACTGCTAATCAAAACACATCTCTGCTGCTTTCTTCCCTCCTATGCTGTCTCCAGTCAACTGCCCATCTATGAGAAAGCAAAAACTAGACACTAGAAAATACAGTATACAAAGTATTATGAAAGTATAGTATACATTTGCCACAAAAAGAAACACTTACTTATAAAACATTCCAAGTAAATTTTACAATAAATATGCTAAAGTCTTTAAAAATCTTACCAAAATTTTTATTACAGTTGCATTTGAATTTATAGATTAATCTGGGGGAAATGACATCTTTGTTACATTAAGTCATCCACTGTATTTCGCTCCTACTAGAGAGAAATGTCTTCTTATATCCTTTAATATCCTTTAGTTATTTGAATGTATTGGTTTCTATTGTTGTTGTATATATTGCTAAGTCAGTTGCCCTACTAGACTTCAGGACATAGTGCAAAGACCCATTGTCATAAAAACACTGTGATACTAGAGAGAAACAGACAAATGATCAATGAAATAGAGTAAGAACTCATATATGGTAAGGGTGTACTACAAGTCAACAGGAAAAGTACAAAGTGCTTATATTCTACAGGAAGAAAAATAAAATCAAACACGATACTTCATAAGTTATACAAAAGTAAATTCCTTACGGATTAGAGACTCAATGTAAAATATAACAAATATAAAATACAAATAATATAAAATGTAACTGTAAAGCAAACAGAAACACAGGAATTTGTGATGTCAGTATAGAAAAGGATTTCTTCAGACCACAACAATACAAATCACAGTGTATTGATTTACATGTTATGATACGATGATTTAACCACTTGAAAATTAAGGATTCTTGGAGTGCCTGAGTGGCTTAGTCAGTTAAGTGTCCAACTTTGGGTCAGGTCATGATCTCACACTTCATGGGTTTGAGCCCTGCATACAGGTCTACACTGACAGCATGGAGCCTGCTTGGAATTCTCTCTCTTTCCCTCTCTCTTTCTCTGCCTTTCTCCCATTTGCATTTTCTCTCTCTCTCTCTCTCTCTCAAAAATAAATAAACTTAAAAAAAAGAAAATTAAGAATTCCTTATCAAAGGAGGATACCATAGACAAAATTAACAGATTATATTATAGTATCTAAAATCAACGAGGATAAATGTCTAGAATATCAAAGGAAATCCTTCTGAGTAGAGAAAATGGTAAAGGATATAAACACTGAATTCATGTTTATTCACCCAGCAAACATTTATTGAGCATCTACATTTTAAGAGCAAGAGTTACAGGTATGTATAACAAGACAAGATCCCAGGCTTCAAAGAACTTGAGCATTAAAAGTAACTATACAAATACAAAATAAAATTAATATACTATGTTTTTTTGTGATAAACAGTATGAAGAAATATAAAGCAAAACAAAGATAGAAGATGATGAAGAGTACTTCTTTAAATAAGATGGTCAAGGATATAATATTTAAGCAGAAATTCAAATCAAGTGGATGAACCAAGTGAATAAGAAAATAATTTGGAGGACCTGGCTGGCTCAGTCAGTTAAGCTTCCAACTCTTGATTTCAGCTCAAATCATGATCTCAGGGTCATGAGATGGAGCCCCACATCAGCGTGACTTGGCTCATGCTGGGCATGGGGGTCTGCTTAAGGTTCTATCACTCTTCCTTTACTCCTGCCGCCCCCTTATGCTCACTCTTTCTCTCAAAAAAAAAAAAAATCAGAGAAATTAAAAATTAAGTAATGACATACCACTTTATAAGACCAGCAAAAATACAATGTGAGATAATATCAAGTGTCAGTGGAAGTGGAGGAAAGAGAACTCTCATATACGTTAGTGAAAGTGTAAAGTGCTATAGCCATTCTGGAAAGGAAGCTGACAGCACTTAGTGAAATGAAGTATGTCCCACCCTGTGATAGAGAGATCTTACTCTAGAAAAATAGGGTTCTCCCAAAAGTCCTTGAATAAAAGAGGCTTGTATGAAAATAGAAATCATAGAGTTGTTTGTGGTATCAGGAAATTAAAGGCAATCTACATTATCACCACCAGAGGAAGATATATATAGTAGATATAAACTCTGAAATAGTTGTAGCAGTTACAGGTTAGGAAATATATACACAGAGATTTAAACAGATAGATTTTTCTAAAGTACTGAATGCTGAAATACATAAAGAAAATCTCTGATTTTCTTTGAAATATATAGAATCTAGAGGTGAAGTTGTGGGAGTTGGGGAGGCAAAGGGAGAAGTGATTTGAAATATTTATTAAGCCAGATTAGCTATGAGTTGATAATCACTAATGATGGATGATGGATACATGGGGAGTTATAATACTTTCTCCACATTTGTATGTTTGACGTTTTCCATCATAAAAGGCATTTTTAGAGTGTTGAGTGAAAAAACGAAACAGATCTGTACCAGAATATCACTAACATAAATTAAAAACACTTATGTGTACAAAACACAACCCTTATTTTTTTAAAGACACAAGACATATCAAAAACATTAGTATGGATGTCTATGGAGACAAAGAATGAGAATAAAAATTGTGGATAAATGAGAAAATTTTTTTCTAAGGAGAATGGGAGTAGGGTATAATATTTTATTTATTTTATTTATTTTTTAGATATTTTATTTTTTGGTAATCTCTACACCCAACACGGGGCTTGAACTCACAACTCCGAGATCAAGAGTTACGCACTCCACCAATCAAGCCAGCCAGACAACCCAAATGCAAACTACTTTAAATAAAATAAAAACAAGAGAAGGTCCTGTACTTGCCAAAACTGACAGTATGCTATTATCTGAGGCTGAATGGCTCAATCAGTTGGGCAACCGACTTCAGCTCAGGTCATGATCTCATGGTTTGTGAGTTTAAGCCCCAGATACGGCTCTGTGCTGACAGCTCAGAGCCTGGAGTCTGCTTTGGATTCTGTGTCTCAGGCTCTCTCTGCCCCTCCTCCTCCCTCTCAAAAATAAGTGAACATTGAAAAAGAAAAGAAAACACTATAAACAAAATGCTCTAGAGTCAAACAGGTGGTGTAACTAAATCTGAAATGAGAGGAGGGGGTATTTCTGTCCCATACCTATGACACATTAAATCACAATCTCTGAAAGTGGGCAAAAGATTCAATTCCCATTTCACAAAGGAGAAACGGAAAGACAGTACATGAAATAACATTGTGAGTTCATAAACTAGCAAGTAGAAGAGGTGGAATTCAGGCCTAGGACCAGAACTGCCACACTTCAGTCACTGTGCTTCCAATGCTGCACTATTATAATTTAAAACCTGCACATTGCTAACAGACTGAATTTCCTAAAATATTACCTTATGCCACAATGCCACTGTTACTGGCATCCACAAAAAAATTAAAGTTTGTGTAGATTATACACCACTCCCAAGCATCCTCATCCACTTTTTCAATATCCTACTTTTCTCCAACATAAGTCAGTCCTCTCTTCTAGCCACCCTAGTCCTCCTTACTTCTTTCAAAATACCCACGACACCTCCAAGTCTCTAAGAACTTTCTGCAAACTGAATACCTCTACTCTCTTCTATACTTATTTATATCCCATATATCCTAAAAGCTCTGGCATTCAGAACACTTTCACAACATTAATTGAATGACTAAAGTCCCACAATTACTCCAAGAAGCTTCCCTGATGACTTTGGCAAACACCTTCTCCTACTTTAATACTTTTTGCACTTACTCTCTGTGCCATTCAATTAACACCTATTACAGTAACACCTCATTTATCCAGCATCATTGGGAAAAGAAAGTGTTCATCAAAAGCAAATTTTCCAGACAACTTAATCATTAATTTAGAAAGCAGCAAAGTTCAGTAGTGTTGACTTTCGTTATAGATAGATGTAGGTTCAAATCTTAGTTCTGCCACTTCAGCTAAGTGTTTTGAGCAAGTGTCAACACTGTTTCATCACCTGTAAAGAGGGGATATACTAACTTCACAAAATTGTTGTGGGTTATTAAGGAAATCACATGAAAAAATCTAGTACAACATTCTTTAAATAAGGGCTACAAATTAACTCCAACTACCACTGTGCACTAAAACAAAAAATTTCATCAAATGTATATACTTTGAGATTTTTATTAGAGGACAGTGAGTGCAAATAAATCACTTAGACACTCATTCATTTAACATTCATTCATGCAATATTTATCAATTCAGTAGAGATACAAGATACAAAATCAATCTATAAAAATCATTTTTATACACTAACGATGAACTGTTAGAAAAACTTTTAAAAGTAATCCCACTTAGGGGTGCCTGGCTGGCTCAGTTAGTAGAGAGTGTGACTTTTGATATTATGGCTGTAAGTTCAACCCCCACGTTGGGTGTAGCGATGACTTAAAAATAAAATCTTAAGGGGCACCTGGGTGGCTCAGTTGGTTAAGTATCTGACTTCAGCTCAGTTCATGATCTTGTGTCTGTGGGTTCGAGCCCCACATCAGGCTCTGTGCTGACAGCCAGAGCCTAGAGCCTGCTTCAGATTGTGTGTTTTCCTCTCTCTCTACCCCTATCCTGCCCATGCTCTGTCTCTCTCTCTGTCTGTCAAAAATGAATAAATGTTAAAAAAAAAAAAAGGTTTTATGCAATCCCTTTCAAAATTCAAATAGTTTTCACAGATATAGAAAAAAAAACCTAAAACTTGTATAGAACCACCAAAGACCCTGAATAGCTAAGAAATCCTAAGAAAGGAAGTATCATGCTGGCTAATTTCAAACTATATTATAAAACTACAGTAATCAAAGCAGTATGGTACTGGCATAAAAACATATAGATCAATGGAAGAGAAGAGAGACCTCAGAAATAAAGCCAGCCACATATGGTTAATTAATTTACAACAAAGAAGCCAAGATATAGAATGAGAAAAGGATACTCTCTTCAATAAATGTTGCTGGGAAATCTAAATAGCCACATGTAAAAAAAATGAAACTGGACCCTTATCTTACACTATATACAAAAAAATCAACTCAAAAATGGATTAAAGTCTTGAATTTAAGACCTGAAATCATAAAACCTCTAAAAGTAAACAAAGTAGGTAAGCTCCTTGACAATAGTCTTGGCGATAACTTTTTTGGATATGACACCAAAAGCAAAGGCAACAAAGTAAAAACAAGCAAGTGGACTACATCAAGCTAAAAAGCTTATGCACACTAAGGAGAACAATCAACAGAGTGAAAAGGCAACCCACGAAATGGTAGAAAATATTTGCAAGTCATATCTCTGATAAGAGATTAACTTCTAAACCATACAGAAACTCCTAAAACTCAATAGCAAAAAAACAACAAACAACAAAAAAATAAGTAAACCAATTTAAAAATGAGGAAAGAACTGAAATAGACATTTATCCCAAGAAGATATACAAATGGTCAAGGGATATATGAAAAGGAACCCTAATCCTCAAGGGAATACAAATCTAAACTACAATGAGACATCACCACATGCCTGTTAAAATAGTTATCAAAAAGACAAGAAATAAAATGTGTTGGTGAGGATGTACTGCTGGTGGAAATATAAACTAGTACAGCTACTATAAAAAACTGAATGGAGGCTCCCAAAAAAATTTAAAAACAGATTAAATTTTTACCCTTTTAATAAGTTTGTACCCTAAAAAAATTAAAAATAGAACTATCATATGATCCAGCAATCCCACTTCTGAGCATTTATCCAAAGGAAAGAAGAGAGGATCTTTATTTTTTATTTTTTTACTCTTTATTTAAATGTTTGTTTATTTTTGAGAGAGGGAGAAAGTGCACATAGCAGGTGAAGGGCAGAGACAGAGGGAGAATGAAGATCCAAAGCAGGCTCTGTACTGACAGCAGCGAGCCCAATGTGGGCTCAAACTTGAATGGAGAGATCATGACCTGAGCCAAAGTCAGACGATTAAGTGACAGAGCCACCCAAATGCCCTCCTCTTTTTTTTTAAGATTTTATTTTTAAGTAATCTCTACACCCAACATGGAGCTCAAATTTATAATCCCAAAATCAAGAATCACACTCTCTATCAACTGAGCCAGTCAGGTGCCCCCAAAACAGATCTTTAAGAGATCATCAGCACTCCTATATTCATGCAGCATTAACCACAATAACCAAGATCCTGGAATGACCTAAGTGTCTCTCTATGTATAAATGGATAAAGAAGATAAATATACAATAGAATAATATTCAGCCATGAGAAAGAAGGACATTCCACAGTTTGCATCAACATGAAAAGACATTGGAGACATCATGCTAAGTGAAGTAGGTCAAGGAAAACAAATACTGTATGATCTCACATGTAGTATCAAAACAAAAATAAAAACAAGAACAAAACAAACTGATAAGCACAGATAACAGAATGGTGATTGCCAGAGATGGAGGTTGGACTAAACGGGTGAAGGTGGTCGAAAGTTACGAATTTCCATTTATAAGATGAAAACGTTAGGAGGGGTTAAAATGGCAGAGAAGTGGGGGGGAGGGGGCTGGGTTTTCTTCATTCCTCAGACACAGCTATATTGAGGTCAGATCACTGGGAATACCCAGGAAATCAGTCTGTGGAATGGCAGAAGGATCTCCACTGTTGGAGGGAGACAGCATGGCAGATGTACAGTGTGCAGACGTGAGTTGGGGGAGACAAAAACGGTGGTGCTGTGGACAAGAGGGAACCCTTTCCATGGAGAAACAAAAGGGAGAGAAAGAGATAGAGGCTGAGAAAGTGTGGCATCAAGTTTGCACAAGAGGAAAACCTGTAGGGACCATGGTATTGGAACAAGAGGTACTGAGTGTCAGAGGGGTCTTTTTGTTGCAAACAGCGTTTGGAGCACAAACTCTGAGGTTTTGGAAGTGAGCAACTTTCTCTGGAGCGGAGCTGTGGTGACTGCTCCCAGGGTGGAGGGAGCTAACCCTAGAGTGCATAGTGTGGCATAGGGACCTCTGGGGTGTCGTCGGGAGAAAACCTGCCCCTTCCTTGAGGACTTTTAGAAAAGGGTATATTGCCTCCCCAAGGACAAAAGACCCTACAGGCACCAGTCAAATGCCTTTCATCAAAAGGGGACAGAGGCGCACCCAGAAGAAATTTAACTTTGCTGCTTTTAGCAATTCTGCACATTATACGGGTATGGGACTGTTTTTCAGGCTCAGAGGGCTTCAGACACAGCATGGAGAGGTTCTACTCCAGAGACAGGGCACATCTATGCAGTGGCAGGTTCTTTAGGACATTAAGTTTTGAATCCCAGCCTTGTGCCAAAGAAAAAAAGCAGCAGAGCTGTGGCAATGGGCAAGGCGACTGCCCTTGCTATTCTGCGAGGGCTGCTGGAACAGCGAGGGCTGCTGGAACAGCGAGGGCTGTGAGATCACCTGTCTAGGGATGAGAGATTGCGTGGCACCATTTTCCCCCCAACACGAATATGGTGGAACTTAGAGAGCAACACAATGGTCCCCAGTAGAGGTGGGACATGCTTACACCAACCCTCCTCACCCTCCCACCCCCCCGCCATGTGCCTAGCAACCACTTACTTACTGGGGCAAGACTTAGTCTGAGCTAACACAGCAGGCCTCTCCTCCAGAGGACCAGCACAGCCAGCAACCCTCATGTACCAAGTGTACTGAAAATCAAGTGTTTCAAAACGATACCTGTAGTTCTGGTGAAAATAGGACCAGGCTTAATTTTTTTTTTCCTACTTTTTCTTTTGGAATCAGGCTCATAGTTTCTTGTTTGTTTTTTCTCATTTCCTTTTCTCTATTTTTTTGGGGGAGGAATCAAGCTTTTTTATTATTTTCTTTCTCTTTCTTTTTTCTTTACTTTCTTTTTTTTCCTTTTCTTTGGAAAAACCCTAAGTTTTTTATTCTGTTTGTTTGTTTTTGTTCCCTTTCCTTTTCTCCTTTTTTGGGCTCTTTTCCTCCCTTTTTTTCCAGGCTTACTTCAAAACACGAATCAGGGGCACCTGGGTAGCTCAGTCAGTTGAGCACCAACTTCGGCTTAGGTCATGATCTCACAGTTTGTGAGTTCAAGCCCCAGGCTCTGTACTGACAGCTCAGGGCTTGGAGCCTGCTTCAGATTCTGTGTCTCCCTCTTTCTCTGCCCCTCCCCTGTTCACACTCTGTTTTCCTGTCAAAAGTAAATAAACATTAAAAAAAAAAAAAAACGAATCAAATCACACCTAGTTAAAGGTCCAAATACTCCCTACTGCAAGCAAGGATGAGCTCTTCAGTAGACTGACCAGTGGGAAAGAGCAGCACAAACACAACAGCAAAGTGCATACAACATATACCAGAAACAATTCCTGCAGTGCCAAGTCCTAGAAAGTGTGTGACCCCTTTTTAATACATCAGTACTCTCAGGTACAGGAAACAAAACAAGCTTTTAAAACATGTAAAAGATAGAAACTTAACCAAAATGACCAGACAGAGGAATTCAACCCAAGAAAAGTCCAAGAAGAAATCACAGCCAGGGACCTGCTCAACATAGATATAAGCAATAAACCTGAACAAGAATTCAGAACAACAGTCATAAGACTAATAGCTGGGCTTGAAAAAAAACAGAGAAGACACCAGACAAACTCTTGCTACAGAGATCAAAGACCTAAAAACCAGTCAGGCTGAAATAAAAAATGCTGTAACGGACATGCAATACTGACCTGATACAGTAACAACAGGGGTTGAAGAAGCAAAGGAAAGAATAGGTGATAGAGAAGATAACATTATGGAAAATAATGAAGCTGAAAAGAAGAGGGAGAGGAAATTATTAGATCACAAGGGGGGACTTAGAGAACTTGGTGATTCCATAAACAAAACAATATCCGTATCATAGGAGTCCCAGAAGAAGAGTGGGAGAAAGGGACATAAGGTTTATTTAAACAAATTATAGCTGAGAACTTCCCTAATCTGGGGAAGAAACAGACATCCAAGTCCAAGAGGCACAGAGAACTCCCCTTAAAATCAACAAAAACAGGTCAACACCACGACATATCACAGTGAAACCTGCAAAACACAAAGATAGAATTCTGAAAGCAGCCAAGGACAAAATGTCCTTAACCTACAAGAATAGACACATAAGGTTAGCAGCAGGCCTGTCCACTGAAACTTGGCAAGGCAAAAGGGAGTGGTAGGAAATATCTGATGTGCTAAATGGGAAAAAATATGCAATTAAGAATTCTTTATCCAGCAAAGCTGTCATTCATAATAGACTGAGAGATCTATTTTAGCAAAAAAAGCTAAAGGAATCCATGACCACTAATCCAGCCCTGCAAGAAATTTTAAGGGGGAATCTCTGAGTGGAGAAAAATAAAAAGAAGACCAAAGTAACAAAAACTACAAATGACCAGAGAACATTACCAGAAACACCAACTCTACAGGTAACACAATGGCACTAAATTCATCTTTCAAAAATATTTCTGAATGTAAATGGACCAAATGCTCCAATCAAAAGACATGGGGTATCAGAATCGATTAAAAAACCAAATCCATCTATATGCTCCCTACAAGAGACTCATTTTATATACAAAGACACCTGCAGATTGAAAGGGAGGGGAGGGAGAACCATCTATCATGCTAACGGATGTCAAAGAAAGCTGGAATAGCCATACTCATATCATACAAACTAGTTTTTAAAACAAAGACTGTAACAAGAGAGGAAGAAGGGCATACATCTTAATTAAGGGGTTGATCCATCAATAAGAGCTAACAATTGTAAATATTTATGCCTCCAAATTGGAAGCACCCAAATATATAAAACAATTAATAAAAACATAAAGAAGAGGTAAAAGGAGTGGATGGGTAGCTCAGTTGGTTAAGTGTCCAACTTCAGGTCAGGTCATGATCTCGTGGTTTGTGAGTTTGAGCCCATGGTGGGCTCTGTGGAGACAGCTCAGAGCCTGCAGCCTACTTCAGATTCTTTGTCTCCCTCTCTCTGCCCTCCCCTGCTCACACTCTGTTTCTCTCTCTCTCTCAAAAATAAACAAACATTTAAAAAAAAAAAGAATAAAGAAACTTGCAAATAGTGATGTCGTAATAGTAGGGGACTTTAATATGCCACTTACAGCAACAGATCATCTAAGCAGAAAATCAACAAGGGAACAATGGCTTTGAAAGACACACTGAATCAGGTGGACTTAAAAGATATATTCAGAACATTTCATTCTAAAGCAGAATACACATTCTTCTCAGTGCACATGGAACAGTCTCCAGAATATATCACATAGTGGGTGACAAATTAGCCTTTAACCAGTATAAAAAGACTGAGATCCTACTATGCATATTTTCAGATCAAAATGCTATGAAACTTGAAATCAGTTACAAAAAAATTTGGAAAGCCCTCAAATACAGGCAGGTTATAGAACATCCTACTAAAGAATGAATACGTTAACCAAGAAATTAAGGAAGAAGAAAAACAAACAAACATGGAAGCAAATGAAATGAAAACACAACAGTCTAAACCCTTTGGGACACAGTAAAGGCAATACTAAGAGGAAAATACATTGCAACTGAAGCCTATCTCAAGAAGCAATAAAGGTTCCAAATATAAAACCTAACCTTACACCCAAAGGAACTAGAGAAGGAACAGAAAATAAAGTTAATGCCAGCAGAAGAAGAGAAAAAATAAAGATGAGAGCAGAAATAAATGACATGGAAACAACAACAAAAATAGTAAAACAGATCAATGAAACCAAATGCTGGTTCTTCAAAAGAATAAACAAATTGATAAACCCCTAGCCAGACTTCTCAAAAAGAAAAGAGACAGGACCCAAGTAGATAAAATTATGAATGAAAGAGGAGAGATATAACAACCAACAACACAGAACTACAAACAATCTTAAGAGAATACTATGAAAAATTATATGCCAACGAACTGGGCAGTCTGGAAGAAATGGACAAATTTCTAGAAACTCACACACTACCAAAACTGAAACAGGAAGAAATGGAAAACCTGAAGAGATCTATAATCACCAAAGAAATTGAATCAGTTATCAAAAATCTCTTAACAAATAAAAGTCCTGGGCCAGATAGATGGCTTCCTAGAGGAATTCTACCATCAATTTGAAGAAGAGTTAGATTGCCTACGCTGCTCAAACTGTTTCAAAAAATAGAAGTGAAAAGAAAGCTTCCAAACTCATTCCATGAAGTCACCATCACCTTGATTCCAAAACCAAAGACTCCACTAAAAAGGAGAATTACAGGCCAATATCACTGATGATGCATAAGTTCTCAACAAGATACTAGCAAATCGAATCCAACAGTACATTAAAAGAATTATTCACTAGGACCAAGTGGGATTTATTACTGGACTGCAGGATTGGTTCAATATCCACAAGTCAATCAACATAATACATCACATTAATAAAAGAAAGGATAAGAACCACATGATCCTCTCAAAAGACATGGAAAAAGCATTTGGCAAAGTATGGCATCCTTTCTTGATAAAAACCCTCTAGATAGTGGGGACAGAAGGAACATATATCAACATCATAAAGGCCATGTATGAAAGTCCTCAGTGGGGACAAAATGAGAGCTTTGGCCCTAAGGTCAAGAACACGACAGGGATGTCCACTCTCACCACTGTTGTTCAAATAGTACTGGAAGTCCTAGCCTCAGCAATCAGACAACAAAAAGAAATAAAAGACATATTAATTGGCAAGAAGAAGTTAAACTTTCACTGTTTGCAGATGGCACAATACTGTACATGGAAAACCCAAAAGATTCCACCAAAAATCTGCTAGAAAATTAGATGAAAAGCTAATACATGAATTCAGCAAAGTCACAGGATATAAAAATCAACAAACAGAAATCAGTTGCATTTCTATACACCAATAAAGAAGCAGTAGAAAGAGAAATCAAGGAACCCTAAGGTAACTAGGAATAAACCTAACCAAAGAGGTAAAAGATTTGTACACCGAGAACTAAAGAAAGCTTATAAAAGAAACTGAAAAGGGGCACCTGGGTGGCTCAGTTGGTTAAGCATCTAACTTTGGCTCAAGTCATGATCTTATGGTTTGTGAGTCTGAGCCCCATGTTGGGCTCAGTGCTGAGAGCTCAGAGTCGGAAGCCTGCTTCAGATTCTATGTCGCCCTCTCTCTCTACCCCTCCCCACTCACACTGTCTCTCTCTCTCTAGAAAATAAATAAATGTTGAAAACAATTTTTTTAAGAAATTGAAGAAAATACTAAGAAAATGGAGAAACATTCCATACTCATGAACTGGAAAAATAAATAGTGTTGAAATGTCTATACTACCCAAAGTAATCTACACATGCAGTGCAATCCCAATCAAAATAGCACCGGCATTCTTCACAGAACTAGAACAAACAATCTAAAATTTATATGGAACCATAAAAGACCTCAAATATCAGAGTAATGTTGGGAAAAAAAAAAAAAAAACAAGCTAGAGGCATCACAATTCTGGACTCCAAGCTGTATTACAAAGCTGTAATCATCAAGACAGTATGATACTGGTACAAAAACAGAGATCAATGGGACAGAAAAGAGAACCCAGAAATGGACCCACAACTATAGGGCAAACTAACCTTCCACAAAGCAGGAAAGAATATCCAATGGAAAAAAGACAGTCTCTTCAGCAAATGGTGCTGGGAGAACTGGACAGCAAGATGCACAAGAATGAAACTGAACACTTTCTTACCGCCATACACAAAAATAAACTGAAAATGGATGAAAAGACCTAAATGTGAGGCAGGAAATCATCAAACTCCCACAGGAGAAAACAGATAGCCATCTCTTTGACCTCAGCCACAGCAACTTCTTGACATTTTTCCAGAGGCAAGGGAAACAAAAGCAAAAATGAACTATTGAGACCTCAACAAGATGAAAAACTTCTGCACTGCAAAGGAAACAATCAACAAAACTAAAAGGCAACCGACGGAATGGGAGAAGATATTTGCAAATGACATGTCAGATAAAGGGTTAGTACACAAAATCTATAAAGAACTTCTCAAATTCAACACCCAAAAAATAAATAATCCAGTTAGGAAGTGGGCAGAAGACATAATAGACATTTCTCCAAAGAAGACATCCAGATGGCTAACAGTCACATGAAAAGATGCTCAACATCACTCCTCATCAGAGAAACACAAATCAAAACCACAATGACATTCCACCTTACACCTGTTAGAATGGCTAAAATGAACAACTCAGGACAAAAGAGATGTTGGTGAGGGTGCAGAGAAAGGAGAACACTTTTGCACCGCTGGTGTTCGAATGCAGATTGGTGCAGCCACTTTGGAAAACAGTATGGAGGTTCCTCAAAAAATTAAAAATAGAACTACCCCACGATCCAGAAATTGCACTACTAGGTATTTATCCAAAGGATACGAAAATGCTGATTTAAAGGGGCATGTGTTATAGCAGCATAAAACAATAGTAAAACTATGGAAAGAGCCCAAATGTCCATCAACAGATGAATGGTTAGAGAAGATGTGGTGTGTATGTATATATATATATATATATATATATACAATGAAATCTTGCTAACTGCAACAATGTGGATGGAACTAGAGTGTATGTGGAACTTAAGAAACACAACTGATGAACAGAAGTGAAGGGAAGGAAAAAAAAGATTAAAAACAAGAGAGGAAGGCAAACCATAAAAGATTATCAAATACAGAGAACAAACTGAGGGTTGCTGGAAGGAAGGTGGGTGGGGGGTATGGGCTAAATGGGTGATAGGCATTAAAGAGGACACTTGTTCCAATGAGCACTGGGTGTTATATGGAAGTTATCAATCACTGGGTTCTACTCCTGAAACCAATACTATACTGTACGTTAACTAACTTCAATTTAAATTAAAAAAAAAAGATGAATAAGTTATAGAAACTTAATGTAAAACACAGTAATTACAGTTAATAATACTGTATTACATACTTGAAAGTTACTAAGAGAGAAGATCTTAAAAGTTCTCACAAAATGGTAATTATGGAAAGTGATACAGGTGTTAGCTAACACTATGGTGGTAATCATTTTACAATATATGAGTATATAAAATCAGCATGTTGTACACTATGTCAATTATATCTCCATAAAGCTGAGGAGAAAAACTATACTAATTATGCTGGGATAACAAGACATAAAAATAAATAAATATAGGGGCACCTATTGGCTCAGTAGGTTAAGCATCCAACTCCTGATTTCTGCTCAGGTCAAGGTATCTTGGTTTCATGAGTTCTAGCCCTATGTTGGGCTCTGTGCACCGACTGTGCAAAGCCTGTTTGCGATTCTCTGTCTCCCTCTTTCTCTGGCCCTTCCCCCCTCATGCTCTCTATGTCTCTCTCAAAATAAATAAACTTAAAAAAAATAATGGATAAGTAAAACATACATACATACATACTCACCAAGGACCAACTATGTGCAAAGTGACTAAGGACTCAAGTGTAAACGAGATAAACATAGTCTCTGCATTCATGGAGTTTAGAGTCTACTAATCATTAATTATTTTCACTCTGTCTTATAGGATAGATACTTAGGCAAGGATCAGATCATTCATCATTCTACAGGCCACAATAAAAAGTTTGAGTTTAATCTAAATGTAACGAGGAGTGTGACACGACAAGATAGATGATTTAAATGCACCAAGTATATCAGGAATCATAGACATTTTTACTATTTTGTGGAGTTAACATTGATCAATTAGACTTAGAGCCTCCAAACCAAAACAAAAGAAGCACCAACAATGATACACGGCAATGATTTTCAAAGTTTTTTTAAAAGGAGTTGCACTTTCCTTTTTTAATAAAACATTTCCTGGAGCACCTGGGTGGCTCAGTCAGTTAAACGTCCAACTCTTGATTTCAGGAGCTTGTGATCTCACAGTTCGTGAGCTTCAGCCCTGCATCAGGCTCAGCACCAACAGCAGGGATCTACTTAGGATTCTCTCTCTGCCCCTCCCCCATTCACACACATGTACTCTGTCTCTCCCTCTCATTCTCTCTCAAAATAAATAAATAAACATTAAAAAATCATTTACAAACATACAGAAACACTAAAAATGGATCTACTTTAAGATGGCATGATTTCATACTATGTCACCTCCTTCAGTTCTTTCAGGAAAAGAGTATGAAAACATGGCTACAGAATTAAGAACACTGGCCTAGAAATCAGAAGATTTCAGTCCTAGTCCTGACTGTAACTTCACAGCAAAGTAACTTTGTGCAAGCCATTTGAAGTCTTCAGTCTCAACTTCTCTTTTATGAAAATGGAGATAAATCTGACATGTTTACTACACACAATACTAGCGTAGATCAAAAGTAATAGTGTTGGGGGCATCTGGGTGGCTCAGTCAGTTGAGTGTCAGATTTTGGCTCAGGTCATGATCTCATGGTTCATGAAATCGAGTCCCAAATTTGGGTTGTTGCTGACAATGCAGAGCCCACTTCAGATCCTCTGTCCCCCTCTCTTTCTGTCCCTCCCCTGCTCACATGTGCCTGCTCTCTCTCTCTCTCTCAAAAATAAATAAAAGATTTAAAAAAAGAAAAAAGTGATAATGTTGAAGGGGGAGGGTCGTCACCAACGAGACTGTAAACTAGAAACTAGATATTTTATTGGTTTTGAAATAAATTCTTTTTGCTTGATGTTCAAATCATATTGAAAAATTAAGCCTTCCAAGCATGAATTAACTTTTACAAAAGGTCAAGTCAATTTAGAAATTGGTAGGTGTGGGGGCACCTAGCTGGCTCTGTTGGCAGAACATACAACTCTTGATCTTGGGGTTGTGAGTTCAACCCCCATATTGGGTGTAGAGATCACTTAATAAAATGTTAAAAAAAAAAAAAGAAAGGAAAAAGAAAAGAAATTGGTAGTTGTGGCATTAAACATAAATCATACATTTACTAAACCCTATATTTGAGGTCCCATGCAATGTTATAACCAATTGCAAAGAATAACCAAATTTGGTATTTAATGGAAAATGTTATTTATCTTTTAATTACTTAGTGAGTTACAAAAAGTCAATGAGCTAATAAGAGTAAATAATATACTCTCCTCGGTTTCTCAATGCTTTCAACACATTAAACTTATTTACTTCCTATAAATCACTGAGTTAGGTTGTCTTTGTCCTTAAATAGTTCATCTGCAGTTCCTAGCTTCAGATATGTTAGATTCTCTCCTTTTAAAAAAATGAAAAAATAAATATATTAAAGAAAGAAATTCTCAAGCAGTTAGACAATGTAAGCTAACAAACCTCCAATGCAGTAGTTACAGATAGACTTTGTACATGTGTGCATAAAGAGAGAGAGAGAGAGAGAGAGAGAGAGAGAGGTATAGAAATGGGGAATGAAAGTAGATAAGGACAAATGAATGAATGTGAATTAAAATAGCAGAAAGGCCTGACAGGGACCAAAGATGATACTGTGCCATGAACTGAGGAGTTATTATTAACTTGAACCTCTATAATCATGGCCATAATAATTAAATACACAATTATAGAGATAAATAAATGCACCAAATCTTATAAATCTTATAATTTAAAATATCAAATTCAAAACAATTGTCTCAATATTATCAATCTCTCTTTTCAACTTAAAGGACTTTTTAAAAAGGGTAATAAGTTTAGAAAATATACAAGCATAAAATAAATGTTGACAGTCATGGGAGAGACACCAAAAAAAAAAAAAAAAAAGACTGGCTTTTTCCAGGGGTTGGTTGTTTTTTAATTTAGTGACATGTGGTATTTCTATCCTGTCAAATGAAAAGGCATCACAAATTAACTTGGCATCACCAAACTATGCAACTCCTATCAACTACACACTTTTCACTGTATTTTAAAACATATGCCTTACTCTCTTTATTGAAAAACAGCCACAGAATAATTGTCTATTTTTGAGAGAAAGAGGACGCGCAAGTTCATGGCGAGGGGCAGAGGGTGAGGGAAAGAGAAAATCCCAAGCAGGCTCCACACTCAGTACAGAGCCCAACTCAGGCTCAGTCTCACAATGGTAAGATAATGACATGAGTTTAAATCAAGAGTCGGTTGCTTAAATGATTTAGTCACCCAGACACCCCCAAATAACTGTATTTTTAAAAGACATTTAACAGGGTAGCCTGGGTGGCTCAGTGGGTTAAGCAACCAACTCTTGGTTTTGGCTCAGGTCTTAATCTCAGGGGTTCGTGAGAGCAAGCCCTCCTGCCTTACACTGAGAATAAGGAGCCTTCTTAGGAATCTCTCTCTCTCTCAAAATAAATAAACTTAAAAAAGATATTTTACATAGTCAAAAACATATGTAACTCTAAAAGTATGCAAGCTTATTTGAATTGTATCTTTATTGAAAAGAATAGTTCTCATTCAGAGTAACAAACTGAAATACACTTATTCTCTGGTACCATAATTCTCATTTATATCTTATCTTTTAACTTTCTATCATTGACTAGATTTTTTAAAGAAATACAATCTTCTGATAGTAAAGAAAAAAAAATTGATTTTTTTATAGCTCAGTCCAAAACTAGTAGAAACTCAGGTTCCTCTTAAGCAGTAAAATATCAGTAGTTTCATTTTGGATGACAAATAAAGTAAAATAATGAACATTTTACATCATGTTATTCTTCACCGAAAATTTAATAAATAAACAAAAAGGAAATTGCTTCTCAAAAGAATTTTTGTATGTGGAAAAAAATACATAACATGAAATTTACCATCTTAACCATCTTTAAGTGTACAGTTCATTAGTGTTCCAAGTATACTCACATTGTTAGAAACATCTCCAAAATTTTTTCATCTAGTAAAACTGAAATTCTATACCCATTAAAAAACAAATGTTCGACGGAAAAAACTGTTCAAATACATTCTATAAACACTGAAATGTATGACCTTAAGTTTCTAACACTTATCCCTCAGATTCTTTGTCAATAAAACAGTGTAACATCTACCTCCTTGGGACTGCAAGATAATAATGAAGTCATTACTCTAATATCCTATTTTCCTTAGGTTATTTAAGTATGTTAATAGTTTATTCAGAAATTATACATTAACCCTTTATCTTTTTTACCTGACCACAGATTTAAAAATTAATGATTGATATTTCATAAAGTAGAATTATTGGTTTCAAGTAGTAGTCACAACAGTCCATGTGATTGCAAAAAATGAATCTTTGGCAACATCCTATGGAAAAGTATCTTTACTTATGCCAGGTAAGGGTGAAAGATTTCCTGGCTGCCTTAATAAGCTTCAGGCAGTAATGCTTATCCATTTCAAGTGTTCCAGTAACCATTCCAGTAAAAAACTTTAAAAAACAGAAAGTCAATTACCTTATCCAAATAGAGTTCAATTAATGTGATTTTTTTCCATTTCCAGGTTTCAACACATCTATAGAAGAGACCATCATCCAAGTTAGAATATATCCTTTTCCCTTCCTTTAGAAACAATGAACCGGTTATTTGTAGATTACGTGGGAGGGATAATACCCAAAACTTTGCTTCTCTCCACCCTGTTGGTTCTATGTAACTTGGGAAGGTGTTAAGATAGAACCCAAAATGGAGTTTTCTTACATTACAACATTGACTTAAATAGAAAAACAAAAAGTCCTATTTTCATTTCAATGATCATGTCACAACGAAACTTTTCCTGTCTTAACACTGCAATCCATTGGAGCACTGGATTTCAAGGATTTAAAACTGGCTTCAAAAGATGGTCTTTGAGGTGTGCCTGGGTGAGCATCCAACATTTGATTTCAGCTCAGGTCATGATCTCATGGATCCTGGGTTCAAGCCCTGAGTCAGGCTTGGGCTCTGCACTGACAGTGCCAAGCCTGGTTGGGATTCTCTCTCCCTCTCTCACTGTCCCTCCCCGCTCGCATTCAGTCCCTCTCACTCTTTAACCCCACAGAGTAAATAAATAAGCTTAAAAAGATGGTCTTTGATTTGATCTTATGTCAAATGAAGGTTATCTCTGATATCAGTCACTTATGTGAATTAGAAAGTCTTAATTTAATAGTAATCCTTAAAAAGCTACATCAAAAGTAGAAAAACATAATCAGAACTATAATATAATTTATTTTAAACAAACCATCCAAAAATCAATGATATATTATGTTAAACCATCTGGCTCTTCAATTTTTTTCTTAATTCTTTTTTCTCAGTTTCTAAATATGAAAACATAATTCTCTTTTTTCAAAATAAAATGGTAATCCATGACCCAGAGTATGGATAAATATAAACATGTATTTAAAATTACTGGTCTTTTTTTTAATGTTTTTATTTATTTTTGAGAGAGAGAGAGAGAGAGAGCGCGAGAGACAGAGTGCAAGTGGGGGAGGGGTAGAGACGGGGAGACACAAAATCTGAAGCAGGCTCCAGGCTCGGAACTGTCAGCACAGAGCCCGAAGCAGGGCTCCAAATCACAAGCCCTGAGAACACGACCTGAGCCAAAGTCAGACGCTCAACCCACTGAGCCACCCAGGTGCCCCCAAAATTACTTGTCTTTATGGAACAAAGTTATTATAATTTACAGTCTGGAATTCAACACATGCAATAAGTACTGATGCCAATGCACTCTGTAAGTTTACTCTTAGTATCTTGTAAATAATGTGTTTAATGTTTTTAAATGAAATACTTTTACATGTGCACTTCCTATCAAAACTCTACTAAGATTAAATGGAATCTCTCAAACTTAATTTTTTTAAGTAATCTCTACATCATAATCTATCAGAAGAAATGACAATTTGCTTCTTTTTCCTGTTTTGTTGCTTTTTATAAGAACTTCCCTTTTTACAGGTACAATAAATTACATATGCAAATAAATAAAAGCAAAATAAGCAATCTGAATGCTGCCAAAGCAAAAAGCTGCTTTTGGCATTAAGTTTGCAGCCTGGTTACTTTGAATGATTTGTATATAAGAAACCCTGACTACAGGTAAAATTGAGTTTTATGCATATACACCTATCACTAAAATAGAGTATCTTATGCCCTTGTAGTAAAAAAAAAAAAAAAAAAAAAAAAAAAAAAGCATCCTCTCCAGTCAGCAATTTTAGTAGCCTAGTACCTCTGCAATTTTAGTAGCCTAGTTATCTGTCATTTTAGACAATTAAGAAACAGCATTTTCAAGAGACATTCAACTTCTGTCTTTAAAAATGTTAAATGAATAATTCTCTCATCACTGGAAGAAAACAGATCTTACAAAGTATTTCTAAATTATAAGACCCTCTATTTTGGATCAAAATATTTAAGTTTCTAAAATATTCTAATAAACTTGTTAAAATTGTAGCCTTCTTTGTCAAGCAAAATAAATATGTCTAGAATCTCCCAATTATAATTTTAATGTCAAGCAAGATAAAATACTATCAGTCACCAACACATACACACAGTATATATATATATGTATGTGTGTGTGTATATATACATACATATATATATATATATATATATATATTACTCACCCCTCCAACAATATCAGGATTCCATTGAATGAAAAACATAACTTGGAAATCAGCCAGAGAACTAGTCATACAGTAGTAAATAGACATAGAGGGAATAGAGAGGGCTCCCAGGACTTTCAGACACGAGAAAAGTGAGTCTCCCATAGTAATTTATGACTATAGGGATTCCCAACAATACATCAACAGCTGGAAGAGAAGGTCAGAAACCCCCAATTCAGCCACACAGGTAGTAATTCATTAGACTTAAAATTGAAGTATTCTCACTGATAAGCTATCTATTTCACATAATAGCAATTTATTAGCATATACCTTAAGTGGACTATTTTATTTAAAATCAAACAAGTTCAAGAATTGTCCTTTATAGTGTCCTCCAACTTTGCTGATGGATCTTATTTGCTAAGAAATCTAAGAAATTATTTAACCCTAGATTTATTGATTCCTTTCCTCTTCCTATATAACTCATCCTGATCTGACCAAATGTTACAATTAAACAGCATTTGCCAGTAGCTATATAACTTAGGAAACTGAAAGATCTCCCAAAGCTTGTGACAGTGGCTATATTTTGTCAGAATAGGACCTGAACCGAAATCGAGTCTTATGTTCAACAGAATGAGCCAGCCAGGTGTCCCCAAGGATGATATATTCTGATTAGAATTGATAATTAAGACTATTTTATTTGGGCTAAAGCTACTTAAGTGAGTTGGTAGATAATATGGAGAAAAAAATCAATCTGTAACTGTTGCTTTGCCTTTATAATTTCTTCAACACATATATAAAAAGATCTTTGTTTAATTTGTGTATCACTTCCATAATAACAATAAGCAAGAAAAAATGTAATAAAATAGACAACAAAGCAAAGTATCTCGAAGTAATCTTTAATACTATAAAGGCCTGGTAAACCTAAAATAAGATATTTATCTTCTGGGTTTTTGTTTAGTTCAATGCAAATATCTCCCTCTCTCAACTGTATTCTAAATGACAGCAGGCTACTACACAACTAAGTAACTGACACATTTCGAAGTTCCTAGCTTGGCAAGAGGACAAACCAAACAGATATTAAGAAGTATATCCACAGCATAAATTCTTATTACACACCATATAAACAACCAACCAGCAAAGATAAATGGACTTATTACAGAGCCTCATGAATTTATGTAGATTTTTCTATATTTTACAAGCATTTATAAAGAAAACATTTAAAGATGGTAGGCTATACAATCTTTAAGCCAAGATCATCACTGCCTCTCCAATCAATAATTGGTTATTTTATAATTCATATCAAGACCATTGCCCTTACTGGAAGATTTCTCAAATAAATGCCACTTTATTCAAGTTCCCACAAGAAAAATCAAATTGACCTATATATGCTCTTCATTGTTGATTTTACCTGAATGTAAGCATGCTATATTAATGACCAAGTGAAAGTACTTTAGAATTTTGCTTAGAACAGCAATGGTTGAAAAAAAAAATAAAACAGCAATGGTTGTAAACTTTAATTCATCTCATGCTGGATGTTACGAATTATACTAAATATATATTGGCAAAACTTAATTTATTGTATCTTTTAACTCTATAACAAAAAAATAAATAACAACCCTAATCCTATCAGTTACATTTCAAACCTCTAATAAAACAGTAATGAGATTTATGTAAAAGGCAATTATGCTATTAATGATATGTTACACGGTACTTATTCTAACTTATACTTTAAAAATTAATTGAAATATACTTTTAAATAAATAATACAGAATTAATATTTTACAAATATTTCACAACATTATTTTAAAACTTGCCTGTTGACAGTGCAAAAGTGTTACAAATTTTATTGTGAAATGTTACATAAAAATGGAACATCAATAACAAACCATACTTTATATCATTTTGGTATGTCCATTTGCTCTCCCCTGAGCTTAAGCTTGTCCTGTTAAAAACAACAAAACGTATTTATCAACTCATCTGTGCCTTATTACATCTGGGTAAAATGGAATTGACATATTTTAACATCTCAGATGACTTATTTCCTGTTTTCACAAGGGTAGAGAGTAAACCCTATTCAAGTTACTTCCCCACTTAAAAACCTTACACTGAGAGGCACCTGGGTGGCTCCTCTGGTTAAGCAGCTGACCTTAGCTCAGGTCATGATCTCACCGTTAGGGAGTTCGATTCCTGCACTGAGCTCTCTGCTGTCAGCAGAGCCTGCTTCAGATCCTCTGTTTCCCTCTCTCTCTGCCCCTCCCCCACTCACACTTGTGCACTCTCTCTCTCTCTCTCTCCCCCTCTCAAAAATAAAATAAAAAACATTACAGTGAACCCCAAATAGCCTCAGGATGAATTCAGTATTGTTAGCCCGGCTTTCAGAAGCTTGCCTGAGCTGATCTCTGTCGCTTCCCCCAGCTGTCCAAAACCATCCCTCTCCACTCACACAACTAAAGCACTACTGAAACCTTGTTTCTAGAAACTTCTTTACAAGATGACAGAATCAAATAGTGTTCCCCTAATAATACTGCCATATACAAAATTAGCCAGGTAAAAAATCTCATTCTTTCTGTACTTAGTTTTTCTCTGCTTCCTTTCTCAAGCGAGGTTGTCTACACTTGATGTCTCCACCTTCCTTCTTTATTACCAATTCCTTAAAACACTTCATGTTAGCTTAGGCCCACTCCAACGAAACTATCTCCCTAAATTCACAGATAATTTCTACTCTAAAAATCCAGCCCCTGCTTAACCTCTTCCCTCACTCTACTATATATCTGGCATAACTCAGTAACTCAGGCCTCCATTCGCTAAAGTCCCCTTCCTTGACACCAGTCTTTATGAATTTCCCCCATATCTCTCTAGTATTCCTTTTCAGTCTCAATCTCAAAGTCCTCTTCCATTTGCTCCTTAAACATTCCCTAAAGTTCCATCTTTGGTCTCTGCACACTTTGTTCCTGGAGGTTCCCATGAAGGATGACTTCATTCCCATCTTGCAGCTACAAGTGATTATACTAGAAAGAAAAATAGGCCATATATAAGGAGGAAAACTAATTTCTGCTGCTAAATGTTGAGGGGGTGAGGGTGCACAGCATGTGTGCGGCTTCTGGGGAGCTGATGGTTTTTTTTTCTTGAGGTGGGTATTTGGTTATGCTGGGGGGTTTAGTTAGTGAAAATTCATCGACCTATACACATATGATAAGTGCACTTTTCTTGCATGAATGTCATACTTCGATAAAGTTGTGGGTTTTTTTGAGAGAGAGAGGGGGCACAATTGAGTGAGGGGTAGAGAGAAAGAGAGAAGTGGGGCTCACTCGAAGCAGGGCTCCAACTCACGAACCGTAAGATCATGACCTGAGCTGAAGTCAGATGCTTAACCCACTGAACAACCCAGGTGTCCCTAAAGTTACTTTTCTTTTAAAGAGAGAAAGAATAAGGCTGTACCTGAGTTCAGATTCCTGGTTTGACATGTGTAACTTGGCTAAATTACTTATTTTATTAAAGCTTTAGTTTCCTCATCAAAATGGAGATGATACTACCTACTTCACAGCACTATAAAAGGATGAAATAAAATATAAACAAAGGCGTCTGGCACAATGCTTGAAACACAGGTACCTTATGCTTACAAGTGTTATTACTTCTCTTTCCCTATCCTTTCTCGATGCTGTATCTCCAGCCTAGAAACCTCCCTCCCTCCCCAGGCCAGCTCAAGACTGACCTGATTTCCTTCTGAACATGCTCCATCTCTAGGTCTGAAAGGCACTTCAAAGTGAACTCATCATCATCTTCCTTACACCTCCTACCTGTTCTTCCTACATCATCTTCCTTACACCTCCTTCCTTCTGTAGTCCCTCCAAGGCTATGACTGAAACTTCTATCCATAATTACAGCCATCCCAAAAATCCTACCGTTTTCACATTTTAAGCACCGAGTCCTCTGTATTCTACATCCTAAGACATCTGCTGGACTGCCAGTGGGGTAGAAAAATGATGTAGTATTACCACGGCTTACTTATTACAATAGCTTCCTAACATTTCTGTCTCCCCCTTTACCCCACCTTCTGTATCACTTCCAGAATGATTCTTCTAAAATGTACCTCAGATGATGTCACTTTTCTGCTTAAAATTGCTTTTCTCTGAGGTCAAGCTGTCATTTAAGGTCATTCTTGAAATAGCTCCTGTTTAACTTGCCAGACATATCTGGCAGCGTATCTCACACCTATCCTACAGCACATCCAGTCATACCAACTTTCCCGTAGTTCACCAAATGGAGCATACTCCTTAATACTTTCCTGCTTCTGCATGTGTTTCTCTCCCTCTGTGCCTCCATCCAGCTCAAATGTGGCTAATGCTTATTTCTTCTTTAATAAACATCCTCTTAAGAATATCTCCTGAGAATATCATAGCCCTATGCTGGATTCGTGCCCCTTTTCAGAATCCCCACGCACCTTCTACATACCCGTAGCGCTGGTTTCCCAGCAAGGTAACTCACTGATAGTGAGTTCCCTCACGTGCTCCCTTCAGCTGCACATTAAAAAAAAAAAAAAAAAAAAAAAAGGAGCAATAGTTGAGTTCTGTCTGGATAGTAAAGTCCTCCTGAGCAGAGACTGCATTGTTATTCAGATCTGACTCAAGAGGGCCAAGGGACGCTGACAAAGAGAGACAGTTAACATTTCTTTTAGTTTTTTTTAAAGTTTATTTATTTATTTTGAGAGAGAGGGAGAGAGCAAGAGCATGTGAGTATGAGGGGGAAGGGGCAGAAAGGGAGAGAGAGAATCCCAAGCAGGCTCTACACTGTCAGTGCAGAGCCCAAAGTAGGGCTCAGTCTCATGAACCGTGAGATCATGACCTGAGCTGAAACCAAGAGTCAGAAGCTTAACCAACTGAGCCACTCTGAGCACCCCAAACAGATCTCTCTACCCTTTCTGCCCTGCTGTGACCTAGGAGGCTGACCTCTAAAGAGTATATTATCTCATCTCCCTCGCCATCTGGATTCCAGTTGGGTTCTACAGAAAGGAAGCATCAGCTGATCAGAGGGCAGGAGAAGAGAGATCTCCTCCCTGCCAGGCCTCCAGCCGCTGTTTACAGGGAGTTTGATAGTGGCTATGGCCCTCTTCATAAAATCTCAGGTCCAGGAAGGTGGCCTTTCTGCAATAATCATAGCGCTCACCAGATTTCGGTAATTGTTCTGTCCCCTTTCCCCTTTAGAACTAAGAGGGGTAAAGCTTCCCTTGTTGCTAACTCATCGGTGTCCCTCCATCCCTGGTTGGTTTTACTCTTAAATATTTTTTTTTTATGTTTATTTTTAAGACAGAGAGAGACAGAGCATGAGTGGAGGAGGGGCAGAGAGAGAGGGAGACACAGAATCGGAAGCAGGCTCCAGGCTCTGAGCTGTCAGCACAGAGCCCGATGTGGGGCTCGAACCCACAGACCGCGAGATCATGACCTGAGCCGAAGTCGGACGCTCAACCAACTGAGCCACCCAGGTGCCCCGGTTTTACTCTTAAACATACTTGCATTAAACTCTCCAGTTTTCCTTTTTTTTTTTTTTAATGTTTATTTATTTTTGAGAGAGAGACAGAGCATGAACAGGAGACAGGCAGAGAGAGAAGGAGACAGAATCTGAAGCAGGCTCCAGGCTCTGAGCTGTCAGCACAGAGCCCAACACGGGGCTCAAACTCACGAACCATGAGATCATGACCTGAGCCCAAGTCGGATGCTTAACCAACTTAGCCACTCAGGCACCCCAGTTTTCCTTTTGAAGGAGCTATCCTGCTGGGGATCTGGCTGATACAAAGAAATATTTGGCAACTAACAGCATTTTTGCCAGTGCTTGCTATAAGTTCTCTGGCTAATGATACACCCATCCTACAGAAAACCATTAGCACACATTAATGTTTCATACAAACTTGCCCACACCCAAATCTTTTTGGTCCTGAATTTATAAATCCAACTCACTTATATAATTGACCCAGCAGCAATTTGAATTCAAAATGAATTATTAAGTCATTTCCCAAGATGAGCTCCTACCTGAAAACTATTCCCTATATGCACACACATATATATTTATGTGTGCGCATGTGACATATTCGATGGTAAGAAACTTCACTCAGGTTTTTCCGTTACAGTATTTCTAAGTGAAAGAGTAACCATACCGGCTTTTCAGTATAAATCAAGATTTTTAAAAATGCTTATTGAAATACTTTTAATAGGTTCCTAATAACTACTATTTCTTAAATGCACTGAATAAAGCATAATCATCACATAATTTTAATCCATTTTATAAATGACAAACATGATGCTGTGAAAAAATGAGACAAACGAATTGTTCCTACTTTTCTAATATTCGGGGCTACAGAAATGTACTATAGTATTACAGTACTAGATTCAGTATGGTTGTACTGTTGCTCCTAGAGCACATGGAAATTGCCAATTCCCCTAGCCAAAAAAAAAAAAAACAAAAAAAACCCAACAAGCCATACGTTGGTTGGAAGACTCATAATTAGAGGAGAAAGGTTTTTTTTGAGACATTACGTACTCCTCACCTGTTTATTTCTGACTCTAAAATTCGCTAAGGAAAGCAATTTATGCCAGATTACTTAAACTCTACATATGAAAAGAATGTAGAAACTGCTTTACCTGAAATTATAACCTGAGCTCCTGACTAGCATCTTCCTCTCTTCTTTTACATTCAAGTTCTTAAATCTCAGACACCACAGAAAGAATTTGGAGCTATCTGTGGAGCACCCTCGGTAGCTATATAATTCTGCCCACCTTTTTAGCAGCTGTAAAACGCTTTCTCTAACGTTTTTCCTTAGCACCTCTCTTCTCTATTGCATCCCACCCCAACTAAAAATGATGGATACATGAGAAGAGAACTAACCAAACACTCTCACTCCCCACCCTCACAACTCCCATTATTTTCCCCCATATTAAGCAATGAAACACTCAGGCAAAATGGTTAAAATAGGCAACAAAGTAAGAAACCTGAGTCTGAATCCAGACTACGCAACTTACCATGGCCTTGGACGAAGTATATAATTTCACGGGGACTCAGTTTCTTCATATACAAAATGAGAATTCTATCTACTTTATGAAGGTGCTAAGGAATTAAGCAAAAAAAAAAAAAAAAAAAAGCCAGACACAAAAAGACAAATATCGCATGGGTCCACTCATACACGTACCTACAGTAGTCAAATTCATATGACAAAAAATAGAATGGTGGTTGCCAGAGGCTGGTGGAAGGGGAAACAGGTAGTTATTTAATAGGTACAGAGTTTCAGTTTGGGGCGATAAAAAAGTTACAGAGGTGGATGGTGCTGACAGTTGCCTAACAATGTGAACCTACTTAGTGCCATTAAAACATACCCCTAAAACTGGTTAAAACGGTAAATTTTATATTATTCTATCAGGATAAAAACAAAAACAAGAGAATAGTCTGTCATTAATCCATATCAAAAGACTATCCCTTTCTTATTACAGTGAGGTTCCCTTTCCCTATTGCTATTCCAGCTCTCCAAATCAAAGTTAACTGGCAAACAATAAAGAGTTTCTTGATCAGAGCCTAAACCTTCACATATCAGAAATCGAAACCACCCTAAATTCCAAACCAATCAACTTCTATAACAAAAGCATACAGATTTCAAAAGAAAATCAGATTTTATTTATAATGTAGCATTCTTGGAGTTAAGTAATAGTACAAGATTGTGTTTAACTCATACTGTAACAATATTTTTCATTTAACCAAACTATTGACATAAATTTTTAACTATTATCTAATCTATGATTCTCTGTTGAATCAAACCCATACATAAGCCTTCTTAAAACACATATTAATCTCTCATTTTAAAACAGGTAGTTATAGTATAATAAAAGAAACACTGACCCTGGAACCAAAAGAAAATCTAAACAGGCCTCAGTTCTGCCACTTATTATCTCTATTACCCTAGTTGAGTAAGAATTTCTACTTATAAACCTCAGCAGCCAATGAGAATTATCACCTATTTCACAGAATTACTATGACACTTAAATAAAATAATGTATATTAAAATACCCTGAAACAATAAAGTATAATTCTGTTTATAGTATTAAATTTGTTGAAATACAAAGAAAAGGAGATTATTCCATTGAAAAATTCATATTAAAAATACACACGTTTCTATGAATAATACAACTAGGTAATCTCCTGTAGTCCTGAAATTCACAAAATGACCACTAAATTCCCATTTTATAGAAAACTCTTCTTTAGAAATTCAATCCTGGTACCAAATATTAAAATGTTAAAGAGAAAATAAACTAGATATAGTGATATCCTGTTATGATATATTTATAATAGCTTCCATCCTGAATTCATTTATTCCACAAATACCGATTCAGAATTCCAAGCACTATGCTAAGCAGTGGGAATACACTAGAGAAGATGATACTGTGGTTCTTGTCCTCAGGGAGACTGAAATCTAACCAGGAGAGGAGACATTAAACAAAACATCATACAAATTCATTAATTTATGATGGATGTGAAAAGGAAAAGGAGAGGTTGCATAAATAAGAGGGTCTAATCCAACCTGGGAAATTCATGAGAAATAATTATGCCAACTGTACCATCCTTTATCAGAACAATAGGTTTTAATTATTTAATAAATCTTAGTTATTTCTATAAATGTTATTATAAAAGTCAAATGCTCCACTCTCCTTATTAGAACGAGTACATCCCTGTGTTCGGGAAATAAAAGACAGTCAATCTTATTAGCTAGGGAAGCCCAGAGAAACTAGACCCACCATCCAATTCCTCAGTAAAAAACAAAACCAGGACCAGGAAGCACAGGCTCTTTTTCCAAATTTGACTCAAATTCTATAAATCTTTGATTAATTATGCTGATGATGCTGAAAGGTTTCCTCAATTATAGTTGAGACCTGTCTGAAACACTCTAACCCTTAAACTTCTCGTGACTGATACTGTAAACATTACTCAGGACTCTACTTAAATGTCTCCTTCTCCAAGAACCTTCCCTGGACTACCCAGTCTAACGTAGCCTCCCAGTCACTTTCTATATTACCCTACTTTATTACTTTTTTTTAGCACCTTTGACTATCTGAAGTTGCCTACCATATTTATTTATTTGTTCATTATTAAACGTTTTTCCTTCAAACTTGAAAGTAAGATCCATGAGAGGAAGGACCCATTGGATTTTCTCCATATCCTCGAGATGCATCTTCCTGGCCAAAGAGCTCCAGTTTTCTTTAGGCAGTTCAGGCACAAGGGAGACAATGTCTTCAATTCAGAAGATGAAGCTGACCGATTTAAACCAATTATGATAATCCCATTACCTTTGCCAGTAATTGGTTTAAGGTAGGGGTAGGGAAATGTTGCAATTCTCTTCGATATGGCATAAGAAAGTATCTGCTAAGCAACTTCAAGAAAAGGTTTTCTTCCTTGATTACACACAAGGAAAAACCTTACCCTTCTTCCTGCCTTTGACTTAGCTGCATGAGGAAGTGATACTGGGAATGTGGTACTGGGATGTTGCTTTGATTAGAGGGAAACAATGAGGAAGGATAAAGAAAATGATCCTGAAACCCTGATATTCTTGACTCACTGAATCAACTCTGTAACTACCTTTTCCAGACATCCTGTTATGTGAGATTTATTTTTAAACCCTGATCAATTAAACCATTTTCTATCTCCTGTCTTAATACCTGCCGCCAAAAGCATGATAAACTCTTAAGCCTCTGTTTCTTCTGTAACATTAAGAGAAAATAGCACCTACAGTCTAGTGGATTCTCGGAGGGATTAAATAAGACAATGCAAGTAAAGGGCCAAAACAAACAAAATACACAAATGATAGCACTGCTGTTATTGTTAATATTAAAGAATAACTTTCTATGACAAAATTTCACAAGCTTTTTATGAAGTACTTAGGATTCTATTTTACAAAAAACATTTATTTTTAATCCTGTTTAAATAAAATCATGTTTAACAGAATAATGCATTTACCTAGCTTTCTTCTATCAGTGAAGTAGCTTTGGTTCTTTCTCAAGCCTGAAGTAGGTAAATAAAAAGAGAATCCAGCCAAATATCAGATCACTAAAGAAAAATAACCATATCAATTTCAGCCGAGAGCCTGCTTTGAGCATCAACTTCTCTCTTAGCTTACATAGACAGAGCCACATACGACTTTTCATCTATTCTTACCTTCACAAATATTTCATAGGTATTTTAATATGGCCTAGATTATACTAATTAATAATTGAACTATATCAGTTATGGGGCGCCGAGGTGGCTCAGTAGGTTAAGCATCCACTTGATCTCAGCTCAGGTCATGATCTCAGGGGTCATGAGATTGAGCCCCACATTGGGCTCTGTGCTGACAGTGCAGGGCATGCTTGGGATTCTCTCTCTTCCTCTGTCTCTCTCTGCCCCTCCCTTGTTCATTCTCTCTCTCAAAATAAACTTTATTTTAAAACCATAACATGTAATAAAACTATATTATATTTACAATTATAAAAAATCCTTAAAAATATGGAAAAGAGGATAAAGTGTGATATATCAGTCTCTACAATTTTTCTGTGCCAAACTATTTGTATGATATTACATGAAGCAAAATTAATGCAGATCAAAAACAGGAGATTGCCAGGTCATTGGTTCAAGCTCACTCCAGCTGAATTGTGATGTGAAATGCTACGATGGCTCATTACTGCTGGAAAGCTGTTTAAGTCCTAAATGAAACAGAATCATCAAAATTCTTAAAGTAAACTGTGAGGGTAGGTTCACGACTACTCAAAGTGACACCAACTGAAGTTTTTCTTTTAAAGATGAACAAGAAATGAATACTAATTCTTTCGTTGCATTGGAATTGTCCAGGTGCTTCTGAGTCCAGATAAATTTTAAGTTCTGTCAATATTCCAATAACATTATTAACTCCACTTTTCAAAAATCTTTAACTATTAACTTACTCTGACAAAAATTACCAGTTACCCATTATAACCAACCATAAATTTGGGCAGCCTGAAAAGCTATTAAAGGTCACCTGGAAAAACTCTATTATTCCCTGGGTGGACCGTTTACCCATCTGTTTTTTAATGTCCTCATACAGTGAATAAGATAAACAGTCTGGGGGAGGTAAGAATAGCCTCTACTATTACCCTACCATTACTGAAAACAAGACATAAATTTTGGAGGAGTACTCTTCAGATCATTTTTGGTAGTACACATAGAGTTTTAGCATAACAGTCAAATAACTTCCACAGTCCCAGTCATATGAAGTTATATACACATGTTTAACAAAACCTTACATGAATATCAGTCAAATAGGTAAAATATATACAAAATCGGATAAACAAAGTTTAAAATCTAAATATAACAGTTATTTTTTATTCCAAACTCTCTTCAGATAATAACAAATTTATCTTATTCTATTGCTCCAATGTTATTTTAAGTTCTTCCCTAGGGAAACAGTAAGTTATAAATAAAATTAATATTTTACCATGTTTACAGAGCCTCACGTATTACACTTACAAACCAACGATGTCACCATCATGCAAATGTTTCATTTCCATACCAATGTCGAAGTAATAATGTACATACAATAGTACATACAACAGAATACCTCTACATATTTCAAAATAAAATTATAATTATCTTCAAAACATATTTTTAAGCTATATATTCTCAGAAGTACAATCATGTCTTCTAAATCCAGTTCATTAACCTTCAGTCCTATACTCCAACATTAAATGTAACAGTTGAGATCTCTATGGAAAAACAGATTCTAAATTCAAAATTATTTTTTCCCAAATTTTACTTTTAACTCTAAACTATTGGCTTAAAATGTTAATAAACTGCAACCTAAGTATTTCAACCCATGCCCACAGAATATGTTTTAGTTTTAAAACGACATAATTCTATTTTCTAGTAATAATTGAGGATGTGAGACACATTTGGTCCACTACTGCAGAGCAACTAAAATTTAATGATGTTTTCATCCTGATTTGGTTTTATACGGCAAACTGGTTCTAAAGAGTGGGAATAAACTTTTCACTTTTTCTTTCGCAGCACTGAAAAAAATACATTACAATATTAATATTATTTCTAAGAGTCAAAATAAATCTCTGGATAAACAATCCTAAAATTTAACTCCCAACATCTTACTTATTTTTTCTTTAGGTTTGTTCCTTCGAAAAATGGTTTTAGATTTTTCTACAATAATGGAAAAACAAATCAATCAAACGAAAAAAACTCTCACAGGTAAAACGACATGTTAGATACACGTTATTTAGTATTTTGGAGGAAACATCTGAGGATTGGGAAGGGAGAGTCATTCTAATACAGAAAATTTCATTTTTTTTTTAATGATTATTTACTTTTGACAGAGAGACAATGTGAGCAGGGGAGGCGCAGAGAAAGAGAGAGACACAGAATCCGAAGCAGGCTCCAGGCCCTGAGCCGTCAGCACAGAGCCCGACACGGGCTCAAACTCACAAACCATGAGATTATGACCTGAACCGAAGCTGGTGCTTAACCGACTGAGTCACCCAGGCGCCCCAGAAAATTTCATTCTTAAAAAGGCTTGATTGAACTATGTTAACTGCCTATAGATCAAGTTTCTGAAGAGATTTGTATAACTTCACTTGTCTTAACTTTATTTCCTTCAGAAAGGAAGGAAGAAAAAAGATTTATAACTTTTTTCGGGGTGTAACAATAATAAAAAAAAGGGGGGAATAAAGTGATGCTGACAGATATTAACCCCTATAAATGCTCCACCATATGGGGCAGTACTTAAATGTTCATTAGACTTTAACCACTTAGAAATTAGCATATGGTATTTGTTTCTTGGTATATGCAACTAAAAGATTCATAATTGAAAACTCAAAGTTACTTTTCAGAGACTCAGGTCAGATGCACAGTTTGATTTCTGTAGTTTCTCACAGGTCTACTTAGTATGATGTCACTGTTTGGTATGTGCAACTTATGTTCAACTTTGCTTTATAGAAGATTCATCTTTCTGTTCTATTATATAATTTTACAAGATGAAATTAGTTTAATAAGAGGGTAGTATCACTACTCATCTATTTACAGGTGCCAGTTATTCTTTTAGTGGCAATGTGGGACAAGGTAACATTTCATACATTAATTGTTCACAGCTACAATGTCTTGTTTCAAAACTTGAGCGGTCAAACAAAATTCCTTAAAGAAAAAGTTGAAGAAACAAGCATTCTTCATTATTTTAGGCTTCTAACTTCCACTCTTAAAATTTCTATGCTTTGCCCACACCACACACATATCTGCGGTCTGTCAAAATGGAAGGTATAAGCATCAAGGGGCACCTAAGGTTGAGAATTCATACGTGATCAAATCTCTAAAGTGTATTATATCTGATTATGTAATACTGTTCTCTAAACCTGTAGCATCCTAGCCTAGATCAGGAAAACAACCTGGTATACTGAAAAAATTATCTTTCAGCTTTAACCACAGGTTCTAACGTTAGAGAAATCATTGTTGGAAATCCAGCTAGCAATGTGTCCCTGGATTTTCTTATTTCTTTAATTAAAAAAAAACAACAACAAAAAAAAAACACTACTATGTTGCAGAATTGTTGGGAGAATTAGAGAAAATATACAAAAAGCACAGTGACAAGCACATAGAATGAGAAATAAATAATAATTACTGTTTTGTTGCCATTGACTATTTTTGAAATACAATTAACCTAGAGAATTTGGAACTCAAAGTTTCAAAGTCCTTATTTTGGAGGTCTATGAAATAAAATTTTTTCCACACTGAAAAAAATTCCTTTGAGTCTAACATCTTCATTTACTCAACAGTATTTATTTCATGCTTTAGACATTTGAAGGCATTATTCTTAATGTCAAGGATACCTCAGAGAAGAAATTAGAAGTATCACCCCTTGCCCTCAAAAAACTTACATTTTAGAGGAACCTAGACATTAAACAAGCAATTACATAGTTATTTAATCAAAATTGTGATCAGTGTTAGAATGAAAGCCTGCTAAAAGTGGGAAATGACCTAACAGGATCAGAATTTAAATTTCTATACAAACATCCCACCTCCCACCAAGGGTTTACAATCACTTCCTCTACAATTAAACCTAATCCAAATCTTGGTATAGACTTGATCAGTCCTGTCTTTCAAACAACTAAATAAAAAATTAATCTGACTGTGGCCATTTTTATGTTCAGAACTCTATACTGAAACTACGACTACTATATAAAACCTACAAATTAACTTAAGGTATTCCATATAGGGGGCTCTTAATGAAAGAGAAAGCAAAGATATAATAACATAGGTAAGCAGTTGTCAGCTATCTGGCCATGAACTCATTAGAAAATACATTTCCTGACACATTATAAAACAGTATTTTCATATGCATCCCATTAATAATTATAACTCATTTTTTCAGAATGTTTTTATTAAAATACATATTTATTATTGAAAAACAAATTATTTCTGTGATTTTTAAGATCAGAACAATTCTAATTTTCTTACTAAAAGAGAATTCTTTGCTCAGTTACCTTTTAAATATGCGTCTTTATTTTTTATTTCTAATCTGGTAACATCCACTTTAAAGACAACTTTAAGATTCTTATCTTCAGAAGTTAGCACACTGTTGTAGAATAGGGCCATTAAAGTCCCAAGTGAATAATAAAGGGGAAAACTGAGAGATCAAATCAACGCTCTCATCAAAATGAAACTAAGTCTACTAAGCCTATTGTATAAAATAGAACCTACCTCAATGTTTGTCTTAGACTTAAACAGGATTCACCCAGAAATTAATGCAATAACAATTAATTCAGAGCAGTCATTGTCAGTTCCCCAAAAGTGGCCTCTTCATCTATATATAGTTCATAAGGCAAGCTAGTCCAGGATTCCTGCTGCCAATTATAATGAATGGAAGAAACATATTTAAATCAAATAGCACCATCTAGCAGAACCCTCACCACTTTGCTTACAAGAGTAGATATTACTTGGTGTTCCGTTTGGTAGACTGGTCAGCAAAAGTGGCAATTATTTGTTTTCATGACAGAATCACAGAATTAGGCTAGAAAGGACCACAGTACATCACTTCTCATTATTATCTCAGATAATTTTTTAAAAAGATTTTTTTATAAAGTTACCAAGATACAGATTAGATTCAACTATTCCTGGAAGTCTAACTAAAATCCAAAAGTACTTTGATTCTCAAATTCAACCACCACCAAATGCCTCAATACATTTCAATTCCTTCACTTCCAGTAATATGAGATCCCAATACTCTGTAATCATTAAAACATCTTGTTTTTATCTTTTCAGGTACGTGACAACCAAATGATTAATGCACATAAATTGGGCTATTATTTCAAAACTTCGGTTCTACTAACTGCTGTTTCTTAACAAGGCTATAATACTGTGTTTTATATTTTTCATGGCACATCCACTAAATTCTAAATGTATCTCCTCAGAAAATACCTCTGAAAAACAAAACCAAACCAGCATCGCTCCGTTAATTTTGTTTGTTTTGCTACATGAAGGCCTGCCACCCCTAAATCCTATGGGAACTGTGTGTGTTGCTGCCAACACGAAGATTAGGAAACGTTCCCATCCCTAGGGCACAAGAAACTTTCAGAAGACTACTAACTGCCTAAAGCAAGGAGGGAAACTCGGTCGTCTAGAGTATTTGGTTTTTATTCACGCAGCTATTTCCAAGCACAAGGTAACTAAAGTAGCTCTCGAAAGATGTTCTCAGACTTTTTTCCCAGTCTGAACCCCCTCGGAAAGGCATAGCGCGTTCAATGACAAGGATAAGCCTCACCCTCAGAGTGGAGGCGGTTACCGGGAGTCACTGATCTGCACAGAAAAGAGGGGTTCTTCCTCAGTGGTCACAGTCACTATTCGCTCTCATTTTTAGTAACAACCAAATCACCGTTACAAGTACGTAAGAATAGCAGCAAATAGCCCTGCTTCGCAGTGTGCCGTGACGGTAGCATCCCGGGACGGGAGGGGCTCTTTTCTCGCTCGCCTCCTCTGGGCTCCCACCGGAGTTAACACCTGTGTCTCCCCACCTCAACACTTCTCCCCTTCCGGCAAATCCCTTATCGGACCACTGCTCCCAGCGCACCCCTAGACAACCCTCCTCCCGCCGGCCGCGGCAGCTCACACAACTCCCACTCCACGCGCCCCACGACCACCGCCCCTCCGGGGCCGCCCCGCCCGGCGCCGAGGCAGCCGCGGCCCCCAGACGTTTGGGAGGCGGCAAGTCTCCAAAAAAAGTTCTCCAGCCGCCGCCACGGCTCGGGTCTCCTGCGAGAGGCAGAAACACCAGCCTACTCCAGCAGCTCTCTTGCTCCTCGTCCGCACACTTTTCCTCCCCGGGAACTCGGTCCTTCTTAGACTCCCAAACTTCAGCGGCGCCACTGGCGCCGACCACCCCCGTTGGCGGGCACGGAGCACCACGAACGCCGCGTCCCTCCGCCGGCTGGAAAAAGCCTGGAAGCCCACCCAGCCCACGCCCGCACACGCCCTCCGCGCCCAGCGCGCGTCTCCGCGCCCCGCGGGGCCCCGCTCGGTCGCTCCGCGCCCGGCTTCCGCCCGCCGCGCGCCCGGCACCGCCGCCCTCGCCTCGTCCGGAGATCCCGGCCCCAAATCCCGGCGCCGGAGCCCCGGCCGCAGCGCCCCTCGCGCTGCCTGCCCCGACCCAGACCGCCCCTCCAAACACCCACATTCCCACCGCGAACCCTCCTCCACGCAGCTGCCCCCTCCCGCCCTCTCCGCGACCCTCGGCAGCGCTCTGGGTCCCCGCAGCCCCGAACCCCAGCTCTAAAGTTACTTTGTGAGGAGGTGAACCCATAGGTTTTTTCCCCCAGTCACCCAAACAAGTTTCCATCCTCGGCACCAGCACCGCCACCGCCCCCCGGCACACTCGTTCCCTCCCGCCGGCAACCCCCCAAGGCCGCCCGCCCCGCGCGAGCACCTCCTGAGAAACAGCCGCTCCCCGCACCGCACGCCCCCACCTCGCGTACCCCTCCCCCTGCCAGCCCACCCCCGGCTCTCCCCGGGCGGAGAGTGTCTGGGTCTGTGTGTCTCCAAGAGAGTGTGCGAGTGCGTGCGTGTGTGTGCGCGCGTGTGAAGGCGGAGGTGGGTGAGAAGCGGAGACACTTACTTCTCCCGGGCCTGGCTGTCGGACGGGACGGCGCTGCTGTTACTCTTGCCTTTGCCGTACATGCTTGTGCCGAGAGCAGCTCCCACTGTCACGCACCTGTCAACCCATCACAGCCTCCCCGGGAACAGCCCCGTCCCCATGGCGACCCACGCAGCCACCCCCACTATTGGCCGCCCCACGCCAAAGCTCCGCCCCCTTCGCCCAGGCAACGCGCGAGACTGACAGGCCTCCTCCTCCCTCCGGCCTTCCGAAGCGCGCGGTGGCGGCTACAGCCTAAGCGGCAGTCTCCTCCCTCCTTCCCTCCCTCCCGGGTTCCCTCCCTCCTTCCCTCTCCGCTCTCCTCCCTCCTCCCGCTCTCTTTCCCCCCTCCCCCCTCCGAACCCCGGCGCAAGGGGGGAATTAGAAACTGCTCTAGAAGGATTTTAAACAACTGGCTGTTCTCTCCGTCGCCGCCCCTCCCCCCGCGCCGCCCGCGCTCGGCTCCTCACTGGAGAGAAGGCGCCGGGAGGAGGGGAAAGTGCGGCCTGGAGTCGCTGGTAGGAGCCGGCGGAGCTGGAGCTGTGGCGGCCCCAGACTTTGGGGCGCCCGCCGAGTACACAGAGAGACCTACGGCCCCAGCCTTCGTGGGAGCACCCACCAGCCCCCTCTCCTGCTTCTCTCCTTTCTGTGACCCCGCGCCAGTACCCTGGATCGATCTCTACCGCCCTCAGCCCTACTCCCTCCGGTGTCAACCCCCCTCCCCCGTCCCCCCACCACGCCCTGCTCCCAGAGGGCCACAGGCAGGGAACACACGCGCTGTTCCCTGGACCTTCTGTTTGAGTGACCCAGAGAGTCTTGGCTTCCCTCCTGGGGAGAGATTGTCCCTCTGGCCCTCGGCGGGCGTCGCTGGGGTGGCGTCGCCTCGCCCCTGGGGCCGCGCCCTGCTTCCCAGGGGAACACCCTGCCTCAGGCCTGCCTCCCCTCCCTAGAGGTGAGCCTCCTCCCAAAGATGACCCAGTGACCCCTGGGGCCTCACTGGCCTCCTACCCTGGCCCCTGCACACCGAACCCCGAAGCTCCGTGGCACACCACGCACGCAACAGCTCCCTTGCCAGAAATGCTGCAGAAAAGGGCCCCAGGCATCCCCACCTGGCCTGGTTTTCCAGCCTTGGTCGCTGATGCCTACTTATACTAACCTTTGAAGTATAAGGGCCCCAGAAGGCCTTTAAAGACAGCTCTGCTCTTGTCCATCAGAGTAGGCCCCTACCTTCCTCCAAGGTGTGCAAAACTGTGCCAGAGCTGAAAGGCCGCCTGAGAATATTTGTGGATCAAAGCCCCTAATCCCATTTCGGTAAATATGCAGAAAGTTTCTGTAACACAATCTGGTTCCCGATAGAACTCCATCCTTTATCTTGTGGAGATCCTTAGATGCAAAATCAGAGTGCAAATGGGGTTAGAATGAAGACATGGGCATCAAATAGGGAGTGACAGAGGAAGAGGGGTGCAGGTGCGGGTCAGACTGGGGGAAACATCAGGAAAGGGTGAATACATATGGAACAGTTATGGGAGGGGAGAGGAAATAGGATTTTAATGGGGAAAGCTACCTTTCTGTATCTCACATAGAGCTTTAAGCTCTTAGTAATGGGACCCTAAAAATGCTTATGGAGACACAGACATAAATGGAATGGAAAGGAATGGGCTTTATGACCATCAACAGCAAGTGATAGGAATGAAACAGAAGGTTAAGGAAGGGCAGTTAGTGATAGAGCAAGAGACTCAGAAAACAGGTTAGCAACCAAATGAATTAAAAACTGGGAAAAATGAAGAAGGACCTGCTATTCTAGTGTTAGGAAAGTTTATTTTTTAATTGGAAAAGGTAAAGTGTAAGAAAATAGTAAAGAAGAATAAAAGAAATAGGAATAAATGAAGAAACCATAGAATATGATAGCAAAAGAAGATGGCAAAAACAATAGAGGACTGAAGTTACGATTAAAAGATACAAGAAAAATAAAAGTGCTTTTATTAAAAGGACAAAAATTCATCCCATACGAGTAAGAATGAAGAAAGTGAAAAATCACATAGGCTTACGTTGTTTAATTTCCAAGAGAAGTAATTTGCCATTTCTAATTCAAAATCCCCCTTTCTGTTTATAATGAACCGTAATGATTTGGTGGTGGAGACATGACATTCATGGACTCAGAAGAACCAGAAGGAATGATGCTGAGTGAGTAAGTCTCTCTTCTGATGAACTTTTGCTCGAAGTGCTCACAAGTGGATAAAGCTGCCACTGTTTACAGGGTCTGCCTTCAGAGTTAGCATCTATAATTTGTTGTTCAATTATCAACTTTCATTGGCTTTAACACAGAAAATTACTAACATCTCAAGGCTCCATGACCCATAGAACACTCTCTATAAGGGACTGCTTAGAAAATGCTGTCAAGGAGGGAGCTATGGCAGCCGCTAATCCAAACTTTTGCCCACACCTGGACTAAGGTAAGGTTTCCATTAAAGATCAAGAGTGGGCTTTGCACTATTATCAACAAAAAATTCGTTATTATCCTTGCACTAGTGTTGAGATTCTCTATGATTCTCAGCCATGGCACATTAGAATTGCCCTAAGAAGATTTATTTTTGTTGGGTTTTGTTGGTTTGGTTTTAAATACGTTTCTGGGACCCGCCCCCACCCAAACTAACTCAAAAACTTTGTGGATGCACCCTAGCTTCTGTATTTTTTTGTAAGCTCCAAGCGATTCTTATATGTAACTAGGACTGCTTAACCCTGCTCTTCAGTATCCATTTAAAGACAACCAATGAACACAATCAGATCTCAGAGCAAGATTTTTAGGTTGCAGCTATCTATACATAGCAGATGACCCTCCCTGTGTAAGGCGTTAAGACGTCATTACAGTGGACTTTACTTTGTACCCACTGAGCCAACAGATTTGTTAATAGGATGAAAATTGCATGACCACATGCAATGTTATAGCACAAGACCACAAATAGCAATGGTTTAATTTACTATTTCCTAAAGAGAAAAGAAAACAAGAGAGGCTGTTTCCTGTCTACTGCTACAGTGTATTCATTTGATTGGCTTTTACCCACATTTATTACATGGAAGAGTCCTTTGAGTAATGGCATATTTTCTGATACTTAAAAAATAAATAAATTATAAATCTGCACAGTAGGGTGTGGAATTCAGAATAATTTGGTCTTAGTATCTAGAAAGAATAAAATGCTAAAAGGTCTTAGTTCAGAACTTGCCAAGTTAATGTCAGAGTTGACTTTACATGAACATTATTATCCAACAAATACACTAAGTGAAAACATGACTATTCCTATATGGTAACCTTAAAGCTCCAGTAGTAATCAAATTGATTATCATTAAAACATCTCAGCAGCTATCTGAACCATCTCTGTTTTATTTTCCTGTTAATGTTTACACATGTAAATAAAATGCTTCTTTGCCCTAGTTCAAATTATTTTGAGTACAAAGAGTGTTCTTTGCATCAGCAACTGTATCTCGTGGGGCCAATATTGTAATTAATGAGATTTGAAACACATATTCACAGCCAAATTTGAGATCCCAGACACAGAATAGAAGAGCCATTGTCTGTTTTCATTTTTAAGAAAGGGGAAGATAGGAGATTTAAGTTTTCCTGTAAAGAACCACAGTATATTTTTTGGAAGTTATTGTTTTTTTTTAACCTCACACATAAGGCTGATTAATTTTGGGGGGCTAGAATTCAGGGTAGGAGAGTGTTGTTGCTGAGCCACCAGAATCAAACACATGCATTTGAGGTTGATTTTTTTTTTTACTTTATTCTTTCAGAACACCTCAATTACTCAATCATTAGGTCTTTCTCCCCTTCCCTGGTTTTGTTTGTGTACATATGCACAATTTTCTCTCTTTGGAACCTGCGTGTTATTCTTGGAAGTCTGTATCATTTTAAAATAGGCAGTTTGTTACACCACCCTGCTCTAGTTTAACTATACTTGTCTTTGATCCTCATTTTTTCTATAAAACATTAAGGTTAATAATGTCCACATTCTTATAGTGCATGGAACTTCAGAAAAGATTTCCTTTTGCTATATAGAACAAAGAGACTTCCTCTTTATGTTTAAATAGAAACTAAAGGTGAATTTAATTATTTGCATCACAGACAATACTTATCATGTTGACTTAAAAAAGAAAAACATTTAGAGTAGAAAATATTTAGGAAACTTAAACTGAACATTGAAATTTATTAAAATTAATTTCCTTATTTTGGGGTAATTTTTTCAAAGGACAAAATTTTTCTATTATTAATTTGTTTCATAAATTATGAAAAAAATCTCACATTCATATCACTTTTCATTGCAAATCATTTAACAGATATCTATTCGTTAATAATATACCTGTGAATTAGATTTTCTTAACCAGCTTTTTTAACTGGGTAAACTGAGTCCTAGAGAGATTTATTAGCATGATCTGATCCATAAAGAGAACAGAACTAGTTGCAGGATGAGAACTCTGTGTTCCTGGCTGACAGTACTGTGCTCAGACCACGAAGCCGCACCTCTTTCTCTCAGAAGTGACTATTCCACAGAGGAATGTGAGCAAGCTCTGAGATGTTTGTCACTCAAACTACTGTATGAAACTTCACTCCCAGGCAGAACAGGTCAGCATGCTATTCACAAACTGCTTACATGCCATGTACCAAAGTAATTGAATGAACAGAGTCATTACAACTGTAATACTATGCAACATGGTCTCTTATACCAGAATAATAAATGAAATGGGGCCTCAAATTAACATTATTTGACACACTGTTATTGGTTTAACATCAGTTAATCTGAGGCAATGACTGTTTTCTTAACCTATTGCCCTAGATTTTTAAAATCCCAATTTGGCTATACATAAACAGTTACCAGTGGGTTAGGAGAGACAGTGTACAGATCTACTGGTTCTAAACCGTTCCATCTCTAGAGTGCCTAGTCTCTTTTAGCACCATCAGATTTGAAATTTAATAACTTAGAAAAAATAATCCTGATATAAAAAATTGCACATAAGCTGAGGATGATGAAAAATGAAAAAAGTAGGGCTACCCTGTATTGCAATTTCATGTACGTTAGCACGTTTTGCAAAACAAATTCTGAGTGTTGCAGTGTTCACTGGCTGGATTTTTGTCATTAAATGTTGAAAGTTATGTAATAGGAAGTGTGCCAAAGAGTGTTCTTTATTCAAAAGTATTACTATTTTTTCAGTGCATTTCTAAATCTTCACAATGGTTTTTCACCTACTAAGGTTATGCCAGTATGATGTCTTTGCACTCTTGGATATGACAGAGGCCCCAGTCTCAAGAAGGAGGCTGTGCAACATCCCAGGCACTGTCATTTCCTTCTGTTGGAAATGGAAACATAGGGGAAAAAATACCTACTACTTTTCCTTTTCATAATTTTCCAACATAACTGGGTCCTCTCAATGAAGTATGTCAAAAAAGGAAGGTGATAAATTTGTTCCACTATATTTTATTTTTTCTTGAAATAGTTTGACTATAAGGGGTTAAGATACATATTTTAAGCTCTTTAGCTGTATTAAAAACACGTTTTAGACAGTGCTGAATTGAGACACCTGTGTGGCTTAATTGGTTAAGTGCCTGTTGATTTCAGCCCAGGTAAATGGTCTCACAGTGTGTGGGATTGAGCCTTGTGTCAAGCTGTGTTGGCAGTGAGGAGCCTGCTTAGGATTCTCTCCCTCCCTCTCTTTGGTCCTCCCTCACTTGCACACACTCATGCTCTCTTTTTCTCTCTCTCAAAAGTACATAAATAAACATTCAAAAAAAAAAAAAAAAAGACAAGAGCTGAATATAGCCATTGCCAATAATAAGTTATAAGGTAGAAACAACCTTATCAGGATCATGTATACTTGCAAAGATACAGAAGATACTTACATTTTATTTATTTTGGTGTGATCAATAAGTCTTTGAAACCAGTTAGTCTCCTTCCTATATATTGCAATACCTGAAGATTTTTAAGTTTTCTCTGCTGGTAATTGCTATCTGTTAGCATCATCATCATTAGATTATACATGTATAAACCAGATTTCTCATCAGACAAATAATTCTATAATATTGTTATCATCAGCTTTTCAGACTCTTCAGGTCTTTTTCCTTGGAACTAAATTCTTGAAGCAGAGGATAGAAGGATTCCCTGCCACATGGGCTATTGACTACTGCATGGCAAATCTCCATTGGCCTCACCCAACTTCTAAGACCCAAGTTGTCTGTGGTATTGGGGGCCAGTGTTAAGAAAGTTAAGAAAGAATACATTTCTATGTTATTGTCTACTACTACTCTATACTTACCTTCTATCCTGTCTTCCCTCTAACACTCATGGGAGTTTTACTTCTTTGAGGATAACCTTAATAACTGTCTGTAGTCCTATGAACACTACTTAGGGCTAAAGTTGTTGATTTGCTAAGTTTGTTGCTCTCTTTTAAGGAGAATTTTGGCCAAGGATGCTGACCCATGGAATATTCTTCTTTGGTACAGTGTTTGAGGCTGAGGTGCTAAATTAGAAGCTTTAGCAATACTGTATACATTTACTCTGGCTTTTCTGTCTGGTTCTTCTAGGAGGGAGGTAGAGAAACAGCTCACTCTGTTAATGAAAGTTAATAGTCTGTTAATGAAAGTAGGTAGTCTGCAGAGAAGGGTGGCCAAGGAAGAATCCAGTTCTGGACACTTTCTCTCACCCCTCTGGAGGAGTTATCCCTATATCCCAACTTTCTTGCACTGCTTCCGTTGTTCTTGCCTCGGCTCTTGTGTCCTTTTAGGAGGTACCAGTTCTGTCCTATAGGTTGGTCATTTTCTTTATTTTAAAGGCGAATTTGTCATTTGTGTCACAAGGAGACATATGTCACATCCATGTCTCAGGAACCTTCTAAAGACCTTCACTAAAGGGCTGTGAGAGGAGGTGGAGGAGTGGGAGAAGAGACGGGTGACAGGACCACATCTCTGCAGCTTCTAGCCTATGCTGGTTGCTCCAAAGGGTTTTACCACATAACCTCCCATCTTTCCATTCCTTCTTTGACCTGTTCTGTCTTCCCTCTTCCCATTCTTTTTCCTCTACTACCTGACAAAAATACAAAGGTGAGAGAAATAGGGAAGTTTCATGGAAACATTGAAAATATATGAAACTGCTATTTTCGTGAGTCAAAAATGTTTGTCTACCAGTGTTAGATGGTTCAACTTCCAACTATGCAAGAATTTCAGTTCTTGCAAACCACATCATAGACTTCTTAGGTATTAACAACACTAATATTTATCAAGCTTTATAATATGCTAGGCACTAAGTGCTTTACATAGAGTATCTCGCTCAGCGATCTTCATAATCCTTAGATGTAGGTCTTATTATTCACAAATTTTGCTGGTTCATACTAGTGAATGACAGGATTGTAACTTACATCCACGCAGCCTATCTGTTCAGGGCTTCTCAGAATCCAATACAGAGATCCTTCCAACCACTCTTGCCGCTTATTATTTACTCTTTCATGTACTTGATTCTAGAAATTCAAGCTTCTTTGTGAATTCAGGTAGGATTAAATACAGGAAGACTACTCAAGCAGGGTTTATGGTATCTTACTTCAGCATGGTAAGCAACAATTAATTCTGTTCTTACACCTAAACCTTCTTATTAGGCAAAATCGGAAACACGAAGCCACACCCTGCTTTATGTCAGCCTTGGTCTTTATCAAGTACATCATTTCCTCCCATTTTGACTATTGTAAAGAAAACACCTTGGCTCATTGTAGGATATTAAAAGAAGAAGTGATTTGATGTGAATCTATTTCTCTTTTGATATTTAAAAGGGATACATATTCTCTGTATTCCTACTAGATTGCTCAATTCATGACTTCTTTCCAATCTTCACCTCGTTCATTTCTCTTTCAGTTAATCACACTTCTCAGATCTATGCGGCTCTGAGGTCTATGGTGGATAAAACCTGAACACCAAGATCTTTGTTTTAATTCGCATTCTGGTTGGGTAAAGGGAGACCTGGAGCTCTGGGTCACATCACCATCCAGTCACTGGATCACTATAAATATGTGTCCTACCTCTGGAGATGATCACAGACTGTTCCTCTGCATCTAAATAAGTAGATTGCAGTTCCTTTGGGGGTTGTTTTTTGTTGTTGTTTTGGGCTTTTTTTTTTTTCCAATTTGGGTCCTTTCCTGGTGGTTCATTGTAGTTCACTGTTACCTTTCCTTCTTCTCTTGTGTTTTTTTTTTTTTTTGTTTTTTTTTTTTTTTGGCTTCACTTCCTCTTTCTATTGTTGTCGCTGTCTTTTTCCTCTCATCACTTTTCCTGTTGCCTTTCCAGTTGGGTGGGGCCCCATCCAATTCACTCACTGTCTGGCTCTAGAGTATCTTTAGTCCCGGGAAAACAATCTTTGCCAAATAGTTGGAATCCCTGGGGCATCAGAAGAAAGATCCCAGACACTAAGTATCCTTGAAATTTTCCTTTATTGATTTTATGTTAGAACAAAATCCATGGATGCCTAATTAGGAAAAAAAAAATTCATCCTTTTGGCCTCCTAATCCCAGACCATTCTGAACTCTGACAGCACCAACATCCATCAAATCAAACAATGAAATCAACTTTAGTTACTTAGCATAATAGAAATAAACTTGTAATATTCTATTAGTGAAGGATCAATGTCTCCTGTCTTGAAAACAAACGTCAGAGCTTGGCCTCAACATTTATGTAGCAGCAGGAGACCATTATTTTGTGGCAACATTCGATTACATTGACATCAAGACAGATTTATTAAATTAATAAATAGTACATGATTTTCAGCCTTTTATTTCCAACCATCACCACCACCCCACTCCACAAGGTGATCTTCTGAAACCCTTTGTCATTATTATCTATGACTTCTATTTCCTTTTTGTTTTTTTGTCATTTTATACTCAAGTTAATATTTTTAGTATCTATTTTTTCAGATGGAAATTTTTAATTGGTTAAGAAGAAAGTTAATAATGAGAATCAATCAAATTATTAATTGTTAAAATATTTTAGTGATGTAATATTTGGAAAGAAAGTATTTCAGATATGCTTTTCAGAGTTCTAAATGTGTGTAATAACAAAAGGCCACAACTCCTGCTGTCTCTTCCTCTAACTTCCAACCTCAGGGCCTTTGCCGTGGCTGTTTCCTCTGCCTGGAATGTTCTTCCTTCTACTCTTTGCATGGCTGGATATTTTTTCCTCATACTTAAGTCTGTTGGAATGTCATTTCCACAGAAAGGTTTTCTATAAGAGTCTTTTTTAAAGTGCATATTTGTCCATCTTCAGTCACTCTTCCTCCTGGTTGTTCTGTTTTAGTTTCTTTATAATCACATGTCATATTTGAAAATGTCTATGATTTGAATTACTCTATTGGCTTGCATAGTCCACAGGGGCTGTGGTCTTACACTTCTTCTCATACTAGATCTCTATGTCTTAAGACATGGAACAGTACCAGATACCCAGTGGCACTCGGTAAAGAAATGTTCATGGACTGACTGGATGAATGAATGGATGGATGGATGGGTAACTCTAATAACAGTCATATCTGAGTAACCTCAGATCCTAGCTTTCTTAGATATTTGCAACATACAATCTTTTCAGCCCTCTGCCCTACCCCTCCAACACAGAGGCTCCTTATATTTTTAGAAACAATAGTGATTGCACAGAGAGTATCAGCACACCTTCAGATTTTAGGCTTCTGCTCTTACTCCAATTTATTGTTCCAGCATCTAAACCAATTTAGCAGAATTTTGGTGAGCAGGACATGAGAGAGAGAAGTATTTTTTCCTCTTTTGTATCTCCAAAGATCTAACCTACTTGGAGTTCCAAGTGGCTTAATGTTGCTGACAATAAGGAAACAAGCAGCACATAGTCAGCAGATTAGTTTTCAGTAATAAGCTTCCATTATGTTCCTCTCCTACTCACAAACCTCAATGCCTCCTCACTGCCTATAGAATAACTTTCTCTCCCCTTAGATTTTTATCCAATCTGATCCATCAGTACCTACAGCCATCAGTACATTGTAGTTATTTATGCATGTCTGTCTTCCCTACCAGAGTATATACTCCTTGAAAATAGCCTCTTCATTCACAGACACTTATAGAATACCTACATGTTGAGCCTTATATGAGCCTTATATGAATATACCGCTGAAGAAGACGTTTCCCTGCTTTCAAGCCCTACGTTTCCTGCCCCAGTTTGTACTTTGCCTTTTGAAAGTGATTACTAATGTTTCTGGAATTAAATTTTAGTTCCAGTAGCTGAAGTGTAACAACCTGGGTTTGGATTCCCTGCTCCATTGTTGGCTGTATGATCTTAGCCAAGTCACTTAACTTCTCAGTGTCTCAGTTTTATCAGCTGCAAACTGAGATGTTACAACTATACATTAGGGTTATAATGAGGATTGAATTAGAAAATGCACATACTGGGTCTAGCAAAGAGCTTGGCATGTTATACATGCTTAGCAAATGTTTTCTTCCTCAGAGTTGGTGCATGGCTTGTGTGGTCTGTTACCTTTCAAATATACCTGGCACATCCGTCAACCCTGTATCATTTCATACATGCAGTTCCCCTTGCCTTGCATGACTTTCCCTCGTCCTATCCAATTCTTTTTTTTCTTTTAATTTTTTTAACGTTTATTTATTTTTGAGAGACAAAGAGACAGAGTATGAGCAGGGGAAGGGCAGAGAGAGAGAGGGAGACAAAGAATCTGAAGCAGGCTCCAAGCTCTGAGCCGTCAGCACAGAGCCCGACGCGGGGCTCGAACTCACAGACCGCGAGATCATGACCTGAGCCGAAGTCGGCCGCTCAACCAACTGAGCCACCCAGGCGCCCCTCGTCCTATCCAATTCTTAACTCCTTTGAATGCCATTCTCTGCTCTTATAAGTATATCACATGTAATAAGTGGCCTTTTACTAGAACTTAACTTTTCCTGGGTCTTGTCTCTACAGTGAGTATAACTGCAAGGATAATATTGTGATTCTTTAGCAGAGCCCAAGATGGTCCTATACTGATAGCATGTATCTGCTATCTCTAATCTAAATTTAGTAACTAGAAAATGTAATGCCGAATTCAACAGCCTCCATATTGGTTGCAGTTGGTCATTGTGATGACATCATTTCAAATTTCATGGATTCAAGGGTGAAAACAAGAATTTCGACGTCATTAGTCACATCCACGAAGAAGGAGTTTCCACAATGTTCCTTAATTCCAGTGAAGAAACTCTTGTCTTTAACTGTTAATACAATGTTAAGTACTTAAGTACTTTTCCTCATTGAATCGGCAATGCAATGGGAAAAAAAAATTAAGTCATCCTCCTCCTCATAATAAGCCTGCATATACTTCAAGACAGTCATCAAGTAATCCTCTTCTCCCAAATGAACAATCAAAATATTTATTTGCATAGCTAATATCACAGACAGTCTAGGCAAATAGACAAAGTCTCTCTCCTGTGAATACTATTAGCTTGTAGTTCATGGTTTAGGCAACTGCTCTAGAGTGAAATAAAATCTTCAGAGACTTCTCCTGGTCAATCAACACTTAAAATGTTTTTCTAAGCTACCCCTGGTAATTGGAATCTTTTAAGCATTTATTAAAGGTAGAATGGCAATATTTAAAATAATAGCAATATCTTCATCCACTCAACAAACATTCATTGAACATCTATAGTATGTAGTATACAGCAACACAGTATTTTGCTAAGCAATGGGTGGGGGTGATGCAAGAATCTTTTAGAAGCAGTAGCTGCCATAAAGAACTTTAAAGGAAGGCACAAAGCTTTACTAAATACTTATCATGAGCGAGGCACTGAGCTAAGTGCTGTGATGCACATATAAAGTTTCTTTGAGGAGCTCATAATCTAAAGAGGAATATAACAGGCTTATATTTCAGTATGGTATTTTAAGTGTTATGAAGGCCGTTAGTGGCAATGGGTACTCTGGGGGCATGGAGGACTACTTCTACCTAGAGTTTGCTTGACATTTGAGAGGAGTCTGGTCTAAGGAATAAAGCTTAGCTAAATTAAATAATAATAATATTATTAAGAACATAATAATAGTAATATTATTATTAAGAACATGGGGAAGAGCATTTCAACAATGGGAGCTGCATGTACAAAGGCAGACAGGGAAGAGAGATTATGCACATTTCAGAAGATACAAGGAATTTGCCTGAAGTGGGAAGAATGGAGACATTTGTGGAGATAAAGCTGGAGAGGAAGCAAAGACTGATTCATGAAGAGTTTTCTAAGTGTGCTATGAAAACAACTGGGTTTTAATCCTTGAGTGGCCTTGGGAAGCCACTAGAGGATTTTAGGCAAAGGAATTACCTGATTAGATTTGCAATTTAGAAAAATCACTCTGACAATGGTGTGAAGGAGAGATGGGAGAGTCAGTGGAGGGGTTATTACAAGGATCTAGGTGGTAAGTGATGAAGGAAGGACCCAAGCTGGGTGCAGTAGGGGATGGGGAGAAAAGAGAATCATATGATCTGGAGATGGAGAGAAATGAGAACTGGGACTGCTGTGTATACGTTTCATAAGACTGGGCAAGGATTATCTATTTGACCAAATTCTAACAATATTTAAATTAAATATGTATAGATTTCACATAGACAAAGAGAGTTTACTCCTCATACTGCAGGTACAAGTCCTTTATTTCATGTGATGGAACCAATTTTATTTTTCAGTGAGAATACATCTTTTAAATAACAATGGGGGGCGCCTGGGTGGCTCAGTCGGTTGAGTGTCCGACTTCGGCTCAGGTCATGATCTCACGGTCTGTGAGTTCGAGCCCCGCGTCGGGCTCTGTGCTGATGGCTCAGAGCCTGGAGCCTGCTTCCGATTCTGTGTCTCCCTCTCTCTCTGCCCTTCCCCCACTCATGCTCTGTCTCTCTCTGTCTCAAAAATAAATAAACATTTAAAAAAAATAAATAAATAACAATGGAAGTTGTTGGGAAAATCAGCATTTTGATTTCTTCGGGTTTATTTTTTTTAAGTTTATTTATTTATTTTGACAGAAAGAGCAAGCATGTGCACAACCCAGGTGCCCCTCTCTTCTGGTTTCTAATGTATAAAGAGCTTCCTAGAATTCTTCCCAACAAACAAACTCCCAAACAGACAAAAATAAACCAAAAATTAGAACCACAACCAAACAAAAGAAAAATTATTAAAAAAAAAAAAAAGATACATAGCGGAGTGCCTGGGTGGCTCAGTTGGTTAAGTGTCCAACTCTTAATTTTGGCTCAAGTCATGATCTAATGGTCCCTGAGATCAAGCTTTGCATTGGGCTCTGTGCTGACAGGCACCTAGCCTGCTTGGGATTCTCCCTCCCTCTCTCTCTGCCCCTCCTCCGCTGGTGCTCTGTTTCTCTCTCAAAATAAATTAACATTTTTTTTAAAAGTTACATAGACCCATAGATAGATTCAGGATAAGGAACATTTTAGAATTCTGGCTTAGATCGTTTAGACCTTGACTGGAAAAGCTTCCAGATCCTATAGAACTTGCCTGCTCTTGAAGGTTAGTTTCTCTGAAAACAGAGTGTGAGATGAGTATGAAATACACTGTGTTTCCTAAGCGTCAACTCTATGAAAGGAAATGAGAAGAAGTAAGATTGTGCAAAGGAAGAAGCAAGACCCAGTGCAGGCCTGACAAAGCCTCAGACAATCTACGACAGATCTCTAGAGCAAATATTATTCATCAGGGTGTCCTGGGCCCCTGCCAAAGTGGCCTGGCTTTTGTAACCCCAGTCTCACTCATCTGAGGAGAGCTGCCTCAGGGAGGATATGATCTCTGTAGAGGTGATTCTTAGCAACTGAGGCAGCCCCTGAAGATGCTGGCACTCCTCCTTGATAGCATGTCTTTCTTCGAAAGGAGATCTCTGTGGATGCCACACCTGCACACCAACGTTTGGATAGAGCTTGAAGACAGACCAGGCCATCTTCCTGACCTTGGTAGACTAAGTCGACATATCTACATCACCCCAACCACATCTCGAGATCTCCTACCCTTACAAGTGCTATTTTCAGAATTATAGAAAATTGAGAAAATGAGAAAAGAAGAATTGAAAGCTGAGTTTAAAATTATTTATCAATAATAAAATACCAGTGGGAATTAAAAGAAAAAAAAGCAAAAAAAAAAAAAAAAAAAACAACGCGAGATATTGTTATCTTACCTTTCTACATGTACAGTGGAAAATCAAAGAATTAATAAAATGTACTAAGCAATTACATAGCTTCATGGAATCTAGCACATTAGAAACTGGCGTAGAGCACTCCTGAACTCTACAAGTCAACTGTGGTTTGCTTTCTCCATCTAGTCAGTTACAGCCTTACCTGAGGGACCTTTGTGAAAGCATTTAAATTCTCTTTGCTTGAGTCACTAATAATTGAACAGTACTCATAACAGGGATACTATCATGTAGAAATTATGCCACAAGGTACAAGATGGAAGAGGAAATAATTTTAAAAACCGATAGAATGACTAAAGAAAAAATGGCTCATCAGAGTTTAGAATATCAGTCTTTTTTCAACATTATGGCAGAGTGAGGGGAGAAAATAGTGAGGATCTTTCACTGTGATTCCTGTAACTTAGTATTATGCACTGAGTTCATAAATTCCTCATCCCTCAGAATTTATCTCTATGGTTAAAACTCACTGATTTAGATTCCATAAATTTGTCATGTTGCAGTAGTGATATAGTTGTAGTGTGTCATTCTGGCTGAGAAAATATTTTATAATTTTTTTCCCCTGAAAAAAGGATCCTACTAATATTGTCCAAGCTTATCTTTAAACTTTGGGTCTGCCTATTATTTCCATCATGTCGGCTGTGGTCATGACCCTAAAAGGGTCATGGGCCACTAATGACCTACAGTTTTAAAACTAATTGACCTATTCTTAACAAATACCATTTTTCTTACATTGTGCAAATTATTTAGAAAATAATAAATAGCCTTTACTTAAAAAATATTTTTTTTTACTGATTTGGATGGGTTTTCTGTTCCTCTTTCATTGTAAACCCCTCTACCTATCCCAAGTAATAGGGTTCTGCATTCCTTCCTAGATGCCATGCTATATACCAGAGAACCTCTGTCCATCCAACCCTAGGTAAAACCAGATTAGAGCAATAATATAGATGTTAGAAGAAGGTGGAAGAAGAGGGAGAAGGGAGCTCTGAAATGGGTAAATGACAATATGCAAACTGAATGAATATGCCCCAAAACTTGTGAAGAGTAACCACCCCTCACTAGTTTCTCACAAACACCTTGGTCTCTGAGTTTATTTCTCACGAACTATATCTTGCCTATGGAAAATAATGCACTAAAAGTTGTCATTCCTAAAAGTTGTGATAACTTTAAAAAAAATCCAACAGATCAAATTAAATGCTTTAATTTTCAGAATGTGTGTGTCTAATGAACAATTACATTAGATGCCTTTAAAAATCCTTTTTACTTATTGCAAAGATGATCTTGGCACTACCTCCATCACAATTGCCATAGAAGACCCCTGTGGCCCTACCTCCATCATCTCAGTGTTCCCTGTTAGTGCTGGGCATTGAATGCCAGAACCTCCGTCGCTGTCCTCCCTCCAAAGCCAGAAGCCTCCACTGTCACTTTTGCCAGAAAATGTATTCTGTAAGGCACCTACTTCCTCTCATTGTTCTCTTCGAAACAATTTCTCCTACAAGCAAGGTGGATTGCTTGAGCCTAGGTCATAACTGTGCACCGTTGCTATAAAAGAAGCAGGGAAAATGCATTTGGGCCTTATACGATGGGAAGGCAGGACTCATGCTATGGGGAATTCCTCAAACATAGAAAAAGTGTTCAAAAGATGATAAGCAGCCACAATAACCAGAGTATGGAAGGCAATCAAATACAGAGCTCAAAATCTGCGGATCAAATTACTGGTAGTGACGGTTAAATTTCCCCAATCATGGAACTGAGGGAAATACTGCTCATCCCCAGGGAACTGGAGAGGAGTCATTTGAGTACTTCTTGCTGACATCTTTCGTTGTGCTCCAGACTGTTCCAGATGGCAGGAAGTCCCTGCTCAGGCCTCTGGCTGGGACTTTCTCCAAAAGCTGACCCTCAACACTGCACGAGGGCAGGCTGCCAGAGCAGCAGGGAAAGACGACTCACCTACACAGGCACAACCCATTCTCCAAACACCTTGGAAATTTAACTGACACACAGTGGGGAAAAGAACAGGTTTTCAAGCTTTGTTACTATGCATATGCTAATTATTAGGCAGAGGGGAACATGATAATTGAGTTATGAAACAACTAAATAAAAATAGACTACCTGACAGAGAGCTTCTTTACATGACGTTTTTACACAAGAATAAACAATGAGTTCTTTGTAGAGCTTAAAAAAAAAAAAACAGGGTTAGTTTTATTCTGTAAACTACAGTCTCTTGTTGTAACTAGACTAATGCTTGTATTTGTTGACATTTTGATTTATAAAAACCTGAACAAGTTCAATTTCAATAATTCTTTTTGTTCAAGCAATACCAGAGAAGTGGGGGAAATATTGATGTTCCCCCCGCCCTCCCCACAAATGGCATATGCAAAAGCTTTTGAATTCTTTTTGTTCAACTCTGGGTCAGATTTCATGAAAAAGTAAATGAAATTCCTTTTGCTCCCCATTCTTCCCTGCATGTAGAGAGGTTTGTGTTCCTAATGAGCACCAAGAAGCTTCCTTCCACAGAACTTTATCTTTGAAAGATGAAATAACCGATTTCCCTCAACTCTTCTCAATCTTATTTCTGTGTTTCAATTACTCTTCCTCCTTAACCACAACAAGGAATGTGTGCTAATTAATTCACTGTTGAAAAAGTCAACCTGATGCCTAGAACTAGTGGCATGTGCTAAGAAGTGACCAAAGTAGGGAGCACCCGGGTGGCTTGATAGGTGTCTGACTCTTAGTTTTGCCTCCGGTTGTGATCTAGCAGTTCCTGGGTTCAAGTCCACATCCGGGCTCTGTGCGGACAGTGGAGAGGCTGCTTGGGATTCTCTCTTTCCCCCTCTCTCTACCCCTCCCCCATTCATGCTTGCTTGAGCTCTCTCTCAAAATAAATAAACTTAAAAAATTTTAAGCAGGGGGAGGTGGCGCCTGGGTAGTTTAGTCCATTAAGCATCCAACTCTTAGTTTCAGGTTTCATGATTCAACCCCCCCATCGGGCTCTGTGCTGACAATGCAGAGCCTGCTTGGGATTCTCTGTCTTTTCACTTTCTCTCTCTGCCCTTCTCCCATTCATGCTGTCTCTGTCTCTCTCTCTCTAAATAAACAAATAAAACTTAAAAAATAAAAAATTTGGGGGCTCCTGGGTGGCTCAGTTGGTTGAGCCTCCAACTTCAGCTCAGGTCGTGATCTCACGGCTGGTGAGTTTGAGCCCCGCATTGGGCTTTGTGCTGACAGCTCAGAGCTCAGAGCCTGCTTCAGGTTCTATGTCACTTCTCTCTCTCCCCTTCCCTGCTCACGCTCTGTCTTTCTTTATCAAAAATAAACTTTAAAAAAATTTTTTTAATGAAAAATAAAAATTTTTTAAGTTAATAAAAAGGGAGTGAGAGCATGGGTGGCTCAGTCAGTTAAGCATCGGACTTCAGCTCAAGTCACAATCTCATGGTTCGTGAGTTTGAGTCCTATGTCGGGCTGACAGCTTAGAGTCTGGAGCCTGCTTTGGATTCTGTGTCTCCCTTTGGATTCTGTGTCTCCCTTTCTATCTTCCTCTCCCCCTACACACATTCTGTCTCTATCTTTCAGAAATAATAAATCAACATTTAAAAAATTTTTTAATGTTAAAAAATTTTTAAAAAATAAAATAAAGAAGTGGCCAAAGTAGAACCTAAAGCAAAGAAGTAAGGGGTACTTAGGTGATAGTTAGCATTTTTTAACACTGAGTCACTGTGGATAAAACCAAGAGTAAATTATACCTATGAAATGCAAAGTAAGTAGTTCACCGTGTATTCAGATTAATGATGAATTTGTATAATATTCTTTGAGATTCTTTGTTTAAGAAGAAAGACAACAAATAAAGACTGTAATGTATAATAAAACAATTTAGAAAGAGTCCCAGGTAAGCCATGCTTGCTCATAAATGTTATTTTCTTCACATCAAATGATAAAAGTGAAAAAAAAGGGGAGTATTCAAAGTACAGTTTCTGATAAGAGGAAGCAACCAGATAATTTAAAGAAAATGTCTCTAAATTAAATGCTAATTTGTGTTATCTACAGAGAAATTCCCTTTCCTCAAGTAGCCACTAAACATAAATGCATATGTGACTATGGTAAGAAGTGCCCTTCCTTGGATACACGTTTGCCTGTATACTTTGCCTTCCTAGAATCACCCATGATTTCTACCATTGAAGTATTAAACAATGGAGACTACTTTAAAAACACAGTTGTCAGCATAGCACATTCACTTTTGCAACAGGTTCCATTTCAAACAAATAGAGCAAGGAATTAAACTTAATTGCTAACCCAGGTTTAACATACCAGAATCTTCCAGATAAATTATATTTTAAAAGGTTACTCAGAGCTCCCTTAGTCTAAGTTTCTGAAGCAGGAAGGTTGAGTATTGCTCAAAAATACCCAGAATGCAGTGAGATAATTTAATAGATCACTCTCTGTCCTGGAGCTGAGAGGACCAAGAAACAGACCCATGTCGTTGTTGCCCATGACCCAGTGACATGTTTTGCCCCACCATTTGAGATAGACAGTGGAGAAATGTGGTAACCAATATTTCCTGCTTTTCTGTGAAATGATATGTTCGTGGTATCACATATGATAGTTTAGTCTTTGTCAATAGAGGCATGCTCTTTTTGCCAATGGGAATGCCAAGTGACAACTAATAACTTTGGATCCAAAGTTGCCTGAAAATCTGAGGTTAGACTTTGCCCCACTGGCATTGTTTCCAAATCAGTCAGATCTCACTTGAAGCTCAAACGTGACAATGACCTATCTTATCCTGATTATGCACTTTAGTAAATGGAGGACTTCTCCCTCCCTTCCTCGATTTCATTTTTGTCTTGACCACTGCACTTCCCTTCACCAGAGCGAAGATCTAGAAGGAAGAAAAAAAAAATGAAATTCATATGAATTACTTGTTATTACCAGTGTTGGGAGAATAATTTGGTTTGAAGTGTTTTGTGGGGGGAAAAAGGTTTGAAAGTCATCTATGAGTTTGTATTCTTGTCCCTATTGCAAAACCAAGCTATTTAAGCACTAAAATTGTATTTTAGTATATACTTACTAAGAAAGCCTACTGTTTTCAGAATGCTTTTATACTATCTCATTAGATCCTCCTAAAATTCCTGTAAGAAATGTTAAACAGGTATTGTTTATTTTAACACCATCATTAATCACTCCATTTTACAGGTGAAAAAACTGAGGGCACAATATTAAATGTTGCTCAGGAATACCCAGCCAATAGTGGTAAAGTTGAAACTAAATACCAGGTCGTCTGATCTATGATCCCAGATGCCTTCTACTTGGTCATCTGCCTCTGCTTTCTGGACAGTCACACAGTTTGTAGCTGGAAGGATCTTACATACTGTTGTCGACTTCACAACCTGCTATATTCCAAAAATATTGTAGAACTTAGAATGCATTGTCCCACTAGAGCAGTAATGTCTATTTTCCATAGACCCCTATGTCACTTCATAAGAACCTATGCCTAACCCACAAGAGTTAAGTATGTTCCTTTAAGACAAAGTATGTTTCACAGACCAATATTCCCTTAAGAAAGTTTCAAGGAAAAAAGTTCTAAGGCCAAATAAGTTTGGGAAACATAGCATATCATATATCCCACTCAGAGATTCATAATGTACATTTGCATATTAAAGGCTTTAAGAAGTTCTGCAGGAAAGAAAACTGCTTCAGATTGTTCCACTGAGAATTAATCAGCCTTCTTTGACTTTGAAACCCTTTCACTGAGTAACAGATATTAACACCCAAAACTAGAGTTCCCCAAAACACATTCTAGACATTACTGCTATAGGGAAATATGTTGAGTTATAATTTGAGATGTCACAAGCATCTCTAATGCTCCAAAATTGGGAGTTACCTTGAATATAAGATAGGTACTGGGGATCATTCCCATAATGTCAGTCTGGAGCTAAAATTACCCATGGATGTTGAGACATAAAGCAGGGTCAGATGCTGAAGGAGAAGGAATAGAACAATAAAGGATAGGAATGATGCCTGGGAACACTGAGATAAGACCAAGATGATGGGACTGGAGACACATGAATGATGAGAGTGACAAGGGAGCAGCTAACTTGGAAATTTATCCTGCCTTCCTCTTTCTTCTTCCTCAAATCCTGCTGCTGTAGACACTTTCCTAGACCAAACCAAGGGTAGGAAGCAGGGATGAGGCTGAGAGAAGGAGGGGTGGACCCAAACATTAATGGTTGCCATGGAAGGAAAAAACAGAGAAGAGAGGCATACCAAAGAGGTGGAGCAAAGAGGGTACCTAGTAGAAGCAACTACTTTCCAGTTATCATGTTAAGGAAAGGAAGAAAGGCAGAGACTGCCTTTATAGCCTGTGTCGTCCAAGAGTCAGATGAGCATTCAATATATCATCCATACTGGGATGCTTTTAGAGTGAAAGCAGCACTGTTAATAACCGTGCAAGGACAACGTTTGTAAACTGGGGCATCCCAGGCACACTAAGATAGTGCCTGGGATAAGTTCTATGCTTTTTCCTTTTTGAACTATGAACCATGGCACTCAGAAAAAAGAAAAAAAGATATAAATGACATATATGTTTGTGCATATAGTGTGAACTATAATGGGTCCTACTTTAAATAAGTTGTTTAGACCAAAATATTCTCATGACCCCATTCAGCAAACATGTACTGAGCATTTGTGATGTGGAAAGCCCTGTGCTCAACACTGTGGAGGAAGTAGATAACCAATACACATCAACGCCCTAAAGGACCCTCCAGTCAACACGATGAATTAAGAGATTCCAATGACCAAAGCTGCAAGTACATTATCACAGATGGCCATTAGAGAGCTAAGAACACATGCTGGGGAAGTTCTGAGGAGGGCTGGCCTGGGAGGCTATGGAAATTTGGCGACTTTGTTGGAAGGAGGAGAAGATTATTATCAGGAAGCGCCCATGTGGCTCAGTAGGTGGTTGAATTTTGGCTCAGGTCATGATCTTACAGTTCATGAGATCAAGCCCCACACTGGGTTGCATGTTCTTAGTGCATGTTCTCTCTCTGCTGAGGGTTCTCTCTCTCCCTGTCTCTCTCTCTGTCTTTCCCCCCTTCTCCCTTTCAAAATAAATAAACGTTAAAAAATATTAATTATCAGGCCTGGGGTGCCGGAAGGAGAAGATAGAGCTTTCTGGGTGATAAGACAGCACCAGCAAACAGAGAGAGAAGTATGTTTGTGATAGTATGAGGAACATGGTCCCATTTGGCAGGAGTTTAGGATTTGTGAAGAGAAGTGGTGGCAGATCAAGTGGGAAAAGCAAGTCGGGGCAGGCCCACATAGGGACTTGAATGCCAGTGTGAATCAAGTGAAAATAATTCAGGAAATAATCAAGAGCTTTGATTGTATAGTAGCAGCCTGAGACAACCGCAAATACGAACACAACCACTTGCCACTTTGGAAATCTTTGGAAAAATCAGGCCAGTTTTGCACTATTATAATGTTGAACCCAGAAAGCTAAAGGACTTGGAAACATTTGGGTTAGATATAAGTATGTATTAAGATTCTTATCAAATCCACATTAGGCAATCATAATTAGTTTTGTATTGCTGCTATAAAACATTACCACAAATATAGTGATCTAAAAAAATAGAAATTTATTATCTGATAGTTGGTTTTATTATCTAATAGATAGAAGTCCAACCTAAGTCTCAATGGCTAAAATTAAGGTGGCAGCATGGCTACATTCTCTAGAGGCTCGAGGGGAGGGTCCATTTCCTTGTCTTCTCCAGCTTCTAGAGGCTGTTCATATTCCTTGGTTCATAGGCCCCATCCTCTGTCTACAGAAGTAGCAGTGGTAGATGGAGTCCTTCTAACTTCATCACTTTACCTCCTCTGCCTCTTTCTTCCACTTTTAAAGATACTAGAAATTATATTTGGCTCATCTGAATAATCCAGGAGAATCTCCCTATCTGTTAATTAGCAACTACTTTTTTTTTTCTTTGAGAGAGAGAGAGAGTGCAAGCAAGGGAGAGGGGCAGAGAGAGAGAGACTACCCGTGCTATCTCACCCAACTGGGATCCTATCACCCTGGGATCGTGACCTGAGCCAAAATCAGATGTCAGATGCTCAACCCACTGAGTCACCCAGGCACCCCAGTTAGCAACCACTTTAATTCTCTTTTGCCATGTAAGTAACATACTCACAGGTTCCTGGGATTAGGACACAGACATCTTTGGGGAGTTATTATTCTGCTTAGTACAGTAATGTAGCAGTTAGGACCTTCGGTGATGTTTTTATTCTCCACAGTCCCCTTTGCCCAGGCATAGGCAAATGGCATCATCCTTTGCTTCTCAAGGCAGCTCTAATATTCATTGTGCACGTAACAGACTTTTACTGCAAATTAGTAGTTAAATTTGGTGATCACAGTATAGTATAGAAAAGCACTTAAATTTGAATATAAAACTTCCTTGCTTCTCACGTTTTTGACCATAGAGAGTTTCTTTTTAGCTGTTTTCTCCTTTGGTCGGCTCACTCTCCTCATCTCCAGGGACCTTTCCCCCCACCCTTATTCTGTCTTTGAGTCCTGGGCCTGTCAAAATACCTCCCTCCCAATCTCACTGGAAATGGAAAATTCCTGTTAGTTTATTATTTAAAGCAGTTTGGCTTGTTTGGCTTACCCTTTCCCATCCAGGATATGTCCTCGGCCTTCCCTTTCATTACCAAAAAGATCCATCAGCATCTTTTTTGAGACGAATTCTGTGTCTGCAGTCCATTTTAGTTATTTTTAATAGTAATTGTTGTCCTTCCTTCATGCTATTAGAGAAAGCTTTAATGCCAATTTTAGAAAGAATGTTCCTTTTCTGTTATTGGTGGGCTACCTTCTACAATATAAGGAGTAATTGGACAGTGGTTTACAAAGAAGTGAAACAAAGTGTCATTCTGTCACCTGGGATGCCACAATCAACCTGACTCTAGGAATCAGGAGACCTGGGTGCTCATTCTAGTTTCTCAAATGACCTGGTGACTTTGAGCAAGTTACCATCTCTCCGAGCCACCATTTTATCATGTGTAAAACAGGAAAGTTGCGTTATATGTTCTCTCCAAAATACTGTAAATACCTCATGGAATTAGTGAAGTTTATGTTTGTGGCCTGGGAGCTTATTCGACATAATAAACAGTTAAAAGCAAACCAGTGTCACAGCAGCTTTTGGGACTCCCAGAAATTTTACTCCTGTATTTGGATTAAACACCTGGGATTTTTTCCTTTTTTTTTTTTTTTGAAAGTGCTGATGGGATGTAGACAACCCATGCCAGCTACAACAATGGAGCAAAAAAAAAAAAAAAAAAACATGACAGGAGTCAGTGTTTTCTGAGCAAGATTAATCTAGCTGTTAGATATGAGAATGGAATGAAATAGCGGGCAGTGGGCAGCAGGAAAACCAATTAAGAGAGTGTTGTAAAAGTTCAGGCATAATAAAAATGTAACAGGATCCTGAATGGGACTTTTCCTGTTGTCTCAGGGGTTCCGCCAAAGCACCACAGCTGAGGACAAAAGGCAATAGGAGTTCACACTCTAAAGAAAGTTGCTAAACACATCCTTGCATGACTTGCTAACTGGTTCTTTGACTGCCCATTCTATCATGACCCCATCCTATATAAGAGAAGTTAGTGAAATAAGGGGATTTGCAAAAGTTGAAAGTGCGATGGGTTTTGTCTCTTCTCAAATCACATGTTCTCTAGAGTTTGGGAAACAGAAAGGCTGGTAACTGACTCTCACCGGAATGTGAGCAAGGACAGAGAGAATAGCAATGGAGAGCCTGACCTGGAATTTGACCAGAAAAGAGGAGTGAATTTCCCCCACACCAAATACACAGCATGGGAGGTAGCTGGGTTCCAGGGCTGCAAGCTGGGACAGAGTATCACTTTTTTTGGAGAACAGAACAATGTATGGCATTCTTGACAGCAGGGAAGTAGAGGGGTGACTGATGCTGAAGAACACACAAAAATATTCCATGAAAGAAAGGGCCAGCAATGGAGAGCTGCTAGGACTGAGGCCATTTGAGACAGTACACTGAGAGAGTACACCAAGGGAGAACCAGGAAGGAAGTACAAGGAGCTGTAGGTACCATGTCCTTTCGTCCCCTCTATCCCTTTAACTTATCCCCTCCATACTTGTCCTGTAGGAGCCAGAAGCAGGTGACAGGGAAAGTAGAGCAGGGAGGACCAAGGAACAGACTCTGTTTCACTCCCAGCACTGATCTGGGGACTCCCTGGCCAGGCCAAGCTGGAGTGAGGGGAGAAGCTTCTGAATGGGAAATGGAAGTTTTGATTTCACATTGGACTAGACTTTTTAAATTCTGAAAATGAGACTGTTGTCTAATATGCTAAAGAAACGAAAAAGTATACAGTATCTGCCTGAAATAATCTCCAGGGGCAGGAAAAGGAGATAAGACAAACATGTTTGAAGGCAATGAAGTTTAAAAATAATGCTTTTTGCTGTTTGCAACTCATAGAGCCCAGCTCCTACAATAAATTAGTATGCTAGCAATAATAAATAATAATGATAATAATGACAATAATAATAACAACCATTTGTTAATTATTGGCATAGTGTCCCAGTTAACAGATGTTAACTTTGAGAAGTTAAATAATTTGCCACCAAATACAGTTAATAAGTAGCTCATTTCAGACCCCACAATCCATTTAGGGCTAGAATAAAGTAGCAGTTATAAAAGAGGAAAGAAGCAAGGAATTAATGAATGAAATATCTGTGTTTATCACTTTAATCCAAGAGTGGATACAGTAGTTGGTAAAAAGCAATGACACAATTTATGTACATTGATAGGACTTCAATTATCATGCAACCCACAAAGAGTATTTGTTGCTGAATTTAAAACTAGTACCTATTAATAACTGCTATTAATAGTATAAATACTATACTACTAAACTACTAATAGTAGTCATTAATAAATACTAGTATTTATTAATAGCATTTGTTGCTAAATTTAAAATTAGCATTTATTAAATAACCTGCTTTCAATGGGTGGTTTTGGGTTTTTGTTTGTTTTTTAAGAAATGTTGCCTGGTCATTTTGAAATTAGTTCCCTGGAGTATAACTAATATGTTAATTAGTCATTTCTACTATGTAAATGTTTTATTATGCCTAAGATATTAGAAGGAAATAACTGTGTGCACACACGTTCATTACTTGAGTGATGACGTAGATGCTTAAAACAGACACCTAAATTCAAGAATAACTTCTTCACTGTGAACTCCTTGAAGCAGGGATCTTATCTTATTTAAAATTGGGGTCTAACCCCCAAGGTCATGAGAGAAATATCTGAAAAATTGTAGATGCTGACTAATTTAGAACTTTTTATTGAGCAACAACTAGGTTCCAGGCACTGAAGTAAATGTTACATGTATATGACAGAGCGAATTTCCTTATAGTATGTGCTCACAGCCCTTGCCACACCCCTCCTGCCTTCTAAAGAGAATTCTGGATTTTGTTCTGTAGCTTCCATTGTCTACCCTCTGAGGAGAATCAGACTTTGTTGCCAATTCCTGGACATTTATGATAAAGAATTGAGAGACTGGGAACCAGAGAAACAGAACTAATGAGATAGGAGGAAGAGAGAGAGAAAGAGAGGATAGCCCTATGAAGGAAGGACTTTGGGGAGGATAATGGGGGAGAGGTTACTTTAGGGAATACCCTGGTCAATTACAAATAAGACTGCCTTTTTGTGCTCTGAGAAGCACGAGTAAGTGATATGATTTATTTCTAACTGCTTCTAGCTTCTTTTTCTTCCCCAAGATAGGAACATGAGGTCCCAGATTACATATATATTATTTCTAATCCTTAAAACACCCTGCCAATGGAAGCATTATTGTCTTTAATTTCCAGGTAAAGAAAGAGCCTTGAAGTAGATAACCAATTCTCTCAGGGCTCCACAACTAACGCTAGGATTTGAATCCAGTTCTGGTGGGCGCCCAGCCTGCTGTCTTTCCATGATGTCACACTACACTCCCATAACCATCTGCTCAACTGAGCTCAGTCAAAAGGCTTCCCTTGTGAGGGACCTCTTTTTATTTTGGTACCATACATAAATTGGAAAGGCTTATTTCTGATATTTGATTCAGAAAAGAAAAGCTTAACTCCTGGCCTGGAAAGCAGGCCTGCTTGCTGTACTAAGCTTGCCTATGGGCTTGATGGTTCATTTTGAAGTCCAATCACTCTGCACCTAGAAAATGGCATTGTTTACCACAGAAGTTCAGCTAAAACTGTTGCTAAAATTGGTCTATGGCCATTCACGTTTCTGGAAATCAATTTTCTGACAAGGTAGCTACCTGATACAAAAAAGTGAGGAATAAAAGATTTCTTCAAACTGCCAACCAAGTTACCTTAGACCTTTCAATGACCAGGTAGTAAACTAAATTGTATGCACTAGTTTTGGTGAATTATCATTTTAAATGGTTTGAGGTAATGTTCTCATCCTCTGTCACCATAGAAACTGTTATAAAATTTCATATAAATACCTCAGAAACAGGGCTACCTACTCCCATGGAAATGGAGAGTGGGTATAATGGACCTCCAAGGAAATAAATGGCTGCTTGTCAGAAAATAATACACCCCATTAAAAGAAGTCTCTTTATGACCCAAGTCCTTCCTAATGGACAAGCTAGGGATATGAACAGGTAGGGAGGAAAAAGGGTCTGAAGTAGTATGAGGTGCGTTTGGCATACTTTGCAAATACCACTTTCCAAAGTTGAATAAACTTCCTCTCTTACTGAGGGAACATTACATTGAGGTGTTAACACTGGAGTGATTTCATCTATATTCAGGGAGTACATGCCACAGAGCCATTATGGACCAGACAGGGGTTGTATAAAAATGATTTGACGAAAAGAAATAGCCAGTCTGCTATGCCAAAATCCAGAGTGCTCTTCTTCAAGGTGAATCATATTCCATTCCAAAATGTCAAGTAGATTTAGTCATTTTAATCTTTTTATTAGATTAAAACTTGATACCTTTATAAAAGCTAAAGGAAATGACTGGAATATAGGCTCCACCGCTGATAAATTATGTGATCTTGGGCAAGTTGCTTGGCCTCTCTCAGCCTTAGTTTCTCCACTTCTAAACTGAAGGTGATGCTTATTTTTATGGCAGGATTAAATAAAATAACCCATGCAAAGCACTTAACTTCAGTACCAAAGTGATTGTAGAAAGTATTACTTATCAAAAGAAATAATAAATGTAATAACTAATAATCATTGTGTTCAAGTCATCAACATATACTGTTAATTTTTACATTTTCTCTTTCCCTTGAGCCCAGAGACAATATATTATCTTAAATAATTAAAAAGAGTATGCCGAGGATCAAAGAAAACACAGATCTCAAGGCAGTGTCGCTGCCATTTCTGACTGTTCTGGTATTGGTGAATCTGGAAGTTTCCAAGTGCCATGGGCATCTTTTTATTTCTTCCTGATGCCTGAAAAGACAGTCTGTTTCCATAAGACCTTGAGTCTGATTTCCAGTGGGAAAGAGGCTGAAGAAATTTGGCTTCATTTCCAAGTATCTTTGCACTTTTCCCAATTGCAGAGAACCTCCAAGCTTCCCCAGATTACCTCGTTTCAATGACATCGAATCTTTCAAAGGGAATGTAATAATTCCGCAGAGAACTTAGCATTTCTGACAGCCTACCTCCCACTGTCCTCAGTGCTTCATAAATTATGCTGCCTCTGAATGTGAGCTGGGCAGCACCATTTTCCTGGCCCCTTGTGATTCATGGTTTCTCTTAACTATGTCAGTGCCTCGTCAGCAAAGCTGTTCCTTTTGGACAGAGTGTGATGTGATCTGCTTCTTGGAGGGCAGCTTGCTAATTATGTACTGATTTTATATACCGATTTAATTTTTTACATTTTCAAGGTAACTAATAACTATTAACTTTAGGAATTACTTCAAAATTCAGGAAACATTACCATTTAATTAACAATCTGCTCTCTTCAATACACTGTGACCTGAGAAGCCACTCTAATGGTAATATGCTGTTATCATTAAAATTAACTAACAAACCAGAAGAATAGTGCTGTTCAGGTCAGATATAGAGAGATCATAATTAAAAGAAAGTGAAACTAAAAACAAGTATCAGACCAAAGATCAACACAGTGTGAATGGCCACGGTGCCAGCTTCCCTGTTTTGCACTGCCAAAGCAGCTCCCTCCTGACCTGTGTCTGCATGACTCCTCAGTAATTCTAAACTGAGGGCTTCCTTGAGAATAAGCCTGAGCCAATGTGTTGGGTGGTTAAACAATGGAGGCTCTAAGGGAATAGGATAAAAAGTTTCTGAAAATGATCTGCTTCTAGAGTACCTTCTTATGTGTCTATTATCTTTACGTGTAAGAATAAAAACCCATCCTTAGGAATGTCTTATCTTTCCCCAGCCTCCAGGACTTCCCAGGTATCTTGCCAGTGACATGGGCTCTTCCTGACGTAGAAAACTTCTGTTTAGGGAGATGCAATAGAGGGTGTAACATGGAGGTCTTTCCAGCATTTTCCTTAACCCTGTCTATTCAGAAAGTATTCTTCCATTACCAGGATGCTTCTTTGGGCTTAGGGAATGCAGACCTGGGAGAAAGAGGATTGGAGAAGAAAAAAGTCTTCTGGGATTTGGCTAGGAAAAAAGTTTTACATAACTTGGAGAAGAGAATTCTAGAAAACTTATAGGATGATGCCAATAGGAATGCAAAAGATTTAAACAAAAATAGTTTTGTAGGCTATGTATTGACAGCATGGTGTTTGAGAGAGGCAATATTTAAATTATTTTGAGGTTACTTTTGTCACTGGGACAGGTTTCTTGGACAAGATGACAGCCTGAGATTGGACCTCCTGAATTTCAGCCTCAATAGAATTACTTTGGGGATGATTAATACAGATAAATTTGTCTTATTACGCAGTTCTCCTGCTACCAGAGCCCAACTGACTTCTGAAGCTTATATCCAGGAGCTCCAGAGTTACTGTTAGTAGAGGACTCCTTGTGTGACTCTGATCACCTGCTCTTGTTAAAACTTCTTCACCCTTGTCTACCAGCTCCATCCTGTGTCTCTCTCCTTATAGGGTTTTAGGATATTCGTCACCCACATCAGAAGGCTAAAAACTATTGTGGAGTAAGTGGTAGTTCGTTTACTTTTTTTTTTCTTTTTGGCCTGAGTTGAGTGTAATCTATCATTTACACATTGTTTCTATGGGAAAAATGTGTTTTGATTTCCAAACAATGAATATATATAAAGATTTTAAAAAGACAACTCATTGTAGGTCTAGGGCTGCCTTTTAATGCCTCTTGGGTTATACCGGTGTTGGTTTGACTTCATTTTTATTTCTTTTTATTTTTTTTAATGTTTATTCATTTTTGAGAGACAAAGAGAGACATAATGTGAGCAGGGAAGGGGCAGAGAGAGAGCAGGAGACACAGAATCTGAAGCAGGCTCCAGGATCTGAGCTGTCAGCACAGAGCGTGTCTCAGGGCTCAAACCCATGAACGGTGAGATCCTGACTGGAGCGGAAGTCGGACATTTAACCTACTGAGCCACCCAGGCGCCCCCATTTTTATTTCTAAAGAACAGACTTACTATTTATATTTTTTAAATATGCATATGTAGATATACATATAAAGAAGACTTTTAAATATGCACAGAGATGCTAGTAATAATTCTCTTTGGGTGGTCATATTATAACTGGTACTTTCTTCTCTATGTCTTTCTTTTTATCATAATGAGAAAACAACGAGGATTTTTTTTTCACTTTTTAAGCAAATAGGATTGGAAAATACAATTTATAACAGCATCCAAAAGCATCGTAAACATTTGGAGATAATTTAATAAAAGAAATACAAGATTTCTGTGCTGAAAAAATATACAATACTGCTGAAAAAATTGAAAAAAGGGCCTAAGTAAATAGAGATAAACATGTTCAGGGATTACACTCAATATTGTCAAGATGTCAGTTCTCACCAAAATGATCTATAGATTCAGTGTAACCCTAATCAAAATTCCATGGGGCTTTTTTTTGGTAGAAATTGGCATGCTAATTCTAAAATATATATGGAAAACCAAAGAACCTAGAATAGCCAAAGCAATTTTGGAGTGGGAGGAATAACAAGTTGGAAGACTTAATCCACTGGATTTTTATTTCAAAACTTATTTGAAAGCTATAATAATAAAAATGAAGTAGTATTGACAAAAGGCAAGACTGATAAATCTCCAGAACACGATAGAGAAGTTCAGAAATAGACTCACAATTATAGGATCAAATGATTTTCAACAAAGGTGCCAAAGAAATTCAGTGGTGATGGTTAAAAGGATGGTTTTGTTCAGCAAATAATTCTGAGACAATTGGATATCTATATATGCAAAAAAAAAACAAAAACAAAACCCATGAACCTGTACCCCTATCTCACGTCACACACAGAAAACTAATTCAAGATTCATCACAGACTTAAACATATAAGGGAAAATCTTTGCAATGACGGAGGGGCAAAGATAGGTCAGAGAAAGCACTAATTGTAAAAGGGAAATATCAGTAAGTTGAACTTTATCAAAGTCAAAAAAAAAAACAAACAAACCCAAAACCTTTGCTCATCAAAAAACACTCTTAGGAAAATAAATAATCTACAGAGTGAGAAAATATTCACAACACATGTATTTGGCTGAAGGCTTACATGCAGAATACATTAAGCATATCTACAGCTTAATAATAAAAAGACAACATGTAAAGAATAGGCAAATGACTTGGACAAAGGATGACTTATAAATAGCCAGTAAGTACATTAAATGATGCTCAACATCATTAATTATCAAATCCGAAGTAAAATCACTGATATACCAGTACGTATCCACTAAAATGTCTTAAGATTTTTAAGGATTAACAGCATTCAGTTTTGGCCACAGTGTGGAATAGCAGGAATAGAGTGGTACAACTACTCTGAAAACTTGTATGGTATCTCTTATGAAGTTACATATATATCAACTCTGTGATACAGCAGCTCTGAGTGTTTACCCAAGAGAAATTTTTAAAAATCTTTTCAAAAAAGACTACTATCTTCATAGCAGCTTTATTCATTGAAGCCAAAAAAATGGAAACAACTCAAAGGGGAAGCTCTTCCTGGTAAGATCTCTCTGTTGTCATGTCATCTTGCGTGAATCATCTTGCTCTTAACCACCCTTCCATTTATACTCTCAGAACACACTAGTCTCTGTCACGTTATGCTTCTGAACAGTGCAATTCCATCTGCCCAGAATTCCCCCTCCCTCTACTCTTGTTTTCCTAGTCCATTCTCCCAGGATCAGCTCTGAGGTGTCTTCTCTCCCTCCTCTTTGCAGTCTTAAGTTTGCTTTCCTTTAGAATCATGGAATGATCATGTTGCTTTATAATCTGTTATGTGCATATTTGCCTTACCTACTAGCTCATAAACTTCTATCTTCATATGTCCCTAGCACCTAGCATTACATCTAGCACACAAAAGTTGGTAAAAGAAAATTTATTAAATATATGTCGGTATCTAACTTATTCTGTATGTACTGGTGAAATATATACTACTCATTTACTTTTATTGCCAAATGCAGATAAGTTTTACAATAATGTTGCCAGCTGAATACTTTCCTTGGCATGACCTCCTATCCCCTAAGTTTGTGCCTGTGGGAAAGTTGAATAAATACTACTGTGATGATATTGGTCAAAATACTGTGCCAATTATCATAGATTCTTACTGCATTTTACCAGTCGTTCTTCGTCCTTTCAATTCTTTAATGATTTATATGCTAGGGGAAGATTCTTCTCTGAAAAGTGTGCTTTTTGCTTTTTAGAGTGACTTTGGCATGTGGTTTCTCAGTCGTTTATATCCTATACATGTCCAAAGGAAGTATCATCTTTTAAGAGCAGAAACTTTTCAAAATCAGGTGATTACCTTGTTGTGAGGGCTGTTCTTTGCATTGTATGATGTTCAGCAGAATTCCTAGCAACCTAGTTGCTGGTTTCTTGAGGCCAGGTGATTAAGCTCTTTCAGATAGTTGAAGAACATGAGAAGCTAGAAATATTCCTAAATTGTGACTACCAAAAATGTCTTCAGGCATTGACAAATATCCTAACACATATACTCACCACCAGGAAAGAACTACTGCCCTGTAGATTAAGAGAGGTGTCCCTGATCTTGGTTCCCATTCATGCTCTTTGACTCAGAGATCCAGGTTAGGCTATTACCTTTCTCTGGTCAGTTTCTTAATCTGTAAAATGCGAATTGAAGGGAAGATTGTCAAAGAATTTTGGTAGACCCAAAGATTACTGAATGTTTTCAGTTGAAAACAAGGCATATATGTCTAGCATATCCTTCTAAATGATTTCATTCTATAATCTTTCACTTTTCGTTGTCTTTGAGCTACTTTATAATTCTGTAACTTGTAAAAAATTGATAAAAATGTAATTCTTGATGATAAAAGTTCAACTTGTGTCTGATAGAATGAAATCAATTATTTTCCTGTGAATATTAGCACATTTTTCTTCTTTTTGCATCTATTTTAAAATTCATTTCAACATACCTTATGTGGCCACATATAAGTGGCATTATGAATTTTATTTGAATCCATTGTAACATGTTAGTGGTTCCCTTATTTTAAAAACAATTAATGTTTTTTTATTTTACATTTGAGAGGAGAGACAGAAAGAGCATGAACAGGGGAGGGTCAGAGAGACGGAGACAGAATCTGAAGCAGGCTCCAGGCTCTGAGCTGTCAGCACAGAGCCTGTTGCAGGGCTCAAACTCACAAGCAGTGAGATCATGACCTGACCCAAGGTCGGACATTCAACCAACTGAGCCACCCAGGAACCCTGTGGTTCCCTTATTAATTAACAAATTAAATGAAATATTTGACATGTTTAAAAAAAAAGCAGTTGCCTCTACAGTGATCCATTCATTCTTTTAGGGATGAAAACATGATACTTGCCTGAAGACCTCCAGAGCAGAGTTTACTTCAGCCAAACCACTCTTCTGATTCCTTACAACTCTTACAGTTTTTGTATGCATTAATAAAATAAATTAGAGGACTAAAGTGAGGGTTTGGAAGCCATGGTACTGTCTACAGTGCTACTCAGATTCTCTGGATTCCTTGTTTTCACTGCAGAAATTTACTGGTTCAGATGTCAATCTGTGGTAGAACACCTAACCCAGTTGGTGACAAGAACTAGAAAAGGATCCCTGATACCCAACAGGGTCACAATTACCTCATCGTTTGCAAAAACAAAATAGGATTCATATTTCCTATGGATGTCACTATTTATAAAAACTTGTTTTATTGTTAACTATCCCAGAGTATTTCAGTTCAGTCTGCTTATTGAAATAAAGTGTTCCAACATGAGCCCATAGCTAAAAGGGCTTCAGAAGTGTGGAACATTTACTGGAACTCCAAAAGCACTGTCCTAAGCTTTAGGAGAAATTGATTTTGGTTCTTTCTAGCTCTCTGCCTTTAATTTGCATGTGACCTTGAGGAAGCTCTTGGATCTTCCTGAATCTCCCTTTCCTTGTCTAGTAAGGCAGTTGATCTAGAAAGCCTTAGCTTATCGTCAGGTTCAAGATTCTATGACATTGTGATTCTTTATAAGTGTTCTCAAGAATCAAGTATAGTCAGTATTTTTCAGAGGAACACAAGTACAGAAAAACTGTGTTGGCATTCTTTAACTTTCCACTCCTCCCAGTTTATGACTCCTTGTACTACTTTCGACTGGGCCCTACCTTTCCTCTTCGGTCTAGTAACAGGGCTGCCGTTTGGGAGCTGATAACCAGGAACACCCTTAGCAAGTAACCTTACCTTTTGCCTCTCACTCTACATGGGTGAGAACATCTTAATGAAATATATCCTCATCACTATGGACAAAGGGATTTTTGCTCTTGGGGTTCCCCATTATTTTCTAGTGCAGAGATTCTTCCTGTATAGTTTCCATTTCCTCTGATTCCTTGTCCACCATCTGCTTCTCTTTCATGGCTGCTTGTTTCTTCATTTATTGTTGAGGGCTAGGTCAGCAGCTGCAGGAGAACTTGATTAGTGCCCTGCCTCTGTGCAGACACATTTTCCTGACAGCATCGATCCTGGGCGGTTTCGCTTTGCAGGCAGCTCCACAGAGGAGGAGCTTGTGCTTGCAAAGGAGGTGGACTGTTGTCTGGTCAAGGTGAGTTTGGGGCAGGCTCCTAATTCCCTCCTCTTTGCTCAGCTGTTAATTTTGCTTAAATAGGAACTGCTTGCAAATTTTTATTTAAAAATCCACTGCCTGACTGAGACCTTATGATGTCAAGATTCAAAGACAATTTTTTATTGCTAAGTTATTAGTCCTTTGAAAGAAGGAAAAATTGATGTTTAATATTTAAACAGTTTCTATTTTGCTGAATTCTTTGATATTTGAATGTTAACTGTGTAACCATTTAAGGTCCATTTCTAGAGACTTTTCTAGACATTTAAAGCACTACAGGCATTTATTTGTAATACTCTTGCATGAAAAATTACCATCCATTTCTTGCCATCGTGGTATATTGCCAGCAAATAAGTCCATTAGGAATGAAATAAAGAAATGTTTTATATTTTGATGCATTTCAATATGTCTGTTACACTAGATTTTTTTTTTTTTTTTGAGAACAGGAGTAAATTCATCTTTAAAAATGGTATCCTTTAAATTTTGGAAAAATTCATTGAATGTAGTGTAAAGAAATTGCATTATCTCTGTGCCAAGAGGATAACTCCAAGCATTTTCTTTCTTTTATTCCCCTCTCTCCCCCCCGGATTTCTGATTTAAGCTTCAGGAGTCATTGAAAAAAATCTACTGCAAATGTGTAGTAGATCTGGGTGTAGATCTGACTAAGGATTCATTTATCTATGCTTTTTAAAGACATCCCCACCTTTATGGAGACTGTGCCTCCATAAAATGTTCTAGCTCCACAAAACTGTCACATGACATTTCAAAGACATCTTCTATTCCCCGTAAAATATTGAACTACAATTATTCTACAGCCCAAAAACAATCTATTTGCCTTATTATTTTCATGGTCTCCATAATTCCTACAAGTTCTTCTATGCCCATATAAGAAAATGCATTTATAAGATTTTGATAGAGTACAGTACCAATCTTAGGTACAACACAAAAATGTAGTACTACAAAGGGAAGCTAAAACCCGTCGTAGTTTTGGATTAGTGAATTCATTTATGAATGTTAACTATGAATTAAATAGTAGATTTAAGACCATACCACACCTTTCTTACAAAAATTGTGTTCATTTCCATGGACAAAGAGGCAGCCTAATATGATGGAAAGACATAGGCTTTGGTCTCTAGTCCTAGTACCCCATTTACTTTGCCAAATGACCTTCAACGAATCATTCAACCTGTTGGTCATAGTTTTGTTATATATCAAATGGAGATAAATAATTTCAGATCAAAGGAGACTATATGAAAACACTCCAAAAATTGTACAGTTATAGTCATGTACTTTTTTTTTATGGGTAGAGTTGTATTTGGAGGGCCAGCTTCACTCAAAGCCCCCTTCTCTAGGAAATGCCTATACTTGTAACCCTTACTAGAGAGCAACATGTTTGCCTCTCCTTCCCTGGTGATACTGGTGGACACCTGACAAAGGACACCCTATGGCAATGCCGATTCAGATCTTCTCTTAAAATTATAGAGACTTAAATGTGTCCTCAGATGGCGGTCTGGTAATCATGAGAATTTGGGATCTATGGAGGCTGTTTTCAACCATAAGCATGCTGGTAAGTAGGCAGAGAATGCTAGAAAATGGAGTAGATATACAGAGAGAAGCAAAAATAGTAAATTATGAGGTAACAGGGGAGGCAGAGGGAAGTACCTTGGATCTAGATCTATTTCTTAGTCTATCCATGGAGTGTGCATTGATTTTATTTTCTAGGATGGCCACCTCACAATAAACTCCCCTTGAGTGTCTTTCTCTTTTTGGCAATGAATAGAACTTTGGGTAAAACATTAATACCACAGTTGAAAAGGTCATTACCAAGAACACTGTAGATTTTATTGTATGAAAACCAAAAATTTCCAACTGTCCTTTGTAGCTACCAATGTGAAACTCTTTCCAGATTATGCTTTTCCAATTGTGAAATGCAAACTGGACCACAAAAGATTCAATAACAGGCCTAACTTGCAGCGTGGACTTACCTACTAGGTTTGAAAATACATTTCGCATATTCTGAGAAGTTACCCTCCAAATGAAGTCTCTCCTAGTGGTCCTCCTTAAGTGAAGTTGCAGAGTTCAAAGAAGGCAGCACAGTATAGTGGAAATAACATAAGTTTTAGAGTTAGACCCAGATGGCAGTTCTGGCTTCTTTAGAGCTGCATGAGTTTGTTCAAGTTATTTGATGTCTCTTAGCCACAGTTTCTTCATCTATACCTTGAGAATAATAATATTTCTCTTTCAGTTTGTTTTAAGGAATAAATGAAAAACATTATGGAAAGAGTTTGACATATTTCAGATCCTCATCTCCTTCCCTTCATTCACCATGTGAGTCTTTTTTAGTTTTTTACAACGAACCACATAATACTACTCCAAATTAATAAGCAGTGCATGGAAACTAGAAAGAAAAAAAAAACCCTTTTTTTGACTTTTCGACCTAGTCAGCCAGCAAATTTCTTACATTTGTGTAAAAAAAGGAAATACATAAGGCTTAAAATCAGATTTTAGGGAGAGTGACTGGAACTGAGAGAACCACAGAGACCTTCTTGAATTCAGATATGCATATTTTGGTCAACAAATTACTTTCTCAGTGCAATACATCTGATGTGAATACATGTCTAAACTGGCGTGAGCTTGTGTCTACATGTACTTAGAGGGCACAGCCGACAGAGTAGCTTTTTTCATCACATAAATTCAAGATTCACTTGTTAAGCATATCTGCTCATTTGCATGAAGAAAGCTAGAATGCTTCACATACTGGGCACACGACTTCATTATTCAGTAATAAAATCTATTCAGCTCCATAAGTTATTATTTAGCTTAAAAGAGGAATATTCTTTGACAAGGAAGCCCTGTGAGAAATGTACTACATGATATCACAGGAAATGATTTCTGGAGGATGGCAATGAGTCTAACCAAATCATTTCAGACATCTCCAGCCCTGTCAGTCCATGAGACACTATAGAAAAACATGCGTGTTCATTAAAATGTCTGATTTCCTATACGATAGCGATAGCAAATAATCTCCTGGAAGCCAGACTTCAGAAGCTATGACTGATTTGCTGCCTAAGATTCAGATTGCATGTTTTCAATGGAAGGACACAAAAAGAAAAGAGAGCAAAAAGATCATGATCTATTAGCTACATACATGAATAATTATTCCTCAAACAATCTGATGGAAAACATTCAAGAATCATGAAATACTTTTCTAAAAGTACCCTCCAGACCCTTTCCATTCATGTATAGTCCTGATATCAGGCCCAAATAGTCTTAAAGAGGATGTAAAATATAGAGGGGCACCTGGATGGCTCACTCCATTAAGTGTCTGACCCTTGATTTCGGCTCAGGTCGTGAACTCACAGTTTATGAGTTCGAGCCCCATGTTGGGTTCTGTGCTGACAGTATGGAGCCTGCTTGAGATTCTCTCTCTCCCTCTCTCTCTGGCTTTTTTCTCTTTCTCTCTCTTATGAAAATAAACTTAAAGAGATAAAATAAAATATAGAGACATATTTATATTCTAAAAGAAGAGGTTTATTAAAAATGAGTCAAAATAATATGTTCTTTTGTTAATATTCTTTTGTGCTTATGGAAAATCATAACTCCATAAAGAAAAAGAACAATGCCCTTTTATTTATTTTTCCTACATTGTGTATATTATGTGCTAATCCAACATTGTAAGGAAAGGTATCAACAATGACAAATCAAGTTTAAGCAGGTTATTTAAATTGGGAAATTTGATAGCATACCAAAATTAATAAACCATAATCTAATCTGCTGGCACATAGTTTTATACCAGCCTCTGTCTATTTAAGGTCAATTTAGAAAAGTTTTCAAGCAACTACTCTAAACCTAACCCACCTTTCCATCTTGCTATTTGATTAGTGTTTAACTAAATAAGTTCATGATATAAGCATTATGACTCTCTAAAAAAGCATTCCCTCTCCATCCCCCCAAAAACCCTCACTAATTTAGGTTAAAAACAAAGTAATGGCAGCAAAAGTGTCTTTAAGTTTTGCAATAATCCTTCCAGTACTTTTGCATCCCAAAAGGCTCCAGATGTGACCAGCCACTGCAAAATGGTAAGTTGTTTATCAGCATTCTACACTGGGAACTGGCACCTGTAATTTTACTCTTATTTTGCATCAGCATTATTAAAACACCTAAAAAATGACCAAGTGAAGGTTCTGTGTAACCACACATACACCTTCAGAGTGAAATGCCCTGTTGGCTGTCTGTCGTCCTGAAGGTGCCGGCTGGCTGCAGCACGCAGCCTCCTTCTCTGTTGTCTGTGTAGCTACTGTGAGCTTCCTCCTATAGAGAGTTTATGCTGGTCGCTGGAGCGGGAAAATAATGGTAAAATGCTGTGCTGGCAGCCTTTAAAGAATCGATTGTTGATCACTTTTGGTAATGCAAATAATCACAATCCTTTTCTTCTTTTCATTCATTGTTTTCTTTCTTTTCCCATATTTTCTGTTAATAGTCATCTGTAGCTAAAAAGAGGTCTCTTACCCACTTCAGTCTGGGGTGAAAATTTAAGAAATAAACATATCTGAATCATATAATGACAGTTAACCACTTCGTTAAGCCATACATCCTATTTCATCTTTACCTCTTCTTTTTGACCCTGGGGCTCTGTTACATCCTGCCTAGTTTTCCTAGCTGCTTGTTTCAGCCTGCTCCCTTCTTGCTGGCCGTTTAGAAACAAGACAAGCTACCTTTTGCTTGCAGGCACTTAAACATTAGATCTTCACTTTTGCTTGACCACTGATTTCTAACCCTATATGGCAACAGACTATAATTTGGTACTGATGTAAAATCAACCCGGCTAGAAGTTGCTTTAAAAAAAAAAAAAAGTTTCTTTTCTTTGTTCCTGTAAAATGATTTCCCACTCAGATGCTTGAAAAGAGGTCATTTTTAAAATGTCTTCTGCAAGGTATTTGCATACATGTTAAAGGGAGATGAGTGGAGAAACTGAGGAGCAGAGGATTTAAGTGATTCACCTGAGATTGCAGAGTGAGTCATCACCAAGCTGAAGCTGGGACTCTGCTCCTGACAGTTGATGGTCAGCACAATACATTTGATTATAGTTCCTTTAGAGTTAGAACTCCACAAAATTCTCCTTTCTAGTTTAACTTGGGCTTTGACTAGTTCTGTTTCAACTTCTTATTGATGATGATTAAACATGTGTCGATACATTAAAACAATCCCAAGACCAAGGGCATTTTAAGTAAGGTCATACAGGAACTTCTAATTGCTGCTTATTGTGCATAAGTATCCTGAAGCTTTGAATGCTAAGAGTACCCAGCAAAACCTAGTGTTACCTTTGTTTCCCTGAGTTAGATATTAAATTATCTTTCATGTCAATGATGTTCAAAATGTTTACAACCATCCAAATAATGTACTATTAAAAAAAATTATTTTAATGTTTATTTATTCTTGAAAGAGAGCTTATGTCAGAGCATAAGCAGGGGAGGGGCAGAGAGAGAGGGAGACACAGAATCTGTGGCAGGTTCCAGGCTCTGAGCTGTCAGCACAGGGCCTGAGGTGTGGCTTGAACTCATGAACCATGAGATCATGACCTGAGCTGAAGTCACTTAACCCACTGAGCCACCCAGGCACCCTGTGAATAACTTATAACTTACTACTAAACAGATCTTACACTCAGCAGTTCACCCATAGGTCAATGTTAGGAGAGTAGGGAGTGGTTATATCCCTACTCCAATGTAAGTAGGACCTCAAGCATGACCAGCCAGATGAGAGTGACCATGGTGCTTGAGTGAGGGCCATGTCAAGATCTATTCATGTTTCATAACTTTAGAGTCCATCATTAAGCGTGCCTTTCCTCAACAGAGTTTGGGGGGTTTGAACCCAGTCTTCTGCATGTCGCTTCATTTTAAAAAGCTATTATTCAACATTGGAGAAAACTTCCATAATCAGAGGTCTCAAAGATAAACTTTTAAATGGATAATAGGATATTTTCTAATAATATTATTTTAAAGAAATAAGGTGAGACTCTTAAAAGCTCAAGTCAAAAGATCCTTCTGATTTGGTTGCAGATGTAAAGACCCTTACTTTCTTCATCATAAGCACTCAGTGTAGTAGGTTCCCTTGGGAGCAAAGAGAAGTCTAGAGAGAACCAGGATCTCCCCTGAATCAATCAGAAGCCCTTGGAGGAGTCCTAGAACCACCTGTCTCTAATTAATCTCTTCTACTGTATTCCCTTAGCACTTACACACTCATAATTATATTTATGATTGTAATTGTATTATATTACAGTTCAGATCCCCTTACAATAAATATCATCATAATGAAAACCTTACTATTCTACAAAGATTTCCCAGCCTTAGCCAGTAACTCAGCCACAGGTGTATGGGCTCTTCCACTGGATGTCAGATCCTTAACAAAATAGTCTACAACACAAAGTTTTATACTTAGGAGATATTTAATAAACACCAGAATAAGCGAATAATTTGCAATAGAATTAGATGTGAAATAGAATCTGATTGCCCCAGTATATAGCAATGGCACCGTTAGAATTGTTGAACTGAAAAAAAAAAAAAAAAAGGATTGTTGAACTGCAGTTAGCGTGGCCTTTATTCTTCATCACCATTTTTATCATCGTTTGAAGGAATCAAGTGTGAAACTGCAGCCTGTCTTGTGAAATTTTCTAGCCTCTTTTGTTCATCCCTGATACTTTCTTCAAAAAGGGAAGCAGCTTAGGAGTGCCTTGGTGGCTTAGTCAGTTAAGTGCCCAACTCTTGATTTCGGCTCAGGTCACAGAGCATGGAGCTGAAGCACACATTGGACTCCACACTGAGTGTACGGAACCTGCTTGGGATTCTCTCTCTCCTTCTTTCTCTGGCCCTCCCCCACTTGTTCTCTCCCTCTCTTTCTCAAAAGAAATAAATAAAACTTAAAAAAAAGCAATCAACTTAATATCAACCAATGACAGAAAGGGTATTTGTGCCAACATGATGCTGACTGCAATGGCATAACTGGCTGATACTCTTCTGGCCTGGAAGATTTATGTTTCCCTATACCTATAAAAGTACGATTGATATAAATCCTCATTACAAGTGGAAAACAATTCCACATGGATACTACTGGTCCATAGTGTTATTTTTATATGTAAAACGTGCAATATATTTGTCTACTCTTTCAAAAATCCACATTTTAGGGGCACTGGGCTGGCTCGATCATAGAGCTGTGACTCTTGATCTTGGGGTTGTAAGTTTGAGCTCAACGTTGGGTATAGAGATTACTTAAAAAAAAAACTTTACAAAAATCCACATTTAAAAAAAGATACTGTCATTTAATTTTGAAAAAATAAAGAAGAGAAGCAAAAACAAATTCTTTCTGTCTTTTTCTTACCAAATATGAGTGGGACCATTGAAACAAGGAAACAATATTAACATGTCTACCTCTACTAATAAGAAGAGACAATATTAGCAGGAAATGGAAATTGGGGACTAGAGTATTACCCTATGGAAGGGTGTTTCTCTGGGTGTAAGCTATACATCATCAGAAGGAAAAGTAATTCAATGTATGGAAAGAAATGTGTAGGCTCTGTGTACTTCGCAATCATTCCTTTCATCACTGGAAGTGGAGAAGACATCTAAATAAAATGGAATATGCTTGTAATTTGTATCAATGAACTTGCTTTAACATACAAACTAAAGTGACCTGAGAGCAAATCACTGCAGTCATGAATCTAGATTTTTTTTTTTATGCACCAGCAAGTTATATAAAGGTAAGTAGATAGTAAGCAAAAATATTGTTTTTCCATCAGATCTAGTGGTAATAGTTGCACAGCCCTGAGGATATACTAATAGCCACTGAATTCTGTTTTCTAAAATAATGAATTTTATGGCATGTGAATTGTATGTAAAAGAAGAAGGGAATCACTGAGTCTTTTACACATAGGCCCCACCCTGTGTGTGGGCAGGAACAGTCACCCATTCCAGATTGCCACTGAGGGGGCCTGGCTGGTTTTGAGAGAAGCCGTGTGTTCTCAAAATCAGTCAGTCAATACACCAGCAAACAAGGGGATAAACTTATCATTTGTCTGAGTTCAAGTGTGTATTACACTCAGAGCTTTTGGCACTGTGCCTAAAAACCAACCCATTTCCTGAACTATAAAGGCAAATATAACCTTTGAGTCTATGGCACAGATTCAAGCCCACAGTCAGACCTGTTTACAGAAGAGTGAACGGACAGAGGAGTCCAGGGTTCTAGCAAACAATATATTAAATATATTACTAAAAAATCACCTAGTTCTGAGCATGAAACAGAGCTAAGTGGACATTTGATTCTTATAGACACATTTTATAGATGGTAGCTTGAGCCAGTGAACCTAACCCCTTGATCACCACCACGAGAATCACTGCAGCAAACAATAAAACATAACCTCTGGAGATCGACTTAATCAAAATCCCAGCTCTTCTACTTAGTAACTGCCTAACTTTAGACAAGTTATGTATCCTTTCTGAATCTCTGTTCCTTGTTAGTAAAACGGGGATGCTGGCATGTAGTTCTAGTATGTATGTTCTAGTATGTAGTTCATGGAACTGTTCTGAATATTAAGTGACAAAATACAAACATCATACTTGGCACCAAGTAGTGTCCAATATTACTATTATTTTTTTAACAGTTCTTTGTTGACAAAATAAAATTTGACATCCATTTCTTCAAAATTATTTTTTTACATATCCAAGTCTCTCTTAATAGATTAATTTTTTATTATATTTCTCTCATTAGAGGAGAGAAGCTACTTTCTCTTTTAAAAAGAGATAAATTAATGATCATGCAAACTTAATTCTTCAGTGTTTTTGTAGGATTTGGGGATTTTGTAGATCATTCAGGAAATAACACCAAAATTAGATTAAGTCTCCTAACATTGTTTCTGTAATTGATAATTTTCCTCAAAGTTGAAATTTTTATAATAATATTCAAGGAAGTTATCATCTGGGCTCTAAAATTCCTTCAGATTCATACCCCTGACAAGAAAGAAAGTCATCAGGAGCTTCAGATAAATAATAAATGGGACTGTGGCTTTAGAAGATGCTTGAGTAATATTGTCTTCAAAGTTCTCAAGAATAAAGGATGTGCTTTGGAATAAAACCAATACATTTTGGGGGCAGGGCATTTGCACTACTGACATCCCCCCTCACTACCAGACCATCTGCTCCAGAAGGCATTCCTGAGCCCCCCCTCCGCTACGGGATTTACCTGGCCCCTCACAGCTCTTTCATGGCACTTTGTAGACAATTCAGACATAGCAGTTGTCATACATATACCTTGGTTTGCTTTGGCTTGGTTTGGTTTGGCTTGTATTTCATCCGATGAGACTTTTTTCTAAAGAATTGAAATCTAAATATGCTTCCTTGTCTGTTCAAAACCTCTCCCACTAACTTCAGGCAAAGAAAAAGAAAAAAGAAAAAGAAAAGCACAAATTCTTTTATGTGGCATCCCATCCTTCCTTTCGCACCCTTATCTTTTTCCACTCTTCCCCTCCTAGCCCTTTGTAGTTGCTACCATGGTGAACTGTCCCAACCTGGGGCAGACTTGTTCCTTCTTCCTCCAGGGTTTTGCACCTGTTGTTTGGTTAATGGAATGCTGCCTCCACCCTCCTCATTCCCTAAACGCTGTTCATCTGGCTGGTTGCTGCTGATGTCACTTTTTCCGGAAAGCCTTCCTGGACCTTCTCCCTCAAAATGGGGTGGTGTGACTCTTGAAAGTGTTCTTTTTTTTAATGTTTATTTATTTTGAGAGAGGAAGAGAGAGGCAGAGAGAGAGGGAGAGAATCCCAAACACGTCCCACACCATCAGCACAGAACCCGACTAAGCCACCCAGGTGCCCCTTGAAAGTGTTCTCATAACAACCAATATATTCCCCAGTATATGTACATATACACTTAGCACTCTGAGTTGCAATGTGTGTTTTCTTTTCCTTCTTCCCTAATGGTCAATAATCTCGTTGAGGGCAGGTACTGTGTCTTGCTCACTGCTATACCCCCAGCTCCTAGCCCATTGCCTGGTAGATAAAAGACTCTTATTAATTATCTGTTGAAAAGATGAATCTGAATCTTCATGCTTAAATTCGACAAACATGATACTACCTTTCAAATAATACAGGGTGTGAAAGATGGAGAAAACAGTATCTTCTTGCCAGGTGGTAAGGATTCCTTTGTAGAAAGAGGTTTGCTTTGCTATACACACACTTAGAAGCCTGATATGGGGTAGGAACGAGGTTCCTGCTGGTGAGCATGCAGGTTTGAGGCCAAGGGCTTCCCCAGGAAGGGGTCAAAGAAAAGATTTCAGTTGATGGTCTACTTATAAAGAAACTTTAGGAGAAAATGCAAAATGGGGGCTTTATTAAGTTGTTTCCCAGGTGTGTAATAAAAATGCTTTCCTCCATTCATCCTGTTAATCTTTGGTCTACTTTGATAATGCTTTTGTGTAAAAAGTTTTGTGATTTAGGAAGTTCAAAGAGAACAAAGGGGAAATCAACATATGGTTATTACACAGTTTTTCAAGTGTACATCTTCCTGAGTCTCTCCGTTGACTTCCAAGCAAGGTAGGCTCCTAAGAGCCTATAATGTGAAGGTACTAGTAACCCAGAGTTGTCTTTAAATCATGTAGATCTATCCTCCCGAAGGAGACTGGCTTCAGCAAGAATCAGCTGGCTCACTTGATTACATCTTGAGAGATAAACCCATCCAGACTATCATACAACCTACATAACTCAGGGTTCTTTGAAGTTATTTTGTGCTAAATAACTGCATGTGGCTAGGCAAGATTGGATAAAGTGGAGAAATTTGGTGAAATGGGTATTTCTGATGCAATTATAAGAGATTGGGAAAGGAGGTGTGGAGTTTGGAAGCCTGAGCATCATATTACATTGAGAGAGTAGGTCAGAAAAGAAAAGGAAGTCTGCTGTGGTGTGAGTCCAGTGTATCAGGGGTCATGCCAGACAGACCTGGACAGACTGGCTGTCTTGAATAAAGGGCTCGTGAAAGTGTATAATGTGCAAGGTACAGTGTTGATCTCCATTCCAAACTAATAAATTCTACATGGTTGATTAATATATTTGGTTTGAATGGATTTTATCTCACACCATCAATGTTTATAAATGACTTGAAGGTACCTGTGAGGACTATACAGAAAGTTTTATGCGGGGGCAATTGTAGCAGTATTTATTACTCAATTCCTTTTCTTCTCAGACTGCATAAAATTATTGTTCAGAATCACCCACTTCCAACTTTTTTTTTCAGTATTTCTAATCATCAGTGCCCCAGAATTTGCACTGGGGCAGTTTCATACTCAGTATTGTTCTTCCTTCCACATCTAGTATACCATAGTTGGGTGGCACCTAGCAGGTATCTATGTTGGGATTTTACTGCTCTCTGAGGGAAAATAAAGCTAAATACCTTTTGCTTGACCTGGGGTCTATTGGCCGTGTTCCTGCCTATTTTCCCTAGCTTTCTTATACTCCAAATCCTTTCAAAAGAAGGAACAAAAAGAAAGGAAAACACTAATATATGTTACATATTTTCAAGCCATCTATCATGCTAAATACATAACATGAGTTAACCTCAGACACTTGTATTTCCGTAGGTATCTAGCAAAGAGACAATGGACCAAGGAACCTTACCTGGTTATGAGCCATTCAGACCATTGCTTAAATCTATAGCATCCCAGCCATAAAGATTTGCAGGCAGGTTATTTGAGGCATGAATATCGATTTTATTTAGACTGAGTTTAAACTACCATCTTGATTTAGAGATATCCTGGAGAACCTAGTATTAGTTTGTACCTATCCCAGAGATTCAAGGAAGGGGAGGAGCTATTACTCATAAAGACTTTCCTAATTTGCAGTTATAGACTAAATACCTTAAATATCATCATAAAATATACCCCCAGGATTTTAATCAATTTAACATGGTACCTGTGGAACAAGAAGAGTTTCACAGAGGAGAGCTTCCACCTCTCCCTGAGTTCTTTGGAACTCCCTATGTTAAGATGGGCGAGGAATAATCTAGAACTTTTTTTTTTTTTTGGCCCAGTGATTTTCTTGATTTAGAAGAAATCAGCTTGATGGTTCCCGTCTGCAATGAATTGTCTGGATTCAAAGTCAAATGGGTTTAAATTCAAGGCATCCCAAAGCCATCAAGTTAGTAAGTAGGCCACAGGAGGTCAGGACATACTCTGGCCCACTGTGACAGCTAATTGTTTTTGGCACTTAGAAATGGACAAATTGATACTCCAGGTTACATATCATGTGTATGGCTTCAGCAGCTAACAGTCTTTATGAAGTAACAGATTTAGATTCAAGGCATATCTAGGAGTGTTGAAAAATCTTTTACTTTTCCAGAAAAAAAGCCTTTCCAAGAGTTAAAAGGCTTGTAATTGAGGATATAGATTTAAAACAGGTCAGCATTAGAAACAGGTGAATATTTACTTATGACAAAATTAAAAGCATAAATAGGTTTGTAGTTTATTACCATTTTGGGCTAATAGTATTCAAAATAATTTTAATTAAGAACAAGGAACATCATAAGTCCAGTATAAAAATAAAATATGATTTGCTAAAACAGTGATTTAATGAAAGTTTATTTGTTTTTATTTTAAAATCTTAAAGCATACAGTAGCATTATCTTGAATAAACTTGCTATTAACCTTCAGCAATAAAATGATTTTCAATAATGAGGCATAATATCAAAGAAAATTTTCAAATACAAATATGATTGTTTAGAGAGACTAAATAAAAGGTGAGACTTCTTCATTGAAAGTGACCAAAGGAAGATCCAAATTAAGAATTTACCCAAAATAGAGTAGAAACCCAGTTTATTAGAAGTAAAGCAAAACTAAGGCTTCAGCCACCCAAGGTCTCAGACCACTGATTTAATTGGAAAGGTCTTTCCTTATAAACAGGATTAATTCCAATTAGTGGAAAATTCAAATTATGTTTATAAACACTAACAAAATGCTATCATTCCATAGCATATTACTTGCACAGCACCTATCCTAGAAGACATTTTATGAAAGACAAAGGTTCATTAATTTTGCTAATTCTCCATTTTATAGATGAAGAAACTGAAGCATAAAGTATTTAAAAGACAAGCCATAGCAAGTTTCCAGAAAAGCTGAAGAACTTCCTTCCTTCTTAGTCCTTTGTTCATTATATTCCCACAAGAAAAATAAATAAAAGCAACTCCCAAGTAGCACAAAATAAAAAGGGGAAAGTTTTATAATGATCTATTGTGGCAATCCAGAAGAGACATAGAATTAAAAGTAAGAAATAAATATGTTAGGTTCCAAAAACTTAAATTCCCTCTTCTCTGGCCCTTCTAATAAGGCATAAATTAAAAGTGCTGCTTTTTTCCAGAGGAAAAGCTTCTTTGTAACCAAGCTCTTAGGTTTTTAACTCCTGGCAAAGCTCTTAGGTGTGTAACTCCTGGCATCTTCGTCTTTAGCACTTGGTAGACGTTTAGTATCTTTGGAGCAAGTGAAGTTCGTGCCATTTTTGATACCACCAGCCACCGAGTGACCTGGCAAAGTGGAGTTCCTTTGTGGAGATCTGCCCTAGAGTTTTACGGCCAGCTCAACCCCTGACCTGCAGCTCTGGGACTGAGATCTCAATTAGAAAAATCTCACAGCCTGGCAGGTAGGAACAAAAGGCTGTCTGTCCCAACAAGCAGAGAAATATACCTGCTGAGATTCTCTATGAGCTGCCTGGAACCCACTGCTGTGATTGTCTGAGGCCTTGTGTGTGTGGAAAGTTGAGCCAGGTGGCTACAGAAAAAGCAAAAGAGAAGTAAAAAAAGCAAGCCCAAGGGATCTTTGTTGTTGCTACCTGCCTTCCTTCCAGAGGAGCTCCTGTAGTTTACCACCAGAGCCTAGGGCGGGGGAACACCACCAAAACATGTGTTTGGGGAGGAGGGTGGGGTCAGGTCACAGAGGACCCGCCCTGCTCTCCATATGAAAGAGCTCAGATTTCATCCAGAAGGTGTTTGGAAACTGATGATGGTTTTTAGCAGAGAAATGCCCTTGAAAATGAGCATTCTTGCTAGTGCAGCATGGAGTGAAGTGAGCAAGAAGTGGCTCGTCCATCACTGTAGCACAGTGTCGGGACTAAAATAAGTAGGTGCTCAGTAAATATCTGTGGACTGGATGAGTGAATGAACGAGCGAGTGAATGGGTGATTTTAGTTGGGGAGAAAGATTGTTTCAAAGAGCTCACTTTGTTGAAGGTCGCCAACAGTATCTTCATTGCAAGACAAATGATATTTCTTAATGTGTGTGTGTGTGTGGTGGGGGGGGTTGGTTAACACTGTCTACTTCATAGAACTGATTATGTTTTTGGACACTTTTATTATAGTGGAGGAGGAAGACACAAAGACAATTAAGTAAACTATTAACAAACTATGATTATATCATGAAACCAAGGAGCCAGGATAGAGAATAACAAAGGAGACTTATTTTAGAGGAGATAATAGAGGAAACTCTCTGAGAATGTGATATTTAAGCTGAGCCCCAAAGGAGGATAAGGAACTATCTATGTGAAGAACCAATGTATGGGCTTTACAAGAAGAGGAATAGCTTATGCAAAGCCTCTGAGGCAGGAAAGGGCTCATTTTGTTCCAAACACTACTGGACGACCAGAGTGACTAGAGCTCGAAGCCTGAGCAAGAAAGTAAAAGCAGGGGCAGATCACTCAAGGGCTTGGCATATCAGGAGCTGACAGCTTTGTCCAGCCAACCCCATCCCCATTCCAGCAGGAGGAATGAAAGGAATCTAAGAGAGGTAGCAGAACAGGTGAGAACTGAAAGTATGAGGAAGATTTCAGACTGGGTTTATTCTAGATTTTCCCCAAAGGAATCACCATAGCCTAGAAATACTCTACAGGGAAGGAATGTATGCATTGAAAATAAAGACTTAAACTTGGTCAAAGGAGATGCTTGGGAAGTTACATTCCTAGGCAACTAGCCTTTCTCCCTAAGAAAAAGTATCATTCACCCACATCATGGAAAGAAAGGGATTTTGATTTTCATTTTTTCCTTCAACATTATAGACCACTCCAAAGTAAAATTTATAAGGGGAAAAATGTGAAAGAACTGAACGAAGGGGGGAAAAATCTGCCAAAAAGTTATAGCACTTAGAAGGGAGAATTGCCCCCCCTCCTTTTTTTTTTTTTTTTTTTTTGGCCCTTTTTTGTCAATGCTTCCCATCATCCATCATCCTTATCCCAATGGAGACTGGACTGTCTGGGTGTGGAATTAGGTGGCTCAGAGGGAAGAGTTTTTTTTTTACCTCCTATCTTCCTTCAACTTAGTTAATGTTATTTTCTCCTGAACAAAGGCACACCTACATGGTAAGTTCCCTTTGCAATGGAGAAAATGTCCTTTTATTTTATTCTCTTTGATAATTCCTGATTAAAGTTCTTCAGATTTTGCTTGCAGTTCCGTAGTTTCTTAACTTGTCTAGGAAGAAACATTTTGTAGCTAAAAGCAGATGGGATCCTAGTAGTGAGAGGAGAAAGTGTATAACCCCTGTGAACTGGGAAAGTCTGTGAGATAAAGAACTGGTTGTGTCTTGGGTATCTCTGAATGCCGGTGGGACTTCTCCCTGAGGCTCATTCACACTCAGCATAGTAAAAGTGGGGAATATCCCACATCTACCATTTACACTACATGGCCTTGAGCAAAGTGCTTAAGTGGTCAAAAAAATAACTTTTCTATAACTATGTTTTTCTAAGATTAGTGATCATTAATGGGTCACAAAAACAATTTATAGGCTTGACAATCATTTTTTAAAAAAAGAATAGAATAGAAAATAATGGTTTTTTGTTTTGTTTGTTTTGTTTGCATATGATAAGGGTTAAGTGTTGTTCCAAGAAACTTGTTTCAGATATGTTTACTGTCACAATGTCAAATACATTGCTTATTGTGGGTAGTATAGTAATCAAAGAAGTTTGAAAAATACTGATAACTTAGTTTCTAGCTCCCATTCCCGCTCAGAAGTAGAGAAAAGATTAAAATAGTACATTAAACCCTACTCAGCAATTTTCAGTTTCAAAGTGTCTATTTGGGGGGGGTTTATGTCCACTCTTCCCTCCCCTTTTACTTGCTTCTCCTTTTCGTACTTCTGCTCTGCCTCCCTTCCTTAGGCTGGACAGCCTCTGTCTCAGTGCTTGGCCTTAATGGTATTAGTGCTTCAAGAAGACAAACCAAGCAACAACAAACCCCTAACTTACCAAGAAAGTGGGACAGCAGGAAATGCTTTTTATTCATGTATTTATTTTAAATGTTTATTTATTTATTTTGAGAGAGAGAGAGAGAGAGAGAGAGGGAGAAAAAGAGCTGGTGAGGAACAGAGAGAGAAGAGAGAGAACCCCAGGCAGACTCCAGGTCAGCACAGAGCCCCACACAGGGCTCAGTCTTATGAACAGTGAAACCATGACTTCAGCAGAAACTAAGAGTTGGATGCTCAACCAAGTGAGCCACCCAGGTGCCCCAGGAAATGCTTTTTAAAATAATATTCTACATTAAGCATGTAATCTGTCAGAGCCTCAGTTTCCAAATCTATTAAACATGCTTAAACATGCTGACTATGCTTAATATTTAAATTGTCTGCCACATTTTAGGTACCAGATAAATATGAAATCTTTCTCATATTGGGCTCTTCATATTGCTCAAAGAATTGCTCTAAGCTAGCGCTTTGTCTCTGGGAACTTAGGCCAGAATATGGATGTGTATGGTACATAGAGACAGCAAAATGAAAACAAATCAATACATCAGTGGGGTGGAAGGTATTTATATCATACTCAGGTCAAGTGTGTTTTATGGCCCATGGCCAAGAGTCTAAGATATCTCAACTGATAAATGCTCTAGGAAACTAGCTTCAGCATATTCAGATGAAAAACAAAACAGAACCCAAATATACTATACCAAATTAATCTGCGTGGGCACAGGCAGGGCTAACCAACTTGTAAACATGATTGAGAAGGGTAAAAAAAAAATGTCTGTTCCTAAGCCCCCTGCCTCCCTGCTCTGCTCCCTTGTCAGAACCTGGTAACAGTCCTCTCATTGAGCATGCGGTTGTCCTTATGTTCCTCTCTCAACTCAACTCCCCAACCCTGCTGAGAAGATTCTGATAGGATATAAAATAAGTGACACTGCACATAAAACCCATTCTCACAGAAGTGTTCCTATGAGATATGATATAATATAATATAATATATAATTTAATTTATTATATATTTAATATATAATATATTTTTAAATGTAATTTTTTAAAGAAATTTCCAACAGGATCAAGGGACTTGAAGGAGCCTTAATTTAACCCCCCAATGTGACAGAGCAGTTGGTGGGAGAGTGGGAGGGGTAAAGGATTCATACTCTGGCCCGCCTACAGGGCACACCTTCCCCAGCTGAAGACCCCCTAACCTTTCCTGAAGCAACTGAGATAAAGATGCCTCTACCCTCTTAGCACTGAAGCTTGCCTGCCTAACAGGAACTGAAAGGCCTCAACTCACCAGTAGAGGATTATGCCCTAATCTGTCCCCTACTTGTATTGGTCAGAGTTATTAAAAAAAGAAAAATTCAACTGAGTAAATTTTAAGATATCGCTGGCTTTAGTAAATGATTTATGAATCTCGCAGCACCCCATCTAGCAAGTAGAAAGGAGTTCTGAGCAGTTGTATAAAATGGAAGGTTTTTGTAGGAGTGTGGGGCAAGAAGCTTATACGCAAAAAAAAGAAAAGGAGTGTTCCAGGCAAGGTCCCATTTCCTTAGGGGAAAGAGGAGGGGGTCTTATCATGCAGATTTCCTTGGGTGGGAGGGGGAGTGGGTTGACAAAGCCTGCTGATCAGAAAATCTTGACTGACCAGTTAAGACTACATTTCTAGGGGAGGTTACAATTGCACTTAAGTTAGATACGAAGCCCCAGCTTGGGGCTTTGGCCCAAGTGAAGCCATTTTGGGCCTGTGGTTTTCTTTTTAACAGGCTCTCCAGAGAAATAAAACTGTTAGGAGAGTCAGAGAGAAAAAGAGAGAGAGAGAGGGAGAGAGAAAGGGGGATTGAGATTTATTTTAAGCAATTTGATTACATGATTATGGAGGCTGTCAAGTCCAAAATCTGTAGGGTGGATCAGCGGGCTGGAGACCCAGGGAGCAGCCAGTGTTGTAGTTGAAGGCTGTCGGCGGGCAGAATTCTTCCTTGCTCTGGGAGAAGTCCTTTATCCTTGTCAGGCTTTCAACTGATTGTTGGGTTGTGGGATGTAGATGAAGTGCACCCATAGTATGGAGGGCAATTGCTTTACTCAAAGTCTGGCAATCTAAATGTAATTCTCATCCAAAAACACCCTCACAGAATCATCTTGAATAATGTTTGAGTAAGTGTCTGGATACCCTGTGGTCCAGCCACGGTTAATTCATCATAACTGCTATACAGCCAGAGGTGGCCTTCCCCAACATACCAACCTTAACCCAACTGTTTCCCAGGTCTGGCATTCTTTCAGAATTCCCAGATTCAAGATGTTATATTCTAACACATTTTAAGTTATCCAAGCCTTTAAAGATTGATTATGGTTATAATTCCCTCCCTTATTTGACAGACGGGGGGAGAATACTTTCATATAGTTGTCCTTAATTTGTTTGCATTCAGGACCTGTTTGCATTCAAGACTCTTAAAAATTAAGATGTAAAAAAGCTTGTGTTTGCAGGGGTTATATCTCTTGATACTATGCTTTAGAGAAATATGTGTATCATTAGAAATGAAAAATGAGACATTAAGAATATATTTTTAATTTCTTTCAAAATAATAATAGTAACAAATATGTTCAGATAGATAACATATTATTCTGAAAAATAACTTTTTTCCAAGACAAAAATAATTGGTGAGAAGAGTGTCATTCTTTTACATTTTTGCAAGTCTCTTTAATGCTTGACTTAATAGAAGATGGTAGGATTATCATGTCTGCTTCTGCATTTAACCTGTTTTGCTATATTTTCATTAAAGTATATAAAGAAAACCTAACCTCACACTAGTATGTAGCTGGAAAGAGGAAGACTTGCACAATACTCTTTGGACCACACTTTGAGAACTACTGGTTTTATAGAAGAACTTCTACCTGTGAGTGAGAGCCCCTAGATCCTCATCTCTGCTTCGTCAGTAACCAGTTGTGTCTCACCTAAATAGTAAAGAAATTAACACATTGTTGAACACCTACTATGTGTCAGGCATAGTGCATATAGCACTTAATAGGATCTTCATAGCAACCTATTGTGTCAGCAGTTGCACAATGGCAAATGCTTAATTAACAACCAGAGAGGAATTAGTCCAAGATAGTCACATGGATGCGACTTATATTGTAGAATGGGACATCAAGCCCCAGAATAACTACACCACTTTAATCTACTGCCTATGTGAACTAGTGTGCACCCTAATTACTTCTTTCCTATGAAGAATGGCGATTTGATGATCCAGGCACCTGCTTTTCCCATAAACCCCTCTACTGGATTAATAGGAGGTTTTGCTTAATTCATGTTGTAAAATATATTCAACCAGGTGTGGTTGGCATTAAATTACTGGTTTCTGTTTCCATTCCTCCTATTCCCCTACTCCAGGGCATTTGGGAAGGGTGAGGTTAAAAAGCAGGTATCTGAGGAGATAAGGGCAGGTGGAGAGGAAGAGATGCAGTGTAAGGGAAAGACCCAAATTTGAATTTGCACAGTAATGTAGGGTTCATCAGAAGTGGAAGGGAGGGACTCGGGCTAGTCATGCTCACGAACATCAGCAGGCTAAGGTTGGCATGTTGGCCTAAGGGAGCCCTAATTTGTAGTATTTGCCAATTCCCATGGTATCAATACTTCAGCCATGGCCAACTTCAAGCTTCCAACCTGACATGTGAACAAGGAGTTGGGAATAGATGTACACAATCAGCTTTCAAGAGCCATTGCCAATGTGAGCCTATCCTTTGTACAGCAGACAGAAGGAAGAAACTGAGGCTTAAGAGCTTAAAGGACTTGACTGAGAACGTACAAGCACAAATTCACTGATACACTGAACAAAGTAAATTTCAAATTATATTTAGTAAAATTCAGTCACATAAAAAGAAATACATCCGTGTATGTAACTGTACATAAAAGATAGAAAAATGTCCAGACAAACTATATACCAAACTATGCATATTGATTTATTTGGGGGGAAAGCAATGAAATAGGAATGAAGATGACAAATAATTTTTTATTTTTAATTCTCTATATTTCTGTATTGTTTTAATTTTTTTTACAGAGCCTGTATTTATGCATTCCTTGTGTAATTTAAAATAAAACATTTTTCAAAGAGATGTAGGATATAATTAGATTTTAATTATATAGCCTTAACAGATAGGATTTTGAAAATTTCAAAGGGCTTCAAAGGGGTTTGGCAAGTGTCAGAGAAAGGGAGAGACACGGGGAAAAAGACAATATATTGATGTGGTACCTGTACTGCCAGGTCGCTCCACAGTTCTCTTTTGAAATAATTTCTCTCTCGTGGCTAAAATTGTAATATTGTACAGAAAATGTCTTATATTCGCTGGCTATTTGGAGAGGCCAGTAGCTTTTTGAGTTAGACTAATATTAAAATGAACCTTGAATCCCATGTATAAGCCAGGGCTCAGGACTTAGTTTGTCAATATATACTGAACCACTTAACTCAATTGGCTAAATCTGGGGTCAGCACAAAACAAGTTTCAAATTTTTAACCCCTTATTCTCCAGGTGTGTGTGTGTGTGTGTGCTTGAACATACTCAAATGTTGGGGTGGAGGTGCTTTTGGTAACTTGAGCTTAGTAAGGAAGGACAGAAAGACACTATACCAAGATAATTTTCTCACACGTTCCACAAATTAATGATTAACTTACCTGACAAATTCTTCTAAGGGTAAGAGTCATCTATACCTTAGTGTAAATTAATTGGATAGGCAATTGTCTTACTTTTTTTCCTTACAATAAAAACTAAAGAATAGGAAAACTAGGGAGGAGGAAAAAGGTTTTTGTAGTATGGAACACCAAATTTGGTTGGATGGGAGGTGTCTCTAGATGGTTTGGTAGAAAAGGCAGCCTTGATATGAATCTATTCTTTGCCTTTTTTTTTTTTTTTTTTTTTTGCCTCCTAGTACAAATTTCTTAGCCTCTCAGATGCCAAATTTCCTGTACCATAAAAGAGGGATTGAATAAATGACAGGATTGCTGTAAAGACATATATGTAAAACATCTGGCATAGAGCCTTTTACACGGTGACTATGCAATAAATAGTAGTTATAATTCGGACAGCAAGAAAAGATAGCTAAAAAGACTTGGGGGAAACTCTGAATTACAATACATTTAAATAAGCTTCTACTCTGAAAATAACTTTTAAGCACCTATAGTTTAGCTTTTCGGAGGTCAAAAGTTGGAGCCAGCCACTTTCTGAGAAATGGAGTATTTAAGCATAGGCATTCCAGGAGCTGAGATGTGAAAGGAAAGAGTGTGAAAAGAAAGGAGTGTGAAAAGAAGCCAAAGGGAAGCTACCCCATGGTGACAGAGAGAACCTACAATCCTGTTTCTTAAATGTGTGCTTATGGGCAAGAAGAGATAGAACAAGGGTGATGGCTCATCACTGTTTCTCTTTAACTCAGAAAACAACCCCAGTGGCCAGCCTAGGGAAGCTGGTCCTCAATACCATCTTTCTAGACCAAAAGCATGGCATGTTAATGTATACCATGCCTCACTCATAAGTAGCAATAATGCTACTGATAATGAATTAGATGAGGGAGGCCAGTCCTCGTCGGGAACTCTCAATTCAAATAGAGAGCATTTGCACTGAGAAGAATGGGATGTGTGAAAGGCAAAGCCAACAGGCAGGGAGAGAGATTAGTTTCTGCCATCAGTCATCGCTGACACTGGGCATTTTTGAGATTGTTGTGATGGTCAAGGAAAAAGCCTTATAATGGGGAAAATGAATCTTTTGGAAAGATGTGAGATTGCTTAATCTGGAAGACAGAGGAGGGCTTTGAAGGAGGAGATAAGATTGGAGTGATGGGAGAGAAAGATTACAGAGGATTTTGAACTGACTGAAGCAAAGAGAGGAAGGAAAATGAGTTGGCAATAGTCAAGGTACAACCTGACACTGGTGATGATGACAGCGATTTCCAAGATTACAAAGAGCATAACATTAAACTGCCCTTATAGCTTATAAATTACTTTCATATTCGTCCTTTCACTTTTTTTTTCCCCTGTAATACTCCAGAGGTACATAGGAATGGTAAACAAATCATTAGAATTCAACTACTGAATTCATTCCAAAAGCTGTCAATATTAGAACTGTGGGAGGGGAAAGGATGCCAAATACCAATTTTCCAAGCTCTTTCAGATTATCACAACTTTAAATGTACTTAAATATCTGAACAAAGATTTTGCTATTAAAAAGTACAGTTAACTATATTATTTTTCTAGGACTATGAATTATCCATCACAGAAAATGTCCTTAATTTTAGTCACCTAGAGGCTCCACATTCCAGGTAGCATTGGTGACAGTGCAACCCACTCAACAATGTTCCAATCTAGGTAACTGGATTGTCCCTGTACACTGGCCATTTCCCCCTCTGTACGTAACATTACTGTAAAATACTTGAAAATCTAAATTAAAATAGTTGCTGTAAAAGGAGACATAAAGGATTAAAATACAAATGGCAAGGACAACTGCTAGAAAAAGCATTGCAGAGTTATTACATTTAACTTCACATTAATTCTCTGAAGGAATTTAACACAATTTCTCCCATTCTAACTCAAAAATTAATTTCTGTATATTGTCCTTGAGATTTGGATTGGGAATGAAAAGGAGAAAACTGTTGAAAGTGTGAAGATTTTATATGAATTAATCAACCAAGAGTTCAGACACTGGGGACTGAAGATTAAACTTTATAGTTTAGAAACCCAAGGACAGTACTTTTTCTTATGAGTGTACCTCACATCAAAAAAATCTCTGCTGATATATATGTCTCATTTACAACATTCAAGTAAAGAGGTAATCTTTATGACATCACAATGAGAAGGTGCAAAGAGGTTAAACAATTTATAAAACACTCAAGGAGTCAAAATTAGAAAAAGACGGCCTCAGCCCTGGCATTATCTGTATTCTAGATGCAAAGATAATTTTCTCGAACCATTCATGTTAAAGCCTACAGTGGATGAGATATTTCAGCCATAGAGACTCAGAGAAGGAAAGTTTATATTGTTCATGGAGTATTGGTATTCAGAAAGAAACTTTGAAGGCCATAATCACTTCTGTGTCCCGGGAGTAAAGGTGGTTCCATAGATATATGACCATCTCTGTCCACTTCAGATGGCCTGTTGAAGCTGTTAGTCACTGCTTGAAAGAATTCAGTCTTCTAGATAATATACAAGTGCAAAGGTTTCATACAGGTTCATCTGCCTTGGTCTCTCTCAGGGCTAGTCAGAAGTACTCTATGGGACTAACATATGGGTTAGCCTACACATATGCCTCACTGTGTGGTAGAGAGCTAACTTTGTAAGGATTGCCTATTCTAAATATCACAGAGTATCTCAGCCTTTTCCAGAGCAAAAACTAAAAAAGAAATGGATGAGCAAATGAACCTATAAGATCTACCAGCCTTGATCACTTTCAAGCACCAGTCAATTTATAAAACAGTCCAGAATACCACACAGTATGATAGGGGTTGGGTTCCATGTCCTGTACAGTGAGCACACTTTTCATTTCTGACATACAAAATTAAGTTGGTGGATCTGACATAAAAGAGATGCCAGGGCTAATTTATTCTGTGCTAGATTTTGAGGCCCTTGAGTACGTGGTGATTTTTTTCCTCCTGCACACTTCTCTATGACTCCCATATTGATTGGTCTGTAGTAGATACTATTTTTATGTATTCAATCGACAATTATTAGACACCTCCTATGTGGTTAATCAGGTGGAAAAAAAGAAATAGAAGATGTATCCTTTGCCAAAGACTTAACAGTGAAATTAGGCTTACAAGAAATAGCTAAAAACATGTGCAAACATAATGTTATACAAGGAAACTGTGCATCAAGTATTAAGAGAAGGGTCAGCATGACTGTAGGACTGGAAAGCTTAAAAAGAAGTAGCTTTCCCTGCTTCTTGGAGCTTTCCCAATGTTTTATTCCTTCATTCTTTCTATACCTGGAAAACCCCAAATAAAATAGAATTTGTTCACACTTATAGATACTGAGAATTTGGGGTGCCTGTCTGGCTCAACTGGTTAAACATCTGACTCTTTTTTTTTTTTTAATTTTTTTTTAACATTTATTTATTTTTTGAGAGACATAGAGACAGAGCGTGAGCAGGGGAAGGGCAGAGAGAGAGGGAGATACAGAATGTGAAGCAGGCTCCAGGCTCTGATGAGCCGTCAGCACAGAGCTTGACACAGGGCTTAAACTCACAGACTGTGAGGTCATGACCTGAGCTGAAGTCGGCCGCCCAACCGACTGAGTCACCCAGGGGCCCCAAGCATCTGACTCTTAATTTCAGCTCAGGTCATGATCTCATGAGTGTGAGATCAAGCCCTGCATTGGGCTCTGCACTGGGCATGGAGCCTGGTTAAGATTCTTTCTCTCCCTCTGCACCTACCCTGCTAGCTCTATCTCTTTCTCTCTCTGATCTCTCTCTCGAAAAAAAAAAAAAAAAAAAGATTTAAAAACAAAATCTACTAAAAAAAAAAAAAAGATAATGAGAATTTCCCAGAGCCCGGAAGCTGGAGTAGATGTAATTTTCCCTACTCCTCCAACTAAATACAGTTGAAAACACTGGATATTATATATAAAACAAACGTAAGAAGACACTGAAAAACAGCGAGAAGGTAGACTTGATAGGGACCTTAGGATCTGAGGAACAATGTGGTAGGTGCCCTGGGTTTCTTATGCACATATATCCTAGGCTTGGAACTGAAGAAACCAGCAACGCCTAAACATCAATGAGCGGAGATGAAGAGAGCTCCCCCAAAAGCCTGCTTGCTCTCTGTAGCCAAAGGACAAGGAAAGGGGCAGCCGGGAAAGCAAAACTTTTACACAATAACTGCCCTACTCTAGCCAAACACCAAAGAAAAAACTGTAGCCTACCTATACCACACCAATGAAAGTCAAAGTAGTGTTAGAGAAGGCAAAATAGGGAGTCAGAACATTCACTGATGCTGGACCTTACTGTGAAAATAGACTAAGATGTTCCCCTATATGCTGGGCAAGAGATACACAAGTTCTGTCTGTATTATTTTCTATTGCTGCATATGAAGCTACAATTATCTCAAAATAAAAAGTTTAAAAAATTAAAGGAGTTGAGGCTTTTTTGACACTTGACTTGCCTATATTGGAAGAAAGAGTTTCATTCCTAGGACAATACAAAATAGCAATTTAAAAGCTGGAGGAGGCACCTGGGTGACTCAGTCAGTTGAGTGCCCAACTCTTAATTTTGGCTCAGGTCATGATCCCAGGATTCTAGGATTGAGCCCCACGTCAGGCTCCACACTGAGCGTGGAGCCTGCTTAAGATTTTCTCTCTCTCTCTCTCTCTCTCTATCTTTCTCTCTCTCTCTCCCTCTCTCCCCCTCCCTCTCTCCCTCTGTTTCTTGCCCCTCTCACACACTCTCTCTCTAAAAAAATAAAATTAATGTAAAATAAAGTAAAAGTTAGGAGTACGTATTGGTGTTCTGAGGCCACTCTAACAAGTTACCACAAACATGCTAACTCGAAGCAGCATAAATGTATTCTCTCACAATTCTGGAGGCTAGAAGTCTGAAATCAGTATCACTTGGTGGAAATCAATGTGTTAGCACTTTCTGGTGGCTGTTGGCATTCCTTGGCTTGTGGCCACACCATTCCAATCTTCGAATCTCTGCTTTGCCTTCAGGTTACCTTCTTCTCTATGTATATGCTTATTACCCCTCTGCCTCTCTCTTATAAAGACACTATGTGTGATAGCATTTAGGCCCCACTTAGTAATCTCAAATAATCTCTCCTTCTCAAATTCCTCAGGTAATCACACTTTCAAGATCCTCTTCCAAATAAGGTTACATTAAGAGTCTAGGGTAGAACCAGATATCTTATTATCAGGTATCTTATTATCAGAATAAAACACCATTCTGCCTACCACAGTGTGCTAAGCAACCCATTGTGTGAATATAGTGTAATATACTTAACGAATCAACAATATACAGAACACTCCCAGGGTGCTCTGTTTTTCTTTAGTATAAGCATTAACAAATATTTTTGGAGCATCTGGTATGTGTCAACTTTTCTTCTAGGTACTAGGGATAAAACACTGAACAAAACAGGCCAAAATATCTCCCTCAGGGAGATTATATTCTAGTGGGTAAGGAGGGACACAGGCAATGAATGAATGAGTTAAATGTATAGAACATGAGTTTATAAGTGCCATGGAGAAAAATAAAGCCAGGAAGGAGGATACAAAGTACTGAGGAGATGTGCGTTGCAATTTTAAATCAGATGTCCAGGCCAGATCGGTGACATTTGAGTAAAGACCTGACTGGGATGGGAGGTCAAGCCCTAATTGTTTATCTTGAATTGCAGTGTGGTCAGAGCAACAGCAAGTGCAAAGGCCTGAAGAAGGGTGAGGAGTCAGGGTGGCTAGAGTGCAGTGAGAGGGAGAATGGTAGGGGCCGAGATATAGTTCTTCGAACTCTTCTCTACTTAATGTTAGGCGGGGTTAAAACAAGGATTATCAATTTGCAAATGTTACCATTCTTTACCTCCTTCCCTCCATATCTCCTGGTCCTTTGCCCTGGGGGAAGACATATTCTTGGTCTTCCTGGTCCAGAGAGAGAGAGAGAAGAGTTATCTGGGGCAGAGGCAGGAGGAGTACTTTAGGGGGGAGTATTTGAGGAGTGCAGCTTCAAAGCACAGGGATAGTGATCACGGAAGAGGATGAAAAGGTATCTAATATATAACTCTGTGAGCCCATCCTTTCCATGGTGTTTGGCACCAGTAAGTAAACAACAAGTGTGAGTTACTTTGAAATTACTTTAAACTATGAATTTACTTTGAGTTTATGAACTATATATTAAAAAAAATTAATGTTTATTTTTGAGAGAGAGAGAGAGAGAGAGCACGAGCAGGGGAAGGGCAGAGAGAGAGGGGGACACAGAATCTGAAGCAGGCTCCAGGCTCTGAGTTGTCAGCAGAGAGCCTGATGTAGGGCGTGAGCTCATGAATGGTAAGATCATGACCTGAGCCAAAGTCAGAGGCTTAACTGATGGAAGCACCCAGGCACCCCTGAACTATATATTTTAATGTACCATTTGGGACCTGAGATTCATGGGTCATAGCCTTCTTTTCAGGATCGATTCCTACAAGCAAAATTGCTGGACCAAGAGGAACACTTTAAATTTTGATACACAGCGGGTGCCTGGGTGGCTCAGTCATTTGGGCTCAGGTCATGATTTCGTGTTTGTGAGTTCAAGCCCACAGTTGAGTCCTCCATCTCCCTCTCTCTGTGTCCCTCCCACGTGCACTCTCTCTGTCAAAAATAAATAAACATTATAAAAAATAATAAAATAAATTTTGATACACAGTATCAGATGTCCCCCCTCTTCCCCCCAGAACAGTATGTCAATTTATACCCCAAAAAACTTGTTACCCACAAGCTTACCATGCTGAGTATTGGCACTCTTAATTGTTGTTAATATGACACGGGAAGAATGATTTCTCAACAGCATTTGAAAAATATTCATCTTGGAAATGGGAAGGTAAATGTCTTTTCCTGTGTTTATTGGCCACTTGTATTTCCTTTTTGGTGAATTGTTTTTGCCATATTTTCTATTGGAATATGCGTCTTTCCTTATTGGGTTGACAGAATCATGTGTATTTTCTGAATATTTCGCTTTTGCCCCTCAAACACTACAGGTAGGTTTCCCACTGAATTGTTAGGGGTTCTGGAGTGTGTGCAACAGAAGATAACTAGCTTATTCTGGCAGAAAATGAATGTTTGGAGAGGATATTTGGTAGATCACAGAATCACTGGAAAAGCTAGGAAAGTAGACTCTGAAAATAGAGCAGCACCAAGGGAGACAAGGTGATCTGTGGCCCAAACACACTTAGGAACTGCCTGGTGAGGACCCTGCTAACATTGACACTTAGACCCTGAAAACCTCTCTGAGCACCTCTGCCCTCCCCAGCCCTGGAGACTTACTGCTACTACCACCAAAATGACCGTCCTGTGTCCCTGATTCAGAGTCCTGGGCCAATGTCTGGTTGCCAAGTGTTTGTTATAGCCCGCATCCTCGTTGCCTAGGAGCTGAAGAGGTGAATATAGGGATTTGTCATTTCCTGCGGTGGGAAGGAGATCCTGGTTGGATCTAGAGTCATACAGGGACAGTTCTGCTAACATAGGAAGGGGAAGTCAGAGGCTAGGCAGAGAGAGGGGGCTAGGTAGAAAGGCCCTTATAACTAGCTTGTTGTTTAACTTTTTTTTTTTTTTTCCTGTAGTGCTCTTAGCTTTACAGATAATTTAATTTTTTGGTGAGTATAATTTTCTAAAAATACCTTCTTTTATGATTTCCAATCTTAACAACTCTGCCATGACCTGTACCCTCGCTACCTTCCTGCAACCTCCCTGCTGAATGAACTGGGCCTGCATTTTTTCTTTTTAAGGACTATCTGTGCCTTTACCAGGGGTTTTGCAGACTATCCTTTGAGTTTTTAGGCAGCTCTGATGTCCCAGGTCTTCCTCTCATGTCAGAGATGTGCTTGACCCTGAGACGTGTGTGGTTCCGCTCTGGAGGCTAATTATCTTAGGTGGTGGCCCTTTCACCTTCTAGGTTGGGAATCTATTACCTCTCAAAATGTTTAACATTCTGCCTTTTAGACCGGAGAGTTTTTTGACCTGTTCATCAAATATGTGCTTTCATGACTCAGGAGTCTCCTAACTCTCCTACTGCTTTAGGTCTATTTTATCGCTCAGTTAGTTTCAATTGGCCTAGCAAAACGTTGTGGGATACTTGACATTTTGATATCTTAGGTATTAAATTGAAAAGCATCTAGTGGATCATTTTCATACAGTAATTCTAAGTTCCCCTTTCCTACTCAGAGGGATATGATACAGTCTTCAGGTCATCTTGAATATTTTTTTTTAATTGATTTTTGAGGGGAGTAGTCATCTTTGCTCTTCTTGTCTACATAGTTAGAAACCTGTCCACACATGTCGGACAGACCAATAACCTTAACATGTGCTAATACAAAGAAGCTTTTGGGGGGTTCTCAACTCATTCGGTATATCTTAAGAAAGCTGAAATGCTGGCTTTTTATGATGGCCCTCTCGAGACTCAGCTGTGGAAGGAGGGAGAAGAATTAGCAGGTGTGCAAATGATATGGCCACTCTCTTTCCCCAGCCAGGGCACTCCTTTGCGAAAACTGCCCTAGTGTAGCACGTCAGGCACAGACCTTGGCCCTTATAGTCAGATCTATGCCTGGAAGAACTTGAGTCCCAGATGTGAGACATCCAACGAAGATGAGCAGGGCTTGGAGACCAAAGTCCCTGTGAATGATGGAGAGAACCCTGCCAGAAGGGTGGTATCTCAGATGTTTGGAGATGGGCTTTAGGTACAATTCCAAGCAGGGACCTAGAGCAGAGAGCCTAGAATTGGGTGGAAGGAGCAGGATTCCTTGCCTAGGGCTCAAGGGCAAGGCTTTAGCCCCTAGGGGTTTGTAGTAAGGACCTAAGACCCCTGAGGGCTCATCATGACAGCCCTTAGGCAGATAGAACAAATTGGAGACTTGATCTTTGTAATGGAATAAAGGGAAGCTTGCTAGGGAGGAATTAATTGAGTGCAGGGCCTGTACAGCCAGCCTGCCTGGGTTCAAAATTCCTTCTGTCACTACCTGTATGCCTTTGGTCAAGTTACTTATGCCTACCTCATAGGGCTTTTGTGAAAAGCAAATGAATTGATATCTGTAAAGTGCTTAGAACAGGGCTAGCACAGACTAAATGTTAAAAAAAAAAAAGTTAATTATTGTTATTATTAGAACTGGCACTAATAAAGCAGAAAATCAACAGGGTGGTCCAGATATGAAATCACCAAAGTTATCTTTATTCTTCAGTTCCCTCTGAGTAAGGACAAGATTGGTCACAGATATGGGGTGAAACTAAGCTTCCAAATGGGGGTCTTAGGGTGGAAAAGAGCAGCAGAGGGAAGGAGATAGGCAAATTCTTGCAAGTACAGTTGGGAGAATGACTTTTTTTGGAGGATGAGGTGTAGGGTGGTGGTGGGACAAACTCTGACACATGGGTCATCTCTGGGCTCCCTGGGGCCCATACTAGAAATACGAACAGTGAGAGAGGAGTCTGAAAAGCTCTCTGGAAGAGGCTGATTCCTCTAAACCTGCAGGGTATACAGTGGCCACAGAGAGGTCATGTACCTCTGGCCTTATGCTGGCTCTATTCTGAAACTTAGAGTGTTGAAGTACAGCCCCTATTTCACAAGTCATGCCTTCATGGTTCCCTCCTTCACACATACAGACAAAACAGGACTGTAAAAAGAGTTTATGGGGTGCTTGGGTGGCTCATCGGCTCAGGTCATGATCTCATAGTCTGTGAGTTCAAGCCCCATGTCAGGCTCTGTGCTGACAGCTCAGAGCCTGGAGCCTGCTTCAGATTCTGTGTCTCCCTCTCCCTTTGCCTCTCCCCCACTTGTGCCTTCTCTCTCTCCCTCTCTCCCTCTCTCTCTCTCTCTTCCTTTCTCAAAAATAAACACTAAAAATTTTTTAAGAGTTACTTAAAACTCTTATTTATTACTTACAATAATAGTAATGACTACTATTGTTGGAGAGTCTCATCATGTGCCAAGGCTCCGTGTATGTACCTGTATGCCATGTGCTGACTGCCTCATTCAGTCCTCATAACAACTCTGCGGGGCACATCTTATTGTTGTTTCTATTTTGCAGATGAGGAAACAGGCTCCAGAGTGTCCAGTAACTTGCTAAGATCAAATAGCCAGCAAATGGTAGAGCCAGAATTGTAGCTCAAGCAGCTCAGTGTTTGAGCCTGAGATTTTAATGAGAAGAGACAAAGAATGCTTTGGAGTTTATATCTGAAAGGAAATATAGCATTTTTGACAGAAGTGAAACATGTGCTCTTTGCTCCCTTCCTTGGTGAGCTGACACCAACCTGAAACATTTGCTCCACTTCCTGGGTGTCATCTATTTTGTTTCTCCAAGGAGAGGATTCACTTGGTGGAGACTCTGCCAGAGGCCAAAGTTCCTTATAGCTTCTGAGACCACAAAACCCTTTTCAACAAGATCCCTCAGGCCCAGGCCCCTAAAAACCATGTAATAAATTTACCATCAAAATAATCTTACTTGGTCCCTCTGAGACCATTATGCTACAAACAAAGGTAACACGATATTCCAATAAATATTTCTCCTGTGAAGTCATTAGAGTTTTTATCCCCCCCTACACAAAACTGTATTTTTCAAATTTAATATAATTTCATAGTTCCCCTAAATCATTCATGGGTATATATACAACATTCAACAGTTCCACATCCTGTCATTTGAATAAGAATGATTATTAAAGTTTAGGCTGAGACTAAAATGCAAAAGCATTTTACTGTTTTTATTATTAAAACTGCAGTAATGAAATATTTTAAAATGTTATAGCAATTATCTTTTCATTGCACAAACCTGTGTTGTCAACTATCTCACATTAAAATGCTAAATCACTATTTTAATATCAAATTACAAAAAGAGAGAAAATGCTAAAATTTGTCTTCATTGCAGTGTATTTCTCTCAGCATTTCTGTGATTTGTCATGGTTGAGAGGTGCTGCACTATACAGGAAACACCACAGATTTTGGAGGTTCCAGGGTTGAAATAATGAGGAGTTCTAGGAAATATGTACTTCTTCATCACTTGAAAAAATTGGGGTAATTAGCTATTTAACTAGGTTCCTAAACCCACGCCTGCAGAACATCCCTGGAAAGTGAGCAGATCCCAAACAGCTGGGCTTACAAAACTGAAATGAATCACAGAAGCCATTCTGTGGATTGTATGCTTTGGGCGTCAATGTTGTGGTCTCCCCTAGACCTGCTGGGCCACCTGCATTGGGTTCTCACTGGCAGAGGTAACAGAACAATAGGGTAGATCTTGTTGCCCTGGGATGAGTGTTAATGAGGAAGAAGCATGGAGATGAGGGATACTGCGTTCAGACTTTTGCCTTTCAGTGAATCCCACTTGATTCTCACAATATTATCTATAAAACCGAGGTACATGTCTTCATCACACTGAGTGTAAACATTACACAGAGGACTTTGACCTGGTGCTTTGTCCCATTATATGATTAAAAAACAAAAAAAGTGCATTTTTAATAGATTTTATGAGGAGCTAATTGTGTATGGCTCTGATTGCTTATGGGAAACTATCAGAATAGGTCCACACTGGGTCAGTAATTCACATTTATGCCCTTCGAATCATGTGGTCTTATTACCTATGCAGTTTAAAAAAAACAAACAAATTTATTTGCTTTCAACAATAGCCAAATTATGGAAAGAGCCTAAATGTCCATCAACTGATGAATGGATAAAGAAGATGTGGTTTATACAAACAAGGGAATACTACTTGGCAATGAGAAAGAATGCAATCATGCCGTTTGTAGCAACATGGATGGAACTGGAGGGTATTATGCTAAGTGAAAGTAGTCAGTCAGAGAAAGACAGATACTATATTTTTCACTCATATGCGGAATTTGAGAAACTTAACAGAAGACCATGGGGGAAGGGAGAAGGGAAAAAATAGTTGCAAACAGAGCGGGAGGGAGGCAAACCATAAGAGACTCTTAAATGCAGAAACAAACTGAGGGCGGTGAGGGGAGAAGGGAAAATGGGTGATGGGCATCAAGGAGGGCACTTGTTGGGATGAGCACTGGGTGTCGTATATAAGTGATGAATCACGGGAATGTACCCCAAAAACCAAGAGCACACTCTATGTTAGCCAACTTGACAACAAATTATATTAAAAAATTATAAAAAGTAAAATATAAAATGAGCTTATTATCAAAACTTAAAAATAATCTGAAGAGTATTATATTATATTACAAATTACAGTTATATTACACTGTTAATGAAGATTGTCAGTCAGAAATTACTATCTTATGGGTGGTTAGTAAATACTTGACTTATTGATTTATACTGGTGTTATTCACATTAATACATCAAATCAGTCTTAAGGGATGTTACAAATTGAAAGCTTATAACTTAAAAGAAATTTACTTTATTAAAATTGAAGGAGTAACTCCTTTTACCTACCTCCTCCTCCCATATTAATGTCTTTGTTTAGTTCCTGGGTATCATAGGTTTGATTCCTCAGGAGATACAGATGAAAATAAGTGTGCAAGAACTTTATCAGGATATACTTAGGAAAACAACACTTGTACGTGGGTGAGGGAAGCAGGATTGAGGAGAAGGCAAAGTTCAACTGTGATTCTGTTGTGGCAAGCCGGCAGCCAATCCCTGAAGTCTGAATGTGGACTGCTCCTGAGAGAGATCCCCAAATTGAGGCAAGGGAGCTGGGACTTGGTCCTGTCATAGACCAGTCGTAGGGTGTGGGCTACCCCTGCAGCAAGAACCTTAACATTGGGCAAGACGGTTCTTTTTGGCTAAAGGCCATTTCTGGAGAGGGACTCAGCTCTGAGTCACCATCAGGTAACACCCTAATAGCTGGGAGAAAAGAGCCTAGGTCCTGAACGTGGAATTTAGGTGGCACACCACAGAGCCCACTACCCTGGATTTTACCACAAATCCACCACGTGGGAGTTAAACCCAGCCTTTTCTTAACAAGTTAAATTTTTCTTCTGACTTTTTTTCTCTTTGTAATCAGCATCACCATTTTTCCTTACCCAAGGTAGTAGAGTAGAAATCTGAAGATTTCTAAAAATTGCCTTGGGCGATTTTTAACCGTCTGTCACATTTAATTTCCAGCATATTTATCCTTTTAAACAATTTTAAATAATTCACTACAAAATGAAATCTGGCATAAATCCTATCTGTCTTTTACTCCCTGAATTAACTGAAGAAGCCAAGACAACAGATTTCTAGGCAGTTTGGAAACTGGTGATAAAACGAAGGAATGAGGAGGTGCTGTTTCTTTTTTCTCTTTTAGAGAAGAAAGCTTGAGTCAATGGTCAGGCAAATAAATCCTCAACTATTTTCTGGAAGTCTAACTCAGTTTGTAAGAAGGCACATGAATGATCTCGAAAAATAATGTTCTTATGTAAAAAAAATTAGTTAACATGAGCTAGATGTTTTCAGAGATTGAGATTTAAAAAAATTCTAGATAGAAATTGTGGGTACAATCTCACCTTCCACAAGTTGTAACTATGCTGTCAGAGACCTAGCTGCCACTCCAAACACTGTCCTCAAAGCACTCACAGGGAAACACAGGGATATTAAATTATCATGCAATTAAATTAAATTATCACTTTGCAATCCACCAATAAGGCTGAGATGGCACTTCTGTTATGAATCCTTGCTTACAAATCCTTTTACTCTGGGATGAAAACTCCTTCCTGGTAGAAGCAGTTTCAGCTTAAAGGTGAAATTGTGGATTAGATGATTGGACAAGAATTCTTGTATCCTAAGGACAAAAAATTAAAACTCATTTGTTTTTGATACTTACTATCTTTGATTTTTGAATAATTTTACTTGCCCAAAACATGGATCTATATTGTACACATTGATAACTTCATGTTCTAAATATAAAACTGTTTTAAATCTTAGCAATACTTTTTAGTTAAGTAGTAAGTAGGGACATTTTAATGTTAGGAACCTTAAGCTATTTCCAAGTGAAAAGGCCAGAAACCAGTTCAAACTGGTTTGAAGCCAGAGCATTGGGGGGCCACCAGAGTTTATCTCCTTTACAATTATTGTATGCACAGAACTTATAAGATACTATGATGATGTTCACAGTGCAGAAGAAAAACATGCTCTCAGGTTTCTAATAATATGAAAAGGAAAACAGGGCAGGACGACCGTTGGGGTTCAGTTTTCTTCTTTAAGCCTATGAGGTTTCTTAAGCAAGTTCTATTAGATGCATAGAGAAGATGACGCTTCTCCAAGAAACCACCCCTAAAGTCTCTGGGCCCACACCGAGCCTTGTAGCTGACACAAAGAAGTGCCCCCAAGTATACCTTAGATGTCTGTGTTTGTGCCTGCTCAGGAAAGTGCACATTCTCATTGCAAGAGTACCTGTCCATGAGTGAGCCATAGGAGAGAACCCTACAGAATGTTATTATCTGCCCTCCCTGTATCCTTCAACTTCTCTTTGGCATCTATGTGGATGACCCAGGTGGAAATGAATGGATGCTTAGTACTAGCATAGTGCCCAGTGGCACCACAGAGCGGACACAGAGAGGTCTGCTGAAGTGCATGTGGCGATGATAGGCCAATATTTTTGAACCCAACAGTCTTCACTCAGGAATGCTTTGGATAAATCGTCTGAACAAGGTGCCGTTGAAAGGATAGTAAAGCAGAAATCCTCAAACTTCAGGCTGCTTCAGAATCACTTAAGGGCTTGTTAAAGCACAGATCCCTGTACCCCATCCCCAGAGTTTCTGATTTGGCATGTCTGGGATGAAGCCCGAAAATTTGCATTTCTAACAAATTCCTAGGTGCTGCTCCTAGTCCAGGGATCACACGTTGAGAGCCTAAAAGAAAGAGAGCCTTCACTCTTCAATTCCAAGGTCCTCAAATTCATTCAAGTTGCTGGGCCCAGTGGTGAGGATGAGTGCAAGGTGGAGGTGAGGGAATGTCTTCAGGTGATGAAGATGAGCCAGCCATCTGAGACAGGGCAGGGAGTGTGGAATAGGTCTGCACAAAGACCCTGAGAAATTAGACAAAGAGAGCAGTGTGCTCTTCTTCTTTGTAGACGGTAGAGTCAAGTTGTATAGCTACACCTCTTCTCTTTTCATAGCTGCAGTTTGTTTTGTCCGCACAGAGCAGCATTCCTGCTCCCTTGCAGACCTACTCTTCCCTCACTCCAATCACTCATTTCTGGTGGGCTTAGAATCAGAGCATTAGGCGTTTGGCCCACAGATGTGGGTGTGTGACCTCCTTCCCTTCGGAAATATTCCTGTGAGATATGACCAAAGCCTAGCCAATCAAAGTGCTTCCTCAGGAATTTGTACATTTTACTAGTCAGGAAAGTTCTAGTTCAATTTCTGCGCAGAGCTCTGCAAATATGTTTAAGAGCTGCTGTTAGCCATATGGTTCACCATGGAGAATATGCAAGAGAATGAAAAAGACAAAAGACAAAAAGAGTAGAAGTGAACCATGTCAGCAATAAATCTCTACGTCTAGTCAGTCACTAAGAGCTCAGAGCTATTTGGGTTCTGCAACAATTTCTTCATCAGTGTTTCTGATGAACAAGTTCTTTATCAGCGTCTCTCTAACTCCTTATCGTCACCCTAGTTTATTGTTTGTTTCTTTCTGAGAGTGATTTTAGTTGGTTTTCTGTCACTTGCAAAGGGGAGAATCCTATTATCCCTCTTAATTAAACTCTAAAGAACAAAGGTGGAAAAAAGAAGCCACAGAAGGTATTGGTGATAGGATGCTCACATGGACTGCCAGGCTCTTGCAGCTACAAGGAACAGAGCCTCACCAAGGTCTCCTTAAGAAAAAGTCCAATGACACATATGCAGAGACTTAAAGAGGAAAGACACCAAAAAGCTGAGACAGGTTTAGGGCCAGCTACTCTCTAGGTCTCTTTCTTCTAGCCTCTCCTGCATGTCATCACTGGTTCTCAGAGTGTCTGTTTCATTCTCCATTTACTCCTATTGATCAATATTCTGCCAGTTTTCCAGTCCAAATCCCAGGAGGTCGGCTAATGACACTGCTGTTCTTATTGCGCAGGGCCCCTTGTTCCTGGCCACTTGTGGGCGGCGAGCTAACCTCTTTGGGTGACAGACAGTCTCTAGCTCCATCAGCCTTTCCCTGAACAATAATAACAAAAGTTGGAGAATTTAGGAGGAGGCAGACACTCCATTTTGTCCATTATAAGAGATGTGTGTTCCAAAACAGGAGGAATAAAGATTCATGGCATGAAATATCTAGCAAATATTAAATAAACACATCTGCAACAGAACACCAAAAGTGCATCAGAGAGGTGGGTATGGAGAAGATATAGAGCAAGGACTTGCTGGAGTGATCTGGGTCAGAGCGAAGGGCTTCAGGTGCTAGAAAAAGCAAGACCAGAGTGGATACTTCTAAGCTCAGAAGGTTGAGGCTGCTCACAGCCACAGCAAAGCCTCTGGCCTCTGCTTGGCTTGACTTTTTACTCTCTGACTGGTAGAAGCTGGGGATAGTCACCGCATATTCTTCCCTTCCCCCTGTCTTTCCAAAAGACTAGGGGGTCACACAGACCTAGAGCGGGGTCCTAGTAGTTGACCTTGGGCAAGTTTCTTAGGTTCTGGAACCTTACTTTCCTCATCTAAAGATGACATTATCTGCTTTCAAAGGGTTGTTGTAAAGAGCAAATTAGACAATGCCTGTAAAACACTTAGCTTAGTTGCAGGCACAGAGTGTTCACCGAATGCTAGTTATCATTGCTATATCATCATCATCATCATCATTATCATCATTTTCATTATAATATTTTCAAGGTGAAAGAATGTAATATGACTCCAGGGATACATTTGTGAACAAAGCTCATCTCTCTACCTATTTGCTGATACTAGTTATTTTCTAACAAACATCTCCCACTTAGAAGTAAAATTAAAATTCTGATATGTTTAAACTATACAGTTATGTGTGCAAAGTGAATATTACTTTATACGCATATACTTTATACATATATACTTCTACAATTTAGAAGATTTTTGTTTTAAAAAAGAAAGAGAGAAAGGAGGAAAGGAAGGAGGGAGGAAGGGAAGAAGGAAGGACTCATAAAAGTCTTCCCCTTGTAAGATTTTGTGCTTCATTGTAAAAGAGATTGATTCTTATTGTTAATTGAGGCATCAGTGCAAGAACAACAAAAAACAGCCAGAAAAAGATATCTAAAAGTCTTTTCATTTTGTAGTACAGAATATCTGGGTTTATTTATGGAAGACATATACTTTATGCAAGATAGTATAAAATCATATTGTACCTAGACCTTATGTAAGATAATGTAAAAATCATTCATTTGGTCCGGCATGCCTCTAGCATTATCAAAAGTTCACTTGAAAAATATATGAAAAGGTTGGGAGGATGTGGCTTAAATATAATCTTCAAGTTTAAGATTTAATTTTACATACTGCCATGCTGTTTCATTAAATATGCAGGAGAGGGAAGAGTAGTATTTTTCAGACTTGAAAAAATTAATCCATGTTTCTTGGCATGGACAACCAATGTTATATTTAAAATATACATATATAATGTGAGACCCGTTATCTAATAAAAGTCACGAAATCTATCTTATTCACTTTGTAACTTACACTAACTGGAAGTTGATCAAAGAAAACTACTTCCCTTTTTACTTTTTATTACATTGTTACTATTTTTATGGACAAAATTTAAAATGTATGATAAAAATCCAATATACAGTAATTGAAACATACAGTCTGACCTCACGTTGTTCTGATAAATCTGTTCATTTCTGGCCATTTTCAGTGTTGCTATAGTGAACAGTGTTGACAAGTGGATGAAAAAAGCTTATAAATGGAATTCTGATCATAGATAAGACTGAACATAAACTGTCTCCCCACATTTCTGCATGTTAGGAGGCCCGGCTTGTGCCCCAGATGGCCATCTCCCAATAATACATAAAACATTTCTTGCTAGAGCTCGGCACACGTTGAATGCACAGGTCATTTGAACAGAACAATAATTCAATTCACTTAATAATGACCTCACTGGGAACAAACACAGACACAGGATGATGCTGTTAGAAGGATAAAATCGTATTAGAGTTTTAAAAATGAAATTCTTAAAAAGCCGCCATGCTCTCTTGTCAAAATAACACTTAAATGTATTCAGTGTTTAGCGACCAGGCAGGCTCACTGAGTTTATTTTAGTCTCTTGAATTTTACTGCTGTGTTTCTGTGCCATGTTTCTTCAGTTTTCATGCTGGTAGCTTTCCTGGGAAGGTCAGTGGTGCCCACTGAACCCTCTGTTGGCTTCCTGACTGAGCTCTTTGATGAAGAAGCCTTGAGTTCATCACTTTTTCTTTTCTTCTGGCTGACTGTCCATGAGGAATGAGTGCAGAAAGTTTCAGAAGGACGCATGGGAATCATTTAATCAGACCAATAAAATAAGCTATTTATGTGTGGAACAGTTATAATAACCTCAACCACCGTGGCCATATTTGTCTACAGTAATTCGTAGGTTTAAGGATAATTTTATTTCTAGCTTATAATGCTTGAAATTCAGGATTCCCTTCCTTGGCAGAAATGAATGAACTCAGCCGGGAGAAATCAGAATCTAGAATGACCCCTTTCTGGCATCTACATACTTGCTAACAAGATAGCTCCGTGTTTTGACATCACCGATGTACACGAAATCAGGCCCCACCTACGTGGAATTTTTAGCCATGATGTGCATTTCTGTATTTTAAAATGAAGCTCAAGTGCTATTGAAATTAGGCCCTTCATTGTCATAATTTTAACTATTAAAACTATGTTTTCCAACTTAATCAACAGCAGGAGCTTTAAATATTTTTTTAAATTTTTGAATGTTTATTTTTGAGAGAGAGAGAAACAGAGCACGAGTGGGGGAGGGGCAGAGAGAGAGGGAGACCCAGAATCTAAAGCAGGCTCCAAGCTCTGAGCTATCAGCGCAGAGCCTGATGTGGGACTGGAACCCACAAACTATAAGATCATGACCTGAGCCAAAGTCAGATGCTTAACCAACTGAATCACCCAGGTGCCCCAAATATGTTTTTGCTGAATAAATTTTATTAAAAAGATCTTTAACTTTTAGGATGCAAATCATAAACTTGCAGAAAAGAAGAGTGTAAAAAAAAACAAAGAGAACAAATATAGAGTCTGTTCAGATCATTGTGACTTTTTTTAAGTTTGCGTGGTTTCTCTCTCTCTGTCTCTTTCCTCTAGTGGGGAAGAAACAGAGAGAGAGGGAGAGAGAATCTCAAGCAGGCTCTGAGGTGTGTCAGCACATGGCTCGATTTCATGAACCCTGAGATCATTACCTGAGCTGAAATCAAGAGTCAGCCACTTAACTGACTGAGCCACCCACGCACCCCAGATCACTATTATTTTAATGTCGGAAAACAGGGAGAAAATTTTGTAGAAATTTTGTCAGCAATTATTTTGGAGTTGAACTATTTTATTTCCCCTCTCCCTCCCCCCATCTATCCTACTAAGCTTGAAAAAGCTAAATCTACAGAGTTGTGCACTTATGGTGCACAAATGTGTTGGGAAACACATTTCTTTATAGGGACTAATCCATTAGCTTATTTCTGCACCTGCCTCATCAGCATCGGCTAGAATACCCTTTAATAGTGGCGGTTTATTAACCTCTGCTGTAAAAGCAGGAGAAAGAACACTCATGCTATTTTTTCATGAAAATGGTTGTTAGGGTTAGGGGTGTTTTAGGGATAAAGTAGTCTGGAGGGAAAGTGGGGGGGAGTTAAAGAAGCAGAGTCATTTCCTACTACACATATATACATTTTTAAGGATTAAAGAGGTACCTATAATCCAAACAAGGTATCTCTTATTCCTTCATTTTCCTCTCTTTGCTTTTACTGATACTTCTCCCAGAAGATACAATTCTTGCCTCTAAAAGAACTTATTATCTGAAAAAGAGAAAACGTAGAAGGTAAATAAATAAATATAAAAGGCAGCAGGTAATTTAGGGACCATGTTGATAGTATAGGAGTTCAGAGAAATAGATCAGGAAAGACTTCCTGAAGGAATTGCATGTGTGTGCACAGATGCTGCTCCTTTGATACATATGAGGTTGTTGCTCAGCTGAAGGGAGATTTCCCTTCCTTTCACTACCCCAAGATGCTATTCTGTCTCCTCACCTCTAAAGAGGCAGAAGATCCTTCTGCAGGTATACCCATCATGTCAGTGGCAACAGCTCAGCTTCTCAGTTTATCTGCCTTAAGGCCGGGGGGCTTGTGGAGACTGAGAATGGTGCTGAAGAGTACCCTCCTCAAGGGAAAGGGAGGAAGGTGGGGGCACAGGAAGCCACGCTCCTATCCCGGCTTAGGCACTTGGAAAGGGGAAGCAGGAGGGAGGAGAAGTCCAGCAATGCTGCTCATCATCACAACAGTAACGTTTACCCAGCACTTACTGTGCAGAGAACTGTTTAAAGCAATTTACATGGGTTATTAACTCAGGTAACTCTCCCGACAATTCCATAAGGAAGTACTATTAATACCCCCATTTTACAGATGAAGCACAGAAAAGCTAATTAAGTTGCCTAAGATCACACAGCTACTTAATTGACATAGTTGGGACTGGAGCCCGGGCACGGCTGGACTCCAGCACCTCTGCTCTTATATGGTTCGCAGCTCAGGCTGCACACTAGAATCATTTGGAGAGCTGTTAAACAGTATTGATACCTGGGCCTCAGTCCCAGCATACTGATTTAATTGATCTGTAGTGGGACATGGGGCAGGAGTGCTTTTTAAATTTCCCCAGGTGATCCTAATGTGCAGCCAAGATTGCCAACCCAGCTCTTCTACCTCTTACTGTCCTGTTAACTCATTATCTCTGCACCTCTCCCCTCCACCCTGTCACCTAGACTATTCCGCCCTGATCTTAGACTCTGCATGCTCCATTTTTCCTCCCACACAAAATGGCTCTTGTAGTGGTGTTAAAATATGTCCACAAATTCTTTGACACTCCTCTCTCCAAAAGGTGAAGCCTAACTCCCCTCCCCTGGAATATGGGCTAGATGTAGTGACTTGCTTCTGGTAAATGGAATTTGGTGTAAGAGATGGTCTGGGACTTCCAAGACTAGGTCCTAAAAGACGTTGCAGCTTCCTCCTGTCCTCTCTCATGAATTGTGGACTGCCCACTTCGGGGTGGGAGGGGAGTAGCTGCTATGCCATAAGAACACGCAAACGGCCCCATGGGGAGGATCTCATGGCAGGGAAATGTGGATTCCTGCCAACAGCCAGTGAAGAACCGAGGCCTTCCAGCAAACAACCACCGAGTGAGCCAAATTGGGAGTGAATCTTCCAGCCCCAGTGAATCCTCAAAATGGCGACTCCAACCCCAGAGGACGCCTTGAATGCCACTTCATGAGAGACCCTGACCTGGAGCCATCTTGCCAAGCTGCTCCCAGACTCCTGACCCTCAGAAACCATGTGAGCTAATAAATGTTCATTGTTTTACAGTGATAAGTTGTGGGTAGTTTGTCACGTAGCAACAGATAACTAATAAAGCTGCCTTCATCCCCTCCCTCCCACATTGACTTGGAGCTGGGGAAGTTGCCAGAAAAGTGTTCTGACATCCCAAGGTGGAATTTTGAACGTATTTACCATAGAAACATAGCTCCATGCATATTTATGTATGTACATATATGTATGTAAATGCATAGGAAAAGTCTGGAAGGAACAAGCCATATTGTTGATAGTGGTAGAACCAGAAATAGGAGAGGGAGTGGGATCGAGAGTGGGGGAGGAAGCCCAGGGGAATGTTCCTTCCTGCCCTGTAGACTACTGTGTTGTTAGGATATTTCACACTGAGAACATACCTATGTATCACCTGGGTAATTAGACATTTTTCCCACATAAAAGTAAGGGGGGTAAAAAAGAAGCATAAGTATACCCGAGTCTGGGTTCCTTTGAAGTAGAGTATTAAGAATATAGTCCTACAAGTACATTATGGATACAACAGTATTTCGTATTCTGTCCTGACAGCTTTTTAACACCAGGCAGAACACTGCATTGCGGGCGCCGTAGTGATGAAAAGTGAAGGAAAACAGGTTTGGAGCTTGACCCGCATGTGTGTGTGATTCCCGACTCGGACAGTCACTAGCTTGGCGAGTCCTGCACCTGTTCCCAGCCTGTTTTCCTCATCTTTAAAGTCAAGATAATGAGAGGAGGATTAAACAGGGCTTTATACAGCGAATGATTCAGAGCGGCACTCATTAACTGTCATTGTGTGGAAAAATACGTTCCTACTTCCAAACATATATATTTTGGGATTATTAAAATGTAAATAAATTGAGGGCTCCACGAATTCTGTTTTTGTTGTTTTACCTTTTCTTTGCACAAGGTTCATGACACAGAACAAACTTTTAACACACATTTACTGCATGAATATTGCAGACACTGCAGCGGTCAAATATTTGTTTTTTATTTAAAGTGATAAAGACCTGAACATACTTCATATTTACAAGGGAGAAACTGGGACGGTGGAGATGAGCATGTAATCCCAAAGAGTTGAAACAATACTAAATCTGAATTGTATTGGATGTTAACATCAAAGAAAGTTGGATCATTGCATCCTGTACACAGACATTAGAGGTCACAGACAGAGATCCTATGGACCCCAGAATATAAACAAAGGTATTTCCATGAACCCACACAGTGTTTTTGAAAAACATTTAAATTTGTTGCCCATATTTAAACTTGGAGGATTTTATATAAAAATACAGATTTCAGACTGCTCTTAGAAAACTGACATACCGGGTATCTTGGGCCAGTTGGGTTGGACGAGAGGCCACAATTCCCACTTGAACTTGCCCGTATTACTCATTAAGGCTACTTCCTTGCCCCTGGGTGCATTCACTTTGCACCTCTGAAACTCTGGATGTTTATTCCAATGCAATAACGGTGTTATTGGTATAGGATAATCATGTGCTTTGACAATTCTAAAAACTGCATAAACATTCATGCAATGTAGACATCCCAGAAATGAATGCCATTTCCCTCTGTTTTCCTTTTAATAAACTGAAGGAAAAAATGTAGAGCTTTCTGAAATGTTTCTATGAGGAAATGAAGAGCTGCTATTTATAATCTGCCTCTACAATGGGGTAACATTTATTAGAAGGACCTCCAGTCTCTCAAATGCCCTGAAGTTGCTGTCATCATAGCCAGTCTATTTGTGTCGTTTTTTTCATTTGATTGAGTAGGCTGGCATTCTTTCCCTCTACACATGCCCAAATCCTACCAATGGAACAAAAAGCTGAACCATGACCCTTGCCTTTGATATATATAGAAAGATACTTATCAACTTTGGTGATACTGAGTTCATTTTTAATATCATGGAGTCACTTGTAAATTAATATCTATTCACTAGTTGTGAAATAGATGTTCTTATCTGGTCATTATTAAAAACAAACAAAAAAATCAGTCCTATTTCCTTAACTCTGCTTGAAAATCTCTTCACAACAAAATTACTCCCCATAATTAACAAAAGCAAAAGATGAATTTGTGGTAAAAAGAGTCTTTCATTTGCTAGTAATATTTTTAGCTTAGGTCATTTCCCCCCAATATTTTATTAAGGACACTTTCTTTTCTTTTCCTTTTAAAAGATTTTACTTTTAAGTAATCTTTACACCCAACATGGGACTCAAACGTACAATTCCGAGATCAAGAGTCACATGCTCTACTGACTAAGCCAGCCAGGTGCCCAAGAAAACATACAGAAAAGTTGGAAGAATGACACAATGAATACCCACACCTTTATCTTTCAGATTATACGATTTACATTTTCTATATTTACTTTAACACATACACATTCATTCCTTTATCAACCTATCTCTTCACATTCATTTTTTGATACATTTCAAAAGAAGTTTTCGACATCAGTGCATTTGATCCCCCAAACACTTCAGCATACAGATCATTAGAGTTCAGTATTTGCTTACTGGTTTAAAAAAATGTTTTTTAGTGTGGTACAATATGTGTAACATAAAAAATTTACGTTTGAATCATTTGTAAGTGTACAGTTCTGTGGCATTAAGTACATTCACATTGTTGTGCAACCGTCACTACTGTCCGTCTCCAGAACTTGCCATTTTCCTTCACTGAAACTCTGTATCTATTAAACAAGAACCTCCCCCCCCCCACTTCCCTTTCCCCTCAGCCCCTGGCAACCACCATTCTACCTTCTGTAGCTATGAATCTGATTACTCAAGGTACCCATATAAATGGGATCATACAATACTTATTCTTTTGTGATTGGCTAATTTCGTTTAGCATAATGTCTTCAAGGTTCATCCACATTGTAGCGTTTGTCTAAATTGCCTTCCTTTTTCAGGCCAAATAGTATTCCATTGAATGTACATACTATATGTTGTTTATCCATTCATCCATTGATGGACACTTGAGTTGCTTCCACCTTTTGCCTATTGTGAATAATGCTGTTATGAACATGGGTGTACAAATGTCTTTGCAAGTCCCTGCTTTCACTTCTTTTGGGTATATTCCCAGAAGTGGAATTGCTAGATCATATGGTAATTCTATATATAATTTTTCAAGGACTCTATGGTTTCTTTTTTATGTAAAATTTACACACAGTGAAATACACACATCTTAATCTACAGTTTGATGGGTTGTGACAAATGCATACTCTAGTGGATATTTTTTTGTTTCTTTTTTAGGTCCTTAATATATGTAAGAACTTTCAGTTAGAATGCTGACATTTTCTGTGACCAAAATCCTGATGGAAAGAGTGTGGGCTTATATGACACCAGGCATTAATTTTCAGGATCTACTGACCTTACTAATTCTCATATTTTGAAATCTATAAAAGATCTCACAGTCCCGAAATTAGGTATTCGCAAAAACAATTATCTCCATCTTCCACTACCAACTATAAACACTTAAGCTTCTGTAAACAATGAGTACAGTTGTTTCAAAGAGAGATTTTTAAACAGAATAATGCATGTTGAGCTAAGTTTTTTAGCTCCTACCCATTATTGGGGAGGAGATGGTCTCCCCCGTATCTATTAGGAAGATTTTCCAGAGTCTATACTGAGGCTCTTCCTAAAGAGTCTAAGCAAGCAGTGAACAATGTTTATCTTGCGTATCAAGAATTTTTATGATTGAAAATGAAAACAACAATGTATATAGCAATCAGTTTGGTAAAAAGTGGTAATAGTCTCATTGTGAAGGATGTGGAAAAATAGGGGTTCTCAGATACTGTAGGTGGCATGATAGGAGGATTTTACTTACCGTTGTTAACATTTTTAATATACCTTTCTCCAACCTCAGGAGTTTCGCTTATAGGAAATTTTTTTTTATAGAGATGCTTGTACAAGTGCACCAAGATATATTTGTACACTATTGTGCATTGCTACATGGCTTATAGTAGCAAAAAATTGGAAACAACCCAAATATCAGTCAGTAGGTAACTGCTAAAAATAATTCCTGATATACCCACATTTAACTGGTATAATTTGCCTTAACAGCTTGGACACAAATAAGGTTACATCGTTTCTATTTTTTCAAATTTTATTAGGCCTGAACATCTATGTGCCCGATTAGTGCCAGAGGAAGTCCACTGCCTGTCTTTTTTCTTAAGGCCTCTTCCCTCCCCTGAATTACCCAACCACCCTGAGGCTTTACTCCTTGCAAAGTGGCCATTCGTGCTTCTAAATGCCTCATGGAGAGAGAACTAGGGAATCTGATTAGTTTATTACAAGCCTTATTTTCAGTGTCTGTTGCTTCTGTTTGCTGTAGTATGACTGTTGAAAGCTGCGAAAGTAATAAATAGGGTCTAGCATTGTAAAATAAAGATTAAAAAAAAGGTTTGATTGAGACTGTTTTGAAAAAGTAAAAGTAAAGATTATCTTATCTTTAAATGTGATTTATCTTTGAAGACATACATATAACAACTCTAATTGCAACAATGCTCTAATTTTTAGAATAAGCAAAGAAATGAATCAAGTGTTGATTTGGTGAGGGGGATAATTTTTCCAGCAAAATTGTATGATAGCGAATTTTGACACTCTTCACTTTGCGCTGACTTTTAGAGCAGAATCACACAAAGGTCATTTTGAAAAAAAGATGTGAAGGCTTCATCAATTTTCCTGAGAGCTTCTCCTTTGATATTCAAATAATTCTCCTTTTGAAGAATTTATCCTCTTATCATCCTTGTTGTTTTTCTCATCTTTAATTGTTAACTGGTTGGACACTGCCACATACTCATTTGCTTATGAAATCAGTTCTCCAAAATCACTTTCAATAACTTCATAAAATTCTGCATCTTTTGCAATTTGCAATATGACATGGTCACTGAAATGCATTTTATTTACATTGTATTGTCAGATGTTTATAACATCTACCATCAGTAAAACTGACTGACCGGGTGGGGATAGATGCTGGTATTAAGTCAGGAGGACTATTTAAGTGGTCAGTTTATTAGTGAATATTTTTCTGTTATGACCAAGTTTTGCCTTCCTACACAACTTAGGAACTACTGTGATTCAGATAATGATAACGAATAGCTGGATAACAAGAAATTTCTATACTATGCAGCACTAAAAAGGAAAGAGCTCTGTATTGACATGGAAAAATGTTTCACAATGCATTGTTAATGAAAAGAGCAAGTTCCAAAGAGATGAATAGCATAACAGTGTTTCCATGAAATAATAACAGTAAATGTTAGCGTATGCATCAAAAATATAAGTAAATAAAACAACTTGGAAAAGTATACTCTAACTATTAGGAGTCATTTCTAAAAGGTGTGGGGGTGGGAGCTCTTGGGGTGGCCTTATTTTTAATGAGTATTTATTACACTTTTAAATTTGATAAAAGCCAATTAAAAATATTTTTAACCTAATACATGTGAGAAATGTTCAGAGGTTAAAAAAGAAAAAAAGAAAAAGAAAAGAAAGATGGGCTGTCACAAATTAGTGTCCAAACAGTATAGTCTTATTAAGAGCTTTTACCGACCCATGTTGAAGGGGCATAATTGGATTCTTCAGAATAAACGTGTTTTGTTATAAACACCACAGAACTCATTCTCAAAATAGTCAGGCCACAAACATTTACTGAGAATCTGTTATTTTCATGATACTGCGTTGCACTTACTGCTCAGAGGAATAGGAGGATCTATTTGACTACCAGAGCCTTTCCTCAAAAAGCTAACATTTCAGTTGGGAAGGTAAGAAGCTCCTCACTGAATGAAGCAGGCAACAGCACCAGATCATCAGTGCCCAAGGTCTGAGCAAGATAGTACACCTGTGCCAAGGTGGAGAAAGTGATTAGTTGAATTTTCAGAGCCTTTGCTCTTGCCTAGAATTCTGGGGGTCCAAGCATTGGGTGAGTGTCAGAATTAAGCATAGATAGTAATCTCCAGAGAAGAGTGCAGTTCTTCATTCTGCATGGGAAGAGAAATTCATAGATTTGTCAAAGACCAGTTAGAGCTCCATTCAGATCTTGTGAAGGCTTCAGGGGGCTTTTGAGAGGGATACTGAAATGAGGTGGTGAACAGTGTGGTTTTTACTTTTTTACTCTTCTGCCCTATTTTATGAATAGGGCAGACTCAACCTGAGGCTGACTCAAGGTTATACCGCTGCTAAGGACGGAATCAGGATTTGAGCCCAGCACTTGTGACTCTAGAGTCTGCTGTCTTAATGTTTATGATTCATTCCTTTCTCATTGCAGATGATAGTCTAATTGTCACCTGCTCCTTGTGGAAGGAAGAGACGTTTGGCATAGCACTGATCAATTCGTATATTTATTGGGAAGTTTATCCTAGGAGAAAAGAGAAAAACAGCTGTGTGAATGGAATTTGGAGAAAGGTAATACCTCCTTGTAAATAACAAGTTACATGAAATCTCTATAGTCTTCCTGGAAAAGAAGTTGCCAAGATTTCTGTAGACTGGTCTTCCTTTTCACTCCTGGAAATAATCCATTTAGGGCAGAGTTCAAGCACATAAACAGAGTAACACTTTCTCTTCTGCCTCTCTTCTGCTTAAGCAGTAGATAATCAGGGGTTCTTTGGATTCTGAATTTAGTTGCAACAAAATTCACTTTGAAAAATATGCTGTTGAGATACTTCAATTACAGACGCACTTTGTATGGCACATTCAATATATAGGATAAAAGTGCTTTATAGTGATAATGTAGTTTGCTGTAGTATTTACCACTTAATTGTACCAACTTGTTCTTTACAGCTCATTAAAATACAGGGGAAGTATGACCTTATTAGAGTGAAAGTTAAAAGCTTTAAAAAAGTGTACATTAAAAAAAAATCATTTGTGGGGTTTCTGGATGTGTCTGTTGGTTAAGCGTCTGACTCTTGATTTGGCTCAGGTCATAATTTCACAGTTTGTGAGATCGACCCCCACATTGGGCACTCTGCTGACAGGGTGGAGACTGTTTTGGATTGTGTCCCTCCCTGTCTGTCTGCCGCTCTCTTTCCCTCAAAAATAAATAACAAGTAAATAAATAAATAAACTTAAAAATTTTTAAGAACATCATTTGATTTTTTAGGAAAACTTTATTATATGTATTACCTTGCAAAATAGTATCATAGAAGAATTGAATATAGAATAAAAAAGGTTTTAGTTCGCTACTGTGATCATTATGAAATAGAAGACAAATTATATAGTCGTTTCCCTTATTGCAGAGTGAAAACAAACTAGTATGTGTAATGTAAAATATGCCCTTTTAATGGAAAATGTCTGGGAGTCACTGCCTTGAAAAATTTCTAAAAAAGTACTCTCAACATCCTATCTCAAACAATAGGAAAATAACTTGTGTATAATGAGCTACACATTCTTTCCTTTCTTCTTTGCCCTCTTTATCTCTAAGAATGTGAGGAGTTGGCATTGAACATAGCAATGACTTATGGACAACCTCAAAGGTCTATGTAAAAAAAAACAATCTGCAGTTTTGCTGAGGCAAGCATCAGAATCCCAAACATTATTGTCTGAGAACAAATCACTTGATTAGTGAGTGGGCTCAGCCATCCACCTGGTATTCACATCTTAAGCAAGAGCTTATGGTTCTCTATAATCGCCACATCTGCAATAAATCCCGAGAAGAGATAATAACTTTGTTTCTTTGTAAAAATGGTCCTGAAAAGAAACTCAACTTCCAGTGCAGTGCTGAAAAGTGATGGAATTTATTAATTTGCATTATCATAATAATTGCATGATTATATTTATATTTAGATTATATTTAGATTATAATTAGATGCATGACATTGGAGGCCTCTTGTTATACTTATAAATTCGAAGACTCCCTGCGAATACAGGCATTTCTCTGCAGACTGGCACATGACTTCTTTAAATAGAGATGGGAAGACACCTTCTGGTTTCACCTGTTGGCTAGAAAAAAAAGAAAATATTATATTACTGTATCTTTTGGGGGATATGCACCTTTGGAACCTAAATGTACTGTATAACTGTCAGGGTCTGAGATTGCTGTTTGTCAACAAAAGCTCTCTTAGGTCAGTGAAGTAGTTGGTTTCCTCTGAATTTTGCTTTTAAAAAATCCTCTGTAATTGACCTTGTTGTTTATCATCCTGCAGCTGAGAAAGGGCTCATTGTTTTTAACTGAGAGTTCCACATAGTAATCATAGTAATCACAATAATCCTAGGATTTTATAAACCACAGAATTAAGATGGCTCCCCAAGCAGATGTCACCAGCCTGTTGATAGGTGAAGATCTTATGCTTTATGCCATTTCTGATATATATTCCCAGCCCCCTCTTCCCCAGAATGGTATTAGGTATGTTAGGTTCTAACTGGAGGTTGAAGTCGAATCACTTATTATTCTGCACATGCCCCTTACTGGTAGTCGGTGAAACTCAGATGAGAATACCCTATCCAGGATTTGATTATGATGACACATGGCAAGATGTCACGCATCTTCCGAGGTCTTAGATGTTCGGCCTAATGCCATTTGAGAGATGACCTCTGATTTTCATTTGGTCTTCATGAGGATGTTGCAAAACATTAGTCTCATAACTGGTTCTAGCTGTAATTCTCTTTTTTAAAAGTTTTTATTTATCTAACTGTAATTCTTAATGGTTGTCTTGGAAAGGTGGTAGCATCATATAGTTGCACTTGTAGATTCTGAAGAATCTTCGTTGTCTCAGAAGAACTCAAGGAAACGTAATTTCCAAATCTGGAAAAGATTCATATCTTTGAATCACTTGTTTAGTCTCATTGCCTTGAGTCAAATAAAGTGAGTTACTTTTTATGAAGCATGAACAATGCCAGAAACATATCATTAAAATGTTAATTTAATTTGGGGTGTTGAGGTAAGAATCCAGACAGTTTGGTTCACCTCAAAGTGAGTGGGATTAATGATACTGTTTTTGATCTAGAATAATTCTGGTCACACGAATGAGAGTTCCAAGGCAAGGAGACGGAGGTTAGTTATGAAGATGAGCTTACCGCCTTTGCAGTAGGTTTGGGAACAAAGTATAAAGTTTGCTCTCTTCAGAGTTGTTGATTGTGTACTTTTGGCAAACATTAAATTCACTTTAAGAGAGAGGGAAAAGTTAAAAATTTTTTTGGCTAATAAGTTTAATTTTGTGATCATGGGTTTTTCTTTTGTTCGTTACTTCCCTGCCAACTCCTTTGAACTAAAATGGAAGATCTCTTTTTCATATGCTACCACCTTGTTTTGCAAATCACCAGGAGAACCATAGTAGAAGTTAAAACTTTGCAGGCCCAGATATCACAAGAGTATTGTTTTTTTATTTGCCAAGATAAGAATCCCAACTTATGGTTTAGGACCATACTGTAAAATGTAAATAGCATTTTAATGAGCCCTATAGAGGAAGACTGGGCTGGGCCAGTTGCCCACCACTGAAAGGCTGGATTTAAGGGTACCTTGGGTCATAATGAAACTAGTTTGGTGGTCTTAGCCTCCCTAGTAGACATTTTCCCACATTAGAAACCCAGCACAGGAGATCATGCAATTCCTTACAAAGGACAATTGTAGTTCTGCCCAAAACCAGAACTGGAGTATGGATGGGATAACTAGAGGAGAAGCTAGAGGAGATCAGTAAAGCTTTTAATTCTAAATTAAAATACTCCCTAAATTTAGGAGGAAAAGAGAAAGGGGAAAATAATTGCATCGTGTATTTTTATTTCTGTCCACATTCTGTAATCTCAAACACTATCTAAGGACATCTCTTTTTTTTCCATTTCCTTCACTATTCATGTTCTTGACTCTGTGAGAATATATTTTTCAAAAACATTGACTGAAAGCATTGTATTAAACTCTCCTAATAACTCCAGCTCCTGGGGCTACAGGACTGAACATCTCAACTAGATTCCATATGAACTATACTGGTATCTTTCTAACCTCTCCCTGATTCCAAATTCATCTTCTCTAACTGGTCCCTTAATCCAAGTACCGTCCCAGTTCCTACAGGGAGCTCTCTGTAATGACAAGTACACACCTTCATCTCACCTTTTTTTTAGCACTTGTCTATTTGGAATAGTTAATGCCTCCTCATATACATTTGCTAATCAAGTTTCCTAGTACTGTTCTATTCGACTGAAAATATAAGTGAACATTTAAAAGATAGATTTTTAAAAAAAGCCTCTAGAAATAAGATGCTACATTCCTGACTTTACTTCAACAAAGAGGATTCTTTAGTCCTTTTACCTGTTTGGAAAAAAACGGGGCTCTAAATCCCTTAATAATTCTACTTGATTTAAATCTGACTTTAATCCTGCATGATAAATTAAGATTCTGTATCTTTTCACCCTTGCTTTTTGGAGTAATTTGTCTAACCCAACACCTGCATAAATAGATCAGATTCTCTAAGTGATCCAAAGGCATTCCATTTAGGCAAGGTGGAGCAAATGGTGCTAGCCGTCACCCCACCAGGGGACATCCTGACCTGGATGGCGTGTGGGTGCTTCAGGAGTGGTTGTATTTAGAGACCCACTCACTGAAGGAAAGACATCTGATTCTCTGAGTGCACGTAGAGTTCCCTGGGCAGCCACTACAGGTCTCCACTTACAGTACTTCCAATCCCCACCCCCCCATCCCCAACTAAGAAAAAAAAAAAAAATTGTCCCTGAGAGGCTGCCGGTAGCCTTCCAGAAGGAGAAATCTGGCATTTTCCCAGCACAGTGCTTCCCTGTAGCAGGATAAAGTGCCTTTCCTGGAGTTGGGCAGACTTTGCCCTAAGGTTACATTTCCACACAAAGAAGTCTTTAAGGGTGCTGTTGCAGGCCTCTACACTGGAGGTTTATGTCTGTCAATCTCAGAAAAAAGGAGGCTGTAATAAAACTGCAGGAGCCAGCAGTGGGGAATTACAACTCCAGGATCAGCGGAGGTCTGCCTCACAGGCTTGCTCTATGCTGAGAGTTGGCCTCTCTAAGGACTGAGAACAATAAAGCAAAAGGAATTTAAGTCAATTGGCTGCTGGATTGCATTAGCCAGACTAGAGAAGGGGGTACTTGCTGAGGGTGGTGCCCTGACTCTTGGTCGCTGCCATTGTGCCAGCCCAGCTGGGCTATCCAGAGTCTGAGAGAATAAGAGAAGTTTACCCAAGTCAAACAAGCCACAGGAAGGATTGCAGACCCCCAAGCTGGAGGCTGTGTGTGTAGCAGCCAGTGCCACTCCATGTGTAATTCACTTGATATAGTTAGTAAGAACAGATACTAATTAAGAACTCAGTGAATGACCATGATAGGCAGAAAAACAGGAAATGCATCAGAAGGTGGACCTGAATACTTTGTAAAGAGATGTGAGGGGGGAAAAAAAGGTGCCAGCATCTGGGAACTAGGCAAAGAGAGGGGTGAGGAAGCCACCAAGTGGACCTGATTGGTTTGGAGGATGGGGGAGCAAGTGGGTAATGGAGCTTAGAATAGAGACGGCATCACCGCCACCTGTCCGGCAGCTCCACAGCCCTGATTTTGGCAGTGTGGCCCTGATGCCTGCACGGAAGGCTTGTTAGACTTAGCTTGAGAGCTTCCTAAAATATCCATGGGCCTGATGCAATATTACTTTGTGATGGCACTGCATTGCGATGTGGTGACAGGATAACCTGATGGGGAGGAAGGAGGGCCTTTTATGTCTTCATATGATGGTGTCTGAGAGAGGCCAAGTGATCGGAGCAGTCCCAAAGGAAGACGGGTCAGCTGGAAGAGTGGTTAAGCTTTCTGATGTGGAAGAACGGAGTTCCCATCCACCCACTCCCACTGCAGAGCCTGGATACCCGGGGAGGGCTCAGTCAGGGGCTGGAGACTCAGGAGGACAGCCCCAAGGGGCCCCGCAGCAGTCTACAGGGCATTCTAAAAAGCAGAGCAAGCAAGGAAAGGGCCGTGCTAACCAATCTTCATGGAGAAAGCAGCAGAAAGGAGAGGGTAGCTTCCCTCAGAGTAAGTCCTCTGGGCAAAGGTGGAGCATTAGGGTAGGGGAAGGGGAGAAGAGGCAGGCGGAATCTGGAGAAAGCCACCAAGCTAGTAGCACCGGCCAGGTTTGGCCTAGGTCTCCAAATAAAAACAATTTGCCTACCTCTAGGCAAGCCCTTGTTCTGCATAATGACTTGAATTCTGAAATGTGAATTAAACCCTGCAAAGGAATGCAACTCTTTCTCCCTCCCGCAGGCCATTTTACTATTCTTTGAGGGTTCCAGGTGGGTTTGAGGAAGGTTTAAAATTTTTGCCCCTTTATCAAAATATGGGAAGTGTCAACCCATCTCCCGCCATCCCTGCCCCCACTGCTCAAAGTGTTCAAAACTAAAAGCTGCAACATCTTTTCAGCAAGTAATCAGCACAAGTTGAAAGGCACATGCTGTCGCATTTCTGATCAGATTGTATGTTAAGCAGGAAGATATACCCCCTCAACAACTCCCCCCCCCCACCCGTTTTTTGGCTAAATGCATGTCTGTTTAAAGAGCCACCAGGCAGTGCCTCTCACTTTGTCTTGGCAGGGCACAACCATCAGACGAAGTGGGAGGAAGAAACATTAACTTCAACAGCTGTTTCTTGACCCCGGCTGTCAGTCTTCCCAAGAATAAATTTTGGAGAGTCCTATTTGAAACAAAGAGGGAGTTTTTGAGGAGAGAAAAGTTGGTTGGTTCCAGGGAGGCCGCCTAAAGAAGCGGGGAACAAGATGTTTGCAGTTACCACGCAGCCTGCAAGCCTCTGCCGGGTGCAGGGATGGAGCAAAGTAACTTGAAAGCTCCCCTCTCGGCACCCTGTGCCTGCAGCTTCCCCCCCTAACGCGCGCCCAGATCCAGCGCCGGTGGTAAGAGCCGTAGCTCGACTACAGTAATTCCCCAGCTCGGGCGGCTTGAAACTGCTCGGGCTGAATAGCATTTGCTGTTCCGTCCTGCGGCTGCCTCCCGCCGCCGCTGCCGCGCTCCCTGCAAAGCAGCTCTCATTATCCCGGAAGTTGTGCTGACACAGTCTCGCTGCCACCAGAAGTTTGTCAACATCAAACTTCTCCTGTGTGGGGTACGTTCACCTTCCACGAGTATTTAATCGAGCCAACAAGCAAACAAACAAACCCAAATAAACCTGCCCGTGATGTCATGGTCTTTTTTTTTTCTTCTTCTTCTTTCCTGGAAGACTGGGGCTGTTAGAAATTTGCTGGTGGGCGCTTAGAGCGCTTGTGGATTTCTAGGGGAGATAAGGGGCGGCCCCCGGGGTAGGGAGTGGGGAAGGGGCTGCAGAGGGACTAGCGGGGGCGGTTGGAGCTGAGCGCTGGGTAGGTGGGTAGAGGGCTGGGGCTGTGGCTGGAGAATTTGGTCCTGCAGTCTGTCAACTGCGGTTGTTTTGGAGATTACACTGACTGGGGCCAAGGTTGTTGCTCTGCGTGCGCAGACCCTGCAACAAAGGTTACCTGGAAGCGCGGGCCAACTAAAGACGCCGGGGGAGGGGAGCATTCTACACTCACTGCTCTTTCTATACTCCTGTAGGACATTTTTGTAGACACCTCTTGGGATCTTTCAGAATAAAGGGCATTAGGGTCATAAAATGTATTTTGAGTCTTCAACTGCTACATAAAAGAATCCTTGCGATTTGAGGGCAGGGATGTATTACCTTTTCTGTCTTTCATAGGTCTCTTCTGATATCTTGATTAAACCATTAGGTCTAAACTAACTCCTTTCCCTAAACCATGTCTCCAGGTTTAGTTCAAGTTGCTGCTGCCCAGTTTGGGTGTTTGTGGTTTCCTGTTGCTCCCCCGCTGAGATGCTCCAGGCGGGAGCCCCCAACCCCTCCCAGCCCAGCTTTGGGGAGGAGGGGGAGAGGAGGGTGCTGATTAACCCTTTCCATTCCATACGCTTATCTGGACTGATAAGTCCTGCTCAGACTGCAGAGAGGACAAGGCCTGACTTGCAGAGTTGTGACCCGAGGCATTCATGAAGCAGTGCCACTTGGGGGCCACAGGTTTTCAGGAGGAGCTGGGACCTCAGACAATGATAGTAACTTTGTATCTAGTTTGAAAGATCACATAATGGCATTCAGAGCAGAGAGATCAGAAAGAGGATTGCCAGCATTCCCAACCTAATCTTAGGTCAGGTATGGGCAGCTTAGAGGGTTCAGTACACCCAAAGTAGGCAACCCAAAGCTTGCTCCCTTGAATTGGAAACCTGTCCATTTATGGGTGCAGGAAAATTCTTTTCTACTCTTCAAAAATAAGTCAAAGTGAATAAATGTCTCTGAACAGAATATTACCCATTATCCCACTTGGATATTGTGGGGAGTGGTGAGGCAAGTTTACTACGTTTAGGAAGCTAGGTACTTGATTTACTCTTCTTGTTTGCTGGCTGTTATTAACCATGTTTTTAGAAATATTATATCTACAACCACTTATCTGATAACAAGAAGGAAGACACTGTGTAATATTTTTCAAAATGTCCTTAACAGGAAAAAAAAAAAGTACTATTCCCAAGGGGCTGGCTTACCTTAAACACAAAACAAAAACAAAAGGCCAAAAACAAAATCTAAAGAAAATGCAATTCAGGTGTTTCTCAGGGACTGGAAGATACTTTCAACAAACACAAATCAAACTGATTCAAATACACTTATGAAGCAGGCAGTTCTTAAAAATAAAATAAAATGTAATAAAAACCCACACAAAGAAATGTGTTTTCTTGAAAGTTTAGCTATTCCCTACAGTGAATTTTCCTGTTGGCCATGCCTCAAAATTTCCCCTGCATTATTTAGACTTCTTTTCTTCAGGTAGCATTTTAATTTTTATTTATTTATTTTCTTGTAGTCCACAAAGTACTACTCAACATTGTTATCCCTCTGCGTGGACATGAATCAACAAGGACATGTAGAGGATTCCATTTCCAACTCCACATGCATGAATTATTTGCCCTGGTTGTTAATCTGTCATAGTGCAAAAAACCTGATTTACAAAGGCTAGAGGACTTTTGCAGAACAAGGTAGCGTATGGTTTCTATGGTTGGGCTTATTTACAAATAAAACTATTTTCCGTTTCTGTCCACAATTTCCTGGTTGCACAAAGATAATTTTCAGAGTTTTCAGATTCTAGTTCCCCAATGGGAGCCATAAGCATGAGGAAACAATTTCTTTTTACAGTGATGTGAGTGCTATGCTCATCTGGATTTAGTTACTTCATAAGGTAAATATCACTAAATGTGCACTGGGATCTTTGGGGATCTAAGGTGCTGGACGGGTGAAAATAGTCTACTGTGAAATGCTAAAGAATGTCAAACAACCGAATTTGAATTGGTTTGCAGAGCTAATTGGGTCAACTATGGTATTCTTTAAAGTGGGAATTCATTCGAATATTTTTAAGAAGTATTTTCAGTTTATTTTTGGTTGCTTTACGTTATTTTGGTCACTATGATTGTTAGAATTTACCCCAGGAATTCAGTTAAAACAGACCTTTCTGAAAAATATATACCCTTCAGTGAATCATATCTGCCAATGAAAACGTAGGTTTCAAATTTCATGCTAATTACATTTTTAAATAATGATGTTCTTGAAATTATTGTTATTTAAAAGCAAACTATCTGCATAGATAATGGCCAAAGCTAACCAAACTGCTTTAAAAATTAATGAATATTAATGAAGTTCATGAAGAGCACAATACTGCCCCAGCCCGCCTTAGGAAAAACAGATGTATTGACTCCATTTTCCTAAAATAACAACCCTTAGTTTCTGATGGTTAAAATAGTTTTGTTGCTAAAAAGCTTGTACATAATGCAGTTTTTCCAATTAATAAGACTTGGCCTTGACTTAGATCTCTTCCCCCAAACTAAGCATATTTTATCTCTTTACATGTCTGAATGCTAGTTCTTCTTATTAATTTGCCATCTCATGATATTTTGTTATCATTTTTCTAAGTTCCCCTCCTCTGTCATTTTAGTAGTTCCCATGAATGACTCAGGATTTTCAGGCCTTCATATATATTTGGTATATAGATAATGGCATCATTAGTCAGCACTTCCATTCATCTAAATTTGTCCGAGCATATTGGAAGCTGCTCACAGCATTTTGCAATGAAAGTGACAAATGGATGTCAGTCCAGTGGCCCTACCCATTACAACCTTATTTTGTATGATGTGTAAATGTCTGTGTACATTTCTTCCGGAAGGTAGGGTATTTTTTGATCTGGACATGTCCCTGCTAAGGCAAGTGCCTAGGCAGATTACTGATTGGCATTAGACTAAATTTGCAAAATTTAACAAATGGATGACAAAAAGGAAAGAAATAGTATATGAAATTAAATCATGACGGCATCCATTGCCTAAGGTAAATAGTTTTTAATGTTCTAAATTTCTAAGATTCAACAGTTTTACTTCAAATGAATTTGTGATGCAAAAGGTAGAATCATTTCAAGCAAGCCACCAAATTTGGGTCAAAATGAAAGCAGTTCTGAGAGAGAAAGAGAGAGGAGAGAGCGATGTTCCTGCTTCCTCATAGAGCTGGCTGGATTTTCTACTTAAAAAATATATATATATATATATATATACACACACACACACACACACATATATTTATATGCATATGCACACACATATTTATGAACACACATATACATGTATAAATATACACATATACATGATTAAACACACACACACACACTACACTGTAGTGTCCTACTTCTGTTTTCCTTCGTTGTTTTTAACAGCCAGTCCAATCTCTAGTGTTATATGGTAAGTGAATGTGCTTATGAGAACTTAATGCCAGTTTTAATCTAAGATTACTTTGACTACACTGGAAATCTTTTGCCGTTTTATAACCTGTAACATGTTTTTACATGTTTAGGAGTGCTGTTGTTGCTGCTGTAAAAATTCTGTGTTGATATTATAATGAGGTTATGTGTTTAGCCAAAAAGTGCAGTATGCTAAATTAGACAGTAAAGACTCTAAAATCCTAATGGTTTAGTAAACCCCTGACAATAATTGTAGTTTTATGGATAAAAAAATATTTTTAATATTTTAATACTGCATAGAAGTATAGGTTTTTTTTCTAAAGTTATTATGAAATTTCTTTGTCCATAAGGAATATTAAAGAAAAGCTTATCATTTGAAGTTATTTTATCTGGAAATTCTTTGGAGTGAAGCTAATCTTTACACCCAAGACTACAGATTGCAAATTCACTTACCATTATCCATGGCAGGATGTTTAATGTTACTACTGTGAGCCAAAGAATTTTTAGTGACTTTTTAAAAGTGGAATGTAGAAAGTAGGTCCAGCTCATTGTGAATATGGGAATTTGATAAATAGTGCTTGAAATGACCATTTACTCTATGACTTGTTATATAATGGGTAGATGTGAAAAAGAAGCCACCAACTGAACTGTGAGTTTAGACTTTAGACTATCTTTTGATTGTGGCTATAGTCAGAGTCATCATGACAATCACATTTAGCATTCAGTGTGGTTTTTGGTCCACCAGTGCTTTTCTTTCTAAATTTTCTGTATATAAAGGTACAAATGAGATTTTTCTAACTGCCTTTTCTGCAAACTAAACTTGCTTTCTAAAAATCAAGGCGGGCATCTTTTTCTGTTTACACATGGAAACAAAGAATCCTGAATTAGAAAAAAAAATTGGCTCTCTTCCTTATGATTTTGGAAACAAAGTATTATTTTTTTTTATGTATAGATTTATATTAAAGGGCTAACTGCCTTTCTTAGGAGGAAAGAAGAAGCCTTGGTTTTGTTAATAAACAATACTAAGTCAGCTCAAACTACTATTGCGAATTAGATATGGAAAGGTTCAAGCTGTTCTGACTTAAATTTTCAGATATGTAACATATGTGATGACCACCCACCTAGTGGTTAAATAATATGTTTACTTTCCTACAATTTCCTGAACCCATTTGACTTTGGAGATTTAAATATGGCATAAAGCTCTGCTCAGGAACCTGGGGTGGGAACTCTGAAGGCACAGGAGCCTCCAGCCTTGACTCCAGTTCCTGTCGGTCTTTGTTCCAAGTCCGTATTTGTTCTCCATCCCACACGCTTGATCCTTTTCTCCCTCTGGGCCATCTCCTCCCAGTGTGCACCCGCTGGGCCTGTCTGGGGCACCCAGAAGGCGACTGTTGAATGGCTGAATAACATCCTAGTGGTAAAGCTTGACAGGTTTAACCTCACATACAAGATCTTTAAGGCTAAAATTAGCCAGGGTCCATCCCTCCTCCCTTCTTCTGAAAGGCTATGTTTAGCCAAAGGATCTTAAGGATGGAGAAGTTCTACAAGAGGCCTGTAAGCTGAGGCTGAATTTCAGTTCTGGTTCCTGAAGAATCCACAGTCCAGGGCCCAACGGCCCTTTAAAATGTATTTTGATCCCTGGGTGTGTGTGAAGGAATCCCCAAATACCTTTAAAAATCCAGCACCCTCCCTTTTCATTTAGCCAGTGCTTGCAACCACACTGGCCCCATTCCCTTAACAAGGGCATGAAGTAGCTTTTGGGTAGGCTTGGAAAAATGACAAGGATGGATGTTTCTCATCCCACTGTTCAAGGAGAAGATTGGAGGACAGGCAACTGAAGGGACAGATACCCGGTGCAGACACTTGACAACTCCTGGGCAGAGGGCCAAGTCCTGGGCCAAGCACTGGGCGAGGCTCCAGAGGCCGGGCCCATGCCCAGGGCACTCAGTGGTTTAAAGCTGGCACAAAAAGAACACTCCTGCCGGCAGGAAACTGAGTTGAACAGATTGGGAAAGAGCAAAAACAGACTGCCCAGGAGGCTGTCTCCCAGGCCTACAGTTTCTAGTTGTCAGTGGCAACCTAGGATAGAGCAGATTCTGGCTTTCCTCCTGCCTGGGGGGTTGGTGGAGGTGGGACTGAGTCCAGGGAGTATGCAGTGCACAAGGACCCAACTCAGGAAGGCACAGAGGAGAGGTCTGACATATCCCGACTGGAGGGAAACCCTTCATCAACTTAGAATTCCCAGGCCAGCTTTGTCTTGGCTGTGACAGTGAGTCCTAACACTTTATAATTTCTGTAAAATATTAGAACTTCCTTGCCCCAGGGTTTCTTTCAAGAAGTTTCTTTGAAAGGACGAGGTGAAGAGCAAAATTTTCTTAGCTTCTTATTTCATTCTTTCTATTTAGTGCTTACCATGTTTATAAGAAAAAGACACACTGAGGACTGTGATCAATTCCCATCCTGTTACGATAGTAGACTCATATTTTTGATGTGTTAAACCACAACAGCTATTTCTTAAGGGCTAAAAGTTGGTAAATCAGTGCCACTTCCCTACTCCTAGAGGAAGGCAAAATAGTTCTGAGTTTTATTAAAGAATTCTGGATGCTGGGGAATCCAGGCATTGTGTGGGAGCCAAAAGAACAAGAAAGAGAAGGAAGCTTTGGATTTGCAGAAAACCAAATGGGCTTCAGGTGAATAGCAGGGGATTTTAGCTAGTGGCTTCTATAATTAACAGAAAGAAAAAATGCAAAGACAAAAACATACTTTTTTTCTCTCCCTAAGTAAGACATGACAGTAAAACTCACTAGTCACTTCAGACCTCCTGAACCAGCATCTTTAGGTGGGGAGGGGAGAGTGTGTTTGGGAATCTGAAGCTTCAGCAAGTTTCACAAGTGATTTTTTTTTTTAAATGCTGAATTTTGAGAGCTACAGCCATATAGCTCTTCCCTCCTTCAATTATCCTCAGTCATGAAGGTAAATGAAGACATTACTTTTATAAGTGCTTAGGTAAGTATCCCCATTTTACAGATGAGGAAACTTGGCCATAGAGATGTCAGGCAACTTTCCCAAGGTCATGATGAGTGGCAGAGCCAGGTTTCAAACACAAGCTTGTGGCATTATAGTCCCTCCTCCTAATCACTCTTCTCTGGGCAAGCTATATAATCTTTATAAATTTTAGTCATCTTGTGACTATCATGGGGACAAAACCTACCTCAAGAAAGTATGAGGATTAGATATTAACATAAATAAGGTTCCTGACACATAATCGTCACTCATTAAATGATTCCTGTCACTATTACCATGTAATGGAGTAAATCAAGTAATGGATAATCCACACTGAGATAACCAATAATCGGCTGGACTTTTTGAATCAGCTTCATCATTACATTTTATTTCACTTGCACACTTCATGCTTATTTTGTATAAGAAAGTCATTTCCTGGTCTTTGTCCAGTGCTCTGATTTGGGACTACAATAAATGGGAGGTGAACAAACCACAGAAAGGCTAGAAATCTCTTGCTGGTTTTTCTAATGCCAATCTGGATGGAATCTAAAAATAATTTCTAAACACCCAGGATAACTGGCTGAATTTTTCTTGACTAATGTATACAACCAACATCTAAGAAAAATTTCTTAAGGCAGCTATGATGCCACATGGCATTTCCAGAGCTTTGAAGTCCATTTTAAGAAATTGATTTGGTTACATCATTGCTTTATTAAGGCCGTAAAGTCTGCCTACCTCGCCTGGTTCATCTCCCCAGACAGACTTTCCAACACATCCAGTATGCCTTCCCACATGTTCTTTGTGCTGGAATATACCTTCTCTCTCTTCCTGGACTGCTCCAATTCATTTTTCAAGGCCACATCTCAAATGTTACTGTCTGCATGAAGTCCCTCTATCCCTCTTCCCCACAGATAATCATTCTCCTGTGTGCTTACACAAAACAGAGTTAAGCTCTGTTATAGCATAATCACAAGGTATTATATTGAAATGATTTGTCTTGTGACCGCTTTCAGGCCAAGGACCACGGTTTACACATCTTCGTGTGTGTCAGAAACCGGCACCATTGGTGGCACATTTTAAGTGCTGTATAAATGCTTGTTAAATGAATGGAAAGTTGTAAGTGGAGCAGGTTGGGTTTTTTTGGGTGTGTGTTTTGTTTTGTTTTTTGTGTTTTGTGTTTTGTTTTGTTAAAGGAAATTTGCTTGTACAAAGTCATTGGACTGGTATTCAGTGGGCCAACCTAGGAGTTCTTGGTTGTTCGCTGTGATGGAAGAAATAAACTCAGAGAAATGGACCTTCCTTCATGAATGCTTATACTGTCTATTCTCATCTGTCGTGGCAGTCATGCTTAAGAGCCTGACTTTGGAACAATGGCTGCAATTGCTTTGCTAGTAGTAGGAACTCAGAGTAGATGGCCTTGGATTACCATCCCAGCTGAGTACGAAGTGAGAGATGGCCTTGGAACATTTTAAGACTAATAATGTCTGTCCAGTTTTCAGTTGTCCTCTATTCTAAGCTATGCCACATTAGCCCCTCCTTTACTTCCAAACTTTCTATAAAAATTCTATTCTTCAGAGCAGTCTTGGGCTAGTGGTGAATGGAAAATTAAGGGAAAGAGTAAAGTGAAGTAAGACATTTTCTTCTTTTTTCTTTGACTAAGTAAGACTGGCTCCTTGTCAAGAAAAATGGTGTCCTATAATGCCATGTGGTCACCAGGGGCGGAATGAATGGAGATACTGGACCCTGCCTATTGTGGTTTCCACTTTTCCTTTCCAGCATTATCCAATACAACTCTGTGTCTCTCTGCTTCAGTCACACAGGGCTTATTCTTCATGTACTCCTCCTTGCGGAGATTATGCTGTTTTCTTTGCCTACAGGAGCTCTTCTGTTCCCTTTTCATCAAATTCTTTCTCATCCTCAACTTGAGTTTCATTTACATAAAGAAACTTTCCCCAACCTCCCTGACTAGGTCAGCTTCTTCCGATTGCCTCGTCTTAAGAGCACATATCATAGTTATAATTTTGCATTTATATGGAAGATTATCTCAGTAATGTCTGCCTCCCCTGTGGTCAGAAGCTTTATGAGAGAGTTTTGCAGCATTATATTCCTAGTGCCAGATGCAAAGTGGGTTTCAACAAATAATTGTTCAATACAGTCAGGCAGAGAATCAGGTTTTGGTGTGGATTGAATCAGAATGGAATGAATTGATGGAATGGAATTCATGATTGAATGAATGGAAAAGGGATAGTAAATGTGCATAGTAGATTTAGCATCTGTGGCAAATCAGATATAGTAAAATGTAGGTATCTTGTATTTATTAATTCACTTAATTTTCACACAACTTATGAGGTCAGGATTTTATCATCTCTAGTTTATGGTTGAAGAAATGGGAGTTTCAGAAAAGTTAAATTTCTTTAATTTCTTTTCTTTTCTTTCTTTTTTTTGTTTTGAATCCTTTGTTTCTTTCTTGAGTCTGGCTAAAGGTTATCCATTTTGTTGATCTTTTCAAAGAACCAGCTCCTGGTTTCATTGATATTTTCTACTGTGTGTGTGTGTGTGTGTGTGTGTGTGTGTGTGTGTGTGTGTGGTGTTGTGTGTGTGTGGTGTGTGTTTGGTTTTTATTTCACATTTATTTTGGCTCTAATCTTTACTATTTCCTTCTTTCTAGTGGGATTTTTTTCCCCTTATTTTTCTAGCTTGTTTAGGTGTAAGGTTAGGTTGTTATATATAAGATTTGTTTTGTTTCTTGAGGTAGTTCTGTATTGCTATAAACTTGCCTCTTAGAACTGCTTTTGCTGCAACCGGAGATTTTGGACCATTGTTTTTGTTTTCATTCGTCCTCATGTATTTTTTGGTTTCCTCCTTGATTTCTTGGTTTACTCACTTATTTTTTAGTAGCATATTGTTTACCCTTTATGCATTTTTGTTTTTTCCAGAATTTTTCTTATAGTTGAGTTTGAGTTTTAGTTTCATACTATTGTGGTCAGAAAAGATACATGATATGGTTTCACTCTTCTTGAATGCATTGAGAGACTTTTTTGTGATCTATTATGTGAACTTTCTTGGAGAATATTCGATGTGCACTTGAAAAGAATGTGAATTCTGCTCTTTAGGGATAGAATTTCTATATAGATCACTTAGGTTCTTCTGGTCTATTGTATCATTCGAAGCCACTGTTTCTTTATTGATTTTCTGTCTGGATGATCTATCCGTTAATGTAAGTGGGGTGTTTAAGTCCCCTAGTCTTATTATAGTACCGTAAAATTCTCCCTTTATGCCTGTTAATAATTGCTTTATGTAGTTAGGTGCTCCTGTGTTTTGCGCATAGATATTTACAGTTGTTATATATCCTCTTGTTGGATTGTTCCTTTATCATTATGTGGTGCTCTTTTTTATCTCTTGCAACAGTCTTATTTAAAAGTCTATTTTAGGGGCGGCTGGGTGGCTCAGTCGGTTGAGCATTCGACTTCGGCTCAGGTCATGATCTCGCTCATGGGTTCAGGCCCCGCGTCAGGCCCTGTGCTGACAGCTCAGAGCCTGGAGCCTGCTTCAGATTCTGTGTCTCCCTCTCTCTCTGCCCTTCCCCTGCTCATGCTCTCTCTCTCTCTCTCTCTCTCAAAATAAATAAATGCCAAAAAAAAATAAATAAATAAAAGTCTATTTTATCTGATATAAGTATTGCTGCCTTGGCTTTTTTTTTTTCACTTCTATTTTCATGGTGTATGTTTTCCCATCTCTTCACTTTTAATCTGCATGTACCTTTGGGTCTGAAGTGAGTCTCCTGTAGGCAGCATACAGATGGATCTTGTTTTTTTTACCCTTCAGTCATCCTATGACTTAATTGGGACATATAGTCATTTTACATTTAAAGTAATTATTGATAGATATGTATTTATTGCCACTTTGTTTCTTGTTTTCAGTTGTTTTTGTAGTTCTTCTTCCTTTCTTCTTCTATTTCTCTCTTACCTTGTTGTTTGATGGCTTTCTTTAGTATTATGTTGGATTCCTTTCTTTTTACTTTTTATGTAGAAAAGTTAAATTTCTTGCTCAAGATTACTCATTTAAAGCCATGACTCAATCAGACACAAGTCTTGATGATTTTTAAGACTGTACTTTAGTAGATGAGAGCCAGAAATGAAAGACAGAAATGAATCTGAAATCCTCCTAAAATCTCAAATTCTAGTGTCCTGCTTTCTGACCACAACTTCTTGTTCTTCTAAGTCTGTCTTTCTCTCCCAATCCCAATCAACCTCACAGAGACTCTCAGCTTCTTACTCAACTCCTTAATCTCTCTATCCCCTGGCCTCCTTCCAGCCCCACTTCTGTCCTTAGCTTTCACAAAGGCTTGATTCCCTCAGAGCCTTCTTTTTTTTCTTATTATTTTTTTTTCAGGTTTTTTTTTTAATGTTTATTTTTTGAGAGAGAGATAGACAGAGCATGTGCGGGGAGGGGCAGAAAGAGAGGGAGACACAGAATCTGAAGCAGGCTCCAGGCTCCGAGCCGTCAGCACAGATCCCAATGCGGGACTCAAACCCACAAACCGTGAGATCATGACCTGAGCTGAAGTCAGACGCTCAACCTACTGAGCCACCCAGGTGCCCCCGGAGCCTTCTACTTTCACTGCATCCATCAGTGAAATCTCAGTGCTATGATCAACCTCCTCTACTCACATACTATCTGATCCTTACCTCACTCTCATAGAGTTGTTATAAAGATTTAATAAGTCAGTACATGCACTCTCTGAGAAATGCCTCATATGTACATAGTATTATTATTTTTGTTTATCCCTAAGAGCTAAACACTATCGGAAGAAATCTTGTCTGTGGTGACTTAATCAACTTCAGGTGACTCTTCAATGTTTCTGCCTGTCAGTCTTATTACTTGGCAAAGTTAAGCCCACATCTACTTTTTAGTACTATTCAAAATCTCTATTCTTCAGAAGTCCTCTACTCAATTCCCAATATCCTTGCCATTGGCAAATAACCTTGACAGTGGACATCTCTTAGGGTTGCTCACCATCTGATCCCCTTTTACTCTGGTAATTACCACATCCCATCCCCCACATTCACCATTCTCATGTCTGGTTTATGTGGATAACCATATCAGCTTAGCCAGATGATTGTTTCAGGGGTAGGCATTTGACCCAATACGAGCCGATGAAAACCTTTCCTAAGGCCTCAGAAGCAAGAATGTAAAAGAGACACTTTATCTTCTTGACATCATTGGTGCTAAGTAGTATAAAAGGATGGAGATGTGAGCACATAGACATAGCCTGCCTAGAAATGAAATACAATCAACAGAGGACAACAGAGCCAAGAAAAAGACAGATCTTCATTCTACTACTTGAGTATCTAGTTCTAACTAAATGTGATGATTGTATACTCCTTTTAAGTTATGTGAACTAATGTATGTCCTCCTTTTCTTCAACTATTTGAGATTGGTTTGTATCACTTGTAATTGAAAAAGTCCTGACTACTATACTTCCTCATCACTAATAAAATGAAGAACAGTAAAATTCTTTCCTTGATATTTGCTTCATCAGGACATTTCTCAACATTATATCATTTCTTCTTGGCCCAGAAGATGAATGCCACCCCCAAGTTCAAGGCTCACTCCCTACCTTTTTGTATCCCCTCCTGTATCCTCAGCTTCTGTCTTCCTTCTGTTCTTTACTCTTAGCCTAAAAGACACTAATTTCCAATCCTTCTCTAACATGTTCCAGCACTATCTTTCTTTTTTCACCCAAACTATTCAAAGAGTTAGTTTACATCACTTTCTCTACTTCCATACCTTTCATTTCCTTCACTGCATACTGCTTTCATATTCCAGTCACTTTGGGTCACCAGTGGTTTCATATTGGCAAGTCTAATGACATCTTTGGACCTCTCTTTTACATTTGACAATGTCTCTCACTTTACTTCTCAAAGTCATCTCTCTACCTAGGTTCTGAGATGAGACACTGCTCTCTCCTAGTCCCCCTAAAACCCTCCTAGCCACTACTTCTTTATTCTTTTATAGGTTCTTCTTCTGTCCACTGTTTCTCATGCTACATACTCTGCTTGGGTGATCTAACTACTTCACGATTTTTTACTATACGCTGATGACATTGAAATGAATTTCAAATATTTGCTACATATTTGCACTTTGATGTCCTAAAGGCATCTCAAATTCAACTTAACAAAAACAGAACCTATTATCTTACTCCTAAATCTGCTTTCCCTGCTGTATACTCTATCTCAGTTTATAGTGCCTTGATTTTCCAGAGATGCAAGCCTAAAGGCTTGAGTACCATTTTTGTCTTCTCACCTTCACCTCCCAACACCTTGTTGGTCTTCCAAAATATTTACTGAATTTATTTGCTCCTTGTAGTAAACACTGATGGCTACTTGTTTAACAGATGTTCTCCCTGCCTTCTTCCTTAGTAATAGAATTCCAATTTTGTTCAGGTATCCATATGATTCTGTAAAGATGTATGCTGGCATCTGTCTTTGTTCCAGTTACCAAGGTTGAGTCTTGATTTGTCTGTTCTGTGCTAATCGTTATAATTCTTGTCAAAGAATAACTCAAAAATATTTAGGTGCTAGATTATGCTTTCTATAGTTAGTTGTATATTTTAGGAGGAGCAATACTTGTTACACACTAAATGTAGACCTATTTGGGGATGGTGGGATTTTTTTTTAAAAGGGAAGGAAACGCCATATTCATTGCCTCTGATTAGTTGTGACTAATGAGCATTGTTGATCTGCAATTCTAGAAGTTGGATTTTCTTATATACATTATTTCTGAAAGGCATGATTACTAAAGTTGAACTGGAAAGAGACTCTCTTAAGGAAATACACACAACTAGATCTGTCATTTATTTAGCATTTTTTTTTTCAGGGAAAGTGTGAATGCAGTCCCCCACTACCACAAATTATGCAGTCGAGTTTCCCACATTTGGGGAAATCGCAGGGGTCAGCACATCCAGAGTGCAATGGATAAGCCTCACCCTTCATGATCATGGTATCTCCCTGCTAGATAAGTATTAGCATGTTATCAAGTATTACAAAGTGCTTCATCATAGCCTTGTTAATAGATGCTTGCCCAGGGCAAGTAATAATTTACTGGACAAAATATAAGGGTTCTAATTTTGTTCATTTCCTAATGTATATTTTTTATGGAAGGAAACAACTTACAGAGCTTTCAATTCCCCTCCACCCAACTTTTTTATTTTGAAAAATTTCAAGTATAGTGAAAAGTCACCATACCCTTCACCTAGAGTCACCAATCATTAACGTTCTGCCATATATGCTGTCTCTAGTCTTCCCCTCTATCTTTCCTCAACATGAACACACGCACACACAGACCCACACACTTTTTTTATAGCTGAACAGTCTGAAAATAAGTTGCAGACATCATCCCTTCATCCTTCCACATGTATCTCCTAAGAATAAAGACATTCTCCTACACAGCCACAATATCATTGTCATACTCAAGGAATTTATCACTGATACAAAAAAGTATCTACTATATAGACTATATTCAAATTTCCCTAATTTCCCTAAATTAGGGAAATTCCCTAAAGCTAATTCTGATTTAACTTTTTTTTTCTCACTGGATCTTATCAAGAATCATGCATTGTACTTAGTTATGTCTCTCTAGTCTTCCTTTCTCTGAAACAGTCCCTTCACTTTTAAAAAACCCTCATGTCATTGATATTTCTGAAGAATCTAGACCCATCATTTTGTAAAATGTCCCACAATATATATCTGGTTGTTGCCTTATGGTTGAATTCAAGGTAAACATTTTTGGCAAGAATACTACATGAGATATTTTCTTAGTACAGAACATGAAAAACTTGTTCCATTATTGGTGATGCTAAATTTGATCAATTCTCTGTCTCTCTGTCTCTCCTTCTGTCTTTATCTTTCTATCTACCTCGCTTTTAATGCACTTCTCAAGTGAATCATTTATTATTGGAACCTCATACAGATGAGACCAATATCTCCATTCATTGAACATTTAGTAAAGTGAAATGGACAGTTATTTTTTATTTTTTAAAATAAAATGGTCAGGTTTCAATTATCTGAATATTTTCATTAAGACATCTGTAACATCTTGGAAAAGAAAATTATCTGCACAATTGTCTCAAATCTTCAGTTCTCTTTGTTTACACAGATCTGGCCAGCTAATGGCATCTATTATCTTCAATTCACAAATCAGCACAAAATTTAAATGGCTTAAAAGCAACACAATATAGTGGAAAAAAAATAGATTGATCCAGAGTCTAGAGTCACCAAACCTATCTAATGACCTTACACAAATCATGTGTTCTTCCTGGACCTCAGTATTCTCTTCTGTGTAATGGAGAAACAGGACTTTAGGATCTCTAAGCTTCTATCGATTTAAAGGTTTATTTATATCTGTCATTAATTGCCATATACTCTGAATAATTTGACTCATAATTATAAGTGTTTATGCCTTGTACAAGATCAGGTTAACTTAACTTTTTTTTTTTTTTTTTTGCTGGGGGAAATAATGGAATATTAGGAATAAGAAGGAGCTATGAGAATTCTCCTTCGACCTCCCACATGATGTGAGAAATACATCCTATTGGTGGCCACCTGGACTGTGCTTGAACACTTCAGGTAATGTGTAATGACTCTGAAGTTATCCCTCAGCCATTTGGGATCCTTCCTGATGATCTATGGTACCCCTAGACTCACTATCTTAGTGTGTTGAGGCTGCTACATCAAAATACCATAGGCTGGGTGGCTTATTAACAGTAGAAATTTATTTCTCACACTTTGTGAGGCTGGGAAATCCAAGATCAGGCACCAGGGTGGTTGCAGCCTGATAAGGGCTCTCTTTCTAGTTCAAAGTTGGAGCCCTCACTGTATCCTTACATGGGAGAAGGAAGGGGATCTCTCTTGGATCTTTTTTATGAGGGCATTAATCGCATTCAGTACATAAAGCTCCACACTCATGACCTAATCACCCCCCAAAGCCCACCTCTTAATACCACCATATTGGGCCTTAGGATTTCAGCATATGAATTTGGAGGGAGAGGAGGGATATAAATATTCAGCCTATAGCACTCACCTTCCTTTGACCTCAGATGGCCCTTCCTCACTCCCTTTCAACAATGCACCTGTGAATCTATACCTGGAACTCATAGCTCAGCTCTTCTCTGCCTTTGAGAACCAGACATTTGGTCTTCTCTCCTTTGGTCATCCCTTCCACCCTCCTCCTTGCTCTTGAATAACTAAGATGTAAAATCCCTTGACACTCTCCTTCCTCCCTATCTAGCCTACCAATTCCTTATGACTATATTTATCTTCTACCCAGCCTGGGCAATCACTTCAGCATTGCCCTTACAACTTCCTCGACACCCACAGCTTTTCTAATTTTACCAGGTGTACTTGAACATTTATTTATATGCGAAATACTGCACAACATAGTTGCATAATATAGAACAGCTGTGCAAAGAAACAAAAAATCAACTTGAGAGGAATGCCGTAAGGTGAGTGTACACTTTTTGAATAAAAATATACTTTTAATTATACTGGTGACCTAAGCAAGCAAATACCCCTGACCAAATCGTATGCTGTTGATATAGAATAATAATGGCAGCTTTTCCAAGTGAAAACGAGATGCTTGCAAACTTGCTAATGTGAGATTGAAAATATTACATATGTAATCTTAAAGACCTTAAGACATTAAGGGCTGCAGACATGTGAGGCAACAAATATTTCCTCTGATGTGTAGTGATGTGCCATGGTTTAAACTGGAGATGGAATATAATGATTGTAGATCAAGAAATGTGACCCTAAGGGTTTGGATGACTTTTTATTGTATTTTTCAAGAGTAAATAAGTACATCATATTTCAGAACAACGTGCTTTTAATGCTAATGTAAATCATGGGTGCCTTTCTTCATGTTTTGTTTCCAGTAGATTTCTTTGCAAGTTTTTAATGTGAATAGTTATATTTAGAAATCGGAATAAAATATTGGCACTGAAAGGACTCTTAGAGATCATTCATTCTGTAAGCGAGAGAATTGAGGCCCAAAGGAGCAAAAACACTTTTTCAAAGTCCTATACCTCTGGTGATTAAGCCAGATATAGTCTGGCTTTAAAGTCTAGCTACTTTTACAGTGATTTTTCCAACTGCCTATCTGGGAGCTTTAGGGGTCTCCGGAGGTGTGTCAAAACTACCTGGGGGAAGAGAGTTGATTGTTCCTCATCTTCTTCAATTAGGACCACACTACTTTTGAATGTTTTATATATTGCAGTTCCATTTAAAAATTTAAGCTAAAGAAAATAATCCCAGTGTTAAAAGATACATACTTTAAAAAGTTGATAACCAAGCCTTATCCATCCAAATGGTGGTTGAATTATTTTCTCTGTAGCAAGTACTCAATACTATATGAAGTTATAAATTATATTCATTTCATATATTTTTATTTAAATTGGTTCTTTAAGGAAACACATCATAAATGTTGCTACAGATAAAAATGGAGACATAGATAAACTGAATAAAATCATTTCTTTTTTCTGTCTTCACCATCAGCAGCCTTCTCATTGACTTTGCCACCATACTACCTAACTATTTCCAAATGAAGAGAAATAAAATATGGTAAATGTCTTGAGATGAAATAAAAAACAAGCAAGTTTAGATTCCTACAAACTGACCCCCCACTCACCTGGTGGGAGTCCGATGTATTGTTGTATGTAAATGGCTAGAAGCCCATGAGATTCACACTGTTATGTGGCAGAAACATTGCTTCTAAAGAATTTCTTCTCTAGGAATAAAAATGTTGATTGATAGCTAATTAATAACAGCACACATTTTCCTCATTTTCCTTTCATATTGCTATTAATAGTAAGAGTCACTTTTCTAATATTATGGTGACTATAGCTACCCATGTCTCCCTAGGGTCATGGAATGGTGTATATTTTAGTTCCTGTAGTCTTTCTAGTTAACTGATATTTTCAAAGTTAATTTGGTGTGTGAAAACTTTCATTGAAAAATTCATTTCATTTCATCTTTCTTTAAATCTAAGAAGAATTTGATTGCCAAAATAAATTTGAGTAGACTATTAAAACAACAACAACAACAACAAAATCCAAGTGTGAATATTTCTTGAAGTGGTTGTTCTCCCCATTGGGACAAACTCAGTTTGCACAGTGATAATTCACAAACATTTTAAATTCCAGTTATGAACTTCTTTCTTTTATTAGAGCAATTGAATTCTATGAAAACAGAAGCCCATTTCAAAAATATATTGAATTTCCCTTAAAACTTTAAAAAATTTTTCTTAGTGTTTTGATTTATTTTTGAGAGAAACAGAGCACAAGCAGGGGAAGAGAAGACAGAGAATCTGAAGCAGAACCCAGGCTCTGAGCTGTCAGCACAGAGCCCAACGCGGGGCTTGAACTTGTGAACCACAAGGGCCAAAGTCGGATGCTCAACTGAGTGAGCCACCCAGGTGCTGCATCCTTTAAAACTTTCTTAACTTTCACAGAAATTTAAGATTATCTGAGCTATAATTTCACTCCTTTGACACCTTAAGAGATGTATAACTTTCCTCAATCCAGCTGTTTTACTTCACTACCTGCGGTGATGTGGTTGCAATATTAAAAACCAAAAGTGTGGACTAAACTCTGGCAATGATGTTTCTAAACTAATCCAGCATGAGAAGAAAAGTGATTAGAAAGAAGACAGGTCCCAATGGAAGATGGATAAGCTATTTCCAGAAACTACCATTACTACTGGAAAAAACTAATTGCTTTCCTCTTGTTTTTGTATATTTGCACCAGTTCAAGAAGGACAAAGTGTGAAGAAACTTCACCTTCCTTCTATTTATAATGGTTTCTTTCTTAAAACTGCCAAAAGCTTTGAATTTCCAAAGAAGACAGTACACTAACACGCTTAAGGAAAAAAAGATGAAAGTGTTTCTCTGTCTATGCATAATTAGATCAGATTGTTGATCTAATAAATTGTTGATTTAATAAATATTATGGAGGGGATGTGTGTGTGACTCAGTCAGTTAAACACCCAACTTCAGCTCAGGTCAGGATCTCACAGTTTGTGAGTTCCAGCCTCACATTGGGCTCTGCCTGATGGTGTGAAACCTGCTTCGGATCCTCTGTCTCCCTGTCTCTGTGCCCCTCCCCTATGTGTGTGCAATCTCTCTCTCTCTCTCTCAATAAACATGAAAAAAGTTAAATAAACAAACATTAAAAAAGTAAACATTATGGAGTTCTTATTATGTGGCAGGCACTGTGCTAGACAAAAATAACTAATACAGAGTCTTTGCCCTGGATGGGCTTACGTATTAATTGTAATACGACCTAAGTTTATAATAGACAGCAAGAAAAATTACTATGAAAGTCCCAGGAGAAGGAATGCGTCAAATACAGATGGTCCCTGACTTACAATGGTTCAGCTTATGATTTTTCAACTCTAGGATGGGATACTCAGTATCAGTAGAAAACATACTTCGAATATTGAATTTTAATCTTTTCCTGGGATGGCAATGGATGATATGATATTTTCTCTCTCACAATGCTGGGCAGTGGCAGCAACAGCTCCCAATCAGCCACACAATAAGGGGAGTAAACAACTAATCCTCTTACAACCATCTGTACCCATACGGTCATTCAGGTTTTCACTTTGAGTACAGTATTCAATAAATTACATGAGCTATTCAATACTTTATAATAAAATGGGCTTTGTGTTACATGACTTTGCCCAACTGTAGGCTAATGTAAGTGTTCTGAGCACATTTAAGGTAGGCTAGTCTAAGCTATGATGTTTAGTAGTTGAGTATATTAAATGCATTTTGGCTTATGATGTTTTCAACTTAAAATGGGTTTATTGGATGTAGCCCCATTGTGAGCCGAGGAAGATATCACCTTTGTACCCTTTTGGGGCTTCACAAAATTTGTTTTAAGCCAACTCTGGTAAGTTCTACCAAAACTTACATTAGGCTAGCAGTTAAATGGGTATGGCAAGTATATATGTATTCTTAAGTTCTATGAAGTTCAGTATAACCTACTAATAACACATTATGAGACATGGGAATATTTGAACTGATGCCTGAAAGCCTCAGAACTGTCCAAGTGACCTTTCCCCATGGCCTGGTATTGTGGAAACACATAGGCTTTTCTCAAAATCCAAGTTCTTCCAGTTATTAATTGAGTAAGCAGGAACAGTTCTCTTAGTTTTTCTGTTTGGTGTCCTTATGTGTAAAACTAAGTTAAAAATAATGCCTGCCTTGTGAGGTTGTTGTGAGAATCCATTAAGCTAATATGTGAAATTTTAACTAATCTGTAAACTTTGAAGTCTAATCAAAAATTACTTTTTGGAACGCCTGAGTGACTCAGTCAGTTGAATGTCCGACTCTTGATTTTGTCTCAGGTCATGATCCAAACTCATGGGATTGAGCCCTGCTTTGGGCTCTGTGCTGAGCATGGTGTCTGCTTGAGATTCTCTCTCTCTCTTCATCTGCCCCTTTCCCCAGCTCATGTGTGCTCTCTCTCAAATGAAAAGATAAATTTAAAAAATTACTTTTTATAGCAAATACACAACAATGTCCATTCAACATGTACAGTTGTATTCATAAGTACTAACCCTTCAGATGAATGCTTGTCAAATTTTAGAATTCCCAACAGCAAATGATTGCAATTCTGTGTGTTAATGGTTAATATTACCATATAGCTAGTTAATATTTTTAAGTAATAATTATTTGATTTCATGGAAAGAATGATTCTCTTTCTTTTCCCGAGAAGGTTACCTGTTATATGAAATTTGGATTAATAAACCAAAAAGGCAGACTAATGAAGAATCATCTCCATAATCATATGACAAAGTAATAAAAACTCATGACCTGAAAGGAGAAGAATTGTAATGGTTGAGATATTTTTGATTGCAAATATCAGAAGACCCAATAAACGTGGTTGATCAAAGGGACATTTATTGTTTATATAACAAGAGTCTAGTTGTAGGCAGTTCCAGAGCTTACTCAGTGGCTCAACAATACTGAAGTTCAAAAAACAACAACAGCAGTAACAACAAAGCAGTGTTAGGGCTTAGTTCAGCATCTTTGATTTTATCTTCATCTTCAGTCATATTCTTGCCTCATGGGCAGTCAGTAATAAGATGTATGTTTCAGTGCCAAGCATCAGGCCTTTACATCTATATTTCAGACAGGAAGAATAGCAACATTCCAAGAAAATCTCCTTAAATACCTATCCCTTTTGTTACAAAGCAAAATATTACCCTGAAGACCCCTTGAGATTCTGTCTTACATCTGATTGACCAGAGCTGGGTCACATGGTCACCACCTACTGGTGAGAAAATAAATAGCCAACAAAAGATGTCCTCGCTATACCATAAGGGTCTTAGACAAATCGTGATTCATTTCCTCAGGCTAGGCACACTGTGGTCAAACAAAATCAGCATTTTAAAAATTAGAATAAAGGAGGATGGAAAAAGACTCTTGGAAAATTCCCTGATGGTGTCTCTCTGAGATATTTGAATGTATATATACAAATGTTAATGAGAGGTGCCTGGATGGCTCAGTTGGTCTAACTTCAGCTTGGGTAATGATCTCGTGATTCATGGGTTCAAGCCCCATATCAGGCTCACTGCTGTTAGCATAGAGCCCACTTTGGATCCTCTGTTTCCTTCTCTCTGACCCTCCCCCACTTGTGTTCTCTCAAAAATAAATAAAACTTAAAAAAAAATAGTTCATGAGCTAAACCTTATACAAAAGAAATATTATCCTTGATTTTTAAAAGAGAGATTCTAAATACCATCGTCTGAATTGTAAGGTTATGGTAAACAAACAAACAAAAAAATCCAGTAGGTCAGCAAATAAAATATTATATAATAGAGCAACAAAATGTCACATTAAAAGCCAGTTGCCTCTATCCTCTCTGAAGCACGCCCAATCTATGACTCAGTTGTTGCTTTCTCTGTTGTGAAGTACTGATCCTTTTAAGTGATTATTTTAATGTTTTAGCCAACAAGTTCTTATCCATCCAGGTATAAAATCTGTGATTAATTGTGAGGTATACAGCTCTTGTCAAGTTATCAGCCTTTTCTCTTTAGTCACTTAAAAATTAGTTTCCTAACCTGGGCTGAGCTTTGATGATATAAACAGAAACAGTTAAGAACCAACTCCTGCTTACGAACTCAAATGAAGGCTATTGCAATTTGCCTTCTTTCCATGTTATATCTCATTGATAGCTGACTTTATGTCATTCTCTGTTTCACTAAAGCTAGGTCTAAGTTGTGACAAATTGCTTTTTTATAAATGCCAACTTTTGAACCCCTACTAGATCTAGCCAGAGACACACTATTTCATCATCCCACTGAATATCCTCTTAGAAAGAACATTAGTTTCAAAAGGAACATTAGCCAAGGACAGCCTAGAAAGGCGATGACAATGTGTATTAGTTTAGACTTTGGATCTCCACTAAATTTTAAAAAGTGATCAAGTCCCAGGGGCTGTTTCTTTGGCACTTAAAAAATCATGCCTTTCCCTCCTTCATAGTTTAAGTAAATTATAATAGTATTTTTGTCATACCAGATATCAGATTAAATGAGCCCCATTGGCAAAAAAAATAAAACAAACAAAAAACCAAAAGAATAATTCATACGATTATAACTTCTCCCCCACCCTCTCTTCCCATTGAGCTTACACCATCTCTCAGCCTGGTGTGATATTAGTAAGTAATGGAATAATACACAGGAAACGAATAACCCCTCCCCTGCCCTGTAAATCAGAGAAGTCATTTACAAGAGGGAATGGAGGGCGAGGTGTGTGGCAAGGGAATTGAACCTTAATGGCCCCTCAAGAGCTATAACCGTCTGTCTCTCTGCCACTATCTCTCTCTTCTCTCTCCCTCCCACCCCACCTTTCTCAGTCTCTCTCCCCTCACCACATTTCCCTTCTCTTTTCTTTCAGTCTCTCTCTCTCTCTCTCTCTGTCTCTCCCTCTCCCTCTCTCTGTCTGATTACAGATCTCTCAGGCCTGGTGATTGTTGTCTTACTGAGAAGTGGTCTGTATATTTTTTAAACATATTTTTTAAATTTTTATTAAGTTTTTTATTTTAATTCCAGTATAGTTAACATACAGTGCTATATTTATATAGTTTCGGGTATACAGTTTAGTGAGTGGTCTGTGTATTTTAAGTATTGAAGGAAAAATTCTCCCAAGTACCTAAGTCATTCCTTGGAATAAACTTTACTTTTTTTATACAGGGGGCTGTTTAGTGATTGGTGCTCCCCAGTGGCCCCTGTTTTCTATCTGTGTAGTTTTCTGCACGGTGTTAATTTGTGGTTCAATTCTATATTACTAATGAAAGAAGTATGAGTCATAGAGAAAAATCAAGATTAGTAAATAAAAGAGGCATCAAAACCCTGCTTTGGAATGTATTTCCTACTTACTTCCTACTGTGGTAAACTGAGACTTTTCAAAACTTCCAGTAAGGTGATGGATAGTTCTATCATGTTTTTAAGCAAAAGATACGAGGAGGGGCACCTGAGTGGGTCAGTCGTTTATGCGTCAGACTCTTGATTTCAGCTCAGGTCACGATCTCACAGTTCGTGCAGTCGAGCCCCACGTAGGGCTCTGTGCTGACAGCACAAATCCTGGCTGAGATTCTCTCCGCCCACCCTCTTAAAATAAATAAATAAACATTAAAAAAGTAGATGAATCATCATTCTATCTACTTTCTACTACCTTCTTTACTTTTTCCAACTTCAAAGATACCAGCTTCCAAGTTCTCGAGATACTAGTATATCATCTAAACTGTCTAAACCTTGGTTGTACATTAGAATCACCTGGGTAACATCAAAAATACTGATGCATGAGTCCTTCTGAGAAATTCTGATGTCACTGATCTGAAGTAAGCCCTGGGCATCAAGATTTTTGAAAAATGTCCCAGATAATTGTAATATGCGGCCAAAATTGAGAACTACCAATGGTTATAGAAAAATTTGTAAAACAAGGGTGGAAGCATGTGTTTGGTGGACAGGTCACTTTGTGAAGGATTGGACTTGTTGGGCTATAGGTTGACTGCTGTGACAGAGATCCCAAATAACAATGGCTTAAACCCAGTAAATTTTTTTTTCTGTTTCATATTATAGACTGAGCTCATGGCACCTTTGCTCTGAAAAGTTTTCAGAAGCCCAGGGTCCTTTTATCTTATTGCTTTGCTCTCATTCACATGATTCAGAATAACTCACCATTATGTCCATATTCTACTTAGTGAGATGGCACACTCTCTCTTAAGGAACAACTTAGAGATTCCACCTGTCACTTCTGTTCCCATCCTCTTGACCAGCACTTAGTCACAAGGCTACATCTAATTGCAAGGAAAGCAAGAAAAGGTAGTGAACAACTATGTGCCTTGATAAAGTTTGGGGCTTCTGTTATTTTGCAGGCGGAGGAGGGAATATTAGAGGAAAACTGGCATTCTCTGCCACAAATATCTGATTGTCTTTCCAAAGTGAGGTTCAAAAGGTCTTGAAGGGGATAGGTTCATCAGGAGGGAAGGGATGATAGAAGAAAAGAGATAGAACTCTATGGTTAGAGAGAGCGATTTTGATGTTCAAGGTATTATAATAGAATCTGGGCAGAAATTGGCTTGGGTGAGTCGAGTAATGATAGATGAGATTCCCAGAATAAAAGAGATGCAGGAACTACAGGGCTACAAGTCTTACATGTAGAAACCACTGATACAGAAGGCTGTTGTCACCTGATCCTTCGCTGTAGATGCTGTTGCTTTTCCCCTCCTATGTATTTTATAACTAAAATTAAATGAAGCTGTTTATCAGATCATATTCTGATCCCTGGATGGGCTTAGAAAAAATGTTTTTTACAGTTTAGGATTGCAAAACTTAGTGCCGGGTAAGAGATTTACACTTTTCTTTCAAATACAGGCCACTGCTGGTGGGCATAGAACACTGGGTATGTTGATTGCTAATGTGATTTATGGCCGTCTGCATGTATTCAGCTACATTCTATGACCTTTCTTCCACAGTGTCCTCTGCCTTGATAAAATCGCTCTATTCTATGTCAAGTCCTTTTAATCCTTTTTTGGAATCAAGTATGAAACAATTTCCAATGCATTCAACTCTAACTTTCTTTGCTCATTGTTTATTCCCCAAGGACTGAATAATATGTTTAAAAGTTGAGAAATTGCAAGCTGCTGTTTTGTACAGAGTGCCTTTAACTTTTTTGTCCAGGTTTTCAGCCTGGCCTCAAATGAACCTTTTTTTTTTTTAACATAAATTTTAGGTCTCCAAAGTGAATTATTTGAGATTGCAATTAATCATTTACATCCCCCAAATATGTGGAATCATCTAATTGCGCACATATAAAAAGAATGGTAGTGAACTGGTTATGAAGAAAAGTAGTATTGCAAAAAAAAAGAAAAAGAAAAAGAAAGAAAAAAGAAGGAGGTCTTAGAAGGAGCTGGAACTTTGGCCTCTGGAGGCCTATTTGTCTATCCTTCTCTCCGTCATTAACTCATCCATCCTTCCATCCATCCATCCATCCATCCATCCACCCATCCATCCATTATTCCACTCAAAAATCTTGTAAAATGTCAGTTTCTGTAGAACTCACTAGTGTTCAAAGATTATCATACAATGTTTCCAGTCCTTGAAGACTTTATATGTCATGTTAAGCAGACTTAGTTATGAGGCATGGTTGGGAAGAATGAAATGAAGAGACATTAAGCACCAACCGCCCTTTAACTCGTCTGCAAAGCTTTACATATATAATCTTATTAATGACTGAGACTGAGGAAGACAAAAGCTAATATCACAGTTTAATAGAATAACACAGGTGTATAAAAAACTGTAGTGCCATGTCATTGGTGCTATAATAAATGTAGGAAATGAGATAACAGACAGGCTGATTCTGCCTGGAATAGATGAGGAAAGCTTCCCAGAGGAACCCCGGTTTCACCTGGATGCTGATGGATAATCAAGAGTTGTCCAAGTAGGAAAGTGGGAAAGGCATTGTAGATGAAGAGAACAATGTGTACAAAAGCTTGGAGATGTGAGGGTCAAGGCAGGTTTGGGGAATTTTGAGTGACTAAGTGCAAAGAGGAAAGATTGGAGAGTTGGGTTGGAATTCTTTATGCCAAGGAAAGGCATTGAAATTGTATTCTGTAGGTAATGAAGAACTATTGAAAGTTTATAAGTCTGGGAGTAACATGATTGGGTTATGTTTTGGAAAGGTGATATTAAAAAATGGAAAGGGAAAAAAGACTAAATTTACCTATTTTTACCTAGCAAATATTTATTGCGTACTTACTGTATGCCAGGCTCCTTCTTGGGACTGGAGATACAACACTGCAATAGTCAAAAATTCTTGCCCTTCCAACGGTGGAGGGAGACAGCCTATACACAAAAATTATGTATAACCATTCAGGTGGCGGTAAGTGCTATATGGAGAAAATAAAACAGGGAAGGAAGAGAGAGACAATTTTTGCCATATGTAACATACCTTCCCACTGAGAAGGAAGAGAACATTTGAGCAAAGACCTGAAAGAGATGAGAGAACAAGCGTGCATATTTGCAGGAAGAGAATTTAAAGTAGAAGGAACAGCAAGTACAAAGCCTTCTGTCTCATATGAAAGCTGTGGAAACCCCAAGCTGACAAAAGAGAGGGATTTAAGACTTAAATTCCCATATTTATGTGAAAAGGGACCCTTCGCCAAAAAAAAAAAAAAAAAAAAAAACACCAAAAAAACGGTGATCATCTCTTATACGTCATTCAAAACTTCTAGTCGTTTGTTCTCCTTTTATAGATGATTGTGGGGCCAGAATTTTGGACAGAGGTAACTAAGCTATTTTCTGCTATCATTCAGAGACTGGCAATTTTGCATTTAAACAATGAAGTCTAGTCATCATGCAAAAGCCAAGAGAACATAGTTCTTTTTCTCTTTTGTAGTTTTAAACCATTTATTTCATTTTCAGATGCTCCAAATCTGTACTTGGTGACTGTATTTAAGGGAACTTACCCCCAAATCTAAGAAATACATTGGTGTGGATGGCACATGTGGAAATCCTTCAGCAAATAAGCAAGACTGTGCCTGGCTGATCATGATCTAGCTGAGTGCATTGCACAGAGAGAGAGAGAAAATGAAGCCAGAATCTGGAATGAGATCATTAGTGTATACCATCCTGGTACTGTAGTCAGACCACACACATATTTAATGCACTGAACCCACCTTGAAATGCCCCACAGCCCCAAGGGAACAAAGTACTAGAAAAAATAAAGGGGAGGGGAGGATGCTGAGTGATCCATAATGCTGTCAATGTCACAATCCATCCTGAACAGCAGAATAAAGTTAATAGGGAAAGTTCTTTAGTGCTTGTTCAGCTGCCTGCCACCCAAGTCTGTGGCAGAAAAGCAAGGAGGAAATAGATATATCATTATAGAATGTATCAATAATAAACTATAAAGATGACTTATATGTAAGAAGTAGTTCCCTATATTTATTCGAAGTATCAGTCTTTAGGACTGTATATTTGACCACTCAATGCCAAAAGAAAAAGTAGACAGTCTTAAATCATTTTTAAGGCTATTGATATTTTAGTAATTAATTAATAATCAAGCTGGGAAAAATATTGAAGACAAGAATTTAAATGTGTCAAGAAAATAGAAGTAATATTTTTCCTAGTGTTCAATAAATAAAAATTGCCTTGGAATAAACACAGTCTATTTATAGCATAAGTAAAGGAACATCTCTGGAAGTCAAATATTCTATCTGTATTCTAAGTATTATTTTTCAGCTCAGAGGATTTCATGGTTTAGAGTAGAATATTTTCATTCCAAATCTATGTGCCTTTTACCTCCTAAAAATATTTCCTAAACTTTTCCAGCACCACACTGCTTGGTTATAGAGTCAAAAACTTATACAGTTCAACTAACAGCTATCAAACATTTATTTAGAGGTTAAACACTGTCTATGTGCAAGACTCAGATTGGGCAAGGTCCTGCAGGAAATGCAAACTTGTAGAACCTGGTGTCTGCTCTCAAGGAGCATAGCGGGTAAAGTAAAAAATGATGCAGAATATGCTCCGTGACCTAGAGGTTCAAAGGAGACAGATAACTATGAGTTAGAGAAATCGAGGAAGGCTTCAAGGAAAAGTGACTTGTGACCAGGGATCTTGATGGATGGGTGGGATTTCAATAGGCAGAAATGGCTTGGTTTGCATAGGGTGGGGAAAGCAATTCAGGTAAAGACAGGGCTCCTTTGAGAAGAGAGTTTCCTGTTTTGCTGGAACATGGTATATACACTATAGGAGTAGAGGGACTAAAGTTGGGAAGGTGGGATGTCAGCCCCAGGAGTCTGGACTAGATTCAGTCAGCAGTGGGGCTCTGTCCAAATCAACGTGACGTGATGTGACATGACACTGTTCTGTTTATGCTCTAATGCCCGTGCTTTTGTACTCAGTCTCATTCTCCTCTGAAAGGGTGCGGCTGGTTCTCCAGCCCCTGGGGGAGAGATTGGTTCTGTACTACAGATTTACTTAGAGGGCAGAGCACAGTAAGGGTCATTTGGGTGTGTTCCTCCCTCCCTCCAGGGACAGTATAGCTCCGGAGTGTGGCCGCCGTGTCCTGTCTATTTAGGTGTCATTTGAGCTCCTGAATATTTTCAGAAGTGAAAGAAAGAAACACTATCTTCCATAAATATTTGTTAAGTGCCTCCCGCATGAACAGCTGTAGTTTTGCCTTGCTCTAGATTGGTAATAAATTAGCAATCAAAGCCAGAAGCCAAATAAAATCTCGAACTCACGTCAAAATAGGAAAGGGCTAATTTTAATGATGGTCCACCCAATAGATATGCCATTTCCAGTATTGCCTTTGAATGCTGTACTATTATATAATATCTTCACTCTAGAGGCTGCTTTTAGACAAATAGGCTTGGACAGTGGAACATAGAAAGGGCCACAGCAACCACCTGGCTGAATATAAACAGGCCCATCAGGTGACCCACCTCAAAGTACCCATAGGCCCTAAGTAACCAATGGGCTACTTACAACTAGGCATGGTTACCAAAAAAGAGAACATTCCATACAATGCCATACATACCTCCTCATGTTCCCCCTTTAAAAACAGCCCTCTCCCACTACCTTGTGGCACACAGCCTCTGCTATCCTGCCTGCCACTCCCTTACAGTGTATTCTATAAACTTCTCTCCTTTGTTCTGCATCAGATGAATTCTTTCACCTCCCATGCCTTTGACTTCTATGCAATCATTGCCCCACATTTGGAGGGCCCGACCTGATCACGAGACACCGCCTTTAGACATTATATTCTCAGCTAATTTTTCTGAAGATCTATCTACTTAGGAAAAGCAGGAACAGCCTTAGGTGTTTAGGGAGATTGAAAAGAAGTGATAGCCGTGATAGCTGTTCCTAAAAGACAGATATTCAGTAGAAACTTTAACCTGTAAAAAATATACACCATATAAACTGATATTTAGGTAGTATATAAAGACCCCATAGGTTTTTCTGCTTGGTTATGTTCAGCAGACATAAATGTTGTTTAGATACCACCTTACTGGGGGTTCCATTCTGGGCATCGGAGGTTAGGGCACGGTGGTCATTTGGATCCCTGTAGTCCAAATAGATTTCTTTCTTTCCTTTTCCTTTCCCTTCCCCTTTTCCTTTCTTTCTTTCTCTCTTTCTCTCTTTCTTTCTTTCTTTCTTTCTTTCTTTCTTTCTTTCTTTCTTTCTTTCTGTCTTCTATCTTTCTTTTTCTCTCTCCTTTCTTTTTTTCTATCTCCTTTCTTCCTCCCTCCCTCCCTCCTCCCTCTCTCTCTCTCTCTCTCTTTCTTTCTTTCTTTCTGTCCTTTTCGTTTTGACTTAAGTAATCTCTTTACCTGACATGGAGCTTAAACTCACAGCCCCTAGATCAAGAGTGGCATACTCTTCCGACTAAGCCAGCCAGGTGCCCTGACCAAATACAGATTTTTAACAGGACCTAAAATGGTTCTTTAACATGAGACTTCTTAAAGATACAACCTTAAATAAAAATGGCTGAAACACTTGTAGAATGAGAGTGGAAATTCTTATTTGATAAGACCAAAAGCAGTAATGAGTCAGTTAATCAAAAATTCAGTTAAAGCCTGAAATCCTAAAAAATGCAGTAATAAAGCATGATTCCTCATTTGACAATGTTTTGATGTAGAGTCCAGATCTCCCCCTCTCCCCCTGTGAATGTAGACCTGTATTTTGGAGACTTTCTTGCATAAATCATATCCATACTGCATCTATTTCTAGTTTCAATTTATTTAAGGTAAAGCAGACATTTCTGAGGCAACCTAAATCTAGAACTTGATAGGACTTTCATGATTCCTACTGTGGTCTTCGAAACTTTTCTTGCTCACCCGCACGGTGCTAGAAATTGTTTTTAAAAGTGACTTGGGATTGTTGAGTCCCAAGCACTCAGCTTCATATTCAGAATAACAAGTACTCTCTTCTTTAGTCTCCTTGTCAATTTTCATAATATTTAATTAAGATATGCTTAATTTAATTAATTAAAATATCACAAGCACAAGTCTAATGAACCCAAACAGCTTGGAAACAAAAACAGCTAACTCTGGGGTAGTAAACTACAGCAGAGTGGGAGTAGAAGTCCTTGGTATAGGGGCACCTGGGTGCTTCAGTCAGTGAAGCGTCGCACTCTTGGTTTTGGATCAGGTCACGATCTCACAGTTGTGGGATCGAGGCCCGTGCTGGGCTCTGCATTGACAGCTCGGAGCCTGCTTAGCCTTCTTTCTCTTTCTCTCTCTCTGCCCCACCCCAATGCATGCACATATGTATTCTCTTTCTCTCAAAGTAAACAAATCACCTTAGAAAAGAAGTCCTTGGTATATTGAACAGTAGTTACTGCCCTTAAGTGCTCAACATATTGGGTGTAGCAGAAAATTTAGTTTGCAGGGAATGGAGAACATCTGTGAATCTGGCAAGTTAGTTAAGTGGTTGAGAGCTTGTATTGTATAAAGTTAGCTAAGGAGTTAGATTATGTGTTAGAATATGCTGTGTGATCCTGGATTAACATCACTGAAGAACTGGTTAAACATACACAGACAAACACATACCTAAAAGCAAAAATATTTTGATCAGTTGTGGGTAAAGGCAATGTTAGTTCTGGCTCTGTTGAGAGCTTCCATTTATTGACCTGTTTATATTTTTGAGTTTTATCTTGAATGTCCATCTGTGCCGTTATATCTATGCATTAGGACTTTTATGTTAATTGCGGAACTTTAAAAGATCTCAATAAATTATAGATAGTACTTACTTTATAGGCTTTCATAAGAATTAGTGAAACAATATGTGTAGAGTGTTTACCATAGAGCTGATGAGTTTTAGTCACCTCTATCCCTTGTGGTCCTGATTTTAATTGTCCAAAATTCAGACTTTGAGTACAGTCTTCAAAAAAGCATATCGACCAACTTGAAGGGGTTCCTGCTGGCCAAATTTGAAATAACCCATACATCAGAATGAATGATGATAGGAATTGACTGAACGTTGGATTTTCAAAATATCTATGAATTCATATAGGTTAGGAAATAAATTTAACAAGGGAGAAGGGAAAGCTCTTCTTAGGGAAAGATGCCAATTAATAAATGTATAAGATATAATATACATAGGAAATTATCATTTTACAACCACCATAGTAATTATAATTATTTAGTCAATAATTATCAGCAGATACTAAAACCATTGGGTGAAAGAACATTGGGGAATATGATATTCAAATAATTTCATCCCATAGATTCATATTTACCACAAAAGAAAAATATACTTTTGGAGCACTTGGGTGGCTCACTTGGTTAAGGGGTCGGCTTTGGCTCAGATCGTGATCTCACAGTTCTTGGGTTTGAGCCCCGCGTCGGGCTCTGTACTGACAGCTCAGAGCCTGGAGCTGGCTTCAGATTCTGCATTTCCCTCTCTCTATGCCCCTCCCCTGCTGCACATTGTCTCTTAAAAAAAAAAAACTGAATACACGTTAAAAAAGTTTTTTAAAAAAGGAAAATACACTCTTAACAATGCAGGAATCTGGTGAATATCACCTTTACCAACAGACCACACTTGGCACCACCAATGAGATACAAAACTGATATCATGAGGTTTTTATTTGATGTACACAAGGTCATGTATGCAGTATTTCTGTCTCACCTCCCCAAATCCCAGTTTAACCTGAATCTAATTAGAGAAAGCAAACAAAGCAATCCAAATTGAGGAACATTCCATAAAACAAAACATGATCATCAATAACAAAATATGCCTATCAACGCTGCAAAAGAGAGAGAGAGGCTGGGAACTAATTTAGGTTAACACACACTACAGAGATATTTGGGGGATTTGGCCTGTGTCATACATAATGGTATCTTATCAACATTAAATGGTTTCAGTCTTATGGTTATGTAAGAGTATGTCTTTATTCATATGGGCGTGATGCCAGCAAAATAGTAATAGTAATAATAATAATATATTTATGTGTATATATATAAACACACATATATATTTATTTAACTTACATATGTAAAGAAATACACACATATCCTGTCAGAGAAAGCAAATGTGGTTAAATATTAATAATCAGGGAAGGTAGATAAAGGTTTTATGTGTGTTCATTGTACTCTTCTTAGGAACTCTCTGTAGGTTTGTAATTTTTAAAATAAAAGCTGAAGGAAGTAGAGGTGTATCCAGATCTCTGGTATTGCTCTTCCTAATTTGCTGTTACACAGATCTATGCAATATTGGACCATCCGGTGCAGGACTGCACAATTGTCCTCTGTCATCTAGAAATAGGTTTGCTTTGTGATGTTCATTCTCTCCCAAAGCCACTACCTATAGCAAAACACTAAGATTTTTTGTGTAATAATAATGGTATCTAAGGATTTTCTCTTGCAAAATAAAGCAGAAGCAGCCACAATATCTTTAACTAGATTAGATTTTAATGAAACTCGGTCATGGCAGGAGGACATAGAGAAGAGCAGACTTCGACAGGGCCTGAAGGGTGCTTGCTCCAATCCCCACTAACCATTAAGGTATAGTCCAAACCACAAGCCAGAACATTCATGGAGGAGAGAAGGTATAACAGAGAGGCTAAGGTTGACTTTCTGTCTAGAAGGTTGATTGAGACACATCCAGCTCTTAGGCAGAATAAGTGAGAATGACTGTCTTAGAGATTGACCAGGTTTATGTGTAGTAAGTCTCTTCTTCAAAAGAATAGCTTTCTTTGCTGTTAGTCAAGGTGAAAATGCAAAAAACAAATTATATTCGAGACAATAATCCCCCCCCCCCCCCCCGTGTTGATTTATCCCGTAGTCACAGGATCAGAGTAATAAGAACCGTACATGATGGCAACAGAGCCACCTACCTGTGGTGTGAAAGAATGGTCATATTTGCTTAAGCCTAGAAGGGGAAGACATTTTGAATATGCAGAAAAAGTCAATGTTAGGAGAAGTGTAAAAACCCAACCAAATAGCCAAAGTAAACAGGCCATGGAGATTAGTGAACATATGAGCAGGTTGCTCCACCTACATTATTATATATGGGTTTTCTGACCCTAGGATCAGGTCCTATAGGAATACAAACATTCTATAGCATATAAAACATCAAAAAAAAAAAAAAAAAAAAAGAAAGGAAGAAATTCTTTAAGTAAGGTAATACACATAGGATAATAATATCTAAACTTTTCAAGTACTTATTATGTATTCTAAGTATTCTATCTCATTTACTTCAATTCTGTGAGTTAGATGTGCTGTTATTCTCATATTACTAATGGTGAAATGAAGGCATAGAACAGTTAAATAGTCTATCCAAGGCAGAGCCAGGGTTTGAAACCAGGCAGGTTGTCCCATGTGCTCTTGACTGCTCCATGCTGGAATGTTATTAAACCATTACAGTAATCTTTTTGGAGAATATTTAATGGCACAGTAAAGTCTTAAAAAAATTTAAGAAGAATGGCAAATCTATATGTGCGGTATGTTCCCAATTTTAAAAGCACGAAGAATGAAGGCTTGAGAAAGAGAGACTGAGCGAGACTGAGAGAGAGAAAGCAAGCATGAGCAGGCCGGAGAGAGGAAAGATAGAACGGCAGTTTCAAGATGTATGTGGTAATCTCTCAATGGCAGTAATTGTTATTTTCTTCCGCCTATTTTTGTGAAGTTTTCAAACTTTCAGTAATGAAAACGTAGCTTTTATAGTAAAAAAAAAAAAGTGCATGCTATATATTGAAGAAATATCCTGGAAGTTTATCCAATAACCATGTCAAGGGTTCAGAGAAGCGGTCCTAATCCTTGACACAGCGTGTCCGGCTTCATCGTGTTCCACTTCCGCATTTCTTGCCGTGTGAGTTCTAGTCTATTATTTACTAATAATCCTTTAAATTAACTCACTGTGTTTGCATAGCCTCCTAAGTAGTATCTATGAAATCACGTTTTTACTATTCTATGGATTTTTTTTTTAATGTAAATTGAACACACAACTATTAAACTGTCTTGGGCCACTGCAGTATGAATGGCCCTCTTTGGGAAGAAATCTGCTCCTCCTACCCTGGCTTCAGAATCACTTAGGTGGACTGGAGGAAGAGGCAGTTCCCTGGATCTACTCAAGCAGAATCGTAGAGAGGCCTGGACACCTGCCTTTTAAACACACTCTCCAGGAGATTCTCATGCAGTCTAACGTTTTAGAACAATTGCACTATGGTTTCTTAAGAGGATGTATAATGGTCAAGGATTCGGTGTTGAATCTGAGGTAATTAAAGAATCTAATCAGATAACCAGGTTGAAATCTAGAACTATACCATACCACCCCAGAAGATAGCTTGAGGAGAGCTTTAGAGATAACCTGGGTGATGGTAGAGGGGAAAATCTAATTATAGCAAAATAAATGAAATCCCTGGTTTCTTTTGTTACCAAGAGTGACACCGCTGGAGAATTGCTTTGCTCTCTTGTTCGAGTGATAGTTCTTACTGCTGATAAATCTTATCACAGAATGTGTTAAGGTAGCAGTATGTGACAGTTCGGGTTGAGGTTATGGTAGGCCTATAAAGATAGAGAGCTGCCAAAAATCAAAAGTCCAAAAAAAAAAGTGGGTTGCTGCAGCAGAGGGAGCAATAGAATCTCATTCCAGGGAACTGTCAAGAACTGTGGGCAAAGCAGAGGTTGGGCAACCAGTGAAGTTCAGAGGTATGAGGTTTTCAATTTTGTTTCTCCCATAACTGCCAGGAGAGAATTTCCCTGTAGAAAGAGACCAGCCTTTGTTGAGAAGATGTTTTGTTAAGACCACAGTAGGGTAGAAAGAAGCCTCAGGGCCTGTTTGTAAGCTGGGGAGAATAGCCCCTGGTTGCAAGCTGGAGAAAAAACCTAGGGGATAGAGCTAGTAAAGGCCTGGGTGTAGAGGGCAGTGTATGAGGAGGGAACTCTGCACTGGCTTCCAGACTCCTGGAAGCTACTGAGAGAAGGGTTGACCTTTGCATCAATGTAATCTGTGCTAAATTAACCCATGAAACAGACAGAGACAGTTGATTTTATGGGATTATGCAATTAGTGGAGAATTTGTAGGTATGTAAGACTGGGGTAGAGAATGGAAATTACCTTGTTCAAACATGTCACAGAGGTATGCGGGCAACACAAGTTTAGGAGAGTCCTCAAAATACATCAGATGAGGCCCAAGGAATCTAGTCCAGCTCAAGGAAGGCTAGAAGGGAAATCTTGTGTGAAGGAATACTTTTGGAGGGATTTCACTCAGGGACAAAGGTAAAACCTTTAGGAATATTAGGGCTAGGGAGTTTGTAGTTTGTTAGTATAAAAAAAATCCAGAGGAAGAAATGATTGCCCTGAGAAGGACAAATACCTGAGCATTTGTGGGGAGCATTCTTTGGTAACATAAGGGATGTGTCTGAGTATGAAGCCAATGTAGTGTTACTTCTTTGGGGACAATAAAGAAAACATGCTGTAATTTGAAAAGGGCTTGATAAAGTTGACAAAAGGAAAACATGGAAAGGACCTGAAACCCTGAAACATGCATCACCCTAACCTATGACCTGGAAGCTGTTCTCTTTATGTCACCTTGGAGCCTGGGACCCTCAGGATTCATTGACTTGGTTACCACTGCCCTAGTAACCCTTGCTTTTTTGGTTTAATTATTTCATAGACATTTTCCAAATGTTATTTTCTCAGTCTGTTATTTCTTCTCTGAAATTCTAAAGGGTGTAACGTCTGCGTGTGTGTAACCTCTTTTCTAATATACACACATCATTTTGAATTTTGATTCCATTCTTAGTATTGGCGATTTTCAAGAATTTTCTGGCCCCACACATCCTTTGATTTTCCATTTCCCTTAGTGTTCACATTAAAAATTTTAAAAACTGTATTCCCATCTTTCACCCTACCACCTCCACCCCTCAAAAAAAAAAATCTAGGATAGCTGACCAGCAAGATGATTAGAAAAAGGAAGGGAAAGGAAATTAGTATTCTGTGGAATTGGTTACCCCAGGGTTTCAGGGTGGTTGAGGCCCTACAGTCTGTCACATAACACTATGCAAATTGACTTTACCCTTCCAAATTTAAATGATACAGTTGTCAACGAAGATAAGAGATGATATCAGGTTTGTCATGATTCAATGGATGTCCATATTTTCTAGTTCCACCACGGGAGATGTGTTAGGGTGGCGATGAGGGTCAGCTCTACAGGATGTGAAGTCTGCTAGGCAGGGGGAGCATCAAAAGAGGGATTTCACTGCATTTTTGTACCCTCTACCTGTCAACTTGAGTTACCAACCAAATTACTTTATATGATGCCCAAACCTGCACTGGTCTTACTGTAGCATTCAGATTTCAGAAACAGTTTCTTCTGTGGTACAGAACTATGTGGCTAAACCATCCACAGATAATATATTAATACCTGGGTATGTACATGAACTCTCATACCACAACACTGTGATGAGGACCAACAAATGGACACATGCTGTCTATGCTCAGTAGGCCTTGATCTTGAGGAGGCACTGAGAATGGCAGCTCTGGCCATCACCAAGATATTTGAGGAGGGCCTTGAGCTTGCAGATGAACTTTAAGCAGAGAGGAAGAGGGAAGTTGTGGGGCAGGGCAGAGGTGGTGGTGTAGAGCAGCTCCAGTTGTCCCTGAGACACATTATGCAGAGTGTTCCCAATATTGCAGGGAAACATACCAGCTGATAACCACCGCAGCCAGAAGGCCGTTCTCTAGAACCCCCATGCACTTCAGCTACCATCAGCTGAGTTCTGTACCTACCCAGACCCAGATTATTTGTTCCTCAGTCTGTTTCATGCCAGGTAAACTTGCCATTATTATTAATAAGTAAATTAAATGTTACATAAACATACAGCATATGAGTGCAAAAAGAAAGATTTTTTTCTATGAATTTGGTCGAATATGTCGAAATTTGAATTTCAAAAGAAATTTGAAAAGGTTCAATGAAAATAAGTTGCTGACCAATGGTTAAAGTGGGAAAACAATTATAAAAATCTAGAAGGACTCTGCACTCAGTTTGCCCAACAAAATGTTTCTGCTTCCTTTTAAAGAAATTATCATTGGAAATAGTAAAGAATGTATAATGAACATGGTTCATGACAGAAAGGTTAGGCCAGACTCCAATCAACTGACCAACTTTCAAAGAAAAAGCCTGAGTTTATATCAAAAACTTGGGTGGCTCAGTCAGTTAAGCACCTGACTTTGGCTCAGGTCATGATCTCATGGTTTGTGAGTTTGAGCTCCACGTCGGGCTCTCTGCTGTCAATGCAGAGCCTGCTTCAGATCCTCTGTCTCCCTCACTCTACTCCTCCTCCAGCCTCTATCTGTCTCTCAAAAAAGAAATAAACATTTAAAAAAAAACTTGGCCAAAGAATGCAGTTACTTTAATTAAATAAAAATTTCAATATATGTGTCTACAGTATTTTTATGATTCATTTCTTTAACCAGTGTCTTCCATTAACCAACCAATTCCCTGTCCTGATTGCATTTGATAAAAGGGTCTCTGTGGAACTTCCTCTTTCATCATTATTCTGTTGAGATCCGAGGGTTTAGAATTCCCATGATTAGTACCAGGCAATAGCATTTCAGGAAGGAAGAACTTCTAAAGATCTTGTATAATTCAGTGCTCCTTTAATTCTAGCCTAATTATGACAAAAAGGTACAGGTATTCCTACTTATCAGCTCAAAGTAGCCCCACTGTAGTGACAGCATAAACCTGATTTATAAATCTCCTACATACTAGCTTTGCAACTGAGATTCTTAAAAAAAAAAAAAAAAAAAGTAAGAAAGAAAGAAAAGAAAAAGAAAAGAAATTGAGATTCTCGATAAATTTAGAAGCAGTTTCAGAATTTGTATTCTTTCCATTTGGGGCATGAAAGGCTTACTTTTTATTTGATATCACATAATTTCAAGTTGCCTTAATTCTAATTTACAAAAAATCAGGATTGGCCTGTATCAGAAGCAAGTCTCTTCTCCTGGGGCAGTACAAGTAAGCATTCAGAAGACCTTTCAACATCTCTCTTCTTGATGACACAAGTCTCTCTCCTTGAGCTTGGTTTTGTTGTAGAAGTTTTTGCTTATTATAAGCTTTTCTGAGCTTTTTTCCTGGAATGAAAAAAGAGCTTTTCTGTTTCTTCATTTGCTGTGAGTCTCTAGCAATATCTCTGGGCTTCAGTTCATTCAAGTTTTCTCTATAAAGTTTGTGAATGACTGCAGGTTGTTTTATTTTTAAAGTATAGAACCAAGATAGTGATCTACAAAAGCATTTAACACCTCTAGGCAACTAGATTTCTTCAACGTGTCTTTATCACTAGACTTCTAACAAGAGTGTCAAAGTACTCCAGAGCCTTTCTAATACTTTCAGATGACCCGTTGTAGTCCTTCGGATTAAGTATGATACACATTATCTTGGCTGTACCAAAGGGCTTTGACTAGTGTTCCTCAAATTGAATTCTAGGACCTGGAAAGGTCATTAGAGAAATCAGAGGGGAGAGACAAGGACTCCAACATAAGGAACTGTTCTCCTCTTCTCTTGCCCCTTCTGTCTGAATTTCTTGCTTTTATTCTGAAACAATTTGTTTATCTGGAGCCCCCTTATGCAGTTACATCAATCAGTTGGCTTATTTGTTGTACTCAGAAGTTGAGCAATAAAAAGGGTTCTAAAGTCCCAAATTTATCAAAATGTTTAGGCCCTTGACTCTTCTTTATAGCAGTTTTACTGAAATATAATTCACATATCATGTAATTTAATCTTTCAAGTGTACAATGCAGTGAATTTTATATATACATTGTTGTGCACCCATCACCACTCTGTAATTCCAGACCATTTTCATCACCCCAAAAATAAATCCCAAAGTCATTAGCTGTCACTCTCCTTACTCCCCTCCCTTCAGCTCTAGGCAGCTACTAATCTACTTTCTGTCTCTCTGAATTTGCCTACTGTGGATATTTCATATAAATGGAATCAAACACTATGTGACCTTTTGTGTCTGGTTTGTTTCACTTAGCATAATGTTTTCAAAGTTTACCCATGTTGTACTGTGCACCAATACCTCACTTTTTAAAACAACTGAATAATATTCCATTGTCTGAATATATTGCATTTTGTTTATCTGATCATCTTTTGATGGACAGTTGGGTCATTTCCACCTATTGGCTATTGTGAATAGAGCTGCTCTGAACATTTGTGTATAAGTTTTTATTCGAACAGCTGGTTTCACTTCTTGTAGGTATATGCCTAGAAGTGGAATTTCTGGGTCATATGGTAATTCCATATATAGCTAACTTGTTGAGAAATGGCCAAACTATTTCCAAGGTTGTGGCATGATTTTACTTTCCCATCACCAGTGTATGAAGTTCCAATTTATCCATATCCTCTACAGTGCTTCCTATTTTCCTTAAACGACAACGACAACAACAAAACAATTATGAATGTCCTAATGGATGTGACTTGGTACCTCATTGTGGTTTTGTTTTGCATTCCCTGATGACTAATAATATTGAGCATCTTTTTTATGTGGTATACCTTCTTTGGAGAAATGTCTATTCCAAAGTCATCTGTCATTTTTTAAATTGGATTGTCTTTTTGTTATTGAGTTGTGTGATGGTAAGTTATATATGCCAATGTGGAGAGGCTATGGTGCCCAGATGGTCAAACACTTGCCTACATATTGCTGTGAAGAAATTTTGTAGATGTAATTACCATTTACATTTGAGATTTTTTTTAAGTTATTTATTTATTTTGAGAGAGAGAGAGAGGGAAAGAAAGAGACAAAGTGTGCAGGAGCAAGGAAGGGGCAGAGAGAGAGAGAGAGAGGAATCCTAAGCAGACTGCACACTGTGAGCATGGAGTCTGACGTGGGGCTCAATCCCACAAACTGAACCATGAGATCATGACCTGAGCCGAAATCAAGAATCAGATGTTTAACTGACTGAACCACCCAGGAGCTCCTCATTTACAGTTGAGTTTAAGTAAGACACTACCCTTGTTAATAGGGATGGACTTCAATCCCATCAGTCGAAGATCTTAAGAGCAGAAACTGAGGTATCCTGAAGAAGAAAGAATTCTGCCTCAAGACTAGAAATACTGATTGAGTTTCCAGCCTGCAGGCCAGACTCTATAATCATGTGAGTCAATTCCTTTAAATGATTTTTTATGTGTATATGTGTGTTTGTATATAAGTATATATATACATGTATATAATGCATATTATACATATAACACATGTGTATATATGTAAGTATGTTGTTATATACATATATATACATATACATGTAAACACACATATATACATATAGTTATATACATATATGTAAATATATGTATATATACTACATATTACACACTATATGTATAAATATGTATAAATACATATATATTTACTACATATTACACACTATATATATTTATGTGTGTATATATACACACATATATTTTGTTGGTTTTGTTTCTCTGGAGAAGCATGACTTATATAAATTGTTAAAGTTCTTTGTGTATTTATATACTCTGGATACTTTATCCTTATTAAATATATGAAAATAGAACTCATTTCGTTAAGCCACTCCAGTTGTGTCTGTTACATGTAGCCGTAAAATCAGAAATGAATCTCAAGATTTTCTGGGGATCAGATAGAAAAATGCATGTAAAACACTTAGCATGATGCTTGACACATACCTCAATTAATATTATTTCATCACATTTGGATTCATTTAGAACAATGAGCCCTACACCACTTAGTAGGCCCTAAAGGTATGATTTATTATTCAGTAGATACTTATGAGTCTTTGTTATGTAGAAGATACTATATGTGGGGTATGATGCAGGACCAGCTTTGTGGCGCACAGCCTGTGCAGTCATACAGGGCCCTGGATTTCATGTTCTGTTGCCATCATCTTCAAATACTTATTAAGTCTTGAACAAGAGGCTCTGCGTTTGTATTTTGCACTGGACTCTGCACATTATGTAGCCAATTCTGTTATGATGACTAGAAAATTCTTTTTGTTCAGAATAATAGCTGATATTTCTAAAAATTACTGTGTGTTATTCAGAAAACATTAAATCTTGATAAATATACTCTAAGAAGACTGAGAAATATACAGTACCTTTAGAAACTTCTTGGCAAACACGATGTAAATAAATGAGATTTTGACATTTAAAAGGTAAACTTTAGTTATCTGACAAATTCACTTATAAATGAAATATCAATACATTTCGCAATAACAAGAGTGAAACTGCAGGCTCTGTTGTGGTAGGAGTTGTTAGGATTTGGGGAGTTTACATTGCTAAGGTTTGGGGGGGTTAGGAAGTAAAACTTTTGAAGTAGCTTTATCTTCTCCCCAGTTATTATTGGTATAACGCACAGGAACTCACTGTGAGCCACTAGAGAAGTTGTTTAACCTCTCTTAATCTTAGTTTTCCTTTCTGTAAAATGAGAATCATCTATGCAGAGGATCAGATTTTAGCACTGTATCTTATGAGGAACAGTAAATATCCTTTTCTCCGAATTTTCCCTTTCAGAGACGTATGGAGCACCTACAATGTGCTGTGCTTCATTCTAAGCATTATGGACATATTGTTGAGTAAGGGTCCTTGTTCTCAAGAAGATTATATTTTTTGTAAAGAAAGAGAGATGATAAACCTGCTAAGGTAAATATGATCACGTCAGGCTGTAACAAATGTAAATGAAGAGGATTAAATGGGTGGTGTTGTCGGGGAAAAGCTTTCTGAGAAGGTGACTTGTAAGTTGAGATCTGAATGATGCACATGAGGAAGGTATGTGAGGATCCAGAGAAACCTATTTTTTTTAATGTTTATTTACTTATTTTAAGAAAGAGAGAGATCACGAGCATGGGAGGGGGAGAGAGAGGGAGAGAGAGAGGCTTGAACTCAGGAAGTGAAATCATGACCTGAGCCAAAATCAAGAGCTGAATGCTTAACCAACTAAGCCACCCAGACGCCTTTCCAGAGAAAACTTTTTTTAAAAAGTTTATTTATTTATTTTGAGAGAGTGTGTTTGGGGGGGGGGACGGGCAGGGAGAGGGAGGGAGAGAGTGAGAGAGGGAGAAAGAGAGAGAAAGAATCCAAAGCAGGCTCTGTCTGCAACAGTAGCGCAGAGCCTGATGTGGGGCTTGAACTCACAAACCATGAGATAATGACCTGACCTGAAACCAAGAGTTGGGCACTTAACCAACTAAGCCTCCCAGGTGTCCCCAGAAAAACATATTCTTAGTAAAAAGGCACCGCAGGAACAAAGGTTTCATCAATTTGGGAGAAAGAAGATGGGGTTTGAGTAGGGTTGTCGTCTTGGGAGCTAATAAGCAGTAGTTGGAGTCAGGATACACTTTGGAAGTAGAGCTGACAGGACTTACTGTTGGATTGAACATCAGGGTGAGAAAAGGAGAGAGTTTTTTATTTTGCCCTGATGAAAACTCTAATACATGTTCACTGTAGAAAGCTTGGGAAATTCAGGGAAATGTTCAGCAGGCTACCTGTTTTATTTTGTAATATGATTTACATTTAATATGTAAACCTAGCTTTCTCTTGCACAAGGAGAACTTTACCATTATAGAGTATTGTTGCTACTCTTTTGAAGATTTCATTGCATCTTGTTAGAAGCTTAGAGGATGATTGAAATTAGAAAAAAAAAACCAACAAAAACAGAAGAGGAGAAACCTGTTCCACCCTGTTTAACACAGAGTTTCCTAACCTTAGTTGACCTTTTTCTCTTTTCTTTTTTTTAATGTTTGTTTATTTTTGAGAGAGAGTGAGTGAGCAGGGGAGCGGCAGAGAAAGTGAGGGGGACAGAGGGTCTGAAGCAGGCTCCAGGCTCTGCATTGACAGCGGAGAGCCTGATGCAAGGCTCAAACTCGTGAACCGTGAGATCATGACCTGAGTCAAACTCAGACACTCAACTGACTGAGCCACCAAGGCACTCCTGACCTTTTTCCTTTTTGATGGTTGTTTTGTATAATGTCTGTTACCATCTCTATCAATTATCCCTAGAAAACAGGATCTAATACTGTATTGAATCTTCCTCTCTCATTTCTATTTCCCTTACATATAAAAGTTAGACTTGTAGGTTCTAGGCCCAGATCATTTACTGAGAGCACAAATACAGTTCTTCATGAGGACTTCATGAGGACTTAACCTAACACTGTCTTTTATCCCTTCTCTTATCATTCTAGGAGGCAAATGTTGCCTAGATTACTTTGTTCTATAGTGTTTTTAATGGTTTTCCTAATCCAGAACTGTACTATCTACCAGTTATTCTTATAAAAGAGGTGGAAGCTTGTGTAAAATTATGTTTAAAATTGACATTGTCTCCCAAATGCCTTACCTTTCTCTCCACATTGCGGGTGACAGCCATTGGGGTACGAATTACATTGATAACATTCAACTAGAAGAGATGAGGGAAACTGAGTTTTAAACCTGAGAATGCATATCTAGGTGCTTATAAGTATATGCAGTCAAAACTCCTTAATTTAAGTCTCTAATTTGTAATTTAGGAGCAATAACAGTGGGCATTTAGTGAGGCTCCAAATATCCCAGGGGATAGAACAAAAATATATTTTCTTTGTCCCTGTATGACTTGCAATTGTTTAAAATGTCAAGAAGAAACAAAATATATCATTTAAAAAATATTTTGGGTAGGTATTGCTAACAATAATAATATTGACTACTTATGCCCCGGCAGCATTTGGTGCCTTATACTTAGTTTAATGTTAAAATTTTAATAAATGAAAATATCTGTAGGAAGTGTGGTATATTATCACACTTAAAGCAGCCAATTAGATTAGTCTCTTGATATAGTCTACTTTATAAACTCATTTATCACGCAAGTTAGGTTGGTCTGACCTTTCCACTCCTTCTTGGATAAGGATGATAGCAATTTCTCAGTAGCAAAATTATTGATTTTTTTTTTTTTGGACAGAACTTTTCTAGTTTGGTTTTCCTTTTTGTTATGCACTTCTATTCTTGTGTCACCTTCTCAGAGAATGGAGTCCCATTTACATGTTGGCAAGAAAAATGCTGTTTGGAAGAGTATGGGAAGCTGTATCTTAATGTCCAAGCTAATTAGCCACACCTAAACAATTTATGAAGGCATTTTGCTCAATATGGAGTATTTATCTTCTTCAATAAACAGAAGAACATGTTGATTATCTATTGAAGCTTGGCAGGCTTGCCAAGCAAATGTCAATTCTTCTTTTATTGCACTATTTAACCTTGTGTGCTCTAATACCTTTTTCCTGAATTTTCATTTTGATTCCTACATGTTAAATGATGATCCATTTGTTACATGCGATATTGACTTAGATTATTTACTCAGCTAATTGAGAATGTTTCCCTTTATCAATAACTTCTAATGGTTTGACAAGGTATCTCCTTCCAGGAAATAATTAAGAGGCAACCGTAGCCTTTTACCAGATTTGGGAGATTTAAAGAAAACAACTCTCTTAATGCAAAAATTACACCTGAAGTCAGTCTATGTAAATTTATAAAAGGTAAAGATTTTCCCAGAAAAATAAGGAGGGCAAGTTCTTGGATAGAAGTGAACTTACATTTGCTGGTACCAATTATAAGCCAGAAACTGTGCTGGGAGTATTATGTATATTATTTCCTTTAACACCATGAGATAGTTCTCTTATCTGCACTCTGTGAAACTGAGGCTCAGAGAAGTCAAATAACTCATGCAGTCGACTAATGGATGTTTGTCCTGGGATCTAATGCCAAATCTGCTGGACTACAGTTTATGCCTTCCTCTCTACTGTGTGTTGCTGCTTCAGGCTGACATAATCATCACATCTGACCACAACTTGTTCAGATTCAGAGTTCTCTCGACTTGTTTCTCAGTAATGTTGGTGGAGGGGCAAGAAACCCTTATCCCAAGTAATTCTGATCTTTTACCTATGGCTCAAAGCAGGCAGTCTTTAGTGTGAGGGATACTGAAAATTTCTGTGTGCCCTTATGTGGAGGAATGAGACTATCACTGCTTCCTAACAGCGGTGGTCTGTATTTTCTCTTGGTAGCTGGGATTTTGTTCTAAGGAAGGACACTATTATACATTTTCCCCTGTGCTAGTCACACCATTGCTGGTAAGCACTTAGGCCAACTGCATAAACTACTAATAGGTCCAGTACCCTAGTGTTCTAGGCTATTATTATTAGTATAAAACTGCTGGGGTGTCTGTTTAACAGAAACCAACAAAGAATCAAAAACTGGCATTTCTGTGCTCATACACACTTTCGTAAACATCAGTGCTAAAAAGATATTCCTTTTTGCTTCAGATTATATTAAATTTCCCCTAAACACAGTCCATTTTTCTTAGGCCACCCTCCAGAGGATTGTTGAATTCAAAAACAAACAAGACAAACAATACGTAGGTCAGAACTGAGAAATAAGAACTGGTCTCGGGAATTTTTCTTAATAAAATATATTGGCATTTCTTTAACCCAATACCTATGATTTGCCTTGGCCAATGTGGACGTCATCAGGTACTTTATTCTGATAGAAGCAAAATGGATTCCATCTGAGTAATCAAGTTAAGTGCTTTCTAACAAAAACATAAGAGGTCCAAAGCAATCTCAAATTTTAAAATTTACTTATTTTCTGACTGCTAAGGTTATACCATTTCACTCAAATTTTTAGAAAACGCACATGAAAGAAGAAACTTAAAATGATCCGTGATTGCGTACACCTAAAGATAACTGTTATTAATGTTTGGTGTACATCTTTTTTTGTTGTTGTATTTTAAATAACATTGGTATACTAATCAAGATTCTCAGCCTGCAAGCAACAGAAGGAGTGGTCACTCCTTTAAGTAGAAAGGAATTTATTGAAAAGATACTTGGTAGCTCAGAAATTCACAAGAAAGCCTGGAGGACCAGTCCTGGAAAAGAGTAAGAGGAGAAGTGACCAAAGGAAGTTACTACCCAGAAAATAACATAAAACTATTCTGGTGAGGCTCCCATGCTGCCACGATAAAGACCTTTCCCTGAAGCCATTATTTCTGCCACTGCCAGTCGAGACACTGATGGGGGGTCCTGCTGGCCCTCCTGCCCCAGAAAGTGGTTTGTCTCACTGATGGAATGGAGTTTTTGCCATTTTTGCTTCTGTGGGTCACTGGCTCCCAATTCCAAGTCTGGATCAGTCCGGTTGCTTGATCGAGTTCTAGTTACATGCCTACTCCAGCAGTCAGGGAATAATGACATAAAGGTTCTTAATCCTTTGCTTCTGTAAAGGTAAGAGGCCTTCCCTGAAGCCCTCTTCTTCTTCACAAGAAGAATCACATGGTGGGAAATTCCCCAAACTTGAGATGGGAGTTAGATGCTGAGCAGCCAAAATCCCACATGATGTCTGCCACAATGAGCTCATACAGCTTTATATAGCTCCGTATCCTGCTTTTCTCTCAAACATTAAATCATGACTATTTTCCTAAAACATGAAGTATTTTCCAAAATTAAGATTTTTCAGTGACTCTATAATAACAGTCTTGATTTGATCAGTAAATAGCATGTGTGATATTAACTGTCCTAAATAAGCCTCGAAAAGCATGGTTACAAAGGTAGAAGCATCAATCTTAGTACAGAGCTACCTGAATTATTTTTCTAGCTTTAGTTAGCACTCTGCAGGGAGAAGTCAGCCTCTTGAGCTGACTTCATATCTTGGGGCACTGCCTGAAATGACCTAGTTAACCTGAATGAGGCAGGACTGACTGGAAAGGACAGGTTCAGAAACTGCCTCTGCCTGCTAGGCTGGGGCAGGCAGTGGGGGCACAGGCCCAGCAGCAGGAGCTGGATGGGAGTTCAGTCCAACAGCAAAAGAACTCTATGTCTGACCTGGTTGTAGTCCAGTCGGAGGTTGCCAGTTTTAGAGCATGATGGGAAGGAAGAATCTGGAAGCCGCTGATAGTTAGGGATTGAGAATTCTAGCCTTTGGCATGAGATTCAGGAGCAGCCTGGGGCTGCAAGCAAGATGGGTTTTAGTTCTAGAAAAATTCATAATAGATAAGTGACCAAAATGGGGACAAAAAACATAGCAGGGCCCAGTTACAAGACCAGTGAATAGGGTGGACCAGGTCTTACAAGCCTGGGTATCAGAACTAAAGCAGACATCCTATGCTAACTGGCCAGTAGCATGATCTGGAATTCCGGGCTCACTTACCTTAAGTCGTTCCTGACTAAGGTTGGGTCTAGAAGTTTGGTTTTAGGGAAGAGGTTAACAGAACAATTGCAGACAGAGCCCAGGGATTCCCAGTAAGGACAGCTTCAGGGGCTTGTAACAAGGCCATGAGAGACAAGCTCTGTTAATTGAGATTGTGGATCGTTGTGTCAGGAAGGCAGACTGGAAAGAAAGGGCACAGGTTTTCCATATGGAGGCTCTGAGAAAAACTTGCCTTCTCTCTGTCATGGTTGGTTCTTCTGAGGCTGCGGAAGCTTACCTCTTTTGTTCTCCCCGGGATCACATTAAAAGGTCAGCTTCTCTTCCTGTTCAATTTGTATGTCTATATATGGTGACTTTTGTTTTTTTTTGTTTTTGTTGTTGTTTTTGTTTTTGTTTTTTTGAGAGAGGGAGCTTGAGTGGGGCAGGGGCAAAAGGAGAGGGAGAGAGAAAATCCCAAGCAGGCTCCCTGCTGTCAGCGCAGAACCTGACGCAGGGCTGGAGCCCACGAACCATGAGTTCATGACCTAAGCTGAAATCAAGAGTCAGATGCTCAACTAACTGAGCCACCCAGGCGCCCCTGTATATGGTGTCTTGATCCCCATGGGTTTTTTGAAAACTCTTAATAGAGTTTTCAGATGCCCAAGTAATAACTTACAGGCACCATGTGTCAATGACTTTGCCTGCAGATTATTATCCTTTAGATGGTGTGCAACTTGTTGAATGTTTGAAAGATGCAGCCCAGCAACAGCAACGCAGAGCAAAAGTTCATGTGGAGTGAGAGCCCCCAGATCCTGGAGTGGAGTGCATTGGAGTAGTGTTTGTCATTCTACTTCACGTAACTTTATGTTTTTACTTCATGGAATTTTAGCCACAAGAACACTATTCAGAGTGTGTTTGTGTCATGTTTTGCACTGACTACAGAGAGAGAACACTGCGTTGACCACGACATAACTAGACTTCCTTCTGCATGACTTCATTCACGACTGACACGTGGAATCTGCCCAGGGCTGGTTGTGAACCCTGTGAAACCACAGTACGATAAATCATCGTCATCATTCCTCAGAAGGCTGTGTCACATTTGCCCACAACCATTGGATGAACCTACCCTTTAAAAATAGATGTGTTTTTGCGCTCTCGAAACTACTTATTTTCTTACTCTTTGTCACAGCCAGCCTAGTTTAAGCTGATGGTAAAAAGAGGTTTTGGAGGTTTTCCACCACAAGGTTATTTAAAGTTCTTTGAGCTGCCGCCAGACCTTCATTTAGCATTTTAATAAACTTCCTGGGCCAAGGAGTAATTTTCCTGTATCCTCTTTGTCCTCAGCATGAAGTAATAGTACAAAAGAGGGTCATCATTTTTAGGCCAGTCATCTGCATTAATTATAAAATTATCCTTATGAATAACCAGATATAAGGTCTGGGGTAGAGAAAGGGGGGAGCAGGCTTCTTTCTGTGGTTAACATTTAAAAGAGGAGTCATAGACACATCAAGGATTTAAGAAAGTGCTAACAGAAATATTTTTTCACACAGATAGTTAGAAAGGACATTAAAAGAAACTGCACATACAGTCAAGTTATCGCAAGATAACTAGAATTAAATTGCCTAAACATTTGCTTACTTGTGGTATCCTTATCTGCAGACTCTCTAAAGGCAGAAGTACCAGTAGACTCTCATGTTTACATGGTGATATGGAAATCGGCCTCCAAAACAGTTAGTTGTAAGGATCCCCAGAGAATTGTTTGGAACCTACATCTCTGGGTGCAGTGTGATGTCACTTTTCAGTGTTTCTAGGCTTTGGGCCAAAACTCAGTTTCAGGAAAATAATTGCAAAAATGTTTAAATAATTTGCATGAGGTTCGTGAAAGCAAAGGAAAAGCTGCCTGCTCCATTCCCAAAGGAGATTTCAAGACACAATCAATGTTAGGCCGCAAAACACTGTTTAGACAGAATAATTATCAGCCCTTTCCCTTCTCTTTCATTATTAAACTCAGGCCTATTCCCTCTGAGGGTTTCACCTGGCATATGGAAAGACTGTTGTTGCTAAGTCCTCTTTATGGATGTTCAAATAAGCTAAGTAAATTCAGAGTTTACTAAATTGGCTCATTCATGGTTATTATTTGACATGAAGTTGCTTCTATGTCATGATTAGCTTTTTTGTCTCTATCCATGTTATAATCAAGTATGATGGAATTATATAGGAAGGTTTCAAACTATGTGGAGAATTCTTGAAAATGTATCCCAATGTTGAATTCATTTCATTCATTGTTGACTCCTTAAGACGGAGCTCAAAGAGCCCTAAGTGACAGGATCATCAAAACAACGTGCAGAGGGATGCAGTGGGTGGAATCGTATTAAGACAAAAAAGTGAAGCCGCGTTGAAATCGTGTTACAGCTATCAATGCCCAAATTACCGTACCGTTATTTCTTTAGGGAAGTGCTTAAAGTGTTGTTTGAATTGAATCAAAGTTCTTTTTTTTTTTTTTTTACAGAGATTCTTAAAATGACATTATCTGATTTAAAGAGACATGGCTACTTTTTATATTGTAGTTTATGGATTTTGAAAGTTCAGGAATGAATACGTTGAATAAGGGGCACTGTTAGAGTGCACACAAACACAAGTTTACTTCTCTTCCCTCCTCTCACACTGCCTATTCAAATCCACTCTGTGAAGGTAGTTTTCCCCTTGCCTTTGGAGAGGGACCATGGGATGGTTTAAATATATGTATGGTTTATATATATGGTTTATATATATGTAAGTGTATATAATGTGTATACACACACACACACACACACACACACACATTTAGCTAACAAAATGTCTTTTGGACACTTTTAATCCAAAGTGAGCCTTATGTTAGTAATTAATGCCTATTCCCATGTAATAGTTAAAACTTAAAACATTGATTTGAAGTTAAATATCTTTTCCCACTTCAAGCCACCAGTCGGAAATGGGGAGAAGTTGACTTCTCTCTTTATTCTGTCTTTTCTTTTCTGCTACACACTGTGACTTCTGACCGCATCAGGGTTGGGATGTGAGTGAGGGAGAAAATAAGGAGGTAAAGAAACAGGCAAAGGTTTACTTGACTGTTAACCTCCTAAACTGGTGTTGGCCCTCTTCAGAACTAGTGAATATTTAAGCCCAGCTTTTTCTCTCACGGGCACATCTACAGATATTTATTTATTTATTTATTTATTTATTTATTTATTTATCCCAAGTCATTGCAGATCTCTTACTTGGAACGTCCTTTGAACAATAGAATGTGTCTTATCCAGTTGGTCTTTTATGATGCCGCCATTAGCTCTTGAGTATCTAGCAGAAAACCTTTACCGCTTTATGTTTGTCCTCACCTTTCCAGGTGGTCCTTCTAGGCAGATCCTAAGACAACTCTGGCCTGACTCGCTCATTCATGGCTTAATCCAGTAGTCGAAATGCTGATCCGATGTCAGTTATACTATAGCGATTCCCCTCTACTCTGTAGCTAGTGATTCTTGGGCCAGTACGTATTTTTCCAGGCTGTGTCAGACATGCAGTTCCCATACTATCGAGAATACATGAGATACTTTCTGGGTGATCCCAGAAGAGGCCCTCTCACATTTGAAGCGAAGAAGTATCTCCCGCCCCACCTAACCTTTAAGGGAGTTAGAGTCTCAGCACAACTGTCTCCAAAGATACCTTGTCTGTTGGCCTCTCTAATCTCTTTTTTTCAGGGTGGAGTTAGCAGTTTTGACCAACCCCTCTAAGTCCTGCTTAGATGGTCTTGAAACTCACTTTAGAAAGTTGCCTTAGATAAAATCCAAGACGACTGCAAGTGATTATAAAGTTTGTATCCTACACAGAGACATTAAGCTAAGGGGATGAGTGCATGCTGAGTTCCAGCTCTTGCTCTTCTAGCAACACAGGATACCAAAAGGAGCACTTTATTATAATTCACCTACCACTGGGGTTGCTTTTTTGCTAATTTTCACACAGGTACCTATTGTTTTATAGCCCTGATTGAAACTGAGATAGAGTCCCATTTAAAATCCCATTTTTAGTTGGATGAGTTGTAGAACTGGCGGTCTCTCTAGATGAAACCTTTGACAGATATTGATGACACTCGTGACAACTGTTCTACTGAATGTCACAAGTTACCAAGAGGCCAAAGAACACCTTGTCATCCTACCACTTTTTATTGAAACAAAATATCGTATTTTTTAAAGTAGAGATTTTTTTCAACAAGAGTACCAAAGTACTTCAATGGGAAAAGAATAGTCTTTTCAACAAAACGTGTTTAGACAAGTAGGTATTCACATGCGAAATAAAAAAATAAAATAAGACCCCTACTTCACATCATATGCAAAAATTAACTTAAATTGGATTATAGATCTAAAGAATAAAAGCAAAATCTCTTAGAAGAAAATGTAGGAGCAAATCTTTGTGACCTTAGATTAGGTAATGGTTTCTTAGATATGACCCCAAAAGCACAAACTACCAAAGAAAAATTAATCAGTTGGATTTAATCAAAATTAAAAAACTTTGGCATTTCAAGGGATATCATCAAGAAAGTGAAAAATGACACCTGAAACTAATATAACACTGTATGTTAACTATACTTGAATTTTTAAAAAATGGTAAAAAAAAAAACAACTATCACATCAGATAAATAAATATCAGAAGACCAAAAAAAAAAGGGAAGTGAAAAGACAATCCATGGAAGGAGAAAAAATGTTAGCAGATTATATAGATGATAAAATAGAGAACTCAACAACAAAAAGGACAACCTAAAAATGAACAAAGGATCTAAATAGACATTTCTTCAAAGAAGATATTCAAGTGGGAATTAAGCATGTGAAAAGGTGATCAACATCATTAGCCATTAGGAAATACAATTAAAGCCACAACGAGATACCATGTCATACCCACTAAGATGGCTCTAATGAAAAAGGTTATAACATGTTTTGGTTACCTCACTGTAAACCTCATACAGTGCTGCCGGAAATGGAAAATGGTATAGCTACTTTGGAAAACAATTGGGAGTTCTTCACAAAGTTCAGCATAAAGTTACCATATCACTCAGAAAGTTCATTTCTAGGTATAAACACAAAAGAGTTGAAAATGTATGTCTACCCAAAAACTTGTACAGGAATGTTAATAACAGCATCACTCATAAAAGCCAAAAAGTGGAAAAAAACCCAAGAGTCTATCAGCTCATAAACTATTAGATAAAATATGTTATATCCATACAATGGAATATTATTCAGCAATAAAAAGGATAGAAGAACTGATCCATGCTACAGTATTGGAGAAACTTAAAAATATCATCCCAAGTCAAAGAAGTCAGTCACAAAGCACCACATACAGTGTAATTCCATTTATATGAAATGTCCAGAATAGGTAAATCCATAAAGACAGAAAATAGATTTGTGGTTGCCTAGGGCAATTTTATTTTCGGATAGTTCATTGCTAGTATATAGACATAAAATTGATTTTTGTATATTGATCTTATATCCTGCAAATTTGCCGAACTTTTTTTGTTTATTGGTCTTTTAGTGGATTCATTAGGGTTTTCTGTAGATAGATGTTTCAGCTATAACAGAGATAATTTTACTTCTTTTTCAATCTGGATGACTTTGATTTATTATTATTATTATTATTATTATTATTATTTTGCCTGATTTCACTGGCAAAAAAAGGGAGGTACACATGAATATGGAGTGAATGCAGGCATCTTTGTCTTATTCCTCATTATAGGGAAAAGTGTTCAGTCTTTTACCATAAAGAATGATTTTGCTGTAGATTTTTTTTGTAGAGGCCCTTTGTCAAGTTGAGGAAATTCTCTTCTATTTCAACTTTGTTAATAGACTTTGTATTTTCTAAAGTCATGCATGTGTATAGAATTTTTTTCAAATGTCTTATTAGTTGAATATATTTATTTTTTTTTACTCATTTAATATGGTGTGTTATATTGAATGATTTTCATATGTTAAACCAATATTGTATTCCTAGGGTAAATTCATTCGGTCACGGTATAAAATCTTTTCTATATATTGCTAGATTTGTTTTGCTAGTATTTTGAGGATTTTGCATCTACATCTTAAGGCCTTTTATATTTTGCTTTCTCTCAGTCTTTTTTGTCTGTTTAACTTTGCCTTGTATGTCTTTAGCAGTGCAAAGTTTTACAGCTTTTATCCACCTGAACTGGTCAGTACTTTGTTATGGATTCAAAGTATTTTTTTCTTGTTGGAAAAGATCATTCCTACTCCAAGAACATAAAACTCTTTGTCTGTAGTTTTAATATGATCATTATTTTATTTTACTCTTTTGTTTAGAGAGTTAACCAATAGGGAATTTATCTTTATATAAGCTGTAAGATGAACACCCAATGGTCTATTTTTTAAAAATCGTTTAGTAATTCACCAATTTATTAAAATTCATTCAATCGAATTATTAAACATCTGCAAAATGCTAAACACTATTCCATGTATTGTAAGTACAACTTTTAAAAAACAGATAAGGTCCCTGTTCTCATATAGCTTACATGAAAGAAATAGTTAACAAGAAATTAAATAAAAAAATAAATAAGGTAATTTTAGATAGCTAGAAGTGCAATGAAGGAAATAAAGCAGGGTGATATAATGGAAAATAATAGAACTTTGTTAGATGCTATGGTCAGGGAAGGCTCCTCTAAGATAGTACATTTGTGTTGAAGATCCAGCCATTGGAAGACTCAAGAAAAGAGTGTTCTAGGTTGAGGAGCAACCAAGCACAGCCATGGGCTCTGAGGCTGGAGCAAGCTTAGTGTATTCAGGCAACAGAATGAAACTCCCCTATGAATGGAGTGAGTGAGATCGAGAATATCACCAAATGAGGCAGAGAGTTGGGTTAGGGCTAGTTCATGCAGGAACTTTCAGGCCACATTAAACAAGACAGTGAAAGTTATTAAGTAAGAGAATGTCTGGTCCAATATATATTTGAAAAATATGTAAGTTGACTGTGACTATGTGACTATGGTGTGGAGAACAGATTATAGTAAGGCAGTAGAGAAAGTGGGGAGATCAGTTAGAAGGGATATAAGTGATTTGAACTAGGGAGGTACACATTAATATGGCGAGAATTGTATAGATTTAAGGTATATTTTGGAGACAATAATAATAACGGACATTTATTAAACACATGCAATGCATCAGCGACTGTGCTAATCTGCTAACAATTTATTAATCCCAAACATTACCTTATGACTTAGGTAATGGTGTTATCCTTGTTTTACAGATGATAACTTTATCAGTGTAGGTAGGCTGCCCAAGGTTACAGAATTGGTCAAATGTAGAGCCAGGATCTGAACCGAGATAGCTTGGTTTCAGGGCTCATGTTCTCAAGCACTGCTTTTTACTCTCTCCTGTGCAGAAGCATTGGATTTGGTGGTAGAATGAATGCTGGAGGGTGAGGGAAAAGCAGAAATCAGAGATGGCACAGTCTTTGCATTGATTGCCTTGGTAGATAGTGATTTATTTACTAAGATAGGAAATATTAGGGGAACTATAATCTATAGTATAATCTGTGATATGTTTGGTGATGGTGGTGGAGAAGGTAGTAGTGGAAGGGAAATTACTTGTTGCAGTTTAGAAATATTAAATTTTAGATATCTTAAGTCGAATGTCAAATAGGCAATTTAGTAGTTAGGTAAGGGCTAGAGAGACTAACTTAGGACTCATAGATTTGGTATTTAGAGTCAGATTTTCAGATAAGGTAGGTCTAAAAAAGAAAATAATGAGGTCCGTGTTCAAGTTCTGGTGTACAAAGTTGGAGAAGGAGAAGCCAGTAACGGAGACAGAAAGGGGCAGCCAATTATGTACAGGGAAAGTTTCTATAGTGTGGTATCTTGGAAGCCATGAAGCAACTATTCCAAAATGCAGTTTATCGAACAATCCATCCTTTTCCCCATTGATATGAAATTCCACTGTTATCATATTAAAAAATTTGTTTATCCAGATTGATCTCCAGAATCTTCCTCTTTACCTACCTAGTCTGTCCTAGGCACAAATACCGTACTGTCTTAACCATTGCCTTATATTAGGTTGTAATTTTCAAAAAGTTTCCAGCTGCTCTCACATATTATTTTTTTAGGATCTACACTAACTTGTCATATTCCAAATAATCCCATTGGAATGGCATCGAATTTACACAACCCTTTAGGGGAATATTGATGTCTTCATAACAGTCAGTTCTCACCAGGAAGAGAATTTGCTCCTCTTCCATTCAGGTTTTTTCCTATGTCCTCAGCAAAGATTTATGGTTTTCTTCCTGGAGGTCTAACATGCTTGCTCGTAAATTTATTCCTGGGTATTTTATGGTTCTGGTTGCTAACATATATCAGGTTCTTTTTATTGCAGTCCTTAATTGATTATTGCTGGGTTTATTAGAGTTCTTTGTTGTAACCCACAGACACCAACTCTGACCAACTTGAGCCAAAAGGAACTGAATAGAAGTAAATGGGGGAATTCATTTGATTAAAGGGAGATTGATGAACCAGGCTCAGAATACAACTTTCTATAATAGGAAAAAATATTTTAATTAATAAATTTTATAAAACTAATAATTAAAGTTAAAACCTAGTAGTTAAGATGTTTATGTGGGAACATATTAATATCTTTATTATATAAATAACTCCTAAAATTTTAAAACTCTATGAACCCAAAAGATAAATGTACAAAGGACAAAAATAAACACTTTGCAAAGTAGGAAAAAACAACACAGATATGAAAAGTTAATCAGCTTCACTATTAGTAAAAGAAATGTCGTATAACAAGTACTACTTTTTCATCTGTCAAATTAACAGAGTTTTTTGTTTTTGTTTTGTAAATGGTTAATTCTGGCAAGGGGTTAGGAAAATTGAGAATTCTTATCCATCATTGGCAAAATGTAAAATGGTATAAGTGTCAGATGCCGTACTTAAAGATGTTTGCATGTATACGAATGTCATTGATTTAGTAGTTATGCTTTTAGGGTTCTATCTTTCAAAAATGATTTTAAATATAGAATATATTTTATGTGCAAAGATGTTCAGTGCAGCTTTATTTATGAAATAGTAAAATATTGGAAGCAGCTAACATGGGGGAAGTGGTTAAGGATTTTATAGTACATCCACTTGGTAGAATATTAAATGACCTTTAAATATGAGCTTTATAAAAGCAAAATAATAGTTAGAATTGCTAATGTTAATATGTGGAGGAGAAAAAAAGCACTCAGTTTTCTGGAAATATACTCTAGTGGTATCTTTATTTCCGAGGACTTAGGTGATGTTTCTTTCTACTTTTTCTGCAATTTTGGTCAATTTTCTGCAGTGAGTACATTTTACTTCTATAATAATAAAATATGAAAAAAATTCCAGCAGAGCCTAAGTCTACTTTGAGCTGATTATTCTTTTAAGTCTTATTTCCTGAAGGCAAGGAAGTCAGACGTGAATTTTCCCATCTTTCTCATTCCCTGCCTCTAAATGCTGGTCTCTCTATGCTGCCTTGGATGTTCTCTCCCTTTTCAAGGCTAATTGTCTTCTCTGGAATGCTGCTCTGTCAATCTTCTTCAGTGTCCAGCGTTTTCAATCTCTTCCTCTTCATTGGTTCCTTTCCCTCAAGCAACACTGTACACAGGTCTCATCTTTCTTGAAAGAATCGTTATTTGACCCTGTTGCTTTTAATGCTCAAAATCCTTTTTCTCTCCTTTTTATCACCACGCATCGTTTATTTCATTATCATTGCATTTTTTTTTCTCTCTTACCTCTCTTTAGAACACATCCTGGAAGGTCACTAGGAACATTCTAGTTTGCATATATTAAAGATAGAAGATCCTCCTCCACCTGGCCAAGCCATCTCATTTTTCAGATTATGGCACTCCCATTTTAGGCTTTATTTCAGTGCTCTCTGTGTATGAGGTTTTTTACTTGCAAAATGGGGGTTCATATTGGAAACCTATGACAAGGCTTTGTGGCGAATAAATGCGTTAATATGTACAGTGTTTATAGCAGTGCCTGGCACAGGGAAACATTCAATTGAAGATTATTGGTTTTTTTCCCGAAATGTTTATTTATTTATTTTGAGAGATTCTGTCTCCCCTCTTTCTGCCCCTCTCCATTATTATTTTTATATCAAAACATTTTAAGTAGTCTTTTTAATGTTTATTTACTTTGCAAGGGTGGGAGGAGCAGAGAGAGAGGGAGACAGAGAATCCCAAGCAGGCTCTGCATTGTCAGTGCAGAGCCCTTTGTGGGGCTCACACTCACTCAACGGTGAGATCATGACCTGAACCAAAATCAAGAGTCCCACGCTTGACCGACCGAGCCACCCAGGAGCCCCAGAATATTATTTTATTCATAACAAGGAACCGACAAGAAAAGTTTTCACTGAGTGAAGATTCCTGCTTCAGGCAGGACATGCCAAGACTGGAGGCCTAATTCGTCACTTCCAGGTTAATTCTCTTCACCACATTGCAGTCTTCCCCACTTGCCTGCAGTTTCACCTTCCACAGTTTAGTTACTCATGGCGAACAGCCGTGTGGAAGCAGATGACCCTCCTTCCGACTAGCTGGAAGGTCAGTAGTAGCCTACCACTAGGTTACAGTGCCTTTGTCATTCACCTTGCGTCATCTCGTCAGGCAGGCGTTTTATCATCTCACGTCATCACAAGGTGATTACAGTACAATACAATAAGATATTTTGTGTGCATGAGAGTCCACATTCACATTACTTTTATTATAGCATATTGTTATAATTGTTCTATTGATAGTTATTTTTGTTCATCTCTTTATTTATTTATTTGAGAGAGAGAGAGCATGTTAGCAGGGAAGAGGCAGACAGAGTGGGGATAGAGGATCTGAAGTGGGCTCTGTGCTGACAGCAGAGAGCCCGATGCGGAGCTCAAACTCATGAACCATGAGATCATGACCTGGGTCGAAGCCAGACAGGCGCCCCATGTTGTTCATCTCTTACTGTGCCTCATTTGTAAGTGCAATTTTATCATAAGTATATATGTATAGGGAAAAACATAGTTTATATGGGGTTCAGTACTATTGGCGGTTTCTGGCATTCATTGAGGATCTGGGAACATAGCCCAGCAGATGGTGGGGCGGGGGGGACTACTGTATACTTTTTCTTTAATTCTTTTCTGTGTTCTCTTTTCTGCAACCTTCCTGTGGCATTTGCAATTATTATTTCCTCCTTGAAATCCTCCTTAACTCATGATACTACTTCATTTCTCTATATGCTGTGACATAGTTTCTCTTTTGGCTCCTACATTTTTCCCCAAAGTGCAATCCTAGTGTTGTGCTTTTCTCTTTGTTCGCTCTCTCCCCTGGCTATGTCTGTTTCGTCCATGTGGTAATTCCTGACCATGACCAAGATCGTAGCTTTGTACAACTCTAGGGATCGCCATGTACACAGGGACCAATGGGTAAGGCACGGGGACCAATGTGAACCACAGTGATGAAGAGAGTCAGAGGTCAGGATCAGAGCAGTAGTGTCAGTGGTCAAATGCAAAATGTGAGAGAGAGGTGTACAAAGGCCATGAAGCAAGGGGTTGATGCCTAAGACATCAGGAACAAGTGGGAACATAGAGTGCAAGGCTGATTGAAAACTCAGACTGTAAGAGAGCTGAGGTCTAACCCTGAAAGGTACTGCTTTCCTAGCATGGGACTCATCCCTCGGGTCTCTTTTTAAAATGTGCCTACCGATTCCCACTGCCCTTATTTTAATTCACTGCCTTGGTGCTTTTATCTGCTATTAAATCTCCTTGCTTCTGATTCTACCTCTCCCCCCACATTAGATTAATTTTCTGAATTCTCTGCCTTGACCATCCATCTTAGTCTGTGGTAGCTTAAAAATAACATTTATTTCTTGTAGTTTTGGAGGCTGTGAAGTCCAAGATCAAGGTGTTGGTACATTTGGTGTCTGGTATGAGCAAGCTTCCTGGTTCATAGATAGCATCTAAATGTCATATCCGGGAGCAAATAAACCTGGAAGAAATGGAGCCTGCTGAGTGGATGAAGGTAGAATGTTTTTCCACTTGAGGCTATGTTTGAGATTTGGGTACCAGCAGCTGAGGCAAACAGTTGGGGGCCTGGGTGGGTATTCATGTTAGAAAGTCTCCTAAGTCATCCCAAATAGGGATCTGAAAGGGGAAACTAAGTAAAGAGCCAGAGGGTGTATATAAAGAGAAGCCAGTCAGAAGAACTGATATCCCAGATGAGAACAGTGTGTGAGCAGAAGTGGGAGGGGAAGGTCAGGTACCCTAGTGAGGGTTTTCAGGGTGCCACTGCTGCTGTCTTAGCTGGCTTGCACAACCACTGCAAAACACACAGGGACCTTCAACGTGACTAGCACCTAAGTTTGTGCCTTGCTGTAAAGTAAGACACAAAAATGCTCAGCTTTGGACTTTTTGTGATGTTCTTTAGGCCATTCCCCCACCAAAGCACGACTTACCAGTACTTGCATGCTACAGGATGAATGCTCGTGGAGGTCAGGATCTGAATCTTTTAAGTAATCATGAGTCATATGAAAGAAGCAGTATCATCACTGTCCAGGTGATGCTTTGTCGGATGCTTCCTTTTCACCACGTCCCTGCAGCGCGGTTTCCTGCCTTGGACGTTCCTGGCCCAACTGTGGACTTGGATGGAAGCCATGCAGCTGAGGGTGAGGCTAGGTAAGATGGAAGATGATGTTACTCGTGGGAAAACAGGTGGCTAATGTTATTCAGTTCATCCTGGCTCTTCTGCCTGGGTAATTTTCCATTTTTTAACAGATTTCAGTATCTGATATTTCAATATCTGGAATGGCTTTTTGAGATCTCATATGATAGCTCAAAAGGTCAGAAAGTGATGTCATGGTGAAAATTTTGTTAGAAGCAACACACCCATGATTTGTGCTTATGAGAAAATGTTGGGATATATATAGATATACAGACAACTGTGTATACTTCAGGTCACCAAACCTTAAAAAAGACAGTAAGATTAAAACAAAAGAATATCCTTATAAGGATAATGAAAATGACTAAAAGGCAATGTTGGTTTTTATTACAAGAACAGACTGAAAAGATTAAGGCTCTTCTTTCTCACAGGGGCTCACAACAGCCTGTAAATCAAGAGGCAATGGGAAGGCTAGGGCAAGTACTGTTTTGTCCCTCATGTCCCATGGTGCAGCCACTGGGAGTGCCACTGAGAGCTTGATAAAACTTTCACCACACAGAAAGGTAGGAGAAAATATGCACATTAAGTAATAAGTTGTTTCATGGGTTGTAGAGACTTAAAACATAAATATGTTTGATGAAAGTTTATAAACATTGATCAGTGATCCATAATGGACAAATTAGGGATACTTTTGATATAGACTTTTAGGATCATAGAGAGAGATAAAATGGACACTTGAGGTTGAGTAGATCAGATATATGACCTAGTATGACATTTCCTACATTATTTTAAGGTACCTCTTTGTATCTCTGACTTTGAAGTTGTGACCTTTCTTCTGTAGTTTTATTCCCAAATTTTAATTCTAAGACAGAAGGGAAGTCAGGAACTGCTGCGCTGGCTCTTTTGTTTTATAATAAAATGGTTTAAAGTATATATAGTTCTTTATGTCACTGTGATTTGTTGAAGGAAGATGAGGCCACTGAAAAGTAAGTGAAAAGTTGTGTTTAAATGTGAGGACTGCCTGGTAGGAGTTTGTTTAAAATGCTGATTCCAAAGCCCTTCTCAGTAGTCTGGAGTAAGATCCAGAAATCTTTATTTTTAAGTCAGTTCCCAAAGGATTCTAATGTAGTTAGTCCTAAGACCATGGTTTGAGAAACTTTGAGAAAAGAGAATTTCTTTAGCATTGTTTCTTGCCCATATAGTGTCTTAGTGAGAATTGAATAAAGGCACCATTCCCTCAAACGTTTGATTTCCATCTGCTAGAAATTAAATATACAAATCTACAGAGGTGAGCAGCACTCCAGAGCTGTGCAGTGCACAGCCTGCACACATGTATGTGGCCTTGTTTTCTTTAAAGCTTTTGGTTTAAAGCTTAAGCATCCTTTGTGCACAGGAAGCAACAGAGAGCGAGTGCATCTGTCCCTGGCAGGAGGCCCTGGCAAGACGCTTCTTACTCCCTTTTCACCCTTGTTATCATAATTAACTTCCAACCAAATCATGGGCATGAGGAGAGATACTTCGACAAGGCAAGGGGTAGAGGGACAGAAAGGTAGTTTTAGGTTTTTAATGAAAAAAAAAATTAATCTATAAATAGTAATAATTTATACTAAATTAAAAAACAGTAACAAGATTGCAGGTATGGTTTTTATTTTTAATATAACAACAATAATAAACCTTAAGTCTGAGTGTCAAAAGAAGTTTCCACTTTTACTTGACATTTTGGAATATTTGTCATTTTATGCTTCAGTTTTCCATCTGCAAAATGGCAGCTTTCAGTAAAGTTTCAAATACCATACATTGAAGGTTGCGTATAAACAACTAGCAGTTTACATTTCTAGACCAAGTATCTTTTCTCCAATGCAGGTTTCATCCCTATCTGGTCCACTTTCTTTTGACCCAGGCTTATTTCCTTCTCCGACTTTCTTTGTGTTTTCCTCCTTTGTCATTAGTGACACGTTACAAGTCATGTGGCAGTTTCCAAACACTGTGACTCGTTTCATCCACTTTTCTCCATCACTTCTGTCATTACCTTAGCCATCTGCTATAATCCTATGCTTAGATTACTGTGTTCGGCATTTCTTGGTGTCTCTGCCTCCAGTTTCTTCTTCTAATCTATTCTGGACATCATGGACTAAACAATTTCCTAAAATAACTTTTTCATGCTGTCTTTTCCTTGTTTAAGAATTAAGTGACCCAATCAATTGACCTCTACCTTACCTGTCCAGCTTCCCTTTCGCTGCCTCCTGTCCTGTTGATTTTGGCAACATCTGCCACATAAGTGAATTTATCACTAGCTCAGTTCCTTTGCTCAAATGCTCTTCCTGTGAAGTCACCTTTAGGGCAAGGAGTTTTTCATATATGTATTTAAATACCCACTTTAATGGTGGTTTCCTAACTTGGCTGTGCATCAGAATCACTGAGAGATATTCAATAGCACAGTACTGTTCACCAGCCCCGGAGCTTCTAATTGGGTGGGTCTGAATGGGATCTGGGCTCAGAGATGGTTTAAAAGCTTCACAGGCGCCTCTGTTTGGCACAGTGCTGGATATGTAGCAGTTATTCAGTAATTACTGCGGGAGTGAATACGTATCATTCCTTTCCTTTAAATCTACTGATAGCTCCTCATAGCTCTTAGGATAAATATCAGCCCTTAGTTTAGCACACAAGACTCTTCATGATCTGTCCCTTGCCTATAACTCTCTTGCTTCGTCTTCCACCATTTCCCCACATCAGCCTTTCCTGCAATCATACTGAATATTCCTTCCTCTAAATTCCCATAGTGTTTCACTTGTACTTCTTATGGTGTAGCACTTATCTTCCATGTCAGTACCTGTGCCCATGCCTGAGCTGTCCCACTAGACTGTAAGCCTGTTGAGGACAGATTTCTCTGTGATGCATCTTTGCCTCTCCCTCAGTACTAGCACAATATCATGCATGTATTTGTGGCCTAAACGGATATATATTATTAATATTGTCACCAATGTACACTTGCTTGAATAACTATATTTCTCTTTTCCTTTCATTGTTCATTTTAGATCAAAACTTATTGTGGAATGCAAATGTTCTTTACACCTTTTAAAAAATGCCCCTTCAGATGGGAGTGTTGACATGATTTTTAGCACATAGTTTGTGTGAGAAACAGTAAGTGAAACCAACGCACAAAATCTTTTCATTAAAATTGCCATTGTTGAGGATATAACTGAGAGTGAAAAAAAATGAGGGCCCATGTGCATTTCAAAGTATAATATACTCATGGAAAGCATACAGAAAACATTACGTATATTTCCATTTAAATTTAGGGTAAGTTGTTCAAATTTACTTGACACCTAGAATAGTGTTTCTCAAAGTGTCCTCTAGGGACTACCTAAGTCAGCATCTCCTGGGTATATTTTAAATGTGAAGGTCTGGCCCCACTCTCAAGACCTCCCTGGTTAAAATCTCCAGAGAATGGAAACCCAGAATCTGTATTTTTAACAAACTTCACACATGATTCTTAATGTCTGTAAAGTTTGATACTCACCTGTCTAGAATTAAAATAAATGCTCCATTGCATTAATTTAGTAGAGATAATGGCCTGATTTTAGAGCATATTCTTATTAATGAGAACTACTTAGGTGAAGATGTCTTAAATTAAGGGCTAGTTTGAATACAAGATAAAAGAACAAGATAAAAATCTCTTTGGTATTCATTAGCATGACATCTACAGTTAAGATTTTATGCTTCTCTTGAAATTTCTGAGGTACTTTCTCAGCAAGAAAATTTTTAGAAAGGTCCCATGGAACATACAAATATCTCAGCCATCTTTCTGTGGAATTTAAAATTTTCAAAATATCCTCTCAGGGATGGGAAAGTTACTGTTCTTGAACCTTTGACCGTGTTGCTGACTTCTTCAGTAATTCTGTGTCCCTCTTAAGGCATCAGGACCCAATCTCCATTATGTGGTGTCACACCAGCAACAAAGGAAGGCAGTCAAAGACCCACTAAAGTGGTTTTATAAACTTTTTCTCCAGAATTCCCATTAAGGGTCGTGTTAGTCTGCTCTGACTGCCATAATGAAATGCCACAGACTGTGGTATTAAATGACAGACATTTATTTTCTTGCAGTTCTTAGAAGCCCGTCCATAATCAAGGTACTGGCAAATTCAGTTTCTGGTGAGGACTGTCTTCCTGGCTTGTGGATTGACACCTTCTCACTGCATCTTCATGCGGCCTTTCCTCTGTGCTCACTTGGGAGTCACGGTGGGGAGAGGGAGGTCTGGTCTAGTGTTCCATCCCCTTCTTTTGAGGACACCAGTCCTATGTGATTAGGGCCCATCCTTATGATCTCATTTAACCTTAATTATCCCCACAAAGGCCGTATCTCCAAATATAGTCACACCATGGGTTAGGGTTTCAACATTTGAATGGGGAAGGGCATAATTCAGTCCAAATAAGGGTTCTTTCAATGCCAGTGACTTTTTCAGTCTCCCAGCTTTGGGAAGCACACATATATTCTATTCATTTCCATAGAATTTTTCTTTCAAATTGGGCCAAATAATATCAGTTCTTAGTAGCCATAGGGTCTTGTTGTGATTATCTCTAGTTTTATCTAATTTAGTTTTTTTTATGCTAGCTCATGTAGTTGAAGCTACAGTAGGAAAAGGTCCTGTTTTGTAGGCTTCGTCATGGTGAGCCTTCTTTTGATGTCAGTGAGATGATAGAATGTTGGTCTTATCTAAGGCACAAGTTACTAATTTATCTGTCTCATAGAACACTGAACATTTGCTTATGAGAATAACCCTGTCAGGATGGTATGAGTGGACATTTTATCTAAATACAAAAGGGCCAACTCTTAATTTATTATCTCCAAATACAGTAAATACAGCTTTGTCTAAAGCAATGCTATCCAGTGGAATTATAATGCAAGCTATAATGTAATTTACTGTTTTCTAGTGATCACATTTAAAAATGAAAAAGAAACAAGTTAAATTATTAAATTTTTTTAACATTTATTCATTTTTTTTGAGAGACAGAGAATGACAGTGCAAACAGGGGAGGACAGAGAGAGAGGGAGACACAGAATCCGAAGTAGGCTCCAGGCTCTGAGCTGTCAGCACAGAGCCTGACGTGGGGCTTGAACTCACAAACTGTGATATCATGACCTGAGCTGAAGTCGAATGTCCAACCAACTGAACCAACCAGACATCCCTAAATTATTTTTAATGTATTTTACTTAAAATATTTATTTCAGCATGTGATCAATATTTTAAAATATTGATGACATATTTTACATTGTTTATTTTTAATCAGTCTTTGAAATATGGCATATATTTTACACTTACAGCACATCTCAAATCAGATTTGCCACTTTTCCAATGCTCAAAAGCCACATGTGGCTCATGGCTAGTGTATTAGATAGCACAGGTCTAAAATATTCATATCTGGCTGTAAATCCCAGTTTCAGAGGGAAGAGAAATCTGGGATATAGATTTATTTTTGTCACACGTCAAATATATCCATCTTGTATGCATTTTCACTTAGCAGGAAACTACTTCCGTTATGTTTTTTTCCCCCTGTGGTATTAAGTATCTCTTTTAGGTGTCATCGTTATGACTTAAGTTCCTTCTGACAATCAGTTACTTAAGTGTCTGTTTTGATAGGAATCATTTGTTTTTCTACAGTGATGCAGAACTTCTGCCATCTGCCATTCCAGGACAAGGTGATAAGGCATATGCTAATTAGAGGAGCCATGTTTTTCAATCTTAGCCCTTCACTCTCCAGAGAATTAGTACAGCTTCCAAAAATATCTAACGACTTGGTGGGAGCTTCAGTACCAGGAAATAATGTCTCTTTATGAACAGGCATGTATTCGATTTAAATTGCTTTGAAGTTTTATTCATTTTCCTGAATAATAAAATTCACCATCTTTCATTACTCTTTGGGAGCAATGTAGACTTTTCTTTATTTGACTTAGACTCCCATTGCCCTAAGTCAGATTTTTAGATGTCACATTTCAAAATGTAGCATAGTTGATATTCAGGTTGATGAGATTCTTTAAGAGAAGATACTACAACTGGACTCCTTGGCCATCTGTTTCAGATGGAAACATGTCAGTCTCATGCCCCATAGCTGTCTCTAATTCCTCTTTGTGTCTGCCACAGCTTCTAGCTAGCACAGCACCTTGAACATAATAGGTACTCCGTAGATGTTTTATGAATGAATAAGAAAATGTTTTGTAGCTATAAGTCCTAGAGCCTAAACAGGAGTGTGTGCATCAATTTATTAAGTGATTGAAGTGGAGAGTAGAGAAGTTTTTTGTGTGTTTGGGGCCAGGGGCCAAAGCAACAATAAGATGAAGGGGATAAGATGACATCGAATCATCCAGACCTGCCCAGAGGCCAGATTAATCCCTGTGGAATTCTCATTCTCCCCATTTCTACATCTAAAGGTCGTAAGGAGTTTGGCTCCAATATAGGGAGGATTGAAGGTATTACTGTGATGCCTTGAAGCCTTCGCTGAAGGAGATGGCACTCTAGGCAGGTCACCTTCCTTCCCAAGGAGCAGAGGAAGCATCCCAGTGCAGGTTGTGGGACCCACAGGAGTTTGCAGACATGGAGATTGTACGGAGAAGACTGGATGTAAAAGTTGGAGAGCACACGCTCTTGAATGTATTGAAAACCCCCTACCCCACCAGGTGCTATCAGAAGGACTTCAGACAGAGGGAGGTATCAGCAAGGTGTTGAGGTCCCACAGTTATAAAAGGCACATAGATGAGGCCTGAGACATTCAGTTTACACTTCCAAAAAATTTCAGGAACTCATGCTTAACACTCAGAACAACCACCTCGACTTGCATCCATGTCCTGATTTCCTCCTCCCTTCTCTTTCTCTAATCACATAGACATTAAATAATTCATCACATAATTCATACTATGCCAGGTAGTAAAAGGGGGATCAGATTATAATTTTTTTAAAAACCCCAACAGTCATGACAACTTTTATTAGAGGCTAGTAGTTGTTGAGGAAACACTAAAAGGAAGGCTATTATTTTGAATGAAAGAAGCCTTTTAGAAGGATTGGCTACATATGACTTGGTAAGTATATAATTAAAGATCCAGGGAGTTGTATAATTTTATTAAAGTCTAACTATAGATCAAACGACTTAAACTTTTAGAATGTCAAACATTGATTGTCACAAATGAGGGAGTTCATTGAACATCATATAATGCCTGTATAAAATGTGGAGTAAGAGATTTCAGGAATGTATACCTGAACAAATAGGCTGGCAACTATTGAATTCTGAAAGGAGTTCAATTTTAGCACTAATGATATATTGAGCTGCTCGAATAACAAAGTTCCATAATACACATCAGAAGCACTATTAACTTACATCAATAAAACACACACACGTGTGCATGCACACACACACACACACACACAGAGTCACATTTCTATTTTTTGTGGTGGAACTGAGTATGGCAAAACCCATATCGAAGGTACATTTTTTCTAGTGAGGAATTGCCTTTGCTTCTGCCAGATGCCTTGGGGCATTGAACCAGAAGCATTTGGAACAAACTTTCCTAGACCACACAAATTAATGTGCATACCAAACCCAGTATGGACAGGTTTATGCTTATGAATTCATCAGGTAAATATCCACCCCCCCTCACCCTATGACAAGGGCAGTGGGAGATAGTTTTCCTTTAATGGTTCTTTTTCGAACAGAGATTTTTTTTTTCTTGGATGCTCTCACTGTAGCGTTTCTAAGACCTTGGCTAATGTTTGTGAAGGTCTCAATCCTGACTCTCCACTCCTTACTTCAAGGAATCCTGTCCTGTCTCCTATGTTACCATTCACTGTGAAGGTTTAGGTTCCTTTTATTGACAAATCTCTCAGATTTCCTTACCATTCTGGTTTCAGCTTTCTTTTTGATTTTGGTTACTTTGGATTTCCCTATATTGTACAGTTAGTTCGTGGCCTTTTGGCTAATTTCGGTGTGGTTTTCTCTATGTTGTACGAAGAGTCTCAAGGTGAACACCAACAGTACTTGGCAAAGGCCGTCTGCAAGTACATATGCCCCCAGTTTCTTACTATCTGGTGAAGAGCCAAACTTAGTCTGGGGTGTGGAAGGATACGCAAACTTAGTCTGTGAGGCTACTCTGCCATTTATTTATTTATTTATTTATTTATTTATTTACTTACTTATTAAAGTAAACTCTATGCCCATTGTGGGGCTTTAACTCACAACTCTGGGATCAAGAGTCACAGGCTCTACCGACTGAGCCATTGAGGCACCCCTAACCCTCCCTTTATGACAGTTGAATGTGAGACTAGACTTTCATGGGGTGGGAATGCAGGAATTATCTTACCTTTTAGCTAGGTATAGACTTCTTGGTGACAAGGTAGTTCATCTCAGGCCTTTAAAACTATTGTTATATGGGCTTCTGTATAATAAATATTCATATTATGTCCTGCCAGTCTACATTTTATTCCATTGTAGGGATTTCTTTCCCATTCTTAATATGTATTTTTTGAAGTTTATTTATTTATTTTGAGAGAGATGGAGGAGCAGAGAGAGGGAGAGAGAGAGAATCTCAGGCACGTTCCCCAATGTCAGCACGGAGTCAAATGCAGGGGGCTCAAACCTACGAATGGTGAGATAATGACCTGAACCGAAACCAAGAGATGGACACTTAACTGAACTGAGCCACCCAGGTGAGCCTTAATATTCTTTCATCTTGAATTTCCTGTGTTTGGTCCTTCTCATTCTATTCTTTATATCTGATAACTAGAGTGGCCAGTCACCTAGTTTGCTCACAACTGAGGGAGTTTCAAGGATATGGGATTTTCAGTGTAAAACCAGGGAAGTCCGGAGCACAACAGGATGGTTTGTCACCCTGTCTCACATTTTCTGTCTCTATGGTAGCTGCCTTCTCTGTAATTGTTTCATATCTTTCTTCTGGTTTACTGATTCTCTCTTTAGCCATCATTGTTAAAAATGGTAGTGAGTATTTCTCACTACTTAAAATACTATTTTTCAAATCAACCTCTCTTCCTTTCTATAGTTTCTCAATCCTTAAAATATGATTTGGATTTTCAATGTCTTTAATATGATCATATTTTTATAGATTCTTGGCCTCATTTTGTCTTTACTGAATCAGAAACTCTGGAGGTGGAACCCAGTAAACTGTGTTTTAATAATCTGGATAATCCTGATGCACCCTGAGAACCATTAGTATCATCTATTTAGGATTCAATTTATTGCAAATACCAATGTTTTTTATAGAGTGGGGTGTTGTTTTCCATGTGACCATAGTAAGTTTTCATGCGTCGTAAAGCATTAACCCTCAAGCTTAAATTTATTACCTCTCCAGCTAAGACAGGAATATTAGATTCCCTTTCAACTTCAACTTCAACTTCCTATTATGTTGCAGTATGTAGTATTACTTCTCTCTGAAGGTCTGGGTTGTTTCTTGTTTGTTTTTTAAAGAACTCTTGTCATTTAATTTAATGGCAAAAGAAAGAGTTTGGAAGTTAACCCTTCTTTTTTATGTAAAAAAGATGAACACCATTACTCTTAATCTCTTTTGCATTTTTATTTAGTAAACAGTAGTTGAATTGGATCTTTTACAGCAGATCAAAGATATAACCTTAGGTTTATGACTTTAGTGTCATAAGTACTGACTAAAAGTAAGCTATATTCAAGCTGCCTCTAAAGTTTAATAGTATCTTAACTAATTGTCAAGAATGTTTCTTCAGGAATTATCTCTCTGTGTAAAATGTTTTGATGTTGTTCTTTCCTTTGGCAAACACATATTTATCTTCCTGGGCCACGCACTGTGCTAGATGCTCAAAATGCAGCTATGTCCAAGACTGGAATGGTCCCTGTCACCACGGAACTTAAAGGTTGGTGGAGAGACAGACAAGAACACAGGTGGTTACAATACAGCATGATAAGTATTATGATAGGTGAAATAAAGGGCACTATTGGAAGTGCTCTCAATAAAAATGCACCATAACTGCTGTCTGAGTGATTTATTGCTCCTGATTATAAAATACGCTCACAAGATAGAAGCTAACTCCTACTCATCCTTCAGGAGATAGCTCAGGTTGTCATGTCCTCACATCCTCCAGGGAGTCTTCCCTGCCACCCTTACCACCCTGTCCCCCACATTTGAGATTAGGGTCATTCCTACATCCTTCTGTCAAATTCTGCATATATTTCTATTGCAGTACTTCTCACATTACATTCCAAAGGTCTTTTCAAATGTCCGTCGCTCTGCTACACTCTAAGCACTTGGAGGACGGGGGCTCTCTTATTTGTCTTTGCAATTCTAACAAAATGCTAGTACCAGTACCCTTTATACTCTTTTTTATTGTGTGATTTAGGTTTGCCTTTCCACTTTGGATAAACACTTTGAAAAAACGCACTTTTTAAAATTGTTCATTTTACTGCTAGGTGCGTGGACTCGTTATAATCCCCTCCCCCTCAGTAGTGATGGTTCTATAGAAGATATACTTTAATATTACCTCAAAATCAGGATCAATAGTTGACTCTATGGAGAACAAATTCATTTCTAAGGGTCAGGGGAGGCAATAATGAAATATTATCTGGTAGATCATCCCGACTTCCCTTAAAAAATATGGCATACTGGCGATTTGTAGCAGCGATGCCCATAGCATCTTCTTGGGGAAGTATGGGGGGGGAGTATATGTTGAATGGTCAAAGTTGTGGATTGAAGTGAGTATTTATAATTCCTTTGGGCATGGAGTGTCTAGACTGTCTTCCCATTTGAGGGAAATTCCCCTCTGTGGGTCTTGGTGAGCAATAGGACTCTAACTCCCTCTCTAAAAGCCCAATTAGCCAGATATCCCCTCTTCCCAAACCCAACAGAGAGGGCATGATCATGAAACTTGGGTTTGGTCAAGCAGATTTGGGAATTTGAATCTCAAGTGAATCATTTAAATGGATAAGGATGGTTAAAGTATGTTCCTAGTGGCCAGTGGTTCCGGCATGATATCTACCAATGTCTACCTGTGGTGCGGTTAGCAGAAGTATTCTAACCAAAGTTACATGTGATCTTGTGGTTCTTACTATCTGTTTGCCCTTAGTTCCTGCCTGTTCCCCACCCCCCACCCCCGCCTGGTTCTTCAGTCCTCCTGTTGATTCTGTGAGCTATTTGATATTCCGCCAGTAAATTCCTGCTAAAATTAGCCAGTCAGTTACTATTTCTTGTGACCAAGACTTTCTTCTTTATTCTGCTTTGTTCAAAGTGCTTTGTGCTTACCGAATCAGTAGTCGAATGACTAGGTGGCTCTCATGTTTTATGCCTTGCCCAAGCATATTTTCTGTTTGACCATACCCCTGATTTTATTTAACATAAGACAGAAGAACAGTTATTTTATGAAATATTAAGGAACATTTTCTGGAATGTTTATGTTCTATGAGACAAGTGATACCAGTGAAAGATTTGTAGTGCAACAGAAAGGTAGGGGGCCTCTGGTTCAATCACGTGGAGGTTGGGAAAGCAAACACAGGATTGAAATCCCTAAACCCATCCTAAGCCAAATCCCTCCTCCTAAGGGAAGGTCAGCTTGTGTTTCAGTCTGGTATTTGTTCACTGAGCCTTATCCACAGTGAAACCTGAGATGGCAAGCCTCCCAAAGGCTTTACTCAGCCCTAAGAGCTTATGCTCAAGCCTCAGGTTGTGAGGGTGTGCTGAGAAGGCTAAAGAGTGCTGTTGGCTTCAGGATTTGAGGCTTGAACATTTTTGTACTCTAGGAATACGGGTGTATTGTGAAAAGTTTTTGTTGCTTTATGTTCGTTCTTCTTCCTTTTTATTTTTTTCCCTTCTTCATAGGACAAGTCATCTGTTTTTAAATGTTTTGGCGGATTTTTTTTTGTTTTTAATTTTATATCTTATCCTTTTATTACATTTATTTAAAGGAAAGTTTTATCTCTGATAACTTGACATTGTTAGTTTGCTTTTTATCTCCCAGACACTACTGTTTTATTTATTTATTTATTTATTATTTATTTTATTTTATTTATTTTTGTTTATTTATTGATTTTGAGAGAGAGAGAGAAAGCATGAGCCAAGCAATGGGAGGCGGGGGGGGCGGGGAGGGCAAAGACAGAGGGAGAGAGAAGACCAAGTAGGCTCCATGCTGCCAGTGAGGAGCCTGATGCAGCGCCCAAGCTCACCAACTGTGAGATCATGACCTGAGCTGAAATCAAGAGTCAGATGCTTAACTGATTGAGCCACCCAGGTGCACCACTATTGTTTTTTTTTAATCAGAAATTATTCATATATTGATTGTATTTGCAGATTTGGTGATATAAGAAAATTTATTCAAAGCGGATCTAAAATGGTTGAATGTTTCTGAAATCTGCTGATTGTAATTGAAGTATTATTATTTGGGAAAGCTTGCCAAGTGTCAAAGGAATAATGATTTTACATGTAATATACATATAAGTCACATATTATCTACCTATAATTCATATGTAGTTCTTTTCACAGCTCTTATCATTTGGTACTCAGAATAGCAATCTATAAGCATGCTTTTAGATGTTTTAGATGTTTCTAAAAGCATCTAAGAAATGTTCCATCTTGCATACATAAAACATTTAAATTTAGCTTTCATGTGATTCTTAGGTATTATGTTTTAGAATAAGATTATACCGTTCTATGGTTGTTTTGCTATTGAAACATTTTTAACTGATTTCCATATCAATTGATTCTATGCCTTGTTGTAATGTAAATAACCCCTAAAGATATACTAAACTCACTAAACTCATATTTGCTCTTTAGTAAACAGCTCTATCAGTAATGTTTTCAAAGATTTGGGCAGGCTTATCAATATTATCAATATTGTTGATGTCAATGCCTGCCTGACTGCAAACATATCTTTTTTCTCAGGAATCCTTCGGTTGATTTCAATTTTAACATTCCTCCACCAGAGGTAAAAAGCCTCGTAACATGGTCAGGCTGAGAAGTTTTTCTGCTTATTTGACTGAGGTCTTACTAATTAAAAACTCTAAACTCCTTTAAGGCAGAGGGGCACTGCTTGTCTTGTTCTTGTATTTCTATAGCACCTAGCACAGTGCCTGGCATATACCACATTCTCGATAAGTTTGTCAAAAGAATGGATGAATGTTAATAGGTTTAACAGTTTCTATTTTCCACAGAGAGAGAACCAGTATGAGTGTAGACCTACAGTGATGATTAATTTTATATGTCAGCCTGACCGATCCAAGAGATGCCCAGATAACTGATAAAAAATTATTTCTAGGTGGGTCTGTAAGGGTATTTCCAGAAAAGATTAGCATTTGAATCCATAGACTGAGTAAAAAGGTCACCCTCATCAGTGTGGGTGGACTTCATATAGTCAACTGAGGGCCCGAATAGAACAAAACAGTAAAAGAAGGGTAAATGTACACTCTTTGGTTGAGCTGGAACACTCATTTTCTTCTTGGCCATCAGTGCTCAATTCTTGGGTCTTTGGATTCAGATGAGGACTAACATCATTGGTTCTCCTGGTTCTCAGGCTTTGGGTTTGAACTACGACTATTTCCTGAGCCTCTGGCTGACAGGCAGTAGATCATTGGACTTCTCAGTCTTCATAATCCTGTAAGCCAATCCCTCACAATGATCCTCTTTCTACATATCCATATGTATCCTATGGGTTCTGCTTCTCTGGAGAACCCTGACTATTACATCCACCCGTTTGAAACACATAACTCTTTGAGCCCTCCACTTTTCTTTCACCTGGCTCCTTTACCCATACATAGCCTGGAAGTAATTATCTTACCTCCAAAGTGCCAAATCCAGATCATTTTACTTTCCTATCTAGCAAAATTTTTCTTGAGTTGGTTCTGTACCACCCCATCTGTACCATTTCTTATGCTCCTCATCTCCATCTTTTTCTTAATGGCCCACATTTATCTAGATTTTTGGTACCAAGCTCACTATCTTTCTCTCCAATGCAACTCCTGCAGAAATTTCAAGACCTTCATGAATGACCCGTCGACTACTATGGTCTATTCAATGCTTATGGCTTCACTTCCATTCTACTTCAGTAGCCCACCTTGGATTGACCTCAGGGGCCTTGTCCACACCTGGGCCTCACTGATACATACTCCTGAAAACTTGCACATCCATCGCTTCTTCTCCAAGTATCCCCTCCTATTCTGCTGGTCATCTTCTGTTTCTACAAGCCTATTCTCTTAATGACACCATGGTAAGCTTTAGTCCCTTGATTTCTTTCATTTTTCCAACTCTATTGATGTCCCCTTATCATCATTTCCCTATCATCCTTATCAGACCCCATGGTTCTCACTTCTGCTACTCTTGTACTAGCAACCGTAATTGATTCTACCCTTACGGTTCTCTTCAACACCCTGCAGGCCTGCGATTCTGGACTCATTCACTCTTAACTCAGCTACTTTTTATACTTCTTTACCCAAGCAGAATGAATGGTTCTGAAAAAAATAAATAAATAAAAACAATACAAAACAAAAAAAACAACCAAAATACAAAAACAAACACACAAAGTGTAGGAAGTAGTACCTCCACAAATATAGGAATCCAGTCTTAGCCAGACCCTCAAATCACATATACTCTTTTTCACCTTCTCTTATTTCTTTTAAAGACAATTACAAAATTTTACTTCTGTTTGTAAGTCCCTATCGTCATTTTCAGAAATAGCTCTGCTAAGTTCCCATTTCACAGATAATGGAGAAGCTATCAGAAATGAACTTTCCTCAAGTCCTACTCCACTGCACTTCTGCTCTCCTAAATAAAAAGACATGTGTTTTTACTCCTATCATTACATCTTCTCCTTTGTCTTCCTTCCAGGTAATGCACATTAGTACTTGTGACTCAACTTCTTTTTTCCTTAGACGCTGTCATACCTCAGTTATCTCCTCTTTTTTTTTTGGTTCTTGTGGTTGGCCTACAGACCAGATCAAGTCATACCTACTTAAAAAGTGAAATACTAAAGTACCTTCCTTTGCCTCTGATTCTCTGCTACCAACCACTCTATCTTTTACTTTCTTCATAGAAAAGCTGGAGTCCTTACTTCCTTGCTTCCCCTTTTTATTTATTTTTAAAGACCTATCCACTTTGTAATCCATCAGAAAGAGACCATCACCATAATATCAAAACTCCTTTTGCTAAGTCATCAGTGTCTTCTTAATTTCCAAATCCAAGAGTCAGTTTTCAGTATTTATATTCCTTGATTTCTTTGCTTTGTATTTGATACTGTTAAGCACTCCTTGGTAACTCTCTTCTTGGTGTTTTATTATCTATTATTTCCTATCTTCCTCCTAATTCTCTTAGAATCCTCATGGGCTCTCCTACCTATTTCTAAAATATTCATGTTCTCTAGGATTCCACCCTCAGATCTTTTTTTTTCCACTCTATCTAGTCTTCCTTGAATAGTGTGTCTTCTGTGATCATAGTTGTAACTATCAGTGATACCCAAATACCGCTTTGAAACTGACTTTTTATAAAGGGGTTAGGATCTAAAATCAGTGTGAAAGGCAGAAATAGAGTTAAAATTACATTTGAAAAAAATCTCTAAACTGTGTACATGATTTTGAGTGTGTATACTATCAGTCAAGAATCATACACAGCCAGTTTTCCTCTCTTACTAGAACAGAAGGTTGTTGCTTGAGTCGAACACCAGATGAAATTGTTGGCTTGCATTTAGGGTCCATGTTATAAGAAAGATGCTTTTTTTTTTTTTTTTTTTTTGGCCAAACACATATAGTAAGGTTAGTATAAGTTAAGTAAGTATAGGAGATAACTCCATTACATATATTTTTAAGCCCGACCTCTGTACCAAATGTCACCTTTCGGATATACCACCAATCCAGATCCTTTCAGTTAAATTTCTGAAAACTGAAGATATATGACATACTCGCATACTGTTTAGCAAAGGCATCTATTGAAAGGATGTAGTGATGTGGCAGGGGTATAGCTCACATGCAGAGTGTTTTCATCCTCTGGGTTGATGTTCTTATTCCAGGCAGATGTCCGCTAGTGTTATACAGCCTGGCTAGAGCCATGGGCAGCTGCCGATTGGTGAAATCTCCAGGCCAAGTATCACACAAGTTAGTAACCTCCGGCTAGACAGCTTTATTGAAACTAGTGGACTTCATAAGCATCTAGGAAGGCATTGCAATTCTTTACTGGCCTTTGAAAGTGCTGTACTTCACCCGGTGGCTGTTACATCACCCTACAGACCGTCCTCATGAGGCTATCATGACCAATCAGGCAAGCGAAATTTCCCCACTGACCATACTGAACATTTGACTATCACAAGTAGGGTGTGTGCTGTGTGTATTAAGAACCAATATCAGAGGTAAGTTTGTACGGCAATAAGCTTCGCCTCCTCTTTATTACACATACCAAAGAGCATAAATAATTAAAAGCATCATAATACAAAGCAGTCAAACATTACATCAAAGATGTGGCAACAGTACTCAACTGTGGCCTATTTCATTCGACATTTAACATTTGTCCTCTTTCTTTCTGTCGTTATTCATGTTTTGTAATATGCTTCTTGACATGTCTTGCATATATATAGAATACGGATGCCTCTTTATACCCTTCTACTATCTCTGCCTACATATTTATTCTATCAGCCCCTTGACTTAAGGAAGACTGAATGATGAAGGGACATTTTCTGTGGCCAACTCTGGGTTGCAGAAGGTAGGAAATTATACATTTGGAATGTCCCATTATCATCTTTTGCTGGTCATCACATTTTGGCTTTTTTTTCCTTTAAATGTGACCTTTTTGCCTCCTGTGTTATTCCCTTTACAGAACAACAGGATATAATTTATATCGATAACATTCTTTTCTTTGTGTCAAATATATACTCAGTAAAGTTAATAACATTTGCTCTAGTCTAAAAATCACAGACATATCAATTTTAATTTTTTTAATTGGAGATAGCATTCTTCATTTTTATTATAAAAAGTAACACATTGATGATACATTATTTTTTCTAAATCTGAAACACCAAAAATGTATGATGAAGAAAAGTCATTCATAACTGCCTTACCTAGATATAGCCATTGTTAATTTTTGGTTGTAATCTTTTATCATTTTTCTATAAGATTATAAATGAAGTTATACTTTAATATATTGTTTTGTACCTGGTCTTCTTTCTATGTTAGAAAACATGATTATATTAATTATTGTATTATTCTTACGTATCAATCTCATAAGTTTGAAAATGTAAATATTTTTGTTCTTCACACCCCTGCAAAGGTGGGATTATTACTAATTCCATTTTGTAGATAAATAGATCCTAAGGTTCAGAGGGGGTAAGTGACTGCTCGAAATCTACATACCAAGTGAGTGGCAGACATAAAGTTTGCTCTATGACTTCCTGATGCCAAATTGGTGCCCTTTCCACAGTGTGCCTTCCCTCTCTCTAATAAGATAATGCAGATGAAGGGGCCGAGGAAATGTACGTTACTGTTATTTATTTTAAGAGGCAGCCTGAAGAGAATTATTGCCTTGGGAGCCACTTCTGATTTGGTCTGAATCTAGGGCAGCTTCGTGAGTTAAGACTGCACGCAGGCTTCCAGGCTGCAGGCTGAACTAACTTAATGCAAAACATCGTTATAATGCACCAATATATCAATGTGCAACTGAATACTACAATCAGAATATATTCCTGATCCATAAACACAGCCATAGAACATTAAAGGAAACAGGTCATTATTGAACCAGGACATTCAAGTCCTTGTGAGCAAAAAGGCAGACCCTATGTATGTACATTGATCTTATCTCATTACCCTCCTGGTATTTTCTTTGCTGGATGACGAGTGGAAAGTCTAGCAAGGGAGAACATGTTGCTATGTAGATCTAAGGAATCTAACCTATGGCCTGGAAGGTACCTGGAGTTTGAAACAAAAAGGCTGAAGAATTTGAGATTTTGTAGTTGCTTCTTTATTCTCTGCCCATTGCTTTACAAATCAATGGATTCCAGACAGGGTGCTGCAAATACCCTTTTTCCCCACATAGTCCAAATGTGTTGCACATTCTTTTATCACACATAGTTTGCTACTTATCTACTTTCTCAATTATTTCTTCTTTTTTTAAAAGTTTATTTATTTATTTTGAAAGATGGCGGGGGGTGGGGTGGGGGGAGACAGCACAGATGGAGGAGGGGCAGAGGGAGAGGGAAAGGGAGAATGTCAGGCAGGTTCCGCACGGTCAGGATGGAGCTCCAGAGCAGGACTCAATCCCATGAACCTTGAGATCATGACCTGAGCCGAAGTCATCTCTTCTTGGGCCTCATACTATCTTGGTCAAGATTTTGGTTTGCTTGGGCAGCTGCCCTGTTATGGACTCTGGACTGCTTTTCCCTTCATACGGATATAAAAATGAATATATGCTAAAGAGTTCATTTTACTCATATGATATCAGGGAACCAGGCAAAATGGGATAGAACTGATTTTTCCATGGGGAAGATGGGGGAATCAATTAAAATCACTACCAGACAGGACAGAAGTTATATATCTATCAATTACCTACAATTTACAAAGAACCACAAAATTGCTTAAAGACAGTGAACAAGGCTAGAATCTGACAACCCAAAAGGATATGCTAGAGAAATGCATAATTTTTCTGAACCATCCCTCCTCCCCCCAAAATAAAAGAGCAAAGGGCATTCTCAACAAATTTCAGCGGGAAAAAATAAGCAACCCGAGTAATATCAGATCACTGCCAGAGTGATTCTTTTAGAAGTCTGAATTCCTCTGACAAATTTAAAATAAATGTTATAGTTCTGAAATGTCCTCAAGTGTTTGAAAGGTAAAAATGTCCAAACAATAGTATAAAACAAAGACAGACTAAATAACAAAATGCACTAAAATATTCCAACCTTTATTCAGACAGTTCAAATGGGCTTATTTCCTGAAATGTGTTATACCCTTCATAATACGAACTAGACCCTCAAGGATAAGATCCTCAGAATAGGAGCACAGCTATCCAATCCTACTGCTATCCATAGTCAGCTATAGTACCTTGTCGCTGTGATTCTGTGTTAACTTTATCATTTGCTATCATCAAGACTTTTACAACTAATTTTCATTAACCTTCAGAAATTTTCTGAAAAGTTTTCTTAGGAAACACAGATATAATTACACAGTGTCATTAAACACTGACAATTATCCATTGCTATTTCCATGCAAATAGTTGAATCTATGAGTGTCATTCCACAGTCCCCAACTTTAGGTACTCTGACTACATATGTTTACTACTAAAAATCAAATGAAACATACAGTAACTTAAGTTCAGCAACAAGTTTCTCTAAATTAGAATACGAAATAAGACAAGCCCTAAGCTAAGGATTGTGATCAATATAGAATTACAGTCAAAGAACACAATTTGTATTTCCATACTGAGCACAAATATATGTCTACTAGGTATTTAGCCAAGAGAAATGAAAATATAGTCCACAAAAATTATGTGTACATGATCATTGATAGCAGCTTTATTTATAATAACCGGAAGCTGAAAACAACCTAAAAGTCCTTCCCAGATGAAGAGATATATAAACTATGGTATTTTTATGCAGTGGAATACTAATTAGTAGTAAAAAAGAATTAACTACTGATAAATGCATAAATGAATCTCAGATACATGCTGAGTAAAAGAAGCCAGACACATAGGTACTAAATGTACTGTATGATACCATTTTCTAGAATTGGTGAACTTAGAGTGACTAATCTGGAGGAAGTGAGTGGTTACTAAGGCTGTGAGGGTCAAGGAAGTGATTAACTGCAAAGCGGTAGTAGGTCACTCTTTGGGATCACGAAAATGTTCTATATTTTGATCATAGTAATGGTCACATGGATGTATTTGTTTGTCAAAATGTACTAACCTGTAGAGTTAAAATGGGAGCATTTTATTGTATATAAATTACATTCAAAAAGGTCGATAATAAAAATAAAACAAAGACCACACAAACATGTATGTGCTGCCGGTATACTAAAGGTAACAAATAAGAAGTGGCATGATGGACAGTGTGAATCACCCTGCTGTGATTATTATTAATTCCCTGAAACCCCATTCTTCGATATTGACTGTTGCTTTTTTTTTCCGTATCTTTAAAAAAAATAATAGATTTATTTCTTAGAAAATTTTGTTTACTGACAGTTGAGCAGATAATAGAGAATTCTTGTGTCTGCCACTCACAGTTCCCCCTTTTATTAACATCTTGCATTAGTGTGGTACGTATGTTATATTTGATGAACCAATATCGATAGACTGTTGTTAACTAAAGTCCGTGGTTTATGTTAGAATTCTTTGCGTCGTATAGATTTATGGGTTTTGACAAAGGCACAATGTCATACGTCCACTATTACAGTGTCAAAAATGAGAGTTTTGTTGTCCTAAAAATGTGTATGCTCCGCATATCCATCCCTTCTCCTTCTGCCCTCTTCCCCCAAACTCTGGCAGTCACTGATTTTTTACTGTCTCTATAGTTTTGCCAACTACAGTATTTTTTCTCTCACTCTTTTGGGTAAGTGCTATGTACATACAGGTTTATGTTTCTCATCTCTGCCATCCAATCAGATTACCTCCCCTAACGCTGTCTTTTATATAATTTATCTTTTCCTGAGGACCTCCTGGAAGGCGGTGGAAGAGATCTGCCTACTCCAAGCGGCAGCAGAGAGAGCTCTTCTCCCCAGCGTCCCTTCTGCCCTTCTTCCTTTTAATAATAAAACAATCCCACTCTGTCGAGGTTTGACTGAGCCCTCGGCTACCTAGCTAGAGACTGCATTTTCTACCTTCCTTGTATCTTGGTGTGGCCTGTGGGATATGAGCAGAAAGACTATGTACGAGTGATATGAACTGAGAAGTTTCAGAAAATAAGACATTTACCATGTAATTTTAGCCTTGTGTCTCATTCTTGGGTCATACTCCCTAAAGGATCTTGTGAATTAATATTGTAAGATAATTCCTATAATATGAGAGAGACAATTATACTGCATTGTAAGTTTTGGTAATAAAAATGTTCATTGGTTAAAGGAAAACGCTAAATGTAATAGTTTGGATAAACTTGTTTTGGATTTTTTTTTTTAATTTACAATGTCTCAATAAAACAAAGAAAAAGCCAGAAGGCTTAACTTCTATGAGGCCCTGTGGGAAACATGGGTATTTAAAATGTAGTGGACAAACAGAAGTCTGTGAGGGTAAGTAAAGGAATGATCAAGGGAGCCAGAAGGAGAATCAGGGGACTGTACTTTTACAGAAGCTAAGGAAAGCAAGACTTTCTAGATGTGATCAGCATGTCCAAATGAAACAGAGAAATCCAGTGAAATAAGGAATGAAAGGGATTTGATCCTTAGTCTCAGTTTTCATGTCTGTAAAATGGGTATCTTCATGTGTTATCATAAAGTGAACTATGTGTAAACTTTCAGGCTTATGGAGGGTTCTCAATGAATTTTAGTTTCCTTCTCTTTGTGATTAATTCATCGTTTTATTCAGTATATACTTATTACTAGTGAGGAACTCTGCTAGAGGCTGGTTATGCAATGATGGACTGCATTCTAAAGCACTCTGTAGTGTTGTAGGGTAAACACATAAACAGGCAGTACTATTCCTTGCCAAGAGTGATCTGATGAAAGGAAGTACATGAAAGTTAGCTGATTTATTTTGCTTTTTTTTTTTTTTTTTTGGCAGATGAATTATGAAACTTAAAAACATCTCAAATGCAGGGCCTCCTGGGTGGCTCAGTTGGTTAAGTGTCCATCTCGTGATTTCAGCTCAGGTTGTGACCTCATGGGCAGGGGATTGAGCTGCGAGTGGGGCTCCGATTTAAGCGTGGAGCCTGATTAAGATTCTCTCTCTCCATCTCCCTCTGCACTCTCCTGCTCTTGAGCACGCGCTCTCTCTGTCTCTCTCAAAATAAATAAACATTAAGAAAGTAGTTAAAAAAAAATCTCAGATGCAAAAAAAATTTTTAACATGGTATTGTTGTTGCATGGAAATGTTTCTAGATTATTGAATACAGTGCCAAGCAACGCATTCTTATTTTTGTATATGAAAGTTTTGTTTTTCAAATAACTGCTTAACATTGAAGGAGACACCCATGCGCTGAAGTTCCCACTCAGAACTCACTGCCTGTACTAAGAAAGAAAAAAAAAAAAAAGCCAGTGAATACTTTTAATTGGCAGCTATCTAATTCATTTATATCCACAGTTGCTCAAATATGTTAGGAAATTCATTTACAAGCAGTGTCTTTTTTTTTTAGCAGTATCTTTTTTTTTAATTGAATTTTATTTTACACACAGTAAAATCCATCCCTTTTATGAGTTTTGGCAAACAAAACAACAGGTGTAATCACTAACATAATTAAGGTATAGCACAGTTCCATTACCCCCCAAAATTTCCTCAAGCTCCTTTTTTAGGCAACCCCTTTTCCTGATCGCCATTGATGGGTGTTCTGTCCCTTTTTAACAACTTTTTATTTTGAAATGATTATAGACTAACAAGAAACTGCGAAAAAGTACAGAAGCTCGTGTACCCATCACCTGGCTTTCTCCAAGGGTGATATCTTACATAACTGTGCTACAAGATCGTAACAATTCCCTCTACGTTTGAAGGCAGGTTTTCCTTTCACTTCTTTGCCTGTATTTACTCTTTTCTTTTCACACAAATTTAATTCTGTTGTGTTAAAAGGAGCAGATGCTAGTTTTCCCTCAGATGTCTGCTGTTGCATTTTCAGTATTTCAGTTCAATCACCCCTGTTACTCCTACATCTTTCTGTGGTCTTTTCTTTATCCCACGGTCCCCCACCCCCAATTTAATTCTGCTGCTAGATTTTTTTTTTTTCCTGAGATATGTGTCACAGATGGTACTATTGTCAATTCTCGAATTGCTAACTTCTACTTTGGTCTTCCGTTTTAAAGGGGGTAGTCGTGCCTGTGCTTAATTGTGGTGCGTACAGTAGTTTTATAGTGTGTGTACGTATGTTAGGGGGTTAGCCAATTTGGTTCCCCAACCTCCGTGAAGGTTCTTGCTCGACCCTTTCTCCATTAGTTACCCTTTTATTTTCCAGATATTTAAATATAGGAAGAAAGGGGGCAACGACCCCTAAAACCACTAGCGCCCGTCTCCCAGGTCTGGGCTTGCCTGCCCCTCCTCCCCAGTGAGCCGCCTTTGCGGACGCGGAGCGCAAAGCAGCAGTTTGGTTCCCCAGGCTGGTGAGATGAGAGGCGGGGCCTCGGCTCCCGTGGTTGTGGGCAGCAGGGAGGTCACGCCCCTGGCCCGGGCCCTGCGCGCGCGGGCCCCGACGTCAGGCACCGGCGCGAGCTTGGCCCCAGGGTGCGCGGGAGGTGCTAGTGCGCATGCTCTGACTCGGTAGCTGCGGTGGCGGTGGCCGAGGGAAGGTTGGGCCTCACTTTTGGTGGGTCTCTGTGTGCGTGGGCTCTGCTCGTCTGCTGCAGTCTCCGTGGCCCCTGGGAGCCCATTACTCTCCTCCCTGAGGCCGCCGGCTGGGCCGCAGCTGGCAGAGCAATGGGCACCTCACCCCGGCTCCCCTCCCCCAATCCCGTCGCCCCGCCCGCGCCGGGCTGGGCGGCGGGGTCAGGGGCCGAGCGGAGCTGGGTGAGTATTCCCACAGCCTTTGCCGGCCGCCTCTTCCCTCTGCTTACCGTAGGGTCCTCACCACACTCTGGGATGGTGACGAAGGGCGGTTGCGGGTGGGCGGCAAACAGCCCAGCGCTGAACAAAAGACTGGGAAGCGAGGTGCTCGCTAGTGAAATGCAGGCCGGGTCCCAGCGGTCGTGGGACGAGCTGCTGGTTGGGGGGGTGGGGAATCGCAGTGGGAAGGAGGGCGCGCACCCAGTGTGACCGGCTCTCTTGGGCCACTACAGAGCTCTTCCGCACAACGTGCGCAGTTACTACCATGTGTTTTAAGCCTGGGAAGGGATAGCAAGTCTTTGTCCGTGTAACCTTGAAACAAAGGATATTAAATTACCGGTGATTCCAATGGCCAAGTCCCACTTAACTTGGAGGGGTTTCAGATTCATTACGCTTCAGGAGGAATAAGTTAATATTTATTGCCAACTATTTTTCTTTTCCCAAATTATCTACTAATAGTATCAAATCATGAACAGGAGGGTAAGTTAACTGGTTTATAGCTGTATACTTTTATGATGGCAAAAATTATAAACATCTAGGAAAAGCAAAGGGATGGCTCAAAATGAATTGTCTGAGGCCCACCTGAGGATGAATTAATTATCTAGAGGACTATACTTTTGCTTGGCATAGTATTGATTAGGGCCCAGGCTCAGCAGTTCCTTTTTTTTTTTTTTTTTTTTGTCTAATGGCGATGCAAATTATTTCTGACTGGTAGAAAAAATACTCCTGAAGATTGTGATTTTACTGCCCTATTTCCAAGATTTTCATAATTTTTCCCACTCAGTTTACTTCTTCATTGGGATTTCAATAAATCTTTGCCACAGGTTCACTTTGTGTGAATCATGTTTATAACTTTAAAAAGTTACAATTTAACAGTGGCCTCAGTCTTTTTTTAATTTTTAATTTATATTTTAATGTTTTTATTTTTGAGAGAGAGAGACTGTGAGTGAGGGAGGGACAAAGAGAGAGAGCGGGAGGGAGACCCAATCTGAAGCAGGCTCCAGACTGAGCCTGTCGTGGGGCCGTAACTGGTGAACCTTGAGATACACATGAGCCAAACTCAGAGGGTTAGCCAACTGAGCCACCCAGGCACCTCAACAATGGCCTCAACTCTTTAGTGACAGAAGTTTAAGTTTATACTTTCAGAATTGAAAAACTTAGTCCCTCAACAACATTATTGTGCCCTAAGTAAAATCCTTACTTCTTGCTTCTGAAGAGTCAAATATGGACAAAAGGAAACATTTACAAAATGAAAATTTGGTCTAAAAAGAAATGTTGGATATTGAGAAATGCAAATTAAGGGATTGCAATTACAAGGGTTAAACATTGTTACTGATATTTTAATTGAGAAAGTTAGTGGAAACAGTTTCTGGTTCTACATTGGATTCATTTGGATATAGGTAGACTGTTACAAGATTATCTCTCCTTACATTCTTCTCCTTTTGCCAGTTCCTTTCCCCCTTTATTTAGGATTAAATGAGACTGCTACATGATGAGGCAATCAAGTTGGTCATAACGTTTTATGACAAATTCTAAACTGATAGCAGTTCCTAATGCTTACACATTTCTGAGAAAGATAAGCAGCCCTTTAAGGAAAACACTGTACCCTAGAAGCAGTGTTTGAATCATAAACACAGTTAGGAACCATAACATAACAACAAAGTGCCACAGAGATTATTTAGTGGTTTTGTGTTGAAAACAAATGTCTTCAGGGGCCAAGCAGACTGGGTATAAAAAGATTGGAAAGTAGGGTAATGGAGAATAAATCCTACCTAAAAGCATCCAGAATAGGGAGAAGTTGCTGAAAACTGCCAAACCAGAGCCACCTCTAAAGAGCTTGATACCTCATTCCTTGAAGTTTTGGTCTCACAGGCTTACAGAACCCAGGAAGATACTTACTAATACAAGTTTATCTTTGAGGTTAGGGTTATCTCATACCCTTGTCATGTAATAGCCTTCAGAGAAAACTTTTAAAATAATCTCTATGCTAGCTCAAGAACCTATGGTGGTTTCTTACTGCCTCACTGTTTTAAATGGAATTTCTTCGTATAATTTTGGAGTTATCGTAAACTTTCCTCCCCCCTTTCCCAGACCTCCCTATAGACTAAGTTCTCAGCTTCTTGATGGTCAAAGGACAGAAAGAAACATACCACTTCTCAGGAAGAACACAGCTTTCTTAGAAGTAAATATTTCTTGAGAGAAATGCAGTTTGTGATCTCAGATTTCAAAGATATGCTAATAAACACTATGGTCAAGTTTTCTAGACTTAAAAAAATTTTTTTTCAAGTTTATTTATTTTGAAAGGTAGGGGAGGGAAAGGGGGAAAGAGAGAGAGAAAGAGAGAGAATCCTAAAAAGGGGAGAGAGAGAGAGAATCCCAAGTAGGCTCTGCACTGTCAGTGAAGAGCCCAATGTACGGCTCAAAGTCACCAACCATGCGATCATGACCTGAGCTGAAGTTTGATGCTTAATTCACCGAGCCACCCAGGCACTCCATGATTTTGTTAAGTTTTAACTTACATCCTAGTGTTTCTTAACGGGGGCTCAACTGGCATTTTTATGGAGCTGTCTCATACCTTGTAGATGCTCATTCTGTCTGTTCCCTGAGCACTAAATTGCAATAGCAAACTACAAACCCTCCTATTTGTGACAACTCACTATGTTCTCACTCATTTCCAAACGACCTCTTTGAGGATGGTCCCTCCCAATGTTGGGAACTATTGGACCATATCTGCCTATACATTATCCAACCTTTGCTCTTGTATTGCCTCTTTATTTTTAAACCTTAGCAAACTTTTCAGGCCCTTTGTTGAGGAGCTCTTCCATTTTTTTTGACATGGCTTTTTCTCTACTTGGTAAGCCCTTATTCAGTTATCAAAATTCAGTTCTTCAAGAACTGACCTCAAATCTTCCTGATTTCCTCTTTTAGAGTCTTTGATTTTTCCCAGGAAACATTTGACATTCCTTCCTATGAGGACACACACAGCAAAGTGCTAGGATATTGTAGGTAGACGAATGAAGGCTTGTGGAAGTAAGAAGGTATATTAATCTAGTTTTTTTTTTCTTTCTTAAGTTTATTTATTTTAGGAGAGAGAGAGTCCATGCAAGTGGGGGAGAGGCAGAGAGAGAGAGGGAGTAAGAGAGAATCTCAAGCAGGCTCTGCAGTGTTAGCACAGAGCCTGACATGGGGGTCAAATTCACGAACCTTCCGTGAGATCATAACCCGAGCTAAAATTGATAGACGCTTAACTGAGTGAGCCACATAGGCACCCCCTAAATTTTTTTTTTTTTGTTTTTGTTTTAATATTTATTTTGAGAGAAAGAGAGCTCGAGCATGTACGAGCGGGGGAGGGGAAGGCAGAGAGAGGTAGAGAGAAAATCCCAAGCAGGCTCCAAACCGTCTTGGAGCCCACGTGGGGCTTGATCTCACCAGCTGTGGGATCATCCATGACCTGAGCCCAAATCCAGATTTGGGCACTTAACTGACTGAGCCACCCAGGCGCCGCTATCTGGTTTTTATGAGGACTTTATAAGAAGAAAAAGAGAATGTCTCTTTCGTTAAATAATGTTGAACACTAGGTTTTTTGTTTGTTTGTTTGTTTTTAAGAGAGAATTCCGAGCAGGCTCCACACTCAGTGCGGAGCCCCACATGGGGCTCTATCCCATGACCCTGGGATCATGACCTGAGTAGAAAGAAATCAAGAGTCACATGCTCAACCAATTGAGCCACAAAGGCGACCTGTTAATTATTATTTTTGTAAGTTTATTTATTTATTTTGAGAGAGACAGAAAGGGGTCAAGTGGGGGAGGGGCAGAAAGAGGGAGAAAGGGAGACTAATTATTTTTTTAATGGCACTTGTTGGTATATTTTAAAAATAATTGGCTCTATCATATATTTTCAGAGTAGCAGAGTCTGTAGTTTCTGATAGAGTGCCGATTTTTTCTGTGTCTTCTTATTTGTTCCTGGTTCTGGCCTCATTAGCATACATGCAGACTAGAGTTACTCTTACAAGTCCCACTCAGTATTCAAAAGCAACAAGAACTCAAATCATCACCAGTGGTAGATCAATTTCTTTTCTGTGCTTGCAGAAAAGTGTTGTTTTATATAATAATATGATAATCTTCTTATAAAAATAATGACACTGCTATCAGAAAGATTAGATGTCATATAAATCTGTTGTTTGAATGGGAAAAGACCAACTGGTGAATAAACTTGAAAGTTGAAGAAAGGCACAATAGGTAGAGATATGTAAAATAAATTCATTTAAATTTTTAATTTTCTTTTATTCATTGCAACTTCTATTTGTTTACAGTGTGCCTGACTCTGTTATAGGTGCTAAGATGCAAACTTATAAGTCAGAAATTCTTAAATGTTTAGATATTACTCTGTCGACTTCTGGTCTTCCTTGTGCTGGAGATGGTTGAGGCTACCCTAATTTTTGTTCCTCTGTAGGGAAACTCTTTTTTCTGCCTGCATCTTTGTGTTTTTTTTTTTTTCTTTTTCTTTTTTTAAATTAAGATATTCCAGTAGGCTACCTCTAGGCATGGATATTCTGCCCCCAACAGTTTTCTCAGAAACACAGTGAATCCTCTCAATTTATAAAAGTAAATATGTTAGATCTTTTTTTTTTTTTCCAGCTCAGGAATAATTTTTCATTGGTATGTTTGCTTATGATTTCAGTTCAGAAATGCCAGTTATTTGTTGAATTTGTGATCTTTGTCCTCTAATCAACCAATATGCTTTGTTTTCCTCTTGGTCCTTTTCCTTCTGTGTTAAGAGATTATCTCATATGTATATACTAAAATACTGATTAGATTTTTTCCAGTGTCTGTACTTCTCTATATTGTCTCTCAGATAGAATTCAAATCTCTAGAATTTAAATCTTAATAATAATCAAATTATTATATATTTGAATTCCCTTCCAGTTTTTTCTTATCCAATTTATTTTTTACTCTCAGCTGTTGTTCCCCCTCCTCCTCTCATCTCTTGCTTTTGGAGGCTGTGCGTTTCTTTTCCCTTTTTCTTTTTCAGTTGGGAATGTAAAGTAGATAATTTCCAAGTTTTTCTCCTAATACCCAGTGTAAGCCCACCACAGAAGCAAGCTTTCTCTCTCCTTCTTTATGGTGGCGTTCTTTTTTCTTATGGTGCAAGAGCGTCACTTTGGTCCCATACTGTTATTGATGTCTTTGATTTTCTTACCTTGACGGAAGACGGACTTGTGTAGAGACTGTCTGACTCCTGTCAGAGTGAGCAAGCTCTCTACACCACTCTCCCTACATCTAGGTGAGGCAGCACCCTTCCTCTGCATGTGAGGTAGGAGAGTGTGTCGAAAGATACAACCAAATTAATGAACAACAGATCTTTCTGTACTCAGAAGGGTTCTTCCTTTCATATTGTTTAATTTTTCTGTCCTGTGTCTATAACAAGGGGAGTGATTTTGTGTGATTTGACATGGTTTACAGTTTTTTGAGTTTTTGCCAGAGAAGTGGTAGCGGTGAGGTTGCACTCATCTGAGGACGCCTCCTGTTCCCACAGCTCCCTAGTGCTGACTTTACACTGCAGCATGAAGTGCTCCCCTTGGCTTCACCTTCCAGCACTGGTCATGAGCATTATACTGTTGAGAGAAAACTGCCTTGAGAGAGAATTACCAATGGACTTGGAAGCCGGTAGTGGAGGGGGCATCTCAGGCTCTTTATTTGGGGGAGGGGGCGGAAAATAGAATGAGGTAGACCCAGGTGCTTTTTTATGCTCTTCCTAACTGGACTTCCTGCTGCAAGAGGCTGCAACCAGCGGCAGCTACAAATTAACATCCTTCAGTTCCATTCCAGGTGTAATGTCGTATCCCGTTTAAACTTTATTTGGGATATATATTTTAATTGGAAGGCAGGAAGGGGGTGCTGGGCTCATTGGTCAGTGGCTGTCAAGACTGAACCAAAGTTTCTCCCTTTTGCTGCTTCCTTGTGCTATTTATTGGATTACTCTGGCTATCCCTGCTGTGCTCCACCCAGGCTGTCAAATGCCTTGAAATCCAGGTCATTCACTCGTCCTATCAAAACTATCTGTCTTTCGTCTCAATTTCCTAGCATGCTTCTTCCTCACAAGTATCTGGCGCTAACTACAAATGTTTGTTTGGGGGCCTTCAGAATCAGATAATCTCCCTGGCCTGGGCCTTAGATTCCACCTATAAATTTGTACTCTGACTGCTTCTTTGCTCTCTGAATTTGAGGAGCACTGCCCAAGAACCTTGCTAGGTAAGTGATTATCTAAATGAATTCAAGCCAAATTCTTATAACAGTATTGTGTTCAGTTCAACCCCCCTACCTAGTAATTACATGTGATTTTTATTGGTTTATTTTGTTTTGTTTTTGGAAAGAGTCTAAATCTAAATTTATAATAATGTGCAATTGCTACAGGGAGGGACAAATACAGTGGAAGTTGTCTAGTTTTATTAGTTAAAAAATTATCTTTAATGTTTAAAGGTATTCATGATATATTCTGTGATAATCGCAATTTTTGTAAATGACTTTGAGTTCTGGGGAAACTTAGTTATATTTCTTTAACTGTTTTAATCTCACTTTGACTCTGATGTACATTGATTTATAGGTTCATCAAAAGAAATGTCTGTGACATAAACTAAAATTAAAATAAGTTAAAAACAATTAGTTCCCCGCATATTAGATTAAAAAAGCACACGAAAAAAGTGGAGAATGGAAGTGAAAAAAATTGTTTTTAATTAACGGGGATCATTTGAACAATGATTATACTCAGTATTAGAATTCATATCTTTTTCTGAAAAGATACTTACTAGCAGCAGAATAAGTTTCTTCACACTGTCTAGTCTTAGGGCAAACTTCTAGTTTAGAAAGACTGCTTTCACTTGATGGGGAGAAAAATTATTCTACCTTCCCAATCTTTAGCCTCTGCTGAAGCAGTTAAAAAAGAAAAAAGGTTTTGATTATTTGAGCTTAAAAAAAAAAATTTAATAGCTTTCCAGCAGGAGTAAGACTCAAGCAAAATAGATGTATTAGCAACTTACATTTTATGGCACGAAAGAGCTCTGACTCCCTTCTAACTTTTATTTGTAATAAGAAATGAGAGGTTCATTGTTTAGGATGAGATGAGAATTGGAATTAGTGTTTTTACTGAGAGTTCACTTGTGTTTCGTTGTCACCTCTAGTCTGAATTTATTTTTAAGCTTTTAAGTCTGGAAACTGAGGCAGTCACATGTCAAAGGTTTTATATTTGCAAAATAAATTTTTGCCATTTTTGCTTATTAAGCTGCAGTTGTGGTTATTTCCATTTTTGGCCATAATTTCAGCCGTCTCATAGTAGGAAGTTCTAATATTCTCATTTCTGCCTCTACTGGTCTATGAACTTGGTAGAGACCACAGTATTACAGCTTGAAAAGTATATATAAAAATGTTGATTGTATTATGTTTTCATTTTTAATAAGTTGAAATATTCTTTTTTTTAATTTTTTTTTTAACATTTATTTATTTTTGAGACAGAGACAGAGCGTGAGCAGGGGAAGGGCAGGGAGAGAGGGAGACACAGAATCCAAAGCAGGCTCCAGGCTCCGAGTCGTCAGCACAGAGCCCGACGCGGGGCCCAAACTCACAGACCGTGAGATCATGACCTGAGCCGAAGTTGGCCGCTTAACCAACTGAGCCACCCAGGCGCCCCAAGTTGAAATATTCTTACTTGAGCAAAGAGACAATAATTATTCAGTGATATTTCATTGTAACATTTTATAATGATTCAAATTGAGATGGATATCATTTTAATATAATATAGTTCCTAATTTTGTAATCAAGCCATAAGTGTTTGTATTATTATATGTAACATCCTTCAGCAAAGCCCAGTCCTTAGATAATTTTAAAAGTATTCAACCAAATATTAATTAGTGCTTTGATGTGCTGTCATCTTGCTACTGGCACAGAGCTGTTAATTAGATAAACTATGGCTATTGAGTGAAATTTTATGTTTCAACTAACATTTTGAATAGTTCAGTAAACCTCAAGTAACCGGGGGGCTTAGAAAATGGAGTGTTTTTACTTTAGTTCAATTTTGTTGTTAAGTAAGGGTTTGTTTGGAATTTATAAAATATGCCAAAATTTATTAGTATATTTTAGTGAACTATATTCAATTTTTGTTTGATTTAGTATCTCAATATATGTCAGCATCATTATATAGTTAAAAAAAACCCACTAATTTTCTGACTGCTCCATTTTGGTCTCTCTATTCTAGTTCTATATCCTCTCCCTGAGTGTCATATGTGTTCTCTTATTTATGTAATGTCGATTTAGAATCAATATTTCTGACCCAGATCTCTCTTTCCTTCTGAGTTCCAGATCTATCTCCAAATGCCTGCTAGATTCCCTTCACTTGGTTGTTCCTTAGGCATTTAAAACTCAGGCTCAGTGTGGTTAAAGTAAGCCCATCTCACCCCCCCCCAAACCTGCTCTTGCTCAGTTCACCACTACTAAGGCAAAGAACTGGGAATCTTTCTTGAATCTTTTCTGTCCCCTATCCCTCACATGCCATGATCAGCACTTATAATGGGAATACTATCAAAATGTCTTTTGAATCCCTCCCTCTTCTACCCTACTTTCAGTGTTTGGCTCTGTTTAGCATCATTTTGTCTTTCCTGGATTATTGCTGGAGACTATCAATTGATCTTCATTTAGCCAGGGAAAGCCAGAATGCAGATATGATCTGTTTCCACCCACTTACAACACCCTTTTGAGGCCTCAGGCTACCAGGCTCTCCTGTCTTCTTCAGCAGTACTTCTCTCTGTACCCCTCTTCCACCTCTGTATTTCAGTCGAGCAAGAGTTCTTCGATTACCAGACCTCCCCTTCTATGCAGATTTTTGTGCATCCTGTTCCTTTGCCTCCCTCCTGTGCTAAGTTGGCTACTGTTCTTCCTTTTAGTGTGTTCTTGGGTTTCACTTTCTCAACCTGTGTCTTCCCCAAAGCTCCTTAACCAGGATTCGGTGTGTAACTTGGAGATCTCTCATACATACCTGAAACATTTGATAACTGCCTCAGTAGAAGTCTGTGTACTATTTTGTGTCTTATGTACTTCCATTCCTGTACTTGCTGCTTTTCCCAAACCTGTTCTCCCACAGTTTTCCTACCCTCTCAGATTTTCCATTGTGATTTCAGGAGCACACATCTGCAGTAAACAAACGTATCTAAATCCTTAACCCATTGTGTTTACTACATTCCTTGGAGTAAGTTAAGTATTCCCAGAAAAAGAATTTTCTGGTTAAGAGAGTCAGGAAACCCTGAGTTAACAGTTTCCCCACCACAGTGTGTATTGTGAATTTCCAGGTGGGGGTGGCCAGTGGATAGAGTGTGGATCAGTTTTCACACTTACATATCACATGATGTTTTAACGTCTTCACAGGTCAGTGCTTCCACTAACTAGTTTTAAAGGAAACTTGGCTTTGAAACAAAAAACGACAAACAAAAACTGAAATTCTTTGAGTGGAAGCTGCTTCTTCCTCCACCCTTTAAATTTCAGTGTATGGAGACTGCTGGTAGCCTCCACTTCCCCAAAGTCAATTTTAGGTCAGTGCTTCTCTAGCCTCTTGTCAATATCCCTGCTCCTTTGAGGCTCCTTGGAAGCTCTTTGGGGAACTTTCAGATCCTATGAAATTCAGCTCCACCAGATATAGTAAACTAGGTTTTTGTTTTGTTTTGTTTTGTTTTTTGTTACATATTGTCCCTCCTGGCTACTTTTACCACTATCTTGAGGAGGAATCCAATGCTGTGTTCTGGCTCATCAGGATCCCATGTATTAGTTTATTAGTGATTATTCTTGATGGATTCAGGATTACACACCGTGTATCACTTATCATCTCTGTGCCCTTCCATTTCCTACCATTTGTCCCTTGTCATTTACACATCTCTCATTTGATCTTCCATCTTCTTTAAAGAGTGCTCCACCGCTACCAGCTCTCCAGATAATTCTGAATAACTTAAGTATTCATGTGGAAAACAGCAAACATAAGCCTCGTAGTTTTATTTTTTTTTTTTGATGTTTATTTATTTTGAGAGAGAGAGAGAGAGCATGCAGGGGAGGGACAGAGAGAGAAGGAGAAAGAGAATCCCAGGCAGACTCCATGCTGTCAGCATAGAGCCTGGCCTCACAGAATCGTGAGATCATGACCTGAGCCACAATCAAGAGTCGGATGCTTAACCATCTGAGCACCCCAGGCGACTCGAGTCTCGTAATTATCTGAACTTCGTGAGATACAGTGACCTTCTTCTCTAAGTTACTCTGTTTACTTGGTAAGCTCTCATGAAGTTCTGAAGTCTCAAAGTCTTCCTAGGCTTCCTTTCCCTGCCTTTCACTATGGTTGTTGTTAGCCCTTTTTCTATCTAATATTCTTTGATACTACCGTATTTTCCTAGGCCCTTCAATTTTCTTTTGGTAGGTTTCCTACCCAATCTGGAACTCTGAGTTCTTCTCACTAGCATATTCTCTTCCTTCTCCTGTACTTATCCATACTCTGAATCAACCCAGCAAAACCTCGATTTTGCATGTGTGCCCACTGCAGCTCTCTGCTGGTTCCCATGCTTGGTGAACTGATTAGTGCTAAGGGTCATCACAACAACCTGTGTCCAAACTCTTGCATGGCACGCAAACCTCCCTTCAAGAGGTTTGTAACTAACTCTTCAGTCTTGTATCTTTGAGGCCTTTCCTCTGTCTTTCTGCTCCAGTAGAGGGCAGACAAGTTTAACTTGCATATGACTAGACTATCTCTATCTCCCTAGACTTCCTACATCAGACTTAGAGTTCTCTACACCCTGACTTCCTTTTGTTCGTACCATTTTCCCTGCTTAGACCACTGTTCTAACCCTTGTGCTTCACCCACTGACAATCTGCTCTACAAAAACTCTTATATACCTTAAAGATTCATCTTCACGCCCACCCCACACACCCTCCCACGCTATCCCCTCTTCATAAGGGACTCCATCATTTGTATGTACTTTAAATAGAAGTCCTGTTTTCCAATGCTGTCAGAATTTAGAGTTGAGCAATTAATTGAAAAGTTTGATTAAAGCTAGAGTTAAAAAAAATACATGCATACATGAAACATTTTATTTCAACTTAGAGCAGAAATACATTCATTTGTCAGTTCTCACATATGACTAAGGGATTTTCTTTGAGTATGGGTACTTGGTTGGAATTCATTGTTCCTTCATGAATTCTGAACCCAGAATGCATCTTCTACATTTCCAATTTTGGTGTTTTTTTTTTTTTCTTTTTACCACAAACAGGGGAGGGGTTCAGAGAGAGAGAGAGAGAGAGAGAGGGAGGGAGAATTTTAAGCAGCCTCCAAGCTTAGTGCGGAGCCTGATGCAGGGCTCAATCCCACAGCCCTAGGATCATGACCTGAGCTGAAATCAAGAGTTAGATGCTCAACCGACTGAGCCACCCAGGAGCCCCTCTGATTTTGGTTTAAAAGAAAGAATTCAAGCCATTTGTGTAGCAATCTGAGCACAGAATCCTAGATTTGTATGTTTTTTCCCCCCAACAATCTTTTCAGTTATGTTGTCCATACCTACTTCAATAATTGTTTTTCTTATGGAGACTTACTGTTATAAAGGCATTATATCTGAGGCATTAAATCATAGAAATAACAGTTTTCTTTTTTATTTGTATTTTATTGGTTTGGATTGCGGAGTATTTAATTAAAGTAGTATTTATAATATACAGATGTGGTTTGTGCACATAAACTCAACTAATGGGGAGGGAGGTTCTTCATGATCAGAATGTTGTAGACATCACTCAGTGTTTTACTGAGGGAATGGATATTATGTTGATTAACCTGGCAAGTTGGTCAGATAGGAGTTGGTTAAGGGAGTTTCTCCATAACGATTTTTATTGCTTATCTCCCGTGGTTACACCGTAAGCTCATACAAGGCAGGGGCTATATATATATGCATATTTTTCATTTTGTATACCTAACTTTCACCACACACAGTACCTACTATAGATATTAAGTATGTATTTGTTGTATGAATGAAAAAATGCTTGTATAGGTCATACTTAATTTGAATAATCAGAAAGAATACTGGACTGAGAATCAGCTAGTATATGCAGATCATTAGCCCTGGAGCCACACTGGGGTTTGAATCCTTTTTCATTTGCCTTTCTTGAGCAGATTATTTTCTCTTGTTCATTTGGGGAATGATGATAACTATAGTCTTTGGGTTGTATGAGGGTAAAATGGGAATATAAAGTATGTAGCATTGTGCTCAACAGAGTAACCAGCCAGCCAGAGTAACCAGCCAACCACTGGTGAGCATTAGTAACCAGTGCTGATTTTCCTGATGGTGCTCATCTCGAATGAGGAGACTATGGGATTTCACTTGGTCTAATTTTTCTTATTAAGAGACTTGAATTACATAATATATCAGTTTCTTTCTAGCTTTAAAATTATCATCTTATAAATATTTTATGTTTTGGACAGATTTATGTAACAAATATATGGCTGTTCCTTGATTTGTCACATTTGTAGGTTCAATAAAGTAGGTAATTACTTAGATGTTCCTAAGTTTACACCTTGAAAAACAAATACTTTCAAACTTTAGAACATCATTTGTTAGGGAGTTGAACTCTCTGACAAAGTGTGAAGAACAGCTCAGCTCTACTAAGACTACCATACTATCTACATAAAGGCTGACTAAGGTAGGAACTAGAGAAGGAAGCTCTGAAGAGATTGTTTGGAAACATTAGCTTAAAAGAAGTAAGATAAAATTAAGCTCTAGAAACTGAATTTATGGACAGACTAACTTTTTGAACCCTAGATATACATTTGTTATAAATCTAGGTTTAAAATTTTTTTTAAATGTTTATTTTTGAAATAGAGTGCATGCTGGAGAGTGGCAGAGAGAGAGGGAGACACAGAATCTGATGAAGCCTGGAATCAGGCTCTAGGCTCTGAGGTGTCAATATAGAACCTGATGTGGGGCTGGAACTTATGAACCTGAGAGATCCTGACCTGAGCTGAAGTTGGATGCTTTTGATGCTTAATCAACTGAGCCACCCAGGCGCCCCATAAATCTAGGTTTTCAGTTTTCATTTTGATCACATTTTCCTCCTGATTAAAAAATGGGGATAGACTGAGAAATATGGAAATGCAACACTTTTTTGAAATGGCTCTGAGGATATTTTCCATTCAGCGTCCCAAATTTTGGTTTGTTTGAAGAAATAAGTGATTTAGCAGAATTACTTTTAGCATTCATCCTACAGCTGATGCTTATACTTAGTTTTTATATTGCAGTTATCATTTAGTATGGAAGAAGATGAGTTCTTTGGAGAAAAAACATTCCAGCATTGTTGTGCAGAATTCATTAGACATTCACAGCAAATAGGTGATGGTTGGGAATGGAGAACTTCGAAGGTAAGAACAGAGATTTTTATATTCTTTTTCAGTGAGCTTTTTTTTTTTTTTTTGGCCATGTAAACCTCACTAATTGAAACTAATGTATGAAAGCTAGTTTGATTTAGTTAAAGGCTTAAATTGAAGAATGTTTTAAAACAGATGTCCATTTTATTGCTTCAACTATATATACTCATTATAATTAGGCTAATGAAGTATTATCTAGAAAAGTCCTTAGGTGACCTGCTTTAATTTAATAGATAAGAATGCTTAGCATATTAATTATCTGAATGTAAACAGATGCTTCTGTGGTGCTTCAGACCATTTATTTACACTATTAATTTTCTTAGGAAAGTACTTTTGTCCAGAGAGTGGAAAGATAATCCTGAAACCAAATCATAGTCAAACAATCACAAATTCTGAAATATTGAGGACTCAACTAATTGGGAATTTCTTAATAATGTAAACACTTTCCAAAACATTCTTTCTTTTGATTCTATTCAGTAATAACAGTGTAAAAGGTCTATGTACTTATCTATTTCCACACATACATTTAGTTATGATTCTCCTCCACAAGCTCTTGAAGAGTTCATTGAGATAATTTTCAGAGAGGATGTTTCCTTCACTTAATCTGAGTCCTAAAAAACTGGTGATTCCTGTTTTTCTGCTTCTCGGCTCTGTTTTCTATATGAATTGTGAGAAATGTGAATAGTTTTGAGCTGATTCCTATGATTCAGAACTAGGCCAGGGAAATGCAGGTCTTGATCAAATCTAGGGTGTCGCTGGAGAGAGAAGCGTGATTTCCTTTGGGTCATAGGCCAGCTAAGCTTTCATGGGGGTGGGGATAGAGAGCGTCAGGGGAGACCTCAGCCCTACACTTTAAGTCAGTGACTGGACAGTTCATAGCCCCTAAGGCATCTCCTGCTCCAGGACAACATGACCTTATTAAGCTCCTATTATTAGGCTTTTTCCTGAGTATTTGATAATTTTGTTTGCTCTTGTTTTTGAGTTTTTATTCATCTTATTTCTTCTATGATTATCGACATATAAAAGAGTTACTACTTTTTGCTTATCAACTTTGTAACCAGTCCATCACCTAACTGAGTTCGCCCTTTAGTTCTCAAAGGTTTCCAGTGATTTCTCTTGTGTCTTCTAAGTTAGAGTGAGGTCATCTGCAAATGAGGAGTTTGTGTTGCCTTCTTTGTAATATTTCTCTAATTTTATGAACCGAGTAGAAAAATAAGTAATAGTAATAACATATATCCGTGTCTTCATCAACTTTAATATCAATGTTTCTGATATATAATCATTTTAAAAAGTGCTGGTTGTTTTTTCATTGAATGAGTGTAGCTTTCTGACTGACCCCTTTTGACCTGTAATAATTTGATGGTTATTTCTTTGAAACTTTTCCTTTTTACCAAATTAAGAAAATAAAAGTTTATTTATTTATTTTGAGAGAGATCGAGTGGGAGAGGAGTATGGGGGGGGGAGAGCATCCCAAGCAGGCTCCACACTGTCAGCTTAGAGCCCAACATGGGTCTCGAACTTACCAACAGCAACATCATGACCTGAGCCAAAATTAAGAGTCAGATGCTTAAGCCACTGAGCCACCCAGCCATCCCTCACCAGATTTTTTAAAAAAGCACTTTTCTTTTGTTTTAGGCTGGAGGTAAAATAATAGATACTCCAGTTACCATTTCAGTGACCCGAATGGGTTAGGGAGGGAGCTGGGACTGTGTTTACGTGTATATGTGTATGTGGTGTGTGTGTGTGTGCACGCGCATGCATGCATGCACACACATGTTGGGGGGTGCTATGCTGGGGTAGGTCTCCAGTAGGGAGATTAATAAAATAACCCTTAAATAGAAATTTCTTCACTGAATTTGTTGAAACTAGTACGCCAAGAACTAGTTTCCAGGATTTGTTTTTATTCTTGTCTGACCTCTGCTTCAGGGATAGGTATGGGTGTGTTTGGCTCCTTGTTTGTTGCCACTGCCTGCTGAGTTAGGAAAGTTCCCTATGCTTTGGAATGAGAATTGCACCTCTAATTAAGGGCACTTTTCTTTAATGTGGGGGTGAACCCATAGATAGTACCAAAACAAAACAAAACACTGTTTAGAGAAAATCTTTATAGCTTTAGGGCAAGAACTGCAAACTCATAAGCCTTGGAGTCTGGGCATGGTGACAGAAATGAGTCAAGCTGCTAGGTACGAGACAATATGGACACTGAATTCTGTGGCCTGTGGCTGACCAGAGTGCTTGTCTTGTTGCCAGGTTGGGAATATGGACCCAGGGGTACTAGATCTTCCAAGAAAAGTAAAAAAGATTTGGGGAGAGAAATCTCTAAATTTTCAAATATTGGTAACTAATTAAAAAAGATTTTTCAAACAAAGTCAAGGACCAATCCCAACATGCCGGTGATGTATATATACGTGGGATATGTGTGAGCAGTTGACGACTTCCGGGATTGGGTGTTCGTGTGTGGTAGGACTGGTTTCTCACCTAGCCCTGCCTCGGTGCGTGGGGTTGATCTGAATTCGAAAAAGGGGGCTCTGCGCAAAGCAGATACCTCTCTTCTGAAATTTGGGACGTTAGTATTTTTGCCACTTAATTTCTGCAGTTTTGTATTACTTTTATGAAGTAAATTGTGAGTCAGTCACTTGGTTATTTCCTTCAAACCTTCCGTATGTATATATCTTAGTTTTCTTGAGGGGCATTTGGGGAGAATACTTATACTGTTGTTTTACTTTCTAGGCTCCAGAAATTTATATTTATTTTATTAAAAATAGTTATCTTTAATTATAATTGTGAAACAACAAGCTGAACATATTTAAAAATCACAGTTTGATATTTTGATGTTTATATAGACCTATGAGCCCTCACTACATTCAGGAGAGTGAACATATACATAATCTCGTATCCTTGTATACCTCGGTATGCCTCCCATCCACCCCTAAAAGTTTTTTTTTTTCCTGAAAGTCATTTTTAGAAAGAATCTTGATGGGGAGCCTTGGTGACTCAGTTGCTTAAGCGTCAGACTTCAGCTCAGGTCATGATCTCTTGGTTTGTGAATTTGAGCCCCACGTTGGGCTCTGTGCTGACAGCTCAGAGCCTGGAGCCTGCTTCAGATTCTGTGTCTCCCTCTCTCTGCCCCTCCCCTGCTCATGCTCTCTCTCTCTCTCTCAAAGAATAAATAAATATTAAAAAAAATTAAAAAAGAATCTTGTTTATTCCTATAAGTAGAGGCTCCTTTGAGGAGTACACATCTTGCCACTCATACCTTCAGGCTTGTTTATAAATAGCTTTGGCAACATCCATTTTATTTCTTAAATTTAAAAGAATAATGACAATATTTAGAGAGTTGGTTAAATTCAACTATATAGATAAGGCAAAATATCATTTTCGCTGCAAAGTTAATGAGAAGAGTGGCGTGAATTAATGGAACATATAATTTACAAATTTTAAAATAGTTTCTTAAAGTCATAAAAATAGTCCCTATTTTTGTGTTTTAAAAATGCAGAAAATGGAGAATAGTTCTAAGTCTTGTTTCCCTACCGCCAACATTTACAGACTTCTCAGGGAGGTGGTACACTCTTGTTGAGAGCCATTGTTTAACAGGATGGTTTGTCAGATATTAAAGATACAAATTAAGAGCATAAAGTTCAGAGTTAAACATGGCTATAAATCCTTCCTTTACCCTCTACTAGCTGAACTTTGGACAAGTTACTTAAGGTCTCCAAAACCTCTTTTTTTTTTAAGTTTTCTTTTCTTTTTTCTTTTTTTTTTAACGTTTATTCTTTTTTGAGAGACAGAGAAATAATATGAGCTGGGGAGGGGCAGAGAGAGAGGGAGAAACAGAATCTGAAGCAGCCTCCAGGCTCTGAGCTGTCAGCACAGATCCCAGTGTGGGGCTCAAAACCACAAGCTTTCTAAGATTCTAAGAATCTTAGAAATTCTTATTGCTAAGAATAAAATGAAATTGTAAAATTTTACTCTATCTAAATGAGGAAATAAGCCCTTTCAATCAGCTGTTCCCAGGCTATAAAGAAAGTAATCAAAATATTTCTGGTGTGTTGCTATGTAAATTTCAAAATATAATCAAGCAGGTTTAATGAGAGATGGGAATTAGTGGTGGGGGGAGGGACGGCCTTTAATTTTTCTTCAACAATAACATACAAAATAATCTAGCATTAACTGTATAAAATCCAATCTCAAGATTAGTAGACTAGTATTTTGTTTACAGTATCGAATGTCTCTCTTCTTATTTTTGCTGTACCAAAGTGAGAGAAGAAAGTTGGAAACCCACGGAAATAATTTTGTCCATAACCTGTGACAGGTCAAATCACAGAACTGAGGTCCTAAACTAATGTATTCATATCTAGTAGGTAAAAACACAAAAACCAAAAATTTAGAAGGTAAGTTGCTTTGAAGTTTTAAACTCTGGACAAATCCCTAAAGGGGGTCTAAATCTAAGATAAGGCCAAGAACATTTGTAGTTAGTAATAAAGTTTAGGGCACAGAGTAAATTATGACAAGATAGAAGAAAAGGAAGCATATATGGAACATACATAAAAGTAGAGAAAATAGTGCTAAATTCAAACTTCTATATACATTACCCGTACTGAGTATGTGTTAAGATTTTGCCACATTTGTTTCATCTCTCCCTGGTTTGTGTTTTATTTTGCTAAGCTAGATTGGCATCATTTTATACTTTATTCCATAATCAAATATCTATCCCTATCTTTAAAAAGGTCCGTTTACAGTTGGTTTGTTTGAGTCAGGATCACAAATTACTTTAGGTTATGTGTCTTGAATTTTTTTAAATCTGGAGTAGTGCTGCTCAAAGTGTGGTCTGAACTGGTGTCTGTTCGTGTACTAATTGTTGTTAGTCTGAAAACTATTCTCGATCTTCATGCTCTTTGTCCTAGGTCAAAAAGATAAATTCAGAAAAGAAAAGTAAGGACTTAGAAACTTTCATAGCAAGTTGACACTGTGAAAACCTCCAAGTGCATGGTCAGTGGACCTGTGACCCTGAACCAGGCTGGTGGTCATCATTGTCCATAGTGACTCGCATATGAACCAAGCTGTACACTAGTCTTGCACACTGGGACCACTTACTGGTCACTGCCTCGAAAGGATATTTCCAAAGGAAATTTCCAAAGGATTGTTCCAAAGGAACAAACTTGTTCCTCAATACCAGATCGTTAGAGATGCAATCCTCTCCTCACTTCTTTATCCAGCCATTAAATTTTTAAGGAAATTGGGTCATTTGTCCTTTAGATTTCTGTATTTCTCTATTTGTTTCCTGTGGTGTCAGTTGACTTGGTTCTCTATCACTTGACTTCTTTAATTGATTCTATTCAGGCTCAGCATTTAGGGCAAGAATATTTCATGGATTATGGTCCGTGATTCATATTATAAAACTTTAGCAAGTATTTCGTATCTGGATGCACTATTTTTAGTAATGCCATGATTAATCACTAGGTTCAGGTGATGATAGCGTAATCCTTCCTTTGTAAATTCCCCATCAACCTTTTACCTAATAGTTCCATCCACTGATTACTATCACTTAATTCATTTCATTACACATTGGAAAGTAGTGATTTTCTAATTCTACTATCATTTCTATGTTTATTAGATGGAATTTTGGGATAAAAAAGTTCCCTTATCAAATTAGTCCTTTTGGTTACCATGAAATATAAATCATACAGAAAAGGTAAGATATATATTTATTTATTTCCTTTTCAGTAACAATTTTCAAACAAAAATCTTGATGTCCTAGATACTCCCAATAATGTTCAATGGAGACGCTTCTACTCTACTCTCTCCTGTGTTCGTTCATTCTATCATTTTCTCTCTCTCTCTTTCTTTCTCTCTCTCTATTACGAACTCATGGGTTTTTAAGATATTTGTCTTTCAAGCTGTTGCATTCATTGTTATTTGCCATCTTTTGATCTTCCTTATCTCAGAAAACTCAGAATAATACAGTATATTTGGTGCTAAATAGACTTAAATGGAATTTTGTGAAAAGTTAACTATAATTTCATTTATAGCATTATTTCTGTAATAAAAGTCACAGAAAATTTCAAACAACCAGCTAAAAATTGTAACCATAAAATGGTTTTCCATGTACCAGAAACTGTGCTAAACTCTTTGAATGTAAATCTTGTTTAATCTACACAACTATGATGCTGTATGGTGGGTATTATTTTTATTCCTATTTTACAGATAAAGAAAATGAGGCACACCTAGGTGGCTCAGTTGGTTAAGTGTCTGACTTCAGCTCAGAGAAGGCAGCAGAAAGAGAGAATCCCAAGCAGTCTCTGCGCTGTCAGCATGGAGACGATGTGGGGCTTTACCCTGTGAACCAAGGCATCACAATTTGAGCTGAAATCAACAGTTAGACATTTAACCAACTGAACCACCTAGGTTTCCCTAAACTGATTTTTTAATTCTTTCTTTTCAGCGGTCTTTCTCATTAATTCACACTGCTTTTCTTAAAATTCCTTCACTATTATGCTAATTATATAAAATTCATATTTTAAAAAATAGATTGTAAAATATATCTACATTTTACTGTATTCCATATTTTAACACATGGTAGAAAACCTACCTTCCTCTTCCTATCATTCCATGCTGCCCTCCTGAATCTCACACTTTGCTTATTTGCACAGCTGTATTTATTTTTAATGTCTTATCATAAAAAATTTCAAGGGTGCAGACGTAAAGAGAATAGTATGATGAATTCACATGTACCTATCACCTGACTCCCACAATTAGCAACTCACAGCCAGGTACCTACTGTTTTAAAGCGCCTCTAGCATATATAAAATGACGAAACGTATCTCAATTTAATTAACTTGGCTTTCTTTTTTCCCCATCTGTCTTCATATTATCAGTAGTTCAAATACACTGTAAATTTATTTATCATTATATATTAAAATTAATGAATGAACTCAGGAAAAGATTCTAGAGACATAAAATATTTCTATAATTTTTTAAAAGTTTATTTTCTTTATTTTGAGAAAGAGAGAGAGAGAGAAGAAGCAATCAGGGTAGGGGCAGAGAGAGAGGGAGAAAGGGTGTCTCAAGCAGGCTCCATGCTGTCAGCACAGAAGAGCCTGATGCAAGGGGGCTTAGGGCTCTGATCCTGACCTGAGAGAAATCAAGAGTTGGATGCTTAACCAACTCAGCCACCCAGGAATCCATATTTCTACAATTTTTACATTTATTTTTAAATTTATGGTGAAGTACATGTAGCATAATATATACCATCATAACCATTTTTAAGTCTACGGTACAGTAAAGTACATTCATATTGTTTTGCAACCATGTTCCAGAACTCTTTTCATTCTTGCAGAATTGGAACTTTGTACCCATTAAATACTGATTTCCTATTGCCCCCTCCCCTCAGCCTCAGGCGAACTTTCTTTTGTACTTTTTATCTCTGTGAATGTGGCTACTGTAGATATCTCACATAAGTAGAATCATACAGTATTTGTCTTTTAGTGACTGGCTTCTTTCACTTACCATAATGTCTTCCAAGTTTATCCACTATTTCTACAAATTTCGATTTCGGATTTTATGAAGTGAAGAGCTAAACAGACAATTGGGAGTGAATTTCTGTTAGATGATGACATCTTGAATTACAGAGCCTCATTCTATTAAGAGATTTCACTTCTTTTATTTCTGAGGTACATCATTGTTAAAGAGGGCTAGGGGCGTTGGTGGCTTAGTTGGTTGAGTGTCCTACTTCAGCTCAGGTCATGATCTCATGGTTCATGAATTCAAGCCCTGGATCGGGCTCTGTGCTGACAGCGTGGAGCCTGCTTGGGATTCTCTGTCTCTCCTCTCTCTCTCTGCCCTTACCCAGCTTGTGCTCTCTCTGTCTCTCTTAAAATAAATAAACTTTTTTTTTTTTTTTTTTTTAAAAGAAGATTAGGGGTACCTGGGTGGCTCAGTCAGTTAAGCTTCTGACTTCGGCCCAGGCCATGATCTCGTGGTTCACGAGTTCGAGCCCCACATCAGGCTCTGTGCTGACAGCTCAGAGCATGAAGCCTGCTTCAGATTCTTGTCTTCCTCTCTCTGCCCCTCTCCTACTCTCTCTCTCTCTCTCAAAAATAAATAAAACATTAAAAAAAAGATTAAAAATGCTTTTCATGTATATTTGACAAGACTGGTTCTTCACTGTGTCTCAAATTTGCTAATAATATATAAGCTCAACTAGATATTTCTATCAGAAACATAATCAAATTAGTGCGTAAATAATGGAATTAGTATCTTAAATACTGTTACTTTGCTTACCCATTCACTTTTGTGATATTTATACATTGAATTGTTGGAAGTAATTATATTTATTTCAAAACTGAAATATTAAATACCTTCTCTTTTGATCTCTGTGTACAGAATATGCTTAAATAGATTCTTTGCTAAAGTTAAACGACAATTTTAGATATATTTTTTTAATTTTTATTTATTTTTTTTAGATAGAGAGACAGAGTGTGAGCAGGGGAGGGGCAGAGAGAGAGGGAGACACAGAATCCGAACCAGGCTCCAGGCTCTGAGCTGTCAGCACAGAGCCAGACGCGGGGCTCAAACTCATGGACCGTGAGATCATGACCTGAGCCAAAGTCGGAAGTTTAACCAACTGAGCCACCCAGGCGCCCCACAATTTTAATGTTTACTAAAAGAAATAGACATTTTTGACAGGTTTCTTAGTTATGTTGCTTTAGGTCAGTAAAAAATAAATACATTTGTTGGTTTGAAATACTTAATTTTTGCTTAAAAAATTTTTCTTCTTTTTCCTCCAGCTTTTTAAAAATAATTATATATCCCTGTATGGATACTTATTTTTAGGGAAGTTGTGAGCATATTACTTCTATTAAATTTTGGTATAATGCTGTATTTGTTTAAGCCATCCACTGTGAATTAATGAAGTATTATTTCTGGGCCCGAATGTCACTAGATAAAGATTAAATATATTATATTGGTATAGTCTCTTGATTAGACTAAAGATTAAGAGAAAAATGCACTTGGAGCAGCCTGCTGTGTTTTTATAATAAACATTGAATCATAGTCAGTTACACTAGATTTTTCATTCATAATTTATTGTGTGTTATGATATGATTTGTCACTTAAGCATATGCAAATCTTAAGCAATCATTTCAAGAAGAACAGGTTGTATCACTTATGAATTAAATATTTTCGAACATCATTTTTAAAGATTATCGAGAGTGTCAGAGAAAGGAAAACTATAATACTTTACAAATTTCTAAATTAAAATGTAAATTGTGGTAGTAATTATGCACACTTAACAATTAAAACTACGTTCCTCAGCTAACAGCGATGTTTGGGTTCACTGGGCAGGGTGGCAGGCTGTATTTCAAAAAGGCTTGTGGAAGGTTATCTTTACAGTGGTCAGTCTGTGAAGCCCAAAATCTTACCCTCAGGTTCAAAAGCATATATATGTATATGAGTCTTATATATATACATATATATATATATATATATATATGGGTCTAATTTATTAATTTGTAATAAATAGAATTATCGAGTGAATTAGAATGTTCCTCATTCATCTTGACGATTCATTTTTGTTTTGTGGGTGGGCCAATCACAATCGTATGAGCACAGAATGAGTACAAATTCTCATGTGTCGTTGTATAAATGAGATATTTAATGGCATAATCTAAGAGTTGCCCACATCTTGCTCTGCAGTAGTAGATTTATCACTGAGGGCCAGTTGTAATTTCAACTGGGAAATTGTAGGGAAAGACTCCTTCTCTTGAATGGTGTAATGGACACCGCCAATGTTTCTTTCACCGATCTCATTTTTTTCTTTTTTTAAAGTTTTAATGACTAACCAGTCTGTTTTGGTTGCCATCCGGATTATAGGCAAATCTTGGTGGCTGAAGAGCCATTCTCTGTTTTTAAATAATTTACCTCTGCGCTCTTATCTATTTTGAGTTTATTTCATGCTTGAACTTGAAAAATGGTTATTTCCAAAGCCTTGGAAAAGGCCTTCAACTACAGACAATATTAATGTGATCATGGATGTTTGTAAAACTATAGAGAAAGGAATAATCAAAAGTCATACTATCCTAGTACAGTTGTGATTGTTTTGCTGAATTTCCTTCATATATATATTTCTCAGTTGGGATTTTAATGAATGTTCTTTTAAAATTATAAATTCGGAGTGAAACTGCATATCTATAACATTGTCTTACCTTTTAGGAAAACAATAAGTTTTCACTTTGAAGATTGATATTGCTAGGTATCTTTTGAAATTGGTTACCTAAATGAATTGTTTTCTACTTCTAGTGTTCTTATTTTTTTTTAATGTTTGTTTTTATTTTGAGAGAGAGAGAGAGAGCATGAGCATGGGAGGAGCAGAGAGGGAGGGGGACAGAGGGGATGAAGTGGGCTGTGCAACGACAGCAGCAAGCCCGACGCGGGGCTCGAACTCACAACTGAGATCATGATCTGAGCCGAAGTCTGATGCTCAACCAACTGAGCCATCCGGGTTCCTCCTACTTCTCGTACTTTTAAAAATAATTATTTGGTGCTTTCAAGTCATCTGACATAGTGAAATGTGGTTTCTTTTCCAATATTAATAATGGCTTCAATTTGGTCATACTATTAGTTACAATTTCCAGAACAAATTGTGTGCTATAGCAGCAATCGAATGTATTCTTGTTTTACAGCATTCTTCTTATGCTTTTGACACTCTTGTAAGTATATAGGATAGTCTTATTTTCTTCATTTTGTATCAAACTTGAATAAATGATAGACTTCAGAATGAAGAAAGCAATTATTTGCTCAAGTTTGAGCTAGAACTGGAGCAAGAACCCAGCCAGGTTTTTAGACCACCACAGTTCCGTACTTCCATATAGTAGCTATCATTTTCTAAGCAATAGATTTTACGCAAAGTTTAATTACCTAAGCAGTCTCACATATTAGAGCTCTGTGAACCTTGAGCTCCACGTAATCAGAACTGAGCTCATCATCTTTCAGCCTCTCATCATTTGAATGCTTTGTTTCAGTAGATGGTTCCACCATCCTTCCTCTGTCTTCTCAATATCTAGACCTAATGGATCGTTATATCAGTTTAGGCCTCCTTTAAAAATCATTCATACTGGCTTACCTGCGCATCCTTTACCCTCCTTTCCTTTGCCATTGTCTTGGTTCAAGTTGTTATCTCTGTGTCTAATCTTCCTCTCTGCCAACCTGCCTCCTACCCTGCCAAAGTGATCTTATAAAATGCGATTCTAATTCATTACTCTATGGTTAAATCGTTTAGTGATTCTTCATTGTTTCAGGATACAGTTCAGGCTCCTTAGTTAACCATATGTGGCTCATGCCACTCTTTTGAGTCTTGCTTCTTTCTTTCAACATTGTATTATGCATAGCTTCATGCTCAATGATTGGTCAGAGTTATGCTCAAGCACCCAGAGTGCGAAGGGTGGAGTAAGATTTCCACCTGTCTGAAGGGTCTGTATTTGAGTTGGGAGCATATTCATAGTTCAGTCAGGTTCCCGGTCTGCCCTGCCTTCTATTTTCTCCCATGTCTTCTTCCTGCGTCTTTCTATGGTGTAACCCTTTTAAAATGTGAGTATACGGTGTCACTTCTCAACTCTAAGTAAAAGCCCAAACACTTATAATAGACTGTAAACTATGTGATCTGGTCCTTCCTTACTTCTTACTCTTCTGACTTCACCTCCTATTTCCCTTCCTTTCATTCACAAACATCCAAGCTACTGACTTCCTTGCCGTTCCTCAGATACACTAGAGAAACGCTAGACAAGCACTCCTGTCTGGGGCCTCTAAATTGGCTGGTCCCTCTATCTAGACCATTCCTCTTCCAGATAGGGCTAACTGCCCACCTCTTGCCATCCCCCACTTCTTCATTGTTCGCTCACATGTCATCTTCTTAATAAAGCCTTTCTGACCACCCTTTTTGGTATGTCGATCTACTTGGTCTCACTACCTGCCAGCCTCACTCTTGACTTCCCTTATCCTACTGTTTTCTTTTTCTCATACTACTATTCACCTTCTAACATGCTCTGTAATTTACTTTTTTATTATGTTCATTGTTCAGTGTCTCTCCTTCCCAGCTTAGTCTATGAGGACAGAGATCTTTGTTTTGTTTGCTGATATGCCAAATGCAACTAGAATATCACCAAATATAAAGTAGGCATACAAACAAATATTGTTAAATTAATGATTGAATATCTGATTTTCCATAAAAATAAAAATTCACAATTTGTCCAAAGAACTTTATTAGATGAAAAGTTTTATTTGAAAAATTATGAGAAATTTTTAAAAATGCCGACGTTCTTTTATCCCTTAATTGGTGAATTAGGATCCATGAAAACACCATAAAATTTACATAAAAAGTTAATAAGTATCATTCAAATAACCTCTTCAGGGCAGTCTTTTTAATAAAACTGGCATTTCTGTAAAAATGGAATTTTTCTATAATGATATGCAGTATAGTGGAATTTAATGCATACTTTAGATTTAAAAATAACCATGTAACAGTGTGTTGAGTGGGACCTTTTTATCTTGTTCCAGAATTGCAGCTAAGGCCCTAAGCTGAAGACAAAATATCCTGAGTAACTAATGTTCTATATTTGGATTGTTATGAATAATCTACTAGCCACTGGGGCCAGAACCCTGCCTGTAGAGACTGTTCTGAGAGACCATTCCTGAAGAACTCATCCCAATATGAGAATAAGATTTAGCAGAGGAAAAGTGCAGAGTCTGTAATGAGAAACAATCCCCTCCCCTTCTTTCCTTGTCCAAGGAACTACTTATAAAGAGTATGGCATGCCTTCAAGTCAGGAGGAGCGTCATTTCATTGTCTCATTGAGCATTTGCTTAGCTATGGACTGGCTGGTTTTCCTTTTTCTGTTAGAGCAGTGCTAAATAGAGTTGAGAATGATAGTACAGGGGTGGAGGACACTGTTTAATCTATTTAATATAGTCATTGAGAGTAGCTAGGTTTGGCCAGTTCTCCTATTGTCCTCTGCAAGGCAGGAAGTAAAAGAACCTCTGCAGTGGTAGAGGGTATAAGGTTACTGCCTGTGTCAGGTAAATGTCCAGGAGGTGGTCTCTTTGCAGGATCTTCTGAAGAGCCCATACAGTCACCCTATGAAGGAGCTAGCAGCTGCGTGCCTGCCATATGCAGGGTCACTGATACCGAGTAAATATCAGTTAGAAAAACAATAGCAAATAATAAAGAGGGCACTGTGACTCCATCCAGTTAAGCCAGGGGATGACAGTCCTTCCTACTTCTAGTTCTTAAGCCATGGGCTCCTGGAAGAAGTAGTGAGGGACAACAGGTTCCTCTGAGCGAGACTGTGTTTCATTTTTCCATTCCCAAGCTGCAGAGAGTATGAGCTAAACTACAGGGAGAAAAGAGCTTCAAATAGATTTTGAGTCTGAAGTATTCAAAATCATAAAAATAATAATAAGATTGAGTTCTAATTATCTGAAGGATATGGTTCTAATAACTGAAAGCACCTAAGAAGTTCTGGTGTGGCACCGAGTTGTTGTTTAAGGATCCTTAATATATCTGTTAGGCGTTGCTGCATAATAAACCATTACAAAGCTTAGCGGTTTAAAACAAACATTTATTATTTCTGAGAAGCTTATAAATTAGCTAGAGCATTCTGCAGATCTGTGACAGGCTTAGGTGGTATCCGCAGGGCTTGTGTATGTATCTGTAGTCAGCTGAGGATTGGCTGGGACCTGGCTTGTCTAAGATAGCCTTCGCCTTAGTTGGGATGATTCAACTTGGTTCTGCGTTCTAGCAGGCTAGCCTGCTCTTATTCTCATGGTGGTGGTAAGGTTCCAAACACAGAAAAAAGAAACACTCAAGCTCTCCTTAAGACCTCTAATTGAACTTTCCTTGGGGGGGCAAGCTCAGAGTCAGTGTGGGAAGTCCCTACCAAAAGTTAAGAATTGAGAGAGTCTTGAAAAATTGAGGTCCTTAGTGCAGTCAATCTGCATGGTTACCAGGTGGGAGAGGAGACTCCACACAAGAGAGTTATAAGCAGTTACTAGGGGGAAATTTTTTCATATCTGTACTCTGACGAGTAGAGGCCTTTTAATCACAGAATACAATTGATTTGGAGTATATAGGATAGAGACTGTTTCTTCTATATGTTCTTCATGTTTTTTAGTCTGAGGGTTACCCTGGATTTGAATACATAATCTACATAATAAGTCAACAGATAATATCTAAATTAGATTTATCAGCGTGAAGCCATATACATAAAATGTATGGAATTTGGAGATGGATGCCAGAAGATATAACAAGGAAAGTTGTGAGTGGTTGCATCTGAGTAGACCGACCAGCGTGTGGGAAGGACTAAGGAAGACACTGCTGATTTTTGTGTTATAGATGCATTTTAGTGCTGTTTGACTTTTAAAACAGTGTGTTATATGACTGTGATTAAAATGAGTAATAATTTTTTTAAAATGAAAAGTCCATTTTCAAAGCATCATCCCCATGCTGTTATTTACATATGCTTGATTTCATTTAATCCCCACAATATCCCTATGAGTTATCTATTGTTATTTCTACTTCAGATGAGATGTGTAGGCTTAGAGAAGTTAAGTGACTTGTCCAGCCATTGCTACATAGCCTTTTATGTAAGAGGCAGGGTCACAATTGGAACCAAGGTGTGTCTACTTCCAAAGATTATGATCTTAACTCCTAACCTGTAGTTTAATATTTAATTCATTCACTCCGTTTGAAGCTGAAGTTTAATCTGCTCCATACCAGAGGCTCACACTATTATTTAACCCCCAGAATGGAACTAGGAAATATGTATTTTTTTCGTCCTAACAAACTTCAGTTGCTTCTTATCAACATTTAGTCTTGAAAACTAGTGATTGAGTAAATTCTTCCAGTGGGAATATGATGAATATCCACCATGTTTAAATTTACTCTGAGGAAAAAATATTTTCTTATACTTAATACCTTCGTACATTAGATGCTTAGATTCCAGATACTGGGTTATAATAGCACATAAATTTAGATGTTTCTTAAAAAGTATGCTTGTAGCATCTTGTTGTATAAGGAAAGTATAATTAGGAGTTTGATTAAGAAGAACTGATCTGTTTTCATTACTTTTCCAAGTTATCAATATCCAACTGTATTATCTTACTTTAGGTGTTAAATTTGATACAAAGTTCATATACTAATTGCTTTTAACAGCTGCTGTAGATATTTATTGCAAATGTCATTGAAAAGACAGATTTAATGTATTAGTTTAGTACACATGGTGATTTACAGATTAGAGTATGTTAAATAAACTGTGTCAGAAATTATAAATAAACTAAAAAGAGTAAAATTACCCTAAAATTGCTAGACAAGTCTTCACATTTAATCTTACATTAATGAGTTTTGTACAGAGACTGTTTAGAATAAAATCCTTTTTCATCAGATGTTGCACATATGCCTTCACTGTTTGTTTTTCTTCAAAGTAAAACTTAATGAAACAGCTAATAAAACCCAATTTTACTCCTGATCCTTGAAAGAAACAAGCCCTTGAAGTGCTCCCACTGTTTATTCTTTTGCACTGGTTTTTGCTACTTTTCAGCATGTAAATTTTCCAGTAATGGAAAACAGTCAAAGCTATAAACCTTTTCTTCCAAGTCTTATAAACCCAGTATTTATTTCTTATTTGTAAAGTGATTGCACAATGGAAACACGCTTTGCACACATACAGAGAAGTTTGGTTTCAGATCTTCATGTTCACCTCCTGCTGGCTTCAGGAGGGTGTAGTGCGTATGCATTTAAATGGATCTTTATTATGTAAATAATCAAGAACCAGAATAGGGGATTTAATTACCCTAAAAAAATGAGAGGTTTCAAAGTGAAAGCCATGCATGAGACTCCTGTACACTGTTACTCTCGTAAAACCTGAACATGTATTAGATCAGTGCATAGCTTATGAAAAAGGATCCGCTTCCAAGAATTGGAAATATATAGATGACAGATGTGTATGTACCCCAGTGGCTTTCAGTAACCATAGCATATGCCATTCTGTGTCTTCCCGGTTCTTTTCTGGAGAGGGTTGTTTTTGACACTGGTGATAGGGTGGAGGTAGATATTTGGGTTGGGCTGTGAGAAGCAGTGCTGCTCAAAAGTATGGTCCTAGACTGCTACCAGTGGACGCAGATAGGTGCAGAGATTGAAGACAAGTACTTAGAAACTTGAAAATAATGTGAATGAGTAATATTATATCTGTCAAATATAATTTTTAAAATTTGAAACTGGTAATGAGGGGAGGCTAGGCACGTGTGGGGGCAGGGAGTATATGGGAGAAATTCTGTAGCTTTCTTTGAGATTTGCTGTGGACTTAAAACTGCTCTACAAGAATAAAATAATTCCTCTTCTTCTTTTTCTTCTCCCCTCCCCTTCCTCTTCCTCCTCCTCCTCCTTCTTCTAAATTGGGACTTCTATTTTATATGTTTGAATTTTTTTATTTCATTTTTTTCCCTAGTAATTCACTTTAGTGTTTTTCACAAAAGCATATCTATGACAGATTGGAAATAAAATTCCTGATCTTTTACCACAGATGGTTTGAAACGCATTTGGTCTAGAATGAGATTTTCAAATGTTGATTTATGTTCCTTTGCCCCATTACATAACATTAGATATTAAAATTTGAATAAAAAGCAAAAGCTATCATTTATTATTTCAGTACCCTAACCAAACCACCTGATGACATGGGATGGTCAATGAGCTAAGGGTTGGATAGTAGAACCTGAAGTGGAGATATTCTGTGTTCCCCATTAAGGGCATGCTCTAGTGACCACTGAGTGGGAATTGGCGTTGACATTCTCATAAGAAAATCAGAAAGCCCGACCAAGGTTTATGTCCAAATGGAGGTGGGCTAATGCCAAATTGAGATTTTTAAAACTTAGGGCAAAGTTTTAGGTGAAAGATAGGGAAGAACAGAGAAACCTGAGTTATGTACCTTGTGTTACTTCTGAAGGGTTAGAAACTTTGAACCACCATGGGATAATATGTGGGCCTTGACAACAAAATGGTGGTAGAAATGGGAAAGCATCAATGGCAAGGTTCATTTACTTTTCAGTTTTACCCAGCATATTTTAATTAAAGCTACTGAAAATCATGATAAGCGATGCCTCTTCGGTGTGCATTTTATCCATTGCTGATACCTGGACAAACAATCAGAATATAAAGCTGAGATTTATGTATTATATAACCTCGAGTCATAAAAATGTTCATAAGTCATAGAAATAGAAGTTTAGAGTAGAAGCTCATATAATTTACCTTGTTCCAGATACTGCCTCTGGTAACACAGCCTTTTTTGTAGCCCCTCGAGGTGTGAGTTCATGCCCATGATGCTGGAAGGGAGATATCCTGAGATAGCATTCAGGAAGTAGAGATCCCAAACACTATTTGAGCAAAGATGAGACTTATCCATAAGATTATCCAAGAATGTGCTGAGCTTGGGAGAGAGACAGAAGGCTGATCAAGGAGAAAGTTGGAAGTTGAATACTTGCACAGCTACAAGTGGTCTTAAGATACTAATGGTCATAATTCATTGACAATGTCTTTTATAACCATTCAGAAATGATATTTGAGTGCTCTTTAAATGACTCCATATGTAAACTCCCTAAATTAAGCAGTTATTTTGGACTGAAAAACTTTAGGTGTGGCACCCGTGGCCAGCAAGTTCTCTGTAGTAGCCATATCACATAGGATATGTGATATGTCCATGACATTGGACCTTGAATCATCTCAGTACATCTCATTATATCTGTACGATATACTTGTCATCAGTAATTTTTTTAATTTTTAAAGTTATGCTAAGTATATATATATGAAACATAAAATGTACATTTTAACCACTTAAATTGATTAAAAAATTATGGTAAAGAATACATAACATAAAATTTACCATCTTAACTCCTTTTTAAGTGGTTCAATTCAGTAAAACATTTTAGTAGTATTAAGTACATTCACATCATTATACAGCCATCACCACCATCGTTCTTCAGGACTTTTTATCTTAGTAAACTGAAACTCTGTACTCATGAAACAACTGCCCATTCCCCCTTCCACCCAGCTCTAGGCAACCACCATTTTCCTTTGTTCTGTGACTGTGATTTCTTTAGGTACCTTACGAAAGTGGAATTATATACTATTTGTCTTTTTTAACTGATTTATTTCACTTAGCATAACATCTTCAAGGTTCATCCATATTATAATACATTTCAGATTTTTTTCCTTTTTAAGACTGGATAATAATCCATTGTATGTATGTGTATATATTTATATATGATGTTTTATTTATCCACTCATCTGTTGATGGGTATTTGGATTGCTTTTATCTTTTAAAATTTTGTCTTTCAGTACATGTAAAAGATTTGTATTTTAATTTCAGTTTAGTTTATCACCATTATCATTATTTTATAATTTTGCTGACTTTGAATTTATATATGATTATTTTTTATTACTTTTATTACTATTTTCTGATACTGAGTGTTGCTAAATAAAACATTGATTTTGTTACTTCTTGATTTATTAATTTACTTACTTCGTTTTTGCTTTTGGTGTTAACAGTTAGCCAGAGTCACATTCTTGATAAATTTAGTAATTATTATTTGTTTTTGGAAATTAAAAAATGTTTCTTTTTAAAAATCAAGTAATGATTGAATGTAATTTAATTAAGTTTTTTCATTAAAAAGAATTTTAGCTTTTGAAAATAAAATACATTGTGAAAATATTTTTAATCCCAGATCAGTTTACACATTATATATATTTTGTGAGTGTGTCGAAGTTGTAATTTTGGGAATAAACAAAAAATCAATGATGAATTGTTTGAACTTTTATGAAATTTGTTTTAAGAACATGTTAATGAACACAAAAGATTCCCGATTCCTGTAAATAGATTTCATGTAGTTGTAAAAGTCTATAGGCCCCACTAGTTTTTTATATTTGAAAAATATTTAAATTTCATAGATACTATAGATATCTGTATCTATCAATATATATCTATTGATATAAATATATCTGTATTAATGGATAACCTTTCATTAAAGCTGGAAAGCCCTCAGTTTCACATAAAAAATAAATTGAAGTCACTAGGGAATGAAATGAAAATTATCTCAAACTTGGATATGTGTGCTTCATTAACTTTTTCCCCCTCAGCTTAAATGCCTTACTGGCAGGAAAAATGATTGCAAAGACAGGGTACACAGCAAACTGCACTGGCTCCTCACTGCAAAAACTCATCCCGTGCAAGAAAAGACTAGACCATCTTTAAGTGTTACAAAAGCAATACAAAAAACCAAAACTCTTTTCTGGATTGGTTCCAACAATAAGCTTTTACAGTCTGTTTAGATAAAGCTAAATAAACCAGTTACAAGATCACACCATTAGAAGCTAAAGCCAACTGCCTCATGGTAGGATGGATAGAAGCCCTCATTTTACCTGTCAGTCTAGAAACTGAAGCCAGGAAAGCAAAAGAGATGGAAAAAGTGGTACTCTCAAACAATACTTGTAAAAATATTGATGATATGTCATATGGTACAAAGAAACCATTAATCCAGTTTATTATTAAAACAAACACCTGTTAAGAAACTGCCAAATTCTGGAACAGTTAGTATTCCTGAAGAGAAAGGCTAGGAAGAATATCAGTTTTCTATAAAGAAATACCAAAAGAAATTACTGGGGATGAAATATTGAAGGTTGTGAATTCATACTTTGAAACAATAAGGTATTACAGAAACATGCTTGGGTTTGTATACTGATGGAGTGAGGGCAGGGACAGGAAGATGTAATGGCTGCACACCAAGAGTTGGGAAAACACTGAGCTTCAAATAAGATGATATTTTTCTTTTCAGAGAAACTCCATTGTATACAAGTCTGCCTCTATATGACTTTCACATAGTCCAGTGTATTCTAAATGGAGAATACAATATAGCCGAAACTACTTTACTCACATCTGTTTTTAGCTGCACGTGTAGAAATGGAATTGGAATAAGCTTTCCACTGGGTCAATTCAGGGTGGTGTATGTCCAAAGAAGAGTTCTGTCAAAAGTTTATGAGCTAGAAGGAGAATTCAGACTTGTTCTATAAACAGTTCTCATTTGAAGATTTGTTAAAAAGTAGTTACTGGCTTGAAAACATAGCTTCATTAGCTGAGTGAATAAACCTAATAGAAAATTGCCAGAATCTCATGATAATGTATCCACACATACTGATAAAATTTATGGATTTAGTGCAAAAATTTGGCCTCAGAAACGTGGGGTTAAAAAAGATTCATTTGTGGCATTTAGTTTGTTGCATGGTTTGAATAGTAAAGAACAATCATTAAGACAAGTAGAGCAACATCTTGCATACTTAAGGAAAAGCTGCATCATGGATTTAAGTGTATGATTTCAGTTGTATTCACAATTTATTTACGCTTTCCTAAGAAATTTTCACATTACATTTGTTGATGAAGTAAAGGAAGAGTTGTTTGATTTCCTGAATGATGGCAATTTTGAAGTACAATTTAGCTTTGAATTATCCAAATTCTAGTTAGTGATGAGAAAGGAGTTTCTATCATGTCTCCGTAGAGATGGAAAGGCGATCAGCTTAGGGCTGTGGATAGGGGTGGAGATTGACTAATAATTTTGTAATGTAAAGAAAATGTATTTAAGATTTTTTTCACTGAGTTCCATATAGACACCACCAAATCCCGCCAAGTTTACTCCATTATCCTGTTCAAATATGAATTTTTATGTGTGTCATGATGTGAAAAGGGTTAGGAAGCACTGGACCGAATCCTATGACAGTCTGGAAAGCTGAGGCAAGAATGTTAACTGTGACAGGTCCCAAATTCAGTCATTAAATGATTTCAGAGACTTGGATTAGAAAGCAAGGACTGGGAGAGGGTAAAATTTCAGGAAATAAATTACTAACGGCATATGCGATGGAGCAGAGCCTGCTGTATCCTATGATACAGCGCTTACTGAGGACAGGGATAAGGACCAGCAGTACTGGGATGTGTATGTGGCAAGAAGATGTTGAACCAGACTGTGATGGACTAAAGCCAAATAGTTGTTCTGATGGCCTCTCAATTTTGTAGGAGAATAAAGGCTTGGGAAGAGAAATAGGTTATCCTAGCCTTCTATAACTCACTCATGGGGACTGATCAAAATAAGTTAACTTTTGAAGGAGAAACCTACTTTTTGGAAAAAAATACCTACTAGTAATTACTTTGTGTCAGGTTCTATTCTTGTGTTTTCTATGTATTAACTCAGTTTCATTTTACACTGGCTGGTAGTAGTACCATTATGATTCCCATTTTAGAGGCGATGAAACTGAGGTCACTCCTATTCATGGTAGAGCTGGTATATGAACTCAGGCAGTCTGGCTGTAGAGTCTGTGTACCTGTCTCTATGCTATGCTGCTTCTCAAATCTGTAGTAAATCTAACCACCCATCTTCTCCTAAATTTCCCCCTTTGATCTCAACACAGACTGTTCTCATGTCCTGGACCTTCTCCCATGGAGGACGTGGCCTACACTGGATGCTATACTAGGGCTTCCTCTCATGTTATGACTCAGTTGCTTGTTTGGGGGAAAGTTGACGAGAACAATCTGAAATTAAGATGCCATCAGAACATTTACTTTGCAGCACCCCATCATTTTATTAAGTAGCTATGCTTTAGAATATGGTGGCCACTAGCTACATGTGGCAATTCAAATTGAAATTTTAATTAATAAGTAAAATCAACTCAGATAAAAAAACTTGGTTCCCTGGTTGCAAAAGCCATACTTTAAGTGGCTACCGCTTACCATTTTGCATAAGGCAAGAAAGTTTTCTATCATCACAGCTGGTTTTATTGGACAGTGGTCCTCTTCTCCAGGTTGGCTACATCAGAAGCGAGAGCTCATTTCCGATTGGCTTCTAACTCCTCAGGCTGTCTTACTTCAGTGATTGGCTCCACTGATTCTGTCTTTCTTCCTTTTGTAAAAGACAGTGATATCAGAAAATAATAGATTTTTGTGGTCATTAGTTGCTAGTTCATACAAGATTTGCTTTCTTAAAACAGTGCTACAATACTGTTGACCTTGCTCTCCTTACCTTACTCTGCAAGTATAACAATTACCGACAGTGTTCTAAGAAATCTGTACATGACAGCCTGTCACACTTTGCCTTCTGTTGAACTTGAAGGCATCTTAGCTCTTGTGGCTTAAAAGTGTGCATTACTGTTAATAAGCAAGAGCTCCTGTGGGTGTGCAGTTGGATTTTTGAACCTAATTTTAGGATCTTATTATTATTATACTGAGTATAATCTCATTTTTGCCTATTGTGATGGAGGTTTTACTTTGTTTTTAAATTGAATGTTGATTTGATCAGCTGAGAAGCCATTATTATTATTATACCCAGCTTTGATAAGCATACCTTTGTAGGTTGGATAAAAAAAGTCATGTCAAACTAATCTCTTGTTTTCTTTTGAGAAGGTTACCAGAGAGGCAGGATGCTATGGAAGTAGTGAGTTTGGTTTCAACCAAATCATTTAGAATGTTTTCAGGGGCTCGCAGTTTGGTGAGTAAGGACTGCAAAAATCATATCAAATTTGGAAAACCTGAGTATATTTAATCTGAGAAAAATAGACTGTTTAAGATATTCAGAGGACTGTGTTGAGTGAGCAGTGTTGATCAGAATGATAATTTATTGTTATCAGAGGAAGTTGTCAAGGTTACTTATGAGAAATATAAAGTGTTGTTAGTATGTTCGGGGGAACACGTGAAGTTCTCCAGACCTTGGGATAGCTCTACATAAGCAGGAGTAACTGCAGGATATTTTCATTCTTGCGACCACAAAAGTGAAGTGAGCCAAAAAACACAGTGGGAATTAAATGAAGTAGGGTTAAGTTTTCATTAAAGGCTGTGCGGTGCATTCACCACTCCTGGTTGCCCTGGCAACCAGGCTCCCTCGCATGCTAATGACATTGTAATGAGAAAAAAAACACATGCAAATGCAGTAAATAGTAATTAGAGGCAGAGCCATACATGGAGTGGTGAGCTCCACCTTGGGAAGGTCTGGGGAAGAGCTGGTGAAAGGTTTGTACTGAAGACAAAGAAAGAGGTAATAAAAGAAAGACTTTGAATTATGTATAAAAGGGTTGAGTCTGCACAGAGCATACTCTAACATTTGCCTCCTGCAAATACCTGTTGTTTTTCCAAGCAGAATTTAGTCAAAGTCAGAAGTCATGCAGTTGTACATCCACATTGTCTTAACAATTCTACCTGTTGGCATTAGCGAATGGAAAGAATCTTTGCTGTATTTGCCTTAGATTTGGAGCAACTGTAGCAACCTGCTCTTTGGAATGTCCTCTCTGCTTACACTGGGCAGAGCTGGTCCCATCTAGACAAGGCAGTGGAGCCAGAATATGGAGCCAAAAGTCAGTCTTGGTGAAGAGATCATCTTAATTCAGTGCTGTTTCAGATGGGATAAGTAGGACCAACAGGGGACTACATTTGGTTAATATAAAGTGTAACTGACTAATAGTACATGCTGTTCATGTCACTGGAAATGTGTCAGAGATGCTGGGTGACTGCCTGTCTCAAATGTGATAAATAGGGTTTTTGGTTTGCCTGAATGGTTAGACTCAGAGTTTATGAATTCTTGCTCAATTTCTTTCTCTTCCCTTTATTTCATTTTATTCAGACTCTTTTTCTCTGTCTTTTCTATTTTTATTGCCACTGTTGTGTATCTTTTGTTTGTGTATCTTTCTTGGAACTGACTAGAAAATGTTAAATCACCTGCTTCCCATTATCCTGATTCTTTGATTTATCTTTTTTTAGTGTCAGCTGAACCATAGATTATTGAATGAAAATTGTCAAAAATAGCCATTAAGATTCATAAATTCTGACCATTCTTTTTCTTTTTTAAATAAAAAAAGTTACAAAATTTGATGAGAAATGGGCATCTACTTTTATAAACATTTGCATTAGTATATTATTAACACTTCAAGTAATAGGGACATGTATATGATTAAGTGTTTAAGTCCCTTTTGGCCACTTCTCACCTCCTCTGCCAACACCTGGTACCAAACTTCAGAGAAAACTAGTTTGGAGAGTAAACTTCAAAATCTTTTTCTATGAATTTATATGTGTAGTTATTATGTATAATAATATACATTATTAAGATATTATTAATATCTAACACTTATTGAGTGATTGCCAAAGGTCAGACACTGATCCTTTTTGTGTATTAATTCATTTAATCCTTAGATAACCTCCCTTTGAGGGATTTTTCTAGAAGGAGGAAGGAAGGCCAAGAAAAGTTAAGAAACTTGTCCGAGGTGACAAGCCAAATTTATATCCCAGGAAGTGTGATTTGGAACTCGTGCTTTTTCTCATCACATCATCCTGCTTGTTCTGCAGGTGACATACCCATACATGTTTTCTTTTTCCCTGTGTCTAGAATCAATTACTCTATATGATTATCCTTCAAGTAGTTTTTTAACTTAATATTCAAAGATCATTCCATCTCAGTAACTTCTTCCATTTTTTCAAATTACTGCATTTCATTCTCTTGTTCAATGCAAGATAATTTAAGCAGTCTCCTGTTGCACCATGATGGTCCGGTACACCGTAATTGAAGGAGTCCCCTATTGATGAGAATTTAATTTGCTATAACAAATTATACTTTAAGAAATACCCATGCAGAACAATCCTTATGTTTACTTATATATTTCTGTAACATTAATAGTTCAAAATGGAATTGCTGAATGAAAGAGTACGCTCACTTTGCATTTTGACAGATACTGCAAAATTAGCACAATTGTCACTTTCTTCTTGAAACACTCTTTGCTTAGCATCTGGGACACTGACCTATCAGTTAACTTCTACCTCAAGACTGTTTCTTCTTGGCTTCCTCTGCTGGTTCCTCCTCGTTTCCCAGCAGCTGAACACCGAAGTGCCCCAGGGCTCAATCTTTGGACTTCTTTTCTTCTCCATTTAGATTCACTCTCTAGAATATCTTACCCAGCTCCTTGGCTGTAAATACTATACATTCACTGATAACTCTTAAAATTATATTTTTAGTGCCTACCATGCCCCTGAACTTCTGGCTTTAATATCCAGCAACCTCACTGACATTCCATTTGAATGTGTACAAGGCATTGCATATTTCACTCATTTTTATTAAACCTTCTCCCTCTCCCCTCCCAACCTTCTTCTGTGTACTCCTATATCTCAATAAATATTAGTTTCCAAATGCTCAGGACAAGAGTCTTAAGTTCCCTTTGACTACTTTCTTTCTCTTAGGTCCTTGTTTAATCCTTTAGTAAATCCTAACTCTGCTTTCAAAATATATCCATAATCAACCACTTCTCACCACTGTGACTGCACCACTGTAGCCCAGGCTGCATCATTTGTTACCTGGCTTATTGCAATAGCTTCCTAACCAATGCCTATTTAGAATCTAGCCTTTAAACAGCAGCTAGAGTGGTCTTTAAAGAATGTGAGTCTGGTCATATAACTCTGAGGCTCAGAACCCTCCAATGACTTTCAGTTTTAGAATAAAATCCAAATCTTTGTTCATGACTTCCATGGTCTAACTGGTTCTTACACCCTTTCCTCTCTAGTCTCAAGTTTTGTCATTCCCTCACTCTTTCATTTTGTTCCAGCCATACTAATATCCCTGCCATTTACAACATGGGGCTTTGGCACTTCCCATTCGTACTGTCTAGACTGTTCTTCTCCTAGATAGCTTTATGACTTATTCCCTTACTTTTGTTAGATCATTGCTCACCTTACCAGTGAGGAGCTACTACCTGCTCACCTTATATAAAATAGCATCTTCCTAATCCTATCACTTTCAATCCCCCTTACCCTATTTATTTATTTATTTAATCTATTTATTTACTTATTTTTGTTTTATAATTAAAAAATTTTTTAGTTTGGTTGTTTGTTTATTTATTTATTTATTTATTTATTTATTTATTTATTTATTTAGAGTGCTCGAGCAGAGAGAGGGAGAGAGAGAATCCCAAGCAGGTTCTACGAGTTAGTGCAGAGCCACACACGGGGCTAGAACTCACAGACCATGAGATCATGACCTGAGCTGAAATTAAGAGTCAGACACTTAACTTACTGAGCCAGCCAGGTGCTCCCTTACTTATTTTTAGAGAGAGAAAGCAAGGCAGGGAGAAGGGCAGAGGGAGAGAGAAAGAGAATCTCAAGCAGGGGCTTGATCCCATGCAGGACTCCACGCAGGGCTCGATCCCAACCCTAGGATCGTGACCTGAGCCAGAATCAAGAGATGATCAATGGTCTGACTGAGAAACCCAGGCATCCCTACTCTCATTTATTTTTATTGCACTTAACACCATCTACTTTACATATTTAGTTATTTGTTATCTCCTCTTCCCTGCGCCCTGTTCTCTAGAATGCAAGCTTCATGAGGAGAAGCAGCTTTGAGTGTTTTGTTCACTGCTGTTTCCCTGAGACATAGTACAGTATATTGCATGAAGAGGTGCTAATAGTATTTGTTGAATGAATGAGAATATGGACAAAATTTCTCTCCAAATATACTGAAGCTATTAATTTTTCTATCAAAAAGTATATGAGTATGCCCATTATCTCGTACTCCATAAAATTAGATATTACTCATCATTTAAAGGTTTTCATTCTAAAAGGTAAAAAATGATATGTTTGATTTGCATTTTCTTCATTACACTGATGTTGATCATATTTTAACATGCTTATTGGTCACTGTTCTTCTAGGAAATATTTGATTATGTCCTTTGTTTTACTGTAGGGTTGTTTATCTTTATAATATCAATTTGTAGGATTAACTTATATATTACGACTATCAATCCTTCATTTCCTATATGTGTTGCCAAAATTTTTTCCTAGACTGCCACTTCTCTTTTAACTTTGTTAATAGTGTCATTTGTCATACAGGAATTTTAAATTTTTAATAAATCTTCTCATCTTCTGCTTGATGGCCTCTGGGTTGGTGTTTTGCCCAGGAAATCCTTCCTAACTTCAAATTATGAATATATTCTCTTATATTTTCCTCTAGACCTTTATTATTTTATTTATTTTTTTATAATTAAGGCTTTAATCCATCTGGAATTTATTTTGGAGATTGTGTGAGATAGTAATGTGGTTTACCTTACAAATGGTGAACCAGTTGACTTCATGCTTATTATTGACTCATCCATTCTTCTATCTATGATCCAGCTTTTTTTTTTTTATTACATATTAAATTCCAACGTATGAGTTTATTTCTGGACTCCATATTCTAATCCTTGATCTGTTTTTCTTGTCCAGCACAATAACACAAATATTAATTATTACTTTTGCTCTTTAGTTGGTTTTAATACGTGATAAATATACCATTCATTGTTCCTTTTTAAAAAAATTAACTACCCCTGTGCATTTTTTAAACATAAATTTTAGACTCATTTTATAAATTTCATAAAAAACTTGTTGGGATATTTTTCATTATCTACAGTAAGGTTGTAGCATTTTTCTGCCATGATAGGTATATTCCTGGATATTTGACATATTTTGTTGAAACTGGGAATGGTGTAATTTATTGTTATGATTTTAATAGATTATTGCTATATTGGTAAAATTATTGATTTTTAAAATTTTCCTTTAAGTTTAGTTATTTTGAGAGAGAGAGAGAGAGAGAATGAGGGGGGCAGAGAGAGGAAGACAGAGAGAGAGAGAGAATGAGTGGGGGGGCAGAGAGAGGAAGAGAGAGAGAGAGAGAGAAAGAGAGAATCCCAAGGAGGCTCCATGCTGTCAGTGCAAGATCATGACCTAAACAGAGATCAGGAGTCGACGCTTAACCAATTGAGCCACCCAGTTGCCCTTAAAATTGTTTTTATATGTTGATCTTCTTTCTGGCCACTCTCTGAAACTCTATTTATTTTTATTACTTTTTCTGTTGATTCTTTAGATTGCTTAAGCACATCATATATTTTCTTTTACAAGAACTTTCTCCAGGCTGTGAGCTGAGACACTTGTAGACCTCACCTTGTTTGTTTCCAATCTCTTAGAGATTATTGTCCTGCACTGCCTGTGTCTCCATATCTGAAAATTTTGATTTCATATTTTTTGCTTAGTGTTCTGGTTGCTTAAGATGGAAGGGTAAATCTAGTCTTCCACTCTTCTGTAGAAGACTAAAGAAACATTTAGACGAACACAAATCTTCTTGAAGGATACTAGTGTGTATTGCCATTATATAAAACATTTAAATTTAACAAATACAGATTTTACCTGTATTTATCTTTATTTATTATCAGATATATGATCAACAGTTCAACTGTTCTGTTTCCAAACCTAAGATTGGGAACAGAGCAGTGGGAAACATGATTAACTCACGGAAATGAAGAAACGGTATTAAAGGGTGTCTCCCTAAGATTTGTTGCATAAATGTGAGGTGAGGGGGTTCCTCTGTTCCTTCTGCTATTGTGTTGGCCCAGCTTTGACACAGCTCTTGCCTTGACACAGAGGCAACAGACTTCCTTCTTCTTCTGAGACTTGCTCATGTCATGCTCTGGGAAGTAGGAGTTCTGATAGATGATACAGAAGGAGAGGGCATTCAGTAGAAAAGCTTTACACATGTGCAGGCTTGGAATGGAGATGACTACGAGAGCAGAGATTATGACTCATTCTGGGAAATATGTCAGGAAACTTTTGTTACATTAATGAAAAAGGCCGAGAGGATAACATCTTCCCTCTCTTTTTCCTCTTCCCTGCCAACAGTGTGACTTTGCCACATTCCTGGTATTGAGCCAAATAGTGAATATTGAATGCTCTTTTTGGCAAATAGAGTGATTTTAGTAAAGTCTTCAATCTCATATTATCCAGGCCCCGTGGATAAAAAGCAGTGATTGTCCTACTACTGTGCAGCCTTCTCTAAAAGCTGTCAGTATCTTCTTTCCTATGATTGGTCAAAAACCTTTTGGTTTCACCAGTAGCTGTGAGAATCTGGCTTAGTGTGTTCAGGCTGGAACAGCTTCTGAAGTCTAACCATTGACTCTGTCCTACCTTGGCTGTTCTTCTGTGCAAGCTGCCTGTGTGTTAGGTGCAGGAGCTGTGTGACTGCCTTTCACGCACCTCTTTCTGCTTTGCTATCTATACTGAGTTGAACGTTGTCCCCCAAATTCATGTCCACCCAGAACCTGTGCATGTGGCTTATTTGGAACTAAGGTCTTTGCAGATGTAATCAAGTTAAGATGAGGCTATACTGGCTAAGTACAATATTACTGGTGTCCTTCTAAGAACAGGGAGATTTGAACACAGAGATACAGACACATAAGGGAGAAGGCCGCGTGAAAACAGATGCAGAGATTGGGATGATGCATGTACAGGTTGGCAACAACCAAAATCTAGGAAGGCAAGGGAGAATTCTCTCCTAGAGCCTAAAGAGAGAACATCACTGTGCCAACACCTTGATTTTGGACATCGGGCCCCTAGATTTGGAATGGTGAGAGAATAATACATATCTGTAGTTTTAAGCTACCCATTTTGTGGTACTTTCTATGGCATCCATGCCAGGAAGGCCTTTCTCTCTTCCCCTTTGCCTTATCTGAGTTAAACTGCTCAAGGTCAGGCATGTGTTATTTCTTGAGAAACCAGGAAAGTTAATAAATTATTTGTATTGCTTTGCAAGAACAGCACTTTGAAATCAAACCGACAACTTGCTACCCTGATAATTTTCTACTGTCAGACTATCACATTTTTTCAGTTTACTTTAAGTATAAAATTACTTCAATACTCTTAATTCTCTTGAATGGTTTGCTTAGAAGAGATAGTGTTATAAAAAATTATTTATGACAGGAATAAGATTTAGAGTAAATTTAAAACTAGAAATCAAGACAGGGAGAGTCAGAACTGGGGTCATTTATATGTTTGTTTTTTTAATTTATGATATTAGGAATGCAATGACAAACCTTTAAGAACATTTCACTAGAGCAAACAAAATATGGTAAATCTCTATAAAGTTAAATTGGAAGAAGAAGCAAAGAGAAAAAAAAAATATTTTTCTGCACCAGGTTTCCCACATCCCCTCTAATCACTTGTAGTAGCTATTGGCCATTCCTTGGGCACAAATAAGCAGGAATGCTCTGGGAGGCGAAAACAAATTGTTTAATATAAAAAAAGTATGAGGCACAGATGGAGGTCCCATATCTATGAACTGAAAATTGAAAACTCCAAATGGGGAAGTTGGAAAACCTGCAAATATTATTAAGAAAACAAAAGAGGAAAAAGAGACTGAAATCCCACAAAATGCTTAATAGTGAAACTTAACTTTGTACAGATACCTGTTGAAAGTGTTAATAAGGAAAATAGAACTGATGTGATTTCAAGCTACTCGTTGGTGCTTTCGCTCCAAGAAAAAGAAGGGATTTAGCATCCTTTAAACTGTAATCCTTCTTTAAAAACTTGGGCGAAATAAGCAGGCTGCGTAGGTACATGTAAACACATAAATGCATACTTCCCTCAGATAAGGTCACCAAATTGGCTCAGTTACCTTTTCTGGTCTGATAAGTAGCTGATTTTTTTTCTGCCCATTTTTTCTTGGGGCCACTGTGCTTTTTCCGTGTTTGACCTGCATTTGCGGAAGGGGAGGGTAGTGTGTTCTCCTGCTCATCTACAAAGTCAGAAAGGGATAGGAGGTGAAAAGAGGGGGGACTTGGCAGGTCTGAGAGTGCTGCCAGGAAGAGGGAGCAGGACTATTGTTAGAAAACCAACTTCTTACAAATGAGCACAGTGATGGGCTTCTCAGTATGCCTTTATCGAATGAAACAAAACATTGAAGACTCTTAACGTTGAACTTTTAAGTAGCCAAAAAAGATGCTTGCTGAAGATATGCTAGAATTCTAGGAAAGAAGTATTGACCTTGTTTTGGTTTAAACTGTAAACTAGAGGGTTAGTTTAAAAAGGGAGAGAAAATAAAAACAAAAATTAATATATGTAAGAACATTTATGGTTCTTAGAATAATTTTGATTTGAGAGTGGAAGGAAAGTTTAAAACCTTCCTTATTAGTCTTCCTAGAATAGTGTTTTCTTTTGTGGGTTGGATCTTTATTTTATTTTATTTGTTTTAATTTTTACAAAGAAAAACAGTACATGGTCACTGTAAAAACTTTAATAATACATAGATGTATAAAATATAGGTGAAAGTATTTTCTTTCCTCTCCTTGATTCAGATCTGTAGATTGTTTCCTATGTACATATAAATATATGAATGCACTTTTATAATATATTTATATAAATAGGATCATTGTTCTCTAACTTACTTTTTCCACCTAACATTCTGTCAAGACATCTTTCTTTGTGAACATGTACAGACATATCTCATTATTTCTGATGGTTGCGTAGTATTCTGTTATATGCATGATATAAATTTGTTTCTTGGAGCCCCCATTGATTAAGAATAACTCCTGAGTTATTTTCATAGTTATTCCTTTAACCTTAAATAATGTACTTCTACTTCCTGATTTCTCATCTTTGGACATTAAGAATTGATTCTTGTTGTGAGAGATGAGGAATTTAATGTGCTTATACTATCACCTCCCATATTCCTTCCTGTTCTACTTCTGTTTTTAAATTAATTATATTATTATTTTTATATCATCAAGATTTATAATATTTAGATTTTGTTCACTAATTATAATTAGTTCTCTTTGCCTTATTTATAGATTGATTAGAGATTTAAATCTAATAAAAGTATATAGTGAGGATGCTAATGTAAACAAGATTTAATGCTGAACTAAGTATTGTGAAAGAAGGCAGTAACCACTGATATGCTGCTGTCTTCAAGATAATATTTCAGTCAAAATCCTACAGGTTCTGTTTTCTTTTCATACCTTGATCATGCTAAGAAAGCTCTTTTAATTGGAAAGAGCCAGAGAGCCTCCAGTCAAGGGCCATTGGTCACATGTTTTTGTGTTGTTTGATTTCCAGCTAATGAACAAATGTGTTCAGTAGGCATTCAGACATTAGGTCACACAGAAGAAAGCCAATTATGGGTTGTATTGTGCAAATGGTGAAGCAAGGGAGTATCAGCCTATATTGAATGGGGCTCAGCCAGAAGATTTAATTTTTTCCCAAAAAGACAGCTTCCTTAGCTGGAGCTAAGGTATACCTCCAATCCTCTGTCCTAGAAAGTTTTGAGGTAAGGGTAGATTATTTAATAAATTACTGACTTATGTTTAGTAAACTCCAAAATACTACAAGACCAAGGAAAATTAGAGCTGTCCAAAGATCTTTTTCAAAGCTGAAATATGTTATATCCTCATTTTTACTTTTGGGTTTTGGTTTCTTGAGTTTTTGGTCCTTTGAAATTTTTGTAAATGCATTCCAAGTGGATTTGGAAGGTATAATGGTATCAGAAATTGAAATCAGAGTTAGTCAGATTGGGTGGATGTGAGGGGTGGGCATGAGGAGGGGACATATTAACTTATTTAGAATTGTATCCTGAAGGATCTCTAAATCCTTAACAATAACTTCGGCTTTTAAAAAAATGACAGTACTAGTTTAATATCTGACCTACCCAGTGTAATCTTTGCTTTCCAGAGGAAGTTTTTACTTTCTTTTTTCACCCCTAAGATTAATCAGCTATGGGCAGCTACTGGTAGTACTGATTTGATCTCTTACAGAGGGAAAGAATAACCACGTGAGATTTATGGCCTAGGTTTGGCCTATTATTCAGGGTTCCACTGACCCTGAAGGGACTGTTTGATCGTGTTGGCAGTGACCTAGAAATTTCTGCATGCCTTAATTCCTCCCTAGCAACCTTGCCATTCTGGGCAGTTAACTTGAGTTGAAGCCCTATATGCAGGACTGCTCCAAAGTAATGCTGAAGTCCTTAGATAACCACTCATTTTTTTAATTTTTTTATTTTTAGATAGCAGTGTTTTTCTAGAGACCATTAAAACCTTATTAAAATTCAACAACAGAAGCCCTATAATTATTTGTATAGCTGGATTCCAAAACGCATAACTGCTCTCTGGGTGGCATAGCCCATGGCAACTTGTGAGAAAGCAGACACAAACATGTTCTGTTAGGAACTCTTTAGATCCTCATAGAATGCACAGTCAGCACCACACTAGAAAACTTGTCTTTCTAGGGTTCTATACAGCTTCCAAAACATTTTCTCCCTAGAAGTTCAAGATTGGAATTTATTACAGCAGTGTGATAGCCTGGAGGCATATGTTCAGAGGACAATCAATGAAGTATTTGTTTAACATGAAGTGTTATTTATAGCCATAGAAGGACGTGTACACTGAAAAAGTAAGTTTCCTTCCTAAGCCTACCACCCTCTTCACCCATACTTTGAGAGGTCGCCATGGGTACTAGTGTCTTGGGTGTCCTTCCAGATATATTCAGTACACACAAAAGTGTATGCATTTGTATTTAAACAAATGACAGCATAATATACATACATGCATACTGTTCTGCACATTTTTCCCCTTAATGTTCTATTTTAGTTACTATTCCATACTGATACTTGTAGAACTTACTCATTTCTTATGGCTGCATGACATTCCATTATTTGGATATAACCACAATATTTATCTTCACTGATAGGCATTTAGATTATTTCCAATATTATGCTGTCGAAGCAATCCTTTATACTTATCATTGTAAGAATTCTACTTCCTACGTGTAACTCTATCTGTAAGATGCACTTCTGGGTGGAAGACACGTGCAGGTTAATTTGGATAGTTATTGCCAACTTGTTCCCCAAGGAGGTTATACTAATTTACCCTGCCCTTGGCAACATATGACTGTACCTACCTATTTTATTTACATCTTTATCTACGTGCTATATTTCATGCTTTTTTATCTTTGCCAATCTGATAGGTAAAAAATGGTATCACATAGTTTTAATTTGCATTTATCTTATGGGAAACATTAAACCATTTTTATATGGTAATATCCCTATGTACTTCCTCTGTAGTGAACCGTTTATATCCTTTGCTCATTTTCCTATTGAACTGTTGGTCTTTATCTTATTGATTTATTGGAACTGTCAATACATTGTAGAAATTAAAGCTATTTACATATTGACATAATTAGTCCTTTTCTATGATATGGCTAAAAATGTATTTTTCATATTTTGATATTTGTCTTTTGACTTAATGGTGTTAAGTTTTTTTCCATGGAGTAGAAATTATCAATATTTTATTATGACTGTGAAGTTTTTATCTATTTTTTAAATTTTTTAAAACATATAGAAACATAAATATAAAATCATCTACATATATTTTCCAGTGTTTTCATCTAGCGCATTTATGGCATTGTTTTTCTCATTTAAGTCTTTATCCCTTATTTTGGTATAAAGCAAAGGGCATTCTATGGAGATAACTTGAGTTTTGACTGTGAGGAGGAAGTATTCTCTTTTTCATTGGTGTTTGGCCTACAGTACCTGGACACTTTCTATTCATTTCTCTTCTGCAGTGATGGAATGAAGCAACCTGCTTTGTGGCAGATGGGCAGCAAGGAGTTCTGATGGCTGAAGTGTAGTTAGACATAGGACAGTGATGGTTTTAAGTTATGAGATTAATGGCAGTTACAGAAGCCTAGGTTAAGGCTGGACAAGTTGCCAGAAAGTAAGGTTTGAGGTACTAGTACAGACCACTTAAAAAGCAGTCTCAGCACTGTCACAGCTCAAGATGAGTGTTTGCAGAGGCCAGTTTAGTATATGGAGATCTCCAAATGAGCCATTGGAGGTTGGAGTCATTTGTGGCCATTTCCCCTGAGAGAGCTACAGATTACTTGGTTGACTCTGTTCTTAGAGTTCAAAATGGAAACTTCAGTGAATTAAGTGCAGTAATTCTCTATCCCGGCTGCTGTATTACAGTCTACAGGAAGGTTGCGATTTCACTGGTCTGAGGGAAACCCCAGCTAAGGTTGAGAACCATTGTTTACTGTAATCAGTCTGCAATCCCTTTGAATCGGGGATTGCAGTACATGTTGCCTCAGTGCTTCCAAATGTGCACACAAATCATCTGGGATCCTGTTACATACGGATTCTGATTCAGAAGGTCCAGAGCATAGCTCGAGATTCTGTGTGTCTAACAAGCTCCCAGGTGACTAAGAGGCTCCTGGTTCCCAGACCACACTTGAATGCTTCAGCTTGTTACTCAATGTGCAAAGTATGGGCTTTCACCACTCCACAACAGTCAGTAAGCATGTTTCTGCCATGATGCTTATCTTGAGCAGAATTGCTTAATGTGGTATTGAGAGCACTGGAGTCAAGTGGCCTGCTTTCCACTTCCAGAGGTTCCCCCGATTAGCTGTAAGACAGGTCTCTTAAAAGTACTTTCATCCTTCACCCTCTAATCTCTAACACGACAGGGTTCAGTTGGATGAACTGCAAAGTTTCATTTGTTCCTACCTTCTCCTGTTCTGGTCCAGTGTGTTTTCAGACTCCAAGGGGACCAGGAACCAGGTTTTAATGTGCAGTCAGACTCTGTAGTTAGGACCCTTTCTTCCCTAGGGGTTGGGCCTATCTCTAACTTTGGATTGATTAGGAGAAATAAAACTAACGCATGTTAAAAAATTAAAGAAAACTTAACACTGAATTGTAAGCTATCATAACTACAGAAAGAATGCAGGAAAGCTAGAGTTGAGTGTCTACCAGAAATGTCATTTGAGATCTGAGTTAATTATCATTATTGGGCCAGACACACTGTAGTACTAGCTCAGGGGGCAGTTCTTCATGCTTGTCTCTACAAAAGCAGCCTTCAACAGTGAAGAACCGAACATATTTTTCTGCCTTAAATTAAAACAGTATAGGAGAAGGCCTACTTCTGTGAAGTAAATGTTTGAAAGGAAGCTAATATTCTATAACTCTTTTTTTTTCTGTATTTAATTTTTCAAGGCTAATCTCTACTGTTAAGAGATAGATCTGAAAAGAAATTTACCATTACCATGTATATAGGCTGTGTAAAAAAACCCTTGTATATCTCCTTAGAGATACCAATAAGTAGTATCAGAAAGTACCTGCAATAGAAATAACATCCCTTAAATTACAAGTAACATTAAAAACGACACATCTCTGTATCTTAATTCATTGGGAAAGAAATCAGATAATACATTTAGATTTTATAACAGAGCATAGGAATTTTTGACTCAACCTCTTGTTGTCAAAGGAGATGTATTTTGCCTTGTATTAGAGTTTGCCTTAAGAAGAAGTTGTATGATCAGACCTCATGAAATAGAATAGTTCCCTTCATTTGATGAATCAGATTCAGTACACACAGTTTAGTTCTAACTCTTCTCTGAATGTCTTAAGAGGTTTTTTTTTTTGTTTCTTCTGTAGCTAGATTATTTTTAAATTGCCAGTACTTTTTGTCTCACAAACACATATCATCTTGGTTTTACCATATTTGATAGATCTTTTATGTAATCAACTATTGATTATTTGTTATAATGAGGGTGATCATATAATATAGTCAAAAATTATCTAGTGTATTTATTCATTCAAATCAAACTATTTTATTATTTACGAGCCTCTTTCTGTGGTCATAGGAAGCCCATTCTCAACAACAGGGCAACTCATCTAGTTTTAAAGTAATACACAATACAGGTCATTTTATAGAAAGATTATTTTAGTTGCAAGTGACCTAAAGCCCAACCCAAATTGGTTGAAGCCAAGAAGGGACTTTTTAAGCCATGTAACTGCAATATTTGAGGGTAGAACCAGCTTTAGGAATGGTTGGTGTAAACAGTGTAATCAGGATCTGGTCTTTCTGCATCTCATGGCCTTGCTTTCCTCTGCATTGGCTTCATTCTCAGGCTCCATTTAATTACTTGATGGCTGCCAACACTGCCAAGGCTGCCAGTCTTCCTGTTGAAATCCAGTAGAAAAGAGAATACCCTCTCCATCCCCTAACTGAAGTCCTGACCTCTTCTCATTGGCCCTGAATAGATATTTTGCCCTTCTCAGAGTCAGAGTCAGTCTCAGAGTCTCAGAGGTCAGCAGGATTGATGCCCTTATTGGCCAGATCAGAGTCCTTTCATCATTCTTATAATTGGGAGGCCATGTCCACACTGACAAGGGAGTAGAGAATCCTTCTGTAGAAGAAAATTGGCTACTCTTCCAGAAGGTGGGGAAATAAATATCTAATGTAAAAAGCAGCAACAACTACACTCGCTACATATATGTTTCTCAATTTAAGCCAATATTAAAAGTCATTTATGTTCCCTAAAGACAGAGATTTCAGTAGCGGAAGGACATCAGGGGGTATTCTTTGTGTTTAGATGATGCAGAGCTACAATTTAAAACAATGATTACTTCTACAAAATGTATAACTTAAATGAAATAATAAAAGGTGGTTAGTATTGGATACCTAATAGCTTACTTTACAGGGAGGAGTGATATTCAAAATATTTAACAACCTGTGGCAGTGGTATCAACCAATCAGAATAAGTTGGGTCCAGCCAATTAGAACTGGTGCTGATCAGGACCAAACAGAAATATTCTTTTGCGAGTGCTGGTAAAGTGTCAGCCCAGGCAACTGGGAGGCCTTGTAAGGGTGCCGCCAGATTTCTCAGAAAATATAGTTCCTGTATTAGTTTCCTAGGGCTACCATAAGAAAGTGCCATGAACTGAATGCTTTAAAACAAATATATTCTTTTACAGTTCTGGGGGTTGGGAATTGAAAAGCAACATGTCTGCTGGGCAACACTCCCTCCAAAGGGTCTAGAGAAAAATCTTTCCTTGCACCTTCTAGCTTCTGGTGATTGGTGGCAACTGTTGGCATTCTTTGGCTTGTAGATGCACCACTGCAGTCTGTGCCTCTGTTTTTCTGTGACTTTCTCCACTGTGTATCTGTGTCTCTGAAGCCAAATTTCCCTCTTCTTGTAAGGACACCAGTCACACTGGATTCAGGGTCTACCATATTCCGGTGTGACCTCCTCTTAACTTTATTACATTTGCATAGACCCTGTTTCCCAAATAAAATCGTATTCACAGGTTCCAGGTGGACATGAATTGAGAAGGGACGTTATTTAAACTAGTGCAGTTAGCTAAGATCCAGTGCTCTTACATAGTTGGCATGACACAAAATTTAGAAAAACCGCAATATTAAAATGCACTATAAAATTTTTCTTTTCTTATAGATAAAAACTGAATTTTTGAATCTTAGTGAAAGTAAGCGAATTATGAATTTTTTTAGTTGGAATACTATTCTGTATTTTAACTACTGCATCAGATTCAGTAATCACATCTTCCTTAATTACAACTATTTGAATTCTGTTAAAATGTGAGTGTTAGTATGATAGTTTGGTGGAGAATTAATATTCATTGATATGTAGGTAAATTTATACATGAGGAGGTATTATATTTTTATGCAGGACCTTATTGAATTCAACCAAATTTTGCTTTAAAAAATGGAACTGACCACAATTAGGTAAGCACTATCCATTAGTGTATTTAAGAGCAAGTATAAGAAAGAGGCAGGCAGTACAAACTAGTAAAGGGCTTGGCAATCCCATCTTCCCCATGGGACATTTGAAAATGGTGGTAGTTATCTTCAAGGTTTTAAAAAAAATGAATGGCTTTGTGGAAGAGAGTTTAGATGCTGGAAAGCAGAACCAAAACCAGGGATTTAAGGTTAAAGATAAACATTTCAATGCAGTATAATCCTTTCTCAATGGACAATGTACCATGTACGCAAATGGAGGCGGTGGTTGTGTAAGGGAGTGAAGCTCGGGTTCCTGGAAGTGCTCAGGCAAGTGCTGCGTAATTACTTCCCTGTGATGTTTTAATGGAGATCTTGCTTTGAACAAGAACTCAGAATGGAAGGTCCCTTCTAGCTTCAAGATCTGTTGCCAGTCCTCCTTAAACTTCTCTTCCTATATAGGCCATGGAATCAATATTAATATATGACAAAATATTTCTTTAAGTTTAAATGCTTTTTAACAGCTGCCAAACTAAGTTTTGCTCTGTGACTTATGTGCTATGGACTGCTTAGGAAGAGGAAGGAGTGGGGTTATCTAAGAGAAGGGGAAACATCATTAATAAAGGAGAATGGTAGGAGGTTGAAAGTTCTATTCAATGGGTGCCTACTATGTCCAAGGTTTATTGGATGGATTTCTTTATCCATATTTTCTCATTTCTTTTAATATATTTAGTTTCTTATTACTCAGTTTGAAACTTATGGGAAACTATAGTTCTTAAATGATGAATTCTTAAAATAATTGTTATTTTCTTATATATTCTTTGGTGATGGAACACAGGACTGTTCTGAAGGCTACATGTGCAAAACACACTTCCAAATGAAACCTGAGACTCTGATGTCACATTCGGGAACATCTGCCTGTGTACAGACGTGTCTTCCCATGGAGGTAAGTGGTTTAATACATCTTATTCTCCTTTTCAGTTTTTTTGAAGTATAAAGGAAACAATTTAAATCTTAAATATATATTTGAAAAAATTAACTGGCATTGGATCCTGGGGCTGCTTTAGGGGGAAAATTGAACATCATTGGTAAGGAGGTATTTTCTTCTATAATATTGAAAGCAGGAATTGTGGTAGAGTTAAGACCTACTGAGTCCTTACCGACTCTGAGCCTTCATCCTTTTGGTTTCTCTTGGGTCTGAAGACCGCAGACGACTTCCGTTGCCTATTGATTTTTCTCCAATAAAATCCTCCCAGGACAACACAGACCTGTCCCTTAGCTGATTAATATATGGCTGGAGACCTCTTTGCCTCGTCTGCCTTTGAGTCTTTTCCCTTTAAAACTCTGTGCCTTTTAAATATGCTGGATCTGGGTCTCATTCCTTAGGGGACTTTAACCTTGACTTAAAAATCTTCCTAAATTAAATTTTAATAAGGTGCTAATGGCTTAGGGGTTTTCTGGGATACTTTCAATTTTATTTTTATCAAAATGCAAATAGCCTTCTTATATCATTATTGTTAATAAAGAAATTTTTGGATATCTATGGCAAAAGTAAACAATAAAGAAATATGTAAAGAGTACAAAAACTGCCATATTTTCTTTAACTGGAGGTAGCCACTATTAATATTTTAGTAAATATCCTTCCACACATTTTCTATCATACAGACACATACATAGTTTTCTTTTTTTGCAATGCACAAGTGATATATCATAGACTTCTTTCTATGTCAGGAAATGTATAATTCCATAGTCCTTTTTAAATGGCTTCATTGCATTCCATCCTTTGGATACACCATAATTTTGTAGAGCCCATTCTGAAGTAAAATACTTGAGTTGTAGAATAGAATTGATGGGGGTCTAATTGCCTTGACACAAAGGAAGACAATACTAATGCTTGGAATTCTGAGCATCCTGGTAAAATGGGAGAGTACGCTTTTCTTGTGAAGGAAGAAAGAACCCTTTCCCAACACCTGTTAAATCAGACCCGTTTGGCAGTCCAGCATTAGTCCCCCCAGCCTTCTTCCCCCACCGGCTGTGTATGACACTGGCCTAGAAGTAACTCTTGCCAATATAATTCAGTTTGCAAGTCATTCTTGAGGGTATTGTGCTTGGTAATAAGGTAAGTGCTCCTGGGTGGGCGCTCAAATCCTGATTACTGCTTCGTAGTTCAAATAACCAACATCACATCCGAAGCCAAGCATGTTAGGAAGCTTTTAAATTCATTATATATTAACTTAAAAAATTCACACAGAAATGGTGATTTAAAAGATGAATTACCAGTTTATGCCTAACAAGTTGGCAGAGATTTGAAAAGAACTAAAAAGCAGTGTTGACAGTGTGAGGGAACTGACACTTTCTGGTTGATGTTTTAACTTCACAGAGTTTAAAGATGGGCACATACTATGAAAAATCTATTCCAATTCCAGGAATTAACCTCATAAAATATAAATCTTTTCAACAATTTCTAACAAATTTCAAACATGAAAAGGTTGCAAGAATTTTACAGTCAACGTCCATATACTCCTTACCTAGATTCTTCCATTAACATTTGCTGCGCTTGCTTTATTACGTCTGTCCCTCTATTCATCTATCAGTACATTTAATTTTTTAATTTAATACTTCTACCTCAAAGTAAATTGAAGACAGATATTCATAGAATAATTAGAAATGTACACAGAGATTTAACTGCAAGTACATTCATTTCACCATTATTTATACTAGGAAAGAATGGAAACTGCTGAAATATAGAACAATAATGGATTGGTTAATTATGGCACATTTTTGTGGTGGCATTTTTGATTCAGTAGGTCTGGAACGGGCCTGAGAGTTTGCAGTTCTAACAAGTTCCCAAATGCTGCTACTGTTGCTAGTCCAGGGATCACATTCTGAGAACTACTGCACTGCTCTATAATAGAATGCTTAGCATATTTGAGATGTTGCGCAGCTGAGATGGTTAGTTGATCTGATGTATGACAGAGTTGCTTTTGCAGTAATCTTGGTGAGATGAAAGATGTCTTAGGTTGGGTTTGCCAGACGCAGAGCTTGAGATGGACGTGCCTATTCACTGATTTGTTAAGGATAAGCTTTTAGAAGGGAGTGAATGACAGAAACGGGATAGGACAAGGGATAAAAGCTAAGGAAGAATGTGGTCTCAGCTAAAAACTAACTTGGGTCTGATCCCATGGGAAGCTGTGGAGCACAAACTACACCCAGAATTGGTTCTGCTTTGTGTCATTGGGATGGGTCTTTTTTGTACTCTGTGACAATCACTGGCTTGTCGGTCAGTCGTTGGATGAAGTAGAGGTCGACATAGCTTCCCACACAGGGTGACTTCAGTGTTACTGAATAATTCTGCTGTGTGTTATCAGTCAACGATCAAAACAGCTAACTGGGGATGGTTGCACTGGCCTTAAGTGGAGCTGAGTGGGGCATCAGCAGTGTTCACTACCAAGAGTAACCTGGAACCAACAAAATGGGATATACAGTGAAATATATACTTAAGTTCTGTATTTTCAATGAAAGGTGGGAGATGGTATTGTTTTGGAAAATGTGTTTATTTTTCATAGAAGTATGCCATTATGTTAACATGTATTTGAAATGAATTAATACATGTATTTTTTAAAATTTTAGTGTTAATTGCTAATAAGGTGAATGCCAATAGAGATAACTTTTTAAAAGCTCATTGGGGTCTCCAATGAATTTTAAATGTGAAAAAGGGAGCCTGAGACCAAAAAGTTTGACGTAGATCAAGGGAACTATTACATTATTACAGTGAAGAACACTGATAACTAAAATATGTAATAAATGAATACATAGTAAGAGTTAAAAAATAAATCATAAATAGAATTTGTCCATGCAGAGGAGCATCTCAAGGGCCATAGGGGAGCTTGCAAACATCGCTATGAGGAATATTTGGGGCTCTGGAGACAGTAAACTGTAAATAAAGGCCTAGGAAAATTAGTTGTCTTCAGATACCTAGAAGCCTTTTTTGTAGAAGAGAGAGTAAATGCTGCAAATGGTCCTGAGGCCACCAGCATGTAACCTAGCCTCTATTATTATAGAAAGAAGGCCTACCTTGTGTAGAAGACTAAGCTAGGGAACCGCTGAGTTCTCTTTAGATTTTAAAGCCCAAAAGTTCCATATCTGTACATTTCCAATTTACAAGTGTTTAAAGGAATGCCTTTGCTAGTAGTTATTAAGTTTTGTTTTGGTTTGTTTTGGTTTTATTTTGGCCATGTATAATGTGGGAAATGAACTCACTTCCTTGGTCTAACCAGAAACAGCATTCTTGATTGTAGAAAGAGAGCTGATTCATGATTTTTATGACTGTAAAATTGTCTCCAATGGTATGTAGAAAATCAATCATAGGATTTTAAAAATTAAGGCAAAATATAATGGAATATATAAGTGAAGTAATTTGAGAAAATACAATCTATACCTTCTTTGAAATCTTAAAAATGTAATTCAAAATGGTAGTTAAGAGAATGGGAGGATATACACAATTCTTTGAAATATATTGGGGTATTGTTTAGTGTTGGCTTTGAGGAATAGGAATTCTTGTAGGTTAGTCATATTAGATAAGACATTTGTTGTTGTGGGGTGCCTGGGTGGCTCAGTTGAGTGTGTCCAACTCTTGATTTCAGCTCAGGTCATGATCCCTGGGTTGTGGGATCGAGCCCCGCTTTGGCTCTACTCTTAATGTGGATCCTGTTTAAGATTCTCTCTCCTTCCTGTGCCCATCCCGTGTGCTCTCTCTCTTAAAAAAAAAAAAAAGACGTTTATTGTTGAGAGTAGTTAATATGATTTGCTTGTGACATTTCTGAGTTTGTGAAATATCAACCAAGACTCTGGAAATTTTTAAACAAGATATTTTCTTTAGCAGTCACCAAAAGAAATCCATTGCCTCAACTTAAACTCTTTGATATAAATAAATATTTTCACCTGGAGCCAACATAATCACCACTGGCCCTTGAAATACCTTATGTAAAGCTTACTTCCATAAATAGATGTCGATGCTAATACTTCACTTTATCACCTTATGATTTTTTGGATTTAACCGAGTACTTTTCTGAGATAAATTAGATAAATTCTTAGATAAGTCATTTAACAATAGTGAAAAACATTTAATAATTCTTCAGCTGTAATGCTATGATTTTATCTTGAAAGTCCTTATCGAAACCTTACTTATATAAATTAAATAATAATTTAAGAATGGAAGTGGGAACATGAGCTTTATATCCCAATTAGACAAATTTTTGATGAAAATTTGTCATTATTAACCTTTAAAATCATATATGTATATTATTTCAAAAGTTAAAAGTATTTCGTAAGATTCTAGATTAACTCACTGGCTAATCAAAGCTGCAGTGTCTAGTGTACAGAAACAAGTTAATAGTTTTCTATCATGTGTAGCATTAAACCACTCTTAATAAAAGGAAACAGTGAGATGAATATTCAACATGGGTATTGACTGTTAATAATCAGCAGTGAAAATGATTAATAGGGGTGCCTGGGTGGCTCAGTTGTTTGAACATCTAACTCTTGATTTTGGCTCAGGCCATGATCCTAGAGTTGTGGGATTGAGCCCTATGTCAGGCTTTGCACTGAGCATGGATCCTGCTTGAGATTATCTCTCTCTCCCCTGCCCCTTTCCTACATGTGTGCATGTACACACACACTCTCTCCCTCTCTCTCTCTTTCTCTTTCTCTCTCTCTCTCAAGGGGAAAAAAAAGTTTAATGAATGCATAGAAGAAGAAAATACATGAGAATGTCTTTCCTGTAGGACTGGCTTTCTGGCTGATATTGCTTTATATTTTCATTTTCTCTCTAACTTCTTGATTTATGAAATTCTGAATCATTTTCATAGACCAGAGATGCCCAGATTTTGCCCTTTGATTAATTCAGTTCGGATATCTATACATATTTATTTTAAGTTGCTCACTTATTTTTTATATTACTGAAGTTTGGATTCCTCAGTCTGAAGTTAGATTGCTGAAGTTCCATTTCTTCCTGTTGAATAGGTGTCAGAGATGGGTGTGGAGCATATTTTATTTATTCATTTAGTATCGTCATTACTTTAGAGCCTCAGGTTGTACCTTCAGATTACATTTTTTAAAACTATGAAAATGATAGAGTCATAAAGACAGCAATAGCATGCTACTGGAGAAAGGATTTTTGTCCTAGGGCCGTGTAGTTCACTAACTGGGACTTTCCTTGGTCCAGGGCAGGTAGAATATTATAGAGAGTCCTCAACAAAAACAACCTATCATAAATTCCCTGAAGCATAAAGCTGAGAATCAGCTCAATTGCCAAAAGAACATATTCAAGAGAATGATGATCTTCCGAGGTAACCAGGTCTTCAAATATACTCATTTGCCCTAAGGATTTTATTAAATGGCTTCTAGGATGAGTTCTATTTTATATGCCCAAAATAAACTCTTATGTCATAATATTGTGTGTGTGTGTGTGTGTGTGTAATAATGGAATAAGTGACAAGCAATAGCTCTCAGTGTTAACAATTACTTTGTAAGATAACTGCTATTTTTAGACTAAAGTATAGACATGTTGGTAAATGTAAATAATGAATACTAAGCAAGATTACCCCTCGTATTTGAAAGTGTAATTATTAAAGCAATTTTAAAATACCAGAAAGTCTTTTATATTTAATGTGCTTTGATAAAAATGGACGCATGTGTAGTAGTCAGTATTTATTTAATGATATGATGAATTTAATGTTGATAGATAAATGGGTTGTTAAAGAAAATAACTATTAATACAGCAGATCTCACTGCACTCTTGTGTTTTTCTTGAGGTATTTTGATAAAGTTAAAAGACAAGGCAAATTTTTATTTTTTTTAGAGTCTAAATATGCCATGGAGTGATGTGGTATTTGAGAGTATAGGGTATGCTCAAACCCAATCAGATTGGATTAGGATTTGCAGCTGTAATAAAACTGTGGATTATTGCACTAGATATAGCATTTATTATAAAATTATATTTCTTCATGACAGAAGTGTGTGTTAGCTTATTCTTAAACCTCATCAGAAACTGAATATAAAGATGTGGCACTAGAACTGTTTGATCTAATGAAGTCTTAGGGGTGTTAAAGCAACTTGGTGTTCTTCTGTAAAGCCAGGGAGTCGTACAGGGAAATGTTTCACTTCTGAATCTTCTGTCTTCTCTAGACCCTATGTACCTGAATGAATATTACTTTGCAAAATTCAGAGTATATTAGGTTAATTGAGAACCTATAGCTTAAATGACTTTTTAAAAAAAACATTGATTTCTTTGGGGGCCAGGGGGAAAAGGGCAGAGAGAGAGAGGGATACAGAGGATCTGAAGCAGGCTCTGCACTGACAGCAGTGAGCCTGATTGCAGGGCCTGAAGCCACAAACCATAAGATTATGACTGGAGCTGAAATAGGATGCTTATCCGACTGAGCTACCCAGGTGCTCCCCTAAATGACTTCCTAAGGTTAGTTCTACGCCTGAAATTCTCTGTACTCTTTTCTCCTTGGCAGAGCAAAGAGAGAATCTATTTTCTGAGAGAAATCAGGTTGAGTCAATTCAGGTAGATAACTAATAATTTTTCTATTTATCAAGTTAGTAAAAAAGCTTTTGTAAAGGCAACTTGCATAGCCATTGTATTGTATGTCAGCACAAAGTTATTTCAGAAAGCTTCCTTTATGTATAGCTCTAATATTAAGGGTTTTTTAAAACAAATCAAAAGTAAGGTTATTTCTAGCCATAGATGTGTACTTGAGAGAATATTGAACTGATACTTCTTTCTTTAAAATATTTTTAAATGTTTATTTATTTTTAAGCGAGAGAGAGGGAGAGAGTGCTAGTGGGGGTGGGAGTGGGGGTTGGGCAAAGAGAGGAGGGAGACACAGAATCCGAAGCTGGCCCCAAGCTCCCAGCTGACAGCAGCAAGTCCAACACAAGGCTCAAACTCACAAACCATGAGATCATGACCTGAGCTGAAATCGGACACTTAACCGACTGAGCCACTCAGGCGTCCCTGAACTGATATTTCTGTATAAAAATCTGATAGACTTTCAATGTGGAATGCTTATGTCCAATTGTAAAGGTCTAATAGGAACCACTTGTTTTTGAGGAAGGATCCTTAATGTATTACTTTAGTTGTTCTAATTATATGTTCCTCCTGTTTCTTATAATGAGTTTGAGATGCTTTCCATGAAATAACTTTAAAAAATAAACTTAATGGATTGATTGAGGGTTTCAGACTTTATTTAGGTCCTTTTTCATGGAGAATTTCTGAGCAGGACATCTTGATTTTAAAATCAGATCTAAAATAAATGAAAGTGAAACCATTATTTTGCACTTCTTTCTCCCCCTTTGATTTTTAAAAATTGTTACTTAATTTATTTTTTGAATAAAAGAAAGAGAGTGCATATGACTGCAAGAAGGGAAGGGACAGAGGGAGAGGGAGAGAGAATCAATCCTGGCTTGATCCCACGATTTCGATATCATGACCTGAGCTGAAATCAAGAGTCGGACACTCGGGGCACCTGGACTTTGGTGTGAGGAGCCTAAGTCCCAACTTTTGTTCAGGTCATGATCTCACAATTCGTGAGTTTGAGCACTGTGTTAAGCTCTGCTGACAGCTCGGAGCCTGGAGCCTGCTTTGAATTCTGTGTCTTCCTCTCTCTCTCTCTCTGCCCCCTCCCTGCTCAGACTCTGTCTCTCTCTCAAAAATAAATAAACATTAAATAAATTAAAAAAAGAAGTTAGATGCTCAACTGACTGAGCCACTCAGGCACCCCAGAATTTTTTTTAAGCAAGTAGAAACTCTATGTATGGAAGGGGATAGGATACATTGCTTAGAATATATTACAATGAGATTTGATCTTACAAAAGATTAAATAGAATCTAAAATATTTGAGTTTTCAAAATTATTAATTATTATTTAAAATACCTTTTTTCCTTAGTTAAATTGAAAAGGTTAATTAAAAAAATATTTTCTGAAGTGAAAGAAATATCCATTCGTACAATTTTCTATGCAGGGTTCAAAAACAACGTTGTCATATACTCCAAGGAAATTGAATGTTATGATAGAAATGTGTGATCTCATGGTGAACTATAATCTTATAGATGTTTAGAAGGTTGTTTTCTTGGTAGCTTGAATGAAATTAGTTACTTGTTGGGATTTTTTAACTATCAGATAAAGATTAACTGTTGTACAGAATATTATTTTGCTGTGGAACCACTGCTCAGGACTAGGGACAGTTATACATGTAGATACACCATAGGACTCTATACTCCCCTTATTTCTTCTGCTAGTACCTGAAGTGCCAACTCTTAAGGAGCTTTATTACAAATACAGATGGATTTTTTTTTGCAGGGAGAGAACAAAACATTTTCAAACTAGGTTAGTGGTTCCAAACCCTACTGCTGGAGTCTGAGCATTGATCCGCTTAGTCTACCTTGATCCCCACTGTGTCCTCAGCATCTAGCCCAGTGCCTGGCATATAAATGCTGGAAACTAATATAGCCTATATTTTAATTTTCGTGGATCAATCTATCTAGAATTTCTCATCTCCTAATATGCTGCTAACTTAACTAAAAGTCAGCAATGTTAGGATATATATATTTTATTATTATTAACTTACAAAGTGTTGGGGAGTATTTGTTAAAGTTTATGTCTGGATTTATGTGCCTAAGGTATTAGACTGTGGAAAAAGTGAAGTATTGGACTGTGTTAAAGTTTTTCAAAGTGAAAAACTAAGGGGAAAAACTAAGAATAAGGCATCAAAGTGTTTTTAACAGTATTACTTTTGATTGCATAAATGGGACATGGGAACTTTAATAATGTTTTTCCATATGGTGCTTGGAAATTTGCTATTTTAGAGGTATTCTTTGCTCTTAGCACATTGTTAGTCTTCTGTATTTGTGATACGCATTGAGAAGTTACATTTAATTCTAGCTGACCTTAAAGGAGCCTTAGGATACAGAGTATAGGTTTGTCTCAGCTATAGTTTAGAATAGATTGGAAAGAGTAGGAAGGCTATCAAGCTGGCAGTGCTACAATAAAGAATGTCTAGATGGATGCCTGAAAGAATGCCTTCTTTGGCTGATGGGGCAGAGGGTTTAGCGGCCTGGCTGATTAAATGTGGTCTCTATTCTCTCGTTGCTCATCCCTAGCATATTTTGAAGGAACAAAAAAGTAGTTGTCATCTGAAAGTGATAAGACTCTTGGGTGAGAGAGTTAAAATGACCACTGCCTCATCTGAGTGATATTATTAATGTTTTCTTTCCGATAATTATTTATGAAGTAAGTAGTTCACCCTCAGCATCACTTTTGGTTTGTTAGATGTGAAACAAAAGAGAAAAAAATATATAATGAAGATCTCAAACTATGGAATTCTCGTTTGTAACCTTATTTTCAACTATATTTATACTTTTCTGCATCTGAATGTGCTCTATACACTCTTTTTGTCTGAAGACCCTCCATCATATCAGTCCCTTTTTTATTCTCTTACTTTCTTACTTAGTCTTGACCTTGCCATCTCAGTAATGCCCATAGCACCTAAATTTCATGGTCTCATACCTTTAAGCTATACTTATGCTGCTACTTCTCAGTCCTGTTCTATAATCCTGTCTCACCTCTTTCTTCACAACCTGATTTCTTGAATAAGGAATCTATAATATTTTCAATCTTGTCACTCATTTCAACTTCAACTCTTTTTCTGTTGCTTTCTGTCAAAAACAAGCTATTGAAGTTGATTTCTTCTAAGTTACTGGTTACCTTGTAATCACCACATCTAGTGTTCTCATCCTCCCTGACTGACCACACTGCAACATTTGACACTATTGACTAAGACCTTTCCTCATAAATTCTCTCTCCTGTTTGAGTCTGTGACACTGGTGACAAAGGATTCTTTTTATTCTCTCTTTCTAATAGTTTATTATCACTATTATTCTGTGGCGAGTATCTTCCCTAAGTCAGAGTCCTTGGGGAGTGCTGAAGGTCAACTCATGCAAACAAAGATGAATCCAGAGGGCAAGGGTGGGGCAGAAAATGAGAAGCCAAGTCAAGAGTCATGACTACAGAACTAATCAGAGGATCTTGGGCAATTACCTAGAATAAAGCTGAAGTGCCCGTAGCTTTTCAGTTTGACAGCTGGCATTTTGACAAGTCAGACTGATTTAAAAACACATGGCTGGAATCTGGCAACAAGAAACTGAGGGCTGGGATTCCATCTGCTCCTCTGTCCCTCTGGGTGCCTTATGAACCCATTGACCACTCTTTGTTTCTACACCGACTCTCAATACTTAGGAAAGAGGCCATAGTGCATGCTGGGGATTCTTTAAGTATGAGACTAACTTCCAAAAATGTTTTTCCAAATCATACTCATTTGGTGACACAAGGTGTTTGAATTAACCCGCCAGCAAATCTAGTATCTTTTTTTTTTTTTTTTTTTTTTTTGACCACTTATTACATCTCACTTCTTGGGAATGGCTGCCGGAGATCTACATGGTGGTGAGTATAGAAGGGAATGTTGGTAAGCAAGAGTGGCTCTGCATTAAAAGTAGTTTGGGACTGAACATGTGAGTATTAAGACTTTAGACTGATTTGAGAAGTAGTTAGAGTTTTTAGCATGGTTCGACTGAATCTCCTCCCTGAGGAGCAATAGGCTGCCTGTGTTAGGGCATTAACCAGGTTGTTGGTGTGTTAGGTTTCTGAATCTTGGGTCTCCAGCAAGTCAATGAGGAGTACTGAGAAAGAGAGACAGACCAAATCAGAATCTTTTAAGGAAAGCTGAGATTCAAACACCAGAAGTGCAGTACAAACATTTCCCCCCAAATTAGAGGGAATGATGGTGTCACAGGTTTGAAGTTAGGCAGAGAAGAAACTGCAGTGAGGTTAGATGGGGAAGAAGGAAGAGGATGTGAGTGACTGCCCCAGTCATTTTGGAGTGTGCTAGATCTTTGCATTTCATGGATGGTATTTGAGTGTGTCAGACAAGTTTAAGGAGTCAGGTGGAGTCAAAAGGTAGTGTGAATATGTGGGCAGGAGAATCAGATGGGGTGTATAATTTGCTTTCTTCTAGCTCTGGTCCTTGTCTGTGTTCCATATTTTAGTCTGTTGTTTGTTTGAGGTTATCTGGTCAGTCTTTCTGGATGTTCTACAGCTGTTGCCAATATTGGTTGGTAGCTGGGTCATTTATATCTTTGCTCAGAGGTGATAGGAAGCAGCTTAGTGGAAGCTGTAGTCTCTAGTGTCATCCCCCCAATCAACCACTCAAATCCTTGAGCATAGGATTCATAGCTTAAACTTTCCTTGTAGCACTTTCTCAGGGAATCATTTTGAATGAGGGGTCTATCAGAAAAAGTATTATAAAGAACAACCAGTAGAAAGTTTTATCTTGTGGAAAGGTTTTTTTTGTGTGTGTGTGTGAAAGTATCCAATGTGGCACTATTGCTCTATGATAGGTATTTTGTAAAATAACGAAGAAAAAAAAAAGTGAGAATATACTTGTCTGAAATCTCTTGTTTGTAGAAGCTCCAAAGTATATTAACATGAGATTTCCATTTTTTCCAAAAGACCAAAAATGTCATATTCGACAGAAGATCTTTTTTGAAAAAAGTTTATACAGCTTCTATACTGGAACTTTTACATATGATTGGTAGTTTAGTGTTCTTTTTAAAAATAATAAACAAATGAACGTTTCAGGAAACCTGTGCTAGACTGAATCAGGTGGAACTGATTTAATGTTATGGATAATTACATAATTAGTGCTGTAAAAAATAAACCATACTATCTACTTGATGGACTGGAGCTGCTGTGAAGGAGGTGTGTAATTATGCAATCAGCATCCTCCTATGCTGATTCTAGGTAATCCTTTTTCTGCCTTGTCTGAGAAGGGGCTTCCGGTCTTGTGTTTCCTGATGTTATTTAAGTGAACAGAATTGAGCACTGAATAGTTTACAGTGCTTTGGTCAGTCTCTCCATGTCCTGTGTCTGTGTGAGTGCATCCTCTGAGGCGAGTGGCTTTCAAACTTTTTTATTTAAACCCAGAATAAGAAAGAAATGCATTTCACAGCAAGACCCGGTACACTGCATACACACATACCTGAAACCAGGGCTTATGAAAGAATTTTTAAAATATAGCCTGTTTTAGTAATTATTCTGCTGTATTTAATTTTTTAAAAAATGCTGGTCGAGGCCCACCACTTGATTTCAGAACCTGCTAATGGCCTATGACTCTCATTTGTTAAATACTACCCAGACTTTCGGTGATTGCTAATGTTAGTAGAAAGGATTCTGAGACTAGTGTAATGGGGCCGCCGTGGGCTTTGGGTAGCAGGTGGCATGGCATGGTTGAAAGAGCAAGGGCTTTGGAGTTGGGAAAATTTGGTTTTAAATCCCAACCTTCCCTCATTTTAGCCGTATACTTTGAACATGTTACTGAACCTTTTTGAGCCTCAAATCCCTCATCTGTAAACCCGGGCCCCAAATACTTAAGGGAGTCAGGAGGTGGGGAATCTGGGGCTGAGCATAAGTGGGGTTGATGTGTGCATGAAACGATATCATGGAAGAAACACCTGGCCAGTGCTGTGACAGTAAAACACGTATTGCGGTCAGTGCTTCATTAAGTTTATATTCCTTTCCCCGCTCTTTCAACATCAAACATATCAACAGTCGAAGGGTGCTGTGACAGTCCCTGCCTCAAGGGGAGGGGAAGTTTAAGAGGATCAAATAGAATAATGGGTGCAAGAATTAACAAATGTTAATTTTTATTAGTGCAACTTAAGGCAGCTTTACTGTTTCAGAGTAAATGTGTGCAAGTGGATAGAGTCCTACAAGGTTAATTGACAACACTGGAAAACAAAACTGGTTCTGAAATTCTGTGTTGTGTTGTGACAGTTAGCAGCAGGATTATTTTGAAATACAGTGGTATCACGTGTTGATATTGGAGACCTGCTACCAAAAGTGCCAAAGGATGATTTATAACAGAGCCTGTTATAAATTGCTGTATAAAAGTTGTTCCCTATTGCATTATATGTAAAATTTAAAGAATCTTTAAAATTATTCGACAAAGGATTTTGCTTCATCAAGACCTGGAAAATGAACATCAGAAGACAACTAATTACCTATTGTATAATATTTGTCAAATTTTCTTTACCTTAACTGGAATACAGTATAATAATGTAATTGTGAGACTAAAAAAAAATAACCTTCATCTCACCGTGTGAAATCTTGGAGAGGGGAGAATTTCCATCGTACAATTGTACATTGTTCTAAAATCATGTCCTTTTGTTTAAATGTTTTATAGTTTCTACTACTTCTGATGTAGTTCATGACTTTGAAGTGCTATTTCCTCACTAGTTCCGATTTTTAACTTTCTTGCCTGAAAGGAGATTTCTTGGTCTCTGTACTGTCTGTGCTCCTCTCTTTCATGCATCTTTTCTGTGCAGTTGTGCTGATATTGTGATTATTTAGTGGTAACCTGGGCTTTGTTGGTCATGGGAAGGGATATAAATCAGCCAAGCAAGTATGAAGCAATGGCAGCTACAAAGCATCTTTACTGTATGTCTTATTTGCCACGGCGTCCAGTCTCTACTTGCTCTGAAATGTCTCAGTCTCATGTTAGACATACGTTGGTTGATTGTACTTAATTTCATGACATTTCTGTTTTCGGATGCTTCCATCACATGAACAAATCCCCTAATGCTTATGTTAAGTTCAGATCACCCTTAAAATCATTCAGAAGAAAAGGCCTGGCTCCTTTAAGACAGAAACACCTTTTTCTCGGCCAGAAAGCTCATTGTAAAACCGAAGGGCTTAACCAAAAAGGGCTTTAATGTAAATTGAATATTGATAGAGAAAGGAGGTTAATTGGCCTTAGTAACTTGGTTGCTAGGGAAGCATTTTCCTGATTGGGAGGAAACTCTCCTGGGTGCTCTGCATCTTGTTGTGGACCTAAGACGCTTTGTTTTATCTCTTGCTTTCTGTTTCTGAGTTGGAAGAGGAAAGAGCAGAAAGCTATCATAGGAGTGAAAAGCTGTGGGAAGCAGATGGTTGCTCGCTCTTAGCTACAGAAAGAGAGAGCTAAATACTGACTAGCAACAAGCCAATGCCAGCAAGGACTCTTTGTTTAAGGCAGACTGTTGGAAATACCATGAGGGCAAGATATAAAGAACTTGCATGGGAGAATTAGAGAGGTTGGACTAGGGTTTTTTCAGTCCCTGAACACATTGCAGGTGAGAGAAATTAAAGGACATTGTGAGTGGATATCCAACAACCATGTCAAATAATAGGGTTTCATATTTTCAACATGGCTGAGGTTATTAAGAGAAGTTATTTAGCTTGTATTTACTTTGCATTTGGAAGGTTTTATATTATATTATGTATTAAATTTAGTAGATGTAGAATTCGTTAATCTGTAATTATTTTAATAAAGAATGTTTAGTTCCAGACATCGCTTTATGTTAGATGGTTTATTGTTTAGTGTAGTAGAAGTAACTTTGGAGTTAAGAAATTAAATGTTTTCAGTGAATTTTTTTTCAAAACAAAAATGTCTTTGAATATTGACTAATCCATATATGCTAAGCTCTCTGGTTATTTTTAAGTAATTTGTGAAAGATTATTTCCTCATACTAAATGGTACTTGACTAACCTCAGGGAGTTAGTGCCTATAGTTGACTTCATTTCATTTTTTTTCACTTACTGCTTTGTACAACAAATATTTTTTTTGAATATCTATTGAACTCCAGGCATTGTGTTAAAGGGTACCAAAAGAAATAAAGCACTCCTAAGAGGTAGTGACACACTTTTTAGAAGAGTTTGGAAAATGAAAATAGTTTTGCTGGCATTTTATGGTCTGTGCTAGTTTTTCTAGGTTTTCTTCATTGGTAGCCTTGACTATTATTATTTGTTGTGCCGAGCATTATTCTTTTATTCTTTATTTATGACACTTTTAAATTATAAAATTCTTTTCAGCGCTGTTATTTGGAGTGTTTTTATAGACATAGACTTAAGAAGACAGCTGGAAGTTTTTGGCTCCTCCTGTGACCCTGGATAGGGTCCTCATTGATAACCTGTCTGGACTTTACCTTGTTTTCCTGGCCATTTAGTCCTTGTATGCTGAGTGTGATAGGAGGATTTCAGAGGAAAACCAAATGTGGTGATCCTTTTGAAGGCCTCTGATTTAATATATTCTCAGAGAAGCTAGTGTACCATGGAGTTACTTAAGTATAACCAGACGACTTAGTAAATATATGGATGGTCATCAGTGATGACTCTAATATTGCAAGGCCAGACACCATTATCAAGTAAAACACATTGATAGAAAAATAGACTAAATTGGACCCCCTCAATGAGATAGGTATAGAATAATATATTAAATATTTGGAACATACTCACTAGTTTCCTTTTTTTTTTTTTAAGTTTATTTGTTTTGAGAGAAAGTACACATTTGTGCATGTGCGAGTGGGAGAGAGACACAGAGAGAGAGAGAGAGAGAATCCCAGGCAGGATCTCTACACTGTCAGTGCAGAATGAGACTCAAGGCTTGACTGAGGCCATGACCTGAGCCAAAATCAAGAATTGGTCACTTAATGGATTGAGCCACCCAGGCACCCCTCCTTCCTTTTTAATGTGGAGGTACAAGTACATTCTGATTGTTAAAAAAACTTGTATGCTAAGTCCACACATTTTCGGATTTATCTGCTCCCTAATTGTAATCTTACTTCATAATCTATCGGTTTAGGATTTTTATGTCCTTTGCAGCTTGGATTATCTTTTAAAGATTTGAGGTTTAGTAAATGAACGGTGTCTTCAAGAGAAAGGAGAGCAACAGATATGAAGTTTACTGTTAAAAGGTAAATATTTTGTAGGTTTTGAGCACAATGATGAATAATGAGAGAGCTCAATCAGAGAAACTGAAGTTTGTAATGACAATATTTAGTGACCCTTTGGATGTCACATTTATTTTAACTCTATATTCATTATTTTATAAGAGTGTTGTTTATTTTTTTTTGTAGCTGCGAGAGAGACTGCACTGAGCTGAGATTAAAAAAAATTTTTTTAGAACTCAGCTGCTGCTATTAAGATGAAGCCCAGCTAGTAAACTCATTAAGTAAGGACCCTAGGCACTCCTCTGGTGCGGAGACTGAAAGCACAGTATTGCAGACATCTTTGCATCACGGTCATGAATGACCTTGAAGGAAGCCAGCACTTCATAAAGCAAAATCCTCTCTGTGGCACTTCGTTCTGATTTGATTGATGCTTAGAAAAAGCTGTAAGATTTTCTTTTCTTTATAGTGTGGGGCCTGTACTCCTTACACTTCATAGATTTTTGCACTTGTCTCGAGTATTTTGTTGGCAGGTTCTTATAGGTTCTGATCTTTCACTGACTGCAATGCAAGTAAGCAGTGAAATCTCTCTCCTTTGATCAATTATTATTAGGGAGTGAGGTCTTGGTGCATTGGGATCATAGTTTTTACGAATGGAAGAATACTGATTTTCTAACTTGAGTGTAATACGGTCATTTTTCTTCCATCATAATCTTTCCATGCATCTCAGTTGGGCGAAGGGTCTTTAATACTGAGGTTTTATGATTTATATTATTCAAAGGATATATATTTCTATCTAGCCAGTATCCACTGTACTTCCTTAGATTGATAGCCTCCCTTCTTTTAGTTTTTACTTTAATGTCCAGTGAAGGTTTTTAGTATACATTTTTATATCCAAAGAAAAGGACACTAGAAATCTCAGAAGATAAAATGATTATTTTACCTCTTTGGAGTTACGTGGTCATCTCCTACCTAAGCAGTTATAAGTAAGGATCATGCACGGTGTAATTATTCATCTGTCTGCTGTGACCATTGCTGTAGGAACACCAGGAGGAAATTCTTTCACATTTTGACTCTGGAAAGTGTGTAAAGGCTATATTGGGACCCTGGGGGCTAGGTGTTTAAGAATTAACGTATGCATTACAGATAGGTAGAGTGGAACTCATACCAGGTACAATCTGGTGTATTGAAGAGACCATTTAGAAGCTTCTCCTCTCTACCAGGGAGCCTGGTCAGCCCGTGGCTCCAAACCTCAGTGCCTCACTTTCCCCCTTTGGGATATGAATTTGCTATTCATGACCTACTTCTCCTAATCTGACACTGCATTTTGCATTTTGATTGGCCCGCCATTCTGCTTTTCCTTATACTTGGTCCTGTTTGAATCTCCATTTATTTCTGACTTCACCCTCGTAGTTTGATTCAAATTCATGGTGTTTCTTCCTTCGTTTTGTGGTTTGGTTTCATGCTATATGGTTCTATCTGAACTTAGTCAATCATTCAGGTTTTTTGATGGGCCTTCCAGTCTTGATCATTAAACTTCTGTCTTATGAAGAGAAAAGGGTAGAACAGACTTTTTTTTCTCCCTAGGCCACTTGACCATAGCAATCCATATCTCCTGGATTTCCGAAAAGTGACTGTGTGAGAAATTTTAAAGAAGGTGGTAAAAATATAAGAAGTATAATTTAGAAATACCTAAATACTTATTCTCTTAGATCTTCCCAATTTGTTGAATGCAGAAACAGCTCAGTAAATAGGTACTTAGCCAGTTTGTGTTTTTTTCCTTCAATTATTTGATTAATGTTGTGTCTCATGGGCAGCTTCATTTTGAAGACCCTCTTGAGAGTCTTTGAACATGTTTAATTTATCTTAAATCCCTTATATAATATATTTTCTGGATGATGGACATCTAGATTTTTCCCTTTTAAAAATACACTGTGAATGCATTGAGATAAATAAATTCTCTGCCTTTTATCCAACCGTTAGTAATTTTTCATTCTTTTCTTACCTAAACTACTGAAATGGTTAGAAATTCATTTACTTTCATGAAATAGAAAGCAAATCAGTAAGTAAGGAAGACTAAGGTTTTAGTAAATAGAGATATATTTATAATTTTTCCAGATAGTCACAGTCAAGGTTTTCTTAGAGACTGATTTTGCAAAGTAGGTATATAAACAGTTATAGCAGAAAATTCAAATTTATTAATGGTCCATATAGAAAAGAGAATTGCAGTAGGTACTCACTAAGTTTCTAAGAAATATGGCTCTAAGTAAGCTTATAACAATGGATATTTGCAAAACTTTGGTAAAAAGTTTAAGAAAGGGTTTTAGAAAAGTTTTTCTAGCTTTGTTCAAAAGCTATATTAAAGGACTATTGTATTTATTTCTAATTATTTCATATTAAGCCCTCAAATGCATTTAAAATGTCAAAATATTTTATTTATACTTGTGAACTGATTGTTGGTTAATTACAATATGCATTTTGGAGTAATAATGAATCAGAATGAGTACTATTGAATTAGAATAAAACCTTAAGAATTTTAAACAGATGTGACTATGGATGTCACATAAAAACTCTATTTAAAAAAAATGTAACGAGGTCAGTGGTGGATTCCTTATAAGGCATTTGAATGAATTTTCCACCAAACGATCAATTCCCATCACTGATCAATTCTCAACTTTTATTGAATAACTACTTTGTACTACTTAGTATAAAGAAAAAAAACAAGACCTTATTCCTACTTTCAAAAATATGTAAAAGCTACATATTTTAATAAACTTTTGAGTCAATTCTACAAAAAGAAAATATTTTCTGTTACTATGTTACTGTTATTAATAAGCCAATTATAATTTATAATATGAAATAACAGAATAAAATTAAAAGTGGCAATAAAATTAACAAAATAAGACCATGGAAAATAACAATAGACAAATAAAATAGTAAAAGCTTTAGGGATATAACTGAAATACAAAACATATGTATAGTATAATCCTGTTTTGCATGTGCTTGAGTGATTATTTTTTAAGTATGTATTTTGATTATATGCTGCCTTCTAAAACAACCTGAAAAATATAGTGACTGACTGACTTTCTTTCTTTCTTTCTTTCTTTCTTTCTTTCTTGTTTATTTCTTTATTTGGAAAGAGAGCAAAAGCACACGGATGAGTGCAAGCAGGGGAGGAGCAGAGAGAGAGGGAGTGAGAGAATCCCAAACAGGCCCCATGTTGTCAGTGAGGAGCCAGATATCATGAACTGTGAGATTATGACCTGAGCCGAAACCAAGAGTGGGACACTTAACTGACTGAACCACCCATGTGCTCCGCAAAATGTAATGATTTTAAGTAACAATCTGAGACTAGAGTCACCTGAAGTCTCAACTGGACTATACATCCAAGATGGCTTTTTCAATCACATGTATGACAACTTAATTTGAATGGCTGGAATAGTTGAGGCTGGCAAGACATCTCTTTTTCTCTACATGGCTAGCTTGGACTTCCTCTAGCTTGGATGTTTTAGGGTAATTCGATTTTTTAGCTGGTGGCCTTCTCTTCTAGAACACAGAGTTTCAGAGACTCACATGTCACCTGAAGGACTTTTTATAGCCTTAACCTTAGAAACCATGCAACATCACTTTTTTTACATTGTCTTAGTCAGAAATGAGTCTCAGGTCTCCCAGTTTCAAAGGTAGGAAATCACATGGGGACCTGTATATACTCAGAAGACATGGCCTATTGTGAGGGGGAGGAGGAGAGAGAGAAAGGAAGAGCTACCACAATGTGTCATTTTCATTAATAAGTGCATTATAATCATCATATATTTGATAAAATTTGTATCAACATACTTCCAAAATTAAAATTCATGCTAATTTTATAAGGAACAATATTTTGTGGCTAAATTATATATTCATCTGTAGCTTAGTAAGGTTTTAGTTGCAACGAGAAAAATAAATCTTTCAAAAATATTTGCCTGATGCTTTCATTTTAATTTATTTTGAATATATTATGGGTGCAGAATATTACCCAATTCATTAGGGGAAAAATACTGGGACTTATGAGATCCTATTTTACAAGACCCAGAATTCAAACAAATGTTAGCTTTTGAGACAAGGGCAACACATCAATAGTAAAATAACAGTCCACAGCAGTGACACAGATTTTCAAGGAAGGAAGAGATAAACATGGTCTGAAATTATTTAGGAAGCCTTCGTAACAGAATTGAAATTAAGCTAAAGACCGAAGAATGGGTGAAATTTTGGGTAAGTGAAAAGTCCAAGGATGATGTAAACTTGAGTATGTAGAATCACTCAATATCTTGAAAAATGTTATATAATGATAGCAATTGTTATTAACAGGACTTAGGAGATCCATTCCCAAATGAATGGAAGAGATCCATGTATGGTATGGCTAGATTGCAGAGAGCCTTTATATGGACATCTGTTGTTTCCCCCTGTTCAGCACTCATTTTTCACTTTTCTGATTAGGTACTTTTGTTTTCTCCCAACTGATTCATTTGGTGAATATTTACTGAGCTCATACTATATTTCAGACACTGTTCTATATGTTGAAGATACAAGGGTGAATCTCACTGTCAAAACCTAGCCCTTAGGTATCTTCCCCTCTGTTCTCCAACTAGGAATTGTTTTGTTGAGATAGTTAATCAAAGTGTCCTGCCCTCCACAGGCCTAGGGTAGGCATATGACTAACCTAATAGAGGCCCAAAAATGGAAAATGGATGGAGTTGACTCATTCTGAATGTGATGCCCTGAGGAGTCTATTAGATCTTTTCATCTACATCCCCAGAGCTAACATGGTTCCTGTCTTTCCCCAGGCAGAGATAAATTTTTCCTTAAATTCTAGGAACTAGCACCCATACTTTCAATAAATTGCTTTTTGTTTAGTTTAGCTCCAGAATGTTTCTATTGCTTGCAGCCAATGAACCTTAAGACAGTATTGTATACTTTTGTCTCTTCCTAAGGGATTTGAACTATATTGTGTAATCAGTAAGGCACTCTTGGCAATATTTGAACAGAGAGCTTTATTTTTAAGAAGATTTGGAGATGTCTTACTACGTTAGAACAGGGAGAGATTGCAATTAGATTGACCATTAGAAGGCTGTTAAAATGTCCAGGTGTAGGGGCAAATAAAGGGGTGAATTAGGCTGATTGCAGGAGTAGAAAGAAGTAATGGAGAAGAGCAGGGTTGGTACTAGAGTGAGGCAAGAGAGGCATACTCACCGAGTAAATTTTGTGCCCTAGGCAGTCGCTCTTATCCTAGATTTCAATCTGGGGATGATATTTAAGGGGAAAATTGAAGGGCTTGGTGACTGTTTAGATATAGGAAGTAATCATAATCATAATTACACCTGTCACTATGTGCAGATATTGTTCTAAGCCTTCTACAGTTAACTAAAAAATACTGTGTAGTGTAAATTTTACTGTCTTCATTTTACTGTTGAGTAATGTGTCTAGGTTACCTAGGTCATAAGGGAAAGAACTGAAGTGTAAAAAAGGGATTTGAAAATGAGAATACTACCAAACATATGAAGAAGAATTAGTGCCATTTCTATACAAGCTCTTTTAGAAAATGTAAGAAGAGGGAACACTTCCCAGTTCATTTTATGAAGTTAGTATTACACTGATACTAAAATCAAACAAAGATAGTACAAACAAATAAAACTACAGATCTATATCCCTTCTGAATACAGATGCAAAAATCTTTAACTAACATTAGCAAATAGAATTCTGCAATATAAAAATTATACAGCATGACTACATGTGGTTCATCTTACAGATGCAAGCCTAGTTTATATATTTGAAAAAAAATAATACAACCCACTATATTAACTGGTTAAAGAAGAAAAATGATATCAAATTAATCAACACTGAAAAAGTGTTTGACAAAATTCAACACCTGCTCCTGATACCAACTGAAAAATAGGAACAGAAGGAAACTTCCTTTACTTGATAAAATGTATAGTTAGTATTCTATTAAATGGTGAAAGGCTGAATGCTGTTCTCCTCAATCTGAGGACAAGTCAAGACTATCTCCTCTCACATTCTTATTCAAATAGTGATAGAAGTTCCAGCCAGTGCTGTAAGGCAAGAAGAGGAAATAAAGATACAGATTTTAAAGGAAGAAATAGAACTGTCTCCATCTGCAGATGACGTGACATGATTTTTTATGTAGCAAATTTCTAAGAAATTTATTAAAAATTTTTTAATGTTTATTTTTGAGAGATTGTGTGTGTGTGAGAGAGAGACAGCACCCAGGAAGGGCAGAGTGAGAAAGGGAGACCCAAAATCCAAAGCAGGCTGCAGGCTCTGAGCTTTCAGCACAGAGCCTAATGTGGGGCTTGAACTCACGAGCCATGAGATCGTGATCTGAGCTGAAGTCAGACGCTCAACCAACTGAGCCTCCTGGGTACCGCCTAAGAAGTTTATTTTTAAAAATGCAGGAAACCTAAAACTAATAAGTTAATTTTTCAAGGTCACTGGATACAAGAAAACATACAAAAGTCAATTGTATTTCTGTATACTAGGAATGAACATGTGGAAATGACTTTAAAAATAATCAGTTACACTTGCTCCAAAGAATTGGAAAATACTTAGGTATAAATCTAATAAAATGTTAATTGAATTATATGCTGAGAACTATAAAATGCTGATAAAAGAAATAACAGAAAATTAAATAAATGGAGAGATAGACAGTATTCATAAGTTAAGATGATATCAATTCTCTGTTTAACTAGATATATAGATTTACACAATTCCTATCAAAATCCCAGCAAGATTTATTGTAGATGTAGACAATATTGTCCTATAATTTTTTTTGAAAAGTGAAATGAACTAGAATGAGAGGAATCAGCCTACCTGATTTTGACTTATGTAGCCACAATAGTAAAGATTGTGTGGTTATTAGTGGAGGGATAGACACATTGCTCTCAGTGAAATAGAATAGACACTCCAGAAATAGACCCACTTAAGTATGTTCAACTGATTTTTGACAAAAGTGCAAAAACAATTCAGTTGAAGAAAGCCCATTTTAACAACTGTAGCTGGAACAATTGGACATCCAGAGTCAAGAAATCAACCCTGACCTACGTCTTAAACCTCAAACAGAAATTAACTGAAAATAAATCATGGACTTAAAACTACAATATAAAACCATAAAGCTTTTAGGAAGAAAATAAGAGAGATTTTTTTCAGGATCTAGAACTAGGCAAAGAATTCTTTGACTTGAGACCAAAAGCATTATTCATAAAAAACAAAATCGATAACTTGGACTTCCTCAAACTTAAAAACTTTTGCTGTGCAGAAGACCCAGTTAAGAGGAATTAAAAAGGAGTGCCTGGCTCAGTCAGTTAAGTGACTGACTTCAGCTCAGGCCATGATCTCATAGTTCATGGGTCTGAGCCCCATAATAGGCTCTGTGCTGACAGCTCAGAGCCTGGAGCCTGCTTTGAATTCTGTGTTTCTCTCTGGCTCTCTCTCTGACCCTCTTCTGCTTGCACTCTTTCTCTCTCTGTCTCTCAAAAATGAATAAATGTTAAAAAAAATTAAAAAGAGAAGATGAAAAGAAAAGTCCCAGAGTGGGAGAAATTATTTACAAACCACATATCCTGCAAAGGACTTTTATTGAGAATATATAAAGAGTTCTCAAAAACTTAAGCAGTACAATAGAAAATAGACAAAAGACATGAAGGGTCACTGGAGAGGATCTAAAGATCCAAACTAAAACCACAATGAGGTATCAGTACACAGCTATCGAAATGGCTAAAACAAAAATTTTAAATAGACAAAAAAAAAACAGAAAAAAAAAAACAACAGTTTCAACACCAAAGCTGACAGGAATACAGAGAAAGAGAATCACTCATACAACTGCTGGTTGAAATGTAAAATGATGTAACCACTCTGGAAAAAATGTGGTGGTTTCTTAAAAAACTAAACATTCAACTGCCATTTAACGCAGCAGTTACACTCCTAGGCATTTATCCTAGAGAAATGAAAACATATGTTCATCTGAAAACCTGTACACACATTTTTATAGCAGTTTTATATATAATAATAGAAAACTGGAAACAACCCTTTGATGGGTGTATAGTTAGAAAACAAGAGGAACAACAACCACCATGGTACAGCCATACTGTGGAATACTATGCAGCAATAAAGAAGGAGCAAAGTACTGATATGCATAACATAGATGAATCACCGGAGAACTATGCTGAGTAGATAAAAGCAGTCCCCCGGGGTTATGTAATGTATGATTCCATTTATATACCATTCTTAAGATAATAAAGGTATAGATTGGAGAACAGACTGCCGGTTGTAATTTCCAAGGGTAAGGAAGTGTGGCTATGGAAGGGCAACACAAGGGATCTTTGTGATGATGGAAATGCTCTGTATTTTCCCTGTGTTTGTGTTCATATCCTTGTTTCACTTTTGCATTATATTTTGCAAGAAATAACAGTTGAGGGCAATTGAGTAAAGGACAGATTTTTTGTATTTTTTTTTACAGTCCATGTATATCTGATGTGTGTTTGTAATCATTTTAAGATTAAAAGTTTAGTTAAAAATGATTTTAGATTTCAAAGTTAATAAAAGGGAGGATAAAGGTGCTTTTTAATATAACTAGGAAAATCCCATTCCTTCAATGTGGGTGGTTTCCAGAAATTATTTGAAAAATACAGTGACAATAAATTAACACAAATATGATGATGTTTAATAAGCACTTAACATCTTAGAGATTTTTGTACGTTGTAGTAAGAGAAAACTTATTGACTGAAATGGATCTCTGGTTGATGTGATTTCAGGCAACGTGACCAAATCAAGGGGAACAATCCTAGTAATAACGTAGGACATTTTTTGGGGAGGGAGTAATATATAGGCAGGTGTTCTTTCTAGGGACTCTGTTTAGAAGTCAGCTTTTCTGCTATGACTGCCTTTTTAAGGCTTTAAAAAAAAGTTTGAGAGAAAGACAGAGAGAGCACAAACAGGGGAGGGGCAGAGAGAGAAAGGGTGAGAGAATTCCAAGTAGGCTCCTTGCTGTCAGTGCTGAGCCCAACGTAGGGCTCAATTCCATGAACCATGGGATCATGACCTGAGCTGAAACCAAGAGTCAGACGCTTAACCGATTGAGCCACCCAGGCGCCCCATGCCTTTTTAAGCTTTTTTTCCTTCCTTCAATTCACTGCCTTCCATGACACTCAAGGTAGAATTTGACAGTGGAGCAGAACTAAAAGGATGCAACTCAGGAGTGATCATTTGAATGTATACTCTTTCACTTGAAGTTAGGAATTGGATTTCTCCTTCAATATCGTTAGTATGGTTTATTGGCAGGGACATAGGATTTAATTTTGCTATTACAATAATTTCCATAAAATGTCTTATTACAGATTTTACACCTTAGTGTGGACTAAGAAATTCCCAGGAGACCTGCATGTTGAGAAAGTCCTACCTAAAAGTTAACAAGATCTATTTTCCGCATATTTTTGTGATATGGACAAAATTGAGTTGAATTATATCTCTTATTTGTAGATTGCAGTGAAGGCTTTTCAAGGAGTGTTTTCAGTTGGATTAATACTGACTTAAGGTCATTTGGTTAATACATAGTCAGGGAGCTGTAGAAACCACATTTTAAGGCCAGGGTTAATTAGTACCAGTAAAATCTTATTAGAGAGAATATAATACTAAAAAGCTTTCTGAATAATAAGACTATTTCCATAACAAAATGTTGGAAACACATGTGTCTGATTTTCTTCTTGGAATATAAAAATAATTGTATTTATAATAGATGCATCTACATACTTAAAATGGAAATATGGAATTTTTTCATAGAAATGCTACAAATTTGGTTAAGTAGCTTTTATATTTGAAGAAAAGTTTGAACAGTTTTTTTGGATCGATGCATTAAGTTGTCTTCAAAATTTACTATGTGGTAAAAGTAACATCAAACCAATGGAGGGAAAGAATGGTTATTTATTAAATGTTATTAGGATAGCCAGATAACTATTTGGAAAAACAAGATTGGGCACCATCTTCATATCATATGCTAAAACATCATATGCTAAATGTACAAATTCAAATCTAAAAGCACTAAAAGGAAACTGTAGGTTTCTATTTTTATAGTATGAAGTGGCAAGGGCTTTCTAAACATGATACTAATAACAAAAAAATTGTTACTGATCTCTGTCGGTATGTAACAAATCATGCCGAAACTTACTGGCTTAAAACAATGGTGTGAGTGTATCTCTCTTAAGATCTGTAGATTGGTTAGGTTGTTCTTCCAGGGTCTCACCTGGGCTCATTTAGGAGACTGCTTTTGTCTGGTGGGTAGACTGGAGCCAAAGGGTCTAAGAGGCTGCAATCTCTCCCGCTCTGTTGTGTCTTATTCAGTTGTCTGACCCAAGCTTCTTTACATGTGACTGGATCCTGAGGAAGTAAGTTATAAGGTAGCGGGGAGAACCCATCCTAGGTGGCCTAGGAGGCCTATGCTTCAGAAGTCTCACTTCTGTCGCATTGTCTTGGTCACAAGTTGCAAGGTCAACCAGCTAGAAGGGGGTAAGTGACTAGACTCTGTTTCCTGAGCAGCGGTACCACATTGCACAGTAACATGGCTGTAATGAGGCATAATTTTTTGGCATCTGTTATTATAATGGGCTCCCCCAGTATATCTCTTGCTATCTAGATACTCCCCAAAAACAGGAAGCAAGTGGATTTGGGTAAAATTTTAGATAAATCCCTTACCTTCTGAACATTTACAGCTTGCTTTCTAGAATTTAAGGTCTAAATAGGTTTGGATTATGTGGTAACCTTATTCTTTGAACTTGCCAACCATATCTGTACTACCCTAATTCATAATTGAAATAACTTTATCAGTAACTTTAAGCAGTTTGATTATGATGTGCCTTGGTGTGGTTTTCTTCGTATTTCTTGTGATTGGGATTCATTGAGCTTCTTATATATATGGGTTTATAGCTTTATAAATATTTTTTTGTCTCCCCCCACATGCTTTTCCTTTGGGGACTTCAGTTACACACATATTGGATTGCCTGAAGTTGCCCCAGATCACTGATACTCCGTTCATTTCTTTATTTAGGCTTTCTTTTCTGTTTTATTTTGGGTAGTTTCATTGCTTTCTCTTCAAGTTTACTGATCTTTTCTTCTGCCCTGTCTGATGTTTCTCAGATGTGGTTTTCATCTCTATAACTTTGGTTTGGATCTTCCCGCTCCCCTCTCCTATACCCAATTTTATTGAGATGTGATTGATATACATCAGTGTATAATTTTAAAGTGTATAGCATGATGGTCTGTTTTACGTATATTGTGAAATGATTGCCATGATGGGTCCAGCTAACATCCATCCTCTCATATAAATAAAATAAAAAGAAAACAAAAGAAAAAGGGAAAAGGAATTCTTTTTCTGATGTGAACTCTTAGAATTTACTCTCTTAACAACTTTCTTATATATCATATAGCAGTGTAGCTGTGTGAGTTCTAGTAAGCATGTTGTACATTACACCTACAGTACTTTTTTTTTTTTTTACCTCTTGAACACCTTCCTCTAGTTTTACGTCCCCCACCCTCCCTTCACCTCTGGTAATCACACGTCTGATCTCTTTTTCTGAGTTTTAAAAAATGACACATTTAAGTGAGATCTTACAGTATTTGTCTTTGGCTTATTTCACTTAACATAATGTCTTCAAAGTACTTTTTTGTTGTCGTAAATGGTAAGATTTTCTCATTTTTAAAAAATGTTTATTTATTTTTGAGAGAGAGAGGCAAACAGACAAAGTGTGAGCAGGGCAGGGACAGAGATACAGAAAGACACAGAATTCAAAGCAGGCTCCAGGCTCTGAGCTGTCAGCACAGAGCCCGACGTGAGGTTCAAACCCACAAACTCTAAGATCATGACCTGAGCTGAAGTCAGATGCTTAACTGACTGATCTTCCCAGGCATCCCAGGATTTCATTTTTAATGGCTAAATAATATTCCATTATAAATACCACAACTTTTATTCATTCATCCACTGATGGACCCTTAAGTTGTTTTCCTGTCTTGGCTATTGTAAATAATGCTGCTGTGAACATGGGGATGCAAATATATTTCAAGTTTTTGTTTCAATGTTTTTATTTCCTTTAGACATATTCCAAGAAGTGGAATTACTGGATCATATGATAGTTATATTTTTAATTTTTTGAATATCCTCTATATTTTTTTCCACAGTGACTATACCAATGTACATTCCCACCAACAGTACACAAGAGTTCTCTTTCTTTACATCAATATCAGCATTTGTTATCACTAGTATTATTGATGATGGCTGTTCTAACAGGTGTGAGGTATTATCTTATTATGGTTTTAATTCATCTCGCCCTAATCAATATATATTCTGCACATCTTTTCTTGTACCATCTTGCCTTTTGTGTATCTTTGGAGAAATGTCTCTTTAGGTCTTTTGCCCATTTTTAAATTGGGTGGTGGTTATCTTTGTTATTGTTGTTGTTATTATTATTATTAATTATTATTTTGCTATTGAATTGTTTGAGTTCTTTATATATTTTGAATATTAACCCTGCGCTTAGGTGTCATATCCAAAAAATAATTACCAAAACCCATGTCATGGAGCTTTATTCCTGTGCTTTCTTCTATGAGTTTCATGTTCTAAAGGTCTTTTTTTTTTTTTTTTAATATCTACTAAACATGTTTAATGTTTCCTCTACTTAGGGGATGACAAATGATATCCATACACCAAATCTGGCCCACATTTGTTTTATAAATAAAGTTTTATTGGAACACAGCCACGTTGTCCATTCATTAACACATTGTTTATGGCTGGTTTTTTGCAGTACAGTGGCTGAGTTGAGTAGTTGTTACAGAAACCATATGGCCTGCAAAACCGAAATTATGTACTATCCTGCCCTTTACAGAGAAAAAGAAATTCTGACCCCTGGGCTCCTTGAATATAATGGAATACTTATAGTAACTGTTTTAGTATGTTTATTAGTTCTATCAGTGGTGTCATTTCTGGGTTACTTTCAATGATCAAATAAATTTGATTGTTTTCTTTGCTTCATTTTGACTTGTATTTTTCTGCTTTTTTACATCCTTTTTTGTTTTAAATTTTTTTTAACGTTTATTTATTTTTGAGAGACACAGAATGTGAGGAGGGGAGGAGCAGAGAGAGAGGGAGACACAGAATCCAAAGCAGGCTCCAGGCTCCAAGCTTTTGGCACAGAGACCGATGCAGGGCTCGAACTCACTGACTGCAAGATCATGACCTGAGCCTAAGTCGGATGCCCAACCGACTGAGCCACCCAGGCGTCTCCCTTTTTTTTTTTTTTTAATTAGATGGCAGACACTGGTGGATTTTATGTAGTATGTGCTGGGTATTTTTGTTTTCTTTCTTTTTTTTAAGTTTATTTATTTATTTGAGAGAGACAGAGATAACACAGCCTGAGAAAGGGCAGAGAGAGAGAGGGAGAATCGCAAGCAGGCTTGCAGTGCCAGCACAGAGCCTGACACGGGGCTCAAACTCATAAAACTGTGAGATTGTGACTTGATCCAAAACAGAGAGTTGGATGCTTAACTGACCGAGCCACCCAGGCACTCCTATTTTTGTTTTCTTCCAAATATTTTTGAACCTTGTTCTGGGATATACTTAGGTTATCTGCAAATAGTTTGATTCTTTTCAAAAATGAAATTTAAGCTCTTATCTGTTACTTCCTCTTGCCTAGTGGTATTTGTATTTTACTATATTAAAAAAATAATATTATGGAGCATACTGTAAATAAAGTTGAAAGACAAATGACAAACAGGAAAAAGCATTCACAATTATTGTGCCCTACTAAGGATTAATAGCTCTAATATATAAGCAGGTCTTATTAATCAATAAGAAAAAGATGAATGATCCCAATAGAAAAATGAAAAAGGTATTTTTATTTGTTTATTTGCTTTTATTAGTGGGCAGTTGACAAAAGAAGAAATTAAAATGACCAGTAATACATGAAAAGATTTCTGTTCTAATGATAATCAAAGAGATACTAATAGAAATGACACAGAAATACCACTTTCATCTAGCATATTGCCAGGGAAAAAAACAAATGATGATATGCATTGGTAACAAGACAGGAATAGCCTTTCTGGAATGCAATCTGGTAATATGTATGAAAATTAAAATAGTTACTCTTCTTAGCAATTCTTATTCTCAAAACTTGTCTCAGCAAATAATCCCATAAATTTATAAGCAAAAAATTTTATTGTAGAATTACTGATAAAAACTGGAAATAACTTGGATATCAGTTATTAATCAAGTGGTTAATCTTTATATATGTAATTATTTTTTAAATCCTACAATCATTATTTTTGTAATTTTTTACAGTTATTTTCCTCAGTTGTTAAATATAGGCATGTATATACATTCAGGATATGACTATTCTATTGCAAACAATGAGGTAGATATATATTTATTAACACAAAAAGATGTCTTCAACATATAAAGTGAGGAAGACAATTTATAAACTAGTATGTATAGATGATTCCATGGGAAACACACACACACACACACACACACACACACACACACACACATACACGCACAGTAGTTCTGAAAGGTAGAATTACTTGGAAGGTAGAATTACAGGTGATTTTTCATTTTTAAACTTTTTTTTAAACATTTAGTCATTTTTGAGAGACAGAGATAGAGCATGAGTGGGGGAAGGGCAGAGAGAGAGAGGGAGACAGAATCCCAAGCAGGCTCCAGGCTCCAGGCTCCAAAATGTCAGCACAGAGTCTGATGCGGGGCTCAAACCCACAAACCGTGAGCTCATGACCTGAGCTGAAGTTGGGCACTTTAACCGAATGAGCCACCCAGATGCCCCTGATTTTTGTTTTCTAGTTTCTCTTCTTATATTTAATTTTTTTTTTAATTAACGAGCATGTATAACTTTTACAGTCAGAGGCAAAGAAACCAGAAAGGAAACCCTCACGGAGAAGCCTTATAAAGTTCTAAGAAACTAGGCTATAAGATGAAAATGAGGGGTGCCTGAGAGGCTCAGTTGGTTAAGCATCCAACTCTTGATTTCAGCTCATGTCGGGATCTCATGGTTTGTGAAATCAAGCCCTGCATCAGGCTCCACGATGACAGGGTAGAGCCTGCTTGGGATTCTTTCTTTCCCTCTGTCTCTCTGCCCCTCCCCTGCTTCCATGCTCTCTCTTTCTCGCTCTCTCTCTCTCTCTCTCTCTCTCAAAATAAATAACCTAAAAAAATGAAATGTTTATTTATTTATTTTGAGAGGTGGGGAGGGGCAGAGAGAGGGAGAGAGAATCTCAAGCAGGCTTCAGGCTGTCAGTGCAGAGCCTGATGGACCTGGGCGAGAGATGGGGTGTGGCTGAATCTCACAAACCATGAGATCATGACATGAGCTGAAATCAATAATTGGCTGCTTAACTGACTGAGCCACCAGGTGCCCAAACATCTTTGACTTTAATAATTTTTAAAGTCATTATTTTTAATATATCACATAACAATATTTATGTCACAGGTGATAATAAACATCCAACAAAGAGTAGTTTGATTTTTAAAATTCTTTTTTAAAAGTAAAATAAGAATAGTTTTTACCAGGCATCAAATCTACTTGGACGATGAGATGAGTTTATTACTATCATGGTAAAATTAGCAGATACTAATGATCTCTGCATGAGAGCCATCTTTAATTTCATTTTAGCTCAATTTTTGTCTAAAATGTGATCTTCGATGAAAAGAACTGCAGATTATTTTGTTTTATTTTAACCAAGAGTGGTATATATACTTGCAGCCAGTATTTTCTTTTCCCCCAGTGTGTCACACTCTGGCTTCTGCTTGGCTCCTCCTGGCTGGGGAGGGATGGCATTAGACAGGAAGTGCCAAGGTTTATATCACTGCTGAGGAAGTTGGGCCAGTGATTTGGTGCCTTTCCCCATGAGGGTCTCTCAGCTTTCTCTCAGTTTCTAAAACACTCCTTTGCTCCTAGACGTAATCTGGCTTCTAAGGAACAGGATGAATCTTGTGTTTCTTAAAAATGTCTTACTTTAGCAGGAAAATTAACAGACATTAATGATCTTGAAATCTTACATTTCTTTATCCCTGTGCACCCTTATGACAGACCAACTCTTGAAACTTTGCAGAGACAAGCATTCTCTCAGCTTCTTTCCTTTCCCTTACATGTAGTCGCTTTTCACTAATATTGTACAATAGGAACTTTGGTTTATCACCAAAAATTTTACTAATCTTTCAAATGAAAACACTGGCACATTAGTGTTCACATGGATGTCGTTTTTATAGTCCAAGAAAGACTCCTAAATCTTCATTTCTACAGTCTGTCTGGGTTTGGAATATTTATGCACTGCTGTGAGAAAAGCAGGTGCACTCGCACATCTATTTCCAAGATTTGTCTATTTTGTCATATGATTTGGGTTTAAAATTTCTGCAGATGTCAATCTCAGCCATTTTTGCCGTTAGTAGAGGAGCTTAAAAGGTAGCTCTTATAAGTCTAACTTTACGTTTATTTTAGAACAGCTTAAACCTGGTAGCCTATTTTCTCTCTCAGATAAGTTTTTTGTGGAATGACTTAAATCCAAAGTTAGCTCAAAATGGAACCCTTCCTCTGTTGGAATATTGCTGTTTTAATACCTCACAGTCTTTTCCTGTTCGTGGTATCAACACTGCTTTGCAATTTCTTTTGCTGCCCTCTGGCCCTTTGGCTCTCCTTTCCATTATTGTATTTCCTTGGTGAGTGCCTGTGCCAGGTTCTGAGGCATCAAGGGGAGGGCTCTATAGGTTGTGAGCTCACTAGGCCGACTTTATTACTGAAGTCTTGAGAGCTCATAATGAGACTCATCTATCTAAAATATGACAAAGTTTGTTAGCTGATGTTAGCATCCTAGTGAGAATTGTGAGCTGGCCTGGTAATTTAGCATTTCATTCTAAAGTGAAGGTTTCTGTGAACACATTACATAGACTAATGGCCTTCCTTAGCAAAAGAAATAACCAATTAGTAATTCCACATCCTTTTATACTGTGCTCTGCCACACCCCACTGCCCCAATTTTTGTTGTGAAATCATCAGATCAAATAATGTCTTTTGTCTTCTAACTACTGTCTTTATTGTTCATACTTATATATATATGTCTTCAACTATACCTAGAGAAATACCTACAAAGAGATATCTATGAATTACATACAAAGAAACCTTATGAGTTACCTCAAGGTTAAGGTAAATTACCTCCATTTACTTGGTAGTTGTGTATGCTTTTTGAAGCAATAGTATATTTTATTTTTGAATTTAGCAAAATTATATCCCTTGCAAAATAATAGCCAGTTATATTTAAAATCCTAAAGTTGTCATATATTTTGTGAAACAGAATTTCCAGTCAACACTGTTTTTCTTTGAAGAAGAAGGAATTTTCTTTTCTTTCTTGAGGAAGAAATACCATGTAAATACCAAGAATTTTTATTGTTATTATCCCTCCAAGTATTAGTATTAAAATTTAAAAACATCTTTTTGCCAAGCCTAAACATTCTTCAATAAAGATCAAAGGTCACAGAGCTATGATGATTCAGTAGTAAAATATCAAAGTATTTAGAAAGTATTTTTTTACAGTTGCTTAAATTAGGTGAAAAGGTTTATCAAAAGATCTAGGACCATCTTAAATTACAACATAATATTTGCCTAAAGAAATCTCAAGAGAATTTAACAATAGATTCATTCTGCAAGAATTTCAACCTCAGCAACAAGATAGCCATGTTTAAAACCTAATCCCAAACTAGAAACTTGAATCGTTTTCTTCATTTAATTTAAAAATACATTTCAAATAATTTCTCATGATAGTAGCTCCATTTTAATAGTTGAAGAAGACAGCCTTATAGGGTGTAAAATAATAGGCATATTTCTACTCCAGTAGTTTTTTTCCCCCTTAATTATCATTCATATTGCTCACAAAACCAAACAGAGCACTGTTGTAAAATTAGGATGTTGTTTATTATGCCCTGTTCACAGTGGTACGGGCCTAGGAGAAAATTGGTGTATGGATCTGGAGAACTAGAAGGAAGAGAATTGACATTTTAAAACTGGTTTAACAAAACAAAACAAAAACCCATAGAGATACCATATGGAAATGGATCAATTGTTGCTCTAAAGAAATCTGGTTTCCCGCTGTGACATTCAGTGTAGATTCTGCTGTAGTTTTGATTGTCTCATTCAAGATGGTCAAGAAAGTTGTTTTTCAGCCCAAGCCCTCAGAAGCTAAGTCCAGGTATGATGAGGGAGCATGAGGCAGCCTGAGGGGCAAAATACACGCTGGCACAGATCCCCCACCCCCAGGTGGATAGAATATGTGTGATATTCCTCACTCCTGGCTATCCAAGAACAAAGGAAAGGGGTTTAAGTATTTGCCACGGTGATGTGGAAACAAAGTCAAATGAAAAATTAAATTCACTTACTGACTATAGCCCATTGACAAGTCCTTGAAACTGGCAGAGTGACCTCCCTCTAGGAGCTCAGCTGCCTTGATGATGACGGTTTGCTGGGGGCAAAAGAGAATCTTGGCTTAACATTATACCAACCGTGAGGGTCCTCTAAGTCTACTTCCTTTATCTCAGCTACCCCAAGATGCTGGCAATCATACTCCAAGCTTATGGCCCCCCGATATACATCTGAAGGGTCTCATGACTGAGGTTTTATTAAATGGTAATAAATGGAATTTCCTTAGCAACAGCTAGCCCCTCAAGATCCTGGAAACCTTGCTTCCAAAATTTCTTAGGGACTTATCCTATTCCTGACGCCCTCCCAACCTGAGGGTATATAATGTATTACTCGTCACGACCCCAGTGCACCTCTTCCTGCCCATGGGTCCTGTCCCCGTGCTTTAATAAAATCACCTTTTTGCACCCTAGACATCTTCAAGAAATCTTTCTTGGCCATCAGCTTTGGACCCCATGAACCCCCCACCACCCTAAAACTTCATCAAGTAAAGTCATTTAATACTTTTAGTTTAGATTAATAAATTAATTTTGAGACAGAAGAATGAAACATCTAGTGTCTCCTTAGGTTTAGTATTTTAATATATAAATAAATAGAATATATGATAATATTGACCTTCAGTTATTTTTATTGAGCTCAGCCTTTTCTTTGTAGTTATTTGCTAATGTTAGTTTTAACATTGTGCAAATCAAGGGATCACTCTTTCTAGAATTCCATACTTGATTACCTAAAGACAAAGCTGTTAGCTAATGGGACCAATGAAAACTTTTCAGTTCCTTTAAGAATTGAATAAGATTTATTGAAACAGTCCTAGTCAGCTGCAATAAAAATATGAATTAACAAGTACTGAATAGATAGTTCTCTTTTAAATGGTTCCCAATAAGCCAGCCTGACCGAATTCCATGGAAGTTTGTTCAGCTCACCCACAACACATAACTTGTTGACAGCATTGAAGTAAAACAGAAAAAAGGATCTATAAGAGCAATTAAGCAGCATTACATTTTGAATTTAATTTAATTTATGTTTAAGTAGAGACTTGAACTGACCTGAACCATGACCAAAAACTAGACAAAACCATACTAATTTGTAGATCTTCTTCCCTCACCAAAAGGAAAATAAAAAGCTATCCAAGGAGTGGTTCAAACTGCAACCTACCTAGATTTATATTTTCTTAGATTACTCATTGGAAAAACACTAGAAAAAAAATCTAAATAATTTGTCAGCCAAACCTCAATATGTTATTTAATTGGAAAAAAAGAAATATAGCTAACCAAGGAAGAGTGGATGCAGTTTGTCCTCTATTTCATGGTAGTGTAATAAATTTAAAAAGTATTTTAAATGGTACCAATATTTAATAATTACTTTAAAAACAGTGATTGCTTATATATATTGAGTAATTTCAGTTAAGATGAAATGTATTTAAAGGATAGTGGTGTAATTATTAATTGATAAAGTATTATGTTTATTATGTATGTTTCTCTTAATCAGAAATAATTAGTGTATCTTTAAATATTATTTCTGTATATCCTTTTTCTGTAAGTGGAATGACATTTATAGATATAAGAACCTTTAATTTACAATGACTAAAACTATATTAAATTAATGATTACTGACAATGTAGCAAATATCTAATGTTTTGCCTTGTGTATGTTGGGCTACGACTCTTGTTCAGAAAATAGTGGTGTAGCTCTTTTAAAGTCAATAACGGTAATCATACACAAGATAATTCCACCAGCACAAGTCAGTCTTACTCTGCATATATTAATTTAGTACAGTATTACACTTAATAAATTATCATTAATCATAAATACATTTTCACATGTGCATATTTAAGTTTTTTAATGTTTGTTTCCTGGTTTTTCTGTAGGGCTAAAGTAGAAGACACTCATTTCAAATCTAAGAAGCCATATACTCAGTCTTTTGAAGCCCACTGCAATCAGTATTAATGCAAATGGGTTAGTTATGGAATTTACACTGCTTTGTCAATCAGTCACTAATCAAGTCCCCACCCTACACTCAATATACTCAGATTTTTCCTTTTTAAGGAGAAAGATGTTTCTTTTTAAAGGAAGAGATTTCCTTTTATTTGTTATATAAACTAGTGCTATAGCTTTTACTGCCTCTCCCTCTTCACGCTTACCTGCCAGCACAGTGGGTCAGCCTATGCTGCCAGTCTCTTTCTACATGGTGGTGGTCAGGATCCAGGCCGAACACCTGGTTCATAGGTGAGCGCCACCTGTGGACTCTGATGGCTCTGTCTTTGGGCCTGAGTTCTTGAAAGAAGGAATGGATCTTTGGGACTCAAAGTTGGTTAGACCAGCTCCCTAGAGTGTCATGATTTGCTGCTTGTCGACAGAGAAGTCTTCAGTGGATCACTCTCTAAAGGGCTCTTTCTTTTGCCTTGATTATGTCAAGTTCTTGCCAAGGACTTGGTGGGGACACAGAACACTTGCTAACTAAATAAGTAGAAGATAGAAGCTGAGAAGGATAGTTAATTAGATGGAATTCCAAAATTGGGGTTCAAGGTTTATTTGCATTGCATGGAGTAATGGACTATAAGAAGAAATGTAATAAGGAGAAATCTGAAGTTTTACACTTAAAGAGAAAAAACAAATTGCTAAACGTATCCAAAGTAGAGAAAGTTGTGTGTAAGGGTACTTACAGTGGAAAACAAAAAAGTAAAAACTAGATCTTTTTGGCTACCTGTAACCATAGTATGAATCTTTAGTCTTGAGGACTGCTGAAGAAGCTAATTAATAAGGCTGTCTTGTAGAGACAACAAAGGAAGTTAATAATCCCTCTGTTTTCTACTAGTCACCTCCTATCTGGTGGACATGTTGAGTTCTATTCTGAAACTTTTAAGAGTGAGTCTGAAAAGCTTGAACCTATATAGAAGAGGGTAACTCGGATGATGAGGGAGCTGAAAATGTTAAAGTTTAAAGTAGGGAGGATGTAGGTAGAACGTGATGTTGCTCTGCAAATATTGGAAACGTATCTGCAGACTCAGTATGTGAGTTAGGAATTAAGTTCCTAACTAAATTCTGGGTTACAAGCCTCCACAAAGGGTTATTCTCTTGTGTAAATGACGTCTGGGGATGAGTAGTCCGGGGCTAGAGAAACAGCTCCACCAAGTTGTTGAGGACTCTGACTCGAATACCTTCACTGAGTGATTATTTCCATCTTCAAGATCACCTTGTCGCAAATCACTGGAACCCCTACAGTCCCTTCCCTATTCCAGACAGCGAGAAGAGGATGGGTGTGGGGTGGGCAAAAGGCACACCTTCTCCCTTTGAAGAAACGTTCTCAGAATTTGGACAGACATTTTCACTGATACTTTTTTGGCCACAACTTAGTCTTATGGCCACACCTGGCTGCCACAGAGACAGAATAAAAGCAGTAGGTAGAAGCTTAAAAAGGACAAGTTTTACTAAATAGAAGAATTTCCTAATAGTTTTATGTGCCCCAAGTTGAATGGGCTTTTTTAGAGATACCGATTTAACTGTTGAACATTCAAAAGCAACTAGAAAATTGCCTGTCAGGGATGTTTTAGGGGGAGACATGCTAGGTACAGTTTCTTCTGGTACGATGTACCAAGATTATTTCAATATATGTGTACACAGGCCATAGTGAGGTTTAGTCAGATTAACTTTTCTTACAAGAGATTTTGATAAAATTAGATTTTTACTGACTACATTTCAATAATGACAAACATTCCTTAAAGTAAATACTATACAAGTCTTGTTTTCATGTTTTTCAGAAGCCAGCATTTTCTTTAATGGAAGGCACTAGTGAAATAGTGTTCTGTGGACACATAATGTCTCCATACACTTAGCAATCTTTCTGAGACTTGAAGTTTTATGCCTTATAATTTTCTTATTGATTCATTTGCTGCAGGAAGTATTGATCAATTGATTAAATCAGATTTCATTCAATATAGCTATAGGACAGATATATTTTAAGATTTGTGACACATGAAATGGATAGCATCATTCATTTCATGGTGGATTTTTATTTTCCTTTGGTATTTGGATTCTGTGAATTTCTTTAGAAAATATTAAGATATTAATGTGGTAGGTATTTTGGATTTGTATTAACAATTAACAAACATATTAAAGTTTTGTAATTTTAAACTATACTATCCTGTCTGCACCACAGGTCTGTGGGAGGTAGACTGGAAACACTCTACTACTACATCTAGGCCTGTGCTCATTCTTGCTGACACATAATATTGAGAAGTTAGACACAATAGTTATTAGATGCCTACGCCATTAGAAACTGAAGGAGAAAATCTTTTACTTGCCAAATTAGAAAAACATCATATGAACAAGAAACTCTGGCTCCAGTATCCTCTTGTGTCGCCATGTGTGTGTACCTTACCTCAGCTGGTCCACCCGAGACTACCCTGCCCCCACCCTGAGTGCCAGCGTCCCCTGTGCACAGTCCCAATTCTGTTCCAACAAAATGAAAGTAACTGTCATGAAGTAGGAGAAACTCGCCAAACTGCAAGCACAAGTGTGCATTGGTGGGAAAGGAACTGCACACTTGAAAGAAGAGGGTGGTTCACAGAATGGCTACGGCAGATGATAAAAGACTTCAGTTCTCCTTAAAGAAGTTGGAGGTAAACAATATCTCTGGTGTTGAAGAAGTGAACATGTTCACAAACCAACGAACAGGGATCCACTTTAAGAACCCTCAAGTTCAGGCATCCCTGGCAGTGAACACTTTCACCATCACAGTCCACGCTGAGACAAAGCAGCTGACAGAAACCCTACCCAGTATCTTAAACCAGCTTGTGCGGACACTCTGACTAGTTGACTGGCTGAAGCTATGCCCACACAGTCTGTGGATGGAAAGGCCCCGCTTGCTACTGGAGAGGAGGAGGATGGTGATGACGTCCAGATCTTGTGGAGAACTTTGATGAAGCTTCCAAGAAGGAAGCAAACTGAATAGAGTCAACTTCTGAAGAAGATAAAACTTGAAGGAGTTGCTCGGAGCTGCTATTTTGTATTATGACTGCCTTTTAAAACTTTTGTTCATGGATCTGATAAAATCTGGACCTCTAAGTTTTAAGCCCAAACTCCTTGGGCACTGCAGCTCTTTGCAGTTTTTAGTTATACACGATTCATTCTTTGCAGCTAATTAAGCTGAAGAAGCCTGGGAATAAAGTTTGAAACAAGGTTAATAAAGTTCCCTTAAAAAAAGAAAGAAACTTTGTTTTCAAGATTCCAAAGAGGTAAATCAAATATTATTAACAATACCACAGTAGACCATGTTAGATTGTGGTCTTTTAGAGATTTAAGTGAATTTTCCAGAAGATAAAAATACTGCCCACTCTTGGCCTATCTCTACATATTGTCAAGGCATAGTTTTGATGATTTATATCTGTATCTGTATCTATTCATTTTAGTTATAGCAAATAATTTTGGAAAGCATTTGCTTCAACCTGGAGTTCATATGGTACAAGGCATTAAAGCTCAGGGGCGTGGGGAGCTCTTAGGGAGACCCTCCTTCCCCACGACGTGTGACTGATACCCCTTCCTGATATGCGTTGGATGAATCAGCTCTGCTTCAGGGAAACAACTGTTGGATGCCAGCTCTTTGGTCCCCGTCTTTCTTGGCTTCTAGACCTTATCTCACCCCCAATTTGAAAACTTTTCATTTGAGAGATCCTGATTTGATCCTCAGATGTAATCCTTAACTCATACGATAGGCCCTGTGTCGAACTGACTTGAGCCATGCCTTCTAAAGATCATGACTTCTTTTGCAGGGAGAAAGATGAAATTAAAATGGAGGGATTGATTCCTTTTGTCTCTTTCCTTCTTTCTTCCCAACTCCTCCCCAAGAAAAAAGGACAGAGATTTTCCACCACTTGCTTTTTCTGAAACCTTGCACAAATAACTCATCAGGCCTCAAGTTCTTTATCTGCAGACAAGGATAATAATATCCATTATGTAAGGATTATGGCAATTAAGTTCAGTAAACAATCTTCTGAGCTCTTTCTGTATCCTTGGTCTAGGAAATGGTAACATAATTTCTTTGTAAAGCTTTTAGCACGGTATCTGATACATGGAGATCAACAAGATTCCCTTTGCATTCTAAAATGAGGTCCCAATGTAACAGGGAACCCATTGAATCCATAGTTCCAGCCCTTATCCCATGGACCTCTCAGTTTATCTATCTCATGCTGTGTTTAGAGGATTGGGATTGGGTCTTACATAACTGTGCCTGCCCCTTTCTTTTTCTTTTTCTACCATGTACCTGTGGTTTGTTAGTAGGTCCATTCCTCAGCTTGCCTCCCTTGTCCTGCTTTCCTCCTGAAAGACTATCTTTCTTTTAGAAATCCATACTAAATTACAGTGTGTGTGTATGCCTGGGGTGGGCTTCACTCAATTGCTTCTGGCTACAGGTTTTGGTTTGTTTGGTTTAAAGCTCAGTGAGTGTTCATCACAACGTGATCTCGCGGCCATGTATCCAATAGCCAGATAAAGAAACAGAACACAGGACCCCCTGCTGATACTTTCAGTCACTACTTGCTGTCCAGTGGTTACACAAATCTGACTTCTACACTTAGACTCATTTTGCCTCTTTTGTTTGTTTGTTTATTTTTCTAAACATTTTATTTTTACCTAGTCTCTGTACCCTACGTGGGGTCTATACTTACAACTCTGAGATCACAAGTCACATACTCCACTGACTGAGCCAGCCAGGCACCCTGGCCTCTTTTTTCTTAACCTTATATAAATATATCACATACTACGTATTCTTTTGTATCTGTCTTATTTTGTCCAACAGCATGTTTTTAGATAACATTAAAATATTTTCTATTGGTTTTGGGTCAAACTTTGTACATTTACAAAATATCAATATAAAAATTAAATACAAGTTATCTGTTTTTCTGTATAATATTCAGGAAACTGATTTAACATTTGATTTGCAGTCAAACTAAATAGTGATGTAAATTAACCAGTTACTGTACTAGTTTTGGCTCCCATATTGAGATTAGCTAAAGGCAATAGATAGAATAGAGTTACAATTTAAAATTAACAGTTTTTAGGGTGCCTGGGTGGCTCAGTTGGTAGAGCATCCAAGTCTTGATCTTAGGGTTGTGAGTTCAAGCCCCACGTTGGGGCTTAAAAAATAATAATAATAATATTTTTTCTTAAACACCATTATTTTCTTCAATTTTGTTTTTAATTTTTTTAATGTTTATTTATTTTTTGAGAGAGAGAGTACAAGCAGCGGCAGAAAGAGAGGGAGACACAGAATCTGAAGCAGGCTCCAGGCTCTGAGGTGTCAGCACAAAGCCTGACGTGCTCACAGACCGTGAGATCATGACCTGAGCTGAAGTTCGACACTTAACTGACTGAGCCACTCAGGTGCCCCTCTTAAATTAATTTTTAAGCAAGAGTCTAAGAAAGTATACCTTTAAAGTCATGCTAGTCTTAAATGGAATATAGAACTTAAGTTTTATCACCGAAGTTCTGTGTGAAATTATAGTGAATCATCATCAATAAAATCTTTTGTTATTATTATTTTCCATAGGAAAAACACTTAGAATATAAAGTTATATTTGCTTATATATATTTTTATTTCAAAATATCTAGGATTTATTGATGTAGGTGTTTTGAAATAAATGTGACATAACATGAGTTGATTGTTATTAGTTCATACTGCATCATGGAGTCTAGAAAGGAGTGAGTTATTATAATGAACACTTTATAATATCAGTGTTTGATGTCACACACTTGCACATAATGACATCAACACAGCTGGAGCCTGATAAATGGCCTTCCTTGACATTTTCTCTACAGAAAATGTCAGTAATTTCATTCAGAAATGAAATTTTCTCTCCAGAAATGTTCACCAGTTGTTCAGTAGCTTACTGCACTGCTATTGGCTAATAGGGTAGATGGATTACCATAAGGAATGAAAGAAACATAACTTTTATTGGGTATTACTGTTTTCATTTAACAACAAACCACATCATATGTTTCCTGTGTTCATTCAACGTTGGATATATATTATGTTAAATGAAAACGAATCACATATTCTGAATATTTTTCTTCCACACTTCAGAATGCTTTTTAAGATATTGTCTAACTGCCAGCTAATTTACAGCTCTGAAACATTGTTGTATCATTTCTGAATAGAGCATTCAATAATTTAAAGTGAAATGAATCACCGTATGATGAATTACTGTTAAATCTTTTGGGATGTAAGGGTTTCTTTGCTACAGTCATATATGTAATTGTACATTTCAGCGGGGATGCCCTCTGAACATTAGAGGACATATTCATGAGCTGAATTTCCAAAAACAAATCTAATGATTTGACAGCCCTGCTCAAAAGACAGCAGCTCAGCATTTTAGAGCTTGCTATGCATTGGACGACAAAGTCACAGTGAGCCTGGGAATATCCTCTCTGCTCTGACCTTCTGCTTCCTCCTCTGGGCCTGGCTGCTGTGGTCCTGAGGTGCTAACAGGGAGGTATCCACTCACCAATCAGCCTCTCATGTCTGCAGTCCCAGTGAGGGTGGGGTATACGTTGTGTATCTGAGCACAAGAATGCTGTCAGTAGTACACCGTCATGGCTAAAACCCTTGTTCTTGTTCACATGGAGATTTCTTAAGGAAAAATAATTTCCAAGCTCTGTGGAATAGCTTAAAAATACTATTTTGACATTCTCATGGTTGATTTCAACAAAATTCTTACTGCCTAAATGTTATGAATGGAATAAATATTTTCATAAATTCTTTAAAAGTAACCATAAGCAGATCTAAATATATTGACTATGTTTTTCTATTTGTCTTCTTCCGACTAGACTTTTAATATTGCTGCTTTTAATATTACTGCATTTCACTTTTATGGATAATCAAGAATGTGCATGAAACCTTAATTTCTGACACAGAAGGATAATTGCTCAGTGATCATTTACTTTCTTTAAAACATAACTGAATATAAACTAGGATAGAAACTAAGCAAAAGAGCTATTTTAAAACACGGATGGCATTGAAATGGTATGTGAAATCGAATTACATATGAAAAATGCACTCACTTTTTTTTTTTCTGCCTTATACCTGTAGCTTAAAGTGGACCTAGATCTAGTTCATTAGTTTAGTCACAGAATCACAAGTAGTCTGATCACTAGTGGTCTGAACCCTTACTTGATTGGTTGGGAAATGGAGCCTACCATGTTAAGTGATTTGTACTGAAGCAGAGGTAGCTCCGGCCTCGATGCCACTCAATTACATAAATCCACCGCTGTGTCCCTCTCCTTTGGTTTACTGTTATTCTTTGTTCAACGGCAAGGGTGAGGTCTCATCTAACATGTTTTAGATTAAAGAGATCTTATAGTACACTTAAAAGCACAGAAAACACGAATTTATGAGAAAAGACAGTAGCCTTCAGCAGAGATATCTCTGCTAGTTTCATATTAATCTTTCTGGGACGTCAGTTCTAAATCATTTTTTAAAACAGTTGACCACCGTAAGCCATATCAGAGCTGTTATGCACGGATATGCCAAAACAACTGAACTGTGGTATGTGAATAAACATTCCTTGACCCCAACCTGATTTTCTTACCGCTCTTTCTATGAACAAGCAGAAGACCATTTAAAGTAAGAAGAGTGGAGGAAAATCGAGAAGTAATAAAGGGCAATTTGAGCAGTACGTGCACTACAGTATCCGTGGGACCCTTCTCCAACTTCATGTGATAGCGTGCAGTATAGAAAAGGTTCTTTCAGCAAGTGTTTAGAAAACTATGTTCCAAAAGATCTGCATAACATTAGTGTAACCAAGTGTTCCTCTATGTGGCTTCCTGTTTTGGAATTAAATGCCTTCAGGGTACTCAGAATAACTCTGTTTAGAAACACAGGGAGAATTTAACCTTTTATGCTCCTCATCGGTTCTTAAAAACTATAGATTAATTATGAAACAAAAGCTCTCATCCTCCTTTGTCTCTAAGTAGTTTCAGCTGAAATTGAAAATTGTTTATATATAAAGTAGGTGGCTTAGTTAAAAAACAAAGGTATGAATAGGAATTCTGGCAATAATTATTCCTGTTCAAATCCTAAGATCAGTTTGGTCTCTTTTTAAACAATTTTCTTAGAACAACTTTTTGCAAATAGGGTTATATCCAAATGAACTCAATTAAAAATTTCAACTGTGGTTCTTTGTAGGAGGTATATACCGGGAGCAGATAAGCTGAACCTGTGTTTACTTCTTTGTAGTGTTATTGTTCAACATTTTTAGCTTGCTGCTGCTAAGCCAGCAGAGGGAGCACCAAACAATATTTTTGTTTAGCTCGAAGCTTTAATAATGTATTTTTAAATTTCTTCATCATTTTCTTTAAAAAAGATATCTGCACCTAATCATTTACCGATTGTACATTTTCACTATATAATATAGTTTTAACTTTCTATATGTTTCTAACTCTGCTTTGAAATTAAAAGACTTAAAGGAGCCTTATTTGTGCATTTTCATTCTACACACGTTCGTTAAATGTGTAATAAACTGTGTATTAGACTTGACAAGCAACGGAGTCAAAGGCGAATATGCCATAGTCTCGGTCCTTCAGGAATTTATAACCTAGTTGAAGAGAGAATTATAAAGATCCTCTATTTACAAGGTAAAAATATGGGCCACTTATCTTGATGAAGATCAGTGGAGGTATTATTGAGAAGGTGATATTTGAATTGGACCTTGAAGGAGAGGTTTCCTAAAATGGAAATTCTAGACTGGAGGGGAGAGGAAAAATGCAGGGTGTATTTGGGGAAAGGAAATTATAGCGTCGTGCCTTGATGGAACATGGGCGATAGAGGGGATGTGCTGGGAGATGAGGTCAGAAAGGTGGGGTCAGATAAAGGAGCACTTTGAAATCTATATAAAGAGTTTTGGTTTTATTCTTTTGGCAAAGGAGAACAAATTGCAGACCATTAAAAGGAAGCAAATGATGTTTTAATAAAATAATCCTTCATTCAGGGTAAAAGGTTGCCTGGAGAACATTTTTGTGCAAGATCAGGTGAGATATTGTAGCAGCTTAGATAATAATAATGCCTTTCATTTGTATTTGTATAGCTATCACACATTTTGTGTGTGTGCAAATGTGTTTCTGTAGACATCTATGTGTATATGTGTGCGTATATTCACACACCTATAGTATATACAATATTACTGTGCCTAAAGATAGATATATATATACATACATATATATATATATAATCATTCAGAGTTATCCTGTGATTTAAAGATTTGTACTAAAAATATGTTAGTCAGTGTATATACAAGGTCTCAAAGCAAATTCAGGGCAAAGCTTGTATTCAAATGCTAGGTCTTCTGAATCCAGACCTGGTAAAGTTTTCATCATAGGGTGCCGCTTTTGCTAGATCATGTCAATGTGGGCAGGGAGGATGGAATGGAGTATGAGAGAGACTTTATGTAGGTATAAAAGGAGTGGACACAGGACGAGGAGGAGTTGAAGACAACCGCCAGGTTCTCATTCTCTGTTACCGGGAAGCCACATGTGTTGCCACTGCCCCCATTTGAGACGTAAGGGGAGACACTGGTTGGCAGTGGGATGAGAGATGGACGGGGGGAGGGGCGGATGGGTGAAAGGTAATTCAACCTCAGCGTGTCAAATTCAGATGCTGGATGGCATCTTTGTCGAGATGTCTAGCACAAACTTCCCATTTTAGTTTTCGAGCTCAGAAGAGGAGCCAGACCTAGAGTTTGAGAGTGGATGCGTTAATTCAGGGAAACTAGACTGAGAAGAGGAGTGAAGTGAGAACCACCCTTGGGGAACGCCTCTGTGTAGGCAGGCAAGGAGAGAAAGAAGCGTGGGCAGAAGCCTGCAGAGACACTGACAGAGATGAGAGCAGTCGGGAGAATGCCTCATTCATCACTTAACAATGTTTGCATGGCTGCTGTGTGCAAGGCACTGTCCAGAACATAAAGGAGGGCATCTTTGCAGAGTTCACCGTTGCAGGGGGTGTTTGAAGATGGTACTGAGCAGAGGTCATTGGGTTTGTGTATTCAAGAGATCAGACTTCCTAAATATGCACAGAACTTTAGTTGTGTCCTAAAATACAGTGGATTAAATTAATTTATATTTTTAATTTGAGGAGGGGGAGGGGCAGAGAGAGGGAGAGAGAAAATCCCAAGCAGACTCCATGTTCAGTGCAGAGCCCCACGCAGGGATTGATCCCATGACCCTGGGATCATGACCTGAGCCCAAATCAAGAGTGTGAGGCTTAACCGACTGAGCCACCCAGGCACCCCATAAAGTGGACTTCTACCTCACAATTGTGTATATGAGAAGTTAAAAGATCTGGGAGGTTCTTGGCTCAAAATGTATGAACTATAATCTTGATATCTAGGTTTGCTGTTTGTGGATCAAACACAATTCTGTAGCTTCCAGAAGATTATAATACCTTTGTAACCTCGATTATTTATTTTATGTCTACTTTTGATTTGATTTTTTATAACAGAGAAAAAAACACTATTTGTATAATGACGTAAGTTTATTATAAAAAGTTAAAATACAAAGAAGAAATTAAAAAGTCACCCCTTACTTAGCCCCCATAATACATTAGATAGCCAGAAATACAACTTCCTTCCCTCTCTGCTTACTTGTCCTTCCCTTCTTTCTTTCCTTCCCATTGATCTGTTGAATTCAAGCTTCATGTTGGGTATAGGCATTATTTAAAAATTAAAAAATCTTAAAAAAAAAAAAGGATAACCTCTTGATCTGTTGATCATACTATGTCTATTACTTTAAATAAAAAGGATTAAATGTATTTCCCTTAAATTTATAAAAAGGAAGGATACTAAAAGTACTTAAAGAATTGTTGAACTTTCAAATACATACTTTGCTGTAAGAGGTAGTATATATTTTGGAATATCTGTAAAAAGATTATGGATACATGAGGTTAGAGTCATGATTTTAAGATGCAAATTTTTGTTTAGACTTTATATGTGATCTGTTTTGAAAGATGTGCATATATACTCTACCTTGCTGTCCTCTCCCTATTTTTGTTTGCTACACATTATTTTTACTTATTTGAGCATTATAACATTTACATTCTGTTTTGTAATTAAGGCCTATACTTGTTTAATTCTAGTTCTGTATTTAACTGGAATATGATTAACCAGAATTCAGTACTCACTATGATTTTTTTTACCTTGATGTTTTAACCCTTGAATTTTAAATTTGATTTATATTTTAGTTTCTGTTATTACATAGAATTACTAAAAATTTTTTTAATTACCAAAAAAAATTTTTTTTAATAAAAAAATTTTTTATCCCAGACTTTAGCCTCTACTACAAAGCTATAATCATCAAGACAGTATGGTAGTCACACAAAAACAGACACATTGACCAATGGAATAGAATCGAGAACCTAGAATTGTACCCAAAAACGTATGACCTAGTCATCTTTGACAAAGCAGGAAAGAGTACCCAGTGGAATAAAGACAGTCTCTTTAGCAAATGGTGCTGGGAGAACTAGACAGCAGCATGCAGAAGAATGAAACTGGACCACTTTCTTACACTATAAACAAAAATAAACTCAAAATGAATGAAAGACCTAAACGTGAGACAGGAAACCATTAAAATCCTAGAGGAGAAAACAGGCAACAACCTCTTTGACCTTAGTCGTAGCAACTTCTTGCTCGACATGTCTCTGAAGACAAGGGAAATAAAAGCAAAAATGAACTATTGAGACCTCATCAAGATAAAAAGCTTCTGCACAGCAAAAGAAACAATCAACAAAACTAAAAGGCAACTAACAGAATAGGAGAAGATATTTGCAAATGACTTATCGGATAAAGGGTTAGTATCCAAAATCTAAAGAACTTGTCAGACTCAACAACTGAAAAACAAATAATTCAGTGATGAAATGGGCAGAAGACATGAATAGGCACTTTTCCAAAGAAGACATCCAGATGTCCAACAGATACATGAAAATATACTCATTACTCATCCCCAAGGAAATACAAATCAAAACCACAGTGAGATACCATCTCACACAGCTCAGAGTGGCTAAAATTAACAATTCAGGCAACAATAGATGTTGGTGAGGATGTGGAGATATGGCAACCCTCTTGCCCTGTTGGTGGGAATGCAAACTGCTGTAGCCACTCTGGAAAACAGTGTGGAGGTTCCTCAGAAAATTAAAAATAGAACTACCCTATTAACCAGCAATAGCACTATTAGAAATTTACTCGAGGAATACAGGAATGCTGATGCATAGGGACACATGTACCCAGATGTTTATAGCAGTGCTATCAACAATAGCTGAATTATGGAAGGAACCTAAATGTGTCCATCAACTGATGAATGAATAAAGAAGATGTGGTTTATACATACAATGGAATACTACTTGACAGTGAGAAAGAATAAAATCTTGCCATTTGCAACAACGTGGATGGAACTGGAGGGTGTTGTGCTAAGTGAAATAAGTCAGAGAAAGACAGATATTGTATGTTTTTACTCATATGTGGAAGTTGAGAAACTTAACAGAAGACCATGTGGGAAGGGAAGGGGAAAAAATAGTTTCAAACCGGGAGGGAGGCAAACCATAAGAGACTCTTAAATACAGAGAACAAACTGAGGGTTGATGGGAGGGATGGAAAAATGGGAAAATGGGTGATCAGTATTGAGGAGGGCACTTGTTGGGATGAGCACTGGGTGTTGTATGTAAGTGATGAATCATGGGAATCTACTCCTGAAACCAAGAGCACACTGTATATACTGTATGTTAGCTAACTTGACAATAAGTTATACTTAAAAAAAAATTAATGATTCATGTTTGAAAGAGAGAGAGCAAGTGAGCCAGGGGGCAGGGGCAGAGAAAGAGGAAGACAGAGAATCCCAAGCAAGCTCCACACTGTTGTGGCAGAGCTTGACATGGGGCTCAAACCCACGAACTGTGAGATCATGACCTGAGTCAAAATCAAGACTTGGATGCTCAACCAACTAAGCCACCCCTTTAAGTAGAATTCTTTACAAAGGTCTCATTGGTGGCTGTTTCATGTTAAGAACGTCTTTTGTTGTGTTTATCCTGTGCAGTCATCTTGGTTAGAAAAACTCCTCTTAGGACAAAATTTCTTTTCTTCAGAACTCTGCAAACACTGGTCACTTGTCCTCTATTGTTGAAAGTTGCTATGGAGAAATCTGATGCTGGCTTAATCGTTTGTGGTTTTGTGCATGGTTCTCATTGTTTCTTTTCTTCTCTTTTGTCTTTCCCTTTAAAAAATATTTTTGTTATCTTCTATTCAGTGTTAATGTTATAAGCATGTGGAAAATGAATTAAATTGAACCTTTATTTCACAGTATGCCTGAGAATAAAGCCCCAGATGGACTGAATAGTGACAATTTTTGAATGAACCCATATAACTAGTAGATGAAAACACAGGTGACACTAGAAGTTTTCTAAGAATGGCCTCAAGATAGAAACCATGAAGAAATGCTCTGTAGTTTTTTCTGTATCAAGAAGAGAAAAAAACAGAAAACAAAAACCAATAGCAAAATATGAATGATGTTAAAGGAAAAATTGTAGCTGGTAAAGTATTCACAACAAATAATAGATGATAGATATTTGCTATATGCATATGTGTGTTTTGTTCAAGATAAAAGCAACATCACAAAAGGTAAGTGTGTAAAGGGTATGAAGAATATTTTACAAGTGGAATAATTCAGGAGGAGAGAAGGCTTCTGATCATTTTATGTAGGCATAAAGTGAACTTTCAAGAAATCAGAAAGAAATCTTCCTGTTTGGAACACAAGATTTTTCATGAGTAGTTACATATATTGGATTAAATAAACTTGAGCATCTCTCAAGCTGTGAAATTCCATGGGTCTAAGATATTTATGTCTTATCCTTGCTTTTAGATTGTTTTCTCTTGGCAAGTCCCATTCTGCTCTTCATGGTGCATAGCTCAGAACTTTGGGTGTACAGGTCCTGAAGTGAATATTTACTGAATAATAATTGTAACAAGTTTTCTAAAATTAATGTTAACTGTTATTTTATGAAATATATTTGAGAGGTTTTAGAATCTTTTGTATAGGTACTTTAATGTTCATAGTAGATTATTATATATTCTTTAAAGTAATTTTTGATATTTAGTCTTATATGTAGAATTTTGATTATTGCGTTATATTACTTAAATTGAAAGATTTATTCTTCTGTAGCATAAGTGTATACCTAAGTCTCATTTTGCAAAATACAGTCTTTGTTCATTTTACCAGATGATCATTTACAGAATTGTATTTTTAGACGCTGCCTGATTCCTTATGAATTGCAAAGAATTTTGTTTACTATGTACATGGTTTATTGGACACTCATGCTTTAATTAGTAAAAAAAAACCTTTAAAATGATTTTCATGTGAAATGACAAAACTGGCATGAAAATGCACATTTGCATATATGGGTAAAGGTTAGCGATGATCATTTTTGTTATGTTATTTTATTGATGTAAATACGGAAACTGAAGATTTTCTTAAATGAAGGGGCGTATTCACAGTGATAGAATGATTTTATAGACTATTTAACAGCAAACTTTCTTTGGAGAACCATATGTATAAGTGGTTAGTGATATTAAAATTGTACCAGCCTTGGGATATCAAATGTATTTATTTTTAACTTTTATGCAGATATAGTTATTAAAATGTACATTTCAAGTACATTCCAAGTGTCTTTCAAAGTAATTTTGAATGATTTCCATTTGAGAAGTAAGGAGATAGGTTTGTTAGTTATTAACCCAAATATAGTAATATAGTTTATTATATTGATCTATGATTTTTAAAATTAGGAGTGAGAAAAGTCACAGACGGGGTTTGTTGACATATTGCAATCCATATGTGTGCTTTTCTGATAAGGAAGGTATAGCATATACCATCTCTCCAGAACATTTAGCACCAGATTTATGATTTTTCTAATTTGGTTTGTAGCTTGCCAAAGAGCATGTGAGTGCATATTTGATCAGAAGCATATTTTGCCTTGAATCAGATGAAGAATACTTAATGAGTCCGTGCCAAGAAGCATTGCAGAGAAGATGCCGACTAGCAGACTAAAAAGGCTTTAAAATGCCTTAATGTGAAATATAATAGAGATAAAGTAATATTACATAAAAAGTAAAGTTTTTCAGTTTTTCATGCCCCTTCCCTTAATAAAATTCTCCACCATAACTATTAAGAATGATACTTTACATTTATGTGATGCATTTTGCATTTTTAGTGGGGTGAAGACTTACTTCCAAGTGTATTGTACTCTCTTAGGGGCTGAGAAAGACACTACTTGTACCTTAGAGGTGCCAATAGTTCTCTTTCTAGCAAGTCTCTTTGAGTGAGTGTTAGAGATTACCAATTAAAATCAAGTTTTTCTTTTTGCGTGTTTGATAGGAAAAAGAGTATCTCTTTGTTTTGCATTTGCTTGTATTTCTTGGTTTATCAGTGAGGTTAGAAAATTTTTCTGTTTTCTTAGCCATTTGTATTTCTTGCTTTATAAGTTGCTTATTCTTGTTCCTCATGCATTTTGCTATGAAGGTACTCACTTCTGGCTGGTTTGAGATTCTTTATTTGCTAAGGATGTTAGTTAGCACTTGGTTGTGTACATTACAAGTATTTTGCCTAGGTTTTGTATTTCAACTTGGTTTGCAATGTTTGTTTGGCATAGATAATTTAAAATATTTTTAATGTTTATTTTATTTTTGAGAGAGAGAGAGAGAGAGAGCGGGGGAGGGGCAGAGAGCAAGGGAGACACAGAATCTGAGGAAGATTCCAGGCTCTGATAATTTAAAAAGTAATCATTGTCAAATCTAGTAATCTTTTCAGTCTATGATTTCTATCTTTGTTAAGATTTGAAAGATCTGTACCAACGCTATATTATATGAAATTTTCTTTTGGGACTGTGAGGTAGGAGGGAATAATCAGGCAAAACCTTTATATTCCTTAGTTTAAATAAGTTATACGGAATTACCTTTGTTAGACTGTGTGATTTTTATTTATAATGCTTACTTTACATATCCTATGTATACGACCAGCCATTTTACCTCAGCCTGGGGAGGGCTTTTCCCAAAGAAAATGTCTTCCAACATTCTGCTTTCCTTGTTGCTACTTTTTCACTGTGGAAGAAGTGGAGAAAGGAGAGGAATACGATGAGTTTCCAATGACACTTTCTTTTCTCTACCTTGTAGAGTACTTTTACATATTAAAATTACATTATACGTAATTATTAGGTTTCCAGGCTAGTCCACAATAGCAATTATAGTTTTTTTCCCTACTATTCATCGTATAAAATTTCAGTCAGTTTTTAAAGTTTATTTATTTATTTTGAGAGAAAGATTGCACCAGCAAGTGCAGGGGAGGCAGAGAGAGAGAAAGAGTATTTCAAGCAGGCTTCGTGCTGCCAGTGCAGAATCACACACAGGGCTCAGTCCCACGAACTGCAAGATCATGACCTGACCAGAAATCAAGAATCAGATGCTTCACTGACTGTATCACCCAGGTGTCCCAACCATGTTTTGAGTTAATTGAGATTTTAAGGGTAGCCTCGGAACCTGAAAAAAATAATTTAAAGTTCAAAACAAGCTACAAGTAAACTTTGGAGGCATAGCCCAATTGTAGGCTGTTTTGTGCTGGTCAGTCTTTTTGAGAAGCCACATGTAAGGACCCTGGACCAGAAATGGCGAGTTGGTCTTAGATGACTCTAATGAGCCCTCATTGATTCTGCACATTAGATTTATATCGAGACTTGTGTTCTAAGTTCTGTGGAGTGAAAGTTTGATTGGTGCAAAAGTATATTTTCTCTTTAGATACTAGTGCAGCATAACCCAATAGAATTTTCTGCAATGATATAAAATGTATATCATACAACTGTTCACTTACTAATGGGGGAAATATTCTATATCTTGGTCATTCAGTATGTGGCTACTGAGCACTTGAAATGTGGCTAGTATGACAGAGATACTGAATTTTTAATATTACATAATTTTAGTTAATTTAAGTAACCACATGTAGCCAGTGCTATTATTTTGAAAAGCATATGTGTAGAGGTTTTTGATGAGTGAAGTCCTCAATGTCATACCAAATCACAGATTTAACAAGTCAAGTTAATGCCTATTAGAGGCTTTCTCTCTTATCATCTAATAGAAAATGTTATAGAACGTGTAGCTCTTAGTTGGATCCTGTTTAGGAAAAACAAACTACAAAATTTAAAAGAAAATTTTGAGACAATCTAAGACATTTTTAAAAATTGAGTATAGTTGATACACAGTGTTACATTAGTTTTAGGTGTACAACATAGCGATTTGACATGCTTTTACATTGTGCTATGCCCATGTCAATTGTAGCTACCATCTATCGCCATACAAGCCTATTACAGTGTCATTGGCTGTATACCCTATGCTGTGCCTTTTAGTCCTGTAGTTACTCATCTAGTAAGTGGAAGTCTGTATCTCCCTCTCCCTTTCACCCATTTTGTCCATCTTTGCTAACCCCATCCTCTCTGGTAACCATCAATCTGATTCTGCTTTTTGTTTGTTTTTTTAGATTCCAGATATGGAAGAAATCGTGTAGTATTTGTCCTCTTCAGTCCGACTTATTTCACTTAGCATAATACCCTCTGGGTTCATCCATGTTATTGTACCTAACACGATCTCATCATTTTGTATGGCTGTATAATATGCCAGTATGCATATGTGTGTGTGTGTGCACGCGCATGTGTGTGCATAACATCTTTCTTATCCATTTTTCTATTGATGCACACTTGGGTTATTTCCTTATCATAAATAACTTGGGTTATTTCCTTATCTTGGGTTATTCATTATCATAAATAATGCTGCAATAAACATGGGGGTGCATGTATCTTTTCAAATGATTGTTTTCATTTTCTTTGGATTAATACCCAGCAGTGTAATTATTATATCATGTGGTATTTCTATTTCTTAGTTTCTCGAGGAACCTCCATACTATTTTCACGGAGGCAGTACCAGTTTATATTCCTACTAATAGTGTACAAGGGTTCCTTTTTCTCCACATCTTGCCAACACTTGTTATTTCTTGTCTTTTTTATTTTATCCATTCCGACAGGTGTAAGGTGGTATCTCATTGTGGTTTTGATTTGCATTTCCCTGATGATTAGTGATGCTGAATATCTTTTCATGAGTCTGGTGGCCATTTTTGGGAAAATGTCTACCCAGTCTCTCTGCCTATTTTTTAATTGAATTGTTTGAAATTTTGGTGTTCAATCTAGGAAATTTTTTTTCAAATTTTTATCTAAGTTCTAGTTAGTTAACAAGAAGTGCAATATTGGTTTCAGGAGTAGAATTCAGTGATTCATCACTTACATACAATACCCAGTGCTTATCATAACAAGTGCCTTTCTAAGACCCATCACTCATCTAGCCTGTCTCCTACCTGCCTCCTTCCATCAACCTTCAGTTTGTCCTCTGTCTTTAAGAGTCTCTAGGGGTGCCTGGGTGGCTCAGTTGGTTCGGTGTCTGACTTTTGCTCAGGTCATGATCTTGCGGCTCATGGGTTTGAACCTGTGTCAAGACTCTGTGCTGACGGATCAGGCCTGAAGCCTGCTTCTGATTCTGTCTCCATTTTTCTATACCCCTCCCCCATTCATGCCCTGTTTCTCTCTCTCAAAAATAAACATTAAAAAAGTTTTAAAAAGTCTCTTATGATTTGTTTCCCTTCTCTTTTTCTTTTCTCCCCCTCCCAAATGTTTATCTGTTTTGTTTCTTAAATTCCACATGAAATTAAATGGTATTTGTGTTTCTCCAACTGACTCATTTCACTTAGAATAACACGTTGTTAGCTCCATCCATATCATTGCAAATGTCAAGATTTCATTCTTTTTGATGGCTGAGTAATATTCATATATATATATATATATATGCATATATATACACACATATAAGTATATGTGTGTGTGTGTATATATATATATATATATATTCATAGGTATGTATACACACATCACATCTTCTTTATCCATTTATCAGTTGATGGACACTCGGACTCATTCCATAGTTTGGCTATTGTTGATAATGCTGCTGTAAACATTGGGGTGCATGTATCCCTTTGAACCTATATTTTTATATCCTTTGGGTAAATACCCAGTAGTGCAACTGCTGGGTTGTAGGGTAGTTCTGTTTTTAGCTTCTTGAAGAATCTCCATACTCTTCTCCAGAGTGGCTGCAACAGTTTGCATTCTCACCAACAATATAAGAGGATTCCCCTTTCTCCTCATCCTTGCCAACACCTGTTTTTTTTCTTGTGTTGTTAATTTTTGCCATTCTGACAGGTGTGAGCTGGTATCACATTGTGGTTTTGACTTGTATTTCTCTATTGATAAGTGATGCTGAGCATCTTTTCATGTGTCTGTTAGCCATCTGTATGTGTTCTTTGCAAAAATGTCTATTCGTGTCTTCTGCTTATTTCTTCACTAGATTATTTGTTTTTTGGGAGCTGTTGAGTTTGATAAGTTCTTTATAGATTTTGGATACTAACCCATTATCAGATATGTCATTTGCAAATATCTTCTCTCATTCTATAGACCACCTTTTAGATTTGTCTCAATTTAGGAAATTTAAACATGGCTTGGGAATTAGATGATTTTATGTAATTAGGGTTAACTTCGTTAGGTGTGATAATAACAATTGATTTGTGTTATTAATATACAAAAATGAAGTTTTCAGATAAACAATGAGACCTAGAGTTTGCTTTAGGGGAAAAAAGTGTTGGTGGAGGAGTGGATGAGACAAGATTGGCCAGTGTTCCTAGTTCTAAAGCTGACTCAAGGACATTTTATTGGTTTTAGCCTTTGTATGTGATAAAAAGTTTTCATAGTAAATAGTATTGAATAGGGAGAGCTCCTTGTATGTCACATAGTTTAACATTATGTCCAAGTTCATTTCCTCAGCCATTAAAGGCAGAGGAAGGATTCAGATCTGTCCCTCTGTTCTGAGTTCTGTTGATTTTCTGTGACCCCACACTGCATCATGTTTCAGATACGTAGTTCTCCATTCCACCTACTCCGTGACTCTTGACAAGTTATCTTGCACATTTCCCTCTTGGGTAGGTAAGGCCAAATTTAGTAGTAGAGCTGGGCACATAGCTCAGCAGAGGGTAGAGGCTTTCATGGCAAATGGGATCAGGTTGGGATGTTATAGGATCCAGATCCGAAGGCCAAATACAGATAGCAGCTTGGGAGGGAAATCAGAGGAGCAGTAGCAGTTGCAGATTCAAGAGAGGAATAAGCAAGGTCAGACTCTCTAAGAGATTCGGCATGAGTACAAGATCGGACCACGCAAAAGACTGTAAGCATGATTCGTGCAAAAAGTAAGGGTGCTGACTGATAATTCTTGCTGTTACATGGCTATGTAGTTTAAAGGCAGATTTGCTAACTTGGCATGTAGCCAGATTGATATTCTTCATTATGAAATGCCTCTTCCACTCTACCTGATAGTCTCTATTTATTTAATAGAAGATAATCATAATAATATGGAATCTATCTAGAAGGGACCGTTGAGGTCATCTAATCCAACCCATTTATTTCTAAGTATTATCAAATTCATATTGCATTTTTTTTTATTTTTTTTTAACGTTTATTTATTTTTGAGAGACATAGAGATAGAGCATGAGCAGGGGAAGGGCAGAGAGAGAGGGAGACACAGAATCCGAAGCAGGCTCCAGGCTCTGATGAGCCATCAGCACAGAGCCCGATGTGGGGCTCGAACTCACAGACCGCGAGATCGTGACCTGAGCCGAAGTCGGCCGCCCAACCGACTGAGCCACCTAGGCGCCCCTCATATTGCATTTCTAAAGGGTAGTTAGCATTATGTGCCATAAAAATTATAGAATTTCCGTTGTGTATGTTTGCAAGAAGATTTTGAGATAAGTAGATAATAGTTATGATTATTCAAGTGATGCAGATATTTGTTTAATTGGTTATTGGTTAAGGTAGAGAAGAATAATTTTATTCATTTATAAAATAAAATTTATTTTATGAATTATGATTTATGAATTGTATTTATACTTATGCTTCTTGTCTCAGGGCTAATAGTAAGGAAGGATTTCTCTTATCAGTAAATGAATAGCCACATAGTATACATTTTACATGTATATTGCAAGTGTTTGTGTTTTATATTTCATGCCAGGAATGTTGAGGGGGAGGACGGCTTCAGCAACTAAGCCATTAATGCTTAGGAATAAACCAGTGAGTGGAATGTGTGTTATGCCATTACCTCACTAGGATATAACTATTTAAAAGCAAAGCAAAACAAGACATTATTGAACAGCAGCATATTGACATTGTGATAATTTTCTAACTGTATTTACTTGCACCTTTCTTGAGCTATGTGAACATTTCTTTTTGAGTCGCACTTCTGAATTTTTTAGTTAAAGCCAAGAAAAAGTATTTTTTCTTCTTCTCTATCCACACTATTCTATAATCAACAGCAACAAGCTCCTAAAGTCAATTTCTAAGTTTAATAGCAGATATTTGTACTTATTAGGTACTGTTAAATTAGGACTACTCATTTTTTTTGTTCACTAATAACTTTATATTTATTCATTAATTTAACAAACTTACTGTGTCTTCCCATTGAGGATGAAAGGATGAATAAAACATAGCCCCTGCCCTCATGTTACTCATATTTTAGCTGAGTTAAATAGACTTGTAAACAAGTCTCAATTGTGATTGAGTGTGCCGATTGCTATAATGGCAGCAAATGCCAAGGACTTTGGGAACATTATTGAGAAAAGGATTAGCTAGGGAATGGAATGGGGCTGGGTGACAGATGGTTTTCACGGAGAGAAATCTTGAAGAACAAATTGCCAATGGTGAGATGCCTGGGGGCCCAGTCAGTTAAGCGTCCCTCTCTTGATTTCAGTTCAGGTCATGATCTTGCATTTGGTGAGATTGAGCCCGACAGTCTCGCGGTTGGTGACTGCAGAACCTGCTTAGCATTCTCTCTCTCCCCGTCTCTCTGCACCACCCCCCACTCATGTGTATGCGCGCGCGCGCTCTCTCTCTCTCTCTCTCTCAAAATAAGTAAATATTAAAAAATAAATTGCCAATACTAATATTGGCAACTGTGTGAATTAGATTTTACAAAATTCTTCGATGTCATCTATCTTTAGCTTTGAACTTACTGCTTCTGGTTTCATTTTCCCATTGTCTGCCTTAGATACTTTTTGTTCTATAATCTTTAGTGTCTGTCCTGTCTGGTTTTATTCTTCATATCCTGGATGACATCACCTTCATCTTAGATAACTGACCTGACTTTGAGCTGTCTACTCTTTTTTAAGTTTATTTATTTATTTTGGGAGAGACAGAGCCAGCATGACTGGGGGAAGGGCAGAGAGTGAGGGAGAGAGAGAATTCAAGTAGGCTCCATGCTGTTAGCACAGAGCCTGGTGCGGAGCTCAAAATCATGAAACCATGAGATCATGACCTGAGTCAATATCAAGAGTCAGGCACTCAACTTACTGAGCCACCCAGGTGCCCCATTGAGCTGTCTTCTCTTAATCTGGCCTGGTACTGTCAAAGTACATGACTTTTGATAACTATCTCTCTCCTTGGCCTCTTGCATCAAGAAAAGGGAGTTTTACTCACATGATTTTGCCAGGCCTCTAAGAATCCTATTCCAACCAGGTATCTAGTGTCTTCCAGCCAATTTGATTTTTCATAGATCAAGTATTTGAAAAAGAAGTTGCGAGAGAATGCAGGTGTGATACAGCAGAGACCATGGTACAAGGAACTGAGAAAGATATAATAAGTTTGGAAAGCCAGGTGAAGGCTGAACATTGAGAGCCATGAAAACCATGGATCTGGGGCTTTAATCTTCATGCTAAATAGGACCCATAAATGGTTTTCAGGAGGATTGTTACACCATCGTAGTTATACTGTAGAAAGATAACAGTGTCATTACTGCAACAGCAAGAGGAGAGGTTGCAGTCAGAGAGACTAATTAAAGGAAAGAGATGATGAAGCCCTGAATTGAGCAAGATAGTAATGATGGAGAGGAAGGTGTAAATCAGATGGATTTCAGATAGGGAATTAATAAGAGCTGGATATTAATTAGAAATTGAGTTTGAAGGAAAGAAAACTACTGAAAATATTTTCAAGTTTTCTGCTTTGGGTGATGGGACAGGTTATTTTTTCCTTGTCATTACAAGTGTAATCAATGGAAAAATTAATTATACTTGTAACTATTTAATGGCTATTTTCTCCATTAGACTAATCTTCATGAGGGCAGGGACTTTGTTTTTCTTGCTTATATCTGTATTCCCCAGCACCTGGCATAGTGTCTGATTATAGTGATAGGCTCAATTAATAGTTGTTGACCAGCTGACAAGTTGCATGAATTCAGTAAATTTTTATTTTCAAATTAAAACTTTTCTGAATGCCACACACTCTTCTAGATGAATTTTAACACCTTTAACTAAGACATGAAATATGTGAGGATGAGTAGTTTCAGTGAAAAGATGATGGATTATATTTTGGACACACTGAACTGAGATGCCATGGGACGTCCAGTTGGAGATGTGCATTTATCTAAACTTCAGAAGAGTGGTCTTGGTAGGAGATTCAGATCTGGATATAAGAAAAACCTGACATCATGGAATGTTTGAGATTAATAGAAAAAGTAAGTAAAGTGAAGCATATTAATAGCTGGAGACAGAAATATGGCGGAAACAAATATTTAAAATCTAAGTAGAGAAAAAAGAGTTAACTAAAGCAAGTGAGAAGGATGTCCATAGTTTGGGAGAAAAATCAGGGGGTAGGGTTGTTATCAAAGGGAAGAGAGGGAAGAGTTTCAAGGAGACATATGTCTTGGGACATGGTATTAGTGAAATTTGAATCCCTGGAAGAGTTCTAGGAAGGCCAGGAATTCCTGAAGTATTCTGTCTTTTGTTTTGCATTAGAATTCAGGTCTGAACTCTTTAACTGATAATCATATTACTTACTCTAAGCTGTGAAGACTTTCAGCTACCTTATGCATGTGAAATTCAAATAAAATGCCTTCAGTACTGGTATTGTTCAGTTAATAAAGCCTTAAGATTGTCACCTGACTATGAACTGCAAGAAGAAAAGACCAAAATTTGGAAAGAACTTTCTATTTTATGTGAAATATATGTCCTAAACTAATTTTCTCTTCATATTTTCATGGTCCAGTGCTCCTTTCACTTGAATAAATTTTACTTTTCGATTGTGACAATACTTTTAAAGCAATTAAAAGACAAATGAATTTCTAGCCATGGTAAATTATTCTTAATGCATAAGGATATTATTATCATGTTTGTGCATATACTAAAGTGTGTGGTAGAATGGGGTAGCTGTAATTCTTCGATTTATAAGGCTTTCTGAGTTACTGTGACTTTTTCGAAACAACAATAAAGGTCACAATTTTATTCCCCTGGTTTTCTTTGGAAACCAAATTATTTTAGCAATAGAATAGTTTCTTAACATTCAAGTAGTCAAAACTAATAGACCAAAAGAGAAAAAGAAAAAACATATTTGGAAACAGAAACACTTGAATTATTTGGCTTCAGGAACTTGGTGCTTATAATATATATGTGTGTATCCTCATGAAGATCTTTCTGGTAGCTCTGAATTCGTAGATTGGAGGGGCTGCTACTGGGACTATTACTCCTGTGGTATGACAGATTTCCTTGTAAATCGACTCCACGAGTATTGTACTGCCCACCCACTAGATGGTTAGTAAGTTTAGGCTGAAAGGTTGATTGTTGACAAGACTTAGAAATTACTTAATGCTTCAGAAATGTTTGCATCATTGCAATTTATACAAAATCTAGAGCCTAGTGATTCCCCATTAGTTGTTTTGTATAGTAGAAGCTAACCTGGATCGTTGATAGTCAGGTTGGATCCACTAATGTCTTTTGGCCAGGTTCTGGGAATGTCTTCAATGTCGTAGTCCACCCAGGAACATTAGCCCAGCAAGAACTCTTGGAACCTGTGGAAAAAGCTCTGAGGCATGGGGGAAAAGTCATAAAATAGATGAACTAACTACGTATGTAGGATTTAGTCAAGTTTGGGAAAGGTGCAGAAAGAGTATTTGTGTTTTCTATTTTGGCAAATCTTGAATATGATGGAAATGACTCGATTAAGGAGAATTCGTCTAATCACCTTTTTACCATGGGTCTCTTGATAGAGATCGATTTTGGTGGTGGATAAAAGAGATGAAAGGGGATCCTTCTTTCACGTTTTCTCTTCATTTTGTTTTTATTAACCCCACCTCTTTCTTCTAACAAATTTCACTCTTTGTTGATAGTGTACTCTTTCCTAGGCAACATTTTTATCTCTCAACAGAAAACTATGTACTTGACTGAAAGAAATGATTGTAACTCAGCCAAGATTTAGGACAAGAGTCAGTAAGATGGTTTGGAGGTCAAGTATCCTGAACCAGGCTGGAGAGTGGAAGTGTTATCTGCCTATTTAGGTTTAAAGGGCTCCAATATTTCTGCTAGAAAGATCCATATTTATTATGCTGAATTTATTTGAAAATTTTATGGACTATGCTCACAAGTCTTCAAAATATTTGTTAAATGAGTGAAATGATAAAATTGCATTCAGCGAAATAGGGTTCAATAACCCTAACACGAACCTAAGAGTAAGGGTTATACCTTTTCCTGAGCACTTTTCCTGAAGAAATCATGCCCCCAGTTCTTTTATAGATAATTCTTCAGCTTGGTAAAAGGAATTGTAACTTGGGTGGAGGAGGATCTTAGAAATTCCTAATGTGGTTATAGATTACTTCAGTTCTGTGTTCCTGCCAACAGAAGCACTGAGAGAGTGACATAGAACACAAATGCCCTCCTAACACATTTTCTTATTTGTCTGCTCACATTTAAACCTAAAGAATAGAGTGGGCCCTTTGCAAAGATGTGAATTACACTGAGTTTCCTTTGGATATCTTTGCTTTTTTTTTTTTTTTTTTTTTTTTGAGACTGCTTTTTATAATTAGAAGTTGGAGGTGGAGCTGGTAGAACCAAATCCAACCCAAACCACTTGTTAAAATGAAAAGGAAATGGTTGAGTTAAAAATAAACTATCTACTTCTTGTTTTATTACCCTTGTGCCCATGGATGCTTTAGTATATCTAGCAGATACACTTTTTTGGCATGTTTGTGGAAAGTATTATCAATAAGAATGGTACTATTTGAATTTTGGGATTTATTTTGATAGGAACAAAATTTGAAGCCGACTAATGAGGATTGAAATTAGAGTAGGGTATAGGAATTAATAACCTGTAATTAAATTTTTTTTGTTATTGAAGCTTATTATGCTTTAAAGGGTTTCTTGAACTGATACACTTGATTTCAGCACAATCATTACTAATTAAGCTAATTAAGAAAATTGCTTTTGAGGGTTCAACTTTGATGTGTCCTTTACGTAAAATATATGCGGACTGTGCAGAAAATGGTTCTTTCCTAATGCCCTCTTTTAGTCTCAGTCATAATTCTACTTTGTAATGGGGTATAAAAAATGAAGAGGTAATGCTAAATGTGTATTAGTCACAATATACCCAGAAAAATATTGAACAGATGAAAGAAAAAAAAAAAAGCTAAATTAGGCAAAATGCCCAGAGATTCCAGCAAATGTAGCTTACTTGTGACAAAAGAAAAAAAAAGGAAAATAATAATGAATATATAAAATTTATGCCTAAGAGTCAGGAATTTCCTTCCTTTTTTCAGGGTAGTCTCTTCTCTCTTAAGGATCATTCTCATATATATTTTTATAATCCAAAATTCTTATTATGGGGTATAATTACACATAGTCTGTCTACCTGTTTAAGAAAATATAAAGAGTTCTGGAGTTTCCTTTGTGAGATTTTTAAATGATGGCTAGTTTGTTTAAAGATGTAGAGATATTTAGAGTAATATTTTTTTAAGTGAACTTTGGTAACTGCTCTTTCATGGATCTTATCCATTTTATCTGATTGTAAAATTTTTGATATATAGTTCATAATATTTTCTCATCTTTTTAATGTCTTTAGAGTATTTAGTGATAAACCCTTTTTAATTTCTGGTTTTTGATTATTTTATTGTGTTTTTCTTGACCAATCTCACCAGAAATAAATCAATTTTATTAATCTTTTCAAAGAATCAATTTTGGGCTTAGTTTTTCTCTGTTTTCTACTTTGTTGATTTTGCTCTGATCTTTGTTATTTCCTTCCTTTTATTTGCTTGGGATTTACTGTGGTCTTCTAAATGTTGAAACTTATGTCACTAACTTTAGACTTTTCTTCTTTTCTAAGCTACAAAAGCTACCGTTTTTCCTCTAAGCACTGATTTAGCTGCATTCCACACATGTTATTTTGTTGTAATTTTATTATATTTAAGTATGAGATATTTTATATAACCTTTCTGGGTTTTAATTTGACCCATGGATTATTTAGAAATGTGTTGTTTAATTTGAAAATATTTAGGGTTTTCCTAAATATCACAATGTCAATGATTTCTAATTTAATCTCATTGTGGTCAGAGATACTCTGTATGATTTCAGTCCTTTTAGATTTATCTAGACTTCTTTTATGGCCAAGCATATGGTCTACTATGGTTAATGTACTTTGTGTACTTAAAAATAATTGATATTTTGCTGTTATGGGGGTATATGATTCTTTAAGTGTAAATTAAATAATCCTTTATATCTTGACTAAATTTTTGTTTAGTTTTTCTATCAGTTGCTGAGAAAGAGGAACTGAGATTTCTAACCTTGATTATTTCTCTATTTCTCCTTTGAATCCAGTCATTTTTTAGGCTGTGTTATTCGGCACATACACATTTATGACTGATGTCTGTCTGAAAAATGGACTTATCATTATAAAGTATCCATCTTTGTCATCAGTGATACTCTTTATCTTAGAGTCCCTTTTATCTGAATTAATATGTGTACTATGTATCTACAGCAGACTTAATGTTTATTGTTCACATAATCTTTCTCAACCTACTTGGTTTTCTCTTGTTGGCAAAGACTACCTTATTTTTTAAAAATTCATTCAGATACCCTCTGCTTTTTAATTGAAGTATTTATCTAATAATATTTAATGTAATAATATGATTGATTACATCTGTAATTTTTTTCTGTTACCCCCTCCTTTTTTGTTGTTGTCATTGATCCTCTGTTTCCTCTTTCTTGCTTTCTTTTAGGAGAATGTTTAGAATCCCATTTTGTCTACTGACATTTTTGGATATACCTCTTTGCATTATTTTATGAATGATTATGTGTCACAGTATACTTCCTTAACTTTTTGCAACCTATTTAACTTAACCTATTCTACATAAAATGTAGAAACTTTGCAGTTATATACATCTCTTTGTGATATCCCTCACCAACTTTTATATTATGGTCGTCATATATATTATATGTCATATAATATATATATATGTATATATATATATATATATATATACACACTTTATAAAACTCACATGACACTGTTACAGCTTTTCCTTTAAAGTGTCACATGTATTATTATTATATTTTTAAAGATTTTTTTTAAAGTAATCTCTACACCCAATGTGGGGCTTGATCACATAACCTTGAGTTAAAGAGCTGCACGCTCAGCAACTGAGCCAGCTAGGCACCTTAATATGTGTATTATTTTAAATTTTAAGATAAAATTATGGTCTTTAATATTTACTCAAACATTTACCTTTTCCAGTGCTTTCAATTATTCCTCAAAATCTGAATTTCCCTATGGTATCATTCCTCTTTAGCTTGAAGAACTTATTTGTCATTTCTGTAGTGTGGGTCTGGTGATAATAAATTGCCTTAGTGTTTCTTTATCAGAAAATATTTTTATTTCATCCATATTCTTGAAGGGTATTTTCACCAGAGTAGGTTTTTAAAAAAAATGCTGTCCTATTGCCTTTAGGCTTACATTGTTTCTGACAGGAAATACTTGGTATTGTTTTGTAATCATGACTTCCCTGTGTGTAATGTGTTGTTTTTCTCTGGCTAGTTTTAATATTTTCTCTTCATTTTTGGTTTTCATCAGTTTATTTATAACGTGCCTCTCTTTGGGTTTGTTTGCATTTGTTAGATTGTGTTTTTCTAAACTCGAGTCAGTAAATTTATTTCTCTCACCAAATTTGAGACATTTTCTGCCAGTATTTATTTAAATATTATTTTTCTTCTTCATTGTCTCTCTCAGCTGACTTCTGGTAGTCTTCCAAAGAGTGTTGATGTTTTCCTTTCATCATTTAGTTAACTTGGTCAGATCTGAAATGCAAACTGTCATGTGTGTAGTGGGCAGTGACTTAGATCTCAGGTCTTTAAGTTTTAACTGTAAGCTGCTTTCAGTTTATTTCACACATGCATGGTTCAGGAGTCAGCCAGGGACTTAGGCTGAGTTTAAACATAGAATTTGGGGTTTTCCCTCTCTAGCTCCCTTTTTTCTGGGACATCTCTTTATTATCCGCCAGCAGTGGCTCTCTCTCTTCAGAAAAGTGGCAGAACTTTAGCTAACTGCCCTCCTTCTGCTCTTTTGCACCACCACTGCCTCTGACATTGCCTCCAGGAAAAACACTGCAAAAAAACAAGTCACTTGCTCCAGATATTGACTCCTGTCCAAAATCTACTTTCGTTAAGTCTCCAGAGCCCTCATATAGGTTTTCCCACCTAGAATGTATGCCTGTTATTTGTAGGAGAATCAATCTGTTCGGCACTTACTCCTTTTCATTGCTGAGGCATCTTCTGGTTCTGTCACTAAGTCAGCTCTCCTAGCATCCTAAGTTTCTTCTTCTCCAATGACTTAGTCCATTGAGCCTACAGATAAGCCCAGGTTGGCATATATATATATATTTTTTTTTTTTTAAGCTCTTACTTTGACATTGGTATCCCCTCAAGCTACCTACATGTTATCTTTCTATTTTTTATGTAATATCTTATAAGGGTTATATATTATCGATACTTAGAGTTCCTCACCACAGGTTTGTGCCACTCTTTACAGTTTTGCATTTTCTTCCAGTGTGCTTTTGAAATTACTCTCTTAAAAGACAGCAGTGACAACTGTAACATCAGTTCAAATTGCCTCTTCAGACTATCCTTTATTTTTCTATAACGTCCAGGGTTATTGGCCATCACCTGCTGGAGCTTTTCCTTGTATAACTTCCATGTAATTTTTATGTCTTTTTCTTTTTTGTACACTTTTTCATATTGCTAGCTTCCCTGCTCTTCCTCTCTCTGACAGATGGCATTCCTCAAGTTCTTTCCTTGGCCTTATCTTTTTTTTTCATTAGAAATTTCATTTACTACCATTGTTCCAGCTATTGTTTTTATGCTGATGACTCAAATTCAAAATATATCTAAGCTTCAAAATTGTATACGTAGGCAGTATTCTTGTTCTACCTCTTAATAATTGATCATATTATATAGCCAAGACTTTTAATTTGGAGATATCAATTTGGATAAAATAAAAATGCCTTATTTCATAAAGTTGCTTCTCACACTGGCATGCATATAGTATACGCGTAACACGTAGTTAATACTCAAATAGTGGTAACTGTTATGAAAGCCATTTCTGCAGTCCCCGTCTCTTTTTAGACTTTTGATTACAAACTTAGTGGCGCATAGGATCTAGATGTCTTAAATTGGCCTTTCCAAAATAGTACTTGCTGCTAATGTCCATTTTACTGTTAATAACACCGTCTTCTTCCCAGTTAGTTAGGCTCAAAGCTTTGGTATTAAATGAATGGGCTTGTTTTGGGCCCCTTATATTCAACAGTAATTTGTTTACTCAAATAAACACTACTCTCTTGGAACATCTTTCTTATTTGTTCCTTCTTTCCCAGTATGGTTCTCAACTATTTTTTAAAATGTTAATTTATTTTTGAGAGAGAGAGCATGTACGAGATGGGGAGGAACAGAGAGAGAGGAGGACCGAGGCTTTGAAGAGGCAGTGCTGACAGTAGAGAGCCCCATGCGGGGCTTGAACTCATGAATCATGAGATCACGACCTGAGCTGAGGTCGGACACTTAACAGACTGAGCCATCTAGGTGCCCCCCGCCCCCAGCTATTTTTTTTTAAGTTTCTTACAACCTCCCTTGAGGATCATTCTATTTAAATAGAATTTGAATAGAACTTAAATTTAATTCTAACATATCTCACCATGTTTTCTCTTAGTTTCTATCCATGTTTTAGTTCATTTCCAGATTATTCTTTTTAAAGCAAAGCTACATATTACTCTACCACCCAATTAATAATGATAACAATAATCTAACATTATTTTTCACATGCTAAGGAATATCCTAAATGTTTTACATGGACCTTTTCATTTAGATCACCTTTTTAAAAATACTGAGATCCTTATTGATATTCAAATTTTAAAATCTTTACCTTTGCATTGGGTTTTTATTTTCCTAGCATAGTTTTTGAAGATGTAAAGTTTTAATTTTGAAATGAGAATTTTAAGACGATTCAACACAATGGACCATGGTAAAGAGAGAGTTCCAGAATCTTGGCGAATAAAAATACTCATATAATTGAAACGCTTTGCTAGGAACCCTAGCTGTCATTCCACAATAAACCTAGGTCACAGAGACTTGCATGTACAAATATTATAATTGCAACATTTCATTGTTAAGGAGATTTGGTCAAGCATTAGACTGATAGAGTTAATCATCGAAGCTGTTCTAGGACAGAGGAACTTTAAGCCAGAATTTAGTGAGGAAGAAGCTTGTGTTTTTGTGGTGAAGGGAGACTGTTCTTGCAGACGTGAGTTAGCCAAAGTTTCAGCTGATGAGTGCAGTGGTGGTTACAGAACAGAGGGGTGAGTTATTCCTACTGGATGTGCAGGTTGTGATTTTCTTTTGAATGTTGATAACTGTCTATAATCAGATTCCTCAAGCAGTTGTTCTGGATTTCACCCATGTGCGTATTCTCTATTGTCTATCTCTCCTTTATCTTTGTGTATCAAAGTTTTGCAGACTATATTCTGGCAATGATGTAAGTGGAGAATAACAACATGAAACTTGTTTGTGTTGTTGTTATGTTCAGTCTTAGTTTAGCTCTCACTTTTTTTTGCTGCCTTTAGCTTTTTTATCATAGTATGCTTCTTTCTCTCTTCTTCTCTATCCTCCTTCCTCTTTCTATGCCTTTCCCCTCTTTTTCCTTCATTTCCTTTTCTGTTTTTGTTTTTCAGGTTTATTTTTTTAAGTTTATTTGCTTATTTTGTGACAGACAGAGACAGCGTGAGTTGGGGAGGGGTGGAGAGGGAGAAAGAGAGGATCCCAAGCATGCTCCATGCTGTCAGCACAGAGTCTGAGATGGGGCTCTAACTCATAAAACTGCCAGATCACAACCTGAGGTGAAACCAAGAGTTGGACACTCAACCGTCTGAGCCACTCAAGTGCCCTGTTTTCCAGATTTCACAATGTGGTAATTGATTAGGAATTTCTTCAGTGACTTTTGTTTAAGGAGGTTACAATGCTTCTGTCTATACTATTTTGTTAATCTTCAAGACAAATCTAACAGTAAGGTAGAAGGCAACCAAAAAACCATATTCCCACAATCTGTGAGCTCCAAAGTGTTTTGGAATTCAGATTTTGGGGGTTTTAGAAAAGTAATATAATTTTATAAAAGTAAATTTTCTATGATGTTACATTCCCACTGGTACCTGGGCAGTACCCACGTGCAATGATACTAGTATTTTTTTAGTGAAACAATATTCATACAAAGTGGAATATATAAGACTCTCAGGTAAGAATTTGCCACCAAATGAGTTTGGGTGCCAAATTTATGAAAAAATATATTTTAAAACCTTTTGAGCTTTTTCAATTTCAGAATTGTGGATAAGAGATCAGGACCCTTGTTGTTGGGCTTTTGCCCAGATCTGCAGTGGTGGCCACCAGCCATGCCCATATCCCTGTGCCCCTAACTGTTCCTGTGTGCAGTGTCTATTGCATGACCTGTAACTCTGTCTGAGGGCATTCTGTGGCAGCAAAAGCATGTTCGGCCCCAGTGTGAGGTAGCCCTGCATCTCCATCAGTTAGCACCTGAAACAGTCCTCAGGCAGTAACAGGTAGACATTGGTGAATACATATCCCAACTTCTGAACCCCCTTGAGTGGGACAAGTTTGAGGTGTGTTCCATCCAGTCTCCCAGATGTTTCCATTGGGAATGAGCCCCAGTGCCCACAGTGGTCATCTGTATTGCTTTCTTTTCCATCCTGCCTCATTTCTTCCCTCCTTTACTGGGACTCTTGAAATCACTCATCAAATAGATTACTTGCAGTCAAATCTTCCTCTCAATCTACTCTGGGAGTAATCCACTCTAAGACATGGACCCCAAATAGAGCCTGGATCTTGGATTAAAGAAGAGTATTCTTATAGACTTTGATGTAGTTGTTGACCATTGTTTCTTATGTTTTTAAATTTCATAACTTAGAGGATCTTATCCGAGTAAGAGGAACAGGTTACCAATTTATAACTGCCATTGCTGAGGCTCACACACCCCACTGGCCTTCCCGATGCTGCAATTTCCTGCTTCTACAGGGTCTGCTGTGAGCCCACTGTCAGTTTGCAAGTTTTGGCTAAGATTAAAAAATTAGCTCATAATGATTTTAAGTGTTGCACATTCTTCTGGCTGAAGAAGGATATTCTCCGGGCTTGAAGATGTTTAAGACACAAAGAAGTTGATATCCAGTGGCTGATTCTCTGGCTGGTCTACCGGAGGTGGTTGGGTGATTTGGTCTAGAGAAGCATTTCTTGTAACCTCAGATTTCATCATGTCAGGCGTAAGTCCGAGTCTGACCCTTTGTTATTTATTGCTGTAAATGATTTTGTGTTCACTTTCTTGCAAGTGAATTGCTTGAAGTTCTTGACACAACTTTAAATCCATTTTTTTAAAAAAGTGAAATTCATTTATAGAGGAACTGAAGTCATTAATTATGTTGTAGCTTCTTATCTTTTTTATGATACACGTATTGCTGTGAGTATGGTGCTCTAAAACATCTGCTCAATAGTCCGTTATAGCAGCACAAGAATGCTTTTACATGAATGCGATAAAGTAGCAGATGCTTTTTAACGACAACTTCCCAATTCATTTAGGAAACAAGTCAGTTCTGGATTTGGTTTTTCTTCCAAGTGTGGCAACTGTGCAGGCAAATGATTCCAAAGAGGTTAGAATTGACAAATCAAGTCACTCTGTATAATTTTTTAGGGTTCTGCACGTTAGTCTAAAAGCCTTATCGAATAGCACTTTAATAAAATTAGCATTTTTCTTACTATGCAAATAATGCCTTACCATTATAAGTAACCAGGAAAATACATTAATTCAGTATTACCAGCTTAAGCTTCTTTTATTTTCTTCTTTGGAAACTTCAGTTGAATGTTGATTTATCATTACCATTGCAAATGGAAAAAGTGGTTGAATGCCCGGGCGTGATAACAGAGAGAAATGGGGATCCAGCAATTAGAAGTCAAATGTATGTAGTTCCTTCCCAGAGCAGTTTCTGTTGCCTGAGAGACAGATCACTGGTGGTGCCCACATGCCCCTTTGCATGGTCCGTGGCAGGGCTGGCGTCCTCAGTCAGTAGACAGTCATCCACAGGCTGTGTTCCGAAAGGTGCCAGAGAAGCCATCATTTCCCCCTACCCCATGTCATGCTCTCTGTTACAGAAACTGTATGGTGAATAGTGATTCATGAAGATTTCCATGTTGAGGGAAACTTATCTTCAAAGGCAAAGCTTCTTGGTTGGATTAACATGTCTTGCTTGTAACATTTACTGTTGATAAATTTATCAGGTTCTTTTGCTCTGAAGATCAGATCAGAAGGGCTGAATTTGGGAGCTTTGTGCTGAAAGAGGAAAACAAAGCCATGAAAAAGTAGATGTAGAGGATGCCAAGGATAAAATCTGTCTTCTTTATATTTTCTTTAACTTTGGGTTAGGTCACCAGCATAGTTTTTAAAGTGGATGCATGCACCCCAGAGAGTTTGTAAAAACAGTTTATTGAGATGCAGGAAATAACATTCGAATTGCTATTAATATTTACTTTTACTTACTTATTTTTTAATGAAGCTTTATAATATTTAAGCATGGCCTCATGCTGGGTCTTCCCACAATTTATGTGTCAGAAGACTCGATGTTATATGTTGCTCAAGGCACCGAAAGACATAGTGGGAGCCAGAGGATACGAAAGAGCTAACAGTGGTGCCTTCACTCCTTCAGGTGTCTGTTATATGATTCAGTTTTCTGTGTCCTGATTTACCAGGATGATGCCATCCAGTTTCAGTTAACACAGCTCCTACTTGTCAGACTAGGAATTCTACAGATTCCTGCAAAGAAACTCTAATGAACAACAACAACAACAACAAAAAATGGCACTATGGATCACATCTTGCAAAAAATTAGCTATCCAAATTTGAAATTAAGATTTACTTGAGGGGCGCCTGGGTGGCTCAGTCGGCTAAGCGTCTGACTTCGGCTCGGGTCTTGATCTCACGGTTCATGGTTTCGAGCCCCACATCAGGCTCTGTGTTGACAGCTCAGAGCGGAGCCTGCTTCAGATTCTGTGTCTCCCTCTCTCTCTCTGCCCTTCCCCTGCTAACGCTCTGCTCTGTCTCTCTCTCAAAAATAAATAAACATTTAAAAAAAATTAAAAAAAAAAGATTACTTGAGATAGGGTTTATATTTACTGTTGTTAAAGATGACCCTCAACCTGTCTGTATGCTGTGCTTGCTGATAGTATGAAGCCATTGTGTTAATTAGAAACTCATTGAAAAGCATCTAGAACATGAAGACAAACCTCTTAGCGCTGGAGAAGGAGGTTAAAATGTCAGTGTCATGGCTTAAGCACATCTAGTCATTAAAGATAAGCTGCACTTATCTGCTGTTTTCTTTGTCTGGTTTCCTTTAACCACAGTCCAGAAGCAGGTGATCCTCCTGACAGATCCTCAGAAGGTCAGTAGCAGCCTAATGTTATGTCACAGTTCCTATGTCATTCACCTCACTTCATCTCCTGTCATCACTAGAAGAAGGGTGATAACAGTACAATATGTTTTAAGAGAGAGACACCACATTAATACAACTTTTATTACAGTATATTGTTATAATCGTTCTACTTTATTGTTAGTTAAGATTGTTAATCTCTGTGTCTAATTTATAAATGAAACTTTATTACAGGTATGTATGTATAGGAGAAAACTCTGTAGTATGCATAAGGTTTGAGTGGTTTTAGGCATCCATGGGGGTCTTGGAACATATGCCCTGTGCATGAGGCATATGTTCCACATAGAATGTGGATATTCCATCCTCTTCCACATGGATTTGTACATCTTTCTCAGCTATTGCAATCATTAAAATCACCTATCCAAAAAAAAAAAATGAGAAAAGAACTGAAGCCAGAACAAAACAAAATAAAACAGCTGCAGCATGGTCAATTATTTTTATCAAAATATTTCTGGCAAAAAGGTGTTTGCACCGTTAACAAATAAAATAACAGTATTTTTCTAGAACAGTTTATTTATTGTGTTGATTCTACTTTTGGAACTCAGGGCTCTCTGTTTATGTGCAGATTAGAACGGGATTCTTGGGGTGCCAGGGTGGCTCAGCTCAGTTGGTTGAGCGGCCGACTTCGGCTCAGGTCACGATCTCACGGTCTGTGAGTTGGAGCCCCACGTCGGGCTCTGTGCTGACAGCTCAGAGCCTGGAGCCTGCTTCAGATTCTGTGTCTCCCTCTCTCTCTCCCCTTCCCCTGTTCATACTATGTCTCTATGTCTCTCAAAAATAAATAAACATTTAAAAAAATTTTATAATGGGATTCTTTACAAAGAGAAAGGCCCTTCAGAGTCAATTTTGAGTTGAGGCAGTGTCCCCCGTGCTGGAGAGAGAGGCAGGACTGCTAGGCAGGTGAGATCTGGGCATTTGGCATCCAGCTGTCTGATTGTCCAGGACTGTCAGCTCTGGCTCTGAAACCGGGAGCCCAATGAAAGGCAGGGAATAGCATGCTCATTTGCATGCTGTTCATGTGTGTGACTATTACGAGGTGCTAACATTTTCAAAGGGTACCTTAAAATCAACATTTCTGCAACTTTATTCAGCCACAGCCACTGACTCAGAAAGCTGAGTGCCAATAGATAATCAGTCCAAAGAAGAAGTGAGAGCAGGGTGCCACCCAGGCACCCCAAGGAGAGTGAGAAGTATTTGTAGGAAGAAGCCTGGATGGTTAGAGGTGACACACTCTAGGTGATAAGGTAGTTAGGTGAATGTGGACAGAAAACTACTCTCTAGGGTGTAGTTGATTGAACATCTGACTTTGGCTCAGGTCCTGATCTCAAGGTTTGTGGGTCTGAGCCCCACATTGGGCTCTGTGCTGACAGCTCTAGAGCCCGCTTCAGATTCTGTGTCCTCCCTCTCTCTCTGTTCCTCCCCAGCTCACATTTTATCTCTCTCTCAAAAATAAATAATAAACATTAAAAAAAATTAAAAGTCTATCTGGCTGAATGGTACGGTCATTGAACTAAAATTAAACCTTGGGAAATGGTGATTGGGATATTTAAAAAGTCTGTGCTACATAATTTGGCTTATACTTCAAAGAGCTGAAACAAAAAAGGTTAAAATCTTACACACTGAATTTATAGATGTGGTAAAATTATATACACTCTGGGGACTATGAGCATTTTCTCTAGTAGTACTTATTATGGCGATAATTTTATTGTTGTTCTATTTAACATGTTTCTTCCCTTTAGGGCACAGTGTCTGTTGTTCTCCCCTCTGTTCCCAGATCCTAGGACAGTGTCTGGAACAAGGGTTGGCAAACTATGGCCTGCTGCCTATTTTTGTACAGCTCACAAGCTAAGATTGGTTTTTACATTTTTATATGGTTGAAAAAGAATCAAAAGAATAGTGTTTCATGACACATTAAAATTATATGAAATTTAAATTTTAGTGGCCATAAATAACGTTTTATTGGAACAAAGCCACGCTCAATTTACATATTGTCTAGGCTGCTTTTGTGCTACAATGCAAAATTGAGTGATTTTGACAGAGACATGTGGTGCACAAAGCTTAAAGTATTTACTCTCTGGCCCTTTAAGAAAATGTTGCTGACTTTTGGTCTAGAACACAGAAGATACCCTCTAACATTTGATGATGAATGAATGAATGAGTTAATCTGTACACCTACTATGTGTCAGATAGTTTTACAGTCTGTCTTGTTTAATGCACTTCAAACAAGGGACAGGTGGGAGGAAAGTGCCTTCATTTAACAAGGAAGGAACCTGGGGCTCAGAAGGATTAAGTGACCTGTCTGTCCAGTGCGCGGCTGAACCAGAAGCTGAATCCAGGTCTAATTCTAAATTCCATGCCCTTTTCCACATTTGACTATACTGTGTTGCCATAATATCTGGGTGTTTTTATCTTTGATTTTGAATGTATTCTTACACCCCAGTCGAAAGACGAGAACTTTCATTATGCTCTCATTGCTGCTGAAATAGTATTATTTACAAGGGACCCACGACTGGTCCTGGCACAAGCACCGGGCCTGGCATGTACTGCAGGTACCTGTAGAACCTTTTAAGGGATTGTCCTGGTTAAAAAAGCCCACAAGCAAACAGGAGAGCCATGTTCACATCCGCATAGCCCAGCCACAGACTTGAAGAAGTGGAAGGACCTGCTGGCTTCCTGGAAGGTCCTTTAGGCCGGTTCTCTGCTTGTTCCTGCATGTGCCATTTCTTGGGCACAGGGGGAGGGAGCCTGCACGGCCCTCTGAAATCACTACAGTGCTTGCCTTGGGTCTCTTTATCAAGACCTTACATTTTCACCCTTTGGCAGTGAAATTTACCCACTTCTGGATTTGAGTTTAGAAGTTCATTCATATGCTGAAGGAATTTGCAGTTTATTCATCAAGACATTTAAAAATCTCACTTGTTTAAATTAGAATAGTGCTATCTCTGCATTAGAAGATGGCTTCAGCCAAACTTCAGCCTATTGAATTCAATTATCATCATTCTTTTAAGACTCAGAATTTATCCACAGAAAATCCAATGTAACATCCTAAGAGAGAAAAAAAAGTAGAAAAGTGGGGGAAATTCACCAAATGGAGATATACCTCCTTTTGTAAGGTTCTGCTTACTACTTATAAAACTGTAATAAAATGAAGTTAAGGAAAGCTTTAAGATGGAACTCACAGGGGTAGGCAAACTCCGGTCTACGGGCCATACTTGGTTTTTGTAAATAAAGTTTTCACTGCAGTCCTTTTGTTTACATGCTCTTAATGTCTGCTCTTATGCTACAATGGCAGAGACCTAAGGCCCACAAAATGTAAAATATTTACTATCTGTCTCTTTAAGAAAGCCTCTTCAGACCTCTGGAATTAGGGATATATGAACGAGGAAAAGAACTAGGGTTGTTTGATGTGGGAAAGAGAAGTCTGAAGACAATACATTGGTTCATAATATTGAGAGGACTATATAAAAGACGATTCTTGTTTCTTAATTCTCTGCAAGGGTAAACCTACTGGAAACTGATTTACCCTGTAGCACAGGGTAGAGTTTCTGGCTCTGGATTTAGAACAGAGTGGCTTATAAGGCAAGTCTTACACACTGGTGGTTACATGCATGGTGCAAAACTACTTCTTTTTGGCACCCCAAATTTTACTAGTAAAGATTCCTTGTGATTAAGGCTATCAGCCACAGATCCGTAACCGAATGTAATGATTAATAAAGGAGTACTGCACTAAGCCATTAATGGCCATCGATATTTTAGCAAGAATTAATCAATTCAGAGAAAAAGGAGAAACTGAAGGATGGAGATATATATAGATATATAAATATATATATATATATTTGGATAGGAGGAGATAAAGGAAAAAGGCAGAGGCTCTGTACCTTGAGTGGGGGTGATGAATTGGTGTCTTAGCTTAACAGAAGTGCATAGGCTCCCCGTGAGAGGAGACCAATGAGATACCAATGCTCCTGAAGACATAGATGTGCACCTGAGAGGCAGGCTGGTGTATTGCATAGTTTTGCATCTTGGTGATTGGGCTATCTTGGCACTGTAATCTCATAGGCTCTAAAAGTAAAGAATCCCAAAGTAGGCACTTGATGTATATGTGAGGCAACCACTGGGGTGGTTTGCTGACCACTTGCATTAGCATCACCTGGAATTTTGTAAACTAGGTAGATTCTTGAGTACCATCCCGGAAGTGCTGAGTTCAAAAGTGCAGGTTTGGGGACAGAGCCTGAGAACACAAATGTTTAATAATATTCCCTACACCCCAGATCTGACAGTTCTTGGAGAGTGAAGGAGAAAAACATAGAAAAACTGTAAACCCTTGTAACTGATGCTAGTCTTTAAAAAAATTTTTTTAAATATTTATTTACTTTTGAGAGAGAGAGAGAGAATGGGTGAGGGACAGAGAGAAAGGGAGACACAGAATCCAAAGCAGTCTCTAGGCTTTGAGCTGTCAGCACAGAGCCTGATGTGGGGCTCAAACTCACAAACCATGAGATATGAAATCAGACGCTCAACCAACTGACTGAGCCATCCAGGTGCTTCTGTATGCTGGTCTTTCTTAGGTAACATGTAAAGGGGAAACTCTGAACATGTTAGACTGACCTGAAGCCCAGAGTACCAGGTGAAAGTCTTTCCCTTTCTCCAGTTAGTCATGATTTCCAGTAGTGATTTCTGATTTTAAAATCCCTTAGCCTACTAGCTCTGTTTCCTTATAGCTGCTCAGCAGTCCTGAAAAGTAGACGAGAACCATCCTTCTTTAAAGAAGTCCTCCTAAGCCCTTCTGATTTTTTTCCCTCAGAAAACAATGTTATTTATATATTGTTCTGAGGTAAGGGCTAATTGTCATTGGCATATGATAGGTGCTATTAAACATTATTACTATCCCTCCCCCGCAGGAGAGTTGCGTTCTCTGGCATGGAGTCTAAGAAACAGCCTTGTACTCATCCGATTTGCTAGCTGTCCAGCTCCAGGCTCAAGCTGCCTTGCCGTCCCCTGCACTGTCCTAAAGGAAAAAGGGCCTAAGAATCACAACGGAGCCAGCTGTAAACATTCAGAAAGCTGCCAGATGTACTTTGGCGGGTTTCTGGGTCCTCTCCCTCCTGCCTTGCCCTTGAGCTTGCCAGGCTGCAGAGGAAGATTTCATCTTGCACAGGAGACAGATTCTTTATCTCAGTAGGAACCCACTTTGGCCGTGCTGATACAAATTCTCTCCCCAATGAGGAAGCTGGGAGAGCAGAGTCATGTGTGGGTTTCCCCCCCCCCTTTTTTTTATCTGAAGTGTTAGTGATAATATTCCTGGGGACAGGGGGAGCATCACTGAGATGTTATTCTTGGGATCATCTTGGTGACCACGCTTTGTTGTTCACCCTGGGTACTGTAAGACAGATGTCTGCCTTGTGTCGAACCCTCTCTTGCATACCACATACTACATTTACAATTGTTGAAAAAATGCCATCACTTGGAAGGGTTATTGTGAGTCACTCAAAAGCCACAGAGATCATGAAAAAAGTCATTCTAGGGGTGAAGATAGTGAAAAGATCACCCCCCTCTAAAGTACATGAAACAAAAAAAGGCCTGCTTTACTTAGCGTTCCACCTAGATTATTTTTATAATTCACTTTAAATGTTTTAGTAGTTGAAATTCTTTCTTTTTTTAAGGAATTGACTTCTCAGTGGTTTGTTAAAAATCTTCATCAGCCTTTATCACTTCTGATGATATTAAAAGCTGTTGGCTCAAAAAAATCAAATGAGGGGTGCCTGGGTGGCTCAGTCAGTTACGAGTCCGACTATTGATTTTGGCTCAGGTCATTATCTTGTGGTTGTGAGATTGAGCCCTGCATCACGGCTCTAGACTCTCTCTCCCTCTCCTGCTGCCCCTCTCCCCTGCTAGCTTGCTTGCATGCTTTCTCAGGAAGGAAGGAAGGAAGGGAGGGAGGGAGGGAGGGAGGGAGGAAGGAAGAAAGGAAGGAAGGAGAAGAAAGAAGGAAAGAAAGAAAAAGAATGAAAGAAAGAAGGAAGGAAGGAGGGAAAGGAAAGGAAGGAAGGAAAGAAGGAAAGAAAAAAGAAGGAAGGAAGGAAGGAAAAGAAAGGAAGGAAAAGAAAGGAAGGAAGGAAAGAAAGAAGAAGGAAGGAAGGAAGGAAGGAAGGAAGGAAAGAAAGAAAATGGAAAGAAAATTAAATGAAGTTTGTTACATAGCCCTTTTTCCATTGTAGATGGCCTTTGTCCACTGATGGATACAGCTGCAGACTGCCTCTGAACCAGCCCTGCCCCCTTGTCACTCTTTCGCTTCTTGGCTATGATTCTGGCTCGTTAATGTTAGGTTTGAATAAAAAACTTGACTGGTAGAAGATAAACAAATAGACTCTCTTTTCCTCAAGGGGACATTTTGAATAAATGTTACTTAGGTTTGCTCAGTAATAGTAGTAGAGATTTTTAGTGATAGAAGAAAAGTTTTTCTTCCCCCAATTACTTTTCCCTATAGGCTAAGTGGAGATATGGATCTCATTTCCTAAGCCCAACACACTATTTGGGTTTGCTTTCAATAAAATATCTATGAAGTGTCTTCAGCATGATCCCTCTTTAATGGGATTTAGTTGTAAAGCTTAATTCATATCAGATTTTCTAAATGAGAGATCACTGTCAACTTATTGTTAATTGAATTCAATAAAATCAATGTTTCTATAATTAATGTGAACCACTTAATCTTTTTACTCCTTGAATGAATGTAATTTTCTAAACACAGGTATCTTCTAATTTAGTGAAATAGCAACATTTTGAAGAAAATAAAGGTGCATGTGACTTTCTAGTAACTCTAAAATCAAATTAAATAGACCCAAATCCTTTTTTAGAAACATAATAAAAGAAAACAATAAAGTATTAACAAATTTACTAAAAATGTTAATATTAACCTGATGTTGCCCAGAACATCAGTACAATTTACGCATGGTAATAGTTAAGAAGTGGCATACTGCGATACAAAGAGCAGTGGTTTCCATGTTTCCGTACAGGTTATAACTCACTGTCCTCTAACTAGGGGTGACATTGGGTAAACCAACAACCTTTCTTGTATTTGTTGTTTCCGTCTGTAAGATGAGTGTTAGGCTATATGAAATGATTCTAGTTTCTTTCACTGTTAGAATTCTGTGATTCTTTATATTGCAACGTGGTATCAGAAAACTTTGTTATCTTATTTTTTTTATTTTGGAGAATTAAAAATATTATCAAAGGTAGACAGAATGGTATAATAATAAATACCAATGAATTCAACAAACAACTGCAATGGTTACCACCTTATGGCCCGTGATGCCTATTTCATACCTCCGTCCACTGCCCCCTCTCCTGTGTTATTGTAAAGCAAATGCCAGACATTAACCTGTCTTTATTAACCCCATGCCTCTGCCATCTGTACTGTTAGCACCTGAGGTCTTAGAAATTTTAATTTACTTTTAACAAGACTCAAGTTTCCTCACTATCTTTTCATTTCTTAATGGAAATATTTTAGTTAACTGTAGATTCACATGCAGAAATAATCGGAGTGATTCCATGCACATTTTACCCACCTTTCCCCAGAGGTGATATCTTGTGAAACTATTGTATAATATCTCAACCAGGATATTGGCATCGATACAATACATTAATCTTATTTGAATTTCTCAACTTTACTTGTTTGTGTGTGTGTGTGTACATTTGGTCCTATATAATTTTATCACATGTAGGTTCATGTATCTACTACCAGAGTCAAGATATAGAACCCTTCCATCACCATAAGAATTCCTCGTGTTGCCCTTTTGTAACAATAACCCACCTCTCTCCGCCCACCTCCCAACACTAATCAGTTCTCTGTTCTTCATTTCAAAAATTTTGTCATTTCAAAAATATTCTGTAAATGCAGTTAAATAGTCTGTAAGCTTTTTGGATTGGCTTTATCACTTGCACAATTCCAAGGAGAGTCACCCAGGTAGTTGTGCGTATCAATAGTTTGCTCTTTTGAAGGAGAAATAACCACCAACACCACAGAAATACAAATAATTGTAAGAGAATATTACGAAAATTATATCCCAATAAATTGGATAGCCTGTAAGAAATGGATAAATTCTTAAAAATGTATAGCCTACCAAGGCAGAAGGAGGAAGAAATAGCAAATTTGAACAGACCAAATACCAGAAATGAAATTGAGTCAATAATCAAAAAACTCCCAAGAAACAAAGTCCAGAACCAGATGACTTCTCAAGTGAATTCTACCAGACATTTAAAGAAGAGTTAATACCTGTTCATCGAAACTATTATAAAAAACAGAAAAGGAATTCTGTGAGGCCAATATTCCCTTGATACCAAAGTCAGATAAAGACATCACATACACACACACACACAAAAGAAGTATAGGCCAATGTCTCTGATGAACATAGATGGAAAAATCCTCAACAAAATACTAACAAACAAGGTCCAACAGTATATAGAGAAATCATTCACCATGATCAAGTTGGTGGGATTTATCCCCAGGATCTAAGAGTGGTTCAGTATTTGCGAATCAATCAACATGATACATCACATCAATAACAGAAAAGATAAAAACTATATGATTATTTCAATAGATGCAGAAAAAAGATTTGACAAAGTACAATGTCCATTCATGATAGAAATCCTTAAGAAAATAGGTCTAAGAGGGAACATAGCTCAACATAATATAAAGGCCTTATATGAAAAACCCACAGCTAAAATCATGCTCAATGGGGAACAACTGAGAGCTTTTCTCCTTAGATCAGGAATAAGACAAGGATATCCACTCTCTCCACTTTTATTCAACATAGCATTGGAAATATTAGCCACAGCAATTACATAACAAAAAGAAATAAACGGGATCCAAATTGGTATGGAAGAAGTAAAATTTTCACTGTTTCCACATGATGTGATATATATATGTAGAAAACCCTAAAGATTCCACCAAAAAACTATTAGAACTGATAAATGAATTCAGTAAAGTCATAGGATATAAAAATCAATGTACAGAAATCTTTTGCATTTCTATACACTAACAGTGAAGCTGAAGAAAGAAATTAAGAAAATGATCCCATTTACAATTGCTCCTAAAATAATAAAGTATTTAGGAATAAACTTAACCAAAGAGCTGAAAGACCCATATTCTTAAAATTATAAAACATTGCTGAGAGAAATTGAAAAGGACATAAAGAAATGGGAAGACATTCCAGCTCATGGGTTGAAAGAGCAAATATTGTTAAAATGTTTGTACTACCCATTGTGTGGGGGGTGTGTGTGTGTGTGTGTGTGTGTTTCTGTTTGTATGTGTCCCCATCTTCCTTATCCATTCATCAGTCAACGGACACTTGGACTGCTTCCATAATTTGGCTATTGTAAATAATGCTGCTGTAAACATCCAGGTGCATCTATCAGTTTGAATTGGTGTTTTTGTATTCTTTGCGTAGAAATACCCAGTAATGTGATTACTAACTTGTAGGGTAATTCTATTTTTGACTTTTTGAGGAACCTGCATACTGTTTTCTAGAGTGGCTGCACCACTCTGCATTCCCACCAACAATAGAAGAGAGTGCCCGTTTCTCCACATCCTCTCTAACACTTGTTTCTTGTGTTGTTGATTTTAGCCATTCTGACAGGTATGAGGTGATATCTCATTGTAATTTTGATTTGTATTTCCATGATGAGTGGTAGTGAGCATCTTTTCACGTGTCTGTTGGCTGTCTGTATGTTGTCTTTGAAAAAGTATCTCTTCATGTCTTTTGCCCATTTTTAATTAGATTGTTTTTAATTAGATTTGATTTTTGTTGAATTTTGTAAGTATTTTATATATTTTGGTACTAGCCCTTTATCGGATATGTTATTTGCAAACATCTTCTCCCATTCAGTAGGTTGCCTTTTAGTTTTTCTGATTGTTTCTCTCACTGTGCAGAAGCTTTTTATTTTGATGTAGTTCCACTAGTTTATTTTTACTTTGGTTTCCCTGGCTTCAGGAGACATATCTAGAAAGAAGTTGCTATGGCTGATGTCAGAGGTTACTACCTCTGACATCTAGGATTTTTATGATTTCACATCTCACATTTAGGTATTTAATGCATTTTGAATTTATTTTTGTGTATGATGTCAGAAAGTGGTCCAATTTCAGTCTTTCGCATGTGGCTGTCCTGTTTTCTCAGCACCGTTGTTGAAGAGACTGTCTTTTTTCCATTGGGTATTATTTCCTTCTTTGTTGAAGGGTTATTGACCATGTAGTTGTGTGTTCATTTCTGAGTTTTCGTTTTCTCAATCTGTTTCTCTTTTGTGTGCTAGTGCCATACTGTTTTGATGACTACAGCTTTGTAATTTAACTTAAAGTCCAGAATTGTGATGCCTCCAGCTATACTTTTCTTTTTCAATGTTGCCTTGGCTTTCTAGGATCTTTTGTAATAGCATAAAATTTTTATGACTGTTTGCTTCAGCTCTGAGAAAAAAATGCTGTTGGTAGTTTGATAGGGATTGCATAAGAATGAAATCTTGCCATTTGTAACAACATGGATAGAGCTAAAGAGTTTTACGCTAAGTGAAATAAGCCAGTTAGAGAAAGACAAATACCATATGATTTCATTTATATGGAATTTAAAAAACAAATGAGCAGTGAGGGAAAAAGACAGAAAGAGAGACAAACCAAGAAATAGACTTTTAACTGTAGAGAACAAACTGATAGTTACCAGGAGGGAGGTGGGGGACATAGGTGATGGGGATTAAAGGGTACACTGATTATGTAGAGCAGTGAGTAATGTATAGAATTGTTGAATCACTATTTTGTACGCATGAAACTGATATAATACTGAATGTTAACTATACTGGAATTAAAATAAAAAGGTTAATTAAAAAGGTGAAAGCAAAAACAAAATAGTTTGCTCTTTTAATTGCTGAGTAGTGTGGAGTAATGTACCACAGTTTGTTTAACCATGACCTGTTGAAAGACATTTGAAATATCTCAAGTTTGGGCCTATTCTGAATGAAACTGCTATGAACATTCGTGTACATATTTTTCATTTCTCTGGGCTAAATGGTCACAAGTGCATTGGTGGGTTATATGGTAGTTACATGTTTAGTTTTATAAGAAATCGCCGTATGATTTTATACTCTAAGCAGCAGTGTATAAATGATCTGGTTTCTCTGAGTCTCCACCAGCATTAGAAATTGTCACTCTTTGTTATTTTAGGCATTCTGATAGATACCTAATGATACCTCATTGTAGTTTTAATTTGCATTTCCCTGATGGCTAATGATGTTGAATGTCTTTTTCATATGCTTCTTTGCCATTTGTTTATTATTTTTGGTGATCTTTTGCATTTTTATTCCTCCATTTACTTCTTTTCAGACTGCTTGGTGGGGATAGTGTTGCTAGTGAATTATCTCTGAAGTTTGTTGTAGAATACTTAGATGGTAAGAAACAGATCTCCTACTGAATTATAAATATTGCTTACTGTGGTTCTCACCTCTGTGTTAGAGTCTCTGGGAATACAAAAATGAATAGGACAAGAACTCTTGTCTGTAGTCATTTGGTACTTTTGGAAGGGAAAGCAGAAAAGATGTAGAAGTCTGATTTCCACATTGCATGACACTTGACTCGGCATCATAAAGGTGGCCATGAATGATGGAAAGATCGTAGCAGACACAGGTCAAGGATTCAAATTCATTTAATATGAGTTAAGGATGCAAAAATGTCTTCACCCATAGCTAGCTGCCCAGAGCAAGGCTCTGGGAGACATAGAAGCACTCCCAGTGAGAGGAGTCCTCAAGCTTGCAATACCCACAGAGGTATTCTGCTTATGAGAATAGTGGTTACAGTGAGAATTCCAGTGGCTCTTCAGAAAGTTTGTTCCGTGCCCTCTCTCTTATTCCTTGGGCCTCCTAAGTGTTCCAGAGAAACTGGATTTACATCCAGTCGATCATTACTGGCATGTATCTGCTGTCAACCCCAGTGCATACCTGAGTGTTGAATTTGAATTTAGGTGAAGGACCTTCTTTCTAGGAATTTCATCCTCCCTAGCAGGACTAAGTCTCAGACAGTCTGTATCTGCAGTTTTCTGCAAAAATTAATAACCCAATTCAGTATTTGTTTAAGAATTGGACAGTGATGGTCTAAGGAGAGAACTAACTCAATAGAGAAGAATAGGGAATAAACACACAGACACACACACACACATTTAGTTTATATTAAAGATGGCGTTAAAAAACAATGGGGGAAAGAATGGGCTATCAGAAATCATCTGGGAAAAATCCGTACCTCGCATCATAGACAAAAACACAATTCAGATGGATTAATGATCTAAATGAAATTTAAAAACATGTATTTGTATGCAGAATAAAGTTTAATATTTTTATAATTTTTAAAAATGGGGTTGGGGTGAAGTAGGAGGCCTTTCTTGTTTTTTGTTTGTTTGTTTGCTTTTTTTTGTCAAGTTAGTTAACATACAGTGTATTCTTGGTTTCAGGAGTAGAACCTAGTGATTCATCTCTTACATACAACACCCAGTGCTCATCCCCAAGAGTGACCTCCTTAATGCCCATCACCATTTAACCCATCCTCCCTCTCTCACCCTTATCAACCCTCAGTTTGTTCTCTGTATTTAAGAGTCTCTTATGGTTTGCTAAAGTAGGAGGCCTTTTAATGAAGACAGGTAACTCAGAAGCTGCAAAGAGAAAATGGACAGACTTTACTACATAAAAGTTAAAAAAGAATCTTCATGATAAAATATATAAGAAACAACGTTAAAAAGAAAGCTGAATGAAAATGTTATATGTACATATCTAAATGTACATATACATATCACACATATCCTTGCACACCTTTTTAATCTGTGATGCAGATATATATATATATATATACACAATAGTGTTATTTCTAATATACAAAGAGTGTATATAATTTTATAAGAAATATGCAAACTACATACCACAAAAATAGGCATAAGCATAAGAACAGGCCAATCTCAGAAGAATGCAAATTACCAATAACCGTATGAGTACATGTTCACTTTTCAGTAGTAACCAAGAAACTAGAATTTAAAACCAAAAAAAATGATGTTTAAAAATCAGGAGTTCCTGGGTGGCTAAGTCAGTGGAGTGTCTGACTCTTGATTTTGGCTCAGGTCATGATCTGACGGTTCGTGAGATCGAGTCCTGCATTGGGCTCCATCTCACGTTTCGTGAGATCAAGCCCTGTGTCTGGCTCTGCTCTGAGTATGGAGCCTGCCTAAGATACTCTATGCTTGCTTTCATACGTTCTCTCTCTCAAAAAATAAAAAATAAAAATTCATCACATAAGCAAAAATTAAAAACAAACAATGTTCAAGTACTTATGGGATATAGAAAGGACAGTCTCCTACATTCTTGCGGAGAGTATAAATCGTTACACCCTTTTTCTGGGGATAGATTGGCAGTACGTATTGAAGTTTAAAAAAATGCATATACCCTTTCTTAAAATAGTGCCCCCTTTAGGAAACTGTACCACAGAAAAAGAGACGTGTTAATGGATATATGTGCTAAGATATGTATTGCAGTATTAGTTGTAGTAGCAGAATATTATAATCAACCTAAAATATCTAGCAATATGGATGCTAAAACAAATGACTGAACAAACAGTGGCACAGTCATGTAATGGAATACAGTGAAGCCATCGAAAGAAAGAGCAAAATCTATAGCACTGACATGGCAAGACATGCTAGGATGTCCATGATTTATATATGAGAATATATATGTGAAGTATATATATCATGATTTAATTGAGTGTAGGTGAGTGAGTGTATGTGTGTGTTTGTGTTTGTAGGTGAAAAAATTCTAAAAGTCTGGAAACCTATACATTATTAAAAATTGTTACATACCCAAGGTGTAGACGTGCTAGAATGAGGAGGATTTCACTTTTCATTTTATGTACTTGTGCAGTGTTTGCAATTATTTTTTTAATCACAAAGACATAATGCATTATAATGTTTAAAAAGAAAGGAATTTATAAATGCTAACCAACCAAATCTTTGACCTAAAAGAAAGAATTTCATTTGAAGAACTGCTTTAGAAGTAGATACGTGTAACATTGCATAATGAAAACTCAAAGAAACAAAGAGAAAAACCTCTTTCTTGCTCCTGGATTAACTTTCTGTATCTGGAATATATATTTCAGTGATTTGTCTCTGGTTATTTAATTCATTGTGTTTAATTGATAGTGTTTACTGGAGTTAGTAAAAACTATTTTGTAAATATCTTCGGTGGTTATTTATCCAGTGTAGTATCTCCCCCAATGAATTGACTGTGAGTGGGGAATTAGTAAAGCAGATACAGATCTGGAGAGTAGTCTGTGGCTTTACTTATCTCCACAGGAAACCTTATTTCATATTGATAAAGTTAGAAATCTTTCCTGTAACTCTTTCCAATTGTTCATTGTTGTTACTGTTTTAATGAGAGGTAGAAATGAGCCAAACCAACCTGCTTCTTTCCTTTTACTAATTTAATTTCAAAGGAAATTCTTCAGTCCAAACAAATAAGTGAGTGTGGATAGAACCAGATTCTGACTCAACATGTCCAATTAATTGCTTCCAAACATTAAGATAAATTCCTCAGAAACACTCACAAATAATAAAAAATCAACCAGTAAGGAATGATTAGTGAGAAGTGAGCTGGCTAGAATCGTCAATGCTTACAAAAACCGTGTTTAAGTTGCCATTAATATTTGCCATCTCTCCTGTTATAAATATCAAGATTTATTGTAGAAGTATACCACCGATAGCACAATAATAAAGAAAACAGACTCCTCTCAGGTTTTGAAACCGTACATAACAAACTCAACCTCTTGCAAAATAACTTTCTTATTCAAAATGGAACTGGGAATTGTTCAGCACACAATGAATCATCTTTTGGCAAGTACAATAGAATCTTTAGGGACATTTCACAGCCTCTTGTTCAATTGTTAGGATGTTTTTAGCTTTCACAGGTAGGGAAGAAGGTAGCTTGTATAGCCATCATCTTGTTGCTAAAATTGTACAGTAAAGATTTTTCAGTTGCTGTTGCAATGGACCTTTTTGCTTTTTTTTCCCCCCTTCCTGTTTCTTTACCCAGAGCTGCTTTGTCTCTCAAAAACAATCTGGAATTACTTAATGCTAATGTTTTCTGGTTTTACTATTTACCCAGGACTCAAATGTTAAACATTAATGTTGGAAACTCCCTTTTCCTTACCTCATAGTCCTATATTTGTTTAACTGTTATTTTGCCAGAAGAAAACCTCCTCTTTCCCTTTCTGTGTTAATGTACTTTTTTTTTTTTAATTGACAAACACATTTTGTTTCTCTTTTGCTTTTTTTCAGGAGGCTTTAGAGCTACCGCTGGATGATTTTGAAGTGACCGAGACCACACCGGGAAGCGAAGTGATTAAATATGAATATCATGTTTTATACTCCTGTAGCTACCAAGTGCCTGTGCTTTACTTTAGGGCCAGCTTTTTAGGTAAGACCATGTCGGAAGCTAAATGTAAATTCATAACATTTACATGTAAGGCAGAAAGCAGATTTAGAAAATTATTCTTGAGAGGAAAAAAAATAGAGTTAAAAATAAGAAAAGTGTGGGTGAGGTAAGGTTTTACCAGTAAATTTTCTCATGCTTTAGAAAGAGTATCAAGACTTCAGAGTGAATGATATCATCCCAGCCTTAAGTCTGATCTTCAGATTCTTGGCCTCCTGCCCAACGTTGACTAAGCCCCCTGGCCCTTTTTCTTTTCTTTAAACAAGTAGGAACAACTTAAAGCTACAATGTTTATATACTTCTAACTTTACAGTAAAAATTTCTTTCAATTTAAGCTATTCCATTAACTCAAAAGCCCCATGCCTCCTTTGCCAATTGCTAATCATTATTTCAGGAACTGTTTATCAGGTAGTTCAAGCTGTATTTAAAATTAGCACTAACATTTCCTTCGACCGTCCATACGTCTCCAGTGCCGAAGCTTTCTGAGATGCTGTTACTCAGCTAGTTCTCCTTGCCGAAGAAGGTGAAACACCCTGTCTCCTCTGAGGCCTTGGCGGATAAAGCTTGTTTAATCAGCAGCCACATGGAGTCCTCACCCCTTAGTGCCATAGGGCCTTCTCCTTCTTGTCCTCTGACTAAACCGGATCAGCATGGCAAGGCCCTGCCTTCCCAACCTACCTCCTACCCTATTTCTCCTCTTCTATCTGGCCTTATCAGCAACATTTTGCATTTTGAACAGCCTTCTAACTTTTTCTGGAGAGCAAAGACATCTGAATTTAGCCAGCGATATTTTATTTTTAATTAAAAAGTAGCTTAAGCTGCTTTGAATGTGTATTTGGTAGATTTAATCACTTGCTGCCTTATATTGTTTAACGGTCTCTAATTTTGCAGTGTTGGCGGTTTAACAAGCACTTAGGATTTAAAACACAAGAACAAATTCTCATAGACTCCCTGGTGAGAAGATTTTAATCTGAGGTGCACTTCCTAAGAACTGACAATTTGGGGTAAATTTTCAACACGGGACATGGGGAATGGAGGACACTGATAGTTCCTAATTGGTGAACTCGTACAGATTTATCCATATGATTATTAAAGGCCTTGAAAACATCCACTTTCTTATGTTGTAATTCTATTTGGTTTGGAGTCCAGAGCTTGAAGCGGGGCTCTTGTCAGTGAACTCTGTAATCCTAAAGAGTCAAAGGGGATACATTTATTTACCACCGGGGAGGGAAATATTTTTCTCGGTTTTTGGTTTGCAGTGTCTCTACCTAGTACCCTTCTAGATTCAAAGACATATCAAGGCTGCAGGTAGAGGAAATAGGACACCACTTCTTCAGTACTGTACTTTCATATAATTAGTATTCACCATAAGCAGTTAATCACCAGAGAAGAGCTCCCAGAGACAAAACAAGTTGTTTAGCTTGTCAGCATTAGGGAATCGGAGGTGTTGAAACATGACTGCTTCTAGCTGGAAGTGGGTCTTGCCGAGGCCGGTGGATGAGCTCATCCGTGCACTTTGCTCTTATGTGCCAACAGCTCCCCTTACAGTACAGCACAGTAATTGTTCCTGCAAGTCCGATTATATTTTAATGAAATTTGTATACTTCCCAAGATCTTTCCTTTCTGATGGTTTTCTCTTTCTTAAAAAACAAACAAACCAACAAATAAAAACCCCACTAGATCTCTTGGATCTTATCTATATACTTTTAAGACATCCTTTATTTATGCTCAGTGATAGAAGACCAAAACAAGTCGTTTATTTTATATGGCAGGATTCCTTGTTCCTTCTTCCCCAATCTGTGTTGAAAGGAATGAGCCCTAGGAATTTTTTGAATTCCAGTATTTATTTAGCGTTTATTCAGGTACATTAAAATATCAAATTTAGTTTTTCAAAGGATACTGAATTTTTTGTGGAGAAACATGAAAAATGTTTCTTTCCATGATCATATTCTAGGAATTTCTTTTCTTTTTTCTGCTAGTGTAACCTAATGGATATTCTAAAAATGTTTCGCCCTTTACTCTGGAGTCATAATTTTTCATTTATTTCCCTTAATCCATTCTCTTTTCCTGTTATATCTGATTACCCTGGCCCTCCATCTGTTTGTTAAACAGATCTCTGTCACTGTGGTGAATGGATTCCTAACGTATTCCTTATACTCCAGGTCCAGATTTTTCTTTGTCTCAGTCTGAGAGAGTTCCGACCTAGAAAGAGGATGATTATAAAATTTCTTGCTCAGGGGTCTTTTTGTTGCTTCAGAAATAGTTCATTTAGCCTTGTTTTTGACAGATATTTAGAATTTCTTTTCCATTTGATGGTTAGTAAAAATTAGTTTCTCTGCTCTGAATTTTCTTCTGGTACCTCTTTTTTTCTTTTTTTTTTTTTTAAGGTAAAGCAGTTAGTAATAGTAATTCCAATTTAAATTGATATAACCTTTTCTTTTATCAACTAGTTTAGGTTCCAGAAGAAATATTCATTGTGTTTCTTGAAATGCAGACACATTGAATTGTGAATGGGAATACTTCTTATTCTTTTGTACTGGCCAGTGAGTACCATCCCAACTATTGCTTAGGACTCAGCTAACATGGCACTTGCTCTTGTCACTTTCTGTCATATCATTTCACATCATATCCTATATAATATCACAGGTTTCACTGTAACAGAGCTATTTGTTTGCTTGTTCCCTATAAAACAGTAAGCTAGAAGGTGGAGCTGTAAGGTAAAAAGAAGGAGGAAGGAAATTGATAGTAAGTACCTACAGCCTACAAAGTGATAAGCTTTATTCATAGCAGTGTGTGTGTGTGTGTGTGTGTGTGTAATACATATGTCATTTGTTATTTCTCTTACTCATTTTGATACCCACAGTATCAACTGTGATACAGATCAATAAGTATTATCGAATGAACCAATGATGAGGAATTTATAACCATTTCTGCATACAACCCAAAGATGGAAACCTTGTGGTGGGGTCTTATTTGAACTTCTCTGGAGGATTATAAGGAAGAGAGTGATACTCTTGTCTGCAGGAAGCTCAGGACCCAAACCAACTACATAGCTTTACTCTTTAGTCTGATGCTTCTTGGAGACTGCATGAGTGGTTGACTAAGGAAAACAGAAAGTCTTGAGTACTTAAAGGGTGGGCATCCAGACTCGCTGAGCAGCTGCCCTGCTTCTATAAACACATATTTTATTTGATCCTTGAAGGCAGACAGCCAAATTGTGGCAGCATTCTGCTGGTGAGTGAGCACCTCTCATTCCTACTACTTGGGCATTTAGGATCCCAGTACCCTAGGGGGTAACATGGATTTAAGAGAAGAAATAAGTCCTTCCCAGTATTCTTTTTTTTTTTTCTAACTACTTTTGCCATTTTAAGTTTAGAGGAGGTAGTGGAACACACTTAATACCCTTTATTACCCAGCAGTGGGTGAGAGGCGACTACACTTCTGTCAAGGAGTAATAAATAGTCTACATTCGAATAGTTTTTGGCAGTTCATGAAGTCCATTCTTAGAAAACACTGACATCTTCAAGTGCTCACTAACCCCCTCACCGCCCGCCCCCCCCTCCCCCGGCTATTTTTGAAGCACATTGTGTTGAAGAGGTATTTGTATCCTGCAGAAGGCTTTCTCTATTGCCCATCATTTCAGGACCTTATTATGTCCCATTGTTCCTTTTGGAGGGCTTGGTTTTGGTCAAAAGCTGTTGCAAGTGTTAGAAATGTAGTGAAAACCTTAGGCATACACATTGTGTCTTAGGGCTTCACCAGAGTCCTAAGCTTACATAGTTTTCCTTTTCGTTACAACTAGAGATTTCTATATTTGTTTCAGCTTGAATTCTGATTTATTCCTGCCCCGTCTTTCTTCTTTTCCTTTGTTCTCAATCTCTATTGAAAAATAGACCAAGTGGTTCTTCTCATTTTCAAAATATTTAATTCTTTGGCTGACATATGGGTTCTTCTTGGGAACTGTTTTGACATATTTCTTTAATTAGTCAGAAGGGCTGCTTTTGAATAGGGAAGGAAACATTTCTTCCATTCAGCAACTGAATGTCTGTTCTTTCTGGAGATCCATTCTATTATTGGCCCAGAGAGTAAGTGTATAGAATTAAAAATGTAACCCAGATATTTCGTGTGGAAGATTCGTCTGCTTGTTATGCGCCTAAAGGATCCTTATTGAGAAACAGGGAGAAAGAAATAGCCAAAGAATGACTCACTCTCAAAGGCAGAATGAACCAAACCATGATAAAGGCCAGCATAAAGGTAGAATAATGGAAAGTTTGGACTTGGACTTAGAGCAGTGTGTAAATCATCAAAGAAGAGGAGTAAGAGGCTTATTCATGGTCTGGGACAAGAAGAAGTCTTTGGAATGCATAGAAGATAAAACAGGAACACAGAAAGATGGAGTTGGAGGACACTGGAGAATAAAAGTAAAATATCCACAGTTCCGTCCCACAGCTTGGAAGGGAAGGTACAGGTTGGTTTTTCTGAAGAGGCTGGGAAACACACTGGAGAAGGTGAGGAGGGTGAGTGCCAAGCTGTAGAGCCGGAGAGAGGATGGCATATTTAGGGAACAGTGAGGCCAGTTTGAAGTAAAGGCTTCCTTGGATGAACTGTGGAAGAAATGTTTTAAAGGCTATGTTGAGGTCAAATTATGACAGAGATAATGGATTGGAAGGAATTGCCAGCACAGTGAGAGTTGAGGCAGCTTGTTGAACAGTAAAGAAAAGTTGGTTTAGAGAGAGGTATTTAAAGATTGGGGCAAAAATGATTCTAGGTAATTATTTACAATAAGCAGAAAATAGAAAATGATTTGACAGATAATTGAGAGTCTTATTCGATTGTAGAGAATAGGTAAGGAAGTTCATATATGCCACATATATTTATACGAAGTTAGTAAATTTAGCCAAAGCTATGATGATGGAATGGGACATGAATTTTGGTCAGTTAAAAAGAGATTGTAGGGATTGAAATGTAATTTAAAGAGCAAATAGTGAAAGTTATTAAGAAAAATAAGTGAATATTTAACTCATACAAAGATATTCAAATTGAGGGGCTCCTGGGTGGCTCAGTCAGCTGAGCCTCCGACTTCGGCTCAGGTCATGATCTTGCGGTCTGTGAGTTCGAGCCCCGCGTCGGGCTCTGTGCTGACAGCTCAGAGCCTGGAGCCTGCTTCGGATTCTGTGTCTCTCTCTCTCTCTGCCCCTCCCCCACTCATGCTCTGTCTCTCTCTGTCTCAAAAATAAATAAACACTAAAAAAAATTAAGAAAAAGATGTTCAAATTGAAAAATCTAAACAATAGAGGATGTTTAACAAGAATTATTTGTTGAACCATGTAAATGTTTGAAACAATATGAGGAGTTAGGATGCTAGCTTAGAACATCTGATGAGAATAGAATCCCATTGAAAAATCAAGCCTTGGTTTAAGAATCTTTGAAAGAAAAAAATGCTAGGGAAATGTGAAATAAAACTACAGGGAGAGCTAATTAGCCAAAAGGTTCATTCTAACTTGTGTTAGTACAAAACACCACATCCCCAAGAAGCCACAGATTTTAGGTGGATCCAGAGGCCAGGAAAATGATATGAAAAGGTAAATTTATTTTCATGCCTGCAAGAGACTATATTTTCGCTTTCCTATATAAGTGAATGCTTGTGATGTGCTCCATAAAGAAGAAACATTTCTTTGCTTACTCTTGGCAGATGGGTCCTATCTGAAACAGCCTTTAAAACATACAGGAGTGCCCACTGTGTGCACAGCACAAAACTCATGTACCTATTTTCTAAATCTGAAAAAATATCACTGTTCAAGTTGAAGGTATTATTGCTTTCCTCCTTCTTTAAAGAAAGCAAAGCAAAGTTCTTTAAGGTCATATATTAGGTGCTATCCTAAGAGGTGGAGACTGCATTTTCTATAGGGAGAGGATCAAGTTAGATTGATACTCAAAGTGCTGCTAGAGGGCACAGTAGGTCCAAGTGCTGGAGGTACCAAGGTTTGAAGCAAGCCAGGAGTCCAAAATGCTGAGTACTGGCATTCCAGACCAAGAGATTGGAATCAAAACCTCAGAACACTTTGCACAGAGTACCTTCTGTGTCAGAACTCGTAGACCTAATGTAGATATTCATCTGGTGATTTGCTCCTTGGAATGCAGACGAATAGGTACTATTCAAAATTGGTATCTCAGGTATATTGTGGACCTAACGTTGCTTCCTTTGGGACATTTTATGATTAAGATATTCCTCAGGAAGGTTTTGTGTGTACTCCACTTAGTAAGTATTTAACTTAATTGAAATGAGAGGTTATAGCATCACTTGCATTATTACTAGTGTTTTAACACAATATGTGGACTTTATGGTGACTCAAAATCAGCCCTTTTGGGGGATACCTGGGGTGGCTCAGTCGGTTAAGGGTTCAACTTCAGCTCAGGTCACCGTCTCACAGTTCATGGGTTCAAGCTCTATGTCAGGCTCTGTACTGACAGGCTTGGAGCCTAGAGCCTCCTCTGGATTCTGTGTCTCCCTTTCCCTCTGTCCCTTCCCTGCTCACGCTCTCTCTCTCTCTCTCTTTCTCTGTCTCTCTCAAAAATAAGTAAACATTAGGGGCACCTGGGTGGCAAAGTTGGTTGAGTGCTCGACTTCAGTTCAGATCATGATCTTGTGGTTCGTGGGTTTGAGCCCCATTTCGGGCTCTGTGCTGACAGCTCGAAGCCTGGAGCCTGCTTCAGATTATGTGTCTCCCTCACTCTCTGCCCCTCCCTTGCTCGCACTATCTCTCTCTCTCTCTCTGTCTCTGTCTCTGTCTCTCTCTCTCTCTGTCAAAAATAAACATTAAAAAAATTACATAAAAAGTAAATATAAATAAATAAACATTAAAAAATTACTCCTTTTTGTGCTGTTGGCCATGTTTCTCATAAAAATAGATTGCAACATACATACATTTTCTCATGTAATTAAAAGATGTTTTATATTTGTTTTCTACTCAAATTACTAGACAAATATATAATATTAAAAAAATTCACACTGGTAGTTTTAAGAATACATAATGGTTAAGCAGGTCTTTTAAAACATTGATCTGGGCTATATTTGTTAGTTATACTTGGTTACAAATAATTGAACCTGACTATGATAAACAAAAAAGGATTTATTGGAAAGGTAGAACTTAGAGTCAAGTGAATGCATTAGAATGACAGGAATGTCTACCTCCCTTTGGCTTTAGTGGTGAGAAATGGGGCTCTGCCTTCTACTTATTTTGGAATTTCTCTCCCAAGTTGGAAGTATGTTTGGATACCAAAATATCAAATATCTACTATATCTGCATCTACTTAATAATATAGATTTAGACAAGCATGTTTTATTTATTTATTCATTTAATTTTTGAGACAGAATGAAAGAGGCACATGGGGGAGGGGCCGGGAGAAAAAGAGACCCCATACTCAGTGCAGTCCCCACATGAGCCTCAGTTTCATGACCATGAGATCGTGACCTGAGTGGAAATCGTGAGTTGGACCCTGAAAACTAACTGAGCCTCCCAGGTGTCCTCAGGCATGTTTTTTTAAATATAAAAATCGTGTTTTTTTTTTTTAATCATGATCGTTCAGTCTTTATTCTTGGTAGTAATTGTGCTAATTGCTCTAGAAAAAAAGTTGAATTTTCATCTATTCAACCATTGAAAAATATCTGTGCAGGAGGCATAAAGGTGTCTGTGGAATACGGCGATGAATAAAGGAAATCTGAGACGGATGATGCCCTCAAGGAGCCTACGGTCTAGTGAGGGAAACAAGTACAATATGTTAATGGCCGTAACAGAGCTAAAAATTGCCAACAGGAAGCGTAGATTGGTGGTCGGCCAGGGGGTGGGCAGAAGGGAGATGAGGAAATGTTGGTCCAGGGGTTCAGATTTTTGTTTACAAGATAAGTGAGTTCTGGGGATCTAATGTACAGCATGGTGTCTATCATTAACAATATTTTATTGTCCGCCTGAAAGTTAACTGAGAGAGTACATTTTAAATGTTCTAACCACACACATGGAAATGGTAACTATGTGAATTAATGGATGTGATAACTAACCTTTTGTGGTAAACATTTCCTAATATATGCACATATTAAATCATGTCGTATACCTTAACCTTACACAATGTTATATGTCCATTATATCTCAGTAGAGCTGGGGAAAAACTGCTATGAGGGCTCAGAGAGCAGAGATTATCTTGAGCTGGAGTGATTAAGAGAGATCTTGGCTGGACTTGGGATTTGTCCATGCAGTGATGAGTGAAAGGGGAGGCCAGCCTAGTAAGAAACCCAGGAAAGGCAAAATTCTAGATTCTCCTACGTTAGGCAGTGTTGGTGGAGACTACTAGTGACAACTACACCAGCATAACCAATATGTGTGCCTTGCTTTATGGTTTGCAGGGATCTCTTGGGGACAGAGACATAGAGTGTAGTGGTGAAAGTGCAGGGTCTGGAGCCAGAAAGCATTGGTTCTGATTCCTAGCTCTGCTACTAACGAACTGCAGTTATCTAACTTTTTGTCTTCTTTTCTTTCATCCAAAAATCTTTTTTTTTTTGAGATAATAATAACCATAGCAGTAATACCTACCTCGTAGAGTTTTGAGGTTTGTAAGGTAATATGTGAAATGGGGCTTGGCATGTAGTACCTTTCAATAATGCTAGCTGTGTTGGGGCGCCTGGGTGGTTCAGTTGGTGAAGCATTTGACTCTTGATTTCCGCTCAGTTCGTGATCTTCCAGTGGTTAGTGAGATTGAACCCTGCATTGGGCTCTAAATAAATACACACATACATACATACATACATAAATATTAGAAAAATTAAAAGCAATAATGCTAGCTGCGGTGTGTATCTTGATCCTCACAATAACATTTTAAAGTAGAAGCTGTTATCCTTGTGCACATACGTAAAAACTGAGTGCTCGGAGAGGTTAAATGATTTATTCAAAGGTACATAGAAAAGTATGAGGTTGAGAATCAAACTCTTTAGCCCATTTTTTACTGCTTGATGCAGTAAACAAAATTTAGAAAACATGCGAGTTAACCGGCATCGTATGTAAGTAAAGAGAAGTTGCCATAATCTGTATTTTGGGAATATTCATTCAGATTTCCTGAGATTAATAAAGACACAAAATGATAAAAATGTATGTGAGAATAAATAAAAATTACAGAATTAGGCAGCATAGTTTCTGATACGAATGTACATGAACAATTAACACTCATTTCATATCACAATGTAATTTTCTCACTGAAGCAGAAATGAATTTTCCCCTTTGGTGGAGCATCATGTCTGCCTTCCTGTGGAGTATGACATGAATTTTTAGATCCCTCAAACCTCTCTTGAAGACAGTATACCGAGTAATGGCAGATTTCATTGTGAATAATCCATCCTTTCCTTTTTATTTCTAGTGACCACATTTGGAACATTATTATTCCACTTACTGTAAATGACATATACTCTGTGTGGTCTTCACTTTAGGAGTTAGGAAATTTTAGCGAAACCATGCACGATAGGATAAAGGTGACTTCTGTGTGCTTGCGCTAAAGTTAGGTGGTGCTAGTGAAATACCTCATGCTGTTATTTGATTCATGAAAACTAATAGCCCTGAGAAATTTAATTTAGAGAGCCACACATTTTGAGTAATATATAGATTACTTGACATGTAGGTTATTATTCAATTGAGAGATTTTATATGAAAATTGTTAAATTAAATGCTACTGGCAGTTGCTAAAGATTGTACTTTTTAATTATTCTATTTTTCATCCGATGTCTCTTCTTCTCTCGTCATTGACATTCTAGGTTGCTGACAGAATATTCCTTTAGCTCAGATGTGTATTATCATTCCAGGAGACAGAGGCACACAGTAGGCACTTGATAAACATTTGTTAAATAAATGACCTTAATTTACCATGCTTACTTTGTAGGTTGCTGCTGAAATTATTTCAGCTTCTACTTCAATTTTTCAAGTATGCAAGAGATTTTACTGAGCTTCTCAGCCTCAGTGTGATTAATGAGATTTCTAAGCATGTTAAAATTGGTGCTTTCGAATATCTCAGGTTTAAAACTAGGGAGTTGTTGATTGAGTATGCTCATGTCTCATCTGACTGAGGTCAGACAGAAAAAATAGACCTTCTTAGCAGGACTTTAAGTTTCTGATTGAAGATACCTTCAACTGAACATGAAGGTACATTATCATGTGTTTCATGAGCTTGAGCGAGTATTTATTTATGCCCGCTATTTTATGTGACGTTAAAGTTTTGGGTCTTTGGTTTTCATGAATATATAGACAGAAAGTCAAAATATAGTCAAAATCACAAAGTCCAGGGATGCCTGGGGGGCTCAGTCAGTTGAGTGTCCAACTCTTGATTTTGGCTTAGGTTATGATCTCAGGGTCATGGGACCGAGCCCCATGTTGGGCTCTGCACTGAGCATGGAGCCTGCTTCTCTCTCTCTTTCTCTCTCTCTCTCTCTCTCCCCCTCCCCCCAACTTGTGGTGCTTTCTCTAAAATTAAAAGAAAATCATAAAGTTCTTTAGATATTTGCAATATTTAAACTCTACTTCTATGATGTGATTTTTGAAATCTATTTGATGATCTCATTTTAATGGTTTCAGTGGAATTTCTGAAGATTCATTTGGTTTTGAAATAATTAGAGTCACAATCATGTTTTGAATCTATTTTATGTGCCAGTAGTGTAAGGCATGGTTTGGAGACACTGTTGATTAGGTCAAAATGTTTTGTTTTTGCTTAAAAGATCATAAAACTAACTTCTGTATATCTTCGATCGTGAGGGTATGAGCTGTGACTGGGCACACTGATGATAAAGGCTTAGGGAAAAGAACCTGCATCGTAATTCATTAAGTTGTTACTGTCATGTGTATGTGGGGAACAAAGCTATGTTACCCACATCATCTGTAGTGTAAATGGTCAGCAGAAGCTGGAGAGATTGGCACTCTTGTCAGAGTAGCTTGTATAAGCACTCATTTAAGCATCACTGATCCATGCTTTTTAAAAGCATACCATTAATGTTATTTTTTATTTTGGAGAGAGAGTATGAGTGGGGGAGAGGGCAGATGTAAAAGAGAGAGAGAAAGAGAGAATGAAAGATGGAGAGAGAAAGAATCTCAAGGAGGCTCCATACTCAGCACGGAACCTGACACAAAGCTCGATCCCACGAGGCTCCCACATACACATAATGACTTAATGAAGTACGATGTGGGTTCTTTTTCCTAAGCCTTTATCATCAATGTGCCCAGTCACAGCTCATACCCTCACGATCATGCCCTGAGCTGAAATCAAGAGTCAGTCACTCAACTGACTGAGCTACCCAGGCACCCCAATACATGTGTTTTTAAACAGTCTGTAAATGCATTAGAGAATTTAATCACATCTATTCACTCAAAAAGTACTGTTCTCTTTCTAGCAGGTGGGTAGCACTGTTACAAACATTCATGTAGGAGTATCATGCATCTTTTTATGTTTTGAACTTATTATTTTTAACTCCATAATTATCTGTTATTCTAAGTTGACCAGATCATTTTTTTAATTTCTCTGTTGTACTATGTTAGCTTTTTTCCCTGTAAATTTGATCTCGTCTAAAAACTCATGTCACATACCCTCAATCCTAGCATCAAATCTGATGAAAATATTCTATAATATTTGTTCTGGGTCTTTCCATATTGCTGCTAGCTGCTGACTATTGCATGTTGTATGAAAGATTCCAACAGAGTATGTGGGTTTTTGACGGTGGTAATATCTGAACTGCTTACCCCATCCTTAGATTGTTGGCTGGAATATTTTAAGGAATAAAATTAAAATCATTATTGATTGCCAGATATTAAACCCAGCATTCTTCTCTAGGTCTGCAAAGCCTTTCTCTGTCTTAGAGGAAATAAGATTAAGGAGGGTGTCCTTTCATTTATCATTTATTCAGTAAATATTTATAAAGTATTTGCAATGTGTGAGTGGTGGGGCTTGGAACTACATTGTGGGGCTTTAGTGGAGAAAGGATAAACGTGGTCTCCACCCTCAGAGGCTGCAGGGAACAGCAGGAGGGGCACTGAGACTCCAATTCCAGCTCTAGTGCAGTCATGAACTGGTTGCATAATTTTGGCTGATGTATGTTTCCCAAGACCTTGATTGTCTTATTGATAAAATGAGCAATTATACCCACTCTAACATTTTATTCTCCTACGACTTCATTTCTTTTGAAAATTATTTTAAAAACATGTCATCTGTGTATAATTTTATTATTTGGTTTACTTTTTAACACTGAAGTATTTAAGATCCTATTCCCCTCTTCCAACGTCGGTACACATACACACACGCACACACGTGCACATATTTTGAAGACATGTAGTGCTTATCTTAAGGGCAAAGTTTGGCCCTGCTCTGTAAATGTGTTCAGAAAACAATATAACACAGATACTGAAGGCAGCTTGTTTTTAACTTGTAGCTAAACATGACATTCAAATGTTAATTGGATGAATAAATCTTGTTCATTTTACAGACATGGAAATGTCAATGGAATAAAACTATTTATCACAAGATAATGGTCTCCTGCCGCCAGATAAATGCCAAGATGAAGATACTTATTGAAAATGTATCAAAATATTCTATTGCTATTTATTGAAAATAAAGGTTGAAGAAAAGTTCAACTTTTCAGGTCAAACATGAGAAATATCCTGCCTATGGTATTAGTTTATTATATCATCAAACATAATGTGCATGGTGTAGAAACATGAGAAAATTCTAAGAAATAATGGCCTCTAAGTGAATCCTTTAGCTCTGTAGTATGAAGGTTATTGGAGCGGTTCAGTGGGAGCTCGGAGGAGATACTCCCTACATATTAAACTCTGACTGTGTGCCCTGACCCAGTCCCAGGTGTGTTCACTGACGCAAACCTGTTCACGTGAACAGAATTTGAAAAGGATAATTATCCTCATTTACAGGTAAAGTTGAAAGCCAAATAGCTTGCAGTCACTTAGAGAAGGAGCGCCAACAGCCAAATTCAGACTCAGCCTGGACTCCAATCCCAGCACTCTTCTACACTCTCCATCTCTACTTAAAATTCCACAAGCAGAATGCAAAACCTTTTGCTTTCGGGTGTGTGGTTTGGGTAGATTCTTTCTTCAAGTTTTATTGTAACCTGATGACCAAATACTTGTTTGGGTCGAATGATTCGATATAGTGACGAGTTTTCTTTAAGTGGTATTGTCCACCTGCCTAAAGACGGGAGCTCACTCATAAGCTCTGAGGACTTAATAGCTCTGGGTAGGACAGTAGCACTAAATTCTAGTAGCAAGGCCACCTTCTGTCCAGCAGTGTGGTTTCAGAGTCTTTAGGTAATTTTCTCTTTCTACTTTATTTTGCGAATTTAGATACCTATTTCTCCACTAATCTTATGCCATAGTGGTCTTCATAAAATACATTATTTGGATTGTTACGAACATGGGTGAATTGTCGAAGCTGTTTGAAGAAAGAACTCTTGCTCACTAGACATTTTCCTAATCTCTTCATGCTGATTCCTTCTCACGTCCCTCCACCCTTAACTAATCCTTCTCCACCTGTCACGAACACTGGGTGTTAATGGCTCCCTCCTCTGGACTGTCTGAGAACTGCAGTTTTCATCTTGGCAGCCACCACTTTCTACCTCGTGTTTTAGTATCAATATACTATTGATATACTTGTCATAGATTTCCCTAGTAAATAGTAGGCTTCTTACTAGGAGAAACTGTGTGCTTACCTTTTCTCTATTCCCCGGGGTACTCAACAGAGTGATTTGAACGTTACAGGTATTTAGTCAATGAGAGAGTGAACGAAGCATTCATTCTTTGATTTAAGAACTAGAGGAAGTATTAAGATTTCATAGGTATTCATAGTGCACCCTTGTGAATATGGAAGTCTGTCTACCTCATCCTCTGCCTATGCTTGTATCTATTACTTATCTCTAAAATACATTTGGATTTTATTTATTTTGCAGAATTCCTATAGGCAATGAATGAGCAGATAATTTAACTGCTGGATGGTTACAAAGGAGAGAAGCTTGAATGTTTAAATTTCCCTCAGGAAGAAAATAGTAATTCCTATAGCACTCTTTTGATATATAAGTAATATGTGCACTAGCAAAGATTTTTTAAAAAATTATAATATTCTTCTAGTAGCACCATTGTGCTAATATTCTTCACAAGCACCATTGTGTCACATGGATTACCGACAGTCTTTACCATGCACTTTTGCAGATGGAAGACCATTAGCGCTGAAGGACATATGGGCAGGGACCCACGAGTGCTATAAGTCGCGGCTGCTGCAGGAGCCATGGGACACTATTACCCAACAGGTTAGAGAATGTTTTTATTTTATTACATGTTGTTCTTTCCCTCTCCTCATCTTTTCTTCTAGTATTATCTCCCTTATTCTTTTTTGCCTGTTTCATTTTGCTACATCCTTACAGATTTCAGTTCAGAAACAGTTTCCTTTAAAACACCTTCTCCGACCCAGAGTTGGTTTAGCCTTCCTGTTAGAAGCTCTCAAAGCACCCTGTAATTTTCCTTTATAGTGCTTATCACAATTTTAAATTATATATTTGGATAGTTTTTTAAAAATATATTAATGTCTTTCTTTGTCATTATACCGTGTGCTCCCATGTGGGCAGACCCTGTCTTCTCTTTATGGTACAGCCAGCAAGGATACACTACTTACCATATAGTGAGCGCTCAATAAAAATGTAGGAAGGAAATGAGAACAGAAGCTAAGTTGGCACATTCACTAAGAAGTAGATGATTTAGCTTGTGTCATCTACAGTGCTTCAGAGTTTTACTCATAGGTACATTTGCCAAAGAAATTAACTTTTGATTAATAATGGGTTTGCAATAGCATTCTCAAAAAAGAGAAAATACATCTGCAAAAGTAGATATAAAAAGTAGTTTTGCAAAAGTAGAGAAAAATAGATCTGTCAATCATTTAAGTCATTATTACTGCCTTGCTAAAATCAGCAGTTAATTATTTTAGAAATTTAAAAATACTCATCACCTTGCAACCAATCATGGTCTCCTTAAAAATAATTTTTACTTATATCAAAAGTCTTATTTTTTCCCAGCCTCTGTTAAGCTTAATCAAAGCTTCCTTTAAAAATAACTTTATCAGCCATTAGAATTTTTATGCTCTCTTATGTGTTTGATCGTAATAATGACAGTTTACCTCCTAATCAGCATAAGAATCCTTAGCATCTTCTAAGTAGTTCTCTGACAGTGACTCCAAAGGACAATTTTCTAGGTTTTAATTGGGGACAAAACTAGGTTTAAGTACATGTGAATTCATGTTTCACACAGCCCCTCAAGTTAATCCTTTCCTTTCCCTTCTCACCATTGCCCTCATACATAGATCAAGTCCTGTGGTCACCTGGAACGATGAGTAAGCCCTTACACCTCGGGTCTGCACCTCCACTCCCTGCCCCTACCAGTAGTCACATCCTCCTAGCCACAGTGCAGTCGCCTTGCCTATGTGCAAACCTGCAGTAGCTTCCAAAAGCCTATGGCATATGGTCTGAGTGCCTGGCTGGGGGTCCGTGGCTGCCACTGCCTGGTCCAACACGCCCTTTCCAGCTGATCGTCTGCTCCTGCTCCACTCTACACAGTCTTGGCTCCTGGTGAACAAGGCTGATCATTTTCCAGAAGCTGTTCTGTGCAGTTTGTTCTTAGAATTCTTTCCAGACTTAATTTCTTCCCCATTGCCTTTGTTCTATCTTTATATTTCCTTTTTGTTCTCTCGTGTTTCTTTCTTGAAACCACTTCGGCTCACAAAAATGACCCCCTCTGAAATCCCAGTTCTGTAGGCCAGGCAAGGGTGGTTGCTATGAAGAAGGATAAAGCGATATATAAGCAAATTCATCATAAAGATTTTCAGCAAGAGCTTTTTATTTTATGCAAACGATTTTATTTTTTTTAAGTTTATTTTGAGAGAAAGCATGTGCACAAGTGGGGGAGGGGCAGAGAGTGAGAGGAAGAGAGAGAGAATCCTAAGCAGGCTCCACACTGCCAACATGGAGTTAGACGTGGGACTCGATCTCACAAACCATGAGATCATGACCTGAGCTGAAACCAAGAGTCAGACGCTTAACTGACTGAGCCACTCAGATGCCGCTGTTCCAAGCTCTTTAGATTAACTTTTGAGTTTTAAGTTGAGTGCTAAGAGTTTCAACTTCCATTGTCCTGCTAGTGACCACGGGCTGTCTCAGAATGTATACTGCAGTGTCAAAATACACTACAGGACCCAGAAAATGTTTGGTTGTAAGAGTCAAGGAGGATGGCAAAAGATAGATGGAAAGACATCCCGAAACGCATATGTATTTCATTTTAATGCTTTTTTCATTGCTCCTTTTCATTCATATTTTGCATTTTGTTCCTGAGCCCAATTATTATCCTTTTCCTTTTTCTGCCACTATCAGCCCTGTTATTATCTCAGTGCCAGCCTATGGCATAATTCCTGGTGATCTGTGTCATTTTGGGTTTTAATTCTATGCATCTCTGTTCTGACTTGTGACCTATGAACAAGACTTTGGACTCAACTGTATTTTCTTAGTTTCCTAATATGTTGCCAGTAGATTTCTTTCTATTGATAGAACTCCTAAGTTGGTAAGCCAAGCAAATGGACCCATCTGTACATCAACTGCTTTTAAAGAAATAGACTAGTATCTTTTAATTTGTAGACTCTTAAGTGGCATAGAGACAGCCTATTAATGGCCCATCTTTTTCCTACCTGTCATAGTAAAGTAGTAACGATCAAATCACAATAAGCATTACTATTTTCAACATGTAGGCATGGGACTCACTTATTGGGAGGGATGGTTGATACCACCAAACTATAACACAACTGTAACATTTAGATGTTCCTTTGGAATTTGCCTTATGGGGATTGATCTGTGGACAGCTCTCCCACTTTTAACAACAAACATTGTTTAAGCTTTACAGTTGCTTGTCACAGTGCGTGTGCAGTCTTTAAAGCCCTAGCCCAGGAAACTCTCTTGTCACCTTTGCATTACTGGCATGTGAAAGTCATCATGAATATTTCCTTTGGAGGTCTTGGCTTTTAATCCTAAATTCGTTAATGGATTGGTATTTGCATGCTCTTCTTTGCTTGAGACCTTTAAGAGAGTGGGTCTTCATTTTTGTAAAGCCCCTTGTGGAGAAAAAGTAAGGTGTCCTCCGTGTGGTAATGGGCATGGTGTGCTGCAGCCCTAGGGGACAATGAGCTGACAGAATGCTGGTGGCACCGAAGAGTAGGTAGCATTTTGCAGAATTATACTAAAGAACCATTAGCTTGCAGACTGAACATGATAATGATATCCTTCCTCCAGAGTGGCTTAAAGACAAAAGCAGCCCTCGCATAATATAAAATGCATTTCTCTTCATTTCGAGGGTTGATTGTGCTCAGACAGTTTGTTGCTCTTCATCTTTAGTAATCACACTTCTGTTCTCTCAGCATTTGTCCTGATGATAAGGACCTGTTCATGTCAGACATGAACGCTCTCTTTTGACGACAAGCCACTAATGAATCTCATACATTTGATTATGGTGATTACTTACCTGCTTTTGTCCAACATTATGAATTACCTATTATCTCAAACCTGTATCCTAATAAAGAACTTCTGAAAGCAAGTTAACAGATGCCTAAGTTGGATCTGCCCAAATTGGTACAATAAATGTTACAATAGTGATCACTCAGAGGTGCGGGCTCTCTGTTTTCGGTAAAGAACTCCCGCAACCTTGGCACAGCCTAAAAGTCATAAAAAAGCATACCTTCCATTTTACTTGAAGATGTGTGTGTGTTTATGTGTGTGGGTGTGTGAGTGGTCAGATAGGTAATTGTTTTGTGCTGTTTTCTTGTTTGTAAACTTTATGTTATAGAAAATTATAAACATATACAAAACTAGAGGTATTAGTATAATACATTTACAAACTAGTGGCCGATCTTATTTTTTTAGTATTTCACCCAATCTGGAATTTTTTAAAGCAAATCCTAGATAGCATATCTCATCCACAAAAATTTAAATATGTATCTCTAAACGGTAAGGGCTTTACACCAGTGTTTATAGCAGCTTTGTCCATGTTAGCCCAGGTGGAAACAACTCTGATGTCCTTCAGAGGATGGTGATTAAACAAAGTGGTACATCCTTACTAGGAAATACTACTCATAATACAAAGGAACCAACTATTGATATGCTGAACAACTTGGATGAGTGTCCAGAGAATTATTCTGCGTACAAAAAGCCAATCTCAAAAGGTTGCATAATATATGATTCCATTTATTCTAACATTTTTGAAATGACAAAACTATAGATGAGAGAATGGATTTTTGGTTGTTAGGTGTTAGAGAAGAAGGTGTTCTTGGGAAGGAAAAGAGTGTGGCTATAAAAGGCAACACAAGAGAACCTTGTAGCAGTGGAACTATCTGAGTGTATCACTGTTAGTATCTCGGTTGTGATATTGTACTATAGTTTTTCAAGGTGTTACCATTGGGGAACTGGGTGAAGGGTATAAATGGTCTTTTTTTTTTTTTTTTTTTTTTTTTTAGTGTTTATATATTTTTGAGACAGAGAACAAGCTAGGGAGAGGCAGAGAGAGAGGAAGACAGAATCTGAAGCCGACTTCAGGCCCTGAGCTGTCAGCACAGAGCCCAATGTTGGGTTTGAACCCATGAACCGTCAGATCTTGACCTGAGCCAAAGTTGGACCCTTAACTGACTGAGCCACCAGGTGCCCCATGAATGATCTTTTTGTATCATTTCTTATAGCTACATATGATTCTACAGTTATCTCAAAATAAAAAGCTTATTTAAAAAAGGGTAAGAACTCTTAAAAAATAACCACATTTCTGTTATCACAAATTAATAATTTCTTAATATCATTAAATAAGTGATTGATGCTTAAATTTCCATAATTTTTTTTTACAGTTTCTTTGAATCAGGATTCAAATAGGGCTTATACATTAAAATGGTTAACATCCCTGAAGACTTTTGAAACTAAGATTCTCATTCCTCTCTCTCTTTTTTCCCTCACAAATTTTTTGTCGAAGATACAAGGTTGTTTGTCCTGTAGGATTTGTAGTCTGTTGTTTTGTTGTCGTTGTTTGTTTGTTTGTTTCTGATTATATCTCTGTGATGTTGTTTGGTGTGTTCCTCCCTGTGTTTTCCTTAAACTGGTAGGTAGACCTGGAGGCTTGATCAGATTCAGGTTTGTTTTTTGAGGCAAGAGTACTTCATAGATGATTCTGGATACTTCTATCAAGAGGCACAAAATGTTTGGTTTTATCTTTCTTTTTTGTGATGTTGGCAGCCATTCACAATTATTGCCTAGATCCATTAACTTATTAGGGGTTGCAAAATAATGATGTTCTAATCCATCATCCATTATTTACTAGCTGGACTGCTTTATAACAGCAGTTTCCTTCACCGGCTTAGTTACTCGAGGTTTGCTTCATATTGAAAATGCAGAGTAAATGTTCTAGCATTTAAGATGATGAGCTGGTTCTCTAGCATCCTAAGGTGACCCAGAAAGTTTTCTTATGTATCTTTGTGGACTTATGGATGTAAATGTTTTATGCATTTCAGTTCCTCATAGTGATTTTCTTTATTGTTGCTTGATTTGCCTCATGTTTGGCTAGTAAAAATCTCTTGAAGTTGGCCCCTGAGTTATTTCGATATAACCCAAGTAGTTTGAAAAGCTGTTGCTTGTTACCCATTCATGTCGTGCAGTTCATGCTCAGACTTACTCCTCCGTTTGCAAACGAGGCTTGCTTTCTCTCAGAGCCTTCAAGGTGCTGGAGCCAGGCAGGGTGGGCATCACCACGTACTAGCTGTATGAATTTGGGCAAATTACAAAAACTGTCTGTCTTACTTTTCTACTAAAGATAATGACAGCATCTACCTTGAGTCATTGGACTAGGAAACAGCTAGGAAAGAGAGTTGCATACAAAACTCATCCTGTGCCATATCCCCTTGCAAATATTTTCTAACATCTGAACGTGTGTGCTTTAAGCCTGGAAATCAAAACTTTTGAGGCACTTTGTTTTTTGATCCCCCATATCTGGGGAAGGCTGTCTGAGTACACAGTAATGAATGGGATTGGGTGGATAAAGTTGGAAAGACACTCGTTATGTTTCCTTGTGTGATCCCGTGTAAGTACAATGAGAACTAGATTAAATATTGGAGGGAACAGAGTTAAGAGGAACCTGTGCGATACACATTTTACTTATCCCAACTACCATTAATTCCATTTTGAAGACCATCATGTCTGAAACATGCAAAAATATGGTAGTTATTTTCAGTGCGTTTTCGTTATGTTTCCACGATAAATCTCTCAGGGTAAAAAGAAAAAAAAAAAAACAAAAAAACAGAAAAACAAAAACACAACAAAAAACAAAACTCCTTAGACACCTTTTGGTGAAGAGATTGCTTTTGACTCTCAGTGATGCAGGAAGTCACTGGTTAAGGAGTCTTAAATAATGAAGCTTGATGTGTTGCCTGGTGATTTATAATGATGGCTGATAAACTGATGATTTAATTGTGCTTCCTCTAGTAATAATCTTAAGTGCTCAAGTGAAGTTCCAGTGATTGGCTTTCTTCTGAACTCAGTCTCCCTGGAGTCTTTAGGCATCTCTTTTACACAACATCCGATAACTGACTTTTAACTGTTCCTATTTTAAATAATACAAATCAATTAAAACACACAGCTGTTTAACAAAACTTCTCGATGTTGGTATAGGTCTCCATGGGTATTTCCTGATGGCTCATAATGACATCAATTTAGTGCACCTGGTAGGATCTGTGTGTGCTGGAAGTGGCTTAATTCCTAAATGACAAGAAAATTAAGAAGCCTTTTATGGATTGCTGCTGCTGCTTCAGAATCGCTGCCAGCCCCATTGCAGACTCTTTCATGGTGTTGTTTTATTTAAACGGCACTGCAGACACCATGTGATTGTTTTCTCTGTAATTTGGCACTAATTTGTTGGTTCTGGGTTTCTAGGTATTCATTCTGGACATTAATAAGTCACTTTAGTGGGTAGGTTTTATAGTGGCAGAGTAAATGCATCTATCTTGCAGACTTTTTGTAGAAACTTTCCAGTGATTTAACAGTACTCAATGATTCTACCACACTTTACTCTCTGAAGAGAGAGGAATATGCTTTCTTCACTGTATCTCATTTTCTTTGGTATCTTAGGATAATGATGACAGTGCTATTTTTCTCTGTCTCTATTAGTAATTATTTCTAGATTGTCAGTCTGCACATGCATCGTGACTTTTAATATTTATTGAATGCTGATGCTGTACTTCACTTTCCATATTCATTTGTTTTTAATCAATTCAGAAATATCCACTGTCACTCACACTCCACTGTCCTTTTCTTGTAGTGTGGGTAAAAAACACATTTTCATAAGTTTTGCTTGTTCCTTAGATTAAGAAGTATATGAAACTTTGTTCTGTTTATCTTTTACTAAATATTTAATTTCTCTCAAAATTTTCTTTGATTTTACACCCTGAAATGTTTTTAGAAAGCCTTAACTTTATCCTAAATGCTATTTAGGCATTGGTATAATATTATTTTCTCATCCAACTTTTACTTTTTAAAGTTTTTTGGCCATTAACCACTAATTAAGTGTTCGGAATAGTCTAAGTAGAATTGGGGGAGGTGTGATTTATGTTGTAAGATCCTTCTCTTATTAAATTGATTTCTAAGATATTTTGTTTTATTCCACTTAAATGCGAGTTCAAATAAATAAACAAGGAAAGTATTTTTTTTTTACAAATAACCAGCTTATATTGTTATATTTGGGTTTCATTTCTTTAAATTGAAATTTTTTCACTAGGTAATGAAACCAAGAGACTGGTTAATGTCCTTTGTCATGTGTGTATCTGGTTGAGTAGAATATTGGCTTGGCTTTTTACCATCACAGTTGCACTTTTGACTCAACACATGCCTTGACTTTATATAAGCCTTTCTTTAAGGAATTTCGCAGCATTTCATTGATCCTTGAAATTTCTCTTTCTAAAAAAGGAGCAGCTTATAAATGTAAAAACAAAATACCATTTAAAGTATTTATAATTAACTTTAATATTACTCAGCTTAGCACATTTAATTTTAATAATTACTTACCATCAAGTTTTAATTTTTAATAAACATCTTAGTTCTAAAACTTTATATTTGAGGAATGTTTATTTTCTCATTTCTGGTTTTTGAGAAGAGGTTAATGGTGGGTAGGCAGGAAAGCAGCAGCTAGAGGCAGGTAGAGAAGCCTGGGGAGCAGAAGGGCCGGCACAGGACCTGGAGGAGCTGGAAGGTGGACTCTGCCCGCACACTTGACCACAGGTAGGTTTTGAGTCCCCTGTATGGGTATGAGCTTCCTACGAAAGAGGCTCTTTGTTTTTTCTTTTTTGACACCAAGGTGCCTGCACTCATGTATTCTACCATGTAATTACTGCACATTTTTTCCATTCTGCTTCCTGCCCTTTTCAGCTTCTTTTTCACCTGTTGTTTTCCTGATTCTTTTCCATGTGAGCTGTGACATTCCCCATATTTTATTCGCAGTTTTTATTTTATAGTTTAAAATTTGGCCAATAAATAGGGATAATACCAAAGTATATAAGTATGTGTACAAGTCATTACTATTATTGTGTTGCATGGCGATATTATTTTCTCAGTATATTAATTCATTCCTACTTCCTTCTGTCCAATCTGAATTTCAGAAATATTTTAAGTGGTGTATATACATACAGTGTAATGTAAGAATAATGCATAAACTCTAGCCATCAAAGCAAGTGAATAAGAACTAAGTGATGGAGGGAGAAAGATGGTTGTAACAGAAACATCTAAGCTAAGGGTCATTTTCAAGTTTTCTAAAACAACAAGTAACAAAAAGGGAAAGCCAGTTAAATCCATTGCTTTTATTCTGTTATGAAAAGAGGCAGACAAATTTATCAGGAGAAACAAGCTTCTCTTGTGTTAGATTTTAAGAGGATAATTTTACAAATATGTAAAACTAGTCTTCTTTATAGATACCCCATAAACCAACTTGAGCAGGTGGAGAGGGAATGAAGTTCAGTTGAGGTTGTGTGAGAGTTACAGTAATACATATTGCATGTTCGGTTTATACGGCACTGGTCCTTATTAGCAGCTTACTTCAGAGTCAGCCTGCAGATGTGTTTTGAGTGCTTCGAGATTTTTTTGAATTCGAATGCCTTTGGACTGGATATGTGCTCTACAGTTAGCTATGGTCATTGCCCCTCCCTATTGCTTCATACCTTGTCTACACTTATTTACTTTGCCTACCTGTCTTCTAAAGGCATCTGTGTTTGCCTATTCCTATATTGATACAAGATACAGAGAAAGAGCTTAGAGATTCTGTATGATTCTGAATTTGTGAATCTTGGTATGTGTTTTGGACTGTGCTCAGATAAAAGCACTGTCACCTGTGCTTGCATTTTTAATAATTGCTATTTTTTCTGATTAACAAAAGGAACACATACTGATAATTTTTAACAAAATGCAAAATAGCAAGAAGAAATGAAAAACTACTTATAATCTCAAGCATTCAATGACACCATTGTTAATCTTTCAGTGCAAAGCTTTCCTACATATATATATATGTAGAAGTACCTACGGTTTGTTAAGTAACTGACTTCAGCTCATGTCATGATCTCATGGTTTGTGATTTTGAGCCCCATGTCAGGCTCTGTGCTGACAGCTCAGAGCCTAGAGCCTGCTTTGGAGTATGTGTCTCCCTCTCTCTCTGCCCCTCCCCTGCTTGTACTCTGTTTCTCTCTCTCTCTCTCAAAAATAAATAAACATTAAAAAAATTTTAAATATATAAATATATATACACATAATACATATGTTCACATATATGTACATATTATATATAAATATACACAAATACAAATGAAATTATACTATGCACCTGGTTTTTGAAATTTACATCACAGTCATCTTTTCATGTCAATACTTAAATCCATCTAAATTTTCCTTATTTAAAAGTTTATTTTATTTATTTTGAGAGAGAGAGAGAGAACATGCGTGCATGAGTAGGTGAGGAGAAGAAAGAGAGAGAATCCTAAGCAGGTTCTGCATTGTCAGCACAGAGCCCGACATGGGGCTCAATCTCACAGACCATGAGATCATGACCTGAGCCAGTATCAAGAGTCAGGCACTTAACCAACTGAGCAATCCAAGCACCCCTAAATTTTCCTTTTAAGAATTGTATAGAATTCTATTCTAAGGCCACACCATAATCGTTTTAACCAGTGTTATATTTTGAATATTGAGTTCTTTTCAATTGTTTTGTCTTATAAACAATTCCTAAGTGAACATCCTCATATTTGTTATTTGCCTGGCTGTCAGGTTACTTCTTTGGAATAAATCCTTTGAAGTAAAATTGGTGAGTCAATAAGTATTCACATTTAAAGCTTTTGTTAAATATTCACAGGTGTGCTAATTCTTACTACCAGTAGTATATTAGAGAACTAATTTCCCTAAGTGCTCACTGACAGTGGTCATAATTGTTCTTCTTAAAGTGCTGCAATCTGATGTCAACCAGGCTTCTGACTGGAGTCTTGTACTTGAACCCTGAGTTACTGATGAATAGCTGAAACGTACATTTTCTTGCAGTTCATTGGCACGTACACTTTAGACACTAGGAAAGTTGACATATGGTCATGACTAAAGGATCTGACTTCCATTCTTGCCAGCGCTGAGCATTGTTTCTTTGTCCAGAGGCAGCCCCCTAGAGTACCTGCCAGCAAGGCTGAGACTTCTATTTTTATGTAAGCCTTATTCGATGGGCACAAATGATTGAGCAGAATTCATGGAAACTTGTAAGTCCTGCTCCTGTAAGTATGGAAGGTACGATCTTAGCAAGATTTTTGCCAGCCGGAATTATCAGTCACCCACCTTATCCAAATAACAAGACTTGTATATAATATTTGATAGAGTAAAACTAGACCTGAAGGGGCCTTCCAGGTGATGTAACTATTAAAGCACTCCCCTGCAAACAATGAAAAGTTAGCATTTTGAATATGTTCAAAGTAGTATCCATTTAGATCCCCCCCAAAAAATCTTCCAAAACTGACAAATTTGGTTTTGGCACAGTTGTGCTTAAACTGTTCCTCCTGGCAGTAATTAGCTGCTAGATTAATGTCTTCTTTAAATAGAACGAGGTCATCACCATATAGACGGGTGCTTGTCTTCCTGTTTCCTGCCACAGGAAATCAAGTACTCAATTCTTCTAAAAGCCATATGAAAGTGGAAATAAATTTATGTGTGGCACATGAATGGAGCTCTATTATACAACCTTTTAAGATTAGAATTTGTCTTGTCTAAAGATTATTCTAGTAACAATAGCTAACATTTACGGAGAGTTTCTCAAGTACCAGGCATTCTTCTGAATACACATATTATTTCACTTAGTCTTCTGAACACCCCTATTAGGTTGAATCTATTCTCCAAATTTTAGAGAAGGAAAAACTGAGGCACAGAGGCGTCAGATAACCTGCTAGAGGTCAAACATCTACTGAGTGACAGAATCAGAATTTAAACTAATGAGCTAGAGAGCTCATGTCTTAATCACTATTTTGTTGTTTCTCCCACAATGCTAAACTTTTTCTCAAGATGTTATCATACTGAAGATATGCTAAAGTAGATCTGAACCCTTTCTGGGTCATGGACCTCCGTGAGAATCTGATGAAAACCCTAGAGCCTTCTCCTAGGCATACAGTATTTTGCCACCTAATCAGCAGACCCCTCAAGAGGGCATCCATTGGAACTTGTAGTGGCCATTGTGGATTAGAACTCAACATTCTACCTCCTACCCTCCTTCTCTTGTGCCCTTCCTGTACTGCAAACATTGGAAAGCAGAAACATGGTTCTCCATCTCCCTTTTGGAGAGGTGTCTGAATTTGATTTGGGTTCATCATATCAAGTGCATTTGTGCAGGATTTAGAAGGTAGAGGTGTTGGAGGCTGCACTTTGTTGGAAGCTCTGCAGGTCGTGGAGGTTTTCTGTATGGCTCCAGGGTCGGTCACTAGCTTTTGGGTGTGTCAAGTGGCAGAGGATGGGGCAGTCGTTTTGCAGGCATGAACTGCAACAGGTGTGGTGTGGCCCTGGCGATGGCAGGTTTCTGATCATGGGAGTGGATGTATGATTCTAGAATGGCCAATTCCTGATCTAAAAAGGAGCAGTAGTTCCCATGGTGTCCAGTTCTCTAGTATGGACTTGGAAATCGTTCTTGGAAAGTCACTTAGAATTTGTTCATTCAGCCCTCCCAGTGAGGGCTTCAGCTAGTCAGGGTAGGTTCCACCCATTCCAACTGCACCTTGACTACTACAGTAGTGTATAGCTGGACCCGAGGATAGTTTTTTCCAACAGGTTGGAAGTTTGGCTCTGAAGTTGGAAATACTTGCGTTCTTATTCAAGTTCTGCTTATTAACATTGTGACCATGGACAAATTATTTGACTTTTCCCCTTCCTCATCCTCAAAATGGGAAATTATTTCTATTTGGGGACTATTATAAGGACTACCTTGGTGGGTTGTTGTGAGAATTATATGAGTTTCATGCATGTGATGTGTTTAGCATAATGCTTGGCACACAGTTGAGTTATTATTACCATTGCCCTTCCTGTACTGCAAACATTGGAAAGCAGAAACATGGTTCTCCATCTCCCTGATGCCAAGAATGTGAGTTATTATTACCATTAGTCCGTTAATACTGTGAAAGGGAAAAGTGGTGGACATAATTTCCGTTTTGTGTAAAGTGCAGCACTGCAGTGGTCAACAGAATAATTGTTAAGATTCAAGTTTCCTACAACAGTATATTTACAGGACAAACTAATAGTTTATTGAGGAAGGAGTTGTCTAGAATACTTAGGAGTCATATCTACTTAGTCAACTAAGTAAAGAGTTTTTTAGTTCTCATTCAAAACAGCATTCAAAAAGTTCTAGTAGTAAATCTCCTTCCTCAGGAGAGACCTTCACCTATTTCAGTGTGCTGTATTTTATGGGATGGGATTGGCACACCATGGGAGCAGTGTCCCAAGGCCATGAGAGCAGAAGTAGCCCATCTGGGCCCGTGAGAACTCAGCTCCACAACACTTCTCCCTGAGCCATGCCGTGAGCGGTTTCATTCTAAAATCTGTAGTTGTTATTGGGTCTGTGGCTAAGCCTACAGCTTCCTATTGAGACATAGATATATCTTAGCATACCCTACAATACATCTGAAATTGAATGCTATAGATAATGTCGTCAATTTTTTAAACCACTTGCTGGTAAAAGGAGTTAAATTGAATTGAATACATGTCTAAGTAGCTTCCTCTAATCAATATGACCCTTTCTGTCAGGCTTTCTCCCTACCCACACTCTCCTCCCAGCCTTATTCAATTAGCCGTTAATAACCAAGAATGTAGTGGCCTGTCCCTCAAACCCTCAAATGGAGTAAGACCATTTTTTTCAAATTTAGATTCGTTAACATGCAGTTGGTGGGGAAGTCTAGGAAAGGGCAGTCAGAACAGTAAACACCTTAGATCACAGACATTTGCTTATATAACCCATTTAAAGGTTCCTAAAGCCTTCTTCCCCCCAACTTGATTTGCAGCTTGTCACACAAAGTAATTGCAAACAGCTGATAAAGGAGAAAATACATTTAAGAGTCTTGTAAAATGATCACTTGTGATCCTTCAAAGTCCATTTCCTACATAGAAAAGACCAACAAAATGCACTTCTTTTCCACATTTTATTTAAATTCTTCGCACGCATGTTTTGACATCAGTGTTACCAATAGGAAAGGCTAAATGATCATTAGTCCTGGTCTCTTGAATATGTGGGTGGTGTTTCCCCTTGGACTTTGATTTAGAAGAATTAAGCTATAACTTCATGCAAATTTGACCTTTGATCAAAATGGCTGTTCCTACAGGTGTGAACCTTATAGAACAATATTCTCAAAACAAATCTTTATCCTACTGATGAGGCTTTAATCACATCATGATCATTTTGTGTACTCTCTTCTCAAGAAATTATTGTGTCGGCTAATTTGTGTTTCATACAGGCTTCCGGAAATCCCCTTGTGTGAGTGGGGTTATCTAAGGGCTCTTTTATGTGTGTATTAGGGTATATGTGAGAATGCGTGGGGGGAAGAGGGACCATATTTGGAAGAAGTAACTAGATAGATCTTTGAAACCCGCCACCTGACTTCAGTCAAAGTACCCCAACTTCTGGGTTTTTTTTGGGGTCACCGTAAGGTTTTATTTCCAAAAGTGTTCTGGTACTTTAAAATGTTTGAAAAACATCGGAGCTAGAGGACATTTTGCCTAGATATAATCCAAACGATTATCAAGTTAAAGCTAGGCAGCTAACCTTGCCTTGTTCCTTGACAAGGGGAATTTTAGTTTTGAGACATGTCAGGTCTATCTATCTTTTGAGAGAGTCGAGTCAGGAGTATGTAAGCCCGTATTGTTTCTAGCAGGTTGCTCAGAAAAAAAAAAAGCCTTTTCGTCTTAACTGAAATCAGTGTGGCCAGGCCTACCTTTGCACCTGCTAAAGTTATTTTGTGGACTGATTGAATAAAAATAGTTCTTAGATTCCATAGCCTTGGATATTACAGAGTTCATTCTATCAAACAAATGGCTTCTAGCAACTAATGATAGGACTCAGAAGGAAGATGATCAGGGTGTTTGAATTTAGTTGTCCATCCTGCCACTTCGCTAGGCACAGAATTTTGGCCCTCTGGCTATGTATGACTTGAGCTGAAATCAAGAGTTATTAGACCCTCAACCGGCTAAACCACCCAGGTGCACAAAGGCCTCTTATTTTATGTCTGTCTGTCTCTAAAAATGATTTTTGCACCCATACCAAGTTCACATTCAGGGGCTCAGGTGATTACCCTCAGCCGAGTCTGAGTGCCTTGCAAACTCTTGCAAAGGGGTGGTGTTTAGCAGGAAATGAAATCTGTTACTTGATCTAGGTGTGTTTTGTCCAGGTCTTGAATACTGTGTGATGTTACCTACCCTGTCCATGGAAAAGAGAAGCCTTCATTTTTTAGAGTGAAAACATGAGGAAACTTGGGAGACAGGGAGGGAGTGGGCCTAGGGAAGTTTGATTAAGGGGAGTCAGCTGGTAATGCAGTGTATTTCCCTTGGGTGGTTTCATGTAATTCACCTGCCCGATTCTTGATTTTATTCAGAGACATCCTAAGTATTATTAGATCATATATAGGTGAGCAAAATAAACCAGGTTTGCATTTAATAGCCAAAATAGAAGTCTAGGATTAGAATGCACATTTTCTACATGTTTTCCGTAGTTTTGACCTCAACTTTAAATTTGGTTTCAAAAGCAGAAATTCCAGAACCTGAATCTGTGGTCTGAGAGGTTATTGCTCTCACTTTGCAGTATTCTAATGATGGGCAGCTATTGTATTTTAATTGAAAAAAAAAAAAAATCCCGGAGAGAATAGTACTAGAATAGGTTCTTGGGATTTGGGGACTTGCTTGAAACTTTATTTAATTGCTGTTTTGCATGACTTTTCATATTAATGTTCTGAACATCCTAATTTCGTTGGTGGAATTGTTACTTAATATGACGATTTACCTTAGTTTCTGGAAGGAGCATGTTGTGCCCTAACCATTTTCAGGTACATGGGCACATTCAGCTCTCACATGGACATATTACATTTCCCCGAGTTCTTCTTGCATATGATTCAGTTAAAAGCAGGCCGTTTCCTTTGATCATTTATCTCAGCCACAGGTTTTTCAATTCTAAATGCTAATATTGGTTTATTTTTTAGAAGACAGTTTCAGAAGGGCGCTTGGGTGGCTCAGTCAGCTAAGCATCTTGATATCAGCTCAGACCATGATCTCACGATTTGGGTGTTTAAGCCTACACTGGGCTCTCCACTGATGGTACAGAGACTGCTTGGCATTCTCTCTCTTCTCTCCCTCTCTCACTCTCTCTCTCTCTGTGTCTCTCTGTCCCTCCCCCACTCACTCTCTCTCAAAATAAATATAAATAAACTTAAAAAAAAGTCAACTTCAGAAAAAAAAGTTTTTTTAAGAAAGAACTTGGTAAAAATTTTGAAATTTTGGGTGAGAGTGATAGATTGTTCCTATTATCATTAAAAGAAAACAAAGCAAAAGAAATATTTTTCTGGAAGAATATTTACTGACTCTTCTCAAAATTTGAAAACATTTTATTTCATGGTGAAATTTTTGTGCTTGTGAGAGATTATCTCAGACTTATCTTTTTAATTAATAAATTTCTTAAGTCTTAATAATCGAATCTTAATAACTTAAGAATCTGAGACATTAAGATAAACTAAAAAGAGCATAGACTTTATATCAAGAAAGAGGTGCCCTGAAGACTGGATCTGCCCCTTATAAGCTGTATGTCTTTAGGCAAGTCACCATAAAATTATTTTGCCTGACATTAATATACCTCCACCAACTTTCTTTTGGGTAGTAGTTGTCCAATAAATCTTTTTCTACCTTTTAATTATTCATCTTTCTCTGGTTTATTTTTTTCTGATAAGTGGAAATTTATTTTAAAATTTTACATATAGTAAAATGGGCTTTTTAGGTGTCCTGTTTTGTGACTTTTGACAACTGCATGGAGATGTGTAATTCTTGCTACAGTCAGGATACTGAGCAGTTCCTTCTCCCGCCCTGGACTTCCAGACACCTCTCCATGCAAGTCAGCCCTTTCACCCACCCACCGCTTGTCCTCTGTGCCTTGTCCTCTGTGTTTTGCCTTTCCCAGAATGTCATTTATAGATTTATCCAATGTACAGTAGTCCCCCTTTATCCACAGATTTGCTTTCTGAGGTTTCAGTTGTCTCTGGTCAAGTGTGGTCTGGAACCAGACGATCTTCCTTCTGACAGATCCTCCAAAGGTCACAGTGACCTGACAGTACATCACAGTGCCCATGTCATTCACCTCAGTGATCTCATCACATACCCGTTGTATCATCAGAAGTGTGATATTTCTGTTGTCAATTTTCTGAGGAATCTCCGTAATGTTTTTATGATGGCCGTACTAATTCGCATTCCTACCAACAATGTGCGAGGATTCCTTTTTCTTCACATCTTTGCCAACACTTGTTATTTCTTGGATTTTTGATTTTAGCCATTCTGACAGGTGTGAGGTGTATCTCATTGTAGCTTTGATTTCCATTTCCCTGATGATTAGTGTGTTGAGCATCTTTTCATGCATCTGTTGACCATCTGTATGTCTTCTTTGGGAAGATATCTATTCAGATCCTCTTCCCATTTTTAATCAGGTTATTTTGTTTTAGTTTTTTAACCTTTTTTATTTTTTGGTGTTGAGTTGTATAAGTTCTTTTTGTATTTTAGATATTAATCCCTTATAGGATACATCATTTGCAAACATCTTCCATTCAGGAGGTTGCCTTTTTGTTTTGTTGATAGTTTCCTTTGCTGTGCAAAATCTTTTGATTTTGATGCAGTCCCAATAGTTGATTTTTGCTTTTGTTTCCCTTGCCTGAGGAGACCTATCTAGAAAGAAGTTGCTATGGCTGATGTCAGAGAAATTACTTCCTATGTTCTCTTTTAGGATTTTTCATTTCAGGTCTGCCATTTAGGTCTTTAATCCATTTTGAGTTTGTTTTTGTGTATGGTAGTTACACTTCCATTCTTTTACATGCAGCTGTCCTGTTTTCTCAGCACCGTATGATATTACTTGTCTGTGGAATCTAAAAAGAAACAAAAAACAAATAAACAAACAAAAAGCAGCATCAGATCTGTAAATACAAAGAACAAATTGCTGATTTCCAGAGGGGAGGAGGAGAGAGGTGATGGGCAAAAATCTTTTGCCCATTTTTTAATTGGATGCTTTGTATTCTCATGATTGGTTTTTGAGAGGTCTTTACATATTCTAGATACAAGTCCTTTACCAGATATGTGATGCACAGACACTTTTCCCCCTGTATGTGACTTCTCTTTTTATTCTTTTAATAGTGTTGCTCAAAGAGCAAAAGTTTTTAAGTAATAGGAAATCCAGTTTTTCAAAAAATATTTTTGTACTGTACTTTTATATTAAACCAAATAACTCTTTGCCTAGCCCAAGATAACAAAGATTTTTCCTAGATATTTTGAAGCTATAATTTTTATACATTTATCTGTGATCCATTTTCAGTTAAATTTTGTGTAAGATTTGAGTATGGGCTCAGGTTTATTTAATTTTACCTTATTTGCATGTTCATGTCCAGTTGGTCCAGCAAAATTTGTTAAGAGTTTCTCTTTTCTGATGGAGTTACCTTGTACCTTTGTCAAAAATGAATTGGCCATTTATGAGTGTATCTATTTTTGGGCTTTCTTTTCTTTTCCATTCATCTATTTTTCTGTCCTTTCACCAATACCACACTGTCGTGCTTATTGTAGCTTTATCTTAAGTCTTGAAATCAGAGTGTAAGTCTCTCAACATTGTTCTTCTTTTTCAAAACTGTGTCAGCCATTCCTCTGCCTTTCCATATAAATTTTAGAAACAGCTTGTCAATACCCAGAAGAGTTGGAATTTTAATTGGGATTCTTTTGGATCTATATAGATCAGTTTGGGGAGAAGTGGAATCTTAATGAGTCTTACAGTATGTGAAAGGTGTAACTCTCTACTTTTGTATGTCTTGTTTGCTTTCTTTCATTAGTGTTTTTTATAGTTTTAAGCATATAGATCTTATATATAGGTCTTAAATTTTTACCTAAATGTTTCAGGTTTTGATACAATTATAATTAGTATTTTTAAAATTTTCTTTCCTATTATGTACAAATAGAATACAGTTGGTTTTTATGTATTGGCCCTATATCCTGAGACCTTGTTCAAGTAACTTATTAGTTCTAGGAGCTTTGTTGTAGTTTGGGGGCTTTTCTGTGTTGACAGTTGTGTCACCTGTGAAAAAAGACAGTTTTATTTTTTCCTTTCTAACCTGTATGCCTTTTTCTCCTTTCTCTTACCATATTACACTGGCTACGATTTCCAGAATAATACTGGATAGGCGCGATGAGAGCTGTGGTGGCTAATTTTCTATGTCAACTTGACTAGGTCATGGTACCCAGGTATTTGTCAACCTTATCCAAAATATTTCTGCGATGGTATTTTGTAGATGGGTTTCACATACAAATCAATAGACTTCGAGTATAGCAGCCTACCCGCCATAATGTGCACGCGCCACATTCACTCAGCCGAAGGCCTTATTAGAAAAAGACTGACTTTCCCAAGCAAGACGAAGTCCTGCCAACAGACTGCTTTTGAATTCTAAATGCAACTCTTCCAAGGGTCTCTAAGCTGATAGCGTCCTCTGCATATTTTGAACTTGCCAAAGCCGCTACAATCATGTAGGCCAATTCCTTAAAATAAATTTTTCTCTGTCTATCTATCTACTTATCTATCTCAATGCACACACACACGCATCCTGTTGGTTCTGCTTCTCTGGAGAACCTTAATTAATACAACAGACAATATGTTTGCCTTTTCCCTGATCTTAGAAGAAAATCACTCAATCTTTTTCTCTTAAATGTAATTAATTATATTTTCTGTTCAATAAAATGTTAGCTGTAGATGCCCTTTACCAGATACTTCTTAAGGAATTTTCCTCCTTTGTTAGCTTGATAAGAATTTTTTAAAAATTGTGAATGGATGTTTAATTTTGTCAAATTCTTTTTATGCATCTATTGAAATGGTCATAGAATTGTTCTTCTTTAGTCCATTAATATGGTGAATTATGTTGATTAATTTTCTAATACTGGACCAGGCCTGCAATCCAGGGTAAATTCCACTTGGTCGTGATATATTATCCTTTTAATATATTTTTGCTTTAATTTGCTATGTTTTGTTGAAGATTTTTATATTCATTTTCATGAGGGGAATTAATCTACAGATTTTTTTCCTTGATATTTTTCTGGAGACATGAGTAGTCTTGGACATTTTTATATAGACCTATAATTTTTTAAATCTTTTTTCCCCTCCATTCTTCATATTGGATAATTTTTATTGATCTATATTCAGGTTTTCATTTTTGGAATTTATTTAGTTTTTCGTTTATTTTTTGAGAGAGAGCAAGAGAGAGAGCAGGGGAGGGGCAGAGAGAAACGAAGAAAGAGAAATCCAAGCAGGCTCCATATTGTCGGGTAGAGCCTTATGCAGGGCTCGAACCCATGAAATGTTGAAATCTTGATCTGAGCCGAAATCAGGAGTCAGACACTTAACCGACTGAGCCACCCAAGGGCCCCTATATTCAGGTTTTTTAACTTGTTCCTTTCTCATATTCATTCTTCCAGAAATCCAGTGAATTTCTCATTTCAAATATTGTAGTTTTCAGAATTCCACTTGGTTCTTTTTTTATGTGTATGCATAGAGAGCTTCTGTTTTTTCATTAATTTCAGAAGTACTTAGCTTTACCTTCTACAGCATGTTTATAATAGCTGTTTTAATGTCTTTGTCTAATAATCCAATGTTGGGAGCCGTTTTGGGCTCACAGGTTGAGAAGTAACCTTAAAGTTGCATCCTGGGGATGGGTTGCACCTCCCCCATTGTAGTTGGAAGTATAGTCCTCAAAACAACGCCCTGATTTCTCCTGTTTACAGATAATTAACATTTAAGGTCTTAAAGGAGACACCCTGTTCTCTCCCCCCACCCTACATTTATATGTTAATTATCCTGAAACCAACATACAAGATTAAGGAAGTTGCCACCTTACTGGTAAAAACGGATTATTGTTAAAGAGATCAAACTATGGAATGTCATTCACTGTTGTAATGTAACTCACTACCTTTTAAATAAAGACACTGAGACCAGCAGGGCAGAGATGCCAGAATAGACACCAGAATGGCGGAGACGCCAGAATTTCCAGGGCTGCCTGCTTGGTCATCAGATTCCATCTCACTCGTGGCTCTCTCACCTCATTTCGCCTAACCGTTCGTCCTTCGTGGACCCCTAGATTCGCCGGAACAAGGAACGACTCCGGCAATCCAATATTTGGGACATTCTGAGATTGGCATCTGTCTTTTCCCTTGAGAATTGGTCACATTTCCCTGGCTCTTGGTTTGCCCAATAATTTTAAATTATATCCTGGTGATTTGACTATTAAGTCATGAAATTCTGGGTCCTGTTAAAATTCTGAAGATAATATTGATTTTGTTGTTCGCATCTGTTAGCAGGCTATCAACTCACTGAGGTTCAGGCTGTCCGTTCTGTCTCATCTTCTCTGAGCAGTATTTCCAATGTCAGTTGAATTTTCTAAGCATTTGCTCTGCTGCTTTGCATCTCTCCTTTGGTTGCACTTCTCAGGGGTTACTCTGAGACTTGGGCAATATTTTAAATTACATTTCAGTTCTCAGAGTTTTGCTAGGCTTGTTTGGCTCTGTCCTGGACATGCACAGCTTAGGAGTTAGCCTGGAGCTTGTATTTGTTTGTGTATAGAAGGAGGGGATGCATTTCTCCCATGCTCTCTGGATCTCAGAGGCTTCTTTTCCTGGTCTTCTTCCTAGAAAGATAGGGCTTCTTTTGGAATTTTAGCCTCTTGCTGTGCACATGGTTCCATGTGACTGGGACTACTCTTGAGACAAAGCAGTGGGAGAAAAAAGAGAAGAAAAACAAACAAATAAACATGTATTCCTCCACTGGCTTCAAATCGAAGTATGTCCTTTTGCCAGTTGCTCTGGTCAGAAACATTTTTTTTTTTTTATTTTATTGTTTGTTTTTCTCAACATTTTAGGCTGCCACTGCAGTCCAGGTCCATCACTGGGAACGTCCTTGGGGCAGGACTATGAGACAAAACTAAGAAAGAAAGGAAGGAAGGAAGGAAGGAAGGAAGGGAGGGAGGGAGGGAGGGAGGGAGGGAGGGAGGGAGGGAGGGAGGGAGGGAGGGAGGGAGGAAGGAAGGAAAAGAAAAAGAAAAGTAGAGGATCTTTCTCCATCTTCTTCAACTCACAGAGACCCGTTTTCCTGGTTGTCTGACTAAAGAGGGTCTTATGCCAGCATTTTTGTTGTCTGTGCTTCTTACTCACTTACACAGTGGGACCATACTTGGGACAAAGCTAGGAGGTCGAAGAAGAAAAAGTAGGGAACTTACTCCCATAGAAGTTTTTCTTCAAGTTTGCTGCTCTTTCTAATCTGCTACTAATTACTTGTTAAGTTTTCAGAGTCCTAGGACAGTTGCTTTTTAAATTTTGTTTTTTTAGTCCTAATGGATGAAAGACGTACGCTTAGTGGGTGACTTCATGTTGGCTGGCACCAAAACTAGAGTGTTCATGTGCTTAAGTACCGTACATATGTTTTCCGATATTACTGTACTGTAAAAGTCTAGTCCATAATTTTTGTCTTTAAACCGGAGTGTTTAGTCTGTTTACTTTTATTTTGATGACTAATATAATTCCATTTTTTTCCTACATCGTACTTGTGCCTCTGTTTGTCTTACCTTTTGGTTTCTTCCTGTAGTTTTCTTCTACATCTTAAGGAATGATATAACTTCTATGAGACTCTTTTAAATCTCTAAAATGGAGATAAAGGAATCTAACTAAAGTGTTACTATAAAGATTAATAAGATAAGATATTTAACAGAACGCAGTCCCAGATACAGTTAATTTAATACTATTCATTGAGCACCTAGTCTGTGTTGCATCACAGAACAGATGTAAATTACTGCTTTAGTGGAGTTTATATGCTAGTGGGCAAGATCCTCATAAGCAAAATAAATAAATAAATCACATAGTCTGCTCTGGAAGAAAGTAAAGCAGGGAAGATCGGGATAAGTAGAACAGTTGTAGGGTAAAGGTGGCACTTGTAAACTGGAAAGTTTTCTTCTACATGAGAACTAGTACGGCTTTATTCTTTGAATGTTGCATTTGTTTAGCATTTTATGTGTCATTTTGAAAAGCACGTTCATACCTCGTATTTTATTTTTATTCTCATTCATTGATTCAACAAATGTGGCCCAGACTTGTGCTAGACTCTGGGGCCCAATGGAGAATAAAAACAGATGTGGCATCCCTATGATGTCTTTAGGGCTATTTCTACCTTATTTCCATATTACTGAAGTCAGTGATACCAATTTATTTATCTCTTTTACAAATATTTCTTGAAGTTTTACATTGCACCACACACTACAATAATTGATAGGTTAGCAAGATAGACATGGTCTCTCTTCTCATGAATCTTATAATTTAATGAAAAGACAAATGTTTAAACAAGCAGTTGCCTACTCTTGCTTTTGTAAGAGATGATTGGAAGGGAACAGGACTGGAGGAAGGAGGCCAATTAGGCGCAGGAATAAGTAACCTGAGAATTATGTGATGATGGCCTAGACTGGGGTAGAGACATGTGGAAGTAAAGAATGATACTAGAGAGAAAGAGAAACTATATTTTAGAGGCGGATTTATAGTGCTCAGGAACGTGAGTGATGGATGACACCACTCACAAAGGAGGGATGGAATGAGTTCAGTTTTCAAGATCCCAAGTTTAGAGAGCAGAGCACGCAAGACATGCAAGTGTCATGTCTTTGAACCTCATGAGACATGCCAGAAATAGAAACATGGATTTGGACGTTATCAGCAGTAAATAGTAACTGAAGCCATGGGAGTAGATGAGGTCATCCAGGCATATATTAAAAGAAAAGAGGAAATGGCTTAAAAGAGAATTCTGAAGCATTCCATCATTTAAGAGAGGAGCAGAAGATTGTCTATGAAAAGCACTAAGAAAGGGTATCCAGAAGTATAGGAGAAAGCTCAGGAAAGTCTGAGGCCCTGGAGCCTAGGGAGGGATGGGTTTCAGCACTGTGAACAGAGAAGCCAGTGTTCAGAGAAGCCAGTTGAGAAACACTGAAGTGTGCCCATTGGGTCAGCAACAACCAGGTCGTTTGGATAGCTATGGTGAGTAAACAGACTGTTGTGTGATGTCTGAAAGAGGGTTGAGGAAGTAGACACAAAATTAATGATCTTGTCATTAATTGGGAAGGGAAGATAGGATGATTCTTAGAGAGAGAAATGGAGGGGAAGGAGGATTTTATTTTTCACTGTAATTGATTTCTTTTTAAGATGGAAAGGACTTGGATATTTTAGAAACAGATAGGAAGAGCCAATGGAGAGAGAAGATACAGGAAGAAGGGAATTGAAGGAACAAAGTCCCAGAAAAGCTGGGGGCGATGGAGGGATAAGAGACGGCTCTTCCTTTTTAACAGAAGTTATAAAGAACAAGATATGGTTATGGATTCAGATGTATTTTTAGTTTGGCAAGAAAAGGATATTTTATGGTTTCTATATTTTCCGTGAAGTTGGAAGCAAACTCATCTGCTGACAGAGAGGGATTTCATAGCTGTAGAAAGAATGGAGAAGATTTGACTTCCTTCCATGGGGGATGGAAGAGTAGACTAGAGAAACATGTCAGGTCAAGGAGAAGGCATGGAGGGTCCACTTGAGGCAAGCCAAGTTATATGATCTTCTCTAGCAGTGCTCGGCAACTGGGTGCAAGTGCAAAAGAATCAAGCAAAAGTGGGATTTTGCCAGGTGTTAAAATGGAGAGACCACAGGCAAAGAAATTCAGAATATTGGTAAGAAAATGATTGCAATGACTAAGAATAGAATCTAAGTTTAAATAGGAAGAGAGGAGGTGAGTTCATAGAAAATGTCGATCAGAGGTTCCCATGAGGTTAAAGAACTGAAGCCTTGGGGATCTTCTAAGAGATCTGAAAAGATAGGATGTTTTGGTCTGGCAGCGGTTTTAGAGGCAGAGTGATGTTTGCTGTTGATAAACGCCTCAGTGAGGCTGTTGGAGTACTTAGCTCAAGTGGAATTCAAGAAAGAGAGGCCAGAGTGTTACATGAGGCATCCACATGGATGTAGAGTCACCTAAGATGACAGTGGGACTTGAGGTAGAAGAAAAGACTGAATAAAACCCTAAAATTTCAGAGGCCAGATCAATAAATAACAGCAATGAGAGGAGGTGGAAGGTATTGGAATCTGATGGCATATACATCAAAGGAACTGGTGCTGATTTTTTTTTTTAACATTTTCTTATTGAAGTACCACATGCGTTAACAAAAGTATACAAATCCGATATATACAGATATTAATTGTCACATAGCGATTTTACTTGTGTAACCACCATTTGGTTGAGAAATATATTTCTGAAATCTAAAAAACCCTCTCCTCATCCCTGCTTCCACTTTCTTTCCCTTTTCCATAAATAAAACCATTGTCTGATTTCTAAAATCCTATATTAGTTTGGCCTGTTTTTTGAAATACAAATGGAATCTTATATCGTGTATACCGTGTATACAAATGGAATCATATACCATGTATTGTATTTTTTTAAATCTGGTTACCTAGGCACAATATTATGTTCATGAGATTCATCCATGTTGAATGATACATGGATACATGTATATAGCAGGTGTTTATTGATTTTTATTGCCATGTAGTACAGTATTTCATTGTATGACTGTACCACAATTTGTTTATCTTTGTACTGTCAGTAGACATATGACCCGCCAAGTTTTAGCTATGATCATTCTGTGATTGTGTCTTTTGATGCATATGTACTTCTCTGAGGTATATACCAATAATAGAATTGCTGGGTCACAGACTATGAGTATGTTCAACTTTAATAGGTAATAATAGTTTTCAAAACTCTTGTATCAATAATCACTCCTGTCAGCAGCAAAGAAGTTTTGGTTGCACCATATTCTGATTACTGTTTGATATTATCATTCTTTTAAATTTTAACCATTCTGGTGGATGTCATTTTAGTATTTCATTGTGGTTTAAATTTTATTTCCCTGATAATTAATGAGGTTGATATGTTCTTTTATGAAGTGCCTGTTCATATCTATTGCCATTTTATTTTTTTTTGGGTACCAGTCTTTCTCTTTTGACTCGTAGGAATTGTTTGCATATCTTGGGTATGAGTTCATTGGCGGGTGTGTGTGGAGCACGTAGCTTCTTCTACATGGTAGCCTGATTTCTGATTTCCTTGCTGGTGTCTTTTGATAATCAGAGGTTTTTGTTTTAATGTAGTCTAACTTATGACTCTTCATGATTTGTGATTTTTTTAGACTCTTTAAGTGTGTATCCTAAGGTCATGAAGTAGTCTGTGTCCAGTGCTGTTCGATAGAAATGTATCCAAAATGCAGATGCTTTGATCTGTACCATCCAATGTAATTGCCGTTAGACATATGTGGCTATTGAGCCCTAGAAATGTGGCTGGTATGACTGAGGAACTGGATTTTAAATTTTATTTAATTTTAATAAATTTAAATAGTCACATGTGTCTGTTCATTGTGCTGTTGGACAACTGTGTTACCTAGATGCTTTATTAATTTACCTTTCAGATTATTTCCTGTGAGCCACAGGGAACTGGTTTTTGTTTATGGTGTGAGGTATAGATCGAATTTCATTTTTTTCCATATGAATATCCGATTGGCAACACAGCACCACTGATCAAGACGATTGTCCTTTCTACACTGCTCAGTCACCTTTGTTGCATACTAAATTTCCGTGTGTGAGCAAGTCTGTTTCTGGATTCTCTGTTTATTCCGTTGTCTGTATTTGTGTCAGTACCATACTGTCTTTATTACTGTAGGTTTATAATAAGTCTTGATATCCAGTAGAAGAAATTGCATAATTTCATTCTTCTTTTTCTTAGCTAATCTTGAATCATAATTTTCATTTAAATTTTATAACCAGTCCATCATTTTCCACAAAATCATTCCGGGACTTTGATATTAAGTTGGATCTAGCAATCAACTTGGAGTTAGTGGAAATTTTTACAATATTGACTCTTCCGATCTGAATATGGTATATCCCTCCATTAATTTAGTTAAAATTTTTTTCCTGTGTTATCATTTTATAGTATTCTACTTATTGATACCACATATCTTTTGTTGGATTATCTTAGCTTCTTGTTTTGTATATGGCTTCTATTATGTTGTTAAATAAAAGCGTTGATATTGGCATCTCATTCCCAATTTAAGGGAAATCTTTCAGTACTTAAGTTATGAGATTTATGTTATGTTACTTGGTATTTTGAGACGTTGATTTTTTAAATTAAATGCTTTATCTGCATCTTTGGAGATGATCAATGGTTTTTCTCTTTTGCTCTCTTAATATGGTAAATTCATTGATTTTCAAATGTTAAATTAACCTTACATTCTTGGGAAAAAAATCCACCAACTTGGTTTTAATATACTATGCTTTGACTATATTTCTGGATTTTGTTTGCTGATATTTTGCTTAGGACATTTTCAATCATATTTGTAAGAGAAATTGGCCTGTAATTTTTCTTTCTTTTCTTTCTTGTCAGTTTTAGGTATTAAGGATATGTTACCTTTATAAAATGGTTTGAGTATGGAATTTTCTTCATGGGACGATTTTTAACAAAAGATAGGATTTCTTCTATAGATATAGTACAAAAGATAGGATTTCTTCTATAGATATAGTACTAACTAGCTATCCATCTAATTATGGCTTCTTTGAAGGTAGTCCTTCATTTTTCTTCGGCTATTATCAGGATTAACTTCTTGCTTTTTAGCCATTTTATGTATGTTTTCTAGTCTTTATGTTGCAGGATTTCCTATTTTTTTTTTAACCTCAGTACCCGGGATTCGTTGTTTTGCCACTTCAAAGAATGAAGAGGTGGACACAATATAAAGTAAGCAGCAAACAAAAGTTTATTAGAGTATAAGATTAGAAACTAAGAATTGTATGAACTTTCTTTTTCCAGAGAGGGGGCATTTGTAAGTAATGTCTGTGACAAAAGCAAGGGACTTTGTTTTATAAGGTTTTGGTTGGCACCCCACCCCCACCCCAGTACCTTCCCCATTGTTTCTTCTCAGGTTCTACCCTTATTGGCTTGATAACTCTAGATGCTCAGTTCCTGATTGGCTTGATTCCATTGTGTGAGAAGTCAGTCTATGAGCATACTGTCGCTTGTATAACATAAGTTTTATGGTTTACTTATTTTAGCTAGGTATTTTGGTTGTCACATTCCTGAGGGGAACCTGAGGGGCAAGTAGGTCCTCTTATATTCTTAAGAGGAACCTTAAGCCTGAGGGAGTTTGCTGTGGTCAGACACTCCCAGCATTGTTTCAAAATATGTGTTTTTCCCCACCTAGGGACCTCAGGTTCTAACCTTTCCCTCTCCGCCTATTTTATCCTACTTTTCTCTACCATATTTATATCTCTCCTTCTTAAATTCGTGGTTCTTTTTGAATGTGTGGCTTGTTGGTGTCCACTGGTTTTTGAAAATTATGGCCATTTTCTCTTTAAATATTTTGCTTCTGCCCCAGGCTTTCTATGCTCTCTTTGGTGACTCCAGTTACAGGTATTTAGACCTCTTTACCATATATCATATGTCTTTCATGCTCTTTTCCTTTCCATTTTTGTTTTTCTGTGCTTCATTCTAGATTTTTTTTTCCTGACCTATCTTCCAGTTTCATCTGTGTAAATATGCTATGAAAGCCTTTCATTGAGATCTAAATTTGAGTTATAGTATTTTCGGGTCTAGCGTTTTAATTTAGTTCATTAAAAAAAAGTCCAGTTTCCTACCAAAATGCTCAAGCTTGTCCTAAATATATTAATAGAAGTCTGAAGTCCATGTCTGCAAAATTCTTTATCTCGGTCACAGGGTTGTTTCTATTGTCTGTTTTTTCTCTTGGGTTTTGGTCAAGTCTTTTCATATATCTATATATTTAATAGCTTCTTTTTATTAGGATCCAGATGTTGTATGTATAAAATTTACAGAGATAACTTAAGGCTCTGTACAATGTTATTTCTCTCCAGAGAGGACTATTTCTGCTTCCGTCAGGCAGCTAGCTTAGGGCACTAGCAATTTCTGATCACATTGATCCAGTTAAAGATTGAGATGTCTCAAAGCTGGGTTTCAGTTGCTGTAAAGACTGATCTGTTTCCAGAACCCTTACTTTTGAAGTGTAGTCCTTGTAAATCCCATCTAAACTCTTCATGTTTTTACCAGGGGCCCTCTTCCTTGGTAGACTCTGAACTTTCAGAGTCAAGAGTCACAAAGGCAAAAGGCAGCTCCAAATTCCAGCTTCACTTTGCTGGGCTTCCTTTTCCTCCTGATTTTTTGTCTATAATCCCATGTTTTTGTAACTCGTACATGCACTCAAACAGATGTTAAATTTTTTCCAACTTGTCTACTCCTTAGTGGGAACCATGCTGGCCAGGGAGCTTGTTTGAACTGGGCTTTTTGAAGAAGGTTAGGTGGGTCTGCTTGGAACTGGCAGCAGGAAAGTGTCCCCCCGCCCCACCCCGCCACCCCATCCCAGCCCTGGGTTTCTATTTGAGAGGGACTGCAAGGAAAACGGAGTCTTAAGGGACTGTCAGATTTTAGTTAGAACAAAAGTTAAAGGATGTAGGCTGAGAAGAGGCTGAGAAAGTTGGAAAGTTTGGAGGAGGGAGGGTCAATATAAACGTTTTTCCTTTAGGATGGGTTGGTTGAACTAGATGACATCTAAGTTTCCATCTAATTTGAAATTCTAGGATTCTATTAAATGAGCTGGGCTTCCATTTAGGTTAATTTAGAAGTTTAATTAGAATTTAAAATTTCTCCTGTAGAGATAAGGAAGCTTATCATCATAAAGAAAACTTCCAGGTTTTAATTTCAGCACAATAACTTCCAGTTGTAAAACATTGAACCAGCTTCTTTCCATAGTGCACAATGGGATTCTAAAATCTTAAGTCCAAAGGGAACCAGTTGCAATATTATCTGCTGTGTATCATTATATAATGTGTATTTATGGAAACTGGCTCATTTCTTTATATCTTATCAATGTATTATGATTTTATGATTTCTTATATGTAACCTCCAGATTCTGGATTATTCTCACCCATGATGTAAGTGCTTCCACTCATCTAACTTCTCCTGGATCCTCAGACTCATTTGCTTCAGTCCTTTCTGTGCCGTGACTCTGTTCATATTCTTTGAAGGGAAAGTTTTTCAAGATATAATCCCATGTTCTTGTAACTCGTAGTTAATAATAAAGGTACTTATATAGCAATGGAAGGGACCCCACTTCTCCCTCCATGCCATACTTTTCACTGTGCTGTTGGAATTCCTCTTCCATGGGGGAGAAAATTTCAGTTATTCCCAGCCTTTCCACTATTGTCTTTAACTGAATCTGGCTCTCTCTTTCCCTGTAGCCTTCTCTTTCCTGAACATCTCGAATGGCCACATGAGGCTCGTGACCCCTTAAGGCTTGTGTAAAATCTACAGCACCTTGTGGCCACGACTGGCTCACCGCCCACCATCCTGATCGCTTTCAGGTACTGCCTCTCAGGACTGCCTCTCATTCACGTACTCCTGTGTTCCCACTCTAGCAGACGCCGGCTGCACTGAGTGCTTCAGTCCTTTTACCCCTTCGCTTTTTATACCCTCATCTCAATGGTCTTTCACCTCTCCGTACCTGGTGTACACTCTGTGACCCAGGTCATTAATCATTCTCTTCCAAACCCTTTAATATCCCATATCTCTCTCATGTTGTGCCCATTTCCAAGTAATCTGAACATCTCTGGGGAAAAAGTCACACAGCCATGTTGTTGAAGCCCACTTCAAATTGATGACCACAAAGCTCAAAAGACGTGCAAGGTGACCACATCACTTTCCTGCTCCCCTATTTCATACCTTCTGCTCTCGTGACTCAAGCTCCTCTTCCCGGCACCTCCCCCCGCCGCCATACTCATAGTGAAAATAAACCTAATTAAGAGAGAGCTGCCTCATTTTCTCAGCACCAGTGCTCAAGCCTACTGACATCTGTACCCACACACTCCACTCTTCCTACTGTTACTGTGGGGAAAGTGGACCTGCTCCTTTCCATCCAGCAGCCCCTTCTTGTGTCCTGGATCCTCTTCCTTCTCAGGGCTGTGGCTCCCATAGTAATGCCCTTCCTTTCTTACGTCATCCTGTCTTCCAGCCGCAGGGTCCCTTCCATTGCTATGTAAGTACCTTTATTATCACCTATCTTGAAAAACTTTCCCTTCAAAGATTATGAATAGGAAGGTACAAACAAGCATCTTAAATATTTGAAAAAATATTCAAGCCTACTCATATAAAGAATAATGGAAATTAAAACTATACTGAAATGTCATTTTTAACTTAGCATATTAGCAAAGATATAGAAGTTTGAAGACACATGGTATTGGGAAGAGCATGGGGGAAAAAAGGGCATTTTTGTACTGTGCTATTGGGAGCAAATAAGTACAACTGCAGTGGAAGTCCATTTGATGATATCTAGAAAAATTACTAAGTTTATATGCCCTTTGACCCAGCATTCCCTCTTGTGGGGTTAATCCTGCATTATACCTCCAAGTGCTAGAGTGCCCCCAGAGCTTAGGAGACATTCTGTGTCTGCATTCTCTCCCTACGTGGTTTTGTCCAGTTCTGTGTCTTTAAGTATCTTTTATGTGCCAGAGGTTCAAGTTCAATCTTTAGCCCAGAGAGTCCTGTGCACTCCAGACTAATTTATTTAAATAGTCTATGTGATGGTTTGGTGACATCTCAAACTTAAAGGGGCCCAAATAGGATTATGTTCCTCCTCCCCAATCCATTCCTTACCTCACCAAACATTGTTCTTTTCAGTAAATGATTCCACTATTCTCTCAGTCTCTCAGGCAAACAAACAAACAGCTAGTGACATATTTGATTACATTTATATCTGAACATTTTACCTTTATTTATTCTTCAGTTTTATTCTATTTGTAATTATCTTAACTCAAAGACATTGGATTTGCTTCTCACTCTCCAATTTCTGTTTCAACCTTTTCCTTTGGACTTGAAACAAGTTATCATCTTCCAGTCTGGGAGTTTGGTTGCTCCTGATCATGGTCTTGGCTTGTCATTACTCCTCACCTTGGCTGCTTCTAAGTGCTTGTCCCAGTCCTACTTGGTGACTTTTTTACCTCTGGCCACAACCTTCCGTTAGCTCTTTGGGCAAAACTCAGCTAATCATTTAACTGACTGATTGGGAAAACTTAGGATGTCAATGTAATAAGTTAGAACTATGTCAAGATGAATGAGAAAGTTCATGTTAGCTGATCAGCATTGAGGAAGATTATCGGAAGCCATCTTATAATGGGAGTATTACCTGGTGAGCCTAGAAGCATAGCAAAGAGAGTTTGATGATTTTAAAGGCAACATCTAGCTGAGTGTGGCCAACTCCACCGTGCATATTCCTGCTGGTTAGAACACCACTTAGTCATGTGCCCTTCTAAAATGTAGAGTTTGTGATAGCAGCATCCAGATCTTTTGTGCTCTCCATTAGGTCTAGTGCTTAGCTTATGGATTATTCTTCCCAGAATTCTCTGTCCTTGGACAGTGCTGTATGAATACTCCCAAAGTCTGCTCTCTGACTCCCATTTTCTCTGCTAATTCTCTCTTTTATGTTGACATGTTCTTATGAGTTATTCACGCCAGAGTTGCATTCTCTCCACTTTGGCCCTTAGATATTATCTTTTAAGGTAACTTTTGAAAAAGTTTGATCCCAAACATTTGAGATTGATTTCACAGTTTGTTTATGAGGCTCTGCCTCACTGTCACTTCGATGTACTTCCTAAACTACTTGTTGTCCTAATTGTGCTTCCAGAAGCTAGAAGAGTAAGATGTCTGCTCATACCTATGGACTTCCACATGGTAATCTTTGAACTCTACTTCATAATCCACACATATTTAAATATGAAAGACTTCATTAGTTTCTAAATATGTAATTGATCTAGAAGAATACAGATTTACCACCAAAAAACTGTGCCACAAAATCTGAAGGCAGTGTGAATATAGTTGACTTTTTTGATAGGTAAAACTAGAACAAAAAAAATAGACATGATAATGAGCTAAATGTATGAAATTCTGTAAGCCTGATAGGAATAATTTAGTAGAAGCAGATGAAGACTACTAATTTACAAAAGATTTGAAGTTGTATTGTTGTCGCAACAATTATAATTGGGTTCCATTTATAATTACTATTATGATTAGACTAATGGGATAAGGGTTTGGTTTCTTTTTTAGTATGAGAAAATTTATTCAAGGCTTGTTCTTGCCTTTCATGTGTAAAAGAAGCTGAGTAAGAAAGTGTCACTAGGGTGCGGTGCGTATTCAGGACTCTTGTTGTACCTGAGAAGAGGACTGCCAGCCCCTCGGAGCAGAAGGTGGTTGTTCAGACCAGGCAGCTGGCTGCAGGAGAGTGCATCTCCGAGGCAGAGGGCTTCTCTCATCACAGGCCTGGAACACTCTTCAGAGTTCCTGTGGAGAGCCAAATGCAAACCGACAGTCAGGGAAGGGCATACGGGGGGCAGTCTTCTCCCAGGTCCAGAGGACAAGGACCACATGTGTTTCATTCTCCACAGCATTCCCAGAACCTAGCCAAGTGCCTGGCATATGAGAGGCTCATATAAATATAAAGGTTCTCACAAATAGTATGAGTGATGTCATGCATTTTAGAGCTTTTACTTGTTATTTATTGCTATATCACAAATTACCACCAGTTTACCCTCAAATTTAACGTCTTAAGCATTTATTATCTTCCAGTTTCTGTGGGTGAGGAAAACAGGCATAGCTTAGCTGGGTCCTGTGGCCCTGGCTCTCTCACTGTGCCGCAGTCATGTCAACGCTCAACTGGGAAGGATCCACTTTCTGGCCCACTCGCGTGATTGTTGGCAGGACTCAGTTCCTCACTGGCTGTTGGACTGAGGCCTCACTTGGTTCCTTGCCACCTGAGTCTCCATAGAGCACTTCACAACACGGTAACTTGCTTCATCAGAGTAAGGAAGTGAGAGGACAAGAGGTAGTGCCGTCAAGAGAGAGCTCTAGTGCTGGAGGAGCCACGGCCTTTTGCAGCCTACTCATGGAAGTGACATGTCATCACGTTGGCCATCTTCTGCTCACTAGAAGCAAGGAATGAGGTCCAACCCACATGGGAGGAAGAGGGATTGCACACGGGAATGAATACCAGGAGATGAGGATTATTGAGCCATTTTAGACAGCTGCCTACCAGACCCTGAGATTTTTTTTTTTAAAGGATGATACTAGGATGATATTCCTAGTATAAGAATTATAATTTTTATATATCCTTTTTAAAAACATTTGAGTTAAATATGCTATACTTGTTAAGAAACAGCAGTTCATTTTTTCCCGAAACAAAAAAAAAAACACGGGTTAGCAATGATAAATACAGCACCTGCAGTAAGCGTATTTTAAGCATAATTCCAGATTGTTACATTGTAATAAATAATGACTTTCAGAGTATTCAGAGACCCAAATACAAGGGAGTGTATTGCAGCAAGCTTAATCAATGTTTAGTGATGATGGAATGTAAAATCGAAAAGCCAAGGATAGAAATCAAATTGCCTTTCTGCAGAAAGATCCTCAACAATTGAAAAACTGCTCTATAAAACTAAAGAACAGCTTGATGATTTAGAAAATAGAAACTACAGAAATATTCTGTAGTTCCTAGATATGTCCTCAATGCTTATTAGCTTGTCTGTTTGAGAGCGAAGAGGAAGGGCAACTAAAAGAGATTCAAATCTGTGAGTTTTGCTCTGGCCCTGAGCCACACTGGCTTAGGACTATCAACTCTTCAGTATATCCTGGGCTGAAAATAAACCTTCTGCCCTTTTATTTTCAAATGCTTTTCTTAATCTATCTTCAAACTGGAACATAGACAGATATTATTAACTTCTATCCAGGCTTATCTGATGGACTCTTGAGTGAATGGATTTTGGTAAAATTATTCATTATATCCACAGTACTATTATTGTTTTGAAATAATGCAATCAAATTGGTCACCTCAGCAGCTTGTATGACTTCAAGAATGCTAATTGGATATGTATAGAAGGGCAAGATCAATGACAGACTGGCAATACTTCAGCACAAGCCACTTCTAGATACTTAACCTGTGACCAGCAATGTCTTAGCCCAGCAATAGATTATTCTAACATGCCTAGCCAATAAAACTCACACTGTTAGGAGTTTTTACTAGATTTATTTGGGTTTACAACAATAAGAATAAAGATAGTAGCAGCAACTTATGGTCTCTTTTTATTTGCAACCCATTTCATAGAAGAAAACTGCTTAGACTTGTAGTGAAGGTCGAAAGGTCCCAGGCTTTGCGATTAGGCAGACATCAGTCTCAGCCTAGTTCTTTGATAGCTGTGTGACCTTGAGTAAGGTGCTTACCTTCTTGAGAAACTCCGTGCCCTCCTGTATAAAATGGGACAAATGATGGTGTTGGTGGTGGTGTGACGAGGATGATCCTGATCACGGCTAACGTTTGTTAAGCACTTGTCATGTAGTGCCCTGTGTTAATTGTATGTGCATTAGTTTGTTTACTCCACACAATAACCTCGGGAAGTGTAAACGCAACTCATGTCCTATATATGTCATGTCTTACACACACTCACACACACGTACTCACACGGAAATTCTTTCAGTATGCCCATTACATGGTGATTTTCCCATTTTCAACTTCACCTACCTGTGCCCCAGAACCATAATCACAGATTTCGGTTAGACTCTGACTTTCTTCCAGTGAAAGACGCAAAGGCCCTGTGGGACTTTATAGCCTCAGAGATGATTAGGGGCCATTTTTGCTTTCTGTACCATGTGGTTCTCTTCTGCTACTGGATCTAAATGCTTTTTTCTCCATTCCTAATACTTTTCATTATACTGACTTCTTTGGGTTGAATAACCTTGAATTTATGTGTCTTATTTTTATCTGTGTGTGTGTGTGTGTATGTGTGCATGTGTGCGTGTGTGCGTGTGTGTATGCAGAATGATCATTCCTATTATAGCTTGCTTTTATTAAACAAATTCAGTTGTTTTTGGTACAACAGCCAGGAGGGAATGGTGGAGATAGACCCATCAGTCATCGGAATATGTCAGTTTCCTTCATCTCCTATTTACTACCCAGATCTGGGGCTATTTTTACATGAATCCAGACTGTGTGCTTTCTCTAATATGTAGTTAACAATCTGAATGACACATTCTTTATAGTACCACAATAATTCCGTCCATTACATCACTTAATTTATGGGAGTGCTAACACCAAAATCGATAAACATTATTTCTGAAATGTCAAGGGTGTTAATGGTGTGATTAAAAAAGGAAAAGATTCTAAAATCTCTCTGCACAGAACCCTTTGATATACTGTTGTTGAGGCACACCTATCCAAAGCTGTGATATGGAAGACTTAAATCATTAAAACTCCGTCAACTTTAAAAATGTGTGTCGGCAGTTATTTTTAGCCACACGAATCTTTTGTGCCATATTGTGGAATTCTGTGAGCAGAGAGAGGGAGAGACTATATGTCTCAGAGAAGATTGTCTCAGGTTGTTTTGAGACATATCAACAGTTGCTAAGGAACCGTCGCTAATGCTTCTGGGAAATCCTGTAATATTTCACATAGAAATTGGGAGAAATTTTTATAGAGCAAAGCTTCTTAGACAAGGAAAGCATGTGAAGGGCGATATTAGAGAACAGTTTCAAACTGAAAAAGTATTTTAAAGTTTCCTAGAAGATTGAGTTTAAATGGAGTTTCTTAGCGCCATATAATCGCCTCTTACAGAATCCTAGAAGCTTTCATTTACATCTGATTTTAGAACAAGCAGCATTTTAAAATCTGGTCACATTTCAGTTTATTTTCCATGATTGATGTTTTAAAATGGAGATTAGCATTTCTTTTCACACAGAGAATTAATTAGCATGGTAGAACGGTAGTTCCACTGACGGTCTTACTTTTTAGTGAAAAGACCGTATTAGTAGTCAACATCTAATAGGCACTGACTGTTTACTAGGTTCTACAGTTGTTGGCATGTAATGGTTTTGTATTTCAAATAGCTTTCCCTGATGAAGTGTGTGATTGTAGATAGTGAGGAGATTTTCACCATTCACCTTCATTGAGCCTTATGTTATTGGGGAATCAGGCCAGCAGCCTAACACCAAGTCAGTGCACCGTCCCACGTGGACTGTTGAGCTAGTCACTTGGAACAGTCGAACATCCTATTAGCTGGAGTCCACCTGACTACTAGAGAAGGCTTGATTCACATGGGAACATCACTTCTAGACAACTGATTTAAACTGTACAATTTGATCTACATGATTTATTACTTCTGGGCTTAATATTAGAATCTGAAGAGAGAGTAGCAGTAATTCATTTTTTCTCTTTCTTTCATTCACAAATATTAAATGAGCACCTATTACAAGCAAGGAGCTGTGGTTAATGCTGAGGTTAGGACACAGTTAACGCTCAGTCCTTGCTCTCGAAGAACTTATATTCTGGCGGAGAGACAACTTTGCAAACAGCAGTTGCAAAACGGTAGGTTAAGAGTCATCATGATAGTGTGTAAAGAGATAGGGAAGGAACACGTGCAGTTCTCCTGTCTGGGAGAATGAGTGAAGGCCTTCTAGATGGAGCTGAATAGGAATTTGTTAGTCACACACATGGGGAAACGGGGTGAGGTAAAAGGAAGCAAGCAGTGTGTGCAGCGTCCCAAAGCCATGGCCGGGAACAGGCTCCGGTCACTCCTTAATGCTGGTGTGCAGGACAGGGGAGAAAGCCAGAGATGGGGCAGGACAAGTGAACAGGGGCTCTATCCTGGAAGGCTCGTTCTTTCAATCACATGTATGCAGTGATTCTCCAGCTGCTTTTTGAAACCCTAGCACTCCCGTGTTTTTGGTTAGAAGTTAACCGAAGTGGGCTAATAATAATAGGGATGGAGAAGTAATAATATTAGGAGGGAAATAATGTTAGAAGGAAATATTAGGAGGGAAAATTTGTAAGAATCGGTGAAGCAGCTGGGGCTGAGGGTGCTGGGTGAGGAAATACATGATTCAGCTTTTTCCCACACACGTGACTTCTTTCCTTCAGGTTCTCCATCTTTCTGTGGCACCTTCTACACTAGACTAAACACTAGTTGCTGTTTTTGCAACTCCGGGTTTTGCTCCCCTCTAGTTGGAGCACTTTCCCACCTGGCCTAGAGATCCTTTCTGAATTTTCATGCCTAGTCCTGTGATCCCTCTGTATTTCCCTGTTTAGAATACCAACTGGAAAGTGTTCAAAGATATATGCTCCCACTTAAGTGCAACCACTTCCACAGCAGTGACTATATTTTCTTTTATTTTGTAGCATGCATAAGCAGTATGTAACTTCTGCATAACTGAAGGGCTAATGAATGTTCATTGACATGAAATGATCTGATAGAGGGTTTTTAAAAATTATGTATGTTCATTTTTTACCTTCAGATTGCAGATCAGATGCCAAGTATACTAATAATTTAGAAACCACCCAGACATCCGATTATCACAGGGACGGGGCAACCCCAGCAACTTGTCTTAGTGTCTGTTCACTTTGAGGCTTTTCCAACAGACAGAGAAGCCAGAGCCAAGGCAACATTGGCCGTTTGACTGGACTCAATCCACATTGTGGAGAAGGTTCATGGACCTGTTGCTGGCAATATAAGATGCAGACATGCAAAAATTTCGATGCAAGTGAGTAAAATTAATAATAGCAGCAAGTAAATACTAAGTATCAAATAAATGATTCAGACTAATACATGCTAGAGGAATACAGAGGCAATATAGAAGGCCAGTGGTCCTTGAGTATGTAGTCTGCAAATTCAGCATTATTTCCGATCCCAAAGCCCTGACTTTGCACTGCAATCAGAATATTCACCAAATAAATGTTCAGCTAGTCTTCTAGTACACGTGTTAACAAAGAAGCTTGTTTCAGAGTTGCATGAAAAGTCATGCTTGAAGTAGACCAAAATATGGTATTGATTAGTGCATTTCTTCCTATGCTAGAGAAGCAGAAGCTATCAGGGAAAACATCTGTGATGGTTGGACCAGTACCCTCTGCCCAGTGTTATAGAAGGAACAGAAACATTCCTGGTGATATTGTGCTTCTTTTTGCTGGAACCATCTAGTCAGACAAAGTACTGGTCATCATAAAGTCAATAATGCAAACACTCGCATGGACCATGTTTTGTTGTGAAGGTAAAGGTTCCTTGGAGGAAAAGTCAGAATTATTAATACTAGACACCTACCTGTAGACCAACCCATTGAACACCGTATGTTTGGATTCATGATAAATATCTGACACCATTTTTCCTTTGACATGGCAAAAACAGGTATAGTTAGTGTTACCTCTGCTTCCCAATTGAAGTGTGGAACCAAGTAAATGAGAGGCCAGATGCCAAGTGCACTAACACAGTACAACAGACAGTGGTTAAGAACATTGATTTAGTGCCAAACTGCTTGTATTCAAATGTTGGCTTTTCCAAACTAGTTGTGAAGCCTGGAGAAAGGGACAGAACCTCTCCTTGCCTAGGTTTCCTCATCGGGAAAATGGTGACAATACTTCATGGAGTTGTTGCATGGATTAAATAAAATAATAAACAGAAAATATTTAGAATAGGTCCTAGTGGGATGCCTGGATAGCTCAGTCGGTTAAGTGTCCGACTCTTGATTTTGGCTCAGGTCATGATCTCACAGTTGTGAGATCGAGCCCCATGTCAGGCTTCGCACTGACATGGAGCCTGTTTGGGACGCTCTTTCTCCCTCTCTCTTTTCCCCTCTCCCCTACTCACTCATGTGCTTTCTTTCTCTCAAAACACATAAATAAACTTAAGAAAAAAAAGAAAAAGAATAGGTCCTAGCACCCAGTATGCAACCACACATTAAATACTAGCTGTTAGTGTTATTAATGATCCTGTCTCTAGTTGATGATAAACATAGTCTCCATTAACAATTTTAAATGCAAGTTCAAAATTAATACTACTCTGTGGTTAGTGTAGGACTTACGCTGAAATCACAAGTAACATTATACTTATATAGAGATACCCTCATATTTTTTTGCCATCAAACAATCATTTGGTAATTGTAGCTTTTTGGATATCTGCTTCTGGGGTAAATAGCACCCCACGTGGAGACTGCCCCAGGTTCTGGAAGGTAGAAGACATTCTTCAGGACTTCAAAGGCACATCAGCTGTGCAGTTGCATGGGCATGAGTAGAACTGTACATTCCAGGATAACAATCAAGACATATTGTTCTTTCAGGTTTCAAAGAAAACAAGAACCATGCTTAAGAAATTTAGTCACAGCATCTCTGATACAGTCCTAAGAATAGCCTTGTAATTTGTATGCCATATACTTGGCTTTAACAAGGCATTTGATTCTGTGAAGCGCATTGGTAGGTTAGAAAATCTGCAAAGACAGGCTGTACGGGGAAGTTTATAAGCAACATTTGTTTACTCTGCGAGGAAATGATGGTGAGAGTTATAGATGCAGACAGAGATAGCAAATGCATTTACGGTGACTAATAGCACCAAACAAGACTGCATGCGGTACACCATTATCATCTGCTATCTGGTTTTTTGTTTGTTTGTTTGTTTTAAGATGCCCTTTGTTGCCTTCAAAGATTGTGATTCAGGTATTAACATGAAGGTTAGGTCAGATAAGAGTGCATCCAATCTCTGCCATATGTAGATGGCAAAAGCAAATTATTATTTAGAATATAAACAACCTTATTACATATTGTCTGCATGCTGATGACTGCACATAGGTGGCTCACAGTCAGAATGATGAATAACAGCGGTTGGGTTGGTTTGCTAAGTTGTGCATCACCTGCTCATATTATCAATCCCCAAGCAGAAAAAGGTTCTCTGAAATTTCTCTGGATCACCCCTGAAAGTTAGAAGTTTTATCATCTCAGTGGCGCCATCTCTTGCCATCAATCAGCGATAACCAACAAATAGAGATTTATTTGGTGTGCGTGAGAGGCACTGTGATAGACAGCAATGGTCAGGAAATAGAAATCTATAACATGGTCTCCCTTTCCAAAGATGGGGTGATAATTCACAGATTACACGGCAGAATTAATCAATAATAATAAGTTCTATAATAAGACAGCTCTAAAGAGGTGCTATAGGCAGTGTATGAAAAAGTACAAGATAACTGATAGAGTTTATAAGAAGAGAGATTTATTGTGAGCTGAAATGGTTCTAGAAGAACTTCCTAAAAAGTGAGAGACAGAGAGAAGGGCTTGAAATTGTCATCAAATATTTGGTAGATGGGGAGGAAGATGAAGGATTATTCCAGGTAGGGGCATTAGCACAGAGATGAGGAAACACAAGGTATACTGAGAGTAGAGAACAAACCTGACTGAAAAGAATGTAAGATACATGAAGAGCGAGGTTTCTAAAACTAGGAATTGCATCCCTTTGAGGATATGCAGTAGTTGCAAGATGTAACAAGACACGTCTGGAGAACTATGGGTTTCTAGAGTATGAGCAACAGAAGAACGTTTGTTGTTTTATTTGCTGCTATGTCTTTGGGGTTTAGAGGAGTTCCTGGCATGTGGTGGGTGCTCAGTGGAGACCTCACTCTTCTTGTCTGTGATTCGGGGTATACCGATAGAATAGAAAGCTTTAAAGATAGTTTGATGCCAGCTTGCAGGGAAGCCAAATAGAAGGCCACACAGTTCAAGCTTCATAGTTTTGGGTTTCTTACCTAAGGATCACAAACCCTCAGGCTTCAAGCGTGTATGAGAACCCCTTGAATTATAGGCAAAAAGCTGTGTGCATTATGCATTTTTCCCAGGTTCATTGCCCTTTTAGGATATTGAAGGGGATTCATGCCCCCAAAAGGATTAACTTTGCTTAATAGGCAGTGAGTAATAAGGAATAATTTTGAGCAAGAGAGTGACACAAAATTGGTAATTGGGATGATGAATCAAGTATCTGCGCAGGGTGAGAGAGCGGGGAGACTAGAGCAAAGGAAACGGGGTAGGAGGCTGCGGCAGGCTAGAGGGAGAGAGGTGGTGTGTGGGACTGGACTGTCTTAAAGGAGATGAGGAAATGGTGGGTGTGGGGGAGAGTTAAAGGAAAGCTATGCTTTGCGGTATACTAACAAAATGTTTGTGGAGAAGATTGGGAAATGGGAGGTGGTGAAGTTAGAATCAGTTTCCAAAGAAATCCATCAATCAGTATTTATTTATTCAAGCCTCTTGAGTCTTTACCACGTTGATGTAAGGCTTTTGTGTGAGGACTCTATTCTTTTCACAATGAGAGTTTAGCTCTTCCTTTCAAGGCCTGATTGCAAAGATTGGGGTGCCCCCCCAAACATATTAAAAATAAGGACATCAGTGAATTATAAGCTACAAACACACATGAATGACATACTTCAAATAGTTTTTATTTTTCCTTCAAAATCATCTGATTTCAAATTTCTGGTTAGATTCATGGAAGTTTAAATGCTTTCAAATATTTAGGAATGCTCTGTTTTTGCAAGTGTTTAGTTGACCCATTGGATAATTAAGCCCTTTTCTGTCTGTGTCACACACTCCCCCCTCAAGAGATTTCAATTTTTTTTTGAAAAGAAAATTTCAGAACCAGGTTCTCATTTTCTCAGTGCAAATTAGCTTGGGTTGATCATATTTAATACGAAAATATTAGAATCCTGAAAAATAAAATCGTGTACCTTCCTCTCAGGTGATACAAAGATTTGGGGGCCATCACACTATGGGAATGTTCACATTTCCCTCGATCACCTGAGTCAGGAGGGAAAATGAACTTTCTGGGTCCTGAGTTCACCCCACCCAATTGTTTACAGTTTATCCCATCTGGAAGGCAGAGGTCAAAGGGGAACTATGGAAAGAAGACACTGTGTTCAAAAGTTTAAGTACTTTGCTGTCCAAGCCAACTGCAGGTCAATCTGTCTGCTAAAATTGATCTCAAAACCAAAATGGCTTCGGCCCCATTGTCTGACGGTGAGTATGACTGTCAGAGCCACCTTCAGGCCTCTGCTGCTATAGCCTATACTGAAGCCCTTTTCAGATGGCCTGGCACCTTCCTTGCTGGTATCCACACAGCAGGTATATTAAGGAGGATCTCCCTGCCTACTGAGTGATTGGATGGCTCTCTGGTGGTCTCTGGTGGTGAATATTATATATGCTTCTAGAGGGAACAGCAGAATACTTGACTCCATCACAGCAAACACAAAAACAAACATTTGTACAAATAAGCTAAAATTCTTTGGTATGTACCTAAGTCCGATAGTACCTTCTAGTTGTTACTCTGAAGGATCATGGTATCATTTATGTATGATATAGAGTAGCATCTTACAGTGAGTTATCCATATAATATTTAATCTCTCTCTTCCTCTCTCCGTCCCTCTCCCCTCCCACCCTCCCTCATCTGCCAACAAAAACTCAAATTCTCTAATAGTTCTTTTAGGCAGTTCTCGAGATACGTCGTTTTGGGTGTCTGTGGGCATAGATAATTTATTATTAACTTTTCGATAAGCACCTTTCTGTAGATCTGAACATTAAACCTCTTAATTATCACAGTTATAAATGTCCATTTTAGCAATTTGCTATTGTACCAGTAGGTGAATCGGAATACCAAGTTGTTATACCAAGGAGAGCTGGAATGTATACCTCAACACATACATTTCTATACTGCATGTTACTAAGTACATGAGGGTTCTTTTTAACTCTTGGGATAGTGTGTGTAATCAGTGACGTGAACATCATCCATTAGTCAGTTCAGCCTTCCCTGAAGTATTAGTATGCTAAACAATCCTATTACCAAAGCATTATTTTGATACTTTATTAAAAGTCCTACAGCTCTAGCATTGCTATACTCAAACACAGCTTTATGCAATTAGGATTGTAATGGAAGCTTTATTACAGTGATATACAACTTGTATCATTCTAATGAAAGTTCCTGTACATAGCAATGCTTTAATAATGTTGTTTCTGTAACAGTGATTCCTCAGTAATGGAGCTTCTCTCATGGCAACTTCATTATTAGGAAATGATTTCAGTAATAGAAATGCAAATAAAGATTTTGAGAGGAGGGTTTTATGCATGGCTGTATTACTGACCTGCTATCTTTTCATGCATTACATCTAATCATTATAAAACTACCATGTAGATTATACTTATGCTTATTACTATCCTGTTACATTTTAGCATTTGTGTCCTTCCAAATTATTGAAATTAACTGCCATTTTAAAGTAAAATTCAAGGGTTAAAATAATTTAAATTTTAATTAAATTTTGTTTCTAAGACATTAAAAGTGTTTCACAAAACACCACCTCTAATTTATTTTTATTGTATCAGAGACTGAGTAGACCAGTTGCATTCAAACTGGAGTGTATGAACCCTTGGGTGTATATGAAGACTTCCCAAAGGGAGAGTGTGTGTGTGTGTGTGTGTGTGTGTGTGTGTGTGTGTGTGTGTGGCGGGGGGGGGGTGGTTACAGAGAGTTTTAAAGGAATTAATTTCCAGATCTTTTGCTTCCATATGCACCCTCTCATAAAATCCATCTGTCTGAAAAGGCACTTGTGGCCAAGATTTCCCTCTCCCACTTTCCCTTTTTGCCTTTCTGCCACTGTACAAAACAAAGGCATGCCTCATACCCATCCTGTCCCTTACCTTTTCCCATGGCATATTGCTCAGCCAGGGCTCTAGAAGGATCAGTGGGACCATGCCTTTATTTTAGCCTCCCTCTTCTGCCCTCAGTCTCTATTTTTAAGATCCAGGAAGTATAGGACAATGTTTCAGTGATTGGACTATGGAGCCAGAGAGTCTGTGTGTGGATCCAGGCTCTGTGACCTGGAGGGGTCATTTAAGCTATCTCAACCTCAGTTTTGGCATCTATAAAATGGTGATAACAATAGTAGAGTGTTGTGAGGATTAAGTGGGATCATACATGTATGAAAAAAGCCTGACCTGTAGTTCATACGAAGTGGTGCTGTTATGATTTCCAAAAATAAATCACTTTTTATGTTTATTTTTTTACCAAACTTTGTATGTTTAGTTTTGATTAAATAGCATTAATAATTATAATTAAAGCTCAGATACATTAGTAATTTAGAGCAGAATGGTCATGAGAAATTTTGGAAAATGAACTCTTTTCTCTCTATATATTTTTTGTTTACAAGAATACAATCAATAAACACTTTTAAGTATAACATATATATTAGGATAAAGTTCTTTGACAAAAGCAGAATGGAGATGAATTCAAGGAGAAAAGTGTAAAATATCCAGTTGTTCATATATTTTTAAAATGAATGAAAATGGATATTATAATGCTGTGGCATTTATGTTTGAGTACATTTAAGAGAGTGACATGATAATATTTAAAATTATATATGTATAACAGCATATATTTAAAATGGTCAATATTTACAATACACTGGAAATTACACCCTTTGCAACTTTTTAATGAAAATTTTTAGAAGTCAACTTACATATATGTATATGTATATTTTTTAATTTATTTATTTACTTTGAGAGAGAGTGAGAGACAGAGGGAGCACCAGCAGGGGCGGGACAGAGAGAGAGAATCCTAAGCAGGCTCTGTGCTGTCAGTGCAGACAGAGCCTGATGCCTGGCTCCATCTCAAAAACTACAGGATCATGACCTGAGCTGAAATCAAGAGTCGAACGCTTAACCAACTGAGCCACCCAGGAGCCGCTGTAAGATATATATTTTTTAAGTGTAGGTGTATATAAGCAAAAATGTTCAAAGACATTGGGATAAAACACTGACTTATAGGAGTAAAGATGTAAGTGAAAGTAGTAATATAAAATTACCTTTTTAATTTATGTTTTCTGAGTACTAGGTATTAAGAATAATATCTTCAAGCCCCAGGTCAGGCTCTGTGCTGACAGCTCGGAGCCTGAGGCCTGCTTTGGATTCTGTGTCTCCTCTGCCTCTGCCCGTCCCCTCCTCATGCTCTCTCTCAGAATAAATAATAAAACATTAAAAAGAAAAGAATATCTTCTTTATCAAATTAGGAAACTAAGTAAAATTCTAGAGTTGTGAGGCGTCCCTGGCAGCAAGTCAGACTGACTAACGTGGCTGAGTATCTCCAGTGCTTCACAGAGAAGGCCAGTGCATGGACAGCATACGCACTCCCAAGTCGGTTAGTATGTGATGCTTGGGAGAGGGCCCTTCCCTGGAAGGGGGAGCTTGATTTGTCCTTTGGTCTGTCGCAGTTGTAGAATGGGCCCTTTCAGAGTGGATCTTGTCCCGAGGCCAAAATGGGGAGGCTCTTCTGCTGGATGAATGCTCTGAGAGCTTTACGTCATGCTGGAAGAGCAGCTGTTCCTACTACTGGAGGAGCACTAGCTAAGACCAAAAAAAAAAAAAAGAAAGAAAGAATGGGCCTCTTGTGAGGAACATGCTAAAAATAGAGTGTTTTCAATGAAAAAAAAAAAAGTGTTGAAGAAAATTTACATCCCCTCAGGTGTGTTTACATCAGTTTGACATTCTTATTTCGCGCCATGCCTCCTGATGAAAGTTTGGATGCCACTGTCTTAGTGGGCACGTTTCGTGTCAGCATGTCCATAGTTGTAATCATAATGAATACACGCTGCTGTGTGCTGGTTTTTACACTTCATTTTCCAGACCCTCGCCAAGACAAGTCCAGAGCGTTTGTAGGAGCGATCTGATAATACTGTAGCCGTATTTATACCAACTGCCACCCAATCTGAGGAGAGCATGAGCTTTGCTTAATGTGATTTGTTATCAACTATTTTCATGGCCCTTTGAGACCCACCAGGTATTGACTTGTTGGAGACTCAGGTCAAATAATGCCAGCCTCCTCTGAGAGATAAAAGCTTTGGCATACCACTTCTGAAAAGGTACTGACCGGGCCCCAGCCAATCTGGAGAAGCAGCATCCAGGCACAGTGTGTTCACAAACTGTTGAGAGAGTCACCAGTCCCCACCCAGAACCCTAACCCCCCTCCATATACTTGTTCTCCTGCACCGAGTCAGTAATTCCCAAGGGTTGCATCCTATGGCTAAGTCCAAAGTGGCATAAAGCCTAAGCTAGTTGCCTAGAGATCTCATAAAGTCTGTGTGATATTCTTGTGAAATATTCCCAAGGAGGATTTCATTCTAGCATTAAGACATTGCTACTTAAAACATTGAGGGACTAGTCAAGTAGTTTGTATTGGTGGCAATATGCATTAGTTTCATAATTTTGGAGGAAAATGTAACAATGTAGATCAACAGCCTTATTGATGTCCCCACTGTTTTTACTCATTCCTGAAATTTTATTATAATGAAATAATCTGTAGTCCATAATACACTTGCATGCATACACAGTGCATAATAGTATAAAACCAGAAAATGGTCTAAATATATAACAGTGGAATAATTGTAAAGTCTATTATATCAGCCAGATGGAATATTATATAGCTAAAAAGAAAGTTATAAGGAGTATGAAAAATATAGAAAAGTATATATAAAATAACATTATGAGGTAAGAAGAAAAAATGAATCACAAAATTATATACACGCGGTGTACATAATATGAGAGATAGGTAGATAGGTATCAGTAAAATGTGAAGCAGTCATGAGATTCATTGGCTGTGCCGGGGTGAGGGGCCATGTGGGAGGATAACCGTGACCGCTGAGCTCTGCCTCGAGACCATGGAGAAAGCCTGTGAATTTCCCAGTACCAGTTTTCGTTTTCAGTTTTAGATTCTTTTTTATGTCCTTGACTTTCTTGTCTAGAAAATACTGAACTATATCCAAGCTATAAAAATCAGTTCTTTAAATTCCAACAGAAGTTACTATGGAGAAATGTAAAAAAATGGATTTGGTTGGGAAATTGGATTAAAATATACATTTTTTTATCCTGACGGTGCTTACATTTTTAATAAAATATCTTTAAAAATAAGAAACTGCCATTCTTGCCCATAGGTACCAGTTTATTTCTGTCTCTAATATATGTTTGCAAAATACCAGGATGCAATTATTGTCTGAAAAAATATGTGATTACAGTTTTATATAGAGGTGTATAATTTCTGAATACTATAGTCTTTTAATAGCATTGTTTTTGTTACTTAGTTTCCAATTGTTAGTAGTGTAAAAAGTGGGAGAAATATCTCATAGTACCTAAATTTTTTTATAATATTTTTTAAGGTTTATTTATTATTTCTGAGAATGTGCACACAAGCAGGGAAGGGGTGGAGAGAGAGAGGGGACAGAAGATCTGAAGCAGACCCTGTGCTGACAGCAGCAAACACCCCTGGGGCTCGAACTCAAAAACTGCAAGATCATGACCTAAGCTGAAGTCAGATGCTCAACCCACTGAGCCACCCCGTGCCCCAGTAGTAGCTAAATTTTTGTAGATCATAGCATTGCCTAACATATTTCATTATTAGAGAAGTAATAACAGATTTATAATGGGTTTATCACATCCTTAGGAATTTTCTTCATGGAGTCTCGTTTGAGAGATCTTTTAAAAAGAAAAACTAATTTTAACTTAAATCACTGGGAAATCTGCTTCTGGGAATAAAGAGAATCTTTTTATTACCAAAACTGTATAAGAAGCAGGAAGGAAATATATAACTGTTAGCCGTAAACTAGAGTGCTTTTATTAAGAATTTACGTTGATGATATTTATCTGAAGAGAGCATTGTGATATCTTTAAGAAATCATCCTAAAGATTCATGTGTATGCCTTTTCATTGCTTTAAAATTCTATTTGACACCATTCTAAAAAGTGATTATACTAACAGAATGCTAGTTTATTTTGTGTTGCTCGTAAAACATCTTCCTGGATGATAGGCGCCATACATTAATATCTGATTATCAATGAATTAGGTTGTGTGTAAGTTTGTTCTTGAAAATCCTTGAATTTCCGATTGCCAATTCACTTCTCTGTTATGCTCCAACATACCTAGCTCTAAAATATTGTCACCGTTTTAGGGAGTATCTCAGAAATAGACTCAGTAAGCCAAAAATTGTCACCATTATGTAATGTAGTAGAAGGGGGAAAAAAAGAATTAATGCTTGGAAAGAATACGCTCCCAATTGTTTTCCTTTAAGACAAAAATAGAATAAATGTAATGCCTGCAAGTTGTTTCATGCTCAAGTGCTGCATTTAGTCCTGAGCAGGCTCGGCAGTGGCAGGGAAAGACTCCATTCTGTTCTGGAATCTGGACATGAGTCTCAGCTCCATCATTTCTGAGTGTCATGACCTTGGACAAGCCACCCCTCTGAGCAATTTTCCACAAAATGAAGGTTCTTCCAACAGTTAGGGGTTTGACTAGAGAGAGAAAAACTGAGGGTGGCCTCTCCTGACACCACCGCCCATTAGGTACTTTTAAAAAAATGGATGTTTCCACCGGAACAGAACATTTTAATAAGAACCTTGATATGGAACATAACTGGGCTTTTAAACAGACTTAGAGTCCTGTTTGTCTTCATTTAAATCTGTTTTATTTTTCTTTCTGTGATGCTGTGTAAAAACCTCATCAATATACAAAATCATTCTGAGCCTCAGATTTTCTCATTTTCTCTGGATGAGAGCTTTGATTAGCTTTTTACAAGTTCTTCATTAGTAACTGGCTTGCTTTTTTTGTTTTTGTTTTTGGCTGTTGTCTCTAATAAGTTTCTATTCTTTCAAAGAATTCTTTGAGGATGGTCTGAAATACGCCAGTCTGTGTTGTGATAGAGAATATTACACTTTAATATTCTTTATAAAATGCAACCAACAAGTGCTATCCGGATTAAATGTTCATTTCTTCTTTTTGATGCTGGGGGCTGGGATGGGTTGTTCGGTCTTATCATCATGCCTGACCTAGTTGTGCAGCCGTTCCTGTTTAATTAATAGACATTTACATAAGCTCTTTTTCCCCCAGCAAGCTTCATAATGGTCTTGTTGGTTATCTCCTTTCACCCTGTGAAGTACCAGCGGTGCTATTTCTATTTTGCATATCAAAATACTGAGAGATTAAATAATGTACAACAAATTGATAACTGAATAAGTTTGGGAACTCAGAATTCTGGCATATTAACTGTGTTGCTTAAAGCAACAACCCATATAGAGTCTATAAATATATTCAAACTCTGCTTTCTAATCCAGGAGTTGGAGTCGGGACTGTCAGCAGCTCAGGGAGGGAGTCCTTTGTAGATGTAGGCAGGAGTGGGAGAATTAGTTTCTGGACTCCCTCTGGAGCCATGAAAGGAAAGTTTTTGTTAGCGGAGGAGGTGATGTCTAAGAACTATTGCTGTGATGTTTGTAATTTTTAATAAAAATTCTGGGAAGCCTGGTGGCTTCTGTGCAGCATATGAATTTGAAGAGCTCTATTTTTTTTTTACTCTGCCTTTCCAAACACCATTAGAATTTTATTCCTAATTAACCGGCCACCAAGTGTCAACAGGTGCAACTTGAGCAAATCATAGCTTCTCTGGGCTCCCTCCAGCCTGTCCAAGAAACAAGGAGACGTTCAGGGTACTTGGGCAAGACTTTCATTTCTTTCCCACATATCTCTATTTTTAAATATTCTCTCACTCTCTTTGTATCTTTATCCTCACACACTCAGTGGGGAGAAGTCTGTCCTGGGATATTTCCTGCCACCCCCCCACCCCCACCTTTTCCTTGTCTCTTTTCAAAACTATGAGAGGGGATTGTTTGTACTTCCAACCTTGCTTCTTTGTCTTGTCTAGGTGTTGATTACTTCTAGAGAATTCTTTGGATCTTACAGGGATCACTTCAATTATTTAACAATGTCACCAACACAACAAACACAAATAAGTATTTTTTTTTCTTCTCTAACTTTACCAAACTTCTCAGTCTTACTTAAAAGATGGAAGTCTGTGTGTCCCTCACTTAACCCACTTCCTGCTAAGCCTGGGGTCGTCTCTTTCTGTCTTAGAGCTCACTGCCACAGGCTTCTCTTCCCACCCCTGCCCACCCCACGCCTCCCCACTCGAAGTCCTGCTCACTGTTTAAGGCCTGGAACGGATGAAGTGCCATATCTTCAGGAAGTCTTTGCTGCCCCTCCTCCCATCAGTCAGAACTGGCCTCTCCCCTTTCTCCAAGTTCTCATATTCCTGGATTTGTACCTTTTGAGTGGTACATAATCTCTTGTGTATGAGAGTGATTTCTGTAACCCTTGAATTGCAGATACCCTAACGAGCATGGGGAGAAATGAGGAGTGAAGAGGAGATGTTCTATTCCATTTGACTGAAGGTCTCTCTTAGCTCATGAAAATATACACCCCATGTACATACAGTCTGGTGTTTCCAACTGCATGGCACCCAACACAGTGTTATGGGAAACCTTCACAATACAACAGGCATTAGATCTGCAGAATGAAAAGAGTAGTTGAGGAGGCATTGGGATCTCACCATGAGTATCACTCCAGGGAACAGTCTTTCCACCCATGGGTTCTCAGGCCTGGGCCGCCTGCGCAGTGTGGTTTCCTTCTCATTTATTGGTGAACCCTCACTGGGTTCCAACACTTGCAGGTCTTCCTCAGGACACCTTCCATCTCCCTGGGGAACATCTCATTCTCTGCTAGTGTCACTGAGATCTCCACACAATCTGCTCTGGAGTGGGAAGCCTCCTGATGCCTCTTCTCCAAATAATGAAAAATAAAATAAATAAAATAAAATAAAATAAAATTAAAAAAACATGAATGGACATTTCAAGTTGGGAGTTATCTTTGCACTTTCCTTTTTCTTACACAGTATATTGAATCCTTTAGCAAGCCTTGTTGGCTCTCTAGTCAAAGTAAGTCCCAAACCTGACCATTCTCCCCCATCTATACCACTATCACCTAGTACAGGCCACCATCATATCTGAGATACTTCAGCACCTCCTGGCTGGACTTCCCCTTCTCCTTCTCCAATATCCAGACTGATATTTTGAACTGTAAATCAGAATATGTCACTTATTTTTCCAAAATCTCCCAATGTTTCCCCATCACACTCAGAATAAAAGTCCAAATCTTTTCTATGCTTTACAAGGCCCTACATGATCTTACCTTTTGGTTACCTTTCCAGTCTTACTTCTGCCAGTCTTCCCCTTCATTTCACCTGGCCACACTGGTCTTCATGCTGTTTCTAGAACACTCCAAGCACTCTCCCTCACTAGAGTCCTAGGGTCTTTGCATTTGTTGTTCCCAAGCCAAAAATATTCATTTCTCAAAGATTACATGGCTTGCTCTTTACTTGGTTAGCTCTCTGCTCAAATATTACTGTTGCAAAGAAGCCTTTCCTCACCAGCGTACATAAAATAGCATGCCCCCCTTCGTTCTCTTATATTAGAAGTTTTTTTTCTTACCCATTTGACCCTTTCTGCTTTACTCTGCATAGAGCATATAAGAAGAGTAAAATATGTAGACCCAAAAAACTTGTAAACATGTGAGTATGGAATTGGGATCCCTTTTTTTCCCTCTCCATCCCTAGGCACCAGAGAGAAGCATATGTTAACTTGTCTGGAAGGATGCACTTTGAATCCTAGGCCTCAAAGGATTACTGTATTTATAGTTCTACTACCAGGTCACAATTTACTTTTTTATGAAAAAAATAATTGTATTGGCAGGAGAGAGAGTGTGCATGCATGAGCAGGGAGAGGGGCAGCAGGAGAGGGGGAGAGAGAGAGGAGAGAGAGAGAGAGAGAGAGAGAGAGAGAGAGAGAATCTCAAGCAGGCTGAATGCTCATCACGGAGCCCGATGTGGGGCTCGAGTCCATGACCCTGGGATCATGACCTGAGCCAAAATCAAGAGTCGGATGCTTAACCAGCTGAGCCACCCAGGAGCCCCAGTCACAACTTAAAAAGTACAGAATTCATAATAAGCCATTAAAAGTGAGAACCAGCAAAAACCACAAAGTGTAGTATCAGATGCTCAAATTTGTATGTTAAAAAATTTTGATGCAAAAATATAAAATATTTTGAATATGATTCTTTAAATGAAAGAAAATACTGACTGTATAATGTGGGAAGGAGAGACTATCAAAAATTATCAGGTATGGCGTGCCTGGGTGGCTCAGTTGGTTAAGCAATGGACTTCGGCTCAGGTCATGATCTCAGAGTCTGGAAGTTCAAGCCCCACGTTGGGCTCTGTGCTGACAGCTTGGAGCCTGGAGCCTGCCTCAGATTCTATGTCTCCCTCTCTCTCTACCCCTCCCTTGCTGTCTTTCTCTCTCAAAAATATAAAATAAACATTAGAAATAAATAAATAAATAATGGATCATCATTTGAAAAAAATTATCAGGTATATGTAATAAACAATCAAATAGAAACTTTAGAAAGGAAAGCATCTAATTAGAAGGCCTAGAATAAAAAGCAGATAAATATAGTTAAAGAAAGCATTAGTGTGTTAGAAGACTTGGAAGAAATTATACATATTGTAGCAAAAACTAAGAGAACAATGGTAAATATAACAGGTTAAGAGATCCTAGGGAGAGAGGAGGAGAGACACATGTCTGATAGGAGTTCTAGAAAGAGGGACTAGAGAGAATGAAGAAGAGTGAGAATGTTCCAGGATCGTTGCAAGGACTCTGATATTCAGATTCAGGAGGTTCAGTGAATCCAAGCAGGATATATGAAAAGGAATCCACACATGGACACAGTGTAGTAAAACACCAAAGGGAGAGAGAAGATCTTAAGAGAAGTACAATTAGATTGACAGTTCACTTCCAAACAGGAAAAAAAAAAAAAAAAAAAAGGAAGCCAAAAGGAAATGGGATGATATATTCAAAGTGTTGACAGAATATAAAGTAATCTAAAATTTTATACCTACAAACACTTATTTTTTCAAAAATGAGGACAAGATAAAGCATTCACAATGTGGGGCATTTGCGACCTACAGATCCTCACTAAAGAGGTGTTCTGACGGACATATTTCAATGAGAAAGAAAACAATCCCAGAAAGAATATCCGAAGATCTAGGAAAAAATAGTAAGCAAAGAAGAATAGTCAAATGTGAGTAAATTTCAACAAACACTGTGCTCAAAACGTTAATAATATAAAATTTATGGGATTAAAGAGCAAAGATACAACTGAAACACAACTGTAGTACAGGAGTCAGAAAGGAGTGATCAGAGTTAAACATCTCGAGTTACTTGAATTATTTCGGAAAAAGGCAAATAGATTAACTATATTTTATTAAGTAAAACATTTACTTAAAGATTGTGGGATAACTATTAAAATCTTAGAAATATAGCATGTCCTTTTCAAATTAATAGAAAGAGAAAAAAAAAACGAGAAAAACATTTGAACCTATAGTCAACCCAAAGGAAAGCAACAGAGGAGTAAAAATGAAAAGAAAAAGAAACATTAAAAATAGAATAAGTAAAAAAATATAAAATAGAAAAAATGAAATTAAATTATATCAGTAATCACAAAGCCTATAAGTGAACTAAGCACTCCATTTAAGAGATAGATTATTAAGGGGGATTTCTTAAAGAATCTACATTATTTTAATAGGAAACACATCCAATATAAAGACACAAATTGAAAGGCAAATAATTTTTAAAATGCATTAGGTAAGTAGACAGTTGGTGTGGCTATATTTATGTCAGATAAAAGTTCTTTTGGTGGGGGTAGAAAGCATAATCAGAGACAAGTATGATCACTGTATTAAAGCATCATTCTCTAGGAAGATATATGCATTCAAATAACACAGCTTCAGGATATAGAAAACAAAAATCGACAGACTACAAACAGAAATAGACAAATCAACTATTTTAAGGGGAGATTTGAACTTCTCTTGGAAATTCGTAGATCAGACAGATAAGATCTAGAAAACATTGACAACACAATTACCTGGCTTGATCTAGTGACACACGGAGAGCACTCTAGCCAACAACTCAAGATTACATATTTACATGCATGTTTTTAAGGTACCCATGGAATATTAAAATATTAAGAACAACAAAATAAATCCAAACAAAATATATAGAGAGAAAAAATAAAACTAAGTATAGAAATCTGGAAAGCATAAGACAAAGAAACTTCAAGAACACAACAAAAACCACAAATGGCAGGAGAGGCATACAGCAGGCACTTGATACGTATCTACCTGTTCATTGAATAAAAAACAACAGAAAACCATAAATGTGTGTACATGAAAAGGTTTGAAATTCACCAAATAGTGATTAAATCTGAGTAGTTGGTCAGTCTTAGTTATCCTGCTTTTATTCTTTGTTCTTTTCTGTATTTTCTGAGTTCTCTGTATGTATTGCCCTTATAATTTTATAAAAACACATTTTTTGAAATAAAAGTAAGTAGATTTTTGGAGAGATGGACTAGAGAGAATTAAATGTCCTTGATGACACCGCTGGTCAGTGGGGTGGGGAGATGCAAGGTAAGACCACATTTTGGAAGTGCTTCACCCCCCACCACATGGATGACTTTAAGCTTAATCCCTTTGAACCTGTTCTCCAAGTGGCAACAATAAAGCCTTCCTCAAAGAATTGTTCAGATAGGTGACCCTGTGCAAAGCACTCAGTACAGTGTCTCAGTACAGTACTGCAGATGCTCAATAGCCATCTTCCTTTCCCTGCTCGAGGAAGCAGGCTTAGGGAACTATCCCTTCTCTTCTAAGGAATGTACCCTGAGTGGAAGGCAAATTCGATCAGTCTGGAATATGCAACTGGATGAAAGCTTCATATGCGAAATTACACTTGTGCCCTCCCGGAGAGCCAAGAAAATTAAGAAATGAACCAAGAAGTTCATCTCCTTTACTAGATGTAAGAATGAAGGTGCAGTATTATCATTTCCTTGTGATAGTCACATCTAATAGTTCTGAAACCAATTCACGGCATTCATGCCAGACTTATTTTATGAGACATTTAACCATAGCTGAATTAAATTTCATAGGAGAATGTGCCTATATAACTCCTCTGGAGTTACAGAGATAGAAATCTGACCCATCATTTCTATTTTCACGGAAAACCATTTAGCAGAACTTTGTTCCAGGAGAAGTGTTTATTGAGTTGTAAGCCTAACACAGCTCACTGGCTGCATGTATTTCCACACTGACATTTCCTCAGTGCAGATTTGCATCAGTTCATTAGTACTGACAGCAGATGGTAGCACTTTCACACAAATTTACCTTCTGAATTGATCTAAGAAATGTCACTAAAAAGATCCTGACAGTTTTGATGTTCTTCCATTTCTGAAAACGGTATGTTAAACAAATAAGGTGTAGGGTTTTAGATTTTTTTGAACTCTAGCACATAATTCCTAAACTAAAAATGAAAGACGGCTTTCATCTCTGATTCTGGCTGTCTGAAGGAGAAAGTAGAAAATTCAGATAATGGTTCCCGATGGCGTGAACCTTAAAAAATCTCCAGTGCAAAAAAAAATGACTTTTGGAGAATATTTTCCAGATTGATTGTCTACACTGATCAGACGCCTCAAATTATTTGTAAAGTCTCTACCTTAACTTTGAACACAAATTGTTTGGCTTGCAAGATTAACTGGTTGAATGTTACTGACAAAATAGTATCCACTGAGGTCATGAGGCTCACTTTGAATTCTGTCACTTCTCCGGCATTAAGATATCCCTAAGATTAGCCACATTTTAAAGCTATAGGTCTGCCTTTAGTTAGAATTAAACCATTATAAAATTGTCAGACAAGAGGACTTAATATTTGCTAAGTGAATGATGAGGGAAGATATGAATTCTAATAACATCAGGGAAACTTTTAATTTTTCTACATTGTATACTCATTATTATATTCATAATGGCACAAGGCCTGTATTTGGTATTCTTCTATATTTAGAAACAAGAATTTTTGAGTACTCTGAAAATCAATTTTCCATCTGTATCTGAAAAGTAATTAATGGTTTGGTTACTTTGCCACAACTAAGAGAAGCTGACACACTTGAGAAAGCACTGGGTGTTGGCCATATACAGTTTAGCCATGGAAGTGATTATGGATGCTTTTGACACACTTCTAGAAGAGTGGCCATGATTAGCAACATATTTAAGGGATTTATTTAACAACAAAAAGGAGCTTTTCAGTCCCAAATGCTCTCAAAATCAAGGGACGCTGTTTTATTTTATTCATAGCACTTATTATTTTCTGGATTATTTTGCTTTTTTTTTTTGGTTCTGTGAATTTATTGGCTGTCTCCTGCACTGGCATGAAAGTTCCCTGGGATCAGGGGCTTTGTTTATCTTTGCAATACACTGATCTCTATTACTATATCCAGAACTGTTCCTGGCAGACACCCAAGACGTGATCAGTAGATATGTGTCAAATTATTAAATACTAGTTTAAGGCATGCAAGGAGAGCCAGAACTGAGCTGGACAGGAAGACTTGCTACAGTCATAACACATTTGGGCTCTGACACCTAGGCTCTGCTTAGGGGTGGGAAGGAAAGGTGGGGAAAGAGCAGGAAAAAAGGAGCCCGGGTTCTGCTGTAAGAGTCTGGCCACTGGGTAGACTCTGGAGGTAGCCTCCGGGAGACACACACCCACCCACATGCAGTGGATACCCCAACCATCAGCACATACATACGTCCCCAAATATCCATACCCAGTGTCTCCAATACAGGGTGGAATGGTGCTCCATTTCCTGTGAGCAGGTGTGTGCACACGCACACCAACATGAGCGTTTCGGAGTTGGAGGGTAGAGTTAGCAGCAGCAACCACACATAACTCATAATGCTCTGAGTTCAGCTTCTCCTTGGACTGGCTGACAAGAGGAGAAGAAGCCAGGAGAAGAAGCTAGGCCCCTAGTCCAAATCCAGCCAACAGGCTTGTTTTATTTGGCCTACTCTATGTTAAAAAAAAAAAAGAGTGCCAAAATTTAAATTTAGGAGGTTTTACATAAAAATCTGGATTCCTAGGTTATTTTGACAAATGGGAAGACCTGGCACACTGAACCTGCATTCCCACATGGCACAATTGGCTGGAGCAGAGGAGCAAGCATGGGCTTGGCTGGGCACACTCTCCATTTCCCCACAGTCCCTGTCACCTGCTTGTGTATTTGACTGGCCTCGCTCCTTCAGGCTACCTGCTTCACCTTTGTAGGTATCTGTCCCAGTTTGCTTGGCCAGCTATAACAGATACCACAGATTGGCTAGTCCACGGACAACAGAAATGTATTTCTCACAATTCTGAAGTCTGAGATCAGGATACCGACCTGTTCTCATGAGGACCCTCTTTCGGGTCACACACTTCTTGTGTCCTCACATGGCAGAAGGGGGTGAGCTAGCATTCGGGGGGCAGGGTCTCTTTTATAAGATCCTAAATCCCATTCCTGAGGGCTCTACCGTCATGACCTACTCACCTCCCAAAGACCCCACCTCCTGTCATACCTTCACACTGGGCGTTAGGATTTCAACATATGAATTTGGGGAGATGCAAACATTCAGACCATCGCAGTATTTGAGTTCGCACTCCTTGGCATAATGGCGAATCCACAATGTCAACGATCAATAAATTTATTGTTAATAATTGTTTTTGCATTGGTACAATTTGTGCGTAGATCGGTCACTACATAGAAATCTCCTTGGGTTCCCCATTGTTGGCCAAATGATGTCTGCATCCCTACCCTGGCAGCGGTCTGACCTGTATCTTGGATCCAATCATTCTCTTATGAAGGCAGTGGCGTTCCATCGAATGGGTTTTAATTTACAGAAACAGCCCAATAAGCTTGGGAGAGACAGAAGGATAGAAACAAGTAAACAGAGGAACTCAGAAAGACAGACAGACAGAAGTACAACAATTTAAATAATGCAGGCTATTCTCCTGCCTCCTCCCCCCTCCCCTACCATTCTACCCATTGAACACAAAAGATTTTGGTTCCCTTACAAAGAGGTGAATGAAATACATTGTTCATGTGGTCAGGCTACTTACTGGCCTTCACAGAGAGCCTTAAGGAAAAACTGGAGAATAATTATAGGCTAAAGAGTAACATTAGTTGATAAAGAGAGGAAACTGATAAAATTTGTCTAGTTTGTATTGTGTAAACAAAACCGTGTACCCTCCTATACTTTATCAATTCATAGCTTCTTCTCATGTGTGGATTATGAATTATATTTCAAAACTGAAATTGATCTGTATCTTAATTTAGTAACTTGGAATTTAAAACAAACTTTTATTTTAACAAACCAGACTGTGCGTTTTAACTTTTTCAAAGTAATTCACGCTAGCAATCCTGGACCGACTCTGATTCTCACAGGAGCATCCAATACTTGGGCAGCCTTTTTTTGTACTTCATCCCTGCAAGACGAATGAATTCATGACTCCTGTGTTAAAGAATTCTCGAAAAATCAATAGGTAAGAAACACCATCAAGATATATTGGCTTTTACTCTTATTTTAAAAGTGTAAATCTTTTTATGTGACTCTAAAAGCTAAGCTAAAAAAGAAATATTTTTTGTAATAATAATAATGGCTAACATTTATTGATTTTTACTGTGTGCTAGGCACTGTTCTAAGTATTTTAGATATATTAAGACATTGGATTTTTGTAACACCCCTTGAGCTAACTTCCATTATTTTACTCAGTATACAGGAGAGGAAGCTAAAGCACAGAGGAGTTAAGTGACTTGGCCAAGTTCACAGCTAGTTATGTGGTAGAAAGGGGATTTGAACCCAGGCATTTGTGCCTCAGAGCCATGCTTTTAACCACTGCACTCTGCTACCTTACCAAATGCTGTAAATTTTAAGTGTAAAATCGGAACCATCAAGGAGAGTCTTAGTGGGGGATCCTCAGTCCCTTTGGACCTCAAGTTCCTGTCAAGTAATGGAGCGGGTATTTGGAAATGCTGGAATTCCACATGGCGGGCACCTATCTAGAAGACAGCTCATCTGTTGGTTACTGAGTTTCTACCACTCACCCAACTACAATGGAAACATTAGAGTTTCCTGTATTTTCACTTGTTTCCTAGGAGTGTCAACTACATCACATCATGGCTGAGCGTTGTAGGGCCAGTTGTTGGGCTAAATCTACCTCTGAGTTATGCCAGAGCAGCCTCTCAGGACGAATGAACTGTCCATCATACAAGGTAAAAAGGAAAGCCTGCACCGAATGTTTTAATATGACAAAGATCCTGTTGTCTCTCTTACACTTGGAGTCTTTACTGCTGCCATCAAATGTTAAGTCTTCTTTCATCTGTAATAGGATGAACACGGACTGTTTGTTTAGGTTTTCAACCAGCCAGTGCCCCGTTATTTAGGAAGCAGTGGATTTTGCTACAATAACACTCACCCAACCACAGGAGTAGATGGCTTTATTTCAGAATTGTAATAATTCCTTATTGCTCAATTAACTTTCTTTTATTCTCTTGGTTTTTGTTTTGTTCTTGTTCTTCAGTTTCTTCTTTTGAGCCAAAGAACTTAGAAAATTGTGGCATGAAGGACACCAAAATAGTTCTTGGCCAGTCCCGGTTTTAATAGGACAAATACCATGCAGTATTTCGACTCACCAAGATTTTGACATAGATTATTTTTTCCACTGCAAGCAAATGTCTGTAGTAACTGATATACTGTATACCTAACCTGGAAGAATTTTTGGTTTGGAGTTGCTTGTTTTGTTGTTCATTTCAAATTGCCAGGGGTTGAAACTAAGGCAAAATGTAATGGTCTCTTTAGAGAATCTAGATTAGTGTCTATCAATGAGGGATCTACTTAGAATCACCTAAGGATTTTTTTTTTATGACTACGAATGGCCAGGGCCAGCTTCTGAAACAGCCTCTCTGGGGTGGTTCTGACCCACCTGCTTCTGGAGAACCTCTGATCTGGGTGTACCTTTAGTGTGGCATTTATTTGTACTGTTCTGATCTCCCAGCAGGCCTTTTCAAGTTCTGTATGAGCTCCAGCAAGCCTGACTGACTTCCTACCATTTGTCTGGGCTTTGCCCCGAGGCAGCCCACTTGGAGGAAGCCATCAGGGTGAGGGGGTTGTCTACTGGCCAGTTGCAGAAGACTGTGCCCGCACTTTTAGTCTGTAGGTTCGAGGCTGAGCTCTCACACCGGGAGTGGAAGTAGAGGATGGGTTAATTCAAACTGCTAGAAAAGCTAAAAGTAAATTTTAAAATGCTGAGCTGCACATATTCATGCTGGGATGAGAGCCTGCTTACATGCTTGCTGGGCATTTTGGTATTTACCACTTAACATCTTTTCAAGTTCTGCAGGGATTTTCATCCCCCTACCCCCGCCCCCCACTCTCCCTAATGTAAATACAGATTTCTCAGCAAGTCATTTCTCAGACCATGTCATTTCTGGAGGAAAAAAACCAAATAAATTATAATAATGTGTCATCTGGATGATATACTCATCTGGAAATATTAGTTACCCTTTGCTAACAGATTCTGAGGTGATAGTATCAATCACACAGGGACAATGTGAAGGTTTTTTGTTGGTGTTAGTGTTGTTTCTAAGTTTGTTTTTTTTCTCTGCTTGATGAAGACCTTATAATTCATCAGTGGCAGGGAAAAAATTCTGAAAAGGTCTTGTAGGTTGTAGAGACCACTCTTCCCAGATAGATCTCTCTCCTCAGGCAGCTCTATTTCTATTTCTTTTCAGAATAGTTTTGGCTAAAAAAAAAAAACTTTTAATTTTTGATTGATAAAAATTTCCATTTTTAAGACTGCAGCTACATAACAGACTGTTATCCCAACAGTTATAAAACATTAGAAAATATTTTGTTTTGTCAAAGTAACAGCTCTTTCTCTGCATTATGAGGATTTTTCCTCTGGGTTTCTTCTCCAGTTAATATAATGCAAACCCCCTTCAATCAGAAATAATGCTGGCTAAAGCCACCAACCAGTATCCTAAACTGCTTTTGTGTAGCTTTGGAAAACTTACTTCACCTCTGTGGTCCTCAGCTGTGTGATTTGTGAAACCAACTGTAATTCTTGGTCTGTGAAATAGGAGAAGTGTTGAATTCTAGACTGGGAATTTGGTTAGCTGCCAGCTGTGTGACTCCGGCTAAATTTCCTAATCTCCATTAGTCTTTTACCATTTCTATTTTTAAAAAGTCCATTAACATTTGTCCTATTCACCTAACAAGAGCAGGAAGGAGATCAAAATGCTAAGTCAACCCGAGTGTGCTCCATAACCAACACAATGCCACAAGAGTAAGGGTGATCGGGGATAATTAGCCCCTGCTCCTAACCAACGCCAGCATGCATTCTCCCTCCCTCCTGCCCACCTCCTTTCAGGTTTGACTCTTCCCAACACAAATGGGCCCCTGATCTGGCAAGTCTTCTCCACCCACATCCTTAACAGACTGTTGCTCATGCTGGTTCCCGCCTGGAAATGCTTCCTTCTCCATCTCTCTGCTCAATTCTCAACCTAGTCCATATAATTCACTCTTACAAAGCCATCTCTGACCACCAGAGCCCCCACTGGTCAACCTCTCCCTTCATTACTTAGTGCACTTAGTCATAGTCGCATTTAATTTTTCCTCTGATCCCCCTCCTTAATGATGGATAGCAAAATAACTTACTGACCCACTTCTTTTAGTATGTTGTAAAGTAGCATGCACTTTGTAAGTGATCCAGGGAAGTGTCTCAGTATGGGGATTCAAGAGGGTGGGCCAGAGGCTGTGGTGATCTTCAGGTACTAGAGCCTACAGACTGGGGGTTAAAAAACCAAAACTAACCAACATCCTAACACAGATGTATTACAGTAAAGAGAAAAAAAGGAGGCTAAAACTGGGTTTTTGCATCCATTTTTCCTGAGATAGGTGTAGTTTTTATTCATACTCTCGAGATACTAGAAAATGGAGATCCGCATTGTCAGAACCAGCTCTTACATAATTCAAAGAGCTATACTCCAGTGAGTTGGGTTTTTTTTGTTTGTTTGTTTTTTTGGATTAAAATGTGAGAATAAGAATATGCAAATATTGACTCCAGCAGATACTTACTGAGTGAGGCTGGCTAGCAGGACTGGGGGCAGGTCTGGAGGAGATTTATTGCCACCCTGAGAATTTGTATTTGGCCTAAAAATCAGAAAGAACCACTGAAGAATGCAAGTAGAGGAGCTGAAGTGATCACGTTTGCACTTATAGAAAGATCCTATAGTTTTTAAATGATGATTTGTATATAACTAATCACACATCCACTTTGTTGGTTTTTTTCACAAGCAGGTACCAGCCCACAGGCTTTAGGAGGTAGGCGTGCAGAAAGGGCTGGGAGTATGCTAAGGATATTTTTCAATTTTTGCCCAGGACCTTCCAAAACCAAACCTGCCAGTGTCCTGGAATGCCTGCATCCTGGCTGTGTTTCCTGGGGCAAGTCACTGTACCTCTCTGAGCCTCTCTTTCCTATTGTATTAAATGGAAGGAAGTGTATTAGATCAAGTAAAATCCAGTTATTAGTTTGTGACCAGTATATATGTATATTTTCTATGAAATAGAATGTGTCTGGGAAACATTCCCTGTGTATCTTCTTTACTCTCACGTTACTACACTCACCACACCACATCTGACTCTAGATGTGTGGGTTTTTCACACCTCAAACAATCCTGAAGTAGCAACTGGCGTCCTACAATTCAATTCTGTTCTGACACTGTTTACCTGGAATTAGCATCAGATTCTATAAATTAGATCCCACAAGACCTCCCCACTTAAGACCCCAGTCACAAGTCTCAGGTTATCACCTGTCTTTCTGACTGACCAACTATAAACCAAGGTTGCCATGACCTCCTCCTTGGGTTCGGTAATTTGCTAGAATGGCTCATAGTATTTAAGGAAACACTTACATGTCCCAGTTATTATGTAACAAGGGATATGGTAGCGAATACAGATGAACACCCAGAAGAAGAGCTACACAGGGCAAGGTCTGGAGAGTCCCAAGTGCAGGAGCTTCTGTCCCCATAGAGTTGGGGTGCACCACCCTCCTGGCATGTGGTTGTCTTCACCAGTCTGGATGCCCTCTGAAACTCTTGCTTTGGGGATTTGATGGAAGTGTCATCATGAAGGCATGAATGATCATTAACTCTACTTCTAGCCCTTCCTCTCTTTCCAGAGAAAGGAGGACAAGGCTGAAAGTTCCAAGCTTCTAATCAGAACTTGGTCTTTCTGGTGACCGACCCTCATCCTAAAGCTATTCAAGAGCCCTCCTAGAGTCACCTGCTTAGAACAAAAGACACTCCTATCACTCAGGAAATTCCAAGGGATTTAGGAGTTGTGTCAGGAACCAGAATCAAAGACCAAGTGTTAGAAGGAAGAAGAGATGTTCCTCATGTTCTCATCGTCTAGGAAATCACAGGGTTTAGGAGCTCTGTGCTAGTAACTGGGGGCAGAGAATATATATACATTCTATTATTTTACAAATACATGGGGAAAAAAATAGGTTGCACATAGTAAGGATATTGTTTTGTGAAACTTTGGGTTCAGCTATATATACGTATAATCAGTTTATATGGCTGTGTGTGTATTCTTGCGCTTGCATGTAAATATATTTCTAACTCCAGGAAACAGAGATTTGAAAACTAATGGACAAATAAGCTCTCTTCAGTTCTAAGACCCTCCTATTCCCCCTTACACTGCTGACCAGTAAGCTGCCGAGGGTTGTTCCAGAAGGGTACAGGCAGTTCTTAACTACTCTTGTGCCCATGGAACCGAGCTACTTAAATATGCACATAGGTCCTTTTATAGGGCATGTCTGTAGAAGTGCTTTCACATTTTTATTCTTAAATGCTTTTCTTTCAAGTAGTACTGCAATGTATAATAGTCCTTGCTTTTAACTTTTATGTTGCCAATAGCGACACCTAGTGGTAAAAGAGCCCTATTGCAAGCATCCTGTAGACTGTTAAAACTGAAAATGATTTTACAGATCCCCAAGTCCCATTTTATAAATTATAAAAAACAAACAGGAAACTCACATTTTTTCCTACACTTAAATATCCTATACATGAAAATAAATAAATCCTATGGCTGCCTTATGATTTCTTGGATTACTTTGAAGCTTTTCTTTTTTTCTTTTTTAAAGTTTATTTATTTATTTTGAGAGACACAGAGACATCACGAGTGGGGGAGGGGCAGAGAGAGAGAATCCGAAGCAGACTCCACACTGCCAGTGCAGAGCCCATTGCAGGGCTCCAACTCCCGAAACAACGAGATCATGACCTGAGCTGAAACCAAGAGTTGGACATTTAACTGACTGAGCCACCGAGGTGCCCCTGAAGCTTTTCAAATACCCAGAAATCACTATTATAACTGAGGCAGAAATCTAAGCATACCCTGATAGGTTAACGGGAAGTCATAGTTTACCCACAGCCTTTGGTGCATTATTATTTACACATGCATGCCAGATCAGGGGTTAGCATGGTGCCTGGCGCATGGTAATACTCAATAAATCTTTGTGGAATATCTGTATATGTGGCTGAAGACTGAGGGGCGAGGCTCGCATGGTCTTTCTGCAGGCACCAGGAACTGGCCCTACTTTCCTCTTTTGGGAGCTGCATCCCACTCTTTCCCTGGAGAAGGCTTCTTTCCCCTGATACCAGCAGCAGAGGGGGATGTAGTCTCCGCCACCCCTTTCTTCAGTAGGTTCAGAGACAGAGAATACTCAGGTCCTTACCTACTTATTAATAGGGAAATGACTAAATCGAATGTGATGCTGTATAGCAGTTAAGGGGAATATAGTCAGTCTCCATTCAATCTCAAAATAGGCAGTTCTCATAAAAAGGTTGTTGAGTTAAAACAGAAAACAAAAACCAGATCATAAATATGCAAGCAACTTAACACAACTTATATAAAAAATACACCAATATCATATATCCTCTCTAGTACATACATAATATATGTACGTAAAACCATTAAAAATGATCTAGAAGGACACACACCAAACTTGTAAGAGAGGTTACCTCAGAGTGGAGAGTGGGAACTTGGATTGGAAGAAATCAAAGACTAGCTCTTTTCATAATGCTACATTTATCTAGCCATAGACTATAAAGAACTAAAATTCATTTTTATTTATTTTTAAGGTTTTTTTTAACCTTTTAATTTACTACAGAGAGACAGAGAGAGGCAGAGCATGAGCAGGGGAGGGGCAGAGAGAGAGGGAGACACAGAATCCGAAGCAGGCTCCAGGCTCCGAGCTGTCAGCACAGAGCCCGACGCGGGGCTTGAACTCAAAAACTGTGAGATCATGACCTGAGCCGAAGTCGGACGCTTAACCAAATGAGACACCCAGGCACCCCTAAAATTCATTTTTAGAAAAGATTTTAGTCCTCATAGATAACTTGGAAGCCACATAAACATTTGAAGGAGAACATTTCAAATGTGCTTTCCATGGAAAGCACCCATGGATAACTGCAGTTAAAATTTTGCTTTATTTCCTCATACTAGTTTAGGCATATGTAATTAGGATCATTCCATATATAATTTTACATTCTGATTTTTCCCACTTAACATTATATTGATGGCATTTTACCATGTCATTTGATATTCTTTGAAAAACCAACTTAAAATGAATGACTAGTATATCTTCTGTATTAAAATATACCAAATAATTCTCCTATTGGACTTTTAGGTTGTTTCTAATTCTTCTCTGTTTATTTAACAAACGTTCATTGAGCACATACTTCCTGCACGGTCAGGACCTGTGCCAGGGATATAATGGTTAGTAAGGTAGACAAAGCCCCTCCCTCGGAGATCTGTCAGAATGTAATGCAGTGAGAAATATGTGCAGAACCAGTTGCTTTAGGTTACACTGTTATTAAGGGAATGAACAGATCAAAGGATATGGAATGTCTTAAGACTTTTGATTCATGTTCCTAAATTGTTCACTACTAAGGCTATACGATTTACATTCCCAGCAGTAGTCTGTGCTTTACCGTTTCCTAAAATCTTTGAAAATAATTTTATTTTACTTTGCTTTTATTACTCAATTGATAATTTTTTTCTTTATGTCTTGCTAAATTTTGCATAGATTCTCAGCTTATTTCTTCCTAGTAGGCTGTGCATTTTTCAGTGCTGCTAGAGTTAGTTTTCCAGCTTCTTTATTGTCCATTTAATTGCCCTAAATCTCTGTTTTGTTTCTATCAGAGCTGACTGTCCATATACTGGTTCTAATACAACCAGAAAGCTGGAGTTAAACAATTAGGATATATATATAATTTTAAAAATAAATTATGGAAAATTTCATACATACTTAAAGCAAATATATATATATATGTGTGTGTATATATATATGTGTGTATATATATATATATATATATATATAAAATAAACCTTCACATATAGAACAGAATCAGTAATTACCAAGAATTTTTGCCATATTTGCTTCATTTAACCTTTTTTTAACTTTATATTTGCTCAAATAGTTTAAAGAAAATTGTAGACATTATGTCATTGGTTTTTACAGGTGCATACTGGACATTTTTTATTTGATCTATTCTATCAAGTTTCACGGCAGTCTTACATATTAAAACATCTTTGCGTTCTAGTCCTCTGCTTCTGCTCCTGAGGCGGAGCCTTGCGCCCTCATTCTGATTATGCCTTTGCCAGTGACACTGGGGAACTTTTCTCTAAAATGGCCCACTGTTCCATGAGGTCAGCTGGTACCGTCAAGGCAGAATGTGAAACATACATCTTGTAGTTTCTGCAGACTGGGCGACCCAGTCACAGATCCTCGCCTTGGAGACATTTCATCAACGATATCAAACCACTGACAACTTCTTGTGACTGTTCTCAACTGTGATTAAAATGGACAATTATGGAATATGTGACCAAATCTGCTCATTATTATACAGATTTAATAGCTGGTTTCTTGTGAAGAAACCCTTTAAAAGTCTGAAGAATGTGTAGAACCTATTTTCAGGCAAGTGTGTGTGTGTACATATGCATATACACACCCACATAAATCACACCCACTCCTAATATATATAAGGAAATTCTGCATACAGTGGCAGGAGATTCCTAGATTCTCTGAAATCCATGAGACAAATCTTAGATCAAGAATCTTGGTCAATAAATTGCATTCATGGTAGCTTCCATGCACATGTGTTACGGATGGGCAAGGAGAAGAGAAGTATAGTGACAGAAAAGAAAAAACTACCTAATTATAAATGAGAAAGTATAAATACAGAAGGAACAAAATGAACTATTGCCTGTGGAATTAGAAACATTGTAAAACAATTGGAACCTAAAGAGGGAGGATGTGGTCCTATCACCTGCAAATACACATAAAACAGGGCACCTGAAGCTGTCAAACTTAGAGAAAAAAAAAAAGACATAATTAAGACTGGATGAATTCACAAAGCTGATGGGGCAAAACATGATATGACAAAACAACCTATTTCCTGTCACTGTTTCCAAAGCAAGTGTTAATGGACAAAACATGTTTCAGCAAGTAATGTTTCTCTCAACTGTTCTCAGCTGTGATTGAAATGCAGTATTACTTACAATGCGGCTTACTTTGCCCACTGTTGTACAGATTTAAACATTAGCTGATTGATTTAAAGTGGTAAGGAAGCAGAATAATATATTCATAGCATCTAAACTTACCTGAAAATTTGGGTATGCTCAATATGTCCTACACTTTTAATCCGGACAAGTAACTTGACCCGTTGCTTTGTTTCTAATTAACCACAGCCAAAGAGACTATAGAAAGCTAGACTTTAAAAAACAACAACAATAAAACCCTCCTCACTGTGAGTAGAGAACAGAATTCAAGTCAATCACTTATTACTACAAAGAATCAAGCAGATCCTTGGTGAAGACATGTGGAAAGAACGTCTCTGACTGGAAGATCTGAAGGGGTGATCCGGGGCCATGATTGCCTCCTCTCCCTCCTGAGGGAGCAGCTCTCCTTGGCACTAGAATTGCTGTTCAAAAGCTTCAGGTTGTCTGGGAAGCTAAATGAAGAAAAGGAAGAGATTCTGATGACGCTCATCACGCGTGGCTAAAGTTCCAAGGTTTTGCGTATGAGGGGCTCCCTCAGTTTTGAAGATATACACCACACATTAAAGGCCTAAATGACAACCTGAATGAGGTGGCAAGTGGGCGTGTGCATATTTGGAAATGTTGGTTATCTGTGGTCATGAGTCCCTTCGGATGGGTCACTCTAAAAATGACTCTCCTATGAGAGAATTTATGGTTAAAAATATACAATTTTCATGTTGTAATGCTTTGGTCTGGAACTCCTATGGTCATATTATCATGACAATAAGCTTTAGAAATCCACTTATCTTCCTTACATACTAACAAACATATTACTTTACAAAATAATATGGACAGTGCTAGGAAGTAAGAATGCTCAGTACAACCTGCTAAGACAGTCCCTCAACTGTAATGTCATAAGAAATGTGAGTTAATACTTGAATGACCCATTTAAACAGATTTCATAGGTTAAAATAAAGATTATACAAGGTGCTGATAAAATTAGTGAAAATTTTATCAAATATGGTAATTTATGATCTCACTCTCTTTTCTTGACTGCACAAAGCTAGTAAAGAAACGTTTGCTACTGGGACAACCTTGAAACAGACTCCAGGAATGTTATCCACAGCATGACTGTTAAGACCAAATCCTGCCACCAGACATTTCCCTAGAATGAAACAAAGGAAATTCATGTCTTTTGTAATAGGACTACTTGTTTCCTTACTTCTGAGATTAGAAAGTTCTTTATATACTTTAGATGCAAGTCTTTTGTTGGGTATGTAATTTACAAATATTCTTGGCCCATCTCTAGTATGTATTTTCATCTTTTTTTATTTTTATTTTTTAGAGAGGGAGGGAAATGGAGAGGCAGAGCGAGGAAGGGACAGACAACAGAGAGGGAGAGAGAAAATCTTAAGTAGGCTCCATGCCCAACATGGAGTCCAACACAGGGCTCAATCTCATGACCTTGAGATCATGACGTAGGCCAAAAATCAAGAGTTGGACACTTAACTAAGACACCCAGGTGCCCCTGTATTTCCATATTCCATCCTCTTAGCAAGATCTTTCACAGAATAAAATTTTTAATTTTGAGAAAGTCCAATGTATCCTTTGTTATTTTTTTTTTCGTGGAATGTACTTTTGGTATATTGTCTAAGAGCTCTTAACCTAACTCTAAGTCATGAAGGTTTCTCTTCTACAGGTTTTACAGCTTTATATTTTACATTCATATATATGTTCCATTTTGAACTAATTTCTATATAAGGTGTGAGATTTAAGTTGAGGTCTGTTCTTTTTTGCAAATTAAAGTCTATACTGTATATTGCAAAAACCATCCTTCCTCCACCGAATTGCTTTTGTTATCTCTGTCAAAAATTAGTTGATCTTACGCATGTCTTTTAATAGATTCTAGTTTGCTGATCGGTGTCTACCCCTTATATAATACCACACCCTTTTGATTACTGTAGCTATAAATTAAGTCTTTAAGTTTTGTGATTCCTCCACCCTTTATTCTTTATTTTCATTATTGTTTTAGCTTTTATAGTTCCTTTGCTGTTTCATTTAGATTTCAGAATTAGCTTTTCTATTTCTACAGGGAAAAAAAATCTGCTGGGATTTTGCTTAACTTTTGCACCCAAGGTGAGTGCCTCATTTCTCTCACCCCACAGACTCCACGTACAGCACAGGCCAGGCACACACTTCATGCCAGATCCAAGGGACAGGATGGGTCACAAGGTAGTGAGGGATAGTGAGAGAAATACACAGGAGGCAGAAGGAGCCATAAGTAGAAGGAAGTAGATCAGTTTCAAACACTTGAGTTTGACACTGCGCAAAGCTAATAAAGAGGTGATGGGGTGCCTGAGGTGGATTTTTGTGTCTGTGAGTCACTTAGCTATAGGACTGGCCTCCCAGGTGTACCCAGCAGATAAGTGTGAGCTACTGTTGCAGAATGTCTTAACTCCCAGGTGTGTTCTTCTCTAGACTTGTCCGAGGTCTCAACATGGCAGAAAACAGGACACACTGCAGAGGGGTGGGTGGGTGTCCGTGCCATCCCGTCCAATCTTCACCAAGCCTCCTCCCCTCTGCACTGCCAGACAGCACCTCCTGGCTTCCTGCACTGCACCTGACCACGGGGATGAAATCCTGTGGCCCTTCGTGGCCTCTTGTGGTTCAGGCCAGGTGGGCAAGACCCAGAGATCTCCCTGGTTGGGTCACTATGTCGACCTGAAAGCATCTGGTCAGCCTTTGAGAATGACTAATACCAATGCAACTACACATACTAGTAAGCCCTGAAACCAAAACCACGAACAGCCCATCTTGTCTTATTACCACATATAAATGTATCAAATTAACACTTGTACTTCTTAAATTTACAGTGTTAAATGTCAAACTCTATTTGAATTAAAAAAAGAAAAAGCCACTCCCCATCCTTGTGGAAAGACCAATCACACAACCATTTGTGACAAGCACAAACACAAGTGTGAAGTATTTGGGGATCAGTGAGGTCTGAGATGGAAGCAGGTGGCCTGTGAGGGGTCTCCTGAAACTGCCTGGGAAATTCAAGTGTGAGCAACGGAGAGTTCACTGCTGCTGGAGCAGGAAAGGACCAGACAAGACACCGATCTGATCTCCTGTACTGTGGAAAGGATCATGTTTTTGGTTTTCTGGGAAATTGAAAGCCAAACAATTCCCATTTTCCAAGATCCTAAGCATAACCTACCACTAGGCTATATTCAAAGAGCAAATTAACTCACATTTACTAATGCTATCAACAGCAGTTCCTCCGACCAGATTCGGGAAAGCTAGTAAGCATTTTAGACTTTCCATTTTTCTATGGAAATTTTGAAACAAGAGTGAAGTCCACTACAAAGAAACTTTTTTTTTAACGTTTGAGAGAGAAAGTACACGCTTGTGAGCAAGTGGGGAAGGGACAGACAGGGAGGCAGAATCTGAAGCAGGCTCTAGGCCGTCGAGCCCGACCTCGGCCTCAAACCCAGAAACTGCAAGATCATAACCTGAGCTTAAGTTGGCTGCTTAAACGACCTGGCCACCTAGGTGTGGTGCAACAAACTAATGGGGGGGGTGCCTCGGTGGCTCAGTCGGTTGAGTGTCCGACTTTGGCTCAGGTTCTGATCTCATGGCTCATGAGTTTGAGCCCCATGCTGGGCTCTGTGCTGACAGATTCTGTGTCTCCCTCTCTTTCTGCCCGTCCCCTGCTTGTGCTCTGTATCTCTCTCTCAAAAAATAAAATAAACATTAAAAAAATAAAAAAAAAATAGTTACCACAGGGACATGGGAGGCAGGACAGGTGAAATAAGCAATAGGGATTAAGGAGTGCATCTGTGAAGAGCACCAGGTGATGTACGTAAGTGCTGAATCACTAGATTGTACACCTGAAACTGACAGAACACTGTATGTTAACTATACTGGAATAACAATTCAAAAGAATGGACCAAAAAAATCCTATGTACCCAACACCCAGCTTCAACAATTATCAGGCTACAATCCTTCTAGACCATTTTTAACTGATCACTTCTACTTTGTGGCATGAAATAAACCTCAAGGTCAAACTATCAATTACTGATAAAGTCAGGACAAAGAACAATGTTAATCATTCTATAGCTAAACACTCTTGCTTTCGAGTATTTTTCTTTTGATTTTTTAAAGTTTTGAGAGAGAAAATCTTAAGCAGGCTCCACACTCAGTGTGGAGCTTACTGCAATGCGGGGCTTGAGTCCATGATCCTGGGATCAGGACGTGAGCCGTGAAATCAGGAGTTAGATGTTCAACTGACTGAGCCTCAAACAAGTTTTGCTTCAAAGTCTCAATCGGCTACGCATACACGTCAACTACTTATCTTCTCAATCATCTAGTGCCTTTCTTGCCGTCATAAACACAGAATTACAACATAGATCGTGAACCTTTAGATACCCAAACACCAGAACAGAGAGCAACTTGAGGACATTCATCATACTGGGTCCCCAGGGAGATGGACCTCAGATGTACACTGCCAGGGTTTCCCAAAATGATTCCTGCTTTAAGTGCAGTGAGTTTTGAAAGCCCTCTCTCTATCCAGGGATCCGGTACTTTTATTCCATAGAGAGGAGAAAAACTCTGAGTCCCATTTACTGTAGAGAATCCTGAATTAATGGTATTCCCATTCTCCTTACATGGAAAGGTATACACTGCATCTCTGTACTGAGGAAAAGAAGACACAAAACATATTTTTGGCATATGAAAATTTATTGTCATGTTTTCATCATCAAAACTTAAGATCTCGGTCTTTCCTTCTTGCCTTTGTATAAGGCCAAAAGAGAGACATTGGCTACTTTGACGACCTTAAAGCGAACTCCAGGAATGTCACCAACGGCATGACCTTTACGACCAAATCCAGCAACCAGAACCTCATCGTTTTCCTGGAATAAAATCAACAGTTTACTTCTGCTGTGAGTGGCAATCACCCAAAATACCTGTTGTTCATATAAAAAACTGGGCAAAACCATCTCAGGAACAGAAGCTACAAGGGACTAAAACACTTACCTCAATAAAATTCAAACAACCATCATTGGGTACAAAGGCGGTGATTTTTTTGCCATTCTTGATCAGCTGGACCCTGACACACTTCCTGATGGCAGAATTTGGCTGTTTGGCTTCAACCCCTCTAAAACATAAAGAGCACAACACAGTGAGCTGCCTCTCTGAAAAGGGATATATTTTACTTTGTTAGGCATAGAATTCATTAGACACGATACTCTTTCCACCTAGTCAGTCTAATCCTAAATTGGTTAACTCCTGTGACTTCAATCAAGCTTTTCTCAGGGAAAATCTCTGGCCCCTTGCCAGTTGTAAAAAATATGAATCAAGAAACAGAGCTACAAAGTCTGACTGCCAGTGCATTGATTAGCGGCTTTAAAATGACCATTTTGTCATTACATAAAGTGTAAAATGACCACTTTACCATTTTGTAAAGTCAACATTCATGTGGCTCGATCTCAAATTTGTAACCTAAACCAAGAAACTTCTCTTTACCTTAGTTTTCCCAAGCAGAAGGATGTGATTGTTTGCTGATGTTAAAATAGTTGATGGGTGCCGATTACTTAGGACAGTCCCCACCCATTTTAAGTGCTCTTAAAGTCCCTTCATTGTTACTACCCACCCCCCCCCCAGCCATCCCAATTCATTCCAAGGTAATGTTAAGAGATTTAAAGACCTTAGTTACCTAACCCCCAAACCCTCATGTTACCAACTTCCAGACAAATACTCCTCCCTAAACACTCAGAATTTACATCCCAACTTTAGATGCATGTTTCGAGTTACCATAGTAAAAGAAACCTTGAAGGAAGAAAACTGTGGACTTTCACTTACACTTTTTCCAGTACAATTCCTTTTGCATGGGAAGCGCCTCCAAAAGGGTTGGCTTTCAGGGCTGTGCCCAAATGGGCTTTTTTGTACTGTTTATCATGCCACTTCTGATCTCGTCGGTGGCTACGGAGCTTCCGGGCAGTACGAAGGCCACGACACTTGCCTAAAAATCAAAATCCTGTGAGTTCCTCCGCCAGTAATCGACTCATTTTACACTTCTAAGACCCTAGCCTCACCTGTACTACAAGCCGATAGACTCTTTCATCACAATTTAGCACATGGCATAACTCTCAAAGTTTCCCTTGAACAAAGAGGTGAACACAAGTACTCCGATAGGTGCGTTTTCCCAAAGGAATGAGCCGCCTCGTCAATGCCTCAGAACAGCACTGGCTACCCAAAGTCGCTAACGCGAGCTCCACTGCCGCCGCGCCGCATGGGCTCCTTCCGCACCGGGCCATGTGCCTGCCAAAGCAGCGCTTCCCCGGCCTGCCCCAGCGGGCCTTCCGGTGTTGTCGTGTTCACCGTTTTGTTCCTACCGGCCCGCCTGTTCCCGAGCCCCCTAGTTCGGTTTGCAGTCCCCTCAGCCCGACCCCGGCCAGCTCACCCATCCTGCCAGCACCACGGGCCCAAGCGAAAGAGGGAAGCGGCGCAGGAAGGAGCCACAAGGCACCGCGAACAAGCTCCTCCCAGCCAAGGACCCAAGTAGCTGTCTGCGCTGCGCCTGATCCGAGGCTGGCGCCCTTTGATTGAAAACAACAAGTTTGCACCACTTTCCAGAATCTAAGTTTTATTGTTTGTGGCAATTCAGGGCCACCTAATTTTCACTGCTATTTATTTCGTTTTATGTCAAGGTGGGAGACAGAAGAAAAGTGGACTACCAATCCCAGAACTCTTTGCATGAGACTTCCTGAAGGCGCAGGCGCTCTTGGCGAACCCAGAAAGGGGCGGAGCTTAGTGGAGCTGAGTCGGAGGAAGGAAGGGTAGCTGTTCAGCTGCTCTGTGTAGTAGAGTGGAGGGAGGCCTTACGCTTGTAGTTTGGAAAGTTAGATCTCTGACCTTTAAACCTTACTCGCAAGCAGCGTAGTAAAACGCAAAATCAATCAATCAGTGAATCCATGTATTGTAGTAATTAAAAGCCGACATTTGAAAGTAGACCAAGCCTTAAAACCAAGCCTGTCCACTTAACTGATGGCACCTTAGGTGATTCATTCAATTTTTTAAAGTTAAGATTTTCCTGAGAATGAAATAGATTTGAGAGATTTCTGGGATGTTGGTTCATTATACAACTGTTTAAAGTTGTTTTCTTCGCGCCAGGCGTTGTTCTATGCGCTGGGATACAATAGTCCAGGAGAGTGGAGATATCTATTATAAAATTTATTTTCTAGATGTAAATAGACAGAAAAAATATATAAAGTGTATTTAAAGATAAATGGAAAAATTTTTTGGCAGTTTTTTTTTTTCTTTATTTTGAGAGACGGGGAAGGAGCACAGTGGGCTGGAGTGAATCCCAACCAGGCTTCGCGCTGTAAGCTCAAAGCCCCACACCACATCGCGATATTAGGAATCCTGAGACCATGGCCTGAGCCGAAACTAGAGAGTCAGGTGCTTAACTTGAGCCACCCAGGCGCAACTAAGTGTGAAAGTTTTAAATACTAATAAGTGTTACTGAGGATATAAAGTTCGTTAGGTGGACGTGACTTGGGGACGGGGTTGGCTCCTCTGAATAGGGTGGTTTAAGAAGCCATCTCTGTCGATATTACATTTGAGCTGAGATCCTAAAGAAAAAGAGTGGGTTAGACAAAGTATATTGGATGGAGGATTCAGGAAAAGGAACTCAGTGAATGTGGACTAGTGTGGCTCTAGATGAGGTCTGAAAGGTACAGGGGAAATTGTAGAGCCTGTACATCCTGGTAAAGACTTTGTTTATTTTTTGTGCGGTTGAATGCCATTGAAAAAGTTTTGAGCAGAGAAATAATAATAGGATACTACAGGATTGAAAGTGATCCTATATTTTTATAAGATCACTTATGAGGAGAAAAAAATCTAAGAGATGAATTGAGATGAATCTGTGAGGCCAGTTGAGGGGGTGTTATAATAGTCCAGTTAAGATGTATAATGATGGCTTGGACTGTCAGTGAACTTGGTAAAAAGTGGTTGGACTAGATACACTGATGGTTGAGCCAGCGAAACTTGTTGAAGACTAGGATGTCAGAGAGGAATTATGATTTTCAACCTGAGCAATTGGGTGATTTGTGGTATTCGTTATTAAGATATTTTGAGAGTTATGATTTTCAAGCTGAGCATTTGGGTGATTTGTGGCATTCGTTATTAAGATATTTTGGGAAAGGAACAGATTTAGAAGGGGGAAATTAAGAGTTCAGTTATGGATGTGTCCGTTTGAGATGCCTGTTGGACATCCAGGTAGGGATGAAAAATACGTAGTTGGATATATGTGTATGGACTTTAAGGGAATCATCAGTGAATAGACAGTATTGAAACCCATAGCTCTAAGTAATATCACTTAGGGAATGACTGTAGGTAGAACAGAGAAAGGTTGGAGACCTGAGCCCTGGGCACACTAAAATTTAGTGATATAGAAGGAAGGCGAAGCAAAATAGACTGAAGAGTGGCCGATCCTGTACTCTAATCAAAGCCAAGTTAGGTAGAAGTGAGCAAGTGTGAAAGGAGAGTAAGGTGTGGACTGAGAATTGTCTTGCATTTGGCAGTGTGGAAGGTTTTCGTGAATTTGTTAAGTGGGGATCCCATGGAGTTGCAAAGATAGAAGCCTGATCTGGATTGGAGCCAAGAGAATATGGGAAAGAAAGAAGTGTGGACAGAAGTTATTGACATATTTTTGGAAGGGATTTTTCTATAATGTGCAGAGGAAAGGGGTTCTGTCTGGAGTGGAGTCAGGATGAGTTTGTTTAAGATGGCAGATTGTATGACATTTTTTTTAGGGGATTGTTCCAGTAGAGAAGAAAAAATGGATAGTTCATTAGAGAAAGGGGATAATTGCATGAACAAGTGGAGTAATTGATCTCAGGAATAAAAACAATTTATCTATAATAATAGAGAAAGCAGACTATAGGGGTACAACTACAAGTAAATTGGAAGATTTGTTGATGTGAGGATGTGGAACTTCTGTTTTGATTGCCATTTCCTTAATGAAATCAGCAAGGTCTTCAGTACAGAAAGAGTAGGAAAAAGACATTAGAGGAGAGGATAGGGTGTGAAATCATCATCTAGAATAACACTAGTAGTATTGAATAATACTATGTACCACATACTGTTTTAGGTGACTTATATTTATTAACTTACTTAACTCTGATTACACTAAAAGGTAGATACTTTTATCATACCTGTTATAGCAAGGGATAGTGCCTTAGTCGTTTCAGGCTACTATAATGAACTACTATAGGCTGGGTGACTTATAAATAACAGAAATTTATTTCTGATAGTTCTGGAGATTGGGAAGTCCAAGATCAAGGTGCTGGCAGATTTGGTATCTAGTGAGAGCTCATTTCTTGGTTCATCTCTTTGTACTATAACCTCAAAGAGCAGAAGGGCCAAGGTAGCTGTATGGAGAGTCTGTTTTATTTGTTTGTGTACTAGAGGTTTTTTTTTTTCTAGTTTTCTTGAGATACAATTGACATATTAGAGTCCTTTTATAAGAGCCTTCTTAATCGCATTCATGAAGAGTCCACTCTTATGGCCTCATCACCTCCCAAACACCCCATCTACTAATAACATCACACTGGGGGTTAATTTTCAATATGTGAATTTTGCCTCCTTATCTAGAAGTGTGGGAGGATAGATTGACAAAATAATATAGGAATATTGAGAAGTTCTGAGGGCCTATTTGAAACTAGTTAGAAAGTTACATCATTCATCATGGTTTTGTGTTTTCTTCAGATTCATTCAATATTGTGACTTAGTAGGTTGAGAGTTGAGTTTTTATAGGACTCGGAGTGGAATCTAGTCAGCCAAATATGACAGAGGAAGGGCAAGGGAGTTCAAAGCGATTGCAAGGAAAGGGGCATAGTGAACTATGAGATTGAACCTGGAGGAGTTAAGAGCTAGAAATAGAACACGTCTGAAGATCTAGCCCTACTCAATATGAGAAATTTCTATGAAGTTAAATAAGATAGTGCATTTTTAGTACAGAAGTAGACAAATTGACCAATGAATAGACTAGAGAGGCCAGCAAGAGACTCATGGATATAGAATATTATTAAATAACAGAACCAGGTGTCAGATCAAGGTATGAAGGAAGTTCTGGTGGAGTTGCACAAAAACTGGTTACTTACATTAAATTAGATCACCATATCAAGCTGAAAACAAAAATCAACCCAGACAGAATGAGGGCATACATGTCAACAACAAAAATTTTAATTTATTAATAGATAACAGAGGTGAATATCTTCATGAACTTGGGAAAGGAAGATGTTTCTAAACAGCATAAGAAGAAATGAATGGCTAATTTGAACATATTAAACTCTGCTCCACAAAAACACCTTAAAGAAAGCAAAAAGAAGTTACAAACTGAGTTGCTATTTAGAGGAAGTGTTCATCTAAAGTTGGGATGATCTGTACCTGAAGGTTTAGTAGAACATTCAGCAAAGCCATCTGGATGTGGTGTTTCCTTTGTGGGAAGATTGTTAAGTACAGCCTAAAGTGCTTTAATAATTACAGAACCATTCATAGAACTGCATTTTCTTCTTGATTCGGCTCTGGTAAGTCAGTTTTCCAAGAGTTTGTCTATTGCATCTAAGTTTTAATAATTGGTTCATAAAGCTGTTCAGACTTTCTATTACACATTAACCTAAGAATGTTACAAGAATATATATATGTTGTTGGGAGGTTTTCATTAGGAGATGTAATACTATACAGGTTATTTATTTCTTCTTGAGTGAGTTTTGGTTGTGTACCTTTGAAGGAAAGTGTTCATTTTGTCTAAGTTGTCTAATGTATGGCCGTAAAGTTGTTTGTAATATTTCTTTATAATCCTTTTAATATCTGTAGATCCGTAGTGGTGTCTCATCTTCCATTACTGATCCTGGTAGTTGTGTTGTCCTGCTCCATTTTTGGTCAGCTAGAAGGTTTTTCATCTTGTTAATCTGTTCAGAAAACCAGCTTTTGCTTTAACCGATTTTCTGTTTCTCTGTTTTCAATTTCACTGATTTCTGGTCTTATCTGTATTATTCACTTTCTTCTGCTTGCTTTGAATTTAAATTTGCTCTTCCTTTTCTAGTTTTTTCAAAGTGAAAGCTTAGGTCATTGATTTGAGACTTTTGTTATTTTCTGTATATTTAATGGTATAAATATCTAAGCACTGCTTGTTGCATGCCTTGAGTTTTGGTATGTTATATTCTAGTTTTAATTATATTCAAACATTTACTAATTTTGAACAATGGATTATTTAGAATTATGTTTCTTAATTTCCAAATACGTGGAGATTTTCCAGATATCTGTGTTGCTCATTTCTAGTTTAATTCCATTATGGTCTGAGAACTTTAACAAAATTTTTATTGTGGTTTGCTTTATAGCCCAGAATATAGTCACTTTTGGTGAATTTTCCATATACTCTTGAAAATATTTTCTGCTGGTGTTGGGAAGAAGATTTTATAAATATTCATTAGCCCAAAGTGGTTGATAGAGGTGTTCAGGTCTTCTTTGTTCTGTATTCAGGATGATAATAGTGATGAGAGGTAGGAAAGTGTGTGGGGGTCATAGTTGGATGTTGGGTTATGGTTTATTTTAGGTATTGGGTTTAATTATTATATTATTATAGAAAACAAATTACAAGCCATGAACCAGTGGTCACAGGGTGTGTTATGAATGAAGGCTTTTGATTACTATAGCTAAGAGAAGAATAAAAAAGGATTTAAGTTTTGTTTTTGGAGCTTTGAGATTTTTATTTCCTGGTAAAAAAAAACTTGTTACTTAATTTGAATCCTGGAGTGGGAAGGAATTTTCTTCATCCTTGGGCCTAAATTTCTTAAAAGGGCCCCTAAACAGGAATCAACTTGAGGAATTAGAGGAAAAGAAAGAAGTCTTCCATGGCTGACGCATGGATAGTCAGCAGGAAAATAGAGGGAGATGAAGTCAGGGAATCGGATGGGGCCAGCTCAAGTCCAAGTTGTAGGCCCGATAAGGAGTTTGGACTTTATTCTGAGTAAGATGAGAAGCCATTGGAGGGCTTCAAGTAAGAGAGTGACAAGATCTGATCTACATTAAAAAAAAAAAAAATCACTGTGCTTGCTATGGAAGGGCACTGTGAAGGGGCAAGAGAGGACTCGTTTTATCCAAGGAGGAGGCTGATGAAAAAGCACAGATAAGAGATTGTAGGAAGTAGCACTGGAGAAGAAGAGATGTCATAATATTCCGAATATAATTTGGACTTATATATTTTTATATTTTGGACTATATATTTCCATGATGGAAAGAGCGAAATCATGGCATCACTGCCACCACCATCTCTAATAGGTATTGAGCCCTCCTTAGGTGCCAGGCATAGGACTTCACATGCCTGATTTGTTTTAATCTTTAAAACAACACCTGTGTGATAGGTGCTGTTATTAACCCCATTTTACAGAGAGGAAATTGAGACTGAAGGAAGTTACCTTACTTAACCACAGCATGTTTGTTGGTTTTAGATTAGTTATAAAGCAAAATTTTGATTTTTTAATAGTTTAGAAAAAATTTTAATGGATGGTAAGTAAATAAGGCACAAAATGATTAAAAAAAAAAACAATTTTCTAGCCAGCAAAGTATCAGGAAATAAGGGGTACAGTTCTGAAGATTATAGCATTCTTATTAGTTGCAACCTGATATCTGTAGGTTACCAAAGGTAGGTGAAAACTGATAGACACTTTGTTAGAAAGAATTGTGTTTGGTAGCTCTCAAAATGTTGGGGGGGTAGGGCAGGAAGGAGAACAAGTATTTCCTTTTTCTAATATTCCCTTCCAGGTAGAAGGAGTTAAATTACTGTAACTTCGTATTTCTCTGCCACTTTACTCATTCCATACCAGGTAAGGCTGACATCTGTGCTAAATTAGGAAAAATAGTCTAGATATGTTCAGCTCTTCTCTCCTTTTTGAGACCCAGCCTCCCCATGGAGTGCACCTTTCCCTTTTCTTCTGTGGCAGCCCTCTCTTCCCTGTTGAGAGCCCACAGCAGACATGACAGGCAGTCGTATCCGGCTTCTGTGGGGAGCGATTCAGTTAACGTCCATTTTGCCCCTACACTAAACTTTTCCCTCTTGGCCTTTCACACTAATGAGGGTGGTATTTTGGTCTCCACTTGTCTTACCCCTCGTTTTATTTCTTAGTTGGTATAGCACTCAGGTCAGATGTCCTCCTCCATATCATACATTTGAAGAACTGGCCTTCTAACCTTAAAATAAGAAAAGAAGGAACCGAACCCTCTAAAACTGGTTTCAACCCAATGCCATAACCACTATGTCTTTTTCAATAAGGAGATATTATGTAAAAAAAATTACATAACTTTGTCAAAGTTAAATTATAGGTTAAAATCCTTTGTATCTCCTTTGTGGCATATCCTTTTTAACTAGTTTTTCATAGAACTTTTACACTTTCATGATCACACATTAATAATTGTATTCCTACCTAGCTCTCTAGTTCTCTTCATTGTTTCACTAATACTGACAACCAAGCTCACACATACAAGCATAATAGATGCTCAAGAAGGAGAAGCTGTCTGGATAATTCTGACAGCTATTATTTTAATTCTTATTGCCCTACCTTCTCTACAGATCCTTTACATAGTAGATAAAACCAACAATCCCTCTTTAACCGTAGAGACTATAGGGCATCAACAATCCTGAAGTTATGAATCCACAGATTACGAAGACCTAACTTTGACTCTTCCATAATTCCCACTCAAGAATTAAAACCAGGAGAACCATGACTACTAGAAGTTGATAGGTGGGGCAGAAAGGTATCATTATTTGACTTATCTTAGAATCCTCTCCGCCCCCAACCCTCCCAAGTAAGAAAAAAGATTAGTCTTCAAAAATTAGATCAGTTGATGAGATTTATTTAGGTCAAGGGTGATGCTGATTCTTTGTACCATATGAGAGAGAAGTTGGCTTTTTGGGAAGAGCAGCCAAGGGTTTTAACAGTATATTGGAGCATTTAGAATAGTTAGAAATGACTCGAAATGTTTCAACTATAAAAATCGAGGTATTAGTTGCTATGGAAATGTGACAAGTTGAAAGAGCAGCTTTAAGTAAGAAAGAAGTGTCAGTAAGAATAAGACCGATGGTTACTTGCTCTGTGTAACTACTAGTGATGAATGCTGAGTGCTTCATTTTTTCTGATTAAATTATTAAACAATTTTTCCCTTATCCAAAATGAATGAGATTTCTTATCCTCTCATTCTAACTACTTTTGGTGCAGTGGATATTTCTTCTCCTATCTATTCTAAGATGGAACTAAAGAAATATGTGTGTGTTTCCATATAATCTTAACAATATTCAGGTCCGGTCTTTAAAATCTTGTTGTTACAATTAAACCTCTAGGTAGGACGTTGGGGGAATTGACAGCACTGTTCTTAGATGCCCTTTGTGAGGTTCCTGGAAGGGAGTTATTTTACTATGGATATTGGAAGTTATTCTCCAGGTATTCTCTAACTTGGCTGAGAACCAAACAAAAGAAAACAGGCTTTTATTTCAGCAGGGACCTTTGAGTTGTAAGAAATGACAAAATATTTTTCTCACTAGGAAAAGAAAGATAATTTCTTTCACTCAATGGAATATTAAGTTTTAGACTCTCATTCCCTGGAGAGGTTTAAAGAATCTGGTAGATGAGCCAGATCTGTGTTCTCTGTGAGTTCAGTGAGGACCAGCTGATCTTCAGTGATGGGGAGTCATCAGGGATCACTCTTTCAGCTTTGGCCTTCCATGGTAAAATGAAATTTCACTAAGACCATTTCTAGATTACTTAAATGTAATATGTAAGTTTTTATAACATAAACATAAAAACTCCTATGTAAGTAAATGTGCATTTTATATCAAAAAGACTTTATTGCTTAAAGGACTTTAAATAAGGTAAAACAGGATCCGCCCCCCCCCCCCCCTTAAATTGAAAGAAAAAAGAACAAGAGAAAAAGGAGTGAGGCACTAGAGGAAGAGAGGAAGAAAAGAAATGAAGGGTTCTGGTTTTATGTAGGTACAAAAAGGACAGGAGCAATTTTTCCACCGATACTACTTTTTGTTGGTTCCAGCAGTCATTACTGATTATTAAGAGTTTCTTTGTTTATTTGTTGTGAGAGAGAGAGTGTGTGAGCACAAGCAGGGGAGGGGCAGAGAGCGAGGGAGAAGGAATCTCAAGCTGACAGTGCGGAGCCCAACTCAGAGCTCCAACTCACGAATTGTGAGATCATGACCTGAGCCTAAATCGAGAATCCAATGCTTAACTGACTGACCCACCCTGGTGCCACAGTCATTACTGATTATTAAGGTAATCCAAATGAATGAATCTGAAACCAGTTCATACATATGGTCATTTTCATATTAAAGGAATTTTTATTAAATTTTTTGAAACTAAGAAAACCAAAAAAACAAAAAACACAATTTACCCATTTTTCCCATCCTCAGCGACCCACTCACTGCCCCTTGCAACCACCAATCTGCTCTCTGTATCTATAAGCTTGGTTGTTTTATTTTATGTTTTATTTTTTTATTTATATTTTATTTATTAAAAATTTTTTTAATGTTTTTATTTTTGAGAGAGAGAGAGAGAAGAGAGTGTATGAGCAGAGGAGGGGCAGAGAGAGGGAGGCACAGAATCCAAAGCAGGCTTCAGGCCCTGAGCTGTGAGCACAGAGCCCAGTGCGGGCCTCGAACTCACAAGCCTTTGAGCTGTGAGATCATGACCTGACCTGAAGTTGGCTGTCCAACCGACTGAGCCACCCAGGTGCCCCTGTGTTTTAGATTTCACATACAAGAGAGATAATAATGGCATTAGTCTTTCTCTAACTTATTTCACTTAGCTTAATGCCCTTGAGGTCTATCCCTGTTGCTGCAAATGGAAAGATTTAATTTTTTATGGCTGTATAATATCCCATATAAATATACCATAATTTCTTTATCCATTTATCCATCATAGTTAAAAACCTTCCAGTAACAAATATATGTAAACACACAGAGATGTGTGTTTTAAATTAGATGCCTGCCCCTCAGGTCAAGGTTTCAATATAAGCAAGGTGAGCCTCCTACACTTTAAGTCTGTGATCAGCTGCCTCTGAGCTGGGCCCAAGGGTGAGTCAGTCCAAGTGGGAGGGCCCTTTAAGAGACATTTCTTACATTGCTGCTGTCTTATGAGTCTCAAACATAAACCCCGTTGGTTTTCAAAATTAGATGTTTTGGGGACTCATCTCTCAAGTACATGTCTTAAAAGTTGAGGTGTCTGGTGTGGAGTTTGAACTCTTACTACTCAGGTGGAAGCTCTGGGTTTGAGTTCCCTCCTGGTTGTGGGTTGCCACACCTGGCATAGGGTTTATGGTGAAATTGTGTCCCAGCTTCTCCTACCCATTTTGATTTCATTTTCTTTTCATTTGCCTGATGTATAATCATCACTCAGCCAGGCTTTAGGTTTTTTAATAGGAAATTGTTTCACATGTAGTGGTACAGTCAGCATATCTGTGGGAGGAAGGAAGTTCAAGATCTGAGAACATCACCGTCTTAAACCAGAACCGCCCCCCGCCCCCACATGAATATCATTTTTCATAGTATGGGATCATGTGCTCATGTGCCAATAAATATCTAAAATTTAGTCAGAAAGGTTTTCAGTAAAAATTTCCAAATTTATACTAAGTAATTTAGCAGACAACATCTTGGATTTATACCAGGTGGTTGTATACTATATTCTTCTTTGAAACTAAGTGTGCTGGTTAATTTTTGTCCAAAGAATCTATTTTGCACCTATTATAAGTGATGGCCTGAAGTATAGGGCAATATCAAAATGGCACATATTTTCAACATGAGTTTTACTTTAGTGAATGAGAACTCTATCTCTGTTGAGGTGGGGCCCTGCGTGTTCCTGGCGAGAGCATTTTTGCAAGTGGTGAAGGCATTTTCCTCTTGAGAACACAAGTATACTAGCACTTAGACCTCCCTTCCTAGTCCATGCCTCTAATTATCACATTAAGTTTGGTACTTAGCAAACCCTTCCAATAAAGTTTCCTTTGCACTATAAACAGAAACGCACTGCAAGCTATGTTAAGACCAAAAGCCAGGTTATTGGGAGGACACTGGGATAACTCACACACTTCGGCACCAAGAGATACACACTGACCTCATGAGAAAGTAGAATCAAGAACTGGAAAGCTGCTTCAGCTTTTCAAAAGAGTTATGTCTCATCTCTTGTCTCTAGTCCATTAAATAACTGCCTCCCTGCACCCCTTATCAGCCATCGCTGGGAGTGGAGCTGTGGCCAGTATCAGTGGAAGTCATTGGTTTGCTGTGTGAAGCATCCCTAAGATGTTTGCTCTAGTAATTATTCTGTTTACATTTCTGCACATCACTGAGCTACTAGCCTCAAGGAGATCAGGACTGTGTCCTGTTAGTCTTGTATTCCTGGCAGGTAGCATATGGCAACAATATTTGTCCAGTGTCCTAGAGCATGGACAAATTTATGGAAGAGCAGGACTCTTGTTTCAGTCAAGCTTGAGATCTAAGAACAGAAATATATGCCACTAATTTGGTATATCATTTATGTTCCAAGAAGTCAATGGGGAATCAAAACTAAGAAAAATTAACATTTTAAATCAAAAGCACTTATAACTATTTCATTTACTAACCTGATTCTAATCAACTCACTAGTTGATTTGATGAAAATTAGTAGAAATAATGGCAATAATTGGGTCTGAAGTTAATAAAGAGTCTGTGTTAGTCTGAATTCTCCAGAAAAACCAAATATATATATATGTGTATATATATATAAAATTAATCCTCTACATGATTTATTATGGGAATTGGCTCATGCAGTTATGGAGGCTGAGAAATCCCAATATCTGTGGTTAGCAAGCTGGGGACCCAGGAGGGCCAGTGGTATAGTTCTAGTCCTAGAACTTAAAGGCAGAAGACTGAATTCCCTGCTTCAAGACAAGTAGAGGAAGTAAAAATCTTCCTTACTCCACCTTTTTATTTTACTCAGGACTCCAGTGGGTTGGATGAGGCTCACTCACATTGGGGAAGGCAATTTACTCAGTCTACTGATGTAAATATTAATCTCATTTAGAAACACTGTCAGAGACACGGCCAGATGATATTTAAGAAAATATCTGGGCACATTCTATCCCAGTCAAGTTGACATATATTAACCATTAGAGAATTACACTCCTCTATAAGGAACAAGAAGTACATAACTCTGGTATTTTGCTAATGAACCGATGTAACTTGAGTTTTGTGTATTTGCATTCGAAGCTACTGAATTTGATGAAATACTTGAATTAGTTCATTTTCTAGTTATAGTTGCCTAGATTTTCAGGCCCTGTAATCACAACCATGTGGCACAAAGTGAGAATTAATTATGTGACATTTTTGCTGGGCATCATCTTGTACCAACAGCACCTTAGACTCTAGGTGTATCAGTTAATTGGATGCAGTCCCTGCTGTCATGCAGCAGGCCTTCCGATGAAAAAACACACCATAAATAGGTAACAAGAAAGTAAATATCTCAGTACAAATGTGATATATGTTATAATGAGGGTGAACAGAATGCAGGGAGGGTTAGGAGGGGATGAGGTAATCTCCACAGAAGGGACAATATGTACAGTCACTGAGGTGTAAAAATGTTGGCATGTGGAGGGTGTTGAGAAAAGCTGAATCCAAGCCAGTGTCCTAGAGCATGGTCGAGAGAAAGGTTAGCATAAAATGAAGCAAGAGAGACCAACAAAGGACAGGCCATGCAAAACTTTGTAGGAGGTGGATGGATTTGAATTTTGTATCCATTTGCAAACTTAGAAAAGACCATTGTGATTGATTTGAACATTTGACTAATGTGATTTTTGGTTTGAGAGCATTTGGACGAACGGAAACTGTGGTCTGGCAAATGCTAGATGTTCCTTCAGGCAGATATTAGAATTAAGTTAGAGCCATTTTTTTTCTTATGAGAATATAATTTTATATGGTCATTAGGATATTCAGAAAATGTAGCTAAGATAAGGTATTTTCAGTTAAGAAGAAGGCAGCACGGGTGTACAATTTCTTGTTCTTTCATGAAAACTGTTGGAATATTTTCCATGCCCCTCTGCATTTTCTGCATATCATGTGTGCGAGTCACTAATTGCTTTTTGTTTTGGATTGTCTTTAGGATATATGTATAGTGAACAGCCTTGAAAGGTAGAAATAGTGTCTTCCTCTTACAAAGGGCAGATTTACTTATAGCCTTTGAAATTCGGGGTTTCTTTCATGAAATGAAACCCATTATGTGTACAAGCATCCATGTGGGCTCATATGTATTGCTCTATGGGCAAGGGGTATTGTCACACTCTACTGATGCTTATGTTGCTTGCCATGTGGTGAGTAATAAAGTTCATTGTCTCTGGCCCTGGAGTCTTGTGTCTTCTGCCAGAATCCATGAAACTAGCAAGCTAACTTGTTAGCTGACCATTTGGGTAAAATGTCAGACCCTTCACAGTTCTGGCAAGGACCCTTCAACCATATCAGCAAGGAGGTACAGTGCCAGGGAGGTGATACCTTAGTGCTCTACTGCCTGCACATTATCACATTGACATTTTTGTCACTGCTTTTCTCCTCTAAAGTCGCAGAGGAGCTGTTCTCTGACAATCACATCTTAAGTGTGACTTCTATTTTAGAATACATGTGAAACCTACTAGCTACTAATTATTCTACCTTAAATATTCTTAAGCAAGTAGAAGAAAATTTCAACAACGGAAAGAATGCTATGTTAAAAATTCAGGATTATCAAGACATAAAATATATTGAAATCAGACTTGATTTAAAAATAAAATTTTTGTATACATATGTGTACCTGAAAATATAACTGAAAATATAACTTACATGATAAGCCCTAAGGAGGTAACGCTATGGTTTCTGAGCGTTAACAGAAGCATTGTTATCACAGTACAGGGTCTTCATGGGCTTGGCCTCTTGCCTTCCCCTGACCAGGAATCTGAGGTGCAACGGGATCAGACACTACTGCTGCTGCATTGGGAGACTAGGAGGTATTGCTCTGGCAGCGGGGGGCGATGGACTACATCCGCACCGGCCAGTATGATGGCCGTTAGCCACAGGTGGTTACGAACCACTTGACATTTTGGTTAGTTCGAATTGAGATGTGTATAAATGTAAATTGTATACCAGATTTCAGACTTAGAGCAGAAAAGGAAGGTAAAATATCTCATTAATAATTATGTTTGAAGTGGCATTATAGATATATTAGGCTACAGAAAATATATTATTAAAACTAATCTCACCTGTTTGTACTTCTTTCAATGTGGCTACTAGAAAATTTTACATTACATACATAGCTCTCATTATATTTGTTTCAAGCAGTGCCATTCCAGGTCCTTGCTCCTCACAGGACAGTAGTCAGGCAAGCAGCATCAGCGTCATGTGGAAACTTGTTAGAAACAAAGAAGCTCATGCCCCACCCCAGTCCTACTGGATCAGAATTTGCATTTTAACAAAATCTCATGTGATTTGTATGCATGCTTCCATCTGAGTAGCAGAGAGCCCTAAGACTAGGATTGCCTGATTTAGCAAATAAAAATACAAGATGTCCAGTAAATTTAATTTCAGATACACAACAAATGATTTTTTAATATAGTATGTCCAGTATGTCCTTGGTGGCTCAGTCGGTTAAGCATCCGACTTCAGCTCAGGTCATGGTGGGTTCCAGCCGCATGCTGACAGCTCAGAGCCTGACGCCTATTTCCGATTCTGTGTCTCCCTCTCTCCGCCCCTCCCCCACTCATGCTCTATCTCTCTCTCTCACTCTCTCTCTCAAAAATAAATAAACATTAAAAACATTTTAAAAAGTGTAGTATGTCCAAATATTACATAGAATATACTTATTAAAATTATTTATTGTTTATTTGAAATTCAGATGTTACTGGGTATCCTGTATATTATCTGGCAAACCTGCCTAAGACTCAGCTCCTCCTGTGCAGGCCCACTTTGCTACCAGAAATTTCACAAAATCAGAAAAAAGACAGGAAGGTGAAAGGAGAGGTGGGAGTAGAAATTGGGTAAAATGAGAAACAGAGAAGAAAAGGAAATATGGGAGGCAGGAATAAGATGAGCATGGAAAGGACACATTGATGTTGTGACTCTTTCTATTTTATAATATTTCTTAGCATCTTTCCTCCTTATTTCTCCTTACCCCTTCCCCCATCCCTAGTTGTTGTGCTTTCATCTCCTCTTCATGTTTTCTGTAGGGCTCCCTAGAGCCATGTTAGAAGGTGGTGTGTGTGTGCACAGTAGATTTCCTCAGCATCAAGTCCCCAGCCGTCCTAGAATCCATCATCCCTGAAGTGTCACTTACAAAAGATGCCTTTCGGCTACCAGTACTTTGCCATTAAAGAGATCAAGGTTGCTGGAGTCCAGCTCCGGAGAGTCCAGGAGTCCCCGAAGGATGGACGGTGTCGGTGAGAGGAATGAGAGAGCCACGAAACGTAGTCTGATCACCGAGCAGGCATCTCTGGCAACTCTGGCATCTCTGCTCTGCTTGTCTCAGTGTCTTTATTTTAAGGCAGTAAGTGACATCACATCAAGGAGTACTTTCATGACGTTACATCAGTAAGCATAGATTGGTAACTTTAGCAACAATGTGTTTTGATCAGCAAAAAAGGCAATTTCCTCAGTCTTTCATGTTGTTTTTCATCATTCTTTTAGACCATAAAAGAGACAACCTTATCTTAGCTATTTTTATGATTCTGTTCCTAAGTTAATGAACATATACTGTTTTTGAAGTAGCATTAGGTAAATTTTTGGCAGGGGAAGAAAACAGGGTTTTAAGAAGAAAGCAGAGTTGTTATTGTTACCTTGAGCAAGCAGATGGCACATGCATTGTTACCTTAAGACCTGTTTAATCATCTGTAGATAGATTAGGAGTCATTCTGTCCAGCATTCTTAACCATAAGGGGGGAAGTTTAACTCACTTGGTAGAGACATAACTTCTAATGCTTGTCTAAGTTCCTTTGCTTCACGAGTGAGTGAATTTACACAATAGGGGCCTAATGTCGACATAAGTTACACTAGTTTTTAACCACCTGATTACTGCTATTCTGTATGATCAATTTTTGTAAACTTTCCCCTAGAGGCAACTTCAAGGTTACTTCTGGCCAGTTTACTCTCGTTCTGATGTTATCCATCAAGGCATCACACTCCAGGTTCCTTTTTTCAAATGCCATAAAACCAAAGGGCATTACATCCCTTGAGGCCAACGAGAGCAGTTCAAGAAGTCCAGGCCTGAAGGTTATTAGAAGGAGATAGTGTTGGGCACCAGTTGGTCGGCAGGAGACCTTGCAACATCTGCCTTTTCCACACAGGGAGACGTCTCAACCTGTGAGCCCACGATGGCTCCTGACACATGGTTCTTAAATACCAAAAATGCTGACACATTCATTTTGAAGGATTTTCTTTATTGTAGCATTTTAATTGTATTTTTTAAAAACGTTAAGTGACTCTTAGGGATTTTGTTCTTTGGTTTGTGTTTTCGCATATTTTTTAGGTGGCAGGGGAGTGGCAGCAGAGACTGGCAAGGAAGGAATAACAATAGATATTCTTTTTTTTTTTTTTTTTTTTTTAGAGAAAGAAAGAAGAGAAAGCGGGCAAGTTGGGGAGAGGGGCAGAGGGAGAGAGAGAGAGAAAATCTCAAGGCCCTAGGTGGGGCTCGATCCCATGACCTGAGCTGAAATCAAGAGTCAGATGCTCAACTGACTGACTGAGACACCCAGGCGCCTCTAGATATTCTTTATTTAGTAGGCATTTAAGTAAGGAAAGGCTTTTATCTATTATATCTATTTATTTAAAATTTTATTTTATTGTGGTAAGAACATTTAACATGAGATCCACCTTCTAAACAGATTTTTAAGTGTATGATACGGTATTGTAAACTATAGGTACAATCTCATACAGCGGATCTCTAGAATTTATTAATCTCGCTTAAGTGAAACTTTATGCCTGTTGATTAACAACTATCTATTTCCTCCTCCTCTACCCCCCAGCCCCTGGTAACCACCATTTCACAATTTGGTTTCTCTGAATTTGCCTCTTCTAGAACCCTCATGAAAATGGAATCATGTAGTATTTGTGACTAGCTTCTTTCAGTTCTAATAATATCCTCAGAGTTCATCCATGTTGTCATGTATTACAGAATTTCGTTTTTTAAAGGCTGCATTATATTCCACTCTTTTTGTGTATTACATATTCTTTATTCATTCAGCCATCAGCGGATGCTTAGGTCGTTTCCACATCCTGACAAATATTAAGTGATATCTCTTTGTGGTTTTGATTTGCATTTTCCTGATGATTAGTGACACTGAGCCCCTTTTTATATACATGTTGGCCATTTGCATATCATGTTTGGAGAAATGTCTATTCAAGTCTCGAGCCCATTTTTAGATTGGGTTATTTGTGTTCTTTCCTCTATTGAGTTGTAAGAGTACCTCAAATATTTTGGAAATTAATGATTTATCAGATGTGTGTTTTGTAAATATCTTCTTCCATTTCGTGGGTTGTCTTTCACTCTGCTGATTGTTTTCTTTGCTTACAGAAGCTTTTAGTCTGATGTAGTACTGCTTGTCTATTTTTGCTTTTATTGTCTGTGCTTTGGTGTCGTGTCCATGAAATCATTGCCAAGATCTAGGTTTTAAGTCTTTAATCTATTTTGAGATAATTTTTCTGTCTGGTGTGCAATAAGGCTCTGGTTTCATTTTTTGCATGTGGATATCCAGTTTTCCCAGCACCATTTGTTGAAGAGACTGTCCTTTTCCCATTGTGTGTTCTTGGTGCCTTTGCAATAGAGCAGTTAACTATGTGTGTATGAATTTTTTTCTAGGTGCTGTATTCTGCTCTGTTGGTCTATATGTCATTCTCTAGTGGCAGTACTGTACTATTTTAATTACTGTAGCTTTGCAATGTGTTTTTAAACAGTGATTGTGATACACCCAGCTTTGTTCTTTCCCAAAATAGATTTAGCTCTTTAGGGCCTCGATATATCTTCAAAACAATTCTTTGATTTAAATACTTTTGTCGCCACGCTGCACATGAGGCAGCTAGAGCTGGGAATGCACTCGAGGGCTGTCTGACTCCTAAGTTAGTGCTCTTTACCATTACATTCCATATCTCTCAGCACATGGAGAATCATGAATTTAACAGTACACTGTGAACTAGGACACATACGTAAAATTAGATAAGTTTCAGAGATTTTTACTCATTTATACACCTGAAAAATGCATGTAATAACGTATATCTTATAGATTTTCGAGGACAATTTAATAGCTTCCTGAAAAGCAGTATGAGATTCTTACTAAGAGAGTATCAAAGCAATGCCACTTTCTAAAAAGAGGGTAATTGAAAATCTGCTCTCTAATAATCTTTCATGAATAAGCAAACATCTTTAATAGACCCACTGATTTCATTCTATACTCTAAATTAAGCAGGATCAGGCCCCTCCCTCTACCCTGTCCCTCACATAATACATCCTGGGAATGTGGGCTTTTTATTGGTTGAATATGTTGTCAGTCACAAGGCATGGAAAGTACTGCCTCTACCCTGTTTGCATTTATGAATTAGCAGATGTGCTTGGTTTGAAGAAACTGATTATTTTCTTGATGGGAAGAAAAATCTTGTTTAGTTTTACACTCATCTTTTTATGTATGGGATTTTCTGTAACTTTGGACCAGATACTTGCCAGGAAGAATGTAAGGTGAGTAACTGCATATTTTTAAATTCAGTACATCTGTGAACTTCACTGCAAGTGTGAAACTAGATGGTTCTGTGATTTCTTTCTATTGTTGCATAGCTATATTTGTTTATAATTCAAATTGGGTATATTAAATTAGATCACTCAGTAGCTAATAAAATCATCGAACTAGAGTTTATGAATAAGAGATGAAAATATATAATCTTTATTATAAGAGGCAAGAGTTATTCACAATGCACAAGAAATATTCATATCATATACAAAAGTATGTATCTATGAGAAAATGACTCAAATCAGTGTTCAGGTTTGTTTTACAAGTAAATATTAATTTCATGGTTTTCTCCTGCCTTTATTATGACAGAAGAGAGCAAGGAAGGATTAAAAAACCTCAGGAATATATAACCTGTCCTTCAAAGAAAAGGTGTTGAATCATTTTAACTGGTAGGAGATGGAAATTGTTTAGAGTACATACTGTTTAAAATTAATAAGCAAAATTTCTATTTCTGTTTCCTTTGTCCTTTTAGCTCTTTCCATACCATGTAAGGGAAACTATAGAGATTTATGCATAAGGAAGAATATTCAGAATCTGAATAGCAATTAACTTATGTCATGTCTCCTAATTACTCAGTATGTGCCATCCCAACAAATACATCAGGGAATTTACTGTGAACACAAAGGACACTGCCAAGCAGGACAGTCTGCGAGAACTGTGTTGAAGAATCTTTGTCACCAGCTGATCAAAACTAGAAGTACAGGCATTTTCTGTTTGTTTTCCCCTTTGTTTCGAAATCAATTAGTGCTTTCTTTTAAGTTCATTTTCAAATAAGTCACCTCTACTCGTTAGGTTGTTAAAGCTTAGTAATGTTTCCTTACAGAAATGACTGATTTGTATATTACATTGATAAAATGTACGGCAGGTACTATAAAAATCCTAATTCTGTTTTTGAAACAAATTTAATGGATTTAAATAATCTCAGTTTCAGAAGGGATTCTAGAAATCACATCAATCAATGATCATTTGAATCTATTAATATAGTATATTAATTCATTATGAAAGAAACAACACTTGCTATTTTATGACTGTCTTTCAAATCATGGATTTGAAATTTAAAATATCTTTCAGTTCAATGAGTCAATTCAAGGTTCTTACATCTCTAGGATGGTTGACTATGTTTTAAGCTTAATACTTGTTTCCTGAGATTAGAGAGAGTAGGGGTCAACACTCTTCCTTTATATTTTCCTTCCTCAAATTGGGTTTAAACTATTCCTTAAACAAAAAGGAAATATTTTTCTTCTCACACAGCTTCCTGTGTGATCTCCTATTTTCCACTTCTTTTTCAGGCTTTGTTCCTTGATTAATCTATTAGTTCATTCATACATGTAACATATATATTTTTAATACTTGGTAATTTTAAATAGCTAGGCACTGTTCCAGGTGTTGGGTCTACAATGGTGAGCAAAACAGACAGAGCCCCTGCCTTCATGGAGCTTTACGTCTAGTGGGGGAGGTACTCTCATTAATCAAATGTGAGTCATGTTGTGAAAGAAAAGCATGGGAGGCTATGAGCACGTATAAATAGGGGGATCTGAACTGGTCTGAGATGGTAGGCATAGTGTTCTTTAAGAAAGTGACATTTAACCTGTGATCTGCAGCGTTTGGAGGAGACTGCCAGGAAGTAGGGGGATGGGGAGGATAGAGAGGGAACAGCAAATGCTAAGACTCTTGTGAGAGAAGAAAGGAAGAGGAAACATTCAAGGAACTGAACAAAAGAAAGCTAGTATAGCTAGAGCAGACAGGGGAAGAGGTCAAATGAGGGGAGCACAGTTAGCAGGTCTTTCAGGGCCTTAGAGGCCATGGTGGGAACGTGGTCTTCATCCTGAAAAGAACCATGATGGGGCTGGCTCACCTTCGCTTTCATGAAGGCATTCTTTTTGTTTGTTTGTTTGTTTTGTGTGTGTGTGTGTGTGTGTTTATAATTTATTGTCAAATTGGTTTCCATACAATACCCAGTGCTCATCCCAACAAGTGCCCTCCTCTGTGCCCGTCACCCACTCTCTCCCCTCCCTCACCCCCTCCCACCTTCAGTTTGTTCTTAGTCTTTGAGAGTCTCTTATGTTTTGTCTCCCTCCCTCTTTGTGTCATTTTTCTTTTCCCTTCTTCCCTTCCCCCATGGTGTTTTGCTAAGTCTCTCAAAATCCACCTATGCGTGGTAACATATGGTATCTGTCTTTCTCTGACTGACTTATTTCACTTAGCATAATACCCTCCAGTTCCATCCATGTTGCAACACATGGCCAGATTTCATTCTTTCTCATTCCCGCATAGTAGTCCATTGTATATATGTGCCACATCTTCTTATCCATTCGTCAGTTGGTGGGCACTTCGTCTCTTTCCATGATTTGGTTATTGTCGAAAGTGCTGTTATGAACATTGGGGTACATGTGCCCCTATGCATCAGAACTCCTGTATCTCTTGGGTAGATTCCTAGCAGTGCTATTGCTGGGTCATAGGGTAGTTTTATTTCCATTTTTTTTGAGGAACCTCTATACCATTTTCCGTAACGGCTGCACCAGTTTGCATTCCCACCAACAGTGTAAGAGGGTCCTGTTTCTCCACATCTTCGCCAGAATCTATAGTTTACTGATTTGTTCCTTTTAGCCACTCTGACCAGCATGACGTGGTATGTCAGTGTGGTTTTGATTTGTATGTATTTCCCTGATGATGAGTGACGTTGAGCATTGTTTCATGTGTCTGTTGGCCATCTGGATGTCTTCTTTGGAGAAGTGTCTATTTATATCTTCTGCCCATTTCTTCACTGGATTATTTGTTTTTTGGGTATGGAGTTTGGTGAGTTCTCTATAGATTTTGGACACTAGCCCTTTATCTGATATATCGTTTCCAACTATCTTTTCCCATTCCCATCTGTTGCCTATTAGTTTTGTTGATTGTTTCTTTTGCAGAACGGAAGATTTTTATCTTCACAAGATCCCAATAGTTCATTTTTGTGTTTAATTCCCTTACCTTTGGAGATATGTCGAGTAAGAAATTGCTGCAACTGAGGTTCATGAAGGCAGTCTTGGCTGACTTATGATGGACTGCCTGGCATACCAAAAACGTGGCACCAGCCGCTCGCTACAAACTTAGGGCTCTTGATTACTTTTCAGAGGTATTGCAGAGATCTCATTGACTGGACAAGGATCTGAATATTTTAGAGATAGTGTAGGTTTTGTCGTTTTTATTTTTTAAATTTCTGTTTAACCAGAATTTCTCAGTTTATTCACATAGGTAACTTTAACAAGTAGTTCTTTAGTTCTTATTTTAGTTCAGAGTTTATGTAGTGATGTGAAAATGCATATATATTTTATCTTCAGCTGAGATCATGGTATCCCATAAATCCTGATTAATTCAGTCTTGTAGGTATGGGAATGGCCTATCTAAATTACAGTTCATTTTAGAAAAAGAAGTGTAGCAGTGTTATTGTATGTTCATGACCATAGATTCATTGAAATGAAAATAAGCCTGTGTTGTCTTCAGGAATCTTTTCATTTGTGAACACTTGGAAATTCTTAATGAGTAGAGCAAAGTCTCAAGCTAAGCATATTATCAGTATGGTAGCTTACCCATCCATCCATCCATCCATCCATACACTCATGTATTCATTCATTCATATACTTTTATTCAGGAAATATTTATTTAAATTGTTGTGTTAACTAGATACTGTATTTACCAATTGTTCAGCAGTTAGTTAGGCATGAGCTAAGGGAGATAAAGCAGATGCTGGCCGCACCCTCAGAGCCACGACTGAGGGTTAACAGCAACTTCAGAGCCACATCTAAGGGCTAACAGAACAGCAAAAGCCTAGCCACAGTGCTGGCTCTGAAGCCATAAGGGGACTTTGAAGAGCTGAGCGTGCGCATAAAAGGCGAAACTTGCCCTTAGTACCTTTAAGGTCAGATCAGAACTTACGCTCAGAACACTCATAAATGTACAATACATAAATAAGTACACTTATCACATAATGCATCATAGGTAAGTGCATGTGCAGAAGCCAAAATATGATATAATCAACAGCTGTCAATCAAAAATGTCAATCTGGGGCATCTGGGTGGTTCAGTTAGTTGAGCTTTCGACTTTGGCTCAGGTCATGATCTCATCGTTTGTGAGAGTTTGAGCCCCACATTAGCTCACTGCTGTCAGTGCGGAGCCCACTTGAGATCTTCTGTCTTCCCACTCTGTCCTCCTCCCCTGCTTTCTCTCTTTCTTTCTCTCAAAAATAAACATTTTTTTAAAATGTCAATCAAAGCCAAACTTACATGTGCAGAAATCAGGCTTAAACGGATGCAGCTAGAGCCTCTTGGTGCTGTTGCCAGTCTTGCTCCACTCTTGAAAGTGTACTTTACTGATCTACTCAATAAACTCCATCTCCCCAGTCTGGTCTTAGGTCTCCAATTCTTCTGAAACAGAACCGAGTGACCTGGTAACAATGACTTGATACATTTTTTTTATCTCATTTAGATAAAATATGTCTCAGAATTTTCAGTTTTTGTTTGTTAAGATATTTTAAAATTGAATACCGAACTCTGTATCATGATATGTGTTTTTTGGATAAACGAAGTTCAAGTTAAAGAAATTTTAAAAGTCTATTTGTGTATGATGATGTTATTGGAAAGCTCGAAGCTCTTTAAGAACTATTGCATAGATATTAGTGTTTCTTTCACATATTCAGTTATTTTGTAACTTTCACTACAGAGTTTGGAGTTTAGGTAAGATAGAGATCTTTAAACTACACCTCTATTGTAGTTACATGGTTACTGATTGGAAAATTAAAGTAAATTCACAGGAAATTAAATTTCTTAATGCTCCTAGGTGTAATTGGGCTCAGAGGACTGATTCATGCTCACTCTACTCAAATGAGACTTACCATATGTCAGAATACTAGTTTATAAATTTTTAAAGGATGGCATCTTTTTAAAAAGACTAAATTGGACAAATTTAGTCAGCTTATCTTTAGTAACAAACAACTCCAGCTTTCCAGAATCACATGATCTTAAACATTTATTTTTCACTCATGTTACATGTTGATAGCTGTAGGTGGGCTCTCATAGCCCTACTGCAACTCTGTTTCCCATATCTTGTCATTCATTCCAAGACCTAACTGAAAGAGCAGTCACTATTTGGGCATGCCATTGTATGGCAAATGGAAAACGGCAAGAGGTGGCAGGCACACGCAACACCGCTGAAAGTTTATGGAGAAATGGCACACTGTTGCTTCCATTTATATTCTACTGGCTCAACCAAGATGCATAGCCAAGACTTAACTCTGGGGCAGAGAATCTTCTCCACCTACCGGGAGGTGCTACAGGGTGTAGGGCCAAGGGCAGGGTATATACATCTCTGGGATTGTTTCCATGGGGATGGGAACAATCCTACAGTCCACCACACTACCACAGTGTTTAAATATGTATAGAGGATTTCTCAATTTATACATCTAGATGTTGTCTAACAACTTCCTGTTACTATTGGCAAAGTTTTTATTTCCAACATTGCCCTCGCCTTTCTTCATCCCCTCCACCCCTCCAATATGTTATTATTTACATTATTACTTTCAGTTAAATCTGTACATTGGTGGATGCTCGAACAAAATGTGTTATGTCCATACAATGAGATATTTCTCAGTAAATAAAAGGGAATGAAATAGTGATACATATAACAACATCAATGAATTCCGGTCATTATGTTAAGATTGAAAGAAGCCAAACACTAAAGACTATGTATTATTCTATTTATATTTCTAGAAAATGCAAACTAAGGTGACAGCAAGTCTTTAGTTTTCCTGTGGCTAAGAGTGGAGGGAACATCTCTCTACTGCAAAAGCTCATGGGGAAACTTTTGTGGGATGTAAATATTCTGTACCTTTATTATGGTGGTATGCATATGCTCAGACTCGTCGGATTGTACACATTGAGTGAATATAGTTTATCATACTTAAGTTATACCTCAGTAAACTTGATCAAGTGAGAAAAAGTTGTATACATGCATGAATTCATTAATAGCAATGAGTAGACATCCTGGCCAGCTGTTTGTCATCTTTAGAAATTCTTATTAGGTAGTAGAGATTGTATTACCAAGAGAACGGTACTTTCAGTTTGTAATTGGTTCCATGCAATTCATTTTAGAGTACTTTACTGTGATACATATTTACTAACTCTTCAGCTAAAATTATGTTTTGCATATGGATAAGTATATGTAATATATTTCTCTAATTGTAAATCTATTAAGTTTATGTAGTGATATATATACATATAGGTCTTAGATAGCCATCTATTAAGTCTAGTTTTATCTGCATTCTGATTTGCTACAGGTACAAGGTATGAAAAATTTAAAATATGCAGTAAAGTAAAATTTTGTGTGACATTTATGACACAGTTGGAGATTTAAGCAGTGACATGATATTTAATTTAAAGAATTATTAATATTGTCTAGATATAATTGGCCTATTATTTTTAAAAGTCCTTATCTTTTAGATATCCTTACTTAAATCATATAATTTCTGAATTTTTATTCAAAATTTTACCTTAGAGGGAAAGTGGGTGAACTCATAAGTGAAACAAAATTGCTTATGACTTGATAATTACTAAAGCTGGATGGTAGGTAAAGTATATGGGGGTGGGAAGAGGACTTATATTTTTCTGTTTGTATTTGTGTGTCTTTTCAATATTCCATGATTATACTTATGTGTGTTGACAATATTCCATGATAAAAAGATGTATAGATTTTCTAAGTTAGCAATTTCACTTTTAGAAAGTTATCTTAAGGAACTTCTTGGGGATATGAACAAACAATCCACAATAGTGTTCAGTGTAGTATTGTTTATTAATTGGAAACAACCTAAATACTTAGTAAGAATTTGATCAAATAAATTGATACCTTTGTATGATATAAATTCTAACATAGAATTCAAAATTATGTCAGAAAATCATGATGAGCACTGGGTGATGTCGAATTGTTGAATCACTGTATTATTGTACATCTGAAACTAATATAATCCTATGTGTTAACTAATGGGAAGTAAAATAAAAACTTAAAACTTATGTAAGAAAAGTATATAATTACATGAGAAAATATTTGTGATATATATATTTTTAGTGGAAAAATTTTTGTACTGTTTTTAAGTTTTATAAAAATTAGCTTACATGTGTTGTGTGTGTGCATCTCTGCATTTGTGTGTGCATAGAGTGAAACAAAGAAGGATATATATCATAATTTATATCCTAGGGGCACCTGGGTGGCTCAGTCAGTTAAGCATCCTACTCTTGATTTCAGCTCAGGTCATGATCTCATGGTTGGTGGGATCCAGCCCACATCAGGCTCTTCTGTGGTGACAGCGCACAGTCTGCTTGGGATTCCTTCTCTCCCTCTCTCTCTGCCCCTCTCTTGCATGTACATGCTCTCTCTCTATTTCTCAAAATAAATAAAAAACCTTTAAAATAAAATGAACTTTAAAAAATAATTTATATCCTCATAATTTTCAGGAATAGCTTTTTGGCAATAGAGTCTTTTTTTAATTTTTATTTTTTTTAAAATGCTTATTTCATTTGAGAGAGCCAGTGAGTGTGCAAGTGGGGAAGAGGGACAGAGCAAGAACTTCAAACAGGCTCCACACTTAGAGTGGATCCTGACATGGGGTCAGTTTCATGAATAGTGAGATCATAACATGAGCCAAAATCAGGAGTCTGACGCTCAGACGACTAACCCACTCAGGCGTTCCGAGTCTGTCTGTTTTTAAATAAAAAGGATGGAATATTTTTGCTTTACTATAGAAACAGTACAGTGTGTATAAAATTTCATGGTAAAATATTTTATTACGTTTTATTATTTGATTATTTGGTTTATTTTTTGGTTAAACCTCAGAGTTTAGCACACTGCTTGGCACACGGTAGGCCTTCAATAATAATATTCACTGGATAAGGATTAAGGCTGATATTTACAAATTAAAAAAATCTGAATTTTTCATAGTTTCTTTGATGAACATGTATTACTTTTTTAAATCAGAAATTTACTACGGAAAAGTAAACAGTTTTGACAGGTAAGTTTCTGCCTTCTGCTTTGACGTGTCATAAACTGAAATATCTTCCTTAAAACTTCTTATAAAATCCGAAATTTAGATATTTGTTCAGCATCTTTTTATTTTTTCTAGTTTCATCTCTCGAACATCGTCGAATAAAGAAGTGGTTGTAAACGGTAAGACCTGTATTTGCCCTATGATTCCTTGAAGGGTCGAGGAGAAGGGTGTTGTCTGTCATGGGCTTCCCTGGACACCGGTGACTGGAGCAGGAATCTCTTATGCAAAATCTCTTAAACTAGCACATTCTAAATTATCAGTCAGAAGAGACTCAAGCCTGGTATATTTCACATTGCTTAAATTGCTTAGCATTTTATCGTCGTTCGGTTATATTAATAACTAAGTGACATTTAGCTTTTGTACTCATATCATTTATCTGACAGATCAGCAGAGTAATGGAGATGTGAAACAAACCCAGAATTCCACGACAATAGCAATCACACAGGTATGGAGATGTCAGGAAACTAGACTCTATCTTTAAAAAAAGAATTAAACATGTTTCAATCAGGTTAGAGCAACTGTGAAAATATAAATAATAATTCTGTTGATAACTAACATTCTAGGTTAAGCTTTGGGTGCAGAAATGTATTATAGTAGTCTTATAGTAAAGAAAAAACTAAAGTTTTACTTGCTTTTGTATATTTTCATTATCATATTCAGTTTTACTTTTTTTACTTTCCAGACAAGATCACTATAGTAACAGTTTATCTTGGTTACTAGTAAGCTTGGATTGCTGCTGCCTCTTTATCTTTTATCTGTATTTATACTGAAGTAATTGGTATGGAATAATTGATGCAGATAAGTGGATCTTCTTTCAGATGTAGACCTGCCTTTGTGACTTCCAGGGTCAAGTATGAAGTGCGTTGTCTTGAGCTTCCTAGAAATCAGCAAGGAATTCATAAGATGAAGAATGATGTTAGAATACCCTGTTAGTTTATGTATATTAAATGGTCTGGAGCTGCACTGTCCTAAGCAGTAGCCACTAGCCTCATGTGGCTATTTAAATTTAAACTCAAATGAAACTATGTTAGGTAAAATTAAAAATTAATCTTCTCAGTTGCACTGGCCACATTTCCAGTGCTGTTATAGCTACACATAGCCAGGGGCTGATGCATCGGACAGTGTAGATATAAAACATATCCAATTTTGCAGAATGTTCTATTGGACATTAATGGTCTGGAGAATTATGCTTGGTATCTAGAAACCTCTTGTGTGTGTGTTTGTTTGTTTAACATGTTAATTTCTTTATTTTAAAGTCCTGCATTATTCAGGTTCTTATTTTCATGACATGTTGAATTTTTTGCTTTTAATTACTGGACTTTTCTTTGGAGTAGCTGTAGATTTACAGATAAAAACTGAACAAAATGCAAGGTTCCTATATGCTTCCTCAATCCCTCCCTCTCCGGTTTCTACTTTATTTAACATTTTGTGTTAGTGTGGTACATTTGTTAAAGTTGATGAACCAATAGGGATAGAATATTATTAACTAAAGTCCATAGTTTACACTAGGACTCATGTGTTGTACATTTTATGGGTTTTAACCAATGTGTAATGGTATCTATCTCCTGTTACAGTGTTTTACCGAATAGTCGTTTCATGGCCCTAAAAATCTGTTCTCCACCTGTTCATCCCCACTCTCTCTCCCAGCCTGGTGACTTTTTAAATCTGTATTGCTAATATTATTATTTGCAAAGTTGGTTTTTTTTTTTTAACAATTTGATCTTTTATAATTTTGGTGCTTTGTGGAACTAGTTTCATATACCTTTCATGCATACATAACATTTTAGGTTGTTATGATTAAGATGGGTCCACCTATCTCTATTGTCCCACAGTAGTGTGGACTCTGAAGCTGGAGAGATCAGAGTTGCAATAGGTTGTGAATTAATCCTTTTACTTCCAAGAAATCTTTTCTACCGTGGAAACAAATCCATCTCTTAAATTTTGTTTATTTGGTTATCTAGACTCTCAACTACACTCTGAGCAGACAAGGACATTTGGAAAAAGAACCTTGGAATGCATTCAGCCATCATAGCCCAGTTAATGTCTCTATGGATGGAATTCCCTGCATTCTTTTCTGGGCCAAAAGAATAACCGTAAAATTTAAGAATCAGACCTGGCTGGATTTTACAGATGAAGCTTTTGGCCAGAAGGCAGCAGTGGACACTAGCAACTCAAACTGCAGTGAAGAAAGTGCCACGTAAGTTGAGTGCTTTGCTGGAGGATGCTCTTGGGGCGATGTGGTCTGTTAACTGGGCGGTCAAGTTTTCCGACGTTTCAGAAGGTGGGAGTAGGTTCCTTCGTAGTGGACTTGAAACATATCTCTGAGGAAATGTTCAATGTCTAAAATGAAAGAAAAATCAGTAATTAATTTAAAAAATATTTTTCCTAGTTGTGTTCTTGTTACAATACCTTGAGGAAAATCAGGGTTTGAAAGAGAAGGTTTTCCAAACTCATTCTGAAAAATGAAGAGGATTCCAGGCTTGGTATCAACTCCAAACGTGAGGTGTCCAGCTACTTTTGTCCCAGCAGGGAGGAAATCGTGTATCAGGGAGCAGAATCCTCCATCTTCTCCGGGGGGGGGAAACCGGGAAGACTCACTACCCAGGGAAGAGCCCCGATCCTAGGGAGTGTTCTGAAGTTGTGTCTCGTTGCCAGTTGGCAGGGATACTTTTGAATGCCGAATTTCAGAGAATTGTTTAGAACAGTTCTTCAAAATGGTTATAATAATTGCTTTTGATTTGAAATAAGCAGATTAAACAAATATCCCTTTCGAAGAGGAAATCAGTGTCCAGTACCTTTCTCTGCGTTTAGTCATTGGAGCAAAAATTTTTTGCTTGTATTTGTTTTGGTCAAGAAGGAATAAGTCTGGCGTGTCGTACTTGCTTTTCATAAATCTCCTTGCTTTCAACACTTGCTTGTATAACGAAGGCTTTTGGAAGATTGTCTGCATTTGTTCTGGCCTGGTTGAGATGGGCAGAATGCTTATGTATACTGTAGGGGTGTGTGTGTGTGTGTGTGTGTGTGTGTGTGTGTGTGTGTGTGTGTGTGTGTATTTTTATATACTTTGGCATTTGTACTCCAGAACTTTCCTTTACATTTAAAAACTATTGGCGATGGGTAAAAATGGATTGTGTTGATATTACAAGTTATATTACAAGTGTTAGTAAGCATCTTGCTATTCAGAATGATTGTCTCCTATTAGAAAATTAGAGGATTATAAGTGTAAGCATCCAGAGTCCTCCCAGATTTGTTTATTCTGTTGTAGTACAGACTACCACAGAGACCCCAGCACTGCTGACAGCTCAGGACTTGCTCCTCCAGCTCTAATTAATTCCCTGCAGGGCTCTTTATTTGTGGTCAGCTGCCTGGAGCAGGGCTGATTCCCTGGGGATCATCTTGCCTGTCTGTGGCTGACTGGCCCTCCTTGATTCCATTTATTCTGACCCCAGGATGTTTGTGGGGGAGATCAGAGCGCTACAGTTTTTTGCTGGGCTTTAGAAATTTTTATGATCGCTGGGAACCCAGAAATAGGAAGAATGAAGACTTGGCTTCTAGGCCCGGTTCTGCCAGTGAGCTTTGTGACTTTACAAATAGAAGTCACCATAGGACCATCATCTGCCAATGGAGACTATTAATTGTAACAGGCCTGGAGCACTCGCCATGGACCAGGCACAGGGCAAGGACTTCACAGGCATATTATCTGTTATTACTCACAATACTACAGTGAACAAGTCCCTGAGTCACAGACTCTTACCATCCTAAATCAAGGCTTGTAGAGGTTAGGAAAGTTGCTAAGATCATACAGCTTGTTTGGTAATAGAGCTGAGGTCTAAAATGTCTTTAACAATGGCATTTTACCTCCTGTCTCTTAGCCCTGTCTTGTAGCATCATGAAAATCAAATGGGGAGGGGCACCTGTGTGACTCAGTTGGTTATGTGTCCAGTTTCAGCTTGGGTCATGATCTCACAGTTTGTGAGTTCGAGCCCCGCATCAAGCTCTGAGCTGTCAGTGGAGAGCTTGCTTTGGAGCGCACCCCCCAACCCCATTCCTCCCCTGATCACGTGTGAGTGCTCTTTCTTTCTCTCTCTGTCTCAAAAACAACAACAACAACAACATTAAAAAATCAAATGGGGAAATGTATGCATGAGAACTCATCAGGTACTACCCAAAGTGGTAGTGTTATCTCCCCAACATGCTAATGATAAACTAGAGTCAAATGGTGCTTAGTTTGCTGGTGGAGGGACCTGGGGGAGCTTTGGTTTTCATAATGCACAAAGGAATAATTGGGTGGGACCTGACTTTTCTTCTTGATCTCCACCTAATAATTCTCCTGGGTTGAGTTCTGAGTGAATGGCACCCACCTCCTGGAGTCCTGCTTAGGCAAGTGTGCAGACATCCAGGACAACCCACCCAAGGGCGTGAGTGGGAGGCCTCCCAGTACACGAGGCATGTGGGGACCAGATTTTGAGATCGTCCCTCATTCCTGTGAATCATGGACATTACTGAGCTTCCTTTGCTCTGCTGGCAAGGAAATCTTATATTCTCAAGAACCAGAAAAGGAGTTACTGAAAGAACAAACCCAAGTAAAGACATAACCATGTAAGGTCAAAAGCACAGATTAAAAAAAGATGACCTTGTTTTAGTGCTTGGAAACAAAATGTTCAGGGAAAGGCAAATTGTTGGCAGACAGATTTGCTACGGAAGTCTTTTTAAATAGTGAAAGCCCTACAAATAGAGCATAATCTGAGCATCTGTGCATATTTTGAATTTAGGCAATTATAGTCTGGAGAATTCAGAGTCCGTTTTAAACCTGGGAGGTTAGGGTGCTTGGAAGAATAAAAGCAGCTCTTTTTTGAGTGACTTGCTAGATTGTATTGCTCCTTTGTGTTCTCAGGTAACGGTGCAGTGCCTGGCACTTAAGAGCCTCACTGAATGATTGTTGAGTTTGCTTCACTGAAATCAGGCATGTTTGTTCTTTACTCTGCAGCAGACCATGTTAACAGCTTTCACCAAAACCAGGACTGCTGGAGAGAACTCTCCGAGGGTCAGAAGCGTAGGAGCCTTTGAGCTGCTCCATCAGGAGAAGGGGACAGCAGTTGGGGTGGGCTCAGTATGGCTTTGCTGTGAGTTGTAGTTCATCAGCTACAGAGCCAGTTTATAGATAACTAAGCTATTTCGGATTCCTTGGAAGAAGTAGAGAAATTTCTGTTAGTGTCTAGTCAAATTTATAAACTCCTATTCAAGAAGTACATTTTATTTCTTTGAAGTTTTAAGTAATTTGTAACAGACTTTCAGAATATTATTAGAGAAAGGCCCTTTTTGAGACTTGCTTAACTGAGTAAATTACCTTATAAAGTGTTTATAAATGAGTGCTTTTAAGACGTCTGAGCTTATGATGTTAGGAAATAAAGATAATTCTCTTAGTAACTTTATTTACCAGGTTTATTTTATAAATACCCCTTAACGCATAGGTAGTATTAAGATAAACTTCAGCTCAATCACTATTTCTATTTCTAGATAAGTAGGACCAAATTAATGAGATTATATTTGTGTGTTTTTTTTTTAAGCTCGTAATTTGACATTTTATAGCTATCCACTTTTGCTTTTTTGGTTTTGTAGTGTATGTTGAGGTGTTCTAACTTCTAGACTTTATACGGTCACAGAACACAGCATCCTTTCTGTATTTAAATTTTCTCACATTTTCTCATTTCAGTTATTTAGTTTTTCCTCATTCTTATTTTTCAACCTTATTGAAATATAATAAAATACACTAAACTGCACATATTTAAAGTATACACTTTGATCAATTTTGACATATTTGTACACCCATGAAACCATTACTGTAATCAAAACAGCAAACATTTTCATCACACTCAAAAGTTTCCATGTGTCCCTTTTTAGTCTTTCTCTCCTGCTACTCCCTCCCCTCCAGGTAACCACTAATCTGCTCTCTATCATTATAGATAAGTTTGAATTTTCTAGAATTTTACATAAATATAGTCATTTAGTATAATTCTTTTTTAGCCTGACTTCTTTCACTTAGCATGATTACTTTGATATTCTTGTGCTTTGTTGCATGTGTCAAAGTTACGTTTCTTTTTGTCACCAAGTAGTAAGTACTCCATTTTATGGATATACCACAACTCATTTATCCATCCACCTCTTTATGGAAATTTGACTTTTGCCCCAGTTTTTAGATAACTTTCCAAATAAAGTTGCCTTAAACATTTATGCGTGGGTCTTTGTAGGAACATGTATTTTCATTTCTCTTAGATAAATACCTAGGAGGGGAATGGCCAGATCATATAGTATATATTTAGCTTTTTAAGAAACCACCAAATTGTTTTTTTAAGTCATTGTACCATTTGCCTTTCCACGAGCATTGTATGAGGAGGTTCCATTTGCTTTCCATCCTCACCAACACTTGGAATGGTCAATGTGGGACTGTAAAGAAAATATTTTTATTATTTCTGCATGGTTAGCAATTTCTGGACAAATTTTACTGGGACTTGGGTTAAAAAATAAGCCTTGGAATTAGTTAGTAAGTTAGTTAGATTCATCTCCTTAGAAGAAAGTGTTTACCTGTCAGCTGTAATGAACCTCAGGACCGTGCACATACTGCAGGGCTTGGAAACCCAGAGAGACTTCTGGTCTTCCTCTTAGAGACAATTATTTACATTCATGGGTATTAGACATGCAGCCATTTGTCTCCTTTAAAATGACCTATTTGCTCCCATTCAAAGGCTAATAAAACTCATCTGCTTACATTGTGACGTAGGTATCTAGTACCTTTCTCTTTTCATGTTTCAAGGACAATTTTTGACACTAAGAAAGCAAATGTTTTCTTCCCCTCTCAGGAAGTCAAGGGGGACCACCGTCTCCCTCTTATATAAAACCCCAGATTAATAATTTTGGTGTTCCTCAATCCCAGTTTGTACAGCATGATATCTGGCTCTCATCATGTTGCTAAGGCAGAAGAATTCCGTTAAAAGGGGAACCAGGACGCCTGGGTGGCTCAGTTGGTTAAGCCTTCAACTTTGGCTCAGGTCATGATCTCATGGCTCCTGAGTTTGAGCCCCGCATCAGGCTCTGCTTGTGATTCTGTGTCTCCCTCTCTCTGCCCCTCTCCCCACATCAAAAATAAATAATATTTTTAAAAAACCCTCTTTAAATAAAAGGGGAATCAATGTGGTTATTGCTATGAGTTAGTAATAATCTGTCTCTACTCCCAGAAATCTCCTGTTAACTTTCAGGAAAGTATGAATAAATATGGGTATTAAAAGCTTAAGAGTAGTTTCTTAAAAAAAATATTAACCATTTCAACTACCGTCTCATGGTGCTTTTATCTAATTTGGTTTTATTTTATATTTTACTGATAGCTAATGATGCTGAGCATCTTTTCATGTATTTATTAGCTATTTGTATATTTTCCTTTGCGAGGTGCCTGTCTTCTCATCATTTTTAAGTTAGGTTGGTTGCCTTGTTATTATTGAATTGTTAGTGTTATTTATTATATTCTGGATACTAGTTCTTTGTGTATATGTATTGTGAATATTTTCTCCTGTTCTGTGGCTTGCCTTTTTTTGTTTCCTTAACACTGTTAAGAATATTTCTGAAGAGTAAAGTTTAGAATTTAATAAAGTCCAGTTTATCAATTTTTTCTTTATAGTTGATACTTCTATATTTTTTTCAAGAAACCATTGGCTACCCCAAGATTCCACAATTGCAGTGTGTTTATTATATAAGTTTTATAGCTTTAGTTGTTCCATTTTGAGGTAATCTTTTTAGTACAGTGTTATATAAAGGTTATTTCTGTTTTGATGGACCGTGTTTCTGTTTTCTTAGTTTATCTCTGAAGTTTGGTGATGCCGAAAGTCCTAAAGGTCTTGATATAAGGTAGGTATGGATGCTCCTTTGGAAGGTCATAAATTCAACACACCAGTTTAGCTCTGTGTAATTTGCTCATTCAACATGTAGTATCAAGGACCTGCTATGTGCCAAGCACTATGACACGTGAAATGCCACATTTAACCAGCTGTACAAAGTCAGTGATATTAGTGAGATCCTATTGTAATGCCTTCTTCAGTTTCTACCAAAGCATCTGTATAGTTTTTCCTTCCTCAGTTAGGACCTAGAAATCACATGAACCTGAGAATACTCTTTTCCTCTCAGCAAAGAATAAAATGTATGTAAAGCTCTGAAGCTGAGGCTCTGGTTTGAAGTTATTTTCTATATAATACCTTACAGTGAATCACACTTATCATTTAATAATAGCAAAAAAGTCTCTGTTAAGTGAATTTCCCAGCAGACAGCACAGGCCCACATTTTGCTGTGCTTATGTATGGAAGACTATATCTGCCAAGCAGTTAGGAACTGCTCCAAGAGTGGGAGCAGGCACATAATTTGAAGGCATTATGTATTTTTTCTTATAATAATAAAATGGTTCCATTTCTATAGGATCAACCTTTTAATGGAGACAGAGAGCCGTGTCTTTAACATTATTTAAAAAACCAGCAGGATATGCTAGGGCAGTCTTTCCTAAGCTTCGTTCAATGGAACACTTCTGCTCTGTAAAAATATTTACTAGATTCCTCAGGAAAGGGGTTCTGTGGTCAGATGTGTTTGAGAAAGACTGCACTCCATGTCCGCCTCTTGGAGATTCACAGTATAAATTTGTATATTAAAGTTACTGTGAAGACAGGTTCTTAAGGAAGATTCCTGTACTTGGTAACTTTGATTAACCCCATGTTTCCTATGTTTACCTCAGAAAGCTCTTTACTCAGAATATTTGTCTACGTATCGTGGAACACCTAATGTTTCACTGGTCATAATTTAGAAAATACATATCATCACATCTCAGAGAAACTTTATAAGGAAAATAGAATCCCACAAGGTGAGTAAACATATATACAAACCCAGATACACATATCTGTTTCACATAGGAATGAGGAATAGTTTTTATACAAATAGCACTTGTTTTTACCCAAAAGGAAATTAGCTTTATGATTCTTATTTTTTCTGATGATAAAGGAATGTGACAGACACTTGTCAGTACCCTAGCTGTGTCACTTTGGGCATTTCCGTTTGAGAGTATTGTAGTCCACTAGCTCAACTTTGAACTGTCAGCTCTTCCTTACCTAAAAACTTTCTTTAGCTGGAGAGGTCCACTACCTCTTATCCCTACCTCAGCAGCTCTCAATCAATGACTGAAAGAAGTGTATAAAATACCCCAGCTCCCTCACCCTCAGATCAGATAACAGGCATGTGAACTACTCTGTACCCCATGGGCATCAAACCCTACTTGCCCATAGTGGAAACTTGGTTAATAATGTGTCCTTTTTGGGTGCCTTCCACTCCTCTGTCATTTCTCTTTTCCCCATTTGACATATTTTGAATGACTAAATTGCCAAGTAAATTCGGAACCACCTCCCCCACATACTTCTATTCACATCATTGTCTCAGAGTCTGCCTCTGTAGGAGCCCAATACATGTCCAGAAAACAGAAAAACCAGAAAGTGTTAATCAATGAAAGGAACATGAAAATCATTCCTAATTTAACCTCCATTTTTAATCATTAATATTTTGATCCCTGTCCTTCCAGAATTTTTTCTATGCAGTCACACACTTTTTTAATGAAGAAATGATCACGACATATTATAACTTTTTTACTGCTAGAGAATATTCCATTCCAAACTGGCTAAGAGTAAGGGCTCTGGTCTCATATTGGATTCGAAGCCCTGCTCCCATACCTAATCTCTAAGTAAATTTGCACAAGTTATTTCTTTAATAAATAAATCTGTGTCTTGATTCCTCGCTTGTGAAATGAAGATAATAATATTATCTATCTCATGTTAAATAATAGAAGGGTGTTTGACACAGTAAAAGCTTTAACTGTTAGTTTTGACTATTATTTATTTAACGAATTCTATATTATTGTCCATTTAGTTTTCCTCAACCTTTTGTAAAATAAAATCAAGTTTTGATTACAAAAAAGAAAATAAAACGAGTTTCTTTGTGTTTTTCTTTTTGAAGGAGTATCCTTCGCTTTTGGTGCCCTGTCATTTGCTTTTATTGCTACCCATCGGGAGACTCTCCTCCAGAACTAGAAGTAAACTCTCTCTGAGTCAGTTCTACTACCTGACAAAAGAGGGTGCAGTTGCACTGTTAATAGATGATTTCCTGTGTAGCAAAAATCAAAGTGTTTTAGGAGTAACACTGTTTGTAATCATTTTCAGATTCACCCTTACCAATTACAAAAAGTACATCCGGAGCTGGTTTAGTTTGCACCGCGTGGAGATTGTTTTCAATAATTCAGTCCAAGCAACTTTTAATGCCACCGGCATATATGCTCCATCGAGTTATTCCTACCACTGCCAGCGTGTCAGTAGCCTGCAGCGGTATGATGCCCTCTTGTTGCCCAGCTACACAGATGACGTGTCAAGCCTGTGGGAGGTCACTTTTGTTGATTTCCAGGTAATAAACTTAAACAGGTACTCAGGGCACCTGTATATTTGGTGCCCAAAAAACCCTCACTGTTTGAAAACCCCTGAAATACCGATGTTTAGGGAAAAGAGAGGAATGGATATCTTTAAAATAATCTTGGGTTTTTTTTTCTTTATCTTCTAAGTTTTGAAATGGAAGAGTATAGAATGTTTCCTCTCCCTGTGCACTACCCACCTCCGACGCCCCCTCCCCACTTGACTCTACAGTTCCCGTTGATGCAGTCCCTAATAGTCAGCCATGAGGAACGCCAGCAGTCTGAAGTGGAGTGAAGCTGTGGTGTGAAGCCCTTGACTGAAACTTCCTGGAGGGAGTGGCCTTTCTGGGGAGAGGAGCAGTTGGGCAATTATTTTATTTCCTTCGGGAAGCGGAGCAGTGATCCTATCAGGACAGATAAGAAGTACATCTGTAGCCTGAATGACAGCTTTGGCAGTTAGCATAGGAGTGGAACTGTCAGCCAGGAAGTCAAAAATATCCCAAAAGATCCTCTTGAAAGTGTTTGGGGAAAGGCATAAGGGGCACGAAGAGGTTTCTTTTCACCACCAGAGTCTCAGGCAGAGAGATATCTGTCAACTTCCTCTGTCTTGTTTCCCTGTTTAAAAAGGCTTCCCTTGTTCTTCTAACTCACTGAAATAGGCAGGGTTTTGCTTGCTCCTTTTATGGACACTTTCCAATCCTTTCCACAAGTAAATAGATTTACTCCCTCTCCCCCCAGCTTGGAGAGTGGTGGTGTTGAGAGGCACTTTGCGGTAGGGGAGGAGCTTGCATTTTAGCGTTTGAAAGAAAGTCTTGGTTTCAAACTGCTTGTCAGCGCCCTGGGTCAGCTTCACCCTCTTAATTTCTGACCTTTCTTTTACGGATGTAAAGAAATCATGGCCTAATGTGTGTGACAATACCCAGGACTGTGTCAGGCAAGGATTAACGGTAACTACTACTTGTGAGTCCTCTCTGTGTGCCAGCGCTGTTGTGGTTATTTTATATACTCTGTCCTCAAACCTCATCATGATGGTGCAAGATTGCTGTCATCATCCCTGTTTCACAAATGAGATGCCCGAAGCTCTGATGATTGCATAATTTCTCAAAGTGATATCAGTGTTAAATGGTAGAGACAGAGTTTGAATTCTGGACTGTTTGACTTCAAAGGCACATTATAACATATATAATGCAGATGCATTTATCAATGTTTATAAAGTATATATTTACATAGATTTCTCTCACTTGCCCTTTAGAAAGGGAAGCAGGCACAAAGGGCAAGAAGTAATGATGAACACAAGGAATAATTTGCACTTAATCTTGCCTGATTGGAACAGAAGAATTGCCTGATTTATACCTCTACCTTGTTTCAGAAATGACTTAAGGTGACTTACAGAAACACTGTAAGATAGTTAACTTTGAAAAATGCACAAACCACTTCACTCCTATTAGGATGGCTATTATAAAACAAAACAAAACAAAAACAAAAATAAAAAACAAGCAAACCAAAACCAGAAAATAGCACATGTTGGCAAGGATGTGGAGAAATTAGAAACTTGTACTTCGCTAGTGAGAATGGAAAATGGTGTAGCCCTCTGTGGAAAATGATATGGTAGTTCCTCAAAAAATAAACAGAATTACCATGTAACTCAGAAATTCTACTTCTAGGTATATACTAAAAGAATTGGAAGCAGGAGCTTGAACATATATTTGTATATTCATAGTAGCATTATTGACAGTAGCCAAAAGATGGAACAAAACAACCCGAATGTCCAACAGTGGATGAATGAAAAACAAAGCCTAGTGTACGTGCAATGGAATATTACTCAGCCTTGAAAAGAGAGGAAATTCAGATACAGGCAACAGCATGAATGAACCTTGACATTATGATAAGTGAAATAAAGCAGACACAAAAGGACTAACGGTTGTATGATTTCACTTAAATGAAGTATCTACAGTAAGATTTGGAAAGAAAAAATAGAATGGTGTTCGCAGGGGCCTGGGGGAAGAGGGGAATGGGGAATTAGTGTTTAATGGCTGTAGAGTTATAGTTTGGCAGATGAAAAAGTGTTCTGGAGATGGGCGGTGGTGATAGTTGCACAATAGTGTGAATGGACTTAATACCGCTGAACGGCAGACCTAAAAATGGTTAAGATGGCAGATTTTATGTATATTTTACAAACAAACAAACAAACAAAAAAACAGGCAAAGACATGAGACTTAAGAAAAACAAAGGGAGAAAAGATTGGTTACAGGCACCAGTGAGGTGGGTTCACAAAACCGCAAGGCTATCTGTCTGACCTGGCTGGAAGCGGCACGGTGACTTGGCTCCAAAGCTTTGGAACATCTAGTAAATGAAAGAGTCGCTCAGTGATTTATCCTTGAGGTCCATAAGACTCCTGAAAATGTGCTTGCAAGGAGCACTTTCGTCCCTGGACTGGGGCAGCATGTGCCAGTATCTTCAGCAGCAGCCTTATGGTGAACACAGCAGTGGATGTCAGAGGTGGGCCCCGTTAAACCACCCTGAATGTGAGCAGGTGGCGGAATGCGAGCTCCGTGCAGGCGCGAGGTGGCGGTGGCCATAGTGGTTAAGGTATGTACCCAGAGGGCTGCATTCCACCAAAGCGACTTTGCCCCTCTGACTTATTCTAAGAAGAAAGTAGAGTGATGTCACATGAATGACAAACTGAAAGACTGGCAAAGTGTACTGGGCATCCCAAGGAGTGTATTTATTCAACACCAGGTCATTTTTGCTTCTTTGGAATGCAGGCTCAGTGTTGCTGGATCTTTGATTTTTCGATAAAAGCTAGAAATCTGGATTTTTATGGTAAATTCTTAAGGTATTCAGAACTCTGGGACTAAAAGAACCCACCTGTGGGCTAGATACAGTGTGTTTGCTGCCTGTAGTCCAGAAAATGGATGGACAACATATCCTTCAGTCATTCTTCACAAATATGGTTCTTAACCAAGTTATAAGAATTCAGTAGCAGCCAATGTAAGGTCATTCTCTTTGGCTGGAGTTGCAGCATCGAATGAGACCATCTTTTGTCATTTTGTCAAGAGCTTGACTGAACACTTTGCCTATTTATTTATTTATTTATTTATGAGAGAGGGAGAAAAGATAGCAAGCATGCACCCAGGTGAGGGGCAGAGAGGAAGACAGAGGATCCAAAGTGGGCTCCAATGTGACAGCAGAGAGCACGATGTGGGGCTTGAACTCATGAACTGTGAGACCATGACCTGAGCTGAACTTAGATGCTTAACTGACTGAGCCACCCAGCTGCCCCTCGATTTGCCTCTTCATAGAAAGGCAGGCCAGGGATCCCAGAAACCAGGCCAAGAGTCTCCTTCAGGAGCTGTTTTCGATTCAGTCTAGGGCATAAAGAACTGGGGGAGCAAGACCTGTGAAGTCTCTGGCTATAATCATTTCATCATGAAAATATATGAAAGCACCCACTTAAGTCATAAAAATGAGTTGTCACTTAAAGCACTCACGGATAATTCAGTTTTTGATGTATCCCTTTTAAACCAACTAGGTGATGGAGGTGATGCTGTTGTAGGTTTCTTTTGCAAAAGCCAGCTCAGTGCAGGAACTGCCTTCCACAAAAGATTGCTCTTGTATAGAGTAGTTACTCTATAGCCCAGTTTCTTTCACTGTGACGGTATTTAGATACAGAGCCAGTTTTCAACATGAACCTCTTCTAGTTCCAAGTATTTGAGCCACTGTATCTGCTCATATGAGAATGCTCTTCTTTCCATTCTCCGGGCAGGATGTAAAACAAGGGCTGGTATACAGCTCTTCCGAAAACAGTTCCAAGTCTGAATAGTACAACTGATAAAGGGGGAGGTAGCGTCTGGAGAAGAAGAGACAGAACATACCAGGAGCTGTGGAATTGTAAACTGAGAAGTGACTCTTCAAACTGCCTGGGTTTTAATTATAACTTCGCTGCACTTAAAAGAATAAATACATAAATAAAATAAAATAAATAACTTCACCACACTTAATGCTGAGCGACTCTGGGCAAATTACGTAACTTTTCTGTGCCTTAATTTCCTCATCCATGAAACAGTAACTTATTTATAGGCTTTCGTGATTTTTAAATGAGTTAGGGCAATATCTAGTATATAAACAATCTTCAGTAAGTGTTAGCTTTTTATTAGTGTTAGCTTTTATTATTAACTGTATTTTGCCTCATTGGAAATCATGATATCCTCTCTTAAGAGACTCTTTCTGTCAACTTCCTGTCAATAGCTTCAAAGGCAGAGGAACTGAGACTTATTATTCTTTGTGAAATTATAACTAACATTTATAAAATTTTGAGAGCACTTTGAATTTTAGAGACACCACTAAGTTATGTTTTTCAGTGAACTAGAATATTTCTAAGGATCAGATTGCAAGTGGTTTTATTTCAGAGGCTTGAACTTCATGAGCCTCTTAATTATGATAAACATACATCTCAGAGTATCTGAGTCGGTTTTGATTAAAAATTGTTTCACTGTCCCCATAAGCACACTCACGTTTGTTAGATCGTGTGCTCAAATTATTCAGTAAAGTATCGCTCCAGTGTCTTAAATTTGGTTACTTAGGAGTCCAGGACCCTCAGCCCAACTGAGACGTCGACCTTAGGAGAGAAAGAATATGTCACTTCAGCTTTTTCTCCTTGACAGATCCAAGGCTTTACCATCAAGGGAAGGCAGTTTGCCAAGGCCCAAGACTGTGCCTCTTCCTTCTCACCAGCCATTCTGATCGGCCTGGCCATGTCCCTGATCCTGCTGCTGGTGCTGGCCTACGCTCTGCACATGCTCATCTACCTGCGGTACCTGGAGCGGCACTATGATTTCATCACCTCTCCGGCCCACTTCCCCCACTTGAAAGCTCGAGATGCAGCTGAAGAGAAGGAGCTGCTGAGGAGCCAGGGAGTCGAGTGCTACGAACTGAGAAGCCAGCAGATCTGCAGAATTTATGTGTAACAGCACAGACCCCTCTTCCTCACGAAGTCCACGATGGGCATTGAAAGGAGTGATTTCTGTTGTGTCCTCTTTGACTTGTGATATGAAGTTTTCACCTTATGGCTTGATTAAAAAAAAAAAGGAAATACATGTAAAAAACACATTTTGGAGCATCTGCTGGTCTACTGAAGGCAATGTAAAAGTTACCCCAGGAACCCCACAGAGATAAATATGATTGTTGCCCCAAACCTACTTTGAAAGCAAAGGGGTATTTCAAATTAAGACAAAAAAAAAAAAGCAAAAAACCCAGCAACAACAACACCAGAAACCAAACAATAACAACAACAGCAAAACCCAAAAACCAATGTTGCCATTTAGTGAAGGGAAAACATATTTGGTCCTCCTTGCTTATGCCAGTTTAGATGTGATAAGTATAAAAATAATTAATCCAAGGTTATCTGGAAGTTCCAAATTTTAAGTATTTTGTAACAGTTTGTATTTTTAGAAATTATATCCCAATTTCATTTTAAAAATTTGTCTCTTTTACAGACTGTCTAGGGAAGACTGTTGTCAATATGGTAGAACACTTTATTCAAAGGCTTTCTTGTCATTTTACTTTGCTGTTCAGAGGCAGCCCAATTCAGTTTGTAAAGGAGGGGTTTCTTGGAGTTTCTTTCCTTTTCCATCTGACTGTGGTGCCAAGGCTTGTCTCATTTGTCTGGTGCCAACCTGCACTAGCCCTCCTAGGTACCCCCTGAGCTAAGAACAAGGCAAATCCCATAAACCCTCTTCCAATGAAAAGTGTTCCTTAAACCTTTCTTTAAGAAGCAGTTACCACTACTCTTCGTGCAACCGCCTTTTTCTGTATGGATTTCTCTATAGTCTTTTCCAGTCCTTGACGGATACTAACGATTAGCTTGCTCTGGATTTTCACCAAAGCTTCTCTAATATACCTTGTATATTAAAGAGATCTTATGTGTAAAAAGTACATTTCATTTCCCTAACTAGGGTTCCATACATGATCTGCACACAACTTAGAAAGCTGATGGGAACAATGTGGGGTAGAGGGTCATGCAGAGAGAAATTGAATCTTTTGGGCAGTGGTGGTAATGAGTTTACAGCCTTGTACCATCTTTGACGCCAAGTATGAGTGACAATGATTGGGGTTTCTGATAAAAGTCTTATGTTGGACTTTCTTTCAGCTACATTATTCTTGACTGTGAATATAGGTTTGGTTCCAGCCCTCTCAGAATTCTATAGTGAATTTGTTTGTTTGTTTGTTTTAGTACCGGGAGTAAATTCGGTGGCCTATAACTAAGACTTTTGATTCATGTACTTACTTATACTAAAGTTGGTTATAGGGAACGCATCCTCAAGAACATGGGAATCTAGGATTGATTATTATCTGTTTAGCCTAAAACCAATGGGGACTCCGTTAGCAATAGAGAGTGGGGAAAATGATAGCTCATGTCATTCTGTAATGAAATTTTCATCGTGGTCGCTTTGAGTGTCCCCTGGTGGCATAAGTGTGTGCTTCATAGGATGGCATGGCTCCGCTGCAAAATTCTAAGGGTCTTCATTGTGAGTCACTAATAGGAGCCCGCCATACAACATGCCTCCATACAACATGCCTCTCCCCCCCTGGCGCTTTAAACAGACTCTTTATGCACAGCATCACAAGACTGCCGCATTCAGCTCCTTGTTACTGTTAATTATGTTTAGTTCTAGGGGAACGGCATATAATCGCTACACACTCGGTGTGTGTATGTTTGATATGGACCCTGTGGTAAGGAGAATAATGCCTCTCCCTCATGGTTGTCCAAATTCTAACTCCTAGAACCTGTGACTATGTTAGCTTTCATGGCAAAAGGGGCTTTGCAGATGTAATTAAGGAATTTAAGATGGGGAGATTATCCCAGGTGGACCCAATGTAACCATAAAAGTTCTTTTAAGAGGAAAAGGGAGACAGGAAAGAGAGAGAGGAGGAGATGGATGTGACAACAGAAGTAGAAGTTGGAGCGATACAAGGAAGGAGCCGTAAACCAAGGATGTAGTTGGCCTCTAGAAGTTGGAAAATGCAAAGAAACAAATTCTCCCCTAGACCCTCCAGAAGAAATGCAACCCCACATTTGATTTTAGCACTTCTGACCTCCAGAACCGTCAGGTAATAACTTTGTATTGTGTATAGCCACTGAGTTTGTGGCACTATGTCACATTGGCACTGGGAAACTCTGATGTGAAACTGGACCCTAAAGAAAATGAAGTGTCTAAGTAGAGTCCTCTCTCTCTCACCGTGAATTCCTCCTCGCCTCTCCAGTCTCCATCATTCTCCACAAGGTTGGCTCTAGGCAAACTAATGAAGCATGGGGAGTGGGTCCTCATTTCAAGGCTTTCCTTCTACCCCTTCTTTTGTGTCCTGTGTCCTTGTGTAAACCCCTGGTTACCTGAGGTCCCTAGGAAGTGGTATTTCTGTCCCATCAACTTCTTTCATCCAGCTTCCTTTTTAATTCTTTTTTATTGCTTAAGATTGGAACTCTCATGGAAATGATAAATTGTTAATGAAGCAGTGACTTACATTTTCAAATATATTTGAAACATACTTATGTTTTCATAGTGTTTTGTTTGTTTGTTTGTTTTGTATATTGTCTTAACCTCATAAAGAATTACTCTAATGGTAGAAATGTCAGTGTTGTGGCAGGCTACTCCTAGGAATTTTGAAGATATCAAATTACGTCAGGTAAATGGTAGTCTGTGTGCTAGGCATTTTCTGACTTTTATTGCTTGTCCCTGATGCCCACCAAAGTTTCCTGTTGTTGGTTCTGGCAGATAATAAAATCTTCAAAGGTCTGTGTCATTCAAGTACAAAGTTGTATTAGGGATATGATTTAGGATCTGCCACTCACTGAAATGACTAAGCTTTCTTGTCTAGTTTGTTTGACTCTGAAGATCTGTAGACATGATAGTGAGACATTTTCAGCTGCTCCATGCTCTGTATCTCTCAAAGCAGTGCTGGTCTCAAGACTGGATATCCTGGATAAGTAGAGTTTGTGTTAATGTCTTCAGAAGGACTGTGAGTTCATGCAGGAATGGGAGAGGTACTTACAGAAGATGAGCTTCCATCTTTATAGTCAAGAAATTTTAAGAGAAATAGTATACAAAAGAGATACTTTTTTTGGTACTTTCTCTTTTTTTATTTCAGTTTTTTCGAAATATAATTGACATATAACATTTTGTGAGTTTAAAGGATACAATGTATTGATTTGGTACTCTTTCTTACTAAAGAGTACTTGCTACTACCATAGTGTTAGTTAACACCTCCATCACATCCCATAATTACCATTTATATTTTGTGGTGAGAACAAATAGAATGTAATCACTTAGCAACTTTCAAGTATGTAATATAGTTATTATTAGCTATAATAAACATGTACATTAGATCCCCATGTTCTTTGAATGAAATCTTCTCTTAGACTATTAAAACCAGCTGTGTCTGTTTTTCCAACTTTTATCCTCTAGTCTCTCAACCTTCCTATTCCACACACAGGTCAGTCTTGTGAGTCTGTGCCCTGGATCTGGTCCTCTGTGTCCTGTGACTCAGTATATAATAGCAGGAAGCCAGTAGGGAAATGGAAAATAGATCTTCTCCTTGGTCCTTAGAGCAGAGAAGTACTAAGCTGCTGTTCTCCATCTCTTTTGTTAACAGACCCTACCTTGGGCTAGGGAGGCTACCTGTAGTAGTTCATTTGCAAAGCAGCCACTATTATTCCCCCTCTCTCCTCTCTATCCCTTGTGATATCTCTTCCCTTTTAAAAAGTGGAATATATTTATTTTCCCCAGCATTTGAATCTGGCCCTGACCTGATGATTTACCTTGGCCAATAGAAAGCAACAGAAGTGATGCAGGGCTGACTCTGAGCCTAAGCACCAGGTTGTTCTTCCGGAATCCTGTTCAGTGGCCTTAGAAACAATTAGGGGCAGAGCCTGCTGGAGAATGAGAGACCACCTGGAAGAGAGATGAGACATCTGAGCTGAGGCCATGCTGGACAAACTAGCCTCCAGCTGACCCAGCAGCTGACTGTAGATGTCTAAATGAGCCCGAGACCTGAAGAACTGCCATGCTGAAGTCTACCTAGTTGCCCACCTGCAGAATTGTGAGCTGGAAAATGGCTGTCCAAGCCACTATGTCTTGGAGTGGTTTGTTTTGCAGCCAATGCTTCCTAATTTTTCATCAAGGTTAGAAGCACTCTCAAATTAGGAGTTATATCCAGGTCTGAATGATCATAACTGCCACATAAAAGGAAAGAAAGAACAAAGGATGAAGCATGTATGGAGGAGAAGAGAGAGAAAAGGAACATATAGTCAGGCTACTGTTACTCAGTCTGTTCTGGTTGTAATCCAATTTCTTCTTCCACTAACTCCTTACGTGCAGCAGAAATCTTTTGTTTATGAGACTCAGAAACTCCCCATTCTGGCTTGAGTACATTAGTCTCAGGGGTATCTCATGGATCCCAGGTGTCTGTTCTGGATCCCAAGACCTAGCAAGGCTATCTTGAATGACTAATCCTGGAAGTGGCATAAAGTCTGGAATCAAGGAAGCTACTTCCTCTGCTTTGTGGTCTTTCCGTCTCTTTCTCTTTGGTATAAGACGTTGCATCACTTCTGCCTGTTTGCTTCACTTTTTCTCTTTTCAGTTCTCTGCTCGCACATAGCTTTGGCATGCCTATTCTGCAATAGCAGCCTCAGCCTCAGGTCTTCATGACCTTCTAGCTCACTTTCCATAAATTCAAATTCCCAGTAAGAGAGAATCCAGTTGGTCCTCTGTGGTCTAGTTAGATATGCTTGAACAGTAATTGGCAGGGCCAATAAAAATACCCCTCTGTTGACATTGGGCAGGCAGGCATCTTTTGTTAGAACCAGAGGATTGGATTTCTCTTCTTCATGTCTACTGCTGACAGGAGTCACCACACTGAGTTTCTGGAACTCTTTTTCTACAAGTCACCAGATTTTTACCTTTGTCTTTGAGTGGAAGATCAACTTGTAGCCTTCCTTTGAGGAATATGAATGAGAATGATCAGCAGTTTCCTTTCTTAATCAAGCTGGGTCAGATAGAACACCTTTCTTAGACCAGTACCATGCCTCATTTGCATTTATTGGTGCTCCCAAAATTCAGCAGTTATAGCCTCTCCTTTGTATAAAGCTCACTTCTAGTGTGTATAATGTTCTATTCAGCATCTGCGTCTGTCCTTTTTTTTTTATTATTCTGTTTCTGTTTTGTTTTATAACAGTCAAAATCTAAAAGGCTGCTGATTGATACACTCTCTAGTGGCAGTTTATAGTTACATCGATTTTATAGACTGGAACTTTTTCAAAAGCAAATCTGGGTATTGACATATGGTTACCAGGTCTATATTTTGCCACATAAGGTCATTAGAAGCTCTCATATTCAATCATCATCATTAAATGTTGGATTGAAACCTAGGAAATTGCCATTTTTGTAGGTCAAAAACAGTTGAATATTGGCAATTTCCTGTGGTTCAGTGTGATATACAAAAGCATATTTTAACATGAAAACTATACAAGGGATATAATCTTATAAAAAAGGATTAGCCTTTACAATGAATTTATTTAACTTTATGAAGAATGCATATACTTCCCTTAATTTTCTCATTTCATGATGGACCGTGAAAACTTCTTTATGTATGGCTCTAGTTTTTGATGCGTCTTTAAAAGTTTTTATTTTATTTTATTTTATTTTGTTATAAGTTTTTATTTAACGTCCAGTTAGTTAACATCGATGTGTCTTTTTTAAAAACTGAGGTCTAGTAAAACATGTCTGTGTGATCCTCCTAGGATCACTTTCGTTCCCTCAGAATGCTTTTTTCCTAGCCTCTGAGGTAGGGTTCTGACCTACCCATCGTTCAAAGTCATGCTCAAAGAGCAGTCATGTTCTCTGAGGCCCTCTCAGGCTGTTGGGTGAATCCTTCACTTGCACCAACCTTGGGAATTTGGGAGACATGTTTGCAACACTGAGCTCATTGCCACATTCCCCTGTCTTAGAGTACATGGTCACATTTACAAAAGGAGTCTCTGTAACCTCCCATGGCTCTTCAATGAAATATGCAAACCAATTTTTCTATCAACTCTGAGGTAAAGATTCTTCCCTTTGGATTGTGGTTTTTTTCTTTCTTTTTTTTTTTTTGGACAACTTTTCTATCATCTCAGACAAGTCCCTCATCACCCTCTCCTTCCTACCCAAGGGATCTTTGTCTCTCTTATAAGCAAGGTCCAGACAGATTGTATAACAAACTAGCTTTGGCTATTAAAAACATCTTTTTAGCTCTTGGCACAAGAAGCAAAACCACTCCTGATGAGAACAAAGTCTCTCTCCCATATGGTTCTCTAAAGAACTACGATTTTCTGAATTTACTATACATGTGAAAACAATAAACAATTTGCATTTCTTTCTTTTTCTAGTAATTCAAACTCTAACCTGAGGGTTTTTAAAGAAAAGATTTAGTTTTCTACATTGCACCATTTTCTGAAATATTAGTGATTTTCTGTGAAGTACCTAAGCCTCAGCCAAATGTTTCAGTTTATCTTTCTTTTTTTGTGAATCTGCAAATGCGTCAGAAAAACGTTTATTGTAATGTTAAAATGTGCATGTGTTGGCATTAAAAGTGTGATTTTGTCCCTACGGGGAGTCACATAGAAGCAAAATTACAGTTAATTCCTGGTATCTGTGGTAATGGGGAACAGACTGAGTTTGTACCAGTAATATTTGAAAAATTTATTTTAGAAGTTCAGTTGAACTTTGTTCTTCACTAAACCTGCCAGAGATCCACAACTAGACCAGTTGTTCTTCTCTCTCCTGCTGGCTTATCCAGACTCTGGGAGAGAGAAATGGCCAACAGGAAAGAAGGGTAGAATCAAAAGACTTATTCACAAATCTCATGGTCATTATATTTTCTCAACATGTGGACTACATACAGCTCATTTGTGGGAGCTTTCTACTTCTTTGGTAAGGCGTCTTTTCTTACCTTATGATTTACGAGATGAACATCCACCAAAATTCATGTTAACTCCTTTCCAAATTTGGTTTTCAGTTAATAACTGAAAAAAGAAGTAGAAAGATTTCAGAGAATTCTGAAGCCTTTTTAAAGCTATTCTCTAAGGAATGGAAGATTTGAAATTTAGCTGAATGGGAAGAATGCCACCACAGAACCATCTACTTCTAGCTAGTAGCCTGCAAGAAAAAGGTTTTATTTCACCTGGTTCAGTCTCTGACCCCTTGGGAGAGGAGATGATAAACATACTCTTTATGGACTGACTCTTGGCTCCTACGTGGGTTTTCAGTAGACCGGAGGGGCAGGGCCTCACTTAAGCTGGATCTGTAGTATTTCCTGAATGCAAAGAACTCACGTGCTTGTGGGGATAAGAGTGCATTGCACTCATGGTGTCCAGATGTGATGCTCCAATGATGTAACCCATTAATTTGTTCTGGAACTGTTATTGTTATCTGTTGAAGAAGATTTAGAAAATGACTTATAGTTTTAAAAAATCCTGGAGAATTTTTCAACTCTCTGCCACTCATAGCAGTAATCTTGACACAGCTTTACAAACGCTTTGGAGATATCTACCTATCTACCTATCTATCTATCTATGTATCTATAATGAAATATATATGTGATTATGAAATATATATGATTATGAAAATATATATGTGTATATGGTTATGGTAGGGATAGGGGAAACCTTAATTAATACATTAGAGGAACTCAAAATCAAAATGAAATGATGGTTTTAAATAAGGTTGGATATCATAACTAGTCCCAGATGGTTCCTTTGTAGTCAGGAGAGTTCTCCAAGACAGCCCCATTTCTTTGTATGGATGTCAAAACTGAAACTGAATTAGGCTTCTGCCCTGTGTTCTCATACTCACCGTATCTTTGGGACCTTACAGTGTAGGCCTTGTGAGATGGACATTGAAACAAAAAGATCGTGTCCTCCATTATATGCTCTTCCCAAGGCAGATGTTCTTACAACCAACGTCTTGCAGCCTCAAAACTAAGGGTTTCTCCTTCCTTCTGGTTTTCTGTATTTGCTTTTGGGAATAGAAGACCTTTTCTTTTTCTATGGTTCACATACTCAAGTGCCCATTGCCCTGGAGGAACAGGCCCCATAGTCCTCAGGATGTCACTCCCATTCGCTGTAGGAAAGCAGACCCATCACCATATAGGGAGCTCTGATTCCCATGGAGAATATGGGGCAGATTAGGAGGAGGTGTCTTTAAGCAAATTTTGTTTGCCATGGAAAAACCAGGGAAAATCAAACAAAAGGCGACATGCAGTTGATTGCCAAAGAGGGCGTGTGTCTTTAGTCCTTTCCAAGAGACATCAGTTGTTTCCTGATATTTCTAATAGAAAACTTGTCAGAATAAGTAAATTTGTTTCTAGTTTTGTCCTACTAACAAGTTTTGCCAATTAAATTATTTAAGTGGTTGTCATCAGTACAGAAAATGTAGACACACCCAGTCTTTTCCTATAAATGATTCCTCCAAATCTGCATTTATTTGTTTTTGGGATCCAAGCCTTTAAAAATTTTCAGAATATTTCCCTTTAAATAGATGGATTAACACACAAAATCTGTTTCTTCCTCACTCAGAGAAAACTAACCTAATGATTCATTGCTTTTCGATCAGCTGGAAAGTCAGTACTTGATTCAGAGCAGGATGAAGCAAGCCTTATCTCCATGATATGGATGGTGGATTTCTTAAAGTCCACATGACACTTAACAAAGAATAGAGTAAGGCAGATTCATTTATATTTAGAGTCAAGGAAATGATATATATTATGTAATATTTGGGTAGATAGTGCTATTCCTTCCTCTCTCTAGGTCAACATATTCATTACATGTGTTTTTTAAATTTTTAATTAGTAATATAATACAAACCATTACGTAATAAATTCAACCCGTAGGAGACCAGTGAATCGCACTAAAACTAAGTTTTCCCATAACATAAAGATTATTCATGACATGTAACTACCAGCTTTTTAGGAGAAAACTGGGGCTATTTCCCAGATCATGTGAAACAAAACCAACCCTCAGTTCAAATGAGATATTTAGTAGACTAAGCAAAATACAGTTCCTCTTTTGAAATACCTGGATAATTCTCTCCTTTTTTTCTTTAATGATTATAGAACCTAACCCTGCAATTTTGAAATAGATAAAACTGTTCCATTTGCTGATATAAAAACATCTTATTTCTGTTTTTTAGTCCCCTTATAGTTTGTATTTTTCCCAAAGAACATCTTGCTTATATAGCTAATTTGAAAGAAACTATCAATATTGAACAAGTAGCAAAATTTTCATCAGCAGACATTGATCAACCAGCAAAATTGTCACCAGCTTGGCATTCTCGTATTAATGTCAAGGTGGTATTGATTATGCAGTCAAGGATTATCAAATGCTTGAGTAGCAAAATAGCATCTAAATTATAGTGCTTATCGTAAATTATAGTACATATTTTATTAATATTCATATATTTTGTTAACATATCACACATACTTTTGGTTTCAGTGTGTGTGCTTATAAGCTCATATAGATTCACATGGCCTTATTATTGTATTTAACAAGTTGTTGCTGGAGCTGATTTCCCAGCTGTAGCATTTTTTTGAGCTTAAGAGCACTAAAAAGTTGGTATTAAAAGTATGAGAAACTGAGTAAGTCATTTAAATTAGTTTTATATTATTTAAGACTGCAAATGCTGTAAGACAAGCAAATATGGAATGTCTCTTATTAATGCTACATAGTATTTGTCATCCTTAAAATACTTATTTGTAAACTTTATATTTTTAAATGTTTATTTATTTTTTTTGAAGGAGAGAGAGAGATAGAGTGCAAGCGTGGAAGGGGCAGAGAAAGAGAGAGACACAGAATCTGAAGCAGGCTCCAGGCTTTGAGCTGTCAGCCTAGAGCCCTATGCGGGGCTTGAACCCACAAGCTGTGAGATTATGACCTGAGCTGAAGTCGGATGGTTAACAGACTGAGCCACCCAGGCACCCCTAAAATACTTACTTGAAATAAGTGATCTCTCATTCATTAATTCTTCCATTTTCTCATTTATTTATTCTTTATTCAACAAATCGATATTAAGCACTTATTATGTGCCAAATACTCTGGTAGATGCTAAGACACGTTAATGAGAATAGTGGTGGAATAGTAAGTAACATTTATTGAGCGTCTAATCTCCAGTTACCTTGAGAATTTTGCCAATTCGTGAATATAATAACTATTCAGTTACAATGTGGACTCTGTAATCCTGGTGGAAGTCAGAGTGATGAAAGACTTCCTATTTCCCACCCACCCCCTTTCACCTGGAGGGCTGGAAAGGGAACATGGCAGCAATGTTAGTGGAAGAATAGGTAGCTGCCGCTGGTAGGAATGGGTTTATTTTTGTCGAAGGAGAAAGGTAGCTATATGTGTGTGAAGGGTAGTATGAAGGTGCGGTTTTATTTAGATTAACGAAAAGTAGAGCTCAAATCTCCTTGTCTTTCAGTGATTGAAGGAAAGTCGGCACCAGCTTGGAAAATATGAACGCCAGAAAAACACTTCAGAGGTCTTTTGTTTTGAGGCCTTTGCATTTCTTCGCTTGCCTAAAAAATGTGTTTCCTCTGAGATCTCTTTATTGCATGGAATGAGGAGTAAAAGAGATTCCTTGAGGCCAGTGAAATAAAGGAAGTCAGTTTTCTGAAGGGAATTCATGTGGTAACCTCTCTCTCATCTCTGGAATTCTTTGGGCTTGCCACTAAAGGAATGGGTAATAATCTTGCACATAGTTGTGTTTCTAAGTGAGCAACTCATTTGGACATGCCGAGAACCGTCCTTGGTACAGCAGATATGTTAGAGGGTAAAGAGAGTTAACGATAGATTATTTGATTAGATTTTAGTGCAGCGTTGTTTTCAGGATTTGATGAACTATCACCTATGAAGTGAGTTGGGTTAAGTGAAATGTGTTAAGCTGTATGGATTTTCTGATCCTTGGGTGAAAACAGATCATGAGAATTGAGGTCTGAAACTACGTAGATGTCCACTCCATTGTGGAGAGATGTCTCAGGCATTAAAGAGGTTTTAAGGCTCAGGCTTACTATACATCTTTGGAAATATTTGGTGAAAGAAGTGAATAACACATAACTGATACTGGGTAAAGAGGCATATTAGGAGAGCGTTCTTGTGTCAGTGAGCACAAGGAGACAGCAGAGTCTGAAGCTTGGGAAATAATTTTTAAAAAATGTAGTTCATCTGAAGAAGAGGGAAGGCAGGATGAAATTTGATGAATTGGACACAAAGCTAGTTCTTATGTGGATACTGATGAATGGCAAACTATGTGTACTAGGAAAATGACTCTTTTAACCTAAACCTTGATTGCCAAGAAAGAGCAGATGGACAGAGAAAAGTTCCAGAAGGAAGCAATTCAAATGGCGAAAGTGAGAAGTGTTTCAAAGAAACAAGTAAATAGAAGAATTAAATGTGAAAATATGAGCATAAAGACCTCATCATCTACTTTGGTCTATTATAGTACATTTAGATATATATGATATTTTTTCCAGGAGGAATAGAGTACCTTAAATAGGGTAAGTATGCGAAGAAGGAGAAAGAGTAATAGCGTTTAAGACTCAGTAAAGTTCCTTCGAGAGGAGAGCTATTTTAGCTCATATGATAGTTAACACTATCAGGGATCAAGGAATTCAGCATGTCGTCTCACATGGAGCTTTCCCCATACACATGTCAGGAGCAGTGGCCCCCTGACTCCTTAGGTCACACCCCATGTGACTTCTTCTTTTGGGAGTATGTCAAGAACCTTGTCTTCTGACCACTACATCCTCTCACCTCTGAGGGCATGAATGACTGCGTCGAGGCTGCCAGTGATGGTGTGCCGCTACACAGCTTCCGAGATGAATTAGATGCAGGCGACATATAGGATGCATGAGTGTCTGCAAGAATAAAGAAACTGCAGTCGCTTCTTTACAAATTGCTTTCACTGCATGTTCACCTACAAGATTCTGGACAATAAATTTTTAAAAGTGTTCAATTCCTATTGGATGACCTGACAGATAACTCAATAAGTATTTGAAAGGAGTTAGTTACAAAGTACTATTTATTACATGTCTGGTATGTTCCCAAAACTCTGATAGTACTCTAGGGATTTTTTTTTTAAGCTTCAAGGAGTTTTTAAACAAGTCAGCAAAATTATAAACTCCTTGAAGGGGAGGGGCAGAGAGAGAGGGAGACACAGAATCCGAAGCAGCCTTCAGGCTCTGAGCTGTCAGCACAGAGCCTGATGCGGGCTTGAACCCAAAATGCGAGATCATGACCTCAGCTGAAGTCGGATAGCTGAGCCTTCAGATACCAACTAGCCCTAAGTTTGTTTTTTGCCTTCTAAAGTGTCTCATTCTGGTTTCCTAATTGAGTTTTTCTACCTGTGATTTCTGAAATACTGGAGTAGACTGTGCAATAATGCCAATATTGAGTTCCAAGAATTATGGTAAGCTATCCAGGGAGATAGATACCTTGGATGTGTTTTGAGAAGGGGTCCACTGACTCTCCCTGCATCTAGTTTCTGTCTTTTATCAATGGAAGATATGAATTTAACCAATTACCTTGATGGTTACGATAATAATGCTGACTAGAAGTACCCCTCACCTTTCATGAGAAAACTCAGAGCCATGGGTGAATTATGTTGAGGAATTGGGTTGCAAGAACTTCTGTTTACCCACATGATGGTTTAAAATACTTTAATTAAAATTACAACCCCCATGCTCCATTCCTTACCAGAACAGACATTCTTCTAGTAGACCCGCCAACCTGATCCCATCCAAATTCAGTGTCATTCCTAGAATAGCTAGCAACCACTGCTAAATAGTTCCCAAGTAAGCCCTGCTAAGAATAGTGTCTTACTTGTAGAGCTCTGACATGAGGAACTCAACACACTATTGGAGTCAGATAAGCTGAATTTTTTTTTGAGAGCTTTGTCCAAGTGACACTGAAGAGGTTGGAGTCTGAGAAAGACTCAGGTTGACTGGGAGTCTACGAAAACCCCCTATATCATCTGTGACATGGCATTGGGTGATGCTATATGAGACCTGAAGTGACTGTGGGCATGCCTAAATGCTGAATTGACTATCTGTCAGTGCCTCGGGCATGAAAGAGGTTTAGTGAACTCTGTCCAAAAATCAAATTAAAGTTTCACTTTTACTATCTTGCTTTTATTTATTTATTTATTTACTTATTTATTTATTTATTTATTTATGTATTTATGTATTTATTTATTTTTGTTTATTTATTTCTTTGTTTTGAGAGAGAGAGCACATGATTGGGGGAGAGGGACAGAGGGAGAGGGAGAAAGAGACAGAGAGACACAGAGAGAGAATCTTAAGCAGACTCCACGATTAGTGCAGAGGGAGTTGATCCCACAGCCCTGGGATCATGGCCTGAGCCAAAATCAAGAGGTAGACGCTCAGCCGACAGAGCCATCCACGTGCCCTTATCTTGCATTTCTTAAACATTAGTAGGTACTCTGTGAAACCTCTCCACTTGTTCTGCTACAGTTTATTGAAAAATTAAAGCTCCATCTTGCTTCTTTAAGCCAGAAAAACATGTATTCTTGTGATTCGTCACCAAATTTATTATCACCTTGCAACTGATATGGCACTTGATCTTCCCAAGGACTTTGAAAGAGAAAGAATTATCTTCCCATTTTTATTAATGAGAAATAGAGGCTCAGATTAGGTACCTATTCATGGTTCATATTTAGCAAATAGAAGATTTTGAACTAGACCCAGGTCTTCGGAATTCCTAGTGTGATATTCTCATTACCTAATCCAATTTTTGCCCACATACCTAAGTGTCCAAGGGCTGGTCCCCTCCTCCTCCTCCTGGTCGTGTGTCTATCCACTTTAGTTTGGCAAGAGAAAAGGGCCTTGGGGCTAGGAATGGGTCTCTAACCACAGCATAAAGTTTGAGGCAAATGTTCTAATTTTTCCTAGTACCAAAAAGGATAATTTCTATAATATTTATTATATGATTCTCTGTAATCCACAGCAATATCACTATATATATATATATTTTTTTTTTTTTTTTGTCTGATGTACAAACTGTACTGTTTCAGCATGGCTGCATTTGTTTAACATAGATGGTTTGTGTTTAGACTGTCTAGTGCTTTCTTCTCTGGCCTAAATTATTCCTTCCAAGTTGGAATATTTTTTCTTCTTTGGCATCCATTAAAAATCATCAGCAACATGGCCACCCTCCAGAAACACTTCTGTAATGCCAACCACAGGCCTCGATGTCTAAAAATAAGAATTGAAAATGAGATTTAAGTTAATGCCCCGAAAGAAATCTTTCCATGTGTCTTTACTAAAATTTGGTAAAGCCTATTCTAGGGAAAAGTGTGAAGTACATGAAACCTTTTTGCTACTTCCTGTAAAAACTTTGGCTGAGTGATTAGTAAGAGCTCATCCTTTTCGATCTGTCTTCTATTAGCCACTTCTCATCTTCTGACTTAAGGTTATGTAAGTTCAGAAGACAGTCTCATTCTCTTCCAGCCCACAGCTGAGCAGGCTTACTGGGAAGAAGCGGGGCTCCTCAATGATGATTCCCAGGCTCTTGAAGTTTATATTTTCATTTATGGAACTGATTAAATTCACCAAATGATGAAACATGAAATAAAATAGTTTGGGAATAGTGTGGGCAGTTTAAAATTTCTTTGACATTTAGTGGTGAAGCTGTAAAAATTTTTTTAAAATATCAAAATTAATTAGCTGGAATTTCTTCACCCTTTCTTCCATCTAACCACCCCCACTTCCAGTTCATTCCGTAAGAATGATTATATCCTAAAATAAACCATTCTTAGTTGCCTTTTATGTCTTTACTCAGCTTTCCCCTACATTTTTCATCTTCTGATTTTCAAGGGCACAGTCTAATGATGAAATCCTATATATCCAGTCCAATCATTTGTAATTCCTCAAATGCTCCAAATCTGGTATGATACTCATCCTCCCTCCCTCCCTCCTGTCTTCTCTCCTTCCCTCCCTCCTTTCCTATCTTTCTTCCTTCCTTTTTGCCCACAAACTAACATAGAAATTCTTAGGGCAGGCTATTAGGGATTAGTGATAGTTACAGTTACCTTTTCTAGAAGTTGTACAAATAGAACTCAGGCTGAATCCAAAGATGATACAGTAAACACATTTATATGTTATGATTGCTGACGTTTTTTCTTAATGCATTTTCTTGTTTTCACAGCTTTTTTATGTGGTTTGTAGAGTGTTATGGACATTAACTCTGGAGAACAAGGGGGCAGTTCTGCAGTTGTTCTCGTTCTTCTTCAATAGTCTGTAGACCTCACGACACCACATATCCTACCCTGACTCAGATTTAGATTTAGATGAATGGATTTAGTCACTCAGTCAGGTTTGGAAGGTTTCAACCTTATTGCCACTTTAAAAGAGACCTTGGTTTCTTTCTTCTAAAGTTGACTGTCTTTGTCTACTGTGAATTATTGTGGATTTACACAAACCTAAAATTTAATGGGGTGCCCGGGTGGCTCAGTGGGTTAAGCGCCCCACTTCGGCTGAGGTCGTGATCTCATGGCCTGTGAGTTCAAGCCGCATGTCAGGCTCTGTGCTGACAGCTCAGAGCCTGGAGCTGCCTTGGATTCGGTGTCTCTCTGTGTCTCTGCCTCTCCCTGCTTGCATTTTCTCTCTCTCTCTCTCTGTCTCTCCCTCTCCGTCTTTCAACAATAAATAAAACATTTTTAAAAATCCATAAAATTCAATTATTTTTTCCCAGAATTATTTTGTTTTCTCTTGGTCTTTGGGGCTCATATTTCTGGCAGACTTTCTCTTGTATGTACAAATTGTGTCACAAAATTATGGATTTTAAGCTTATATGGCAGCCCGTAGGCTATTTCTGTACTTTTTCAATAAGGCAGTCTTAGCTTCTGTCCCAGGCTGAACCTAGACTGATCAGTTTTCAAAACGTTGAGTTTTCCCTTGCCAAGGAGACCATGGTAGGACCCACTGAAACAAAGGGAAGATTCACAAGTCTGTAGTTCATGGCCTATATATATATATAAGTGTGTGTAGGGGGGTTGGTCTATCTCCTTTTCTTTCCTTTCATTCCTTTTCATTTCATGCTTTGTCCTATTAGACCCCTAAGATTTTTTTCAACTTTATTCAGGTATCATTGACAAATAAAAAGTATATATTTAAAGTACAATATGTTACTTTGGTATTTATTGTGAAATGATTACCACAAAGTGTGTGTGGCAAGAATACTTAAGATTTATTCTCTTTGCAAATTTCAAGTCTACAGTACATTACCATTAAGTCCAGTCATCATGCTGTGCAGTGGGTCTCCACATGTGCTCATAACTGAGCCTTCGTGCCCTTCCACCAACATTTCTCCGTTTCTCCACCCTCCCAGCCGATAATAACTACCATTCTCGCTGCTTCTGTAAAAAATTCTGTTCAACTCATAAGTGGTACCAGGCAGTATTTGTCTTTCGCTGTCTGGTTTATTTCACTTAGCATAATGTCCTCCAGTTCAAGCATGTTGTTGCAAATGACCGCATTTCTTTCTTTTTTAAGGTTTGGTATTCTGTGTGTGTATATATTACATATTATTTGTTTATCTGTTGACAGACACTTAAGTTGTTTTCATATCTTATCTTTTGTAAACAATTCTTATATCCTGGAGTGCAGATATCTCTTGGAGGTAGTGATTGTATTTCCTTTGGATATATACCAAGAAATAGAATTGCTGGATTATATGGTTGTTCTATTTTTAATTTTTTGAGGAATCTCCATACTGTTTTCCATGAAGGCTATGCCAATATACGTTCCTACCAAAGTATGAAAGTATTCCCTTTTCACCACATCTTTGCCAAAACTTGTTATATTTTGACTTTTTGATGATAATCATCCTAATAGGTGTGAGAGGACATTTCATTATGGCTTTGATTTGCATTTACCTGATGATTAGTGATGTTGAGCACTTTATCATATACTCATGGGCCATTTGTATGTCTTCTTTGGAAAAATAGCTATTTAGGTTTTTTGCCCACTTTTTACTCTGGCTATTTGTTGTTGCTATTGTTGTTTTTTGTTTGTTTTTGCTGTTGAGTTATATGAGTTCTTTATATATTTTGTATACTAACCTCTTAATGGGGATATAGTTTGTAAATATTTTCTTCCATTGCATAGGTCGTCATTCCATTTTGTTGATTGTTTCTTTTGCTATGCAGAAGCTTTTTAGTTTGGGGTAGTTCCATTTGTTTATTTTTGCTTTTGTTGCTTGTGCTTTTCATCTGAAATCTAAAAAATCATCACCAAAACTGATATTGAGCAGCTGGTTCCCTATGCTTTTTTCTAAGAGTTTCATAGTTTTATGTCTTACTTAAGACATAAATGGGTTTAAATTTTTAACCCATTTTTTAAATTTTAATTTAATTGTAATTAACATGCAGTATGATATTTGTTTCAGGTGTACAATATAGTGATTCAACAGTTCCATATATTGTTTAGTTTTCTTCAAGATAAGTATACTTGTAATCCCCTTCAGCTATTTCCCCTATCCCCTACTCTCGCCTGCCCTTTGGAAGGTTTGCCCTTTGGTTTATCTCTTTTTTCCTTTGTTCACTTGTTTCTTAAATTCCACATATGAGTGAAATCATATGATATTTGTTTTTCTCTGACTGGCTTATTTTATTTCAGCATTTTACTCTCTGAATCCATCCATGTTGTTGCAAATGGCAAGATTCTATTCTTTTTTATGGCTGAATAATATTCCTCTCTCTGTGTGTGTGTGTGTGTGTGTGTGTGTGTGTGTGTGTATCACATCTTCTTTATCATTTATATATCAATGGACACTTGGTTGCTTCCATAATTTAGCTATTGTAAACAATGCTGCGATAAATATAGGAGTGCATATATCCTTTTGAAGTAGTCTTTTTATATTCTTTGGGTAAATATCCAATAGTGTGATTACTGGGTCATAAAGTAGTTCTAATTTTAATTTTTTGAGGAAACTCCACACTAGCTTCCACAGTGGCTGTGCCTGTTTGCATGCTCACTGGCAGTGTACAAGAGTTCCTATTTCTCCATATCCTCACCAACATTTGTTGTTTCTTGTGTTTTTGATTTTAGCCATCCTGACAGATCTGAGATGATACCTCATTGTGGTTTTGATTTGCATTTTCCCAATGATGAATGATATTGAGCATCTTTTCATATGTCTGTTGGCCATCTGTATGTCTTTTTTACAGAAATGTCTGTTCATGTCTTTTGCCCATTTTTTAAATTGGATTATTTGTTTTTGGTCTTGAGTTGTATCAGATTTTTATGTATTTTCGATTCTAAACCTTTATCAGATATATCACTTGATAATCTCTTCTCCTATTCAGTAGGTTGTCTTTTAGTTTTGTTGGCTGTTTCCTTTGCTGTGCAGAAGCTTTTAATTTTGATGCAGTCCCAATAGTTTATTTTTGCTTGTTTTCCTTTCTTCAGGAGACATATCTAGAAAGATATTGTTATGGCTGATGTCAGAGAAATTACTGCCTGTGCTCTCTTATAAAATGTTTATGGTTTCAGGTCTCATATTTAGGTCCTTTTGAGTTTATTTTTGTGTTTCGTGTAAGATAGTGATCCAGTTTCATTTTTTGCATGTAACCGTCCAATTTTCCCAGCACCATTTATTGAAGAGACTATCTTTTTCCCTTTGCATATTCTTGTCTCCTTTATTGAAGATTAATTGACCATATAATTGTGGGTTTATTTCTGAGCCATCTATTCTGTTCCATTGATCTATGTATCTATTTCTGTGCCAGTCACCATGCTGTTTTGATTACTATAGCCTTATAATATAACTTGAATTAATCCGGAATTGTGGTACCTCCAGTTTTGTTTTTTTCTTTTTCAAGATTTCTTTGGCTGTTCAGAGTCTTTTGTGGTTCCACACAAATTTTAGAATTTTTATTCTAGTTTTGTGAAAAATGCTGTTGGTGTTTTGATAGGGGTTGCATTGAATATGTAGATTGCTTTGGGTAGTGTAGACATTTTAACAATACTTGTTCTTCCAATCCATGAGCATAGAATATCTCCATCTCTTTGTGACATCTTCAGTTTCTCTCATCAGTGTTTTATAGTGGTTAGAGTACAAGGTCTTTCACCTCTTTGGATAAGTTTATTCCTAGATATTTTATTATTTTTGGTGCAGTTGTAAATGGGATTGTGTTCTTAATTTCTCTTTCCATTGCTTCATTAGTAGTATATAGAAATGCAACAGATTTCTGAGCGTTGATTTTGTATCCTGCCACCTTACTGAATTCATTTATCAGTCTTGGTAGTTTTGTGGTGGAGTCTTTAGGGCTTTCTCTATATAGTATTTAGTATTTAGGTTTAGGTCTTATGTTTACATTTTTAATCTATTTAAGTTGATTTTTGTGTATTTGTGTGTGGTGTGAGGTAAAGGTCCAGGTTTCATTCTTTTCCACAAAGATATCCATTTTTCCCACCACCATTTACTGGGTGATGGCCTGAGATGCATCCACCTGTGGGCAGCTCATATCCTGTAGGATGGTCCACAATTGGGCCTCACAGATGATCTATCACATAGTTCGTACTCATTTGGAGAACTGAACATGTGGCTTGTCAGAAACATTTTTTCCTCAGTGTTTTAGCATGCGCCTTGTACGGGAAATTTAATCCAGATGTGTCGAAGATTCATTTACACTTAAATCATTAAAGCACTGTTCAGAGTTTTTGATGTCTAACAAGTCTTTTGACTTTTTCCAAGTTGTACTAAATGCTCTGCCAAGGGCAAATCCAATGCACAGCACCAGAAAATTCAGGGTTTTTCCTTGAGTCTAAAATCCTTGCTTACATCTCAGGGAATTTTTTTTTCAGCAGTCAGCATCTACCTGCTCCTGTTTCTAAGTGTCTCAGGGGAATGGAGCTCTGGAAGGATAAAATATGATTTGGCATGATTTACACATCTGGCCTCAATCTGGGCCTGTTTTCTAACTTGGCAGGAGATACAGGATGTATTTTACTTTCATCTACCTCTGCTTCATTGGAGACATTGTGTGATGCAAACCCCAGACGACTGTGAGTTCATCTGGTCAAAGAAATGGAAAGGAAGAAGCCTCTCTTCGTTGCAAGGGTTTGGGGTTAACATATTAAAGAGCATGAATGTTCAGAGAAGTATTATATTTCTGTTGTTTCCAAGACAAGAGCTAATCCACCACTGGTGAATCTGTGTTTTACCAACAGACTTGCATCTCTCACCTTGCCAATAAGTCCAGTTACCTCATTTGGGGTTAGTGCTGGCCCTAGGGTCAGGTGGTGATGCAGGGAAGGCTGCCACCAGAAGGAACATCTTTTAGTATCTTTCCCCTTCTTGTTGCCCTTTGGCATTTACCTTTAACTCTTTCCCTCTGATCGGAAACTGCCCCAGGTCCTTCCAGGCATCTAGGAAAACTTCATAAATGGAATCCTATGAAGTCCCTACTCAGAACATGCCACTTTCCCAGGACAGGGGACAACTTGAGGTGACAGATGACAAATGTCTCTTTTATTTCTATGTTCCTGGTGTTTAGTAAAGTACCTGGCATACATTTGGTATTCAGGTCATGTTTGCTGAGTAGGTGTAGCATCTTTGTCAGTTCAAAAGGCTGAACCTCTGACCATGAAATTTCAGCTGTTGTCCTTATCTCAACAAACATCCTTATCTTTCTATATTTTGTATAGTGGTTTCATCTAATCAAACCTCAAATCCACGGCAGGAAATACACCAAGTAATGGCAGCCCATGGGGCATTGTTTTTGAGTGGAAGTCTTTCAACTACCCTCCGGTCACCCAGGGAATATAGGAAAAGTAGGAAATGTCCTACACTTGGGACAGAATGAAGCCGACCCTTCTTTTCTGATTGGCTTGCCCTTGTGCTGAAGCAATGTGTGTGGCCCCCACTTGTTTCAGTGAGGTTCTGGTCTTTTATCTGTGGGTTGAAGTTCTCACCTGTATAATGAGAGGTTTAGACTAGCTCAGTGGTTCTATCTATACCTTTCATTTTGCTTTTTCTGAGGATAGTCAGACTTCAGAAATTATTCAGCTTCAGGTTATTTGGAAGAGCGACACAGTCTTTTCCTGGCTATCCATACTTGTCTCTCTACTACATTTTTGAGAATTCATGTAAGTCCACTTAGCCAATGACAATGTCAGCCTTTTTTGGTGATTACTGGTCGCTTCCAACAGTTATAAGTAATTGGGAACTTGATAGCTCCTTCCCCCACCCTAGTTACCAGGTGTTAGGTATAGTGAAAGCAAGTCTCAGGCAGAATTCTATCATAATTTAATATTTATTAGTAAGCAGTTATGTAATTGGCTTAATGAGGTCTTTGTCTTTCTAGGCACTCATGCTAAACACTGCATAAATATTCATTTCAAGGCAGATAAAACGGTATTCTTGAAAGGCAAAAAAAAAATAAATAAAAAAAACCTCTGGTTTGAACAGACAAAAATGTCCTTCCTCAAGTGGTGGAACACTGGACCAGATCTAGGGGGAATGTAACAAATTTTTATACTTTGTTCGTGCGCAGGTTAAAGTGCCTGCATACGATTTCCATCTGAGCATTATCTAGAACACCTATTACTTCACCAATGAAAATATTATCTAACATGTTTACATAGAGTTATATATTCTAGTGCAGATTTGGGAAGCCGTTTTGAAAGCTGCTTACAGTAGGCTTCTCAGAGAATGCTTGAATACGGTCTTTTGAATGCTAACTAGTCGCCCCTTGAGGACTTCAGGTTAGCTAAAGTTCTCACACAAACCAATCGCCCTGTTTTTGTGCAAGTATTTTAGAATAAATTAGAGACTATAGCATAGCCTTGAAAACCAATAGTTTTTAAGAGATCCTATCGATAAAGATGTTATTAGTCTCCTTCTATACATATGTAAAAGACTAAAATGATAAATTAAAACAATTTCGAACCCTGGTTAGAAGATTTTGCATGGTTCTTTAAACATCCAACAATATCAAAATGATCTCAGGCATCTGCTGTTTTTAATGTGTTTGTTTTGCTTTATTTTTTAATTTAATTTTATTTTTTAAGTTTATTCATTTATTTTGAAAGAGAGGGAGAGTGTGTACAAGCAGGAGAGGGGCAGAGAGAGAGGGAGGGGCACAGGGAGATTGAGAGAAACAGAGAGAGAGAATCTCAAGCAGGCTCCATACTCAGATGCAGGGCTCCATCCCACTAACCATGAAATCATGACCTGAGTGGAAATCAAGAGTTGGGTGCTTAACCAACTGAGCCACCCAGGCACCCTAGATATTTTCAAAGTCTCTAAATGAAATATTTTTGAATAAGTAATTTTGCTAGTTTTTAAAATAATATAAAATGACATCTTTGTGAAATCATGTATTTGTATAAGGAAATGTGTTTTAGTCACAGCAGGGAAATTTCATCTAACTCATTCAAGCATGACTCTTACATTTGTTAAGAGTACGGTAATTATATTTTCATAGTAGAAGATACTTTTATTCTGTCATGATATATTGTGATTTTTAGATACAGAACTAATTTCTGTCATATCTTGCCAAAAATGTTGGCCACATTTCCAAGCAATCATATTATTATTCATACTCTGAGCATTTTTTTCTGTTATAAAAAGGTCTCCCCTTTGTCAGCCATGCATAAATCCTGACTTCAAAGTAGACAGAAGTGTAATGTGACGGTTAAATGTGGAGGCAGGATGACTCGCCTCATTCATCTGTAATTCCTGCTGAGTGCCTACTATGCACCAGGGTTTCTATGCCGAGCACAGGTTCGGATGTGTGAATGTAGCAATAAGCCAACAGATACATCTTTAGTCTCTTGGGGGCTACAGCCAATTACCGAAGGAGAGATGTGCATTGGTTTAATGGGCCCAATGACACTGGCCCACTGTGAGGTCAGGGGTTATCTTGCTAATTTTGTTTTTAGCAAGTGTTATGTGTGGGAGCGGAGGGAAATACGACAGCAATTAATTCTGTGTGTAAAATACTGTGTACATATAATCACATACACAAAGACAGAATGAAACAATCTTCTGTGTGCCAGGCACACATAGAAGTCTCCCTGGGGGAACACACACATGCTTTTAAAGCTCTAAATGCTACCCATATGCTGATGATTCCAAAATATAGCCTATAGTTATGTTTTTTTCAGACTAGTACATGGAAATCCCTTCTGGGCTCTCCATGTAGATATACTTCAAGAACCTCAAATTTAAGGTGAACCAAGGTGTTGCCCATCTAGAGGTGTGGGCCTCAGTTAATGGTAGACCCAGTCCTGAGCAGAAACCTGGAGCTATTCTAGACTTTTCCCAGTATTTTCAGATCGATGTCCAATCCACTATTAAAGCCTACTGATTCTGGTTCCTAACTTGTGATCATTACCTCCTCTTTATCCCTCTTATCTCCGTTTTAGTGCTGTGCCCTTATTGTAGACCACCTTGAGAAACAAGAGAACCACCTGTCTGATCCGCCTGCCTTCCATTTATCTTTCTCAAAGCCAAACTCCACATAGCCCAGAGGATAATTTATTAAAAACACAAATCCAACCAGGCTACTCTTTTGTTGATATCTCTTCATTGGCCCTACCTCAATTATGGCAGCAATGTTTATACTATGGGTGGGAACCCATCGTGGGTTATGAAATCAATTTAGACACTTGTGATCAGAGCTTTAAATAAGGTTAAATAGGCTAGATTAGGGTAGAATAGACTAGAAAACAATGATTCTCCCATAGCGAGAGTAAATGATGCTTGCAAATCTTTTGTTGGACATGTGTGTGTGTGTGTTACTGGGTGACTATGAAAAATGCACTGCATTTTTTTTATAAATTTTTTTAAATGTTTATTTATCTTTGAGAGAGAGAGACAGACAGAGCATGAGCAGGCGAGAGGCACAGACAGAGAGGGAGACCCAGAATCTGAAACAGGCTCCAGGCTCTGAGCTGTCAGCAGAGAGCCCAACGCGGGGCTTGAACTCGGGAACGGTGAGATCATGACCTGAGCTGAAGTCGGACGCTCAACCGACTGAGCCACCCAGGCGCCCCTGCATTTTTTCTTTTTAACTGGAAATCCTGATTTAACAAAAATGAAAGTTGTGGGGGCTTCTTTGTGGACAAGCAGAAATGGAAAAGAGAGACTCCCACAAGGGGAGATGGGGAGAGGCTGGTAAACATGGGCAGGCCCTGGGCCAGCGGGAGGACCTCAGAGAAGGCTGCATGGTGTGTTGATCACAAGGGCTCCAACCATGGCAAAGTCCGCTGATCCCCAGGAGAGTCCAGGGGGTGGCAGAGTTTCTGGCCCTGATGGAATCACATGGGCTGAGACATGAGACCCTTGAGCAGAATCCAGAGTGCCAGAGCAGGGCAAGTGGTGGATGAAGAAGGCCGCCTCCTGTCCTGAAGCTATGTAAGGCTCAGCCCTGAGCGGTAGGGAGTCCAAAAGCAACTGTGTTACATTTGCTGGGGGCTTGAGTTGTACTTAAATTGATTGAAAGGAAATGGGAGAAGTGTCCCCTCCTACCCACCTAGGTTTGTAGACTGTTCCATGGCTGTCATATTACTTTTTTGTTGTTGTTGTTTTATATTTGATATTTTTTCTCATCTCACGAATAGCTGACGCTTGTATAAGTTAGGGCCCTTATGTACATCGGCTCATTTAGTTCTCACAGTAGTTCTTATAAGGTGACCCCCACCCTAGTGGCATTTTTATTTTACAAACGAGAAAATGGCAGCCTAAAAAAACCTGCCATAAATTCTGGCTGGACTGCTGGAATCTGGATTTAAACCCAAGCCAACTAGATTTGGAGTCCATGCACTCACCCCTACATCATCCTGCCTCACCTGTGCTGGTCACTTGTGGATGCCATCCCTTCGAGGATCATACCTTGTGCTTCTGTCTTCCTCCCGGGACTTACCTCAGTGAGGGCCATCTGACGTGATAAACAAATAGGAGTTGGCGCTATTGGCACTTACCTTCCTGTGGAAGGAGCCCGGCTTCTCAGTCTTGGCCTCCACCTGACGTTGTGTGGCCAAGAGGAGAAAAGTGGTTCAAGATGAACTCTTTTCCGTCTCATACCTCCCACTGTCCTGCCCTTTCTGCTGCCTGCCCAGCCATGGGGAGAATGATAGCCAGGTTATCCGCAAGCTGGCTGTGTGTTCTTGCTATGGTTTTGGTCTTTCGGTTTCTGTGAGAGGGTGCCTCATGAGGAGCTGAGGACATTCCAAAACTAATCCTGCTCTTACTCTCCTTTCCCTGACACACTCCAGCATCACTCCCAGGAGTGTCCTTAGTGCTTGGGGACAGGAACTCAGCAGATCCTCAGATGAAGAGCAAGGAGGTTTGGGGCTCTGGTGGTCAAAGAAGGAATCCCTGAAAAAGGTTTTCTTGTGATTCCTCAGAAGACATTTAGCAGTCTCTTCTAGTGCAGAGAGATAAGGTCTCCCTCCTCCCCCCATAAAGCCATATTCCCTCTCAAACTCACAGTCTTGTTTCCTAGGGAAGAGGATGCATTCAACTTTTGTGACTTGCTTTGAAACCATTGAAACTGAGAGTGCCATCAGAGCAGGAGCACTTTGGTCAGGGGCAGTCTGCACAGGAAGGGCCTTATTGCATACCATACGAGGGCCTAGCCAGGGGTGACAGAGAGGTGATTTAGGCCCATCTGGGGCCGTTACTCTTCGCCACCTCCAGGGAAAAGATGTGTGGCTGAGGGCATTTGTAGCTCCAGGGCCGGAAGATGAAATACGAATCACTTCTGTTTTCTTGCTTTGTTCTCACCAAAGCCCAATAAGTGGATTGAGCTGAAGTGTGGGGAGATAGTTGAGCAAGCTGTTTCTGGAAGGTCCCCAGAGGACCATGGGACTTTTTCTGCTGACCACTGTCAGGGTCATCCCAACCTGTTCAGTGTCAGGAACGTCAGCCTCTATTCCAAATCAGAGCAACTCATCAAACATGACCACAGGCTGAATCAGCCTCTTCTGAGGATGGGATATTGAGATGGGGTGGGATGTTTGGGATATTGAATTGGGTGGTTTCTGAAAAGTGCTCATAGAGCTGCAGATGAAGGCAAGGGCCTCTATCATAGCTACATGCTGAGCACTTGTTTCTCCAGGTGGTATACTGGCCGTACCCTCAAGCAGGTTAAGGAGTATTATTAATAATAGGTTGTGTCTCTCCAAGTGTTGCTGGAGAGAACTAGTCAAGAGTCAGTCTTCTGGCCTTTAAGTTTCGTATTTGTTTAGTTGTGCAAATCTACCCACGCCCCAAATCTGGTAAGAGGGCCCAAGAGAGTGTTCGTTTCTTTACAATAGCACCACTCTGTATTCTTAAGCCAGCCTTAAGATGCATTCCTACTGCTCAGGTGGCCTGTAGCAGGATATTTCATGTTGTGTCCATTGGTCATTTCACTGCCCCCCAACCTGGATGGACACAGGCTGACGCCCCTTGGCTCCATGCTGAGAAAGTCCTTGGGACCTGTGGCTGGATTGATGAATGGAGTGATGGAGGAGACACACAATTACCTCTGCCCTCTTCCCCAGCATCAGACTCAACTGTGGCTGCTGCAGAGCGTGCATTTCTGTAGATGTGTCTTCGGTTCTCAAGATGTGGAGTGTTGGCTGGTCCAGTGCTGGGGGCTGCCAACAGGGGTGTCATGTGTTCTGTGTATTGCGTGTGTGTGTGTGTGATTTTTATGTTCCCAGCTGGAGTTTTCCTGCTCATTGCAATAAGGACTCTCTTCAGTATATGTTTAGCTTTTTTCTGTATTGATGAAGGAAAGAATTGGTTATAAGAGAACTGGATAAGGAAAGAAAGAAGAGCAGATGCTCTCTCACCTCCTTCCCCCACCAACTAACATGCCTTCTGCCGTGTTTTTCCTGGCAGGCCCCAGCTCTGTTCTGAGCAGTCCAAGTCTGGGAAATGGCTGGCCACATCCGGGCTCTGTTTTGGAGCTCAGCTCTGTACCACGTGGGCAAAGAATCCCCCATAGGAGCATTGTGGTCTCCCATTGAGGACAGAGTAGGGGATAGTCTCTCTGAAGGGCAGAGAATGTCTTTACCAAAAATGGGTTTGAACCCTGCCTCCTTCAGGGCATCTACAGCTGATTTCCTAAGTAATGCAGTGAGAGAATTTGGGGGCGGGGGGGAAGGAGACATATGAGCTTGATTCTAATGCAGTAAGTCTCCTTCATTCCATAGACTATGTGCTTGAGATGAGAGGTGGAGCTGAGCGTCTTGCCTCACTGCACACCACACCACTTCTATCCTCTTTTGGCCTGTATACATATCCACTTTGCAGTCATGCTCTGGGCCACACTTGTAATCTCAAACTTTCATGAATTTTAACCACTGGTCTATGCCCTACTTCTGATGTCATCTTCTTACCTATGTTGATAGTAGCTGCTCTTATTTATGGATATTTCTTCTTATAGGCAAAGCCTAGCTAATCATTTTCTCTTAACTTTTTGCTTAAAGGAGACCTGTAGATATGATCTTTTGTCAGAGGCGATCTCTCCAGGCCTACATCTAAACCATTGACCCTCTCTCAGAGGATGAGGACTGGTTCTTGAGTTTTGGAGACTTTGGAGGAGCGTAGGAGAATGGATGGAGTAAATATCAAAGTGCTATATTAAATGCATTGGTGGTCTCCTGAAGCCTGAGATAATTTCCTTCTCCTAGTATTAGGGCAATTGGTCCAACTTGCCAAAAACCCATTTGCCAGTTGTTGAATGGCCCATTTGCTCAGTTTACCAAATTTACTAATTTACCAAATTGTGTTTTTGTATTTATAAAGACTTGAGCAATTGGCACAGGCTGGGTTTGCTGGGCCTGAAAAGGCTCTGGGGAGTCCAGAGCAATGGTCCCTGGGAACAGCCAGGCGGGTAGCACACAGGAGCCTCTAGGGGGTGCCACTGGCCAGACCATGATGCCTACTGGATAAATGGGTGGGGAATTATTCAAGGATTCACTGCTGAAATACAGAGCAGTTCTGACTACTCAATTCCTGTTTTGAAACCAGTTCTTACTTTTTACCATTCTTGTGTTTAAAGGCTCACCAAGGTGTATTCTACACTGGCTACCCTGACTTACACACTTCCTGTCCTCCTACCATTTCATTTGTTTGGCTCTTCATCTCTTCTCTTTTCCCTTCTCATTTTGGAGAAGCACCAAATCTCTCTCATTTTCTCCTATGGAGCACTAGCAGAGTAGTCTCTTTAGCTGTCTCTCTTATTGCTTTTGTTTCTGATGATCCTTGTACTTTCAGAGTCGACCTACCATGAAAGACTATCCACAGGAAAAATGGTTTCTTCCAAAGAGCAATTATGGTGCCAGTTCTTCAGGAAATAATAATAATAATGATAAACATTTTCTACACATAAGCACACTCTTACAATTTTGGAAAAAAAAATTTTCAAATTTTTGCAAATCCAATGTGATATCTTTCATATATTAGGCACTCAATAAATATTTTAGTAATTAACAAGGGGCTGTTTTTTTGTAATGAAATAATGTGATAGCTCTCTACCCTCTTCCTTCTAAAGTCATAGCAGATTGCTTCACCTTGGCTTTACCCTAGCTCTTAGGGGAGGAAGAGAAAACTGAGCTCAGCAGATTGGGAGATAAGATTTGGGGCCTGACACAGAAGCTTTTGTTATGAAATTAGGATTTTGTCTGGTCTTCCATGACGTCTCAAAATTCTCAAGTGTGATATTTGGGGCTGGGTGGGCACTGGGGCTATAGGTTCTTTGGACAAAACATGAGAATATTAGACATCAGGGCTTATCCTGCAAATTTAAAATTATCTTGTGATATATATTAGTTATATATAAATATAAGTAATAGGATTTGAAGGATTTACTTAGGTTTTAAGAGCAAAGACAAAGTGCCTCATAGGGAGAAAGTGCCTGCATGGAGAGAGTTCTAGATCAGTGTCTGGTCATTGCCAGTCAGGTCTTGGTGGGATTACCTTCTAGATTGGTGGTATATGCATTGTGTATGCAACTGGCTAGCTAGTCTGCTTGAGCTACCATGACAGAATACCATAGAATGGCTGTCTTAAACCACAGAAATTAACTTTATCACAGTTCTGGAAGTCTGAGATGAGGGTGCTAAATATGGCCAGCTCTCTTCCTGATGATCATCACCTCTTTGCTGTGTCTTTACATGGAGGGCAGAGAGTGCAAACTCTCTGGTGTCTTTTTTTATAAGGACACTGATCCCATTATGAGGGCTCCACCTTCTTCACCTCATCTAAGCCCCAATATCTCCTAAGGGCTCCATCTTGGAGGATTACATACTATCATCTTGGAGGACAGAACTTCAGGGCATGAAGTGGAGGGACAAATACAGTCCATAGCATTGGCTGAGAAACTAGGTTGCTTTTACACTGTTGGGAGCTGTTTTGGGCTCACAGGTTGAGACCCCTCCATGCGTGGGAAAGGTAGAAGCAAAAGCTCCCGCCAGCCAAGCTGGCGCCTAGTTTTACCTCCTTCTAAATAATCTTTCAGGCCTGGATTTCTCGAATTGCTTTCGTTGGCCTAAGGGACATAATGCTCTTTAGTTTTATGGCATATGGAAAAGGAGACCTGGTCTTGATGGATAAAATCTGTGTGAGAGTAACCTGGCCAGAAGTAACCTCAAGGTTGCCTCTTGGGGATAGGTTACACAAATTGAGGCGTAGCCCCCAAGACTCCTTGAACCAAATTAGATTTTCCCTGCAGGTATCGCTCCCCTCAGCCCCACCATAAAACCTCAAGGCACATCTCTGTAAAGCTTCTCTCAGAATTAACACACTGATGGGAAAGATTGTAAAGAGACTTAGGACCTTCCCCAAGGTTAGCCTCGCCCAAAAGTCAGAAGCACTGTTTATCAGCAGCAAATATTGAGCACCTCCCTGAGGTTAACATTTCGCAAATCATTTTGTAATTCTCATCCCCATGCTCCCTTATACCATAAACCTATAGATGACCACATGGGTCTTGTGACAACAATGTATGTTGTAAAGAATGCCTTGTCACTGATGTAATGTTACTCGCTACCTTTAAAAATAAAGACACTGAGACCAGCAAAGCAGAGATGCCAGAATAGATACCAGAATGGCAGAGATGCCAGAATTGCCAGGGCTGCCTGCTTGGTCATCAGATTCCATCTCACTCGTGGCTCTCTCACTTCATTTCGCCTGACCGTCCATCCTTCGTGGACCCCTAGATTCGCCGGAACAAGGAACAAGGACCCCGGCATTACACTAAGATCATCGTCCTGGATTTCAACTAAATAATAAAGATACTATCAAGTATTATTCAGTGGTCTCTGCTATTTCCAAGTTGGACTGATCTAAGGAAGCAAACCAAAGGAAAACGCGATATGCTTTTTAACCCCCCTCTCCTTGAGTTTTGATTAAAAAGCTGTCTGATACCATATACATCTAGGACACAACTCTCCATTAACTAGCCATTAGTAAGTATGGATATGTTTATTTCATGGGCTAACCATTAATTTGGTAGGTCTTCTGGGAAATCCCATACTTCTATGAATAAGAGCATATTCCCCAAATAGGGGTCCAGATTACATAGTTCCTTCTGGGCCGCCTGCTTCTATCACTGGCCTGGCCGACTCTCGGTCTCACATCCAGGTCACTCAGAATTAAATGAAAAGGGCTTCGTCTGAAGTGGGGATTTTTAAAGATGAATTAAAGAAAGTTGTTCGTGATCCTGCACCAGAGCTTCAAGGTGAAGTGGGAGCTTAGATAAGACTTATACATGATGTGCTTGCAGCCCACACCTATTCCTATTGATGTGATTCACCTCTTTCTGTGACTGAGGTGTGATCAGTTCACAGCCAGGAGGAATTATAATCTAATGCCAAAGAAATGTCCTAGTACAGGTTGGTGAGCATATATATTTAATATATGATATGTATCTAAGTAATTTTAGTAGTTGCATAAGAAAATTTGGAAGAGAAAAACAAAATTGCCAACAAAAATGTATATATAATAAAGGTACAGGTTAAAACAGATACTGTACTTACATTGCTTTTACCACAAATCTGAGGAAATGATTTTTTAAAATTGTTTTTGAGACAGAGAGAGACAGAGTGTGAGCAGGGGAGGAGTAGAGAGAGAGAGAAGGAGACAGAATCTGAAACAGGCTTCAGGCTCTGAGCTGTCAGCACAGAGCCTGATGCGGGGCTCAAACTCACGAACTGTGAGATCATGACCCGAGCCGAAGTCAGATGCTTAACCGACTGAGCCACGCAGACAGAAATGATTTTTTATTTGTTGGGAAGGGTCATCTCTGAACTTCCTGTAATGTTTGGCATTGTTTATTCTACTCTTTTAGAATCTTCCATATATATATAACTCTATTTCCTGAGCTCCAGAATAAACTCACAAACTAGAGTAATTTGAATCCAGTCCTTAAAATTTAGTCCACTTTACGTCCCTGAGGAAACACTCCTGGCAGAATAAGAGTGGAAATCTCAAGCAGCAATAGCATATTCTTGTACTCATCTGAAAGTGTCTGCTGGTATGAGAATCAGCTAAGAAAAAATCAAGTGAATATCAGAATGAAACAAGATGGTTGGAACCCTTGGAATGCATGGCAGAAGTTCAGGTTTGATTGGATCCCGTGAATGGCAAGATAAGTTTTGTTGTGTGGACAACCCAGGTAAAGCAAGGAAAATGGACAAGGGTGCAGCAAGGACAAGTGCCCTCCAAAGCATTTAGGGCAAATGGGATTATAACATAGGAAAAAAATTAAAAGGAGGAGAAACAAAAGTCGGAAAGTAAATGACTCAAACTGTCCATTATTGAAAGCTTCAAATGTTTCCCTAATAGAGATAACCAAGTTAATAGGTTTTAATTTTGTCCTAATATCTTTCCATTCATTACAAGAATGAGTACCTGTTCTGACCACTTGGGGTCTCTAGAGAATCACTGATCATTGTCTGAAGCCTGATAACCTTTTAGTTATCAGTTCCTGGAAGAGGTTGAGGTGTTTTATTTTTCCAACAGGATTAGTCACAGGAGATATAATGCCTGAATTTTATATTCCTGAAGTTTAAAAAATGTATGTAGCTACTTCAGTGGGTAGCTACTTATTGAGTTCCCAGCTGGCATTGACTATCATCCCTCAAGTGCATCCTTTGCTGTGTTGATAGTAGAAATTCCACGATTTCGCTATTATTTCTTGGAGTAACAATACTGCTTCCTATCACAAAGGCAGATACCATGCGGCACTAATTTATACAATCATTATAAGTTATTTATACCTTCGTATGACTTACTCTTTCATCGGGGTGTCCCAGGGTGCTTATTAAGGAGAGATCAGAGTCAGCTGGAGACACTGAAGAGGTGAAGACAAATTTCATTCACTTCACACCATTGCAGAAGCCTCGCCCACTCAGGGTCCTCTTCCAACTTCCTGCTCCTAGGAAAATGCTAACCTTGGGGTCAAGAGAGCAAATTGCCCTCAGTTTCCTTAAGCCCTCCTGTTTGAGAGGATGATTTCCAGACTTTCCAGGGACACTGACAGTATTGCCTCTGGAGTCCTTAGTAGGACTCTTCGTGGTCACACAGATTGTAGCTATTTTGGACATGACTGGCATTTTTGATAGCGTTGGTGATGACAGCCATGCATTTTAACATTTTTTAAATACTCCTGTAATTACTTGGAATGACTCTCTGCTGAAATCTAGGGAATCTCAATGTTTGGATGATATGCTGCAGGAAATTTTATTCTGATGCTCTCTCATTTTTATCTCGAAATTTTGGGTGATGTTTCCTGAGGCACTCTGGTTTACACTAATTTTTCATACATTTATCCAACTATCAAACATTTATTGAGAGTCTTTTACTTTCTGCCAACCCCGAAAGCTCTATAGCTATAAAGATGAATAAGCATGGACAGTGCTCTTAGGAAGTCTATCAACCAGCAGGAGAGACAGATGTGGAAAGGTGGTTAGAAAATGCGTGATGAATAGGGAAGTACAAAGTGCTTTGGGACCAAGAAAAAAGAACTTTTAGAAAAGTAAAGTTCTTTTTCTCAGCTTGTTTGAAAGCAAGCATCTAGTATTGTTGTTGTTACTATTATTATTATTATTTTTCTTATCAGTGAACACTAGTCTAACTGGTAAACTTGATACCTTTGATACATTTTTAAACTGCTCCCAGCTGCTTTAAAAGGCACTGATCACAGCATGTTAGGGTACAGTCTAAGAGAAGCAATCTAGCCAAGTCCTGCTGGTGTAGTTCATTGATCAGCAGTGACCTCTCGTCTATTTTGAGGGGGCCCAGTGACCACTGGGGCTGCCCGGGCTTTCGTAATAGATATCCTGCAAATCCTGGGCCAGTATTGCTGGAACACAGACAATTCCTTACTGAAGGGAATGTTATAAAGTGCCTATGTTCTGCAATTTTTCAAGGAATGTGGCCATATCTCAGTAACCTACCCTTCTTTTGGAGACTCGCTTGCAAAACAGACAATTAGGTGAGTGTCTGAGATTTGGAAGTGTGTATCTACAGAAGGGGAGAGAATAAACCATGTCCTTTGAGCAGAGAGATGGGGTGGGTTCTCATCACCACTCTGGGACCAGTCTTCTCAGTAAGCCGTCTCTGCTGCTGAAAATCGTTTACTGCGACATGGCATGGAGTTTTACTTCTGAACCAAATAGCATTTGTATTCAGTTCTCTTCATGTGAGAGGAAATTTCATGTCTTCTGTGTGTTTTTTGTAAAAACACGTAGATCACAATGAAGTAGTCCTTTTGGCTTTTTACTTTTAGGTGGACATGGACTTTTATTAATGCCAGACCCTCCTTTTTCCTTGGAGAGTCACTTTTGTTCCTTTTAAAATTAAATAGATCCATCATTCTCTATTTTCTTTCCTGTGATTCTTTTCCTGGAAAAAATATTATTTTCAAACCTCCAAACCACAAAGTGAAACAACAGGAAACAGTGCTCTTACAACTGGGAAGGTTGTGTGTGTGTGTGTGTGTGTGTGTGTGTGTGCGCGCGTGCGCGTGCGTTCACGCGCATGCCGGGTGAAGGAAGAGGTGAGCAGTAGATAAATATAACTCTCATGTTCTTGTGTCATATAGACCAGCCTATTAAACAACAGAATGTATACGAAGACCTAACTGAGTAACTCACCAGCCAAGAATTAAAAAGGATCTCTGAATCTAAGCTTGAACTCATTTTCAAATGTAGGTCAGCTAACATTTACCACATGCACTATGCACCAGGCATTTTGAGACCATATTACGGAGAATGTGGGAACCTGAGATTAACAGTTGCTGAGTTAATGTTTTCATGCACTGAACAGAGGAAGGGATGAGTTGGTCATGAGACCATTCACGGAACGCCCATGCATCATCCTCCCTGTCTCACTTTCATTATTAGCACCACTTAGAAATTCCAGAGGCCTTTTCTTTGTCTTTCTGCTTCTGTGCTTCAGGGGACCTTGTGTCAGGTAATCATCACATTGATGCCCAATAAAACTCTGAATATGTAATTATATCTATATCCCGTGGACATATATTTACATAAGTTGATGTGATCATTTTAGTTTTTCCTACCCCATTGCAACTTTAGAGACACAGGTACTAAGACCACTCCTCATCATCTTGGAGCTAATTCCCCTCTTTGATGTCTTTAGATGCTGGGCCTTAGAACAAATATTTTGTGTGTGGAAATTTACAAAATCTAGAGGGACGTGGGAGAAGAGAATGAGGCCACTGGGAGCTTGATAACCAAAGAACAGAGAAAGTTCTTTCAGAATATGTTTTCTTGTATTGAATGTCATGTCAGTCCAAGTTTTAGAAAGACGGCTCAAGGACCAAATAAGGTCTGCACAGCCCTTAATTCAAGGTCTCTTATCCTGCCTGTCAGTTTCCCACACCTCTGATGTATCCAGGACCCAGAGTTCATTTCAACATTTGAAGGACGGTCCTCACTCTATTCTTTGCTCAGCTTTGCTCAGTTCTGTCACAGGGTTGGGAACAGGGGGGCCATTGGGCTTTAGCCTCACATCAGTGATGGGGCTCAAAAGTTGACTTCTGAAGCTTTCTCTAAAAGAAGGTGTATGTATGGTTATTAAAATTATGCTTGAGTCAAAAACATTCATTTGCTAAATGTAAATATATGAAACATATCCTAATTTTTGTAATAGTGTTTTGGCATTTATTCATTTTTTAAAATATGTTAAATTTCCAATTTTGGAATTGGTTCAGATGCCTCTCAGCCTCTGAGAGTTCCTGAATTTACCACCAAATAGCAACCAATATTTGAGGTCCCCTGGGCTTTTGTTCTGGACCAAATGACCCAGCTGGTCCCTCTGTTAATAGATCCAAAGAGCAGATTAAATTCACTACACATCTTGATCTTTCTTTTTTTTATATTTATTTATTTTTGAGAGAAAGAGAATGCAAGTGGGGGAAGGGCAGAGAGAGAGAGAAACAGAGAATCCTAAGTACTGACAGTGCAGAGCCTAACACGGTGCTTGAACTTACCAACCAACCGTGAGATCATGACCTGAGCCAAAATCCAGTTGGATGCTTAATTGACAGAGCCATCCAGGCATCCCTTGATCTTTCTTATATGGCTATTTCAAAATGGTTTATTTTTACATCAGCTTTTAAACTTTGCTCTGCCTGCTTATTCAACACTAGCACCTTTTTGACTAATGAGAATTAATATTTTACCCATTGAAACAGTGCCTCGGTTGGGGACATTTCTAACTATTGAAAGTGGCAGGAGGAGGGGTTGGGGGTGGAATTCCCGGAGTGCACAAAAGTGAATTAGGGTGTACCAATACCGTCTAGTACTCCATAGGAACAAAGCGGTAGAAATGAGACAGTGTTTGGTCTGCGTGTGAATGTGTATGTGTGTATGTGCATCTGTCTCTCTGTGCTGGTCTGCGCATCTTTGTGCAATAATTGTGTGGCTGAGGCTCTGTTGGTACGCAAATGGAACTAGCTCCAGGGGTGGCCTCCAATTACAATAAATTCTATGTTTTGCCTTTCTCTGGGCTGAAAGTACTGCCAATATTATCTGAGCAATGTCTGAGGCCCATTTCCATTCGGATTTGGAGATGATGCAATCATAGTATACTTATTTATTCTTTAATTGCTGTTTCCTGTAGATACCTGTATTTATATACTGTAAGACATATTTTGCTTCATTTACTATATATGCATTTTTGTTTTAATTTTTCTGACCCTAAAATAATACATGCTTTTTGTAGAAAACTTGGAAAGTATAGAAATGTATGCAATAAAGAAGCTAAAAAAATCATGCATAATCTCAGCACTGTTATTTTTAAGCTGACTTAATTCTAAAATAAGTTTTATTAATTTTCACAATGCAGTCGTTTCAGTGAAAATAATAACATATACATTTTTGTGAGTTTTATGCTTGATCACCTAAACCTATTTTTTGTGACCCTAAAATGCTAAAGGGGCTTATTGAAATACTATCTAAAATCCATGAGACACCTGGGTGCCTCAGTTGATTAAGTGTCAGAATCTTGAATTCAGTTCAGGTCATAATTGAGCTCCATAAGGGGCTCTGCCCTGACAGTGCACAGCCTGCTTAGAATTCTCTGTCTCCCTCGCTCTCCGCCTCTCCCCCTGCTTGCACTCTCTCATTCTCTCTCTCTCTCTCAAAGTAAATAAACTTAAAAAAAAAAAAGTCCAAAGGTTATGTGATATATGTCCTGAATCTTCCCATTTTCTTTAAAAATGAGCAATGGTCGTTAATACTTATTCCTTTCCCTGTACCAGCCACTGTACTAAATTCTTCACGTGGATTAAGTAATTTAATACTTATGATAACCTTATAATGAAAATACTGTTGGTAGTTTTCTATTTTACAGACGGAAAAGTAGAGTTGAGAGATACAGTAGTCCCCTCATCTGCAGTTTCGCTTTCCGCAGTTTCGGTGTGCTGCAGGCAGCCGTAGTCTGGAAGCAGGTGATTCTCCTTCTGACGAATCGTTGGAAGTTCAATCGTATCCTAACTCTACCTTATGTTGCCTACGTCATTTACCTCGCCTGACCTCATCAGTAGGCGTTTTATCATATCATCACAAGAAGAAAGACAGTATAATAAGGTATTTTGAGAAAGAGAGAGACCTCGTTCACATCACTTTTACTACATGGGTTGTTATGATTGTTCTATTTTAAGTTTATTTGAGAGAGTGAGTACGTGTGGGGGAAGGGCAGAGAGAGACAGGGAGAGAGAGAATTGCAAGCAGGCTCCATGCTGTCAGTGTGAACCCCGACACAGGGCTTGAAATCAGGAAGACCTGAGCTGAAATGAAGAGTTGGATGCTTAATGGACTAAAGCCACGCAGGTGCATCAATTTTTCTATTTTATTATTTATTGTTGTTACTCTCTTACTGTGCCTAGTTTATAAAATAAAATTTGTCATCGGTATGTATGTATACGAAAAAAACACAGTATATACAGGGTTCGGTACTATCTGCCATTTCAGGCATCCCCTGGGGCTCTTGGACCGCATCGCCGGCAGATAAAGGGGGGCGCTATTGTATTAAGTAATTTGACCAAGGTTACTTACTAGTAAGTGGTAGATGAGATTCTTAGCAGCACCTGTGTTCTGAAACCCTCAGCAACCTTCTCCTAAACTCGGCAGTGCTTGCTTTTTTAAAGAGATAAGGTCCCAGCCATGTCAGGGCATTTTGAACACATGAAAGAGCAGCAAATCACATCCCTTCCCTTTGATTTCCACAGAAACATGTCCCCTGTATCAAGTGGTGACAAGCTGCATGTGAGCTTTGCTTAGGAGACAGGCTGGAAATGCATGTGTGTGGCAGGCTAGCTTGTGAGATCACATCCGAAGGCTGGCTGGACTCCTTTCAGTCCTTTGGTGTGTTGATTTAGATGAGAGGGAGAGGACACAAAGCCCTCTTCTTTGGCTTAGAAGATTATGGAGCTGCAACTTCAAAAGCTGTTTGCAATTTTATATTTGCATCTCACTGCCAAGGTGCTTGTCTTATCTTAAGTCAGTTGGCTGGGGCTGCTCTGAGTAAGCTGGGCGCTTTCCTTCTGCATTTGGAAGGGAGGTGCAGGGGCAGGCTGTGGAGAGGTATTTGTGGCTGAGAGCATGTCCGAGTGGAAGGGAGAGAAATAGACTGAGAGAATGGCGGGAGGAGCAGGAATGAGGGAGTTTGGGGGAGGGGACGGGAGAGGAGAGGCCGTCTCTAGTATGTGCTGGTGTGAGATCCCTACACTGTAAGTAGAAAGAGCCCAGCATTTAGAGTCTGACCTGGTTAGAGTTCTGCCTCTCCTACTTTGTGACCTTGGCCAGTTTATTTATTTCTTTATTTCTTTATTTTTTGAATAACTTATTGTCACTTTGGTTTCCATACAACACCCAGTGATAATCCTAACAAGTCCAGTTTATTAACTCTTTTGAGCTTTTGTATCCTTTTCTTCACAATTCACTTTCTTGTTTTTGTTTCTTGCTAGGTTCAGGTAGTAACATAGCCCTTAACACTCCATGCCCAACTTGATCTAGAAGGAAGAATGCAGCTTTGGGAGTCAGGAGATCAGGGTTGATTTTTTTTTCTTTATTCTCCATCAGCTCTGATCCTGGGCAAGACAAAGCTTCTTAACATCTGGTTTCCTCACCTCTCAAATCTGTAATAATACATGCCCATTTCACCTCCTACAGTTTTTGGGAGGCTCAAAGGAAATCAGGTATTTGAAAAAGATTTTGTAAACCTAAAAGCATTATCCAATGAGCTATTCTAGATGCTGGGCTAAACGATACAACTGAGCACAAACTGTGGGTGGGCTGCTTAATTCTCCCTGGGGGACAGCAGACAGATTTCAGTTCCTGAGCCGGCTTTCGCTCGGGTGGTGGCTACCTGGAGCTCCACACGGAGGAAAGTTCTGAATCTTTGGTTGGGCTCAGTGGGAAGGAGCACTGGTATTGATTATTAATGTCTGCCATGGACTGAGGAGTAGGAGAATTGACTCATGTGCCATATGTTTGCCTAGTGATTCATAAGTCTGATTGTTCATTAGATTCATGTGGATAACTTGGTAAATTTTTCTCATGCTACAGATTTCTGATTTAGTAGCCAAGGGTGAGACCTGGGAATCTTCATTGTTTAAAAACGTTTTTCTTTCTGTGTTATTCTGATAGTTGTGTTGGTTTGGGCGGTTTGGGCACCACTGCTTATATCTGAAGTAGAGGAGGGGCAGAGATTGAGTCTTCTGGACCTCTGAGAGTTAAAAGAACCCAGCATAGAAGAGTTCAGTAGTTTTTCTAGACATGGTCTTAAGTTTTAAAAATGTAGATTAGGTCTGTGGTTTTTAGTAGGTTGCCTAACTTCTCCCCCATTATACAGCTTGGTTGTATTGTCTGTTATGACAATTCTACCGCTGACTCCAGGCCAGATCCTTTTTCCTTGTGGTTGAGGCACTGGCTCCGAAGGGCCAAATCCTGAGATCCATTTCCCCCACGCCTACCCCCTGCTTTGAATCTACATCACTTTGGGATGAGTGGTTTTCGTAAATAAGGCGGGGGGGAGGGGGGTAGATGAAATTAGCTTCTATGTTAACTAGATGTGCTTTGAAATTTCTGCTTTATATTTAAGTATTTTGATTTTAAAATAAAAAATTTTGATTTTAACCATATAAAACAGTTTGTGGGGCTCCTGGGTAGCTCAGTTAGTTTAGCATCCAACTTCAGCTCAGGTCATGATCGGAAGGTTCTTGAGTTCAGGCCCCACATCCACTCTGTGCTGAAGTCTCAGAGCCTGGAGCCTGCTTCAGATCCTGTGTCTCCATCTCTATCCGCCCCTCCCCTACTTGCACTGTCTGTTTCTTTCTCTCTCTCTCTCATTCAAAAATAAATAAACATTAAAAAAATTTTAAAATAAAAAAAAAGGCGGTTTGTGCCTACAAGTGGCAGAGGTGTAGGAGGGGAAGTGTTCCATCCCTCTTAACCTGTCACCTGAGCTGATAGATAACCAGCATGTGAGCTGAGAAAACCTTGGAGAAAGAAGAAAGTGTTAAATTTTAATTACAAACAAACAAACAAACAGAAAAAGAAAACCAAATTCCTTCTCATTCAAGAATCAAAGGACAGAAGTTGTGACTTTGGAAGTTCTGGTGCTAGTGTTAGCCATTTTGTTGGGAGACACAAATCAGACCTCTTTAGAGTCCACCCTTGCAGGGGTGGGGGGGGGGCGGGGCGCTTGTCCTAATCTGAGCCCTGCAGAGGAGCTCTTTGAAATGGCCATCACCTTTGCTGAGCAGGAGTAACTATAGTCCTGGCTGCTTAAGGATTAACTAACTAGGGAGAGTTGTGGTTCTGGCCGCTGGCATTGCTTCAGTGCCCTTAGAGTAGAGATGGGGGCAGAGTTTCAAGGTTTTGCGGCTGTGGGAATCCTGATTATTATTAAGGAATATAGGTGCAGAAGGTTGGGGTTTTTTTGTTGTTATTTTTTGTTTTGTTTTTGTTTTTAGCAGAAGCTGAGGTTTCTGAATCCTGCCTATATGAGCAAAATATAAACTGAGAGTCTATTTTGAAAAAAATGTATACACATGTGCATAGGGGAGAAAAGAGGAGTTTTAATACTAGATGTGTGTGTAATGTGTGTACGTGTGTGTTACACCAAACCAGGGGTTGCACACTGGCAGCCAATGCCATGATTTTGGCCCTTAGAGGCACTTTGTTTGGTTAGTACACTGTAACTTTGGTTAGTACAATTTTTCAGATTTTTTTTGGAAAAAAAAAACTGAGTGGGAATGCACACTCTAGTTTTCCATAGATTCTTATTTTCCTATTCCTACATTTTTATAATCTATAATTCCGATTAATGAGGATGTTCAGTTTTGGGACCTGTGGATTAAACCATTGCTTCCCTTGTGCTTTCTGAGATCTTGAATGAGAATGAAAAACCAAAACAACAGGCATTCTGATGTGGAACTAGAATGGTCACCTCAGCGTTCCTCTCAGTCAGTATAACATTTTAAGCTTTTAATTCCCTAGTAAGGGGCACATTTAGTTATAGCAAATGAATCTTCAAATTCCAGATATTCCGAGACATGTACTGACTCAGACTTTGAGGGATTTTAATTTTTTTGCTTTATTTTGTTTTGTTTTAAGGGTAGGAGTGAGAGGAAATTCAGGGGCGCACAAGGAGGCAAAAGGGCAGGAATGACTGATGGTCATAGAAAATCCTGACAAATTTGTAGTCAATATTGTTGGTCTAGAGCAGCTTGTATGACAAAAGAAGTGTCAGCAGCCGCCTGAAGTCTCATTCTTCAGGACCAGGCCTCTGAGTTAGAATAGGGGGCTTGAGTGAAGTGCCTGTCATAGTTAATTGGAAAAATCACTTCAGATGAGTGAGGAAGGCTGACAGTTATGCATTACAGGGAAAATTTAGTGTGTCTTACAAGGTTGATACAGGCACCAAAAGTGACTGGCTTTGGTTTTTTCCTAATTAGGAAGGCCACCGGAAGGATAAAGCCAAAGAAGAGAAGCAGTGTGTTATTTCAGATTCGTACATACTTGTAAAAGACTTCCAGCCCTATTAGTTTCCTTGTCACCCCTAATCTTTACCCCACTTCCTTTCTTAGGCTTTTGTTCCTGTTCTTGCTTTCTAATGACTCCATGGAATAGGGACCAGGGACGGTTCCAGTGAGCATATGATGAAGGAGGGGACAGGATAGACTGTTCCCTCGCTAGCTCTGAGTGTGTGTGCCTGGCGGTGTGGGGCTGGGCAGAAGCGTGTCCAGACATTGCCCTGGAGCACAACAGGCTTGGTCATTTAGTAATTAGTTTATCTGTCGGCTTTTCTCGCTCTCAGACAATGTGGCTTCTTAGAGAGCTATGGTTTCTCATCCATAAGAAATCTGAGAGCTTATGATTTTATGGTGGTTGGAGATTTTGGTGGATAACTGGTCCTCTGAGTTCCCAGAGACCTGTTGTCTCATGGCTGTCACCACCGACATTTGGACACGTAGGTGCAAATCGGCCATGAGGTTCTTCAGCTTAATTTTCACTGTACATCAGGGGTTCCAGCATCGTTCTCTGTAGCTGCATAGATATTTGAGAAGTGGGGGGGCAGCTTTGTGGCTTGAGGCTTCTGAGTCTGTTTCACCTCCAAGACTGCAACCATCAAGCTGTAAAGTAGTGCTTCATTTGTGCTGCCCCTCGGTAATGGGTAGAGGCCTGTGGCATTATATGAAAGGGATATGGCCCTGAAAAAAGTTTACCTAATTCAAAACCTGCATAAGTTAGGCAATAGCCTCAATTCAGGTTTATAATTCATTTGGCCTGCCAGCTCTGAGATTACGTTATTGTGAAAAGAACTTAAATTTGCGGGATTTACATTACTTTAAATTTTAGCGTGAAGAGATTTTATTAATTTTTTTAGTATTACACCATTTCAAATTTGTGTAAAATGTAACCGCACTGAGATATTCTGTTGGGGTTTATGTCTGGCAACCTTTAATTTTTTAATGCATAACCTAATTTGTGGGGCCAAATAGCCTAACTCCTGCTTACAGAAATACAAGTCTAAATCTTTTATAAGCAAGAGGGTAAGCTAATAGGACTTGGAGAGTATTTTGAGATTGATGTTGGAGCTTTTATTACTAACTTTACACATGACAGTTTGAAAATGTCTCAAAAAGAAATCATTTGAGTTCGGTAAAGATTTATTTAGTACCTACCAAGGACCACACATTGTAGCAGACATTGGGAATAGGAGTTGAAATAAAGTTAAAGAATTGAAACTATATGATATAAGAATTTTAAACCCAAACCAACCATGCATTGCTTAATTTTTTTTATTCTCTGCCTTTTAATCCTATTCTTTTATGAAGTAAATATAACATTGCCAATTGATGTAAAGAGAAATATCAAAGTGTTTAGGCCATTTTTGGGAATGCTCAGAGAGGTAATGGAATGTCTGTGATTTTTTGTTTCTTTGAGTTTGGCAGCCTATGGTTGCTCCTGGCCACTTCCTAGCTCTGTGTCATTGGACAAGTCACTTAACCTCTCTGTGCCTTTGTTTTCTCTTCTGTTCTAATGAAGAAAATAAAAGTAACCATCATAAAGGGTTGTTATGGTGTTATGGGGGTTAAATGAGTTAACATTTGTCAAGCTTTCAGAACATGCCTGACATATTTCAAGTGCTATATTATTTTGATAAGTAATATTTTTTTAAACTGTCTTCATCCTTTTATTTTATTTGGTTTTAGGTATGTATGACATACTTACACAATGGAACCTTTGTCTATGTTATAGAAAATGTTCAGGGCCCGGTCAACTTTCACTGTATCCAGAGTGACAGCTCTAAAAGTTCTAGGAAGTAGAAATTAATGTGTACTAAAGGCAGAATTCAACCCAAGTGCCAAATTGCTTTGGTGAGGTTTATCTCTCTGGTGGTGGTGTGATGCAGAGAATGCTCCAACCTTGGTTAAGGCAGTTGTACTCAAAGTTTGATTGTGGTTTGGAAATGTAGTATTTAAGTGGTGTTTTCACTCTCACCAGTGCCAAGTTCCATGACAATATTGATGGTCCTGAAAACACATTTTTAGCAAGTGCTTTTTAAAATGAAAAAAGAAATGTAGTTAAAATACTGATTCTTTATAATCTGTTTAAAATTCTGTTTCTTAGAGGAACTTTCTATTTCTGAAATAAATACCCCACTGAGCCTAGCGGTACATGTCAATATGGATTCACTACATGTGGATTTCCTTAAAAACAAGATATGCCCAACAAACTTCATTTCCTTTTTTGATAGAGAGGAGAGACTGGTGGGGAGGGGAAATGCCACAGACAAAATGTGTCTGGATTTCAGGAAGACGTTTGACAGAGTCTTGTGACGTCCTTGTGGGAAAGATGAAGATATGCGAGCTGGGTAAGAGTTAAGCTAGGAGGACCCATGGCTAGCTGATGGTGGTAGGCAAAGGGCACTCAGCAGGGAGTTTTCAGGGCCCCCTTTTTTGACCCTACCTATTCCACATCTTGATGTGACGTTTGGATGATCTCAGTAGAGGACAAAATTTGGAAATGAGAACACATAAGAATATGAAGTTTAAAATCTTCATTTCAGTGAAACATGCAGCATGCATTTATAGTCTGGGGGAGATCTCGCTTTCTGTGTGAGGATTCTTGTGGACAGTGAGCTCTGTCCGATTGTTAATGTGATGTAGCTGCTGTGAGAATTGAAGTGATCTTCAGCTGCCTTTAATTAGAAAGGCAGTTTGGGGCGCCTGGGTGCCTCAGTCGGTTAAGTGTCCGACTTCGGCTCAGGTCATGATCTCATGGTTTGCGGGTTTGAGCCCCGGGTCAGGCTGTGTGCTGACAGCTCTGAGCCTGGAGCCTGCTTCAGATTCTGTGTCTCCCACTGTCTCTCCCCTTCCCCTACTCACTCTCTGTTTCTTTCTCAAAAATAAACATTAAAAAAAATGCAGTTTGATAGCAAGTAAATAATAATCTCACTATGCTCTGCTATAGTAAGACCACTGAGAGTGTGGTTCAGCCCTAGACACTGTGTTTTGATTTTGTGGGGAGAGAGGATAACGAGCTGGAGCAAACCCCGATAGTGAGAAGTCTGGGAAACTAGAAAGAGTTAGAGGATCTGGGGCTGTTTAGTTTTGAGAAAAGAGACCTGGGAGATGGGACTGGTGACCTGATACCTGGTTTCAAGTATTTAAAGGAATGTCAAACAGAACAGGAGTTGGCCTTCTGCATTGTTCCAGTAGAATAGGACAAAACGGTGCAAAACGTGGGGGCAACAGGAGTTCTTGAAGCAAGGAGAGCTGGTAGGAAATAGAATGGTTTGCTCATTATTGGATAAATTCAAGAAGAGGGTACAGGATGGCTGTCTAGGAAGGTCGTATAGACCATATGTAAGGATGGCTAAAAATATGGGCTTGGGGGGTTGACAAACTGGTTGATGCTTGAGTTCTGGTTTTGCTAGTGGCTGTGTGAAACTTTGGCAATTTCTTTAATATCTCCAGATTTCTCATCTATATAATAATAGTTCTTTTCTCCTATGTTTGCTCATGAGGATTTAAGTTAAGTAATGCATGTGAAGTGCTCTACATAGTAGGTTACCTAGTGCCTAGCAAAGACTCAGCGAGTGACAGTTACTGCTATTACTAGTCCTGGTGTGAGGGAGTGTTGAAAGAGATGCTCTCCTTTCCAAACCTAGCATTTTATATTTCTGATCCATATAAGGCTTAAAAGGAACAAACCCATCTGGGCCCTAGTTCTAGAAAACCTTTAATTGCATTTGAGTCTCTCTTCTTCCCATCACTCCTACTCAGGGCTCCTTTCAACTTCTTTAAGGGGTATATCCTGGAGCACAAGTGCTGGTTTTCTTTTTCTCAAATATGTGTCACCAAAAATGAAGTGGCAGTGGCCTTGAGAACATGGGCTTCCTTTCTGAGGACCTACGGGCATGCTTTTGCTAATTTGCTTGGGAAACGGCGATCATATTATACAGTAAACCAGGGAAGAATGTGCCTAAATTGAAATTGTGTTAGAGATTTTTATGCCTACCAATTTGTTATTGTTTCTATGCCTTGTATTAATATAATATGAGTTCGGTAAGTATTGAAATGATTGTGCAATTAAGGAGAATTATAGTCATTGTTAGAGAACAAAAGACAAATGCAGCAGAGGCGTAGCCCTGTATGACGTTTTCACCCCACTTCCGCCACGGTTTGCTGACAGAACACCCACACCACATTTGTAGGGGGAGAAAACCATTTCCAGGAGTCCAGCTTCTCTTCCTCCTTTCCACAGCCACCTCCTGTCTCTAAATTGCCTGAACACGCAGCAGAAAGTCACCAGAGGGCACACTCTGACCATTTATTATCCAGGGACTACAGCTGGGGAGAGCCAGACGATTCTCATTTAGGTCTCCTTTTGGATGAAGAGGCAGTTTCTAACTCTCACTTGGAAGCACTCGCAGTCTGAAGGCTGCCTCGCTCGTAAACCACCACCCCGCCTTGGGGAATCAGCAGAGACATTTTACTGAGTGACCACGTTTTCAGATCTTACTGTTCCTGTACTGATATCAGTGTTGTCCTCAAAAGCTGGGCAGGCAACGTGGGTGAGCAGAAAGACCTCTGGCCTGGAAACCCAGAGACATGTGGAATTTGGCTCCAGCCTTAACTGATTTCTTGACTTTCAGCAAACTCATAGTTTTTCTCATCTGTAACATAGAAGGCTAGAAAGATTAAGTTCTAGCAGTAAGTGATTCAATTCCTTCTTTTGTCCTATCTCCATCCTCCCTTTCCTTTATGCTTAAACTAAAGGAGAAATGAGGATTTTACTGATACTGTGTTTGGGATAGGTCCGTTACAGGCTCGTAGAGCTGAAGAGATAGTGTGCGGAACACCCTGCACATTGCAGAGTGGGAAGCTGAGGGCTGTGGTTTGAACATAGACCTCTCCTACTTCTCCTGTTCAGGATTTCCAGACTGGGGCATGCCAACCCCCAGTGGTGGAACAGCCATGGGACTAGTATAGCCCAGTATTTTGGAGCATTGATTATACTTAAGAATTTAGGGAGAAACAGACATTTTTAATGTTAAACGCAGATATTATGGAATATAATTTAAATTTTTGAATGTTTTTTTAATTGCAAAATAAAAGATTTAAAAAATGTGGGGTTTATAGTTGGATGCTCTAAGTTATACTTCTAGGTTTTCTGGGATTCAAATTATTTCTTCATTGCACTAGACCCCTAATGGAAGACTCCATTGGAAGGAAAGTTTGGGGAAATTTAACCCTTGAGGTATGTTTTGAATGTGTCTTAGGTTGAGTTCCCTAGAAGCAGAATTGGAGGCAAAGCATTCAGCTGCATGCAATTTACTGAGTGCATGCTCTTTAAGGAAAAGAAAACTGTTGCTAATAAGTGAGGGGACCTGGGTAGGAAAAGCAATGGCATGGTCTCAAGGTATAAGATGAATAAATTACATCATATAATTGACTGCCCTGTCCCCCGCCCTTGAAGTAAAGTGGCTGGGAGTTTGTGCCTCTCTATCAGTTGGTTATCATCTATAGGCTCTTCCTGCACAAAGTCTGGGAGGTGACTCTCTTTAGTGGGAGTGGAAAGGAAAGAGGGGGGCAGTTACCCAGAGAAAAAACAGTTGTGAACTGTGTACAGCCAGTGATGTGCTAGAGTCACAGCTCCTACAGCGCACACGAGGTGACTGTGTGCATTGCTCCCCAACTCCCCACTCGGTGACCTCATCCTGATAGCTTTGGTGGGAGCCTTTGCATCCAGAAAATCAACAAAAGCCGCAAATCGGGGGCTCTTAATATGCGCACCAAGATCCACTTGTCAAACATTGGCCAGCATACCTCTGGGGTAACACTGGCCAGCAGCGAAGTGGGGTGAAGAGGATCTGGGCAGGGCACCACTGGCATCTACTACTTTGGGGCTACAGAGGACCTGCCCACAAATGATCTCCCAAACTAACTTGTCAGTTTACTCTTACTAGCCTCTTTTAAAATGCACAATATTGGGAGAAACAGAACTAATAATTGACAACCTAACAGTCAAACAGCTGGTTATGTTTAAGTGCAATAGAAGAGCAGAGCAGAGGTGAGGAAAGAGCATGTAAATAGAACTACATGTAGTAAGGGACAAGGAAGGACTCTGCTATATTGCTTAGGGGCAGAATTTAGAAAAACTATGATACTATAGTGATTTTGGGGAGATAATTTTTAGAACTTATTTAAAATATTGCACTTCACTGAGATGATGGAGGGTTAAACTTTAATTATGGAAAATTTATTAGGCAAAATTTCAAATATATGTATATATATGTATAAGTTGAGAGAATAGTATAATAAACTCTTGTACTCATCACTCAGATTCAACAATTATTAAATTATGGCCAACCTAGTTTCATCTGTACTCCCATTCCGTTCTCCTGGGGGTAGGGGAAGTTTTAAAGACTTAGTTAATTGAGTAAATGTTGAATGTGGCCTAGGAAACAAACAAACAAACAAACAAACAAATTCACCAGGCACTGGGGAAAAGGTTTTTGAGTAAAGGCACAGCAGCTGGGACCACTTTCCCTAACATGTTAGGAAATAGTAGGAATCATTTGAAGACACATGAAATGCATTACATGTGATCTGTATTCTGATTAATACCAAGATCTTTTAACTCCAACTCCTCCTAAAATGAAGAGTTGGTGATGGAAAGAGAAGAGAAGTGTTATAGGTTTCCTATCAAAGGAGCTTAATACTCTTTGCCGCCTAAATGCTTCTTATCCTCTGGGCTTTTTCTTTCTGTTCAGAGGTACAGCAGCAAAATATCAGGATAATTTTGAGTACAGATTCTAAACAATCTTTTAGCCTAAGAGAAAGGCTTGTCACCACTCCAATAAAATCAGAGTCTTGACTCTGATTTGATGGGCAAAGAAACTTCTTTAAATAAGCTTAGACCTTCTTATGATAGTTTTACTGTGTTTACAGTGATAGATTAATGGTCTATGTACTTTTTTTCTTTCTCTTTTTTTCCCTTTTACTCTCTGGGTATTTGGGATAAGTGATGGCCTCTGACCTTTTTCTGAGAATAACAGGTTTCCTTCTCTCTACTTTCTGGCCATCGTGTGTTCGTTCCTTCTTACTGTTGTAATTCCAAAGATAATACAGATGTGAGCTCTTGACCACCCTGAGCTGAAAGAATAAGTAATACAGCCTCAGGAAGACCATGTTTGGAAAATTAATAATTCAGGATGAATGAATAAGCCAGGAAAGACTCAGTTCAGTCATTATATATTTATCACTAGGAACTTCTACCAAGGAGAAGTTTGGAAGTTTGTTGGAAGTGGACAAATAACTTGAAAAATTAGACCATTGGGAGCTTCAGAAAGCCAGTGCTGAGGGAGGAGTAGATATAGTAACAAAAGAGAAACAACTCTGTCTAGGTTATTGTCTAGCTGTTTTATAATAAATTGGTTGCAGCTACTTTATTGGAACTGCCCATGATAAAGCCTGGTCCTTTATGTCTGTGGAGAGCCTAAGAAACGAGCTGTTCTGATGCTGTAGAGAAGGGTGGTGAGCTGTTTATCAACAGAAGGTTTTCACTTGCTGGTTGCATGGAAGAGGTTGTTGACAGGTTATAAGCCTGCGTCCATGTGGATCAAAGGCAGAAAATAAAAGAAAACATTCTTTCCTAAAGGATGGTTATAGCTGAAGATTGAAAAAGGCTGTGCAGGTATCAATTCCTGCAACTTGTATCTTCAAGCTAGTAAATCTTGAAGATGTATTTGTTAAATTTAAAATTGACCATTTGCTGGCTGAATTTCTATTTAGGTTTTCCCACTGTTATTGGGGATCAGACTTAATTCTTTCGTTGGATTCCTTGGCTTTTTTTTTTTAATTAGAGCAGACTTTTATTGTTTATTTTTCACTGATATATTATGTCAATGTGAAAACAATCTGCAACCAAGGTGCATATTTCTGATATGTTGTTAAAAAACACAAGTTTTCTAGAACATGTTCCTGTGTGTATATAAAGAGAAGTTTGATTTCATTTTTAAATGGAGTTTACTTTTTAGAGCAGTTTTAGATGCACAAAAATATTGATTGGAAGGCACAAAGATTTCTCATAGCCCTTACCCCTCTATATGCGCAGACTCCCCACTGTCAACATTCTGCATCCGAGCAGTACGTTTGTTACAGTCGATGAACTCACACTGATACATCATTATCACCCAAAGTCTGTAATTTACATTAGGGTTCATTTTTGGCATTGTATATTCCATGGGTTTTGACGAATGTGTAATGACTTCTATTCACAATTATAGTATCATACAGAATAGTTTCAGGATTTCATTTTTAAAAACCTAAATTCTTGCATACGTTTTATTCTCTTAGGCTACCCTGACTTGTCTTCAAACCAAGCACTGTTCATGGTGTGCATGTTGCAATATGTATAGAAGTGCATTTTATAAAAAGTGAAGTTAGACTAAAAATTTTCGTTAGAGCATATGCTTAGTGAATAAGGAGAAAAAGAAGTTTGAAATGTAAAGCTGTTATCCCAAACAGTAAAATCCACTGGCAGACTGAGGATCTTGGTGTGTATGTAGTCAAAGCAGAGGACTCCTTAAATCAAGACCATTATTAGTCATTGATCCTGAATAGAGGCCACCAGACAACAAATTCAGAAATGGTTTTACAAGAATCTCTTTTGAGCTCCTCTTGAACTTTTGTCGCCCAGGCTCTTTAAAAACATACTCACGTGGGAATGAGTTCTAATCAATCCAGTTCATATTAGTTTATGGTGGAACAAGCACCAGCACCTTTAATTTCTTCAAGTAGTGCTAGGATAATCTTAGGCAGCCTAAGTGACCAAATGCTAAAAGTCCACTTAACAGTAGATCCATGTTAGTCACCTTAGTTACCCTAATATTCCAACTGTGTAATGAATTGATTTCCAAAGGCCAACTTTAGGAAATCTAGTCCCGTTATGCACTTAATTTGTTGTGACAGGAATAAAGGGGAAATAGAGGACTAAAATTAAATGAAAGATAGAAAAATATTGATTAGGTCAGTGGTAGGGCAATAAATGCCACAAGTGTAGGGAAGGAAAAATAATTTTATCTGTACTCTTCATTGTTCTTGCTTCAGACTACTCTGCTCCCTATAAAAATAGTTTAGCAGGAGAAAAAAAGTTCATTACATACATAAAGGAACCCCAAAAGATAGGATACTTGAAAGATGGCCAGAAGATTGAGGCTCATGTACCATTTTGAGCCAAGGAAAGGAATAGGTGACTGGAGCTTCAAAAGGGAAAAGGCAATTCCTGGCAAGGCAAGACAAATAGTGTTTAGAAGAGGAAATGTTTGGTAAACAATGGTTTCCCTGAGTAGATTTTAAAAGTTCTTATCACAGGAAAAAATAAATTGTAACTGTGTAAGGTTATGGGTGTTAAGTACATGACTGCTGCGATCATTTCACAATATATACAAAAGTTGAATCATTATGTGCTAAACCTGAAGCTAGTCAAATGTTATAAGTCAATTATATCTCAATATAAATAAACAAACAACCAAAACGAATGTTGCCCTGCCATACAGATAAATCCCTCAGGTGAAAAAGTGATTTCTGGTAATAGTTCTGTTTTTCGTACGTAAATTTCTCTTATAAAAGGGTAACTTTTATTCCGTTTTAGAGTTTCTGTCTGAAATTCACAATAATCGTTATGCCAAAGAGGCATGTTTTGGGGTGGCTTAGTCTGCCACCCTTCAAAAAGCATATGCTTAAAGAGAAAATATAAACTGCTACTGAATGTATGTATCAGTTCTTCAGTCTTGACATGAATATTAGTACTGACACCAAAGGGCAGATGAAGGGAGAACACTGGTGCTGAGACACACAAAACTAGACTTACCCATCTCCTGTGGTTGCTGAGAAGATTAAAGGGATATTATTATGTGAGAAAAGTATTTTGCAAGCTACAGAACTCTACTTATCTTAGCATAACAATTGTTACTTATTCCAAAAGATCTTATGACAAAACTAACATGAATGAAGCAAAATGGCATGTCATTGAATTCTAACTTGGATTATGTAGATGTCATTCCTATAGGAGCACAGGGATGAGAAAAATCCAGATAAAATGAAATGTTAACTTAATGCTCTGTGGAACAGAACAGTTTCGAGCTTATTCTTTAAAGGCTGGTAAAATAAACCATGAGAATGGTGGGTTTGGGGGCAAGTATTCCAGTCAGGGACGACTTTAAGATAAAATAGGTAGGAACAGGGAAGTATGGACTGGGACCTGTGAAGAAATCTAGAACAAACAGAATCTATTCATTTGTTTAATTGTCATGTATGGAGCTCCAACTCAGTGCCAAGTTCTGGCCTCAAGGATTCACGTCTGCAGTATCTGTGTTGAAAAGTGTTGGACAAGACAGCACCGGTGATATGCAGGGAAGCTTCAGTGATGAAAAGTGGACTTGAATTGAGTGATTATCATTAAGGAGCATGAGAGAAAAATTCAGAGATAGAAATAATATCAAGGTAAGAATTCACATTAGTTTCTTGACTGAGTCCAACACTCTACTAGCAGTAGGTCATTGGTTTTGTGCCTAATTTCTCCCCTGCCCAGTTTCTGTAAATATAGGTGAGGATGATAGACAGTATGGAAAGTCTGTGTATCTTTACTCGATACTGTTGATAATGTTAGAATTTGGGTTTCCCAGTGTCCAGGGAAAGTGATTGGGAGCGGGTAGGCAAAGGGTCAAGAATATAAAGAAAGAAGTGTAGAAAACTGGGGAAAAGAATAAAAGCCATAAAATGATTATTTCAAAATGCATTGGAAGCACATTCAAATGAATGAAAAGTAATAAAAGACAAAGCAAGGGGAGAAAATGGGTCTCCAAATAGTGGGTGGCAGCTGCAGTGGGATGGAAAGAGCTGGAGTTGGAGCTTGAATGCCTGCTCTCCTACTTGAAAATTTCATGACCTAAAGCAAGGCTCAATCCCATCTTGTTGGTCAAAAGATTCATGGAGATAATGCAGCAAGAAACACCTGACACATAGTAGGCACTCAGCAAATATTTAAATACATTTAATCTAGGAAGATAGATTTTTGCTCTAAAGATATGTTTTTACTATAAAAAGTACTTAATGAGAGTAAAACTAAGTAGTATACAAGTTGAACATAAGGGACTCTAAATAAGGCTGAGCAAATAGGACACAGGGTGGTATGTAGCTGTGAGGCTAACAGTCGAGGATTTCAACATACCTTGGCTAAGGGTTATTCTTCTTTCTCCAAGACAGTGATACTTACTGATGAAGTAAGCCTAATGAGCATCTATTAGGTTCTTCTGCCAGGAGTGCACTGACGTTGCCCACCTGCTGTTTCTCCTCTGAGGTCACTTCATTAAGGAGTATATTTTTATATGGCACCTCATTAGGCTCTTGATACCTCTGGGATGCCATATGCAGAAAGCCGTTCAGCAGGGACCCTGGTACATCCCAAACCCCCTAGGGCTGCCTGGATAAATGTTTCTGACCAAATAAGACCCTACATTTAGCAACTCTTTGAAGGTGAGGTCTGTGTGGCCACAGGCCTGGTCCTTGGTCCAAGTAGTTAATCCTGTGGTTGCGCTTTGGGCTGAGGCATGAGAATCATGAAGAGATGTGGGTTTGAGGGACAGTAGATCATAAAGCGCTGCGGCCACAGCAGTGATGTGGTCATGTGTGTCTGTGATGGAGCCAAAGGGGTGACAAAAGGAAGGGATAGGCTAGCACTTGACATCGGAGGGAACCGGACGTCTCTGCACCCTGTGGACTCTGAGAAGCAGGGCATTTTTGTTTGCTTGTTTATTTAAATCTGAATTTTAATTAGATTGTTTCAGCTGAAACTGAGAGTCAGGAATTGAATAAATATCTCCAATCTTATTTTAAGTAATATGAGAACCTGTTCAACCTAGCTGTCTAGAAAACTTGGTCTCAAATTTTTTATTTTATTAACAACTTTATTCTCTGCTATTTGCCAAGCTTTGGTTCAGGCATTTTGCTGAGTTGAAAACTGTGGAAATTTGTTGTAATTGGAGGGGAAAGAATCACATGTGGTTTCTTCCAAACCTTTTTCCAATTTTTTTTTTCTGTTCTGAATTCCATGGGAAAATTACCCAGAAGGGTTATTTTCTCCTTTAATGATGCAACAATGCTTGGTTTGCTTTGCCTGTTTTTATTTTCTAGCTGCATTATAATTACATTTTCCCACACAACTTATTTTTTTTCCTTCCAAATTAGTAGATATAAAATTCTGATGGCTCTTTAGGGAGCTAATCTTCACATATTCTCTCCTTGGGCTGTCCTTTGTGTGGGAATAGATGTTGCAGGACAGCCAGGCCCCAGTCTGCAGGCTTTGTGGCAATCCATCACCGCAGGCCCTTTAATTAGCAGTTGCAGGTGAATCACTAATTGGCCCCACATTTGCATACATAAGCCAGAGACTTGCAGGTTTACAGTTATAAATCTTAATCATTCAGACAGGGCATAAATGTTAGAATTCATCCCTCATTCCTTACAACTGCCTCATCAGCTGCTTACAAAGAGTTGTCCTATATTGGTAATTTTAAATCTGTGAAAAATGACCTGCTGTATTAATTTGTTAGAAAGGCAAGGTATTTTGAATAAGAAAAGACTAAGAAAAAAACAAAGCAAAAGCATTTACACAGGCCTCCTTGAGACAGCAGCAGGGGACATGGTGCTAGAAAAATGGCACCTAGTTTAATTTTTTGATTGCTTTGAGTTATATGGTGGCATTAGCATGGTGAACACTAGCAAAGAAAAGCCTCAGAAGGATTTTATACTTTCCTAAGACAGGTCAGTGTAAGTGACAACAGTGAAAGTTCTTTCCCTGGGCCCATCTTGATTCTGACCTTTAGGAACCTGAAAGAAATTCAGGCTTATTAACATTGGATCTGATCAAAGGGACAGTCTGTTCTCAGAACGCATTGTGACTCCTGAGCAGTGAGGATGCTGTGGACCTTTAGGTGGCTACTTTGTTCGTCAAGGTTTATGATCCCCTGTCTGTCTGGAGGTGGAGACATCCCAGCTTCCCGTCATTTCTAAGAACATTCTAATTGGTAATTCAGTTAAATAAATAATCACCAACATCCCTTACTAGTTACGAAAGGATCACATGTGTTGAGAACTAGACTATGTATGGGACAAAACCTATATTGGTCCTTGGTCTGCCACACAGCAGAATGGAAGCACAAAGACAATTGATGTGACAAATGCATGGCCTAATTAATAAACACCAATCTCTTAATTTTGTATGTAGTTTCATATGAGAGATAATATCAATGTTTCTTTTTAAGGCCATGACCATGGACCACACAGGGTTCTCAGGCTAATACAGACTAGAGTACAATGAAGTAGATATGGACAGTAGTCAGAGACACTGCTGGTATATGTTCCTGCTGTGTAATTCCTAATATCAGGCCCTAAATGCCCCTCTTCCTTAAAAGAAAGCAAGCTAAGGTGGCTTATATTTTTATTTGAGATGATTATAGTACTCCAGTTGGACATCAGATGATATTGGCTGTGCTTCTGTCTTTGTTGACTGCAGGGCTCACTGATGGCCACATTGACTGTGTTTCTCAGTCTTAGAGACTGCCCTCTTTGATGCTCTGTGATGTTGTTTTCTAGTTATTACCTAGGTAATACTTTTTCCTTGTTCCAAAATAACCTTATATTGCCCATTCCAATTTCTCTCTCCTATTCCCTCCTATAAAAACCAGGTGCTTGCTCACTGGGGATAGAGAGGAAACAAGGAAAGGAGAAAAGCCAGATTATGTATTAGCTTTTGCTGCTATATATCGTATAACAAACAATACCAAACCTCAGAGTTCTGCAAAATCAAACATTAATTTCTCAAACACAGGTTTGTGGTCAGCTCTGATCCTGTGTCCTAGCCTTCAGGTCAAATTCCTGTCTGTTCCATGTGTCTCTCATTTCAGGGCTACCTGAGGCTTTCTTTTCTCATGGCAGACGGAAAACAGAAGTGTGAACAAGAGACCAAGTCAAACCATACAAATACATTAAAATTTTTTTTTAATGTTTAATTTTGAGAGAGAGAGAGACAGAACACCATCAGGGAAGGAACAGAGAAGGAGACACAGAATCTGAAATAGGCTCTATGCTCTGAGCTGTCAGCACAGAGCCTGACATGGGGCTCAAACTCATGAACCTGAGATCATGACCTGAGCCGAAGGCTGAAGTGTAACCGACCGAGCTGCCCAGTCGCCCCCATAGAAGTACATTTAAAGCTGCTGCTTTGTTGTGGCATGTGGGATACATTATATTTGCTCTCATTCCATCAGTCAAAGCAAATCATGTAGTCAAGGCCAATAAGAGTGGGATGGGGAAGTATACTCTTCCCACAGAGTAAGAGTCAGAAAGGAGAAAGTGGATCGATAATGCCACCTGGCATTCATGGCTGTGTTTCAGTAGAGAGTTTTCAAAAACTTAGTGATGCCTACTCTGGGAGTAGTCCTGGGCCCTAGAGAATTGGAAAAGAGTGGAAATAAAATTTATTGTTGCTGCCTGCCTGGGTGGCTTAGTAAGTTGAGGGTCCAACTCTTGCTTTTGGCTCAGGTCATGATCTCATGGTTTGGAGGATTGAACCCTGCCTAGCGTTCTACACTCACAGTGCAGAGCCTGCTTAGGTTTCTCTCTCTCTCTCTCTCTCTCTCTCTCTCTCTCTTTCTCTTTACCCCTCCCCTGCTCATGCTCTCTGTCTCTCTCAAAAATAAATAAATAAACTTTAAAATAAAATAAAATGTATTGTTGCATATTATGAATGGAGTCTTCCAGAAATGCAAATAAATTATTCGAGCTACTTTTAAAATTACTTATGGTATTTGGATTTTATTTCCTTGAATATAATGTTACTCTAAGGTTAGACCACATAGGTCTTTTGGATTTTATGGATTATTTATATATATATATTCATTAAAATTTGGTGGCAGACCTGTGAGAGGTTTGAAGTGAATTAGTAGTAGTGTCATTGACTTGTTTGTCAGTTTTGTGATATTGTCTGTCTGTTACTATCTATTCTTCTGATATTGTGTATTCTTGGTAAATTTATCTCTTCAGTTTCTTCTTCTGCAAAATGTTGGTAATAAAAGTAACTCTCTGACAAGGTTATTGTGTGGACTAGATCAGGTTATAATCACAAATTACTCAGTACAATGCCTTGCTCATGGTAAATGCTCAATAAATGTTAGCTACTAATGTTATTAGTAATAGTGTTTTTAGTTCCCTGGATATGTGAACCTGATAAACTGACATTTGAATCACTTAGAGGGGAGCTTTTTGTGGGGTTTTAAATCTTCCTTTTTCTTCAAATAAAAAAAGATTGTTTTTTGAAAAACCAACACTTGATTTATATGTGATAAAAGAGAAATGACAATTATAATCTATCCATGCAATTTTTTTACCTTTTGGTTGTACAACATTTTAACAATTACATTTTTTTTCTTTGTTGAAGTTACCTGTAAACCCACTCTGGGGCTTATGAAGCATATAGGAATTGCAAATTTATATCCTTTCATTCTTCTTCTATTCTTATCCCTACCATTCAGACCAGTAGTTTTCAACTCTGGATACACTTTAGTATCACCTGGGATAAGATATTTGCAAATCATATGTATGATAAGGGGTTAATATCCAAACTATGTGAGGAATTCATACAACTCAGTAGCAAAATAAAAATCTGATTAAAAATGGGCAGAAGAGCTGAATAAACATTTTTCCAAAAAAGGCATACGATGGCCAACAGGTACATGAAAAAATTCTCATCATCACCAGTCATCAGGGAGATGCAAATCAAAACCACAATGAGATATCATTTCACACCTTTTAGAATGGCTGTTATCACAAAACAATAAATAACAAGTGTTGGCAAGGATGTAGAGAAAGGGAACCCTTGTGCACTATTGGTGAGAATGTAAATTGGTGCCGCCACTATAGAAAACAGTATGGAGGATCTTCAAAAAATTAAAAATAGAACTACCATATAATCCAGCAGTTTCGCTTTTGGGTATATATCTGAAGAAAACAAAAACACTAACTCGCAAAGATATATGCACCCCCGTGTTCATAGCAACATTATGTACAAGAGCCAAGATATGGAAACAACCTAAATGTCCATCAATGGATGCATGAATAAAGAAGATGTGATATATATGTAATGGAATATTATTCATCCACGAAAAGGGTAACATTTTATCATTCGTGACAACACAGATGGACCTTGAAGGCATTATGCTAAGTGAAATAAGTCAGAGAAAGACAAATACCATATGATCACACTTATATGTGGAATATGAAAAACAAAAGATAAAAAACTCCTACAACCATACAAAACATGCTCATAGATAACAGTGAACAGATTGGTGTTTGCCAGAAGTGGGGGGGAATGGGGTGAAATGGGTAAAGGGAGTCAAAAGATACAGATGTCCAATTATGAAATAAATACATCATGGGGATATCATGGTGATACATCATGGTGACTGAAGTTAATATTATAGTATTCCATATTTGAAAGTTGTTAAGAGAGTAAATCTTAAAAGTTCTTATTACAAGAAAAAAAAATTTTATAGCTTTTATGGTGACAGTTGTTAACCGGACTTGTGGCAGTCGTTTCCCAATATATACAGATATTGAATCATTAAGGTATATACCTGTAACTCTTGTAATTTTGTATGTCAACTGTACTTCAGTTTAAAAGCAAAATAATAAAGGGGCGCCTGGGTGGCTCAGTTGGTTGAGCATCCAACTTCGGCTCAGGTCATGATCTCACCATTTTGTGAGTTTCTGCCCCATGTTGGGCTCTTTTCTGACAGCTCTGAGCCTGGAGTCTGCTTCAAATTCTGTGTCTCCCTCTCTGCCCTCCCATGCTCATGCTCTGTCTCTCTCAAAAAATGAACTTTAAAAAATAAGAAATGTATAAAAAAATAAAAGTAAAATAATAAAAAATTCTAAAAAAATAAAATTTATGATACCTGAGCCCCACCCCTCGATATTCCTATTTATTTGGTCTGTTGAAAATCTCTGGACTAGATTTCATTTCTAGAAACGTCAACCCCTTTCTTCTCTCTTGTTTGTACTCTTTAATCAGTTAATCAATTCTCACCTCTCCTACCAAGCTATGCCTGATTTGTTGGTTAGGAGAGCTGGGTTAGGCAGTACCAACTCTCAAGTCTCACTGGCTGAAAAGAATATAGGTTTATTTCTTTTGGCACTCTGTATCATCCCACATTATGCAGGGGCCCCACTCTCTGGCTTCTTCACTTCAAGGTTTAGGTAGGCAGCTGTTCATCTCCCTGGAATATGGCTGGTCGTGGTGTCGGAGGAAAGGGGCACAAGCACAGCAAACACTGGCAATTGAGTGCTCTAGCCCAGAAGTAACATGTGTCACGTTTGCTTAAGACATTTTGGTTAAAACTGGCCACCTGGCTACACCTAACTTCAGGAAGAGGGAATATGCAAGTCTCTCTCCTGCCAGAAGGAAAAACAAAATATACGTGAGCAGCCCCAACATCTACCACATTTGGCAACACTTCGCCATACTTTTATTCCCTTTCCTGAATTCCCATTGCACCCATCTGTACAAATAGAGATTTCTCATTTCCCTGCATGTCATTTGAATTTTGTATCTGGAAGACACCTTGGAAATAATGTGGTTTAACTTCCTTACAGATTTTGGTTCTGAAAACTAAGGGATTCCACTTTGTTTGTTTTTAAACAAAATGATCAAAACAGCGAATGTTTTCAGTGAAGGACAGAATAACTTATTGTTAGGATGGAGAGATACTGGGAGGAAATGCATTTCTGCATCTAGCTGCTATTAAGTGCATTCCCCATTTAGACGGGGCCCCTATGTTTCATGGCACATTTGTAGAGAGGTTATTTCTTGTTCCTTGTTGGCCTTGTGCCTACCTGCACTTTAGTGATATTAACAGTTAATAAGGAAATAAGACTTTTGGAGAAAGCTACATAATCTTGGTCATTCCGAAGTTTTATTAAGTACATTTTTACCATGAAGTAGCCTCAAGAGAGAGGCAGACTAATAAACTAGATATGATAATTATATCATGTGTAGAACAGAAATTATGCTTATTCCCCAGTGAAATAAGACTTCTCAGGCCTCAGTGGAGACAGATGAATTTATCATTCCATAGCAGCAGGGTGGGTCATAGCCTGGGTGGCAAATTTTGTAAATATTAATGGAGATTCCAAACTCTTCTGTGTCTGCACTAATTTTGATGTTGTGTTAGCAGCTGAAGGTCAAGGCAAAAACAAACAAACAAGAAAACAGAGAAAGAGAAAATGGTATGGATGGGACTTGGATATCTTCTACCGTAAGGAATATCCCTCTATTTTTTAAAATTCTTTTTGTCTCTTTAGCATCTGTAGCCATCTTAAAACCTCTACATGATGCTAGAGCACACTTTATTCTGGAAATCCACCGATGCTTTTGCCATAAGGTTATTTGACCTCTTTCTTTATAATTTCACAGTGTCAGTCTCTGAGCTGAGTAATTTCAAACAGATTTGCCTCCCAAGAACCCTTTTCTTTGTGGAGCAAACCATGAAGAAACACTTGACGAGTGGGTGAAATGACGAATACCCTCAACCTCACAAACTATTAGGAATCAATTTCTCAGCATCGTATCTAATTATCCTCCTTCCCCCCATTTCAATCCAGGAATCTCAAGGTTAAGGAAAAGCAGCTGAAAAAACAGTATTCTTGGTTGATGTTCATGTAATGCCCATTTTTTGTTTTCTGTAACTGTAGGATAGGAAAGGGAGAAAACTTCCAAAATCTGACCCTACACTTGCCAAAAAAAGACACAGAAAAAAGAAAAACTGTCCTATTTTGTAGAGGTAATTAATTTGTAATTTTGTAGAGATAATTAATTTGTAATTATCTCTACAAAATATTGCTAGGAATATTAGGGGTCTTAGTGTTTAATGATTCTCAAAATGTGGTCCTTATTGTGACACCAGGTATTCTGAGTTGAGAGGAGTCTATGAAGCAAAGGATGGAGGTCCAGCTAATGTGGATGCCCAGATAAGCCGGGAGGGAAGAGGGGTTTAACTCAGTTGCTTTGAAAAGGCTATACATCTGATATGATTATCATGTTTATTTGTGGTTGACACTAGAATGTGATTCATGTGTGAAGGTGTAGAAGTAGCAGCTGACAATAAGTGAAAGGCATTTGAGATGAGAAGGCAGGAAGAGGAATTTTCATTGCTGAAGTGGGTAGGTGGCCTTTGTATCATCATTACAACAGGTCCAAAATTTGTAGAACAACTAGTTTGAAAATTACTCATCTACTGTAGGTGACACACGCAACATCTTGTGTCTGGGGGTTAAGTTATACAAGACAGTTGTTCACAATAATTTAAGATCAGGATAGGTTCCACATACATACTTTATAGTAAGTTTAGTGTTTAAGCACCTTAAGAGTAAAAATTTATACATAAAATAGTAGTCATATTCATCAGTGTAACTCTTCCTGATGTCCAAAACCACTTCTGCTGTTAGGTGCTCTTGAGATAGAGAACAATTGATAGCGTAACTAAGATGTGTTTTTGTTCCAAACGACAGAACTCCAACTCCGACTGGCTTAACAAGGAGAGAATTTACTGCCAGATGTAACCAAAGTATGGTAATGGCAGGAGTATGGCTGATCCCTTTAGTTCCATATAAAGGACAGGACAAGACTGACCTGGACATCCAAGGACATCCAAGGACAGGACTATGATTGACCCAGTTTGGGTCTGGGAGGAATGGATATTGTGATGGTCTCCAGGCGAATCTTGTGTTAGAGCCAGGCAGAAGTTCCTCCCTTCACAAGAGGAATGTATGTTGTTACTGTCCATCCAACTGGTGAAAATATTCCTTTTCAGTCTAAACATTTGCGAAATGATCTGTTAGACTTCAGTTTTCTAGAATAGTAATTTTAAGAATTAAATTGGAATAGATAATTTGATCAGAAGCTCCTTGAAGGTAAGGATTACATTTTATAAGACTACTGTATCCTCTGTTCTTGTAAGGAGAGTTTGAAAAATGTGCTATTGACTTGGTTTGATGAGTTCTGATAATGGATGGATTCATAATATAATAATCAAGGATCATGTTGGGGTTACTTAAGGAAACCTTATGAGTTTGGTCTTCTCTAGCAGATTTAGTTTTATAATGTGCTCAGTATAAGAAAATATTAAAAAAAGCATAGGGTAAGGTTGTGAGTGGGCTGTGTGGTTAGGGAAAGGTTACTTTGTAGTTTTAGTTATATGTTACGAGTTATTTAAAAGTTTGTCTTTTTTGTTTTTGATTATTCGAGGTGGTGCTTTGAAAAAATTCTTTTAAGGAAACAATAAAAATCTTAGATTTGGAATAACAGATTTTCCTGTATGATATACCTTGAGATTTTCAAAGTAATTCTCTCTAATTTTATATCATGTTGTAGGAATGGCCAGTGTCATTTTCAACACTATTAACCATGCTTGAGACCTCCTCACAACCATAAATTGAGGTTAAATGTTGGTTGAAGCAAAGCTAGATGGAATCAACCTGTCAAAAGCACTGATTTATAGTCTTGCTACTCACATTTCTTAACACACTGCTGTCTTCCCTCTTGTTGGCTCATACAACTTTGAGGTACACAGGGAACAAACTAATATGGTAGCTCCTTATACCTAACTACTTCTGTCTACAGTATCTCCACTAGAAGTAATTGAGAACAGTATTTACTTTGCCAGTATGATTTATGTAAACATTTATCCCATTCACAAGTAGCATATTTTAATGCCTAATTCTGGGAGGTGGGGGAGAGGAAAAACCTTCCCTGCCTGTCTAGACAGAGTCTTGTTAGTGTATGTCTGATCATACGTGTCCTTATGGCAGTAATATTAATCAGTGGGAAGTGAGCCAAGGAAAGACAACCCTATCTACCAATTAAATTTACTGAGCTTACAGGGTGGTTTATAAAGTCAACATGCTAGGCAAGGTTTACATCTCACCAGGGAAATTGTTGTTTTCTGATCCCCACTTGGCCGTCATCCACCCCAAACACAAGACAGATGTTGGCTTTACTAGGGTCAGGGTTATCACAGGCTGGGATGAACAGTCGTTGGCTCTGGAGTTTGCTACTTTTCCTTTGCCGATGAATGAGAGCAAATACAATAATTTCTGAATGCCTTGGGGGTTGGTGGGTTCGTTTTGCAAAGCTGGATAGGGCCATCGAAAGCCACCATCACAGAGATGAATCTTTAGTGTCTCAGATGTTTCTTAGTTCAGTTTGTTTGATCTGAGAATGACTGATTCTGCTATCTCAAAGGGCAAAGGTTAACGTCTTCTCATAAAGATAACAATGATAAACACAAACAAGGTATTCACTCTGATATATTGGTTTCTTATCCGGGGATCAAGGCAAAAATGTGGGAGAACTAAAAAAATAGAATTTGAAGTGGCATCAAAGTAATTTGTCGGTTTATGAAGTAGGACATTTTTTACTAATATGTTTTCTTCAAATAGAATTGAGGTATATAATAGAATGAAACTCAACAAAAATTATGCAACTGGGAGATATTTTCTATGTTTGATATGGTGTCAAGTGTGTAAATCCTGCACATGTGAGTCCTACCCATTGTCATTTGTCTTTTGGGATGGTTTAGTTTTCCTTAGGTGCCAAGAAAACTAGTCATGTACCTTTGGCTTCCCAGGAAGAGAGCTAGATCAGAAAGACTCCTATCTGTGGAAGGCAGACTTGCATTGGGGGGGGTGAGGGGGACAGAGTGATGAGCCCTGATGTTGGAGCTTTGGGATCCACGTTGGGAACTGCCTGTCTAACACTGGGCAGCAAGGGAGAAGCAGGAGGCCAAAAGTTAGGGAAAATTTTGGTGCACTTCTGGAGGGACAAATACATATAGCCTTTCATAAGGCTGGAAAAATGTAACTAGGTCGACATAATTTATTCTCGGAATTGCATGCCGAATGAATTGTATCCCAGATACCAGGTTATATTTGGTGGTTGACTAGAAACTAGTATACCATTTGTCTATTTAAGGCTAAAAATCTCCAACATTTCCTTTTAAGCCTACAATTGCCCATGAAAATAAACAGATATTTCCCTCCTTATTCAAACTGCTTTTCTCATCTCTTCATTCTGGAATGCTCTTATAAGAGTTGTCTGCCTCTCTGACCACATTTATCTTTCAAATTCTTTTCTCATTCAATGGTAGCTCTCTCTTCACCTCATCCATGCTATATTCCAGACTTTGACTCACTTTGACTTCATACAAGGCTACTGTGCCACATCTTATTACCGTCCTCCTGGCTTTGAGTGTGTGGTCACCCCCAAGCCAGCCTCCTTCCTGAACTCCTTCTCAGTCTTCCTGATAGTTTTCCCTAAAGCTCCTATGGTCTACCAAGCTGACTACCGACCCCTTCTCTTGGAAGATCACTTTGCTCCCACATGCCCAGTGCTACTAAATCGAGAGCTCTTAACCTCTGACACTTTCCAGCTGGATCCTTTCAACCTAACTGATGCCATCTAATGTACTTGCATCCCCATTGGGTGTTTTCTTATTATTGCCTCCGTTTATCAGTCATGATATTTTGGGATCATTTTGGCTATTTTCTTGCTTTTTGTCAGCCTCCATTATGACTTCAGCATGGACATATTTACAAGATGCTGTCTGCAAAAGATCTGAGGACCCAACATAGTAACCTTCTGTAGATTGTCCTTGTTCCAGGGTAGTGTGGACAAGCTCATCTGTTTCCATCGAGAATATTGGTTATGTTCTGGTGAAGCTATTTGGGAAATCATTGTCTCAGGCTAGGCTCTACCCTTCATGTGCTCCTTCAACAAAGTGATTAAAACACTAGATCTAACAGTAAAATGAGGCATCATCAGGTTCATAGAGATGTTAGGCAGAAGAGATGGAGTTATGGAAGCCCAAGTCATAACTTTTTCTTATTACTTGTTCATTTTTCGTTTCTGTCCCATCACTGCTATCTTATGGAAAAATTTCTTTCAGGAAGTTGTTCAGCCGTGAGTCAGTTTCTTTGCCTGAGAACATTATCTGGGGCAGTAACACAGCTGTTATTTTTTCTTCTGCCTTATTCATTCATTCATTCATTCATTCATTCATTCATTTTCTTTCCAAAGGAATAACACAGCTATTATTTTTTCTTCTGCCTTATTTATTTATTTATTTTCTTTCCAAAGGAAAAATTTGGCCAAACTATCTGACCTATGATTAAATTTTGGGTTTATAATTGGCTGAAGCTCTCCTGCCTGGGCATGGAAAGCATAGGAGGAGAGGTTAGGGGGTGGATTGTGGTTGGGAAGCAGAGCCCACCTACTGACCAGAGAGGCTGTGGGTAGCTGTTCACCTCTGGTCACTTCTGGTCACTTCTGGGTCAGTGGTCAACTTCAAACACATGGGCTCTGAGCATGCTCTGTCTTGTTTCTGTGGTGCTTGATGCAATAGTGAATATGGACTGTGGAGAGGCCTTTACCTGTTAAGAAAACCTCTATTTCTATAGCATAATTAGACTACATGTGTTTGTAAAAAAAAAAAGAAAAAGAAAAAGAAAAAGAAAAAAAAAGATTTATTGCACTTTAATTTTAGCTCATAATTTTTTTTTCTTATTTTAGACTGAGAGAGAGCATGCAAGTTGGGGAGGAGGGGCAGATGGAGAAAGAGAGAGAGAGAGAAGAGAGACAGAGTCCTAAGTAGGCTCAAAGCTGAGCATGGAGTGATGTGGGGCTCAATCTCAAACTCATGACCATGAGATCATACATGGCCTGGGCGGAAATCAAGAGTCCCACACTCAACCAAAACTAAGCCATCTAGTAGTCCCTAGATCTTAGTTTTTCTAATTGGAATCCCAAATTCAGAAACATCAGATATCTTGTCTTCAGGAAATTGTCTCTCACATTCTCCCTGTGGAGATAAGTCAGAAAGTCATATACACTCCAGAGAAAAAAGAAGCGAAAGTAAGATATTGTAAATCTCATGAATTTCAAAGATTTCCCATTCTTTGCACTTCTGCCCGCCGTTCATTTACATTTTTTTGAAAGAACCCTGTTGTTAACCTTCAAAACTAAATTCTATTTGAGGTTTTTTTTCTTACATAATGTCATCATTCTCCTAGGACTCACTGAAAAACCTAACGCGTCTGTGAAAACCTTGTATCATGTTCTGAGAACTACATGACACACAATTTTCCTTCCTGGGCATTGAGAGCTTCCTCTGGGGTCTAATAATATATCATTACTGTAGGTTCTCTAGTGCATTTATTCTCTACAAAACTGTCTCCCTACTGTGTGACTTTTTTTTCTGTCTTTGTATTAATAATTCATATGCATATTTATATTTTATTATAAGATAGTTCAAGTAATTTTAGAAAGAATTTCTGACTTACAGAATATGATAGGATGTTATAAAAGAAAGAAATTAAGACAGAGTAGAAATACATTTGTAAAATGGAAGTAAAATTCTGGAAAAGAAGCAAGAATAAGTAGCTTGTTTTTGATGAGATTATAAGATTCTTGAGTGTACTGAAAAGCATATAGCAACATACCTTGATTTTGTTATGAAGTTTTGTTCCTCTGTATGAAATCTTTCTGTTAGAGTGATTTCAAATTAGCTATAAAATTATTTCCAGAAAAATTTATAGAAATATATTGAGAAGAGAGTTCTCTATTATTTATTTTATGAACAAGCTTTAATTATATGATAGACTAGTGATGGGAGGCTGATAATAATTTACATAGATCTAGAATTCATTATGGCATATATTCAAAGCATATGTATAATATGAAAATGATGACATTTAATTTAACCTATTTAAAAGACTTATTTTAAATACATTAAAATAATCAATTAGCATATATACCGGTATATTGTTTTTCATTGATAAAGTTTATGCTAATATAGTTGAAAATGCTAAATCATACTTTAAAATTATGTAATTAACATTGTTGGATATATTAGAATGTTATTACTACTGATTAGTTTGGATGAGTGATAAATTTTCAATAAATCAAGTATTTCTTAAGCCCTGTCATGTGCAAAGTACTGTGACAAATAAAAAGGGAAGGTATTTAATAATTATTAAATTTAAGTAACAAGAAAAAAATTGCAGTTGGTGGGAACATTGCCAAATGAGATCAGCGGATGGAAAGAGCATTGTAGTTTGAATGGTATCAATTGAGTTTATAGGGAAACACTTGAACTGATTCGTAAAGATCAATGGGGTAGAGGGGAGGCACACAGCATGCTGACCAGCTTGGCAGTCTGTGAATAGAATCTTTTGGCTTGAGTCAAGATTCCTGTAGGAGGCCAGGAAGCTAAGTTGGAGATACGCAGTGGAGAACTCTGAATGTTAGAATAATAAACTTGAGCAGTGAAAAGTTATCAAGGGTTACAGTGGCCATTTCTCATCAGAAGGTTTATTAGAAAGTAAATTTATTGAGAATCAGCTATTTGTAAGAAGTGCTGTGCTAAGTGTTTTTAAGAAAGTAAAAAAGGAACAGTTACGTCTTCTGCCCTCAAGCAGTTTATAGTCTATTATAGAGGAGAAAATACACAATACTAAGTCAGAATATGACAGGAGTTATAAGTAAGAGAAGTGTATACTGGGTAAGAAGATATAACAGAGGAAGAGAAATCATTTCCAGCTGAGAAGATTAAGCAGTATTTCAGGAGAGAGAGGGCATTTCAATTGGTCCTTGAAAGACAGAGGAAATTTTGACAACACCTTCCCTCAATGAAGGGAAAATGCTTTTTAAATAGGAAAACCAAGAGCACAAGAGTAGGAAATTACAGAACAAATTAAGGCCTAGAAAGTAGTTTAACTTGGCTAGAATCCAAAGAGCATAAGGAGGAGAAGTGAGAGGTGAGGGCAGGAATGTGGAATGAAGCCTGGACACGGAAAGGTTTTAATGCAAAGCTAAGAAGCTTGCACTTTATTTATTATTTCCAGAGATTCCCTATGTTGTTTGGTTTGTTGTGGTTTTTTTTTCCCATACTTACATAGTATTTACATATGCAGCAACTTCATTAATATGGAAACCAATTTGAAAATAAATTATTTAAATAAAAAAAATAGCCTCTTATTTCTCCACCAGGAATGGTTGAGGAGAGAGTGGAGCTTAAAAAAGACCTGAGATTTCAAGAGAGAGCAAACCACACGTGTTTACTTACCTGCCCTCTATCTCTAATTCCATTGAGATCACAGCAAAGCAGTTGACTAGAAATTCATAACAATCCAGAGAAAGGGAGGCAGAGGTAATAAAAAGTTAAGAGTTTAACAAATTTCTGGAAGATAGAACATAGAGAAGTGTGAAGGAGACAGAATGGAGGAAATAACTGACTGGTAGGCATATGGGGAATGAAAAGGAAGAAGTCTGGGCTCAAGCTGGCCGTCATGGACTGCAGAAAATTGAAGTGAGGACTTGAAGGTTGGTCAGTGCAATGCAAAAGCTCCATCCTCCTCTACCTCCATATGTAGAGCAGCTAGGAGGGCTGAGGGGTACGGAGCAGCTAGATGGACTGGTGATCTTCTCTGGCTAAGAGCAGTCCAGGTACCCCAATACAATTTCTTCCTCATGTATTTGATGATGTGAAAGAGTTTAGCAAGTAGTGCTCTGCAGAACTTAAACTTTCTGGAGTTAACTAAGGCTTCTTCACTGTCCTCACTCTGGTTCCCTTCCCATCCACTCAATATTTAAGAACCTCACAGCCTATGAACACATAGTGTATGGTAATTCTTCCCACTCAGGGGAAGAGCCATACCTAAAAAAGGTACTAGAATAATAAACCCAGATCTTCATTCTTAAATATGAATGGACATCGAAGATACCAGGCAGTAGAGGAAAAGTAGTGGTTTAAAAAAAATCAAGATAAGCAAATGTTTATAAAAATATGTGTTAAATATATATAAAATGTATAACAATATATATTGGCCCTGGAGGAAATAGAGGTCATTTAGGGAATAGAAGAAAGCTTTTTTTTTTTAAATCGAAGTCTAGTTAACATACAATATTATATTAGTTTCAGGTGTACAACATTAGCGATTCAACATTTATGTACATTACAAAATAATCATCATAATACATTTTGTTAGTATCTGTCACCATACATAGTTGTTACAATATTAACTACACTCCCTATGTTATACATTGCATTCCTGTGTCTTATTTATTTTATAAATGGAAGTTTATACCTTTTTTGATTTATTTATTTATTTTGAGGGAGGAGAGGGAATGGGAGAGGGAGAGAGAATCCTAAGCAGGCTCCATGGTCACAGCAGAGCCCAATGCAGGCCTTGATCTCATAACCTAGAGGAGAAGGTAAAAATATTTTATTTTGTAAAATTAGATATTACATATTATATATGTCTATATTATATTATGAATGTAATTGAGATACTGCATCCATAAAACATAAGCAGGATTCCATGAAAAAAGAATAAGCAAAATGAGAGCAAAATGACTCTCACAAATTACAAACGATTGCTGAAAAGTAAAACTCCAAGAACATCAGACAAAAGCAGATAGAGCCACCAAAATATGAAAGAAAAGATATGATAAATTTGGAAAATCCAAAATCAGATTAGTAGGAATCCCAGAAATGGAAAGCAGAGGAAAGAGAGAGGAAGAAATTAACAAAAGGCTAAAAGAAAAATTCCCAGACCTGAACATCAGGTTAAGAGAATTCATCAAAGATTCAAAGACTGACTAAAAATATTCACATAGGTACATTCTTAAAAATTTTCAGAATGTTTGGAATACAGATAAGATCCTAAGAAGTTTTACAAAAGAAATAAAGCTCCCTTAAAAAGGATGGCAAATCAGACTAGTATCAGACATCCGCTCAGTCACCCGGAGTGTTTGAATGTAATAGAGTGATGTGTTCAAAATTCTGAGGATAAGTTATTGGCTATGACACCAAAGTTTCATAGCCAATCTATGAATCAAGTATTAAGGTAGAATAAAGACATTTTCAGATATGAAAAGATTCAGAAAATTTGCCTAACAGGTATATCCTTTTTGAAGACATTTCTCAGTGAAAGCAAGATGAGGGAGAGAACCAAGAAAGACGATATGTTATCTCAGCCAAACATTTAGTAAGGAGAGCAAAGGGCGAGAGCTTCCGAGTCATCAGTTGTATAAGTCTATAGGAGAAGTGTCTCTTGGGAAAAGCAGATTTTGTGATATGGTTGAGAGTAAATTTCAGGATATGGTAGAAACATATATATCTTCTATTTACAAAGACAAAATAAGACAGTTAAAGATCTCCTCTCTGTCTGCCGAACCAAACCAAACCCAAAAAGTATAACAAAGTCATGTTCCAAATATGAAGCAAACAGAAATGAGACAGGATTTGGGGCGGTGAAGGCCACACGATTAAAAAGTACATTTGACAGTGATGCTGTCTTTAGAGTCAGTCACCCAACATAGTGACATAGAACTTGTTGAGAAGTAAAGATAAGCTAGTGTATTTCTTGGCTTTGCAGTAAATAATATTTAGATAGTTACAATTACATATATACTGCTTATTGGATTTTAATTTTTAGAATCTATACCCAAAACATTAAAGACAAGGATGGTCATACCACATATAAATTATAAAATTAAAGGTTTGGATAACAGGATTTAGAAGAGAACAGGAGGAGGGAAAAGTGAAGTAAAGAGTAGGGGGCTAATATCTTCATCACTTGCCATAACGAGAAGTTACTAGAACAGAAGTCAGCAGAATAAGAAACAGATTTAAAAATCTTTAAAATTTCAAATATGACCAGTAGAGTAATTAAGAAATGGTAATACAACAGCAACAACATGTAAGGAGGATGGAGGAAGGGATGAAAGAAGTGAGCTCAATGCTCATTTTTCTTTTATTTAAAATTTTTTTTTAATATTTATTTTTGAGAGAGCGTGAGCAGTGGGGGGCAGAGAGAGAGAGAGAGAGGGAGACACAGAATCAGAAGCTGGCTCCAGGTTCCGAGCTGTCAGCCCAGAGCCACAGATGCTTAACTGGCTGAGCTACCCAGGTGCCCCTCAGTGTTCATTTTTCATAAGCTTATCTTTGATAAGTTAAGAAATGAGGTAAATAACAACGGAAATCAGAGTGGTCAGAAGTGCTTACCTCTGGGGAACACATGGTGTGGGACACTTAGTAAATACAGTTTAGTAAAACTAAGCACCTAAAAACCAAAAGAGAAAAAAATGCCAGGAATACCCCCTGGTAACTTAGTCTGAAAAAATTGGTACATTTATTTACAAGACTGAAATCTGCCTGGTTAGTAGGCAAGAAGTGGAGAAACAAATAGTGCACAAAAATTTCTAGTAAATAAAATCCAGAGGTAAATTTCAAGAATCAGAAATTTAAGTTAGAATGTATGTAAAAGCTAAACTTCAAGAAAAGGACATTTTCAGGTAGTTTCCTGCTTTGGGAAGCATTAAATTCTGTGGTAGTTTCTTAAGGATGCGGTAGGTCCCAGTTTAAAGACTTTTAAGTTTTTTGGGGTGCCTGGGTGGCTCAGTTGGTTAAGCGTCCGACTTCAGCTCAGGTCATGATCTCAGGGTTCATGAGTTTGAGCCCCGTGTTGGGCTCTGTGCTGACAGCTCAGAGCCTGGAGCCTGCCTTGGAATCTTTGCCTCCCTCTCTGTCTCTGACCCTTCCCCACTCATGCTCTGTGTCTCTCTCTCTAAGAAATAAATAAACATAAAAAAAATAAAAAAAATAAAGACTTTAAGTTTTTTTTCTTTTTCTGATTATAAAAGTAGTAGATGTTCTCGTATAAAATTAGAAAATTATAGAAAAGTATAAAGAAACTACAACCTAATTAGTATGTGGCACCTAACTACCCCCACTATTTTTACTTCCTTCCTTAAGGTACCAAATAAAATAAACTCCCATCTTCACTACCACTACCAGGTAAAAGTCACTTACTAGCAGCCGGATAAAGATTGGTAGTCAAGAAGGGTAAAGCAGCTTACCTTAGCTTGCTGATGGTATTCCGGAGCTGAGATCCAAAGTTCCTGGAAGTGGAATATACCTCCTCCGTCCCACCGTTGCTACTCTGGCTTCGGCAGGCGGCTGTCACCAGAGTTAACTGGTGTAGACTCAGGTGTAATTCTCCCAGCGGTGTCAGAGAGCAGGCAGGGAGTGAGAATGAAACACTTCTCAAAATTTGAGTATAGTATCATCAGAGGTGTTCAAAAAGTACTGATTTCCAGAGCTTCCGTTGGTCAGAGTGGAACCTAGAGATCTGAATTTTTTTTTATTTTTATTTTTTTTTCATTTATAATAGTTTATTTTCAAATTGGTTTACATAGAACACCCAGTGTTCATCCCAACATGTGCCCTTTTTTAATGCCCATCACCCCCTCTCCCCCCCCATCCCCCTCACCCTCAGTTAGTTCTTATTTGAGATCTGAATTTTTAAACAAGGACTCTAAGAACTTGCTACTCCAGTGTAGCCCATGGATTAGCAGCATAGACACCACCTGGAAGCTTATTAGAGATGAAGACTCTCAGGCCCACCTCAGACCTCCAGAGTCTGAATACACATAGAGATGAGATCTCCAGGTGATTCAAGAATCACTGGGTTAGATGATCTTATAATTATTCTTGGGACCATTTTTTTTGTAAAACACCATCTAGCTGCTCTTAATTACAGCAATCCACTCAGAGCCAGTGGTGGTAGTTTCCCACTACCATCTCTTGTCTTTTCTTCTCTTCCTTCTTGGGACTTTAATATTTTCACTCACATTCAGGAGGGTGTTCACCACTTTTTCCAAGTTTAACTTGAGTTAGAATCAAAGGAAGGAGAGGGGTGCCTGGGTGTTTCAGTTGGTTAAGCGTCTGACTTTGTCTCAAGTACTCATCTCACAGTTTGTGAGTTCCAGTCCCACAACCGGCTCTGTGCTGACACCTCAGAGCCTGGGTCCTGCCTTGGATTCTGTCTCTCCCTCTCTCTCTCTGCTCCTCAACTTGTGCTCTATCTCCCTCCATCTCTCAAAAATAAATAAATGTAAAAAAAATTTAAAAAAGAATCAAAGGAAGGGGATCTTGCAGGGTAATGGGTAAGCTGGGAGAAGTGAAGATGGATATTTACAGTGAGAGCAGCTGGCCGGGTCTGGAGTGATCCTTTCCAGCTGGGTCCTCCTTAGTTCATTGCTGAGGAATACATTAGATACTGGTCATAGTCAGATTTGCGAGTGTTTAGCAAGATTTGTGGCATTTTGTAGTGTTTCTATGCATTGCCTACAACAAGCCAACCAACTAGGTAAATCAGCCCTTATTTTTAAGTCTCAATCCCATGAGAAAACAAGCTGGAAACAAACACCCATTTGAATTAACAGTTGAGAGATTCTTGGTAGCTGATATATCCTGAGACATCAGAGGCTTGACCTCTAGGACACTGATTATTATGGGATAGGTTCATTCAGGCCAGAAGATGTTTAAGTGGGACTAACATTTTTGAAACTATATAATAGAAACCCTCTGATCTAGTTTTTTTTTTTTTTTTTTTGATGGGGGGAGGTGTGGTGAAAATTTAAAATTGTGTTTTCTTTACATATTTTACTTCCTTTGAAATTTTATTGAAAACAGTCTGGGGTGTGTGTGTCGAAGTTGTATTCATTGTTGTCTCTTGCCTCTGGGCAAGGGTATGTGGGGTTCATCCATCCAACAGTATGAGATTTCTTCTTATTCTTGAAGCATTCTTCCTCAGAATGGACTGTAGACGTTACTGTAACATGTGATGATTCAGTTGCTTAGCACACAGTTCATTCCCTGACTGCTCTCGATATGAGTACATTGTGCTTGTTTTGGGTCCCAGCCAAGTCTGAGCCACGTCTGTCTGCATGGGCTGGCCGGCTGTGCTCTGACTCCGGTCAGCACTAGCCGTTATTCTCCTAGTCATCTTTTTATCTTCCTGGGTAATCTTGGACTTAATTTGGTTCCTGCCTTTAATACTCCCATCTGGCCTCTTTCTTTCTCTTTGTCCTTTTTAAACATCTGTCTGACACTTACATAGTCATCCCCATGACCAGTTGGTTTTTTAGAGCAAGGTTTCTCTTCTTGTGTGGAACTGGATTCTGTGATAACTACTTATATAGAACACAGAAGAAAGCAACTATGAGTTTGTGTGACTCTGTAGATGCTGTGAGAATGTTCAGGTCATTTTCTTCTTTGGTCTCTTTGGTTGGTATCTGATCAAAGAAGAAGTTACTCAGGGAACAGAGTTTGTCATTAGACCACTCTTCTCCCTAAAAAAAAAAACCTATGTCTCCAAAGAGAATAGCCCTGTATACGTACTCTGATCAAACTGATACAGATAAAAGTAAGATGTATCATATAAATTAACTGTTCTATTACTTTTTCGGAAAAGAGTCAAAACTCATCACATCATACACCTAAAAACTGGTGAATCTTGTTGTATATAAATACCTCATAAAAGTTATTAAAAAGAAATACAGTGCTAAGTAAAAATTATTCACATCTGAGATTTTCCTACAACATATTAACATTGTTATCCTTTAGGTCACTCCAAAGTATCTTTTTCCTTTTGTTTCTTAGATATTGTCTTAGATATGCCAAACAGGGCATCACAGAGTAAATGGCTTATAAAAAAGACAAAAATTGGTACCAAGAAGTTGGGGTGCTGCTGTAACAAATACCTAAAGATGTGGAAGCAGCTTCGGAGTTGGATGCTGGGTGGAGTTTGAGGCACATGCTGAAAAGGGCTCACATGGACCACAAACAGATCTTTGAAAATGATTCTGTTGAGTGTTCAAAAAGAAAGGGGAAAGCTGTAGAGATAAGCCTCAGTCTTCTTGGACAGTCCCTAAGTAATCCTGACCAGCACTGTGCCGGTAATATGGACGGTCAAGGCCTTCTGCTGAGGTGTCAGACGGAAGCGTGGAGCAGGGTATTAGACAGTGGAGGAAAAGGTCATCCTTATTAATGAGTGGCAAGGAATTTGGCTAAATTGTGTTCATCTTCTGTTTTTTTTGTGTGTCAGGTAGAATTTGCAAATGGCGACACTGGGTGTTTAGCTGAAGAAATTTCTAACCAAAGTGTTAAAGGGAAGACTCAACTCCTGACTGCTTCTAATAAAATTCTAGAAGAGAGACATGACTTAAAGATGAAAAAATTAAGCAAAAAGAAAACAGGACTTACGAGATTTGAAAGATTATCAGCTTATCCATATTGCAAAAAATGAGAACACTAAGGGTGTGACCAAGTGACCATTTGATAAGGAGATTAGTATGGACCAGCCATCTCAGCAGAAGCCAGGAGCTGTTCTCCAAGTCAATGGAAAAATGACCCTGAAGTCATTCAGATATAATCAGAACTGCCACTCCCATCACTCCCAGAGTGCGAAGACGAGGGTTTGGGACTGGGGAGGAGGACAGGGCTGGGCAGCATAGTTTTAAAGGAGGGGCTTCTGACACCTGCATGAACTCAGTGTGTGCTGAGATTTACAGGAAGTCAGTCTGATCTGTGCCAAGGCTCTGCCCCACCACACATACTGTATCCAGGGTCAGGTCTGCATCTAGCTGACAGGGCAGTGGGCACGTCCTTCGTGAATGGACACTTGGGGAGGGGTTGCTGGTGTCCAGTTCTACATACTGACTGTTATTTATTAGTACTTTGAAGTTGTATACGATTATTTAAAAATTTAAAAAGTATAACATAATTAGAAATATTTATTATTTTATTTCACATTTTTCAGGAAATCTCAACTCCTCTCCATCAATTCAGCATCAGAGAATTCAATTTAAAGGTAAACTAACATAACGATAGATGATATTTGTGTATTCTTAGTTCTTTATTGAGTTTGACTAATCCACAGACATTTCATTGAAAACCTGCTCATGCTGGTGGTTGGAATCCAATTTGCAGTAAGTTGTTTGTTTATTGCCACGGTTAACAGTTTCTAAGCTGCAGAGAGATAAGGAAAGCGTTTGTAGTCAATAAATTGCTATTCTCCCCTTTTTGAACACCGTCATTCTGGCTTTCTACATTTCATTTATTAGCTCTCTGGGTGCTGTTGCCTGCTATTCTAGAACTAGATTACTGTTTACTGTGGCCAACACCACCATACTTACCATACTTACATACATATAATACTTACCATAGCATAGCAATGAAGTTTTTAGGGTTTTCTTTTTAATACTGAAATTTGGAGTGTTGAGTACTCACTTACTGTCCAAAGATAATGAAAAGTAGAAACCATAGTGGTTAAGTGCGTTTTTGGTATCAGATCATATTTCAGTTTCTGGCTGTGTAACCCAGGGCATATTATTTAACATATATGAGCTCAATTTGTTAATCTTTAAAGTGGTGGTAATAATTCTTTCTATCTCATAAAATTGTGGTAAAAATTCAATGAGATAGGAAGTGTAAGGTGTTTGACATAGCATCTAATACATGGTACGCACTCATAAAAAGCTAGCTCCTGTTTTTGTCACTGATGATGATGTTTGTTATATTTTAGCCATCAGCATTCATTCTTTCTCTTTTGGTAGCACTACCCCAATTTCATTTGATAAAAGACCTCTTTGCTATTGTGGGCAATCTTGTTGGGATTGTAATTTAAGGTAACTTGAGCTTCCCTAGTTGAGAGGCCAGTGTGTGTCCTAAAATAGTTTAGGTTCTCTCTTCTGAAAGAAGATGCAGGAACGGAGACTAAAGTAACCAATGATGCCTGTGTGAGACTCATTCTGTGGCAGCTCTGATGAGGCAGCTCTGATGAGCTCTAGTCTCTACCTGTCATGAGCCTGCTTCTTCAGGTCTTTGGTTCTCTGAGGAACACCACATTTTTGGATTGAATTATCATTTGTTAAAATTACTTACCTTACCAGAGTAAGGTTTTGTGTTTTTACAATCAAATGATGTAAAATAATATTAATTATGTGAATATGATTAGGACTAATTTTTCAAGGCTAGAAAACGGTGCTGGAGTGTGATATGCATTATGTTTTTGGACCTGCTGTTATATCCTACCTACTGTCAGAATCAGTGAGCAGCACCTATTTAGAGAATTTCCGTTGTGGTAAGATCTTCACTCTTCTTCACTACTGTACCCTAGTAGAAGACCCCAGGCTCTGTAAACATTTGCTGAATTAATAGCAGAGTATTCTCCGCTTGCCTTCTCTGTTTACATCATTTTGGGGTTACAATGGTGTTCTAATTCTTTTATGAGAAGTAGACCTTTATTATATACAGCTTCTTCAGAGTATAGAGTTAAGTATTCTCCTAGTACTTTAGGAGTATTGTTCAACTAATCCTCACAGTGATTTCATTTCTATTTTAGATTAGTAAAGTGTCAGATAATTTAGGAAAACTGCCTAAGGTCACACACTTAGTAAGAAACAGACAGTATTTGAACCCAGCTCTCCCTGATTTCCAAAGGATGTATTTTTCAGTAGACTGTGGAAATCTCTAAAATATCTCCTTTATTTCATGCCCTTCTGTGATAGGAAAAGATAGGATAAAATAGAGAGGGAAGAATTAGGACCCAAGGTCCCTGGGTGGGCAAAGACAAATCCAGAACGATGCTGGGGGTGTATGAACACAGCAAACCCCCCTAGGTGTAAGGTTCCTCTTAGAAATGTAACAGACACTACCTACTCCCCCTCAGGTATCCCCAAGGAATTCAACAAAAGACCTAACTAAAAATAAGTAGTAGACAAAACCTATGACCTACAAGGAACAGTTTGGTGATAGGCCACCCCTCACACAATGGAAACGATCCAATCAGGAATGGACAGCACAGAACCTAGAGTTGTCCAGCCAATAAGGGCAGAACCTGAGAAGGAAAAAGGAGGAAGGGAAGAGGGGGAATGATCAGAACCTTATATAACGAGGGCCCCATTGTCTGTAGTCCTCTGGCATTTACTCTCAAGTGTCCCGTCTATGATAAGAGAGATTTCCTACTATTCTTTCTAATCTTATACTCTTAATAAACTTTTGCCTGCTGCTTATTTTGTGTTCACCTCTTCATTCTTTGAAGTGGCGAGACAACGAATCTTGGGTATTGTGGTAAAAAATCCTGCAACACTTTCGTTTCCTGTTCTTTTCATTCACAAAAGTGTCTGGCATCCTATTTTTTGTGCATTTCCCCTAGAGTGATACAAAGAATGATGTTATGATTATTAAATAATGAAACTGACATCTAAACAAGTATGTTCAAGCTTGCTCATCTACACGAGTGTTTTCTCTTTCAGAGTGTTGATATTGTAAAGTTGTGCTTTCTGTTACTCAGCATATTGTCTACAGGATTGAGTCCCATTCTCTTGAATGCCTGTAATGCAGCAACTTTTTGTTTTTTTTTGAGAAAATACTTGATCTTTAAAAGCCAAAGATATTTGTAGGGCAGTCCAGTTAAGAAGATGGATGATCATGTTGGGAAGGGCCATTTTCAATGAAAAATGAGATATGAGTATAAGTGTTGAGACTGGGACAGTTGTGGCTTTTTAACTGTTCTGAAGACTGCTCTCTAGGTGGTATCCCTAGACACTTTTGTTTCACCCAACAAATGTTAGGACGTGTGTCATTCACTGAATATATGGTGATCAAAAGACAGACATGAGTCTGGTTCTCATGGAGCTCTCAGCCTTGCAGTGAACACAGAAATAACAAACTGGGGTTTTAGTACATTTGCGAGACATGCAGTAGTGCGTAGGAGGATTCCAGGCTGGGATGAGTGCCTTGTCTTGGAGGAATCAGAAGTCTTTCCTGAGTAAATTACCAAGTGGCAGGGGAAGAGAACATGAAGGTAAAGTGGGGTTTCTCAGCCTCTACGCTACTGACATTTAAACTGGATAATTCTTTGGTTCAGAGCTGTCCTGTGCATTAGAGGATATTTAGTACCACCTGCGGTCTCTACCAACTAAGTGCCAGTAGTGCCTTCCCTAGCTGTGATACACATCGTTGTCTTCAGACATTGCTAAATGTTCCCTGGGGGGGGGGGGGGGTGGGGAATCACCTGAGTGAGAGCCACTGGTGAAGGTGAAAAAGGAACATAAGTGTTCCATACAGAAGAAATGGTAGGTGCAAGGCCCCAAGATGGGAAGGAGGCAGGGAAGCATTCTGGAAGAACTGATAGAATTCTAGTGAATTACTGGGGAGATAGTCATAATGTTAGAATAGTTTGTAGTCACCCATAACGAAGTCAGTCATCCCTGGCCTAGTTTAAAAATAGTTTCGTCTGCTACTAGTTGTACCCATACTTAGTCCCTGCTCTCATCTTCCTTCTCTTCCTTCTTTCTTTCCTGTATTCCTTCTGTGCACCACTCACCACCTCTGGCCCCACCGGGTTTTGTAGAAGCTACTAGGCTTTTTGCATCCCAAGCCAGGTCAGTCATCTAATGCCAGGTCATTCTGAACTCATACACTGAGTATCCAGGTAAGTTTCTCTGTAGCAGCCTTCTCTTCACCAGGTTGGTGATCTTCTCATATTAAACTGAGCATGATTTGATTAATTACAGTTAAAACGAGAGCATAGTACTAACCTGCCAAAAATTACTTTAGTGAGGGGGAGGGATCTAAACCAGAGATCATAACAAGAAGCAGGGGGTGCTGTGCCTCACAAGATGTTTAGTAGCATCCTTGGTCTCTACCATCTAGATGCCAATGGAATTAGAGTGTGTGCAAATGTAATGAACAAAACAACTTGTCGTTGTTGTTGAATGGGGAAAACAGTCACCTTTGCAAGACTTTCTGGTTATAGTAAGGGAAACAGAAGGAAACAGGCAACATGGGTGTGGTGGGAAGCATGTAAATTATAGGTTGGAGCTGCTCCTCGGGGCACATAGGAGGGGCTGGATAGTCACAGCTTCAGGCATTGCTTTTTTTTTTTTTTTTTTTTTTTTCCAGGCATTGCTTTTATTGGCAGCATTGTCAACTGACCCAAGTGAGTGGTATAAATATGGTCATTATCACCATGTCCATGGAAAAAGTTAGAAAACAGTGCTAGATAACCATAGTTGCTAGAATACTATAGGAAACAGTATCAGTCGATCATGAGTGAGTGGTCTCTTTGTAAAAGGTTTGGAATACAGGGCCATAATTTAGCAGCTCTTCTCAAATACAGTTATTCCTATTTGAATATTCCTGTATTGATGACAGTTTCCTTGCTTGCTGTCATTGCCTTAACAGTGCTTTTGGCAAACTGCCTTCGATGTGGCCCATTGGTCTTTGTTGTTGGGAACCACTTTAGCACTCTCAACTGCATGGCATCATTCCTTTCCATGGAAAAATCATCTAGTGTAACTTTCTTTCTTCCTACAGGGGCTGAATATAAGCCTCTGCCAGTTCATTTTTGTTCCTCTCTGAACCCCACAGGCTGTGAGTGTCCCTGTTTGAAGCCTGTTATCCTCACCAGACTGTAAAGTGGGAGCACTATTTTGTTCACATAGCATCCCTGCTGCCCAAGAGGCATATACTTGGCTCCTTGTAAGTATTTGTTAAGATAGTAATTGATTTGGGAAAGAGGAGGAACCTAAGGGGAAAAGACCCCATAAAGGGTAAGCGGGGAGATGAGAGGAATTAGTTTATTTATTTATTTTTACCGGTCATAGGATAGATTTTGGACCCTTTTTACTCACCCCCTTAAGAGTTTGGTTGACTTCAGCTCATATCTGGGTTAAAAATTTCTTATTAATTAATTCATTATTTACTTAAGAAGTAGTCTACCACCTTGTAAGAACCTTAAATTCATGGCCTGATATCTCATATTAACATATTCATACCCGGCTGGCTTTAAGGAAGGCTGGGTCACCTCAGAGAAGGTAAGGGAACTTTCTTTACTTCAGTCAGCCTGAGCCATTAAGGAGCTCAACCTCTTAGGGTGAAAGTTGTCCCCTATCCTGCATGAGGTGGGAATGGGGGTGGGGGGCTGCTGGGTTACTTCTGCTCTGCCCAACTCACCTTAATCCCTTCACCAGTTTTTTTCTCATCACATCTCACTGCCTTTCCACTCTCCACTTCAAAACATGCCTGAGACCACTGAAAATATTGGGGTGCCATTCTAAAAACAATACTAAAGCATCAGGCCAGGCCAATACTAAAAAACAAGTTACCTTTTGCAGTAGCAATTTCACATTTTGTGGACCTCAAAGGTTAACTTAGAAGTCATGGCTGTGAACTCAAAAACTTTCCCACAGGAATGAACGTAAGTTATATTGAGGAGGACATTTTTCTAAATCATAAAAGCACACACCACTGGTGGTTAGTGAATCATTCCCAGTTAAGATGCATGAACAAAACCCTCTACGTTGAGTGTAGTTGGACAGGATTTCAATTTAATTCAACAACCACTTGTTGAGTAAGACCTGCATTTCTGTTTGCACTGCCTCGTATGTAGGACTTGCTCTTGATTGTGTGTCGAGGTATTGTGAGGAGGAGAGAAATTGTTTTTGATAAACATTGCTGTTTGGAAATCGAACCTGCTTGACCCAAGTAGGTTTGGCTATTTTCTGAGAGTACAGTGATATTGGAATGAAGTTTGTAACTTGAGTTATATATGAAACAGAAAAAGAGAAACAGAGAAATATAGCTCAAAACATTTCGCCAACTCTTGCATCCATATATATTTTCTGTATCTTACATGATTACACTTTTTATTTCCTCTAAATAAGATTTTAAACCATTTAAAACATTTGTAGGGAGAGGACTGGGTTTCACAAGTATTCCCAAGCAATTATTACAGCGTAGGTACCTTAAAGACTTGGTATATATTGACCGACTGAGGAGATGTGTATACTCCCAGGGCTGCGTCCTCAGTGCTTGAGATTTTCCACAGAAGCAAAACCAGTGTTGAAGCATAGTTTCTTTAGGTTGGGATGGTTTCTGAAAAGTTATAGCAAAATGACACCGATTAGCCGCCAGACTAATTGCTCTCTACTACCAACCTTGTTTCATAGGCAAACTGTGCCCCAGGGTAAAATAACAGGCATACTGAGGCAAAATTTCCAACATGTGCTCCTAAACCTTCCCCCTTGAATCAGGGAAAGTGACCTTTTGGCAAACAAATGTTCTTTCACCTTCACTGTTTAGAAGTTGTTAACACTGGGCGGGCTGCGTGATTGATGCAGGAACTTTCCTCTCTTCTGCGGAGTAGGCTCTACTCTTTACCCCTCAGAGCTGTGAGCTTTTTATATTGTTTTTCCTTGATAAGGTGGCTGGGCTACCCATAAATTTGTATTTTTTAATGACCTAGTGGCTGCTGAAAGAGTGTTATTCTGCTTTGTAGGCTTTTTGGCTTTTCTTCTGCAGCTTACACTGCTAAAAAAGTTCACCTTTTGTGAACATCTCCTTCTATCTGTAATCTGCTTGAACGAAAATTTTTTTAAGCTGGATTTCTTGCTTCTGGTTTAGTTTGATTGTCTCAGGCAAATGAGAATATCTTTTTTGAGTCTTTTAAGGAGAGTAGATCTTTGAAAGTCACTACTTTCAGTAACCTTCAGTTTTCCAAATAGAGAATGGAAAAGATGAGAAGCTCAGTACCAATTTTCTTTAGTATCTTTTCATTTGGGGGCATGAGGGTGGAGAGTGAGGATAGAGACCTCCTCAAAGCCCATACTGCACATACTGACAAAGGGGGAGATTGAGGCATTCTGGGAGAGTGATGAAGAATAAAGATTCCAGAATGGAGTTTATGACCTTGGGCAAATTACCGACCCCATCTGTGCCTCATTTTCCTTGCCGCTAAAATGGAAGTGGTAGTAATATTTACTTTGTAGGGTTGTTTTGAAGAGTGAATGTGTTGATATACACAAAGTGCTTAGGCCAGAGTGCATGGTACTTTCTAGGTGCTACCTGAATGTTAGTTGTTAGAGAGTTCCCAACAATTCTACAATCCTAACAGCTTTTTAAAATTTGTTATTTTTAAACAAATTTATTTAGGGTTAAAGCTGAACCTAAACAGATGTGAGACTAGTTTTATCTTCATTTATGCCAATTAATGTGAATATTTGTGAGTTTTGCTCTGGATGTATTAATGTGTTTGACATGGGGTGCCTCCCAGTCGATAGGATAGGTTACATACATATGGTTAGGCACCATTACATTTACAAAATCAGAAAAATTCTGAGTTCTGAAACACATCTGATCCCAAGGATTTCAGATAAAGCATTGGATGTATGCTGAGATTAGACACTATATTGGCAAAAATACTTGATGTTTGATCTTCCACCTGTTTCTTCTTGGTTTTATCTCTTGCCATTTTTATGTAGGAATTAAAGAAAAGAGAAATTTCTAAGGCTATTCACTCATTTATTAAATGTTTATTGAATACCTACTATGTGTCAGACAATTATGGTCCCTTCCTTTCAGGGGCTGATGGGCCAGTGGCAGTTGTTCCTTATTGACGGCCTCCTGTGTCTGAAGCCCCAATCTAGGCACATTATTAACATGGTCTTTGATTTTGCAGAATAGTCAGTTCTTACAAATGAAGGAATGGAGATTCAGAGATGCTAAGTAACCTGCTCAAATCTGCTGAATGCTTGAGCTGGAACTTAAACCCTGGTCTGAGTCGCTCCAGGGCCTCTGTTCTCATTGTGGGGCCTAAAGGCTCTTAAAGAGGGTCTTTAATATCTTTTGTCACTTGCCATGTTGTGTGTGACCTTGCAAACAGGAAAGGCCCTGCCCTGGAGTGGGCTCACTGGTGCCATTCCCCTTTCCCTCCCTAGAAGGGTTGTGTCATCGTGTGCAGGAGACATGTGAGCAGTCAGTGGGCAAGTCCTATAAGTTGCAAATGAAAATCGTGCAATGCGGTATACACGAAATGTTGGAAAAGTGCAAAGTAACTTTTGTTTAAGAACTCTTTGTAACATTTTTTAATGCTTATTTTTGAGAGATGGGGGTAGCATAAGCTGGGAAGCGGCAGAGAGAGAGGGAGAAAGAGAATCCTAAGCAGGCTCTGTGCTAATAGCCTCGAGCCCAAGACCCTTGAGATGATGACTTGAGCCGAAATTGACAGATGCCTAACCTACTGAGCAACCCAGATGTCCTTAAAAGCTCTTGGGAACATTTAAATGGAAATAAAATTTATATACAATGAAAATCAAAGATTTTAAGCATCCAATTCAATGAATTTTGACAAGAATTCTGCATCTGCATACTTACCACCCTTACCACCTTCCTGTCAAACCTCATCTCATAGGCACCATTGTTCAGAGTTCTCTCTTAATAGTTTATTTAGTTTTGCTGGTTCTTTGTTTTTTTAATGTTTATTTCTTTTTGAGAGACAGAGGGAGGCTGGAGGAGGAGTAGAGTGAGGGAGACAGAGGATCTGCAGCAGGCTCTGCATTGACAGCAGAGAGCCTGACGTGGGGCTTGAACTTATTAACTGTGAGATCATGACCTGAGCCGAAGTCGGGCACTTAACCGACTGAGCCACCCAGGTGCCCCAAGTTTTGCTGGTTCTTGAGCTTCATGTAAATGGGATCAAACAGGATGCATGGTTCTGTGTCTGGCTTTTTTGGTACGGTACACTGTTTTTAAGATATTGAATAAAGCTGCTATAAACATTTTTGTACAGTCTTTTGTGGACAAAATTTTTCATCTCTCTCAAGTGAATACCTAAGATTGGAATTGATAAGTCATGAGCTATGTTTCGTTTAATAAGAAACTGCCAAATAGTTTTCCTAAATTGTTGTACATATTTTACACTGTGAATATCTGAGAGTTCTAGTTGTTCCACATCTTGCCATCAGGTGTTGTTTTTAGCTATTCCAGTGTGTGAAATGATAGATCGCTGTGGTTTTAGTTTGTGCTTATTTGATAATTACTGGTGTTAGGTATTTTAGTATGTGCTTATTGGCCATTGGTATATTTTCTTTTGTGAACTGATTGTTGAAAGCTTTGTTCATTTTTTAAAAATTGGGTTGTTTGTTATTGATTGTAAAAGTTCTTCATATATAGTTCTTTCTCAACATACAAGGAAGTTATATACCAATAAACCATTATGTGTTGAAGATGCATTTAATATACCTGACCTACTGAACATCATAGTTTAGCCTAGCCTTCTTTAAATTTGCTCAGAACACTTACTTAGCCTACAGTTAGGCAAAATCATCTAACACAAGCCTATTTTATAGTAGAGTATTGACTATCTCATGTAATTTATTGAATATTGTACTGAAAGTAAAACTGGAATGGTTGTATGGGTACCGAATGGTTGTAAGCAGATGGGTTGTTTACCCTTATGATGGAGTGGCTGACCACAGGTGCAGTTTGTTGCTGCTGTCCAGCATCATGAGAGAGTATCATACCACATATTGCTAGCCTGGGAAAAGATCAAAATTCAAAGTTAGGAGTATGGTTTCTACTCAGTGGATATTGCTTTTGCACCATGGTCAAAAAAATCTTCCGTCAAACCATCATAAATATGAGATTAACTGTGTTGAGACACAAAGTTCTTCTTTCTCAGATATATGCATGTATTGCAAATATTTTTTCCCCCACTGTGTAGAAAACTACAAAGTCAGTTCATTGAAAGTAAAATTTCTTCAGGAGAGGGGTTCTGGTGTCTGCCTCATGCTGACTACAGTATTTGTTATAATCTCTTTCTCTTTCAAGTGATTGCTATGTTTAAAATACAAGAGGGGGGACATTTGCAGGATGAAGTTCACATTGCTTGTGACCCCCAAATTATTCCCCTTACAGAAACTCCTCTGAAGTTATAATTGGAACATGCGATTCACTCACCAAAAATTTATTTTACCCTGTTTAGGATCATACTTATTTAATTAGGGGAAGTAAAAATTACTGAGCAAATTAAAACAACAAAAACTGAAGACTATTTTTTTTTCCAAAAAAGGAACTTTTAGAAAGATGTTGTAATTGTTTAAAAGTTTTCTTTTTAATTTAAAAAGTAAAACACATTTCATGCAAAGTAAGTTGGCAAATATTTTAAAGAGCACTGAAAGTTAAAATGGAGAGTTACTTTAAAAAGCAAATAAAACAACCCACACATTTCTGACTTTTAGGATTAATGCCTATTTTACTTTAGTTAGACAAGCTATGCTGTATTTGTTTCTCAAGATAAATGTGTTAACAATTCTAGAGATATCAATAGAATTGGCTCCTACCTATATAGCCAAGCAATATTCTTTAAAAGCCTGGGAGGTAGAACTGTTCTTGTTAATTTCCAACAGCAGCAACGTCGCATGGACCTTTCTGTCTGAATCTCACCTAAGAGGATCAAATAACAATTTAAGGCCACATTAAGGGAAAGAAGCTTGAGTTTCAGCCAGTTTTATCCTCTCAAGTGTAAACTACCTGTAAACATAAAGTATATTTTTCTCATTTGGAAAGTAGTAAAGTTGGACGACTATTCTGAACTTTTTCTCCTATCCTTTGGGGTCAGTTTCTTCAGAGACAGGGCAAATAGTGGTGGGTTTCTGCCCAGGTTGCTTTCTCAGCTTCTAAGCCATATTCCTGTATATTTAAGTGGCTCTTCTTAATTCATGCATCATTGCTTCTGGGCTGGACTGGGCTGCGCTATATCCCCTCAGAAATCCTCTGTTGAAGCCCTAACCACCTGTGCCTCAGAACGTGACTGTCCTTGGAAATAGGCTTTTTCAAGAAGTAATTAAGTTAAAGTGAGATCTTTAAGGTGGGCCCACATAACTGGAATCCTTATTAGAAGAGGAGTTTTGAACACAGATAGATGCAGAGAGAGAGAACCATGAGAAGACACAAGGAGAAAATGGTCACAATTAAGCCAAAGAGAGAGGCCTAAGAAGAGACCCACTCTGCTAATGCCTCTTCTAGCTACCAGGACTGTGAGGAAATACATTTCTGTTGTTTAAGCCTTTCCATCTGTGGTTCTTTGTTATGGCAGCCCTGGCAAACAAATCAAGCCTTTAATGGATCATCACTCCAGCACTGTAAGTATTACGTTTACTAGGTCGTGGAAGAGTCTGGATAAATGGTAGAACATATATTACTCGAAGGCTCAGAACAATTACAACAGTCTCTTCTCTTTTTTATCCTATTTGTTATTTATTTTTTTTATAATTTTTTTTTTGTTTATTTATTTTTGAGAGACATAGAGGCACAGCATGAACAGGAGAAGGGCAGAGAGAGAGGGAGACACAGAATCGGAAGCAGGCTCCAGGCTCTGAGCCATCAGCACAGAGCCCGACGCGGGGCTCGAACTCACAGACCGCGAGATCATGACCTGAGCTGAAGTCGGCCGCCCAATCGACTGAGCCACCCAAGCGCCCCGATCCTATTTGTTATTTTTTGAATAAAATTATTGTAGCTTACTAATAGCTTTAAAATATTACATAAATTTGAGCTAATATGTATCTCCTGAATTCTCTCTGATTTTCTGATTTTTAATATTTATTTTTAAGAGAGAGAGAACATGAGTGAGGGAGGGGCAGAGAGAGAGGGGGACAGAGGATCCGAAGCGGGCTCTGTGCTGACAGCAGAGAGCCCGTTATGAGGCTTGAACCAATGAACCATGAGATCAGGACTGAGCTGAGGTCAGATGCTTAACCAACCGAGCCACCCACATGCCCCTACCTGATTTTCGACAAAATAGGAAGTCATGTAAAATGTATCAAACACATATATTTTTGAACTTTTAGAGTGAGGGGAAAAATGTCTTTAGATGTTAACCAGATTTTTTTTTAATTCTTGGGGGAAGTTACTGAACATTTCTGTGCTCCAGTTTCTCTTCTAAAATGAGATAATAATAGTACCTACCTGATGGAATTTTTTGAGCATCAGATAAGATATTTACTTACAATAATCTTTACACATGAGTTTTATTTGATAAAATTCTCTAGAATCTTATTGATTTTCTAAATATTTATCAACTCACACAAAATGTCCACAAACACACACACATGCACTCACACATATGCACATTTTATTTCTTATATATTTGTGTCAGTTTAATATCAAGGCAAAAGGAAATCTTTCAGGATATGAGTACATACTCTGAGAAGTAGTGTTATATTTTTTATTCCTTTTTGGCATTCCGAATGTCTTGCTTTCAAGAGAGAACTTCTGACCCCTCAAAAAGACACAGGCCTTTCTACTGCTCTCCATCTGGGCTCCATCACTGCAGTTAGAGGCAGGGACCACTCCTGGGGACTGACACTTGGTCCCTTTTTTTCTTTCTCTTGCCCCTTGTTTCCTGAAGTCTCCAGTTTATTAATGTGAAATTGAAGAAGGTCAGTTTCCAAAGGTCAAGAAAAAACTTGCTGGCAGTTCTTCAAACATACATGGAAGCTTCCTCTACTCAGAAAATTAGCCCTCCTTCAGGAAATCCGTGAGAGTTAGTAAATTGTTAGGGAAAAATACTTCTTACCTGTTGACACCTCCAAGTTTATTACCTAAATCAGATAATCACATTTCTCCTCCTGATACCAAGCTAGAGGAATCTGTTTTGTGAACTCAGATACTTGAGATAGGAAGGGCAGGCATGAGCAGTAGGAAAATGATAGAGAGTACAAGAGGCTGTGGGGAAAGAGAAAGAGCCCTGGGAACTAGAAGAGAGTATTAAAAACGAACAGCAGGATAGACTTACACTGCTTCAAGTATTATTCTGGGCCCTTGTTGTGGCCTGAATGGGGACGGAGTTTCTCCATTCCCTGACTCAGCCCTCCCCTCAACACACACATTACTTAGTTATGGGTGCAGGGCTAGCCTGAGTCATAGATGAATGTTACCCTCCTCGAGTCTCATATTTTACCTCCCCCCCACTATTTCTCGCCCAGGTCTATAATCTCCTCAGTCCAGAATCTATTGTTTATTCTTTACCTGGCCAAGGTCAGGGCTTCCACTGAGGCTTGTGTTCCCTCTTCTGGAAATGCTCAACACGACTTCACCCCTTCATCTATTTCTCCTTCAGAATCAACACAAATGTCTCTCACAAGGGAGGCCTTCTCTCTAGCCCCTGAATGAGGTTAGGCTTCTGTATTACCTATCTCCTGGCAGTATAAACCTATACTTCCCAGTGTCTACCTCAGTTGGCAGTCATTTATTTGAATGAATGGTCATTAACGTCTACATCTATGCTGCACTGTAAACTGCTCGAAGGGTTTGCATCTGTCTTTTTCACCCCTGTGTCCTCAGACCAAGTACAATGTCTGGCATGAAGTAAACTCGTGATAAAAATGAATAGATTAGGGCCACTTGGAGCACACCTGTGCTTCCTCTGCTTGATATCCAAATGGAGTGATCTTCACCTTCTCGTGAGGCCAGGAGATGAACATGAACTGGAGTAATTCAGAGGGTGAGTTTCAGAGTTCTGACTCAGGTGGCTCCTGTGCCTGTGCATCTTGGGAACATTTGATATGGATGGGCGCACCATGGGTGATGGGTTGCACCATGGGTGGTGGGGCGCACTGGGGCTGGTTCTCTATAGGGGGTGCTTGCTGGTGGTTATGGAAAACACAGTCATGGGTTTATAAGATCTTTCTAGAGGAAGAGAATTCATTAGAGGCAATTTGGTTCTTTCTCTTATAATTTCAACTGTTGTTTTCTTTCACAAGGGAAGAGAAAATCTTATTTGGGCTGATTTTTGCAATTGTTGACAAATGGTACAAATTTGCATTTTCTCTGGATTTTGCACAGTGCTGGTGTATTCACTGTATAGCTGTAGCACAAAGCTTTTAATAGAATGACTTATTTCTCATTTTTGTGGTTAGTAAAAATAGAAAAACAAAGTCTTACTTAGTTTTGTAGTCCATTGTGGAATCTTGATGATTTGCTTGAAATGGAGTTCATTTTTTTTCACAACCATTGCCAAACCTCACTGTGATGTATCAAATGCATGAATTACAATGATGAGAACCGCTTACATCTCTGTTACCTACAAAACTTCTGTCTGTAGCATTAAAAGGTACCAATGTTTAGAAGTTTAGAAGTTTAGAAACACTTCTAGTTATTTGGAATGTCCTTTCTATTTTCTGAGATTGGAAGCTAGGCTGTTGAGTGTTGAATGACAGTTTCTAGTGTTTTATGCTTCAAGGTGAGGGCACGGGCGGTAGAAATGGGTGTAAAGATATGAACTGAATGATTCACAGTCTGCTCATCTAATGTACAGGGAGCAAAAATATAATTACATAACTGAGAACTAGAGACCTTGTCTTCTGGTTGAATTTGATCTCATTCCACTGAAGATGTGAGCTTCGTAGTCAATCTTACTACTTCATATTTAGAAGAGGCCCACTAAGGCAATGGGAATGCACTGGGAAAGGCATTAGAAGACCAGTTCCAGGGGCACCTGGGTGGCTCAGTCAGCTGAATGTCTGATTTCGGCTCAGGTCATAATCTCAGGGTTCTTGAGTTTGGGCCCCACATCCGGCTCCCTGCTGTCAGCCTGTTAGTGCAGAGCCTGCTTTGGATCCTCTGTCCCCCTCCCTAATCCCCTCCCCCACTTGCATTCCTCCCCAAATAAATAAATATGGAAAAAAAAAGACCATTTCCTACTCTGCCACTTCCTCATTATGTGACACTGGCCAACACATTTAATCTCTGATGTCTCACTTCCATCTGTAAAATGGAAATTGTAATAGTTCTCCTAACCTACCTCATAGGGCTTGTGGTGATGACCAAATAAGACAGCATAGGTCAATTGCAAAGGATTGTGTGTTATAAGATATTATTTCATTATATCTTATTATTTTCTGTTTTTATTTTTATATGTGTAGTCCTACTTCCCCAACCTATTCTAAGGTTTAAAAAATTTGTTGTACTTATTAGTCATAGTTCAGTTAGATAAGCCAGACCACTAAGGACATACAGTATGTGAAACTTGTCATTACAAGTGTTTAACTTTTCATACTTATAGTAGCTGGTTAAGCAGTAGTCTTTGTGTTGAATGCTGGACCCAAAGTCTACAGGGTAGGCAGTCTAGGAGGGAAGATGGATATAGAGGAGAAGAGCGAGGACAAACAGGAAGCTACAGTATGTACTGGAGCTCGTGTCAGTTCTTCATGTATCCAGTTGTGATGTGTATGTCATGTAGGAAAAGTGGTGTCTCTCTTCATGGAGTCCAGAAACTGGATATGATGAAGGAGAATCTAGGTGGGGGGGTGGAACAGTCGGAAGCCCACCTGCTACCACATGCCAGTGTGTTGAGTCAGCTGGTTGATGGTAATGTACAAGAGCTACAGAGCATCTGCTTCTACCTTTCAGAAGTGAAAATCATTGTGACTGCTTTTCCATACTTTAAATCTTGTGTCGATATGTCTCTCATGGCGGGGGCGAGGCGGGGGGCGATCTGTCTCTCATGGTACATCCTTTTCATCATGTCCATGAAATATACAGGCAGGATTGGCTATAATACTTGTGGGGCAGTACAAACTGAAAATGTTCCCCTTGTTCAAAAGAACAAGAAAACTGATATTTCGTTTCTTTTACAGTCTTTTCTTGGTTATGTCATGGTGTTCATTATTTCCTGTTTAATGCTGCATTCCTTTACTTACAGGATACTCACAGGGTGTATGCACACTTCACAGGCACCCTGGGTCCTGTCCCATGAGTGGCATTCAGAGTGTATGCCTACTTCCGAGCCTCCTCGCCCCATGCCCTGGACCCTACCAGGGATGGCAACAGTCTGTATGGGGAAGGAATTCCCAGGAGACAGGGAGGCAGTAAGGGATGAGAACATGTGTGAGCCAAGGCTCCAAGTCTCTAGAACATGTTCCACTATCCCAACAGACTTCACTTGTGAAACACAAATTCAAAGATAAAGCTAGTAAGAATTTTAACATGAAGTCTTAAACCCTAGCGTGGATTCTCTTTCTGAACACATGTCTCTGTGTATTTGCACTGTTTGCATGTTCATTAAGCTTATCCTGCTTACAGGAAAGGCAATTCTGGGGAGTATAGTTTAGCCTCGCCAAGTTTATACACTACAAGTCCACTGCACCATTTACTCTGCTTCCTGCAGTTTTTTCCAAAGAGCTACTATTATGTATTGAAACGTATAAAATAGAAGGCTATAAACCTAACCTTGTTATTTTTCTGACAGTCCGCCAGACATAAGCACATACCTCACTTATGGCACTGCCACCAGTGTTTATCAACTCCTGTTTCCCCAAGGACCACGATTTTTGATGTATCATTTCAAAGACATATTACTGCTCACCTATGCCAGTCCTTTATAATTGAGAGCTCTAAATTTTACATTTGGGTCCCATAGGCTAATGAGGATATTTGTATAATTGAATTTTCTAGCTCAACAATGTAGTCTTTGAGATTTCTCAGATGAGATGTTGGAATATGCCTGCTCATCACCTTGTTGGGAGCAAGAGTCCTATATGAGCCTTTCCACTCTTACCTGTCTGTTTCAACCCCCGAGTGCTCTCTACCTGGGCTATTTCTCAAGGGTGTATTTGCAGAGAGCAACTTGAAGAGAAGAGACAGTGTCTCCCTCTGGGACAAATAGTAGGCTTGCTATAAAAGTAGTGGATTCCCCACGTTTAGTGTTTGTATTCATTTGCTAGGGCTGCCACAACGAGTATCACAGCCTGGATGGGTTAAACAGAAATTTATTTTCTCACAGTCCTGGAAGCTAGAAGTTCAAGATCTAGTCATCAGGAGGGTTGTTCTCCCCAGAAGCCTCTCTTTTTGGCTTATAGATGACCATCTTTTCCTGGTATCTCCACACCATGTTCCCTGTGTCCTAAAGCATGCATATCTGTATCCTAATCTCCTCTTCTTCTAAAGGCTCCAGTCATGTTGGATTAGCTCACCAACAACCCATGGCCTCAGTTTAACTTACTTGTCTCTTAAAAGACCTTATCTTCAAATACAGTCACAGTAACAATCTGAAATGACAGGCAAACTTAGAATTCATAACTTAGCCCAGCTGCCCTCTTCTGAGTGTTAGATGAGTGCAGTATTTGTCATCAATCAGTCCTCTGTGGGCCTTCCACGTCAAAGGAGAATAGGTGGCTCAGTTGGTTAAGTGTCCAACTTTGGCTCAGGTCATGATCTCATGGTTCATGGGTTTGATCCCTGCATCCGGCTCTATACTAACAGCTCAGATCCTGGAGCCTGCTTCGGATTCTGTGTCTCCCTTTCTGTCTGCCCCTCCCCGGCTCATGCTCTGACTCTCTCTCTCTCTCTCAAAAATAAACGTTAAAATTTTTTTTTAAAAGAGAAGAAGAGCACCTGCTACCACCTTGATCTTGAATTTCTAGCCTCTTAGGGTCATGAGAAAACCAATTTTTGTTGTTGAAGCCTTTCAGTCTGTGGTATTTTGTTATGGCAGCATTAGTTGACTAATACACCCTCCCCCCCGTTCACATATATAATCCAAACACATAAAATAGTAAATAAAAAGTGAACAGGGGTAAACTGAAAATATTTAGTCATGTCTTAAAATTAACCATCTCTTTAATATCCCAGTGTATGAGATTTGCAAAATAGTCTGAGAGACTAAAGGCCACATGTCTGCTGAACATCAAGTTGGGTAGCAGGCAAACCATGAATATATTTAAAGTGGTAACAGAATTACAACTTGCCCAGGCAGGACCAGAGCCACCTCAGTGCTTGAAGCCAGGGGTGAAAGTCATTCGCCCACTCATGAATGGAGGCTGCTAATGGCAACTGTTCCTAGCTACTGTTTTGTGCTGTTTATTGCATGCATAATGAGTGAGCGATGCAAAGATCTGGACACTACGTTGGGATTAGCACTTAAGCCAAAATGTTTTGCTTAAATATATGAGATCTCCAATGTCTTTGAGGGACAAGAGCCTTATTCAAAGCCTTAAGTCCTCAAGTTCCCTAGTTCTAGACTAGGAGGTCTGAGGAGCTGGGTGGATGTCAATGCAAAACTGCTCTAGAGGAGGGAGGGAGGGAGGGAGAGAGAGAGAGAGAGAGAGGTTTTTTATTTTTGAAAACATTTTATTTTGGGGAGACAGTGTGAGTGGGGAAGGGACAGAGAGAGCACACGCAGGATCTGAAGCAGGCTCCAGGCTCTGAGCTGTCAGCATGGAGCCTGATGCGGGGCTCAAATGCATGAGCCATGAGATCATGACCTGAGCCCAAGTCAGACGCATAACTGAAGCCACCCAGGTGCTCCAAAAGAGAGTTTTTACCTTTCGCTCAAGGTGAGTCTGCAAACCAAAATTCCAAAGCATGTCAAGAAAGCTAATCCTGAACTAACAGCCTCCACATTCAAGAACTGAAAGAAAGATTCACTTAGGTCCTTTTGCAGTCTCACAGTGGGTTTTTTGCGTGCTAGTCTACTACTCACATTATCAACCTCTGTATTCTGATAGCAAGGTGAGACCTTAAGGGAACTGCCAAAAGAGTGTCTCCCATTAGCCACCAGCTACTTACTGTTCTTCCCAGGGAAAGCATCTTATAAGACAAGACATTGCTTACAACTTATCAGTAGCATGTTACTGTAGACTTTCAGGATGTTACTGTAGACACACAGAGAATCATTTCCTTGAATGTAGATTTGATGAGAGAAACCTTCTGACTCCGATTTTTTGGTTTCACTACCTGAACACTAACCAGATGTACAATAGACTTCACTAATTAGTAGAAGAGCTAAGCTGGTGTTAACAGCTTTGTCTGGGCCAGCCGATAGGGAAACAACTTCCCATAGCTGCCCAAGTACTGTGTAGCTAACTAAAGTGGCAGTGGTAGGAGTGTTTTCCATCCTATTGGATTGAAAGGAATGATGTGACTTCTCAGTTGTTGTGATGGCCACAAGACTTATTTATAGTGGGAAGCAGTCTCCACTTCAATATCTACCTACCACCGTTGCTTACTTTAATTCTTACCCACCTGTTAACTGGGTCTCTGAAGGGAGATATTTGACCAGGATTCTAAATCACCATCCCATCACTAGTCATTGCTTCTTTTTCCTGGGAGGCACATACAGCAATTGCTTTCCAGATGCAATTTCTGTATAGTGAGTTTTATTCCAAGAGAGCTTTGTTCCCAGAAAATTCTAGGACCTGTTACACTGGGGTTCTAGGCAGGACCACATGTGGGTTGAGAGGATTCTTTTTGCTTCTCTTGACTGAGGTCTCTCCTTGGTCCGTCTCCTCTAGGTTCACTGCTTATCTTAGCCCTGTTGACACTACCTTTTTCAGGAAGAGGAAGTGTAGAAAAGTGAGTTCACACGGAGAATTTCCCCATAAGGCCTAGAATAGAGGTGGATTAAGTGCTCTACTATATGACAATGAAGGTTTTTTTTTTAAGTTTTTAATTTTAATTCCAGTATTGTTAGCATACAGGGTATATGGTTTCAGGAGTACAGTATAGTGATTCAACAATTCCTTACATTACCTGGTGCTCATCACGACAAGTGCCCTCATTAATCCACATCACCTGTTTTACCCATTGTGCCACCCACCTCCCCTCTGATAACCAGTGCCCTCATTAATCCACATCACCTGTTTTACCCATTGTGCCACCCACCTCCCCTCTGATAACCATCAGTTTGTTTTCTGTAGTTAAGAGTCTGTTTCTTGGTTTGTCGTTCTCTTTTTATAATAAAATTTTTAATGAAAAATTGACATCAAGGTTTTTCCCCTAGCAAGATAGGAAAATATCATCTAAACAATTACAAACATGTATGTTTCTTCAAGTAGAGAATATAATTTATTTTCAAAGCAGCCTGACCTTTTGGTTTGGGCAAAGCAACTTGAGTTAGCCCTTTCATTCAGGCAAATACCTTTTTTTCCTAATTTTTGGTGCAAAACTCAAATGCTTTCTTATAACCAAAAACAGATACTTCAGCCCTTAAATGCTATATTTAGTGTTTGGCAGAATTTTACTTCTGTAAAATTAGATATTTTCCTCTTATATTTGGATTAAGACTACCCTATATATGAAATTATAACTTGTATAGTGTGTCTGAGTTTGTGTTTCCTTGTTTGTATACGTTGTTCAGTCACTTGCTTAAAGAAATTGGAAGTAGGAACCTGATTATTGCAAAGGTGATATAGAAGCTAGATCTTCTTACCTCCTATTAAATGTAAGATCAAGAGATTCACTAAGTGGTATGAGATTTACTGGGCACAATTGCTGGTGTCCCACATAGTCTTAGTTTGATTAAGCCACGCTTCAAAAAATATGTTCTCCAACTTAAAGATTCTCGTTGAATTTCTGGCCTAGTTTTTGGTGTCAGACCAAACACTTGGATGGATACACAACCCCAAGGGAATGTCTACTCCCAAAGCCAAACACCCCAGGAAAACGTTACTTCTGGAATAAAAATGAGACATTCTTCGATTGAGTGGGAAAGGATGCTGTTTTCTTTGTAAGGCCAGGGGTAGGTTGGGTCCTAACTCCCAGGCGTGGAGATTGATGTGTGTAGGGACAGGGCAGGAACCAGACAGGGAACTGACTTAGTAAGAGCATCTGAGACCCGTTTGTGCCTATGAACTCCTGGAGAAGTTAGTTTGAGCAAGAATTATGAAGCATCCTCTGTTATTCTTCTGTTATCCTCTAACCATCGGTAAAGTATTATTAAAAGTTACAAGCTGATTTATGGGACTGAGGAGTCCTGGTTCATTTTTCAAAAGTACTAACAAAAGGGAGAGCATTGTTTCCTCCACAAGGCCAGAATGGGACTTCTGGGTAAGGACACCAGTAAAGGACAGCTGAATCCAGTAGAGGAGCCTCTGAGGGTGTGGTTACAAAAGGAGCAACTTTGCAAGCTGACCAGGAGTCTCCATTGCAGGAAGCTGAGGACTTTTGCTAGGTCAGAAATTAGTAAGCTTTCTTGGACACTGTTAAGTAGATCTAGGCCTAGGTTCCAAGAACTGGAATCATGGGGACTTACAGTGATTTGGGAATAGAAAGGCAGTGCAACCTCATTTTCTAGTCATGGGCTGGTAACCAATTATAAGGTTACATCTACCTCCCAATTTGGAGTTTCTTCCTGAACTTCTTAGGTCTTCCAAGAGATGAGGGGGCTCTCTTCTGTGGAAGGAGGCCTGGTCTGGCGCTTCTTCTGGCTCTACCTGCATAGACAGGAGGAAAAAGAACAGATTTCAAAAGGGAGGGAATGCACAGAGGAGGAGAGAGTGCGTTAATGTCTTATTTGCCTCCCACTGAAGTCTCTGTCTTGTAGCTCTTTGGAGCCGTGATCACTGAGGATTCCTCTGATTCTTAGACCCACTTCAGAGCTCTTTCTCCATGGGTGTCATAATTTGGCTACTGTAAGACTTTATGGTTGTCACCCGCCAGGTCTCCATTGTAACTGCTCTCTGCCCCTCCAAACCATCACCCACTTCTGCCTCCATGGCCTGTCTCATGCTACTTTCTTCCAGCCAGGGCTGTGAACTCATTGGACACCTTGGGCACAGTATCGAGGACTTGGGAATTTTCACAGGTTTACAAGGAAATTAAGACCTGAAAAAAATTCTATTGCCTATAAAATATAACACATAAATAAATACTTTCAAAATTGAAATTAATAAATCTTGAATAATAAATTCTTGAATAAATCTTGAGTAAGACCACTGTCATAGTTACATACAAATTACTTTTAATGTGAAACATGGCTGAGTTCTAAAACATTTGTTGTTATGTAGGGTGAGTGTGGTTTCCAAAATTGAAAGTTCCTGGGGCCCATGAGGGTCATAAAATAGCAGTTAGTTTTCACTGTCTACTCTCAACTATCCCCTGCCTCAAATCTTTCTCATATTAGCCTGTCACTTACCCAGATTTCTTCAGTTAGAGTTAATACCTGGGATATCATCCAGCAGGAAAAAAAATATAATAAAAGCCCAATGAAGAAAGAAATGCATTTCCTTCCCAAGGCCAAGGTCCCTGGTGCTTAGACCACTCTACTACAGGATGCTGACTTGGAGAACTTGCCATCTGGCTTGAAGTGACACAGGTGTTCTGTTGAAAAGGAAATAACTCAGGCTAGAGAAAGAAGTGAGATGCTACATGGCTGAGTTCTTCTCAGCCAGTCTCCAGTGAAGAGGCTCCTTTTTCAGCCTGCACGTGCACCTTCCATCCACCCTGAGCTGGGATTGTCTGGGATTTGGAGCAACTGGCTGCCATTTTGTTTGGTCCTCAGGGGTTGGATCTAGCCTGATGCCAAGAAGGTGTTCCTTTTCCGGATCATGGAGGGGCTAATGCTAAATATGTCACTGGAGAAGGAGTTTTCCACTTAGAAATAATGAACCTTTATCATTCTTTAAAGTTATGGTCACTGTTTTAGATGTGTATGATACATGAAACAGACATACTGTGGGTATCTGTACTTCCTAACCAATGTGTCACTCTGCCCAGCTCCCAGGTTCAAGAAGTAGAATCTCAAAGCCTCTCCTTCCTGTCACCATAGCTTTGAAGCACTATGAGTTGTTGAATCTATCGGCGAGGAGACAAGGTGTGAAATATGAACCACGGGCCAGGCCTGGCAGGGTGGCAGTTTCTAGGGGTGGAGCCTGAAGGCCAGTAAGCTTAATCTGAAGCACAAGAACTGTTGGAAATTGAAAAATGCGTCCAGAACTCTATTAATACCATTGCTCCAGGTCAAAAGTGTTAATGCCAAAGATGGTATCGTGATCGTGATATACTGGCTCCAGCCAGGGCTTGACTTTATTGCCCATTCGGTCATGGGGGAGGGGTCATATTTTGATGTCTGTTGTCAGAATGCCCAAAGAACATTGGATTGGGACCTCAGGAGACTTGGATCATGGCCATTAATTAGTTGGAGGATTTCAGGAAAATCCCTTAATCCTTCTGTGCATAAATTTCCCATCTATAAAAGTGAGCATAATAATAGCGAATGTCTTACAGAGTTTTGTGAGGATAAAAGGAGGTAAAATGTTTGAGGAACATTGGAAGTAAATTTAACAACTTCCTGGATGAGGGAGCTGAGATCAAGTAGAAAAATAATGAGTGAAGAGCTCAAAAACGGGGGTTCTAGTCTACATTTTGCCATTTACTCACTGTTCGATCTTGGGCCTTTAGTCTAGCTGGGGCTCTAGCATCTCAGGAGTGCATAATAATCCGTAAAGCCTCAGAAGTGTTACACAGGTTAGATGAGATATAGTATGAGGTTATCCACTACACAGCACTATACAAATGTTAATCAAAACAGTGATTTACCTGGTGCCTTGCTATTCTCAAGCTGATTAGTTGGCTTAGTTTTCTTTAATTAAAAAATGTAGTTATTATCATCCTGATAAATCTCATATTTATTAGACATTAGACTCTCAAGGCTCACCTCTAGCAGTTTTTATCCACATTAGGTAGAGGAGAAAGCAGGCGGGACGCCCCTGCAGTTCCTTTTGCTCCTCGGCTCTCTGTACCACTTGCCAGGTAGGCCAGCATATTTCAACACTGCCCCATTTCAGCAACTTGTACAGCCAGAGGTTTAGAGATGGGTTCCGAGGGGGTTGCCCGGCCGACACTCAGAAGGAATGCAAAATTTGGCATCAGCTGCTTGAATTGAAGCTCTTCTGCCAGAGTAATTGCCTGAAGCCCCTTGGACCTTGCCTCATATCTGGCTGGACACAAAATAGAGAATCAGATTCAAAATGTATGGAGAAACTGCAGAAAGTTGCAGACATGTGGGCTTCCATGTTTTTCGATCAACCCTGGACACTTAACTTGGGAGTTCTATGTGTGCCCTGAGAAGACACTGATGCCTGTGCGAGTAGTGAACCACTGAGCAAGATCTTCCTGTTTGTCTGTTCCTTGCCTCTTCTTCCCAGGATCACCAGAGGCTTCGCTGTTGATACCAGCAGTGATCTGGGCAGAAAGCTCAAGATTGCTGCTCTTGCTGTTTTTTCCCTCTCACCTGGCTTGGCTGCTCTGGGATTTGAAGTATGCTGAATAGCAGTTCCAGCTTGTTAGGGCTGCAAATGGATAACCTTGATTTCTGATCTGAGAGGCAAAGTGTTGCAAGAGAACTGCCTCTTCCGTCTTTCCATCTGTTTAGCCCCATAGAATTCCCAGAGAGGGCAGCTCCAGCCAGTTAAAAAATCAAACCATTATTTTCTACATGTTAAAATCTGAGTAGCTACAGCAGTTTCAGATATTCTCGATGCAGGGCCTCAAAACAACTGTTTATAAGTCAGTGATCATGTTAATTGATTCATGGGCCATGCCCAAGTAAAAGAAAGTCAGAAATGCACAAGCAGAAGTGGACATTTCCCAAAGATAGATGAGAATAGAATACATTTATATGATTTCAAGCAGGAGAAAAATGAAAACAGGTTCTCTTGTTCTCATATCTTACTGAAGGCTGGGATAAAAAATATCAGAATGATTGAGACTGAATTGGTTTTTGTGCTTACGGACCATACTATGAATTGTGCAGCGAGAATGAGTAGTGTTTACGGGAAGCCCATCAATTGCCTGTAGTTGATTATGTCTCTGGTGTGATTTGCTCTCCAGTCAACTAAGCAAATATCTTGAATAATAAATGAAGAAAACAAACAACAAAAAGTAATGGGAAGAGAGGCAGGAATCAGGAGCTAAGAAATTTCAGGTTTATTGCAAATCCACAAAGCAACTTGAGGTAGTCATGCCAAGATAGATTCTTCTTCCCCCTTATGGCATGAATGTTCTTTTTGATACATTTAGAAATGATTCTGTTGAAGAAATTTATTTGCTCTTTTCTCATAGCAGCAGACTTGGTCTTTGTTCTTCCCCTTTGCCTCCCTGCACTAGGGAATCTTCAGAAGGAATTTAAATTCGAGGCTACTCAAGGCATGGGGAAGCCTTGACATATTGCTCCTGTCAACAGACTGCATATACCATGGGGAGGTGGAATCACAGGTCCTGGGGTATTGTAGAGGAAAACTGATTTCCTCCACCCCTACTAGAACGCTATTCTTGGAGCATGGAGTGGGAGAGGCAAGGGATTTAGATACTGAGAGGTATCTGCAGACTTTATGGCATGTCCCTATCTTCTTGTATTGACCGTGTTTCCTTCACAGAAGCCTGTGAATCAGAACAAGTGTTGGTGTGCATGCAGTTGTGACTCAAAGAGCCGACTTTGCTTTGCTGACAAGAGATAGACACAGGAAAAGCTGACTAGAACCAGGAGCATTTCCCACAGACAGCTTGTTCTCCCTAGTTTTTCTTGCAAAAGAGAGATAAATAGAAGATCATTTTCTTATTATAGGATGACTTAAATGTAGAGATAAAGACAGAGAAGTTTCAAGCACTGCAATTGGCAAAGGGGCCAGTATAGTACTCAGGACTGCTTGGTTTCTGTAGGGCAGAAGCTGTTAGCTGGCAAAGGGGCACAGTTGCAACTTCTGCTATCATAATACAACCTTCCTTCTCTTCAGTCAGGGGCAGAAGGCAGTGCCAAGTGGTGAACAGAGAAAGCATGAGAACAGGATGAGTGGACTTGGTATAAAACACTCACACTACTTGTATGTAAAGGAGGATGGTATTGATAGAGGTATATTCCCAGCTTGTGTAGGACTACACAATTCCATTTGGATCCGAATAATTGGAAAGGAATATGTTAGTGAGACTAAGACTACTTGTCAAATTATCATCATTGTCATCATCATTACAATCGATCTTTGCAAAAATAGCTTTCTATGATTGTTCTGTGACAAATACTGACCTAAGTATTTTATAAATATTATTTCACTTTTGATAAATGTAGAAACCAAGTCATAGAAAGTTTCAGTACAAAGTTATTATTATATAGTTCATTTGTTACAGTTAGAATCTGAACCTATGACCATTTGATGGCCAGACCTGGGCTTTTAGGCACCATGATATTCTACCTCAAAAGCCAGGTTGTATAATCTTAACTGAAGGAAAGTACCAAGAAACTTCCTTTGGAATTTATCTTGGCCTTTATCAAATCATTCTGATTATATTTTATCTTAAGAAGTACTGAAGCATTTTTTAGTTCTTTCTATATTTTGGATACTAGCCTTTTATTGGATATGTCATTTGCAAATATCTTCTCCCATTCTGTAGGTTGGTTTTTAGTTTTGTTGGTCATTTCCTTCACTGTGCAGAGCTTTTTATTTTTATGTAGTCCTGATCATTTATTTTTGCTTTTGTTTTTATTGCCTTGGGGGACCTATGTAGAAAAAATTCGCCATGGCCGTTGTTAGAGAAGTTACTGCCTCTGTTATCTTCCAGGATTTTTATGGTTTCAGGTCTCACATTTAGGTGTTTAATCAATTTTTAATTTATTTTTATTTTTGTGTATGGTGTAAGGAAGTGGTACAGTTTCATTCTTTTGCATGTAGCTTTCCAGTTTTCCCAACATCATTTGTTGAAGAGACTGTCTTTTTCACATTGGATATTCTTTCCTGCTTTGTTGAAGATTAATTGACTATGTAATTGTGGGTTTATTGCTGGATTTTCTATTCTGTTCCATTGATCTATGTCTACTTTTATGGAAGTACCATTCTCTTTTGATCACTGCAGCTTTGTAACATAACTTGAAGTCTGGAATTGTGATGCCTCCAACTTTGCTTTTTATTTTCAAAATTGCTTTGGCTATGTGAAGTCTTTTGTGGTTCCATACAAATTGTAGGATTGTTGATTCTGGTTCTTTGAAAAATGATGTTGAAATTTTGATTGGGATTGCATGAAATGTGTAGATTACTTTGGGTAGTATAGAAATTTTAACAATACTTGTTCTTCCAGTCCAGGAGCATGGAATGTCTTTCAATTTCTTTGTGTAGAACTTCAACTCCTTTCATTGCAGAGGGAAAAAGAGAGAGAGACAAACGAAGAAACAGACTGTTAACTATAGGGAACAAATTTATGATTACCAGAGGGGAGGTGGGTGGGCTGATGGGTAAAATAGGTGATGGGGATTAAGGAGGACATTTGTGATGAGCACCAGGTAATGTATGGAATTGTTAAATCCATTATATGCCACATATATTGTATAACACTGTATGTTAACTAACTAGAATTAAAAACTTAAGGGATACCTGAGTAGCTCAGTGGATTGAGCAACCTACTCTTGATTTTGGCTCAGGGCATGATCCCAGGATCATGGGATTGAGCCCTGCATCAGGCTCTGCACTGAGCGTGGAGCCTGCTTAAGATACTCTCTCTCTCTCTCTCTCTCTCTCTGCCCTTCCCCCATTGTACACATTCTATTTCTAAAGTAAATAAATAAACAGATAGATAAAAGTTAAAACTTAAAAACAATAAAGAAGTACTGAAGCAGAATCTTCCTAAGTGGAGACTACATCCCATAAATGAATCAGGTGCCTCATGGGACTATCTTGAGCTGCTGAAGGAATGTAGGCCCTGCATTTGTGTCTGACTTATTGCCAGGGAGGAAGTGTGAGACTGGGGAGACGGGAGACCTTTGTTTTCCAAGTTTCTTACTCCTGACTCAGAACACTAATAAAAAGGAAGGTTTGCTTTTCCACAGAGCCAGTGGAAGCTTATCTTCATGTGGTTCTTGGAGCAATACAGATGGATCTGCATGGTTCCCATGTTAAACTTTTTGGTTCTATACATTTGTATTCAGTCTTCTTGTGGTTGGACTAACCTCTTTCCCTCAAGAATCTCAATGCTAGAATGTTTCAAACTCTATTATTAGCCGTGTGGCTATGGCATCTGAATGAGTCCCACTGCTTTATACCGTCTGAGACTATGTCACTGTGCATGTATGCTTAGAATTGTTATAACTCTCTGGTGTATGTTCGTTTTGTCATAATGTAAGAACCATCTTTATTGTGAACAATAATTTTTTTTAACTCATACTCCAATTAGTTCAATATTATCATAGCTGTATCAGTTTTCTTTTGATTTGTATTTGCCCAGTACATTTTAGCCTTTAATTTCAACATTTCTTTGTTCTGATGTTTTACATGTGTCTGTTCTAAAGAGTATAAGGAACAGTTTCACTCTTTTTTATTTTTCAATCCAACCTAGAAATCCTTTTTAATTGGCAAGTTTAGTCCACTTATTACTGATATATTTATATTTATTTTTGTCATGTTTGCTTTTGCTTTTCCTGCATTTCCTGTGTTTTTTTCTTCCTGTCATCCTTTGTATTGATCAACTTACTACTTCTGCTAGTTTAGAAGTTACACATTCTAGTCCTATACTTTTTAATGAACCATTAATTGAACCATTGAACCATTGAAAAAAATCTAACATGAATTCATGGCATAAAATCAAAAGTTGCTCAGTATATCTACATTTCTCATGAATGTTACATCAACTGTATAACAGTTTACCCCCAATCTAGCCCTTTCTTATTGTAAGTTATTATTTTTTAGTAGTGTACAGCAGTTTTCATATTACTTATTATAGTATTAGGGTTCTCCAGAGGTATAGAGCCGACAATGTGTGTGTGTGTGTGTGTGTACCTATATAAATAAATGTACACATGCATATACATATTGAATCTGCAGGTGGTCTATTGGCAGAATTCCCTCTTTTGTAGAGGGGGGTCAGTTTCTTCCTTTAAGGCCTGTAACTGATTGGATAAGTCTCATTTACATTATGGAGGGCAGTTTGCTTTACTCAAAGTGTACTGATTTAAATATTAATCACATCCAAAAAATACCATGCCTTCTGAATATATACAGTCTTCTGTGTGGTTTCCTGCCTTTGAAGCTGGGTGGCCTGAGACTCATTTCTGACTAAGACAATGTGGAAAAAGTAATGCTGCATGATTTCCAAGGTTAAGGTTGTAAGAACCCCTTTACATGCCATTAGGACTGTGTGTGCAAGAGAGAACTGGGTGAGAAGGCCACAAGTTAAAAAGTCTAACTACCCTAACATATCCATATTAGAGGAAGCTCAAGCTAGCCATTTGGAGAAAAAGAGATATTTTGCCAGTTTCAACTGTTCCAGCTCTTTGAGTTAAGTTGTCAGACATGTGATTGGAAAAGCCATATTGGATGTGTAGTCCAGTTGAGACTTCAGGTGATTCTAGTCTCATATTGTTACTTAAAATCACTACATTTGCAGGGTGCCTGGGTGGCTCAGTGAGTTAAACCTCTGACTGTTGGTTTTGGCTCATGTAATGGTCTCACAGTTCATGAGTTCAGGCCCCGCTTAGGGCTCTGTGCTGACAGTCTGGAGCCTGCTTGGGATTCTCTCTCTCCCTCTCTCTCTGCCTCTCTCCCTCTTGGTGTCTCTCTTTCTCTCAAAATAAATAAACTTAGGGGCGCCTGGGTGGCTCAGTTGGTTAAGCGGCCGACTTTGGCTCAGGTCATGATCTCATGGTCTGTGAGTTCGAGCCCCGCGTCAGGCTCTGTGCTGATGGCTCGGAGCCTGGAGCCTGCTTCGGATTCTGTGTCTCCCTCTCTCTCTGCCCTTCCTTTGCTCATACTCTGTCTCTGTGTCTCTCAAAAATAAATAAACGTTAAAAAAAATAAAAAAATAAAAAAATAAACCTAAAAAATAAAAAAAAATATATGTTTTTGGTGTTCTACAGTTTCATTATAATAAATTTATATAGGGACATTTAATTTATCAGTGTTTTAAACTCATTATACTGTCTATATCCAAGGACTATATTTTTATCAATTCTCAAAAATTCTGAAAGTTTTCAGACATTATTTCAATTGCTGTCTTTCCACTGATTCTCTTCTGATGTGATTATTGGTTTTGTTGGACCTTCTCACTCTTCCCTTCATGATTCTTAGCCCCTCTTTCATGTTTTGTATCTCTTTATCCCTCTGTGTTGCAGTTGAGATTAAGTCCTCACATGTTATTTCAGTTCACTAATTCTTTTTCTGGATACAGTTTGAACCAACAATTGGGCTTTTAATTTCAATGCCTTTACTTATAAATCCTGTACGTTTTAATTTTTTTTTCCAAACCTACCCATTCCTTTTAGATATTGTTTTGTACATTTTTCTTGATTTTAATTTTTCTTTTATATCTCTATTTTTATATATCTATTCTTCCAAAGGCACACTGATTCTGGGGGCACGTGGGTGGCCCAGTTGGTTAGCATCTGATTTCAGGTCAGGTCATGATCTCACAGTTTGTGAGTTCAACTCCACCTTGGGTTCTCTGAGGTTAGCACAGAGCCCTCTTTGGATCCTCTGTCCTGCTCTGTCTCTGACCATCCCCTGCTCATGCATGCTTGTGTGCCCTGTGTCTCTCAAAAATAAAATAAAAAACATTAAAAAAATATTTAAAAGCACAGTGATTCTATAGTTTCTTTTTGATAGTTCTGTGGTATGGAGTTTTTATTTAGTAGTGATATTTCTTATATCTGCTTCTCTAGTTCATTCTGAATAGTTTCTTGAGTGTGTTGTAATTTTGGATTGTAGTAAATCTTAAGCAGCAGGGGTTCACCTAAAGACTTTCGTCTTCTCTGTGTTGGAAGTATGTCCCTCAGTAATGGTTCTTTGTGTGTTTCTAGCCAGTTACCTCAGGGGTATTATTATCCCTGGTTCTAGGTTGTTTCTGACTTGGGCGATTCTGAGCCCAACAGAAAGTATAAATTTGAACCCCAAATCCACGTGTGGCATGCCTATGGTTATGCATTTTCAGGGAAGACTATTTCATCCACCCACATCCTAGGCCCTAATAAACAAGTCTGCTTGTCATTTCCCAGCTAGTAGAAGGATTTTTCTCTTGCAGTGCAGGTGTAGATCTTCAAAGATTCTAACTTTATATAAAGGTCTTAATTCTGTCTCCCTCCTTTTCCTGCATAGTTGTCAGAACATAAGCCCTTTGGGTTCCTGAGGCCAACAAATCATTCTTAAAATTACCACTCTGATTTTTACTTTCTCCTTCACTTTTGGCCCCTAGAGATTTCCCTTACATGTCTGTGAAATCAGATAGGCATTTAAAAGGGGAATCTGTGTGTGTGTGTGTGTGTGTGTGTGTGTGTGTGTGTGTGTGTGTGTGTGTATGTTCTAAAGCAGGAAGTTTCTGTGGTTATTTAGTTCATGATAATGCTAGAAACAAAATTATAAATTATTTTGTAAGGCTACTACCAAGACTTTTTATTGTGGGGGGGACTGGGTGGCTTAGTCGTTTAAGCATCCGATTTTGGTTCAGGTCATGATCTCGCGATTCATGAGTTCGAGCTCGCATTGGTCTCTGTGCTGACAGCTCAGAGCCTGGAGCCTGCTTTGAATTTTGTGTCTCCTTCTCTTTCTGCCCCCTTCCCAGTCATGCCCTGCCTCTCTGTCTCTTTTTCTCTCTCTCAAAAACAAATAAACGTTAAAAAAAAAGACTCTTGGCCAACAGAGCAAGTTTATGCCGATGCTCTGGAGGCCTGCCTGTCTTTTCTTGTATCTAAGCTTCCCACAAAGATGCCTATCTGTGTGTCTTTTTCTCTCTGCTTCTCTCTCTCTTTCTTGTTTTCAGGAAGTCATTGTATTCTCCAATAGGTGGCTGACTTTCTTTCTCATCTTGTCCAGGCCATTTATTGTTTTAATTTTTTTTATGTATTTTTTTCACCTCAAGAAGTTAATACAGGGCTTTCAACCTAGGAGATCTTAAAGTTGATATCTGCCATAGCAGCCTTTCTCCTGTTCTTTGTCTTTTCTGTGATTCCTAAAGGTGAGTCAAGTATAGTCCCTAATAATGATCTGCCTCCAATTCCTAGAGGATAGTAACTGTGCCCAGTTTGGAGCCAGGTCAGTAAACAGCACATAGGGTACAAAGGAAATGCTTTTTGATATGGATATGATACTCAACAGTATGAGAAAAGAAATGCTTATGTACTTTAGAAATCAAAATTTAGGGTAGTTGTTGCAAAGTGTATTTTTACGTGATACTCAAGGTTTATTTTTAGGTAATAAGTTATTTCTCTTAGGATCCTGCTGTTCAGAAACTGAGCAAGTACAGAAGCCATTGGGGAAATTAGTGAATTCCCTAAGTTTTGGCAGCATATGCAGTCTTGCTGCAATCTTTACTTTTACCATGTTAAACCTCAGGAAACTACTTTGTATATGCTGAGCTCTTCTTCTGTCTGCCAAGAGAAAAGTTTCACAAGCAGGGTAGATGCATATCTTCTAAATTATAGCCCAGAGGTTAAAAAGTTCAGAGACTGTTATGTCTAAAGCTCATGTTTTAAATTTGAGAGATAAGTTATCAGTTCCTATAAAATAGAAGTATATTCAACATAGTCAAGTTCTGATTCTATTTTCTTCCTCCGTTTCTCCATGAATTCCTGTAGTAGGTGCTGGGAAACTTTGTCCAAAATATTTCTGGAATTAAGTGTTAGTAAACTTCTGTATTTATTCCATTAGTTTTTCTCACTATTTAAGTTACTCAGTAGATATCCTACAGTATATATATTTTTCTTCCTCCCCCTCCTCCCTATTCCTTCTTCCCTTCTTGCTACTCTTGTTCTTCTTTATCTTCATTTTTTTCACCCTCATCTTTTTTTTTGGAATGAGAGTCCCTGAATTTACTTTGGGCTGTGGCCATAGAACTGGAAACTACATTTCTCCCTTCTGCAGCTAGGTGTGGCCAATGGGATGTGAGCAACGGTGATGCAGGTACCTTCTGGTTCATGAACTTGGGGTGGGAATAGGGTGCTAGACAGCCATCTTGGTCTTTGTTTTGTAAATCTGATCAGCCAAAGGTTACCCAAAGGTCTTGCAAAAATCACAGGGAAAAAGAAGAAGATTCATGGGCTATTAGAGAAATAAAAGGGCTTTACTGTTTTTGTTTTATGTTTTTATATATTTTTATATGCTTCTAGATAGCAGCATTTCCTTTTATATAATTCTATGTGAAAGAAGTTCTGTATAATTTCATTTTCCATAAGTGGATGATTACAGTATAGTGTGATAAGGTCTGTAATACAAGTATGAACAAGATTGTCCCCTGTTCCTCCGAGAATAGGTCAATTATCTTACTTTGGTTTGGAAGTAAATGAAGTCACAGTTCTGCACATAGTCTGATAATTTGCTGAATATGTTTTCTTTAAACAAGAAAGACTTCGAGGGTATGAAAGGGAGACACTTTTTAGAATATCACTTGGTGTTTCATGAGCAGTGATGTTACTCTTATTTATTGAATGTCAGAATTTTATGAGAGAGCAGAGAACTCTGTTAGACAGATATAACCTGGCCTATTGCCAAATTACTCTCTGTAGTTAATATGAAAATCAATGAACAGGAATGTAGGCTGTGCAGTATAAGCAACAGAAATGTGTCTAGTGTTTTAGTCACTGGTCATGCAAGTCTGTTGAGAGTATATTCAGGGAAACTCTCCTTGTGATATGTCTGTGGTAGAAGTACAAGGTGAGTCAACAACATTTTTGGTGCATATTAACTGTCATTAGTAAGGAAACACAATTGTATTTTTATTTATTTATTTATTTATTTATTTATTTATTTCAGAAAAGAAAGTCTCTAGACTCAAAAATTTTAACATGGCTTTGGTTGTTTTCTGAACATATGCACTCAGAAGAAAGTTGAGTGATCACTGCTCTGTTTTTCACATAGCAAGTCACAGACTTTTTATACACATGGACAGCCTAAGAATGCTCCCCCACAACCCCAATATTATTCTGTAGTCAGCAGATGAGAAGGGACCTTGTGACTTAGGGATTTAGGTAGGGCAAACTTAGGGCATTCAACAGGGGCACGTAAGCTAGGTGTAGAATCACAAATTGGCAAATTTTAAAAGCCATTAGAAAGGGGAAAGTGAGGGGTGCCTGAGTGGCTCAGTGGGTTAAACATCTGACTCTTGATTTTGGCTCTCTTCATTATTTCAGGGTCATGGGATCGAGCCCCACATCAGGCTCTGCACTGAACATGGAGCCTGCTTAAGATTCTCCCTCTTTCTCTCTCTCTCTCTCTCTCTCTGTCTTCCCCCCTCTACTTGTCTACCCCTCTCTCCTTTTAGTGCCCTCTCCATCAAATAAAAAAAAAGAAGGGGAAAAGTGACAATATATATTTGGAAAAGATCACAGTTTTATTGAGTAAAATAAAAGGAGCCAATTTGTTCTCCAGCAAACAAAAGAGGGGAGCGCAGAATTGAAGATTGCAGAGAAGTCACAATATTTGTTCAAGAGAGTAAAACATTAGTGGGGGGGGGGTCTTCTTCTTCTTTTGTTTTGTCAGTTGAGATTTTAACTGAATACGTGCTGTGTTCCATTGATTACAACTTATGACAGCTGTTTTCCTCTTTGGGGGGCTTCCAAGTCATCAAATATTCCTGGAAGAGCTCCATTCTAATATCTGGGGAAGTCCAACCCAAGATGCCCCTTTTAGAACTGTGGCAACCCTCTTTAACCTGCTGGTTTCGAATAGATGTGCCCCTCCAGATGTCCGAGGTATAGCTTTCAGCTGTGAGTCCTTCCTATCACTAGTTTTCCTGATAAATGGTGTAGCTTTGGGAGAGCAGGACAGGGTGGAGAAAGAAAACAGCTTTTCATCACATTTATGTTCTTTTTAATACTTCTTTATGACCATCTTGAATGAGAAGGTTGATTTTCTCATTTTGTTGAGGAGAACATTAGCTGTGTCCCCATTCTGGGCACAGAGAAAAGGAAATTTTTGTCTTACCACCTAGAGTCTTTTTGAGCTCATTGCTAATCTCCCTGCTCCAAGCAATAATTTTGGGTAAAACTAGATTACTGAATTTTTTATTTTTGGAAGGGATTATTGATCAAATGGTACTTTGTGGCCACCCCATCACCACCACTCTCCTCCCCATCATGATAATGATGGTCTTGCCATCATGAGGGCTTTGTCATAGTATTTTGTAATGGTAACTGACTGGAGATAGACAGACATACAATATGCACATATGTATGAATATCCGTCGTTGAAGATTTAAAGCATATACATGTGCCAGTGGTTGAACTGGTGGATGGATGTACACTGGAAAGTGAGTGACTTCTGACAAGTTTGAAAATCGGAACAAGGTTGAGGCTATCTAAGTTCTGTGCCTCAGGGGCCCTAGAATTTGTATGGACTTTGTCCAGCTTTTCTGAGTGCCTCTCTTGTGCTTGGGACAGCTGGAAATGTCCGTGAACCAAGGATGGGATCATCCCAAGAGGATCACTCTATTGCCTCTTTCCTTTTCCAGATTGTGTGTAACTGGGCCACCAGAATGGTGCTGACAGCATGATTTTGGGTGACTCAAATTGTTTATAGAGACAGAGATTGGCAAAAAACATTTGCCCAGGTCCCAAATGCCCTAGAGGTGTCCCTGGCTGGAGACACAAATTTGGAAATAGTTTATTATTAAAAGTCATGAAACTAGATGAGGTCATCTAGGAGTGAGTGTAGATAGAAAAGGAGCTCACACCAAAAGTCCTTGGGGGTTATAGAGTTGGCATGTTAACATTCTTGATTCTCCCTATTGTAGGCTTTCAATAGAGATTTGCTCCAGCTGTGATGGCAGCCCCCTGCCCCCACCCTCGTCTGATAGGGGTTTCCTTACACAGATGGGCTGCTGTACAAAAACAAGGTCTTCACAGCAAATACAGGCAGGCACAGAATGCCACCTTCATGTGGCTCCCTAGCCAGATGGCTTTGAGTTTTAATTATTTTTCCTCTTCATTTAGTGTGGGTCGACAAAGCCAGTGTAAAAATGACTTATAGAAATAATTATGTAGATACTCACACTAAGATATTACTGTTGGGATAAAGGAGAGAGGTTTTCTAGGGGAAAGAATAGACTGATGACTGTATGTACTTGGGAGGTAGGGTGTGGGTAGGGTGGGGCTGGTTTTTTTCAGCTTTTCCATTCACTTCTACTTATTTTGGTCCATTCTACTCGTATGGTTTCCTGGAGCCTGGATTTATTATCTGCATGAGCCAAAACAATTGAATAACTAACACTTTAGTTTTGGCTTTGTAGATACAGAACTGGCATTTTTATCTGAATATTTTTTTTTTAACATTAAGCAGTTCCTCACTCTTCCTTCAATTGTCTGGAAGTTTTAGTTTTGGATCAGAATTATCAACACTTGTCTGAATTCTTTCCTTGACTGCTTACATTAAATAAACACCTTCCCATCTTCCTGGTCCCTGATCTAGGGACTTGCACCAAGGGACTCCTCAGGACTTACTGATGTTCTTTGGGACCATGGTTTGGTGTAGATTAAACACAGATTATGAATTGAAGAATGGCAGTTTTCTTGAATTTACATCCATAAAAGCCAAAAGCATTAAAATAATTATCCCTCCCACCCATGAAGGCAGAGCCCCTTGAATTAAATAGGTAAAAGATATCTTCCTTGTAGCCAGTGGTTTTGTATGAGACAGAGTTAATTGGAACAGTTTTGGCTTTAAACCCAGTGAATTTGGTGCTCTGGAACAATGCTTGAGGAGTGTCCATGTCAAGTAAGCATTGGCTTCTCATGAACTTATCCTTGGCTTCCTGTGTCTGTTATATTCTAAGCTTTCCAAGATGACATCTTAGCATTTGGGTCAGGGAGATTTACTATACGTGAATGAGTCCATGCAGAGTGCCGGGAAACATTAATCACTCCCGGACTTCCCTCACTGTCCATTGGCTGGGTCACACACACAAAGGATCTAATGGGCCACTCTGAACAGAAAGATAGGCAGTAGAAGAGGAACATAATGCAGGGCCCTCTTCTGAGACAAGAGGGCAATGGCTACTATTGATAGTATTTGGCATGATCACAGGCCACGGGGAGAGCTTGCTGCTAATTCATCTACAAAGTCCAAAGAATCATGTTCCTGGACAAAGCTACTTGAATATAGGAGGGTACTGGAAGGAGTAAACATGAAGGAAGAAAAGATCTTTGGGAGGATGGGATGGTGGGGGACTGGGTCACAGTCACTCTCAGATTACTTGTATATTTAGATTGTAGATTTGCAGCTTCTTTGATAGGTAAGTCGAACCCACCACTCTAGATGGCTAGAGGCTGAGTTAGTCATTGGCTTCCTGTGAGATGTGGGCTTTGCAGGGCTGATCTTGGTGTAAATGCGTAACTCAGTGATCAGGAGTCTCTCACCTAGGCAGTGTATACCATATGATCTCATATAATTAAAAGTACGTTCCCCACTCATCTGTCTGGTGCTGCTTTGTTGATGTGTGTGTGTGTGTGTGCACAAGTGCACGTGTATCGGGATATCTGAGTCATGAGTCTGTGTAGTGCCTATAGGAGTTCCAGGTAGCATGAGGATACCCAGTATCTGAGGATGATGGGAGGTAGCTGTTTGTAATGGAGGTGGGGGGTAGGGAAGGGAAGAATACAACATAAGGACAGAAAGAGTTTTTCTAATTTATAGTTTTGTCTAGGCTAGCCCTGACCATTGGTCACAGCTTCCTGAATGAGAAAGTAAAGCCCCAAGGCAAGTAAGCCTGTATTCTTAAAGACATTTTTTCCCAAGTGGGCCTTTATTCATTTTTTGGATTTTACTCTTGTCATTCTCCAACTAAATTCTTCTGAGTTGAGATATTAAGGAAAGATGAAGTAGGAAACATCCAAGAGTGAGCTTGGGGAACGGTAGTTTTGCAACATATTAGAGAGGGGACTTCTGGGAATGTTGTTCTGTTGAAATAAATCCAACCTTGTTTGCCTTTATGGCAAACAGAATCTTTTCTTCAACAGATCTTCCCCCCAGCTCCTTAGAGGCCCTTAAGCTTCCCCTTTCTTAGCCCTTTTAAGAGGGCTTTGATTCCTGATTAGTTCTAGAAATCCTCATAGACATTCCACATGGAAAAAGTGTAATTTTTGAGCAGGGACTTGGGAACATAGACACCTTTTTTCAGCCAAAGGATCACATCAAACCTGGCTCTGAGAAGCTTGAGACATAAAAACTTAAAAATGATCGCATTTCCTTATGAGATCTCTAGTTCTGGAAAGAACACTTCTTCCCCGGCAGGTGATGTGTTGGAAAGCAAGTTTGTGGGCTGTGGATTACCATAGGCCCTGTCCAAATCGTGGTCTGATGAGCCCGCATGAGCGCCTCTCAGCCTCAGCTTCCTCATCTGTAAAATAACGGTTATGATACCCTCTTAGTTGTGTCACTGTGAGGATTAAATAAGATAATGAGAGCAAGACAGAGACTGGAGAGTGAAGGGTTAGGGACAGGGACTCTGTCCTGACCCTCTTACCTGTAAGCCAGGGAACCAGCTTTCTTGTCTCCTTTCCTGCCTCCCCTTTACGTATGTAAAGTGCCGACAGTAGTACCAACTCCACAGACTTGTTAGGAATAAATGAGATAATAGATGCAGAGTACTCAGAAAACTGACTTATCATAAGACTGGGATTGTTATTAAAATGATTTTCACATAGGAGTGTTCAATACAAGATAGCTACTAGAATTATTCCTAGGCACATAGGTTGGGAAACTCTTTTTTCTCATTTGGGTCTCAATGGCCATTTCCCAAAGGCCTCCTTTTGCTCAGAATTTCCACCAGTTCAGTCATGGATTTTCCCCGTCCTTTGCTCCAGGTCACTGCGTCTCGTGTTTGAATGACCTCATTCCCTCCTGCAGATGACTGGCAGTGGTCTCTGCCTTCCTTTCCAGAATCATAGAGCAATTGTCCTTTCAATGTCCCACCTCTAAGCTTATAAGCAATAAACTCCATTCACCTACGAAGCCACACATTGTTGAGTTGTATTTCTCCCCATCCTGTCCTTCCCCCCTCTCCCTTTTTGTCCCCTTGTCATTTTTACAATGCCTCAGCCTGATAAATGGGTTCAGAAGGCAGCCCTGCCAGTATTTCCAAAGCTCTATTTTTGTCAGTAAAAGACAAAGATTATTTCCTACAGGACAATTAGAGCTAGGCTGGTAAATAAAATCCTCCATCACTGATTGTGACTGAATAGTGGTCCTTAAGTGCCAACCATATATTTTGGCACTTTTAATTGTCACTTCTTCAAATGCTCTATTCTCTTGGCCATATTAACTTTAGTGTATTAAGAACTACTTAGGAGGTTAGTGAGAGGCAATAGAGCCTTTGTTCCTGGAGTGAAAACCACTCAGAAGTATAAAGGACCATTTTACCAAGGAAGGGTGATAGCCAACACCTCCCTGTCTTCCAGACAGATTCTAGAAATTCTAGTCCTTCAGAAGGAAAACCTGGGCTGCAAAGGAGGTAATGTAGTAGATAACAGTGGATAAAATACATTTCTAAATTGTGAGGTAGGGGATCTTTTCATTTCCTCAATTTTCCTTGGAAAACAATGAGAATGTCCAGAAAGGAAAATGTTGTTCACATGTGAAAAATGAAAACACCTTACATTCATGAAGCATAGGTTACTCACTGGGAGCTTAAGCAAATTACTTAATCCCTTTGAACTTTATTTTCCATTTGATAAAATGAGAATAATAATATCTTTCCAGCTTACTTTTTGAGAATTAAAGTAATGTGTATATATTACACACATATACATAAATATGTATATACATATACACATAATAATGTGTATGTATTATACACATATACATATATGATACATACACATTACTTTATATAGATATATAGACATTACGTATCTGTCAGTCTATCTATTTATCTCTCTATCTACTTTAGATATTGTAAAGTCCCATTTAAGGAATTATATTTCTCAATGTGTTCTCCCATACCTGTCATGTTTTATTTTCTCTCATATATTTATTCAACAAATATCTACTGGGAGATGGCCATGTACCAGGACACTGATGTGAGCCTCTAAGAGCTCATGGCTTAGAGTTTTCAGGTGTGCATGTGTGAGGGGGAGAGATACAGATGTGTAAAGGAGCACTGAAATACGAGGGGAATACAGAGTATTGAGTTTTTATCAATCATCCCAATCTATAGATTGAGAAAACTTGAGGACTAGAGTTGAATTTGAGCAGATTTCATGGCTATTAGTATGTTTTATTATATTAGCTCATGTTTCCTCATGTGTTCGAGGCATGCTGAAGACTCAGAAGGACAGTGGCTTGCTGCTCTAGGTCTGGATTGGATGAGAGTTGGGGCATGGAGTGTTTCTTCCATAAATACATTTAGGAGAGTTCTCCAGTGAGTCCCACAAAGAAAACAGCTTGGAGTATCGAGCAACTTGATCTCCAGAGGGCACTTTGAGCAGGACCAGTGTATGAAAACATCATAAAATCGTTCCTTGTCTCTAGGTATAGTGACTCTCTACTAAGGTTGTTCTGAAGGGCCTAGGGGAAATGCCTCTCCAAGTATCTCAAAGGAAGCAGATCCTCTGGGGACACAGAATTGGACTCTAAGTTGTCGCCACATTGGTTTCCAGGAAAGTTGAAGTTTACCATATAAGTTATTTTTGATATAATTGTGTGTGTTACAGCTTTTTCACCTGTAAAATTGACTCAGTAATTATTTTCCTCAAATTCTCATTATCTCATCCTGAAAACTGATTTTAAAACTAAGTCATTTATTTATATATCCATAATTGCATCCTGATAGCATTCTGCACTTAAAACATTTATGACCGTAGTAGACATTAGAAATGCTGAGGCCGGTCTAAAGTGCTCCTGCCATTTATGGTTTAATAAACAAAACAAAGCATGTAATCAGCTCACAGTTTAATTCCTGCGGTAAATTTCTTTAGCTTGAAATCCATAGTGGCTTCCATTTTTCTGACTGTATTGTGAACTAAAACTGACCTCAGAGCCACAATAATGAGGTTTATACCTTTTTTTCCCCCTTTTGCTTTCACTTACTGGGATTTCCCACCCAAGTCTTTTCGAGTTATTTGCTTGTCTCTCCCTGAACCCTGTCCTCTGAACTTTGCTGTTAGTAGTAACATTTTCTGCTTATGGGGCCAAGCTTGGAGCGGCATTTGTTAAATAGTTTGGCTGAGTTCTCCTATGTTGTTTTATCTTTTCTTTTTTTAAATTTTATTTTAGAGAGAGACAGAGAGAGTGGGGTGGAGGCAGGGCGAGAGAGAATTCCAAGCGGCCTCCACGCTCAGCATGGAGCCTGACATGGGCCTCAATTCCACAACCCTGGAATCCTGACCTGGGCAGAAATAAGAGTTAGACACTCAGCTGACTGAGCCACCCAGGTGCCCCTCTTTTCTCTTTTATTTTTCTCTCTTCCCTCCCTCCCTCCTTCCCTCCCTCCCTTCCTTCCTTTCTTCCTTCCTTCCTTCCTTTCTTCCTTCCTTCCTTCCTTCCTTCTTCCTTCCTTCTTCCTCTTCATAGATTCCTAATATTTGTGTCATTTGTTCTGTCTCAATGCTTGCATGTCTTATTTAGAATAAAGAATTTTCAGGCATTTTACCTGACTCCATGTGTCAGCTTGGACTAGAGGACCAAGTGTACCTTAGTCGGCCCTTCCTAATCACTCATAGGGTAGGTAGAGAAAAGCAGATAAGTTCTCATGTGTGACAGAAAAAACATATAATTTTATGGGGAAAAATCACCAGAAAATTACAAAATAAAGTTTATCCCATTTCCATTATGAGAGTATATATATATCTTTATATACCTATATAGGTATATATCTATGTTTTTAAATAGGAGACAGGAAATGTAGAAGGAATTTTTAAAAATCACTAGAGACAGCAAATATTTTACATTTTCTCATTCTTCTTTATGGTTTTGTGTACATGTGTATTTTATATAATTATGATAATAAGCTTTGTATATTGCTGTTTTCACTTAACATGACAACAGAATTGTTTATGTTTTCATGCATTATTTTAAGCACAGTTTTATGTTTTAATTTTTATTAAAAATTTTTTAAAGCTTATTTTGAGAGAGAAAAGAGAGAGAAAAACAGTCAAGTGGGGGAGGGGCAGAGAGAGAGAGGGAGAAAGAGAATCCCAAGCAGGCTCCGCACTGCTAGTGCAGAGCCTGATGTGGGGCCCAAATCTGTGAAATCCCAAGATCTTGACCCGAGCTAAAACTGTGAGTTGGACGCTTAACTGACTGAGCCACCCAGGCATTCCTAAACATAATTTTACATGAGTGTATAACTTACAATTGAGATTTTGTGAGTGGTACTAGTTTTTTGTTTTGTTTTGTTTTTTGTTTTGTTTTTTTAAACTACCCCTTTTTATTAAACATTCAGCTTTTGTACAGTATCCACCATTATTATTAACATTATAATGAACATCTTTGGCTATAAAGAAGTTTTTATGTTTTGGATTATGCCTTTTGTGTGGCTCCCGAGATGTGAGTTACTAGCTTAAAGCATAGATTATGATCCAAGAAATGAAACTTGGAAAACAGAATGTGATTCATTCCTTTACGTTTGTCCAACATGAGCCTATGTTAAAACATGTTGAATAATGCTGAAGCCAGACTGCCTGTGTCCTCCGCCTGGCTCCACCCCTCTCTGTGTGACCTTGAGTAAGTTACTAACCTCCATGTCCCACAGTTTCCTTATCTGTAAAACCCTTGTAAAGTTGTTACGAGGTTTAAATGAGCTAATTTCTATAAAGTGCTTAGAATGTCGTCTGACACATAGTAAACACTATATAAATATTAGCCATTACTGTTATTAATAATATCAAATGGGAACTAAAAACAAATTGTGAATTTCTCAGAGTGCCTGGTTCTGATAGATAAATCCAGGAAAAGGTTACTAGAACCATGGGAAGTGTAGAGGGAAACCTCCCAAATAACAAGATACGGGGATAGATTGATGGAGACAGAATCATAGTATTTTGTGTTTGTGGAGGGCTTCGCAGTTTACAAAGTCTTTGGTATTGGTACTCAAGCCCCTCCCCCCACCACGCGTTATGTCTCTGAGGCATAGGTTACATTAGTTCTATGTGACACATGCTTAGTGTTAGGCTTAGTGTTAGGAAGTGACTGAACAAGAATCCATAGTCACTATGCGGAAGGGCCAGGTCTTGGTTAAGTCTTCTTTTTTTATTATAACATTTGATTACAGGGACGCCTGAGTGGCTCCGTTGGTTAAGTGGCCGACTTTCACTCGAGTCATGAGCTCAGGGTTCCTGAGTTCGAGCCCCCGCATCAGGCTCTGTGCTGACAGCTCAGAGCCTGGAGCCTGCTTCGGATTCTGTGTCTCCCTGTCTCTCTGCCCCTCCCCTGCTCACGCTCAGTCTCTCTCTCCCAAAAATAAACTTTTTTTTTAATTTTGTATTTTATAATAGTTGATTACAATACAGAATCAGAGTCTAAGTAAGCCGAATGTGAATGGATATATACAAGTTCTGGAATAATTGAATAAAAGGGAGAGGTAATTTTAGGATAAATAATAGGAAGTCTTACTATTTACTGTCTATCTGCTTACCTGTAAAACTGTAAGTTGCTGAATTTATAAATAATTTCCTCAAAGGATAAATTCTGGAGGAAATTCCTTAAATGACATCAAAACACTTCAAGGGCAAAATTAATTCTATTTAAATCTTTTGTTCGACAGCCATGTCATGAGGTCAGATCCCTGATAATTTCTTAAAGCAAAAGTTGGTACTCCTAACCCTTACTCAGGGTGTTAGGTGTGAAAGATTCTTCACACCTGATGTGTCTTTTGTTAATTTAGATACAGACCAAAGAGCTCATATTAATTACTAAAACTTTGAAACTAAGTTTCTTTACATCTTTTTGGGAGAATCAGCAGGAAGGAAAAGCATAATAGAAATTTAATTCATTAATTAGTTTCATCAGCAGTCCCAGAGTACTTTCTGGAGGGTGAGGCACAGAGTGTCTAATGAAAGAACTTAGGTGCTTAGTGTTGAAATTTTCTGGGCAGTTAACCACTGCATCTTTCCAGATTATGAATAAGGAGCCTGAGGTAGGTAACACTATAGCAAGTCTGTGCTTCCCTGTGCCTTTATGGAAGAACTTAAAAAATTGAGTTTTGGAGGTGGACACAAAGTTTTCATTTGGTTTCATTTTACTGAAACCAACATAATTCTAATGTGACCTTTCCAGGGCTGAAATGCTGCTCCCCTGCATGGCCTCAGAGTGGCACATTGTCCATCTGTGTTGGATTAGAGGGAGAGACCAACATTTTTTGGCTTCACATTCATGGTGGCTTAATTTTCAACAGAAAGGGAAGATTTTAAACAAAAGATTTCTTGTAAGGAGAGCCTTTTTCTCCTTTATTGTTAAATATTATAAAAATATAAGCTTTTCCTCAAGTTGGTATCATTGTACTACTACCCTTAATAAAAAGAAAACAGAATAGAAAATCTAAATAGCCCTATGTCTATTAAAGAAATTGAATTTGTAATGAAAAACCTTCCCATAAAGAAAAGGAAACAGGACGCGACTTGATGAATTAACATTTTGCTTTCAGAAACTGGTTTGTGTATTTTGGCAGTTAAATCAAATTCTGCTCAACTTTGGAAGAAAATGAAGGTCCAAATAATAGCAGCTAAATGAAGGTGTGGACACTTAACTGATGACAAACACTGATTGTGGCACCTTCGTAGAGGGTCCTCTTTCAGACTTAGGTTTTGGATGGCTAAATGGTCAGCTAAAGGTGTTTTTGTCTTTTGTTGCGTTTAAAAAAAAATTACTGATTTCAATGGTCACTTTAGTGTGTGAAAATGCAGTTCAAGTGTCCTCAAAAAAATGCATAACATGAAGACAAACAGTGAATGCAAACTTGACATCTTGAACTGTGACTAAGCCTGTGAATTCTGACCATCAATGCACACGAAGTTCATGAAGAGTTCAGTTCGCATGCACTGTCTTCAGAAAAGCCATTTTCAACACTCTTCACCCCAATTTCAACCTATGCCACTGTCCTGAAGACGTTCAGATTTATGGTTCATTTTTTGCTCTTTTTCTCAAGATTCATCTGCCTAGTTCATGTCTTTTATCTAGCTGTCACAACAGACTTTAAGATCAAGATGTCTAAAACTGAAATTTTAATTTCCGCCTACAAGTTTCCCTCTCGTTGGTAATAACATCTTAATTATTCCAGTAGCTCAACTTGGAAATCTAGATATTGGGCCAGCCATCTCCTTTTTAGCCAGCTTCCAGCCAGTCGTTAGGAGAGCAGGATGTATTGCATCTGCACATCCTCGACATGTTAGGGATAGATTCCTTAGACTTCCACAACCTGTAAATTTTCAAATACTCTTCAACTACAAATACTATCGTCCCACAAAATGTAGCAAAATTTAACTTTATGCTACTAAAGACAAGGAAATAAAAAGCTGCACCGGAGGGGAAAACATGGGCTGTCAGCTGGTCTCACTTGCTGGCTGAACTACTCTTCCAACAAAAATGTGCCTGTGTTAAGTTACCAACTTAGCAAAGATGGTATATTAAAGGGAATCCTTACAGATTTAACTTTCTGGGCTTGGCTATGTACTATGGCCCTGAAGGTCTGTGAAATTTATTAATTTTTCTGGGCCAGCAAGACGAAAACATTTCATGAAATGATTCCAGCCAGCGTAAGAACTGGTCAACAAGGGAGGGATTAAACTTCGGTGAAAGTGGAAAAGACAGTTAACTTGTGGTGCAAGGGTATGCATAGGAAACATAAATGGAACTGGGATGTGGAAAAAGCTAGGAGCGCATACAGATATTTCTGTGAAGGGCTAATGGAGTCACTCCAGTCTTTTCATTTGTATCATAGTGCTTTTAGGGGAGAAATTGTATGCAAGGGTGCATTGGTGAGTATGGGATTCTTGAATGTCCAGGGATGTATCCTCCATGAATGAAAGGGTCTACAGAACCATATGTCATGTATCTTTAACGTTGCTTACAAAGATTAAGATCTATGATATTTCAAAAGAAAATATGTATATATTTATGCATACGTTATATATGTATATACTTAACATACATATGTATATGTACAAGCACACATGGATGTCCATATATACACATAAATCATGTATGTGATCAAATTTCATTGATTTTTTTTTTGTACTCTTGTATATGGTTGATGAAAATTCTCAGTCAGTCCTGCAATTTCTGATGTGTACCAATCCTGACATGAAACAAATAAATTAATCCCTGGCCCCTGTCTAAGGCTCCCAACAATTGTAGTTGTTTATTTTTCCTGTTAGAAATTGAATTTATCCCACCAGTATATTTCATAAAGGTCTGCAGATTGTAATTGCTTTCGGGGTGAGTTGGGTTGTGTTTGAACCAATGACCAATGTGGTAAAAGCTCTTTTTTCAGTCTCTTGATCTATCCATTTGCCTGGTTGCAATCTTAAAGTTGAAAAAATGTCTTAAAAATGCTTCTGTGGGTTGTCTTGATCATCAGATTGGTATGTCCAAATATAAAATTAATTTATAAAGCAATTCTGCCTAAAAGTGTCATTTTATCCTTCATGTTTTAGAACATTTTTTAAAAGCAAGTTTTAGGGTAGAAGTCAAGAAATTGGCAAGTATGACTTTCCAAATGTTCTGTAAAGTGCCTCTTACTTAGTAGGAGGGATAGATTCTTTTGGTCTAGATATTTTATCCAAGTGCTGTTCTCCATAAACAATCACAAGTTTATTGTGCAGGGAACTATGGTTCCCAAATGCAGCATGGAGTAGCTCTAAACAATAAAGTTTACTGAGAATTTCAGGCCACTGTGAAATCTCAATGTCCTCTAAAAATGGAAATGAGTGAAAACTAGTGTGATGGTGGTCTTTAAGTGTTTACCCTTTGGTCTGAGCATTTCCCGTAGGAATAAAGAAAAAACAAACCCAGGAAGACTTATTTTCTATGGCTTGTCAATATGGATATCAGAAGCTTGATTGATTTTTGTGGGGATCAATGAGGTCATGCGTAAAAAGCTGTTGGATTCCCAGACCTTGTTGCTTTAAGCATTATGTAAACTAGACCATATTCTTCCCCAGAAGCTGTAGTCGGGTTACAATTCAAGGTCTCTGTAATTGACTCATGACCCAACACTCTTTCTGGTGGAAAACTGAGTTCTTTCTTTTTTTAGTGAGAAAGCATTCAGGAATTACTAACTTGGGTGGATACACTGAACAATAACTCTCCCGAATCTGAGAGTGCCCCTTTCCTCCTGGACCACTGTGCTCTAGGCACTCTGGTCTTTTTTTAAATTTTTTTTTAGTTTTTTGACTCCTCAAAAACACTTGACTTAAATCTAGACCTGTGTACTTGGCTTTCTCTGTGCCAAGGAATGCCCCTCTACTTCCACCCCACTCCCCAGCAGATATTGTGTAGTTAGCCCTTTCTTGCCATTCAGATCTATGTCAAATGATACATCCCCACATGTCTTCCTCTGACCATCCAATCTAAAGTAGTGATCAGGTCACTCTCAGACAAATCATTCTTTCTTAACCATTTGCATAGCAGGTAATATCGCATGATATTTTCTCTCTCTCATCTATCAGGAATCTACTTTTTGTCTTTCTTCTTCCACTGGAATGGATTGTAAGCTCTATGACATCATAAATCTGTCTTTAAGTCTCAGTGCCTAGAACTATCAGCTTGGCACACAGTATATGCTCAATAAATGTTTGTTGAATAAATTAGTAAACTTAGAGCATTGAGGCTAGTTATTAGTCATCAAGGCTAGAAAAGATGAGTTTCCTCATTTTTCTGCCAGAACCACACAGCCCTGTTGTTGCTTAAAACAAAACAAAACAAAACAAAACAAAACAAAACTCCCATCATCTTCCTTTATTTTCTGTTCCTACTGTGTACTCTGATCCACCCCCTGTACTTTCCACTAGGGCATGTCACCAGCCCTGCTTGGACCATATGACATTTCTTAATCCTTCAATTGATCTTGCTTTCATCATATGTATTCTCTATGTAAAAAACTTTTAACCTTCCCCAAGTCTTTAACAAAAAGGAATTTATTAAATACTATGAAAAATATTAAAACAACTTTTTAAAAATTTCCCAAAATTAGAATTTCAAAGAGGTGTTGCTGTTACTGGAACTGAATTCTCATGGAAGTGCTCTGGGATGGGTCTCGGTCCTATGATCTCTAAGTAACATCACATCTATCTAATAAACAAGAAGGGGCTAACATTGCAGTGTTGATTATGGCAATTACTTTGCTATGTCCTTTACATTACCCTATTCGAATTCTAAGTCAGGATCCAGATTTGGGCTCAAGTCCTACATCTACTACCCACAAGCTGTGTGACCTTGGCAAAGTTGTTGAACTTATCCGGGTCTCTTTTCTCCTCTTAAAATGGGAACACAGGAATAAATTATTTTGCAAGGAAAAAAAAAAAAAGAACAAAGAAAAGAAATCACTCATAGCCAGCATCCTAACGGGTATTATCTTTCCTTTCTCAATATTCATGTTCCAATCTATCCACACATGGAATATTCTTACATGGCCATAATAAATTCTTACATGGCCGTAATAAGTCTGTGTATACTCTTCTGTGTCCTGAAGTTTTATTTCTTGTTTTGTAAACAGTTTCATGTTATTCCATATTTCCTATTTTGTTTGTAATGGTCATGTAATGTTCCATTGCTTGTGTGTCATAATTAAATGTCCAATAACAGAAGAGTGGCGGCACTAGTTCCAGTTTTTTCTTAATGTAACAGCCATGAATACTATTGTACAAATGACTTTTTTCTTTTCTGTTATTTCTTTTGGAGAAATTTCAAGTCATAAAATTAATGGGCCAAAGGTTATGATCAGTTTGTGTGTGTGTGTGTGTGTGTGTGTGTGTGTGTGTGTGTTACTAAGTCCTAAGTCCTCCTCTAAAAGGATTATATAAATTTTCAATGCTATAAGCCATGTATAAATACTATTATTTTTCCAGAAATTTGCCTGGATTAGGTTTCTTCTATTTTAAAATTTTTATTAATTTACTGTTTTATTATTGTTTTCATTTGCAGTTTTATTTCTTATTGCAAATTATAAGGTTTAATGTGTTTCCATATATTTGGTTCGTATTTGTATTTTCCCTTGTGTGAATTCAGTGTTCACACCTTTCAGCTATTTTAATAAAGGTCTTGGTGTTTTATATTTATATTAACCCTTTCCTGAACTCAATTTTTGCCATATTTATCTGCTTCTGTCTTTTCTCCATGTGGCTCCACCTCACCTCTCAGCTGCATTGACAACGGCCCCTTAGGACCTCATCAGATCAGCTTTGTTGACTCACTTCTATCAGGTGATATTATGGGACGGGGTGATGTTTATTCTTATTGCTGTGCCTTTTGCAGTCTTGTTTTTTTTTAGTTTTTTAATGTTTATTTACTTATTTTGAGAGAGAGACAGACAGAACGCAAATGAGGGACGGGCAGAGAGAGATGGAGACACAGAATCCAAAGCAGGCTCTAAGCTCAGCTATCAGCACAGAGCCTGACACAGGGATCGAACTCACAAAATGTGAGATTATGATCTGTGCCAAAGTCAAACACTTAACCGACTGGGCCGCCTAGGTGCCCTTGTAATCTTATTTCATTTGATGTTTTAAAAGTTTATTTATTTTTGACAAAGAGAGAGATACAGAAAGCATAAGTGAGGGTAGGAGCAGAGACAGAAGGAGAGAGAGAAGCCCAACCAGGTTCCACATTGTCAGCGCAGAGCCCAAAGAGAAGCTCCTCGGAGATAATGATGAGTGGAAATCAAGAGACAGATGCTTAACCAACTTAGCCACCCAGGTGTCCCTTGTTTCACTTGATTTAAATGAAGTAAATTCCCTCCTTTCTTTTCCAAGTCCTTTTATATCATAAAGTCCTAGAAAATGAAGACTCCTTAGTCTTCACTCCCCTGACTTTCTCTCTTCTCTTAATAATACCTGAAGTAAGACAGCAATTATAGTGATAAAATGTTAGATTTGGGACTTAGAATCTCTAAAAAAGAGACGAATAATCTTAATTGATAACATTCCTACTTTCCACTTTAACACTCTAATGTTGGCTCACTCATAACTTCTCTCCAGGAGCTTTGGGTTAACTGAAATGGGGTAAGAGTGTGTGGAAGGGGTGACAGGTCAAATGTGATCTATGCAGTAGTGCACTTAGGTTTTATTGTTTTAAATTGTGACCTAAATTGTTATGACAAGTGTTATACACCCACTATCAGAGAACAAATAGATTTGTGATCTGTGTTTCACAATTTTTATAATTCTTTTAATGTAGTAACTATATTTCTAATAGATAAAAACATTTTTCTCCTCTGCAAAATAAATATATTTCACTAGAATCTTATGGGATCCAGTGTTGACACATTGGTCTCATGTGTTACTTGTATCTCACACGTTGGATTGTAGGCATTTTGGTGATATTAAAACAGTGATGATGTTTCTCACATCCTCCTTCCTATTGTCCACAGAGTTGAGCACGTATAAGGTGCTTGGTAAATACATCCTGATCACTTGCTAATTACTTTGAAGCTGGTGGGAGATCCTTAAGAAATTGTTCTGAAAGGATTGACCTAAGATGGCATGTTGCTCCCCCCACATACGTGGTCACCCCAAATATCATGGACCTTGTTTTCCCAAGAGTAGAACAAGAAAGGAAGGAGAGCTAGAAGATAATTGAGAGAAAGCCAAGTGAATGAAAATGAACCATTTTAAACACAGCCTTTGACTTCTGAATTTCAAAACTAATCTGTGAAAAGAACTAGGCATATCTTAAAAACTAAAAATTTCCTGAAAGTGACCAACATCAGCTTTATTCATGTGAAAGCCTCCTTTCTCCCAGTATATCCTATCATTTATAGTATAGCATGCCATTTATAGTTCTCTTACAAAGGGCACAGAGGAGAAAACATACAAAGATCTCCTCTGGAGCATTTTAGCAAAGAGAAAAAGTCAAATTATGAGAAGCAAGTGGAAGATTTTTAGGTAAGTGACACCTGAGGTCACCTGGTCTAGCCCTGTCATTTAACAGTTGGGGAGTCTGATACCCAGAGATGTGAAGTGCCTCGGCATAGATCATATAATTAGTGAGAAAGGCAGAAATGGCATGGGATAAAAGGATGCTGACTTCCATTTCCGTGTTTTTATTTTTAACGATACATTTTACTATTCTTAATTTTTTAAACAAATTCTTATTTTACAATAAGGAACATAGAGTTAATGGAAAACAATTTAAAATCCATTAATATCTCTTTGTTAATAATGTTCCAGCTCTGAGTGCCAGGAAGACCTCAAGGCCATTTATCAGACCAAGTTATTACTGTGTGTTGAGGGTCCCTGGGGTCACTTGACCTTCATCATTGTACCTCATGGGGCAGATAAAGCTGATACTAATGGCTTGTAAACACAGCAGCCATGCACGATTGCTTAATAATTTATAACCTTAATTAGAAAGTGAATCTTCAATAAACTTTAATTGTTAGTAATAATTTGCTAGCTTTTTACAAGTTGGAGAGCACTCAGGTGCAACTGGGTGAACATTTAGAGAATAGTCGTTTTGTTCCATAGGGTATAGAAATTGGAGCAAATGATTTTCACTTAGCCTCAGCTGCTGGGTTTTCTTTCTCAGAACTTGATGACAGGCCTTTTCATGGAACTGGCTTCCTCTCAGCTTTCAAAATATATTTCTGAATATGGATTAATCAGGTAAAGTCTGGATGAACCAAGTAGAAGAAACCAAAAAAATATAACAAAATGTTTGGTTCTTTGAGAGACTTTTCAGTCAGATCTAGTAGCTATATATAGCTATATATATAGCTATATATATATTTCTCTACTTGGTTTTCAGTGCCAATGCTGGTATTTTCCTTTTTGAAATTAAAATCAAATTCATGAAGAACTAATGAACCTCTTTTCAATAGATTTATTAATGTCTTTCAGCCTCTCTTTCTGGATATCAGTTAGTGATTGAGGTGGTTTGACGTACTTGGAAGGGAAAGAGTGGTGTACTGGGGCACAGTCCTTCATTCTGCTTACTGCCTAACCTTGTACTAGTTTCTCACCAATTAAGTAGGCCACCAATGCTGACGTTCCAGAGTTCTCTGACCCACTGAAAGACCTGATTCATCTGGATACTACGATTCTGAGTCCTGGAGTATATTAAGCTGTGACTAGCTGGCCTCCTCATTTCCTGGGCCTTCCTGGGAAGGAGGAATTTCTAATTTCATTGGTTCTCTGGAGGTTAGCTTTCTCTAATACCTCAATTTCATAGTCCTTGAGATGCCAAATATTAGAAGCTGTTGTTGTCTTTTTACCCTTATCCCAAAAAATGTAAATACATTTTCTTTTTTTAGTTAATCATTGAATTACATGATAGAGATAGAAATATAAGTTGAACATGTTTTCTTGTTCCCTAGGATTATGATTAGGATTTTACATTTTCCTCAAAAGTAAATCTTAAAGCTAAATTTAAGGGAAGAACAAGTTCTTTATTTTTTAATCGTGCTTTTGTATTTTTCTCTCATTGTTTTTCGCATAGCTAATGTCTCTTGTTTTAGCGTTTCCTTTCTCCGGGTGTAGTTTATCAGACAGACGAACTTGGTATCATAGCCAGCCCCCTTGTATCCACGTTTCATATTGTTACAAGGACTTGAATAACTATCACTGATAGCTGGAGAAAGGAGAATGTTTTCAGCATATTGTTAGCAGTTAATTAGAACAGGTTTTGTTTTTAGTCTAAGAAAGGCACTGGCAAGTTATTCTATAATTTTGATTTGAAGTTATGTATGTAGAAACTGCAACATTGCTCTACAGCACATGTTATTGGAAGAAAACAGCTTTGCACAGCTCTTGAGTATATTCTGTCATTTCAGTTTCACTTCTAGGACAGTATTAAAAATAATTCCATTTAAGCTGTTTGTGCCTCACTGTCTGAAGCTGGCATCTACTTCCTTCCTAGCAATGGCAGTCCAAATAAAGATATGCCTTGGGCAAGAGAGATATGGGGAGATGATGGGATAATTGTTAGAGTCCCAGGCCCAGAATGGATGGGTATGACTTAAACAAGAGTCATTGATTTTCTCAAGAGACATTGAGTTTTGCAGACTGGAAGTTCAAGATCATGGTGCTGGCATAGTGGTTTCTGGTGAGGCCTTTATTCCTGGCTTGCAGACAGATGCCTACTTGCTGTGTCTTCAGGGAGCTTTTTCTCTGTATATACATACTCCTGGTATGTCTCTTTCTTCATATAAGGACATTAATCATATTGGATTGGAGCCCCACCTTTATGACTTCATTTAACTTTAATTACCTCCTTAAAGGGTCTATCTCTAGTTAGAATCATATTGGAGATTAGGGTTTAGATTTAGATTAGGGTTTCCATCATATGAATTTTGGGGGTGGAGGGCATAGTTCAGTCCATAAAGGAGATCTACACAGGCAACATTTCTTCACAGTTGTCATGGCTCTGTCAGTCAGTCGCACCCTGGTTCAAGAGTAACTACTAGACTTTCTTATTGTGTTGAAAAACCAAGCCTTGGAGTATAATCTTACTTATCTGGGAGACTGAGGCTAGGCAGCCTCTGGAAGGTTCAGGCAAATCTTCAGGGCTTAAGAAATTTTGTTTGAATTAGAAATTCTTGCTCATTTCCTGATACCTACAAGTCAGGAAGAAGACAGCGAACCTTACCAAGTAGCCATCTTGATGGAGGTGAGCTTTCCAGAGTGTGATAAAACCATTCATCCAGTTCATTATGGCTTCTCTCCTATTTGTCCTCAGCCAGGACATACTGTTAATATCAAATGAAGTCTTTCCATTGACTCCAAGTTTTATGGGTGACTGATCACCTCATTGAGGATGAATTTAGGATTCAGTAGTTCATTTTAAAATAGGTGGTGGGAAATTAATGTCTTCTTTACAATATGTGGCAGCTAATTTATTTGAATCATTATAGCTCACTGAGCATATACGTCAAGGTCTCCTACAGTCAAGATGTTAGATGCTGCTAATCAGTCTTTTGACATTTGAGAGATGAAGGCAGTCAATTTATATTTGATGATGATGACTTCAGATTTAAGGCGGGGCTTTTGTGTTTTTATTTAGATTTTTAAATATTCCTGAAATTAGGCTGTAAAATTGCCTCCTTTTGAAATGATAAAGCCTTCTATATATGAGATGTACAGCATATTCCTTCATGGCCTTTTGAAACAAACCTAAATCTGGAGGTTCAACATTTTTGTAGGAAAAACACTATTTGAAATAAAATTTTGGTTAAGCATTCATTCTTTGATTTAACAAATATTTATTGAGTGCTTGCTATTTGTCAGGCACTATGTTTTTGAGGATTAGATAAATTGCTTATATTTGGACCTTACATTCTCATATAGGAATAAACATTGAAGAAACAAATACATAAATATACAAAGGAAAGACCCAAAAACAGTGCTGTGGAGATAATCAGAATAGGGTAATGTGAAAGGTGGCCAAGGGATATCTATTTGAAGAGGAGGACATGCTTAAGGTGTCAACCATGCACCCACCAGGGGAAAGGCGTGGCAAACAAAGGGGCCAGGAGGTCACAGTTTCGACAGCTCAACAACAGGCTTAGTGTGTGTAAGAACTGGAAGAAGGCCTTTATTGCTGGAGCGCTGGAGGGTGAAAGAAGAATGGTCTAATGAGAAGTTAAGCGATATAGCTGGAACCAGTCTTTGTAGGACTTTGGAGAAGTGGAGAGTTCAACTTTGATGTAAGTGCTGTGGGAAAGCACTTGAAGATTTTGAAATACCATTTTGTTTGTTCTAAGAGAATGGTTTGCAGGAGCCAAAGCAGAAGCTAGAGGACATGTAGAAGGTTAATGCAATAGTCCAGTGGGGAGATGAGAATGAATCAGACTAGGGTAGTGCCATCGTGGTTTGAAAGGTCATGGATTTGGGTTACACTGGGTTATGGTTGGGTGGTTGGTAATGTCTTTAAGCTGCAGAAGTCAAAGTGGGTAGATTTAGGGAAAGAGAAGGGAAGAAGTGGAAATTTGGATTTATGTTTTTTGTTTGTTTTTACAGAAGATATTCTCCATATCCTGACCTAAGGTTTAACATTTTTAAAATCTTGAACTTTTATTTTTAGAATTATTCCTTATCAATTATTTTAAAAATAATTTAAAGAACGCTTAGGTGGCTCAGTCAGTTAAGCGTCTGACTCTTGGTTTCGGCTCAGGTCATGATCTTGTGGTTCATGAGTTGGAGCCCTGCATCGAGCTCTGCACCATCAGCACAGAGCCTGCTTGGGATTCTCTCTCTCTCTCTCTCTCTCTCTCTCCCTCTCTCCCTCTCTCTGCCCCTTGCTGGTCATGCTGTCTCTGTCTCTCTCAAAAATAAATAAACTTAAAAAAATACTTTAATTTTATTGGCTGTTGTCAGATGTTTTATTCTTCCTATAAACTTTAAGATCATTTTTTCCAACTACCTCTTGCTTCGCCCCCCAACAACATGAAATGGTAATCTCCACTGAAAATTCAAATAGAGTGACAGTGAAGTTATTTTATCAATTTTGGAAAATTTAATCTTTTTAATATGTTGTCTTCTCTTTCATGAATATGGTGTAACTTTCCATATGTTCATAAAATTTTATAATTTTCTTCATATAGGTCTTGAGCTTTTCTTGTTAAATTTATTTTTAAGTACTTTTATTATTTGATGTTATTTTAAGTGTTTTTCTGAATACCATATTCTTTCTTTAGGTGACTTATAGCTAAAGTAGAGAAAAACTAGTGCTTTATTTGTATTTATATTGTATTCCATATCCTACCAAATTCTCTTATTAATGCTATTGTATTTTTTCCAAGAATATCTTAGATTTTCTAGTCATTCAATTATTTCAACAAGAGGCATTTGTATTTCTTCTCTTCTGATGCTTATATAGTTATTTAATTTTCTTATATTAATAGAGGATATGAAATAATTTTAAATAATAATTAGGTTATTTTAATCACAGTTATTTTAGTGACTTCCCATATCGATTATGTCGATAAAATATCTTGCTTTCCTAAAATCAGAATTTCTTAGTTACAGTGTTTAATCTTTCAGTATATTGCTGAATGGTACTTGCTAATACTGTGTTAAGCATTTATATATAGTAGGACAAGGCAATTTGGACAAATATAAATAAAGGCATATATAGAAATTACAAATGAATAAGGACATAAAGAACTTTTATATTTAAGAATTTTAAATATATCCTATAAACTGTATGTAGAAAGAAAGAAACTTAAAGCCCTTAAACATAATATAAATTTTCACATATACAAAATTTGAACATTTATGAAAACTGATTGAATATCTGAGTATAAATTCCAAAAGTCAACACCTTAACAGGCAACTGTTTTACTTCATTAGATAATGAAATTAAAATAAATAATTAAGCCTGATAAAAAGTTATCTATTTGGAAAATACGAGTCACACTCCAAGACAACCCTTAATTGAATTTTTAAATCAAAATTATAAACTTTCTATGAAGCAAAGAAAAGGAGGGATGCCTGGGTTGAGTGTCTGACTCTTGATTTTGGCTCAGGTCATGACCCCAGGGTGGTGGGATTGAGCCCCTTGTCAGGCTCTGTGCTGAGCGTGGAGACTGCTCAGGATTCTTTCTCTCTCTCTTTCTCAAGCTGCCCCTCTCCCCAGCTCACACATTCTCTCTTTCTCTCTAAAAAAAAGCAAAGAAAAGGAAAATACTTTACACAAAAGATCTTTGGGACCTAGTGATATATGGACTTGAAAAACATTTTATGCCTTTATATACTTTCATTTTCAAAGAGATAAAAGTTTTGAACACCCATAATGTACACCATAAGCAGTTAGGAAAAGAGTACAGATTTCTAGGAGTTGTGCTTTGTTTCTTCTTATTCTTTCCAATTTCATCAGTTTGTATTTTTGTGCCATAGTTTAAAATCTGTCTTCCATATGCTCTTCCAGATCGCTAACACGGGCCTCAAAAGTGACTAACTTCTCTTTCAATTCATTCACTGAGTAATTTCCATGATAATTTTCTTTATGTCCACAGAATGTTTGTGCTGTATTTGAACTTGTTTAAGTTCTCATAAGGAGCTCTCTCAATTGCTGTTTTCCTTTGCTGTACTCTAGCCACTTACACAAATGGGAGTTCCATCCATTCTGACTGGCTCTTTATGCAAGTGGAGCCACCACACAATCCTCTGACTCAGAAGAGGTAGACAGATCACACTGGGTAGAGGGAATAAATGAGTTGTGTTTGGCATACCATTTTTTAAGAATCCTCTGATCTGATTTGACTTAAATTCATGTCATGTTAAGCATTCTAGCTTGTGATAACTGTGCTAATAGTTACCAGCTAATTTTTACCCATGGGGGAGGCCTACAATGTCAAGGACATGTTAGAAAATAATCACGAATGCTGAAGAATGAAGATTGTGGTATATACAAAAAGCATCTGGAAAAGTTGGAAGATCAGTGCATGTTGGATAGCAGGTGAAGCATCATGGAAAATACAGATCTCAAGAGGTCAGGTTATGAATAAGGAAAGGAATAAAATTGATAGATAGAGACAAAGAGTATTATGCACAGCCTTTAATTCTAGAGTGAAGATGTTTTCTTGATCCCTTTCCTGATCCTGAAGGCCAAGAAAAATTTTTTTTTAAGTTTTGATTAGGCATTTGGTTAGACATGAAATTGTAATTAACAGTATCAGTAGGATGGACTGGAGTGAAGTGAGACTAAGATCAGCACTTCTTAGGAGACGGAGGGAGAACGAACGCGAAGCCGACTCTGAGCTTTGAAAGCCTGATGTTTCATGGGTCATGCTATTTATATCTTTTTTTTTTCTATTGAGAAATATCACATTTAATTTAATTAAATATTTAATAGTATTAAAAATACTTTTAGAAACCAAGATGGGACAGGGGAGGATTCATAGCAAGCCACTGCTGACTGTTAATAGTGGTGGCCAGAACTGGGAGCCAGCGAATGGGTCTTCTGAAGAGGGATCAAAAGGAGCCAAAGGAAGGGAATTCATGAGCAGCCATTACAAACTCCAGAGATTCAGGAAGAGCGCTTATTTTCCTAGCCTTAGGCCTGGTGTTGAGTTGATTCCTTGGCTACAAGCTCCTTTCCGAGTTCAGATTTTTATGAAAGGAGATGCTCTCTTTTGGGAATAAATGCCCTTTCACACGTTCACTTCACAGAAAGAAGAGTAAAGTGTCTAGGTCGTAAAGCATCAAAGAATCATCTTACTGTTTTTCTTGCTGTATCTTCTTCATTTGAGAGGAAACAATGAGAGTCTCCTAACATACCTATCACAAAATATAATGAATCATTTGCTTGAGCGGTTTTATGATAGGTAAAAAATTGGGTTGGATATTTTATTTTAAGTGGGTGATTTTGTAGGCTTGGATACTGATTTGGACAAATTTATAACACATTTTTTCCTAAATTGTTTGTGCTTTTTGGTGTTCAGAAATCATTTTCTACTCTAAGTTCAAAAAGATATCCTACACACATTTCATAGTACTGTTTTTCACATTTGGATTTTCAGATTTTCAATCCACTTGAAAATTTCTTTTTATATTTTACATGTAGTGTGAAGTAGAAGTTTTATTTTTCTCCTGGCACCATTTATTATAGGGTCCATCCTTTTCCCCAGTGATTCAGATATGTCAGCCATATACTACATATACTTCTGTTTGCATGGACCTGTTTTCTGAGCTCTATGTTCTGTTCCACTGGCTCATTTCCAATCTCCGTGCCGATACTACCTCATCCAAATTTCTCCAGTTTTATACTGTCTTGTTATTCGGCTGGATAAGACTCTTATTTTATTCTTTCTCTTCAACATTGTGTTGTCTGTTTCATTTATAAATTATATCTTCTTTTTTAATGTAAATTAAAGATCACTTTTTTTAACCTTTTTAATATTCTTTTCTCTCTCTCTCTCTCTCTTTTTCCAAACCTCTTTAAAATTTCATATCCGTAAATGGGGAAATAAAAGTACCATCCTCATATGATCGATACTGACGCAGTTAAAGTTTCTTGGAGCTCCTGGGTGGCTCAGTCTGTTGAGCCTCTGACTTTTGAATTTGGCTCAGATCATGATCCCATGACCCACCCCAGAGTCATGGGATCAAGTCCCATGTAGGGCTCTGCACTAAGCATGGAACCTGTTTGAGATTCTCTTTCTCCCTCTCTCTATGCCCCTCCCCTTCATGCATGCACTCTCCCTCACTGTCTCAAATAAAAATAAATAAAGGGCTGAATTTTAAAAAAAGTTTAAGTTTCTCAACCTTTTGAAACTGTTTACTCATCTGGAATGATACATCATTTATTAAGATTAAAGGAGCTAATATATCAGCTTAATGTAGTACCAGCACATAAATAAATCTTAGTTGTTGTTTTTTTTTTTTTTTTCTGTCATGAACCAAGGCATGAAAATGGGAAAACAAAAGCACGTATAGAGGTTGTGTGTAGGTGACATAATATGGCAAGAGTGTTGGTGCAGATAAGTGGAAAGAGATAAATTAGGAAGATAGGGTCCCATAGCAAAAGATGTACAAAGCTAGTCAATTTAGAGAAGCATTTGGTATTCGATCAAGGGTTTGTATACTCTATTTATTCTGTTTCTCACCCTGGTGAGGTAATCTTGACCATACCCATTTTATACATCACATCAAGCAACTTACTCAAGTCATTCACATACGTTTCCGAACAGGTGTGTGAACCTGGGTCTGATTCTAAAAGCTATGCTTCTCCCTCTATGTAAAGCTGAGGAGTTTGGAGTTTGGCTTAAACATTTTGAGGAAGAAGTAAAAGTAATGAGAAAATTATTTTGGGAAGATGGATTTGACAGTATGTGCAGATTTCCACATTGGGGGTAGCTGGAAGGCGACCTCGGGAGCTAGGAGGAGGAAAGACCAGACTCCTTCAGTCCTGCGGAGGTAAAGGGGTGAAGGCTTACACAAGCAGCGGCAGCGGGGTGGCTGGAGAGGGAACGCTTTCCTGTCAGACACTTGTTTTTTTGTGCCTGATGTTGCTCAGCACTGGACTAATGTCATGTTGTCTACTTAGTGAATGCCTCTTTATTGATTAAGGCTTTTGTTTAAGATTTCTTTCAAACGGGCCTTGATTTAAAATGTCTTTTAAAAATCTTCTTTTAACATACTAGCCTGTAGTTGATTATTCAGAAAAAGGGAAAACTAACTAAACTGTACTAAATATTAAAATATTACTAAATATTGATATTACCAAATTCTAAAAAAATTTACTTCATGGAATATGAATCATTAAAAAATGAAAATTAGATTATTGAAATATCTTTTAAATATTTTTCGATCCTTAGAGTATTTAGGGCCCTTTGTTGATTGGGATGTTCTAATATTTGCTATTTGAATGAAAGAAAAATACATTTTAATGGAGAAATGAATACTCCTGTGGTTTGTGCCTCATTTTGATGCTTGTGGATTTGCAGAAACTCTGCACATGAGAAAAGAAAAGGAAAAGAAAATAAGTTGTTGTGACTAGTGTTACATTCCTTATTACTATAGACTAAAGCAAGGCAAATATTACCAAACTAATTTCAGTTTTAAATAATAAACCTCACAGCTAATTGCAGATAATCAAAACTAAACTAAAATCAAAACCCAATACCTAAACTAAATTAAATTTAAACAAAGATGCTGATAAAAACACTTAAACTCTCACACACTCGTTTAGTAGATTTTACACTACTTTTATTATTAGTCAATGAGTTGAATCACTTTTTGAAGTATTTACAATGTTCAGACTTCCTATTCATTTTCATAGAGGCTAAAAGAAACCCTCAACTTCAAATGAGACTGAGAAAGGATTCAGGAATGAGAAGGCAGAGTAAGAATTGCATTTCACTTCCTTTTCAAGAATATTATTGTCAAAGAAAAAATTAGAGTAGAGGCCAAAGTTGGAGCTCTCAATAGGATATTCTTTTGCCAAATGGGGTGCCTGATGCAGCCCAGTTAGAAGCTGGCCCCTGGGAGGAGGCTGGGGAGCCTGATGCCCCCCCCCCCCCAGGTAGAGGCTGGCCCCTGGGAAGAGGCTGAAATAGGGAAATGGCAACAGGCCTTTCAAAGCCAAAAAACCACCCTTTCTCTCCCACAGTAGGAAAGCAAGGCTTGTGAGTTTTGCTGACTGGTTGGAGCTACCTGGGCTTAGAGCCTGGCCAGCTCTGAGCCAACTGCAGGGAGTCTGCTGTGCAAATGGGGAGTGCATCAGCATTAAGGATTCCAGCTGCCTCTGCCAAGTATGTTAGGTGCCCAAGTCAGGTTAATGGCACCCAGCGTAGTTTGCTAGGTTGTCAGCACGCTAGGCTGGTGGAAATTTGTCACTATCTTGATGTCCCGCTCTAGAATTCTTTGTGAAGGAATAGTGAACTTTGGATAGTTTCTGAATTGCAATTTGTTTCTGAGAACTGCATATTCTCTCTGCCTTCATTTTTTTTAAATCAGGTAAATGATATCTTTATTAGCAATATAAAAATCTATTGCATCTACTATCTGTGGAATTCTTAAAAAAATTTCACTTTCCTCAAATCATTTCAACCCAGGTTCTATTCCTTGCACCTCCTCTCTCTGCCCCCCAGTCCTTTCTTAGTGTATTTTATTGAGGCTGTCCTGGTTAACACTCTACCTTTCTCTGTCAACATTTCATGTACCTTCTTCTTTTGTTTTTTCAAACTCAACAACTCTTATAATCTTCTCTCTGCCTTGTTCATTCAACCAAAAAGATTTACTCTGAGGGTCGAAATCTGAGGACTAGATATACATAGTGGAGAACAAACTTTTTTCCACTTTCGGTGAGATTCTGGGCTAACACACACCAAACAGGAAAACAGAGAGACAAATTCGTAATTGTAAATTCTGGTAACTATTACAAAGGAAAGGAACCAGTGAGTATAAGTTGGGTAACGCTATAACTCATCATTCAAACTGGGGCTCTCTGAGAGTGAAAGGAGGCATTATTAATTATTATGTTGTAACAACAGGTGAAAATCAGTACCATGCCAGCAAGTTGGGAGTTGTAATCACCATACAGGAATCCAATTTTCATTTGACTATACAGGGAAGAGATGGGCTGAGATCCAAAGGATCAGAAGGATCCAGCCCTGCAGGGATCCTAAAGAAGGACAGTCTGAACAGAGAATCTCATGCGAGAAAGTTTTGTGTCTTTAAGGAACTGAAAGAGAGTTTAGGGCAAGTAACTGAGGCACAAGGTGGCATAAGGCAAGGTCTGAGGGTGGTCACTCAAGGCCTTGCAGATCAGATGATGAAGCTTGGAGATGTGTGTGTGTGTGTGTGTGTGTGTGTGTAATGTTTATTTATTTATTTTGAGAGAGAGAGTGAGAGAGAGAATCCCAAGCAGGCTCTGTGCTGTCAGCACAGAGCCCAAAGTCGGGTGCAAACTTATAAACCATGAGATCATGACCTGAGCTGAAACCACGACTTGGATGTTGAACCGACCGAGCCACTCAGGCACCCCATGGGTGTATGTATTTATATATACATACATTTATTTTTATTAAATATATAAATAAAGATAAATTTATAAGTATATTCAGGTGGTGAAATGTTTTATTAAGGCGAGGAGGTGATAAAAACTAATTTCTGGTTTTGAAAGATTATTTTGCTTGTTGATGCAGGCCAACATTCACAATTCATTAAATGAGAAATTCACATTGCAAAAATTGCGTAATATGATCACATTTGTATGTGTGTGCATATGTTAATATATATAGCAAATATATAGCACATGGCCTGGGCAGGAAAATGAGATTGCATGTGCTTTAAAAATATGTTTGCTTATCTGTATTTAAACATTTTGTTCTTTGAGTATGGATTATATTGTTGATAATAATTCTAAACCAGACCAAAACAAAACCAAGAAGATTATTCTGATTGTTTTGTGGAAAAAAGACTGGGATGAAGGCCGGGCTCCCACCTTCTCACAGATCATCTGAATGCTGGCCATCAGGTATCCCTCCTCTGGTTTCTTTCATCAGGATCATTTTTCCTGGACAGTGCACACAAAACTAGATTTTTCCTATCTGAAAAGAATCTCCCCATTTACTTTTCCTTTTCTCTTTTATTTCCCCCACCAAATGTCTTTAAAGAGAAAAGCCTATTCTCATTGCCTTCACTTTCCTTCTGTTGATTGCTTTGCAAAAAAGCTTCCGTTTTCCTGTTCTCTTTCCTCCATTGTCATCTCCTAGTTGCTGAATTTGATGGCTGTTTTCTTGGCTCTTACCTCTCTGGAGTATCTTATAGTATCAAATATCATTTAAAAATATTATGGAGAATTTCCAACGTGTACAAATGTAGAAAGAATAAATGGCATGGAGGATAGAAAGAGCTGGTGGGCCATATCCCTGATTGTCACTCCAAAAGGAAAACAGAGAAAACTATTAAGAGAAAATATGCAAGGAGATACACCTAATAATTTTTTTTTTAAATTGGTGAAAGATGTGAGCCTTGTAATTCAAGAAATATAAAATGTTATGTTCATCTAGACATTATTTAGTAAAGCTGAATAATACCTTAGACAAAGATCTCAAAAGATATTAAAGACAAATGACCTACATTGAGTGTATAAAACAATAATTTTAAACTTTAATTTGTGTAATTAAAAAATAATAGAAGCTGGAGGGAGGGACGGTCAAATGTACCTCAAAGTGAGAAGGTAATTTGAGACCAGAAAATGAAGCAGGTCACTCCATAAAGTTTCCATGGAGGTTTATTCGGGGTGACTTACTGATAGGGGGAATCAGGCATTGATGATATAGCTGCACAATTATTCTCTTTAAAGTCTGGATCTTGTTCCAGATTTTACTGAGGGAGGGGATGTGTAGGAGGGCACCGCTGTGAGGTCAAAGGGTTCCATGAAGCGGATTGGCAGCTAACCTTTAACTAGGTCTTCTGGTACAACCTGTACATCAGGAAGGGGAAAACTAGGTTATCTTTAACAGATTCATGGGAGGCCAAAACAAGTCTCCCGCATCCCAGCCTTGCTAGGCATTTCTAAGGTAAGTATTTTAGTCTGTAAGGGCCCCAGAAAACATAGATCCAATAGAGGTCATAGAGAGAAAATGAATAAATGCAATGCTAGAGATAGTATTGTCAACACTCCTACGAAAAACAAGAGAGTTAAAATACTAAAGAAAATAAATCATGTAAACTAGGAGGAAGGAGTAGGTTTACAACATACTAAATTCCTTGTGTTATTTGGGAGAAAGGAAAAGTAATTTACTGCATTTAGATTGTATTAAGTATGTATATTAAAATTTGCATGGATGTCAACTAAATGAATACAAATATGATATATATTTTCTAAACGATAGAAAGAAAATATCATTTTTTTAAAAGGCAAGAAAGTAAGGCAGAAAGCCAAAAGGGGAGAGATAAATGAATGTAGGAACATCATGACAATGGAAGAAAAAACAACTAAACTGGTAGAAATAACTCTGAATATATCAACAACAACAACAATAAAAATAGTGAATTACTGAGCTCTCCAGTAAAAAGTATGTATCATTAAGACTGGATTAAAAAAAATCCAAACATATGCGTATACAAGATCACATCTAAAATATAAGAACCAGACTGTTTTAAGTAAAACAAAGAGATGATATACCAATCAAATATAAACCAAAAGAAAGTTGGTATTTTTATAGTAGGTAAATAGATTTAAATTTAAGGGAAAGGCATTACTGGAGTTACAGAGTGACTACATAATGATGGAAGTTTTAAATCACTGGGAGGAAGATTGTGATGTGCTACCTACAGTCCTCTTCAGGATTAAAGAATTTATCACTTCAGCTGCTGATAATGTCACCTTCATGTAACTCCCAGTCCTCAATCCCCAAGGGAGATTGGAACCTCCTCAGCCAAGTTCACACCCTCTTCCCAGAGCAGCTCGAAACAAATGACCAACAAATGACAGACCTACAGGGGACACTCTGAAGGGTCAGTCCATCTTTGGAATTCCTCACATGGTCAGCTTAGTTGTTCCATTGAGAGCACATTCACATTTTGACTCCTCTTTCTGGAGGGGTCCCTTCCACAGGTGTTGAATGCAAAAGCACTTCCTAATAAATCTCCTACATGCTAATTTCTGTCTGACAATTGGTTCCTGGGAAACCCAGACTGCAACAAATGGTACCAGAATCACCCAAGAAAAGCAAGTTCGGAGATGGGATTTAGAAGCCGTCTCACCCACCGTCAGTTTGTCCTGGAAATTCCAGACCTGATGGTAGGTGAAGCAAAGATAGTCCTCGGCATAAGATAGCAAGCAGTGCAATTGCCAGAACTTTCCCTTGAGGTGAATTGGAATGGCATACCATTGGAAGGAAATGTATTAGTCCGTGTGCTATTTCCAGTATTTGAGAACTATGGAAAAATAGTAACTGTAAGAACAATGAAACTGGATGGCCATTGTTAACCTCAACTGATGCTCTGGAAAAAAGACCAGAAGCTATAAACATTTAACTGTCAATTAAAAGTTAAGTGTGAAAGCCAGAGGATATCCTTGGTAGCCTGTGAAACAAAGCTCAACTCTTATAATGGAGGAGTAGGGAAAGCCCAACACAGCCACGAAAGTTGTAACACATCAAAGTGGGTTAAGTGCCCTGCTGAAGATGATTTGCTGTGATAGTACCTCAAAACAAGAGGCTGGGTGATAGTATATATTTTTGTAGGCTCATATTGTAATGAGTGGCACAGTTAGAGAGGCAGCTGCAGGAAACCTATAAAAGACTCACAGAGAGTCCTTTAGACTCTGATGGTTAATAGAACATGATGTCCCTAAAGGTTGAATCAAAGGGCAAGCAAAAGGACATTACTGAATCTGTACCATCAAAGGAAACAATCAGGAGTCTGGGGTTATTCACCAAAAAAAAGCCATGATCCGTTGCTCAGCTTCTGGACATGAGCCAATTTTTGCACTCCAAACCTATTGGAAATTAATTTTGAAAAAGGCAAGGAAAGGTTTCTCCATGTTCAGTAGACTATAAAACTACTAGTCAAGGAACATGCCTTTCACTCTGATCAGAGCAGAAAAACCGCGTTCTTCATTTTTCAATAGAGCAGTCAGCACATTCGGCATCACTTTTTTTTGCCCTTTGGGCAGCCCTAAAAGAATGTTTCTTTAGAAAACTGTTTCTGAGGCACAGTCTGTAGGTTTATTTTAGATGTGACCACCTGTGTGAGGTGTAAGGGTTATTTTAAAAGGAGCTCTTTCATTTGTCTTTGTGGGAGAGAGGTTGCCCAATCAAAATGACATCACATTTGTGGGGCACCTGTAAAACTATGCAGAAGTTGGCTCAAGTACACTTTGTTTTCTTTTTTCTTTCCTGTGGTAGTTAACTTGATTTCTTCTCTCCATAAATTCCCTAATAGGTTTACTAAAATACACAACAATCTGGGTGCCCTTTTCTATTAGTTCCTTTGCGAACATTTATGTAGTGAAGTTTAACCAAAGAAGAACAGCTAGAAAATAATTAAAAGAAGAGAGATTTTTTTAAAGCAGTAGGGCTTTCTTTGATAATAATTCTCACGATCACATTAGTTGCTCTTAAATAGAATCTGCCTTGGCATTGTGTTGGCAATAAAGAAGGCATAATCCCTCACTATTTTTATTTCTGCAGCATGCTGAGTTTTACTAGTGGGAGGGTTAAGCTAATTTTTTAAAAGACAGAAACAAGAGAAACAGTTTAGTATTAACTATTGCTGTGCCTTAAGGCTAAACAGACAGCTGGGGATTATCTCAAATTTATATAAAGTTGTAGCATTTTTCAGGAGAGACTTAATTTTTTCATTGAGAAAGGATCTCGTATGATGATAGAAGTCAGAGGTTCAGAATTTCTTATCACCCAAATGATCAGATTTGTCACTGAAAATAAGCTTCAATTATTGTTACTAGGTAAAATTTATCCCTTTCCTCCCTCCTCCTCCCTTTTATGCTTCTCTTCTTTCCTCATATCCTCTTTCTCCCTCCTTTCCTCCCCCTCCTCCTCTCTCTCAATCTCTCTATCTCTCCCCTTCCATTCTCACTCCCTTCTTTCACCTCCTTCTGCACTTTTACACTTTTTTAAGGCGCGATTTCTCATATTTGATGTAAGCTTTAAGACATTTCTATCCCACAAAACCATTTCCTGTGCTAAGTCCCTTGGTCTCTAAAACATGACTATAGGAATGGAATTTAAGTATTTAAATTTTAAGTATTTTAAGTATTCCGCTTGGAGAACAACAGTGAAGTCAGAAAGTAAACCTTGTCTTTATTTAAAGTTTGATCTCCAATCACCTGCTACTTCATGACCTGAATCTGAGATTCCTAGAACAGTAGCCTTCTTTGAGATGGAAAATAGTTTTCACAAGCAATTAAATAGTCAAATCTAGGACGATGTTGACAAGAGACCTATTTAACAGAAGTAGGAGTAGATTCTGATTTTTTGAATCTAAAGGTTTTATAATGTAGAACACCTCTTTAAGAAAAGCAATTCAAAATTACAAATTAAAAATTAGATAAGAAGGGGCGCCTGGGTGACTCATTCGGTTAAGCGTCTGACTTCATTGACCGACTTCAATGCCCGTCAGGTCATTATCTCACTGTTTGCGAGTTCGAGCCCAGCGTAGGCCTCTATGCTGACAGTTCGGAGCCTGAGGCCTGCTTTGGATTCTGTGTCTCCCCCTCTGTCTGTCCCTTCCATGCTCATGCTCTGTCTCTCTCTGTCTGTCAATAATAAATAAACATTAAAAAATTAAAAAAATTAGATAAGAAAATTAATATTCATTCACAGTGAGAAATAAAAGGCAAATTTTAAAAAGCTGAGAAGAAACCAAACATCACCAAATCTAGAAAAATAACATATTTAGGTTAACTGCCTATTATGCTTGTATAAGAATTTTTTAATCTACATTTTTTAACTGTATATACTTTGATCACATTTTCATATGACAAAATTTTGTATATAGAGAAGAGAAAGCTATCTCAGGTTCTAACATGATTAGGTGAAATTTGTTTTTACTGTTTATAGTTTAGAAAAGTTTTTTCTCCCTTACAGATTGTCACTGGTAAGTGTAAATATTTTAAAATTAGGAAGTAGTTTATGTACAGTGAAACATGCATATTATATATATTAATGTTGATAAATGTGTAAATGATATAATCAATATATCATCAAGTTATAGAACATTTTCAACATCACAGAAAGTTCCTTGTGCTCTTTCTCAGTCAATTTTAAGACCCTCCCATTCCTCCCACCAAAAGTAAAAGTCACCATTATTTGATGTCTTTCATCACAGACTATTTTTACTTGTTCTAGAACTTCCTGTAAGTGGTATCATAGGGTATATACTCTTCTGTGTCTGGATTCTTTTACTTAGCAGAATATTTTGAGAGTTTGCCTTTATTACTGTATACAGTAGTAATTAATTTCCTTTTACTCTTGTGAATTATTCCATTGCATCAATATGCCACCATTTGTTTATCTGTTTTCCTGCTGACAGAGATTTGGGTTGTTTTTAGTTTGGGGTGGTGTTGTAGGTACTGTGTGTGGCTGGATGCACAACTTAATGGCTTGAAATAACAACGACATTTGTTTTGCTCATAAATCTGCAATTTGGACAGGACTCAGTGGGGATGGCCCATTTTGCTCCACTCAGCATGAGTGGGAATGGCTCACCCTGGCTCCTGAAGTCGTCTGAACGCTTACACACTCACATGCCTAACCCCTGACACTGCTTGTCAGTTGAGATCTTAGCAATAGTTGTCAACCAGACAACCTACAGAGCCTTATATAGCGTAGGAGCCTCTCAACATGGTGACTGCATTTCAAGTGCTGGTGTCCCAAGAAATAAAGAAAGCCAGGGACAAATCACTTTGCCTTTTGTGACCTATCCTCGAAAATCAAATAGCAGCACTTCTAGAACGTTTCAGTCACAAAGTGCTGCCTAGGGTCATGAAAGGGGAAATATTTTACTTTTTAGTGGAAGTGGCAAGGTTCTGGCAAGCATGTGAGTCCAGAAATCCTGGCGTAGCCATTTATGGAATACACAGTCTATTGCATCTGTGATGAGTGAAGATGCTCTGTCATTCTTACGTGAGTCTCTGACAGTAGAAAACTGGCTCTCATTATCCTTAATATAATGAATTACTTAGTAAGTAATTCATTTCTCTGTATGTAACCTATCTCCCATTGCTACTGGTGCCTCCTGTCCTTTGTGTCACCCTCCTCAACCTGCTGGAGCTCTACACCTCATAATTGGCAGTCTTCCTGTGTTGACTCCCCTTCACCTTGCTCTAGCTCTGATTTTCTGTCTAGACACCTCTTACATAGATGCCCTTCTTTTTTTTAAGATATTTTTTTAATGTTTATTTTTCAGAGAGAGTGAGCGAGTGGAGGAGGAGCAGGGGGGAATCCCAAGCAGACGTTGTACTAACGTGGGGTTCAATTTCTCAAAACTGTGAGATTGTGACCTGAGCCAAACTCGAGAATTGGACGCTCAACTGCCTGAGCCACCCAGGTGCCCCATACATAGATGTCCTTCTACCCCACTTTTGCTCTGATACCCTTACCAGGCTATTCCTGCTCTGGGGAGCCCTTTGCTTGGGTTCTGGCACTCCACACTGGGCTATAGTTAAAATAAGACAATGGTCTTAACTGGGTGCAGTAAAGATATCTTACTTTTGTCAATTACAGTACACATGTGACCATATGAACAAATTCGTAGGTTCCTTCCAGAACCCAGCAAGAGGTTGTACAAATAAAAGGTCCTTTCATCATAGAATTATCCTTAGTATTATTCATATTCCTGCACAGTACTAACACTAGTAAAGCAGAAATGGCTGCGACCCCTGCCTTCTGCTACTTCCATTATCCATTCATTTGTGGTACTTGATTCTGCATATTGTTAGGGCATTTATATACATGGCTACTGCTTCTGAATATTCTGCTATCTTAGATAGAAAACAAATAGCCCTGTGTCTAAGGTTTTTTCCAGTTTCTCATTCAAATGTTTTACTTGACTTTTAATCATATTATTAATTGATTTACATTTCACTGTGGTTGAGTGGTGCCCTTAGGAACTCTTGTCTTTGTGGGGTATAGCCACTTCAAGGATCATGGCGCTGAAGTAGAAAGAGAGTGGGGGAGGAAGCATCCTGACACCTTTTTCTACTCACCTTCTGATATCCCCAAAGCCAGAAGGTATGGGAACCTGCATGATGTAGTCATGGTGGTCAGCTCCTCATAGTACATAACAGTGTAGAGAATGTAGTATATGGCTCTTGGGGGGGGTCTAGGCATATATCCTTACTTATTTTCACCTTATTTCTTTTCTTATTTAGTTTTAATAAACTAAAACACAGGAACTGTAGCAAATTACTACAAACTTGGCGGCTTAGAGCAATATAACTTTATTATAGTTCTTGAGGTCACAATTATGAAATGAGTTTCACAGGGCTAAATTCATGATGAGTCTGCTTTCCTTCTGCAGGCTCTAGGGGAGAAGCCATTTACATGTCTTTTCCAGCTTCTGGAGGCTGTCTGTATTCCCTCACTCCTCACTTCTTCCCCTGTCTTCAAAGCCAGCAACATCAGGCTGAGTGCTTCTTGTGTGACCGTAGCTCTGGTTTTCCCTCTTTTGTCTTCCTCTTCTACTTATAAGGACTCTTGAGATTACATGGTATCCACCCAGATAGTCAGGATAATTTTTCCATTGGAATGTCTTTGGATTAACAGCTTTAATTTTCATTTGCCAAGTAGCCTAACACAGTCACAGATTCCTGGGATTCAGGCGTGGCCATCTTTGGGAAACCATGATTCTGCCTATCACACACTAGTTAGTTCAAAGAAATTTCCTAGAAATATCATGACTCTCATTTTGCCTCACAGTACAGGGGATAAAATAATGACCAAAAGTCCAACTAACTGTACTTTTAGGATTCTCATGCATTCCGTCTCTTGGTATTTGTTGCTGAATGAAGCATGAAGATGTCACTAGTAGGATATACCTTATCATAGATCTACAATATTCCATTTGAACACAGTTTTGAATTCGGATTTATCAACCGTTCCCTCATTGGAACTCCTTATGATGTTTCAGGATGTCCAGGTTCTGGCCTTGAGAAAAAAATCGCATGATAAGACAATTCTTTTCAACAGGTATTTCAGTAAAGAGAAGACCAGCCTACGTGGTGGGTCGTGCATCTCTTTCTCAATGCGGGAGGGAAATCATATTAGTGTTTTGCTTTCAGGGAATTATACCTGCTTTACAAATTACACACTCATTTGAGGACCAAACAAAATGCCCATTTTTTCCCATTACCTGTATTATAGGTGACCCGAATTGATTTGGTTGTGTTCAATTCTTAACCTTTTTTGAATAGGTTATGGTAGCCAGTGACGGGTTTCTCTAAAACCTTCCTACCAGGTTATAATCAAAACAAGACTCTAAGTTTTGCCACATATAATGTGTATTTATTATGTCAACATTCACTAATAAGCTTACCTGATAAAATGGTAGGCCTGTCTCCTTCTAAGTGCCACACAGTATAAGGACTGTTCACTGCAGCATTCCATAGGCAACAGTCTTATTATCGCCATCAGCCAGCCAGCCTGTTAAGTTATCAACCCCCAGCATTCATTCTGAAGGTTGGAGACCAGAAACTGGTGCTAGGTTCTTACATCTTGCTTTAAACTATTTTAGTCAGTTGATATATCTTGAATAACTTTAATTTCATCAAGAAAAGACTATATCCAACATTTATTATACTACCAAAAAAGAAAAATTCCCCTTTTTCCAAAAGGAGAAATTTGTTTCTGATATTCACTATGATATTGTCAACGATGGAGGTATTGCTGGAGGTTGGATTAGCTGAAGCCCTGGTAGTAGCTACCTCTGAAGTCTGGCATTTCCATATATTCCTAGCTCACCATTTCTAGACTGTTCATTCTCCTTTCGGGCAGCTGACTGCTTCAGAATGAAGCTCAACTAACTGGTACATGAATAGTATCATATTGTATATGTCGAAGTATTTGACACTTCATGGCAGGCCTTGTAAAATCCAGTAGTGAAAAAAATTTAAAAATGTTTTTTTAAGTTTATTTATTTTTGAGAGAGAGACAGAGCGAATGAGTGAGAAGGGGCAGAGAGAGAGGGAGAGAGAGAATCTCAAGCAGGCTCCACACTGTCAGCATGGAGTCCGATGGGGGGCTCGAACTCACAAACCGTGAGATCATGACCTGAGCCAAAACCAAGAGTTGGATGCTTAACCGACTGAGCCGCCAGTCACCCAGTAGTGAAAACTTTAAACCCCACTAAAGAAAATTGCAGAGTTTGCTTTTTTGTTGATCAAGAGAAAAGAATTTGTGGCCGGTGAAGCTGAATTTTTCTAGCTAATGTAGGTTTACTCTACTGTAATTATGGCATACATTATATGGAAACTGATCATTATGTGTTGAATTTTAATTTTGGGCATAGTTCTTTTTTTATGTATGGCTTCAATTTAGGGACCATCCAAAACATGTGATTAAATCAATGTTGGGAATTTTTAAGGTTTGTTTATTTATTTAAAGTTTATTTAGTTTGAGAGAGAGGGAGAGAAAGAATCTCAAGCAAGCTCTGTGCTGTCATCACAGAGCCTGATCCAGGACTCGAACCCACAAACTGTGAGATCATGGCTGGAGCCGAAATCAAGAGTCAGAAGCTTAACTGACTGAGCCACCTAGGCACCCCAGTGTTGGAAATTTTAAGGGACCCTATAAAGAGTATCCTTTGAACAAATTGAGAATTGAGACAAAAAAGGAAGGCAAATAGAAGACAAAAGAGTGTGGCAAATGTGTCTCTTTTTGTACATGTGATATATGGGATAGTGTTTATATCAAGGACTCCAGACATATGGACTGCATTTGAGTTCCAGGTCTGCCACTTCCTGGTGGTATAAGCTAGGGAAAGTTGTTGATACTATCTCTGTTTCTTATTCTTAAATGTGTATGATTTAAGAAAGTACTGAGGTAAAAAAAAAAGTACCTGAAACATAGTGATCAGTGTCTAAGTATTAGCTATTGTCATTGTTATTCTTTCAAAGTGCAGATTGGAGGACATTGTTCCCTTGGTAGGGAAGTGGGACTACTGTTGCTGAACTCCAGAATTAAGGATATTTTACACCCTCCCCCGTGAGTCACGGTTGGCCTGGATCAGGCAGGTCTCACCAGTAGAGGCCTATTCAAGTAACATAGGGAGCAGAGAGGCTTGGAGGATAATTTCCTCGCTGCAGGTAGCTTGCCTCAAAGAAGACAAAAAAAGGTATTTAAGCTCAGCTTGCCTGTTCACTCTTATCAAGTTTACAAATGCAATGAATTGATTTACATACTCTGAGATGAAGTGACTAAAAGGCAGAGCGAGGAGCCATGAGTATTTAGGGAAAACCTTCCCTCATAGAAAACAGGGAATACAGAGATGTTCTTTACAATTGACTTTCTCATAGACACTGTGAGGGTTCTCCAATTGACAGTGACACCCAAAGTTAGCATAAATACAAAATGGAGTCTTTAAACTCCTATAACTGAAATGAATTGAATGGAGCAGGCCTCAGGTGTGAAATGTGCAGATATTTTTAAAACAGAAACCATCTGTCTCTGTTTCTCATCCCTGATGGATTCTGTTCTGGTTCAGCTTCTACTGCACATGAATATTCTCCACGGGGCAAAGAAGGCCACAAGCAGACCTTGGGTCACACTGTGATGTCCCAACCCCCTCTCTTTTACCTTTCAACTAAAAAGTGTGAGGAGATGCTCTGATTTGTCACCTTGTCACACGCCTGCCTCCCAACCAGTTCTTTGGCCATGAGAATGGTCAGGCTGTGTCACCTACTGTCCCCTGTGGTTAGATAAAAGGGCTTTATGATAGGCAGCTCCATATCATGGATGTCCCTTATCTTTTTCCTGGGTTTCTGGGAGGATCCTAGGTTCTCTCCTGTTTGCTTACTTAGTGGCTGGCACAATATTGAATGAATGAATGAATGAATGAATGAATGAATGATCGAATTGGCCATCTGTGACTTTCTCAGTAGTTTCGATATTTTAGGCTATTTGCTCTCTGTCTTCCTAGCCTTTAAAATGTGCTTTAAGGGCTGTTAAGCATTCGTCTTTGGCTCAGGTCATGATCTTAAAGTTCCTGGTTTCCAACCCTTCATCAGGGTCTGTGCTGACAGATAAGAGCCTGGAATCTGCTTTGGATTCTGTGTTTCCCTCTCTCTGCCCCTTCCTTGCTCGCACTCTGTTTTTCTCTTCTCTCTCTCTCTCTCTCTCTCAAAAGTAAATAAACATTAAAAAGTTCTTAAACACGTTAAAATATGTTTTTATGGGTCCTTAATAAATGACCATAGTTATATTTTGGGGGGCGTTTGTAGAAAAAAAAACCAAACTGTTTCTCATATGGCTTGTAGCAAACAATTGATAATTAGAAGCATCATTGGGTTCCTGGAAATCTCCTAAATCAGGAAGCAGTTTGGCCAGATAAAAAGCCAAGAGAAGCCAATGTAATTTAGGAATAATGGAAAGAGTGTAGCAGCATAAGCATTAGTAGTTAAGTAAAGACTATTAAAACAGTTACTCAGACTAGGAGGACTGAGAGACTTATAAAATGGAATGTGTTTATTATTTTTCATGGACTTTTGAACTTGTTTGTGTTTCAGTTCCGCCAGCTGCTCTATGTAGTTCTTGTTCAATTATAGCTTTTTGTGGCATGGGATAAAATGATGTTCAAACTATTATTTAGTAATCAATAGACTATAATATTTCACTGAATTCCTTCCTTACAAATGCTCACCCTTAGCAGGTGGTTCACTTGGGAATGCAATCCTAGGGAACAGGAGTGTGGGGAAGGGGAAGTGAAGTAGCAAAGGAGGCAACTGCTATGAGTCGCTCCCTTCTAGGGACCCTTATGAAATTTGTCTGGGAGCCCATTTCCCACTGACCAAGGCGGGTCCCAGGGGCAGTACTTTTCTCTCACTTAAAAAAAATTAACGTTTATTTATTTTTGAGAAAGAGAGAGTCAGAGTGTGAGCTGGGGAGCACCAGAAAGAGAGGGAGACACAGAATCTGAAGCAGGCTCCAGGCTCTAAGCTGTCAGCACAGAGCCCGACCTGGGGTTCGAACTCATGAGCTGTGAGATCATGACCTAAGCCAAAGTTGGACACTTAATGTACTGAGCCACCCAGGTGCCCAATAGTTTTCCTTCACATTTGATGTGCACATGCGTGAGTTCTCAGTGAGTTTTCTTGGGTAGCCTAATCTTAGATGTCCACTTTTAGAACTTGCAGGCAGGAGGGAGAGCTATACTATATGGGCATAAGAAGAGTCTCTGTGCAATTGTCTTGTTTGAAGCTGCTCTAAGGCTGTTCTGCCTTGATCCTTATAGTATCAGCTAGAGTAGGAAGTAGATGGATCAGGAAGACTTTGAAGTGATGCTCAAGAAGTATGTGATGTACTGGCTGTCTACTACTCTACATTTTTCTAATGAATTAATGTAAAGCCAACAACCTGCTTCCTGACATCGTTAACAATCTCCCTCATTCTGTCACCTACAGTTGGTGTATTTGCCAGAGAGCATAGTCTTGGGGAGGGGTTATGCCTGGATCAGGTTCTCAGAACTTCTTTGCAGGCCCCTCCCTGGGATTCCTATAATCTACTTAAGGTTATTAATTTAGTCTTGTCTCTTCTAGTCTGTATTAGCTGTGGTGGTTAATTTTATGTGTCAACTTGTCTGGGACATGGTACCCAGATATTTGGTCAAATATTATTTTGGATATGTCTGTGAGGATGTTTTTTGAAGAGATTTACATGTATTTATTTAAAAAAAATTTTAATGTTTATTCATTTTTGACAGAGAGAGAGGGAGGAGAGAGAGAACATTAGTGGTGGAGGGGCAGAGAGAGATGGAGACAAAGGATCCAAAGCAGGCCTGGGCTCTAAGCTGTCAGCACAGAGCCCAATGTGGGGCTGGAACCCACGAGCCATGAGATCATGACCCATGCAGGAGTCAGACACTTAACTGACTGAACCACCCAGGCGCCCCTGGAAGAGATTTACATTTAAATCCGTGGACTTTGAGTAAAGCAGATTGGCTTCCATAATGTGGGTGTGCCTCATCCAATCATCTGAACATCTGAGTAGAACAAAAGGCTAACCTCTTTCCTGAGCAAGAGGAAAATTTCCAGCAGATTGTTTACAGACTTCATTTGTGACATCTGCTCTTCCTGCTTCTATAGCAGACTGCTTTTGGACTCAGCACACCAGTCTTCTCCATCAGATTTTGGAGTTGCCAAGCTTCCACAGTTGCATGAGCCAATTTCTTAAAATACATTTCTTCCTCTATATATACACATCCTATTGGTTCTGTTTCTCTGGAGAACCTTACTAATATAGTAGTCATCACAACTTCATAGAAAAGGAAAAAGCTTTACAGGTCCTGGTGGGTGGGGTTCTTAAAGTGACTGGATAGCCTGTTGCCTAGAGGTCTTTGTTAGTACCTCATAATTATTGGTGGAAAATTACCACTTAAACTGATCTATTTCATACAGGACCAAAGTTTTATAGAAAATGTTAAAAAAAGTTTTGAGATTTATTCTAAGAAAATTAAAAATTTTAATCTAAAATTATGAAAAATCAATTTTAATTATATGAAATAAAATTGAAATATAATTGCAACTGTGCACTATTAGGATAAAGGGCATATTGTGTTGAATTTTTTGCATAATACATCTGACTAAACTTGTAACAGAAATATGACATACTTTATGTTGATTTTGACAGCTTAAAGATTAGTACAGACATTTTGGCAAAAACAACAACAACAAAATCAACAAAAAATCTTTGACACTGTCATCAATTTTCTCAAAGAGCTTTTCAGTCTTTTGATAGTCAAACCATTTTCTTTTGAAAACTTACCTTGTTTTATCCCTTACTCATTTCCTGTGCTTCAACTGGTAACCGGTTTAATTGCCAGATTCTTATTTGTCAAGGTCTTGTGTAATAGTTGAATGTTTCCCCAAGATCACGTGCGATGGCTTAATCCAATTTGTCTTTTGAACGCTTTGTAGTTTTACTTGGAGAATAATTTACCATATTTGCATTGTGCACTTGGCTTTCGCACATATCAGTAGTTAAAGACTATCCAAGAAGGACTTTGGCATGATGGGTTGAGATCAAAACTGATGTCCAACAGGGGTGATAAACGTAGAAAGTAATGGAGTGGCGCTGGTTCATCAGTGGTCAGCTCCTTAGCGCTTTGACTACTTTCGCTCCCCTCTAGAGTAAGTTACAACCTAGAACTGTAGGGAACAGATAGAAAGAATAACAAGAACCCCTTCTATCCCAAGACCACTAGAGGACCTCAAATCTGGGTCTGTCCCTCTGGGGATCTCCGGGGCTGGCAGACGCCTCATTCTAAATCATATGCTCTGCAGGTTGCTGACCCCTGCTTCAGCCATTAGCTTCCTAGAGATTTTTTATGGCTGTGGCTCCTATTCTGCATTAGCTTTCAATGACCTGGCTATATTTCAGATTTTAAAAGCTTGTCAAAAAAGTATGGGTCATGTTTCTTTTGGAACAATTTACCAAGTTATGCTATTTTATCTGGGATTTCCATAGAGACTCCTTCAGAGAGGGGCCTGTGTTCTTGGTAATGTCTGTTGAGCAAGTTGTTAGAACTGATGAACTCAAGCTGCCGCTTCAGACAGTCTTTGATTGTCTTTGTTTGGATACACGGTCACTTTCATCTAGAGCACACACACGGTTTTCAGGAGCTTAAGAGCCTCCTATTTTAGCAATTTCAGCAAATAGCTTTGAGAACCTGAGCTAATATCCTGTGACAAGATCTGAGGGAAAAATGCTGGTTGTTATTTCCTGGGATTCAACTCTCTGAGGAAGTAGCCATCGTTGCCCAAAAGTCTGTCTGGACAAAATTATCTGTGTATTTGGCCTTAGGTTTGATATAGTGATAAGTGTGGTAGCTTCAGATCAGAAAACTGAGTTTAAACCCTGGATCTATCATTTAGAGATTTTATAGTCTCAGACTAGTCCTGTTATTGCTCAAGTCCTCAGTTCCATATTTGTAAATTGGGAACATTAATAGTACTTGACTCCTTAAGTTACCGTAAGGATTATAAAAGATAAAATATGTAAAGGGATAATACTAGCTGTTCCCAAACTTTCTCAGTTTATAGGGCCCTCAGAGTCTCAGTAATTTTTCCTGCTATCTTCAGTCAAAAGAAATACCCAATGGCACAGTAAGGGTGCAAAAGGGTACCTCAGGTCTGTCTTATTATGGAAGTATGTGAGGAGAACCTTTCATTTATTAAGTAGTTAGGTACAAATAACTTAATACATGTTTCTGTACCAACAACTTAGTGGCTACTTGAAAAGATAATACACAATCATTGAAATAAAAATTTTTTTCATTCTTAACCAGAGTTTCTTACCAATGTGATGTATGTTCCTGTTGGAAACTACTAAACTTCACAGACTTTGAAATCATATTATACACTGCCACTTTCATTTCCTGTTCTACTTTGCTTTTCCCTATGATTCTTGGCTTTTATCACAGTTCTTGTAGAAAACCCAGCTTCACGATTTAATGCCATTTAAAGGAATATATTGTGAGTTCTTGTTGAGAATGTGAACCACTTCGAGTTAGTACATCTTGTGGTGTTCTATACATAGAGAATATTGTGGTTTCCCTGATATTGCAAAATACACCCCCCTTTCCTGCCACCGCCCCCCCTCCCCCCCCCCGCCGGCCTTCACCTCCTCAGCTCCTCTGAGTTTGCTGTGGTGCTCTGAGGCAGGACACCAGTTGACAGTTTTTCTACCCTGGTTGCATGTGTCCTAAAAAGCTCTTCTCTATGGTTTACACATAGAACAGGCCTTGCTGGGGAGAATGACCCTTGAGTAAACACAATGGCAGAAGTATGTTATCTGTTAAATCATCATCACTTAGAATCATCTTGGGGAGAACAGCTGGTAGCTGCTTTACACAACACCATTCTGAATTCCCACTTTATATGTATGGCACTCCTGAGAACACAATATGGATGATGTCCCTTTTAGTTTTCAAAGTAGACACCCTGGGAAATAAGGTTACAGACATTGCTTAATACTTCATGTAGATTGTCTGATTTAATCCTTTAGAAAACCTTCAGTAGGTTTAGGAGTTGCAGTAGGGCTTAATAATAAAGTTATTTTTGGAGCTATAAAGTTTGTGTCAAAATCTCGACTCTATTACTTAACCAATAGTGTAATCTTTCTAAAGTTACTTAAACTCTAAGTGCCTCAGTTTCTTCATCTGAAAAAAATAGGGCTTGGGGCACGTGGGTGGCTGTCGGTTAAGCGTCCAACTTCAGCTCAGGTCATGATCTCACGGTTGGTGGGTTTGAGCCCCACATCAGGCTCTGTGCTGACAACTTAGAGTCTGAACCCTGCTTTGGATTCTGTGTCTCCCTCTCTCTCTGCCCCTTCCCTACTCAAGCTCTGTCTTTCTCTCTCTTTCTCTCTCAGAAATAATGCATCCCAATGTTAATAGCAGCACTATCAACAGTAGCCAAAGTATGGAAAGAGCCCAAATGTCCATCGATGGATGAATGGATATATACATATTTACACACACAATAGAGTATTACTCGGCAATCAAAAAGAATGAAATCTTGCCATTTGCAACTACATGGATAGAACTAGAGGGTATCATGCTAAGCGAGATTAGTCAGAGAAAGACAAATATCATATGACTTCACTCATATGAGGACTTTAAGATACAAAACAGATAACATAAGGGAAAGGAAGCAAAAATAATATAAAAACAGGAAGGGGAACAAAAACATAAGAGACTCTTAAATATGGAGAACAAACAGAGGGCTACTGGAGGGGTTGTAGGAGGGAGGATGGGCTAAATGGGTAAGAGGCATTAAGGAATCGACTCCTGAAATCATCGTTGCACTATATACTAACTTGGATGTAAATTTTAAAAAGATTAAATTAAAAATAAGTAAATAAACATGGAAAAAATTAAAATAAAAATAAGAAAAAATAATTGGGCTAATAATAGTCATCTACCTCATTGAATTATTATGAGAATAAATTGCTTAATTCATGTAAAGCCGTTTGAACAGTGCCTGATACCTCATAAATATTAACTTTTATTATAACTGCCATTATTATCTTTATCTAAATATTACTACTTGTAATAGAATTGAGGCTTTAGAGATATTAAAAAGTTTGCATAAGTTTATAAGACTAGTAAGCAGTGATGAAAGGAGTTGTCTTTCTCCAGTTACAGTACTCTGGGGGAAAATTTTGTCTCCAATTTGAGAGGGCCAACTGTTACCTAATCTGGAAGAAAAGTTAAAAATCACTGGACACTGATAATTTAAACTCTTATGATTTATGAAATGTATGACCCATTTCCAACTTTATTATCAGCTCTTTTTACACATAGCTCTCTGATTGTGCCAATCTGTGGCTCAATAGTAAATCAATCAAACAGATTATATTGTAACATTTTGTTATGATCAGCTTGTTCATTATTTAAGGGAAGTCCAATGTCTAATCTTTCTTGTACTTTCCTCTCATGCAGCAAAACTGCCAAGGGCAGAAAAGAAATTGTGGCGAGTGGGTGTCCAAATTCTTTTGCGTGTTTGCACCCATCCCTTCATGCATTGGCAAATATCAAGGAATGGTTTCATCTTTCACAATATCTCTTAAGCTCAGAGCTTTACTGAAGAAATGGTAATAAAATTTCAGACTTTAGGCTGGGAGGAGGGAGATAGGAATATGCAAAGCCTGGGCCTTTTGGGGAATACCATAGAGAGGATGTCCTAGGTAGTCAGGACTCTGCTGAAAAGTGAGACAGTAGGGAGTGAAGGAGGAGGAGGGACCAGAGAAAAGGGGATGAAGAGGTGGATATTTACATTTTCTTTCATGATTAGCTTAGTCTATCATTGATGACAGCCATTTGAAGGGGAAAAAATAGAAGGAAAAGATTACTGATTTTTCACTGTGTCAGATATTGTGCTAAATATTTTCACATACTTAACCTTTTTTTTTTTATTGTACAAAATAATACTGCAGTGTAAATACTATTAAACAGAGTATACTGTTGTGGGAATCTTGAAAGTTTAAGTAGATTGGTACGGGCTCTCAAGTACTGGAGCTGGGGTTGCACAGAATCTGCCTCCTCGTGTATTATGGGATACTTGAGAAGACTATTAAAATCATTCACAGCCATAGCACGGTAGTGTGTTAATTTGCAGAGTTAATTATGATCGTCTCTTCCCAACTCTGAGGCAAGCCACCATGTTGATGGCTTGAAATTGTGAGAGTATTTATACTGCAGAAATTGTCAAACATCATTTGTTTTTCTGGAGTAATTTACCGCCTTTCCTTGGAGGTAATGTATAATAGTAAAGCATGGAATGGAGAGAAAGGTTTACCTTTATATGGTAAAAAGAGAAAAAGTCATCTTTGAAAGGGAAAATGGAAAAGAAAAACACAGGTGAGCCCTCAGGCAAATCAATTGTAGAGAAAACATAAACGGAAGCTGAAGACCTGGAAATTGATTCCCATGAAATTATGGTCCAGGTGCCTATTTTTTTCTTGGGCAATTTTTGTGTACTCTCACTGGTATGTATAATCTAATTTGAAGAGCACCAATGGAAAGATGCAGTATTGAACAGAATAACAACACTAGTCTCTTTAAGTGATCCACAGTGTAATGAGAGAGATAGATAAGAAAGTAGAAAACTAGAATATGGTGTAAATCATGGTATAGCGCTCAGTCAGTTTCCTTTGATGTAGGGTGAGAAGTTTGCAAGGCCAAGGAGCTATACTCATCCACACCATATGGCCCTCTCCCAGTAGACGGGGTGACCTTTCAGGATCGCTTTGATTCAGAAATCTAGGTCTGCATAGCCTCTTCCCTGGGCTTGTTACCCTGAGGAAACTTGTGTGCATCTGCTAGGCCTGAGGGGTCGGTAAGATGTAGCTATGTCAGAGGAATGTGGGCAGAAGTCGAGATTGTGGGGTGGAGTGTCTCTGAGACACCTGCTATGCTAGATGGAGCTAGGGATGAGACAAAGAAGGAGGAGGAAAATGGGTGGGGGGAAGGATCTTCCTGTGCAGGTTAAGTGCTGGCAGAGAATACAGATCTGAACCAGGCATTCCAAGTTATGAAAGTATATTTGTCAAGAAGAAAGTAGAATATATTTAACAATTAATTTGTTAACTTGATTTATAGATTTCAAATAGTTAAGTATATAGTTTTCTTTTTGTTTATTTAAATTTTTTAATGTTTATTTATTTATGAGGGAGAGACAGACAGAGTGTGAATAAGGAAAGGGCAGAGAGAGAGTATCCAAAGTAGCTTCAGGCCTTGAGTTCTCTGCACAGAGCCCAAAGCAGGCCTCAAACTCACAGACCATGAAATTATGACCTAAGCTGAAATTGAACGCTTAACCTACTGAGTCACCCAGGCTCCCTGGCATGTAGTTTTCTACTCCTACCCAGAGTCCTGAAAGTTTGGATGGAAAGGTTGGGGGCTTGAAGATCAGGCAGCAGCGTAGGTTATAGGAAGGGAGGCAATAGCAGGGAGTCCAGATAAGAAATGCAAATTCATTGATAATTCAATGATAATTGATTATCAGTGGGAATAAAAGGAAGGGTGGGTTAGAAAAATATTAAAAATGTACAACCTACAGGGCTTATTTGTGACATTCAATTATATTAAATAAGACATGCAGTTAACCAGTTTCGTATTTGGGCCAGGATCTCAAGAAAGAAGTTGGGGCTCTCTGTGAATTTGGAGGTTGTAGTTGTGTATGGGGGTAGCTGAAGTTATGGTGGATGATGAGGTCACTTGAGAGGTAAGTAGTGTAATGTGAGAAGATGCCTGACACCAAATCCCCAGGGAGTAGCATTTAAAATACAGGTAGAGGGCGCCTGGGTGGCTCAGTTGGTTAAGCGGCCGACTTCAGCTCAGGTCATGATCTCACGGTCTGTGGGTTCGAGCCCCACGTCAAGCTCTGTGCTGATGACTCATCAGAGTCTGGAGCCTGCTTCGGTTTCTGTGTCTCCCTCTCTCTCTGCCCTTCCCTTGCTCATGCTCTCTCTTTGTCTCTTAAAAATAAATAAACGTTAAAAAAAAAATACAGGTAGAGAGGGGCATTTGGGTGGCTCAGTTGGTTAAGTGACCCACTTTGGCTCAGGTCATGATCTCATGGTTTGTGAGTCCGAGCCCCAAGTTGGGCTCTGTGCTGAGAACTCAGAGACTGAAGCTGCTTTGAATTCTGTGTCTCCCTTTCTCTTTCTGCCCCTACCCCGTTCACACTCACTCTCTCTCCCTCTCTCTTTCTCTTTGTCAAAATTAAATAAACATTTAAAAAAATTGTTTGAAAATACAGAGAGAGAAAAGAGCTCTTGAAGGAGCCTGAGAATGAACGCTAGAGAGTAGGGGAGAAATCCTGAGAATATATCGTCAAGGAAACCAAAAGGAAAGTATCTTTAGAGAAGAAAGGTCAACAGTGTCAAATGTTGTAGAACTGTCAAATAAAAATGCTTATGGAATAGCGTCCGTTGGATTTGGCAGTATTCCACATTGGTTTAAGGTGGTCAGTAAATATTCTGGAATGACTATGTGTTGAACGGCAGGGATGAAGAAAATATGTAAAGAAAGAAGTGACACAAAACCCATAGGATGTTACTACAGCCATGCTTTTCTAGTAAACTTGAACTTAAATCGTGGTTATATTGTCAGGTGTTTGTCACCAGCCAACAGCCTAGCACAACTCAGGTATGGTAGAGATGTTAATATCTGATAGTTTACTGATTTCTAAAGAAAGGAGAAAATCAAATCAAAACAGACAAAATAAATTTCTGTCAAAATTTCAGGCAAAATTTTCTAAAATGTCAGTCAGTGTCATCTGCCCCCACAGTTTTTCCTGAGCTTCAGCTCTCTGGGAGATCCTACCCCTTCCTTCACAAGCAGTATAAACCCTACTTCTTCTAAAATCTCTCCTTCAGGTTTGCCCACTGCTCATTTGGCTTTTTTCATCTACCACCTTTGATACCTTGTGAACCACTATCCTACACTAGTAATTTATTTGCATTATCTAACTTTCCCAGTAACATTTTAAGGGCCTTTGTCATCTTTTCTATTTCCCACAGTAGCTAGTATTGTGGTTAGTAAATTATTAAAAAAATATTTCGGAAGGAATATTCTATTAGCACAGGGCAGTAAACATGCCAAACAAGGGCTACTTCTTTGTCTTAGAAGGAAACAATCATAGACTTTTTGAGCTGGAAGGAGTCTAGCCAAACTCCAGGGCCCGTTTATGACTTTAGTTAAATGTTCAGAGTGAACATGTGAGCAGGGATTTGCAGCATTATATGTTATGTGGAGTAAGTAGGTGGTAGCTTGGGAACAGTGGCAGTCAGTCATTGGCCTCTGCTCTCATAGTCATTTCTTGTCTTCTGTGAATGATCGGGAGGCCGACCCAGGAGATTGCATTTCCCAGGCTTTCAGCTAAGTTCCGTCAAGGAGAGGCCAATGAGGATTGGAGAATGGTAGAAAAGAACCAAGATATTTTACCCCTGACTCTCCTTTGGCCAATGTTCCTAGCTGTGGCTCTATCTCCTCCATGGCCCCATATCCTACTGGACAGCCTGCTGTGGTTCTAGCTTTGCTAGTTTCTAAGCTTTTCCATATCCACTTGTGGTGGTAGTGATTTTCTCTGTTACTAATCTCTGAGTTGCCTCACCCATTCCTAGTTGGCTTTTAAACTATTCCATCACCAACTAACCCAGTTTCTTTTATTACATTCCCCTTGTTTGAAATATATGACTTAAGGACAACTATATATAAAGAAGAGGGGGTGCCCTATGAAGAAGAGATGAAAAGCAGAGAAAAATTAATATTCTCTCTAAGGAAGAAATAAAGGAATGGGTTACTAAAACCAACACGTGCAAAAACACTGAAAACAAATGTGAAACCTCAGCAGAATTACTAGCAGCAAAAAGATTTTATCATTGGAGTAATTTGAGAATCGATTTCTCTGACTGAACTCAGTGGAGCCAGAAAGGAGACAAAGGACAACTTGTGATCTGATGGAGATGAGCTGGGAACATTGACTTTGGCAATTTGGCCCATGGAAGGAAATGAACTGAACATAAGTACAGGAGTAGTAAAAAGGGGAATAAGATGCTACTTCGATGAGCCTCGATTTTAACTTTGTTGTCACTGAAGGGTCTTTGACATCATGGCACAGTTTCTACTTACACCAGATTGGGAGCAGTGGAGCAAATAACTGTGGACAATTACTAATGACAGAACAGAATTTCTAAATCAGTGCCACTTTGCCTTATTTGTGTATAAATCACCAGTGGGTTTATTTCTCACCTAGAAAACCTCCTTCATCCAAATATGGTCTTTAAATTCTGCAGTTTTCCTGCTGCGGCCAATGTGAGTGCCAGTATTTATTTATTTTTAGTGGTAGTATGTGTTCTTGTTACTTGAACTAGAAAGATGAGAATATCCCAAGAGCCCTAAGGACCACATTCCTGGTGGAGAGATAAAGATATTTTCATTTAAAAAATCTAATGAATCCCTTTTTCTAGCCATATCAAGCTCAAGGGCTGCAGAAAATTAAAGCATACCTGACCTGAAGAAGGATACATATATGGTGATTCTAAAAATGTAGCCAAAGATCAAACTGTTAAATCAATCAATCAATCAATCAATCAATCAATAAGAAGAGATGAATGGAAAGTTAGGGACAGAAAAGAATAAGAGTAAGGTATAAGAGAGAGAAGTAAAAGATAGAACAGAGGAGTAAAAAGTAATAAAGAGAGGAAAGAGCTTTCTAATTCAGCTCTTGTGTAACATGGCCAAGGCAATATGGAGAAACTGGTCTTTACTCTGTTACCTCCAGATTGGAGTGATTGAAGGTGGTTGGGACAGGTTCTGAGGTAGTGTCCTGTGATCTGGACTTTCATGAGGATTAATGAGATCATATAACAGCAAACATTAAGTGTGAGTGCAGTTTACTTATTTATTTATAATTATTTAATAAGTAACTAAAAACCAAAAGTTGAAATGCAGCTTTCTTGAACATGTGCTCTAATTTTAACATGGTAATGCTTTTAAAGATTTAAAAAATTTTTAAAAATTTATTTATTTTGTGTGTGTGAGAGAGAGAGAGAGAGAACACATGAGGGAGGGGCAGAGAGAGAGGGAGAGAGAGAATCCCAACCAGGCTCTTCACTGATAGCACAGAGCCTATGCAGGGCTGGAAGTCATGAAGACTTCCATGACCTGAGCTGAAATCAAGAGTTGGTCGCTTAAGCAGCTGAGCCACCCTGGTTCCGCTAGTAATGCTTTTTTAATCTAGTAGTCAAGATATGTACTATTCTATAAAAATGAATTTTTCGGATAACTGAAGCTTATATCACCATCAAATGAATAAATATAATTTTACTAAATTTGATATAAAATTTCTTATAAATATATGTATGTCCTTAAAGAAAAATACTGATCTTCATTCCACCTTTCCCTTATGATTTTGGATCATTATTATATAAGCAACATGGGTTATCTTTTGCTGTAATATAGTAATGTCTTCAGAAATCTATTGAGATTATGTTACTTTAAACAAAGATGGAATCATCTGGATTGCTATATTTTGAGAAACCTCATGAACTCATGTAACCATAATTACCTCCCCAAGGTTCCATCTCTAAATACCACACACTAGGGGTTAGGGACTTCCACATAGGACTTTTGGGGAGATATAGTTCAATCCATAGTACATACATATAAATGTATTTTAATGTAAATGGAACCATGCTACATTTATTCTTCTGCACCATGCCTTTTAATTTAAAAATATTCTTTGAAGAAACATATTTGTATACTTCATTCTTTTTAGTAACTATGTGCTACTCTGTGTCTTAAATGGATTAAATTTTATTCAACCATTTCCCTGGTGATGAACATTTAAATATTTTCTAGTTTTTGCTTTGAATTGCAATAAACATCTTCATATGGACAAATTTCATGCACAATGCATTTTAGTAAGACATATTTTTAGATGGCCAAATAATATTCTAATTTGAAGTTTGAGAAACAATTCCAAGTTGAACTCTGAAAAATTTATGCCAATTTTGTCACATTAACAGTGTATGAGTTTCTATTGTTTTTTTTTTTTTTACAATATTGAGAATACTGGGTATTATCCTTTTTCATACTTGCCAATTTTAGAAGATGAAAAATAAATTTACTATTTAATCTGTAGATATTTAATTGTGGGTCAGGTTATAAATATTTTCATATGCTTTTTAATCATCTGAATTTTTCTTTGATGAATTTCCAATTATGTTCTTTGTCCATTTTTATAATAGGTTATCTTTTATTTGCTAAGAGACTGTGCTTGTAATTTGCACTATGTATATTTCTGCACAGTTTGACTTTGCTTTTGACTTTATCATCTCTTTTACTTCCAATAAATTTAAATTTTCATCGAGTTGGATTATTTAATATTTTCTTTTGCATATTTTGGGTTTCATGTATTGCTTTAAAAGGCCGAAGATAAAAAAAAAAAAAATGTAGCCAAAGAGATGAAATCTGGGAACAGTCTAGCTTTCAGAGTATTGAAAGCTTTTAATCTTTACAGTTTTCCTAGGAAATGATGCCTAGACATTGGATTTTTCAAATGCTTTTGTTTTCTGGCTTTCCTGGGGTTGAGAGTAGTTGCTTGTAGGATTGGGATTATGCTGTGGGTTTTCGTGATATAAATGGAATGTTAATATGCTGCCAAAGGCAGCCTTTGCATTATTTGGTGACATTTCCACAGGATTCCCCAAAGAAGCCTGGGACCAGCAGGCTTCTACATGGTGTCAGAGTGGGACTGTTTGCTCAGATTTCAGAAAAATCACAGTCATTGCCTGTTAAGTCAGGGTTGTTCCGGTTTTGTGGACACTGATTAGTTAGGAATTTCTCAGAAATCAATCTTATTTTGGTATTCTACTTCTGTCTTTTATTGTAAAAAAAAGAAAAGAGAAGCACCATTTAAGTACTTCACAAACCTTTCCCATGAACTCTTTTTACTGAATTTTTATACAAAAAATTTATATAGCTATAGAATTTTTCTGTATATCCAATAAATTCCATTTTCTAGTTCGTTTTCAACCTACAATAGGATTTCAAATATCAAAACAAGGCTCAAGACCTTAGCAGAGTACCAGATCTCAAATTTGCCAGTTAAATTTTCCATTAGAACCTCTGAGATGGATTTCAGAAAAAAAATTTTATAAATCCTAAAAGACCAGGAGACCTACAGCTGAATATTGGTCAGTAAAAGTGGAAGTGCTGAGAGCAGGTGTGGTTCTATTCTTTATTCTCTTACTAGCTACTCTAAGACAGAGGGATTTTGCTAGACATCAGGATTCAGAGCTGAAGGTCTGAGTTCTCAAGAAGTTCATAGAGGAGACAAAATCAATTAACTGAAATTTCATTTGTTTGTCTTCTTAATGTCTGAGTTTCCTCATTGGTCAAATGGATCCTTGTGAAATCATAATAGTAATAAGAGCTAACATTTATCATGTGTTCCTCATGCAGCATTTTAAGTACATGTCATGTGTTAATATATTAAATAATCCAAATAATCCTAGGACATGGATCCTTAGGTCCTCCCTCCTTTCCAAATTTCTTGAGTGCTTACTGCCTGTCTGCAAAGTAACTCCGGGTTCTCTTGGTTCCTGTGGAGTGACTCCAGACCATTTTTTATTGCGGACAGTGACTTCTCCAATGCATGTAATTTTCTGAACCTTGCCACTAAGCTTGAGAAGAACCTCCACACACGGGCAGAAAGCCCTCAAGCATTATTTTTAAGGGACTTGGTGTCAAAGAGGTAATGAAAGTATTCTTGGATTTACTTCTATGGAAGTGTCCTGAGAACTGTATATGACAATAAATGGATATAGATTTTCATCTCTATATCTTACAAACCTACTCAAATTTAGTCTCTTCTCATATATTTCAGGAAGCTATTCTTTGAAAACCTACCATGCTATCCGTGGTTAGTATAGGGCCACAAAATCTTCTAGCCCCCAAACTTGGGTCTCTGCTCAATAGTAGGTTGAATATAAGCTGACCCAGCCCAAAGCCCTGCTTTCTACAAAATCAGTGACTATTAGCCAGACTCTTAATTACAGTATCAAGTTTTCAGAGGAAGGCTAGGGAAAGAATCACACTTCCCTTATTCCCAGATATATCTGAAACAAGACACAATGGTAGTCATTAACAATAAAGATAAGTTAATTTGCTCTATCTCTAAATCTGAACGCTACAGTAACCATTTAAATAGTGCCAAACAATGGAAATAAGCAGAAGACCGAGTTAAACCACAAATGTACAGGCCTGTGCCACTTGGCAAAACTTAAGAGTCAGCAGTATTGAAATAACAGCAATTAATGCTTGTATGTGTAGTGAACCACAGTGCGGTATGGGGCCAGCAGAGCAATTTATCAAATTGAACCAATGTGACCCTAGAGATAGGAACATGTCCTGTTTGCAATGAGGGAATGTAACTCCATAACATTTCTTAGAAACTGTCTGAGTTCTTAAAACTCTTATAGCCTAAATCTCCTTCTTTGTAGTCCACATTCTGTCAGTCCCCCGAGTACTGATGTGGAGGAGACCCCCAGGGTGAACATGAACTGCCCAGTGGGGAGGGGTGGGAGAGGAAACGGTGAGGAGCCCTTGGGCCTGTCTTGTGTCACTGCTGAGGAACAAAGGGTCATTCTTCTGGCTTGTGTGATTTCTACACATTTTGTAAACCCTAAATTATACACTACTCCTCTTAATCCTAGAAGGTAGAAATGGACAATGGTTTCTCGAGTGTCTCTCTGGAAATATATGAACTTTGTGTAAGTAAAATACAGCATTCTGCTTTAAGCTTCACTCATCTGTTAGTGAGCAGGTGAAGGTTTTGTGCCTCGTCCAGTGTTTGTGCAGCATACTATGTGCTCAGCCCTTAGCGCTGGGGTGTCGTTAGCTCAGCCCTTGGCACGGTGGTGGTAAATGTAGCTTGTAAGAACCATGGAGATGACATTTGGGGCCAGTCACTTGTAGGTTGTATAATGCCATGCAAATCATGTGATTGCAACCCAATTTAGTCATTTGTAAGTTGGGTGTGGTGATCTTTACCTTGTAGAATTATTATGAGAAATAAGTTTCTGAGTGTGTTTATATATTTTACCTGACAATGGATCTGCTATTAGTTATCTCTCAACAGATAATTGTCACACTATTCTTACTAAAGACCCAGTGTTGCCCCACAGACCTAAAGTCTGGGTAAGGAAATAGGATATTCCCTTATGAATTGGTGCTTATGCAGAGCTGCCTTTCTACTTTCTTAAGGTGGAAGTCATTTTTCTCTTCTCCATATCCCTGTGCCAGTTTTTTGTCATCAAAATGGATTTCTGGGGAGGTCACACAGGACTCTTGTAGGCATAAGACTAGGAGTGGCAGATTGAGTTCTATTCCAGACTTTCCCACTTCTCTGTTAGCTACCTTTGATCAAGTTCCCTAACTCTTAGGAATCTCCATTTCCTCATTCATAAAATGGGAATAATACTGTAATTCCCTCCCAGAACTTGTGTGAGGATCAAGGAGGTCATGAAACACCAGAGTCCTGGAATGTCTTATAAAACACAAGGCATTATTAATATTGTGTTGTGGTGACTCATGAATATTCCTTGTGCCTCAAACTAGATAGAAAGATTCATAGCATAGTGGTATGGACAACCAGCTTGCAAAAGCTATGAGTTAGGGAGGGAAACTTAATCTGAGAAATAGGATAAGGCAGCTATTAGGTAAGCATCTCTAGTCCATCACTTCATCTCTTGAGACTTACTACCTTTTTCCATATAAATTATTTTGATTTTTTTTCTCCAAGGAGTAAACAAGAAAGGGTAAAATGAACAGTTGGAATTATCAGGGAAGATTTTCAAGATCCAGGACCAGGAAAGGGAGACAATAATGGGTAGGCAATCAATAATAATGAAAAGCTTAAGATACCTTTTGTTGGGGTGAGTTTGTGCTATTATGGTATATGTGGTGTATTTACCATCCATTTCCAGGACAAGTCTCCCCTACACACACACACACACACACACACACACACACACACACACTCAAACCAAACTAAATAACAGTGGAAAAAACAACCAGTCACCAAGAATCAGCCCACCAAGAATCAAGGCTCATCATTATAAGAGCCAAAACAAATCACAAGTAGGTTTAAGTTGTGGCTCTCTAGATGGCACAGAATTAAAAAGATCTCTCTGATGCCTAGGTCAAAAACCTTCAATTATGGACAGACACAATCTGCGACTCTGACTGCATGTGTGTCTGGTGCCCTCATACTGGGCACCTGAAAGGAACCAGCGGTGCTTGTTGAGGAACTATTGTATATTCCTTCAAAGACTAGGGAGGAAGGGGTCATTCTTTCTTATTATTACCCCTTATGACTGTAACAGAGTCTTGATTTGGGGTAACTGCAGTCTCAAAGTTGACTGTTTTTTAGAGTGATGTTTTGATGGAATAGAATATGTTCACCTCTATCCACATTACTAAGGGAAGTTATTGTTAACCATTGTTAAACATACAGTTTGCCCATGTGAGAAGGCTCTTGATTACTGATTCTAAGAGACTGCTCTTTTGACTTTCAATTGTGGCTCATATTTGAAACCACAATCTTAAGGTATCTTCCAGTTAATAGACCTGCTGGACTCTAGTGGCCCAGTTTCAGCTGTTCTGGAAAACATGGAGTCATTCCTCTAAGCTCCCATCCTCAGGCCCTCCAAATTTGATTTCTTAAATATTTCTTAAATATTATAAGTCGGACCATCCAGACATACTAATCACCCAGTAGTTTTCACATGATATAATGACTCCATTTTTATTTATGTAGATTTCATGAGTAACATGAAACATAACAGTGCTTAAAGAGAATGTCTGAAAGTGCAGTTGAAACATAAATGACACGATTGATTAATATACAGCAATGGGTAACTGAATGTCTACTATGTGCCCCAAGTGGTGGAGAATTTAACATTATTATACATCATCTATAATAATCCTGTAAGGGACCTATTATTATTTTTGCTTTATTAATAAGAAATATAGTTGGTTCGAGAGTTGTGAGTTATCGTTAAGCTGATTAATAAGAAATATGAGGATCAAAGAAGTCAAGTAATTTTTCCAATGTCACATAGCTCCTTCATGAGGCAGCCAAATTATTTAATCTAATCATGAATCTACTGTTTGTAGAGAGAGGTTTTTGTTGTCGTTGTTTTTGTTTTTTTGCTTTTATCTTGGTTTTCAGGAACCTCAAAAATTCTACCCTGGCCTTTAAGCAGTACTTGAGGGACTTGCATTGTCCCAGGACACTGAAACACTGAAAGGCCTATGCAAAAGTCTTTACATTGCCATGTATTTTTTTCAATGAAACATGAACTTTGTGGCTACTTTTAATCTGCATTTTAGGGAACCATTTTTTCTCTTTATTTGCCTTCCACAGATCCCTGTATAATTCTGCAGCAGAGCACATTCCTGTAAGAAAGACCATCATAGATTAGTTTTTTAGCTAATCAATTAAAAAATTTATCTCCAAAAAAGGCTATTCTAATCTAATTGTAGGTAAAATCCAATATTCCTAAATACAGGTGACTTGAAATTCTGTAATTAAAAAATATATATATATATATTTTGCAACTGCTTTTGATGAAATCATTTTATGGATCAAATTTATCATCGTATAATGAAGGATTTACTTCAAAAATGAAATTATTTTCTTTAGCACTTCCCCACTTTATACAATGTTTAGCAAAAGCAGCATCATAGAATGGGATATTTAAAAAGAAATTAGAAAGTTCTTGAGTATTTCCTAGAATACTTAATAAAATTTTGATTTGAAAACTAAGCTAGTACACTGTTTAGTTAAGAGTATTTCCCTGTGTTTTCATAATTTGAGACACTGAAAGAAAAATAGAATCTTTAAGTCTGGGAAGTAAATTCTTTTCTCTTGAGCCAGTCTTATATTGGTCAAAGTGCCGTCCTCATTTTGCTAGTGATTGATAGTAAGAGGTTTGCCGCAGTGTCACTATTCTTCGTGAGATAGTAAGGGTCAGATGTACATGGATATAGAGTCAAAAGCCTGTTAGCAAACTTCAGAGTCTTTCTGTGGGCTAATTTATCATTGTATCTACTGGTTCTTACCCAATGTGAGCGCATGATGAATGGGGGTGAGAATCAGACTGAAACGTAGGACTGGTCTGCCCCCAATCGTGAATTTGGCCATGTTTGTCCTGAATTCCTCTCCTTCTCTTTTCTGCATTCCCTTCTCAGTATGACTAGTCTCTCACTCACTCACTGTTGACCCAGTATTCCTCCATTTTATATCTTGCCCTGGTAAACTAGGGTTAAAGCTCAACCCTTCCCTATCTCCTTCTATCGAAGATGGAAAGGAACTTAACATCCTTCTCTGAGGCAGAAGCTTGACATGGTTTGATTCTCTCAACAAACTGCAAGCAATATTAGAGGGTATTTTTTTTAATTTACACACGAGGCTCATATATATCAGGCAAAACACCCAACTCACATCATTGATAATTAGTGGAACTAGTGATATGAACCCAGGTCTGTTTGACTGACAGCCATGTGGTTACTAACATGACATGCTGCTTCCCAATCTAACTTAACTATTTCATTTTTTTGCTTCTTCAAAGGCCAGCAAAGTGTCAGTAAGATCAACAAATGAACCAGCTCCAAATAAGGTGTTAATGGCTGATGTCAAGTCAGTGAGAGCTGGAGAAGGGCCACCATTTGTATGCAAGAGTTTCTTCCTTCTCAGATTGGCTGTCTCAGCTCTTGAATGATCAAGGCCAGTCTCCATAGCATAAGTCTTGATCTCAGAAGATGAGCCTGTGACCCTTCATCCAGGGAGGAATTTAATTTTTTTTAACTCTAAAAGTCCCTATTTGGTAAACATTCTACCTGAAAATATTTTCCTGTTAGATAATATTCGTGTTTAAAAACAGGCTCAAGTGATGTCAGTGAGGGGACAGAATAGGAGGTCCCAGCCCTCATCCCTTCACAGAAACACTTACTTAACAACCATTCTTGGACAAAAATACATTTGTGAGAACTCAGGAATCTGGATGAGAAGTTGCAACACTAGTGGAACACTGAAATGAGAAAAGATGCATTGTAAAGATTGTATACATTAAGCCTGTACAACTTTTTTTCATGTCAGTCATACCTTGATAAAGTGGTTTTAGAACATAAAAGCAACCATAATGTCCTAACCCTAAGTATGGAGTAGCGTAGACATTTTTGGCATAGGACGAGAGAGAGAGTGAGCACTTTGTTAGGCATTCTTCTCCTGTTCCTCCCATCTCATCTCACAGAGGTGACCTCCTATGCCATGTATATAGAGAGCCAGTCCTATCATTATCCTTGAAGATCCATCAAGCCATCACTCAGCGTCAGTAAATAACTGTGGGAATGGAATGTGGCAAAGACAATTAGTACAAACTAAGTATTTTCTGTACTTTTCTAAATCTCTTCTCTTTGCTGCAGTTAAGGCTATGTGAAAATTTAGGAGTTAAAAGTCAGTGTTCTTCCTCTGTCTCTTGTTCTCTGCTTAAGGAAAGGGAGGAGAGACCTGAATGAAGAGATGCTGCCTGGAAATTCTGTCCCATTCACATCAGTTTTTACCTGAGAGAGAAAAGAATCATGGTTTTGTTAAGCCACTGAGACTTTAGGGTTTATTTGTTATGCAGCATAGTCTCTTATGTTCTGAAGAACACAGGGAGATTTTGTGCAAAATGCCTTCCTCATTCTTAGGATATATGCTCTTTGAATTCACCTTTTAGAAACAGACTTGTTATTTGAAGTAAAGTCCTGCCTACACCTTTGGAATTTGTTTCAGCTGTATAATGACAGTTTTGGAGAATCTTCATACAGAGGTCAAGTTTATATGAATGCTTAGATACATGAGTATTGAGGATACTGAGTGATGAGGAACAAAGTTAGTTGTAGTTGTAGCTTTACAACTAGTAAAAACTGTGGCTGTGTTATAAAAGCTGTTATTTTTTCCCCCTCCCTCCAAATCAACCAGTAAAGTCTGATGTTTTACATAGAAGCCAACATTGCAAACACTGCTTCCCCATGTCGAAATGGCTTGGATGATAGAGCTGCTATTTAACAAGAAATGCCACTATGGTCTATATTGTGTAGTTCTGGGTTTGGCACTGGCTTCTCTTCTTTCTCAGTAATTTTCAAGGTTAAAGTAGATGGTATTCTCTGTATTATTCTTACAAATGGAAGAATAAAAAAATTAGATCATAGTAAAGGAAGCTTACAACTTTGCTCCCAACTCTCCCTGGGCTACTTGGCCATGTATTCCCTATGCATTTGACAGAAAGCCGTGCAGCCTCCAAACTTCATGTCACGCTCCAAGGAATATGCAAATGTCAAGGATGCCAGATGCAGCAACCACAGTTTTTCTGGGCTGAAGATTTTGGGTAAAATGCAAACGACATATCATATGTTTTGTTTTGTTTTGTTTTTTCTTTCTCTCACTGAAGTTCTTCCTTAAGACTTTCCATTAGTTAAGGCTTTCTCCTTTCAAATGGAAACTTTTTACTCCTAGAATTTTTTTCCTTAGGCATTTTGGGCTTTTATCTGTAAGTTTTAGCCTCATCTCCCAAGGGATTTCTTTTCTGGCATGATAAAGGTCTGTGCAGTCTCAGTAGGCTAAGCTCTTGAACTCATTGCCTTGTTTGTGTTGAGACTTACTGTACCAACAACACTTACTGTCTCTCCTTTCCTTTTTATATTTCTTGACGTTTTCGTTATCTCCACGAGGATCCAGATAAAGCTCCCTCACACATGACTGTCCTGGCTGAATTATAGAATCCACCCTGCTCACATTCTATTGAACTAAGTGAACTCTCAAGTCCCATCTGTTGTGTTTTAGGAGGGAAACAACCAAAGCAAATCCCAAGCAGAGATGGTGGGGCCACTTCATGATCCAAGTTCAGGAGAGTAGCCAGGAAATAGTATTATTGCCTTTTGGAACCACCTAAATCCCGCCTCTTTTTAAGGCTATTTAGAAATGGCACTGGTATGTTTTCAAAGCAGAGAATTCACAATACCTATAAATGTTATAAAGCTACTCAGAGGGCTGAGTGGACTTAATACTTTTCTTTCATCAAGGAGAAACTATGTCACCTCTAAATGTTTACTCATTGTCCTTCACCCACACTTCTGTGGGGTGGCTTAGCATCCACACTCACTAGAATTTTACAGGGTGTTTCTGAGAGATAAGTGGTACCTTCTCTGTTGTGACTGTCTTTATTTATTGCTTCATGACAACAGTCATGGATGTCATGACAGGTCATGAACCATAATGATTTATCAAACCGTGGTCAAGAATGGACTGTAGTGGAGTCACACATTAGACGGAGGATTACATTCCAAAGGTAGTGAGTCAGTGAGAACCACAGAGAGGCAGAATGATTCTTGGAAAGCTTCAAGGAAGATGCTCTGTTGGAAACTGAGATAGAGCCAGTTTTCTTTCTGACTTTCAAGCAGATGAGCACCAGATGAAGAGGTTGGCTTATTTTTGGGGGGCCATGCTATTCCAAAAAAATATATTTTTAAATACTCCAATCATACTTGAGGGGAAAGCAGATTTACCTCTTGCATCTCTGGGGCATTTTCTTACTGAAGGGAACGCAAGCAGATTGCCCTCAATTGCAGTCTCCACTGCAAACTCAATTCCCACGTTGGTATGCCTAGATTTGTGTAATTTAGATGCACGCGTGGGGTGGCTTCAGGACAGTTCCTAGAAGTAAGTCGGCCGGTCCCCACTTTTGAGAGATAGGAAGCAGTCTGGAGTCTGACCTGCTGGATGTCAGTATTGAGGACAGCAGAAGTGTTGTAAAGAAGGGATTATTAAATGTATCCTCACTGAGGATCCAAAATCCCCATCTTCTGAATGAGCCTTTGTACAGAGGCTATTGAGATGCACAAGGGGAATGAGGCTTCTGTGGAGAAAATCTCTAGTTAACCATATTGGAGCTGAAGGTCTAAGTGGATGCGCTGTTAATGATGCCAATTCAGGAGATACCCTCAAGGGAACATTCTCCTAAAATCTAGAGAGGTTAGGTAGGGTTTGGGTGCCCTGAAAGACTAAGACACTTCATCCTTTCAATATCAGAGTTCTGAGCAGATTATGTAGAAAAGCAACAATGACAGGAAGAAATATCTGTGTTACGATCCTTGGCCTGGAAAATTCTCTTTCTTGAAATTTTAAAAGTTGATTGGGAAAACTTCACTAAAAGGGTCCATTATCTTGTTACTGTAAGTAACTTTGATGATTTCCAATGCAACTAGCAGAATCTCTTTTTAATACTTTTCCTCTGGCCAGAGTAGATGCAGGCGGGATCATTGAGCTGCTAAGAAGAGACATTTCTACAGGTTTCTAGGTAGAATTTGATGAAAGAAGTCTGGTTCTCTTGTCCAGGGACATCTCTGCTATAATGGGGGTAAGGGGAACAGGATGTTCAGTGAATGGTGTCCTCCAGACTTCATCCCCTAGAAGGTGTACCTGTGAGCTGCCTCACCAGCCACATTGGTGTGCTATTTTTGTGATAAGGAAAATTTGAGACAGCCTAATAGTGAGTTTTGATTCTTTGGCCTGTCAGTGGCATGGCTGCTTTGTGGCCTCTGGCTCACACTTAACTGATAATGCCAGTGAGCAAGTTTGTATGTAATAATCCCCTGTTTTCAAATATATTAAATCAAACATCATCAATTTAAATGAGGGAAACAAAAGAAAATTTACTTATGTATTGAGAGACCCCAGATTTGGTTCTGAATTGCTTCTAAACTTGGACGAATGGAGGAGTAAGAACCATTAACAATTCACTGAGAGTTTTTTTTTTCCCTTTATAAATAAGGTAGTAGAGGGTGAGGTGGTGGGTGGTAGGTTTTGGCTAGCCTAAGTTCTGTTCCTGGGCTAGCATTCTGTGCATCTGTGATGAGCAGCTCTCCTTGCATAGAATACAGATGAAATGTATTCTGAAGCATGTTGTTTACCCAGTGACTTTTGCTGGAATGTTTCTCTGTCACTAACTCGGGTTCTGTGTATTGGAATTCAGTAAATGAAAAGATCCATGTACTCCTTAATCCGTATGCTTGTAGGTTTCTTTTTTTTTTTTTTTTTTTTTTTTTTTGTTATAATAGTTTATTTTCAAATTGGTTTACATATAACACCCAGTGTTCATCCCAACATGTGCCCTTTTTAATGCCCATCACCCCCTCTCCCCCCTCCCTCATCCCCCTTACCCTCAGTTTTTTCTTAGTCTTTGAGAGTCTCTTATGTTTTATCTCCCTCCCTCTCTGTGTCTTTTTTTTCTTTCCCCTCTTCCCCTCCCCCTGGTTTTTGCTTAGTTTCACAAAGTCCACCTATTCGTGGAAACATATGGTATCTGTCTTTTTCTGACTGACTTATTTCACTTAACATAATACCCTCCAGTTCCATCCATCTTGCTACACATGGCCAGATTTCATTTTTTCTCATTGCCACGTAGTAGTCCATTGTATATAAGTACCATAACTTCTTTATCCATTCGTCAGTTGATGGGCACTTGGTCTCTTTCCATGATTTGGCTATTGTCGAAAGTGCTGCTATGAACATTGGGGTACACGTGCTCCTGGCCAACAGACACATGAAACGATGCTCAATGTCACTCAGCATCAGGGAAATACAAATCAAAACTACACTGAGATACCACCTCACACCAGTCAGAGTGGCTAAAATGAACAAATCAGGAAACTATAGATGCTGGCGAGGATGTGGAGAAGTAGGCACCCTCCTACACTGTTGGTGGGAATGCAAACTGGTGCAGCCACTCTGGAAAACGGTGTGGAGGTTCCTCAAAAAAATGAAAATAGAGCTACCCTATGACCCAGCAATAGCCCTGCTAGGAATCTACCCAAGAGACACAGGAATGCTTGTAGGTTTCTGATGAGCAGTGTAGCTCCAAAGTCAGATTTTGTGAACAACTCAGGGCAAATAGGTCAATTAGTTAGCTGGTGCCAAGCTGGAAAAGAGGGCAAGTAAGAATAACTGAGTGAGTACTGACTACGTGCCAGGCATTCTATTTACTGCTCTACCTGCTTTGTTTTGTTAATGTTCACAATAATCTTATGAGTTCAGGATTATTTTGATCTCATTTCATAGATGGTTGTAATGAGGCTCAGAGAATAACTTGCCCAAGCCCATAGAGCAAGTAGGTGGCCGAGGCAGGATTTGAACGCAGGTTGCTTGTTGCCGGGAAGACTCTTTTAAACATAGTGTGATGGTCTGTTGACTTCTTATGTTTATTGCATTAAACTGCTTTCTGCAGTGCTTTAGGAAAATTGAAAATATCTTAAAAAGCTACATGTGATAAATGTTTTAAAATTCCCATCTAAAAACAAGCATGTAACTTAACCAACCATTAAAAAATTTATATAAACTTACTGTACAATAAAATGTTGTACCAATTTTAAATTAAACAGATTAAAATAAACATTCATTTTAATTCCCAGAACTGTCAGCTACTCACTCTCTGTTCAGTCAGTTAGACACTATTGGCTATTTGTGTGTTCAAGGGTTTTATTGAGTTAACTACCAGCCTCTTGGTGTTTTGAGTGTTACTATGGATGCTGCTACTTTGCTCTGCTTTGAGAAATGCTGTTGGAAAGAGACGAGCACACACAGCTGAACTGATGGTTTTTCCAATGAAAAGACTGTTAAATGGAAGGCCAGCTTAGTGTTAATTAGTGTTGATGAAGACTCTCCCCACAGTGAAACCGCCTCTAACAGTCTCACAAGTGACCCTTTCTTGCATGTGTATTTAAAAATGCCAAACAACAGCCAATGTCAACAACAGTATTCTCATGTAGGCTATTTCTTCTACAGACTGTCCAGATGCCTCAAATAGCTCAGCGTTTTTCACAAGTGAGTCCATCCATTTCCTAAGAATGCTGAGAAGCATTTAAGGGGTCAGATGGAGAAAAGTGTAAGTGAGCCTGTGAGGGAGAATGGCAATTTCTTACATTTTTATTTTCTTTTCCTCTCAAACAGACTTTGTTTATGGGAGGAACCTCTGCTTTGGGCAATTGTGGCATTTTCTTATTTTTCATGGTATGGCAAGGTGTTTCCCTTTGCTTACTGCAGAGGAGGGAGAGTTAGCATAAAACACACGAAGAACATTTTTGTCTTTCAGCTGCACTAGAGTGATGCTCTCCCACATATCACAAAAGCTAACCCCCACCTCTGTGCATTTCAGATCACTTCTATTTATTGTGGTCAAGGGAGTATGAGATGAGGAAGAGAGAGCACCTCTCCCCATGAACATGCTTCCTTATGGATCCACAAAAGGGTGGGCTTCTAGGAAGACAAGCTTTATGTTCTCAAACTTTGTAAATATTTTCCCCAGTCCTCTTCTGTCTTTCTCATTGTTTCCGCTGGCATGGGGCCTCTGCTGTCTTTCTCTGGCTGCTCTTGCATTGGTTTTTTTGTTTTTTTTTTTTTTCACTGCACTGGCTGGTTAGCCTGTTAAATATCGTGAGAATAAGCTGCTCCCTGTCCTGGCATTGCTTTTTGAAGGAAACATTTCCTTCCCCTGTGCAAAGCCAAGGAGTTACTTCCATGGGGAGAAAGTTGGAGGGCTGATTGGAAACATGCATGATTGCTGGTTTAAATTTGGCTTCTTTGCAACAGACAGAGGTTGGGGGAGATAGGAGAGAGGGGTTCTCCTGGTTCTGAGGTGGTTCTCACATCTGCTTCTAATTAGGAGCACTGTGGAGAAAAGATTTTGAAATTAACTTAGTTGTGGAATAATAAAGTAGGCCTCTTAATATGGGGGATTATAAATGATTACCCTAGAAAATGAAGGGACAACTTTTCATCCCTTAGATCTTTTACTTTTTCCAAGGTGGTTTGGCACCAAAGAGAAACTAGAGAGGTATTTCGTACCCTCTTTGTCTTCAGTGGTCAATGATGCTGTTTTACTCCCTCTTCCCGAGAGTCTAGGTTCAGGCTTTTAGGGCACAAAGTGTTCATCCTGCCAAGAGCCATTTGTCTACATGTCCCTAGTCCTCTGGGACCTACAGCAGCCAGGGGCATCTTCATGACTTATACAGATTTGTGTCTGTGGGGGAGAGGCTGGCCTGCTGGTTTTACCTGCGGTGGAGCTCTCAGGCGATGCTTCAGAAATAGGCACTGGGGTACAGGTTCCCCCAAACAAAACAAAACGGTATATTTTAAAACTTCCTTGACTGACTATCTTTTTCTTATTCCAACTCCGACCTCTTAAAAGGTCAACATCATAAACTGAAGAAGACACCCAGCCCTCATAAGTGTTATTCTCTACATATTATCATTTATTCATTTGTTTGTTTTCTCTTTTGTTGTCCTCATATTGAACATAAGAGTGTAATAGCAGGGATCTTGTTACAGTCTTATACCCCCCTGTGCCCAGAGCGATGTTTGGAAAACTATAAGCACTTCATAATCAACTTTTGACCGAGTGAATCAAGGAAGCAATGGAACAAACTCTCTCCCCATAAAGGGTAATTCCAAGTGCTGATTTGGACCCTCGAGTTCTTAACTGAGATGGCTCTGCACTCAGCCACAGAGTTGTCATAGGTGAGTGTCACCCCTCTGAGGTCAACTTGACCTGCATTTTGGGATTAGGCAGGAGGAAGCCTGAGCTGTGGAAATGAGAAGGTAGATGACCTTCTGGACCACTTCCCAGACCACTTCAGTTCCGTGATCTGGGAAGCTTTTACATTCACTAGGATTATTCTCACCAGAGAGTTCTCAGAACAGGAACGACAGTCGTCCATTTTATGTAGTGTAAGTTTGCAGGCAAAGGATTCAATTAGTTTTTTAATGACCATCTAAGTCCGTGATTCTTCAATTTTCCCTCATTAAAGTACCCCTAGATTATTGATTTTGGAGTTATTTTAACTTGTCTCTTTTGGTTTTAAGTGTCTGATCAGAAAAACACTGATTGTCTCAGAAAATGGGAGTTTATAGTAAAGACAGTTTTTATATCTTGTCATGAGAATTTTTATATTGTTACTTTATAATTTCTCTGCTAGACAGTGTGGAAGGTCACCTCTTCATGCTTCAAATGGGAGAGGAGAAGTTATAACTGAAATAATTTCTGTTGGTCATCTTGGGTCTGAAAGAGGAAGGTGGGTCATTCCAAATAAGAGAGCCCATTTTAGGCCACATCTAAGCTTGAGTCTCCTAAAGCAGGGGTGTGTTCAGTCTGTACTCACACTTCTGAAATAGCCGTGTGGGGAAATCTGACCACAAAGGGCTATGACTAATCATAAGCCTTGTGATGAATAACTCATTATTTTTTAATATTACCTTGAGTAAAACAAGGGGAGCGGGCCTTTTGAAATAATCTTCCAAAGATGTCTGTCTCAGAATTCTAAACCTTTTATTTGCTAGCTAATTCCAAGAAGTCTAATGTGGTGCAAATAAAGAGGGAAAACTTCCCTAATCTTAGGATAAAGTTGTTTTAAATTTCTTGAGCTTCTTGTAGTGAGTATATATCTCTAAATTAAATGAGTATTTGAAATGTTTTCTCTATCTAATTCAAATTTTCCAAGTATTCAGAGAATCTTATCGATCGTGCTCTATTGGCTGGAACAGGTCATAGCCAGTGTCTGGATTCCTACCTGTGGACCAAGTGACCATTCAGTTACTGTCTACTTTGGGTTCTATGAGGCTGCTCCTGGAGAGCTCTAAACAGAATTTTCTCTCAGAAGGAGCCATGTATGTTTCAGTGATTAAAGACCTTGGCATGTTTGGGATAGAGTAGGATCAGAAACCTGGCTTGCGTAGTTCTGTCAGTTCTTTGAATGTCACCTCATTAAAGGACAACATCAATCAATTTATCTTCCATTGAAGCTGAAAGCAACCTTGGATAGTACATTGATGAATCCCGTCATCATACAGATCAGAATCTGATGAACAAACACCCTGGACAAAATCACAGAGGGTAGTTAAAGGCAGAACAGAGAATTTAGGGAAATTCTCTGAAGGAGTAATAATGGGATTCAGGCAGATTATCCCTAAAAGCTTTACTCCCCTACATCCTCCCCTCCGTGTTCCTTGGTAAAGAACAGAGTTTAATTTCCAAACAAGTATATTAAAATCAAAATTAGAAAATCAACTAAGAGGGCAATAAATAGTTCAATGTTCTGGTAGGTTTTCAAGTATTTACCTTATCTAGTTGTGAAATGGAAACAACTTTACCCAAATTTTGGTAATATTGTTGACATTGTTTAGGCTCTTTGACTTTTCTTTATGGAAACTGATAATATACCTCTGACTACATCATGTTATTATTGTACCCAAAAACTCTCATTTATTGAGATGGAAACCGAAATTGGTAAAAATAAACAATTTATAGAACAAAGAACATTTACTGACTTCAAATACATAAAACAAATATGCTGGGCCAACAATGTATTTATCTAATAGTGTTCCTAAGGAGATGTACTATGATGACTACTTAGTATATTAATTTTTGTGTCCATAAATCATGCTTCTTGAGTGTATAAATTGTCTAGATAGGGATATTATAAAACTAAACTTCTTTTCAGACCTTCTAATGAATACTAATTCTTAGCAGAGCTGAACTTAAAGGTTTACATAGTTTTGATTATTTTGGCTTTAAAGTCGTGTATTTCTCTCAGAGAGCTCAACGTGCTTCTCCACAGGTAGACGAGCACAAATAGTATCTACAGACTATATTTCGCTGATAGGAATTGGAATCTCAGGACTAATGGAGGATGGATAGGGTGGTTTCACTAAAAACTGATTCTTAGACTAATGTCTGCCTTAGGCAAGAGACCACACTCCACTGTTCCCATTTATTTTTCGTTTAATTGTTTAGGAGTTTCATATAGAAAAGTGGGAAATAAAATATGGTAAGGACCATTTATCACTTGGATATAGATGTGTTAAAGAAAAAAAAGCCCTTTATGTTCTTTGACCACATGTTAAAAAGCAGGAAGAATGGTACCCTTATAAATTGATGTTAGGACCTGTATGATTTGTCTCCCCTCCAGGTTAGGATCAACTTAGTGTCTGCTGGTTTGGGTAAAGTTCTGGAAAACAACATGGCCAACTAGTCACTTAAGTCCTGCTTGGGGATTGCTGACTTTTCATCTTTAGTCAGTCTTTTAGGAAAATTTAACTTGGTTGGATTTGTTCTGGCAGGTTAGCATGATGTAAGTGTATTTAAAAAAAATCATAAGCAATTTAATTACAAGAAATGGAAGATAATTCCCTTATGGCTGCTGCTGTTATAGAGGTAGTCATAACAGCTTTTTTCACATTTTCCATTTTTTACCATTTCAAGCAGTCCAAAGAAGAAAGAATGAGAGGGCCTGCTGAGTGTACTGCCCGTGAGCTAGACACTGAGACAAAGAGCATCAGTGACATGTCAGCCTTCCTGGGGAAATCCAGGCTGTTTAAAAAAAAAAACTGGGAGCTTGAGAAACCTTGGTGAAACCCTTGAGGCAAAATCTTATCAATATTAAAGTACATTTTGAAAGTCGTTGGAGATATTTATTTTACTCTTTTTCAAAAGACATTGTTGGTTTGGTTGTATTTTATGTGTAGAGTCAGTAAGACCTCTTTCATCCTCCCCTCCCCGCCTCCTCCAAAAAAACCGTCAGGACTGACTACACATCAAATCACTACCGAACCTAGCCACAGAATCTCAAAAGGAATAAAAGCACTACTATTGAATTGTGCTGTAAGATATATTACACCCTTCACCCCCAGCTAACACATGCTCTTAGCATAGCATTCAGGTTCCTTTCTCAAACCATCTTTAGGACAAAGGGAAATAACAATACAACAGGTGACATTCCACAAGCAGCTGTGGTGGCCAGAGAATTACTACTTCCTTCACTTTGTGGCTCTGTTGAGTCATCCGAAAGTACAAGTGAAAAATAAAAGCCAGATGACTTTGTTCTATAGGAAATGACTCGTAAGTTTCTAATATGGTTAATAGGATGAAGGCCTTTGTAGACAATCACACTTTACTTATTTGTTCATTTATTCAAAGATATTATTGAGCACAAGTTTGTGCTAGCCATTATGATAAGTGGTACAGTGGTGAGTAAAGCAATAGTAGGGTCCCTCTCACCCTCCCTCCTTTCAATTCTTTACCTATATGTATTATAACACTAAGTCCTATGCAAGCCACTCTATCTGTAATTACTCCCTCACACACATACGTCTTACAGCCTTTTCTGCTTTTATTATCCTTGGCCTTTATTACTGTCTAATATATGATATATTTTGTTTATTACCTGTCTCTCCCACTATAGTGTGGGGAAGCTTAAAGCCAGAAATTTCTTTTTTATGTGTTCAGAGCTATACATACCCAGCACTTAACGTAGTGTCTAGATTTGTGCTGACAGTATGGAGCCTGCTTGGAATTCTCTCTTCCCCCCCGCTCTCTGCCCCATACCCTGCTCGTATGCTCGCTCTCTCTCTCTCTCTCTCTCTCTCTCTCAAAATAAATAAATAAACTTTAAAAAAATTATTTAAAAAAATCACACTGCCTAGAAATAGCCACTCAGTAAATATTTGTTTAAATAATCAACCAGTTAGTGAATGAAGCAAGGACATACCTACAGAATGGCACTAAAGACCCCCTTCTGTTTTTTATTTAGATCCACTCATCAGTGTTCATTGCATTGGGTTTTTCAACTTCTTAGCTATTTAAGTGTTTCTTCTCTAAAAATGTCAGGAGGGAGTGTGTGAAAACTGGATGGAAATGCAATAAATTATATCTGTAATATTCCTCTGACCTATGTATCAAACATACCTAGCAATAAAGGAGTTCAGATTTGCCTGGAAAAAGACTTGTTCTTGATAAATTGATAACCATATGTTTGCGAAAGGGCTCAAAATCATCTGCTAACATTCATTAATTGAGTTGATAATACTTAGTTTGCTGGGTTACCATTAAAAGTACATAAGATAAAATAGTGAAAAACTTTGGAATCTATCTATTATCTTTGGCTTAAGGTAGAAGTAATGACCTTAATCTGTTTTATAATTTAATTAAGGATCAACACCCAAATCTCTGTTTTACAACACCTACCACCAGAGATCAGGGAGATGCAGAAGAACCAGCAAAGGAGACTGAACAGGAACTGCGAGAGAGGTAGAGAAAACCCAGTCACAGGAGTATCCAAGACTAAGTGATAAACTCTGTTAGTCAGTTGATAGGTCAATGAAAACAAAGCATTAGCAAGGTGGAGGTTATTCATGATATTCATAAAAGCAACTTCCATGAAACAGTGAGGAAAAAAGTTTATTATAATAGATTTAAGATGTAATATGAACAAATAAGTTGAGGACAACAGGTATAAACTATGCTTTCACAGACTTTTGCTATAAAGGAAAGGAGAGAAACGAGGTATGAGATCCCAAGAGGGTTTTTCTGTTTGTTTGGTTGTTTTTTTTGTTTTTTTGCTTTTTTTTTAATGATGCCTAGAATAATAGCCTGTTGATCTATTGCAGGAATGATTCAATAGAAAAGAAAATAATTACCAATGTAATTTATATAAAGGCTAATTTGGGTGTCTAATAGACATCTAGTGATAATTAGCCATGACTGAAACAGAAGCATCAATGTTTTTGTCCATGCTTTGGAAGACAACTGTTGGGAGCCATCTTGGGCTCATAGGTTGAGACACCTCCCTGTGTGAAAGGCAGTCGAAACAAAGCTCCTGCCGGCCAGATAGCACCCCAATACCACCTCCTTCAAATAACCTTTCAGGCTTGGATTTCTTGAGCTGCTCTTGTTGGTCCCAAGGAACTGTGTCATTTAGCCTTTTCAAGAAACCTCATCTTTGCCTTCTTCACAGCAGATGGCAACTGATCCGAAGCTCTGTGAAACGGCAGACACCCAGATATCGTCAAAGGTGCTGCTCTTGATTGCCCCTCAAAACTAACACACGGACATCATATGCTAGTGGGGGTTCCTGTTTGTCTTTGGCTATTTTCTAGTCATTTTGCTTGAATGGGACATTTATTTACTTTTTCTCGACCTATTATTTCTTGGCTCCTATGTATGATCAGATATTATACTCTTTATATATTGGTGAGTTTTTCCTGAATGCATTATGCTTTTCTATAAAGCTTTCCAACAGTCTCCTTCTCCCACCCATTAGTTAGGATTTCTTAGGGACAGATGCCCTTTAAATTTTTCTGTATCCTTAGAATATTGTATAAACATGGAATGCTAAGTTAAACCTGACATTCTTCCCCTTAGCTCACTGAGCTCTGCCCCTTTTATTACAGGCACATAAGTTAAGTATGTACTGTCAGCTTTAATTGAATTTCCTGAGTTGTGTTTATGATCTAACCCTATTCCACAGTTGGAATTTTCAAAAGATGAGTCCCATAGTTAGTTATCTTTACTAGATATGTGTTTATGCTCATGTTCATTCTCACCAATTTCTCTGCCAACATGGCAGGTTTTCATTTTGAGTACCATAAAAATGCATTTGTTTTAGGGGACAGAATTATAGAATTACTGTATTTTAATGATGCTGTTTCTTTTGTTCAGTATCCAGGCCATTGCTCTAATTTTCCAGTCCAGTCATGGCTAGGCAAATTAAAATGTTTTAAGCAATATTTAGGATGGCTTCACTCCACTATGCGAAAAACATGCTGGTCATATCATAAATCCTTGTAACTTTGGAGATTTTTCTCAATGTGTAAATACAGAAGTGTGGGATAAATTTTGCTTTGGGTGGTTTCGGAGGGGTGGCCATGCAAGAAATTGTTTTCAAAACAATCACTTCTACCATCTGTGCACCAGAAAGCGGATCCACAGAGCTGATAGCAACATTTGGAGATGGCCGGCAGAAAAGAGCTCAGGAAACCATTGAGATCACCTATGATTTGAAAGAAAATAATTAGGAAATACCGCTTTATGGAACTGACTTTGCCTGGTGGAGGGTATTTTAAGGTTTTTGGGATAAAAGTTATTTTTGTTGTTATTGTTTACATAACATGATTTACTGTGTCTTACTGGCAAAGTACCATCTTCCCTTCTCTTATTAATGAAAGCTTCATAACTATACTATTAGGAGGTTCTATAAAAGGTCCAACATGTTAAAAGAATACAGAAAAAGATGAGTGAATGAAGAGCATGGTAAGGTTGAATTTGCAAAGATACGCTGCTTTTCTTAGGTAAAAAAATATCTTCCTAATTTCAAATCCTCTCCAGGGGTCTAAGGAAAGCTTTAAATATCCACTCAAAATTCTTCGCAGCCAGACATCTCTTTTAAAGGAATTAGGTTACATTAGTTGATGTAATGAACTTGGATCGTTTGAGTGATTCAAATCCCAAAGGCAGCGGTATACCTGTGCGGCATACACATTTCCCCTCTGTGCAGAGGCCCCAGTGGTTTCAATTCGGGGTGTGTTTTCAGGGGATTGAGGGAATAAGAGCAAGAGAATGAGCTGGTGAGAGGTAATACAGAGGAGAATCTTTTGCTAAAAATGTTGTTTGTTGCTATCTGTTTTCTTTTTAAATAATTCTTTGCAAAAGAAGTATCGGTTTGGAATCTTTTAGTGGTCAAATATATTAAAATAAAACATCTTTTGTTTCATTAGCTCAGTTATTCTTTATTTCCCTTCGAGCATCTGACAAGCAGTGTAGAGCTGGAGGGAGAGGAATCTCTTAGGCAGTCGGCGAACTGGAGAATGTACCATTTATACACCCCCCTGCAGGAAGGGACCCTAGAATCTGCTTTCAGAACAAATCCAGTTGCTTTATTTTATATTTCAGTTCCATCTCACATAGAATCTTTAAGCCAGAAAGATACATTCATGCTTCAATAGTTCCATCAACAGATGTACCCGACCTATTACATAGTTTTCTAATTGTTTTTTTATTGATAAAGAAATTTTAAAAATTTATTAAGTTTTAAAATTTTAATTCCAGTATAGTTAGCACAGTGTTATATTAGTTTCAGGTGTATAATATAGTGATTCGACAATTCTGTACGTTACCCAGTGCTCATCATGATAAGTGTGCTCTTAATCCCCTTCACCTATTTCACCCGTCACCCCGCCCACCTCCTCTCTTGTAATCATCAGGTTGTTCTCTGTAGTTAAGAGTCTGTTTCTCAGTCTCTCTCTCTCTCTCTCTCTCTCTTCCCTTTGTTCATTTGTTTTCTTTCTTAAATTCCACGTATGAGTGAAATCATATGGTACTTGTCTTTCTCTGACTGCCTTCTTTCACTTAGCATTATACTCTTAGCTCTATCCACATCATTGCAAGTGGCATAGTTTTCTAATTCTTAAAGATATTCAGAGCAACAGATCATGTCATTTTGCATGATAATTATTAAAAGCTTCATCTCCGCAATAACGCACTCTCTTTCTTGACCAGATTCTATGGAGCTTCTCTAGTCCCTAACTTATTCTTAGTATCACATCAGCAATTGTGGAGAACAATCATTGCTATCTCTCTAGATTAAATTCTTTTTGATATTTCAAAACAATTTTTTTTTCCTACGGTGAGAAGATTTATAACAGGAGATGGATATAATGTACTCAATTAATTAAGAACATGGTAAATGTTTATAGATTTCTATTAACTATGACTAGATCACCAAAGTTTACATACATAACTTTTTCAAAAGAAATTTTCTGTTTGTATTTTATATAGCTTAGCTCAGTGTTATTTACTAATTTGTGGTAGAAAGACTTTATTTTATGCAGAAGAAACCATTCTGCATACAATTTTGTCTTTAAATAAATCTTGTCTTCAAGATATTTTTTTTTCTGGTTTGGATATACTTTTGTAGAGTGAAAGGGTTTTGAGATAACATTTTGTCTATCTCCTTAAAAATGCTTGGTAAAAAAGATGTCTGAGTCTTAGTCCAGGAATATAAAATATAATACTCTCAATTATACTTGAAAGAAAAACTCCAACCTGAGACTGACCATAGTATTGGAGGGGCTTAGGTGTTTTCAAATAAATGTCAGGACTTTGGCCCATTTGTCTAAAAATCACAAAGGAGGGAACGTTTTCTATCAACCTAGGGCCAACTTGAACCTAGGGTTCAATTCTGGTCAGCTTTTTCTGTCTTTCTTATCTAGTATATATCCCTCGAGGGAATTGTACCAATTGTTCTGATTGGTAATAGTACAAAAAATTTACTCTTACTCCTGGAGATGTTTAATGTTAGAGTCGCAAGGATCCTATGAATGATTGGCCCACTTCCTTTTTAGATGATGGTTCTGTGATCCAAAGAAGTGAAGCAACTTTCCCTATGCCATATCATGCATGAATCTTTGTCAGAACTGGACCTAGGACTCACTGTTCATGGGATTCCATATTCAGTTCCCAGAATCATCATTCTACAGATTGGTGGGTTTCTTTTCCACATATGGACCATTATGGATCTGTGTAAGTTTTGGGACATTTGAAATATAGGAATTGACTCCTCTATGTAGTGGTAGCATAGAGAACACATCTCATTCTGAGCTAAGAGACTTAAATGTGACCAGTCTTTAGTACCTGAGTGTTACCCTTTGGTAATTACTACAACTTGATGGAAATGATTCGCTGCAGTCTTCCAGTTGGACAAATTTAGTTCTTTCATTTGGAAGATAGGAAAGAAGAATTTCTACACACTGTATCTCTTTTTCTGTATAAAGGCTTGAATCAGTGACCATTTTACTTTGTTAATAGATGAATCAAATATTTTCACCAGCAAAGTTCTTGGTCAAAGTGTTTCATTTAGTCTATCATACATGTCATGTTTCATATATGTCTATCAGTGTGTTGGCTTTCCTAGACCAATACTTGAATTGGAAGCTAGAACCATATGAACCATGTTAGAAGGAATTTTCAGAAATTATCCTGTTTCTGTGTGTCAGAAGTGTAGGGTGGGCGGAAGGATTGATTTTCCATGGTTTGAAATTGCTTCTCTTAGGAAAGGGAGCAAGATTCTCTTGAAATACGTAGAAAGGGAATCTTATAATGAGAAAAAAATGTAGATTATACCTGGATGTACAGCATGCTCTATGTACACTTTTATAAAAGGTTACTCAAGTTTAACAATGCACTACAACTCTCTAAAATTATCTTTTCATGTTGCAGGTACTCATGACAAATACTTAAGGAACATTATTTTAACAAATCACAACCCAATTTAGGTAATGAAAATTAGTTAGACAAAGTAAATATAATGTCAGTAAATGTCATTTTTAGTACATTCCTAAGGGACTAAATTTCTTCTCGAGACAACATTTCCATTGTTTGATCTAAGCCTCTTGATCAGCAAATGCTGAAGGAGTTTCATCGTCAAAACTACATTGTTCTTGTTCTTCTAACAACTCTTCTACAGAGAAATTTCACATTTAATTTTTTTTTCATTTATAATAGTTTATTTTCAAATTGGTTTACATAAAACACCCAGTGTTCATCCCAACATGTGCCCTTTTTTAATGCCCATCACCCCCTCTCCCCCCCCATCCCCCTCACCCTCAGTTAGTTCTTAGTCTTTGAGAGTCTCTTATATTTTATCTCCCTCCCTCTCTGCGATACCACCTCACACCAGTCAGAGTGGCTAAAATAAACAAATCAGGAAACTATAGATGCTGGCGAGGATGTGGAGAAGGCACCCTCCTACACTGTTGGTGGGAATGCAAACTGGTGCAGCCACTCTGGAAAACGGTGTGGAGGTTCCTCAAAAAAATGAAAATAGAGCTACCCTATGATCCAGCAATAGCACTGCTAGGAATCTACCCAAGAGACACAGGAATGCTGATGCATAGGAGCACGTGTACCCCAATGTTCATAGCAGCACTTTCGACAATAGCCAAATCATGGAAAGAAACCAAGTGCCCATCAACTGACGAGTGGATAAAGAAGATGTGGTACATATATACAATGGACTACTATGTGGCAATGAGAAAAAATGAAATCTGGCCATGTGTAGCAACATGGATGGAACTGGAGGGTATTATGTTAAGTGAAATAAGTCAATCATTTAATTTTTTAAAAATCTTGAGAACTTGATAGCCTTTTCACATAGAATGTCACTCTAGCTCAAATAATGTTTTGCTGTTTGATCCACACAGATAGCTCTGAAACCAGGTGACAAATGTCCTAATCAAGTATTTTGTCTGCATTTCACCTACACTCTCTCCCTTAGTAATAACACTAAAGGGACCAGAGGAGTTGGCTGAGCACAAGAGGAACTGTAGGGCAGTGGAGAAGCAGTGAAGAAGCCAGCCAGCCTCATTCTCCTCCCTACCCTGCAGGCTTCTGTAAACGTTCTGGAAACGTTTTAAATTAGGTAAGAGGTTAAAGCTTTGAAATCAACATGGGTCTTCTTAACAATGCAATGGTATTTTCTTCTTCTTTTTTTTTAAGTTTGTTTACTTATTTTGAGAGTGAGAACAAGCACACGTATGTGGAGGAGTACCAGAGAGAGAGGGAGAGAGAGAGCGAAAGAGAGAGAGAGAGAAAGAGAATGCCAAGTAGGTTCTACACTGACAATGCAGAGCCGAATGCTGGACTGGAATGTTCAAACTGTGAGACCATGACCTGATCTGAAACCAAGAGTTGGACGCTCAACCAACGGAACCACCCCAGGCACCCCCGCAATGCAGAGGTATTTTCTTGAGGCTTTATCCAGGAGTGGGAATAAAACAGTTGACAAAGCAGGTCAAAGGGGGAGATATATGAGAAAAAATAAAATTATTTTGTTTGTACCCAATTCAAAGTAATCAATAATCTAATGATATTTAGAATTTTTTTCTCAGATAGGTAACTTACTAATAATGAAGGTATGTAATTTTTGCAGAACTTTGACTTTTAAGAAGTCATTTTTTTTTTTAACAGTCTCAAACAAATCCTCTAATATGCTCTATGGCTTTAGGGCAAATTCACCTCTTTGAGTCCATCCAGAATGAGACTAATATATACAGTAACTCTTTTTACCCTCCCCTTTCAATTCTAAGCTATCTCTTATTTTAGGTAAAAAATATCTTTATTTCTTTTATCCTCCTGGTCTCTGAATACGTTCTATTGATGCATTAAATGAGAGTGCTAGAGTTCAGTGTAATGTCACTAGGAATCTTTATTTAGTCGAATTTAAAAAGTAAAGGGCTTTAGGTAAAGATTTAACTTTTACCGTGACTTGTTGGTCTTTAGAGCCTATCATTTGGGAGTGGCTCTGTTCCCTCACAACAGTAAGTAATCCTGCACAGGATGGGGACTAAATTCTTGCAGAAACCCTCCCCCTCTTTTTTTTCCCCAGATATAATTTGTTTCAGGGGTAGCAAAACAGGCAGTGCCATCCGTACTCCCTTGATTTCATAGCCACTGCCATGGCACTGAATCCCCACTGCTCAGCAGTTGTGAACGGTGAGCCTGTTATGAATTGGGCAGGCTAGCTGAGAAAAGTGAAAAATGCAATCCAGACAGATGTGTATCTCACTTCACTTCTTTTATTATTCCTCCAGGTTGCAATTTTACCCCTGACTTTCACTGAGTACTTAGCTCCAGCAGATGAACAATATTTTGGCAGTGCTGCCTACTGAATGAAAATAGAGTAAGGATTAATTTTGGGGGTATTTCCAAACCATAGAACTGGTGGCAGAATGCCAGCCCCCTGAATGCCTTTCTCAACAGCTCAAATCAGCAAATCTTGGCCGTTACAGTCAAATGAATGTTGGAGTTTTCAGTGGTACCTGTTACATTAAATCACATATTGATGGGGAAAGAAAGCAGAAACATCATCATATTGTGTAGAAAAACAAATGAGGTCGAGAAGCTTTTCTGCCAATAGAAGGCTTTTTTAATAAGTGACAAACAGTTATGGGGGTTTTATGATATTCCTGTTTATTTGGATGGAAACCAACAGAATTTTTCACATGTTAATGTGAGTTTCTATGTTAGCTCTGAGGCAGTTTCCTCTCTGGCAGGAGACAGCCCTAGAAGTTGTACTTTCTCCACTCCCTAGGTGTAGAAAGCAAATAGGTGCATAAAGCAAAGCCCAGAATCCTAGTTAATAAATCACTGAGCTGGCAGACAGATTATTAACAATAATGTTACTTTCAAATAAATCAGTAGGTTATCAGCATGTTCAGAGATGTCTGAAGCATAATGACACGGCCCAGGCTTAACTTATGTTGGGCAGTATGGACTCAGAGACCTACTTCACACTCCATTCTTTTAAACCATCTCCTAAGTAGTCAGGACCCTACCCTGGCCCATTTTTTATGGCCCCATTCGCACTATTCTTATTTCTTCCAAAGCATGGCCAGTATCCCTGCAATTTGGAGAATACCAGTCCTTCTCCCCATTTCTCTTGGTCTTCTTGGAACACTTGTCTTCACTTCATTTCTTCTCCTCCCACTCGTTCCTCAATCAACTCCAATAGACTTTCTATTTTCACCAGTTTATCACAACCACTCCTGCCCAGGACTCCAAAGCCTTGATGACCATTTCCAAGGGACGGTGTTCAGTTCCTTGGGTTTCCTCTCCTGTCAGGCTACTGTACCCCTTCTCAGCATTACCTTCTCTATTTGGACCTTAGATATTTGAGTTCCTCAGGGATCCTCATTTTAACCATTTTAAAATATATACTTTGCAGCCATCACTACTCTCTGGTTCTAGAACATTTAATCACCACAAAAGGAAAACCCATGTTTACTAAGCAGTCACTCCCCATTCTCCCATCCTCTAGTCTGCGGCAGCCGTAAATCTGCTTTCTGACTCTATACATATGCCTGCTCTGGGTATTTCATATAAATAGAATTATATAATATATGGCCTTTGTGTTTGGCTTCTCTCACTTAGCATAGATTTTTGAGATTCATACATGTTGTAGCATGTTCGCATTTGTTACAACCACATTTGATATTCTTCTTTTCCATGTTCTCCATGTCCCTATCATATTAAACTCCATTCAGTTTCTCCAACATGCTATGGACACTCTCTCCTCCAAAATCCCCTGTTGCTATTCCTCTTGCCTAAGCTGCTCTTCCATACCCAGTGAATGCCTACAGAACTTGATGATCTCAGCTTGTAAATAGTTTCCCCACTAAAATCTTTCCTGACTCCCAGCAGGAGAAAGTCCAGGTGTGTAAGGCTGCAGCTTGTATTTTGAAGGGCTCCTTTTAAGAAAAAAAATCCAAATACAAAAATAGACACAAAATATAAGATTTTTAGAGTAAGAACAGAAATCAAAACACATGACTTCTATAAAAACCTGATGTTTAACAAACATTACATAATCCAGAAAAATAATATATATTTTCATTACTGTACTGCCTAACACATTTACTTAATTTTTAAACATTTTTTGGCTTAATAGGTTTTTTGTTTTGGTTTGGTTTCTGTTTTGTTTTGTTTGTTTTTTTGAGAGAGAGAGAAAGAGAGCTCAGGAGGGGCAGAGAGAGTGAGAGAGGAAGAAAGAGAGATTCCTAAGCAGGCTCCATGGTGCCAGCACAGAGCCTGTCATCCGGCTAGAACCCATGAAGCATGGGATCATGACCTGAGCCGAAATCAAGAGTCAGATGCTTAATCACCTGAAGCACTTAGATGCCCCTTAGCTTAATAGTTTTTAATCACTCTTTGATCATGATAAAATGTGTAATATCATTGACTATAAGGAGAATAGAAATAAAATTCAACCTTTCCTCTAGTGTATTTGATTGAAAAAGTTTGCTTTATTATTTACTCTTAATGTCATAAGATATTAATTTTTGGATTGTCATCAAACTTGGGGAACTCTCTATCAAATTTCTTTCATAAGCTATAAGACTTCCTGTGCAGTGGCTAATCTTAGACAGTCTTTAAATTGGCAATGTATATTAACCTGTTTCCTATAATGTCCTTCCTGTAGTAGCGTGTTAGGAGTTTTATATTAAATATATCAATGTCTATTTTGAGTTTTGGCTTAGATCATGATCTCACAGTTTGGTGGGTTAGAGCCCCACATCGAGTTCTGCACTAACTGTCCAAAGCCTTTTTGGTATTCTTTCTCTTCTCTCTCTGCCCTTCCCCCCTCACATTGTCTCTGCCTCTCTTGAAATAAATAAATAAACTTTAAATAAATAAATAAATAAATATTTTTTTTCTCCAACATGTTCATATGACACCCTTCTCTAGTTATATTATCAGACGATCTAAGAGCCTACTTGTTACTTTATTTGAAATTTTTCTTAATTCGCTTCTTAATGAATTGCTGTTGGCATGATTTGATTTTTTAATTAATATTTATTTCTTGATGTCAGAGTGATTTATATTGATTTTATTGCTCATCTCTATCATTTTAGTTTCATATTCCATTATTTGTTTCAATATTCTTTCAAAAAAATTTTTAATGTTTATTTTTGAGAGGAGAGAGAAAAAGCATTCTTGTGGGTGCATTAGTTGAGGGGGGGGGAGAAGAGAGAGGGAGAGAGAGAATCCTAAGCGGGCCCTGTGCTGACAACAGCAAGCATGATGTGGGATTCAAACCCACGAGCTGTGAGATCATAACCTCAGCTGAAGTAGGATGCTTAACCAACTGAGCCACCCGGGTGCCCCTCTTTTAATTCTTTAATAAATAAAATTAAAAATGAAAAACTATAGTTCCCTTCACAAATATCGAAATCAGGAGTCTGGGATACATTAATTTCTTTCCAAGGCATTTTTTTCATCCACTATCTTATAGTATTCTGATGTGGAACTTAAGGAACGAATTCACAAGTGGGGAAATGGAGTTTAAGAAACATTTCAGATCATATATTTTGTCAGCGTAACTGAGAAAAGAGGTTGTGTTACTCAAACTATTCTCTATTTTCATCCTTCCAAGTACAGACTGTCAGTGCATTAACCGTCGTCATTGTCTAGAAATTTTAAAATTATAGTGCCTATTTCTTATCCCATGAAGCTAATCTAAGATCTGAGATGTTAACCAAAAGGTATAAGCTCTCACAAGTCATAACACAAGGTAGTAAATGAGTCTAGAACAAGGTCTAGTTTTACAGGCTTCTTGTTTCATAAAAATGAACATGAGGATATTTGCTGAAAAAAGACCCACTATATTACCCAGGACTAAGGAGAACTCTTCAAGATGGAAATAGACTTTTGAATATGTTTTAAGTAGGGGCGCTTGGGTGGCTCAGTCAGTTTAGTGACTGACTTCGGCTCTGGTCATGATCTCACAGTTCATAAGTTTGAGCCCCTTGTCAGGCTTGTTCTGACAGCTCAGAGCCTGGATCTTGCTTTGGATTCTGTGTCTCCCTCTCTCTGTGCCTCTGCCCCACTTGTGCTCTGTCTCTCCTTCTCTCTCAAAAATACAGAAACATTAAAAAAAATTAAAGAATATGTTTTCAAGTAAAAAATTTAAAAAGTGAAAATCTGGAATATATTTTCATGATTTTGACTTTTACTCTGCATTCAAAACGTATCTTTAGGGCTAAAAGAAAATTTGAGTTTTTTAATTTTTCTCAATTAAAAGAATAATCAATTTTAGAAGAGAAAATCTTGTTTAATAAAAACTAAAGAATATTGAAAGTAAATATTACATGTGAATTCTTATTAAATATTATACATTTGTTATAATGTGGTTGGTTGATCAATGTAAAAATAGAATGAGACAGCAAAGGAGGAAAGAGAGAGAGAGATGAAATACCCTTATTCAACATGCACAGATTTCTACTCAATTAGATTGATACTATTGATCCTTGATGGATCCTTATGGGTTTAAAATAAATACTCTCAATTATTAAGTTGTCTACTGTTATTTGGAATAGATGTTCATAGAAAGTGTAAAAAGATAAAACATTCATTGAAATTCTTAGTGTATATTTTCTTTTCTTTTTCTTTTTAAATTTTATTTATTTTGAGAGAGACAAAGACAGTGCAAGTGGGGGAGGGACAGAGAGAGAATCTCAAGCAGGCTTCTCACTGCCAGCATAGAGCTCCTTGCAGGACTTCAACCCATGAAGAAGCTGTGAGATCATGTCCTGAGCCAAAACTAAGAGTCAGACGCAACACTGACTGAGCCACCCAGGTGCCCCTCTTCATGTGTATTTTCTGAGGGACTCCTTCAGCTCAAAGGAGCTCACTAGCAATTCCTCCAGGCAGCAATTGGCCCATAGCAAGTTCTCCAGTATAGCTCAGTAAATAGATAAGTACTGTATCTGTTCTGCGTTGACCCCAAGTATTGTTTTCAGATGTTCCTGAACACACACACACACACACACACACACACACACACACTCACAGAGATACTTTGAAAGTACAACTCACTCTCCTTCTGATCTGATCTGCCTCCTTATCACATTTGCCATTTGGCCTTTGTTTCAAGCCCCTGGGATCAGAAATAGAAAATCTAAACTTTTTTACCCAATCAAATGTGAGAAGATAAATATTGTGGCCTCTTGGACACTTCTGTTCCTTTAACTGTATGATAATGGCATTAAAATCTTCACACACAAGACTATCTTAATTATATCAGGATGGGATAGATTTGTTTCTACTTCCTGAAAATAGCCAGAGGCAAACATCCATATCGAAGGCACTAAATGCATGGAAACTCATTTTTCCTTGTTTGCCATGGGAACTTCAAGTACCATCACCACAATTTAAGGGCTTTTGAGGCTGTGGGAAATTATATATTACTAATGGCAGAGTTCTGCATCCCTTCAGTAGGTTCAAAGTCTCCTTATTGAAGACTGTGTGCACAGGTAGCTTGTTTGAAGGTCATATGCCTCTGCTTAGCATTCGTATTATTGTGAGATGATTTTGAGGTTCAGTCTGAAGAGATTTGATCTGCATTGTAGAATGTTCTCAGACTTTGGAAAAGGTTTGTAAATATGTTCTGAACACTCAAAAGGACTCTGATATAAATCGCCATTGAATTTGTTTAGGTTATCACGCATGGTCAGTGAATAAAAGGGGGGCTGAATTCCAATTCAGTTAAAGTAATGTGTTAAGTCAAGAAATCATGCCAGTAGGTAATCACTAATTGTTTAGCAGTGGCCATTAGGTTAAAAATCGAGCAATGTGTTTTTGTATGCTCATATGGGAACAGAATATTACTCTCACGAAAGTGATCAGTCTGATAAGGGCATGTGCGAGAGGTGTCCTGGAAATGCCAGAAGTATCATGGATATATACCTTTAAAGGATTGGTGGAAACTTCACAATGCTTGGACTCTCCCATAGGAAGAGTTAACTGTCACAAACATGCCAAAAGACCTCTCTTGGATGCTTACTTAGTAAAGGAAGTTCCTTCCTCTTTTCTAGCCATCATTTAGGTGTATAGCTTTATGTAGCTCCTAGCGAAGTGAGGCTTGGGTGAAAACATTTGGCCTAGGGTAGCTGGATTTCTTTCTACGCAATGCCATCAGTGAGTGCAGCAGAGGAAGGAAAGCCCTTTGTGTGATCTGTGGAAGAAGGTAGCCCCCTTTTCTGGTAACTGTTCAACTTGGATAAAGCCTGGCCTTTGTCTGCATGGACTGGCCAGTATTGAGGAGTTTATTATTCCTTCACATCTGGGGAATGCTACCCTTCCTCTTCTTACCCCCATAAAATCTAGCACTTTCCAACAGGAACCAGGATGAAGACCTCTCCCTAAGTCACTGTCATTCTAGGATCATCAATGATTACACATCCCCAGAAGCCTATGATCCAGGAGCTGCCTTGTGGCTTTAGGGGCAAGCTACCCCTGATTAGATTGGAAGATGATGGGTGGAGTGGATTGACCACAGGTAGTGTTTTGTGTTAATTCAGCAAGGAGACTCTGAGAGGCTTTATATGTATCTCACAATTACGCTAAAATGCTGCTCAATGTAATGATGTGTTGGGAAATGGAAAATGCCGAGGGGGTCATTTAGCAATCGTATCCTGATAGTGTTCTTTCAGTAGATTATAGGTTTCCCCCCTCTTTATAGCAATATATAGAAGTAAATATAACAACTTTTCACAGCAACAACAAATTCATATTCAGATGAAAACAGGCCTTTATCAACTTTTTAACAGCTAGGGAAATTATCTGAGAAAAGACCTCTTTGAAGTGTCTTGGAAGTTTTTGTGGATAAACTTCCCCGAAGGCTGTACATTCCAGCTATCTTCCCCTCACATACAGTTTTTGATCTTGTAAATTCACATAGGCATGTATGCCTGAACCCATACTGGCTTCCATTATGTCTTATAATTCTCTGTCATAATTACTTTGAAGAAGAGAAAAAGGATATAAATGTGTGAATTTAATACAATTAGTTTCCTTTCAAAGCCGTGCATTTAGATGACAACTTGCTTAACTGTTGAAGACTATCTCCCTATCTGAAAATCTATAATACTTAAGGAGACCAAGCTGAAATCTTGTTTGAAAGTGAACGTCTTCCGGTTTTTTTCTCAGCTTTTTTTAAAAAAGAGATTGGGGCACCTGGGTGGCTCAGTCGGTTAAACATCCAACTTCGGCTCAGGTCATGATATCATGGTTTGTGAGTCGAGCTCTGTGCTAACAGCTCAGAGCTTGGAGCCTGCTTCAGATTCTGTGTCTCCCCCTTTCTCTGCCCCTCCCATGCTCATGCTCTGTCTCTCTCTGTCTGTCAATAATAAATAAATGTTAAAAAAAAAAGAAAAAAAGAGATTGATGTCAGAAAACTTTTTAAATGTTTACATTTAAATTGCTGTATAGTTCCATTTTATTATATATGAATTAATGATGCATTTGAATTGAGTTTTGCCTAAAAATAAGTGTTATTACTGTTGGATAAATAATTTTCTTATTTTTAATCACCAATATGAAATTAAATGTGTGGTCAGATGCCTGTCTCGAATCTCTAATTCAGTTTTCCTCTTACTTTGTTGAAATCTGTTTTTAAAACCTTAAGTCATGCCATGTAGTTTTACTCTCTTTAAATATAATTTAAAAATGTTTTTCCATTTTCTGAAACTTGATCAAGTATACAGAAAAAAGACTTTTAAATCTCTCCTTTCGTTGAAAGTTAGATAAAAGCTCTAGAGATTTCCTTCTACATTTGCTGTTGTAATTTTGTACTGAAATCCCACAAACCACACTATTTACTAAATCAGGTCCTCAGAATAATTCATTGTTTACCAAGGCATGTAAATATGGTTTCCACAGTTAATAAGTACTATTTACTGAAGGGAACCACCGTTTATACAGTACAGCAGAGTTACAAGGGATACTTTACATCAAATGAAGAAAAGTTTCTCACCAGATTATTAGGTTTTTGTGATTTTTTTTTTTCTGGATAGTGGATGGAGAGAATTAGTGGGCTGGGGAAAGATTGTAAGTTCAATAGCATCAATTGTGTGTAAATAGCCAAAGCATACTATTTGAGTTGTCAGACACCCATGGGAGATTGTATTAATTAAACTAAAAACTTGTCAGCTTTCTAAATACAAAGCGACAACATTTCCAAACACATAGGTCATATTTAAACGTATCGATGTAAAGCTATATGGTAGAATGTCCAATTTGTTCGTTTTTCCTTCTCTTCCTATTAGATGAGGATGAGGATGACGACTGTCTACATTTATTAAACACTTACAGTGTGTCAGGTACCATTCAAGGGCTTTAGTTGAATTATCAATTTATTTATTTCTCTCCAACCTATTTTTAGTCTCACAGGAGACAGGAGTTCTGATTTGCTTGCAATTCGCATGGAAAAGAAGAACATCTTCACACTTTCCCTGAATGTCTAGTATCTGTCTCCCTTACTTTTATTTTCTCTGCCCATACATGAGAGCACTTCTTAGAGTTTTGTTTGAAATACTCCTAGTTTGCTATTTTTATTCCCTCTCAAAGTCTACTGGCCAGGTAAATGACATCACAGAGGCCTGATTGCTGTTCTACTCTTTTCCCCCCTCTCCTGCTTCCCATACCCAGCTCCACAACAGTGCTCCCCTTTTAACTGAAGAAAAAAGTGTTTTAATAGGCTCAGCCATTAGCTTAACTTGTTTACTGCCATAAGATAATGTTATTCTAGTATTGTCACAGTTTGGATTTTTAAACAAGAAAATAGAAATCTCAGTTTTTTATGCAAAATCTGACATTGAAAGAATCATTGAAGAATTGAGAAAAAAGTCGTTAAAACCGAAAAAAAAATGCCCTTGGGCATATCTGGGCTATAAGTATAAAGTCTCCATTTCAAACTCAATCAGGGCTTAGATCATTGTTTATGATTGTAGGTGTTAAAACATAACGGCTACTTTTATAATTAGAAAAACCTTCAATCCTGTCAATTACAAACCTCAAAAATTTAAAGAAAAGCCACAAGGGATTACAAACGCCACTTATTCCAATAATTAAAAAATTAATTTAAGAACAATATAGGTCTCTATTGTAAGATTTTTTTTATTTTTCTTATTCTGCTTCTCTAGTCAAATTTCTTATTCTTTTAGTTCATTTAGGAATGAAGATTCTTTGGAAACAGCAAAGGTTTAGTTAAAAACGCAAGAGCACTAATTTTAAAGGAAAAAGCAAAAAGAACCGCAGATTCAGTGATTTTGATTCCATTATGCTATCTGGTCCACTCAGAGAAAAGATTAGAAATAAAGCTTAGCAATGTTCATAGGCAGGACAGTTTGCCCCTGTAGCCTGCAGCACCCCTTCTGTCAAATGAAGCTCTCCCCTACCTTTAGTGTCCTGTAATCATTCCTTTGGTGAGAAGGCCTCAAAGTAACAGAAAGAAGTATATGTAGAGGGAGGCATTATTGATTTTTGTCAAGACTCTTATACGAGCCTATTCTCTTGGAGCCTGGCATTCTTTCAGCATCCATCTCTGACTGGAAAGACTAGTATGAGTGTTGAGGTTTACCTTCTGTCTTAGTCTGCTTGAGCCAGTATACAAGAACACCATTGACTGGGCGACTTGAACAGCAAACATTTATTTCTCACAGTTCTGGAAGCTTGAAGTCTGAGATCAGGATGCAGCATGGCTGAATTCTTGGCGAGAGTCCTCTTCCAGGTTTACAGAATTCTACTTTCTTGCCATATATTTACATGTCAGAGGGAGCTGTGGTCCCTGCAGCCCCTTATAAGGGCACCAGTCCCATCATGTGGGCTCTACTCTCCTGACCTTATCCAAACCTAATTACTTCCCAAAGATCCCACCTCCGAATACCATCACATTAAACATGAGAGCTTCAGCATATGGATTATGGTGGAAGACACAAGAACTCCACCCATAGCACCTTCTATTGGAAAGGGTTAGAGGGGCGCCTGGGTGGCTCAGTCTGTTGAGCATCCAACTCTTGATTTCAGCTCTGGTCATGATTTCACAGTTGTGGGATGAGGCCCCATTCAGGCTCTACACACTGGGTGTGGAACCTGCTTAAGATTCTCTCTTCCTCTGCCCCTCTACCACTCTCTCTCCCTCTCTCTCTCAAAAAAATAAATAAAATATTAGAGACTTTAATTGTGTTGTGAATTTGGGCAAATTATTCAACTTCTCTATATCTCAATTTTCTCATCTTTAGGGTGAAGATAGTGATACTACCTACCTTATAGGGCTGTCTTGAGCACTGAAGAACTTCATCCACCTAAAATGCTCTTAGACACTTATTGGGATGAGCACTCGGTATTGTATGGAAACCAATTTGACAATAAATTATATTTTAAAAAAACGCCCTTAGAATAATAGGTGACACAGGTTAGTACTTAGTAAGTGTTGGCTATTACCCACAGACCATGGGGAGAGAATACATTCATGCAACAAGGCATCTCACGTCAGATACCTGGTGAAAGGCATCTCTTTTCACCTTTTGTGTACAGCCACGACAGCCAAATAATTTAGGTCATGGCAAAATATTTCTTTTGGTAGAAAACTTTAAATAAGTGTTTGCAATTTGGGTGGGACTGAGAAAGTGTTCTGTGTTTCTTTGGCCTCTTTAAGTTTATATTCACATTTATAAGTCATTAGCTCTTTCTCACAGGCTCTTGTCCAAGTCTCTATGCAGAATAACTAGGCAGGTCTTCATTAAGAGTGGCTCACTCAGAGAGCGTGCATTCCGGGGCAATCATGAGAGGAGGGTGGCATAACTCTATGGGTTGCAAGGTGGATGGGCATGCAGACTGCAACTTCAAGGCCTCAGCGCAAGCAGACCTTCTTTGCATACCTAAGGAGAGGGAGGAAGAGGGCATGAGAGAAAGAGCTGGATATTGAGAGAATGCATGCTTAGTATTTGTCATCAGATTTTTCCCCAGTGAAAGAACCGACAAGGCAGCTCTTCCTAAGTTATTTAGACTGTCTCATTAGTACCTAGAAAACAAAAATGGTACTACTGATTTTCAGTATCTTTGATTTCTTTGGCAACTGATTTTTGCCACTTATTATAGCACTTCTTTAATAAGTAAGGATTTCTTCTTGAAAGCTGTAATACAAAAAAGTACATTTAAAGGGACATGGATACCATTCTTCTAAAAATTTCCTGAAGAGACTCTGAAAAATCATGACTATCAGAAAATGTGTTCCCTAAAACCTTAAAGTTTTAAAGGAATATGCTAAATGATGCCATTCCTAGTGAGGGTCAGTAAGTTCACAGATTTCATGTAGTATGCTCATTATTTTTATATCTGGGATACTAACGAATAGGATTGAGGATTTTTTTTGTTTTATTTCTCTTTCAAATAGATAACATTGAGGAAAGTATAATCTATAATTGAAATCACATGTCTGACACAGTTTGAAATGACTGATTAAATTGTATTAGGTTTGGAGAGAGGTTGAGGAAAGGAGACAATGTTCTTCAATATATAGTCTGAGTTTATGAAGCCTGTCATGGAATAAGAATGCATTGCTATCAAAATGGAGCCTTAGGGGCTGTGGAAATGTTCCAGAAGTCTAAAGAGATAGAGCAGCTAAGGCAATACTAGACTCGATTCTGCAGTGGAAGGAAAAAAATGCTATAAAGTACATTATCAGGTCAATTGAGAAACATGGAAAAAGGATAGTAGATTAGATACAAGTTGTATCAATAATATGTATTTATAGTTCTGTTTAAGCTGTACTGTGATTATGTAATAACACACCCTTGTTCTTAGGAAATATACACCAAAATGTTTAGAGGTAAAGATTCGTGGTATCTGCAATTTACATTCAAATGTTATTATAAAAATATTGTACTGGTTTTTGTACAAAAAATGTATATATACACATCATAAATAAATACGCATATACAAACACATATATAAATACAAACATACACACATAGTCTTAGTTCATTCAGGTTGCTATAACAAAAATCCTATAAACTGGGTGACTTGTAAACCACAGTGAGAGCCGTCTTCTCACTCTAACTTCACATGGTGGAAGGGGCAGAAGAACTTCCACAGAACTCTTTTTTTTTAATGTTTATTTATTTTTGAGAGAGCATTTGCAGGGGAAGGGCAGAGAGAGATGGGGGGAGACAGAGCATTCAAAGCTAGCTCTGTGCTGACAGGAGAGAACTTTCTTGGGCCTCTTTTTTAAGGGCACTAATCTTAATCACCTCCCAAAGGCCCCACCTCCTAATACCATCACTTTGGGTATTTAGGTTTTAACATATGAATTTTATGGAAACAAATGTTCAGACTATGTGTGTGTGTGTGTGTGTGTGTGTGTGTGTGTGTAAAGAATAAATGATAAAGCAAATGATACAAAATTTTATCAATAAGTGAATTTGGCTAAAGGGTATGCAAGGGTTCTATGTACTATATTTATTCTTGGATCTTTTATGTAAGTATTAAAGTGTATTTCCAAACAAAAGGTAAAAGAAATAATTAAAAATTCAACATCAACCGAAAAAAAAATTAAGGCTTTCTGATATTCAGCATCCTATTACTTGGATGACCTTGGGGGTAGCACAGTGTACTTCATTGTAAGCAAATCATTTAAGAAAATACTACAGGTGGAAAGCAAACTTCAATTAAGGGTGTAAAAGAGGGTCCTTTAAACAAGCTAAAGCTCTTGGGAAGTGTTTCCAAGTTGGCAAAAACATCCTGTGGTTCAGAAGCTGAGAGTCTTGCATGAGAGCTGGCGGGGTCTCCAGGCAGAGAGGCTGCCCGTTTAGAGACAGTGGGTCTTCTTAGATGTCTCCGGCAAGCCCGAGGCAATGGCCAGGGAGACATGTAAAGGGAGAGGAAGGAAAAGGGAAGGAAATCTGGAGGAACACTTGGAAAAGAGGAGGGAATTGTAACATTAGTTACTATCATTGCGTACTTACTATATGCTGGCTTTGTTCTTTGGTTCTTTTACCTAATTTCATCCCTCCCTCCTTTAAGTAAGCCTACGAGGTGAATGTTAGTTCCCTTTTATAGGTAAAGAATCTGGGACTTAGAGAAGCTTCTGTATAAGTTAGACAGTGGCAGAGCTGATATTTAAACTGAAGTCTGCATGACCTCAAAGCTGTTAACCACTACATTATAGGGTCCCCCAGTGGCTCTTGTGGGGAAGAGGAATCAGGGTGCCCCAACAGTTCAATAGGCAGCTCCTCTTGGCAGCTCCAAGGCTGGGCCCTTGGTGTCAAGATGTTAGGAACATCCATTGCGACTTTGGCTGTTCTAGCAGTAAGCTCACTTGAAGTCAATAAAGAACCATTGGTGTGTCCCAGGGAATAGTTTCTTAGATTGCCTAGCACCTAATGCCAAAAGAAGCAATTCCCTTTCTCATGTGGCCCCATGTTGTTCCAACTCCCTTTCCTTCCTTGCTATCCAGACATGCACTGTGGAGTGTAAAAAGTGATTTGGGGGCCAAACACTACAGTATAGATGGAAAACTCTTGCCTCATGTAGAAGCAGCTATGGAGTTCCTCATATTATTTTTTCTCCTCTGACTGTCTGTTAAAGAAGCCAAGTGAAAACGTACTCTCCTGGATGACTGGCTGTTTGTTTAAAGAACTGCACGCATCACGGAGGTATTGAGTTGTTCACTGGGTTTTTGGAGGTGGATAGTAGGTTTCTAGATACAGCCATTGATTTTCATTAATGGGTGAGAATCTTCAGCACAAAACCGAATCATGGTTCAACCCTGCTTAAGAGTTCGTTTCTCTTTTTCAAAGACCAGAGATGCCCAAGCTTATGAGCATAATTATGTTTTAAAAACTGATGAGTCTGCCTTATTTCAAGGTTGAAGCAAAGCTCGTTATGCCCAAAGTGCAGGCTAAAAAAAGAAAATTGGTCAAACCGGCTGTTACAGGGTATATAACTATTAAAAAATTGTCTTGCTTACAAGAAGCGATTAGAACTTCCCCAGTCTTTGTTTTCTTGCTTCCTTTCCATTGCTGGATTTTAGAAGCTTGTGTATACATACTATATCTCACTCGTATATCTAAGTAAAAATTTTCTCAGAGAAGTAAAATGTTCATTGTTCTTAATCCCCAGTATAGATAGATAAATTCCAATTAGTTTGTCTTTGGGCTTTTTGTTCCTTCCTTCCTTCCTTCCTTCCTTCCTTCCTTCCTTCCTTCCTTCCTTCCTTCCTTCCTTCATTACTTTTTCTTTATTTCTTATGTATGTATGTATGTTTATTGCTGTTAGTGGCAAGATTAAACAGTACTGTAATCAACTAAATAAGTGACATATTGGATATTTATTCTGAGTCAAATATGGTAACACCAAGACATCGTTCCTGCCCTCAAGATCCTCATAATACAAAGGGAGAAACAGGGACATAAACAGACACAATAAGATAAGTAGTTATAGTCCCTGTCTTTGATATTGGCTACTCTTTCTGTTTCATTTCAGCGAGACTGTCTACTTCACACAAAATTACATACCCAAAGGCAGCATCTCCCTGTGAAAGCATGCTTCTCATGGGAAAGGGGATTGAGAGGAGGTTTGGGGGTAAGAAGCGGAAACTAACCTGATGTGTGAGATGTTCTTCATGCTCTCAGTAAGGCATGGGCGCAGGAGCCTGTGGTCAGTGGATGTCTTGCCCAGGACAGTCTTTCTGTCTGGAGTGGGAAAGCCGCTGGAGTGGTTGCAGTCAAAAGTGGCATGCAGGTGGAGTACTGTAACATCCATTTTAAGCCAATTAAGTAGGATGAGAAGGATAAGGAATACCTCTGGGGACTTTATGATTGAGATTGTTCCTGTGTTTCTTTAGTGCAGGAAAAAAATGAGTGATGAGAGGAGAAACCGTTCTCAGGGCATAGTTTTCATTTTCGGAGCAAAAGTAACTAATACAGAGAGGAGTGAAATACAGCCAATTGTGCCTCAAAAAAAAAAAAAAAAAAAGCCTAACTAATTCAACCAAGCAAAGAATGATTTTCTCCACATATTTCGTCCATGTGGAGAAGTATTATTTGGAGCACTTGCTAGAAGTCCTTTACATAGGACTCTATTCTATACATATGCAGAAATGTGGTTTTCGATGTATGGTTCATCAGCCAAAAATAAGGTTGTATTTGGCTTCTTATAAGGTGGTCATGTGTGGAGCTGAGTGGAGGAAAGTATAAGTCATATTTTCAGTTATTTTAAGTTTAATTGATAGAATCATGAGCTGAATTCAAAGACTATGTAGGCCAACGTTTTCTGAGAAATTCACCAGATGTTATGTGGCTATATGTGAGCACACCTGAAAAGGATTTTGAACATTAAAGTCTGAATCCAGAGCTATTCTTCAGCATTTTTAATTTTTGTTAAAAAGCCTCTTAAGACTGAAGAATAAAAGTGTCTAGGAGGTGAGCTTACCAAGGCCCAATCAGTGAAGCCAGATCTACATGAAGCCCCCAAATCAACTTCTGCCTGGTGGGGTCTTAGAATTGTCTTAAATGAAAGGGAAAATTGCCCATAACTGCAAGTGGAAGTAGTCATTAAGACAGGCACAATCATGACCAAAATAGACCACTTTTTAATTTAAATTTGTTTCATCATTGGACACTATAATAAACCCAAACTCAACAATGAGGTCACTTAAATTTACCAGATAGTTCTCTTCTTGAGAAACTCCTTGTCTTCTTCTCTATTCTGTCATACTTCCTTCCTAATGTGGGGGACATGGCAGAAAACAACTAAGGAAAACTGGTCACTCTAGATTTGATCATTTGTGGTTGCCAAAGCTTGCAGGTTTGTGATTACCCTGAACATACTTGTGCTGTCAGCTAGAGTCACCAGGGTATATTTGAATCCGTGAGGGTGTAGGCGAGGAGAGGTACTTGCTTTTTAGCTGAGAGTATTTAACAAAAAGACAGATTAATAAGAGAAAAACAGTTTATTCGTGCATGCAGTGCACGTCACGTGGGAGAAACTTAAACCCAAAGTAACTAAAACTAGCAACTTTGAATTCCAGCTTATATTATAGCATTTTCTATAAAGAACAATACATTAGTAGAGAAATGACAGGTCAAAGGAAACAGTTTTTGGATTTTCCAAGGTCAGCAAACTGTGGGAAGGTTCATATATGGGAGGAAACTAATGGAGTAAAGTGTGTTTGCAGATTCATCTGGAGTTATCTCTGGGCGGATAAGAGTCTTTCTCCATTAAAAGAATTTATATCCTGCCTTTAAGTAGAAGAGAGGTAGCTTTATTCCTGCATTTGCTGCCTCTTAATTGCCTTTAGTTTGAAATAATTTTTATATCAAAGAAGAATATTTTAGGGTGACATATTCAGGTTTCCTTCAAGGGCCAGTTAAGAGCTGACTGGTAGTCCTGTGGTCAGGGCCTTCCCTGGCCAAAGTCTGTCTTTAGCGCTCCTAAAAATACCCTCTTTCTTCCGAAGCCCTCCCTACTAGTAACCCCCTCCCTACTAGTAACCACTCTCCTTTGCTGCTGGAGTCTCAAGAATGCAAAATCATTCCATGCCTTTTTTGGGTCACTTTTTATTTTGAAATCATACAATACTTACAGAAGATTTGCAGTGGCAGCCATTGAGTCAGCCCTTAACCCCACTTCCCCTCATGTTAACCAGGCTGTATATTGCTATCTTATTGTGATTTGAATTTACGTTTCCTTAATGGCTCCCGATGTTGTGCTTCCTCTCAGATGCTTATTTACCATCCATATGTCTTCTTCTTTGGGGAGGAATCTGTTGAGAAATGTGTCCCATTTTTTAAATTGGGTTGTGTGTTTTCTTATTGTTGGGTTTTGAGAATTCTTTATATAAGTTAATCACCAGAGGTATGACTTGTAGATATTTTCTCCCAGTCTTCAGTGCTCTTGATTTCCATTTTCATATCCGCGTTTCAGTCTGATATCCTTCTGCCTGATGAAATTCTTTTAAGATTCCTTGTCGAATAGATTTGTGGGCAGTGAGTGCCGTTCATTTTTATTTGTTTGAGAAAGTCTTCTTTTTTTCTTGTTCAGTTTTGAAAGTTATTTTCATAGACTGTAGAATTCTGGGTTGATGGCTTCCCTGCAACCTCCCTGCAAGCCCATTAAAAATCTCTCTCATTGTCTTCTGGTTTATATGGCTTCTGATAAGAAATCTGTTGTAATACTTACTCTTTCTTCTGCTGTATGTAATATTTGTTTTTCTGTTGATTGCTTTCAACATTGTGTTTGTCTTTTGTTTTTAGTAGTTTGAATACAACATTTGAAGATGTGTCTGTCTCAGTGTGTGTGAATGTGTGTGTGTGTGTGTGTGTGTGTGTTAGTATTTATCCTGCTTATTTTCCTCTGAGCACTTTGGCCTCTGCCATTAATTTGGGGGCGTTCTTGGCCATTTTTTAATTCCAGTATTTCTTCTACCTTGTTCTCTCTCTCTGTTCTCTTTTTGGCATTCCTATTATGTGTAAGTTATAAATATTTGACATTATCCCACAGGTATTGGTTTATTTTTTGCTCTTTTTTTTCCTCTCTGTTTCAGTTTGGGTAATTTCTATTGCCTTATCTCTGGGTTAACTGATTATTTCATTGGGTAGAGTTCATTGAGCTTGACGGTGCCATCTCTTAGATTTGTTACTGTGCTTTTTCACTTTTAGCATTTTCATTCGATTCATATTTCTCTGATCAGATTATTCATCTGATCTTGCATGTGCCTACTTTTTTTGTTTGGAGCCTTTCACTGTTATTTAAAATTCCCTGTCAGAGAGTTCCATATCTATGTCATAGCTAAGTCTGGTTCTAATGATTGCTCTTCTTTGTCTTTCTTTCTTTCCTTTACATATACTTGATAATATTTTGTGAAAGCTGGAGGTCTTGTGTATATTAGAAGAGACCAAGGTAAATAGTTTTTAATGCCTGGAAATGGACACACCTTTCTTCCTATTAGGTCTTTAGTGTGGGGATTGGAGGTAGTATCGTGAGCAACTGGGCTGGGTTTCAGATTTTTTGTTGCTACGGTTATCCTCAATGTTCCAAGGGCTTCATATTTCTTAGGGGGACCTGGCGTTTAAGATGGGAGTTTGTTTGGAGAACTTTGTCTGTTTGGCCTTCTCTTTCTACTTTGCGTCAAAGTGTTTCTCTTTGTACATTCTTGCTCCTCTGATGTCCCTCTCTCCGCAGTATTCTTGTTATTAGTTTGAACATTGTTCTTAGTGAAAGAGGACAGTGGAATGGAACATTCTCTACTGTTAGGATTAAGTTTCAGTCTTAGGTAGGATCTTGGGACTATAGCTTTCTCAATTCTCCACTTGCTTCCCTGGCTCTAATTTTGGGCCCAGTGTGTATTCATGCCCCTAACACAGGATTAAGCTTTTTTATTTTTCTATTTTCCCTTCCCAGCTTCAAAGAGTTTTCACTTGTGCCCTAAGGATGGTGTCATTGTCACTCCTGCCACTTTCTCCAAAGATTAAGGCTTTCATTCAGTAGAGGCGATGAGGGAAACAGACGAGGTGTGCTGCTTTCCCCACACGACTGCGATCCCCTCACCAGGTTCGCATCAACACTGATAGTTCTTAAGACTTGTCTTTTTTGTGTGTGAGAGCATCTGGTGGTGTTTGTAGAGAAAAGAGAGCTGTAGGTGTGCACTTTCCCAATTTCTGTGTCTCTGAGCTTCTCATACCTTGTAAAGTTCTTACACAAAACTTTAGATAAGGCCGAGAGGGAGAAAGTTTCATTCTGTCTTCCCAGACTAGTTTTGGCCTTCACCAATTCACCACTTATTCTGGCTGCATCTTACTTTTGTTGCTTTTAACCCAGGTGAGTGCTTCCATCTCCTCTCTCCCAGTAGGTGCCTGTTTCTCCTCAAATTCTGAGCCAGTGATTTGTTTTACAACTTCAGTTCTCCGAGGGGTTCAAAAACTTTCATGAATTTGAAGCTACTTTAGCTGTTTTTCACTGTAAGGTTGAGAGTGATATTCCTTCCATCTTTGCCAGATAAAATGCAAGACATCCTCTGAAATTGGAATTTCAGACAAATAGTAATTTTTTAGTATATCTCATATAAAATTTAAATTTTAGTGAGTCTTCCCTACTTTTGTTTCCTAAAGGTAGCAACCCTACCTTGACCTCCCTGAATCATGGTGCAGAAGTAGAAATTCCATCGTGTGTGTGTGTGTGTGTGTGTGTGTGTGTGTGTGTGTGTGTGTTGTGTTCTATTGCAAGCAAGTTCCATGTACGAAGAAGATTTTAAAACAAAAGACATTTTAAAAATGCAGCTGAAGTAAAATGTAATCATGAACACAAAGGAATCAAGTAATGGTGACATTTGAGGTTTCAATGGGGGATGTTATTTACTTAGATTTCATTTTATTTTTTTACCTCCTTGCTATTCTTCCAGTCCCTTGTAAACTGGACTAAAATTTAGGTTTAGTGAACAGTTTCATTTTTTTTTTCATTTACTTATAAACAATGTGATTTTTCTTACTTGGGGATCATGGAGTTCTGTGAAAAGTTGTTGATAGTTATGGATATTCCTCTGAGAAAAATTTGTATAACATTCCTGAGAAACTTTGATAATACTTTTCTCTTACAATATTTGAGGTTCTCATACCTTGTAAAGATATTACACAAAATTTTGGATAAAGCAGAGAGGGGGGGAAGTTTTTGAATGTTACCTCAGCTTATTAATGTCATGTCAGACATACTGAATTGTGCTCTGTATTATGCAATGTATGACAGCACGCCGATTACTGGAGATGGGACATTTCGGTCAAGGAGATACTTATTTTAGAAATAGTTTTATTTAGCCATTATCTGCATGAGTCAATGGCCTATTTGCATTTTTATTTATTTCTGTATCCATTACACAGAATAGCATTTTTCTTGAACTTTCAAAGTACAGCAAACATACTGTGAAGCTGAACTTGGATGATCCATCAGTGTAGACAGCCCTTTATTATTTTCAGTTGTGTTTCCTGTTCTGTAAGTTTTTCAGAGTTATGTTCCTATTTCCATATGTACCAAAAGACATCTCTTCTCTTTCCATATATTTTAATAAACTAAAATATAGTGGTGAAATGAGACAAGAAGATGTCATAGAAACAGAAAGATATAACCTCACTCCATAGTTCTTTAAATTTCCTTTTCTAGACTATGGGTTGGAAAAATACAGCTGGCAAGCTGGCCCTGTTTTTATAATAAAGTTTTGTTAGAATACAGCCACCCTCATTTATTTATGTATTGTCTCTGGCTATTTTCACTCTACAAGGGGAGAGCTGAGCAGTTGCGACTGAGACTATGTGGGTTATAATCCATATTTAGTGTCTGGCCCTTTAAGAAAGAGTTGGCTCTTTTAGACAACGGACAAAGATAAGAGAAGAACAAATTTATACATGACCACAAGCTGTTGTGTAACTCTTTTAGTTTCCACAGCAAGGTTGTTGCTATGTGAAAATTGCTTATTTATACTTAAATTCTTTAGAAGGCCCCAGGTTGCCTTGAAAGGCCCAGAGGCAATTTCAATAGCCTCTTTAGGCTACTTTGGAAAATCTCCCCAATTCTCCCTTTTGCTTTCATCCCTCATTAGTCTTGGGAGAAAAACCAAGTAGAGTTGAGAGCCAATCAACTTGGTTTTGGGGATAAAAGAGTTATCCCAAGAGAGTTATCTTCCAAAGTTGAGGGAGAGAATTAGAAGTTTTTTCTCAGCATGAGATCAGGAAGGGAAAGAGAGAGAGGTATGTAATCCAAGAATAAATGTGTTTTATCTAGAAATCTCTTTTAAATTCTTAGAAATTTTGCCAATGATGTTAAATGCAAACTAATTTTCTTTCTAAATTAGGAAATGCTGAAGGAGACATTACATTTTTCTTCTTAAAGAATAGATCTGTGGAATTTCTTGGAAGGGCATTTGTAAAACTCTCTCTCTCACACACACAGACACAGACAACTTTTGCAAAAAAAATTATTATCTGAATTCGGGGGCAAAGACCATGGGGTTAGGATCTGAGATTTGACCTTCTTTCTGCAGAGAGCTGTCAGATGTTACACAAGCTTTGTAGGAACCAGTATTGTTTGGGATGTTATCTGAAATGGGCTGGAGATCTTGGAGTTCAGTTACAGTTTGTGCAGGTATCTGATTCTAGCAGTAATCACAGGTATTGTTTTACTCACATATCTATAAAAATGAGAAAAGAACTGGGAGACAAATCCACACTACGAAATTAGCTTAAAAAAAAGTAGTTCCTGGGGGTTTCAGTGTACATGATAAGCTGACGTACTGCAAACATTTCAAGTCAGATGAACCCATCTTGATTCAAGTGTATAGTGTATTTGAATTGGGACTGAGTATACATGCTGTCCGAGAGAATGTTTGGCTAAACAGGTTTGGTGTCTGTGAGGTGAGAAATGGTATGAATAAGAGGTAAGGGACAATGTGTAATAGTAGCCCAAAGAAAAAGTATGTGTTTACTGGAATACACTAGAAATTTGCTTCAGTATATAAGAAACAGAACATAAATACCTTAGCAATTCCTTGAATGATAAAAGGAGACAAATACCTTAGCTTGGGTTCCAAGTCCCCAACCAAAAGCATACCTGAGATAAGGGCTTCAGTGCAGGTAGTTTATTTTGCAAAATAATTTTTTTCTGAAGAGAGGTTAACAGGTTGGAGGGCAAGAGAAGAAGGATGCATAACTGAGTTGGTCATTGTTGGAAGCAGCTGTGGCTTGATCGTATTCGAACCTTCTGAGGATCTGTGTAGAGTACTAGCAGTGCCCATCTGGGCAACAGAAGAGGAAAGACATTTCTACTGGCTCTTGTCCTTCACTGATCAAGAAGTGCCTCACAAGGAGTAACTTCCTTGCACTTCCAAGTGAAGGGTAGCAGAATTCACCAACCAAAATATGTTTCTTTGGCATAAGGAATGTGTTGAACTGATTACTTTGAGAAACTGCAAACAGAAGAGAAACTCTGAAAACAGGGGTAGTAATTACCATTTTCTAAGAGAAATTTACATTAGAAAGGGGGCATATACCTGGAAGAGAGCTATTACCATAGATAACTTTTTCACCTGAGAGACTTATCTGCATGGCAGGGCAACCTTTGTTTACCAAACATTTCCTCTTTTAACTTCCCCCACCTGAAGCCCCAGACTTTATCCCTTTCCTTAGCTTAAGATTGTATATAAGCCTCAATCATCTGGCCACTTTTAGAATCTCACATCTTCGTGGGGTGTACATAATTAAAATTATTTTTTCTCTTGTTAATCTGTCTTTTACTACAAGGGAGTCTCAGCTACAGAACCTAGAAAAGTAGAGGAAAAATTATTTATTTTTTGCTCCCTATACAGGTTTGCTCACGTGAAATGCTGAGTAACTTCTCACAGGAATCTTACACCTGTAGTTTCTGAAAGTTCAGGGCACAAAGTAAGAAACAAACAGTACAACTTAGGTAAGCTGCTGTCAGCTCACACCTGTGAAAAGCTGATTGCTATAGCAGTTGCTGGAACGACAATGTACTATAAAAATATTATGCAGGAAGTAGAAGGGTGTATTAGAGTTATATATTATTTGTAACAAGTTACTCTAAAACTTAACGGCTTGAAACAACAGCATTTATTATTGCCATGTCTGTAGATCAGGAATCAGGTAGGCTTTAGCTCACTCCTCTGCTTCTCTTACAGGCTGCAATCAAGGTCTAAGATATGGTCATCTAAAGGCTCAACTTGGGGGGGACCCAGGTGGCTCAGTTGGTTAGGCATCTGACTCTTGATCTCAGCTCAGGTCTTGATCTCAGGATTGTCAGTCACATCCGGAATTGGACTGGGTTCTGGGCATGAAGCCTACTTAAAAATAAATAAACAAATGAATAAAAAAATTAAATAAAATAAAAAATAAATAAAGGTTCAACTATGAAAGATCTGCTTCCAAACTCATTCAGTTGGTAGAATTCAGTTCCTCCCAGGCTGCTGCTAGTCTATGGTATATGGTATGGTATGGAGTATTGGAAAGCACATTCTTATAAGAACAGAGTCTCTCACCTTATCTCCAGTTTCTTAATCCCTTCATTTTTCAGTTCAGCTATTGCTAAAAAATAGTCTCAAAGACATTTCTATTGTAAAGTCATGATGAGGAAAAATGAGATCTAATCTCACTCTCTAAAAATAACACTATACCATTAATCTAAATATTGTCTCTTATATTGGAAATGTAATGGATTTTTTTCTCCACACTTACTTCTAATGCTTATTTATACTTCAGAGTGTACAATAAGTTTTGCCAGAGAATGTTTTTTATTAATTTTTTTATTTTTCTTTAAGTAAAGTTGAAACACAATGTTACAGGTGCTTCAGGTGTACATCTTAGTGATTCAACAAGTTTGCGCATTATGCTGTGCTCACCACAAGTTAGCTCCCATCTGTCCCATTACATCGTGATTACAATATCATTGACTGTATTCCATACTCTCTGCCTTTTATTTCCATAACTTATTCATTCCATCATAACTGGAAGCCAGTAACTTCCTTTCTCCTTCCTCTATTCTGCCCACCCCTCTATCCCACTCCCTTCTGGCAAACCATCAGTTTTGTTCTCTGTTTTTATAAGTCTGATTCTGCTTTCTGTTTGAGTATTCTTTTTTTGTTTTTTAGATTCCACTTATGAGTGGAATCATATGGCATTTGTCTCTCTCTCTGACTCATTTCACTTAGCATAATAACCTTTAGGTTCATCCATCTCCCAAATAGCTCTGTCTCATCCATTTTATGGGTGTATGATATCTCATTATGTATATATACCACACATTCTTTATCCATTCATTTGTTGATAGACACTTGCGTTGCTTCCATATCTTGGTTATTGTAAATAATGCAATAAACATAGAAGTAGATGGATCTTTTCGAATTAGTATTATCATTTTCTTTGGGTAAATATCTAATAGTGGAATTATTGGATCATATCACATTTTTATTTTTAATTTTTTGAGGAATCTCCATACTCTTTGCCACAGTGGCTGTACCAATTTATGTTCCACCAACAGTGAATGAGGATTCCTTTTTCTCCACATCCTTGCTAACACTTGTTATTTCTTATCATTTGGATTTTAGTCTTTCTTACTGGTGTAGGGTGTCCCTTTGTGGTTTTGACTTGCATTTCCCTGTGACTAATGATGTTGAGCATCTTTACATGTGTTTGTTAGCCATCTGTTTGTCTTTTTTGAAAAAAATGTCTGTTCAGGTCCTTGACCCATTTTTTACCTGGATTGTTTACTTTCTTGGTGTTGAATTATATAAGTTCATTAAACATTTTGGATATTAACCCCTTTATTGGATATATTACTTGCAAATTTCTTCTATTCAGTAGTTAGTCTTTGCTTTGTGATTATTTCCTTTGCTGTACAAGTTTTTATTTTGATATAATTCCAATAGTTTACTTTTGGTTCTGTTTCCCTTGCCTTAGGAGACTTACCTAGAAAAATGATGCTATGGCCGATATCAGAGAAATTACTGCGTATGTTCTGTTATAGAATTTTTATGACTTCAGTCTTCATATTTAGGTCTTTAATCCATTTTGAGTTTATTTTTGTGTATGGTATAAGATAGTGGTCCTGTTGTATTCTTTTATGTATAGGTGCGCAGTTTTCCCAGTACCATTAATTGAAAAGTCTTTTCCTCATTGTATAGTCTTGCCTCCTTTGTCATAGATTAATTGACCAGCTATTTATGGGTTTATTTGGGGTCTTTATTTTGTTCCATTGATAAATGTGTTTTTTTTTTCATGCCAGTCCCATTCTGTTTTGATTACTACAACTTTGTAAGGTGTCTTGAAATCTGGGATTATGGTACTTCTAGCTTGCCCTTCTTTCTTGTTCAGGATTTCTTTGGCAATTTGGGGTCTTCTGTGGTTCCATACAAATCTTAGTATTACTGGTTCTAGTTTTGTGGAAAATGTTCTTGGTATTTTGATAAGAATTGCATTGATTCTGTAGACCGTTTTGGACATTTTAACAGTATTCTTCCAGTCTAGGAGCATGGAATATCTTTCCATTTATTTGTGTCCTCTTTAATTTCTGTCATCAGTGTTTTATAGTTTTTGGAGTACAGATCTTTCATTCTTTGGTTAAGTTTATTCCTAAGTTGCTTTTTGTTTTGTTTTGTTTTGTTTTCGTGCAATAATAAATGGTTTTGTTTTTAAATTGTGCTTTCTGCTACTTTGTTATTAGTGTACAGAACACTACCAATTTCTGAGTATTAATTGTATCCTGCTACTTTACTGAATTTTTTTATTACTTATCATAGTTTTGTGGTGGACTCTTAAGGATTGTCTATGTACAGTATTATCTCACCTGCAAATAGTGACTGCTTACTTCTTTACCAGCATGAATACCTCCTTTCTTTTTCTTGTCTGACTTTTGTGGCTAGGACTTCCAGTACTACATTGAATAAAAGTGGCAAGAGTGGACATCCTTGTCTTGTTCCTGACCTTAGAGGGAAAGCTGTCAGTTTTCATGTTTGAGTGTGATGTTGACTATGGTGTTTTTATATATGGCCTTTGTTATATCGAGGTATATATTCCCTCTAACTCTACTTTATTAAGAGTTTTTATCACAAATGGATGTTGAATCTTGTCAAATGTTTTTATTACATTTATTGAGATAATCATATGATTTGTATCCTATGTTGATATAGTATATTACATTGATTGATTTGTGAATTTTGAACCATTCTGTATCCCTGGAATAAATCCTACCTGATCATGGCGAATGTATTAATGCAAGTCGTTTGCTAATATATTGTGAGAATTTTTGTGTCTGTGTTCATCACAGATATTGGCCTGTCATTTTGTTTTGGTTTGTTTTTGTTGTTGTTGTTTTCTGTGTCATCTGTCTATTTTGGGTATCAGGATAATGCTGATCTCATAAATGCATTTGGAAGTTTGCCTTCCACTTCTATTTTTTGGAATAGTTTGATGAGGATACATATTAACCCTTGTTTCAATGTCTGATGGAATTTGCCTGTGAATCCATCTGGTCATGGACTTTTATTTTTTGGTAGATTTGGATTGCCATTTCAAATTCATGACTTAGATTTGGTCTATTCAGACTTTCTTTTTTCCTGGTTCAGTTTTGGAAGATTATATGTTCCTAGGAATTTATCCATTTCTTCTAAGTTGTCCAATTTGTTGGCATATAGTTTTCCGTAGTATTCTCTTGTAATCATTTGTATTTCTACAGTGTTAGTTTTTACTTTCTGTCTCATTTCTAATTTTATTTATTTGGGTTTTCTTTTTCTTGATGAACCTGGCTAACAGTTTGCTAATTTTGCTTATCATTTTAAAGAATCACCTCTTCTTGGTTTCATCAGTTTTTTTTCTATTTATTTATTTTTTTAATCTCTCTGTCATTTACTTCTGCTTTGATCTTTATTATCTCCTTTCTTCTACTCACCTTGGGCTTTGTGGTTTTTTTGTTTGTTTGTTTGTTTATTCGTTTTGTTTTTGTTTGAGTTTTTTCTTTTTCTAGTTCCTTTAGGCATAAAGTTGAGATTGTTTATTTGATTATTTTCTTGTATTTTGAGGTTGGCCTGTATTGCTATGTACTTCCCTCTTAGAATGGCTTTCACTAAGTCCCAAAGACTTTATAGATCCTTGTGTTTTCATTTTCATTTGTCTTTTTTGACCACTTCATTGAACCATTGGTTATTTAGCATCATGTTCAATCTCTTCATGTTTGTGCTTTTTCCAATTTTTTATTCTTGTGGTTTATTGCTGGTTTCATATCACCATGACCAGAAAAGATGCATGGTATGATTTCAGTCTTCTTAATTTTATTGAGGTTTGTTTTATGGCCTGATATATGATCTATTCTTAGCCAAAGGTTGTTTGTGATTTACCCAGCTTCTCCTCAGTTCTTGAGACAATGCCCATGGGTAAACAAAGATGCTAATCCAGATTGTCTCCAGGTATGTTTCTAGCAACAGGAACCCTGTGCTGACATTCGGTTCTCCAGAAAGAATATCAGTTATTAGGGGCATAGAATATAGAGAGTTTAAAAACCACTGATAAGGCCAGATATCTGAACAGTATGGATTTTCTTGAATCCTTGCCTCCCACACTGTCCATAATTTTACATTTCCACATCTACTTTGTCACCTTCTTTCTAAGCAATTATTTTGGATGAAATTATATCGGCATTAGATTGAGTATGTTTGACCTATATGTACTCACATGGAAATATCTTCAGGATACATTGATAGAAGAAGTATGTTTCAACATAGTATATAGACAATAATCTTATTCAAACGAAAATAAGCACTGAAACACTCTGGATGTAATAAGTGAATTTTCACCTTTTCCTTCACTTATTCTAAAACTTGAAATTTTTGTAGGTTCTGAATTGCTTATGCAATATGAATGAAGATATAATTGGAAAACATCACAGTTACCTAAACATTGTTTAACGGATAAGTTTCAACTTCTTGAGTCAGGCACAAAACACACTTGTTGATCTGACTTCCTCTGAACCCTGATCTTATCTCTCAAAATAACCTCTCTGTAAAGGCCACATTCTAGGCAGCAGAACTATTTCTTGAAGATTGCATTCCCTCTGTCTGGAATGCCTTTTCTCTCCTGTTTACTAAATGAACTCCTATTTATCCTTTAAAGCCCATCCCAAAAGGCATTACCTCTCGGAAGCCACTTCTGATTCCCCAGACATAATCTTCAAAATTCCTTGGAAATATGTTTTTTTTCTTTTTTTTTTTTATAGCCCTTATTCCTTGGTATTTTAACTCTTCAATCTCTCTTCTTCGGGCTGGTAAACATAGGAATGCATATTTATCCTGAATGTCCCCTCTGCAATTGGAGAACACAAATTTCATATGTTTGGATGTTTGTTTATCTGTTTGTATGTGTTTCTGTGCTACTATGTTAAAAACCAGTTAGCCGTAGTGATACAAATAAGACTAAGTGACAGAATTATAAATTAAAAAGTAAATATTTTTCTATACTTCTAACTTGTCTTTGTTGTCGGATTTGCTATCTGGTATTGGAAACCATTTCTAGAAGTAAGTTGACACAAAAAGAGAGTAAAGGAAGGGGAAAATGGTAAAATATAAAACCAAATAGTTCTAGTGTATGATCCAAAGGTGATTTTAAAGTCTAACTGTGCTCTGAAAATTCTTTTCATTTAAAATTTTGAATACATATATGTAAATATCTATAGTTTAAATTTTAGTTAATTTTCTTATAAGAAACTGAAGGCATGGAAAAGAGAGCTGGATTCTGTTTCACTAAACCAAGCTGACAGCTCTGGTCCGATCCCAGAAACTTAAGGGCTACAGTGAGATAGAAAACAGCCCAACTCAAAGCTCAGACCATGAGTGACTTTGCCAAGCTGCATGTTAGCAGCATGCTCCATTGGGTTTATAAACTGCCCAGACTTGGCACACACGGGGCTCAGTTTTATTCTTAGTCTGTTAACACTTCAATGTCATGTTTTAGAATAATCCAAAATACCATGCTTAATAAGAGCTATATAGTATATAGAGTGGTTCAGTGGGTAATAGCATCTCCCAAATGATATGGTATGTCCATGGTTTAATTATCATTCTTCCCATGGCATTATAAATGCTTCAGAGATAGAGAACAGGAATTCAGAGATAGTGTCTGCCCTAAATATCAAGTAGTCATTCTCTTAGGCTAAATTCACTGTTCCTTCAACAACCTAAAAATCAGAATTGCTAACTTTAGAACTTCTCAAAATGTGAGGATAGAAGGCAGTCTACAGTTTCATAAGCTAAACTTTGACAGAGTGAAGAGAAGTGTCTAACTTGGCCAGTGGCTGCCAGTGATACACAGTGGTTAACAGGATCCCAATGTGGAGCTGTATCAATCAAGACAAAACAAGAATTAGAGGGAAATGGAGCAATTCCTCATTAACACCTAAGTGCCCATAAAAATGAAAAATCAGAATGAAAATCAATCAAAAGGAAATTATCTGCCTATAAAAATTACTAGGGAAATACAGACTATCTGCTAAATCATAGTGTCATTTCTTTATACTCAGCTCTCCGACAGGAAATAAAAATAGTCCAATTATACTAAAAGTCGTCTTGGAAAATCTAAGTACCTATGCTGGTTGTTTTTGCATACCAGCGCCCTGCCTAAGTTAGATTCATTTTCTGCTGTTCTCTACTCTACTTTGGGTTTCCAAACACTGACCCCTAAACACTCTGGTCTCCTTCATAAATGGCCTTGACCAATGACAGGCACCAACAAGAGATAGGGCAGCAAGAGAAAGGGTAGAGCATTTTTTTTTCTGCATTCTGCCTACTTTGGGCTTTTTTTTTTTTCTTTTCTCCTGACATTGGGCACGCTCCTCTACCACTAGCGGTCAAACTAAATGGCCCTCCATCTCTGGCTCTTTCATTGGACTTCTCAATGCTAAAGTCTCTCCTGCACCTTCAGGTCTATGCATGATAGTGGCTTTCTGTGTTGCCAGTTCCTGGAGAATTCCAACATCATTTTAGGCTTTTTAGTCCTGCCTACATCTTTGTGAATGGTTTTTATTAAAGTCTATTTAACCATGTGAGTTGGATTTTATTTCCCCATAGGAATTCAGTGATATAGTTCCTTTCTGAGCCCTGAGAAGTAGTTAAACTTACTACTGAATCATGAAGATGCCTGATTTTGTATCCTTATCCCCCCTTTCTCATGCTTCTGCAAATCGAGATCAATTGTGGAAGAAAATGTGCTGCGAATTGTGGATACTCTACTGAAGTTCTGACGAGTTCTAATCATAGTGCTGCTTTGATCACCACACCACACACCAGTTCTTGCTCAGGGCTGATCTTATACTCAAGGTAGTCATCTCAACGGGTTGAGAAGGGCACTTTCAGATGTATAAATAGAGCTTGTGTTAGGAGGTGGTATTAGGAGGGATGGTCACACACTGTCCAAGGTGAGAAAAGTGTGTGATGACATTTTTCTCTATCTCACACTGATATTTGAAAATTTAAGTAACACCTCAGAGAGAGCACACAATCTTACTGCTGGAGGGACTAGAATTCACATAGTCCACTGACTTCACTTCATAGAGAAAAAAACTGAAAGTCAGAGAAATTAAGTTACTTTCCTAGGGCGAAATAACTCCTTAGTACAGAAGCAGGGCTGGAACTTCAACTCCAAGTCTGTACAGATCTCCTTGTGCTCACTGTATTGTTCAGTTAGACCTTACTGTGTTCTTATACACTTATGGGATATGGAGCAGACACAATAATGGGCCAAGGTTAGTCACAAAAATAATTTATATTGACCAAGAGAAAAACAATTAGGAAATGGTGTTTGTTTAAATCATTCATTCGATGCCTGAATTATCATGGGATAAGAGATATAACCTCAGTTTTATATACTCACTATATACTCTCTCTCTATATATATCTATATATATGTCTATATCTATCTATCTATATATATCTATATAGTGAGTATATATACACTATATACTCACTATACTTTAAGGTGGCTTCTGTTGAGGAAGAGAGGGAGAGAAGATAGGAAGGAGGAGGACGTTGGGGAGGAAGAGAAAGTACTAGTTTATCTAAGACTAAACTTCCTAAGAAATAAAAAAAAGCGTACATATTAAATTATTTCCTCTGCTAAGTAGACATTATCACTCATTCTTGATGAAATGTACTGAGTTTCTTCATGAAACCAGAAAGCCCTGCCTCATTCAAAACCAGAAAGCCCTGCCTCAAAGTACACTAATTTTTAGTCATCCTTTAGTGTGAAGTGTATACATTCAGCCGTAAGTTTTCCTTTTCATTTATTTAAGGTTTCTTGTCCATTTGTGGAAATATTAAACCTACTTTTCATTATAAGACAAATTCCCTCAAAGTCAAAGCTGTATCATATGGAGATTAGTTCATGGTTTGGAGTTTGACACCTGGGACTTAGGTACCCCTCTGGCACTTCTACTAATCGTGTCACTTTGGGAAAATACTAAGCCTGTCTGAGCCTCAAGTGCCTGCATTGTTAGTCAACTGAGGATGATCATAATAGTAACTACTTTTTAAGGATGTTGATACTAGGTTTTTAAAAGTATAGTTCTTAATAAAGTGCCTGGAGCTTAGTGCATGTGCAATATAGGATAACTCTTGTTAGCGAGAACAATGACTTATAACTATAATGTTCCCTCTTCTCATTTCTTTTTTTTTAATGTTTATTTTTGATAGAGAGACAGAGAGAGAGAGAGACAGAAAGACAGAGAGAGAGAGAGAAAGGGAGAGAATGTGCTGGAGGGGCAGAGAGAGAGGGGGACAGAGGATCTGAAGTGCACTCCCGTGCTGACAGCAGAGAGCCTAATGTGGAGCTTGAACTCAACAAACCATGAGATGATGACCTGAGTTGAAGTCAGATGCTTAACTGACTGAGCTACCCGGGTGCCTCCTCTCCCTCTCCCTCTTAATTTTCCAATTAATAAGAAAAAAAGTGAAATTCTTGCTCTAGAAACTATTTCACTACAGATGTGGTATCCAGCTCAGAGAATTAATTGCTGATAATTTAACCTGAATTTCATACTTCTACACAAGTAATAGTAGTTAAAGGACAGAGTTGCCTGTTTAGATTAACATTTTTTTTATTATGTCAAAAAAGAAAGAGTCCATTGAAAATGTTATCCAGAGGAAATTACCTTTACCTCCTGTGGCTATGGAGCCCTTTGTGGGAATTGTGTGTTTGTTTGTTTTTTTGTTTTCCTGAAACTAATTCTGTGGTTTAATTTATTTTCATTTTGTGTTGAGAGTTTTAAAGGCTAACAAGAAAATTGTCTAAAAATGGAACTATTGGCCCAGAAGATTGAAGTGCATATTTGTGTTCAGACTATATTCTTTCTTTCTTCCCACTGTATCTGCTAACTGAATAAAAGTTTTCCCTTTTTTTCTTTAGGTAAATTTTCAACATAACTCATTTTTTCACTTCTAACAGACTAGATAAAACCAAAAAAAGACCTAAATAACATAACTAAAGCCATTTCAAGGATAATTTTCCAATCATTACCAGTTACCATGGAAGATTCAAAAATCACCTTTGAGCTCTCCTTTTTAAAATTATTGATAATTCTTCATTTGTTAATCATAATAATCAATAAGTGTTTCATAAACACTATCAGTAAGGTAACATACTGATTTCACTTTGCTTTGTTGAATTCATTATGGACAATTTGAGTTTGGGTTCCTAGAACACAAGTTCCATGTGTAATCTCTAACCAGAGTGGTCTCTTCTGATTGGTCAAATCATCAAGTCAGTCCGTCATTCCCAAGACCTCTCATGAATCTCCCACCATGTTTTTTTCAGTCCTAACTTCACCCTTATTCCTGTTTCTAAATTCGTACATGTCAGCATATAGCATCTCTATTGTATCTTTACATATTAGTGAGAAATACTCTTCTCCTTTGAAGGTAAGTGTGGTATTATTATTGATTGCATTTATGTAAGAAAGAGCTAAACTCTTTCAGCCAATGGGGTTTGAACCCTTTGAATCATCAATAGTTTCAACAAAGATGAGGTTCCATTACCAATAACAAAATATTCAAACAAAAGCAGCTCATCACACACAAGTAATAAAATGTCCAGGAAGGCATTTGCTGGCTTGGTTTAGTACCTCTTGGATGTCTAGGCTGAGATTTCTAAGATTCTCTCGTTTCTCCTTATGAGCCCAAGATGAATGCCAGAGATCCTGTTATAATTTTCATTTCCTGGAAAAAATATTTTATCTAAAATGCCACTCAATACTTTCTTCTGATATCTCATTTGTCATATTATCTGTAAGGGAGTCAGGAAAATAAACTATTTGTAAGAAAAAAGAAGGCAAGAATAAATAGGTGTTAGTTGGGAAACTAGTATTTCTGCTATCTCATTCAGTCTTAGATGATGTTAGTTGTTCTATTTACACTTCCGTGGATATTAGAATTCTACAAGAGCCGTTACTCAAAGTAATTTCCATATTTTACATTATTCTTACATATTTGTTTCTCATTGAAGTCTATTGCCCATGTTTATAAGCTTATGTAATTCTCAAAACCTTAAAAAAGAAAACAAAACTAGAACTTTGGGACCAAATGCATCCACTGTATTAGATACCGCGTGTGCAGTGGGAAAGGAGTGATTAATATGGATACACAGCAGATTGCTCTACCAGCGAAATCTCCTTAGGGTTGGAAGGGACAGTCGCAACTGCTTGCATCTCTTGTCACTTCGGCTTCTTCTAATTTGACCCTGTTTGCATATGTTTTGGGTTAGCCTGACTTTTACGTGTCTGGTAAAACAGACTTCAATTCCTGAACTCTCTGGAGGGATTGGATCTCCCTCAAGTTGTTCAATTCAAGTCAGTGAGTATATATATCCATGAAATAGCCAAAACTAATTCTAAAATAACAAGAAAGATATTTAAATAATTTCCAAGTGTCAGAAAACAATATCACATTAACAGTTCATTAAAAATTCACTATTAAGATGCAGTTTAGGAAAGTCCAGGTAAAATGGGAAGTAGGTCGGTGTGTGTAACGCCAACTGAGGCTGTAAGAGGACAAACGTTCCCCTTATACAATAATTTTTAGCTTTTAAAAACTGTAGCAGTTGAAGCCCCTGTTTCATGCAGTGTCCTGATACACGTAGCACTAAACTATATCATAATGGTGTATACAGTTCTGTAATTTATTGGGGATTTTAGGGACCTTTCATTGGCTTGTCTTTTGATGCCTCTCTGTTACTACCATGAAATAAGAGACTGACTTACTTTCCTATCTAGAGTTCTGTTGCCATGCTCTGAGTCTATTCCATAGATCAATGCAGTTCAATGAGCATCACTATGCTCCCTGGAAAGAATACATTCCCGCCCTCCTGAATCTCTCAATAACAACTAAATGATGCTGGTCATCATTCTCACAGATACATGACTCTAGATCTCTGAGTATTCTAGTTTCTTTAGGTAAAAACCTTTTGAGAATGTAGTTATTCTTTTGAGTTAGAAAAGTTAGCTATTGCTAAAAGTTAACATGATTTAAACTGTTTTTAGCACATGAAAATGTGTTCAACACTAAAAATCAACAGCTTTTCTATTAAAATTTTTTAATGTTTATTTTTGAGTGAGAGAGAAAATGGGGGAGGGGCAGAGAGAGAGGAGACACACAGAATCCAAAGCATGCTCTAGACTCTGAGCCGTCAGCACAGAGCCTGAGGCAGGCCTCTAACTCACAAACCGTAGATCATGACCTAAGCTGAAGTCGAATATTTAACTGACTGAGCCACCTAGACTCCCCAACAGCTTCTGTTAGATTTGTCAAAAAAGTAAAATCATAGGAAAAACTGCTGCCCTCCAGTATTGGAGAAACAGACAAACAGATACAGATAATTACAACTTATTAGAGCAGATATCTGCAATCAGAAACCTCCCAGGGACTCGCTGCCTGGGTAAAAATACCTGAACTAATTGACTAACTGCTGGAGGCTCAGTGTGGGCAGTCTGAGAGTTAAAAAGTCTTATGCAACCCGTTCGAGGGATGCCCTAACACTTTTGTGAGTTTTTCTTCCAGTTTCTCATAGTCCATATCAGAAAAAAATCCTTTTATGCTTCTGGCAGGAGAAAGAGAAAAGTAACCATTTTGAAATAGGCATAAAATTCTGTTCTTAACAAGGCATCTCCACTGGAGAAACTCTATTTTCAATGCCTAACCTGCTGGGATTTTATCAGAGGTTATAAAACCTGTAGAGGATAATATAGTAGAAAACCTGGGTGACTTTGGGTATGCAATGACTCCTGAAAGACAGTACCAAAAACCTGATCCATGAAAGAAAGAAGTGATAAACTAGACTTCGATCAGTTAAAAACTTCTGCTCTGTGAAAGGCAATGTCAAGGAAATATTCAAATAAGCCACAGACTGGGAGCAAATTATTTGCAAAAGACACATCTGATAAAGAAGTTTTATCTAAAATATACAAAGATCTCTTGAAACTCTACAATGAGATAACAAAAAACTCAATTAAAAAGAGGGCAGGGTTGCTTGAGTTGCTCAGTTGGTTGAGCATCCAACTCTTGATTTTGGCTCAGGTCGTGACCTCAAAGGTCACGAATTGGAACTCCATGTTGGGCTGTCCGTTGATAGGATGGAGGCTTCTTGGGATTCTTGATCTCTATCTCTGTCCCTCTCTCCCCCTTTCTAAAAAATAAATAAATAAACATTTAAGAAAGGGGAGGGAGCCAAAAATCTTTAACAGAAACCTCACCAAAGATATACACATGGTAAATAAGCATATGAAAAGACGGTCCGCATCATAGGTCATCAGGGAAATGGAAATTAAAAATATAATGAGATATCACCACATACCTATTAGAATGGCCCAAATCCAAAGCACCCCCAAATAAATGCTAGTGAGGATACAGAGCAACAGGAACTAATTTGTTTTTGATGGGAATGCAGAATGGTACAGCCACTTTGGAAGACAGTTCGGCAGTTTCTGGTCATATGATCCCATAATTTTACTCACTGGTATTTACCAAAATGAATTGAACAGTTATGTCTACACAAAAACCTGCACATGGGTATTTATAGAAAATTTATTCAAAATTGCCAAAACTTGGAAGCAATCAAGATGTCCTTCTCTAGGTGAATGGATAAATAAACTGTGGTATATCCAGAAAATGAAATATTATTCAGTGTGAAAAGAAATAACCTATCAAGAAAGAAAGGAAGGGAGAAAGGAAGAAAGGAAGGAAGGGAGGAAAAGAGGGAGGGAGGAAGGAAGCGAGGGAGGGAGGAAGAAAACCAGCCATGAAAAGACATGAAAGTAACTTAAAATGCCTATTTCTAACTAAAAGAACCCAAACTGAAATGTGGACATACTATATGATTCCAACTGTATGACATTGTGGGAAAAGTAAAACTACAGAGACAGTAAAAAGATTAGTGATTCGCAGGGGTTAGGGAGAGGAAGGGATGAATAGACAAAACACAGATGAACTTTAGGGCAGTGAAACTATTCTGTACGATACTGCAGTGGTGGTTACATGTCATTATACATTTGCCAAAACCATGTAGCGTGCAACACCAAGAGTGAACTGTAATGTAATCTATGGCCTTTGGGTGATAATGATGTGCCAATGTAGGTTCACCAGTTGTAACAAATGTACCACTGCGGTGCAGTGTGTGCAGTGGGGGACATTGTGTATATGCAGGGACAAAGGGTATATGGAAACCGTACTTTCCATTCAGTTTTTCTGTGAGCCTAAAACTGCTGTAAAAAATAGTTTGCTAATTATAACAACCCCACAGTGAAATATCACGACACGTCTATCAGAATGGCTAAAATAAAAAATGACACTACATGCTGTCGAGAATGTGAAAAAATTGGATCACTTATACATCGCTGATGGTAATGTAAAATGACACAGCTATTCTGGAAAACAATTTGGCAGTTTCTCATTAAACTAAATATGCAGTTACCATATAATCCGGCATTTGCACTTTGCTGTCTTGTCTGTTTATCCGGAAGAAATGAGACTTACATTCTGCATAAGAACCTATATACAATGTTTCCAGCAGCTTTATTGATAACAGCCCCAAACTGGAAACAACTCAGATGTTTTACAATAGGTGAATGGTTAAATGTACTGTAGTAGATCCATACCACGGAATGTTACTCAGCGAGAGTACTGAGGACATGTTAATACAAGCAGTTGTCTGAGTGAATGTCCAGAGAATTATGTCAAATGGAAAAGCATATCCCAAAAGGTTACATATTGTATAATTCCATTTATATAGTATGCATGAAAGGACAAAACCTAGAAATGAATAGCAAATTAGTGACTGTGAGGACTTAAGGAGGGAGTGAGGTGCGAGGGCAGGATGCAGCTATAAAAGGACAATAGAAGGTACAACAGGAAGGAAATGTCCTGTATCTGAGTGTATCGATGTCAAGATCCTGCTTGTGATATTCTACTCTAGTTTTGGAAGATGTTGTCCATAGAGAGAGTGCTAGAGAAACAGTACACAGGATCTCTCTGTGCAGGTCAACCTATAATTATGTTCAAATAAAAAAGGGTTAGGGGAGCCTGAGTGGCTCACTCGGTGCAGTGTCTGACTCTCAGCTCAGATCATGATCTCATGGTTTGTGAGTTTGAGCCTTGCGTTAGGCTCACTGCTATCAGCTCAGAGCCTGCTTTGGATCCTCTGTTTCCCTCCCCACCCTCTGCCCCTCTCCCAATCATGTTCTCTGTCAAAAATGAATAAAATAAAATATAAAATAAAACAAAATAAAAGGTTTAAATAAATAATGTAAAAAACTGATTAAAACTTTACAATTTATTTCTTAAAAAACAACAAGGGGCACCTAGGTGACTCAGCTGGTTGAACATCTGACTTCAGTTCAGGTCATGATCTCATGGTTCATGAGTTCGAGCCCCACATAGGGCTCACTGCTGTCAGCATGGGAGCCCGCTTCCGATCCTCTATTCCCCTCTCACTCTGCCCCTCCCCTGCTCATGTTCTCTCTCTCTCAAAAAATGAATAAACATTAAAAAAGAACAATAGAAAACCAACATGTATCCTCAGAAGTTATTTGGCTTTTTTTTTTTTTAAGTCCAAAGGCTACGGGCTTTCCTATGTGAATTTTTAGACTCCAGTTATCATAGGAAACAAAGAGAAAGCAAGATGAGGGAGATGAAAAAATAAGTAAATAAAAAGGAAACATTTACATGTCTAGCATGTTGATTAAATAGATCACGACCCTTTCTTGAAGTAAATGCAACTGTTACAAAGTCAGCTGTTTATAAAAGAATATTTCCTAATTGGGAAAATGTATCATATGTATCAGTACATTAAAACAGAGCGAAAAATATACAAATATTATAGAATATATGTTAATATTCATGAATTCATCCAACAAATCTTGCATATTCAACAAAAAAGGCACAAACCTACTTGTGCCATGCATTGGGGATAAAACGGTGAGCAGAAAAGTTTCCTCATGGAACTCGCAGTATATTGATACATGGATTTCTTTCCTTTAGCATCATTATATTCAGTTTTTCAAGAAGTATTTATTGAATACTGATTCTCTGCTCAGTACTCTGAAAAGTTTCCTATGGGATCCAAAGGCTATATTTTATGTAGTTTGTGACCTTAAAGTGATTATAATTTGGGTGGAGGGGCAAGATTCATGAACACATAATAAAACTCAGAGAACAGTAGACTATAGAGTATATGTCTGCATTGTTATAAGTTTTCACATCTGAGACATCACTCTGGATGGGTGTGGGGAATGGTTAACCCTGCGGGGTGTGCCCAGACACTTCACAGGTCAGTAGTGGCAGAGAGAAACAGCATCTCCTGTTGGCTGTTGGCTGACTCTTGGCCCGAGTTTCTCTCTGTAGCCAAGAAGACCTCACTGATTCTTCAAAACCAGTTTTATTGTTTGAGCCATTTTGCTGGGACGGTGCCCCTCCTCGCTGACACTAGTATTTCATTTCGATGTGGTCTGTGCACTTTCTGAATTTGAATTGGTTGAGCCTGAGCCCAGCTTCCCTGCAGCATTCTTTACTCCCTTTCCAAAAGAATTGGTAAAAGTGTTTGACCCCTTTTATGTGTTGGTGACACCACTGAGCACATTAAAACCCTCTCGGTAAGTAAACCTAAGGACAGCCTTGGAATTCTTTTTCCAGCACTGATTCTCTAGTGGCTGATAAAGATATTCCCTGAAGCAGTTATGACAGCCTGGAGAGGCACAAGCTGCAGGGAATGATGTGTTTCCACAGTGGCATATGAAAGGGAAGTCTTTCATTTAAGGGTGTGGAAAATGGCACATGTAGGCGAGAGTGTAGGACACTCTGCTGATAATGCCATTAAAAAACCTCGGTATATGCTTTCAGAAATAGAGCATTACTGCTTGGCATCACTATACGTTGGAGAGAAAAAAGATGACATAGTTGGTTATAGTTTCTATGTATCCTTTCTATTTAAGGGATTAAGAGACATTTGCCTCCATGTCTGTTAAGCACGGCATGAACTAAGACTTTCTCATTAGCAGAAAAAGACACAGTGTCTATTGGCTTTCAGGACCCTAAACACTTTCACATATTTCCACAACTCCCAATTCCATGAAGACCAGAATTTTTTGGACATCGTTCAGTGAATGGGTGGAAAATTGTTTGCAATGAGTCTCACTCAGCAACTCAGAGTGAACTGCTCTGTGTTCTGTTTTGTCCTAGTCTGTGGAATAAGCCTTAATAAAATTCACATGCCTACGAACTGTGGTTGCCTGTGAAACGATTTCATCCAACAATGAAATATTTGGATTGGCCGCCGTGGACAACCAGCTGGCTAAACATTGGTAAAGCTGGGCGTATTGAAATGGCGTCATTAGTAGAAGTTGGCATACAGTTCACCGAGATACAACACTATAACAGGACTGTGTCTAGCAAATAATGGGAAATATTGTAAGAGGGAAGGTGAAGCCTCAAGCCTACAATAATCATAAAGTGCTTTGTAATTGCAAGTGGATTTTCTAAAGAGTTATTTTTCTCCCTTTTGAAAAGTTTACTTGTGTATCCGACATCGTGATACACTGATAAAAAAGGAAAATGTTCCTTTAAGGAAACAATGGTGGTTTGTTAGGGGCCCCAGACCAAATTTCCCAAGAGACCATCTTGCTGTTATTGTTTAAATCATACTGACCTGGGGGTTCAGAAAATGCAGTCTCAGCAGCAGGCTTTATTCTCTTTACATGTTCGTTGTCTCCCAAGACAAGCCTTTAAGGTTACAAAAAAAAAATTTACATTGAAAACTCTCATTGTTTTTCCTGAAGTTACCTATAAAATGTCAGTATCTTTGAAGGGGTTCTCCTTGAATTGAACTCCTGAGGTTGGAGATTTACCAGGTTGATTTAGGAGTTTGAAATCCTGCCGTGTTTCCATAAAATGAGGATTTACAGTTCATAAATATAATGACAAAAGTGTGAAGATACATTTTTGTTCTTGAAAAACTATTGGAACAAAGTTACTTTTCATTAAAATAAAAAAATTAAAAAAAGCCCAAGCACTGCCATTTCCTTCAGACTGAAATCCATCCTGGCTATGTGAAGTTGCTTTTTATTGTCACTTGTTTAAGATGGCCTCCCCTCACCACCCCTGCCCTGCCTGCGTCACCATCCCCCACTTTGTGAGGACCCTCGTCCTCCCTAGGGCACACAGGTGGAGAGAGGAATTGAACTCTAGAACATTTAACTAGTGACAAGCATAAAGAAATGAAAGGAAAATGTGTGGCAAGGTAGAGCATATTCCTTCTGTTTGCCTCATCCTGCCTGGGTTCAGCTTCCAGATCATTAAAGTCTGTTTCTAATATTTACTCTCACATTGTTAGTTAGCTCCATTCTTTCTTGCATATGGCAGCAAGTGACCAAGTTATTAATTGACATTAAACTGTCTACTCTGGCTAACTTTTTGGGGAAAGAAAAATATGCCATGCTCTGGCCTTATTTATACACGTTCTAGGGAACAATAGGGAAATTAGGTCACTAACGGATCTTCTCAATAGATGATAGAAGTGGTGTGAGACTAGTACTTGCGTATTTCTGCAGAAAAAAGGCCTGGGTTGAATAATAGCAATGTGTTTGTGAGCCTGGGGGAAATCTCTGGACTTTCTTTCAATTTAGTTGTAAATTGAATTGACATGATATCCAAACTGAGAATAAATGTTGCAGCTTACCTTGAGGTTAAAGAAAGGACAGCCTTTCTTTCTTTATCCTAATTTGCGTACTTTATTCTAATTCTTAGAAAGGGAGACTCATGGCTCCCTTCTGATGTGACTAAACATTTTGCTCCCTAAAATTCTAGTAACCCAGAAGACAGAGGAAGTGTTGTTCCCCCTACCCCCTTGATATTCATGTTCATACGTGAGAAACTAGGTTCTAGTCCTGAATTCACCACTGACGATAATTTATTGTTCAAGCTGGAACATTTCGAGGGTGAAAGGCATTTACGTAATACCTATACCAGGACAATAGGCATAAACCAAGGCTGTCTCTGGAAAACTGGGATACGTGGTCATCCTACCACTTACTACATGTTTGGGCAAACTAGTCCATCTCCTAAAGGTTCTAGTTCCTCATGTATAAGAGGGAAATAATAATAAGTTCTCTATATTATAAGATTATTGTAAAAATATAATGAACTAATGTATGTACAAGAACTTTGTCAGCTGCGAACTAGGAAGCCGTATACAATACAAGTGAAGTCATGATAATAAATCCTATCAGCTGTAGCTAGAGAAAACGCTCAGAGAAACATCTCCGTATGTCTTCTGGGACTAGAGCAGAGATTTGAAAGCAACAATTGTGGATATAAACCCAGATAAGATTGAGGTTTCTAAGGGAATTTTTTTTAATGTTTATTTTTGAGAGAGAGAGAGAGACAAGGTGTGACCAGGAGAGGAGCAGAGAGAGAGGGAGACACGGAATCCAAAGCAGGCTCAGGCTCTGAGCTGTCAGCCAGCCAGAGCCCAACATGGGCTCAAACCCACAAACTGTGAGATCATGACCTGAACCAAAGTCAGACACTCAACTGACTGAGCCACCCAGATGCCCCTCTAAGGGAACATTGAAGGAACTAAATTAAGTGGGCTGTTTTTGATAGTCTTTTCTGTTAAACCAATACAATTTTTAGTGAGAAGTAGACCGTAATGTGAGAAGAGGATTCTGTTTGGAGAAGTATTAGGAAATATCGAGGATCCTGATGACACAGTTAGACAAGGCCGTATCTTTTTATATTTAGAATCTGACCTGAAATATGAGAGTCTGACATTTTAAAGAATTAACTTTGGTGTAGATTAAAACTCAAGGACTCTTAGTCCTTCTCATGTTGTAATTTGATGGTTTTTTGGCCTAATTTTGCTGAGCACCCTCAGGCCTTCCACCTCATTGTGGGTTTTCTACAGGATGAGAAGGAGTCAGGATGACTTCTACAGAGCTCCTACCCCCAAGCCTAAAACCGTGTTCATGGTCCATGTAGCCCAAACCCCCTCAACCATCTGCTCAGCCTACTGGCCATAGTTCTCTAATAAGCAACTGGAAGTCGGTCATTAACAAATACCTTCTGTTGGCTTACATGACCATGACCAAGAAACTTCAACTGGCATTTTGAGGTCATATAAGACATTTGATTTTTGTATGTTTTTGTAACAAACTCAACTCATAGGCACTACCATATAAGTGCTATATATGGGTTGATTAAATAATACTCATGCAAGGTCATGGACAGTTATACACAAATAAGGAGGAGGAGTGTGTGTGTGTGTGTGTGTGTGTGTGTGTGTGTGTATGTTTTGACCAGATCAGAAGGTTCTAGCTCTGTAAGCATCCCTTTAAATCATCCAACAGATATCTGGTAGCATCTATTAAGTAGGAAACTGGGCTAGTTAAATAATCAACAAAAATTTGTATGCCTTCTCTGTAGAAAGAGCTGAGTCCCAGGAGGCTGCTGCCCGCTTAGGATCTTGATTTTCTACCACATCTGGCATAGGTAGAGACTAGTTTTTAGTTCTTGACCATGCAACATGAGTGGTGTGAAGTATTTTCCTTCAGCCTCACCCCCATATACTAGTTGAATCATAATGTCTATAAGATCCTGGGAAAGAGCGGGTCCTTAAGGTGGAAAGAGCCTATCATGAATAACCATATGGATGGCTACTAACCAAGGAAATTAATGGGAGTGAGAAATATAGCTCTGTTGCGTTAAGATTTGAGGAGTTATCTTTTAGAGACACTGGTGTGATATTAAGTAATACAGTTAGGCACTGGGATTTTATTTGTAATCTATGTGTTTCACAAAATATTTGAGATAACCTACTAAGAATACATACATTTAAATAAAAAATAAAAAATGGGGGAAACATAAATTAGAATATAAGCCAAGATCAATGGCAATTTAGAGCAGAAATATTCAGGCTATACATAAATATAAAGTTGAGCCACAAATTTGGCTTTTGACTTCCTGGAAACTAAAGCAACTCTAAAAATAAATTTTAAAAAATTGTAATGTTTATTAATTTTTGAGAGAGAGAAAGAGACCAAGCATGATCAGGGAGGGGCAAAGAGAGCAGGAGACATGAAATCCAAAACAGCTCCAGGCTCTGAGCTGTCAGCACAGAGCCTGACATGGGACTCGAACCTGTGAACTGTGAGATCATAACCTGAGCTGAAGTTGAACACTTAACCGACTGAGCCACCCAGGTGCCCCTAAAACTAAATTTTAAAGGTATATGACTCATATTGTTCATACAGTGAAAGCATACTAATTTCTGAGGCAAAGCAAAAAATGTCCTGACACTTCTATTTGAAAAAAAATTATGCGATGGAATGTCGTATAGAGAATACTGAGTGATAGTGAATAATATCCTCAATCCCATCTCTTAGTAAATATAAATAGTGACATTTGTTGAGAAATTTCTTGTAGGCTATTGGTACCCATCACAGGGGACATTGGCAATGTGATTCTGGTAGTGGTGGCTAGGTACAGAGATAGATAAGACCTATACCTTGAACTCGAGAAACTCAGTTTCTAGTGGGAAAGATAGATATGTTACACAGTAAATGAAATACAGAGTGATAACTACTGAAAGAGAAGTATTAATCAGCCTGTTCTAGACAGTTCTATAAAGTTTTCTTTCTTTTCAAAAAGCTGCAAAGAATAACAGCCATGTTTTTGTTTTTATTTTGTTTTCCAAGATAAGAATATGGGACTTTCTAGATACAGAGTTACTCCTAAGATGGCAACTCAAAAGTTTCTGATTGCTGTCTCTGCAAACACCCCTGAGGGAACATGAGGAGGGGTAGGCAGAGGCTGCAGAAAGGTATGGGCCCTGAGGGAACATGAGGAGGGGTAAGCAGAGGCTGCAGAAAAGTATGGGCTTTAGATCGCGTAGCTTTGGGGCTGAATTCCAGCTCTCACGTTTATTATCTGCATAACCTCGGGAAAGTTCCTTCAATCTCTCAGCTGTATTTTGCCACCAAATGAGGTAACGATTTCTAACTCAAAGATAATGTATATGGAGAGTCTGATATATTATCTAATCACAAATATATCCAGTCACTTAAATTCTTCTCTGGATAAAAGTTGATAAACTAAGCTTTACTTCCATATTTTCCTAAATCCTGCTTCCGGCTTCTTTTTAGAGGAAAGAAGTGAATGGCAAAAAACCCTTTCATTCCTTGACTCTCTGCATATTTCCTTTGGTCAGTTCAAACCCAACAGTGTTTCTCAAACTGTATTCTTCAGATCACCTGCATAAAAATTTCCGGAAATATTCCTGTTGGCATTTACTCTTGAGGCTCACTCTATCATATTGAATTGGAATGATTGGGGAGGAGCAGGGAACCTGCATCTTAAATAAATTTTTAAGGTTATTTTATGAACACTGAAGTTTGAGAACCATTGCCTTAACCATCCAGATTTGAACTACTTCAGTGAGAATGGCTACTGGCATTATAAGCTTTGAGAAACCATAATATCTGAGTCACAAAGGAAGGATCACTATATATTCACAATATTTTCTTTTTTTTCGTGTGTTTTAGGGCATTTTAGGCAGAACTTTATTTTAAATTCCTGCCTTACCTATTTTTTAAATTTTTATTATTTAAATTTAGTAGATATAACGGTTCTGTTAGTTTCAGGTGCACAACATAGTGATTCAACAGCTTTGTACATTACCCAGTGCTCATCGGGATAAGTATAGTTACAATCTGTCTCCATACAGTGGTATTACGATATTATTGACTATATTCCCTTTGCTTTAGTTTTCATGTCTGTGACTTATTTATTTGATAATTGGAATTTTGTACCTCTTAATTCCCTTCACCTATTTTCCCCATTCCCCTCACCCCCAACAACTACCAGTTTGTTCTCTATTTTTATATTTTACTTATAAATCTGTTTCTATTTTCATTTGTCTTTTCATTTGTTTTATTTTTCAAGTTACACATAGAAGTGAAATCATGTGGTATTTGTCTTTCTGTGACTGACTTATTTCATTAAGCATAATACCCTCTAGGTCCATCCATGTTCTTGCAAATGGCAAGATCTCATTATTTCCTATAGCTGAGTATATATACTCCTTCATTATATATATCACATCTTCTTTACCTATTCATCTGTTGAGTATGTTGCTTCCCTATCTTGGCTGTTGTGAATAATGCTGCAATAAACAAAGGAGTGCCTACATCTTTTCAAATTAGTGTTCTCATTTTCTTTGTGTAAATTTCCAGTAGATATTCACCATATTTTTGTTTGAAAGCAGGAAAGTCGTCTTCACAACTTATTTTAATATTGGTATTAAATATAAGTTACTAGAATATGAGCAGTGATATGATAATCAGTCATGAAAAGAGTTGATGATTCCAACCAACTGAATTTTCAAAAATATTAATCTGACACATAAGAAGCATGGAGATTACAAAAATAATACTTATAAAATGATATTATTATTATTATTTTTACAGCTACATTTTTATCCTTTCTCCTTTCTTGGGTAAATCTCCAGTCCCTACTAGAAGCATCAACATGGGCTCTTTGTCTTGATACCATGTAGAATTAATTCTTATCATATACACCGGTGATTATACTCAGTTACTAGATGAAAGGATGTGTCCTTAGGAAGAGAATTTTTAAGACTTGAAGCTACAGATGAAAGAAATCATCATATGTCTCAACTACTCTACTGTCCTTGGCCTCATAAACCAGTTTCTCATCAGACATATATTTACTAACAGAGTTACTTCGAAACTCTTCTTCATTATGATTCTACCACTGGAGACCAAGTCTGATAAACCTAGTGCTGAGTTGTATTGAATTACAGAACTTCTTGTCACAAAACATACAAGCAAGGAAACAGTGAGACAGCATTCGTAAATTACTAAAGTAAAATATTTCAACCTAGAATTATTTAGTTATTTATTTATTTATTTATTTATTTATTTATTTATTTTGAGAGAGAGTGAGAGTGAGCAGGGAGGGGCAGAGAGAGAGAGAGAGACAGAATCCGAAGCAGACTCCAGGCTTCAAGTTGTCAGCACAGAGCCTGACGCAGGGCTCAAACTCATGAACCTCAAGACCGTGACCTGAATCGAAGTCATCTGCTTAACTGGCTGAGCGATGCAGGTGCCCCAACAACCTAGAATTCTATACCTATTAAAAGTATCCTTTAAGAACGAAGGCAAAATAAAGACTTTTCTGTCCAACCAAATCTGAGAAAATTCATAGCAAGCCGACCCACTCTAATAAAATATGTTTAAGGAAGTTTTTGTCAGGTGAAAATAAAATGATGCCAGATGGAAATTCGGATCTTCACAAAGAAGTAAAGAGCAGCAAAATAGTAATTGTGTATGTTTTAAGATCTTTTACTTTTCATTTTTATTCTTGTTAAAAGGTAATTGGCTATATAAAGCAAAAATAATTAACAGTGTTTTGTAAGGTTTATAACATGTAAAATTGAAAAATATGTGAACAATAGCATAAAAGAGAAAAAGGGAGAAATGAATAGAAGTATATTCTTATGAGTTTCTTACAGTATATATAAACTGATATAATATTTTTGGAAGGTAGGATGTGATATGTTAAAGATGTATACTAAAAAGCTTAAAGAAACTACTAATATAAAACAATGAAAAGTTATAGCTAAGACAGTCAACAAAAGAAATGAAATAATATCATAAAACACTCAATACAAAGGAAGACGGAAAAAAAAGAGAGAACTTATGGGTTAAATATCAAAAACAAAGATGGTAGATTAAAACTTAACGTATTGATAGTTGTATTAAATGAAAATGGTCAACATCTCCCTAGTAGATGGCAGAGACTATCATTTTGGATTACCAAAAGCAAGATTCAGTGATAACTGACATTTATGGAGTATTCCACCCAACAAAAGAAAAACACACATTCTTTTCCGATACACTTGGAACCTTCATCAAAGTAGACTATATGCTGATTTATAAGCCAAATCAACAAATTCAAGATTTTTAAATTGTGCAGAGTATGTTATCTGAGTAGATTGGAATTAAATAAAATTGCTAGCAGAAAGATGTATGAAAAAAAATCCCCAGTATTTGAAAAGTAATTGACACATTTCTAAATGACTGATGGGCCAAAAATCAGAGAGAACTTAAAACCAAACAATAATAAAAATCCAACATATCAAATTTGTACACTTAGAAAGAAATTTGTGGGATTACAAAATCTTATTAGAAAAGAAAAAAAATTAAATCAGTGACTCAAGATTTCACTTCCAGAAATTGTGAATAAAAGAACAAATTAAATGTAAAGTAAAAAGAAGAATATAAATAATAACCAATGGAATAAATAAAATAGAAATCATATAAAGATGATTCTTTGAAAAGTCAATAAAATCAATAAAGTTGATAAGCTTATATCCAGATTGATAAAGAAAAACAAAGCAGAAGACAGAGTTTACCAATATCAGGAATGAAAGATAGGACCTCAGCACAGATCCTGTTGAATTTAATTAAAAGGAATATTTGAAAAAACAACTTACGCCAATAAATATGACAACTTAAAGGAAATGAACCATTTTCTTGAAATATACTCGCTATCAGAGCTTACTCAAAAACAATAGATAACCTATACAGTCCTATAATATAATCTATAAATAATTTTTTCATAGTTAAAAACTGCCCATAAAAAATCCCCAGTCTCAAATGATTTTACTGTTAAATTTTACTAAAAAGTTAATGAAGAAATTATACCATTTTTATTGTTTTTACACAAAATCTTCCAGAAAATAGGAGAGTGTTTTCTAACTCATTTTATGAGGCTCAAATTACTCTAATACTAAAACCAGACAAAAACAATACAAGGAAAGAACACTATAAACCAATATCCATTTGGTGTTAAAAAATATAAATGGCAACAACAACAAATCCTCACCAGGATTTTAGCAAACAAAATCTTGAAATATACAAAATGGATAATAGATCATGACTAAGAGATTTTTAAACCAGGAATGTTAGGTTGGTGTTTACATTAATAAATTAGTCAATTTAATCTATTATATATAAATGTGTGTGTGTGTGTGTGTGTGTGTGTGTGTGTGTGTAATCTCAAGAGACACAGAATAAGGATTTGACAAATATCAATATTTATTCATGATATAAAAACTTCGTAGCAAATTAGGATTAGTTTGAAATTTACTTAACCTAACAAAAAGCATCTACAAAAAACTTCAGCTACTTAATATTCAATTGTAAATGACTGAATACTTTTCCACTAAGATCAGGAACAAAGCTGGAATATCTACTGTCACCACTTTACTTCAGGTTCTTGTGACATTATTTCAAAAACAGATAATCTTTATGTATGTACAGTTGAAAGGAAATAAAAGTCTTTATTCACAAACAGTAAACAAAGAATCTCTTTTTTTTAAAGCTACTTGAGGGGCGCCTGGGTGGCTCAGTCGGTTGGGCGGCCAACTTCGACTCAGGTCATGATCTCACGGTCTGTGAGTTCGAGCCCCGCATCGGACTCTGTGCTGACGGCTCAGAGCCTGGAGCCTGCTTCCGATTCTGTGTCTCCCTCTCTCTCTGCCCTACTCCTGCTCATACTCTGTCTCTATGTCTCTCAAAAATAAATAAACGTTAAAAAAAAAAGATTTTTAAAGCTACTTGAAATAATAATCCTTGAGTTTAGCAAGGTCAAATGATACAAAATCAATATATAAAATTTAATTTCGTTTTGGGGTGACTGGCTGGCTAATTGGTAGAACATATGACTTCTTGGGCAAGGAGCCTACTTTAATTAATTAATTAATTAGTTTTTTAAGATTCAAGTTAATTTTTATATATAAGTCACAAACAACTGGAAATTGAAATTTTAAAGTACCATATAAAGGACATCACACTTTAGAATACTTAGTGATAAATTTAAAAAATTATATACAAACCTGTAACACTGAAAACTAAAACTCAATAAGAAAGAAACAATTTTATTTTTTTAAATGTTTATTTATATTGAGAGAGAACACATGTGAGCATGGGAAGGGCAGAAAGAGGGAGAGAGAGAATCCCCAGCAGGCTCCACGCTCAGCACAGAGGCCAAGGCAGGGCTCAGTCTCATGCCCATGAGATCATGACCTGAACCCAAATCAAGGGTGGGATGCTTAACCAACTGAGTCACCCAGGTACCCCAAGGAAGAAATATTTTTAAAAAGCATAAATAAGTGAAGAGGGCATGCTATATTCATGAATCAGAAGATTAAATAAATTTTAGTTAACAATTCTCCTCAAATTGATTTAAAAATCCAAGGCATTCTGAAAAAAACTTCAGCACCTTTCTTTGCATGTGAAATTAACAAACTGTTTCTAAAATGGTGTTGGAGGTGTGCCTGGGTGGCTCGCTCAGTTAATCACGGGACTCTTGATTTCTGCTCAGGTCACGATCTCATGGTTCATAAAGTTCAAGCCCCACTTCGAGCTCCGTGTGGAGCCCCTCAGCAAGTCCTGTGTTGAGCCCCACACTCTTAATGAGGAGCCTGCTTGGGATTCTCTCTCTCTCTCTCTCTCTCTCTCTGCACCTCCCCTACTTATTCTCCCTCTCTCTCTCAAAATAAATAATTAAACTTTAAAAATGTAGATGGAAATATTGATGATGCAGTATAGTCCCCAAAATTAAAAAAAAACCTGAAGAATTTATATTATTTATTTTCAGAATTACTAGAAATTTCCAGAATTACTAGAAAGCTACAGTAATTAAGACAGTACAGCATTGGTTTCATGACAGATATATAGATAAATGGAACCAAATCGAGAGTCCAGATACAGATACATATATATATGATTAATTGATTTTTTTTAAACATTTATTTATTTTTGAGAGACATAGAGACAGAGTATGAGCAGGGGAAGGGCAGGGAGAGGGGGAGACACAGAATCCGAAGCAGGCTCCAGGCTCTGAGCCATCAGCACAGAGCCCGAAGCAGGGCTTGAACTCACAGACCGCGAGATCATGACCTGAGCCGAAGTCCGCCGCTCAACCGACTGAGCCACCCAGGCGCCCCATGATTTTTGACAAAGTTGCGAAGTTAATTTAATGGAGAAAAAGTAATCTTTCTAACAAACAATGTTGAAACAAATGGATATACAAATTAAAAAAAAAAAAAGAAACACCTAACACCATGTACAAATACTAACTTGAAATTTATCATTGCCCTAAACAGAGGACCTGAAAATATAACACTTCAAGAAAAAATGTAGGAGAAACTTTTGTGACCTGGGGAAGACAAAAATATCTTAGGTCAAAAAATTTTGAGTTGTGAAATAAAATGAATAAGTTGAACTTTATCAGAATAAAAACTTTGTTCTTCAAAAGTTTTGCATTTGTAAATGGTCAAGTAAGGCATAGACTGAGAGATAAGATTTTTGAGACATATATCTGATACAGAATTTTCATCCAGAATATATAAAGAATATTTCTATCTCATTAACAAGAATAGAAACAACCCAATTAAAGAATGGGTGAAAGATTTGGACAGACACTTCCCCAAAGAAGATATACAAATGGAAAATAACCATATCAAAAGATGCTCAACATCATTAATCATTAGGAAAATGAAAATTAAAATCACAATAAAATACCCTTTCTCCTGCATAACAGTAGCTAACATTAGAAGGATCCACGGTACCTATTATTGTCTAGAATAGGGAGCACCTGGAACTCTCATACATTACTGGTGGGAATGCAAAGTGGTGGGAGCACAAAATGGATAAAGTTAGGTAGTTTCTTAGACAGTTAAGCACTTACCATATGTATTTCCCCAAGAGAAATCAAAACCTATGTCTACATAAAGACTTATAGGTAGACATGAATGTTCATATAAGTTTTATTCATAATAATTTTCAACTAATTTTTTTAAGTTTGTTTATTTTGGGAGACACAGAGGCAGTGCAAGTGAGGGAGGGGTAGAGAGAGAGGGAGAGAATCCTAAGAAGGCTCAGCACTGCCAGTTCAGAGCCTGACGCGGGGCTCAAATCCACAAAACCCTGAGATTATGACCTGAGCTGAAACCAGGAGTAGGACGCCCAACCGACTGAGCCACCTAGGTACCCCTACCAATTTTGATATATCCATACAATGAGATATAGTTCAACAAGAAAAGGAACAGAGGGGCACCAAGGTGGCTTAGTCTGTTAAGTGTCCAATTTCGACTCAGGTCAGGACCTCATAATTTGTGAGTTCAAGCTGGCCTCTGGCTCTTTGCTGACAGCTTGGAGCCTGGAACCTGCTTCAGTTTCTGTGTCTCCCTCTCTCTCTGCTCCTCCCCAGCTCACACTCTTTCTCTGCCTCTCAAAAATGAATAAACATTCAAAAACATTAAAAAAAAAAAAAGTAACAGAATGCTGATACAAATATCCAACATGGATAAAGCTCAAAAGCATTTTTCTGAGTGAAAGAAGATAGACATAAAAGAATGGTTACTGTATGATACCACTTACCTAAAATTCTGTAAATGGCAAAACTATAGTGATAGAAAACAAATCAGTTGTTGCCAGGGGTGAGGAGAATAGGAGGGGTTAACAGCAAAGAGGTACAGGGAAATTTTTGAGGTGATGAAAACTACTTGATTATGTCATTGGTAACGAAACTGCATACACACACTGGACACAGTTAAAATTGTTGATGTAATTATGCAAAGCATTCCTTATAAAGCTGATTTAAAATAGAAGAAGAACCTGGAAAACTGGCTGATTCCAGTGCTATGCAAGGGAAATTATGGAATGAACCTAGAATCTCTTTTTTGTGCCAGAAGGGTAAGATGTGTGCAGTGAATGATACGGGGATGTCATAAGGACAAAGGGACCAGTTTGAAAGGGTTACCACTGAGCAGACCAGAGACAGTTTGAAAATCAAGATAAATAATGATAAAATGAGGTATAACTCACTGGATAAAGTGAAAATCCACACTGTTATAAAAAAGCTAATGAAAAAATAAACCAATGGGAACGAAGAAAACTCTTCCTTATAGTTAACTGACATCCAAGTATAGAAGGAATGATGGGACTAAAGAACCCTCTATGAACAGGACAGTTAGTAGGTTAAAATCTTACAACAGTCAGGATGTTTACATACTTTCAAAGTGTCTCACCTTTTTAGCAGCTCTTAATTATGAAGGGAAAAATAGTACCTTTATGGTGGAGAAAACTGGTGGATACAGTCTTAACCAAGTGATCACCAAGACTGGGACAAAGGGACATCATGTGTCTACTGATACTGACTTCTGAGAAGGATGCAGCCTCCCTCCAGTGATCTTCCTGGCAAAAATGCAAATAATCTAATAATCCTGAATCTAATAATCGGGAACTATCAGACAAACCCAAATTAAAGGACAGTCTGAAAAAACTGAGATGCATTCTTTAAAAATATAAAGGGCAAGAGGCCCCTGGGGAGCTCTGTGGGTTGAGCATCTGACTTCAGCTCAGGTCATGATCACATGGCTTGTGAGTCTGAGCCCCAGGCCGGGCTCTGTGCTGACGGCTCAGAGCCGGAAGCCTGCTTCAGATTCTGTGTCTCCCTCTCTCTCTGTCCCTCTCCGACTCGTTCTCTCTCTCTCTTTCTCTCAAATAAATGAATAAACAAACAAACAAACAAATAAATAAAAATAAATAAAAAGAATATCAAGGTCAAAACCAAGAAAGCCTGAAGAACTGGAAGTCTGGGTTAAAGGAGACAAAGAAGAAATGACAGCAAAATACAAGTTTAGCTCTTGGATTGGACTTTGGGTCAGAAAAAAATAGCTATAAAAGACATTTTTGGCAAAATAGTAGCTATTAAGTACTTATAAACAAATGACATAGGCACAATTTGCAAATAGACTATGGCTTACATAATAGTATTATATCAGTGTTGAATTTACTGATTTTGATAACTGTGGTTATTTAAAAGAATAGCTTTGCTCTTAGAAAACACACAGTAAAATATCAAGAAGTAAAGGAGCATGATATTTTCAACTTACTACCAAATGGTTTAGAAACAGCATAAATATATACAGAATCATAAAGCTATGTAAATAATTAGTATGTCTGGATAAGGGATACATAGGAATTCTTTGTAATAGTCTTATAACCTTACTATACATGTTACATCACATAAATGGTAAAAAATAATAATAATAATAATCTGGTTTGAAAAAGTCTGGGTTTCTGTTTAGTTTCATCTTTCATTCTCTTAATAACTAGGCAGCCATCTGTTGAAAATTTGCCCTGTACCAGGAATGGTTCTAAGGTCAGTCAGCTCTATAGGATTAGAGCTTGATATACGGTTTCTGATATCAGGACATTCACTACCTAATAAATATAGACCTGGGATAAGTGATGTAGCAGAGTTGGTTCAGGAAACCATGTGAGACAGGAGAGGCACCGCATATGCAGATTTGGGGCGCTCCAAGGGGATGACCTTTGAGCTGTGGTTGGAAGATGGAGTGGGACTTAACCAGGTGCAGAGGCTCCCAGGCAGAAGATGCACCAGGTTTTAAAAGGAATGAGGGCATATAAGGACACTTCATGTTCAGGAAATGCAAGTTGCTTCGTTAAGAATGGTCAGGTAGAGGTAAGCAAAAGGGAGGCGAGATAGGGGCCTAGAGAGTGGCCAGGTTCATTTTATGAGAATTTTCAATGCCGTGTTAAAGATCTTTTCTTTGTATCCTGAATGTGGCATTTTGAGAAGGTATTCAAGCGGAGATGTTCTTCAACACAGAAAAGTCTGTGCCCAGGAGGGCAGTGCCAGCCTGGAAACAGGCATTTGGAAGATGTCAGAGTACAGTGGTTGCTGGAGCCGTGGGTATGGCCGGCTCACCAAGGGAGAGGAAGGCGGGCACAAGGAGGATAGGAAAGAGACATATCCTGGGAATCATCTGTCTGTCTTTACAGGACACCAGGAAGGAAAGGATACAAACTTAGAAAAGGGGGCCAAAAGTTGGAAGAAAACCAGGAGAAAATGAGGTGGCAGAAACCAATAAACCAGGGGCTTTGAAAACAAAAACCTATAAAGTTTAATATTAACATTTTCATCCAAAGATGAAAAATCTCACATTTAATAAAATGAAAATTTATTTTCTCAGTCATCTGCATGTTCCTTGCAATGGCATTTGCTGAACTATCGGATAAACAGCTTAGCTACCTTACCCTTCTGTTTATAGATTTTCGTTAGGAAAAGCAAGGAACTGTACCAGCTGATTTCGGAAGTCTTTTCTGCTTTAACTCCCTTTGATATTATAGATGCTTGCTCAGGATTCAGAGCCAGATTTGTCTATGTTTAGAGAAAACAAAGTTAAATGTGTTTCATCTATACTTCGACGTGGCACGAACTGCAGCTGGTTATGACTTATTTCCAAAGAGAGCAGAGGCAAGACTTTGGAAACATATTTCAAATAATTCTAACAGTCTGCAGTCATATGAAACTTTAAGAGTTTAAAGCAACAGAAGAAACAGGGCTGCTATTTGTTAGGCCTGCTCGACCACATGGCTTCATTTACATCATTGCACTGGGCTGTGATGTGGGACTGAGGTTAAAAGTTTAGTCTTCAGACAAAACAGGTGATTCAGATGTCATCACAGTGAAGGTCTTGGCCAGATACTCACACATGGACTGTTTCTGGTTTTTGCAAGAAAACTAGTTGGTCATTGACTTGAAAATGTTTGTATACACATGTCATTTGTGTGTTTCTCCCAAATCAGTTTTGTTCAGCAGAGAACTAGTGAACATATACTTTGTGTGAACACAGTGCTGAACACTAGTGAGGAACAGAACGATGGAAATGACACAGCCCGCGGCTGCAAGGAGCTTACCATCTAACAACGGTGGACAGACATGTCTGTGGGCGTGCTCTTTATAGCAAAGCAGAATCGATGCCATGGCGTGTCCCTTTATAGACACAGACAACACACCAGATCTCTAGGTTTGAGTCGTCATAGCAGAGGGCCTTTGAAAGTAAAAGATAGTGTGCGTTTGAGCTTGGATCTCTGCTGAAACATTAATTAGACGTGATATAAATTTACGTGATATTTAAGACAGAATAATATTTCATCTCCCTGTGCCCTCCTTCAAGGGAAGGAAGAAGGAGCTTCTAGAAGAATAAGGTAATTGGGTTGTACATTGTGACTCTAATATTTTGATAACCATTGTTTGGAACCTCTTTTATAAGCTGGCGTGTATATTATGTGTAAAGGAGGGTTCTGTAAAAGCAAGACATATTTAACAGCTTCTTAAATAGTACTTACGGGTGCCTGGGTGGCTCAGTCGGTTGGGCGTCCGACTTCGGCTCAGGTCATGATCTCGCGGTTTGTGGGTTCGAGTCCCGTGTTGGGCTCTGTGCTGATGGCTCAGAGCCTGGAGCCTGCTTTGGATTCTGTGTCTCCCTCTCTCTCTGTGTCCCTCCCCTGCTCATTCTCTGTTGCTTTCTGTCTGTCAAAAATAAATAAACATTTAAAAATAAATAAATAGCACTTAAACTTTGTGACAGGCACTGTTCTAAGTTATTTACAAATACTAACTCAATGTGTTTTTTTCAACTTTTTAAATTTATGTATTTTGAAAGAGAGAGAGAGAAAGAGAGAAGGGCAGAGAGAGAGGGAGAGAGAGAATCCCAAGCAGGCTCCACACCACCAGTGTAAAGCCCTGTGTGGGGCTTGAACTCATGAACTGTGAGTCAATAAAGAGTCAGACGCTTAACCTACTGAGCCACCCAGGCATCCCTCAATGTTTTTAGTAAACATATAAAGCCTTATTATTCCCATTTTGCAGATACAAATTGGAGGCACAGAAAGGTTAAGTAATTTTGCCACAGTCACATTTATGTTATTTTATGTTGCTGAAAATTCTTAGAGGTGAAAATGACTAAAATACTGTTATAAAGGAAAGTTCAGCTCCTGACAAAGGACATTACAGATTAGTTCAGTCTCTAGGCTCAGAACTTTGATGCCATCATCAATGTCTCTCTCTTGCAACTTTGTGTGTGCTCTTCAGAATCCATTGCTTATTCCTTAGAGCATCCCTCATAGTTACTGCTCTTAGACCAGGGCTCTGGGACCCATGTCTCAGGGACTTAATGCTTTGGAGTGACTTCCTCTAAGTGTGTCTAAGTGCATTTCTGATTCCTGGAGTTGGCTGGGTCTGGTAGTACCGTTTTGGAAGATGTCTCATACTTGGGATAGGTGTGGTGTGGCCCGTTTCCCCCTCCAGGGCACTCTCCGTTGTTCACGGATGAAGGACAGACCAGGCCACTCTTGCACTCTCTCCAGTCTAATTACAGATCACTGTTCCAACTCCGTCCCTCAGCTTGTCGTGTTACCACAAATTACATCTGAAACAAAACTGAACTCTGGGCTGTTCTTCAACATGGCTGTCCCTTTCTCATCTCACATTTGCTTTTAATATTCCTGCCCCACTTCTGTCTCACCCATTTCTCTCCACCAAGATTGTACCTAACCCCGACGGTCTCACGTGTCTCCTTTTCCCCAAGCCTTAAGTCAGATGTCATATCTCCTTTTCATTTCCTATGCTTATTTATAAGGCTGTACCTCTTTTGTCAGTAAACCCCAACTCTGTCCCTTAGAAACTGACTTAAATGGCACAGAGACTGAGTGACTTGGCCAGGATTAGGGTTCAAATTAGTCAAATACTTGTTTTTATTGGCAAAAACATATTTTTACTGCTGCCAACCATTGGCACTTAAATGATTACTTTTATTAAAGAGAATCACAGACATTAAAAAGAATATGAATCTATGCTCTTAGTAGAAGCTGATAACAGGAATAAGCTTGCAATTCTCAACATGAAAAGCCCAAATGCTATTGTGAGTCAAACCTAAGAACAAAAACAGTCTAAACCAAGACAGTCTAGAAATCTTACTAAATGACATGCATCTACAAAGACATTTTTTCTTTTGGAAAAGAATAGAGTCAGAGGAGAGCGGATTTCTATTTATTGCCTTTGTTGTCTTAAAAAGGCAGATTCTGCCAAAACTACAGCAGTCATGCAGATCTTGGCATATGCGATCTCTAACAGGTTTCAGATTTCCAAAAATGACTTGAAAATCACATGTCAGCAAACTAAAGGGAACCGCAGATAGGGAACAAGTGAGTTTTATGTGCTCTTAAAATTCTCAGGAAAAAAAAAAACATGCACAATGCTAATCAGTGAGGCTTCAATCCTTCATTTTCCCTTTATGACAGTGATTAAGCTCTGAATAAATTTCAGAGACTTAGGCAAAGAAAACTAGCAGGAAAATCAGTGCAGTGAATGGCAAACATGTCCTGGGTATGGATTAGACTGAAAACCAGTGTCAGTGGGAACATGGTATTTGGGTAACACTGTTTCTTGATTGGTAAACTTAGATTTGTTATATTTGTAGTCTAAAACACATTGTAGCACAGATGTGGCTATGAAGGCATAGATGTAATTAGAACAGGCAGTTTGGTGTTGAAAGATTAGATTCCTCTGATTTCATCTAAGTCTAGCCCAAACCTATTACAGATGAGCAAAAGAAGTCTCCATAATAGTGAAGGGATGTGTTCAAGTTAACAGTCTAGCTGGTGACAGGATCACAATTAGAATCAGGTCTCTTGTTTCCTAATGCTCTGTCCACTACTTCGCATTTCCTCTCCATTCAGATTAAAACATGTTTTCAGAGCCTACACGCCTGTGGTTCTCTTACTGTCAGGGATGAACCATTTGAAAATAGATCAAAGATCAAAGTTGTATTTACAGTTCCATTGTGAAGAAACCTAAATTGATGACTTAAGGAAGCCCTTACAGCACCAATGAATCTTGGAGTCTGTGATAGTGTACTCAGGGGCAGGAATGCCATTTAGTTCATCATTAGCCTAACTGAACCGCTAACTATGACAACAGAAATATAAGTAGGAGGATATTTTTGTGTTTTGTTGATTGAGAATGTTTCTGTGTGTGTATAATTTATATGTAAAAAGGATATTTACTTAATTTTTTTTATTTATGAAGACCAGGACCGGTATTTCCTAAAATTGGTAGTGATTAAGGGTGCCTAGAAACAACTATTACTACTTAGCTAAATATCTCTGGGGCACGAACTAAGGGGCTGTGGAAAGAGCAAGGACATATAGGCTAGATTGTAATTAATCAGGAAATTTGAGTTTTTCTTGTAAATATGTACATGGAGCCTAGAATTATTTTTAAGAAGGCAAATCAACATTGTATTTATTTGTTTGAAGTAATTGTGAAGTTGATGTGTACCAGGAAAGCTTTCAAACCTATGCAAGTCCACCAATTCCAAGAATTAGATTTTCTCTTAAAATCCAAAAGAGTGTTTATGTGGTTGAATATAAACTGCAGATTTTTAAAAAACTATCCCCTACAGCACTTTAGTTTTTAACTCTCAAGCAGAATTCGAGGAAAGATACAAAACGGGGAACACACAGATATTTCTTTACTGCAAACATGGGCCTTGGGGTCCAACATAGGATCTATACCTCTGCAAACTCACTTTCAGAGCGGCCAGCCCAGGACAAGGTGTTTTGTTATATATACATAGCCCAGGTTATCCCTAACAAATTAGCTCACACTAGTAACAGTTCCAGACCAAACGTCTCCATTTCAGAAGCTTCTCCTAGTACACTCATCTCTGAACTCAGAGATGTGCCTTTTTATTTATTTGCATTTGGTTCTCTGATATGGTAGCAAATGGCACAAACCATGGTCAAGGTTATCCATTGACTTCAAGCAGGTATGGGTCCAAGAGGTTGGGGCTCTGTACGTATTTCTCCTGAAAACTAGGTTAGAAGTGTGACCTAATGCTAGAAAAATCTGTAGCTCCCAAAGAGGAGAGCTGTGAAAAGCTGGTGCTGGCGGCTGGCAAATTGCCATCCTGACAGAATTGCACAGTTGGCTTCCAGGACGCGTCTTTCTAGTTTATTTTAGGAACCAGTAAGCTACACTAGAGGGCAGACTAACCTAGACCTTTCTTTTTTTCCCTTCCAGCGAGAGTTTAATCCTTTGTGTTTGACATGATGCATTATACAAATGGGGTCCTACAAGTGATTAAAATTGTGGCAATATTTCATTATCATTCATGAAGATTGTGCCTCAGATGGAATTCCCTTATTTAACTTTGGACTTAGGGCATTTAATATCTTAAATGTTTAATTTAGATTAAAATTTAAGAACAATAAAAACGACAAAAACTTGCGAAAATAGTGGATAGCATGTGATTATTGCAGTCTGTGTGCGTGGAAAGTATGCATCACCATGAGAAGGTGGTAATGACCAGGTGCATGCAGAAACCTTTTCCAAAGGAGCATAAAATAGATGAGACATCATCACAATAAGATACATTGGATTCATAATGCCAGTTCATGCCTAATACAGTGTTTGGTAAATTCTTATTTCTTGAGCTATGAAATCTCATTCCTTCTTCCTTTAGGCAGGTATGAAAGAGTCTAAAGACCAAGAATATAAACTACACGGAAGTGGATTGTCCCAGAAATAAACTCGGCATTATTCTGGCTGAAATGGTCCTAAACCACCTCAGAATCTTCAGCCCTTTTAGTAATTTTAAGATGTGGTGGAAATGGGTACAGAATATTCAGACCGGTCATTGGCTGATGATGAAACTGGTTGATTGACACAACTGTTCCCTAGTCATTCCATTAATTTAACCAACTAATAGGGATAAGGAATGATTATTTTTCTAAAATTAGCTAACGTGTTAGGGTTGTCCAGAGAAGCTGAACCAGGAGGATATATATATGATTCATTATAAGAAGAATTGACTCAGCTGATTACAGGGGCTGAGAAGTCCCAAGATCTGCAGTCAGCAAGCTGGAGACCTAGGAGAGCCTATGATACAGTTCTAGCTTGTGTCTGAAGGCTTGAGAAACCAGTGTCCCAACTTAAAGACAGTAAGGGAGAGGGAAAGGAAACTCTCCCTTATTCAGTCTCTTTGTCCCATTCAGCTTCCATGGAATGGATGAGATGAGGCACACCCATACTGAGAAGGTGATTACTTTATTCAATCTACTGATCCAAATGTTAATGTCATCCAGAAACATTCTCAACAGACGCACACAGAATGATGTCTAGCCAAATATCTGGGCACCTTTTGCCCAGTCAAGTTAATACGTAAAATGAACCATCACAGCTAATCTCCTGTGTTGTATTTATCTCATCCTTTAGAGACATAAAGCGCTTTCATAAACATTCTTTCTTTTGTTCCTTACCACAAACCTGTGATCTAGGTAGGGCATACTGTCATTAACACATGGTTATTTATCACAGGTGGTTACTGTGATTACGAGTAATTAAGATTCTGAATGATCTTCATGCCTTTTGCAGATTATGAAAATGAAGCTTAGAGAGATTTCATAGCTTGACAGACACACAGTTTGTGTCAGGTCTTTCAACTCTTAGTCTTTGACTCTTTTGACTACATTTCGCATTTATTTCAAAGTCAAAACAACAGCTATGACAACAATCAAATCTCCAAAACATGCATATTCTGACATGCAAAGAAAATCTCCCTGGCTAAATTTGTCCGTTTTAATTTACGTTGAGTCCCTATAATAGGCTTGGTGCATTAGAGTAAATGTAACTTGAACTCAGTGGTGGTAGAGATTAAAATGGTCAAGAAATAAATGGAATAAATATGTCAGCATAATTAATAATCACAGAGCTACAGGAACTGCCCCTGCCCGAGGACTTCTTCCCCACTAAGGACTCACATTTGTCAGATTCCCTTTTGTTTGTTACTTTTCCCAGACAGCATTTCCTTCCCCAAATAAAACATTCCTGGGACACATAGCACATTTTGTTTATTGGATGCTTTCATTTGGTGACCAGAGCCAGCAGGGCGCCCTAAGGGTTTAGCCTCCCAATGATAGCAGAGCTACTAAAAGGGGACAAAGAGCACAGAAAGGGGAAAGGATTACTGAACCGAATTTTCATTCTCTTGATTTTATGATTATAGAGCAGCCATCAAGACAAGATCTTAACATATTAATTGGCAAAACTTCTTTCTATAACTCCTGAGAGTTCAGTAGAGTTACAGCTTACTCTGGGAGAAAACCTAAAGTTACAATGTGAGGGTAAAATCACACACAGACAAAATCACCTTGAAAATCTTAAATCACTCTTGAAATGTAGTGTACAGGGTTTTACAACCCTGTTTAAAATACTTGGTATGCGTACATGAATAATACATAGTATATAATAAAAATGCATGTGCAAAAATGTTTAAAGGCTGTTTTACACAAAAATACATATATTAAAACACTAGAATCACACTCAGCATGGCACCATGCTCTTACTTTGGGGGTCTTGTCAACTGAGGCTAGCTCAGGTCTCATGTACCACTCTCTCATTCTGTGGCTTACGCTCATTAAGTGGAATGGCAAATTTGAGTTGCACTGTAATTTTTTTCTTTTAATTTTTAATTTTGGCATAATTTCAGACTTAATGAAAAATGGCAAGAACAGTACAGACAATTCCCTACGGTTAACATTTTAAACACATTTGCTTCATTCTTTTCTCTCCTGTATTTTTGTAGTAGGTCTTCAAAACTCGTTCTTCTCCTTTGTGCATATATTATTAACAAGTATTGTAAGTGTGCAGGTAATGCACGTTCACCAGAATTGCGTCTCAGACACATTATGACAGAGATTTAATCAGTGTTGCTGGTATGCATAAGGAGCTGATAAAAATGGATAAATCAGCGATGAGTGAAATAAAGATGCCCAAAATGTTGACCTGGCCAAGCAATCTAAGTCCTAGTAATAGCAAAGAATAGAAAGAGAGACAGTTCGCTCTTGGTAAGAATGCCGTTAGGACTGAATTACAAAAAATCATCACTAAGCCAGAATAAAGTCCGCCCTTTTGTAATTTGCATTACTAATGAGCTATTACACGTTCATGGGGTTTTTTTTAACATACAGATGCAAGTGACATGTATGAGCTCATAAATAATTCAAACATCCACTGTGAGTTCTCACCTCTGATTTCTATTGTTCCTCAGAAAAGGAGGATGGCTTTCTATCACTGTGGGAGCTGGAAGAATTGTCACCCTGCAATATTATTGTTATTAACATTATTGCAGGTGATTATTGTGATTATATGTGATTATTCTTACAAGTCATTATTAAGATTCTGAATTATCTGGTCGTCAGGCATCAAGAAAGAACTCACGCATTTGAAAATATAACTCACTGCATCTTAATGTCTGTTAGCCCATGAGGCCAGTCAGTAAATTACTACCTGATGGTGCTATCTTTGACTATCTTTGTGCTCTTGTACAGACTTAACAATTAACAATGCTTTCCTAAACAGTTTGCTTCAGATAATAAAAAATGTTAAAACACAGTAAGCAATACCCAGAGAAGAAGGAACCCCCGTGAATAAGACAAGTCAGTTGACGTTTATTGCTCCTTTAGAAATAATACTTTGTCAGCTGGTTGCCTTATGGTTTTAATGATATATTTGTAGTATGGTTTTCAAATCTGTGTACATATAACTAATCTCCATGACTTCCTTTGTTTGTAGAACACTTCGTTTTATTTTAGTTAGCACATCTTACCCCTTCCCCCCAAACAATGAAAAAAAAAAAATGGAATGCTCATTGATTGTCCTGAAGCTTCGAGAGAAACCAGCCTTTCAAATGAGAGCCTAGGAATGTTGAGGAACACCAGCTGCTGCTCTTACCTATCACGTAACACGGACTTTCAACGTGTAAGGAATGGAACTTCAGTGCCACATATGAATAGAATAAAATGCCTGCTGTGGATACAATGCTGGCTATTTTGGAAGGAGATTTAAGGTACCCTGAGAGCAGGGACATGGGTCTGAGCCCTAGATTGGCCATTCACTAGTTGTATGACCTTGGGCAAATACCCTAAGAGAAAGGTGAGATAAAGAATCCCCTTTTAATGGAACACTTACTGGGGGCAAAGGATTTGTCAAAAGTCATGCCATTTAATCCGTACAGTAGCCCCAGAGACAGATGTTATTAGCCATATGCTATCCTTGGGGAAACTGAGGCTCGGAGAGGTTGAGTAACCAGTCAGGTGGAGGTTCAAATCCTCTATCCTGGCTCTCTGCCAACAGGAAAGTTATTTAATAATCTTTATTTTCCCTATTTCTAAATTGGGCGTATACTTATACTCCTATCTCATAGGATTGTTGTGAAGTGTGACTAAGATATTGCTGGCAGCTGCTTCTATCAGTACTTGAAGTGTTTAACATAATAAAGTATTTAATTCTTTAGTTTTATTATTTTCTGACAGAACTGGAATTTTTTTGTTTTGTTTTGCTTTGTTTACCTCAAAAGCTCACAGATAACAATAATGACTCTTCTCTTGTATCATAAAATTATTGTGGGGCTGGTCAAATCATGTGAGGATAGCATCTTGTAAATGGATGTGTGTGCACATCTTTGTGATTGCTCTCTTTCTTCTGAGAATGTTGAGACTCCAGATGGGAGCTTCTGAAAAGCAGGAGTGATGTTTTCATTTTTTCTGGACACCATGTTTCTAGTTCTCATCTCTGAAAACATAAAGTACACAACAATCCTAAATCAGTAACTCTCGCTGTCATTTATCTGTAGTACTTTTCCTCAAATTGGAAATTATTTTTTATTTTGTATCATTAGTTTTGATGGAAAACTGTATAATCCTATTTGTCTCGTATAGAAGAAGGGTATTATTGAGACCCAAGAATGCTATTTGAGTCCAGCAATCACACTTTTATGATATTATAAATCTCCTTCTTGAACATGTCTTAAATATTGTTCCTAGCAACAGAAATCATTTTAAAGGGCCATGTTACTATTTTTAATACCCACAGGTGTTTCATTCTTAAACTCCTTTCTTGCCCATATTCATTGCTACCCTTACCCAGTACTGAAATAAATGCATATTAATTTTTAGTGTTGTTTATTTTATTTCTGCAGGTGCGTATTAATTTTGAAGTCCAGTTAAGCCTGTCTAGACCTTAAATGCCACCAGATCTCTTAAACACACATTTATTTTTTATTGTTTTTGTTACATTCTTTATGATCAGAATTAATGAATGTAGTTTTTATAAAGCTTATTACGTACCCTGAAGACTGGATTTGAACGTGCTGTTCTGGTCTGCTGAGTAAATGGAGATTTAATTACAGATATTTAATTGCTTATTATGAACTTGATGGACTGGAACTGAATAAGGCCTTCTTCCCCATTTTGCATCTTTAAATGCACTTCACGAGCTCATCCTGTCTAGCTGCCATTCTATATAACCTAACCGACTCTTGAGTCCTCACTAGCTGGGATTTGATATAAATGGGTATATGTTGGACAGCAATACAGGGACAGTCTCTGGCTTTTTAAAACTATGTGAAAGAGGAATATTTTATTTTAAAACAGCAATCAAGGTTAACCTTGAAAGAAATGAACTCATGAGTTAAAGAGGAAGATAGATAATCATTTTGGAGAACATACAATAGGAATTTTGATTGTAAAACGCCCACTCAAAGACTCAAGTGAAATGTGGAATAAAATGAAATTCTAATATCGAACTATATTTATTTTCATGGCAAGTCAAAAAAAAAAAAAGGGATACAATGGAATAGAGGAATTTTAGTGCCAGCAGAACATAGTAATGAACTATAACAGTGATTGATTAAAGTTCTGTTACAGTTCCCTTTCACGTTATTATTTTTTGATGCAGAGTAATAGAAAAACTATATTTAATACAGATTTAATAAACTGAATTTTAGTAAAAAAATTTTTTTTGCACTACAAGCGTATTTATCTTGCATTTTAAAATAAACTTACGGGCTCTTAGGTGGATCAGTCAGTTAAGCATCTGATTGCATCTCAGCTCAGGTCTTGATCTCAGGGGTGCGAGTTCAAGCCCTGCATTGGGCTCCATACTGGGTGTGGCACTTGGGTGGCTCACTTGGTTAAGTGTCCAACTCTTGATTTCAGCTCAGGTTATGATCTCATGGTTAGGGAGATTCTGACAACACAGAGCCTGTTTGGAAATCTCTCCCTCTTCTCTGCCCCTCCCCCACTCATGCTCTCTCAAAAGAAATAAACTTAAAAAAATAATCTTAAAATGTTTATGTACTCTCGCTGGTTGATCAGTCTTTTAATTTGAAGAAGTTTATGATTAAATTTTCACTTCTAATGAGAACAGGTATTTATATTTGGACGAAGAATCTGAATACTGTTTATGTTGGCTTGAGAGCAGGAAGTTTAAAAAAAACACAAAAAACAAAACTAGTTTCATGGGTGCCTGGGTGGCTCAGCCAGTTAAGTGTTGGACTTCAGCTCAGGTTACGAGGTCGTGGTTTGTGAGACTGAGCCATGCATCAGGCTCTCTGCTATCAGTGCAGAGCGTACTTCAGATGCTCTCTCCCCACCTCTCTCTGCCCCTCCCCCTGCTCCTGCTCTCTCTAAAATAAATAAACAATTAAAAAAAAAAACTTAGTTTCAGCAAAACTGTCTCAATTAATATGACTCCCAGTGTGTTGCCAAATACATTGTCAATTCACAAATAGTTTTTACTTTAAGTATTCTTTTAGTGTTATGTAGTATTTGTGGTCTCTTTTCACTATCTGGGAGGTGAACAGGCCTTACAGAGGTTTCCTCTCAAACTTTGTCCTGAGATGTCCAAAAATATATCAGGATGCTAAGTCATCCTTTTAAACAATCATCCTTGCCTTGGTGCTGGGTCCGACCTGAGTTAAGTCAGTAAATCTATGAGATTGATGAACTTTGTCTCTAAAGATAAATGCTTCAGAAGGAGCTTCTTAAGCAGATCTCAGGTCAAACCCGGAAACCCAGATGGTTATGGAGTTATTCATGTTCACCACAAAGACCACTTTTTTTATTCAAATTGAAATGTACAGTAACATACAATTACATAGTTTCAGGTGTACAACATAGTGATTCCACAAGTCTTTACATTAGGCTATGCTCACTTCAAGTGTAACTACCATCTGTCACCATAAAATGCACTTAAGACATCTTTTAACACTGCAAAGTACTAAGTACTTAGCCTAAGACTCAGCTTTCTGTTCCAGTGGTTGACATTGAGACTATGTAAATTCTTTCCTCAGTGCTGGCTGTTCGAGATGATACTGATTTAGGACAGTGATGTAGCTCTTTCTCAAGGGCACAAAATCCCATTCTCAGGGTATAAGCTGGCTCCCTCTTGTGTGTTGGAACATGTTCTAGGGGCCATTAGTTCACAAGCATCCCACTTTGACCTTCCTGCTGGGTGTGTGGTCAGCCTTTTCTCATAGAGGTTTTATTTTGGGGCTCTCATTGTCCTTCTCTGACACTTGTCCTTTTTTCACCCTATTAGGCTTACTATGAATCTTTTGAATTTTTATGAGGATCTACCGACCTTCTGCCTAACAACCCTCAATATCTCTGTCCAACACCTACAAAATATCAGTTATACCTCTCTGGATTAGCCTGTACGAATGTTTTCACTGAAGCAATTGTTTTCATAGAATATATTGTATTTGTAAGCATTTCCATTTATGGAAATACATTATTTTTGGTTTTGAATAATGATCAAGATTCAATTTAAAATTATCTGGAAGAATAGTAATTTAGTAAAAATGATCTTTAAAAAATTATTTTTTGCCATTTAAAAAATTCTTTGTCTTATGTAAGAAAATTTTGTAATATACTCTAGGAAAATAAGAGACATAAATTCTCATGAAAACATACTTTATTATATTTTCTGGAATATCTTTATCACTACTTCTTTTCCCCTAGTTAGGAGTGTAACAAAAGAATATAAACGGTATTCTCAAAACTTGATACATTCACTCTTTTGACCTTCAAAAAAAAAGATAGTTAAAAAAAATGGTTCTTTATTACATGTGGTCTACTGAGCATCAGCCCAAAATCAGTTAATGCTCTTCATAGATCTTGTTTGGGCTGTAAAGGAACTGCCAACTTAGGATATGGTAAGAGGCTTTCTGAGTGTGTGGGATGGAGGGGTTGGATTGGAGATGGGTAACATCTGGGTGACTGAAGAAAAGATATAAACACTTTTCCTTCCTGTTCTACCCTAAAAGGTAGATGGAAAACTATTCAGTAGAGTCTAGCTTTGACTTATTTAAGACATAAGATACCCATAACTTTCACAAAAATATTCAACAGTATTTTCAAAGAGTAGGGAGCAGAAAAATATCTCTGGTTTAGTCTTTGAGCCACCCTTAAAGAGTATCATGGCAATGGCTACAGAGTATTATGGGCAATCAGTGGCTGAAACAGTCTGGGACATCTCAGTACAATGGGGTTAAGGCGACTTGTCACCAGCAAATATAAGCCAAGTCAATATTCAAAACAGTGCTTTTCATTAAACTAAAACAAATGAAAAAATGTATGCTTTGTTTTTCTTGAGTGATATATTTGTAAAGAATTACTTGGCAGACCCTTCGTGGGAAGGGAACGTCAGACATTCTGTTATCTCACAGATTTTTTTGAAAGATTAGTTCAGTCAGTTTGTTGGAGGTGTTGGAGGTATCAGCACGGAAGGCTGTCAACTTTCACTATCTCTGGTTCTTCTTGGTGGCTATGTCATCATGGACTCAGAATCATGAGAGTGCTTTTCACCTCATATTTCCTCAACCCCTTGCACTTCAACACAATTTTATGGATCACACTTGGCTCCCTGGCAGTCCAAGGAAGGTTAACACACTGAAGTCACAGCCGTAGAAATGGAATCCTGTCATTTTTTAATAGGAAAGGGCCGTAGTCATTATTGAGTACAGTGCCTTTTCTCTAGAGCTAAGACTCATAAAACTTACTAGTAACAAGGATAATAATAACAGTCGACATTTATGAACACTGTGCTGAGCAAATAGCAGGGATTATTTCATTTAATCTTCATGAAAATCCTGTGAGGTAGGGACTATAACCCCCACTTTACAGTGAGAAAATTGAGGCACAGGCAGGTTAAGAATCCTTCGAAGAGTGACACAAATCTGTGAATGCAAAAATTGGATTTGATCTCAGAAATACATGTGCAAAGGCAAAAGCTTAACTACGATACCATACTGCATTTTTATTTTTTAAATCGGATTCCTGGCGAAATATTACATGGTGATTTAGTAGAACACCAACCCAGATTTTCTCCTTCTCAGGCTTCTGCTAATGATTAATGATTATGACTAATGATCTGATCGAGCAATAGTAATAACTGCTGACTTTAAATATATTTATGCATACACACATGCACATACACATATAATCAGTAGTTCTAACTTCTTTGTCATGACCCTTTCTCATTTCTTGAAGGCTTCTTTCTTTTCCCAGCTTTGTTGAGATAGAATTCACAAGCATTTGTATGTTTAATGTATACACAGTGGTGATTTGATCTTTATATACATTGTGAAGTATTTCCCACAGTCTGGTTAATTAGCATATTCTTCACATCACATAGTTACCGTGTGTGTGTGTGTGTGTGTGTGTGTGTATGTGTGCCCACGTGGTGAGAACACTTAAGGTTGATACTATCCTTAGGAAATTTCAGGTATGCAATACAATAGTATTAATTACAGTTATCATGCTGTATTTACATCTTGTATTATTCTTCTAGACCTTTGATAGGAGTTTACTCAACCTTAAGGAAATTGTATACTTTTGCTATCTACTTAAGTGATAGCAATCTAGGAGAATCTTTGTGTCCTTCTAAGTCCCAGTTCCCACACGTGAATTCTTTTTCCATTTTTTTCCCCTTTACATAACAGGCAGTTTCTCCTTTGTATACTCCCCTGTTGAGCAATGATTCTCCTCTAGCCCAAACACAAATTCCATACTCTTCCAACTGTCTTGGACAATTGGTTAAATTTTTGTCTCATTAATTTATCATACAGAAAGATACATGAACATAAGCTTCTTTTCAGATTAATTACCATACCAGTGAAGCCTCTCAGGTCAAGAAATCAAACCTTGCCAGCACTTAAAAGCCCTTTGTGGGATTCTTTCTATTGTAAGCTCCTACCTCCCAAAAGGTAACCTCTCTATTAATTTCGCGTTAATTATTCCCTGGATTTCTTTTTAATATATGGTTTTACCATCCATGAGTGCATACATTGAGTTTAATTTGGCCAATATGATCCTTGTTTGTTTGTTTTCTTCTTTTTTTCATCTCCTCTTCCATGTCTTATCCTGTCCCTTTCACATTTCTGGTATAGAAACTCTGTTTAATCTTTGCTTGGTGTATATTTATTCATCAGTTTAATCCAAGTTTGTCATCATCTTTACATAGCAGCATACATTCACTTTTCGTGAATTCTTAGATTGCTCTTTTTTTTATTGTTTCACTTGGTCATTACATGCCAGTATTCCATAACATCCTAAAAAGAAAGTAGAAATTCAGAAACTTTTTAGGGAAGGAGAAATGGCAAGGTATGGCATTACTCTTTTTACCTTAGGATAAAATGACTTGTGTGTGGATTCCACATTTGGTGAGTTCAGATCTATAATCCCCCAAAGACTACACATCTGCTTCTCTCACTTCTCCAGGAACCAGCTGAATCAGACCTTGTACTAATACCCCACACCATGAAAAAAATCCTAATGGAAAATGGAAAATGTCATACGTAAAACAAAATCTAAGAACTATTTGTGCCCGTTAGAAAGGACTACGATCTTGTCTAGCCAAAAACATTTCAACATTGGTCCATTAAATAAAATGACTATGCCGCCATCATGTTTTGAAGACCATTTAATGATTTGGGGGAAATACTCCCATTATGGTAACTGAAAAAGCAGGTTTCCAGACTCTATATACAGCATAATCTCAATTTCATGAAATAAACGCATGGAAAAGAAATGGTGGAGGAAAATACTCCAAAAAGTTACAATATTTGTCTCTATCGGTGGGATTAGGAGTTATTTTTAATTCATTTTTTACCTCTTTCTGTATGTATAGGCTTTTCTATAACAATCATGTTACTGTAATAACTGAAAAAAAAGTTATGTTAAAAAAAAGAAGGGGGGCCTGGGTAGTTCAGTAGGTTAGGAGTCCAACTTTAGCTCAGGTCGTGATCTCATCGTTCATGGATTTGAGTCTTGCGTGGGGGCTCTATGGTGACAGCTCAGAGCCTGGAGTCTGCTTCAGATTCTGTGTGTGTCTCTCTCTCATGCCTCTGTGCCCCTCCCTTTATCATGCTCTATTTCTCTCTCTCTCTCTCAAAAATAAACACTAAAAAAATTTAACCTCTTGAGGTAGTTTTCTGTGTATTCTTTGACAACAAGGGCCTGAAGAGGGAAAAACACATGCCTTGTTTTTTGCCTTTGAGTCAGAGCCCTGCTGTATATCACTGAGGACCACAGCTCAACTTGGAAGGGATTTTTGTTTTGATTGCAGACCTTTGGATTGGTGCTGCTTGTCCCTTCCTGGTCCCATTGCCCAGGTGCTTCCATCTGGGCACTTTTGAGCTCATTTCACCTCTCCAACTTCACCTTATGCCCTCATAAGTGTTCTCCTTGGCTTGGGGTCCTCGTTTCCCTGATGAGTCAGGAGGCCCAGACAAGACAAGTTCTGCCTAATTCTTAGTATCTTTGCTGCACCAGACCTACGTCCTTGTGACTTGGGGACCTGTGAGGCACCAGGGCACTTAGGGTGTTACTGAATGAGGACATCAACTGGGTGGGTTCCTTTCTTCCCCTTTTGAGCTTGGGCCTCCTGTTTGCCAGGGACTGCAAAGCAAGTCCACCAGGAAGCACATAGGCACACTGGGTCTCTGTGAAAGTGGGAGTTTGGGTTAGGAAGTTAATTGCAGTTTTCATCAGGATAAAGATATCCAGATGTGGGAGAGAATTAAGTTCCTTCCCATGCCATGGAACAGATGACTGAACTAAAGGAAACATTTATTCTGTGAAGAAAGAAAATGAATACACCTGCACTATCTTCTATCTACTTTCATGTTCTTTAAATTAAATTAAACCATCAAACAGGCCCTACTGGGTAAAGGAACGAATGCAATACTATACTCGAGAGCATTCGATGTTAATTTCTTAATGAAGAAAGAATAAACAGAAATTTACATGATATTTATGGAGGCTGTAGCCTTGAAAGAGATTTATATAAAACTTCTTATCCCCAAACGTATCTTGTAAGAGTATTGAAGCCATTCTGTACACTTTATCTATAGAAAATGTTCTATGAGAGCAATTTTCAGATGTGGCTTATGTATCATTAATTGATAGTAAGACCTTATAAAATTTTTGACTGAATTAGAGGATTTTAAAGTTGGATATCAAAAAGTAAGATCACGTAGTTATTTTTTCATATGGAAGAAAAAATAGACGTCCAGAGATAAATATACTTATGTCATGTGTGTGTTTGTGTGTGAGTTGAAAACTCAGTTGAAGTTAGTGGATTTTAAAAACATCCTACAAGTTTATACTTTATTGCATTCATATTTGTTAATTAACTAGTTGATAGTTTTAACCATGATGAAAATATAATACCAAGCAAGAGAAGTAAAAGAACAGTTTCAAAGAACAGTTATCTATCATGAAAGTGAAAATCATGGATTGGCATATGGAGGAAATAACATGTTTTTATTGCTACTAGTTACACAGTATATTTTTAGCAGTGTTCTCATCCCTGATGACAGAAATCACCATCACACGCTAAATAACTAAAAGCATGGATCCTAGGTTAGAAGAAAGAGAGGGATGAAGTTTGGGCCAAGTCTACAGTGAAGAAGTTTAAATATCCCATAAAATATCAGACCAAATTGGTCTTTCAGAACAGGGGTGGGGAGGGGTGGGAGGTAGGCAGTTCACTCTTGGCAAAGTCCAGCTTCCTGTTCACAAGAGCATTGCCTTCCGATTATTTTTTGAACATCAAACGGGCTTTTTTTCAGGACCTCATTTTGATGAGTTCTGATGGGTAATCAGAAATACATGGATTAAGTCTGCTTTCAAATAAACATGGGTTTAGCAATTAAAGAGAAGAAAGCTTGGCTCAGTGTGATCTGAGTCCTGCCAAACTCTAAACATGGGACGAGGCAGTTGAGAGTGTTGGATGAGAACATGCAGTTGAACTAAGCCTCCTCCAATATTATCTTAATAAGCTTTGCTCAGCTCCTTCCTGAGGGATGAGAAAAACCTTAGTACCAGTATGTTAGAGACTGCTCATTGGCCCCAGTCAATACCTACATAGCAGAGATTCTGGAAACGGAGTCTGTGCCAGCAGCTGTCTGCATTGAGATGTATTCCTACAAATCTCATTAGCTTTCCCTTTGCACAACAGTCCAGTGCAGTGAGCAAGGGCACAGTCTCTGGAACCAGTTTCAAACCCCAGCTTAGTCACTTCCTACTTGTATGTTACTTAGCCTCTCTCAATTTGCTTACTTATAAAATGTGAGCAATGATACTGTTTATTTCATAGGGTTGCTGTGATCATTTGATAAAGTAATTAACAAAAAGTCCAACAGATGTTAGTGATTGTCAGTATCTAATTACTAAATTCTGAGGGTTTGACTGAAATTTTTCACCAGTCATGTCTGAGAATTATATCTATTTAGAAAAGACAGCTCTGTTAACTCTCTAATGATGTGATAGTTCCAGGGAGAGCTGGATTAGAAAAGGGTTAGCACCTTTAAAAGCCACAGTTGGTAACAGGCAGATATGGGAAATCTGCTGTTGTCAGCACTCTGGGGTATGGATTGATAGCCTTCAGGAAGAAATCAAATTAACTAGATTTTGCATTTTTAGCAAAAATATTGATAAAATAATAACAGTTTACTAGGTGAATGATACGGATTTTTCTCAAGGGCTGGTCTACATTAGTAAGGTAGATGCATAATATACATTTGCTAAGCCTTGTCCAAAGTTTGTCCTATGGAACACTAGTCCTATGAGATGCACCTCAATAAAGGGTTCTATGGTCCAATATATTTGGAAATGGTGATTTCCATTATGTCCCTATTATCCCACCATAGAAATTCATAATGTGTCCTAACTTATTAAATACTCTGATTAGTTTTGCTGTAAAGAAACCTGTTTAACTTTAACCCAATATTTCTCAAAGCTATCTGGCTACAGATCGCAGGGGAATTTTCCATGAAGTATACTTTGGAACATGCTAATATGTATCACCTAAGGAAAGAGTCATGGTTTCATTGTGCAAAAGCAGATATTCTAGAAGCTGGGAAATCTGGAAATAACTGACATGAGAGAAATGGAGGCCTGAAACAGCAGCAAGAGAGAAGGAAAGTGGAAAACTGACCTGATAGTTAAGAAGACAAGAATGTCAGAATTTATTTATCCATTGGTGCCCTGAGTTGGGCACCTTTCTGATCAAAAGTAATTTCTTCCAGGAGGACACCTTTCGCCCTTCTTTCTATTAAAAGAAAAATGTCTTCCACCTTTGCCAAGCCAATTTCTGCCCCTTGCTGTATTTGCTTCATAGCCCTCCTCACTCTCTGAGAGAGCATTTGTGTGTTTGCTTGTTTATTACCTGTGAGGGCAGAGACTTTGCCTTCATCTTTCTATCCCCAGCAAAGAGAACAGTGCATGATATGAAGCAGACACCTAATAAATATTTGTTGAAAGAATGAATAAATGATAATGATGTCATTCATAGAGATTCCCACTAGTAGAGGATGAGTAAATTTTTAGGAGGAAATAAAACAAGTTTAGTGTTTAACATATTGAGTTTGAGGGGAATCATCAGATACAAATATTTGTAGGAGCAAGGGCAGTGAGACCTTCCTATATGAGCTCTAGGTGGGAAAAGTGCCAAGAACATCATCGCAATAATGACAACAACAATAGCTAGCATTTATTGAGTTCTCACTATTTGCCAGAAGCTATTACAAGCACATTCCATGTGCTAATTCATTTAACCTTCGAAATAATCCTTGGAGGTAGGTGCTATTATTCTCATTTTACAGTCGTGCAAATCAAGGCCTGAAATCCCTTCAACGTCACATAGCTAAGAAGTGATAGAATTGGATCCTTGCTATTTCCTTAAAAACACCAGTATTTAAGAGTTAGATAGCAAAAGAGGAACTGGTAAAGAACACTGGAAGAAGGAGCCAGAGACAGTAGTGGACAAGAGGGTCTAAGAAGAAGGAAAAGCCGATGTTATCAAATGCTGCAAAGTGAAATTTAAAAGTTTTACTTTTAAGTTTAAGTTTTTCAGAGCTCTTTCAGTGGTATCATGTGAACAGATCAGATGGCAGTGGCTTGAAGATTGGGATGCGAATAAGTTGATATGTTAGACTATTCTGTTGAGGATCTTGGCTATAAAGGGTAGGAAAGAGAGGAGGGGAAATAACTAGAAGCTGATATACAGTAGGAAGAACATTTAAAAAATATAAAATATAGTGAAAAGTCTGCTTATGGACTATGGGGAAGAAAACAGTGAAGACGGAAGGGATGAAAATCCTGTTTTGAAAAGGATGAGATGAGATGGGACAAAGAACACAGATAGTAGAGAGATGAGAGCCAGGGACTGGAAAACGTGGTTATGACTGGAATAGCTCTTAAGAAATGGCAGAGGAAGCTGACCTGGGCCCTGTAGAAGGACTCGAGCCTGTTGGACTCAAGTTAATTCAGACAATACATTTCTCATGAATTCAGTCTGTATATGTTTGTGAGTGTGTGTGCATATTTATACAATAATGCATAGCATTCTGTGTTTAGAAATGGAAAGGTCAATAAGGAGATTAAGCCAAAATGGAGGACAGATGGTAGAAGGACTCTAAGATTTCTAGTTGCTTAACTGACTGAGCCATCCAGGTGCTCTGCAGTGAGGATTCTAGTTGAAGTAATGCTATGAGGTCTCTGAGAGTAGAGAAAGAGATAAATCTGTGAGGAAGGTTGTGATCAAGAAGAAGGGAGAGGAAGAAGCTTTGAAAGCCTCACATGGAAGAGCAGTTACCTGAGAATCAGGAGGATAGAGATTGCTAGGGCCCTAGGACTTTTCTCAGGCATTTCTGGATGAAGGAATCTTAAGTGATGAAGAGAGCTTGGGAAGTGCTCATGAGAATGGGAAGGTGGGGTGGAGTAGAGGTGAAGATTGTTGGTTTGAGGAACTGAGAAACTCTGTGGGTGGGGTTGATGGAGGTCCCCCCCCCCCACGTATGATTGTGGAAGTCATCCAGGATGAGAGCAGGACTTCAAGCAGAGAAGAGAACCATGACCCTGGGACAGTCTATTCCATAACTGGAGACTTGATACTGGGAGCTGCGTAGATGACAGCCACAAGACGACTAGAATGGCTGCATGACTCAGACTGTAGGGAAGAGAGGTCACTCTATGAAGGTGAAAGGTTGGTGATCTAGTCTCCCATTCTAGCTCTTGCTTCAAATCAACTTTGACTTCTTTCAATTCTGCTAGTTAGTATAGGACACTCTAAACATGCCTATCAGAATCAGCCTTATGCTGATATTTTGCCCCTTCCTCCTCACCTCCCAGCATTCACCAGGGGTCACTTTGTTTGAAAAGGATAATAAGTGAAGGTTTTCCAGTACAAGTTTCTCTGAAGAAGACTAATATTCTAAGCTATTGTCAGCTATGAACTAAGGGGCTGATCAACTTGTCTAGACAGCAGGGACCTGAGAGATGAGAAAAATGAATGACATTTGGCAGAGAGGCACCCACAAGGAAATGTCGGGGGCAGAGCACTATTTCGGCCTGCTTCAGTGATACAATGTGTAAATGTGAATTCTGACCGGAACCGTCCAGCATGCTGACAGGGAGCCATGACAAGTGTTGTTCCAGAGAGCCCTGAGCCATTTACCACACTGCCTAAGCACCAGATGGTTGCTCAAGGTCTCCTAGTTGCAGGACAAAACAAAGACTTAATTTCCTCAAAAATTTAATTTTCATCTTGTTTCCACCCTTTCTCACACCTATATCTAACCTTTTAAGTATAGAATTAAGGAGCTCTCTCTGCAGATGTGGTAGCACAGACAAGACAGATTTAGAGGATTTTTTAAGATTCTGTTTCTTGTGTGTTTGATAAGAGATATGAGACTCCACTTCAGTCTCAGTTCTCCACCTGCTGCTTTCTATGCACAGAGATTTCTGACTCTGAGTTCAGGGTCAATGGCAGTGCCATTTGCAGTAAGCCCAGAACAGCAGTGTGCCAGTCTAGAACTCCACCAAGTGAACAAACTGCTCTCCTCCATGGGGCCCTGCTTCCAGACAGAGGTAGGGAGAATCAACCCTAATGCTAGTGTTGGCACAGGTGCTGTGGTGAGATGCAGCTTAATTGTAGTGAATTTAAGAAACACACAAAGATACTGAAACACAGAGGCTCATGAAAAAAATAGTCTATGCAGAGAAAGGAAAGAAAACTTCAGTTCTCCAAATGTTTCATCACTATCCCTATTATTTTAGTGGGTTATCACAAATCAGGAGTAGGTAAACTGAGAGGTGGCAAAGCAAATATGTAACTTCCGAGTACCTAATTTTATTGGGTGGCAAAATATGTTAGCCAGTGAAAAGTGCCTTGGGTGGTTTGAACGCTGTAGACACGTACCGTGCATAGTTTGGTCCAAGTTTTTTCCCAGGTGTGCAGACTGTTAGTTCACAGGGGAAGAACTGTAAATACCCAATACTCAAGAACTTCTTGCTTTTTTGACTCTTGGAGATTCACCAGTTGATTTTGATTAGGGTCTCCTTCATCATCTTAGCTTATAAAATGTTCATATTTTAAAGAATGCTGTTTTTCCAGCAGATGGGTCCACATTTCCAAAGGTCACTCCATTGCAGACAAATCAGTTCCAGTTTCAATTCTCAACCTAGAAGAGGCCATATTAATTGCTCTTACTGTGAAGGAATGGGAAAGAGAAATCAAAGACCAAGCAGAGTTGGTGGTGGGGAGGGGGACAAGGGATGGCTAGCTTCAATCTTGCTAGAATTTGCTTGATGTTTGTCCCTTCAGAAGCCTTCACATTTTGTTCCTATTGCATTCAGTCACAATGAAGACATTTTTCTCTTTCATATAATGTGGAACATTAAAAAATAATAGTCTGGTGATGCATTGGGGAGGTTTGCTTTTCCTAGTGTGTGGTTCTTGGCCCAAAGTGTATGATGGTTGGAAAAAAATCAACACAAGGCTGCTCTGTATAATATTATGTCTCTGGTAGAGAGTGTTTGGAGGGTTTTATGGAGCGCAGATTCTAAAGGCAAAAACCTTTAACAAGTCACAACTCTGAGAGACTGATGAAACTTTACATTCAAACCTTAGATAAATAAACTAAAAAATCTCCAAAGGAGAGCAGTCACCAAGTGTTCACATTTGATTTGAATATTGCATTTAAATATTTTCCATGTTAATATTTCCCCCTTCTTTTTTTTTTTTTTTTTTTGGTAAGGAATCAATCAAGCAAACAAACATGCATGCTGGAAGTGCATGTATCTTATTTATGTAATATCTTACTATTTGTATTTTATTATGTCCCTTCTAAAATTACTTATCGCTTTCTAGTTTTTCCAAAAGAGAACTGGGGAAGACTATCAAGTAGAGTTTGCTAAGGACACTTTAAGCAACCCTGTCCATTAAACTTATCTGCCATTTATATTTAATGGTCTTCATTCACCCCATATCTTGGGTTTCTTTCCCTTATATGACATCAGATATATTCAGAAAATTCCATAAATCCCATCACTAGGCTGTAGAAAGGAAGTCTTAGCATGCACATATGGTTTTATACTTACCTTCATGTTTTAAAAAAGGATTGAGGCAGAAGTAACAGAGTCCAGGGATACTGATGGCCCTTTGCAATGCATCATCTTTGTGTAAGGGGAGGGATATGGTACAGAGGCTGGAACACTTGATTCTGAGACCAGATCAGTTCAGTACATGATTACTTTTGACTTCCTAAGGTGCTGTTTGTGCAAAGACAGGGATTTATTTGGAGAAACTTAGTAGTCACCCTGACTTTGTCATCATCCTCTAACATCCATTCATTTCCAAATACTGATTCATTTAAAATATTCCTCGAGTCCATGCCCTTTTATCTCCTACATCACCAGTGCCCCAGTTCAGGTTGTCATCCAGAGCTGACTACTTCTAAGCTTGCTTGTCTGCTTTGGGTTGCCCTTTCCAGTACATTCTCTGACCTGTCACAATGAAATCTAAATCTGATCATGCACCCTCCCTGATGAAACATGTCACTGACCTTCCATTGCCTACTGAGTGAAGAACAGATCCTTACATGGCCCATAAAGCCCCAAGTGTTCTGCAGTTCTCCCACCTACAGTCTCATTGCTCACCTGCCTCCCCCCTACCTCTGTTTCCCATCCAATCTTTCCATTCTCAGCAATACCAAACTGGATGTAGTCTCTGCTCAGAAACAGTGCTGCTGTTATCCCTGAGTCTCTGCTCATGCTGGGATTTCTGCTCTCTTGCCCATTTTCCCTAAGCGTCCAGGCTCACTGCTTCTATTCCCTTTCTTCTCTAATTCCTTATTACTGAAGCTCAGCCATAGGGACCGATTCCTTAGGAAGGCTTCTCTGAGCTCCTCCCCAACCACTGTGCCAGGCAGAACCAAGTCCCTGTGATTTATATGCCCACTGCTGCTCTAAATCCCTTACCAGTGCCCTTCTCCTTCTTTACATCCCCAGTACTTAGCACAGAGTAGATACTCAAACACAATTTGTTTGTTACATGAATAGATAAATGAATGAATGCATGACTGAGAAACTGGTGAATACTTCTGACTTAACTAAACAGAGGTTAGGAATAGCTTGTCCCTATTTAGCCAATTTTATCACATTTGTCCCTTACCTTAAAGGAAATAAATCATTACATATAAAGTGAAAGTTCTGTATATCTTTTCCTTATGGAGAAGTCTGTTTAAAGGTAAGAATTATTCTTAATTTGATTTATCATATATGTATACATATATAAATATCAGATACATACCAGATATATATCAGAAAACATATTATCTTTGGAGTTTATATAAATGGTATTGCACGTAAGTGTCAGTCTCCAATTGTTCTCTTCAGTCACCACTATATTGAGAAGATTTATAAATATTAATTCATGAAACCCCAGTTCATTATTTTAATTGCTATATCATGTTGCATTATGTAATATAGTAAGTTTTTATACTGATTAAACCACTGCAAATACTGCTGTATGAACATTCTTCTCCATGTGTCCAGGGTAAATATTCAGAAGAGGAATTGCTAGGTTGAAGTGTATTTATTCACAGTGTTACAGTATATATCACTGAATTACCCTATTATTTTCTACCAATGTATGCTTCTACCAGCAGTTTATGACATTATCCATGGCTCTATATCCTTGCCCACATTTACTGTTATCAGCCTTTAAATAATTTTAATTTGATGAATTTGAAATATATCCTCATTTTTAGCCTTATTTAATATCTACTACTATTTCTGCTCTTAAGCATCTTGTCATATGTTTGTTAATAATTCATATTGTCTCTCCTGTGGGTAGATATCTTAGACAAATGAATAATAAAAAGTAAATAATCAAGTAAGTTAAATACCTGACCAAAACTGGATACTGCTGTAAGGAGGTATGGAAATTGTTGGGTAACTCCCAGTGTCTGCCATAGTCATCAGAGCATGTCAGTTTCTGAAGTTCACATTGTGCGGGTGGCCCCTGTGGGTCTTTCATGATTTGCTAGTTTCCCTGCTCTGAAATTATAGAAGAGGAAGAGATGAAAACCTATTGATGTCTATAAATCAAAATATCTTTAGTTCAAAAAGGAAAAAAGGAAACCTAATAAGATAGAGCAAATGTTTGGAAAACAACAAAAAATGTCAAACCTATAGTTCTGGGTACAGTGCTAAATTTTTTCCCTTCCAGTCTACCTCTTTCTTTCCTCTACTTTCAGCCCTACCCTACAATCTTAGTCTTGGGTTCTTGGCTATCTGCTGAGGAACAGAAATCTTTCAGGGTTCATAAAAGCTCGGCAAAATGTCTGAACCAGCAACGTCCATCAGAAATACAATGTGAACCACATATGCAATCTTACGTTTTCTAATAAGCACATTTTAAAAAGGAAAAAGAAAGAAGTAGAATTAATGTAATAAATTTGATCCAAAATATAATTACTTCAATGTGTAATTAACATAAAAATAATTTAGATATTTTACATTGATCTTTTAATAGTAAGTGTTCAAATATCAGTGTACATTCACACTTACAGCTCATCTCAATTTGTACTGGCCTATTTCACATGACTAGTGCCTACATTATTAGAATAGGTCTGAATCATTTGTAGAGCACTACAAGTTGACTCAACATAAATACTCATCCTTAGCTTCTATTTTCTCCCCTCCCCATAACATATTGATATTCTGTGTTCTGCATTCATGTGTTCTTGTTATCTTTTCCAATCAAGACTGGAATGAGAATATTAAGGAATCAGGATTGTTCTGAGGATGACTGTGGAGCTATATATTTTTTTCCTTCTCTCTAGCAAAGTGGGCCCTGGATTCACTGTCCATCAGCGATTTTAACAATTCAAAGGTTCCTAATATGGAGTGTGGGGTAATAACACTAATTTCAGTTGCTCTCAGAGCATATATGTATTTCAAATGTCCAAGTATTAACACTCACTCAATAAGAGACTTAATGATTTATCTACAAAAGATATTCATGGTTTCTTACAAGAATTTTAAAATATAGAACTTTAAGCGAAGATGATTATTATTTAGTCCAACTCTGAATGGTTAGGTGGCTTGCCAAAGGAGTCACAGCCCAGTAGTAGGCAGATATATGTCTAGAACTTAGGTTCCTGAAGTCCTGGACCAGTGTTTATTCTGTCGCTCACCATGAATTTTGATGATCCACAATCAAAACTTTGAGACCTAGGGAAATGTGTTCCCCTTACCTCTCTAATTTCCATCAAGGGTCACACAGCGTGATTTTCTCTCAGCACAAGATTGAATGCCAATGTCACCCAGATTAAATAGAAAGGCCATGGGTAGCACAGTATTAAGCAGCTATGCCCAAAGCAGCATGTATTTTGGTATGGTTGAGTTAGGCATATAGTCAATCTCTAAGGACTATAAATTGTTGCTTTTCTCAAGATAAATATGCCCTTTTCTCCTGCACTCTACTGCAATATCCTTCTCTCATTTAGTTATCAATAAAGAATTTCTAGGGGCACCTGGGTGGCTCAGTTAAGTGTCGACTTTGCTCAGGTCATGATCTCGTGGTTTGTCAGTTTGAGCCCCCGTGGGGCTCTGGGCTGATGGCTCAGAGCCTGGAGCCTGTTTCAGATTCTGTGTCTCCTCCTCTCTCTACCCCTCCCCTGCTCACGCTCTGTGTCTCTCTGTCTCTCAATAATAAATAAATGTTAAAATTTTTAAAAAAGAAAGAAAGAAAGAATTTCTTTTTTTTTTAATTTTTTTTAATGTATATTTAATTTTGAGAGAGAGACAGAGCAGGAGCAGGGGAGGGGCAGTGAAAGAGGGAGACAGAGAATCAAAGCAGGCCCCAGGCTCTGAGCTGTCAGCACAGAGCCTGACGCGGGGCTCGAACCCACAAACCGTGAAATCATGACTTGAGCCAAAGTCAGACACTTAACCGACAGAGCCACCCAGGCCCCCCAGAAAGAAGGAATTTCTATACAGAATTTGATAAGCCAAGAACTCCTCACCCATGAGACCCACCCAGTGTCCTGGTCAAAGAGGGTGACCTATCCACCTAGTTATCTTCAGTTTTTTCCTTTTGTTAAAAGTTGCTTTTCTCTATTTGAAAAGTTCCAGACCTCTTATTTGTTTTACTTTGTAGTAATGTGTGAAAAATGCCTTTATAATTAGCAGTAGCTTCCTGGGAGTTTTTTTTATCCTAGTTCAGCAGTTGAATCTTAATTTATCTGAAAATTACTTCCATGATAAGTACTTTCTTTTACATTAAAAACAATAAGTAATTAAGCATACCTAGAAGCTATTTACTTATTTTTAACCAAGCTTAGTGGACACAGAATCTTGAAAAGATGCAAATAATGCTAGTCTTTGTTTGATTTATTGTAAATCATGAAGTGGGGTAAGTGCATTTGAAAACTTCAGACCTGAGCTGTGAGACAGATATATATATATATATATCTCCCATATGTATGTGAAATATACAATCTGAAAGGTGTGAAACATCTTTATAGAAATACCTCGGAGAGTCACTGGGGAGGTTTCTGTGGCATTACTCTTCCCTGCAGTGTGCCAGTGTAACAAATGGCAAAGGAGGCCTGGTACATTAAAACATAAAAGAGTCATTAACACTGTCCTCTAGGCCAGATGTTTTTCAAAGATTTCTATGAAGATTTCTTTCCAGAGAAGATTATCTGGTGATTGACTTTTTGGCCACTTGAATAATTGGAAACATATTTCTTTGTGGGCATGGTTTCTTTTGGATTGGCCCTTGAATCCTAGGATGTTAGAATCCTCCAATTGCTGATGGTGAGCAGAGGACACAGAGGATTTGTTACTTGAAAAAGGTTACTCAGTGACAGAGTGACAGAGGTGGTACTAAAACCCAATATTTGATAACAGTCCCTCAAAACCAGAGGACCTGCAGTTTGTTACCCTTTGTTTTATTAACTTATCAAGAGAGATGCTTTATGATGAAAAAGTCAAAGAGATTGTACCAGATTCTTCTCGTTTAGAATTCAATTAATATAAATTCTCATTTAGAATTCTCTTCTGGTTTTATGCCCTCCCATCTTAGAACATGGATAAGGCATTGAAACTACTGATGAGAAACCAGTTTGGTCCCAGTCCAGCCCATCTAACCTGAGGAAAACCAGATCCGAATGACAGTGACAGGGTAGTATTCCCTGACTCAGTTCCTATATTTAAAAAAGTGGGGCCGTAGCTCTCTTAATTTTTTCCCAGTTAGTTCAAGAAGTCCCTTGGGCCTGTAAGTGGTCATGTGAACAATACCCCAGGCCACCAGTTGGAGTCTTCCGCTTTCTCCAGCACACACTTGGGTATGCTGTTCTGGTACCTCATAAGTACTCTTGCTTTCTCTTTTTTCGTCCTCTCCCATTTGTCTGTTAGAGTGATGTTGAACTCTTCAGACCCCATTTGATTCCCCATGAGGCAGTGGGTCCTCTGGGACTTCTAATCAACTCCAGATGTAGACCAGACAGACCAGACAAGCCATTGTGAACTTTCCTGCTTTGCATCTTGTGTTGCCTTTCCTAATCCTGGTTTAGCATCTTGCTGAAGTGAGGAAGAATTCTCTACCCTCGCTCATGCTCCCCTATTACATGGTCACAAAGCTGATCTGCCTCACGCTGCCAGTATCATATAGTGATCTTAGCGAAATGCATATCTGTCCCAGATGTTGCTTTCTGTCTTTCAGAGGCGTCATTGCCTAGAACTCTGACACAAAACCTCAGGTGGAGGAGAGAGGTGGAGGCCGGTGTACATTCCAGCCATGCTCACACAACTGCCGTTGGCCCCTACTTGCATGAATCACGTTTTTCTCTCCTTAGGATATGTTAGTTCATATGGGGTTCTTAATTTTCTCATGCCAACGTTGTCTTTGAGGCCTCACCCACGGTGCTCAGATAGGTGTGCACTTGTATGATGCACACGGCTTAAGTCCCTGAGTGGAGCATGTTTTCTTCAACAAAAGAATGCATTTAGCTGAAATATGGTTCTGATTTCTTCCAGAGTGCAAGACACAGAGAGGCTTTTTGTCATGCAGTTAATTTATTTTGGTTAACAGTTATTCACAAAGCTTGCAGTCAATAAAGTATTTTTCATAGTACAGCATATAAACCATGGAAAAGTGTAGTCATTGGTGTGTTGGTAAAATATTAACAACCACCCCTCTGGAAAGCAAAACCCCTGATTTGTAGCATTTGTTGATTCCATAATGTAAATACTCCCATCAGTGCTGATTTTAGGCTACCATCATCATATCACTGTAAGTGGAACTGGGAGTTGATGCTCAGTAGCACACCATTGGGGAGTATTTTTACCACATAGACACAATAGCTATAAATAACCTCAAGGGCATAGATACTAGGAAAATATGTACAATAACTAGGAAGCGATGAATTTTAGAGTATTTGTTAGCTTTGCTTTAAATATAATGTATTTATTTGTAAGTTTATTTAATATAAGTATTAATAATGGCTGTATTGAATAAGTGCTCACAAAATTCCAGAAAATTTAACAATCACTTCTTACAAGCCAGCACACCCTGGCTCTAGTACTCCACTGGGTGTAGTATAATGAGGCAAGTCCGAAACTAATCTTCCAGAGCTGTGTAAGTTAGCATTGCAGATTGCCATGAGGGTAGAGCAAACACCTATGAAATCAAAATGTCTAGCATAATGCCTGGCACACTGGTGCTCAGTAAATTCCGGGTGGATCTAGAAGGATAGTCCTGAATGGTAGAAGAGACAGAATTAGTTTGGTGCTCTGAAGCAAGTCAAAGCTTTCATCTTAATAGTTCTGAGACTGTGTGCATATTGTGTCCCTCTCAAGGCGGATCAAATCCTGTAGTTAGAGAGGGAAAAGGAGAGAGAGAGAGAGAGAGAGAGAGAGAGAGAGACCAAATGACATCATTTCGCTTATGCTCCTCAAATGGTCCTCATTAAGTTGACTGCACAGACTATAAAGAGGGATTTTAAGAGCCCTGGAAAAGTTGAAGGCAGACAATCCCTTGTTCAGAGGATGAAATGGGGGTAAACCATAACATATGTACCAAATAATATAGTCTTTGTTTTATGTAATAATTTATTTTCCTCCCTCCCCTTCCTCTACATGGAAGGGACCTAACTCGAGGTCAATTCTCAGTACCCCTGAAAGCTGAAGAAAGAGCGGGGCTGATTTGATGGCTTCCCTGGCAGGCACACGGCTGGAGCCCCCTGCACGGTGGCAGCCTCGCCAGTTAAATTATGATGGCTGCTTTGATGAGAGGAGGTTTCATGCTTTATGAGGCTGATAGCATTCAGCGTTTAAACCATTAAATTTGCATCTGGAAAAGCCCTGGTCAGGAAAAGGTAAAAAGGTCAAATTTTCATAATGGCTTTCAGAACCAAAATGGTATCTTTCCTGAGGGGCTGGCTGGAAAACATTCAGCTTTTTGTTGTAATAGAGGTCTTGCTTAATTGAAAATCTGTGAGATAAAAAGATCTTTTAACGAGAGTACTAAATTCATTGACAGATATTTTCCTACTAATCATTGGGACTAGTGGCTAAACATTGTGTGCTGCCGTGAACAGAATGAATCTCTGCATTTAAACTTGTGGAGATCTATTCCCCTGAGTTCATCAGTATTGTCGAACTAAGCAGAGAAGTGTCACATCTCTGGCGAACTTAGTGTAATGCAGAACAGGACCTAAAGTCAGATTTTCTGAATTGTTTAGATGGAACCCCAGAATTTAATTGAAATTTTAGAATTTCACTGAGCTAACAATAGCTTATTTTAGACGATAAGTGTGGTATCCTAAAAGTTTTTTATTATGTTTCTCCAAAGTACAGTCAGTTCTGCTATAATGTGATACATGCATGCCTAAAAACCACACATTGTGCAAAAATTGTTCTAACAGACACCAAAGCATGCACTTTGAAAGCAAATTTAATGAATTAGACCTCATCGAAATAAAAAAACTATTGATCCTGTTTAGAACATGGAAAAATAAGCTGTAGACTGGGTGGTGGGAGAAATTTTCTATCCACATAGCTGACAAAGGACTAGTATCTAGAATATACAAAGAACACTAAAAACTTAATGGTAAAAAAGCAAACAAGCTAATCTAATTAGGAAATAAGCAAAAGCATGAGGAGACATTTTACTGAATGGCATACCCGGATGGTGTCAAAGAACATGAAAAGATACTCAACAACATCAGTCATTAAAAAATGCAAATTAAAATCACAATAAGTTATCACCACACACCTGGAAGAATGGCTAAAATAAAAAGTAATGACGCTATCAAATACTGGTGAGGATGTGGAGAAATGGGGTCATTCATGCAGTGCTGCTGGGAATGTAAACTAGGACAGCCAGTCTGCAAAACAGTTTGACCATTTCCTTAATGTTTATTTATTTTTTTAATGTTTGTTTTTTTATTTTATTTTATTTTATTTTGAGAGACAGAACACAAGTGGAAGAGGGGCAGAGAGAGTGGGAGACACAGAATCTGAAGGAGGCTCCAGGCTCTGAGCTGTCAGCACAGAGCCCGATGTGGGGCTTTGAACCCACAGACTATGAGATCATGACCTGAGGCAAAGTCGGACGCTCAACCGACTGAGCCACCCAGGTACCCCCATTTCTTAGACTAAGCATACAACTTCTAGAATGTTCAGAATTTGCACTCCTAGGCATCATCCTAGAGAAACCAAGACTTATGTTCACACAAAAACTTTTATATGGGTGCCATGGAAGTTTTACTTGTAATAGCCCCAAATTAGGAGCAACTTAGATGCTCTTCCACCCTGAATAGTTGTATAACTATATTTAATTGTATAGCATACCACAGAATGCTTCTCAGCAATAAAAAGGAACAAACTATTGATGCATGCAATAACTCTAATGTTTCTCCAGGCAATTATGCTGAGTGAAAAATGCCAGTCCCTAGAAGATTATATACCATAGATTCCATTTATATAACATCCTCGAAGTGTCAAAACTGTAGAAATGAAAAACAGATTAGTATTTGCCATGGGTTAAAGATGGGGAAGGGAAACCAAAAGGCAAATGGGAATAGCTGAACAACAATAGCAGGAAGGCTCCCGGTGGTGTTAGAATCATTCTGTATCTTGACTATCTCAATAAGTATCTTAGTTGTGGTATTGTACTATAGTTTTACAAGTTGTTATGGGTTATGTTTGGGCAAAGGATACATTGGATAAGTCAGTGTTATTTTTACAACAACATGTGAATCTACAATTATTTCAAAACAAAAAACGTTTAATTTACAAAATACCTATAGGGGTTAAGTGAAAAATGGGGTGAGGGTCACATCATTCAAAATTTTTCTCAGTGACATATTAAAAAATAAGAACTTGGGGTGCCTGGGTGGCTCAGTTGGTTAAACGGCCGACTTCGGCTCAGGTCATGATCTCACGGTCTATGAGTTCTAGCCCCGCGTCGGGCTCTGTGCTGACAGCTCAGAGCCTGGAGTCTGCTTCAGATCCTGTATCTCCCTCTCTCTGCCCTTCCCCTGCTCATACTCTCTGTCTCTGTGTCTCTCAAAAATATATAAACGTTAAAAAAAAAACTTAAAAAAAATAAGAACTTTATAAAACTAGTAGCACAGTTTTTACACTATTAAATGGTTAAGGAACCCGTAAATACCATGCTAAATGTGGCACTTGACCCTGATAAAGACCTGAAGTTAGTTAGCAGAAATGGGCATTGCAACTTATGAATTACCGTGAAGTGGAGGAAGGAACGTTAATCTACGTGGGATGAGAAGTTGTAACACATGATGTATGGGTGTGGCTCATAATACATGCAGTGAAGTATGGAAGCTGGTGGATGTTTAACAACTGAGATGTGTACTTGTGTGTGTTTTGTTGTGTATGTTCCTACTTACCTGGTTGTTGACTTAGGAGCAGTTTTTCTGTGTTTATGTACTGTTTCTTGCAGTCAAAATTTCACATAAAGATACATAAAATCTGTATTATGCTCAAATTATTTCTTCACTTGATCTTAGCCAAAAGGCTGAGAAGCGATCAAATTATTTCTTAATGTATCAGTTGCTTTGAAACAAATTTACAAATTTTCGTTTTTTAGAACAAGCACTATAGCGGAACTGATTGTGCATTCAGGGTACAAAAGTGACATAATATTCAGATAATTACTGGAAAGGGAAGAGAATTCCACTTCCAACAACAGATAATGCCATTAAAGATTTCAGAAACTTTGAATCATGGTAACCCTACAAGCTACTTTCTACATTTGGAAAGTATGTTAGTTTGGCAAGATTTGTTTCTTTTGTTTCCCAGAGTAGATTGGTTACAATTAAAAATAAATAAAATCTTCTAGATTTTGACTTAAAGATAGTATTAAAGTAATATCTGATGTAGGCTAAACTAAAAAAAAAAACCACATAGATTTATCACACTTATACAAGAGAGACTGGGAGCAAAATATTTATGCTTATTTTTTTCTATTTTGTTGGTTATCTTATTTATGTAACAAGTAAATAGTCTAACAGATATAGGAGAGAAACAACTATATATGGTGGAAAACACAATCACACACTGCTTTTTTAAAACTTAAAATATTTTACATATGTTTTGTTATTGGAAGTATTATACTTATAGAGGTATTTGCAAACATAAATAGAGTGTTAGAGCACATTATTATGGAATAGGAACTCAAGCCCATTGTTGCCTGGTTCACTTAGATATAAACAGAGTCTTAATAAAACAAAGATCATAAGTTTGATACCTATGGCCTAGTCAACTAGTTTCCATTGATACAGTTTCCACTGACAGCAAAGCATGAGCCATGAAAGCAAAATTGATGAATTAGACCTCATCAGAGTAAAAAAAAACAAAACAACTTTTGATCCTATTTAGAACATGGAAAAATAAACTACAGATCTGCCATGTTACAGTATATTCTTTTGGAATGAACTAGAATGGAATGGAAATTTATGAAATTATGTATTTAAATCTGTCACTACTTGGAAACCGTATTGCATATACATCAATAATATAAAGGAATTCAACTTAGAAATCTAGGCAATTATGCTGCCCATCAGACATTACTATAATCATGGATTCATTTTTGTACAATTTGTCGCAGAACTCAGTCACTGAAATATTACATGTTGATGCACCAATTATCAGGAGAAAAGCAGCAGGTGATTTGCTTGTTTCCAACTTTAAGTTAGTAGCCCCTTAAGACACCAGGATGAGATGTGGTGGTAGAAATTGTCTGAGCTGGATGTTGAAAAATATGCAGTATTTTCTAGCAGTGAGATGTTAACAGTGACAAAAAGAGAGGGACATACATGGATAAATTGAACTTCAAAAGAAGAGAACTCCATGGGTTAACACTCCCATGCTTTCCCAAACTCAGTTGTGAATAATAAATTAGTGAAAATTGAAGGAAAAAGTGCTCCATGTTTAATAAAACAAGGAAATAGCCATAACCTGAAACCACAGATTATAAGCAAACTTTTCAAATACTAAGAAATCTACACCAGTGAAAAAAAGACGGAGCTGAGTGCCCAAGCAAGCTTCTTTAGACATCAAGTAGGATAAAAAATTCTTTACAAATCAGTGTTACAGTCCTGAAAAACCCAGCCAATGATCCTTTAAATAAAGACAAAAGAGCTCGATTGTGAGCAAATCTAGAAGAAGTAAGGCTGTTCCTTGATATCTAGCTCAAAAAGCTCAGAGTGTTCAGGGAGTTAATTATCTCTGCTCTAGCCTCCCAGCCTACATAAATGATAAGGCAAAGAAGTAACAATCTAGCATACCAGGAATTTTATATGAAGAGGGCTGGATGTTTGAATGTCAGACTTGAAGGAAAAAAAAATATGCACCCAGATAAGAAGAAAAAACAGACACCGAGAGTAAGTGTCCAAAATAAACTTCAGTTGTAGAGTTATCCATCTATTCCTTCAAAAAGTGCTTATAGCCATAGCAATCAGACAACAAAAAGAAATAAAGGGCATCCAAGTCAGTAAGGAAGAAGTAAAACTCTTACTATTTGCATATGATGTGTTGCTATATATAGAAAACTCTAAAGAATCCACCCCAAAACTGCTAGAAATGGTAAATGAATTCAGGAAAGTCACAGGATACAAAAATCAATGTAAAAAAATCTGATGCATTTCTATACACCAAAATGAAGCAGCAAAAATAGAAATTAAGAAAATAATCCCATTTGCAATTGCACCAAAAATAAGATACTTAGGAATAAACCTAACCAGAAAGGTAAAATACCCATACTCTGAAAACTATAAAACACTGGTGAAAGAAATTAAAGAAAACACAAAGAAATGGAAAGACATCCCATGCTCATGGAATAGAAGAACAAATATTGTTAAAATGTCTATACTACCCAGAGCAATCTACACATTTAATGCAATCCCTATCACAGTACCAACAGCATTTTTTTTCCAACAACATCTTTCACAGAACTAGAACAATACTAAAATTTGTATAGAACCACAAAAGAACCACAAAGCAACCTTGAAGAAGAAAAGCAAAGCTGGAGGCATCACAATTCCTGACTTCAAGTTATATTCCAAAGCTGTAGTGGTCAAAACAGTATGGTATGGGCACAAAATAGACACATATATCAATAAAACAGAATAGAAAATCCAGAAAATGAATTCACATTTATATGGTTAATTAATATTAGATAAAGGGGGGAGGAATACCCAGTGGTAAAAAGACAATTTCTGCAACAAATGGTTTTGGGAAAACTGAATGGCAACATGTAAAAGAATGAAACTAGACCACTTTCTTACATCTTACACAAAAATAAATTCAAAACAGATTAAAGACCTAAATGTGAAACTTGAAACCATAAAAATTCTAGAAGAGAACACAAGCAGTAACTTCTTTCTGGATATGTCTCCTGAGTCAAGGCAAACAAAAACAAAAAATAAACTGTTGTGGCGATATCAAAATAAAAAGCTTCTGCACGGTGAAGGAAATAATTAACAAAACTAAAAGGTAACCCACAGAATGGAAGACGATATTTGCAAATGACATATTTAATAAAGGGTTAGTATCCAAAATACATAAAGAAATAAAACTCAATACCCAAAAACACATAATTCATTTAAAAAATAAACAGATATGAACAGACATTTTTCCAAAGAAGACATGCAGATGGCCAACAGACACATGAGAAGATGCTCAATGTCTCTTATCATCAGGGAAATCAAATCAAAACTACAATGAGATATCACCTCACACCTGTCGGAATGACTGAAATCAACAACACCATAAACAACAGGTGTTGGTGAGGATGTGGAGAAAGGGGAACACTCATGCACTGTTGGTGGGATAGCACTGGTGCAGCCAAAGTGGAAAACAGAATGGAATTTCCTCAAAAAGCTAAAAATAGAACTATACTATGATCCAGCACTTGCAGTACTGGGTATTTACTTAAAATACATAAAAACACTAATTCAAAGGGATACATGCATCTCAATGTTTAAAGCAACATATTTACAATGGTCAAATTATGGAAGCAGCCCAAGTGTCCACTGATAGATAAATACATAAAGAAGATGTGTCTCATATATATATATACACACATATATATACATACATATATACACACACACACATCTATACATACATACACACACACACAGAGTAATATTGTTCAGCCATAAAAAGAACGAAATCTTGCCATTTGTAATGATGTGGATGGAGCTAGAGAGTATAATGCTAAGTAAAATAAGTCAGAGAAAGACAAATACCATATGATTTAAGTCATATGTGGAATTTAAGAAACAAAACCAATGAGCAAAAAGAAAAAAGAGAGAGACGGAGAAAGAGAGAGACACCAAGAAGCAAACTCTTGACTATAGAGAACAAATTGATGATTACCAAAAGGAAGGAGGGGAGTGAGGGATGGGTTAAATAAGTGATGGGGATTGAGGAGTGCACTTGTCGTGGTGAGCACCAGGTGATGTATGGAATTGTTGAATCCCTATGTTGTACACCTGAAATTAACATAACACTCTATGTTAACTAACTAAAACTTTTAAAAAGTATTTATTGAGGATTTATTTTGCACCAGAACCACTGCATTCTATTTTTGATATGGTAGCGAAGAGCAGAAACATCTCAGTCTCCAGTTACTTTCCAGGGATGCAGATGCATTTGTATTCCCAACTCAGGAACGCTGCTCCTGACACCATTCTTCAGCAAAGAGCTGTCTCCATTTAAAGATTAGTAATCATTAGAAAAAAATGAAAATGGATCATATACATTAAAAGCAAATAAAAATGAAAAGGAATCTCAAGAAGTCAAATGAAGAATATACTTTCTTCTATGAGTGTAAATATTAATTTCATATCAATAAAATAAGACTATATTTTAATTCCCAGGAACCAAAAATGAAAATGGAACCAAAAACCTCTCCTCATGCTAGAGAGTTTGCCAGCTCCAGAAACACAGGGTCGTGGATTTAACAGCTACATACCAGATAGAAACATACAGTCATCTGTGCAAGGTGAGGATTGTGCCAAGAATGCTGCAGAGTAGGTAATAAAAATTTATGCCATTTTGAAAAGGGAGACAAATTAATTTGTCTTTACAGAGGAAGAAAGAATTTTCCCCTGAGAATTTGTAACCCTAGGCTAACCATTACATGAGTATGGAGTTTAAAATTTGAGCTACCTGTGCAGTCAAGGAAACTCATAATAAGAAATTCATTTAAAGAGATCCTCAATGCTCCAGAGTCCCTGCAAGAAACAAATGCAAAACTTCTCTGGAGGAATGCCTCTTCAATTTAAGATTATCACTATCCTAGGATCACACAACCCAAATTATAAGCAACAGAATAAACTCTTAAAGCTAGTAGAAATAAGTTTAGGAATTAAACCTCATTGGACATCAAAGTTTTGAAATATTATGGAAGAAAGATAAAGTGATTAACTTTAAATATATAAAGAAATAAGAGTAAAACTAAAAGACTATAAAATCAGGCCAAAAAAGAACTTCTAGAAATGAAAATAAAAGTTTAATGGAAAGATTAAATAATAAACTAAATACAGGTGAAGGAAGAATTAATAAACTGGAAAATAAATCTGAGAAAATCATCCAGCACATGCATCAAAGAGAGAGACATCGAGGGAAAATATGAAAATGAGTTAAAGAAACATAGGAAATATGATAGAAAGAGAATGTCTAAAGATATCTAATTACAGTTTTGAAAAGAGAAAACAATGGGAGCCAATATTAGAGATAAATGGCTAAGGTTTCATAGCTGAAGAGAAACATCAATTCAAAAATCAGGATTTTCAACAAATCCCAAGGAGGATAAATTTCTTGAAAATCCAGGTCTACACTCATTGTTGTGAAACTGCGGAAAACTTAAACCAAACTAAAGATATTGAAAGCAGTCGGAAAGAAAAGAAAAATGAACTATAAAAGAGAGATAGTGATAATGTTAAGCGGTACCAAAGGTTGTATATAATTTAAAATAGTAAAAGAGGAAAAAATGAAAGTAAAATAGCAGAAACAATCCAAAAAGTGTAGAAAAATCAGCAGGAAAAAATAGGAAAAAGTTTAAGTACAAGATAAGACCGTTGAAATAATAACAAATAGATCAGCTTTCAGATTATATACAAACAGAGCAAATGCATTGCTTAAAAGATTGATTATTATCATATTGGCTTCAAAAATAATCTGTCTATTCTGTTTGAAAGAGGTATACCTAAAGGGTAAGAACCCAGAGAAGCTAAAATTAAGAAATGAAAAAAATGTAGCAGGCAAACACAAGTCAAAAGAAATCTAGTATAAAACTAATGCCAAACAATAATTTTTAAGACACTAAAACATATGAATAATAAAGTTACTGTATAATGACAAAAGATTTATTTCACCAAGAAAATAATATAATTACAATTTTGTATGCATAGATACGTTGCTTGGTTACCTGTTATGTGCAAAGCATTTGCTGTATTAACTTTATATTTCTCTTTTCTTCTTAATTCACTATGACTAATAAAAGTTCTGCTATGAATGGTTCAGATCTGTGAGCATTATCTGCTAGATTTAGACAGAATCATCGGCATTTCTTCATGTCAGATATTTCAAGCTTTGAAATATTGACAGGGCACCTTTGTGGCTTAGTCAGTTAAGCAACGCACTCTTGGTTTCAGCTCAGGTCATGATTTAGCGGTTTCATGAGTTCGAGCCCCACTTTGGGCTCTGTGCTGGCAGCAAGAAGCTTGCCTGGGATTCTGTCTCCATCTCTCTCTGCCCCTCCCCCACTCACGCTGTCTCTGTCTCTCTCAGGATAAATAAATACACTTAAAAAAATAAAAGAAATACTCTCACTCTTTGACATATCCTACCATCAGTCTCTAGTTATTATGCTATGAATTACTAATTAATTGTAGGTCGACTACAATAGCTCTTCCATCTCTCTTAGTTTTTAAATTTTCAGAGGCTTACTTTGAATGTAGGTAACAAAGACAGGCAGGTAGCGCGGGGAAAAGAGAATTATTCCCTGAGCTGTTCCAGCACTTCCCTGAGTGTTATCATAATGATGGGATAGAAAAAGTCAAGGTTAAGAGTGGATGTAACTGCTACACCAATGTTGATCTGAGTTGTAAAAAATCCACACTGTATAATGTAAAATTTTAGTTTCTTATATGAAAAATTTGGTATCAGCTAGATACAACAAATGATGCAGAAGTAGTAAACTGCTGGGGAAATAATTGCTTTATTCCTGGAGTCATTCTACAAATATTTATTGAGATATACCGCATATCCTCCCATATTGTTGCCACTACAAAAAGCTAATATCTAGTAGTAGGGGGTTGGTACTTTAAATAAACAGTAAAGTGTTGTGCACCGAGGATGGACACATGTACAGTTGCAATGAGGGCACAAAGGAGGAAGTGGTTGTCATTACTTAAGAGAGTCCAAAAGGGTTTGTACAAAAGATTGCCTTAAGCTGAGTATATATAATTATCGTTATTGATATTATCATTATCATTGAAGTAAATGACTCAGAAATATAAACATGGCAAAAATTACAAATCACTAGCAATAAAACTTGTATTATTTATTTTAAAAATTTTTTTAATGTTTATTTTTGAGAGAGAGAGAGAGAGACAGAGCATGAGTTGGGGAGGGGTCAGAGAGCAAGGGAGACACAGAATCCGAAGCAGGCTCCAGGCTCTGATCTGTCAGCACAGAGCCTGGCACGGGGCTTGAGCCCAGGAACAGTGAGATCAGACTGAGCCAAAGGTGGACGCTTAAGTGACTGAGCCACCCAGGTGCCCCAAAACTTGTATTTTTGAAATGTTTATTTATTTATTTTGAGAGAGGGAAGACAGTGTGGGGAGGGAGGAGGAAGAGAGAGAGTGGGAGAGAGAGAGAATCCCAGGCAGGCTCCACAGTGTCAGCACAGAGCCTGATCCAGAACTCAATCCCAGGAACCATGAGATCGTGACCTGAACCGAAATCAAGAGTTGGATGCCCCCAGGTGCCCCAGTATTTTTTTACTTATAAAGCAGCCTCATAAAATGGTGAAGATCCAGGAAGTAAACTAAGGAGAAAATAAAAAGGGATGGTTCACTTTTTGGTTAGAATCTTTTAATCATTACTTTTTAGCCTTGAGTGTGTGTTTGTTTACTGTGTTTCCACGATTCTGACGAGGCATTAAACTTGATAGTTTTTCAGGATCCCCCCCTTACCCCTCTCCCCACTTCTTTGTCAAAGCATGAGTAGACCCAGTGTGCACACCTGTGAGATCAACTTTCCAGTCTAAATATCTTATATAAAATCTTTTGAAAGCAACAGGGTGCTTCACTTAAAACTTTAAGAAAGGGAGCCAATTTTTAATTTGTTCCTCCTGTTTGCTGAAAATATAGTATTGCTCTTTCAAAGACTTTATTAGAAACCTGGTTTTCTCTGGGAACAGAGACAAGTAATTTATAGTGATGAATTAGTGTTGAAGGTTAGAGTCAAGAGGTTCTTCAGTTTTTAGAGGTTTGTACTATTTTAAAAAGGCATTCAATTTGTATAAATATTTCAAATTTTAAAGGAGCCAGTTCCACAAGGAAAAAAAAATAGCAGTTAATAATGACAGTCACAATGACAATAAGGATGACAATGACTACTATATATCTGACCATGGGCCAGGCACCGTACAAAGCATTTCACATATAGTTTCTCCTTTAAAGGCAAGTGCAAGTGAATGGCATTCTTATTAGGATTATTTCAGGGAATATTTTGTAAAAGTGTTGATAGAATAAAAGAAAAAAAAACTTGCATTAGATTATTTTTTGAAGCCATAAAAGCAAAGGAAAAATATGACGGCTGCCCAAGGACAATGGTGAAATTTTGGAGATACAAAAAGCTGAATTCTACATTCTATTTTGCTTTTCCATCAAGGAGAATCATTTTGAGATAGAAAATGGTGAGATGGGGGTGCCTGGGTGGCTCAGTTAGTTAAGCGTCCGACTTCGGCTCAGGTCATGATCTCACCGTTCCCCCCCAAAATATATGATTAAATTGCTATAATTTCTTATCATTCTGTTATATTAGAATTAAATAAAAGTGGCATTAAAATAAACTCTTACATTTGTGGTCAAATTGTTTTAGACACAGGGACCTACACCATTCAGTGAGGAATAAAAGTCTTTTCAACATATGAAGCTGGCACAACAAGACATCTGTATGCAAAAACCAACCAACAAACAAACAAAAACCAAAAAACAAAGAATTTAAACTCCTCACACCATTTTCAAAAGTTAACTCTAAGTGAATCATGAATGCAAAGGTTAAAAATATAAAACTGTTAGAAGAAAAGACAGGAGCAAATCATCATCTTGAGTTAGTCGATTCCTTAGGATAGAAAACCAAAAGCACAAATGATAAAAGATTGATAAATTGGACTTTGTCAAAATTAAAAGCTTTTGTGCTCCAAAGGACACCACCAAGAAAGTGAAAAGACCACTGGCAGGATGGGGAGAGATGTTTACAAATCCTAGCCCTGTTAGAGACTTGTAGTTAGAATATATAAATGACTGTTAAAACTTACCAGTAATAAGACAATCAAATTTTTTAAATGTGCACAGGATTTGAATAGACATTAATCCAAAGGAAGTGGCTAATTAGCATATGAAAAGATGCTAAACATCAGTAGTCATTAAGGAAATGCCAATCAAAACCATGTGATGACACCTCACACCCGCTAGAGTGGCTGTAATAAAAAAGACAGTTGGTGAGGATGTTGAGAAACTGAAGTTCATTTATTGCTGGTGGGAAAGTAAAATGGTTCAGCCACTTTGGAAAACAGTTTGGCAGTCCCTCAAAAAGTTAAATATAGAGTTAGCCTATGACCCAGCAATTTCACTCTTAACCATTTTTGCAAAAAAAGATGAAAACACATCCTCTCACAAACCTTGTACACAAAGGTTCATAGCAGCATTGTTCATAATAGCTAAGAGTGGAAATAATCAAGATGTCCATCATCTGATAAATGGATGAATTAAATGTTTACATATAATAAATATTATTTAGCAATAGAAATGAATGAAATACTGATACATGCTATCACATGGAAGATCCTCAAAACATTGTATAAAATGAAAGAAGCCATTCACGAAAGAACACATGGTATGATGCCACATAGGAAATGTCCAGAATAGGCAAATACATAGAAAAGGAAAGTAGTTGCCGGGGGCTACAGGGAAGGGGGTAGGAATTGGGTAGGAGGGATGCCAAATAACTGCTAATGGGTACAAGATTTCTTTCTGGGATGATGAAAATGTTCTACAATTAGATTGCAATGATGGTTGTAAAACTCTATAAATATACTAATAACCATTGACTTGTATACTTTAAAAAATCATATACATGTATACTTTAATGTTTATTTACTACTGGGAGAGACAGACAGAGCATGAGCATGGGAGGGGCAGAGAGAGGGAGAGACACAGAATCCAAAACAGGCTCCAGGCTCTGAGCTGTCAGCACAGACCCTGACAGGGGCTCGAACTCACAAACTGCAAGATCATGACCTGAGCCGACATCAGACGCTCAACCAACTGAGCCACCTGGGCGCCCCTGTAAAGTATTTCTCAACAAAGCTATTTTTTAAATGCATTAGGGTGAGTTCTAGAACAGATGAAAGAGAAACCAGAGATCATAAGAACCCAGACACGTTTACTAAAAATACGTCAAATTGGACTAGTTTCCTTTCACAGGTGGAGTTATTTATCTACTAGATTCAGAAATGCTGTAACCCTGTGTATCGGGATTTTATTAAGATGGACATCTTTATTAGGATGTACATATTAAGATGGATATCTCTCCAAATGTCCCATTGGATAATGTGGGGAAACATGGCCTGAAATGGAGAGTTTGATGGGTTTGTAAGTGAACAAATGTACAAAAACAGGCTGACTAATGAATATATACTATTGTTAGAGGGATACTTCATTGTGAAATACAATATATATAAAATTTTATTCTGAGTATCACTTTTTGTCATTGATTTAGTATAGGATAGATCATTGGGAACAATCATTTACTGACTCTTAGCAGCAAAATGCTAAATATCATTGACAAAAGGTCTCAATAATTTGCTAATTTTTATCTGCACACACCTAGTAAAAGGAATAAGAGGAAAATGAAACAAAAGGCAAGTAATATTTTCTGGGATTAAGTTTTTACAGATGATCGTGTACTCGTATGCTCTAAATAATCTTGTAAACATTAAAATTTAGAAAAATGGGCATCTCAAGTAACCTAGTTCTATTTTTTCTCCGAAGTGTCTTCAAGTTGCAGTTGCAAGTTGAGTCAAGCCACTGGCAAATGCAGTGCATGCATACTGACGACACTGCTGGTCTTGGCCTGCACCGGCCCCCATGGGCTAGAGCTAGGCACTGGCTGTGAAAACTCCTTGGTTTTGTTTCCAGCCAGCATTCACTTCCTAAGCAAGCAAGGGCTAAGAGACTCTTGGGGAATTAACGTACTAAAAGCACCTATCAAGTCAAACTTCTCCTCTTCCCACCGGTTTGAAACAAAATTGATGGTTCTGTGCACATGTTATCCTTCACCTAGAATGCACGCTGGCTGCTCTGTGATTTTTATTACAGGCAGAAAAGCCCATACAGCATGTTTTGGAAACAGAATACCTGGTGTTCTGACACACTTTCTGGATGAGCCAGGAGTTAGTGAGTTCCTCCCAAACACTGGTCTGTTCATTCAGTGTTTACCGGGAGACATGTTTTCTCCTCTTCTTCTTCTTTTTTTTTTTTTAATTGTTTGGTTAGGATGTATTTTTTCTCTAGGGCTTTGAATGAAGCTGGAAGTTACAGTTCTGCCAAAACACAGGTTGCAAAACACCTCTAAGTGACCTAAGCTACTATGCCAAGCATGAATCACTGAAGTCCATGGTTTCAACACTTTAGCAGAGATCTTTCAAACACAGTGTTTAGCCTATTCTCCAATGAAACAGATACTCTACGCGTTTCTCCGGGGGCTTCTCTCAGCAACCTACTTTTGAAAACAATACGACATAAAAGTGGTAACATTTAACAGGATAAATATGAAGATTACATTTCCTCTCTAAACAACACATACTATGTGAAGATTTTAATGATTAATTTAAGCTATTTCATAACATTGTAATTTCTACTTAGAATTCTCTGATAACATATCTTTTTTTTAGTCATAATATAATTTAGGCCAAACCACATGATTGCTTTGGTTTTGGTATGTGATTACTTTGCCATGATCCTAGTGTTTTCAATGATTCTAGTAATCCTAACAATACATACCATTTATTGAAGCAACTGCTAAGCAATTGTGTCAAATATATGCCATGTAACATTTCCAGATCTTTTAGCATTCCTATAAGATAGATATTTCCCATTCCGTTTTCTGTATGAAGATACTGGCACTCAGAGTAATCAAGTAGCTAAGGCAGTCATACCAGCTATAAGTGGCAGAGTCCAGATTTGAACCTATGTTGGTCTGACTCCACTTGGTCACCCCCTCCTTTGAATTTGATAAGCCAGTCCCATAGTCCTTTCTTTCAGGTCTGCAAAGATTTGTTATTGTTTAAGTGGGCATATGTAAATATCCTTACAAGCCTATGCCACATATTTAAAAAAGTAACACACTTTACGTGAGAAAAAGAATATTCCACTCAGTAGTGTTTATTTTATGTAATTTTAAGCCTTCATTTTATAAAAGTTATGGTTAACCCATCTGTTTCTTCTTAGCATAGATTATTTTTTTAATCTAAAACCTCACCATTGTTCTACCTACATTAGGTCCTGGGTCTTTAGGCTTCCTTTTTTATTTGATTCCATTACCTTTCCTTCTTATTTGTTCTGTCACATGCTTCTTTCTTTCTTTATTATATTATTTAGTATTTATTTCATTTATTACTATCTTATCTCAAACTTCACAGTTTTCTTAGATAATGTGCCCAGAAAGGGTATCGTGGACCAAGAATATCATAAAAGATGAAGCTACCAAAAAAAAATTATCCTCTACATTCCCATTTGTCCTATCCTTTTTTTATTGAGTAGAAAAACCATAGCAGAGATGTTAGGTTTTACTTGTGTCATATAATCAAAGAATTAAGAAGTGCTAGAGTTGTAGAATTCTCTAATTTAAATGAAATGAAACAAAGCAAAAGCTGATATAGAGGAAGAAAAGTATTAAGACCAGATTGGGTTTTAGGAAGCACACTTCGGAGGCATGGAACATGTTTAGAAGATTATTGTAATAGTTTAGGCAAGAGCCGATAAAGTTTGAATGAAGATAGAGGGGATGGGGATACAGAGAGGTGTCAGATGTGGAGGCTCCTAAGGAGATAATATCTTTTGAACTAGAAAAATGATCAGATGAGGAGGACAAGAAGAAACAAAGTTTCTTGAGTATCTCCCAAAAGGAAGAGAAGTAAGTTTGGGAGGAAAGATGACACTTGGAGATAGATTTCTTTGTAATCTATTTGCTTATTACTTTGCCACAGGGCAAAAACTCTGTTTTGTTTTTGTTTTTGATTTTGTTTTTTTTTTTTTTTAACATAATGCCTGACATTTAATAGGAACTCCTTATGGACTAAGTTCAGTTTTGGTTACGCTGCGTTTTTGGTGCTCATGGGTCATATAGTTAGAGGCATAAAGAGTCCAGAAAAAATAACTAAAGTACTAATTGTGATTATCTTTGGTTGTTAGAATTACACTACTTTTTATTTTATTATTTTATTACGAATACCCCAGATTTATCTCGATATTTTATTTTAAATGTCTCAGATTTCCACAGTGACCATATATTACCTTTATTTTAAGAAAAAGTTAAAGCTTATTTATTATTTCAAAAAAGAATAAGGCTAGGCTGGCAAATATGAAATCATCAGGGCAGCCTATGGGGATGAATAATATGAATAATAATAATTTAGGGTAAAAATAACAATAATTTGAACAGAAATTTTATACTTATTTTATACTCCTATCCAAATTTTGATAGTTCTTTTATCACCATGCAATTGAGCATGAGTATCATATCTCATTTTCAAATTTCATATACTCCTTTACTCTTTTTTGTTGTTGTTTATTTATTTTTGAGACAGAGAGAGACAGAGCATGAGTAGGGGAGGGGCAGAGAGAGAGGGAGACACAGAACCTAAAGCAGGCTCCAGGCTCTGAGCTGTCAGCACAGAGCCCGACACAGGGCTCAGACTCACAGACCACGAGTTCATGACCCGAGCTGAAGTTGGACGCTCAACCGACTGAGCCACCCAGGCGCCCCCACCTTTATTCTTTACTAGAGGAATCAGTATTCTGAGCTAAGTCACTTAGTCCTTCAGGCTACAAAAGCACATCACCTCTTAGCCACTAGCTTCCCTCTAACTGTTGCCATCTTTTCCTTTCATTTCGAGTTACTGAAAAGTCTTTTATGTTAAGGCAAAAGAGGTCACCATATCTGTCTGTAACATTTCCTATAGCAGGGAAAACATTTTACAATAAAACTAAATATGATAAAAATTAATCAAAGGCCAAACATATAAATTAGATATTCACAAAATGATTTTTGTTTTTGTTTTTCCAGCCCAGGGTGAAACTTCCAATTAAGTTCTCTGAAACAGGGTAAGGCCTAACCTTATAGAAGCCAATATATCTGCTTTCCATTACAGCCTGAAAAATGAAAAGAAAGAAAGAAAAAAAAAAGGTCGGGGCGCCTGGGTGGCTCAGTCGGTTGGGCGGCCGACTTCAGCTCAGGTCACGATCTCACGGTCTGTGAGTTCGAGCCCCGCGTCGGGCTCTATGCTGACGGCTCGGAGCCTGGAGCCTGCTTCGGATTCTGTGTCTCCCTCTCTCTCTGCCCTTCCCCTGTTCACGCTGTGCCTCTATGTCTCTCAAAAAAAAAAATAAATAAATAAACATTAAAAAAAAAAAAAGGTCAAAGAGAACTCTTTCAAGAACCATAGGAAACTAAGAATTAGAGTGCATAGTACAGAGGAATGGAGGAACCAGAACTCGTGTGAGGAAAACGAAACAAAAAAAAGTTTCACAAGGAAGAGTTGGGTCCAAACCTTCAACGTGCTTTCTCCCGGTACTGATACATAGAACACTAACAACTCATTGGGAACAGTAGTGAGAGCAAAGCAGAAGAGATGTAGAAGGGAAACAAAAAACAAAGGCTCTCAAATGTCATATTTTGTTTCCTGTCCTTAGCTTGTATCATTTTAAATGAAGCCAGGGTATGACACTTTAGTTTTTACCATAGGTCTATAATGTGAGCATATACATTTGAGATTGCTGGAAAATTTGTCTTTTACTGTCAACATTCTTCCTCTGCAGAATATTTCTTGGAGGCAAACAAACATATATTTAGTGAGACCTGACAAACTAATGATATACCACAGACTAAGAATAAAAGATAGAAATGATATCTACTGTCCCAAGGAAAGTGGAAGAAAGATTATTGGCGGGAGAATGAACCAATCTCAAAACCATCCTCATATTTCAATATCAGAAAGAATTTATGAAGGGCCTCCTTCAGGATTTTCCTGTAGGCATCTGCATGAGAAAGTCACTAGGAATGTCATAAATGCCAAGTACGAAAGAACATGATGTAAGGTTCACAGAATGGGGGAAAGTCCTTGACCCAATCCATATTGATGGAAACTGCTGCCATGACAACAAGGATTTGTTCGTTCATGAATTATTTACAATGGAAGGTGTTGCTAGCCGGGTCATCACACATGAGAGACATGGTGAAGTCATCTGTGGAACAGGTTCTAGGCAGATCTGAGGAATTTATAGAAGAATATAAATAAAGCGACAATTGTGACCATGAAGACTAGTAGAAACCATCGATCATGATTCTTTCATAATATAAAAACCAACAGAAAATGTATTCACCCTTAGATACCCCTCATAAATCTGGGTTTTAGATGTACTTATCTTTGACTTGTGCAAAATTTAAATGTTCCAGTTGCAGTCAACATAGGCACACTGTAGTATAAAGACAAGTGTATATATTTTTTATTTGGCGATGTTTATATTTATTCTAGAAGAAGAGGAGAAACAGTAATTTTGGTACGACAACATGTGAGAGCAATTGATAAATGCAGGAAAGGGAGAAGGGGGTACAAGGTGGCATTCGAAGGGCAAGCATGCATATGTTAATAGGTTATGATGCATGAAAGTTAGTGATCCAAGTTGTCAATTATGTTAACCTCATAGAGTCTGTAGCACATCTCATGAACATGGGTGTGGTAGACTGATAGCAGACTGATAGCAGTAATGGTCTCAGCTCTTCACCCTTCCCTAAGTTCATGTCCTTTCCCTTGTGACTTTTTAGCGGTTGTCATCTGGTGGTGTAATATATTTCCTGGCCTTTTGATGCAGAGATCAGCCATGTGGCTCAATGTGGCTGGTAGGATTTAGAATATATAACTGGGCAGAGACTTGGAAAGATGTTCATACATTTCTGTTTGTGCACCTGTCCTTTGCCTGTCACCATGAAAATGACACATCTGAGCTAACCTCACTGATAAGATCCATGTAGAGTAGAAGTGAATCATCCCAGACACCTTAGCCACAGCCATTTCCCAGATCAGCCATTAGCTAGCCAACCCCTCGACATGGAAGTGAACCTTGCCTAGGTCACAGAGATGCTTAGCCACAGACCACAGTTGTGTGAGCAATCAGTGATTATTGTTATATGCTGCTGAGTATTTGTGGTTGGTCATGATGGGACATTTTTGTGGCCATAGAAAAACATTTCAATGGGAAAGATGATTATATTTATGATATCCAAGATGACCAAAATATTTCATACATGTAGACAGAGTGGATCATGTATTTTTGTTATTTGTCACTTTAAGATTTATATCGAAGTGGGAAATGATCAAGTTTTCAAAGACTAGCAAATGTGTCTTTCCTTGTAGAAATCATGTATTTTAGGTATTCATTCAGTGCATTAAGAACCTAATGTTAATGTTAACCAGCTGGATCTTTGTTTAGAAGGGTGAATTACAAAATTATATATAAAAGACCCCTTAGAAAATTTCAGTTTCTATCCGGAACCAAAATTACACAATTTTTATTTGCATCTATTTTTAAAAAGTTGGAATCGTTTATAATAGTTAACGTTGTTGAGTGTTTACTGTGCCCAATGTTATAAGACAGAAGTAGTAATGTTATCTTTAATTACAATGAGAGGGCATTAAAAGCATACTTACTTTGATGATCACTGAGTAATATATGAAATTGTTGAATCGCTATAGTGTACACCTGAAACTAATATAATACCATATGTTAACTATACTGGAATTTAAATTTAAAAATAGGGGTGCCTGGATGGCTCAGTCGGTTAAGTATCCGACGTGGCTCAGGTCATGATATCATGGTTTGTGAGTTCGAGCCCTACTTAGGGCTCTACACTGAGAGCTTGGAGCCTGGAGCCTGCTTCAGATTCTGTGTCTCCCTTTCTCTCTGTCCCTCCCTGGCTTGTGCATGCTCTCATGCTCTCTCTCTCTCTGTATGTATCTCTCAGAAATAAACATTTTAAAAATCTGTAAAAAATGAATAAATTTCAAAATAATTTACAAGAAAACCTAGACCCAGAGAGGTTAGGCAACTTGTTCAGTTTCACATAGCTAGATACATGAGCTAGGATTTAGTAAAGCTTCAAACTCTGTACTTCCAACCACCACACTTCACTAGCATGAGAAATAAAGTGCTAGATTTGGCACTTGTGGTTGTATTTTTATTTTTAAGGCAGTATTTCAGTGTAGATGTATCTTAGTCATTTGCAAGTGCTCAAAATTTGTAATTGCTGATTCAGTAAAGTGAAGAGAAAGAAATGAAATGTGGAATTAGGTGTCTGGTCACCTGCTGCTGGTTCTATCATCTTTATTTACAAGTGTTTTTAGACAATTCTCTTCAAACAAATTGACAAGTTTCCTTTTCATTTCCATTATATACATAATTGGAGCATTTGATTCATTTAAAAAAATAGACCTTTGCCTTTATTAACGTGAAAAGACACAGATACCAAGACTCTTTGTACACAGTGTTCCTAGTCCTACACTGATAAGTAAACTAGTGCTTTGCATTTCTAGAAAGCCGCAGCACAGGACTAGTAACACCATTTAGCTTGCAAAGGAACTAGTCTGAATGAAGGCAGAGCACCCCACTTTTGTTTAGTTACCTTGACTAACATTAGACACTCAGACACATAAAATTTAGACAAGTTAATTGTTACACCTCCAATTACTGTGGAGGGAACTTGCAACATGGAATATACTTGGCTTGGGTGGATCCTTACATTGCAGAGATCTAGAAAATAAAAGGTAAAACATTTCACCTAGTTTTTAAGCAATAGCTTGGGAAAATGAGTGATACAGATGGTGAATTTTTACTTGTTTTTAAAGTGGAGTTTTCCTAAATTTGTTCCTGTTATTCTTAAACATTGTAAGTGATCACCTAATGGAACAAGTACAAGCCTGAAGCCGAGGTTCTTAATGGCAGACTAGAGAAACCTATGGCTGCCTTCTGAGAAGAGTGTTTTTAATTCATAAAATAAAATTCATATTACTACAAATAAAAACTAGTTATAAGGAAATGTAGTTATCAGAATATTTTTAAAAGTAATACTATATTGCATGTATTCCTTTATTAATGCACTACATGATTAGACAACATATTTAAAATATATGAAAGTTAAACTTAAATGTTATATTTTAAAGGCACAGTGTGTAGGCTAAAAAAAGAACATCAGGTATGTGGTGGTCTTTAATTCACCTCCTTCCAACTGTTGACCACCAACACTTAGAGGTATGAAGTACTGGAAAATAACCAACATGTCTAGGTCACCAACTGGACCCTCAAATTCATCGGAACCCTCAAATTCATCATGTTGACTCTGCTGACTACATCACAAAGTACCCAGATAGTTCCTATAAGCATCTATAGACAAGATGGCTTCAATCACATGTAATCTAGCAGGGATTATAAAATAGTCATATATGTCAATGAATGCTCAAGATATCTTTTTCAACTCTAAAGTGATATGAGAGTATCTGTTTTTTGTATCACTGACTCTTAGGAACTATGGTATCCCTCCCCCATTCACATGCCGAAGCCATATTCTCTAATGTAATAGTATTTGGAGGAGGTAGGTAATTAAGTCTAGATGAGGTCACAAGGGAGGGGTCCCCATGTTGGGATTAGTAGCCTTATAAGAAAAGGAAAAGAACCGCAGCTCTCTCTGTTCTCTTTCTCTGCCATATGAGGACACAGAAATAAGGCAACCATCTATAAGCCAAAAAATGGTCCTTACCAGACACCGAATCTGCAAGCACCTTGAACTTGCACTTTCTAGCCCCCAGAACTAGGAGAAATAAACATCTATTGTTTGGATCTCCTGAGTTAGAGTCATAAATCTACTTTAAATAAAGTCTCTACCCCTTATTGACTGTGAACTTTGTCAAGCCGTTTTAATTTTCTGAGTTTGGCTTTTTTTAATCTACAAAATGAAAGTATGTATTTTATAGTGTTATTTCATGATCAAATGAGATAATCAGTATGGGAAGGCTTTGTAAACTATGAAGTCATAAAAGTGATAAATGCTAGCTAATTTTATTAGGTATTTAAACTTGTATTTTTTTTAATGTTTCCTTATTATTGAAAAGAGAGAGAGAGAGAGAGAGAGAGAGAGAGAGAGAGAGAGAGCATGAGCAGGGGAGGAGCAGAGAGAGAAGGAGACACAGAATACAAGCAGGCTCCAGGCTCCTAGCTGTCAGCACAGAGCCCATCATAGGGCCCGAACTCATGAACCCTGAGATCATGACCTGAGCCAAAGTCAGATGCTTAACTGACTGAGCCACCCAGGCACCCCCTAAACTTTTATTCTTAAGGATATTTTGAATTTGTTTTGGGTTCACATTCAATAGCATTTGAATCCAATTAGTTTTCTCACGAACTCAAATGATTCTTCAATCTCCCAACACCTATTTAAGATAGGAAAACAAATGAGAGAAAGGGAAGCTAAATCAAAGAAAACAGAACAGGAACTAGACAGAGGAGAGTAAGTTAAGCTAGCTCTTTTACTCTCTTCATTGTTTAATTGAAGTTAAACATACATGCAGTACAGTGTATAAAATGGACGAATTTTAGAATTATATAGCTTGATGACTCTTTGTTTATATACAGACTTGGAACTCTACTACCTCAGTTAAAGTATAGAACATTTCCATACCCCAGAAGTTTCCTTCATGCTCTTTCTCAGGCATGCCCAGCCCTTATCCCTCAGATAACCACTGTTCTGACTTCAATAGCATTCACTAGCTTTCCCTGTTCTTGAACTATATATAATCATATGTAGGCTACTATGTCTAGCTTCTTTGCTTAATATATATCTCTGAGATTTGTCCATTTTGTTGCATGTTATTTGTAGTTTATTTTTATTGCCTGTGTAGAGCTCCTTCACTTTTATCATCAGTTTCATATTGCTCAGAATCCTACCAATTCAACTAATAATCAGTATCTCACTTTAGAGATGGTACAAATATGATGACCAGAAAGTAGAGTTCTCAAAGACAGCTTATAATGCCCCTCTATTCCCGATTCAAGAACATGTTTCTGGGGCAGCTGGATGGCTCAGTCAGTTAAGCGACTGATTTGATTTCTGCTCAGGTCATGATCTCACAGTTCGTGAGTTCAAGCCCCACATCGGACTCTGTGCTGACAGTGGGGAGCCTGCTTGGGATTCTCTCTCTCTGCCCCGTCCCTCTCTTGCTCTCTTGCTCACTCGCTCTCTGTCTCAAAATAAATAAATACACATTTTTAAAAAAAGAAAATGTTTCCAGTTCTTTTACGTATCCTTTCTTTCTCTAGGTTTGGAATGCATGAAAATGTAAATAATCTATAGTGTGAAACGTGATAATATGAGCATTTTTGTGGTCTTTTCTGCCACCATCTTTGAGCAATTTCCCAACAAACCAAATCAACACTGAATCAATAATGACTATTGTTATAAGTTAAAGAAAAAAAATCCAGATCTAGCATTAACAATAGAAGAGCAGAAAAATCATCTGAGAATCTAATATGAACCTCTTTGGGAATTTGTGAGCATAACTCTGGTTCCATCATATTAAAGATCGTTATGCTGATACAAAAGCTGAGAGACTGGGATCTGTTTGCAATTATGAAATCAAAATGCAATTAACTAGTCACTGGGAACAAACAATGATGTATTTAAATGCCCTTTTGGAAATGTAGAATTGGTAACGGAGATCAGGTTCCCAAGGTTCGGATGTTTTCACTTAGGAGCCTTCCTATGAAATATCCGTCTGAGGATCACTGCAATAGTTTGTCAGAAGAGAGAGAAAGATGAAAAATACAAAGCAAATGGCACTTCCATCTGGGCACTGGGGCTTCTCTTATTCTCAGAACACTTCAAAGGACTCTTTCCCTCCATTCTCTGAATCATTCTGCTCTGACCTCACTTATAATGTATAAATACTTTTCAAACCAAGGATTGAATTTTGCTGGCACATGATCTTTTTTCCCTACAAAATTATTGCAGGAAGTGTCTCTGATATGGCTGAGATGTGTAATTCGGGTTGGAAAGAAAAAAAGAAAAAACTGTTGCTTATGAAAGTAAGGATATGTCATTTCTCTTTCAATAATAGCATAGCTGGCAAGATAGAGTGTTCATTTTCCCCCTTCTCCTTTGCAAAAGCCTTTCTCTAGTGGATGATTTCCTAAACATTCAGTTGGTGTGTATTAACTCTTTGTTGTTTCTCTTCAAATCAGTCTTTAGTCAACTTTTGGCTGTAGCTTTCAATGGAGAGCAAAAGCAGTGAAGTACATCCTTAATAGTGGCAACTATAAAAAAAAACAAAATAACATTTATTGCATTTCCAATATGTATTTTCATTACAAGGAACATTAACTCAGGGAAATTAGTAACCATTTTCTTTATCTTTTATATTTCTATATATTTCTTTATATTTCTCCTCCTACTGGAGGTGGGAAAGGGTAACAGGATGGTTTAAAGTTGAACAAAAGGAGAAGCAGGGAGAGCCTGGATAATCTGTGAACTGTTTCTCAGACTGAAGTTTGATTCACTAATGGCCCCATAATGAGAGTCTTGGAGAGGAACATAGGAGCTGTGAAGGATTCCCAGGAATTTGGTTGACTTCTGAGGCTCTTGCTCCACTCACTCAGAACAGTGGGCTCTAGAGGTAGATTAGTTGATTTTAAGGACTTATGCAAAAAAATAAATAAATAAATAAAAATAAAAATAAAATAAATAAATAAAAATAATAAAGGAATGTTTACGTTAGCAAGAAGAAGTAGCTATACACTCACCTCCAGTGACTGTAAACCTGGGGCAAAGAGTACACATGGAGGCCCTAGACCATTTGTCTAAATACTTAAACATTATACGTTAAGAGAATGTATCTTGATTCGTACCTTGAAAAATGCCCCCTGATAACAATCTGGAAGGCCAAGTTACAACTCAGCACTCTTAGACTCCTCAAAGTTTCCAGTCAGACTATGGCAGTCTGGAGAAAGCTGGTCTAGGCCCCGCCCTCCCCTCCCTACTCCCTGCAGACAGTCCTACTTTTCTTTCAACCTCAGCTGCATCCCAAATCCCAAGGCATCTCCTGAGTTCACAGTTGGACACCTTTACCCTCTGGTCCAAACTCCATTTACAACCCCTGCGAATAGTAATCCCGTGACCAGCCCCCAGGCCTAGGGTTGCATATACTGTTGGCTGCAGGAAGGTTAGCTCAGATCCTTAGAAAGCATTTGGAGCCATTTGCACAGTGAATTGCAGGGTCCATGTATATTTAACCTAATCTAGAAATACGAGTGGTACCCTGGGTGGGCATGCCCCTTAGCTCCAGCCTTGCCTCATCCCACTGAAAGGCATGACTGAAGGAGCCCAGAGAAGAGCCATTTACAGAAGGGTTTCTCTTACCTATGCCAATTCTGAATAGCTGCACTCGTTGTATGTTAGGACGTCAAGCCCCAAAGTCTGCCCCCTAATTGTACTAAGGACTGTCCAAATACTGCAGGTTCAGAGATGAGTATGTTACCACTCTTCAATGAATTATCCCCTTGTGAAAAGGCCACTATAAAATGCAAACATTAACACAGACAGGGATTTCATTCCTTTCCCAGGACCGCTGCAATAGGACTGTCACCCAGATGAGCTAATTGTCCCATTTAAAGGATAGTGCTGCTAAAAACCAAACCCTCAGCAGCACAGTCACTGATTCATGTTTTCTAAGAGATGCTCCAGTAAACAGATGTCCCCCTAGTTTCTGCTTCAGACGTGGCCCACGGCTAGCTCCCCACCCCCTTTCTACTGACTGCAAAGTCCTAATCACAAACTCACAGGAGGAGATCCCCCTGACAGCTAGTGCCCAGACCAACCCATCCAGGACTTAGACTCTTACGTAATTCCACCTGCTAGAGTCTTTCTGCCCAGAGGGAGATATCATCCCCCCAACCCCCTACACTCAACAGGACTACTGGCTCTTGCCCTTCAGCAGATTGAAGTCATAATAAAAAGATTCTGCTTGACTGAAAGAGACCTTAATAACCAGATAAAATGAGTCTTCCTGGATCTCGATTTGGACCAACCAAGTATAAAGGTGTTTTAGGGACAATCGGTTACATTTGAGTTTGGTCTTAGTAATAGATGAGATAAAAATTTATTGAAAGGGGAAGATTGAGATTGGTGATTGTAAAAAAAAAAAAAAAAAGCAGGCTGAAAATGTACTAATACTTGCAGAAGTATCTAGAAAGATATGCCTGAGAATTTATAGTGGTGATCACTGGGTGGTGACAATGTGAAGTTCTTATTTTTTTTTAATAATGTACGATGGTTGCACACTTTTTTAAAAAATTTTTTATTTAGTTTTGAGAGGCAGAGAGAGACAGAGCATGAGCAGGGGCGGAGGAGAGAGAGAGGGAGGTACAGAATCTGAAGCAGGCTCCAGGCTCTGAGCTGTTTGTTAGATCAGAGCCCTGACGCGGGGCTCGAACTCAAGAACCACAGGCCATGACCTAAGCAGAAGTCGGAAGCTCAACCAACTGAGTCACCCAGGTGCCCCTGCACACTTCTATCATAAAAGTGTTATTTAAAAATAATTGGAAAATATAATATATTTCTCTATATTTAGAGAACTACTACATACCTCTCAGCTTATCCTTCCAGACTCAGGCCTGGTGAAGACCTCACAACAAGTTGTGATATAAAAATCAGGAGTTACCAAAGATATTTGCAGACAGAACCGCATTAATCTTTCATTCCCATAAGTTTATTGAATTAAAGTTTAATTTTATTCCTTCAGCTTCCATAGAAAGACAAAGTAGAAATAACTATTTGAAGAAAATTTGTAAAACTATAATAGAAGTCATTTTCAATTATTTCATGTGATAGCCCTTAAGTAAACACCTAATTTATGAATTCTTTCTATAGTTCAGTGCCTGGAAAAAATTCTTCCCTTTTATCACTTCTTTTTCTGGAAAAGAGAACTCTAATCTGTCAGATTTCTGTGTTGTCTTGGTTGCTAGGGAACTCAGAGGTAAATTTGGCATGTAATTGTATTAACTAACTAATTTCCTAGGAGTTTAAAAAGTGTAATGTCTTTTCTCTTTACATTGCATCATTATTTAATGAAAAGCTATTTTAAAAACAATTCTAATTGCCCTTTTCTGTTCATATAATCATTTTCCGCACCATTTAAAATTCATCCTGGAAGAAGATAGAGTATAAATCCGTGCTAGGTCTGCCCTGCAGATCTCTGTAGAGCCTGCAAGTAGTAGACAGTGTTTTGGGGTGTCTACCCGCCCTGCATCTCTTGTCACTTTCTCTGAGAAGTGAAGCCTACAGGGCTGAATCTCTCCCCTTTCAGCTGCAATTGTACAATTGGATCAGAATGGATACACGCCCAAATCCAAGCGTGAGAGTCTCTCTTCTGGGCATTTGGAACTGATAAAGCAATTCTCTCTGGTCTTAACTGCTTACTTAGGATACAGTGAGGCATAAATAAGCCAACAATGAAAACAACCAGTGGGGAGTAGTCTCTTTTTATCTTTGAAATAGAAATACAACTTAAACAGACCACATCGATTCATCTCATTTTGCTTTTTTCTATAAGAAAAATATTGGAAATAGAATATTCTACACATCCCGGTACTAAAAAGAGCCATGCATGATAGTGTAGATACTCTACAGTGCTCAATGAAACAGTCTGAGGGAGGTGGGTAGGGCAGGAGTAAGGTTATCGTTATCATCACTTGGGAAGCGATAACCAGCAGCACATTTCACTCCTACATCCCCCACTTCCCTGAGGAGAAGGCAGACTTCAGGAAATTTTGCTTTTGAAGGCCACAGACGATTCTGATGCCTACCTACTTCACTACCTCCTCCAGGGATGAATACAGAAAAGATATGTGTCTTTTTTTTGTAATGACTTTTCCACTGAGCATCATTGCAAAAACTATAATTGCATGTATAACAAAGTCCCTGCCATGGAAATACACTTACTTTTCTACATTTTATTAGCATTGTCCATTGACTCTACCTTTGTAGATTCACACAGCAATTTTTGTTGCCGGTGGACTGTGTGGCATCTAATGTGCTGTTTCCCTGCTTTTGGTTTGTTTTGATTGCCGGAGTTGTTCTCCAGAAACTACACGTTACCCCAAACCCATGTTTTTTTGCCTAATCAGTTCAGCCTCACTCACTAAATGGGTTGGAATAAGAATTTTCTCTTCTCCCAAGCAGAACTAATAAAGGAAAGTTCCAGTAAATGGGCACTGATTTTAATTGAATAGAATTATTATCACCCTATTTTACTGGCATGAGATAGCAACTTGTTAAATAAGTTTCTTCTGGTTTGCAAGAGTCAGTGAGTTTTTCAGATGAGATAGCCTTAGTTGGTCTTACAATAAAAATGCCCTGTGTCTTTTTTTTTTTTTTCCCTTTCCCCTCTAGCCCTCCCCCTGGTTTTTGCTTAGTCTCACAAAGTCCACCTATTCGTGGAAACATATGGTATCTGTCTTTTTCTGACTGACTTAAGACACAGAGAGGGAGGGAGATAAAACATAAGAGACTCTCAAAGACTAAGAACAATCTGAGGGTGAGGGAGGTGAGGGAGGTGAGGGAGGGGGGAGAGGAGGTGATGGATATTAAAGAGGGCATGTGTGGGGATGAACACTGGGTGTTATATGTAAACCAATTTGAAAATAAACTATTATAAAAAAAATGCCCTGAATGGGGCCGGGAGAGGTAGCTGGAATTGCTTAAACCCCTACCAGAGGAAGGACCTACTGTAAATCCACTACACCCCTAGCCTGCCCCCTTCTCCCAACCAGAGACTCAAGTTCTATACACAGATTTCTGATCCCTTCATTTTCTGATTTTCAAGTCTGTAAAAAAAAATGTGATGTATTCTCAAAACAGAAACAGATGTGAGATCTAATTTCTTATTGGAAGTGACAAAACATATAAAGATTTGGCAAGGTCTATATTTCACATATTTCAAGATTTCAAAAATAGTCATCAAACAAATAAAGGAAGAGCTAGATAGCAGGGTGGTCTTTCTCTAGTTTCTGTGTTCCTTTTTCTAAGATTCCCATGATAGTCTCCTGTCAATAAGATATAGAAAATAGAGAAATATCATATATAATAGAAAATATACAAATATTCATTATCAAAATAGTAATTTAAGAGAAAAAAACAGTAAATATTCTCCTGGTTTTAAATAGATGAAAATTTCTACATTTTAATCTGACTGTAAACTTTCACCAAATTGCCTTTGATCAAATGAGCTTGTCCTATCAAAAAAAAAAAAAAAAAGAAAGAAAGCTGAGAAATGAATAATTTTACCCATTAAGTTCTAAAGGGAGTTGCTATATAGAGCAAAGAAGTAGAGGTAATAGCTTTTAAGAAAGAAAGGTATGGGGAGGCATATACTGATGAGTATGTGTGATTGTGGGAAGTAAATTTGCATTTATATAGCACCATTTTTCAGGTGAGACAATTGGTAATATATTTCCTACAGTGCAGTGCTATGATGTAAAATCCATACTAAAGAGAAATGATGTGGCTTTTTTTTTTTTTAAATAAAGGCATTTGGATCTGATGAGCATTTATCTGATGCCTATCATGTACTGAGCATTGGGCTAGGTGGGGAATTCTTACTGTTACTTATCTTTTACAAAAACCCTATTTCCTCCATTTTTTGAAAATGAGAAAACTGAGAGTCCAGGAGAATGAAACGACTTAGTCAAAGTCACATATATGGTAAACTGCAGAACCAAGATTAAAATGCAGACCTTTCTGGAGCTAAAGTTGTTTTCATTGTATCCCAGTTAAATCAAGGGAAAATTCTACACATTTTCAGAACCCTTTATATTTGAATGGTGCTTATTGCAAATTAATTTTGCTAGGTTTTTTTTTTTAAAGTGTTAAAAGAATTTTTAAGCACATGATGGTCGAGGTGAGAAACGAGTCACAATGTTTCAGGGACATGCCGAAGTCTGTGCCTGGTTTGTGACAGAACAAAAGCTCGGCAGCTTTAGGGGATTTGGATTCGTGCCTGAAACTCCCCTCCAGTCAAGTTCAACCAAAAAGACATGACTGCATGTGTTGCTTGAAATATCTGTTCTCTTTAGAAGAGTAGTCTGGCAGCTGTGCCTTGAGGAACCTGAGGGCTTCTGTGGAGAGCCCGTGGTAGGAGCCGGGGAAGGAGAGGAAAGAGAAGCTGGAGAACACAGAACTGGGGAGGAATCCCCACATGGGGGCTTTAAGCTTCCTCTTGCCTTTAACCAGCAGAGTCTTGCTTTGATCTGCTTTGTATAGTTATCTCCCTCGTAAGATTTTCCTTGAAGAAAGGAGTTCTGAGGCTCTAACGTGTTTGAAAACTGCGTCTTTACCCTAGATAGATACTGAATCGTTTTGAAGTTTCTGTCCTTTTTGTATTCAGGCATCTGAGGAACTTGGCTAAAACCAGTGATTAAGAAATAGACATTAGAGAAAGGTGGGGCAGAGTGTTTTGCGGATATATAAGGTCATGCACTGTTCTGTCTGTGTGTCATCATCGAGATGTGTTTACCAGTAGAGAGAAAATTAACCAGCGATGTCTACGATGAGGCTTCTCACAGCAGACCTAATAGATGTTCATAACAGGAGCTTGTTAGCAAGTCCCACCAGCTGTCCGTGGAGCTTGACGAAGTGAGCATAAAGCTTGTGGTTAGACTTCCAATTTTTAGGGCAAATTGTAGGTCTTAAAACAAAAGTAAGGTGTGCTAAGATTTCTTATGGAATAAGACAAATAAATAGATCTCATTGTAAGCATTCTCTCCCAAATTCTTAATCACGTGGGTATATTCTCTCTCTCTGTCTCTCTGTATCTCTCTCTCTCTCTCTCTCTCTCACACACACACACATTTGTTGAAGAAAGGAAAACGAACTCCCACATTACAAAGAGAAAAGAAAGATTAGTTAAGGCACAGAGAGGTAGAAATATCTTGAAACTCTCCCTCTCAATCTCTGACACACACACACACACACACACACACACACACACACACACCTGTTCTTATTTCACTTCTTAGTCTTGAGTTTGCACACACTTTCGATATAGCACCTACTCCATAGCTAGTGGTGTCTGTCAGTTTCTCCCACTGGCCTGTTTCTCGTAAGAATCAAATCTTAGTCATCATTGTAATCCCTGGCTTTAGTACTGTGCTTGACAACAGACACAGCCATATTAAATGGCCATATTAGAAAAAAAGAAAAAGAAAAAGCATATCAATTCTCATTTTATGCTTGCTAACGCAAAGAGAGATAAGAGTTTCTTTTCAGGTCTTGAAAAACAGCATGCTGGCTTACAACTTGACTATTATTCATTATTATTCTAATTTCAGAAGCATTTACTTAGTACTGTCAGTTATGAAATTAGAAAAATGCCAACTTTTATTTTTTGAGTTTTTGTTTTTGCAAGGTATTTCGCATTAGAGTGTTTTTGGTTTCAGAGGACTAGTGGTAGAAGGACTGTGTACAATCTGTGTCTACCATCCAAAGTCAGTTTGCTGTGTAGATACCCTTTTATAACTAGGATGTTGACTTTTGAAGCTTTGAGGGAAGAAAAGTATTGGAAGAACTTCCAAGCTTCCATAATATAATTTCAAAAAGCATCCTATTATACGCTAGGTTTTCTGTCACCTTTCTTTTACTTTTTCTGTTTTAATTGAGGTGAAGTAAAATGGTGTGGTATCTGTCTTGTGTGATTCAGAGAGTTTCCCAATTGACAACTAGGGGCAGTCTTATCTTAGGGATGGGCCCTTATTCCAGAGAACAGCTTTCCCTCCATGGCACCCAGTGAAGCTGGGTGAGTCCACCAAGAGCAAGAGCTCTGAGACATAATCCTGAACATTCCAAGGTTCTTACCACTGAGGGGGATGTCTCAGGCGCTACAGGGGCTGTTATGACCATTACTCCTTCCTGTACCATCTGCCCCTGGTACCTGAAGCTGAGGTGCAGAAGTACATGAATACATCTACCTCCAGAGTAAGCTGAATAGAAAAATGAGAGACACTGTGTTTCAAGATATTTCTACTTCTCTGTGCCTTAACTAATCTTTCTTCTCTCTTTCTAATGTGATAGTTCCATCTCCCTTCTTTATCAAATATCTGTGTGTGTGTGTGTGTGTGTGTGTGTGTGCGAGAGAGAGAGAGAGAGAGAGAGGAGAGAGAGAGAGAGAGAGAAAAGAAAGAAACGAAAGAAAGAAAGAAAAAAGAAAGGAAGGAAAGAAGAGAAGAAAGGAAGGAAGAAAAGAAAGAAAGAAAGAGAGAAAGAAAAAGAAAGGAAGAAAGAAAGAAAGGAAGGAAGGAAGGAAGGAAGAGAAAAGAAAGGAGAGAAAGAAAGAAAGGAAGAAAGAAAGAGAAAAAGAAAGAAAGAGAGAAAGAAAGAAAGGAAGAGAAGGAAGGAAGGAAGGAAGGAAGGAAGGAAGGAAGGTAGGTAGGTAGGTAATGAATTAAGAATTTAGGTTGGCTGTTAATATTTAGAGTTGTATAAACTTGGCTCTGTAAATTTCTGGCTCTTTAAAGTTCAGAGTTCACCTCCCACACTGTTCTCAAGAATGTGCCTGTTCTTTCAGCTAAAGGTAATTGAGTCAAATACAGTGTCTTGAATCGTGAAATACCTTCAAACTTCCCAGTTGGATGCCTTGAACATGGTGAGGGAGGTTTTAGCCTCCTGTTCTGGAGGAGAGGTTCCCAGCCTCAGTGGCACATGAGAGAGACATGAGCACATGAGCTCAATTACTTAAAAATCTCTAAGATTATTGAACCACGGCATTAGGGTTTCTTAAAAGTTCCCCAAGTGATTCAAAAGCACAGCCAAGCAACCACCATTCTAGACAGAGCTATGATCTTCTAAATATGGTGATTGGGGATAATCTATTAAACACATTTTATGATTTGTTTCTTGTTGCCACAACAGGAGTCTTTCCATATCCCAGATGCAAAAATCCATCCTTTCCAAATCTAAGTCACCACAAGAAAATTTGACCAAGACAGATTATTTTCTTTCAAAATTAGATATGTCATGTTAACATTGCAAAATCAAACTACTACTCTTTCAGATGAACTCAAAAGATAATACGTCTTATAAGAAATCTACATTTCACATTCATAATTCATTTTTACTACCGTTAAAAATAAATTGCTCAATCACTGATTACTCTAAGTTTCTTGACTCATATTGAATGATAGAAAACAAACGTGGGTGTCTGGTTCCCAAAAGCTTCTTCTTATAACCACTTTCCTTCATTTTTTCCCTCCTGTGAAATTTTGATGTTGGAATTGAAGATTTATAAAGAAGAGAATCTAGAAAATCTAATGGCATCCCGAGAACCATAGATGTTTTGAAATAGTGTCTCCTATTGTGATTTTCATTTTTAAATTCTCAATGTTTTAAAAAGCATGACTCACTTTAATGGCTGAATATTTCTCTTTTCATCCAAGGCTAGAAATACTTCTTTTACTTTTGGGATACTCACTGAGTAAGGCTGTTATTTAGAACACTTCTTGCTGGTAAGAAGATAAGGTCTCCATGTTTAGAATGGAGTGAAGAAGGATCTTGGAGAGACGATGTCATAGAGCTGCGGATTAGGAAAAAAGAGAAAATTATTTTTAGACATTGAAAAAAAGATAAGCTAAATTTGCTCTGTGAGACGTGATAAATATGCCATAGGTAGAAAGCCAGATTAGTTTTCCTGGAGAATGAGAATTAGTCTCTGGTTGGTAACCACACTCTGTGAGGTGCCTTTCTCTTTCTTGAAGTATTTAAGACTGGGTCTGGGCAGGGTATCGGATGGAGTTCCTCACTGATTGCAAGGGCTTGGTCAGTAACTATCCAATATTGTCATTATGGGGGTGGGAAAACACACTGCTTTCATTCTCTCCGGGAGTTGTGTGAGTTAATTAATTCATCTGATGAATCTGTTACTCCTATTTTCTGAAAGAGAAAGGAGGGATAAATCTAGAAATAGCCTCAAAACTGGGCTGAGGGAGAGTTTCTTTTTTTATAGTTTCCTTCCTCCATACCCAAAGATAGAAGAAGGGAAGCCCTGGTCTAGTTTAGAAATGTGTCTATTCTCAGAATCCTTCACTGAGCATCTTAAAATGCTGTCAAATGTGAGAGCACTGTGTCTCCAAGTAATATTTGAAGATTTTTTTTTCTGTTGCTTTTTAGCAAAATCTGCACATAGATTGCTCTGTCTCAAGCTGAAGAATAGTCTAAACTAAAATCCAAGGTTAATTACTCCTAAAGTCAGTTCTTTTACTTTAATTTCATGTAAAATTGAGGCAGATAAAGAATTTCATTAGTTCTAATTAAAAACGAAAGGCATCGCTAGTAATATGGTGTAGCTTTAGAAAATTCCTCTTCCATCAAAGATTGTTTAACATCTGAGTTTTAAGGATTAGAACATACCACTGAAGAGTCCCTTGAGTGATCCTAGTGTATGCACCTCATTTTATATTCCATTAACTCGTGCATAATTTGCAGTCCAGTAATTCATGAAAATATCATGGTATCACTGGATTAATCATGGCTTTATGTGTTGCGGGGGAGGGGAGGAATATGTGGTGGGCGATGGGAAAAAGGAGTAAGATCTTCACAGTTAAAGGTGATTGTATCTACTTAGGTGATGAAAAACAAGTTCAACCAGGTATTTAATTATATCTAAGTGTTATGATAAAAATGAGAAATCCTAATAAAAGGACATATATTATACATCTATTATACACACACATATACACACACATTTATATGATACACACAGATTTCAAATAATGCTTATCGCTAAGACATGAGGAGGAGGCCTGCAATTTGGAGTCTTCTGTTGTATCTGGTTTATTTTCTTGTCAAAAAAAATCTGAGGCATAATGGTAACATTTGTCAAACATGACTATTATAGCAATACATAGCATTATATTATTTTCTGTACTTTTCTGAATGTTCATGGATTTTTGAGAATGTTGTATTTTAAAAGTTTAATGAAAGAATTGAGCCAGATTATCTGTAAATTCCTTTTACATCTCAAAAAAATAATTTTTAATAATTTTTGGAGTAGATGGTCATATATACTTGAGTCTCACGGAAAATGGCTGCTTTGTAATTGTTGGGACGACAAAGTGGGGTAATGGGCTGCAGGTGAATGGCAGTGCACGCTCAATCTATATACCACTTTTAATCTGAGAATAAGGCAGAAGGAGAAAGGGAAGATAAGACAGAAAATTCTACTCTAGAAAAATGTGTTCTTGTCCAGAAATTAAATTTATCCCGAAATGTCTTCTTCTCAAGAATATCCGACTTTTTCTTATTCCTATGGCTAGTACTGGTGACAACCTAATGAAGAAATCAATTTTAAAAATTTATTTTTTTGCTAAGTTGATATAAGCTATATTAAATTTTTCCATAAGAAAAAATAATACATGCTCATTTCAAAAAGAGAAAAAAATAACAGAATGTACTGAAAAATGAACAATATAAAATACAAAGTATCCTTATTACTACTAAGAAAAGATAAACATCGCTAATTAACATTTAGGCAACTAGTTTATATATATATATATATTCCAATGGTTATATATATAACCATTGGAATATAATTTAAAAAAAAGTAGAGGCACCTGGGAGGCTCAGTTGGTTAAGTGTCTGATTCTTGGTTTCAGCTCAGGTCATGATCTCATGATTCGTTAGATCAAGCCACATATCAGGCTCTGCGCTGACAGCTTGGAGGCTTGGGATTTTCTCTCTCCATCTCTGCTCCTCCCTCATGTGTTCTCTCTCTCTCTCTCCCTCTTCCTTCCTACCTCTCTCTCCCTCTCTCTCAAAAAAAAAAAAAAGCATTGTTTTTAAAACCAAAAAATAATTGAGTGTACAATGAAACTATGTTGAAATAAATATATTTTGTTCGCTTATCCACTTATGTTCTTGGAGTAATTCCTAGAGGAGCATAGTTTGACTTTTAAGAAAGAAAGGGGGAAAAACGGCTTCATTTTGGATGGCTTATGGTGGTAGGGACTAGGAATTCACAACCTCATATCTGTTCTCCTCTTCTTGTATTAGGACCTGGCTTTTTCTGAAGGGAGGGCAAGAATTAGCAAAATTACATTTTCTAGCTCCCTCGTTGCTAGGGATGCACATATGACACATTCTCTAGCCAATGAAATTTGAACTGTCTGTACCAGACTGACTCTACTGGCACACTTGGTCAGTGCCTTGTTCTTCCTATTTCCTTTCACAATGTAGTCTTAATAGCTCACAGAGTGGGGACTAAGGTACTGAATAGAGTGGTGGAAATGGAGCCATCTAGTAACCACAAGGAAAAGAGAACAGGAAATATGGCTGAATAAAAAAGAAGGACCCTGAGTTACTATTGACAGCATGAAGCTGCCCTAATTATAATTGAGTTTCTACCCTCAGATTCATTGTCATCCCTGTGGCTAAATGCAATTTCTGAAATTATTTATATAATAATCATTCATTTCCAATTAATAGATAGTCTGAAAAACTGGTATTTTCTTTACATTTATTTCTGGAACAGCAATAAAGAATATGATGCATATTAAGGGATTCTATAATAGGTAACAAATAGGCATTGGCTGACCTTTGGCCAGTCGTGAAACCATTTAGAAGAAGGATGCCTTCTGTATAACTTAGAAGCCGCATTCCCAGGAAGCATGAAATCTCCCTCTGCACTACCTCGTTGTGGCTACTACACTTCTTTCTTTGATTCAGAGAATTAAACCTTCCAAAAAATTCTTTCAGGAAAGGAAAAGCCTGAAAATCCCTGAAGATCCTGACTATTCACCAAAGCTACTAAGGAAGGAAGATAAATATTAGATATTTAATATTTTATTTTCCAGAAGTACATAATATATAATCTCTCACTGTCATAAAGAGAGAGACCCATATGCAAACTCTTTGGAAGAACATTAAACACTATTCTATTATTGCTGAGAAGTAGTTTTGGATATATAGGACAATCTATGAGACTGAATGATCCCCAAATAGATTATTTACTAAATTATATAAACTCTTACCAATTTTAAAGCAAATCTGATTGCAAATATAAATATACATAATAGAAACATATGTATAATCTTAGTGCTCTCCTACAGGTACTTAATTAGGTTCTCAAAAGATATTTGCTGTTCGATTGATAATAGGTTACCAATTAAAATAGGTTACCCTTAAAATAATAAATGAGATACTTTTGAGTCTGCCTAAATAGCATACATACAAAAGAAAAGAGGAACGAGCCAGAATAAGTTTTTCATCTGGGCTGAATTCCAGGAAATATAACTCATTCCTGGACCTTAGTTGGAATGACGCTGAGAAACAGGTCTTGATTAGGAATTTGGAGAAATTCAAGTTCAAGGGCTAGAGAAGATAGTGGGTGACCTAATCAGAGGTCATTGTTAGAGGTTCATCTTAGGATTTGAAATAAACTTCCTCAAAGGTATAGCACCCCAGCCAATTAATTAGGTGCAGGGAGCATGGGAATAGTCACATATTTTCTATTTTCTTTCCTTCTTCTCTTGAAAGAATAAAATTGCAGCAAAATTATGGTTCATTTTCTGAAGTTAGTTTGTAGACTTTGGGGAGAGTGGAAAAAAGTGTAAAAATAATGCATTCTCCCCATTTCTTACTCAATATGGTAAGGGAGTATAGAAAGCATGTAAGTTCTCAAAATCTTTATCTCTACTAAAGACCTTCTCAAGTGTGTGTGTGTGTGTGTGTGTGTGTGTGTGTTTGAGAGAGAAAACATGTCCACCTTGACCTGGGAAGTTATGGGTGAACTGTAGCCCTTATTATGTCACCCAACATTATTCCAGAGAGGTAGAACCACTGGGGTATATTGATAGGTAGATGACATAGATAGATAGATATAGTATCTATGATTAAATAATAGAAATAGTATTATAGTATGAATAATTAGAAATAGAGATATATTGGGGCGCCTGGGTGGCTTATTTGGTTGAACATCCAACTCTCCATTTCAGCTCACATCATGATCCCAGAGTCATGGGATCAAGCCCCACGTGGGGCTCCATGCTGAATGTGGAGACTGCTTAGGATTATCTCTCTCCCTCTGCACCTCTCCCAGACTCGTTCTCTCTCTCTCCCTCCCCCCCCCTCATTCTCTCAAATTAAAAGAAAAAGAATTAGAGATAAACAAAAATTGATTTTTATAGCAATCTGACCTTGCACAATTGTGAGAACTGGTTCACCATTGTCCTTGCTTTTGATGTTAGGTCCTGAAGTGTTCAGGGCAGGTGGCAAAGACGGAAAGATAGATGTAAAATTGGGAAGAGAAAGAACAAGGTGGAAGTCACAAGCACAAGCTGTAATATATGAGGACACACTGGAACCCGTGTTATTTCTCATTGTCTCTGACCTTGGTGGTTTGGGCCATCAGAACTGAAGGGTCATTCATCATGGAACTAAGCCTAGACACCTAGCTTGAGGAGCAGAGAAGCTGGAGGAGGATTCAGGGAAGGGGAGGCAGTTGTTGTCTTCAAATTCCATAGAAAAGTCTCTCATGTGGTCCATCCTAATGAGAAATTTACAGGAAAGGCAATTCTGGGGAATGTAGTTTACCCTGGTCAAGTTGACACTTTACAAAGCCACCACTGTTATACTGCAAAAAGCTATAATAGCCCTATCCAACCTACCCTCAGAATTCCAGCAACATTCTCATTTGGTTATGTAGCTAGCACTCAAAAAATTTTCAGATGATCTAGAAAAAAACAGTATTCCCAGGAATATGAGATTGTTGCTGTGGCATAAATTTGAATACACACACACATTCATTAATTATAGATACTACTATTATTCCTATTTTCAGCTTCTAATTCATCTGAGTTTCTACTTTATCCAGATACCCTAATTTTTATTTTTGTATACCAATAAACTCTTAAATAATATAATTTCTATGTCATCTGAAGTTTAAGGTCATCTTTTGTTTTAATTTTAAAAAATGGTAGAAAGGGCTTGAGGGAATTTTTTGGGGTTTTGGCCAAAATGTACTTAAAGTAACTGAGTGTTCTTTGTGTTGTATTGTAGTATATTCATACCCTAATGGACAAAACTATGTCTCCAGTCTGTTGATATTTTGGATAGAAGAGGATCAATCTTGTGGTCAAACAATGTCTTCTTGATGGAGATATTCTTTTACTTGTGTTAGTCTTGATTCAAAGAATAGTTCTGTCTTTTATGATGAATATTACATTTAGCCAAAGATATCTTTGTTCTTGAATCACTAATATAAAGCATCTACAAGTGGTTTTGAAGGTGTAAGATGTTAAAATCTTAGAAATTCTTAGGTATTCCTTTTGGACTTTAGTAGAAGTATTATTGAATCCATACCAAGTATGGTTGTCTTTATGAATCTTGGAGGGATTTTCTTTTGGATTGAATCGAATGGTCTATTTGGCCTCCTATCCTCTCATCCATTGTTCACACTATACATTTCAGCTGAGATTGCTTTAAAACCATGCATAAGCTCTTTCCCGTCCTTGGTTCTGGTACTGATATTTTTCTAAGTCCTACTAGATTAGCTCAAGTGAGGTAGTTTCTAGTCAACCTTACCTAGTGCTGTTCTGTCCTTACACTCTGTTGTTGTTGTATTCTTTTTACATAGTATATAGGTATTATTAAAATTTTTAAGATAAAAATAAGAGTGTAAATATAAATTGGGAAGGATTTTGCTAATATCTCAGAAACCAGTCATGAAGGGAAGACAGTTATGAAATAAGATGTTAAAGCAAAAAGGTAGACTAGAGCTTCTACTATAAGGGCATGTGCGGGAGAAGTTGCCTTTTTACCAGACAGCTGGTAGAAGAAAAAGGTCCCCAAACACAGCATCTGAATCATCCAGGAAGCTTTATTAATATTCATATCCCCAAGCCCCATTCTGAAAAACTATTTTAACAGGGCTGAGGTAGGACCCAGGAAACTGACTTAGTAAAACAAACAAACAAACAACAAACAAAAAAACAATATCAGATAATTTGAACACATAGCTGGGTATGCATTTGCATGCATAGAAACAAGTGATACGTGGGGTGCCTGGGTGGCTCAGTCGGTTGAGTGTCCAACTTGGCTCGGATCATGATCTCACGGTTCCTGATTTAGGCTCTGTGCTGACAGCTCAGAGCCTGGCCTACTTCATATTGGGTGACTCTCTTTCTCTGCCCCTCCCCCACTCATGCTTGCTCACTCTCTTGCTCTCTCTCAAAAATAAATAATTTAAAAAATTTTTAGAAAACAAAGAAAACAAACAAAAAAAAAGTGATGCGTTCTCTCCACAAAACTCCATTTCCAAACCCTATGTTTTCTTTGGAGAATTATTTTCCAAACAGAGATTGTGTCATTCTGAAGCAGCACACTGTCACTTTCTCCTGTGGAGGTAGCTATTTTGACTATACCTACAAGTAGTTGCTCACGGAAAATTAGGACTAAAAGCCCACAAAGTAGAAGAGTCCATAGCACAATCTCTGCTTCATGCTGGAGGGAGCATTCCTGGATAAGATTTGTTGTCGTCTCATCAGGACTGTATTTTTCCCAACTTAAAAGATATATACCACTTTTTCCTAACTACTGGGCATCCATTTCTTCTGAGGTCCTTAAACTGCTACTTCTGAAGAGTCCTCCAGAAGCCACTGACTTCAGACGTGAACTCAAGATGATGTCACACAGTTAATTTTTCTGATTCTTCAATATCTATCTCTGTCCCTTGCCTCCACTCCCAATTTTGCCTGCCTTTCCTCTTTACCTCATTAAGGAGGAAGTGTTCCTAGATGAAATTTGTCAACATTCAACCAAGGTTGTATTGTAACAAAAAAAGAGACTACGTTTTCTTTTTATATTTGGGAAGTAAACGTGAAGAAGGGATACCATCTGCTACCAGATGGTTAAGATGCTGGATTCTTCTGTTGTAGTGTGGTTGTTGAGATCTCAAGCCACATCCCTTGTGGGTATAGCGATGGCTCTCCTCTGAGGGAAGCAGATGTCCATAACTGTCAGTTATGCTAAGAAGTGGATCCAGGGACAGCGAATAAGGAAATGGTAGGCAGACCAACTTTAGCCTGGAGAGAAGTCTAGATGAGAACGTTCTCTGACTCTCTTAGAGTGGGACAGATGATCACAGGAGTTCCTTGATAAGAGAAAAAGGACATTGGCTGAATAGCTGCACCAAGAAGTAAGATGAGAGGAAAGCTTAGAGCTGGTCAGGGAAGGGCCTATGGCTCGGCATGGAAGCCCCAGGCAGGGTTTTCCTCAGGAGGAGTCGGGACCGTGCAGGATCAATCCTATAGGTAGGCTGCCACTTTTGTGTCTCTGTGTCATAATTCTCTTCTATTAACCTGGAAACTTTTCTAAAGTCTTGATAAACTTTACAGACTAATCTTGGGGATACAGGGGGTGAGGGAGCAGGAAAGGAATAAGGCTTGCATTGTCCAGGAGTTTCTGGGTTGCAAATGACAGGAAATAATTCATATTCACTTAAAGTCATTTATAAATTCACCTAAAGGTCATTTCTTGACTCCCGAAAGTATAAAGTCACAAAGGCAACTGGCTCAATTCTTTGCTGGATCTCGAAATGAAGATGGTGTTGCTGGGGTCCTCCCTCTATCTGTCTCTCGGCTCTGGTTTCTTCCACGATGCTGCGTTGTCCCTTCCTGCTATAGCCTTTCCCATGGTGGCACAGGTCACCCAATGGCAGCCCTGAGTTCTTGTTGGTTTTTTTTGTACAGACAACCAAATATTTGAATCCCACTTCCAAAAAAAAAAAAATTCTTCCAAATTCTAGGTTCTTTATACTTCAGATGGGAAAGACAACAAAAGGAAATGGAGCTTCTGAATTTAAAAAGAACATCATGAATATGACAAAACTGCCATCGTTGTGAATTAGAGGAGATCTAGATATAAAGATTGCAAATGTTATCAAACATATTATCACTGCAAACTGCCATATCAACTTCTGAAAATAAAATAAAACTCAAGAACATTTTTCTAAATTTTAAGGTAATCACAGCAACAAAAGGAATATGGTCAGGACTTAACACAAGAATCCAAAAATGGTCATTTATTAGAAAAAAAAATTAGCGAGATGAAAAAGGGATACATTTAGCCCTTGGAAAGAGGTAAATCTATTTTATATACATTAAAGTGCCATTTCTGTTTTCCTCTCAGAAGTCAGGCTTTTTTTAGCTGCTAAGATGCTCTTTCCTCTACAAACTGTGATAATCAATAGGAATATGAAACTACTATAGAAATGGGATTATTATTCCTGTCGTGGGGCCTCCTTTCCTTCAGGCATCATAATTTCATGTGGAGGAATTTAGGATGAACTCTGCTGGCCTCTCTCTGCCCCTCCCTTACTCCTGCGCAGGGCTCTCAGAGCTTCTGGATCGTCTCATCAGATCACCAGGTCTGTGCTCCACCAGGCTTCCGGAGCTTGCCACTTCAGGGCACCCCTGCAGATGCCCAGCTTTGTCAGGAACTGATGGGCACGTCTGGCTCATGCTGGAATATACTATTACAAGCCCTTTGGGCTGTAGATCTAAAGTCACATTGTCCAGTTTATCAGCAGCGAAAGTAACACTTTGACCTCTGTCTGACTCTTGGATTTATCTATCAATTCTGGTCCAGAATTCAGGTAGGAAGGAGAAGGATGCTAGGTATCAATCCCCCTAGAACCTCAACATTATTATTATAGTAAGCCATAGTAAAATTCATAAAATGAAGGACTGTGTCTTCTAAAGTTGCTTTTCACAGTAGCAAGTTCATGAACACATACAAATGGTGTTTGAGAGTGTTGTTTCCAACACTGAATTGGAACAGATGCCAAATAGTTTTCCTCCCTATGGAGCCAAAAGAGGACAGTTTTTCAGGCTAAAATCCAATATACATTTCCAGCTCACGAGGGACCTTAGAGTAACCCCAAGACAATCAACAACTTTACTACCAACTTTCTGCTTTACTAATCCTTGTCTTCTGTGTTTATTTTTCTGAAGAGTTTACGATTTGACCAATCCAAAAGAAATATTGCACAAGTACGTTTCCTTTTGTTTTATTCTAAATCCCACTTCGATCTGTGGATGCCAGTTTTGTGCTTATAAGGAGAAAGAATATATTCCATTTCACAAATTAACCCACTCTCTTGAATCCCTTATGTACGGTTCAAATGTAAAGTCAGTTCCTTGTAATGTGGTTTGCTTTGCAATTGAAACGAAAATGCCACATCCTCTAGATTTTTGGGTGAGATCCAGAATTGCTTTCAAGGATCTCTCTGGTCTTTTGATGAAGGGACATCTCAGTAGACTAGGTGATTAAAATAACATGACCCCAAGAGAACTGGACACTCAGTGGTGTGCTTAGCTGCTGAAGTGAACTTGTTTAGTTACTTAGGAAACAATGCAGAATTAAAAAGTAATAATTACATGTAAGATCCACTCCTCCCACTTGTTTTAGATTGATTTTCTTTGTTTTTCCCAGTTGCTTAGACTTGTTCCACTTCTAAGTCACTTCCGAATTCTAGACTCTGCTAATGGGAAAAGCCTTTAATTTATCACCTCCACCTCTTGGCTAGTCTCCTCATGTGTGGACACAGACATCTGCAACCAGCAGAACATCACATACAAAGCAGACCAGGGAACGAACCCACCCCTGCACCTCCTTTTTATTATCATGTGTTAACTTTCTCACTAACGCATGACTGTGAGAATTCACAGATCTCTGAGAAGTTGGAGGTTTCTGTTTGTTTGTTCATCAGCTTTATCTAGAAAGAAGAGTATAGAAAGAGCAGCAGAGTCTGAGTAAATTTCCTCCCTCGCATTGTCCTAATTCAAAGTGCATACAACACATTTATTTCTAGAAAGAACTTGGCCAGCACAATAAGTTTACTAGAGAAAGCAGTTTCAGCATACAAGATTTCCCTCTAGCATTTTACACTTTCCGTGGCTTCCTTCCCACTAATTCTCTGCCTCTGGATATTTTTTCTTCTCCAAAAAGAGTTTGTGACAGCTGGTGAGTGGACAGCAGGAATAGTTCTCTCATCGAATCTTGGGAATTGAAGAGCTACTGGTTGAGTCTTGAAGTGCCTTTCGAACTTAATAGACTCACTTAGCCAGCTGTTTATAGTTGATATGTTATTTGTTCCTACCGATTTTGTGTACTTGCTTCACCTTCTTTTTAGTGTCTTCTGTGCTTGTTAATACCTTGGATAGCACAGTATGAATATAGATTTACTAGATGGACACAGTCCATTCTGATGGTAATGGAAAAGCAGTGCACCATCTCAATTCTGAGTCCCAGATCAGGCTCCACAATCCAGTAGCGTTGACTTTCTTTTGTGTTTCTGCTACTTTAAGTGGATTATGGAAAGGGACTTGACTACAGAACCATTGTTCCTCAAGAACGGTGGTTTTTAAACATAGTGTGAATCATTTTGAACATCTAGATTTCAGATGCTCAAGTTCTGGGTTGCAACCTCTGTGATCAGAGGCTCTCTAGTTGTCCTTTCAGATTGCATAAACCTCCTCCAGTGTCTCAAATGTAAATTCCTGACCAGAGGTAAAAACAGCAAGCAAATACAGTCCTTACCTTCTGATCCTAGCTAGTTTACCTCAAGTTTTTCTGTCCTCTGAACACTTCTGCTTTTCTCCCACTTCTTGTGGCCAAACACACACACACACACACACACACACACACACACACACACACACACACTTTCCTGGAAACACAGTCGTGCCATTTTCTTTTCTCTCAGGCTAGTCAAAGATAAGAACCATGTTTGAAAGCCAAATAGAACAAAGCTAACCTCCTTTACGGCTAACACACAAGATGCTATTTAGAAAAACGTTGATCCAGTCACCACTGGCTCTGTTAAATAAGGGATCCCTAATGTGGCCCCATGATCAAATTCACTTCCTTGTTAAGAGCGTGAGGATAAGTTAAGACAGAGCCTCCTTTGTTTAAAAGAGGCTGTGTGAACTCTGCCACGAGTCCCCAGACACCCCTAAGTCCTCTGTTCTGAACATGTAATTAATTCGTAAGAAACCAGGTACCACAGCAGCCGCGGTTTGACAGTAGATTCATTCAGCACAAGCCAGATGTGAAAGGCTTTCAAAGTGAGCAACTGGCGCGACTATTGCCCAGAGAAGCAGGAGCCGGTAACCCCTGGTTTGCAGCCTTACCGTCACCCGGTAATGCCATTTCTAATGTATTTCAGTTCGCTCTTAACAGTCACAGATGTTTTTGCAAAACCAAAGGTTATTGATTAACCCAGAGCAGGTAGGAGGTCCCTATTTGAGTTCTTATTTTTTTCAGCCTAAGGTAACTTAAAAACCACCAGCTAGGAAATTCTCATGTCACTTGTATTTTACTATTTTTCATGCTCTTTTTCAAAGACCAGTAAAGAGCTGTTTTCAAGGATGAAAGGGAAAACATTTTCTTTAAACATTGTATGCTATGTTCAGAGAATTTGCTTTATGGAGACGCGTGATACAAATTTCCTACGCGAAGACTCCATTAGAATGTCGCTAGATTCGCTTCTATTGAACCTCTATCATCAATCTGAAAGATGCAGAAAATGTCTTTTTTTATATATTTTGCAATGACACAAAGCTGTGAGAAGTACTAAACACAATAAGCCAATTCAAGGTGAAAAACCATCTTGACATCAAAATCAATAATACAGAATTCATCACCAATAAATATGAAAACTTACATTCAGAGTTTACAAGTCAGTTATGCAAAAACAGGATAAAAGAGACTAAACTTCTAAGTTCACTGAGAATTGGCAAAATGATTTGTCTATTAAAAAAATCTGACATAAGTTTAGACTATGTTAGTTAAAGGTCATTTGTACACCAGACATTTTGTATTCTGCCCTAGCCAGAACATGTCTGCCCTGCCAATATTAGGTTCATCTCTGGACATTGCATTTTAAGAGTGACGTGGATTGTGCAGAAAGTGCAAACGGCAAGGACTTTGGAAACTTCCTCAGCTAGTATTAAACACAAAGAGTAGACATCTTCTAATACAGCCTCTCAACCAGTGTGTGAATATACTGTGTAGCATCCATGCCGGGTGGTCATTTGTTTTTGGCTTGAATATGTTTAATTATAAGGATCTCATTACTCTGCATTATTGAGCACTTTCCATTTTTAATGTCTTTTCTAACTCTGCCTTCTGTTAGTGCACTTTTCGATCCTAGATTATTAGTAACCTATTTCTCTTGACAAGCCATTATAGATTTGAAAGCCTATTATGACTATTTCAGAGGATTTCAAGAAATTATTTTTTCCCTCAGAAAAATCAACTTATGAGAAAAACGTATCAATACAGTAATGAATGAAGATGTTCACAAGCTATTTAAAATGCCATGGTAGGTACAGATTGTAATTCTCAGAGGTTATTATAATTTTGGGTAGATAATCAAAAAATTATTTTAAACTTCATCCATTCTTACGTTTTATCATTTGAGAACCTGGGCTGAGCTTTAAACATAGTTAGCACGTTTATCTGATGGAACAGCTCTGAATGACTACGAAATTCTCCTCAGAGTCCATCTTCTCTCTGGTGACTCAAGACAGCCGGAGCTGGTTGTTTGGGAATGAGCTGATTTTTATCTTTAGGGATATTTAAAATATAAATCATATCCTGACTATGAAGGTCATAATTTACCATTTAAGTCGGCTCTGTTTACTCTTTACTCCACTAAAGACCGACCACAAAACAATGAAGAAAAATCTGTGGAAGATAATGGGTTTTCATGTTACACCATGTTCTTAATTATTTAAAGTCTACTGAAAGAGAGAGAGTGAGAGAGAGAGAAAGAAAAAGAGATACTTGGACAGACTGAGATCAAGTCACAGAAAAAGGAAGAATGGGCAACAGTCCAGAGCTAAAAGAGTCAGAATTTGAAGCAGCACTAATACCCTAAGTATCAATACCAAGCTTGTTACAAAACTCACACACCAACCCTTACCAGTTAAATTTTACAACTGCCCTGACAAAGACAATGATCTGAAAGGCAGTCCAGAGTCCTTAGACTTAACTCCCAGAAGGTAATTTGTTATCCGACCCTCCACATACTTCACACAGCATCTGACGGTTCCAAGGAGGATCTTCAGTCTATTTCTTGCAAGAGCAGAAAATATTTCCTTGGCTTCCAAATTCAAGGAGACTAGTATACGGAAATTCTCTTGCCCTTAAATTTTGCTGAATTTTATTGGTGGGAGGCAAATTTTAGGCTTCCCTGAGGTCCCTTTGAGGACTGAAGATGTCCCCATGTATGAAAGGGGCTCTGTGTCATAAAGAGGAAAGAAAAGAGGAAGGCAACCACATGGAGACCTCATACCACTTGGGTGGGAGCGCTGACAGGCAGTAGCTGGAGGGGAGTTTGTGGTTATTGCCCTGTTAACAGGTCCCTCTGGAAATCCATCATTGGAGGGGGAGTCCTGAAGTGAGGTGTGGGAATTGAAAAAATGGAAAACAGGAAATGCATACCAACAATAAAAAGTAGACTTTTTAACAAAAAAACATATCTATAATATCCAATGTTTCAGCCATAACAGATGTAAAATTCTCAGAAACATTTATTAGTGAGAAGAGTGAGCCACATTTTAGGTTCCTTATAATGATCTCATCTTCAAAGAGAAGGATAAGGAGAAAATGCATAGAATGAAAAATTTTACCCATAAAAATATCATATGAAATCTATTTCAAAGCATTGTACAGAATTCATATCCTTGATCCTTACAATGCTGCAGCTAATTAAGCTAGCCTACATGAAAAAAAGCAAAATGAGAGAACAATGAAATGAAACAGATGCCAAAGGACCCTGGAATGAGAACAAAGAGAAGGAAATGAAGCAATTGGCAGCCACAGAGCAGTAATCCATAGGCAAATTTCAAGAAGTTTACAGATGATAACTCAGAAATATTTACTCAACGTTTATTTTGTTTAAGACTCTCCTAAGTAAGTAAAGAAAACTATCTAAAAATACATCCAAATAGGTAAGAATCTAAAGAACAAAATAAAGCCAATTTGTCTTCACTCATGAACGTGTACATGAATGAAAAACAAATTGTGGGTGAATTTGGTATAGGCATAGAGGAATTTAGAAATGACATAACCTTTTAGGGTTTTGAATTGCATTTCTGAGAAGATGATCATTCAGAAATTAAAGATACTCTTCCTTTCATTCTCTTTCATTCTGTGTCTTAAGAACAGGAGACCTTCGTTACATAGTCTCGCATACTCAGCACATACATGGGGAACATCCCGTGTGACTTAGATGAAATAACCTCCTGGTCTCACTAGCCATTCCTCTACAAAGTGACACAGAGAATACTGAGTCTCCCTAAGCCTGGCCTTTGGGATCAATTGTTTTTTAAAATGGTTATAAGAGAGTTTAAGTGTTATATGTTAATTAGCAATTATTGAATAACCTTAATTTCAGGTTCTTTTCTCCCATTTATATCTCACAAGTTTAAAGAAAAGTGGCAGAAAGTTTCCCCATTTTGGAAGTGCCAGAGTGGCTGGAGGAAATGAGTCATCAAGATAATTTATGATCTTTCCCATAACTTGCAATGCACAGAACATAGTAATCCTTTGTTATCCAGGCCACTCAATGACCAAACTCCAGGACCTTGATGGAATATAATTAAAATAGGATTTCTTTTTCATATCCCAAAATGGCTTTACCTCATCGCAATATACACATTTAATAATATTTACTGTTTTTTACTTTCCTGCTACATGATCACATGAAGCTAGTCTAAGTAAGAAATTACTTTTTAAACGAATAAAATAAAGTTCTTAGTTTCCTTATAAGAACTTATAATTGGTAGGAGAAAAAGAGAAGCCCCAAAGAGCTGAAATACTCAGGAAGATGCTAAGAGTCACTGGAGAGGTTGAAACGAGTAGAAGAGAAAGAGAGAGTTAATTTGCATCAAACTAAGGATTTTTACTCAGTTGTTTTGTTTTGTTTTAAACTCTGAAGTTTCTGGATCAATATGGAAAAATTTCTAATGAGGCTTTTTAAAACTCTGCTTAGTTTTTAGAATCTTGATATTCAGGAAGCCAAAAGGATAGTCTTCAACTTATTTCTGGGGGATTGAGGGAGAAGTTCAATGATTTAAGAAATCTAAGAGTTGGGTGGAGCTTTACATTTTTTAAAGAAGTTTTATATTTTCTCTTTGTGAATGCATTTCTAGGTACAGTACATATTACCTTAAATATTTTCTCGCCCCCGACATGTGATTTAGCCTCACTGGGTATCGAGGGTGGTCCTCCAGGCCCAGAGCAATGGTAGCTTTTCACATCCTGTCTTCTTGTAAACACCCCCTCATAAAGCACTTAGCCTTAACACCTCAGAAAATTGGGCAAGGCCTGTCCTTTTGTCTGCCACATTATTTATCACATAGATGCAGCATGTTGACAATTCCAGACACCACGCATGGGAAGAGGAATTTCTAAAGTAACACATCAACCTCCCTATGAGCAACAGGAAACTCCATTCTGTGTGAGAATATTTGCTGAGTCAAACTCTGGTTTGGTAAAATATTTTGTTGGGTGGATCTCATTCAACCTTTTAAAAAGTCATCTGACTCACTCCGTGAAAAACACACATTGGACGTCGCTAAGCCCTGGCTGTGGTAGCCCGTTACCTGCCCTTCTAGAGACCTTAGACCACGTATCTGTACATGTGTATGTGCATATGTGCACCACACACAGTTCTGTGTTACCTGACGTATCTCTCACTTGCTCATTGGAATGCTAAATGCATTTTTCTGAAAGTTGGGTTTTCGCCAAAGTATGTAAAATCATAAAAATCTAAAATATTTTCTTCCATTTCTAGACAGTGAGCCCTAATTTTTGGTTTAGAAAGTATATACAGTGATGCTACTGACCCGCCGCTGGTACAGAATATACTCTTTGCAGTTTCCTAGTGATAATCAATCCAACTTACTCAGCTGTGAATAATAAATGGAATTTTAAGATGCCCTGGCTAGATTCTGTGGGGTGACCCAATAAGGTGGAGGCTGGAAGCATAGGAGGTGAAAGAATTCACCCAAAGCAGAACAAAGAAGATGGAGTTTATTGAATACACTGTAAAGGAGCGGCAGGCAGGACAGCAAACGAGAGACTACAAGGAGGCAGTGGTGGGGGGCTGTAATTAAGTGGGGAGTGAGGAGGTATGGAAATGTATGAAATTTTCCCTTTTTAGTACCTGTGCCTGATTGCAAGTAGCCCATTGGTCAGCTAAGGCTTACAGATATTTTGAGGTACGTTGCCTAATAAGCCTGTTCGCATTCAACCCAGGGGTCACTGTGGGCCCTTTGGTCTCACTCAGGTTTCCATTGCTCCAGCCTGTTGCCTAAAAGCGGCTTCTGCAGATCTTGCGAAATTTATCTACTGCAATGGGTTGGAGCCAAGTTATGACCATTACAGGGAATTATAAGGGGCAAAGAGGAATATGTGCTTTCCTAAGATGATGTGCTGAATAATTGGGAAAGAATAAGATACACATAAATCTCATATAAGACAGAGATTCCAAAAGAATCACTGTAATCACAATACTGGACCTCCGTGTCTCCGTCTCTCAGATGTTTGTGATCTCTTTCTATAAAAGCTTTTCCAAAGTCTGATTCTTTTAAGGCATATGATTTGTGCCCCTATGTGCTGCTTCCAACACTTAGCACTCTTTTTTTGGAAAGATTTCTACAGCACGTGGGCCTGATTTTTAAGTTGTATGCAAGTAGAAAAGAATCGTTAATTAGACAGGGTGGTTATTAAACATCGAAACACTTAGACCTGATAATTCAGGTCTTAAATCTAATGGTACATTAGTCAAATTAGCAATTAATCAATAATTAGTTCCTTACTTAAAGGGTGAAGCGGGGTGGAGGAAGCAGAATTAATCTTTTTTAAATAGTCTACTATGGGTTATGCATTTTACACACAGCATCTTACTCTCAATTCATGACAAATGCTATTCTTAGCCCCGTTTTGCTAATGAGAAGGAAATGGAGACTCCAAAAAAATTAATAACCAGCCTGAGGTCACAGGGCTAATAGTCAGCAGAGCTGGAACTTGAATTTTGGTGGGTCGCAAGATCCAGGCTCTTTTTAAAACACTAAGCTGCCTCCTTATTTTCCCAGTTGAGTTGCTGTTGCCCCATTGAAGAACAGTAAACTAAAAACATAAAACCAAGGAAAGGTGGGGGGTGAGAATGTCCCTGTATGATCCGCATTTATTTTGTTCCTTCCTGGCAGCTCACATAACCATAGAATCCCTGGTGATCCTAAGCATTTGAAGATGAATGCATGAGGTATGGAAAGTACTTGCACTGAAGAGCCAACTGATCAGCTAATCATTCCAACATGTAGTACATAGCAGCCTCCGCCGTACTGCGTGCCCAGAGAAAATGAAATATAAAAGAAAGAAAGTACCACAGCTCCTTTTATTGGAGCAGAAACATAAAAGAGAAGGTTAAGCAATAACACATATGAACATTCATTTGCAATTACTTCTCTTCTAACTTAATGTAGGGCCTTGGGTTATACAATAAACTAGCAGTTTGGGCACTTCAAGGCATAATAACTTCCTCTCTTTTCATAGATCAGAGTCAGAGAATAACTCTCCCAAGTCGCACGTTCCTATAAGCCTCTACAATAAGCCTTTTGGTGCTAACCAGTCTGTATTTTTTAGCCTTCTAAGTGACCTTCTAGCACTTTGCTTCAAAACCTCATGCTTGTGGTTTCCTAAATCTCCCAGAGATCTTTTCCTTAGGAACTGCTTTCCTTTTTTATTTTTTTTTATTTTGCATTGCTCCCTCCGATTAACGACAGTACAAAATTTACCAGTTGGGAATCTTCTTAAAGACAACATACAAATCAGTTATTTGGGATTAAAACGTATTTCCAAAATGGTTATGTATCCAGATGAATCTAAAAAGCACAGTTAATAAAGGATCTCTCTGAGCTGTGGGACTGAAATACCGTCTAACCTGTCTCCAGTCATCATTTATAGCATCGTTTTTATCAGGAGAAAATGCATTCTCAGTTCTGAATTTATTTATTTACGCAGGAAATATAAATGAGTGTCCACTGAAGCCAGGTAGCATGGCTAAAATGCTAAGTAAATACCGTGAGCTTCTGGAGCATTCAGCCTCGTGGCTCAGTCAGTTCAACTTATTAACACACACACACCAAAAACAACTGTGAATAGAGAAAGTGCAGATGCTAGTGGATATAGTGCAGGGGGCATCTAACAACATAAATAATGAGGACGAACAAGAGTAAGGTAAAGATAGTGATAAGGAAGAGAGAACATGTGTAAAAGATGAAGCAAGAGAAAGCAACAGTTAACCGAAAACTCTCAAAAAGTTGAGCAAACTGGAACTCGGATGCAAAGAGGGTTAGTGACAGAGTGACACCAGGCAGATGAATAGACGGGTTGCGCCTCATGGGATTTAAGAGCCACATGAAAAGAGTTTAAACTTTGTCCCAGGGAAGAGGGAGGAGTTAAAACAAGTCAATCACATGGTCGTATATTCCTTTTAAGACATGCTTGTCAAACTTAGGAAGGCATAAAAACCATCCAGTGGGCTTTTTAAAATACAGTTTCTTAGTCCCTGCTACAGAGAGGATGAACAGTTGTCCTGGAATGTGGCTTGAGAATTTGCATTTCTCATAAGCTCCTGGGTGATATGGATGCTCCTGGTACAGGGACCACACTCTGAGCAGTACTGTCTCCTAACATTCACTCTGGCATTCTGTGGAATATGTTGGAAAGGGCTGAGACTGAGAACAAAGAGCAGTCATGAAATTCAGCTTGTCATTCATTCATTCATTCATTCATTCACTCAACAAATGTTTTGGAACAGCATATGCTGGTGACACAGAAATAAACAAAACAAATTCTTTTTTCATAGAGCTGATATTCTAATCAAAGGAACTGACCAAAGAAATCTAATAAATAAATAAACTATGTTAATTGGTGGCGAATGCTATGAGGAAAACTGCAACAGGATAAAGGGAATGGAGACTCACGGTGGGAGTGGGGGATAGTATTTTAAATGGGGTAGCCAGAGAAGGTCTTCCAGAAAATGTGACATGTGAGTGGAGGATTGAGTGAAGTGAGGAAGCAAGTCATGGAGAGATCAAAGGAAATGTTTTTCAGGCAGAGGATGAGCATGTGCAAAGGTCCTAAATTGGAAGCATGCTTGGTGTTCGGAGGGAGCGATGGTAAGAATGTCGGCAAGAGTCAAGAAGGGTAAGGTGGGCATAAGAGGACATCAGCCAAGTGTGGGAGGGAGGAGACTTTGGTAAAGATTTTGGATTTCTTTTTGAATTTAGAGGTGATTAAAGGGATATAGCTGTGCAGAGGTGGCTGTTTAATGTTTGAACAGAAAGAGAATTCTTTGAAGTGGTCACTGTGAAGAAGAGGGAGAAGCTGAGACAAGTGATACCGGGGGGATGCTGGGCATGTAAAGGATTGGGTGGTACATTTAGAAGCGCCAATCTATCTGGTATGATTTTCTCTAGTTGTGCTGGCACAGGTGAAGAGATAGTGGCAGGGAAGAATGTAGCATTTTGCAAGAGAGTTGAAGTAACTTAAAAACAAGAAGCTACAGTGATAAGTAAACTGAACTGATCTCACCATGGAATATGACTTAATTTGTGAACTATGTGTATTATAGATATATTTTTCTAGATGAGCCTATTATTCAATGACCCCAATCTTCTAATCCACTAAGTGCTACCATGAGCACTTAAAGGTTTTTACTAAATGACACATTATCCTAAAGTAATTTATTTTTGGATATCACTAGAGTTTGTACCCTTGTTGACATTTGAGTATGAGGTTTCAATATATTAAGCCCACCCATCAAGCAAAATAATGAGCATGTCCCATTAGGGTTGGACTGCATGGACGATGGAAAGAATGCAATGTCCTCACTCTCTTCGCCTCCTTGGCTAATCCTTCAGTTTCCACTCCATTGAAAAACTCATTGTAAACACCCCCGAAGCTAAAGATCTCTAAGCTTGCTTTGAAACAACATCCAAACAGCAGAAAGATAATGGTTTTGGTTTAAAAGGAAGCAGTATCCAATTCCAAGAGAGCTGGAGAAAACAATAATCCCAGCCTCACAGTGCTGAGAGGCCTGTACTAAGTAGCAGGGTGGTGGGATGCAGTGGCTGGTGGCTGGAGAGCAGGCTCGGGAATCACACGGTCACACTGTGGCTTCGCTATGGAGAATCTTGACTTTTCTCATCTTAACAAATAAAGGTAGTGATACCTAGATTATAGTGTGATTACAAATAACAATATGTAAAAACCTGAATCTCGCAGAGTGCTTAGTTCACTTTATAGCTGCATACATGTTAGCCATTGTTATTTCTGTTGTTGGATTATCAAAGAACTTAAAAACTGATGAAAGAGAGAAATAGGAGTTTGAATGATAGAAGGCAATTGAGAGATGGTTGAATGAGGACATGTATAGTATCAAATTGTGAAAAAACATATTCAAAACTTATTTAACATTGTAGAATTTTAATATAACTAATGAATGTTGATTTTACTGGGAAATAGGCATCTGATGTAATTTTTTTAATCTTTATTTATTTTTGAGAGAGAGAGAGAGAATGCGAGTGGGGGAGGAACAGAGAGAGAAGGAGACACAGAATCCGAAGCAGGCTCCAGTCTCTCAGCTGTCAGCACAGAGCCTGATGTGGGGCTTGAACTCACGAACCACAAGATCATGACCTGAGCCGAAGTCAGATTCTTAACCAGCTGAGCCACCCAGGTGCCCCTGATGTAATTTTAAGTAAAAAATATTAAATAAAAAATAGTATACAGTTAATTAATACTTATAGTAGAAATTTTGGATAACTTTGCAATAAATACAATAAAAGAAATCACTCAAAAGCCTAGCATCCAGAGATGATCACAATTTCAGTGTATATCCTTTAAGCCCCTTCTAAAACAAGTTACGTCGATTTTTTAAATGTTTATTCATTTTTGAGAGAGAAAGAGACAGAGACAGAGCATGAGCAGGGGAGGGGCAGAGAGAGAGAGAGAGACAGAATCCGAAGGAGGCTCCAGGCTCTGAGCTTTCAGCACAGAACCCAACATCGTGCTCGAACCAATGAACTGTAAGATTATGACCTAAGCTGAAGTTGGACGCTTAACTGATTGAGCCACCCAGGTGCCACAGTATGTTTTTTTTTTAATAGCATTATTTTAAAATTTAAAAATAATCGTGATAATGATGATGGTTTTATAATAAGGAGAGATTTGATATTGTATCCACACTTTTGCCAATGATGGATAATCCAGCTGTATATCCAGTTGGTTTCTTTTCCTGTTTATTCCTACTGAATTAGACATTCCTAACTCATAATGATGAGTTATTAAGTATGGCACTAAGCGTTTGAGGTTTTTTTCAAAGGATTCTGGATATTCAGATGAAACAATGACCTAGAAACTATGGAACCAAAAGGACAGTTCATTTTTAAAGTGATAAGAGCTTGTGAGGTGAGAAGGGCTTACGGGTCACTAACCATCGGAGAAGGTAGGTCTGCAAGAAGAAGGACCATGCAACATCATGATAAATATAGAGAAATAAATGATTTCCCCAGATTTTTCCCAAAGAAGGTCATTACTCACATTAATTATGTGAGTAGAGAAAGGAGAATACTCAGATATTTTGAAGCATGCTGTCTCAGTGTCCAGGTTGACATTAATACTAATGGGCATAAAGCATCAAGATGGTAAGTTGTTAACAATGACTCCCTTCTACCCTGGAGGGTAGTGGTTCATCTTGGCTGGAATGGGCACATCCTTTGAGTCCGAGTTTGTCTGTCCTATTCGCAGGACCTCAGCCAGCACCACTATTCAAGGGCTTATGGAGTGTTTGATCTACTGACATGGCATCCTATTATCCCATGAGACCAAGGAACCCAGTTGACAATAGAAAAGGGGAAACAGTGGGCGCGTGCCTATGGAATTCACTGATACTGTCACATACTATAGCACCCAGAAGTTGCCAGCCTGAGAAAACAATGGAATGTCCTCATATTGGTATAGCTGTGGTACTAGTCTCGAGCACTATTTTCCAGAACAGAGTATACCACAAGTCAATGAATATTGTATGATGCATTGTCACTATGGAACCAATTTATGGTTCTGGGAATCATGAGCAGAAGCAGGAGTGGGCTCACTTACTATTATGCCCAGAAACCTACTTCCTACATGGCTTAAGGTTTCTAAGTGAACAAAAGCAGAAGTTACAAAGCTTCATGAAGACAAGTTCAGTGCTGATAGGGTGTTGCTGCTGCTATATTTTGTTGGTTAAAGTGAGTCAAAGGGCTAGTCTATATTCAACAAGCATACCTTGCCTTTCTAGGGTAGAAGGGGTTTAATGTAAATAACTTGCCATCTTGATTCATCAGGGCCCTTGATATCAATGAAACTTCAGACCATGTCCAACAGTCCTCAAAATACTCGTGTATTCTCCTTCTTCCAGCATATAGTCACATGGAGAAATTGCCATTGGCCCCACTGGGGAAGGAATTATCACTATAGAGTGGTATACTTAACATGATGCTGAGGGTTCTTCCTCCTGGGGACACGGTTTGAAAACATTCCATTTAGGGGACAACCAAACAGCATAAATTCCAAGACGTATAATTTATTGAGAACCACCATGGTCACATAGGGGAACCTGTCCATATCCCTCTTTAGATATCTAAAATCACATTGCAAGTTTTGGATCAGGGAGTTTAATTTAATTTGCAAAATGACATTAAGGCCAAGTGATTCTCTGAATCAAATAAGCGTTTAGTGAACTAGAAGTTCCTGGGTTTTCTGCATACTACCAAACTAGCTTGAGGTTGTGTCCATGCTGAAAATCCACTGTCCTAAGTCTATCAGGCTATCCCTGCCAGACTCAGAAGGGTCTCCTTGGTAGCTCAAAGTCCAATTCTAAATGGAACTCAAAATAAAAATTTAATAAGAGCTGATAAATGCTCGATAAAATATGAAAATATGCTTAATCCCTGTCATAATAAAAGAAATGGAAATTAAAATGACACTGAGACACTTTTTTTTTACTACTAGATAGGCAAAAGTTTTAAATATTCCTAATAAACAATGTTGAAGATGCTCTAGAGAAGTAGGCGTTGTAATATATTGTTGATAGGGGTATAAATTGAGTGCTTTGAGATCCAACCATTATTGTTTTTAAAGTTTTCTTTGTTTTCTAGAAATATTTCAGGTGTTACTGCTCTATTACATACAGCATTTCTCCAAAGCTCTAATAATACTGTTTGATAATTTTATTCTGTAAGCAAGTTTATCAAAAATCGTTTCTATTTCCCTAATATTTTTTTAGGTAAGTACTCTAAAATAAAATCTTGAAATGAATTTGCAAAAGTTTAGATAATCATGCTAAATATGATCTATCTCTTGCTTGTTTCCTCCCACCAAACAAACAAATAAACAAACAAATCTTCCTTTTTCTTTCCCCCTCTATGTATCCATATCTCTGGCCTTACTCATCACCATAGACCTCTGCAGCAGATCCACTAAAATGACTAGATATCTTAGAATTGGATAAGCATGTTAATAGACTTCTTGATTACCAGCCCAAGAGGTTCGCTAAATATTTACATACCTCGCTAATATTTCAAAATTGGGAGTGCTCACATAAAAATCCATATTTCTGCCCATTTTTAAACTCAGTCCGAATTTCCATATGGAATCCATATACTAGAGCTGAGTTGCTGCTGAAGACTTTAGAAGGGACTTGTACTTTCCAGATCCTACCTACTCCACCTTACTCTTTCATTTTCTACCTATATAGTCCGGGACCTTTCAGTTTGCTTCTCTCACCTAGCCTTTTCCTCATAAAGTTGAGCCTAGCACATTTAAGTTTACATATCTAGATCCTGGGTGAATTGGAAGAGATGGGAAAGAGGGGAGTTTGAAAATCACTATTGTTGACTTTTTAATAAAGAACATCCTGTACATATTATGCTTACTTTTCCAAAAACTGATCCCTGGAGAATATTTATTCTTACTTCTTATTTCCAACACATAGTATAGGTTCAATAAATGTTTATTGAATGAATAAGTGAAGATCAGTTGGTCAAAATACCTTAGTAAATAGTCTGCTAAGTTCCCAGTCTTCCTACGTCCATATTTGCTCTTTATTGCACTGAAAACCACTCCCACCAACATCACCATTGATTAAAATCAGTACTAGAAAAGTATAGTGTGTGTCTCAGGTAGAGTCAAATCTAAGTTGTTATAACAAAGAGGCACCAATATATAGTGGCTCAAAGAACATACAAGTTTATTTCTCTTACACGTAATAGGTACTTGAATAAGAAGGCCAGTCTCTTCCCCTCAGTCGTTTAGGAATCAGAGTAATTCTTTTTGCTCTATTCAGATCATATTCAGGCACTTCCATATCCTGGCATGCAAGTAGAGGAGAGAGAACACAGACTCAGTATTTTAAAGTCAAGACTTGCCATTGGAGTCACACAGGAGCTGAGGAAATATGTAACCAGGCTCTGCAGCCAGGTGCCCAGCAATAACCCATTCTATCCCTACGCAAGAAGGGGGAATGGAATCTGATGCCTAGCAAGTGGACTCCACCATTCCATTAGATACATATTCAAAGCAAAGACTAAAAATGAAGACAATATTTAGTATTTTTCAAGATGAACTTCTGACTCATTAGAGGAAGTTCTTTCAAGAATGAAGGCTCAGTATTTGTGCAAGAACGTGATGAAGAAAAAGGGTTACACTTGATAGAAACACTCAACCCCTTCAGCCTGATACCACCCAAAGGGCTTGTGTTTCTTGGTGACTGTCCATTTATGGTGCACTTTCAAATTCCTTTTGTGGTTTATTGAGGATTTCTCAATTTCGGCACTGTTGGCATTTGGGGCTGGGTGATTCTTTGTTGTAGGAATTGTCCTGTGCTTTGCACCCTTAGCCTCTACTTGCTAGATGACAGTACTGCTTTCTGACCCCAACCTTCATTGAGGCAATACAAGACATCTCCGGGCATCACCAGATTGTCACCAGTTGAGAACCTTGGTTTAACTATAATGAAAACTTCAGGGAATTTGGCAGTTTTGATAAAACACATTTTACAAGTAGGCTCTTTTCTATGGATGCATGGTTAACATCTACACATCGATCCAACTAATATTTGTACAGTCTCACCACTACAACAACTGTATTTTGAAAGTGATTTGTTAGCATCAATAGTTTTTTTCCATACTTTATATTAGATTATGCTCCTTCAAAGGTTTTAGACATTGTTTATGAATCATGCCTGATATCAAGGTTTAGATTATTAGCTTAAGTAAAAAGAATTTGCAAATGGTTTGGTGGCGGCAAGAATAAGATGTTTATGCAGGAACGTAAATTATGTAGGATCTTAAGGTTGTAAAGAGTTGGCAGCAGCTGTGTGGAGAGAAAGTTTGATTGCATATCAGTTGGGTTCTTTGAATGGATTTCTACCTTGGGAGTGGAATTTGCCTAATCCTGTTCCAATCACTATTCATCTCTGACAAGATAAAACATTTACTCAAGAAAGAAGGTTAAAAGTTTTTTTCTACTTAATCTTTCTGCCTTTGAATTTAGACAAGTATCTGATTGTTAAAACACTAAGCTTGGTAAAGCTAAGTATTCTGGCCCTAGGGAGCAGGAAGTTAGCAAGGAGACTTAGTGCTGAGATTGTGCTCCTCCTGTCCCGATTCTGAAAGAATTTAAGGTAAAAAGAAATCTCCACCTGGTATCGAATAGTATTCTTTTGTGGCTTTATCCTTTTAGGTTTAGGCTGACTGCAGTGCCTACTTTACCTAAGGAAATTTCACATACCCATAGCCTTTTATGCCTGGTTAGCCCTGTTTTATGTCTCTTGAAAAACTTCCCTAGTAGCCACAGTTTATTGGATCAAGAGGGGACACGTGACCCCAAAACATCCAATTTCTGACAGTAACTTATGACATTGTCTGATTCTAAAAGGTGAGCTAGACCAAACATATTTCCTCTTGAGGATTTAATCTAGGACATCTACAGTGAAATGGAAGTTAATAAACTACATAGAAGAATGGGCTGTGAGACAGTCAAGATCTTAAGACAGACTCAACTGTATGGCATGATGCCAAACTAGCACTATGAATAAGAAAATCAGCTATGAATATACAGAAATGAAAATTTAGAACGGATTTTTTCAGAATAGAGGAAAATAACTGAATTCCTCTCCTTTCACTAGAATTATTGTAAGGACTCCAGCAGAAGGTAATATTGTTTAATGGTTAAGTATGTCAGGCTGTGGAATTAGGCAGCCTGGGTTCAAATCACAGTGTTACTATTCAAAAGCTGAGTGTTGATAGTTATGCAAATTACAAAACTCTGTGCTGTAGTTTTCTTCTACCTCAGAACCTGGAGAGAATAGAACTGAAAGGAATTCTTTTAAAAATAATTGTCCTCTTCATGGGTAGGTCTCTGGATATGCTCACCTTCTTTTGTCCTAAGCCCTCAACATTGTCTGGGCCTGCTGTTTCCCCCTATTACTTTTCCAGTTCCTAGGTATGTTAAAAAACAAAAACAAAACAAAGGACACCCACCCATTATAAGTTAGTTACTAGCTGAGGATATTACACCCTCCTGGGAGCTTTGGGGCAAGATGTCACTTTTTAGGATACTAACTGCTCAAAAATTCCCAGGTCCCTACACAATACAGCTCCACTTTTTCCAGCCTTACTTCTTAATTTGTTTTCCTAGATAATCACCCCAGTCCTGAGAGATTTATTGATTTCAAACATGTGTCTCTCTACACAAGTTTCACAGTTCCACTAACTATATATCCCTTACCAGAATCCCCCCTGTGTCCTTTTCTCTTAGCCTCTCTTGAATCATCTCCTTCCACGAGGTCTTCTGTGAACCCTTCCCTGATCATCCTCCCCCTGACAAAGACTCCTTGGTCTTGAGCTTCTGTCTCCATCTTTGTAGAGTCCAGTTCTTTTTTTTTTTTTTTTTTTTTTTTTTTTTTTTTTTTTTTTATTTATTTATTTTTTTTTAATTCAAAATAGTTTATTTTCAAATTGGTTTACATAAAACACCCAGTGTTCATCCCAACATGTGCCCTTTTTTAATGCCCATCACCCCCTCTCCCCCCCCCCATCTCCCTCACCCTCAGTTTGTTCTTAGTCCTTGAGAGTCTCTTATGTTTTATCTCCCTCCCTCTCTGTGTCTTTTTTTTCTTTCCCCTCTTCCCCTCCCCCTGGTTTTTGCTTAGTCTCACCAAGTCCACCTATTCGTGGAAACATATGGTATCTGTCTTTTTCTGACTGACTTATTTCACTTAACATAATACCCTCCAGTTCCATCCATGTTGCTACGCCTGGCCAGATTTCATTTTTTCTCATTGCCACATAGTAGTCCATTGTATATATGTACCACATCTTCTTTATCCACTCGTCAGTTGATGGGCACTTAGTTTCTTTCCATGTTTTGGCTATTGTCGAAAGTGCTGCTATGAACATTGGGGTACACGTGCTCCTATGCATCAGCAATCCTGTGTCTCTTGGGTAGATTCCTAGCAGGGCTATTGCTGGATCATAGGGTAGCTCTATTTTCATTTTTTTGAGGAACCTCCACACCGTTTTCCAGAGTGGCTGCACCAGTTTGCATTCCCACCAACAATGTAGGAGGGTGCCTACTTCTCCACATCCTCGCCAGCATCTATAGTTCCCTGATTTGTTCATTTTAGCCACTCTGACTGGTGTGAGGTGGTATCGCAGTGTGGTTTTGATTTGTATTTCCCTGATGATGAGTGACATTGAACATCGTTTCAAGTGTCTATTTGCCATCTGAATGTCCTCTTTGGAGAAGTGTCTATTCATATCTTCCGCCCATTTCTTCACTGGGTTGTTTGTTTTTCGGGTGTGGAGTTTGGTAAGTTCTTTATAGATTTTAGATATTAGTCCTTTATCCGATATGTCATTTGCGATGATCTTTTCCCATTCCGTTGGTTGCCTATTCGTTTTGTTGGTTGTTTCTTTTGCTGTGCAGAAGCTTTTTATCTTGATGAAGTCCCAATAGTTCATCTTTGCTTTTAATTCCCTTGCCTTTGGAGACGTGTCAAGTAAGAAATTGGTGCGTCTTAGGTCAAAGAGGCTTTTTCCTGCTTTTTCCTCTAGGATTTTGACGGTTTCCTGTCTCACATTCAGATCTTTTATCCATTTAGAATTTATTTTTGTGAGTGGTGTAAGAAAGTGGTCTAGTTTCATTCTTTTGCAAGTTCCTGTCCAATTCTCCCAGCACCATTTATTAAAGAGGCTGTCTTTTTTCCATTGAATACATTTTCCCGCTTTATCAAAGATTAGTTGGCCATATACTTGCGGGTCCATTTCTGAGTTTTCTATTCTATTCCATTGGTCTATGTGTCTGTTTTTGTGCCAATACCATACAGTCTTGATGACCACCGCTTTGTAGTAGAGGTTAAAGTCTGGGATTGTGATGCCTCCCGACTTGGTTTTATTCTTCAGTATTATTTTGGCTATTCGAGGTCTTTTGTGGTTCCATACAAATTTTAGGATTGTTTGCTCTAGCTTTGAGAAGAATGCTGGTGCAATTTTGATTGGGATTGCATTGAATGTGTAGATTGCTTTGGGTAGTATTGCCATTTTAACGATATTTATTCTTCCAATCCATGAGCATGGGATGTTTTTCCATTTCCTTGTGTCTTCCTCAATTTCCTTCATAAGTTTTTTATAGTTTTCAGTGTAGAGGTCTTTCACATCTTTGGTTAGGTTTATTCCTAGGTATTTTATGGTTTTTGGTGCAATTGTGAAAGGGATTAGCTTCTTTATTTCTCTTTCTGCTGCTTCATTGTTGGTGTATAGAAATGCCACCGATTTCTGTACATTGATTTTGTATCCTGCAACTTTGCTGAAATCACGGATCAGTTCTAGTAGGCTTTTGGTAGATTCCGTCGGGTTTTCCATGTAAAGTATCATGTCATCTGCAAAAAGTGAAAGTTTGACTTCCTCCTTGCCAATCTCGATGCCTTTTATTTTGTTTTGTTGTCTGATTGCTGATGCTAAGACTTCCAGCACTATGTTAAATAGCAGTGGCGAGAGTGGACACCCCTGTCGTGTTCCTGATCTCAGGGGGAAGGCTTTCAGTTTTTCCCCATTGAGGATGATATTAGCTGTGGGCTTTTCATATATGGCTTTTATGGTGTTTAAGTATGTTCCTTCTATCCCGACTTTCTCGAGAGTTTTTATTAAGAAAGGATGCTGTATTTTGTCAAATGCTTTTTCTGCATCTATTGACAGGATCATATGGTTCTTATCTTTTCTTTTGTTGATGTGATGTATCACGTTGATTGATTTGCGAATATTGAACCAGCCCTGCAACCCAGGGATGAATCCTACTTGATCATGGTGGATAATTCTCTTTATGTGTTGTTGGATTCGATTTGCTAGTATCTTATTGAAAATTTTTGCATCCATATTCATCAGGGATATTGGCCTGTAATTCTCCTTCTTTGCTGGATCTCTATCTGGTTTGGGAATCAAAGTGATGCTGGCTTCATAGAATGAGTCTGGGAGTTTTCCTTCCGTTTCAATTTTTTGGAACAGCTTGAGGAGGATAGGAATTAACTCTGTTTTAAATGTCTGGTAAAATTCCGCAGGAAAGCCGTCTGGTCCAGGGCTTTTATTTGCTGGGAGATTTTTGATAACTGATTCTATTTCTTCACTAGTTATTGGTCTGTTCAATTTTTCTATTTCTTCCCGTTTGAGTTTTGGTAGCGTGTGGCTATTTAGGAAGCTGTCCATTTCTTCCAGATTGCCAAATTTGGTGGCATATAATTTTTCATAGTATTCTCTGATGATTGTTTGTATCTCTGAGGGATTGGTTGTAATTTCTCCCTTTTCATTCACGATTTTATCTATTTGAGTTCTCTCTCTTTTCTTTTTGAGAAGCCTGGCTAGAGGTTTGTCTATTTTGTTTATTTTTTCAAAGAACCAGCTTTTGGTTTCATTGATCTGTTCCACTACCTTTTCTGTCTCCATATGGTTAATTTGTGCTCTGATCTTAGTTATTTCTCTCTTTCTGCTGGGCTTGGGTTGTTTTATTTGTTCTGCTTCTAGTTCCTTTAGGCGCGCTGTTAGAATTTGTGTTATTGATTTTTCTTGTTTCTTGAGATGGGCCTGGATTGCAATATATTTCCCTCTCAGGACTGCTTTTGCTGCGTCCCAGAGCGTTTGGATTGTTGTATTTTCATTTTCATTTGTTTCCATGTATTTTTTAATTTCTTCTCTGATGGCTTGGTTGACCCATTCATCTTTTAGTAGGTTATTTCTTAGCCGCCATGTTCTTGGATATTTTCCAGGCTTTCTCCTGTGGTTGATTTCAAGTTTCAAAGCATTGTGGTCTGACAGTGTACACGGTATGATCTCAATTCTTTTATATTTATTCAGAGCTTCCCTGTGCCCCAGAATGTGATCTATCTTGGAAAATGTACCGTGTGCAGTTGAGAAGAACGTAAATTCCTTTGCTTCTGGATGAAGGACCCTAAAGATGTCTGTGAGGCCCATCTGTTCTAATGTGTCGTTCAGGGCTATTGTTTCTGTGGAGATTTTCTGATTTGTGGATCTATCTAATGCTGAGAGTGGAGTGTTGAGATCCCCTACTATTAGGACATTTTTATCGATGAGGTTGCTAATGTTTGTAATTAGTTGTTTTACAAATTTGGGTGCCCCCAAATTCGGTGCGTAGATATTTACAATTGTTAGCTCTTCCTGCTGGATGGTCCCTGAGACTATTATATAATGTCCTTCTTCATCTCTTATTACATCGTTCATTTTAAAGTCTAATTTGTCTGATATAAGTGTGGCTACTCCGGCTTTCTTCTGCCTTCCAGTAGCATGGTAGATAGTTTTCCATCCCCTCACTTTCAATCTGAAGGTGTCTTCAGGTTTAAGATGAGTTTCTTGAAGACAGCAAATAGATGGGTCTTGTTTTTTAATCCATTCTGTTATCCTGTGTCTTTTGATTGGCGCATTTAGTCCATTTACATTCAGTGTTAATATTGAAAAATATGGGCTTACAGTCACTGTATTATCTGTAGGTTTCATGATTGTAAGGCTGTCCCTGGCAGTTTGTGTTCTTTGCAGGTTTGCCTTCATAGAATGCCCCTCAGGATCTCTTGCAGTGCCGGCTTATTTGTGATAAATTCTTTCAGTTTTTGTTTGTTGGGAAAAACCTTGATCTCTCCTTCTATTCTGAATGACAGGCTAGCCGGATACAGAATTCTTGGTTGCATGTCCTTCTTGCTCATCACATTGAAGATATCCTGCCACTCCTTTCTGGCTTGCCAAGTTTCTGTAGATAAGTCTGCTACTACCCTTATAGGTCTCCCTTTGTATGTTAGGGTTCTTTTGTCCCTAGCTGCTTTCAGGATTCTCTCCCTATCTTTGTATTTTGCCATCTTCACTATGATGTGCCGTGCAGAAGGTCTATTCAAGTTACGTCTGAGGGGAGTTCTCTGTGCCTCTTGGATTTCCATGCCCTTTTCCTTCCTCATGTTGGGGAAGTTCTCAGCAATGATTTGTTCAAGAACCCCTTCGACTCCTTTCTCTCTCTCTTCTTCCTCTGGGACTCCTATGATACGGATATTGTTTCTTTTGAGTGCATCGCTCAGCTCTCGAATTCTCCTTTCCTGTTCCTGAATCAGCTTCTCTCTCTTTTTATCTGCTTCCTCTTTTTCAATGATTTTGTCTTCTAAGGCACTAACCCTTTCCTCTACCTCTTCAATCCGTGCTGTGGCTGCTTCCAGTTTCCCCTGTATTTCTTCTAATTTCTTCTTTAATTCTTCCTGCCCGTTTTTAAGGTCCTTGAACTCTGCCGCGCGGGACCCCTTGCATTCATCTAAGCTTTTTTCAAGGCCAGCGATTAGTTTTATGATTGTCATTCTATATTCATGTTCTGTTATGTTGCTTATATCTTTTTTCATTAATTCTTGAGCTGTCACTGCTTCTTGTGGATTCTTTTGAGGAGAATTCTTCCGTCTCGTCATTTTGGCTGGATGTGTTTTGGGTTGTTTCTTGAAGTTGCCCTGGAAAGGAAAACAGACTGACAGACAAACAGAAAACAGAAATACTCAAACGTACTAACAAATGATACAGACAAGCGGTTCACAACAGCAAAAAGAATAACAAATGACACTCTGAGGACAATGTCCTGAAATACCAGCTACACGGTAAGGACAGGGTGTGTACTGTGCTGGTGGCAGAGCGTCTACAGAGAGAATAATGACAGTTCCGGGGGAAAGAAGGAAATGGTCTTTGCCCGGGTAGAGTGACTAAAGAGCTTAATCCAGACTGGGAGAAATCAGAATAAGGACGGTTACAAGGAAAAAGGAATGAAGACAGAAATTGCTCTGGTGAGATTATGTGGCCTGGTTATTCCAGAGAAAGAATAAGGGAAGTACAGAAGGAGATGAAAAACATGCCTTTAGAGAGTGGAATAAGATTTTGTTTAAGTCAGCCAGGCCTCTGGATAGTCAGCTCAGGAGTGGGGATCAGTAAGAAGAATAACGGGGAGCATCTATTTTAAAAAGAAATGACCTGGAGTTACTCCAGGCAGCGGTCTGGACTTGGCCTCTGTAGCTCCTGCGGAGAAGTGTCACTCCTGCGCAGATGGGCGTGGCTTAGTGTAGGCGGGAGTTCTCCACTGAGGCAGGGATGGCTCTGGGAGTGACTTCCTGGGGCTGGTGCTTGTGGGCCCGTAAGACAACAATGGCGTCCCTTCCGTCCTTTGTTCCCAGTCCCAGGGCTTCCACTCGCCCCCTTGTTTGTGTCCTTACTCCGCTATGGGCACCGGCGCAGTGCGGTCCACTGGAAGGTGGGCGCCTGCCTGCTTGCCACCCCCCAACCTTCTGCAAATGTGTCAGGGTTAGAGGTGCTCCACAGGCAACTGGGGGCACCCCCGGCAGCCGTTCGCGCTGAGGGCTCCCCGCTCGCCTGGCCGGGGTGACTTGTGCGCAGTCCCCACTCAGGCGACCGCGGTAGCGGCAGTCCCAGCGATTGATCGCACCCCACAGGGCCCTCCGCGGCGACTAGCGCCTGATCCGGGCTCAGGCGGGCAGCGAAAATGGTCCCAGGTCGCCGGCTTGTAGAGTCCAGTTCTAACAAGAATCTTGCTAGGTCATTCTAGCCAAAATCCCTTACCATACTATCTGATCTCTCTCCACATCCGAACAATTTCCTCATCCCCCACCATCACCTAGGTGTTATCTGATCACTTTGGCCTGCCTTTAGCAAGAATCCTCTTAGGTCAACTTAGAAAAAAAAAAAAATTATCCTACCCTCTTAGTAATTTCCCCTCTATCAACTCCCTCACTCTGTTCCTTGGCTATAAATCCCCACTTTTCCTTATTGTGTTTGGAATTAAGCCTGATCTCTCTCTCTCTCACCCCTACTGCAAAACTTCATTGCAGTAATCCCTACAGCTATGGCAATAGTCCTGAATAAAGTCTGCCTTATAATTTTAACAGGTGTCATGAATAACTTTTTCTTTAACACCCACATTGGCCATGACTTCCTCTAGTCTCACTGTGTATACACTCATTTCAGCCATTATAAGCGATTTGTGGTGTTATTTTTGGGCCTTAGGGTCTGTGCCAAATTGTTCCATGTTGTCCAGTATGGTACCTCGGAGCACTAGAAGTGTTTAATAAATACCTGTTAGTTCTTCTGGGTGTAATCATAATTGTCAGTTTGCCACAAGACTGGGCAGTGTGGTGGCTGAAAACTTCCCCAGAAATGTACCCAAAGGCTTTGTCAGTGACTTGTGGGAGCAGGGGAAGATCACCTCATTGCAGATTGAGTTGTCTGGAAAGCAGATTCTAGGAGGGGAATGAATATGCAGGAGGGTTGTCAGGCAGTCCTCTTGGGATCAATGACTATAGAACGGAAGGGAAGGAAGTAAGATTGAGCAGAGAGACACAGGACTGGTGAGAAGTTATAAGGTCCAGGCAGACCCCATGGGGTACACTAACGCCAGGATAATTCTTCAGAGACTTCTCAAATGGGAGCAAGGAGTTGAGATCTTTATACTCACTCTCAACTCATTAGATGTGGGGTTTTTAGATGTGGGCTGCCCTTAGAAGGGACCACTGTCTTTAGCTGAAGCAATCCCCAGAGAGGGCTGACAACTGAGCTCTGGTGCTGACAGCATTCCCAACAGTTAGGGGAATATGTCTTTTAGTCCTGAAAGGGGATTTGGGAGGCATAGCATAGGGTCCCAAACAGACCTCTGCAAAGACATGAGGATATAGAGGCTAGAAAATCTAGTCTACACTGGATCAGATAAGGTCCATACCTATGTCAACTACTTGCTTTGGAACCTTCAGTAGGTTCTCTCTTACCCATGTAATAAAGTACAAACTCTTCGCCTGGCATCCGAGCCCCACATGGGACTTTCTTTCATCTCTCACAACCTCTATTACACCAGAATTACTTGCCCTTGGCATATGTTTTTTCATGTCTATTGAATATCGTTTGACAATCCAAGCTATGTCCATCCTGGAAGTCAAATTTTCTTCTCATCTTGTCCTTCACTGATCCCTCACCCCAGCCTTGTCTGCCTCTTCTTCCTGTGGTACACATAGATTGTTCCATCTGCTCTGTTCATTTGGGCCCTTGAATATACCCTACTCTGTGCAGCCATATATCTGGGAGATGTGTGTTCTCTGCTCTGCCTCTGAGACTGTGAGCTCCCTTAGTGTGGGAACTGTGTTTCTAACACCCAGCATAGGGCCTGGTGCATCATGTTCATCCAGAATATATTGACTCCTCAAACTCTGATGTACTCAGGTCAGCTGTGTAGAAGAAAAAAAAACACCTTTGCTTCTTAAAAATGCTCTTGAATGGGCCCCAGTTAGGGGTAAATGGGTGCCCCTTCTTCAATGAAAATTTATAACGCACAGCTCAGTAGACAAAAGAAAAAAGAGAAAAAAAGATGAGGACTTTGCTCAGATGTTCTCATTTACAGTATACTTCAGGACAGGAAATAAAACTTCCTGCCAGTTCAAATGACATTATTTTCGTGGAAGCTTATCCACAGGCATGTAAAAAGACATACGTACAAAATAAGTTAATCACATATAGCATAAATTGGTTAAAATTGAGTTCAAGTAAATCAGAAAATTTTGAAGAGTCAACAAAATTTCAAAATTCACAGTCATTTCCTGAAAGTACAGTCTGGCAAAATTGGCTTATCACCTCACTATTAATGCACATATGCGATTTCCTGCTTACAGCATTTCCCAAAGGGATGAGAAAAAAATACTTTACAACTAGGGAAGTTTTATAAGAGGGATTATCTATAGTTCCTGAATAAGAAGCCTTCTCCCTCTCCAGGCACACCTGCAGCTCCTAATAACCGACTTACGCAATTTTCCTCCCTACTTGAATCAATAAATGTTGTATACGTCTCACAGAGTGAATGTTTAAACCTTGTATTTACTGGTTCATGAAACTGGTTCTCCCTAGTTTACCAGCATGGAGGGGTGGGTTTGCAGGGAGCAATTAGGGATAAGATAGCCAAAGAAACACCAAGTCGGTTGAAAAAAGAAATCTGTGTGTCTGGCTCTCTCTATGAATTATGACTATTCAAGGGGGAAAAAAATCTGAACCTTTGCCAAAAGACTGGCGTGTAAAGGGACAGCTGGAGTTTTCTGTTAGGGGTTACAATGCATTACTTGTTCCATAAGGGAAAAAGGGGATCACTTACCACAGCAGCTCACACGCTGCATGAGACACTGGTACATCTCTACCTCATGAAGCATTTTCTTCAAAGGAAAAGAACTAGATATTTCAGGAAGGTCATTGAAGATCTTTGGGTACAGACATGCTGACCTTCCTGATTGAGATTTGTAGCCTTTGTGGTGTGTGGACTCAGTCTCTATAGATGCCTTCATTGTGCTATAACTTTTATACAGGATGTATTGTTTAAACTGCCAACTCTAATTCGAATTCTCTTAGAGGCTCAGGAAATTCTAACTAAATAATATAAAACCCCATTGTATTTTTCTTTGGTTGAGATGCAAATAGCATTTTGAACAAGAACGTCAACAAATGCATAAACGTGGCAAAAGTTGGAACTTTCACTAAGACTCTAAAATTTGAATGTTTTAAACATTTAAATACATATGAAAAATAGTGAAAAAAGAATGATAACCACATTTAAAAATCTTAGGAATCAGAGACTGCTACCGCTGTCCTTGAGTCTTGTGCTCATTGTAGGTCTACTTGTTCACTTCTCAGCACTGAGAACAGCAGTAGCCGGTGTGGATTAAATTCAGAACGGCCCTCTCCACCAGAGTCAAGGCAGACACAAGAAGAGAGTCACATCTTTTCCTAACACTAGATTTATTTGTTTGTTTGTTTATTATATTTTAGGGATATTTGAAGTACACCTTTATTCTGCTTCTAAATGAAAAGGAATGGGAAGGACAGTGACAAACTAGATTTCACCACTGGATATTGTGATGTGACTGTAACAGTCTTTTATCGGAAACTCAGGAAGGAAACAGCTGTGTACCAAAACAGGTAAACATGCAGGGCCGAAAATGAAGGTACTTTTGAAACTGCCACGTTCCCTCTGAAGCCCGTTCATCTCCTTCAGCATCCCAAAGATGAAGCACATGTTCCACTCTCCTCTACAGTAAAAGCGGCACTGTGCCACCGATGTCACAGGATGGTTCCATGTGAAACCAGACTTGAGGCTGGGGCTCCAGCTGCACTTTCTCACAGGTTGTCATCCTTGCCCAGGAGAGCAGTTTTCTGAACAACCTCTAGATCATGCGCATACTGTGCTGCCAAAACTGAGTCCATGACAACCTCTGGTTGGGCCAGAGCAGGCATGGCCAACTCCAAGTTAGGGTCTCCAATCAGCCTTCTAGCAGCCACAGGAAAGGCTATCCAAAGTTGTAGTTACTTTTGGCAGAAATGTCATAGTACTCAAGGTTCTTCTTTCAGTGGAAGGCAAGAAATTTTCTTGTCCTTAATGCCCACTTTGTTGCACACGGCACAATGGGAATGTTTTCACACACTCGTACCAGATCTCTATGCCAGTTAGCCACATTCTCGTAGGTAACATAACCCTTGATGCTATCAAACATCGTAATGGCATGCTGGGCTTGTATGTAATAGCCATCTCTCAGCCCACCACCTTACTCCTGACCAACTGTATCCCATACTTTGGACTTGGTAGGTCATCTGTTGGTAAGGAACACAAGGGGTTGGACCTCAACACCCAAGATGGCTGCATACTTCTCAAATTCACCAGTCAGATGATGTCTCGTGACGTTAGTTTTCCCAGTACCACCATTACTAACTAACGCATGTTTGAAGAGAACTAGGGTTCTCCTTGGGCAGCCATCATGCTGTTGCTTCTAGAAGTGCCTCTGGCCTGTCTGACTGAGGCTCCTAACCCTAAATTTAAACAAACAAACAAAGAACTTTTTAAAGGCTGATTGGGCTATCATGTTAAGTGATCTGTGATGTGTTTATTGTATGCAATTGGGGTTAATTTCCTAGGTTTCTAACATTAGTGGAAAAGTCTGACTCCATCTTGTTGGTTGAGCACATCAAGGTCTATTAAATTATCTCCTATTTAATTTTCCTTAGAAAATTGGATGTTTAGATGCTTATAGTACCAATGGAGAGGAAAAATAGGAATCTGTCCCTTTAAACCAACTTTGAAGTATTTGGGGGTGCCTGAAGCAAAGGGAGTCAGGTTCTAGGATTTACAGTAACAGCTTTCTGGAAGGCAGGTAGCTAGAGATTCCACTTGGTTTTCTGAAGGGTAGGGCATATACCAGTGCCTGAGTCCTTTTGGGCCATGGCCTCAGCAATAAAGCTGAACTAATGGCCCAGCGGTTGTTCAAATTCAAGGGCAAATCTGAACCATAGAAGCAGAAAACAGGCCACTCACTTGCCGTTAGAAACTTCCTCACATATATTTTAGTCCTCTAGCATTTGTGCCAAGATTTCAACAGAAAGAATGTGAATAGTATTTTCCAAAAGGGTTTTAGTTGCCTGAAGGATTTCTTATCATTTAAAATATCTGTTGGCACATTTACTGAATACAAAGAATTTCTTCTCACTAGTATTTTACAAAATTGTTGAATGCTCATATTAATGATAGAAGGCCTGAAAGAAAATAAGAGGAGCTCACATTGTATTTTATGCTCACTTTGCTCAGATCACATATTAATGTTCCAGAAAGTAGCTCATTACCATTTCTATTGAAGAGGTTTCTTTCTGCTTCATTCACTAACTTTGCTTTCTTTATTATCCTATTGACTACAGGAGTCTGTTCACTTTTGTCACTGACCTTTTATCTTTGTTCATATTTTACTCTATAATATCGTATGGGAGGTTACTTATCTTTAGGATGGTTAATATTTATAATATTTTTATTGAAGTGTAATTAACATATGCTATTATGTTAATTTCAGGTGTCCAACATAAATGATTCAATGATTCTACACATTACTCAGTGCTCATCATGGTAAGTGTACCCTTAATCCTCTTTATTTATTTTATCCATCTCCCTACCCACATCCTTTCTGGCAGCCACGAGTTTATTTTCTGTATTTTAGAGTCTGGTTTTTTGTTTTCTCTTTTTTTCTTTGTTTTTCATTTGTTTCTTAAATTTTGCATATGAGTGAAACCATATGGCGTTTGTCTTTCTCTGTCTGATTTATTTCACTTAGCATCATACCCTCTAGGTCTATCCATGTTGTTGCAAATGGCAAGATCTTATTATCTTTGTGGCTGAATAATATTCCATTATATGTATATACCACTCTTCTTCATTCGTTCATTTACGAATGGAGACTTGGATTGTTTTTATATCTTGACCGTTTTAAATAATGCTGCAATAAACACAGGGGTGCATATGTTTTTGTCAGTTCATGTTTTTGTATTCTCTGGGTAGATACCAGTAGTAAAATTACTGGATCATATGGTATTCTCTTGTTAATTTTTCCTGAACCTTCATACTGCTTTCCGCAGTGGCTGCACCAGTTTGCATTCCCAATAGTGCACGAGGGTTCCTTTTGTTCAAAATCCTCACCAACACTTGTTATTTCCTCGCTTTTTGATTCTAGCCATTCTGACAGGTGTAAGGTGATAGCTCATTGTTTTTGTGATTTGCATTTCTGTGATGATTAGCGATGTTGAGCAGTTTTTCATGTATATGTTGGCCATCCGTATGTCTTCTTTGGAAAAATGTCTTTTCAGGTCGTCTGCCCATTTTAAACTGGATTATTTGGGTTTTTTTTTGTGTGTGTATATTGAGTTGTACAGTCCTTTATATATTTTGGGTACTAGCACCTTAAAAGATATATCATCTGTAAATATATTCTGCCATTCAGTTGGTTCCGTTATTGTTTTGTTGATTGTTTCCTCCACTGTGTAAAAGGTTTTAATATTGGTGTAGTCCCAATAGTTATTTTTGCTTTTGTTTCCCTTGCCTGAGGAGACATTTCTAGAAAAATGTTTCCATGAGTAATCTATTTAATATCATAGAAAAAGAAAAAAAAAGGAGTCCTTAATAACTGTTTGAAAAATCATAGGTTGCAATCGCAGTTCTTTTTTTAATCATCCTAATTTTTTAAAATTTGTGGTAAAATACATATAACATAAAATTTATCATCTTAACCATTTCTAAGTATATATAGTTCACTATTGCTAAGTATATTTCACGTGGTTCTGCAACCAATCTCTAGAACTTTTTCATCTGATAGAACTGAAACTCTGTAGTCATTAAACAACTCCCCATTTCCCCACCTCCCTAGTCCCTGTCCACCACCATTCTACTCTCTTTCTCTATGAATTTGACCACTCTAGGTATTCCACGTAAGTGGAATCTACAAGTATTTGTCTTTATATGATTGGATTATTTCGCATAGCATGATGCCCTCAATGTTCATCCATATAGAAACAGAATGTCAGAATTTCCTTCTTTTTTAAGGCTAAGTGATATTCCAGCGTATGTACTTTCACGTTTTGTTTTTGTATTCTCTGAGTAGAATACATCTGTTGATGGACATTTGAATTGCTTCCACTTTTTGACTATTGTGAATAATGCTTTTATGGACATGATTGTGCAAATATCTGTTTGAGTCCTTACTTTTAATTCTTTTGAACGTTTACCCAGACGTGGGATTGCTGGATCATCTGGTAACTTTATTCCTACCTTTCTGAGAAATCGCTATACTGTTTTTCATAGCAGCTGCACCATTTTACATTCCCATCAACAGTGTATAAAAGTTTCAATTTTTCATATCCTTACCAACACAGTTTCTGTTTTGTTTTATTTTCCTAATAGTAGCTATCCTGATGGAGTAGAGATGGTATTTTGTTGTGGTTTTCATTTGCATTTCCCTAATGATTAATAATGTCATGATAAACTTTTGTCGCCTTCTTGAGAAGAGCATCTAGTTGGATGATGCCTCTTTGATTCTTCCCCTGAATATTTTGCTGTGTATCATAAGGCAAATTAGACTTACTACATTCAAAGTAATATATCTTTTCTCTCTTTTTTTTACTTTGATATTAATAATTGTTTTTACTTTTTGTATGGGGAGACAAGGAAATTTAGAAATAAAACAGATGGAAGAAATAGAAACAAAGGAAACGATGGAGAATAAGGAGAAAGAAGAGAGAATAATTAGAAGGGGGAATAAGGAAGTTAAGAAAAAGTGAGAATAAAGCAGAACAATTTGTCTGGCCTCTGCTAATTTCTTGCAGCCTTGGGATTTATACCGTAATTACTGTTCAAATGACACATCAGGGTGGTAAAATGAGAAGAACTGATTAGCTGGGAATTCAAGATGAAGGGAGCCTTTGAAAGAATTTTATCTCAGTTGGTTCCACAACTTGCAGGGGAAGAATCCACACTGTGAAATGATTTCCCCAAAGTTCTTCCTGGTAGTTAATAGGAGAACTGGAATTACAATTAATAACCACATCAGTATTATTAAGTGACAAATAGGGGGTAATCAAAGTTCAGATATTAAGCCCACTCAAAATTTAATGAAGCCCATTCTCCATATATTATACATTCTAAATCATGCCTCTGAAAATGTATTTGAATCATGCACTTGGTGCTATGCAACACAACAGAATTGGCTCATAGGCCCTGCAAAAGGAGCTGAGAAGCCTTATTTTGGCCCTTCTTACTTTTATGAGCTTAAAATTTCCCATGTATAAAATATAAGTGTTGGACAGATGACTTCAAAAGTCTTTTTCGGGTCTGAAAATAAATTTCTAGGAATATATCCTCATTCAAGCTCATAGATACATCCCCACTTACTTAGTTCTGAAGCACTTTTCCTAGAACAATATTTGCCTAGTAGATCTCGTCAGCACACAGCCTTCCATGTCAACACAGCAACCCAGTCAGCCGGTCATGTTTGAATAAGTTTTGCTGCTTTACTTAGTTTGAAGCAGTCATAGCCACACTCCTCTGCATCCAAACCACGCAAGTATGCCTTCCTAATTGGCCAAAGTTATTAAATGGCTCAGAAGGGGAGAATTTGTTTTGTTTTGTTTTGTTTTTCTCCTTAAATTGTCAGCAGAGAACAAAGCAAAATGTATTAGAAGACCACATATCCTGCAGCTCCTGTGCTGGGCTATACACATCATCCTAGAGAGGACAGGCTTCTTTTCCCCAGCCTGAAAAGTCTCAACAGCAAACCTTAAATCTGTATAGTATGGTGTTAACCCCATTTCACTGTGGAAAGAGCCTCAAAAATAGGCTCAATTTCTTGAAGAACAAAAGAACGAAAACAGATGTAAGACTTTTGTAAACAGTAGACAATGATCTACTGACGGATAGATGGATTGCCATAAGAACTGATGTACTTGTAACTATGTAGGATGAGCATACATGCTGTTTTTCCTGGCGCAGTCCTGATTACTTCTCTTCTCTCACTGTAATTATGAATAGCACGTCTTTCACTCCAAAAGCATCCCAGTTGGGAAACTAAATAGCAGGATTACCCCTCAAATAAACCACACTAATGAAAGAAAGTGTTCCCCGTCTCAGGAGTGGAGGGGACCGCTCTCTTCAAGACTTCCTTTCAAACTCTTCACCTTGAATTCCAAATTCAAGAATATTGGCCACATATATGTCCATTATAATAAAATTTATTGTCCCACCTGAGTTGCCTGTCAGCCTAACTATGAGAGACCTCTCCTCATTTTAAAAATTTTCTGGTTTACCAAGAAAACTTAGGAGTGAGAGAGGACCAGGTGAGAGGAAAACAACTGAGTTGAAGTCAGGAGAGAATCTTTGAGGAATACAAGATCATACCCACACCTGGATTCCCATCCTCTAGGCTCCCCAGAAGCATTACCAGTGTTATAACCACTCCTTTATTTGACTATTTCCGTCATCTGTTAATGATTTAATTGTTGTGCAAAAGATCTTCCCTGAGAATATAAATGGAAGCTGGGGCACCTGGGTGCCTTAGTCAGGTAAGTGTCCAACTCTTGATTTCAGCTCAGGTCACAATCTCATGCTTTGTGAAATCAAGCCCCAAGTTGGGCTCTTGTGCTGACAGTGCAGAGCCTGCTTGGGATTCTCTCTCTCTGCTCTTTCCCTGTGTGCACACATACACACACACATACACTCTCTCTCTCTCTCTCTCAAAATAAATAAATATTTTTTTTAAAAACAGAAATGTAGGGGCACCTGGGTGACTCAGTCGGTTGAGCGTCTGACTTCGGCTAAGGTCATGATCTCACAGTTTGTGGGTTTGAGCCCCGTGACAGGTTCTTTGCTGACCACTTGCTCAGAACCTGGAGAACCTCCTTCTCTCTCTGCCCCTCCCTTGCTCACACTCTGTCTCACTCTGTCTCTTAAAAATAAATAAATGTAAAAAAAAAATTTTTAAATATAAAGGAATTTAAATGAAAGAATTTTGAGATCCCACTTTTCAAAATGTGATTACTTACTAAAATTTATAACAGTTTTTCAAAAATCAACTAAAATTGTGCAGAGTCAGGCTAAAACATTTATTTTGTCTCTTTTGTTAAAAAGAGGGACTACAAAGATTTGATGTTTAATTCCTATTAAGGCATCATACTGTTATGCAGATTCTTTTCAGTTATAACTATCAGTAAAAATAGATGCTTTCTTTGCCTTTTAGGCCAAAATAGCCCTCTTACTTTTCACTTCTGTTCTGGATTTGGTCTTGCTTGAAATGAAATAAAAATCATGTGCAATTTTCTCATACATCAGGTTTTTTCATATGTGAGGCCATTTGCTTCCTTACTTCAGAGCAATGATCTGATTTTCATCCTTTATGAAATAATGTCTTGGAGAGAAGAGTTTTTGCTAGTATATATATTCTGTTTATTTGGATTCTATCCCTTAGAGAAAATGGCAAATCCTTTCAGTATGCCAGTAGGAGAAGGAGTATGCTTATACACAAAAGCAAAACAACATTTGTTTTTAACAAATAATTTTTTAATCTGATTCAAACAAGGATTTCTGTGCAATCCATTGGTTGATTTTATGACATAATAAATCTGATTCAATTCTTCAATTAACAAGAAACTAGTTTGAATGGGTTTAGATTTGTTATCATTATTATTTTGAAGAAAAGAGCTCAGCCTCTAGGAATGCCATCTTTAAAATCAGAGCTTAATTTCTTTTCAGAATTACAATTACTCAATTCTCTCTCATGCCTTATTCTTTCTAAAAAAGAAAAAAAGTTTTCTAAATTGTTAACCGTTTCACAGCTATTACACAATGTCATGAAATAATGTGTCAATGTCAAAAAATAACAGTGAAGAGACATTTATAAGTATTAATAACAATGAAATAACTTCTTGGGCACCCGGGTGGCTCAGTCAGTTAAGCATCTGATTTCAGCTCAGGTCATGATTTCACAGTTCATGAGTTCAAGCCTCACATCAGGCTTCGTGCTGACAGCTCGGAGCCTAGAACCTGCTTCAGATTCTGTGTCTCCCTCTCTTTGACCCTCCCCTGCTTGCACTCTCTCTCAAAATAAATAAATAAACAAACATTTTTTTTAATTAAAAAAACGAAATAACCTCCACTTCTGCATTCTCTTGCAGACCTGCCCCCTCTGATATGCCTTTAGCCAGAATCAGTCCAAAGTAGTGCCATAAGCCTAGAAGTGTGCAAGCAGCCCTTACAGGGACCAGACACATGCCAAAGTGACTCCTGACTTGGGGAGAGAGGAGGATAAGCACACATACCAGTCCAACTGTGGCCCCAGCAGTGGGCTGGGAACAGACATCAAGTCTGACTGCAGGCATCATCCACTGATGAAAGCTTCTCAGGGGACAACATGGGGAGAGCACCCTGCAGATCAGTGCCACTGCAGCTCTGGCAAAAGCATGGTCTGACTCGGGTCAATCCCAAGATGGCCCAGACTGGTCCACTAACACCCAGGGACCAAAACCTGCCCAAAACAGGCAAAGAGAGGCATTGGAGATGACAGGGCTGAAGGCAAAGGCAATAGCAGGGCATACACAATATATATAGAAGACATCCCTGAAGTGCCAGGTGCTGGTGAACAGCGAGCATTGCACTGCAGGGCATTACAGGACCTCTTCTTCGTAAGGCCACTACATAGGAGACACAGATGACTTTCTTAACACATAGAGACAGAAACAGAGAGTTAGACAAACTGAAGAGACAGAAGGATATGTCCCACATGAAAGAAAAGGTCAAAATCACAACAAGAGAGCTAAATGAAATGGAGATGAGTAAAATGCCTGATAGAGAATTTAAAGTAATGGTCATAAAGATACTAACTGGGCTGGAGACAAGAGTGGGGTAGCTCAGTGTGACCCTCAACAAAGAGAAAAAAACATAAAAAAGAACTCAAGGAAAAGAAAATACAGTAGAGAGAGTAAATAGTAGTCTAGAGGAAGTGGAAGAACAGATCAGTCACTTGGAGGGCAGAGTTCAGCAATCAAGCTAAACAGAAAAGAGAAAAAATAATAATAAAATAGGAAAATAGCCTTAGAGAACTTAGCAACACCATGAAGCATAATAACATTTTCATGATAGGGATCCCAGAAGGAGAAGACAGAGAAGAGGGAGGAGGAAATTTATTTGAAGAAATAGTAGTTGAAAACTTCCTGAATATGAGGAAGAAAACAGAAATCCACAGCCAGGAGTCACAGAGAGCCCCCAACAAAATCAATGCAAAGAGGTCCACGCCAAGACACAGTAGTTAAAATAGCAAAAAATTAATGATAAAGAGAGAATTTTTAAAGCAGCAAGAGAAAAGAAAACAGTTAATATACAAGAGAAACCCAATAAGACTATCAGCTGGTTGTTCATCAGAAGCTTTGTAGGACAGAAGGGAATGGCATGATATATTCAATGTGCTGGATGGGGACAAAGCAACTGTGACCAAGAACACTATCCTTAAAAACTGTCATTCAGAATAGAAGAAGAGATAAAGAGTTTTCTAGACAAACAAAATTAAAGGAATGCATCACTGCTAAACCAGTCTTAGAAAAAATGTTAAAGGGGACTCTGTATGTGGAAGGGAAAGACCATAAGCAGAAGTGAGAAAACTAGGAAGCACTAAAGTAGTAAAATTAAGTATATCTATAAAAACCAGTCAAGGGATCCACAAATAAAAGGATGTAAATATGATATCATATACCTAAAACGTGGGAGGAGTGGGAGAGGAAAAAACTTTAGTACTTATAGAATGTGTTCAAACCTAAGAAACCATCAACTCAGTATAGACTGTTTCAGGCATAAGATGTTATATATAAACGTAATAGTAACCACAAGTCAAAAACCAGTAATAGATATGCAAAAAAAAAAGAAAGAGAAAGGAATCCAAATATATCATTAAGAAAAGCCAGTCAAACAATAAGAGAGCAAGAGAAGAAAAGAACAGAGAACTCAAAATAACCACAAAAGAAGTAAGAAATGGCAATAAGTACATATTTATCAATAATTACCTTGAATGTAAATGGACTAAATGTTCTAATCAAAAGCTATAGGGTGACAGAATGATAAAAAAGCAAGACTCATCTATACACTGCCTATAAGAACTCATTTCACACCGAAACACACATGCAGATTTATAATGAAGGGATGGAAAAGCATTTATCATGCAAATGGAAGTGAAAAGAAAGCCAAGGAAGCAATATTTATATCAGACAAAATACCCTTTCTATTTTTTTTAATGTTTATCTATTTTTAGAGAGAGAGAGAGAAAGACAGAGCCCAAGCAGGGGAGGGGCAGAGAGAGAAAGAGAGACACAGATCCAAAGCAGGCTCCAGACTCTGAGCTGTCAGCACAATACCCAACATAGGGCTTGAACTCAAGAATGGTGAGACCATGACCTGAGCTGAAGTCGGACACTTAACTGACTGAGCCACCCATGTGTCCCAGGACAAAATACACTTTGAAACAAAGACTGTACAAGTCACAAAGAAGGACACTACATAATTATGAAGAGAACAATCTAGCAAGAAGACAGAATAATTGTAAATATTTATGCATCCAACATGAAAGCACTCAAATACTTAGAACAGCTAATAACATAAATATAGGAAGTAATTTCTAGTAATACAATAATAGCAAATTTAACACCCCTCTTATATCAATAGATAGATCACCCAAACAGAAAATGAATAAGGAAACAGTGGCTTTGAATGACACTTTGGACCAGATGGCTCTAACAGATATATTCAGAACATTCCATCCTAAAACAGCAGAACACACATTCTGTTTAAGTTCACATGGAACATTCTCCAGAATAGATCACATGTTAGGCCACAAGCAAACAAAGAAAAAAAATGTCTCAACAAATTCAATAAGATTGAAATCATACCATCCATATTCTCCAACCACACATTTTGAAACTAGAAAAAACCACAAGAAAAAATGTGGAAAGAACACAAATACATGGAATTTTAATAACATGCAACTAAACAATGAATGGTCAACCAAGGAATCAAAGAAGAAATTAAAATAAATGGAGACAAACGAAAATGAAAACATAAGGGTCCAGAATCTATGAGATGAAGCAAACGTCGTTCTAAGAGGGAAGTTTATGGCAATACAGGTCTAACTCAAGAAACAAGAAAAATCTCAAATAAACTTAACACCTAACAGAGCTAGAAAAAGAAGAAACAAAACCTAAAAATAGTAGAAGGAAGATAATAAAATAAAGTAAAAAAATAAAATAAAATAAGATAAATAAAATAAAATAAATAATAGAATAAAAACAAAGCAGAAATAAATGAAATATAGAAACTGAAAAAAATAATAGAACAGGTTAATGAAATGAGGAGCTGATGTTTTGAAAACATCAACAAAATTGATAACCATTTAGCCAGACTCAGAAAGAAAGAAAGAAAGAAAGAAAGAAAGAAAGAAAGAAAGCAAGCAAGCAGGAAAACAAAGGAAAAAGAGGACTCAAACAAAATCAAACATTAAAGAGGAGCAATGGTAAATGATGCCACAGAAATACAAAGGATTATAAGAGAATATTATGAAAAAATAAATGCCAACAAATTGGACAACCTAGAAGCGATTGATAAATTCCTAGAAATGTAACCTCACAAAACTGAATCTGGAAGAAATGGAGAATTTGAACAGACCAGTTATCACCAATGAAATTGAATCACTAATCAAAATGCTATCAACAAACAAAAGTCCAGGTTTCACAGATGAATTCTATAAAATATTTAAAGAAGAGTTCAATAACTATTCTCAAACTAGTCCAAAAAATAGAAGAGGAAGGGAAACTTCCAAATTAATTCTATGAGTCCGTCATTACCCTAATATCAAATCCACATAAAGTCATTACAAAAAAAGGGACCAGTATCTGTGATTCAACATAGATGCAAAAATCCTCAACAAAATATTAGCAAACCAGATCTAACAATACATTAAAAAAAAAATCATTCACTGTAATCATGTGGGATTTATTCCTGGGATGTAAGGGTGGTTTAATATTCACAAATCAATCAACATGATACATAACATCAGTGAAAGAAAGGATAAAAACCATATAATCATTTCAATAGACACAGAAAAAGCATTTAACAAACTACAACACCCATTCATGATTTAAAAAAAAAACAAAAACAAACAAACAAAAAAAAAACAAAAAAGCACCTCAACAAAGTAGGTTTAGAGGGAACATATCTCAACATAATAAAGGCCATGTTTGAAAAACTAACAGTTAACCTCGTATTCAATGATGAAAAATAGAACTTTTCAAAAGATCAGCAACAAGACAAGGATGTCCACTCTCACCACTTTTATTCAGCCTACCACTAGAGTTCCTAGCCACAGCAATCAGACAAGAAAAAGAAATAAAAGGCATCCAAATGGGTAAGGAAGAAGTAAAACTTTTAGTATTAACTGATGACATGATACTATATAAAGAAAGCCCTAAAGACCCCTCCAAAAAACCATTAGAACTGAAGTTCATTGATGTCACCCCTATCTATCCTGCTTTTCGGGAACTCCTTATGTATATTTGATCATTTAAAGTCATCCCAGATATCACTGACACTCTGTTCTTTCTTGTTGTTTAGGCTTATTCTCTGCCTTTTTTTATTTTGGGTTATTTCTATTGCTATATCTTCTAGCTTTGTAATCTTTTCTACTGCAATGTCTAACCTGCTGTTAATCCCACCCAGCAAATTTTTAAATCAGACACTGGAGTTTTCATCACTTAAACTGAAAGTTCTTTTGTTTTTGTATTTCCCATGTCTTTACTTGTTCAGTCTTACTTCTAGCTTCTTTATCTTTGGAATACAATTATAATAATAGCTGTTTAAATATCCTAATCTAATTCTATCATCAGTGTCAACTACAGGTCAGTTCCAAATGATTGATTTATATTCTAATTATTTGCCTTCTTCTTTGCATACCTTCAGATACCAGACATCGTGAACTGTACCTTATTGCAACCTGGATATTTTTGTTTCATTTTAAATATTCTTGAATTCTATTCTATTCTGGTACTAAGATAGTTTGTTCCTAGTGGGTCTTATTTTTAAGCTTGGCTCACAGAACCACGGCAGCATTTAGTGTAGGGTTAATTTTTCTCCACGATTCTTGCAAGACTTTTCTTAGAACTCTAATCATACTCTAATCAGTACTTTAATCAGTGCCCTCTGAATTACGAGGTTCTTCTCTCTGAATGTTGGAAAAAGGCCCTATTCCTGGCCGTGTATGAGCTCTGAGAACTATTTCCTCCCACTGTTTTAAGAGGTTCCCCCTCCACCCCCCGATTCAGGTCATCTCTTCACACACATGCCCTGATCAGTACTAAACTGAATGCTCCTCTGCAGATCCCTGGGGTTCTCTGTACAGCTTTCTCCTCTCTGTGCTCTGTGATCTTGAAATACCTTGGCTTCCCCAGATTCACAACTGTCTCCTCAACTCATGGGATCAGTGGGCCCTACCTGGTTTCCCCTCCTTTGCCGTAGCCTGGAAACTTTCTTTAGGCAGTAAGCCAGGCAATCGTAAGACCCGCCCAATTTTTTTTCCATCCTTTAGAGACCCTTCTTTGCATGGTATCCAGTGTTTTGAAAGTTGTTGTTTACATATTTTGTCTGGTTTTCTAATTGTTTCAGGCAGAAAGGTGAATTCAATCGTTATTACTCCGTTGGAAGCAGATTTTCCAGAATGACATTTAAAATATAAATAATATATGTCAGTTCTTTGCTCCAAATCTCCAAATAGTTTCCTTTTAAATACTCCTTACCAAGGTCCACAAGACTCTACATGTTTAGGCCCCCACTTACATCTCAGATCTCATCAACCATTCTCTCACCCCACATTAATCTCAATGGTTGTCTTACCATTCTTCCAATATGCTGAAATTATTCTTGCCTCAGGCCTTTGCTCTCATAGATGTCACCACCTGAGACAACTTTTCCCTAGGTTTGCCAATAGCTGACTCATTTTCTTTCACTCAGGACTCTACTTAAATATCCCTTCCTCAGCAGGGCCATCCTATCTAAAATAACTCTGTACCTCTCTTTCACTATATCTCTTTTTACTAATTATTCCTTATCCCCGGAATTATATAATTAATTACTTATTTGTTCATTATCTGTTTCCTCTATAAACTAAGGGGAACGACTTGTTCTTATTCACTACTCTGTCTCCAGAACTTACAATGTTGTTTGGCTCTAAGTAGGTGCTTATTATATTACAATATTTACAGCATGTGTAGATGGATAGAAGAATGCATATAAAATCAAAGCTAAAGAGTAACAGAGGATCTACATAGGAAGTTAGGCACTGAGTCACATTTCAAGCAACTATTGTGTCATCAGCTGACAGGAGGTTGCTAGAGAAAGAAACAAGTTTTTTTGTAGAAAATTTGGGTTAAAAAATTGTTATCATCTCCTTGCTTCTTCAGAATTTAAAGAAAATCCACATCCCAAGCTGTCAGAAGATGCACATGTGAAGACACTCTGATGACCTTCCACCCCTGATTTTTGTTGCTTTTTGTTGCTGTTGTTGCTTCAGCTGTTGTTTCTCTTTCCTTTGTCTGACAAAATCCTCTATGTGGCTTGAAAGGCGAGTTCCCTATCCCATGGATGGTTGGCTGCATTTATGGTTCTTTCATCTTAATCCTTTAGGGTTACTTATTTTTGTTCTGTATGGCCAGCACTCCCATTCCTTTGTGGAGTCTGATACAACCTTGCTACTTTATAAGTAATAAAGATAAGTCTTTAGCTGCAGAGAACACATCCTCGCAAAACTCCTGTGCCGTCTTTCAGAGTCATCATTAGGAACACATTTCTCTCCACTAATATATCTACCACATCTCCTACAGCTTGGCTGAAGTCCCTCTGTCACTTGTGTTTACTTCTGAAATGTCAAGCATCCTCAGACATAGCATGCCTGACACCATGGTTTTGAGATACAAAATTTGGAAATTAGTATTGGGTATTATTAGACTTGATGCAGTGGATATTCTTCACTGAACTTTAAGTATGAAAATACAATTATTTTTCTAGATGAAAACAATTTTTCTAGGAAGTAAATATGTAGATATCACCTATGTCCCTCATGTATAAATATATGCATCCATAAAATATTATAGATTCCTTTTTTGAGGGAAGGTTCTCTCACTTCCCACATCAAACTTTTCAGAATAAACTTATATTTAGGGACTTATCAAGTTATGCATTGATACAAAGAATATTTACTTTGATATCTTTTCCCTAAAGTGTTATTATAGTAGGACCGATGGAGAGAGAATTCATTTGAGGAGAGGACTCCTAATGAATTTCTCAAGCAGAGAGAGGGACTGAATTTACAAGTCAAGATTTCTTGACTTGATAAACTCCTATTTCCATGATGGTTATAGAAGATCACATCACTTGAGGAATATTTATGATTGAAGTTGTTCACGAATTGATCTGGGAGGCTAATGGCCATATATAACATTGGTTTCTATAAGAAAGTGTATTCTGAATTATAGATAGCCACCTTCCATTTAGGCTTTTGGAACACAATCCCTCTGTAAGTTAGGAGCTTTCTCTATTCAAGGAATAAAAAAAACATAATTGACAGTAAGAGACTCTGGGGAGAAGAGATAAATTCACTCCCATATAACAATTAAATCCAAGGAAGGGAGAACTTGGTCTTCTTTTGAAAGAGAACCTTTTGGCAGAATGGAAAGTGTGAATTAAGTCAGGGAATCTGAGTCATAATCCCATCTCTGTGACTCACAACCAGTTTTCTCATCTATCAATTCATGACATTGGCCTTGACCTGTTCTCTGATTCTCAAGGATTGGAGGACCAGAAGAATGGCCTGATGGAGGCTCTCTTGCCATTTCCATGTGACCACTGAATCTTGAGTTTTCCAGTTTCTTTCCCTTCAAGTTCTCCGCCTGTACATCTCCCAGCCGGCAAATTCTCTGAAGCCAAGCAGTCTATAGAGGTTGTCCTCTGGAACCAGCTCTCAGCAAAACTGAAGAGGTGACTAATTTAGTCTTTAGTCTCACTTTGTCACTCTAATCTTAGTGCTGCCCTAAAATTCCCTTTGACTCCATGGTCACTCCTTCCCCTGTTAAAGCATCCATTAATAATGGTTTAAATGACTTAAAGGCTCCATACACTTCTTTCTGGAGTGTATGCTTTATAATACAGGAGAAAAATCTCTCACTAAATCAAAGGAGTTGATCTTCGTTGTTGAATCTTAGGCATTAGTGTGTTAGCCAGGTAGGAACTCAAATAAGGGAAAGAGGATTCTTTCAGCACCTAAGAAATCATGCTGTACATATAACCAATTTATATTAGTAGCCTTTTGAGAGGCTGATAGCACAATAGTGGTTCTCAACTCAGGCTGCACATTAGAATATCTGAATTTTTGATAAATATCTGATGCCACAAGTCCTTCCCACAAAGATTCTGACTTAACTGGTCTAGGGTGGAACAGGAGCACTAGGATATTTTTAAAGCTTTGCATATAATTCTAATGAAAAGCCAAAATTTAAAGACATTCTTATTTAGATACAAACCCTTGTGTCCTTTCCTCCAGAAACCCTTTCCTTCTATCCCCACGCCTGTCTATAGGCCTCTAGCAGTCCTGACAGTTAACCCCTTTCTCACTTCTGCCACTCTGCTCCATAGGACTATGAGCCAGTGTGTCTTTATGTACAGCGTGAGGATGGAGGAAGAGTGCTTCTCTGCCTAGAATGGGAGTTTCTTCAAGAGAGAAGGATGAGCCAGTGGGCAGTTGATTGTCTCTTGTATGGGCCTAAGCAGGTGGGTTCAGGTCCATTGGGTAGAATAACATATTCCTTATTTTCTAAACATATTTTTTAGTAGATGGACTTATCAGGGGAATTTTCTGAGCAATTTGATTCAAATTACAATCTATTCCTGCAAGTACTTGTAAATACCACAAATCAATAACAGCGGTTTCTGTTGTAAGTCAGTGATATTGAGCACTTGTCTTAATGTTTTATGTGCTTAGAAATCCATACATTTACTCGGAGCCTTTTTCTGAAAACCTTGATCATAGCCTTTTTTTACAAGTTTCTAAGAAAGCCATGTACACCTGATGGGCATTTGAATAAATCAGCTACAATTAAGTTTCCTGATATCATAGCACCTGATTAATTAATCGTTCCTGCAGAGAACTGGATGTACTTGGTCTGGGCCCCTAATGGTTCTCAATTCTAACTGCACATGAATCACTTCTAATCAGTATTAGAAAATACTGATATCTGGGCTCCCTAGAGAGGAAAAGAAAAGCTCTCTGAAGATAAGGTGCAGACATTTTACTTCTGAACCCACGCCCTGAACCAGGGGAGGTTAATGTGGAGCCAGGGGTAAAAACTGCCGCTCCTTCACCAACCTTGGCAGGTTCTGTTGGAGGCAAGTCTACCACTCCAGCAAATTCACCCAAACCTGTTCCACAAACAATAGAATTTTTTTCTGAGGTGCCATTTTGGTTTAGATTAGTTTGGTTGGTAAATCCCATAATGCTGAGTTTTGAGAAATGTTGTTAACCAGAAGCAAATGTAAGCAACCCTTTGGGAGTCATCTATTTTGGGGGGGGGGTTGTTTTGTACTTAATGCCATAAAAGTTACCAGCCTTTTTTGCTCTTCCTGCCCAACAACTTATTTTGGGACTTTGGCAAGAAAGAAGCTGGCCCATTGTGGAGATGGGACATGTTGTTTGCGCTTCTGAAATGTAAGAATATCAAAGCGACACAATAATCTTTTCTGTGACCAGCAGAAGGCAGGGACTTCACCCGTGACTTGACATGAGAAGTGAAGATCAGAGAAAACTTTCTGAAATCAAACAATATTTCTGGGAGAAAGTTTTGTTTGTTTGTTTTGTTTCTGTCAAGACAAACACAAGTGTTTTCCTTGCCTCTGGCATTTAGGAGAGCCCTTTCAATTTCTGTCTTAAAACTTTGGACAGTAGGATCTGAATGTTCTCTTCTCCAGCCTTGCTGTAAATGTCCTGTACTATCAAATAGGGATTTTTCTTAGAGTGAAGAAGAGCACATAAGAATCTGATCACTCCTGATTCCAGTGAGGCAGCCAAACAACATGTCAGGTTCCTGATAGGCTTTACTGAACTGAATATGCTGTGCAAAGGTGCAAGTGAAATTTAATTTTCTCTGTGGACATTAAACAGGGACATTTAGTAGCCACTTCTAGTTGGAAATTCATTCCAACTAGACAACTGTAAAAAAAAAAAAAGCAAACACACATATATGTGCATATGTATATATATGCCATTTTTAAATAAAGAAAATTAAGAATTATGCTGAAAATATGTCAAGAGAATATTATTAATTGGAAAAGGAAGGAAGGAAGGAAGGGGAGAGGAAGGGAGGAAGGAAATAAAAGGAAGGAAAGGCAGGCAGAAGAAAGGAAGTCTCACACTTTGAGAAACTGTCTGTCTAGGCCAGCCATATCCATCCAAGCCCTATGAGAACACGGTGAAAGCCGGGAGAACACACGATGATGCAGGAGAACACAAGTGTCTGGGAGATCTCAGTTTTGTCGCTAATCATCCTTATGACCCAGGGAAGGTCTCATCTTTTGAAAAAGAACACCATTTCCTTTGAGTTCTGAGATTACCTAAGAGGAATGAGGAAAGGAGTGTCCTGAAAGCAAAAGAGGAAACTTGGTGACAAAAAGTTAGAAAAATGCTAGTTATATTCCAAACAGGTAAGGCAATAGCATATTCTTAGCAAAAGGTGTACTTGAGCTTTCCTCCCAACCCTGATGTATTGACCTGAGCAATATTGAGTTATCCTAGGTTTATTTACACAGAAGAGCTCTGCTTTGTGCAACTGCACTGCTAATCAGCAACCCACAGAACCCCAAGAGAGGAATGTTTTGAATATATGGAAATGAAATTGCAGGAATATAATCTAGCTTTTTGGCCCTGAAACTAGATTCACTTATGTTCTCTGGCAGTTTTCAAGAACCTGGTTTAGCAGATGGAGGCCAAAGCATTTAATTTTAAGGAAGCTGGGAATGTGTACATTTTCCTTCCTCATCTCCATCAGACTTTCTAGGTGAGGTTCTAGAATGCTTAGGATTTTTCTCAGTATTATAAGAATAGCTATAAAATCTAATCATGATTTAAAACCTGCTGTGCTGATTAGGTCTGTGCTCTTGGGAAACACATCACATACATAGGTGGACATGTCCTGCCCCACTAAGGAGAAGCTGTGATTGAAGATGAAGTGCTAAGCTTTCGGTCATTAGCAAGGATGAAAAACTGCATGCAACCCAATCTTTTCATTTGAGATTTAGAAGGCTCTTGCAGTAATTAACGAAAGAGCCACTTGACTTATTGAGATCAATCCTCTTGGGAATTTGGGATGCTGCCCACAAAAAGCTGGAGCTTTCTGCCCAAGGAGAGGATTTCATCCTGATCCTTGGGAGAGACCCTCCCATTTGTCCGTCCAAGTGACTGTTTCTCTTCAGGTGTCAAGTAGCTCTCTTCTTGGGGCTTGCTTTCAGATTTGGAACTTTCTGCTAAGCACTCTCAGTGACCTTTCTCCATGGGTCTTTGGGAAATGTACATGGTAATCCCTTAAAAGCATTACAGAGATCAGAAACAGTTCTTAAGGTAAAATCGAAGAAGGCTACCCAGCACTCCCATCCCTGGCTTCAATTTTCTTCCAGGTAGGGCTAGCTAGCCCTGGTAAGGCCTTTTATGCATTCTCCTTGCCCTATTTAGACATTTAGTGTCCTGCCTGCCAATTCCCAGCCAAGCACATGGATCATGATTGCACTATTTTCCAGATTTGGTCATTCTTTGTTAAATGTCCTGTATTGAGATCTACTGCACCAAGGAGGAGGCCCTAGGAGGTGAGTCCCATGCCTGTCACCATCTTGGGTAGCTTCCCTAGGTCAGCCTGGGACTCTAGGAATAGCTACTCCTCCAGAAGCAGCCCCAGATGTTCACTTTTCCTACCTGTCTTGTCTCAGCAGCCATTCCAAGCCCCTCTCAGTTACGAAAGGGAAATGATAGCCATATTTAGGATATTAGTGAGTGCTTTCTGTACTTGCTTATGATGCCCTTCAGTGCTTTGCAGGTGGAGTAGGGCATCGGGACAAGGAAGGACACGCTGGGGACAAGATATTTTGCTTTTTATCCCTGGTTGTCATGCTTTTGAAATTTATTTTGTTGGTTATGCCCCTTTGATTAGTTGTTCTTTCAAATTTTTAAAATCTTGGTCTTACCACTTTTTAAATTAAAAAAAAATCTTTAGGGGCTCCTGGGTGGCTCAGTTGGTTAAGCGGACGACTTCGGCTCAGGTCATGATCTCACAGTCTGTGAGTGTGAGCCCCCCGTCAGGCTCTGTGCTGACGGCTCAGAGCCTGGAGCCTGCTTCAGATTCTGTATCTCCCTCTCTCTGCCTGTCCCCTGCTCATACTCTGTCTCTGTGTCTCTCAAAAATAAAGAAATATTAAAAAAAATTTTTTTTAAAATTAAAAAAATCTATATGTCACTAATTAATTAATTTTACTTTTTCATTTCATAGAAGGGAAAGTAGATTTTGATGGTTATTCATGTCACCATTTGTAGAGTAATTGTTAAATAGTCTAAAAATGTGTTCTGTTCTGTGCTTTTGTTTTTGCTAATAGATAATTTTAGTTAAAAGTAAGACTAGTTTAGGTTCAAGTCCTTACTTTGTGACTTTGACCACACTACTTTACCTCCTGAAGAGTCACTTTCCTCATCTTTAAGAACTGTGGGTGTAACGATACCCCTAACCCATCAGTGTTGTCACGATTTCACGAAGCAATGGTATCTAGCTTTCAGCGGGATGTCTGCGTATAGTAAGGAATTCTTAAGTAATAGTGACCATGAGGATGATAAGTGAGTGCACGTTGTGTGGAGGAAGGGACAGAGTTGATGATAGAGGAAGAAGTTAATGTGTTGGGAGTTTGCAAGTTTGGAGCAGACGTGAAAGCAACAAAAGGAAACACTTGAAAATTATGATGATAAACAACAGAAAGAGCTCAGACAGTTCCTGTAACCGGTACTGGCATAGACCCTGCTTGTATGTTCTCCATATCACACACACACATACCCACTCTTTCCCTCTGATCCATATAGTCAACCCACCTTAGTCTTAGTCTTCAGGAGTGTCCCTGGATGTTTCTGGCACAGTTAGTTCCATTCCAAACACAGGTCATTCACTTGACTACACTTTGAACTGACCTTGTAAACAAGCTTTTTTCCTCCTGTGGCCCATGTGGTTTCTGTGGTCTTCTATTTTTTAATCTGTTAAAACACTTTGAAGTTCAGCTTTGTGGACTTGACATCCAACTCCCACTGGAACCTGATGGTGGTTTCCTATTTCTGGTTTATTGCTAAGGAATGATCAGAAAGAGAACGCGTTAGAGCAAGGTCACTACAATACATTAAATAAGAAATATATCCAGGGTGAAAATTTCCAAGGCAAAGAAAGAAGGCTTCCTCTCAGGATGATTTTCTGTCTTAGTCCTGTCTTAGAAAGTGAGCTATAATTCTTTGAATTATTTGCCACATTACTTACTTTATCAACCGTGATATTTCAGTCCTCACATCTGCTTGCAATTAAAGAAGAGAGTCTCTGAATGTCACAAGGACACTGGAATATGTGCAATGGAACTTGTAAACTGCTACAGAAAGATTTTGGTAAAATTTCCCTGCTATTTTAAAATCCTGATACTTGGGGCGCCTGGGTGGTTTGGTGAGTTAAGCGTTTGACTTTGGCTCAGGTCATGATCTTGCAGTTTGTGAGTTCAAGCCCCACGTCTGGCTCTGTGCTGACAGCTTGGAGCCTGGAGCCTGCTTCAGATTCTCTGTCTCCCCTACTCATGCTCTGCCTCTCTGCCTTCCAAAATAAATAAACATTTAAAAAAATTAAAAATAAAATAAAATCCTGATACTCACTCATAGATATAGGAAACAAACTAATGGTTACCAGAGAGGGGAGAGGCTGGGGGGATGGGGCACAATAGGTGAAGGAGATTAAAAGGTATAAACTTTCAGTTATTAAATAAGTCATGAGGACATAACGTACAGCATAGAGAATGTAGTCAGTAATGTTATAATCATTTGGTAGTGTATAAAAATATCAAATCACTATGATGTACACCTGAAACTAATCAGATATTTATTGCGTTTATTATACTTCAGTTTTTAAAAAGTGGCATACATACATACATACATACATACATACACATATACATACATGCATACATACATAAAACCTTGATACTCAGAACACGAAAAACAAAATCAGACATCTACTAACACTTTATCCCCTGAGTGCTGCTAGACCTGCAGGTCTGTTCTGAGCTGCTAATATGAGTATCTGTTCAGCCAGATGATGTTTTTCAAAATGTTGCAAATAAAGCCTACCTCCAGAGATTCCAAGTGCAATATGGGAGAAGATGAGGGGTTAGAATTGATTAATATGCTCAGAACTGCTTAGAAATCTAGGATAAGAATAAGTAAAATAGACCCAAATACAGAATGATAGTGTTACCAACAGAAAGGTCATTTGAAAGGTGCTTCTTTGCATGAATGTCCAACGTAAAGTGTAAAAGTTTCCCTGGCACATGTTGCTGTGGCACGTGGTTGAGCCTTGTGGGCCTGCTGTGGGCCAGCACGGCTTCTTAACAGAGTTAGTATGGATAAGATCTCTGAAGGTCAGCGGAAGCAGGTGAAGATGAATATAAGGTAGAATGTAGTGAAAACCAACCTAGTGCCTTAGCAGGTTGTTTGCAGAACTATGCAGACCTCACCAAAATTATCCCTGGAAACAAAGTTTCTGGGCTCTGTGGGGCTGTAGATACATGTATATTCAGCCCTTACAGCACCAAATGATTCCTGGGTTATGGTTGAAAAAGCAAAAACTTCAATGCAGAAGCACTTTGTAGGACATCAAGGGAAGACGATAAAGGGACTTACAAGAAAGTTTTCTCTATACATTGAGAACAGTGTAGCTCCAGACCTGGTAAGGAAGATGTACAGGCAAATGCATGTGGCCATAGGAGATGCAGTGTAAGAGAAAAAAAATCTAAGAAAAAAGTTATTTTTAAAACGTAGAACCACCCTAATAGTCTCTCGTCCAGAAGAAACATAGGGTAGCTCAAAAGACGAGCATCCTTGGAGCACAGAAGTATGCTGCAAACAGCTAAGCCGAAGCTTCAAATCTGTAATTTTCTAAGAAGATTTTCCAGATCAAGTTAACAAACACATCAATCCAGAAACAAAGATTTCACTAACATGCCAACTATATTCCCGCCCTTAGGACACAATACAACACATGAGGGAACTTCTGCTACATGGGATAATAGGAAATATTTTCAAACCCGCAGAATAACTAGCTAAAACCTAAAAGCAGAAGGAAATAATATTGGGAATTAGGCCTATGGAATCATACTGTTGCTCTTCTAATCTAGTCTTCTTCCTCTAAGCAGGCAGGGCTCCCAAACCATGTAATTATGTGGTGAACAGATGGCATAACACCCTTCAATATAGCTTGTTTATATTTGGTATAAAATGCCTGTAAATACATTTAATCCCCCCTCTTCTGTTTTCTGTTGCCTTTAATCCTAGAGTATCACCAAGTTTTATCTTCAATACGCTGGGCTTTATTCTTTTTTTTTTTTTTATACCACATTCATGCATTCATTCATTCATGCATGCCTGCATGCATTCACTCATTCAACAAACATTCACCATTTACTAGTGGCAGGCCCTGCTACCCTGCATAACCATGTTCTCTACTGAGTGACCCCATACCTTCTTCTTGACCACAGCTAATTGAACAAGGTGTGACAATTGACCCAAAGGTAGTCAGTTCCTACATATTCTTCCAGAACTTGGGGCGCCTGTGTGGCTCAGTCGGTTGAGTGGCCGACTTCGGCTCAGGTCATGATCTCACATCTGTGAGTTCGGGCCCCACGTCGGGCTCTGTGCTGATGGCTCATCAGAGCCTGGAGCCTGCTTCGGATTCTGTGTCTCCCTCTCTCTCTGCCCTTCCCTTGCTCGTGCTCTGTCTCTATGTCTCTCAAAAATAAATAAACGTTAAAAAATAAAAAAAAAAAAGTCTTATATTCTTCCAGAACTTATGCCTTGTAAGGTTTGACTAAAAATCATAAGTGGGGCCAATCTTGCCTAGAAATTTAGATACTGAAACATTTAGCTAGTTAGCAACAGAGGGTCAGAAATATAAGTATCAAGAGTTCCCATGATATAACAGGAGCTGGATCAGTCTCTCTGAATTATGTACAAGCTGAAGAAGAGGCAGGCAGAATTGACGATGGGTCATATACACAGAGTAGCTGAGATCCCATAACCCTGCAGCCCTGTCTCCCCTACCCCACAGAGACAGAGTAGCCTCATTCCTAACAGCTATATAAATTTGGGTCCCCAGACTCGGATACATAGTGGATCCTGTTCCTGGATTTCTGTGAGCCTTACTCTATCTTTTTCATAACCCAAATTCTTGAGCCAGTTTAGGTGGATTCCTACCTCTTTCAGCTGAAGACCCCTGACTTGAACACTGCCTGATTGCATGATGTTCTGAAAAAAAAATGATTGAGTCCACAAATATCCAAAAAAGACCTCTTAGTGCAGGTTAATTGAATGACTCTTATCAGCTAACAGTTGTCATAAAGACTGCCTGTAATAGAGGCAAATATAGCTATCAGTTTGTATGTAAAAATTGAATGTTAGCCCATCATACTGGAACAGTTTTGAATACATTGACTATATAATATATAGCAATTTCTGGGTGAAGCTTTTCTTGCTAGTATCTCTAAAGTATGATGAGTTAGATGAAACTGAAATCTCTGTGAGTGTTTCTATGAATATGGAACTATATTTACAAAACCTCTTCTGCACTATTTCCTTTCCAAAACATAAATTTACAACTTCTACTAGGTATCTGGGAGGTTATTGTCTTAAACTTCTGTTTCACCCTTCTATTGAGATGTACTTTAAATCTGAAACATAATCTTTCATCTTTTGAAACTGTCATTATTATGTCTATTTTGTAGTAATTTTGGGCCCCAAAATATCCAGAATAATGTAACTCTATGATATTCTAATATCGTGTTTCAACTCAAAGCGAGGTATATCTACAGTCCAGAAATATCTGGAAGATTCTCTCTTTTAAAGAATTAAGTTGTTTACTATCCAAAATCTATAAAGAACTTGCCAAACTCAACACCCAAAAAACAAATAATCCAGTGAAGAAATGAGCAGAAGACATTTTTCCAAAGGACACATCCAGATGGCCAAGAGACACATGAAAAGATGCTCTACATCACTCATGTAAAGGAAATACAAATCAAAACCACGTTGAGATACCACACCGGCCAGAGTGGCTAAAATTAACAACTAAGGAAACAACTAATGTTGGTGAAGATGTGGAGAAACAGGGACCCTATTGCACTGTTCGTGGGAATGCAAACTGGTGCAGCTCCTCTGAAAAACACTGTAGAGGTTCCTCAAGAAATTAAAAACAGAATTACCCTATGACCCAGCAATAGCATTACTATGAATTTTATCAAAGAATGCAGGTGTGCTGATTCATAGGGGCACACGTACCCCAATGTACTATCACCAATAGCAAAATTATGGAAAGAGCCTAAATGTCCATTAACTGATGAATAGATGAAGAAGATATGGCTTATATATACAATGGAATACTACTTGGCAATGAGAAAGAATGAAATCTTGCCATTTGCAACATTGTGGATAGAACTGGAGGGTATTATGTTAAGTGAAAGAAGTCACTCAGAGAAAGACAGATATCATATGTTTTAACTCATATGTGGAATTTGAGCAGGAATTCCCCCAGAAAACCATGGGGGAAGGGAAGGGGAAAAAATAGTTTCAAACAGAGAGGGAGGCAAACCATAAGAAACTCTTAAATACAGAGAACAAACTGAGGGTTGGTTGGGGGGCATGGGAGACAGAAAATGGATGATGGGCATTGAGGAGGGCACTTGCTGGAATGAGCACCGGATATTATAGGTAAGCAGTGAATCACAGGAATCTATCCCCAAAGCCAAGAGCACACTGTATATCAATTTTACTCTTATGGTGTGTACATTTTGTCTTCAAAGAAATCTTTGTCCATGTCATTGTTATGAGTACTTTTTCCTAGACTTACTTTTAAGTTTTATGGTTTTAATTTTTCATGTTTAGGTGTATTTTCCATTTTAAGTTAATTTTAATGTATAATGTAAGGTAAGAATTAAGGTTCATTTTTTTCCCCATATGGATATCCCTATGCTCCAGTAGCATCTCTTGAAAAGACTGCTCTTCTCCTATTTAATTACTTTAGCTCCTCATTTATTTAAAAAAACATCTATTAATCAAATATTTATAGGCCCATTTCTGAATTCCCTGTATTATTCCATTGAGCCTTACACCAGCACTATGCCATCTTGATTATAATAGCTCTGTAGTAATTCTTGAAAATAAGTATTGCTCAGTCTTCCAACTTTGTCCAATTTTTTCAATATTTGTTTGGTTATTCTATGTTCTTCACACTTCCATTTATAGATTATATTTCAATAATCAGTGAGACCATCAATTTATTTGGCTTTTTCTGGCTCAACATTTTATTAACACTTTTCCTTAAGTATGTGGTTTTCTTGACTACAAAGTCTTCTTCCTATTTTTCAGATATTTAATTGGTTGCATTTCCTAATTAAATGTTTTAACTGCTTTGTTTTATACTACTACTTCCTTTTTTCCTAGATTCCTTCTTTCCTAGATTCTTCCTTTTTTCCTAGATTTTCCTTCTTTCCTTCTTTCCTAGATTCTTCCTTTTGTAGTTATGTGTAAATAAGTATCTCAGGAGCTGCAATTAGCTCGTAATTCCCCACAAATTCCGTTTTTACCGTGAGGGACCATAGGTAAACATTGGCATAGGAAGTAATTTTTTTTATTCCATTAGAACACAATCTCTACTGGTATGTCCATTCACTTAAAGGACTGTCACTTATTTTATGTAAAGAGGAAGAAGACAACTTAATTCTCTATTTTCTCTTTTTTAAATTTCTTTTATTATTTATTATTATTTTTAAATATAATTTATTGTCAAGTTAGCTAACATACAATGTATTCATCTACATGTGTTTGCCTGATTTTTAAATATCCGACTTATAAAAAATAATCAGTAATACCAAAATTATAGTTGTGTAAGCTGTTCTGGAAATTTAACTGTCAGACTTTTGATTAATGACTAAATGCTCAGGAAAAAAAAATAGTTTTTGGAATTTTTTTATTTGATAAAGGAGTTTAATGATTTTTGCACTCAACAGTGTCAAGTAGTTAAAGGTATCTTTATGTGTTTACAAAACGTAAACACAATTTCAGTATATGTGCTGAAGCAAACACCCATATTGCCATGATTTAAGAATTGTTATACTGTTATACTCATGGCTCCTTCTGAAGTATCTAAAAATCTGAGATTTCCAGTATTTTCATAGAAAAGATCTTGTCATTTGCATTAGTTAGGCCCATTCCAATTTCAAGAAACAGAAAAATTTCGGTAAACAGGGAAATGAGGAATTCCAGACAATGTCTTGGCAACTTCTTAGTGCTTCGAGAGCTGAATTATACAGCTATAATCTGACAAAGAATGTGGCCACTCTGTTGTCATAGTTTGGGTTTACCCTGAACACACATCTGAGCAAAGGCACAGGTAAAAGTGATTTATTTAGGAAGCACTCTTAGGAGAGACCAGTAAGGGAGTGGGAGAAGCAGGACAGGGAAAGCAAAGAAGCTAAGTAGCAGCATGATTTCACCCTTTTCAGGGCATCTCTGGGGTATAAATCACTCTTCAGAGTTTGTACCTCCCTGAGATGAGGAACTGGGCTTTTATACCTCACTTCAGACAGCCCTGGCTAAATGACAAGAATGGGAAAGGAAATTGGGAAAGAAAAGAACAGAAAATTTCAGGTCCTTCTGTTCCGTCAAGGCAGCTTCTGTGGCTCCCATGTCCACGGGTGTCGTAGGTGCCAGTTGTTAGGAGCAAAGCACAGAACATGGGGGCTGAGCTCTCAGGTTAGTGAAAGGATCTGGGCGGGATGCAACAGTGTCCACTACACTTATGCAGTGTAATAATGTGTCACCCCTTCAATCCAGTATTCTTCAATATTAGGAGAGTTGCTAAGAATTACTTGGAGAGGGGCATCTGGGTGGCTCAGTCGGTTAAGCGCCCTGACTTCGGCTCAGGTCATGATCTCGCAGTTCATGAGTTCAAGCCCCGCATCAGGCTCTCTGCTGTCAATGCAGAGCCTGCTTCGGATCCTCTGTCTCCCTCACTCTACTCCTCCTCCAGCCTCTCTCTGTCTCTCAAAAAGAAATAAACATTAAAAAAAATTTAAAAAAAAAGAATTGTAGAAAAAGTAGAGATGATGGGCTTCAGTGGCAGAGCTTACGCTCTACTATTTTCCCAAGAAATTCAAATCAAAATGCAAAATTCACCCAGGAAAGAGAAACGTCCCCCCAAATAAAAGCCTACAGCAAATGGAACTTATCCTTTTTAGAACGCAGTTTAGGAACCATGCATTACATGTCTCTTGAGGTGGATTTCCTCTCTACTTCAAACATGTTTTTTAAAAATTTTCTTCCAACCACATTATAACACTCTTTCTGAGAAAAGTTCTGGTAAGCACTAAATTGCAATTCCAGTGTTGTTTTAGCAGCTTTTGTAGTTTGGGGCTATTGGTGACTTCTCCATGGGTCTCCTTAATCCAACTCAATACAGCAAGCCCAAAGTGAACTAGAACAATAGGTCCTCATCTGTTGGACATCAGTATCTATGTTCCATAGCATATTCTCTCATCTCCTGCAAGTGTTTGCTCAAATATCTTCTTACTGAGACCTGCTCTGAATATTCTGTTTTAAAATTTGTTGAGTTTTTTATCACAAAAGAATAATTTGAGAAAGGAAAAAAGTCGAAAGCAAGCCTTCATCCACCACCACTACCAACTCTCTCGATCCCCTTCACCAGGCTTTACCATTTTTGTTCATAGTGCACTTAATCACCTTCTAACCTACTCTTGTCTATTGCATCAACATCTCATTGTTTGTTCCCTTCTTCCACTAAAGTGAGACTACATGAAGTTCAGGCTTCATTTGTTTTATATACTACTGTGTCCCAAGCACCTAGAATAGTGCCCAACACACAGTAGGTGTTCAATAAATCTTTACTGCTTCAGCAATCCTACAGTTTAAGTGATCCAGGTAAACTATTGTTCTCAAAGGATCATGAGCCCTTTCTTTCTTCCCTGCCTTGGTATCAGCCATTCTCACAATTTAGCACCAGTTCCTACCACTCAATCTATTATCTCTCTCCCTCCCTCCCTCCCTTCCTCTCTCTCTCTCTCATTCCTAAAACAAAAATAATCTGATTAATTCTGTTGAGTGACTATCTGGTCGAGAACATCTCTTTGAGGCTTCCTAGGCTATAGATTCATCATCCAATCAACTGTTGCTGCCCTAGCAGAATTATAAGACATGAAACATGACAACTTCTGAATTTAAGAACAATTCATTTTCTCCTCATTCTAAATGAGGTCAGTGGGAAAAGCTGATACATGGGCTGTGCCTCAAAACACGCATTTCAATAAAAAAAGTATATGTAACTATATATGAATGCGAGTTGACGACCTCAGGGTTCTGGCCCTCTGTCAGTTGGCTCACAGAATCACCTCTTTTGGGAACACTTGAGAGAAATCCTATCTATGACAGATTTTCTGGCAAAGAAAAAAACAGCACAGAAGAGAGAGACCTGGAGTTTAATGGCAAACTATGATCATATTTAACTAAATGTGTTTATAGGTTATAGTCTCGACATAGGAATAAAAGATGTGGATATAGTGATTTCTTTGGCTCCCATACTCCATAAAAATTATAGAGAAAAAAATAATTTGATATCGTAAAAAGAACTGGACACTAGCATTGTCATCTAGCTCTACTTCTAAGAAATTAATCAGCATTGGCTAAGTAAGGTAACCTTTCCAGAACCCCATCTTCACACCTATAAACCAGTGGAGTTGGCTGGGAGAACCAGCACGTTTTGCCAGCTGTCAGGGAAAGCGACAGTCTCTTAGAATCCTGCATTCACCGTGTGTGGATGAACATTCTACTCTGTACCTTTTCCCTAGAGAACAGTTTGAAACCACTACTGACATTTTAAGGTTAAAACTTCCCTTTTCAGGCAGAAATGAAATAGTAGAGAAACGTTTACAAGATTCATCCTTTTTGTTCATCATCTAGGATTGTTTTATGCCATGTGGACAATTTTAGCTAAATATAGTACTAACCCATTATAATGGCTAAATGCCAAGGGTCACAGATAACCATGCTAATACAAGCTTCCTGAGAGAGAAATGGACTACAGAGCACAATGCACCAGGGATTGGATGTGGACACAGAACTAATAAGAGTGTTTGTGTCGCTTTATGACAGCTTCCAATTCTTTTAACAAGATTCTTGCCACATGAGCCCTTTAGTGCCAACAGAGTTTGTTCAGGGGTTATTATTGAACTGAACTTCACCAGACATATCAGTGAAACATCCAAAAGTATATCTAATTTTTCTTTTGTAAAATTATCCATCCTGTCGGGTTTCTCTCTACGATCGGACAGAATGTACACTCTGAAAACGCATAATAACGCTAGTGTTCTGGAAAGGCAACGGTGTGTCTCCAACCCTAAATAAATTGTACAATGATGGACTACAAGCTTGGTGTCCATCTCATCTAAATCCATCATTTAACATGTAGACAAGTTTTTAGATGAAGCGACAAGTTATAATGTTATTTTAAGGCCCACAGCAATAATAATAATGAATATTGATACAATCTCTATATGTGCCTGGCACTGTTTTAGTGTTCTGTGTATATTAATACATTTAATTCTTCCCACAGTCTGACCTTTGACAATCCTCTGATGTGCCTACTATTTATACACTCATTTACATATGAGGAAACAGAAGAAAAAGGAGCTAGGTAACTTTGTCAATTCAGACGAGTAGAAAGTCAGAAGGCCAGTATTTGAACCCAAGCAATCTGGCTCCGTGTGTAAATATATATGTGTGTATCAAAAGGGAAATACAATACCAACAAAAAAAGGGTTTTTACTAACATTTAAACACATAAACATACATATTTCAGTCAGTTTGCACTTCTGTAACAAAGGTAACGATCTGTTGTCAAAGTTAAGTTTTGTTGTTGTTGGATCATGAAAGTCTTGCTGGGAGGTTATATAGTGGGTCTGGATATAGTATTAGCATGACTTGCTAGGAGCTCAGTATAGATTTGCAATATGCTCATTATTTGTCCCATTAAATAGAGGTACAGATAGCTGGCCTTGTGGATTTTAGTAAGACTAATCATTTACATTTACCATGTTCTAGAATTTACCAAGTGAATTTAACATAAGGAATATGTTATTTGGTGCAAAGTGAAAGGATGTAAACTTCCAGTATGATTCAAAGGCATAAGAAGAAAGAAAATCCTGAAGCTTCTTACAAGACTTTAAAGAAAGAATAAGCCATAATCAATCATGCAAAACCTCTTTTATATGAGCTGACCTGAAGAATAAAGTCAGTTCAAATTCTTTCACCTTCTAACAGGAAAGAGCTTCCCCTCAGTTTTTCCCCCTTTCAACATCATCACATTGATGGCTGTCATTCTTACAGCTTTTATCATGTTCCTACTACTGCTGGGTTCCTACCGTATATTATTTTGAATCCTTAACATATTCTGGCAAATTAAGTATTGCTGTCTTCATTTACAGTTTAGGAACCTGAAATTCTGAGACACAAAATAGCTTGCCTGGGGTTATATCATCACTCATTAGGATGGTAGAGATGAGTTTATCCCACTAAGTTTATCATCATTAATACTAAAAACTAACTCTGCTCAATGCATGCCACGCACCATCTTATTTATTTCTTACAACAACCCTACAAAGTATACAAAGTATATACACTATGTGTAGGTGTTATTATTTCTACTCTACTGATGAAGGATGGTAGGCTGAATAATTACACCCCTCCCCCAAAGATGTCGATGTTTGAATCCCCAGGACCTGCGAATATATTCTCTTATATTTTAAATATGTGATTAATTACGGATTTCAAGATAGGAAGATTATACTGGATTATCCAGGGAGGCCCAATATAATCAGAAGCATCCTTGTAAGAGGGAAGTACAGAGATGCTTAACAATAGAAGAGAAGTGTCTGAGTGATGCAGCATGAGAAACATTCAATCAGCCATTGCTGGCTTTGAAGAAGGCAGAAGGGACCACTAGTCCAGGATTCCAGGTGGCCAGTAGATACTAGAAATGGCAAGCAAATGGATTCTCCCCAAGATCCTCCAGAAGGAACATAGTCCTGCTGACTCATTTTGAGGCTTCTGGTCTCCAGAAAGGGAAGATAATAAATTTGTGTTGTTTTAAATTATTGACTCTTGTTGCACTTTATTGCAGCAGCAATAAGAAACTAATACAAGAGGGGTTATATGATGCGCCTAATATCACACAATTACTAAACAGCAGACTTAAAATTCACATGCAGATCTGTGCAACTACAAAACCTAAGTTGTCAGCCAACTGACAAGGTCAATCAAATGAGTTGCCTGGCTCAACAGACAGGAATGTGTTTATTCCAATCATGATTATGGCAATACCCTCATGACACTTATTCATCTATACATTCCTCTTCTTAAGAAATCTCAGAATATTTGATTTTTGTTTTTCAATTATTTGAAATTTATGCCGTTCAAACAGCACCCATTGGGTACAAGATGCGAATACAAGAATTGATAATATTTTTGCCGAATCTCATCCATACAAAAACAGAACTGAAAATAGATTACATTCTTATGGAACTAGTTTTCTGGAAATAAGTGCTCGAATTGAAGAGAGAAGAAAATATCTGGCCAAGAAAAGTTGCTAGCATAACCTAATATTGCACAGACAGATTGTCATCCCACCCTGAGAGAGTTTTACGTGTATACAGCTTTAATTAAAACATCATAATAGTTATCAAGATTTTATAACAATATTCCCTGCTTTATGATTTTTTTCATTGAGGTATTATTATCATAGTAACAGATCCTAAATGTATAACCTGATGAATTTTGACTCGTGTCAAAATTCACATAACCAATATCCCGTTCAAGATAGAACATTTCCATCACCCTACAAAGTTTCCTTTTGTCACTTAGAGTTTTCATCTTGAAAATGTCTAAGATTAAATTGTAAGTAATTTATTTCTTACTCCCTGGGTCACACCCTGCAGTGCCCACATTTGGTAATACATGTATTGGGAATAGGAATTAGGGTACATGTAAAGAATGCTTGCTCACCTTTCATCTCATTTAATGGTCTCCAAAATTTGTCCCTTACCTGCCTCCAAAATTCCTTTTGACACTATTCTCCTCTTTGACTTCTCCTCTTTATCATATCTTCCCTACTCCAAGCATACCCTTCTTTCTCACCCCATACTCGTAGAGAGTTTATATGTCTTTTAATATCAATTCATGGACCGCCTCTTTCTAGAAGCCCTTCCTAAAGTCTCCCCTATTCTGAAGAATTATTTCTTCCTTTGTGACTACCTCAGTCCATTCAGGGTGTTATAACAGAACACCATAGACTGGTGGCCTTACAACAGAAATTTATTTCTCATAGTTCTGGATGCTGGGAAATCCAAGATCAAGACACTGTCAGATTCAGTGGCCAAAGGGGGCCTGCTTCCTGGTTCACACATGGCCGTCTTCTAGCTATGCCCTCACATGGTAGAATGGGGCGAGAGAGTTCTCTGGGGTCTCTTTTATAGGGCACTAATCCCATTAATGAGGACTCCACCTTCATGACCTAATCACTCATCCAAACTCCACCTTCTAATACCATCACATTAAGAATTAGGATTTAACATATGAATTTGGGGAGACACAAGCATTCATTCCATAATAGTGCCCCACTGTGTCACAATCACACTGCTCACATATAACCCATTATTGTATATTTTTACATATGAGTCACTCTCCATTAGGTCATAAAATAGGGTTGCCAGTGTCTTAATGTACAGGACAAGAGTGCATGAGTGAAGCAGATAGGATTAATTGATAGACAATAATGGGGAGTACAGCAGATTAGAAAGTGTATACCACTACTTAGAGAAGCAAATGAATTTCTAAAAATAATATAAAACAAATCCCCCAAAGATACTACAGGGCCAAAGCCTTGTGACACTATTCCTTTCACGTTTAAGCCACTAAAATAGATGTAGACTCTTCAAGATGGAGAGGAACAGATACTAATGAGTGACCAAGGTTTAAACGAGTTTGCATGTCAGGGAGTTTCCAGTTCAGTCCCTGTCTACCAATGTGCTCTGCTGCCTGGCAGAGTAAACCACAACTAATTGTCCGTACCTAAATTTCTAAGTATTATTTGAGAAAACAGGAAACAATTTTCATCCCAATACCTAATTGCTCACAGATTAATTGTACTTCCATAAAGTCAAGTGAAGATATGATTTCTCATAAATGCTATATTACTCTGGCATCATACAACAGCTCTTCCTCATTAAGCAACATGCTTAAACTTGGGATCTTAAAATATATCCAACATGTTTACATTTTATAGAGAGCTATTGCACATCGTGTGTTTAAATGAGATCTAAATTTGTGGGACATTGTCAGATAACCTCCTCACTAACGCTTATAAGTCTTTTATAAGATTTATTCATTTTGACAACATTGCTTTCTTGGGTGTTTTCACTTTCTTTGTTAGGAGTCTCACTTCAAACTACATATGATGGAGTATGTGCTAAGAAAGAAACACAAGCCAGAATTTTGAGCAGCGCCACTAGGCAGATGCGGCTTTGAGGAAATCAAGTGTCTGAACTTTGACAGGAAATGTGGAGCGAAGAACAAACAATTCCGTTCAACTCTTTAATCCCCTAGAAGATGATGATGAGTGATCTTTGTGAGAATTTTAGATGATGCTAATGTAATTTGAAGCATCTGCTTAGGTAGGCAGTGTAGTGCGGAGATTAATAGTAAAGGCTCTGAAGTCTGAGGTCTTGGGTCAAATCTAAGGTCACTCTTAATCGTGTAAGCCTCAGGTTCCTCATCTGTAAAACTAGCTGCCTCATAGGCTTGTTAAAAAGATCAAGTGAGAGCATTTGCAAAGTACTTATTGTCAATTCCGATACATAGTAAGACTCAATAAATGATAACATGTATTACTATCAGATGATGTTTAATTATTTTTTGGTCATAAAGAAGCTTACTTTCTACTCTTCCTTATACTCATTGTTTAAAAGCTTTAACATCTCTATTTTATACGCATACACACAATACATATATAACTGTTTTTATAACAAGATTATCATTTAAAAAATGATAATTTTACTTAGAGCTACAATGATGAGGGAATTATCTCTATGCAAACCCCGTCAGCAATGTTGGAAACTATAGCAAGAAACTACCATGTAATTACTACCCATATAAGGCCCTGCGTACTTAATTACCGACTTCATTGATCTTTCAAATTCTTATTCAATCATGGTGAAGAGAATATGATATTTCAGTCTCTAGTTGGGTAATTATAAATAATTAAATTTAATTAAACCCTAATTATGCATACAGAAAAGCCTAGCATTTCTGTGGGCCTTGCATGACTAGATCAGCCGACTGTACACAGCAGTACAAAACCTGAATTGATAAGAACCTAAAAAATCAGCAGATGCCACTAAATCAATATGTGTCCTTGAACAAGTCACTCAACTTTTCTGAAACGGAGCCTCCTACCTATATAGCCTCGGGTAGGACCAGGACCTTCAAAGCTCTCTTCCAGGTTTCGAAGTCTGTGCCCCGTCTGATCATCGCGCCACCTTTTCCTTATCCCAACATAATCTAAGGAAAGCAGCACTTCCCCGTCAATAGCTGTGGCAGAAATCCTCAGTTAGAATGACAGATGCCGCCTACTGGAGACCATGAGAATTGCTGGGGGAGGGTGAGAAGGAAAGTTGTGGATGAAGAAATTCCTCCATCCCAAGGTAATCTTTTAGTGTCTTACAAGTAAGCTCTACTTTCCTCTTCTCCACTAACTGAACTGCTCAAGCCCTCCAAATATTAGATTTTAAAACATATATTATTTAGAAAACCTCTAATCCAGGTGTCAAAACACGTGGCTCTCAGACCATCACCAGCCTATAAATTTTATATTTTGTATAGTGTTCCTAAAATTTTTGGATTGGTTGCCAAAGCTTACACTTCTGGAGAATTTACAAAAATCTAAATATCTAGTTTCCTCTGACAATCCATACGATCAGGCAATTATGGGCTCACATTCCTACAGAGCTAGGAATTTGGACTGTGACTGGATATGTACTGGTATTAAGAAATTATTGTTAGTTTTTAGGTATGATAATGATTTTGTAGTCATTTTTAAAGAATCCTCATATTTCAGACACACAGAGTGAAGTAGTTACAGGTGACATAATATGTTGTCAGTGATGTGCTTCAGAATACCCAATGGTGATGATGGTGTAGGTGTATAGGCGGTGGACATATGCCTGAAGCAAGATTGACCATAAGTTGATAATTGTTGAAACTATAAGATAGGTACATCAAGATTTATTATATTATTTCTACTTTCATAATGTGTAAGCTTTCTCCTTATTAAAAGGTTAAAAATAAGAAAAGTTGAGGGACACCTGGGTGGCTCAGTCGGTTAAGCATCCAACTTTAGCTCAGGTCATGATCTTGCAGTTCACAAGTTCAAGTCCCATGTCGGGCTCTGTGCTCACAGCTCAGAGCCTGGAGCCTGCTTCGGATTACTTGTCTCTCTCTCTCTCTCTCTCTCTCTCTCTCTCTCTCTCTCCCCTCCCCACCATCAGGTAAGTAATGGAAATAATTTTGTAAAATAAAGATCACTCGATAATAAAAAAAAATAGAAAACTCAAAAAATTAAAGTTTAACAATATCCAGTTTTGCAGGGATATGGTATACTGGGAACTTAAATTGGTCCATTTACTTTAGAGAACAGTTTATCAGTATATTGCAAATCTTAAGGTGGGTTACTCCATAACACAACAAATCCACGTCCGATTATATGTCTCAGAAAAAGTTTTTTCATATCTACATGAGAACACACATAGAAGATGCTGTTATTCCCTGCCAAAAAAGGGAAATAGCCTACATGTTCATTAATAGAAAAGAGGATAAACAAACCAATACAAACATATAAATGTTTGTTAAATCCATATAAACATCCCTAATTCTGAATGGTGGCTACTTTATGTTTTGCTATTTTATTTACCATAGATGCCAGCATGTTTAAAATAGTTCATTCTAAAATAAAAATGGTGGCATCTTCTGTGTCAATCATGCAATAATGGGATGTTGCAGCTGTTTCAAAATTGCCTATAAGTAACTTAATAATTTAATCTGATATGAAGACAACAATCAGTGAAGGGAATTGAGAGTTTAAATCTCTGTGGTGTTAAATGGGTGTTAGGATACTCAACTGGCCTCTTAGAAAAGGCTTAGTTTTAACTGCTGCTGTTACAGAGGGAAAACATACATCATTATGTTCGCTTCTATTTTTAGTGCACACAACGAAAATTAGCTGTTTGTTCCTTTCCTTGACTTTTCAAAATCGTAGTTTCCACTTGTAATGTAAAACTTTTTTGTGTGAGAGCCTGACTTTGTAGGGTTCCTACATTATTAGATGCCTCATATATACAAATACATACTTGTAATACATTTTAAAGAGCCCAAATGAGACATCGTTTCTTTTTTTACATTACATTTGAAATTGGACTGTGGAAAACAGACACATTAGTGATGACTTTATCCAAATCTGAAGTCAGTAAGGCGCTGTAGAACAATCCACTCTTTGTTAGTTACAATGGTTTCTTTCCAAATAAAAAAGATATTTTAAAGTCTCAGAGGTTGGTTTTTTTTTCTTTCTTTCCCTCCCAGCCTTATTTTCTGTCTTTCTTTTTTGTTTTTAGTATTGTCCTAGAAGGGATGACCCATGACATCTCTTCCGTTCGGAGAAAGTATATTTTTATACTGCAGCCATATTTTAATGTCAGCAGTTGGCACTTAGCGTATTCATTCTCACAATATGCGAAATGTGTGATACAAGTATCCCATATACACGACTCCACAGAGATGCCTTCTGCTGCATAGCCAAAGCCTGTCAGCAGTATCTTTGGGGTGCGGCACTAAAAAGCCTCTGAACCCTGCAGACTCTCAGTCTCTGAGCGGGCTATTATTTGTATCTTGTTAAAGAAGGAGACAATAGAAATAAGCTTGATAGAATCTCTGAAAAGAAAGCTTAGTTGAAAATCTATAGAATCCCTGCCTCCTTCATTTCAGGCTCTTTATTTTTGAGAGTGAGAGCACCAGCAGGGGTGGGACAGAGAGAGACACAGAATCCGAAGCAGGCTCCAGGGCTCTGAGCTGTCAGCACAGAGCCTCATGTGGGGCTTGAACTCATAAGCTGTGAAATCTTGACTTGAGCTGAAGTCATAAGCTTAACTGACTGAGCCACCCAGGTGCCCCCATTTCAGGCTCTTAAAACAAGAAAGACCTAGGTTTCTATTGGTGTGAGTGATGAGATGGCATAATCACCCAAGGATGACAGGCTTGGAGTAGACATCACTTTCATAGTGTTGGAAAATGTAGATAGATGGTCTTCAGAAGCAGGATCCTATGTAGATGTGTGTGTGTGTGTGTGTGTGTGTGAGAGAGAGAGAGAGAGAGAGAGAGAGAGAGAGAGAGAGAGATGCTGCAGATTTTAGCCTAGTGATCTCCTGTTCAGACAAATGATGCAGACAAAAGCAAAATCAAAAATCACTCAGGTTTGGAATGAATCATGGGATTCTATCCTCCCTTTTCCTAAACTGGAATGCACCAGGAAAATGGCCTCAATTATATAGGGAGGCAGAGTGTATAAGACTATGGCTGTGCTTAAGCCAAAGCAAAGGCAATCTTTTCCCACTCTCGTCTGTTGATTTTTCATCAGATTTCTTTTCTGTCAAGGAAGTGGAATGGAATAGATAAGTGAACTCTTTAATATCTTTTCTTAACATATATTTTTGCTTTTCATTTTATCTTTCTTGTTCTGCTCCCATTCCTTTCCTAATTTTCTTTCTCCTGCTTCTAGCTTGACATTCATAATAACCTTTTCATCTGGTTTTTACCCTAAAACACATGTTTGCATATTTGTTCTTATAACTTCTGGTTATTGCAGTTGTCATAGCTCTTTGCTAGCTGTTTTCTCATCTCATAACAACTTCATCATAACTTGGATGTCTTTAAGAAAATAAAACAACAGAAACCTACTCTCATACTGAACTATGGTTTCTGAAATTAATCCAAAAATCATAATTTCTTATAAAATACTGAGAGTTAATGGGTCAGTAAATAATTAATTTTTCTCCAAAAAAAGAACACAAAAACCAAAAGTGTTCTTTTACCAAAGCGAAGAGAAAATACATTATTTTCATCTCCTGAGACTCCAACCATTATGTGAATAATTAATTCCTGAAAACAAAATTCTCATGTCATGGCTGTAATCAACTTGACTGAAATCTTAGGTTTATCCCTGAATTTTTCCTGGGTCTATAGAGTTTACAGTCTAGTCTTAGGGGTCACGGTTTATAACAGTTCCTGGAATAACAAGAAAATCACTGCATATGTTCGGCTCCTCTTTATTTCTGTCTATGAACTTTCATTGGACTAATATTTTGTCAACAGTTCATCAAGGTAATTAATGAGCAGCCTGACGGTTTTATCTCATGAGGCCACCGTTTCCACCCATGAGGTCTTCCAGTAGTCTCTCCATGGAAGAGTGAATGCGTCGGGCTATTTAGAGGCTGGGTGGAAGAACAGAATTCTTTTATCTTTAGGAATCTAATCCAGTCCTGATAACAGACCCAAGTCATTTATTCTTTCTCAAAATGTGTTTTTACAGAAAATTTTTTGTTTGTTCAAACCCTGTTATTCATGTGATATGATGGTGCAAGTTAGTACCAATTTTTTGTTTTTGCAGAACTAACCAAGTAAGCTGACCAAATCTAAAACCACGTTGTTTTCATTGCCGGCCTTCATTTGCCAGCACAGGGTTTATCTAATTTAACAATACAAGGTGGCCCCTTACAGACATTAACTCATTTGATGTCCATAATAGCCCTGTGAAATAAGTTTGACTTGTATCCCCATGAGGAAACTAAGGCACAGAGATGTTTAGTGACCCTGCTGAAGGTCACCAGACAGCAAGTCAGAGAACCTGGCTGCAAGTCTCCATCCAGTGTTATATTATGCCAGTTTGTACATCTCTGCTATACTGCTTCTGGTGCTACCTAGGTATTTAGTGTAAGTCTGCGGATGTCAGAGCAAGTGAAAAAGAGAGAGGAAAAAAGGAAAGAAGAGAAGGAGGTGATTTAAAAAATACATGAAACCTAAATATATCATTGATGATTCAGAGATAAAATTTGGATTTGAATTTTCTTATTACTATATAGCACCATGTGATATAAACTTTCATTACCTTTTCAACATATTATGATAACTGTCAAATATAAGTAATGTTTATTTAAATTTCAAAGCAAAATAATACAATAAACACCCATAAAACTACCACACATTCAAAAACTAGAGTGTGAGTCTACCTGTGTGTTACTAATCTTTGTCACCTTCCTATTGCCCCCTGGGAAGAAGTAAGAGCCGAATTTTGTGTTCATTTCCTTCCTTTCTTTATATAGTTTTATCACACATAGAGGTAACCGAAATAATAGATTGTTCAGCTTTGCCTGATTTTGAGTTTTATCAAAATGGTATTATACTGTGGAAAGTGTTCTGTCACTCGCGATTTTCACTTCACATTATATTTCTAGAGATTTATCTATGTCGAATAAACTCTTTTCTATAAAATGTCTTATAGTTTTCAGATAACTATTATGTAACTTATCTTATTTGATTCACATAATCTATTGGTAATTGGTAGCTTACTGTAATTTTTCTGTTTCCTTCTACAACAATAGCATCAAAGACTGTGCTGGCCACCGCGAACAAATCCAGACTTTTAGCCAGGTCACCATATGCATCAAGACCCACAGGTCAAAAACGGGCTCTGAGTCTTAACACAAAGAGTGATGCTACAAACTTCCCATATCTGAATGCTTGTAACCATGAATTTACTTCCCATGTGGTCAGGCTGTTACCACATTATATTAAGAGAAAAAAAGTAAAATAAAAATGAGTCAATATACTTTTCTTAGGACTTCATGGAAATTCATCATCTTATTTCCATATGTATGGCACATAAATAAGGCTTTGTGTTCATTCCAAATATGACTGTCATGTCTATTTCACCATATCCTATAGGATATGGTAAATAATAGCATATGTAAATTCCCCGAGAAATATATCTGAGGAAAGATTCTGTCTTTCATTACCTTCCGGATATCTTTTTCAGACATTCTTTCAGCTGCCTGGCAAGCATGTGAGGCAAGAAGAAACCTGATGTTCCTGTGGTTGTCATGGGTTTTGAGTTATTTATTACTCAGCGATGTGCTAATATCTACTTTACAAAAGAGCACTAGTTAGCAGAGAAATTAGAATTCTGCTTTCCTACATGAAACGTTCAAAACAAATACGCCAGTGACCCACGATACCTGTGAGAAGACTAAAAATGCAGAAAGCTTTTGTTGCCTAAACCAGATGAGTGCCAGTTTCCTCCATAACATTGACTTCTAACTGAAGTTATGTCCGTTTGTATAAGAGGCTTCATTAATGCACAGAAGAAACTAACAGGGCATCAGCGTGCCCTTCTCTGACTGTTGGGAAAAAGCTGAAAAGTAAATTTTCCACAAAAAACTTATCAAGTTGATTCTTGTTTGAAGATTAGCTAATTTAACTGCCTAGCCATGAAAAGATTAGCCATTACTATCCAAGGAGTAAAACATATGCATATGCCAGCATCAGTGCACTCTGTAAGAATAGTGAGAATTGGCTTGTGCTAAGCAGTCAGACTAAAACATTTACCATCCTGAAGACAAGAACGAGTTATTGAACATCTTTTAAGTAGCTAGAGGAACTGTTCCTCTTTGAGTTTCTATGAAATAAGAAAAAAAATGCAGGATGAACGGTTTCCTTTTGCCTCATTAGCCTGCAGTGCAGGAAAGAAAGTGAAAGCACAGAATTTGGAGTCAACCAGACTTAGGTTCGAATCTCATCATTGCCACTTGCCAAATCTGGAGCTTAAAAAAGTTACATAACATCTTCGAACCTCAGTTTCCAACTTCATAAATTTTTTATGGTCTGTATTTCATAGGGCAGCTACGAATATAAAATGGGGTGAAGCCTGCGGGGTCTGATACGTAGCAAGAGCTCCTTATATGAGAGTGTCCCATTGGGGGATCAGGTCGTCCTGCTGATTTAAAGAGCTCTATCACACTTGCCATTCTAGGGCCACATTTTCCTGCAGTCAGAGTTGGCGGTTGCATTCTTAGACATCCTTGTGCATTTGGTTTCCATGTGGCCCCCAGCTGGGGCAGAGGGAAGGAAGTCAGTGGTCTGTAGCACACGGGGAGCAGCCAGTTGCACTAGGATTGCACTTTCTTCGCTCAGCCATCTGACGGGCGGAAGAGGCCCAGCAGCCTCCTCTCCCCGGTGTAATCCCTATGGAGAGTCGGTATACACAACCCACTTTCATTTTGCCTCCACAAGGCGATTGTTGTTCTTTTCTAGGGCTTCATGTTTTCTTTCTTACCAGATCCTTTTCATGTTAAAATTGGGCAAGACCTACCTGCACAGCAGGCATGCTCTCCCCTCCTGATGAGTATCTTATTTCTTGTTTCCAATCCCACATGGTTCAAGCTGGTTGTTTTGGGAAACAAACAGGCGAGGACAAAGTTAGGGCAAACAGGATGTGTTCCCACTCAGGGGGTGGCATCCATGAAGGAGAATCCCATGTGAGGTATGCTTTCTTAACCAATTACTCTGTTCGAAATGGTTAAGAAGAGAAAAAAAATATCTGGACAAAAGGAAGAAAGTTCATCCAAGTGAGATTTGCTGGTTCCAATCAGAGCCCACTTTGCCTCAAACACAAAACTGGACATGATATTTTAAAGATAGAATTCACGTGGAAACTATAATCAAGTAGCATAAATGTACTTATGATATGAAACTGAAATTAAGAGTTCCATTCTCAAAACTGAATGATTCCAAAGGGCTTCCAATGACTGGTATTTAACTAAAACATGATGATTTTAGCTCACCACTGAATAATATGTATCTCACAGAAGCAGAAGAGGGGACCTTCTGGTTCAGTTCAGGAATGGAAATTGAGAAGTGCAGTGGTAGAGAAAGGAAAAACTGAGGGAAAATGGATCAAAAGTACTGTATTTCCAGTGAGAAATGGCCATACCCTGAATGAAGACTTTGGGGGAAGAAGGGTTTCTCATCCATGATTTCTCAGAAATTCTTATAGGGAATGTCGAGATGATTTCTTGCTGCTACTTTCCTTCCCTTTAGTTGTTTACGCATAGGCAGTTAGTTAGAAGTGAGAGTCCCAGCTGGTAATTTCTTTGGCTACATGTTCCTCTCTTGGTACAGCTTCATCTTTGACTGTTTGGCTTGTCATTTCGTTTTCCCAATATAATTCTTGTACCCACTGTCATTCTTGAAGCCTGTATACAGTCAGCTGCATTGATCGAGACTGACTAAAGTTCTTTTCTTAAGCAGATTTTAAACTCGTTTGAACATATTCCTATTGAAATTATCTTAAGGCATTCTAGCACACATTTTTATTTTTTTTATTTCTTTTTCTTTTTTTTTAAATCAACTTATTGTCAAATTGGTTTCCATACAACACTCAGTGCTCATCCCAACAAGCGCCCTCTATAAGTGCCTCAATTCAGCAGATAATTCTGCAACATTTACTTCTCTTTATAAAAAACTTTTTAAAGGTTGAGATGAAATTGACATTAACCAAATTTTACCCTCTTAGTGTATAGTTCTCTATGAGTTTTGAGAAATCACCACCACAATCAGCCGTTCCATTTACTTCTTAAAATGCTAAATTTAAGCATTTGAGGCACTATGGATAAACAGAACAAGTTGGGTGGAGCATACTGAAGCTTAGAACATCATGAGCTCTAGATTTTAGGGCCAGGTAAGCCGCTAATGAACTGTGGGAACTTGGGTGTGTAATTTAATCTCCAAGGACTCAGTTCAAGGATTTGTCCAGATTACCATTTCTCAAAGTTAGGTTTGCCAAAATTCTGACTCGTCAGAATGTTTTTAGTTTTTAAGTGAAAAAAAGGGGGAAGGGAGTTCCTGTGTCAAATAAATTCAAGAATGGCTGCATCAAGCAAAATCAAATAGGGTTATTTAGTGCAAGACTTATTATATCCTTTTTGCCTATATACAAATGTATCCATTTTACCCCATTCTACCCCATTCTACCCCAGCCTCCAGCATCTGTAGGTCTAGTGTATAAACTTTGGAAGATGCTTAGCCAATCCTCTTGTCTTCCTGACAATTGTTCTGATCATTTTCTCAGCCAACAATTTTATTTGGTTACATAAATTCAGACACATTAGCAAAAGGAAGTTATTGATCAGTTATCATAACACAGTGATTTGCCACCAGGAGTCTGGATAATTGGGACAATACTTCATATTGCTTGTGTAGACACAGATATGGTCACTGTACTCATTGTACAAATACATTTCACGTTCGCCCCAGCATCTTTTGAGTTAGATGTACATAGAAAGCAGGAGGAGGCCAGCAGAAATAAAAGGCAACAGTAGACGTATGGGCAGAGTGAAACCAAATTCTACTGGAAAATAACAACAGTGGTAAGCCTAAAAATATTTGAACCCTGTTACAAATTTGAGTCAACTATTTTATCTTTCCTTCCCAACGACTGTAAGAGCCAACTTACAGTACAAAAAAAGGCCTTATTTTTAGCCTCATTCTGGGAACCCATGTACTTACTGTTGGGGTGCAAAGCTGAGACTGGTGGGGTCTTTTTTAACTGCAGGAACTAGAAGAAGCTGTAGATGGTGTTTCCACACTATAATCAGCAGCCCAGCATTATACAGTTATGTCTCTAAGGAAAATTTCGTCTTAACTATTCCAAAGTTCTTTCAGTGTATATCAAATTATTTATATGCTGTCAAAAATTGGCCAAAACTCAGTTATCTACAGCCATCCACAATTCCTAGAAAATTTAGCATATAGTGTTCCTGTGGCCTTCTTTGTCTTTCTACAAGGAACTTATCTCATTCTATTAATAGTTATTGGCCTCCTTTACCATTCTTTTACAACAAAATCCTTCTGGACAACACATATATAGAAATGTAAATATGGTCACATGTAATAAATGACTGCTTTTATAATAGCTTGACTGTGTGCTGTGTATGATGAATCCCAGCACGCTTCTCTTTCCTAGCTACATTTATTAGCAACAGTGGTTGTTTCTCTTATGTTACTAGAGATAATACACTCTTAAGCAATTCCCACCATACATATTTTTATAACTTAAATACAAATAAAAATCTTAGTAATTTAATTAATGACATAATTTTCTTAGAAGTCCTGACTGGAGTCCTCAGTCAGAGTTGCAGAAAATAAAATTAGAGCATACACCATTGGAAACAGAAGGATAATTGAAATTTGAGGCCTCTCCAGGGCAGAATTTCAAGAATGGTCTCACTAGCTCTTTACTTGAAAGTAAACTGATTTAAATATCTTTTCCTTTGCAATATCAGAGTTACTTAAGTTTCATTTAAGCCTAAGAAGAAAGGAGGAAAACACAAGCAAATATTGTTTTCTCTTACATTTTAGAGCAGTGGTTAGCCATCGGTAAGGGGAAGAACAATAGAATGCCTCCTTCAATCACCGCGTCTACTTACACTACTATGTGCCAAGTATCCTGCAAGCGAAGAAAACATACCCATTAGGGTCTCTATAAATACCTTGAGTTGATTTAACTGGACTTTGAATTCGTGAATTGCAGCCTCATCTTCAACACTTAAACTATAACATTTAACCTTGTTGTATTCTACCTGTTCCCAAATGCTCCTGGGACTACTTGGGTAAAAAATGCTTTCAAAATTGTAGTTTTTCTCTGTTTGGTTTGATATTACTAACATGGAATCAGATCTAGAGAATTAATCCATTAACATCTAATATAGAGGCATCAATTCTTGACTTAAAGGCTAATAATAAAATCTCACAAGGGTGGCTTAGTCGGTTCAGTGTCCGATTTCAGCTCAGGTCATAGTCTCACAGTTTGTGAGTTCCAGCCCCTTATTGGGCTCACTGCTGTCAGCACAGAGCGCATTTTGGATCCTCTGTTCCCCTCTCTCTTTCTGCCCCTCCCCAACTTGTGTGTGTGTGCTCTCTCTCTCTCTCTCTCTCTCAAAAATAAATGAACATTTAAAAATAATAATGTGGCTCAGTCGGTTAAGTGTCTGACTCTTGGTTTCAGATCAGGTCATGATCTCATGGTTTTGTTAGCTTGAGTCTGGCTTTGGGCTCTGAGCAGTGTGGTACCTGCTTGGGATTCTCTCTCCCTCTCTGTGTGCCCCTTCCCTGCTTGTACTGTCTCTGTCTCTCCCTAATAAATAAACTTAAAAAAATTGTAATAATAAAAATTATTGTACATGTTGTATTTTTATAAATATAATTTATAAATAGTTTATTATTTATAGTTATAAATATTATTCATTATTTATAAATAATAAAAATCATGAGAAAATTATATTGGTCATTAGATTTCTTTTGTAATTTTCTTCAGTTCAGATATTACAAAAGAGCTTAAAAATTATGTTTGATTTGGTTATACAAGATGAGTAAGATCCTAGAGATTTACTATATAACACAGTACCCATAGTTAAAATGCTGTATTGTATACTTAAATATTTGTCGAGGGTAGATCCTATCACAAATCACAGTAACAATAAATAAGAGGACAGGAGGAAATTTTTGGAGGTGATGGATAAGTTTATGGCATAGATCGTGGTTATGGTTTCGTGGGTATATAGTTATCTCTAAACTCATCAAGTTGTATATAGTGTAGAGTTATGCACAACTATGCAGTTATGTATAACTACAGAAGGTATGTACAACTTTTTGTATGTCAATAAATTAAAGTAACAAACAAATAAATAGAAGAAATTGTTTTTTTAAATAATAATACATTTGGGGGCACCTGGGTGGCTCAGTTGGTTAAGCGGCCAACTTCAGCTCAGGTCATGATCTCACGGTCTGCGAGTTCGAGCCCCGCATCAGGCTCTGTGCTGATGGCTCAGAGCCTGGAGCCTCCTTCGGATTCTGTGTCTCCCTCTCTCTCTGCTCTTCCCTTGCTCACACTCTGTCTCTATGTCTCTCAAAAATAAAATAAAAACGTTAAAAAAATTAAAAAAAATAATACATTTGAACTTGAAGGAGAAAAGAATTGCCAACTATATATATCTTGTTTCTATTCTACACAAAAAGAGAGGACACCGGAAATATTACTTCACAGTTCCCAGCAATACGTTCATGGTGTATAATAAAGGATTTAAAATACTTCTTGAATTGAAAGGAAGTCAGCTACTAAGTAAGGATTTGATAAATAGTACCTGGAAATCCCATCACTCAAAGATTGCCAATACTACACTGTGGTCTGAAGAGGTTCAAAAAGCTCTAGAACAAAGTAGGATACCAGGCCTTCTTTCCTGGGGCAGCAGAATAACAGACTGAACGTGCCCCAGAAACAGAAGGGATTTTACTGTCCCATGATTTTCGTATCTGCTTTTCCTTTTCAATGCCAGCAAACTTTTCCTAGAAGAGAAATCACCTGACATTTTATATATCCTTGGGACAGAGAAAGAAGAGTCTATGCTCCTCACGCCCCTGTCTACATGACTCTACCATGCGCTGGGACAGGGCTGCTGCACTGAGCTTCTGGCACAAGGTGATGACCAAGAGTTGGGGAGAAGGGCTGTCTGCCACAGCACGTTTCTAACCCTGATGTTTCTGCTTTTTTCTACAGAAAGGTATCTTACTTGATTTAATGTACTCTGAAAATATATTGACTTTTGTATTTATTGTTTTTCCCCCTAGCCATTTATTTTCCATTGAAGTGTGATCTTGCTATCTATGGCATTTTGAAAGAAGTTAGTCCACGCTTAGTCAAAGAAGTGTTATGTTTTGTTTTACATAGGAAATTTTTAAAAACTTTTTAAGTGTTTTATTTATTTATTTCGAGAGACAGAGAGACAGAGCATGAGCGGGGTGGGACAGAAAGAGAGAGAGACACACAGAATCTGAAGCAAGCTTCAGGTTCTGAGCTGTAAGTACAGAACCCAATGCAGGGCTCGAACTCATGAATGGCGAGACCATGACCTGAGCCAAAGTCTGCCACTTAACTCACTGAGCCACCCAGGTGCCCCTATGTAAGGCAACTTTTAAGGCTTTCATAATAGAGCTTGCTCCTGCAATTGATCCATGCTCTCTAAAATAAGTTTAAAGTTTCTCTCTATCTATTGCCCTGTTTATTTTCTCCACACCACTTATCTCAATCTGTTTTCTGCTCCCCTGTTCTTTGTCTACACCATTCAGGCTGCGTGAGGGCGGGAACCTGTGTCTGTCTTGCTTATTGTGTGTCTCCAACACCAAACAGAATACCTGGCTCGATAACTATATGTGAAAAGGATGATAAATGAATGAATGAAGCTGATGGTGAAAGATCAGAGTGGACGTGCTCCTGCTTTGCACGCGGCTTTGTCTGTCAGTGCATGTGAGTTCATAAATGGAAATCTCTTCTGTAGAGGAGCTCCTGCAGCTTTGTCCTGCTTCTCCTGAGCATGGCCTCAAGACCCATCCATGTAGATTTCTAGGCTGCCGTTTCTAGTGGATTTCTGCCATTCCTGGGTTGAGACATTGTGAACCAAAGGCAGGTTTTTATGACTCCATTGGCCCTGACCCTCCCTGGTGTCTTTATTCGGCAAAGCAAGCGGAATTTTCTTCTCATTATCTTAACATTCAAGTTTACCCCAAAGTTTGGACCTTTCTGTGCTCTGCCAAGAAACACTCTTTACACCATTCATAACATCTGGCCTACAGCTTCTAATAACCCACAGGATGCCTTGACATAAACAACAGCTAATTTTGTATTATGCAAGGTTTTGGTTATATAAAAAATGAGATAATGTACATGAAAGTACTTTATAAACTATAAAATCCTATATAAATGAAGTAAATTATGATCATGATTATTACTATCATTGCTGTTGCTTTAGCTAAGACAGAAACCTCTTTGAAAAGCCTTTTCACATTCTGTTCTTTTGGCTTTTAAGAAATATTGAGCTACATGTTTCCAGAGAAGAAATCGTTTCCTGGCATTAAAGTAGAAATTTTAAGAAAATCACATTAACACTTCCAAACACTATGTTACAGAATAGAGGAGAAAGAAAACAAACAAAACCATGCTCTATCGACCCGGAGCCACCATTTATCCAAAATGTGAGAGACAGACATTTCTTAGTAGTTTATATTATCAGGGAAGCCATACAGCATAAGCTTTGAGATCTACTTTCATTTCCTACCATGGAAGGATGAGCCTGATTCCCCCTTTATACAAACTATCTCCTTATCGCCCTTCTCAGGAACTCCTCTGGGAGGAGACCCTGCTATGCCAGTCGACCCAGCCATGTCTCAGATCACATCAGACTCATCAGAAGAGAAGTTGCCCAACCAGTGTAATTTGAAGCACAACAGAAAGGTCCCTACATGACTCTACCTAGAGGTCTAGCCCCAGGGATTGAATAATTGAGTAATAATCCCAGTCTCCTTGAGTACTTTCAACCAACAAGCAAAATCATGCTAAATAAATGGGAGTACAAAAATGGTTCCATCCAAACCTGCTTCTGTAACGTAGGAATGTCCCTACAAGGTTTGAACTGCATGCTAGAAAGAGAGATCACTGAAGAAAAGGAAATCTCAGAAGCAAATACCTGTTTCACAATGTTGACCTTTGCTGTTGGAGAACAGTCTTCTCTCCTCCACTTCCTTAAGCAATATTGCCATTTACTATTAATTCCGATAAAAGAAAAACATATACCAAGAGTCCCTGAAAGCCCATAACTTACTAAATGATACCACAGGATTCTAAGTTAACATAGAGTTCAAATGTATACTGTATTCTCATGAGGGACTGGACTCCCTGAAAGAATCGAGCTCATTAATTTTTAGAAGAGTCAAAGCACTTTTCAAGTTCTCTTTTTGCAACCTCAGACTGTCCTTTAGCTTCCCTCTTGTTATAAGGAATCAAAGGGGGACATGATGAAACTATCCCAGGTAAAAGACATCTAACTGAAGAATCTCAATATTATTTACATGCATTTGACACCGACTTGAGGTTTCATTGACTATTGGACTGGAAATTGGCATTTGTAAAGAAGACTTTGCATAGCATTCAGCAGGCTCTTAAAAATGTATAATTTAGCTTTGGTAGTTTGCATAAAGTAGAGGTTAGATTCTGCCAGTGACCTTTCATGAACTTCTAGGAGTGGAGAGTCTCTTGCTGAAAGGTAAAAAAATAAAGACTCTCTTTTCCTACCAAGGTGGTAATTACATTTAAGTTTATGTAGCTCTGATGTTCGTGGGAGAGCTTTATAATTTACTCCTGGGTAGGCTCTCTCTGTGAAGCCCTTCTTTTCCCCCTTGGGAGAAAAAAAATTTTTTTAACTAACATCCTTGCAAATTGGATAAGTGTTGCATTACGGTGGTTTGCAACCCATTGATAGATACTCACATGCTTTGAACTTTAGTAACAGCATTTGAAAGAGAGATTAAAATCCCTTTAACTGGCAAGCATTCACTTTCTAAAAATTCCTATTTCTAAGGCATGAAAGCATTGCATTTTGAAAGCCATGTAAGCCCAAGCAAAGCAAAATGTACCTCTGCTCAAATGAGCTCATTGGTGGTCGGATCTTTCAGAAAATGACTTTTTTTGAGGCTGTCTGCAAATAGCCAAAGAAGCTTGTCCTCCATTCAACATCACAGGGTTCCTCTCCCATCATGGTAATTATACATGTTGCCAACCCAATTAAGATTGCATGGCGAAGGATGAGTATTCATTGTAGCCATTTCACTTTACAGTCCGTGGTAAATTCTGTGAGAAAACTTGATCCCGCAACTTTCCCATCCTCCTGGAAGGGGGGCCCTTGGTGGTCAGCCAGAAACATGCAAACCTATCAGTATAATTCATGCTGCTTAGGGTTCAAAACCAGATATTTCCCAAGCCAGGGCAAATTAGCCTTTGGCATTGAAACTCTAGATTACTTATCCACTCAGGCACATCTATACGATGAGAAACAACTGCCTTGAAAGCAATAAAATGTTGCATACAGTTCCCAGGAGCCTGTCTGCCCCATGAAGCTTTAATCAAGTAGGCCACGGAGCCATTTGCTTTCTATGTAAGTAGGGGAGGCAGTCAGCGAAAACTGGTTGAGGAGAAGCCATTTCACCCAGGCCTGGATTTTCTCCACAGGCTCCTCAGGCAGAGTCCCAAAAGTTCATCCTCAGGCTGTTGATGGGTATTTCCCAGCTCAAGAAGTCAGCTCTGCTCTCTCTGAAAACTCAGGCCAGAAAGTTGTTCTCTCATATTCTTCCTGGGCTTTTAGACCCATGGTCGTGCTTCTTGTCAATTATTTTAAGTGCTTTAGTTTTCTTTCCCCAATAATATTGTAGATTACATGGAGGCAGGAGGATGGCATTTTTCCTCCACAGCATCTCAAGCAGTGCTTGGATGGATAGTTGGTTCTTAAAAAAATACATCTTTCTTGGTCTACTTCCGCGTAGCTTCTCACCTAAGCAACATTTCCATTTACTAAGCACTTACTTAGTAAATGCTGCCTTCCCTTCCTTTTGATCTAGCCTTTCCCTCGCCCTTTCCATCTGATGCTCCCTGACTTTGAAGTCTCCTAGGTCAATACATTGCTACTTAAAAAATTTTCAGTGTATAAGCTTTCATTGATGCTAAGTAACTGCATCAGAGCAACTCATGTATCTAATGGTACTTTGCATGTAAGAATAAAAGAGAAAGGATCTTTTGGAACCCTAACTATTTATCTATCTCTAGAGATGTATCTGTACAAATTATCTGGCCACCTTATTCAGGAAGCACAAAATCCTTTCTTTACATATGTGAGTATTACAGATGCATTTATTTGAATAACATTGGCAGGCTCTACGATGATTCTAATACCAATCCCTGGTTCCTCTTCACTGCTGAACTGTTTATAACTCATTTGGGGCCTGGGTATGCTCAGATATACTGTAGGATAACCCCAACTCTGCTGCATATTAGTTGTATGATTTTAGTCACATTATTTAGCCTTGATACATCAGTTTATCTTTCTCTAAAATGGAAATAGCAATAGTAGTAGCTTATAAGGCTGTTGTGAAGATTAAATGGGTTCATACAGGTAAAGCATCTATTTTTTTTTCTTCTAGATTTACGGATGTTCTCAAGTGTTCCAGTAAATTTTGTCCCATGCAAACTGAGTGTAGGCAGGAGATGATACTCCTTAACTTAGGATTCTTAGTGCTGAGTCCTTGCCTTTTTATTACATACTTGTTCAAAATACAGGCTTCAAGTAATGACTCTACATTTCTACTATCTCCAGATAATATCTTAGATTAAGAGATTCCCAAGGACAGGAACTTTATCCTAAGCTTTATTGTATTACCCACCACATCTAACATAGTGTGTCACTCAGAGTAAGAGCCCCATAAATATGTTTTTTTGATAATTTGTTCTGTTCCTTCCTCTCCAGTTGACCAAGGCTGATTATAGCAACAGTGCACTCTTCTTCCTCTTCCATACCATGTAGGTTTTGCTATGCTAGAGGTTACAGAGCCTGTGAAGCATAAAGCAATGAGGGCCTTAACACATCAGTAAACCAAATATGTGATCCTTGCCAGAACTCTTGCTTTTTAGTTGGAAGAAAGGAGAGAGATTATTTTGGACAGATTTGTATCCTGGGTTATTTGTGGGCTGTTTATAGATTACTTAGGGGTTGGCATGCTGATAAAATTGAAAGGCAGTAACGAATTCTCACAAACATTCTGTTGAAACCAATATAAGAATCACCGATTTTGAGCAACTTTGGCTGCATCACTGGGGGAAACGGTCCATAAAGGTGTGCTCAGTGGGAAGTCTCTAAGTAGAATGAAAATATGGATGAAAAACTCTAATTCCCTGGGCCAGACTCCTTCCCACACTTTCTTACTATAAAATGCTTTTTTTCCCCACCTGTTCATCTCACCTCTGAATGCAGATTCAATAGTGAACTGGCTGCATGTTTCCCAGAAGGAACTGTTTTCAATGCTAGAAAATGAAGCCACAAAAGAAAACCTTTGCAGAGGAATTTCCCTCCAGTGGGAAGAATCAACCCCTTCTCTATTAGGTAGTTTTTTTTTTTTTACTAACTCTGGAAAGTCCCTTCTCTTATTTAGTCCCTTTGGCATGATCCCTCTATAACTGTTTTTAGAGTTGTCTTGTGATTTATTATTAACATTATTAACTGATTATTTCAGCCGGCCTAGGCTGCAGTCCACAAGAGTGAAACTTACCCTTTTTTATCCATCTACCTTCAAAAAATCTCTTCTGGATTTTCTTTCCCTCATAAGCTGTGACTTTCCTTTACTCTTTCATTTAGTTTGATGTGTTCTGTGACCTGTGTACAAAGCATGTCTTTTTAGTTGGAAATGAGCTGGTGTTTTGGTGATCACTTACACATGTTAGTGCTTTCCCTTTGTTTTCTCTGCCTACTCCATTCTAAAACCCCACAAAGGATAAGGTGAATTATTTTTGAACCAGGTGAGAATTGAACTTTGGCCTGATTTTTAAAACATGGCAGGTTTTTCTAGTGAAGGGTTTTGATGTTGTTTCCTTTTGAATTTTGCTCTTTTGAGTGTTTTTCTAAAACCTAGATGCTGTTTAAAATTAGTAGAGGGCAGTGAACTGTATGACTATAAAAACAAACTATTACCATCCAGTGAGTTCTGTATATTTTTAAACATATAAAATAAAATTGTAACTACTTGGGATTAGTTGGTGACTTTTAAATTTGCACTGTAATGAGAAGAATTTCATGCTATTGCCCAGCATGAATTACTGAGGAAATCTCAAATAAGGAAATCCTCCATTTAAATTGGTCCGGGGGCACCTGGGTGGCTCAGTCGGTTAAGTGACCGATTTGGGCTCAGATCATGATCTCTCATTCGTGGGTTCCAGCTGTGCTGACAGCTCAGAGCCTGGAGCCTGCTTCAGATTCTGTCTCCTTCTATCTCTGCTCCTCCCCCACGCTCTCCCCCCACCTCTCAAAAATAAATAAACATTAAAAAAAATTTAAATTGGTCTAAACACCAGAGAAGGGACAGTCACGTTTCAGGTCAGTCTTTGCGGTAGCTGCTGAAAAGGGCAGGAGGTTCCTTGATGATTTGGGACCGGGGCAGAGACAATTGCAGACAGCACAGGCACCTTCATTTCCTGGGCCAGGAACCCAGAACCCAGGAGAGGAGGTTCCTGAAGATCTTTCATACTCATCCTAGAAGCCCTTTCTTTCCCACCAGAACTGACAAGACAGGAATGGAATTTAATTAACAGTAAATGGCAAATTGAATTTTTAGTTTGGGTAGGCTGAAAGCCTTTCAGATCTCCGAGAGGCAATCACTAGGCAGTGGCTCCCTCCTCACCACAGCAGGTTACTTCACCTCTCCATGCCTCAGTGTCTTCATCTTTAAACACTGTAGAGTTTGCCTCTCCCACTATCTCCCACATACACAAACCAAAACTCTACCAGTCCTCCGTGTAACTCAGGGTACACAGTTTTGTATCTTCATCGTAGGTTATTTCTATGCGAGTAAAGTGAAATAGAGAATTGAAAGAACTATGGAGAATTGAAGTTAGGCTAAAGTTTACATTTGGCAACATTCAGAGAATGACCATCTTTTGAATACCTATTTAAGTACCCTGGAACTAGGCCCTGTAGTAAATAAAGAAGTAGATGAAATATAGGTGATACCTGGAGCTCATTTGCTTCGAACTTCAGCTGCCTCCGGTCCACTAGAATGACCTGTGCTAAAACCATCCTGTCAACCTAATGATCAAATCCAATGGAAAGCCACACTGTTCCCATTCATGATCTTAAGTGCCCTCTCTGGAGCATGTGGCATTGTAAAAATGTGAGCCACTCTCTCCATCCTGATTGTCTTGTTTTTTTCTTTTTACTTTGGAGAGATATTATGGAAAAGACAAGGACACCAAGTTTGGAATCAGATGAGTTTAATCTCAAGCCTCAGTACCTATTAGCTGGTACTCTTAGACAAGCTATTTGGCCTCTCTGTGCCTCACTGTCCCCATATTAAAAATGGAGATAATAAAACTTACTTTATATGGTGGTTGTGTTAGTTGAATTCACTGACACACAGAAAAAAAACTATCTCACATAGGTGGCATTCAGTAAATATTAGCTTAATTATTCATAATGCCATTTTCTTTAGTTTGGTGCTTAGTCTAATCATTGACTCATAATTTTTTTCATGGGTACCAATTTCTTCACTTTTTCCATAAAACTTGTGTCCTCATCTCTTCTTGGTCTACACACTCACCTTATCTGATCTCCATCACCCTGTATTTTCACATATAATCAAGAGCTGAAAGCCTCTGCAAGCTGTGTCTCCAGCCAGACCTCTTTCTGGAGCTCCAAGCTCCCAAGCTCTCTCTCCTGCTCCTTGCTGCACAATTCCCCTTAGTCGTACCATGAGTCCTTCACATTTAATGTGTTCACAGAGGAAGTCGTCATCTCCTTTACTAGAACTTCAACTGCCAGGGGTGAGGGCTTTCCATTCAAGGCAGCATGGCATGGCTACCACAGTAGGGGTGCCTAGTGGATGGTGACTGTCCTCCAGCTCACTTCTAGCATAAGGTGGCTACAGGTGGGCAAGGAGATTTCATCTAAGAAGGTAGGTTTAGCTAAGATTTTTATGAACCTTCCTTATAATTCTGGCTTCCATTCTGTAAGGAATGGGAAATCACTGAAAATTCTCATTAGAGCAGCTCCTAAAAAAAAACAAAACAGTATCACATGTTTCTGCCCCTCACGTCAGCTAGCTATTAGGCATTAATGATATCATGGATGACCTCAGTCTCTTCCTTTGTATTCTATACATGTCTGCCAAGACCGATGAAAGAGGCTGCTGCTGTCAGATTTTCTGTGAGTGGGCCGAAAAGGTCCAAGATGTGAATCCTTTCCACCATGGAAATCTGAAGACCGGCTGATCTGGCTCCCTGCCTCTTGCTGAAATCTCTGCTGAAATGAGATAATCCAGTTCCGATTGCAGGACATCAGGCCAGTCCGACAGCTGCCGTTTCGTGGCCAGTTATGCTGCACTATGCAAAGCTGTACCTAGGAAGGTATTTCTCACAGATTTCCTGAGTTATGGGAGCAGTTCAATATGAGTCACCTCAATAGATGATTAGGTCTGATTTCTTCTGTGATCCCTGCATTAATGAAACAGAAGTCCTAAGGCTAGGGCCCAGGCCGGACACTCCCCCGTGAAAATTTTGGTGATTCTAGAGACGTGGCAGCACAGGCAGACGCAGGTCAGAGAAAGCGTCCCCATCCCAGACCATCAGCTGTCATAGTGTGTGTTAACTTAGCAGGGCAAAAGAGGATCACAACCACGATGGGCATGAATGGCATGGACATCCACAGCCAGCAAGAGTAATTTCCGACTGGTACATGCTGAGCACACAAAAACTACTCAGGAAGAACCCTGTTATTCACATTACTTCATTCGACAACTATTAATTTAGCACCTACTATATACCAAACACTCTTCTAGATTCCGACACATACCAACGAACATACACAGAAGTCCCGTGCTCATGGAATTTATATCCCATTGCACTAAGGAGGGATTCACGACCCGAGGGAAAGTTAGGTTGGAAATTTTTACCTCGTCTTACTAACATCAAATTTCATAGTTATACATCTATGCTCTAGTATTAAAACTAACAAAAAAGTACACACACACACACACAGATACACACCTATATATGTATGTATAATTAATAACACCATTCCCCTCATCCCACATGTATTTCTACGAGTGAGAAGGTATTCTCTCAGATGGTGTCACAGTTGAAAAGAAAAGCAGATGGTGTTTGTAGAGGAGGCAGCTTGCTTGCTGAAATGTCATGGATATACAGAAATAAAACCGAAAATGAAAGGCAAAAAAATATTCTCATTTGAATAATGAACTGTCTCATGTTTCCTCAGAGCCACACAGCTCAGATAATGAAAAGAAACACTCTCAGACCCTTTGTTCTGTGTTTATAACGAAATTCAAACCACATGTCTGTCATGTAACAAGCCACTCTGGGTAATTTCTTGAAGAATAATAATCATTGTGTGATGGAACCACTTGTAAAATCCAGAAGGTACCCCAGAGAAGCTGGCACTCATAGTAAACTATCCGAGGGGTAATTTGTGGCAACAGCGATACACTGGGCATTGCACTGAACTTTAAAACAATTGCTCAGACACAAAAGGAAACTAATGGCTGAGCCCGCTGTCTACCCCAGCTTCCTGTCACTGGTCATTTTTCGGTGTTCCCCATAGTGGAAGGAAGCCCTCAGGGATCATGGCAGCAGATAGTTCAAAATGCTGCCTATGAAGCCTTTATAATTATTATTATGTTAAATACATAATTTGGTTGCTTTGTTCTGTGACCGTATGTGCTTTTTCCAGCCTCATAATAGTCGCCAGATTCTGCTGCATGATTTGTAGCCTGCGGCGAAATGCACAGAACACAAGTTTGCTTTTATTTGTTGGCTGTTACACCGGCATTGTGCATACCAGCGATGCCTGCCATTGTCTCCTGGGAGCTTTGTGCAGCGCTAAAGTGACAAAAGGGAAACCCTTTAGGCAAATGACCAGAAAGTAGTTACAGGTAGGGAGTTTGGTTCCACGTTCTCTCAGTCTTGGATGTCTGGGATACATTTTGACTCAACAAGCGTTTGTACTGGTTTTAGGATCGGTTATTTACTTAAAGCTATTATGTCCAGATTTCACAGGAGCCCAGAGACCTGCCTGCAAGGCCCACCCAAAGTTTCGTGTCTCCCCAGCTACCTTCTGGGACAGGGAAAATCCTTCAAGAAATATCAGGTGAGAAATACCAGAGATGTGACCTTTCGCACTGTCGGGGTTGACCAGAACCAAGTTGTCAAGGCTCCTGGGACCCCGGCAATGCGGAGGAGGACCAACCATTGCAGAGACCCCTATGAGACCTTCCCACCCTGAGCTCCCGCCTCCCGAAGCTGCTTCTGGGAACAAAGTAATTTACCTGCTGCTCGGAAACAAATCGCCATAGGTCTGAACAGACAGAGCAGACACTTCTTTTACAGAGAAGGTAAGACACCCTAAAAACCATGTGGGCCCCGGAGAAAAGAGGTTTGGAAAATCGATGGTTTTCCCTCAACAGTTATTTAATTGAATAGCAAGAGGCCAGCTGTTAGGATTTGAAAAACAATTCAGAAGCTGTAGAAATCCTTTGATTGTAACCTCCCTTGCCCGGACTTTGGTCTTAAGAGAAAGAAAACTCGCTTCAATTAGAGGCAGCAAATAACGGTTCCGTTAAGGTTCTGAACAAGGGCAGATGAATCAAAGTCATCAGGAAGCAGCCAGCAGCAAGGCACTACAGTCTGACAAATCCTGACTTAAAAAATCAGGCCTCCGTCCTGGACAGTGGAGAAATCAGACAACACATTGACCAGGTGGTCCCAATTAAAGTGATCAAGGAGAGGCAGACAGTCTGTGGGTGCCTCTGGGTGCAGCACCCTGAGGAGGACACAGCCTCACCCAGGTAGTCCTCTGACAGTTTACGCATAAACTGAATCTCATCATGGGGAAACAGCAGGGAAAAAAAATTAGGAGCATTTTATTTAAAAGGGAGGAATGAGGCTGGAAGCTCCAAAATGGAATTGTGGTGAATGTGAATGAAAGGCTGAGGCACTTTTCCAAACTCAAATAAATTAAAGAGACATGAAGGGGCGCCGGGATGGCTCAGTCGGGTAAGTGTCTGACTTCACTCAGGCCACGATCTCGAGGTTCCTGCGTTCGAGCCCCATTTCGGCTCTGTGCTGACAGCTCAGAGCCTGGGGCCTGCTTCATCTTCTTTGTCTCCCTCTTTCTCTGTCCCTCCCCTACTTGTGCTCTCTGTCTTTCTCTCTGCGTCTCTCTGTCTCTCAAAAATAAATAGACATTAAAAAAAATTTAAAGAGACATGTAAACCAAATACAACATGTGATCTTTGACTGGATCTTCTATGGAGGAGGAAATGCTTTAGAGATCATTATTGGGTTAATTGGAAAAATTGAAATATTAGTTAGAGGTTAAAGTATTCAATGTTAAATGTCTTGAAGCTGATAACTGCACTGTGGTGACAGAAGAGAATGTTCTTGTTCTCAGGAGATATGGCCCAAAGTATTTGAAGTAAAAAGACATATATGCAGATATGGGGCATATCTGCGTATATACAGAGCAGGGCTACTGGGGAGGGAGGGAGAGAGAAAGGAAAAGTAACTGGGGCAAAGATGACCCGTAGGAGAATCTTGGTAAAAGCATATAGGGATGTACTTTGTACTATTCATGCAGCTTCATTGTAAGTTTCAAATTATTTCTAATAAATAGCTGTTTTTAAAAGCTTTTAGGATGTATCCCAAGGTGTCTGTAATAGAAGGCAAATTATGGTTTTCCTATTTATATATTCTAGTCTATTTCAGAACTTCACGGATTAGGGGTGATTAAATGATAAAGGAGACTATATACGGCATCCAGCACCAACAGAGACCTATATAAGAGGTTAAATGAGCCTATTTGCTGATTATGATCTTTGGTTAAGAAAGTATTTGAAAGACATTTGCTAAATTTTAAAAAGTGAAATCAATAATTCTAAAATAGAGTATTTAGTAAACATAAATCACTTTCTAAACTTAAAGAAAAAAATTAGGCTTCCTTCAACGCCTTGTCCAAGATAGGTAGCCTCTCTGGGCCCTGGTTCATTGAAGTAAAATGGAATAACACTACCTGAACTTCTTTTAAGGCTACCTATATGGGATACTATATATATGTGTGTGTATGTATATATCTATATATAGTATATATATATCAGCAGGATACTTTTCACTAGAGCTGAAAACAAAACTCAGACTGGTTTAAACAGTAAAGGGATGTACTATCTCAGAAAGAAGGTATTCCAGTACAGGACGTTGTCTCAGAGTAAATATGCTGACCTTAACCTTCTCCCTTTTTTCCATGTCCTGCTGATGCTCCTCATTGGTTAGAGCCACCTGGACACCAGAGGAAAGAGAGGCCATTTACACACATCCACGCAAGTCAGCCTTTCAGAGCAGAGAGCCGGGCAAGAAAGCTAGATGATAGATATACCGCAGAGCAGCTGATTGATTGGTTTAATGGCTCAGTGACTTCAAGGATCAAGATCATTGCATTAATTTGCTGTCCAAAGCTTTGCTTCCTTTCCCCAAAATGGAAAAAACAAAGCCAAAACCCCTTTCCTTTCATTCTGATGGTCCACTTTATGTCTTCTGGCTAGCTTTAATCCAGTGACTCATTACAGGAGTGCAATGCCCTGATTTGCTTCAACCTGTGCTCCAGCATCGTTCACAGACAAGGGAATGGGATTAGGTGATGGGATTACACTGTTTGAAAACCATTCCTTTGTTGCAGTACAAAGGAAGGGTTTGGAATGGAAGCTGTAGAGTTAACTTCAGTGTCCTCTGTAAATGTGAAGCCACAGTTCCTGGCACTGAATGGGTGCTTAATATTTTTCCCCCTCCGTTTAGCAGGGCTCTTTGCAAAGCACTGTTCTTGCCACTAAACATCCTGGGTACGAAAAAGTAATATATGATTTCTCTTTTCAGAGATTTCACAATCCACATGAAGGAGATGAGAGATACAAACATAAAAAATATATAACCTAAGAATATCAGTACAAGTTGGTATGTTAAGTACCCAACTAGGGACACTGATTTGGGGCATTTAGAATCGTGGTTTCCAGGACATGGTCTCTTGTAGATGGGTGGAGAGAGTAAATAATTATAAGGGTTTGGGAATCTAAATGCTCATCAAGCATTAACCATAGGCTTTAGTCTGTAAAGGCCATGAATAACACATAGTATAATAAATATACACCCTGAGCGCATGCACATTTGTTGATGGTAAAACAGCCTCCAGCAAAGAGGCTTCCTTTGCAGATAGGCTGGGTGGTCCAGCACCCCTTAGTCCCTGCCATGCACAGTCGTATGCCAGAGTTCCCATCAGTCATCCCACAGCAAGAGCATGGCAGCCCTCCCCTCCAGCTATTTTTTCCTGGCCACCCATGAATAGTGATGTTGCATCCTGGGCTCCACTTCCAGGGACAGCCCTACAGAAGTGCTGAGTACTTTTGGGAAGCCGTCCCCCACTACCTCGATCTTCCCAAGGCGGGCCCGGGTCACTGGTGAGCAAGCCTGTCTTGGGAAGTCCACTGTCCAACTCATGGCCACACTGTTGGAGTCCCCAGATAACTCGGAATCTCCCAAGCCTCGAGCAGCACAATCACCTTTGTGCCCTAGCTGGGGAAGTCACCAGGAAGCAGCCTGGCAGTGAGTAGGGCAAAAAAACAGCTGCGGGTCTGCTCCTTAGCCACAGCCACCAGCCGCCGTTCTGGTGAGGCATTAGACACATCAGAGTCCTTGATTAAGGCAGGCTGCAGTGAGCAGGGGAAGTAGTCAGGTTCTTTTTATATTAAAATACCAGAAAGGAAGCCAAGGGTACCCCGCTGCTCACCCCTGAGCTTTTCTGGTACAACCACCAAAAGTTAAATAATAAAATTAAAGGTAAAGTAAAAATCTATCACTGGTATTTGTAAAATGTTAGATACAAAATTAGAGTATAATTAAATTCATCGTAGCTTTTGCTAGTATGTGTCTCACTCAAAACTAATACTAAATGAACAGTCATTGTTACAGTATGTCACTGAAATGCTTTTTATAAGATATCAAACTGGAAAAAGTTAAGAACCTCTGATTTTGGAGTTTTTAAACTGGAGTTGATCGCTACTCCTTTAACCTCCCACCCTTGCAGGTGTTCCTTATGATTTTTATGAGATTCATTCAGGCCGTAATAGTCCCCACTTAACCTGGGGGTATTTGTTCTAAGGCCCCCAGTGGATGGCTGCAACCACAGGTAGTACTGAAGCTTACATATACTCTGTTTTTTCCTATACATACATGATGAAGTTTAATTTATAAATTAGACACAATTAGAGATGAAAAACAATAATGATAAAATAGAACAATTATAATAATATAATGTAACAAAGAGATGCGAATGTGGTCTCTCTATCTCAAAATAACTTACTGTACTGGAGACACCTGTGTGGCTCAGTCAGTTAAGCGTTTGACTCTTGATTTTGGCTCTGGTCATGATTTCATGGTTTGTGAGATCGAGTCCTGCATCAGGCAGTGGGGAGCCTGCTTGGAATTCTCTTTCTCCTGCTCTCTCTGCCTCTCTGCACCTCTCTCCTGCCTGTTCTCTCTCTCTCTCAAAATAAATAAACTTAAAAAACAACTTACTGTACTTTGTCTTGTGATGATGGGAGATGATAAAAATGCCTGAGTGAAGAGATGAAGTAAAGTTAATGACATAGGCATCATGATGTACCATTAGGCTCTTATTGACCTTCTGAGAACACGTTAAAAGGAGGATCATTTAAACTATGGCTAAGGGAAGACTATGGCACTTCATTCTCATGCTGCTGCTCTGTGCACGTGGCCCTTCTACTGGGACTTATATTTTTAAAAGTACTCAGGAAAGGGAGAGATGACACCGGAACAGAGTCTTTCTCTCTTAGAAGCTTGTGCTGCCAGATCCACCCTTCTCGTCTTCCACTGAGAATACTGGCCTGAGCCTCAGAGCGTCTAGTCTTCTCTCTTGGAACACAAAAGCACTGTATCAAAACTCTTGGGTTAAAGACTCATCTTGCCAAGGTACAAGTTTCCACTGAAACATCAAGAACTGTACGTGTGAACTTTCTGAGGAAGAACATCTATTTTCCTTCCTTTCCCACTCTCAAAAGAGCAAGGTAATATTTTTCCTACAAAGACAATATTCTCTTTATTTTATTTTCTTGAGGGGATTTGGAATTGGACTTTTCCCACATTCTAACTCTTGTCACTTATTAATCACATGACCTCAAGCCACATTTTAGCCATCTATAAAAATGGCATATATATATATATATATATGTATACACGTATACACACACACACACACACACACACACACCTATTAAGTATTCAGTAAACTACTGAATGAGTGAAAGAAGAATAAATAAATAAATTCTTAAACATCCATGTTCCAATCAAGCTAGATAGTTATCTTCGTTAAAGCTGTAGAAATAAAACCTTGAGTTGCAAATACAGTTGCAGTGATCTTGGATGATCTGGAGAAGACATTCTCTTAGACTGGAAACCTCCAGCTATTCCATTGTTGATATACATTTCAAAGAATGTCTCACAAAGACCCAAGAGGAAATGTACAAGCATGTCCCTTGCAGCATTATATATGGTGGCAGAGAGACAGAGCAGCCTGGGTATCTAGCACTGTGACAGTGTGGTGTATACACATCAGGGGTGTAACTGTTAGGAGCGTTGGCTTAAGGCTATGGTGCTTAAGAGCAAAAGGTAAAACATACAGACATTGACATACAGGCGCCCAAAACAACAATACTCATTTTCCAAATATACTGCAAACAAAAGAGTCGCAATAAAAGCATTAGAGAGATCGACTATGGGATGGAAAGAAATGACTAATGGGAAAGACTAATGGGAAAGACTAAAGGGAAAAGGACACAGAAGGAAGAGAGGAAAGAGGAAGGGAAGAAGCAAGGAAGATATTATGCTTACAACAATGATTATTATGTTTCAGGAAGTGAACTTAAAGGGATAAGTAACTGTCCCTTCTGCAATGAGGTCAGAAAGGAAGAAACAAAGAAACAAGAAGGAAGCCTGTATGAAGTCGTTCTCAAACTTTTTTCTACCCCCACAGAGTTCCAGTGTCCTGTCAGGACGCTGATTCTCCAGACACTACAGAAGAGGAGTGGAGGGAGACCGAGATCACCCACGTCTGAAGGTACATCTTTAATCTATTTAAACAGACCTAAGCCTTTCCTTGTGCTGAGTTCAGATGCTTTTTTAAGTAAATTGTTGTTGCCTATGTTTAAGGCTGTGAAGCATCCACGTAAGTAGTCATGGCAGCCATTGCCTTTCATTTTTTTACTTCCTTTTATAGCAGTCAAGGTGAAAAGGGGTGAAAATAAGGTGTATCATGCAGCAGTTATAGAAACTATTTACCATTCCTTTTCACACAGAAGTAAAAAGTGAATGCAAAACATTTGTTTGTATTGATACTTCTTGGGTACTTCAGACCACCTGACATTGGCAATAAACAGTAGTTGAACTGGTACCTGTTACAATTACACATATTGCTGTATATCGTTTCTTCTTCCATGGAACGGATGGCAACTCTCCAGGAACCTTTGGTCTGTTAATATACTTAGTATTCTTCAGTACAGAAGACGGTGGTTTGTTGGGATTTTTGTCCCCTCCATTTCCTTTGAAATCATTACCCATGTTTTTCATGGAACTTGGTAATATTCCACAAGTTTTCTAACCTAACACTGTAAGTTGTCAGAACAGATCTTCTTTCCTAGAATTTTTTGACACTATACATTTAATATCTGTTCTATATAAATCCTTCTTTTTGCACAATTTCCTTTGTTTCTTGGGAGTATTTTTGTTCTTTTCAGAGCTATTGAGTTATCTCCAATTTTACAGACTTTCTTAAAATAGCTTCAAAATTCCTTTTCCAGAAAAATTGAATTAGCAAAACCTTTTTGATAATTTCTATCAAGTTAGTTGCTTGGGGTGTGTGACTCACTTATTTGAAAACTTCTAAAAAGAGGGGTGTTAGGACATTGAGAAGGATTAACTTTTTTGACTGAGCTGGTTAGTAAATTCAAGTCAACACAACCACTGAATTCTGATAACAAGTTTGATGATAATGGGATTGTTTTGTTCTTTTTATATATTGAGTGGCTGTCTTAACAAACTTACCAAAATACAAGGGTTTTATTTGTTTTGTCATGATTTCACTCTTGTCCATAATCATATAACAACCACATGACACATAAAAGGGAAGCTTAAAATTAAACAATAATAGCAACTCAATAGGTGAAGAAGTCGCTTCTTCATGTCAACAGCTTAGAAACTTTCCGTGCTCACAAGGTGGACTTGTGGTCTTCTTAGTCTATTAGCATCAGACATAAAAATACCACCCTGAGCATGCTCTGAAATCTGTCATACCGGCCTCCGTTTCTGAAGATCACCTTCCATACGGCTTCTGTGGAGTATTGGATTTAATAATGTGAATAGAAACATACTTGTCTGAAAATATGGAGAGGAAGGGATGCTTATGGTATATTACAATAATAGGTCAATTTATTGTTGTTTTTTTATTCTCTGGTGTTTTTGGTTGGTGGCTGATCTTCACTTGTGATGCAGTGTGCTCTAGGAATCTCTGGCTGTTTGTTGGCTCCGGGAGGGTGATTCACAGCCTGCTACCCAGTGTGGTGTGGGGATCAGCAGAACCGGCATCTGTGGATGTTTGTCAGACGTGTGGAATCTCAGGCCTGGTCGGCTTTTGAATAGGATCTCTAGATAATTGTGCACACAGGAAAGCTGGAGAAGTGCCCTTTTCATGGTGATCTTCTGACTGGCTTCTTCTTGAAGTCATGTTTCTAACATGACTTTAATTGCTGGGATGAATTTTCTTTTTGTTTATGTGTTTAAAATGATTATAACCCCACCAGCAAAGTTTCTTTATTGCTGTAGACTTTTTCACTGTAGGTGGTAACACAAAACCAAAAATACTTATAATCCTTGATTGACTTTCTCCATCAAGTTAATTAGATCAGTGCAGTCCCATATAAATGCACTGTACCTGAAATTCTGTCTTTAGAAACTGACCTTCTCTAAGATGAAACCTCATTATTGCCTCAGAGCTCATCCCAAACATGTCTTCTATTAGGTGTTAAGGTCTTAAAAGCCAAAGAGTGAAAGTGAGTCAAGGAAAGAATGTCTTCAGTAGGAAGGACTTTTGGTCCATGGAGACTTCTATAGGTATTCTAAAGGCAGGTAGATCCATCTGTTGCAATCTTTGCACAATAACCCTCCTTGGTTCCTTCCTTGAGTCTAGTTCAGCAGTTCACAAACTAATGTGCTGAAGAATTGCTGTATAGCAATAGTATGCAACCACATGCACCCTGCCCTCGATGGCCTAACGAGGGTATTTAAGGGTAGTTTTGGCTGTTTGAAATTTTTATCTTATGTGGTCATTTAAAACTTAATCTCTATATATAATTGGGTTTTTTTTCTAACATAAATAACTGAAGTTCCTGAGTGTTTGTATCATGTAATTAAATATTTAGGATTACTAAGTTATTTTGGCCTTGGTTTTGCCAATTTTTAAAACTGCATATGTTACATAGGTAAAATAACTGATAATTCAGGAAAAAAATACTCCAACATTAATATTCGATTGTTTGGATGGGATATAAAAAAACATAATATAACAAATTAAAAATGGAAAAACTGAGTCTGATATTCACCAGATAAAGTGCTATTCTTCTTTATATAATGTCACCATCGCTGTGCAATGGCAATTATGATTTAATTGCTGCATATTATGTTTTAGTATTTTATTAACTTTGTGCATTCCTGATTATTCTTTCAAGAACATGCATTGAAGAATATATGTAGAATGCCACGTATATTATTTGCATTTATTACAGACCCTCTGCCTCGTGGGGAGATGTGGGAATGGGTGTGGTTTACCTTTGAAAACTATTCCTGAACTGTACTATGCGAGGGGTAGAGAGCTGAACGGCAAAGAGCGTGTGATTGACTCAGAGTAGTAGAGACCAGCCAAGTCAGTGCTCATGAGCTTGTAGAAATGTTAGCTATTTTGCAATACGAACCTTTCTGTTAATTTGGGTTTAAGGCTAACTAAGCATTGTATAAATACATTGACGTGCGATTGCTGACAGAGTGGAAATGTTTTGTTTTCTGAAAATACCACAGACTGTTCCTGAAACATTCAGACCTTGGCATCGGCCAAGTGTATTTTCTAAGCCCCTTTCCCCCATTTAAATATGAATACATATAGTCCACATGTTTCTGATTCATTTGCAACTAATTTATCAAAATTGGCAAGATCTGTTTGCTAACCACAAGGTTTAAGGATCCAGTTTCTTAGAATAAGAAAAAAAAAGAAAGAAAGCATTTTTTAAGTCTTCCTTTTGGATCACTCAGTTAATCCAGAGGGGATTCAGACTCTGATTATCAGAGTTTATTAAAACCTGAGAAGGTGCATTCAGTGTTTGCTTTCACTTGATTTTTTTCTATTAATCTCCTTTGCCATTCTGAGAGGCTCTCTTCCTTCCTCCTTTGCTTGCCTTGCTCCCAAGATAGGTGGAACACATTCCTCAACAATATTAGAAATGAGAAATTCCAAAAACATGTATTATGAATATTAATGCTTCCATTCCCCCATGGTTCTTTATTTTCAAAAAGAAGAGAAAGTTATTCAATGGTATAATAAATTTAAATTCACATTTACTTTGAGTTTCCTTCAAAGTAATGGTGTGTTTCAGCACAGATGCTCTCTGCTTAAACTTGTCCTAGCACCCCATATAGAGGTTGAGTGTGCTTATTAGCAATTAATTAATTAAGTAGTTGAATTTCTCCACATCAATCTATTAATTAGTCCGTTAACAAGTATTTCTCTTATTGTTCAGTCTCTAAAATGTGCAAAATCATCGGATTTGCCTGGGCACTTTCATAACTTACAGAATCCCAGGTCCCGGCTCTGGAAGCACAAGAATTATATATTTAACCAGTGCTTCCAAATGAGAGTCAAAAACCATGGTGACACCAAGGGGCTCATAATAGAAGTGAAACATGCATAAGAGATTGCAACATGTGGTCAGGGAGGGGAAGAGGAGGAAGTGGAGTCAAAGAAACAAAAGAGAAGCCAAGGATGAGGGAAAGGCTATTAAGGAAGCACTGAGAGAATGATGTGCCTTTACTCCCTCTAACTGGCTGGCCACTTTGGCTAAATTTTTTCATCCGATCGTGTCAAATGCTGGCAACCTGGGGGTGGAAAGAGGCAGGAGCATGTTGAGTCAGCCTACTCTCAAATCAGGCTTCTGCTTATTGTGAAACAGCCAGTAAACCACGCAGCCGCTCAGAACCAGCGCGTTGTCATCTGCAAAAGCAGGATACTTACTTCTAGCCACATCTTCTCCTTCAGAGGGTCGTTCTGAGTTGTGGGTGAAATCACGTGTGGTTATTAAACTGCTCTATCTGCAAAGTAGCAATGTTTTAAAACTATCCGGCTAAGCTGGAAACCTTAACTGAGAAGAGCTTTTTATCATCCATAATCACATTTATGAATGATTAATTCTCATCAGCTTCCTCCCAGAGGGGAGACATATGCCTGAGCGATCACAGGAAATGTCCATGGCAGGAAATACAAAGGTGGGCATCAGAAGCCTACCCAGAAGAGGATGACAACAAAGGACAAGAGATGTTGAAGAGGACACTTGTGCCGGTTTACTGGGAATAGAATGGACCATGAATTCACAGCATTCCAAGGTGCCTGCAGTTTGGTCAAAGGAGAGGTGGTCCTTTGAACACAAGTTTTATAGAAATTACATTTAAAAGACACATGCAACAGAGTAGGCCCTTTAAAAAGAAATAATAGCTTAACTGTTGGCATAATTACAAGCAGGTTTCCTAGTATTAAATATACATCCTGGAAATAGAAAGGATGTTTCATAAAAACTTCCTCTCTAGCCACATAACGAAGTAGCAAGTGACACAGCTCTCAGCCCTTTGGATGACAGAATTCTCAAGCCCAGGGAGAAAAAAATATTTCTTACTCTGGGACCTCTAAAATTACCGGTAACAGGACAATGAAAAATGTGTCAAATAAACAAAAGCACCAACATCAGAGACCACACGTTGCCAATTTCCCCATTAAAATATCAAATGTTTTACACTTAGTTGGCCAAATGTATGCTCAAATTATGTAAAGACAGTGTGTTTTAATACTTTTCATTTCTCTCTCTCTGCATTTATTATTAATAGATTACAAAGAAAATGAAGGGGATAGGTAGGACAAAATACAGACAAGATGTCTTGGTTGTCAAACTGGTTCTGATTAAGGCAGCTGATGTTAGGGAATTTCCCAGAAAGGGATTTAAGTCTTCCAGACCTGGCTACAAGGAGCAGAAGGAATTACTGATGTAGAAATAAGGGAAATACAGAAAAGAAGAATAGGGAGATGCTCTGCCAAGTGAAGGATCCTAAAGACAGCCAAGCTTTCTTCAATTAATTTATTCATTCATAAAACGAATCCACACAATTATTAATTGTGCCAGTGCTGAGGAGGAAGCAGGAAGGCTTTGGAAGGGGCCCTTGCTCTTATTAAGTTCACAGTCTAGTTGGGAAGACTTACATCAAACAAGTAATTAAACAAAGTACCACATGACTATTTGGATAGACAATAGGATGTTGGAAAGAGATAAATGGAACCTCGGTTGAGGTTATGGATGCTACGTTAGTATCTTCAGGCTCTCCTTTCCCTCAGATCGCTCTTTGCCTCAAACAGTGTGATTCTGTTCCAGCCTTCTTTTGATTTTAACAAAAAATTAGGAAGGTTTGGATTGCATGCCAGAAGCTGAATAAAATCCTTGTCTCAGCATAGAATCAAGTGCTAGTTTTGGTGACAGCCAAAGTTAATCTGTCAGACTAATGATACCCATAAACTTCATTATGCTTCATTGTAGTTAACTTTAAATGGTGCAGGTAAATCTCTCTAATTTGTATTGTTTTTTTTGTTTGTTTGTTTTTTGCTTTTGCTTTACCTTTTAGTTTAATCTGATCTATTACTGACATCATTGTTTATCCTAGGAAGTCATCAGTGTTTCTCTTATTTGCTACTGTCTGAAATTCCGTCAATAATGGTAAGAAAAAAGAGTGGTGTCTTGTATCCCACGGTGAGAGTTGGAAACAATGTAGCTAAGGAATCAGAGCTCTGTTTGCATGGGCTTTTTCCAAGCACCATTTTGTATTTCTAATTTTGTATTCTTTTTTCTTAAAGAGGGCCCCCAAATTCTGGATATGCCTTCAAAGGAGATTCAAACTAAAAAAAAAGTATATATCCGTAGAATAAAAAATGTTAACTAAAATATGTTCTTATCTTATCAGTGGCACCTCACAATGAAAGACATATTTGCCGGATTGTTCAGGGAGGGAGGGAAAGGTACAAAAATAAATATAACTGGCTTTTTCTAGGCTTGCTTGGGGTGAATACTGTCCAAAAATTCAATAATAATTCAACAAAAAATAAGGTGCCTGGGTGGCTCAGTCAGTTGAGTGTCCAACACTTGATTTCAGCTTAGGTCATGATGCCAGGGTTGTGGGATAAAGCCCCCACATGGGGCTCTGTGCTGAGCGTGGAGCCTGCTTAAGTTTCTCTATCTCATTCCCTCTGCCCCTCTCCCCTCTCATGTGTGCTCTCTCTCTCTCTCTCAAAAAAAATTTTTTTTAAATTATACTACTACTAGTAATAATAATTCAACAATGTTTATTGTGTGCTCAGTGTGTTCCAGACAGTATTCTAGCAAAGTAGGAATTATCGGGAAACAAGCAACCAATAATGCCTAACTTGTGGAGCTTCCGTTCTAGTGAAGGAAGACAGACAAAAGCATAATAAGTAAATATCTACTACCATTGAAGGAATGGTAGCAGAAGGAATAAGTAAATATCTACTACATTAGAAGGTGGTAAATATAAAAGGGAGGAAAGATAGAGGAGAATAAGGGTAATTGAGTGTGGGGTAAGAATAAAATGTACACACTGCTGGAAAAAAGACTGGTTTTTCTGTAGCTATGGTAAAAAGACAACTTTCCTTTTTTTAATTTTTTTAATGTTTACCTTAGAGAGAGAGGGAGAGAGAGAGAGAGCGCGCATGTGAGCAGGGGAGGGGCAGAGAGAGAAGGGACACAGTATCCAAAGCAGGCTCTGAAGTCGATGCTTAACCAACTGAGCCACCCAGGTGCCCCTAAAAAGACAATTTTCAATGAATCAGGACAAGTCACCTCTGTGAACGCACTGTTTTACAAGCCAACCATAGTGTCAATCATTTGCTTTCTAAAAGTCAGCCAGTGAGGAAGGAACTCATTTAAGAATAAAAACAGACATACCCCTGAGTGCCAACCCACCAATCAACAGCAGTCTCATGGAGCAACCTTACTTCTGATGAAATTTGTGCCTGTGAAATCCTGCCAATCCCTGAACTTCATGCTTCTCCAAACTTGGTATAAGATTAATGTGACAGTCAGCTCTCTGCTCTGTTTGGAAAGAGCACAGCTCTCTCTTACCGCAATAAGCAAAACCTCTGAGCTTTGTGTTTTTATTTCTTGATAGTAAAGAATTGAGTGGTGGGCAGTTGGATAAAGCAGATTCCTTTGAGAAGATGACATTCGAGCAAAGAAATGAGGGAAACTGGAGAGAGTTAGCCAAGCAAATATCTGGAGTGAGAAGGTTCTAAGAGAGGACAGTTAATGAGAAGGCCCTTATGTGGGAACATGTGTGATATGCTCAGAACAGAAAAGAAAACAGTGGAGTTGGACAAGAGTGAGCAAGAGGCAGAGTAGAGGGATGAGAGCAAGGAAACTAAAGAAGACACATCACATAAGACCCAGAGGCCACCAAAAAGACTACGGATTTCCAGTTCAGACAAGATGCCATTGACTGGCCTCTCCCTGCCCCTCATCACTAGGTACAACTATGAAACTTAGAAGTGATGCAAAAGACAAAATCAACGGAAAAGTTCAAAGGCTCAGAAGAGGAAGGCAACTGGTTTGGGATCTTGGGACTGGAGGAGCAACAGAACAGGCATCTTACAACCCTCCCCTGCAAAGAGGAAAGTGGCCCAGGTCTAGTATTTTCTGACTTCCAATCTAGTGACCAAGAGCATCCAAGTAGACTCATCTCCCCTCTGGATCAGAGGTCTCACCAACAAAGTCAGGTGTGCATGGTCTAACCAACAAAAGGGATGCATCAGAAGTCTCGCAGAGATTAAGTGGCCAAGGCAGGCATTCTCCTTCCCCCCCCTGAGATTTATTCGCCCTTACCTACAGAAACCTTGTGGCCTTGGGCACGAATAAAAGGGACCATGATTCAGATAGTCCCCACTTCACAAGTTTCTTTGCCTCTAAAGTCCCTTCACCTGCCTGGAGATACCACTTGCCTGCGGGTGTCAGCAAGAGGGATCATGCCACAAAAAGTGCCTCTGGCCAAAGGAGTTCTTTCCTTCCAAGTAGGACTTGAGACAACGGCAAGAGAGATCCCACCACAGCAAGCATCTGGCCCAAGAAGTTCTGTTCATCCCTACCTGCAAGAGATTTTTTCCCTACCTAGGGGTGCCAGGCAGACCAGCTGAAGTAGGCTCCCTTGACTTCTCAAGCGTCGTTTGCAGGGACCAGTAGGAGCCCCAGTGTCACAAGGTGAACAAAGCAGACCAAATTAGTGCTGTGATAGTCATTGAAACCATAGCCCATAAAAGTAGACGGGAACCTGGATACTAAACCTAAACAGGGCGACTGCCTGCAAAATTTTAAAAAATGTAAATAGGACCTAGAGTCTTCTAACATAACAGCCAAAATATTCAGGACATGTTCAAAAATTACCAAGAACCATGAAAATCACAACTTGAATGAGAAAAGACAGTTATTGATACCAAGATGAGTCAGATGTTGGAATTATCTGACAATGATATTAAAGCAACTAAGATAAAAATGATGCGACAATTACAAATTGTCTTAAAACGAATGAAACAAATAGAAAATTTCAGCAAAGAGATAGAAGTCATAAAACAAGCAAAATGGAAATAACTGAAAAATACCACAGCAAACAGGGAACAAATAATATAGTAGTAGAAACAAAATAACAGTAATCTGAATAATTTATCTGAAAAATAAATGTTCTAAATTCAGAAGGAATCAATCTAGCAGGAAGACGTAACCATCATGCATGTGTATGGACCAAACGACATGAAGCAAAAGTTGCAGTGAAAAGAGCAACAGGCAGGTCTACAATTGTAGTTGGGACCTCAACACCTCTTCTTAGCAAACGATCTATAGGACAGAAACTCAGCAAGAAGATAGAAGACTGAACAACACAATCAGCCAACAGGATATACAGAGTGCTCTATATATGAATACTCTACCCAGTAATAGCAGAACAAACAATTTTTTCAACGTATCCATGGATATTTACCAAGATAAACCATATCCTGGGACATAACACAAAGCTCAACAAATATTAAAAAAAAAAAAAAAAGATGTTTAGCTTTTTTTGTGAATGAATTGGGACTCTTTGCATGTTGTTAAACTAGAGGGACCTGTAAGACAATTCTGGCTACTATTTCCTCTTGAGGTCAAGGGCAGAGGCTGTGAGACCAGTTGGAAGGCTGCTGTCATGATCTGGGCAAGAGATGACAGTGTGTTTGGATCAGGGTGTTGTAAGCTTTGAAGGCAGTAAGTGTAGTCCAATTCTGGGCACACTCAAGAAAGTACAGAAATGTTTTATTTTATTTTTTTTTAATTTTTTTAACGTTTATTCATTTTTTGAGAGACAGAGAGAGATAGCGCAAGCAGGGGAGGGGCAGAGAGAGAGGGAGACACAGAATCCCAAGCAGGCCCCAGGCTCTGAGCTGTCAGCACAGAGCCCGACGTGGGGCTCGAACTCACAAACGGTGAGATCATGACCTGAGCCGAAGTCGGCCGCTTAACCAACTGAGCCACCCAGGCGCCCCAAGAAAGTACAGAAATGTTTTAATGTTGCTATCATTTGAAATAATATTCATGGCAAATAATAACGGAACACATATCTCAAAAGAGCACCATTATTATCTCTTAGTGACACAGGTTGCCTTACTTTTCTAAATAATGATTAACAAGCTTTGCACCTCAAGATGTTTGTAAAGAGTAATTGCTTCACATTTCATTTCTGTGAATTCAATTGTCGTGGCAAAAAGAGACAAAGAGAAGTTGGTGAAAGAGGAGGAAACAAGTAAATTAAATTGGGTTACAATTCTTGCCTGCCTTTTCCCTGAACAACCCTGGGATGAGTAACGAGTCTATTTTACCCTAGATCAGTCCCTGAGTGCCTCTCAGCATGAGGCTAATGTTTAACAACATGGACTTTTGATATGACACAATCCCTGTATGCAAACCTCTACACTACTTGGTGTTCAATCAAAGAAACAGAAATCTGTTCTAGTACTGGAAGAAAAATGGACAGTGCTAGACATTTTGAGAGATGGGCTGTGGGTCTCCAAAAAGGTAACTTCCTAAGGATTTTCAAGAAAATTTTTATTATATTTAAATGTAACTTTACTTACCGATTTTCAAAACTAATCACCAAGTAATATGCAATTCCATTTATATTAGGACATAGTACTAATAACACTGTATTCCAGGTAATATTAAATACATTAATTTGCTTAATCTCCATAATACCTTTTAAGCATATATATATACATATGTATATACACAGATTCATACATCCATACATATATATCCTATGTAGTTTTCATTTTATTCATAAGGAGCTGAGGAACAGAGAGGTTAGGAACTTGCCAGTATTACACATTTGTTACTCAGTAGAACTTGGGTTTCAAACCCAGGTGATCTGGCTCTGAAGTTTGAACTTCCACACGACTAGGATACACTACACTATGCATGCTTTCATGACTAAGTATCAACTTTGCAAACTCAAAAAATGCATGCTTTCTTCCAACCAAAGAAAAAGTGTCTTAATCTTCTATGAGTCAACATGAACTCACTGAATTCACTATATTGCCAGAAAATTGGTTAAGTGTTATGAGATTCAAAACAAATGTTAAATGTACAGACCTCTGATGTTGAGAAAAATATAGTAGTCTTGAGAACAATGGACACACTTTCTATGGCCTCCACAGGTATACAAAGGTGGCACTTCCTGGGAATTAATGGTCTTCTGAGTCACCATCCTCCATGGCCTCCACCACCTACCCCATCCATCTTGTAGTTCCACCTTGCAAGCATCTGAATGGGTAGAATTCTTCTGTCTTACTCAGGATAAGATCCTAGGTGCCAACTACAGTACCTGGAACATAATAGATTCTAAAAAATTTGTTGAATGGGGTAATTAAATAAATGAAACAAAACCAATAAAATTCTGATTTAGATAGCAATTGACTTTTGGTTCTTTATATGTGAGTCAAATATGCAACCATATATTATTCAGTAACCTTGAAGCCACTGTTTTTCATGTTTACAGAGCCCAGGTAATTCTATTCTCCTGAAAACATGCATTATGGGCCTTATGCAAAATCTAGTCAAAGTTAGGAGACCTGTGGCAATTTGGGGAAGCAGTAGAAGTGCTATTAAAACTAGTAGAAAGTGGTCACTCACTTTTATGTATATGGTAGATTTGCTATCTTTATTGTTGCCTTCATGCTAAGAGAAAGTCTGCATTTTTAGACTGAAGATTGGAGATAATGATATGGTAACGGAGAGGCCAAATGCTTTGCGGACTTCTAATGATTAGCAATAAAGACAGTTAAAGTTCAAGGGTGTTCCCTCTGAGGCAGAGTTTTCTCCTCAGGGAAATCTTTGCTTTTTTGTGAAACCAAACTAGCTAATTGGTATCCTCCTCTGAAAGTGCCCACACTGGGTCCCTGGAGCCCAATAAGTTTCCAGGGCCCCAAGCCATCTAGCGATAATGGGGAGAAGAAAAGAATAAATTATCATTAAAGAATCATTGTCCTCCAAAGCTGGCAGTTTTGGCAATTGAAAACATCAAAATGCACTAGGTCATTTAATAATTCACTTCCTGAAGTGCAATCAAATTCTAATTGAAATGTATGTTCTAATTAGCCCTATGTGGGAAACTTAAAATAGAACCACACTTCTAAAGGCATCTCTTTGAGAACTGCTAGCTTTAGTTTTATTGAACAGCTTTTCCGTCATCTTCATAACTTTGTAGTTCATATAGATTTTATAAAGATAACTATTCTTGTAAATCTGGTATAGGATTTTTTTTTCCCCTCCCCCTAGGCTTTGTTCACTCTCAGAATTCAGACGCCTGACTCTGGAACAGAAAGTGAACATGCGTGCTTTGCAGATGATTCTTACAAATACGTATGACTGTTATGTTGTACATTTTAAACATCATATTTAACGCAATGAATTCAAGTGCTTTCCAGATGGGAGTTTTTGTCTTAGACTCCTTGTCGGTTAGTTCCTCCTCTAGTATTCTATAACCTCGAGAGGGATACTAATGGGCCAAAGAATGATCACCTATCTGCTTCAAGTTGAACATACTTAGGACTCTTTTGGCTGTACGTAATACAAGCCAGCTTAAACTGTTAGGGCAAATATTGCCTCATTATATGGAAAGTCCAGAGTCAGAGAAAATTCCAAGTTTGATCAGCAGCCCAATAATGTCACCAAAACCCTAGGTTCTTTCTTTCTCTTCTCTCTGCCGAACTCAATGTCAGCTTCATCCAAAGCTGGTTCCTCATGTAGTACCAAGCAGGTTGACAGTATTAGGCAGACTTTATTCTCCCTACCCTTGTCCAGCAGGAGAGGAAAAGAGAGAAAGCTCATCTACAGGCAAGGTCTTTGCCATCAGCCCGGATGGGCCATCTTAGGTCCCGGACCAATTATAGTTGTCAAAGTGCGTGTGGTTGGCTTCGGTCACTACTATGGTGGTCACTAGCCACATATGGCTACTGAGCACTTGAAATGTGACTGGTTCTAGATGATATGTGCTGTAAGTCAAAAAGATATACTGGATTTTAAAGACTTAATGTGAAATATATATATATAAATGATAAGTAATTTCTATATTGATTATATATTGACAATATAACATTTTTAGATATGTTGGGTAAATAAAATATATATTTAATTTTACCTATTTCTTTTTATCTTTTTAAAAATATGACTGCCAAAAAATTTAAAATTACATGTATGGCTCTTTGTACTTCTGTTGAACAGTGCTAGCTAACTAAATAGGATTTACTCTGGAGCACGAAGTCAGATACTTACTTAAAAAAAATTCAAGGTTTTCTTAGAAAGTGGGAGAATTGGTGTTGGGTAGACAACAATATGGTCTACTACATCTAGAGAACCATTTCTGTCATTACTCTCTTGCTATTTTTATTCCAATTTCTAATGGCCGGCTAGAGGATGTAGAAAAGTCAGTATCTACACATGGGTTTCATTTAGGACAAGACAGTTTTCTCTAAGCATTCCAAACCTATAGCCACTGTACTGTCCAGGAACTTTGGGATAGCAGAGATTTTAACTTTTTTTTAATGTTTATTTTATTTTTGAGAGAGAGAGAGAGACAGAGCATGAGCAAGGGAGGGATAGAGAGAGATACAGAATCTGAAGCAGGTTCCAGGCTCTGAATTGTCAGCACAGAACCCAACATGGGGCTTGGATCCACGAACTGTGAGATCATGACCTGAGCTGAAGTCAGATGCTTAACTGACAGCCGCCCAGGTGTGCCAATATAGCAGAGATTTTAAATGCTGTTCCCTGCAATTGCACTTAACAACTGGAAAAGAGCTGGATTGATCTCCCAGGCCTGAGTTCTTTCTCTTCCATTACTTAACTCCACACAATTTTGTTTCACGTCCAATTCTTTAGTCTGTTAGTAAAGCGACATCTAACAGCAGCACCAAATGCCTACAGTTGGTTAATATGCTGTGGGGACAGGAGAATCTTCAGGGGATGTTGCTTGCAACTTTTCTACTCAGCGCCACTTCTTTTTTCTCCCCTTTTGTTTTCTGTCGTACACACGTAGATATAAGGGTCTTTTTTTACACTTACCATATTGTGAGGTTATTCCTATCTCTTTGACAACTAATCTTGCAACTGTCCTAAGAACAAAGATTCACAACGGTTTGTAGAGCAATCAAGAGGACTGTAGAAATCAGTAAAGAAGAATCAATGTGAATTCTCAACAAATCATATGTTATGGCCAAGATCCACAGTTGTAAAGTGAAGGGTCTTCCTTTAAGACAAGTTTTCCCTCTCTCTTTGTGCAAGGTGTGTATGCAGGGCAACACTACCTTCTATTTTAGAGTCAGTTACACCCAGAGCTGATAGTCTCCTGGGGCGCAGCAGCACAGGCTGGACCAGGAGTCACAATACTGGCGTTCTTCTGTAATAATCACTAAGGAGCCATTGCCTCAAGCCCCCAAGTGTCCTTCTTGCCACCCATCCTCTCCTGGCCTCTCTCCTGCAGCTCCGCAGGGCAGTGCAGCAGCTCCGAGGGGGCCTACCGTCCTCAGCCACACTTTGAAACAACCCCATCTGGTGTGTTCTGAACCTGCCTTACACAATTGATCAGTTTTCCTGAAAGAGACAAAGAGACAGCAGAAAACAAAATGTTTGGTATGACAACAATGTAGGCAACTCAATGCTTTCTCTTTGATGATGAATAATGAAAACCAAAACTATGAATATTTTTTATTAGTATGTGCCATTTAAAGACCTCTCTTGACCTGTCATGGTGGTGCAGTGAAAAGACCACTGAACTTGATGACACAGTAGCTGTACCCTAGTCGCTAACCTGATTCATGCCACTCATGTGAGCTTGGGAAGGTGCTTAATTTCTCAAGGCCTCCATGTCCTCATTGGTAGAAGAAGCAATACTGGCAGTTCCTACTTCAGAGTTGTGAAAATAAAAATGAAATTACAAAAAGCATCCAACTCTTTGCTGGCACTTCATCAATGCTCAATAAATTCTCATCGAATACGAATTTGAGAAGCTAGAGAAAAACCACTTGAAAAGGCTTTTTGTAACTTTTTACTGTCGTAAAACATGCATGCGGAAAAATGCATGAATCGTTGGTGTTTACTTAAGTGCATTCTCACAGAAGGAATGTATGTAGGCAGCACCCATATCTCGGGACAGAACATCATCAGACCCCAGGAGCACCCCCACCTCCTTCCAGTCACCCAACCCCACGGAGCTCTCAATGCCAAACTGAGGGTCTGATTCAATGTGGAAACAGAACACTTCTCACGCCCTGATGAGATTTAATAACGAAAAACAAACCAAAAGGGTTAGGTGAGTTGCTCTCAGGTTGACTAGAGAGCCGGTAATAGACTAAGTAGAGGGGAGTTAAAGAGTAGCACAAAATCACTCCCTTGCTCTGCGAATCTGTGTTGATCTGCTAGTCTGCAAACAGTGCAGGTTTAGGGATTACGGTCCCTGTCCTCTTGGACTTTTACAAAACGATCAGTGTTACAAAATGGGAAAACTCACTGTCTGGGGATCAGTGAGCAGTCCGGTTTCTCCTCATCTGCTGGTGAGAGGTTGGACTGGAGTGGACTGGAGAAGGCCACAAATGCCACAAGCTAAAGATATTGTTGGCCATATGGAGCAAAGGTGATAAGATAAAAATATTCTTATCATTAAAGAACAGAGAGACTAGTTATAGGAAAATAATTAGCAGGTTTTGGGAAATAGGCTAAGCCATGGCACCTTAGAATCACCCAGAGGGCTTGTTAAACCACTGATTACTGGCTCATCCCTAGGGCTTCTGATTTAGTGGTTATCTAGGGCAGGATTGGAGAATCTAGATTTCTAACAAGTGCCATGGTGCAACTGTTGCTGCTGCTCGAGGTACCACGCTTTGAGAATCACAGGTGTGAGCCAGAGGTTCTCAGCCTTCATGATACATTAGACTCCTTTGGGAGAGATTTTTTTAAATTCCTGTGTTCACATTCCACCTCCAGAATGTAGCGATTGGACACTTGCATACAACACCAGTGGTCGTCACAAGTGCACTCCTTAATCACCATCACCTATTTAACCCATCCCCCCACCCACCTCCCCTCTAGTAATCATCAATGTGATCTCTATAGTTGAGTCTGTTTCTTGATTTGCCCCTCTTTTTTCCTCCCTATGTTCCTTTGTTTTGTTTCTTAAATTCCACATATGAGTGAAATCATATGGTATTTGTATTTCTCTGACTTATTTTGCTTAACATAATACTCTCTAGTTCCATCCACATTGTTGTAAATGAGATTTCAACCTTTTGATGGCTGATTAATACTCCATTATATATATATACATATATATATTACACACACACATACATATCTGCCACATATTCTTTTTCCATTTATCAGTCCATTATATATATATTATATACACACACACACACACACACACACACACACACACATATCTGCCACATATTCTTTTTCCATTTATCAGTCGATGAACATTTGGGCTCTTTCCATAAATTGGCTATTGTTGATAATGCTTCTATAAACATTGGGGTGCATGCATCCCTTTGAATCTGTATTTTTTTATCCTTTCGGTAAATACCTAGTAGTGCAATTGCTGGAGTGTAGGGTAGTTCTATGTTTAATTTTTTTTTTAATTTTTTAACATTTATTTATCTTTGAGAGACAGAGATAGAGCATGAGCAGAGGAGGGGCAGAAAGAGAGGGAGACACAGAAACTGAGGCAGGCTCCAGGCTCTGAGCTGCTAGCACATACCCCATTGTGAGGCTCGAACCCACAAACCACAGGATCATGATCCAAGCCGAAGCCAGACCCTCAACCAACTGAGCCACCCAGGCGCCCCTAACTTTTTTTTTAATTTCTTTTTTAACATTTATTCATTTTTGAGAGAGAGAAACAGAGTGTGAGCGAGGAAGGGGCAGAGAGAGAGGGAAACACAGAATCCGAAAAAGTCTCCAGGCCCGAGCTGTCAGTACAGACCCTGATGTGGGGCTCAGACTCTGGAGCAGTGAGATGATGACCTAAGCCTAAGTCGGATGCCTAACTGACTGAGCCACCAAGGCACCCCTGTGTTTAACTTTTTGAGGAACCTCCGTACTGTTTTCCAGAGTGCCTGTACCAGTTCGCATTCCCACCAACAGCGTAATAGGGTTCCCCTTTCTCCCCATCCTAGCCCACATCTGTTGTTTCCTGTGTCGTTAATTGTAGCCATTCTGTCTGGCCGCACTCCACCTCTAAAAAAGACTCTAGGGAATAGCCTAGGCATTGATAGTTTCTGAGAGTAATTCTATTTTGTTAACCAAGTTTGAGAAACACTGGCTGTTTATCAGAATTCCTCAGGGAGCTTATAAAGCAGATTCCCGGGCACCACCGCAGCACATTCCGAAAGAAGATCTAAAGTGGGGCCCTGGCATTCTATGTTTACTCATCACAGATCGCTCATTCTGATGCAGCGGGTTTCAGCACTGGCTTTTGGGAACTGCTAACCTGGAAAGAGAAGTGAAGACCCAAATCCTGGAAACAAAGTAGGCAGTAGCAGAGCAGTCCTAGGATTTGCCGAGGAGAAAGGGATGAATCCTCAAGGGCAAAAATCTACTAAAAAGTCACAAGAAAGCCTAGTGTGGCAGTCAAGGTATTGCCATGAATAACTGCTGATGACACATAGAGCTACAGCGTGAGTGGATTATTTTCTTGCTGCCAACCTGCCATGTGTAGACACCCCGACCCTGACAATCAGTGGAGACTAACTCATGCAGATGAAACCCCAGGAGTCTCTAACAGAAGTTAACAGTTGCTAATTTTCAATAAGAAGTAATAGAGACCAAGGCAGCCAAGCACTTTTATCTCCCTCCTGGGCAAATTACATAGGAAGTCAAATTATAATCAGAAAGTTGCTCGATAGTCATGGAATCAAGAGCAAAAGGGTTAATTGTATGATTTAACATACAAATGTTAATACATACTTTCCAAAATACCATTTGAATGTATGATTCCAATGTTTAGACACATCAGGTTGCGGTAAGTGGGAACATCCTTCTCTAGAAGTAAATATTGGCTGAGACTGAAAAGCCATCCTCCCTGACAGACCGTTCCAAAGGGCACAGCCAATATTGGCTCTCGCGACTGCCTTGTTTATGCTCCGTTATCAACAGACTAATTAACCCAGTATTTCTTTAGATATGTGAATACTCCCAATCAGATGAGTTACCCATGGAATGTTGTGTTTCTTGAGGTGATTTTATACATCTCTTGCTGAGCAACTATGTATTTAATAGTTTAGCTGTCAGAGGACAATTCTGTTTACTTAATTCTTCATTTCTAGGGAGGTTCCTCAATTTTACTATTGCCACATACAGTTCATTTTTCTTCTTTTGACATTGGTTGGGCTCTTTTTATATATTAGAATTAGAGGCTAACATTTTAATTAAGAACTCTATTGTGTTTTTCAAAACACATAATTTACTTCCAGGATTAAAAGAGAGCTAGTTAACAAAGAGCCTATGAAGCCTTTGTACTCAAATCATGATGTCACAATGGTTGGGTCTCTCTTCACCTACTAAAAACTCCCTCAAGGAGCAGGCAGGCCATGGAATTAGAAGGAAAAGAATCAAGCTCTCCAAGTACGCATGCCAACCTAAACCTGCAAAAGGGTGGCAAGTGTCCCGATGGTATTTTTGCCTCACAGTTACTTGAAATGAAGCAGCTCTTTGTGAGAGCCCAACACAGACCAAAGCATTTTTATCATGCTTGATATAGATACCAAAAGAAATAAATTCGAACTAGAGCATTCGGTTGACCTTTTCTGGGATGGGGGTAGAGGTAAGGGTGGTTGAATGTAGACTATCCAAATGAGTGTCACGCAGTAACATAAGGAGCAGCTTTGCACTGGAGAGAGGAGATGGTGCAGGTGGGAAAGGCCTGAATCTGCTTCCAAAATGAACAGACAGGATGTGTCTTCTCTGACCTCTTGCTACCCTCCTCTTTATGTCAGGCCTTCTGGGTGATTGTGCTCAGAATCTGATTTAAATCCAATTAAATCTGAGACTAGAGTAAACACACATGTATATCATCCAGAAGATAGTATTAAAGGATTCTGCATTTAGGCCAGAGCAGCTGCATCTTTTCTATTTAAGACTTGCTCTTTTTCTTAGTATCTTTGGGGGGAATTTTGGCAGTAAATATTGGAGATTTTCATTTCATATGAAAGCTGAGTGTCTTTCTTCTCTGGTCTTCCCCCTTTTTGGTCCAGGCCAGACTTACTGCCTTAAAATACACTCTGATCAGGTCTCTCTCCTTCAGAGCCTCCCTGTCACCCACAGAAGGTCCAAGGGGACCTCAGATTCCCTGTATGATCTGGTCCCTCCGGGTCTCTCTAGCTTCTACCTTGGCACTTCTCTTCTCACATAGAATATGTTAGTGGTATGACCTTAGGCAAATCACTCCACTTCTCTGCGCCCAGTTTTCTGTGCTCTAGAGTGGATTGATAATATCTGTCTCACATCATTGTGCAGATTAAACAAATTAACATGTGTAAAATACAAATTAACATGTGTACAGTGCCTAGCCCGTAGGAAGTGCTCAATACTGACTTCTACTTACCCTACACAACTAAGCCTAAACATCGTTTCCTGTGGAAGTCTCGTCTGAAATGCCTCCCCTCCTCTGTGCAGGAGAGTTGATTTATTTAATTTCCCCACTGTGCCTTATATATCTCCTGTCATTGCATTTATCCCCCCTGCCAACCCTCAGCCCACACTGTCCCACACCAAAGTGTGCATTCTCATTATGTGTGTTTGTGTGCGACCAATCCACTAGCCTGCGAGTTTGTAAACTCCCAATTGTCGTCTACTCCCCAGTGGGCAGCACAATAACCAGTGTGTGGCGGATGTTTTGTGAATGTTCGTTGAAAGCATAAAGAACCATGTTTCTGAGATACAGGAGCCTATAAACACTCTTTCATTATCATTGAGCATTTTCTAGGAAGAAGATGATTGAGGGCTACTCTGTTAAGCGCAAGACTTTATGGTACTTGCATACCCCTTAGCAAATTATAAAAGGTCATCAGGTATTACGAGACTTTAGTTGGTTTACTCTAACATTTTCATACTTTATGGACGTAGATGAGAAGTATATTGATCAATTGAGGACTCAGCTTGGAGTATTACCATCCTGAGAACTAGCTAGGTGACCTTGAGCAAGCCACTTAACCTCGACATCATCTAATTAGTAAACTGGAGCAACGGTTGACTCTCTGTACTGCATACCTCAGGGGAGTGTTAGAACATGAGGGAGTATAATTTTTGTGGACACTGTGTAAATTGATGAATATAGAGCAATTCTCACCAAGGGTAATTTTGTTCCACTTCCCCTCCCACCCCGCCCCAGGGGGATATTTGGCAATGTGTGGAGACATTTCCGGTTGTTACAGCCGAGGGAATATTACTGGTAGAGGCCATGGATGCTGGTAAAAATATCAACAGTGCACAGGACAATCCTCAGCTCCCCCAACAAAGAATTATCAGGCCCAAAATGTCACTTGAGCTAAAGTTGAGAAATCCAAATAAGATGTACCATGACATTTCTTAACATTCAGTTCCGTTAATGTTTATTCTTGCAATCTGACTGACAAAACAAAGGATGGCAATAAAACTTATGTTTTGCAAAGTATAACTTGGAAACTCATGTGGGTTTATTGAATGATCGCTTTTCTACATGCCCTTCTCTGCCTCCTTAGTAAATTAGTTTCTGTCATTGAGCCAGGTGCTATTCCAAGCACTTTACGTGTATTAATCCATTTAATCTGCACAACAACCCTCTGAGGTAAGTACTTTATTAACCCTATTTTACAGATGAGGAAACTGAGGCAAAGTAACAAAACTGGGTTCAAACTCAGTCTTGCTCTAGACATTGTGCAAAGAGCTGGGTAAGACTAAGTCTCTTCATGCTCAGTCCTCCACTAGGAGTCTACTGACTTCCTGCTTTCAATATTGTTTTTAAGCTTGTTTGACTTTCCTTTTCATTGCCACTTTTGGCAGAGAAATGACTCTGGTTCATTGGGTCTTAACAGAGGACCTGAGTCCGAGGTAGTGGACTGATTGGAGAGGAAAACAGCGACAGCTCAGAGAAGGGCATAAGAAAATAAACCGCTCAAGAATTTGAGATTTGAGCCTGGTAATCTATGTAAAAGCACTTTGCAAATTGCAAGGCAGTGGCTTTAAAACTATAATATAGTCAAAATTACCAGGGCAGCTTGTTAAAAATGCTGATTTCCCAGCATTCCTCTAAGAGCTTCTGATTCAGCAAGTCTGGGAGGGTCCCAGGGAGCAGGCTTTTTAACAAGCTCCCAGGTGAGCCTGATGCAGGTGGTCCAAGCACACCCCTTGAGAAACACCCTGTACACCTGGGGTGCGGGGACAAGAGCTAGCCAATCCCAGAAGAAGATTTGGGCTTGCCTGCACATTAATTCTAACCAGCTGGGTGGGAGCTTAGTTGTGCTATTCTTGTTCCATTCACTTGCTAGTCTTAGGTCCAGAAGCTTGACCGAGAGGGCAGGGATGGGGAAGATGGAAAGGAGCAGGGCAATTATGCGCATTTCCAGGGAAGCGACTGTGCCTCTGTGCATGGTGAAGGAGCTGTCACCAGAGCCCCTTCTTCCTGCAGTGTCCCCTAATTGGCTGTTGTAGCTATCATTCTGCCCCAAGGGAGTTTACTAGAAACAAGGAGAAAGAAGAAAAGGCATAACTTGGAGCAGGAACAAAAAGGGAGCGGGGCTCCTTTCTACCCTCAAGGAGAGAAAGCCTGATTGGTTCCGTTCCCCAGGGTCCTCCCTCACACCATCTCTACAACCTTTCCCCTCCTTTTTCTCCTCTCCCTCACAGGGCCCAATAAACACAGGTTGTCGGGACAAACAGAGCTTTATAATTATCTGAGGGAAATTATGATGGCCCAGAAATCTGCCATAAAGTAATGTTGTGCTATTGCAGAGTGCCAATGTCCTTAACCTTCTTGCTGAAGCTCACTGTCTTGGTGGTGAACGCCAGGCCAAGGCTCTTTTACTCCGAGCATCTTTCCAAGAGATCAATTGAATTATTTTGATTTAAATATCTGAGCATTATATGACATGCATTAACAATACACGCAACTTACCTTTCACTGAACTAAGTAATCTAAAGTCATTTGAGCAATATAGTGTAGCATGGTGATTAAGACTGCCTGGCTTCAGTCCCAGCCCTGCAAATCACTAGCTGTGTGACCTTGAGGGTTATTTTACATCTGTAAGCCGCAGGTACTAATCTATTAAATTGAGATAATAATAGGAACTTGCTCCCAACACACACACACACACAAACACATACACACAAGTCTTCAATGTATTGTTGTGACCACCAGATAGTGCGATTTATGTAAAATATTTTGCCTCATTTACAACAAACCAGCAATAATGTTTGACTGTATTGTTTTCAACCTTTTATTTTTCTTCTGGTCTTAATGTTTGATTTTTTTTTTAAGTTCATTTATTTATTTTGAATGAGAGAGAGAGTGAGCATGACTGGGGGAGGGGCAGAGAGAGGGAGAGAGAGAACCCCAAGCAGCCTCTGCACGGCCAGTGCACAGGCCAACACGGGGCTCAAACTCACAAACTGTGAGATCATGACCTGAACTGAAATCAAGAGTTGCAAGCTTAACCAACTGAGGTACCCAGGTGCTCCAATGTTTGATATTTTAAACTTAATACCTGGATAAAAATTACCAGAAATATACAAGGAAAAGAGAAACAATGAAAAAATATTTCCACTCTATTTGCATTGAATTTCAAATTCAATAACACACTGGGAGCAGAACAACAGATGAATTCCATCCAGAGGGAAGAACACACAACTTACTACGAAGCAGACGTAGGAGAACAAGATTGATCACCCACTTGCTTACCACACACATTGTGAGATATTGAACGTGGATTCGCAGTTTCTTGCCATTAGTTTGTCCTCCGTTTCTTGAGTGGTTTTATATTTCCAGACTGCAAATGAATGATTATATATGTGAAAGAAAATACGTAATAGGCTAGAGCGCAATTTCAAGTGAGCCTGAATACCAGGGGCTCTGGAGTTCTGATCCGTTCGCTCAGAGCCCTCCGCACAGGGACATCTGAGTGTGGTGTTGCTGACAGCCAGTCTCATTCACATGAGGTTCCTCCTGGGTACAGCTCCGAGAGCAACAGCCCCCAGTCAGTGCAGGTTACTAAGCAACTCGTCTCCCACTGAGGTATGTGAGGAAAGAAAGTCTTGATTTTAAAAACAAAAGAAAACCAAAAAAGCCCTGCAGAGCAGAGCTAATAAAACAACCTGCTCTTCTTTAAGTAAATTAACCCTCAAGCTCGTTTATCTTTACCAGATGCACAACCTCCTCGAAATTGTGTTAGAAAGCATGCTACAATTTTATAAATTAACTCCAAGCAATGTTTTTAATTAACGCTAATAAATTTTATGGTACACTGGAACCTCATACAGTGAATCTTATTGTGTATACGTATCATCTCATTTGGGTGCCTGAATGGAAGCCGTTCGAATAATAGTTTTAGCAACTAAGCCGATTTTTAGTTTTGGATTTACCATTACTTTATTTTTCATATTTTCTAAGTCATACATACTTAAGACAAAAATTAATTTTGAGATACTTAATGCAAAGATGATAACAAAGAATAGTTGATTGGATCATTAGACCTTATTTTAAGAATTCCAATAGAGGGGCACCTGGGGGGTTCAGTTGGTTAAGTGTCCGACATCAGCTCAGGTCATGATCTCAGGGTTCATGTGTTCCAGCCCCGCATCAGGCTCTGTGCCGGCAGCTCAGAGCCTGGAGCCTGCTGTGCATTTCGTGTCTCCCTCCCTGGCTCATTCTCTCTCTCCCTCTCTCACTCTCAAAAATAGATAAACATTAAAAAAAATAAATTCCAATGAGATTTGTATGTGTTTGGGTGTTCCCTACATATCCCCTTAGGATGACACAATGCTTTGATTAGCTTTTATGAAGTATTGATTTGTGCAGAGCACTGCACTAGACCCCAGAGGGAGGGAGATGGGGGGGGGACAAAGAAGATGCCCCCGAGAAATGACACAAGGTCCAGTCGCTCAAGAAGTATCCTTTTTTATGGAAGAGACAGACTTGTACATAGAGAATGTAAGAGGCGATGGAAAGAGGAACAAAGAAGTTATCCATCATGTCACAGTTATGAAAATCACTAACTCCAAATTGCCAAGTTAGAGCATCACTATTCTAACCGTTACTAGGTTAGGGCAGGAGAACAGTTCAGAGGGAGCGTTAGAGAATTAGAACTCCTAAATAGAAACAAGCATGGGTCTGACAGCACACCCTGTCTTTTAACCTTCTTCACACCACAGTGTATATACATTGTATACATTGAAATAAAAGCACTTGTGTTGCAGGGGAATGAAGCTCCAGCTTTTGTCTAGCTGATTCCAAGGCATACCTGTAGCGCAACATACTTACTTGGAAGCCCTGCTTATCTGAAACCTGCTGCTTACATGGTTTAGTCCACTGGGGATCCAGAATCTTCAGTGTAATATAAAGGAATGTGGCCCGTACACAGCCAACTATGGTATGTGTGACGCGGCATGCTTAGCGAGGCAAACTGAGCTGGGATGGAACCCCAGCCCGAACACTCACTAGTTATTTGACCTTGAGCAAGTTAACTCACTTCTCTAAATGTAGGAAAATAACAAGCAGTACCCTCACAAGTCATGCTGGGTCTTGAAACAAAATGAAGGATGTATAGTCGTATATACACTCATTAAAATGCTCTCCCCTGTTCTGAATCAAGTGGGAAAAATGAATGGAAGCTCTCCAGTGGGAGGGTGGGGGAAAGCCATATATACAGCTCTGTATTGCCCAATCTGTTCACACACCGTTATCAATCTTAATAAACTGGCTGCTGGGGGATGTGCTGATTCGAAATGACTGTTTCTGTTGCACAATAATGCAGCGTTGTAAAACACACAGCTCTTCCTTTATTATTCTTCTGGGATTTTCCCATTAATTTTGATTTAAAAAAATACTATGTTAAAATATTGCTTTTGCTGAGTACTGAGTTTTTTGATGCCCCCTTCACTTTTTGCCAACACCACCCTCGTGTTGGTCCTGAAAATATGGACTCTGAAGGACTCTTACAATTAGGAATAAAGTTTGTAAAATGCCTTCATAAAATCTATACTTAAAAATAGTAGCCATTACCATCTTACAATACCTACAGAGACGCTGTAGCTCTTACAGGACAGGAATCCCTGCAGCAGCAGTGGGCGCACGCAGTTTAGCAAACACGTTTGAAACGATACACAGTGAGCGAACAACCAGCCTCCAGGTCCTGCTCACCAAGGAAATGCTGATGATTGTTAGCCAGAATGCGCAAGGGAAGGGGGCCGTGCTTCTTCAGTTCTGGGTACCCTCTAGTGTATCCCAAGCTGTATGCCCACTTGGCACTTCAGACGCTAATGATTGTTCTCAGGAAATTTTCAGTCTTTGCCTGCACCAGAAACAGTCTATAAAGACTGAATTTACCTATAGATCTTCCTGAAAAGCCCTGATTCGGTCCTTTCTGTTCAGTAAAATACTGACAGCCTGCCTCACTGCGCTGTAAACCTCCTGTCTCTCCAGCTAGGTAACTCTTCTCTCTGGCCCAGTATTGATTCTCAGGGTACAGACCTGGGGATTTTGAATGCCCCTTTGGTGGGAAGAACAACTTCCTGGTAGGAGTCTGACCAAAGATGTTCCCTGTGAGCCTCTTCCTCTAGCAACAGCTAGAGTGATGCAACAGCTTTCCTGTTGAAGTGCTTCATGCTCAGTCCTGCGAGGGCTACGGAAAATAACCCCGTGTGACACGTCCCCTGTCTCTGCCTCTGAGAATGATGTTCTGGAGGAATTTAATGGCAAACACAATAAAAGCACCAGTATACAGTTAAATTCAAACACTGAAAAATTAGCACATCGACTGCGTCTAACTACCTCTACCAGAACAACTCCATGGTAATTTTCCAATATGTCGCTTTCAGCCTGGGAAGGCAAATAAAAAGGTGCTTTTGCTTTTCATTCTCTGACTGTTTGCAGAGAATGGGGGGGCGGGGCGGGGAGAACACAACAACCTGTTAAATATTTAAAAAAATTAGTCATCAAAAGAGAAAGTGCTTACAAGAGGAAAGACTTGATAGAGAGTCACATCTGGACACAGCACAGGGCTTCTCGCTTGTGATGAGCTTCCAGCCTCAAGAGTACAATGTGCTCCTTCCTAGTCCACCTTGTTTCCCCAGGGACCACGGCTGACAAACAGCCTGTCACCAACACTTAGCGCCCTTTGTCTGCCCTGGATGCTGACGGCTCTGTGAGCAAAGAATGAGCAAATGTGGAATAAATGTTAGCTGCTGATTTCATTCGCACTTGGAACCTTATCTCTCTCACCTCTGAGTCACTAAGGAGCTCTCAGATTTGCCTCAATCTGACTCACTTTACTCTTCAGCTTTCCTCCTGTCTACTTTTTCCTCTTTGGGCGATAGAAAGAATGCTCTACAGGATGCTGCTGTGTTTAGATCTTAGTTCAAACTTCTCTATCATTTATTCTCTTTACTAAAGCCATATATGTGCCGTGAGCTATTCCGACAATATAGAAAGATGGAAAGGAAAACATTACAGATCACTGATAACCTCATCATAAAACATGACCACAAGTCACATCTTGATGTAAATTTGTCCAACTTTTTCCCTGCTTCCTCCTCCTTATTTATTTATTCTCTATCCCTTTCTTTCACCCACTTATTTGAAATGCCGCTTACACAGCAAATTCCCTAATATTCATACGCGTGTTTCTAGACTCATTTGCAGTGATTTATTTCACAGTGACTCCGAGTTCAGAGGGCTCTTCAGATCCTTTGCAATGTGATTTAAGAAGGAGAGTGTGTGGGAAGCCTGGGCGGCTCAGTCACTTGAGCGACTGACTTTGGCTCAGGTCATGATCTCACGGTCCATGAGTTTGAGCCGTGCGTCAGGCTCTGTGCTGACAGCTCGAAGCCTGGAACCTGCTTCGGATTTGTGTGTGTCTCTCTCTTCCCCTCCCTTCTCACTGTCTCTCTCTTTCTCTCAAAAATAAACATTAAAAAAAATTAAAGATGGAGGGTATGCAGTGGAGAGGACGAGGACCCATCCATCTGTTATGAGAGCTGTCAGTCCTCCTTTCACTAGACCAGCTTTTATCTTTGCCCAGAAATTCAGGCTTTTGTACAAGATTTGGTTTGAATAAAGAATGATGTGGCAAAAACAAAATAAAAGAAAACTTCATATTTCCTGTTTCATTTTTCTGTCAGGATATGAGATATTACTATTGTGCTTTTGTAGCCGTCAGTTTCATGTGAATGCTTTGATAGGATTGTTGTGAAGTAGGGATGCTTTTATATGGCCTCAAAAGCAATTGCTGCATGTATGATTCATATGTGAGTACGGTATGGATCAGATGTCCTCACCTAATTCCTGAGCTGTCCCGGGGCACAACTGGCCTTGTTCTGATGTCACCTGTTGATGATTGACTCCATCCCAGGAAGAGAACAGGGTTCTCTCGAGGTCTGTGTTCATTCCTTGGTGTTCTCACCATCACTGGTACTGTAAAACTGAGACCTACCCTCTATGACCAGAGGACTTCACAGTGGCTGACCCTGACTTGCTACCCAGAGCGTGCTCACCTAATACATCGTCTTTCTTGCTATAGCAACTGTCGCCGTGTAAAATATGGAACTCAGGGGCCCTGGTTGCTCTTTGTCTGTTTTTATGGGCCAGGGATAGATGACCAGCTTCATTGTTTTATCCTCCTCCCTCATGTTCCCACATTCACTAATGAAACCCATCAGGCACCATGACTCATTTCTGCCTCAAGAGTAGTCATTTCCCAAGGATGACTGAGAGCTGGACTATTTTACCTGGGTAGGGGAAAAAAACCCACTCCTCATCTTACCCATGACATGGCCTTGCCTCAAGACCCAAGAAGGAAAATAACAAAAAAGTTTTACATTGGTACATCTTATATATTTTGAAGTAGATTATATCCATGCTCCCCATGAATACTTTGTTACATAGCAAAGTCAGCAAAAAGTCCGTGCACTTTCTGAGAATTCGTTTGTATATTAAATGGTCTGCTTCTCAATATTTTGATTTCTCTCCTGACTTTACTAAGGTCTCATTCATTTACATTCAATTAATAGTTATTTGACTTACTAATGGCACATATTTGAGGATCTAAAATACATATACCTCTGTCTTTATAGACTTCCTCATAATTCTGAATGCATTTGAATGGATGTAAAGTAGATACTATGGGACAGTAGACGTGGGAAAAGGGAATATTCAGACCTCACACAATTCACTAATGTTTACTCAATACTTTCAATTACATATGGGGGTGATATGACATTTATAATCACGGTTAGAAAGGATAGGATAAATATATTCTTGGAGGCTAACTTACAACAGGCTTTTCAAATATTTTATTGAATTGATAGGACTGTAAAATTAATGCATATATAATTTCTAAACTCCCAACAGTATAGTATTGAATAAAGTAAAAGTTCTTCATCATTGGTATAAGGATTAGAGGTAGAAGAAGGGTCAAGAATACCTTTGGTACACATTCCTTGGTAACTAAAATGTATTTTGTACTTTTGCAGGATGGTCTTAGTGTAATTATGTAAAAATATCTCCAATTGGAGATCTACATCAAACCCACACAGTTTTACTTGCTGTAGCGTTATCATGCAATTGCGTATCTACCAGGCCTAAGGCCCACTAATTACTCTTTGATTCCACGCTCAGGTTTTTACTGATGAACCCTACTTGTTTATTCTTCACTGTAGAATCATTCGGTCAAGAACCGACTTAAACTTTACAGAAACAGTGTGTTTGGCAGCAACGCAAAATGACAGCATTGAAAGGCATGATCTTTAAACGCAACTCTATTAAAGGCTACAGGCGTTGTGCTTCAGCAAGAATCACCTGAAAGCATTTTGACCTTTGGTGTCTAACGTTTGTCCTCATTGTAAATTAGAATTTGCGAACGCAGCTGGTGGTTCGTTCTATTTTTACACTTTGTTTGACCCAGGAGAATATCTGAGCGGCGTGAGCATGCTGTCTTGATCCATCAGCACCTCATGAAGGTGAAGTGTTACTGGATCATAAGCCGACTGCTGCTCTCCTAATAGGAATCGTATGGTATAAGCTGTCATGGGGGAAAGAGTAGCCGAGTAGATGTGAGAAAGGGGAAGAAACTTTAAATTACAAATGGGGAGGTGGGCTATTAAAGACTAATTGTGTCTTTCCTGCAGATTACTCTTCATTATTTCAGAAAATTTATTCAAATATATTGATACAGTTTCTAGGTCACAGTCGAAACTTCTCACCCATTCCCCTTCCTTTTCTCCTTTATCTTATGTTCATTTAGGTTGCGAGGAACGGAGTCACATTCAGATTACTCTGGTTTGGTGTTTTATTTTAAAGATACCTGGCGAAATAAGGAATCTTTCAATTCATTCAGGTTGCAAGGAACAGAGAAACTTAAGATAAAATATAAAGATGCCCACTGAAATAAGAATGACACTAAAATTAACAAAAGAGCTTTCTATTGGTATATATGACCCATTTTGGAGTATGGGATATCTGTGAATAGTTTGCTGCATAAGCAAAGCTAGGAAGCAAGTGGAAGTATGCATTTTCTGAGAATTTGTTTGCATATTAAATAATATACCTTTCAAATGCTTTGATTTCTTTCTTGACTTTACCATTGTTTTACTCATTTATATTCAACTAATAAATTATTTTATTGCTTACAAATAACAGGTGCCCATTCAGGCCTCACGGGCTAGCCCAAGATCTAAAGTGGCATTCACAATGCCTTCTACTCTCCTGTATCCTCCTGAGAGAACTCAGGTTAGCTTCGCTTTCGCTTTTTTCTGAGACTATTTAACCAGTTCTGACTAGCCCTCTCTGCTACTCCTCTCTCTTTGCTTCTGGGCGTCTTCTTTCTCTTGGCACATGGCATCTCTCCATGGCCTTCTTTCTCTGTCTCCCTCATCCCGTGCCACTGTCCTCTGCCAAAGCTCTCTGGATATCTGGCATTCAAACTCACCAAGAGAATCTGATTAGTTCAGCCTGTCACTGTCCTTCCTGAAAAGCTTTTATTACCAGACATCAGGCCCTGGCCCAGTTAACTGTGACCAGGACAGGGTCACCTGGCAGACAGCATGCGTCTCGAGGCCCAGGGAATCCCCTTGCAGCTGCTTTCCTCAGAAGGGTGGCACGCATATGGCAGGCCTTCAGAGTAGAATGGCGTGTTTCGTATGGGAAAGTTTCCGATCTTTATTCATGCTCATTAAAGAGGTCAACCCTTGTACTGTCACAAATACTGTACTTGACATTGGTCATTGAAACAACAGTGTCACATAATGCAGCTCAAAGTAGCATATGTTGGCAGCAAAGGTTTTTTGGCCTTTACCACTCACACACGTGAGTGAGTGACTCTAGCCAAGAAGGTGTAGGTAGGTGCTGGCGAGTATGATTTGTATGTGACCTTTGCTTCCCAAGTCATTCCAGCCAAGGGAGAGGACATGAACATCAGTAGCTGAATAGAATTTTAAAGGTTCATCCTTTTGGGCTTGGAAGGAACTGCTTCCTTCCTCCAATTTTTCACCAATAGACGTTGGAGTTCCCAGAGGGATTCTCCCATGTGCTCTGAGAACTAAGCCTCTTGGCTGCCATGGCATGCCTGAATTCCATCCCTCTTTTGTCTTGAATGCTGTGATAAAGACCCTGGCAGCAGCTGATGCCAAGAGTGGCAGCTGTGCCTCCCGCCCAAAACACATTGTAGCTGCTTCTGCTGCTGACACCACCTACCAGACTGAAATTTCCCCTGCCTGCCGAGAAAGATGTCGCTAGATCTACATCACGTGTAACTGTGCTCAATATCCAGGGCATGGCATCCAGGTCCAGCCGCAGCAAACTCTGCTTTCCTAGTGTTGCTACTTTCATCACCAGTGATGCTGTCCCTGCCATCAGGACCATTTCCGGTGCCCATGAGCCTAATTCTTTGTACTCTTCACACCCCCAGAGAGATCGAAGGGAAAACAGCATTTTTACTTTTCCTTGTTCTTTCACTAAAATTGCATCCTCCACGAACTCAATCATGAGTCCCTAGGAAATAGGCCAGGGCACGGTCTAGGTGACAAACTGTTCAGACTCCTCTCTCTCTTCCAATATCAGTTCATTTGTGTCTCTCCATTATGTTCATTTTCTTGGTGATGAGTTCTTTCCCAGAAATTTCTTGGCCTCTATATATAGGAATCAGATAGGTGTCAAAATCTCTTTTATCTGTTTCCAAATTTAGGATAATTTTTTTTCTTAAAGTGATCATGTAATAGGAAAACTCAAAGTATTCACTGCATGTAGCAATATGGAGGTAGCTGGTGGCCTTAGCAAGAGTGGCTGTGGTTGAATGGGGGTGGGATTGGAAGGCAAACTGGAGAAGTTGAAGGATAAATGGAAACTAGGATAATAGACACATGAGTGCAGGTGATTTTTACAAGGCTGTGGAAAGGAAACAGGGCGGTAATTAGAAGGCATAGAGGATGAGGAATCAGGAATTTTTCTTCTTTTTTTGAGATTGAAATGACTAGACCTATAAGTGTTGCCCTTCCCTAGCTATTTTACCTTTTTACACTTTGTTCTTGTACTTCCTTTCTGAGACTTCAGACACTGTGTGAAATTTCTGTGGTTTTTTTTTGTTTGTTTGTTTCGTTTTTTTGTGTGTGTGTGTGTTTTTTTTTTACATAATTCCCATAGCAGCTGTGGTGGAGGGATTGACAATGCAATATGAGCTTATATGGCTCTAAGTGACCCGTATGCCACAAATCCCTTAAGAAAATTGACCACATTGAGGTGTCTGGGTGTCTTAGTGGGTTGAGTGTCCCATTCTTGGTTTCAGCTCAGGTCATGATCCTTGTGTCATGGGATCGAGCCCTGTGTCAGGCTCCATGCTGAATATGGAGCCTACTTAAGATTCTTGCTCTCTCCCTTTGCCCCTCTCCCTCATTCGTGTGTACTTTCTCTTTCTCAAGTGAAAAAAAAGGAAGGGAAGGAGGGAGGGAGGGAGGGAGGGAGGAGGAAGGAAGGAAGGAAGGAAGGAAGAAGGAAGGGAGAAAGAAAATTGACAACATGACCCTGCCACCCAAGGCACCCTTAATTAGACCAAGAGTGTTTCTGAATCAGGAAGAGATGGTCTGTACTTGGCATATAACCAGCGAGGTGGGCTAATGTGAAAGCCCTCCCCAGTAAGGTTCATACCAATTAGGAGAAGCAAAAGATCTCTCTTAAAAGATTGAAAAATGAGATACATCTACAGAGGGAATGAGCAGTTGGAAATGGGAAAAGGAGCTAAAAGACACAAACAAAGGAGAAAAGAAGCAACCATAAGGCCATGGAAGACTAAAGGTAGAAAGAAGAACTTCAGCGGTGGGGAAAGGAATGACAGACAGCAGTAGCAAAGAAAGAGCTAAAGCACATTACAAGTACAGTGAAGTTGCTAGGGTGGGTAATGCCAGCCTGAAGCCCTGAGTTTCTGAGGGGCACACTACCAGAATTTTCCTTGGCTGAGTCTCCAGAGCTGCTATTGCAAGCACTACTGTTAGAAATACCAGAGAATACCAGTCTTTAACAGGAAAGTAACTACTTTTGACTGACCAACTTTCTGAACCAAGAATTGTCACCGTACTGTCTGACAAATGAAAGTATGCTTTGTGGACTTGAATAAATGAAAAGAGAACTCTGCAGGGAAACCTACCCACCCGATTGTGTTGGACACAGCTTTCTGTATGATATCGAGTAAGTACATGGTGTAGATACCAATTACTTCCTACCTTAAAGCTTTAGAAAGTTACGCAAACGAAGCTCTTTACTGGGAATTATGGACACTCTTGATTCATAAACATCTTTATCTCCCTAAATTCATGCTCTTGTTTATGATACTTACTTTAAATGGGAAGTACAAAAACATCACTTAGTTTCTTTAAAAATAATAATTTTTCTGAAACTATAGAGAATGTGTCTTTTGTGAAAAAAACAAAACAAAACAAAACATATTTATGTTGTCTTTTTATTTCCCTGTAGGGCTATTAAACACTATGTGGTAGTCCTTTATCAACAGTGTTTATACTGCATGATTTCGTTTATTTAGATGCTTGTAGAGTGTAAAATTATAGGTTTGGTGGTTTGTAGCCAGAATTTGCTTCCCCACTTCATCTTTGCTTTTACTTGAATTTTGAAGGGTTTGTAGAGTATGTTTTTGTTTTCCTCTGTAAAGTACATAAAGAGTATGTAAACTCCCCCAAGGAACTCTCCTCGGATTGATAATTGGAGAAAATTCCTCTCCATTTTGGAGCTGCATAATTTTCAAGTCAAGTCATATAAAAAGAGCATAGGTTGGGTCAGGCAGAGGCTTGGACTCATAATGTCTATAACTTTTCCACACTGGACCAGTTCATCTGCTTGCCCTTCACCTCTTCCAGAAGAGATGTTATTCTCTCTTAATTTAAGGAGCAACTAGAAGGCTAATTGCCTCAGAGCAGTAGAGAATATCAATTTTAGTTCATTTATTCTTTTCATGAACCAACTATAAACTTACTTTGAAAGAAGAACCTAGAGCTGAGTTGTTCACCTATGTTCCTCGAAATGGGTGTGTTACTGTGCACCCTTGAACAGGAGAACACCAGTGGTTGTCAACTTTTTGAATTGGTCTTAGGTCATCCTGATTTTGTGACTTCTAGACTTAAATCTCAGAGACTCCTGGGCGCTGAAGTCACTTTGCCTTTCAGGAGGCTTGCATGGAGTTATAATTACCGAAACTAAATCATGCACAGCTATACATCAATTATGGTAGTTTTAGTTGTTATTTTTGTTTTTTTTATTTATTTATTTTTGGAGGACTGGGAAGGTCTGTTGTTTTTTTGGTGGCAACTAACAGTAAGCCACTTCAGCTAAGTCAGAGACCAAAATAGGGAAGGTGATTTCTTGGTTCATGAAAACTAAGGATTGAAGAAACAGAAAAGTTATGAATGCATCTGGGCATTAAGTCAGCAGGAAACCTTGACCTGTTGCAAGGTCTCTCTCATTCTTTCTCTCTCTCTCTCCCCTCCCTCCTTCCTTCCCTCTTTTCCTCTCTTTCCTTCTCATGACTCATCTTTGCTCTTCTCTGGGAGTTGGCTTCATTCTCTTCAACTGCAAACTTACCACTGATACCATTTCCCATTTTGTGGTTTCTGTGTACCAGAGAGGTACTGAATCTCTTCTTTACATGGTGGTTAAAACTGCTTACAGAAAAGCTTTGAATGGCTCAGCGGGGAGAGGTGCCCACCCATAGACTAATCTATAGTAATGCCTTGTAAGAATTTGATGGTTTCCATGGGAACCACAGGTAGGCTTGGGGAGAGAAGGTGGGGAGGAGGAAGAAGTCCCAAAGGAAGGGGAAGAGCAAGGATTCTTGGCATCCACAGAAAGGAACCAATACATGCCCATTAGAGAAATGTGGTGTAATTGTATGGGCACAAGGATATTCCTTATCTGTATTTGAGTGAGTGAGCTGACATGCCTTTATTTGTCACTGCCTCACATCTATTCCCAAGATGGGATTTTTCCCCTTTCAAGCATGTGGAAACATAGGCTTATTTGTATGTACTTAGTTATAATTAAGAATTTTTTGGTATTATGAGATATTATACCATAAAATTCAACTTTTTCCTTCGCGTACTTGACTGTCGATTGGTTGATCCTGGGTCTACAAAAAAGTTTGAAGTGGTTTAAAAGGAAACACATTCAAACTCCTTTGATTATGTGTGATGTGCCAAAAGTAAAACAAATCTTCCACAGAGTCAGGGCCAATAATAAACTGGAATTTCAGTCGCAGAATCGAAGCATCATCCTGAAACCCACACTGCAGGTCTCATAAGACTGCCATTTGACTTCATTTTTATTTTTATTTTTTGACTTTAAAGGTGAGGTAAGCATTGTGTAGCCCATGGCTCATCCTGTTATTGGATAAAGGAAAGCTTAAAAAATCTCCCAGAAATTTCCTCTGATTATAAATTAATAGAAGGAGTAGAATTTTCTACTTTCAATGGATACATTTAACAAATGATTACTCATTAAAAACAGAAATAAAAAGAAGCCAGAGTCACGTTGACCCTGACCCTATAAACGGGACTATTTTTTTCTTCCCTTTTTGACATTATTAGGATGGATTTAAAGCAAAATACACTACTAAAATTTGAACAAATCACTTATCTCTGCACACTATTCTTGTTTTCCTTTTGCCAGTATCCGTCTTTTAATGCATACTTCCAAAGAGAGTCTGTCTTGATAGACAGAGGAACGTTTCCCACCGGAGGGCAATTTGGCAATACTTCATCTATGTAGTCTCCACTATGGATTTGCCTTAGATTAGAGAGATAATTAATAAGGACAACTCTGACTCACATAAACTGGCTACAAAAATTTCAGTAAAGAGATAAATGAATAAATTAAATTGTCTTTTATTTACTTATTATTACTTTTTTTTTTTTGATTCATTCAACTTGCACAGACAAAGGGCAGCTAAAATCTGGATATTTCCCAAGGATTTATTGTTTGTGCTTGTCAGCACACCTGAGCAAAATCAAACTCTTAAGAATTATCTAATCTAACTTTACAGGTGGCTTCAGGGAGAAATAAATATCTAAATGCTTACGGGCAAGTCAAGTGTAAAATATGCTTTGTGAAAATGCCTGCTACCTTTGACATGACATGCTTTATTATAACAATGGATGATCTGATAGTAAGGGCCCTCGGGCTTTGGAGGCTCCATGGTGTCAATTTTGGGAACAAGGGTAAAAGATTTTTATCTTCAATTTTCTCTGTTGTGCTTTCTTTTGGGGACCTTTTAGGAATGTTCATAACTGGTATTCAATAAAAATAACACACACAGAAAACTAGAGTATCTGCCATAGCATTTTTATATGAAAGATCCAAGATTATCTTCAAGCTCTCAGTTTATCCTGGGATGCTTAGTTTGTGTGAACTCAACTATTGGCATAAATTTTTAAAACTTAGAAGTTTATTTCTTGGCTACTCCTATCAAATTCCATTTGTATTTGTAACAGTTTTCTCAAATTTGGTATTTCCTACACTGAACCCTTGATCTCCCTCCACCCATCTGGTCTACCTAAAGATATATCCATCTCAGTAAATGGCAACTCCATCTTTTCATTTGCTCAGGCCATGATCTCAGAGTCACCCTTGACTCATATCTTTCTCTTATTTCCTAACATTCAAATGATCAGCACATTTTATTGGTTTTATCCTGAAAATATGTTTAGAATTCAATCAATTCTCACTTCTTTCATTACCACCTTTCTGGTCCAAGCAGCCATCATCTATGGCCTGGTTTATTGCAGTAGCCTTACTTCGGCCTTTCTGTTTCACTCTTTCTCCAAATAGTCTATCCTCAAAAGAGCAGCCAGAGTGATACTTTAAAAACCTGATATTCTTCTGCTTAAAGTTTCCAGTATTACCCATTTTTTCCAAAGTAAAGCCCCTTCAAAGCCTTCCAGGCCCTACAAAATCCACTCTCTACCTCACCATCTCATTCACCTCTCTGATCTCACTTCCTGGGATTCTCTACCCTGCTGAGCTTCAGCCACATTGCTTTCTTTGCTCTTCTTCCATTCTGAAGTAGCTAGCAGCAGCCCCTGTGTCTGTTTCCTCCATCCTGAGTTTTCAGCTCCTGATCCCATAGGAGCTACATCCCCAGCAGAAGAACTACCAGCCTTGAATCCAGTAGTGAACAGTCACTGAAACAAAATAGTTCCTACTATACTCCTTTAAAGTCTTCTGTTGACATCACATGTGTCCACTAAGCTTGAAGATCAGCTAAATCACGTGTGGTAGAAGGAAAAGATAGGGAAAATGGAAGAGAGCTAATGTAACTATAAAGTTATGAGGTTGGAGCCATAAGCCACTGATGAGATTACTTATAAAAATACCTATTATTTTATATTCTTACCTTTCACTGAATCCAGAGATTTCATATGAAACTTCCTGTACCATTTTGAAGATTGGGATTTTCACAGACAACACTTAACCAGCCTCTTGAAATATGTATATATGTGTGTATATGAAGAAGAGGTTCCTAGACATTCAACTAAGGCTGGCAGGATAGAGTTTTCTTCCGGTTTCTGAGAAACTATGGTCAGCTTTGGCAGATAGAAGTGTTTTCATCATTGATACCTCTATTCTAGACAAACAACTGAATAAGATGGTGAATTTTAAGGTCCTAGATCCTGACTAAAGAATAAAAGAAATCAAACAGCCAAAAAATATATGCTCTGTGAGGTTCAGATTGAGAAGTATTGATGAAATTCACCAAAGTAGGCATTGCTATTTCATGTGTTACAATTCTCTTAATAAAAGAAGGTATCAACATAATCCATCTCTAGGGCTTCTGGGCAGAGATTCAGGATAAATATCAGGGTTTCCAGGACTGACTGAAAACACTTTTATTCTTTTGGTTCTTCTGTTGTTTCCTCCTCTCTGTTATAAGCTTACATGCTAGCTTTATACTTAATTAATTATAGTCATAATCTATTATTAATTTCTTGTTATGGTGGATTGCGGCTTAACCCACTTACACAGTGATCTTGCTAAGTTTCATTTTTTGCCTTAATTCTTTGTTATATATTTTTATGTCTATCAACTATAAACAGCATCTCTTGATTCCCCTTCACTCTTCTTCCTCACATTCAACTGTCTGTACTTACACATTTATATTGTCAAATTTTATAACATTTCCTTTTTCTCTGTGTCAATAAATACTTCTAGTCTTTCTATGTTGTTTGTTGTTTTAACTAACTCCTTTTGAGGATAGGCTATGTGTCAAAAGCACTAAGCACTAAGTTACTTTGTGTAAAGTAACTTAAGTCTTGCAACAAGACTATAAAATAGATAATTATTATTTCTATCTTTTTTTATTAAATGTTACTTATTTTTGAGAGAGAGAGAGAAGGTTTACATATTTTTGAGAGAGAGAGAGAGCAAGAGCAAGGGAGAGGCAGAGAAAGAGGGAGACAGAATCCCAAGCAGTCTCCTTGCTGTCAGTGTGGTCCTCAAACACACCAACACTGAGATCATGACCTGAGCCGAAGTCAGACACTCAATCAACTGAGCCACCCAGGCACCCCAACTATTATTTCTATCTTGTGGAAATGAAATTGAGTAACATAGGAATTAAGTAAATTTCTGAATTCATATAGCCAGTAAGAATTTTAGATTCTGTTTTCTAAAATATTGGATAGGGGCACCTAGGTGGCTCAGTCAGTTAAGCGGTCGACTTCGGCTCAGGTCAGATCTCATGGTCTGTGAGTTCAAGCCCCGCATCAGGCTCTGTGCTGACGGCTCAGAGCCTGGAGCCTGCTTCAGATTCTGTGTCTCCCTCTCTCTCTGCCCTTCCCTTGCTCATGCTCTGTCTCTATGTCTCTCAAAAATGAAATAAAAACGTTAAGAAAATTTTTTAAAAAATATTGGATAATACTATCTCTTTAATAAATTTTAAAAAAATATTGGATAATACTGTCTCTTAAAGTTGAAAGTCAATAACCATTATTTATCTTCTAATGACAATATAAACAGTATTCATTGCAGTGTCAAGTGGTGAGTATTATTACACTTAGTTTCTTATCTGGTTTATTTCTTTTCTAATTTCTTATCTAATTTATTTGCTTTTCTTTTTTTTTTCTTACATTTCCTGGCTTTTCTGTCTCCTAAAATCTTTTAATATCTCAAGAGTAATATTAAATCTCCTTTTTTCTTGACACCTTTTCCCAGGCCTTTCATTAGCCTCCGCCGATGGATCACTGCACAATCCATCCTTTCTTGGACTGAATCATCTGTTTGCAGATTTCACATTTTCCTCTTTAATTTACTGTCTTACTGTGCTGTAATATATCATCAAATAATATCCTAAGAAATGGTGGCAAAAAGTAACTTTCAGGGAACTAACATTTTTGATGGTCTTAAAAGTGTGTTCTTCTTTGGACAGTCAGTTTAACTGATTTTAGGATTCTAAGTTATCAATAATTTCCACTTAAAGCTTTGAAGGCGTTGCTCCATTACCTACTAGCATTCAAAACTGTTGCAAAACTACACTTGTCATTTTGTTAATGTCCTGTTTCTTCTCCTGGGAACCTACTAGGATAATCTTTCTCCGTGGTATTCTGAAATGGTATGAAAACATGACAATTAGAGTGGGCTCTAATATTTCATGAACTGGTCTTTTTTAGTCTGGTGACTTTTGTCTTCCATTCTAGGAATGAACGCCCTCTCTAGTTTTCATTTCCTCCTCTCTGTCTTCTCTGGTCTGTTTCTAAAATTCCAATTAGTAGGATATTGACCTTCTGAATTATTATACATGTCAGTATATGTCTTACAACTTTTCTCTCACTTTTTAAATCTTTTAACTTTTGGTTTTTATTCTAGATTTACTCAACAGTCTCCACTCTTGCAATTTTTTCCTTTTCTTTTTTTAATTTCAGAAAACATATTTTTGTAAGTATCTAGAGCTCTTTTTGTTCTCTAACATTTCTTTTCTCAATAAATTGCATATTATTTGTTTGTTTGTCATGGGTGCAAGATCTTCTCTGATCTTTCTAACATTAATTAGAAAGATTTGGGTTTTTTCTATGGATGCCTGGGTGGCTCAGTTGGTTGAATATCCAACACATTTTGGCTTAGGTCATGATCCCAGGATCATAGAATTGAGCCACAAGTTGGGCTTTGTATTGGCATGGAGCCTGCTTGAGATTCTCTTCTCTCTCTCTCTCTCTCTCTCTCTCTCTCTCTCTCTCTCCCCCCTCTTTCCCCCATTTCCCCGTTCCTCTCTCCTGCTAACATTCTCTCTTTCTCTAAAATAAAAAATAATAATAATAAATTTAAGTAAGTTTTTTTTTCTAAATTCTGAATTAACTCTCTTTCCTTCGGGATCACTTTTTTTCTGCTGTTAATTTTGATTTTGATTTGTGTGTTGTTGCAGTATTTTCTCATGTTTGGTGTCCCTTGTTTTTCATGTATATTTAACCACAGGCCACTGAAGAGTCAGTCTGTAAGCTTTCTGAGGGTAGGCGGGGCTTGTCAGTCAGCCAGCTGCACTGTAGGATGAGTGATCAGGGAGCCAGCTCTCAGACTAGGGGACTCTAACCCGACAGCACAAAAGCATGTGCTCCAATGCCCTTCCTGGCTGTCCTGGTTCTTCTTAGCTTGCCCATTCAGTACCATGAGAAAAGATCCTGCTCCTTTTTCCATTTGTTAGTTTGTTCAAAAAGTATATGTCTGGCTGACAAGAGTGCTGTTGAGGGGAAGGGAAGGCAGTGGCCAGGCAGTTTACACTTTGTACTTAAATTATTCCTTCATTCCTTCATTCCATACGTCCTGTTTCACGCCTACTCTCCAATGTCCCCATGATTCTAAGAGCCGCACCACTCCAGGGCTGTGCAGAGCTAATGGGTTTCATTCCCTATGGCTTTCCTCTCACATTTCAGCTTCAGCTTCCTCTCTTCCACATCAGCAAACACCAGTCATCCTTGTACTTTCAGGAAAATGTTAAAATCTCTGTTCCAATGATGGCTCCTTCCCCTTTTCTCCTGCCTTCCAGGACTGAAGATATTCCTTCCAGTTCTCATTGTTCTCCCACCACAGTTTAATTAACTCAGAAGTTCCTGGGTGAGGCATAGTTGTGAGTGATTATAAAAAAAGATCTATGAATGATTATAACATGGAACTGGGGAGAGAATGATAGCTCTTGCTGTGAGCACAGAGGAGCAGGTTGTAATCTTTTTCAGTGCTGATATTTGTCTCTTTGTACAACCTGTTTTGTGCTTCCTGCCTTGGTAAACATTTTTGAAAGACACTTGATTACATATGAAGTCATTAACCAAAGCTTAGAGCATGCCATATCAAGCTACTGAAGTGTTATTATCAAGATCTGTTAGTTGTCACATATGAGTAACTGTGTATTTAACCATCAGAGAATCAGGGCATTGCTGAGTCCTGTGTTTCCATGGCTCAGTGGCACAGAAAATCTCCTATGATGCCCATTTACAGAAATGCAGGTCTTTGTGGCCACTCATACAGTAACGTAATATTATGTCACTCTTAAGCTTACCATAAGGAAAAGTATGTATTCCTATGTTAAGCACATATCTGAATATGTATGTATCTCAGTTCAAATTAACCCGCTGATAATTCCTAGTATCATAATTTCCCTTGAAATACTTTTGGAAATATGCATTTTTGGTGTATAAGTTTGCAAAACTTTTACCTGAAGCATGATTAGATTCATTTGACTGGAAAGCTCTGAGTTCTCTTCCCATGTCCCACTTTCTTTTCTTTTTTTTTTTTTTAAGAATTTATTGTCAAATTGGTTTCCTACAACGCCCAGTGCTCATCCCAACAAGTGCCCTCCTCTGTGCCAATCACCCACTCTCCCCCCTCCCACCACCCCTCACTCCTCAGTTTGTTCTTAGTCTTTGAGAGTCTCTTATGTTTTGTCTCCCTCCCTCTCTGTGTCTCCTTCTTTCCCCTCTTTCCCTCTCCCCTGGCCTTCTGCTAAGTCTCTCAAAATCCACCTATGCGTGGAAACATATGGTATCTGTCTTTCTGTGACTGACTTAATTTCACTTAGCCTAATACCCTCCAGTTCCATCCATGTTGCAACACATGGCCAGATTTCATTCTTTCTAATTGCTGCGCAGTATTCCATTGTGTATATATGTGTGTATATATATATATACCACTTCTTCTTTATCCATTCATCAGTTGATGGCCATGTCCCACTTTCAAGTTAAAGCTGCCATTCCCTGGAAAGTAAGTATTCCCCACTATAAAAGAGTTCAGAAATTCTAGTGTGTATCACCTGGTGAATTTATTACAAATACAAAATACTGGGCCTTGAAGCCAGAAAGTCTAATTCAGGACATCTGGACTAAGGCCCAAGAGTCTGTTTTGTAATAAATCATGCTGACTATTCAAATGCAGATAGTACGTGCACTCGAGAATCCCATCTAAGGCATTGAGGAAAAAGGAGAGATTAATTAAGAAGCTACTGTATCCTGATAAATACAGTTAAGAGAAAATAGAGCAGAGAAAATCAGCATGTAAAGGTCTCTAATATACCTGGGTCCCTCTAGAGTTAGATAGATGGTAATTCTTCACATTATACATGCAAATGAACCAAACAGATAAGGATGTCATTATTAGGCTTCTTTCTTTCTCCCTCCATTCCTCCCTCCCTCCCCTCCTTCCTTCCTTCCTACTTTCCTTCCTTCCTTCCTTCCTTCCTTCCTTCCTTCCTTCCTTCCTCTTTCTTTTTTTCTTTCTCTCTTTCTTAAGAAAAACTTGTTTACTTAGTTAAAGAACTTTTAATTACCAAAATGCTAAACTTTGAAATGATGGTATTTTCATTTGCCTTGTGAATAATAATCCTAAAGAATGTTTCTTCTGCATATTGGATTGATGTGCCCCTCCCAAACACGAAAGACACATAACCTCCACCTGCCCTTTTAAAATAAAGAGGAGTTTTCATTCTTGACTTTTTCCAAAAATATCTGTTATTCTCTGAACCCCTTTGTTCGTTCATTGCATTAGGGCAAACCACAGGCTCTAACACAAAAGTGAACAAATAAACGTGTTGGAACTGGAAGACTTTCTTTGCTGTCAAGTATTTTACTTGGAAGAAAGATCACCAAAAGGAGCTATTTAGTTGAGAATAAATATTCAGATAAAGTTAGCATTGCATTCAAGCTATCTCCTTCACTTTTTAAGAACTTGAGCTGTTTTCCTCTGCATTGTTATACATGTAGACAGGTAGAAACCTGCAGACTCACACTGTGAAGGAAGAAAGGTGACAGAAGTCTTTGTTAGATTCTTCAAGTTGATTGGCTTGTCTTCCTCTAGTGCATATCCTGCAGACAAGTAGTTGTGATTGTTTTACAGATATTCAATTCTACAGGGAAGTTACTCTGATTGAAAAGTCTAGCATGAGTGGGCCCAAAATAACAATGGCCAGATGCCAAGTGAAATTCCCCCTGAGCGTGAATATCTTCCCCATTTCCACAATCCCAGACAAAGGTTGCTTCAAATCAATTCACTACCACCCCCCACTCTGCCTGTCTACTAGGGCAAAAGCCCTTGACTTATCTTCACTTAAGTTGTTTCTACCAGCCTCCATTTCTCACTTGGCTATAAGTTTGTGGCCAACATTTAATGGCTGACATGTGGCCTAATTTAGCAAAACATAGATCTGCTGAGCCCACAGTTTTACAGGTATGTTGATCCATAAATGATTAACTTCCTTTTGCACATAGAAATTTCCTCAGTTTTGGGGCTAGTCACACAGGAGAGAAGAAGAAAATAAGTAAAGGGAAAAAGAAGCAGACTGTCGTTGAACCCATCGCCCTCCTCTGACCTAACAGCTCCTTCACTTGGAGCTTGGCAACAGACTCTATTCTTCTCTTTCCATTATTTTACTTGTGACACATTTTATTTTTCTTTAAAGGATCAGTTTACCTATAACATCTCATAACCAAAAATAAAAATAAAATCAAGAGAAGAAAAATTTTCTAATTCACATATTGTAAAGTTAATGAGAATATACTTAAGAGAAGTTAAGTATATCAACCATTTTTATCCATTAAAAATGCATTTACTGATGGCTCATTCTATGCCAGGCACTGAGTGGAAATAATGGTCCCACCATGTCCACTTTGGCAGCACGTATGCTAAAATTAGAACAATACCAAGAAGAGTAGCATGGCTCCTGTGCAAGGATGAAATGTAAATTCATAAAATGTTCTGTATTTTTTTTAAAGGAAGAAATAGAAGTGTCACTGATTGTTACATTCATTTCACCCAAATACAGAAAAAAAATGTAGTCTTCATTTCCACTAGCCACTTGTGTTTATTGATTTTTATTTTAGGAAAACAATTTTTTTTTATTTCTTGCCCTTTTCTATCACAGAAGAATATTTTCTGGTGTTTTTGAAATCTTCTATGATGGTTCATTATCATCAACCGTCAGCCTGTCGTTGCTAATCCTGGGATGGGACTGCCATCTGAGGGCTTGGTGGGGAGACAGAGGAGTCAAAATACAGTGATCTAAAGTGGCCTCATGTTTATGATCTCAAGTTGAGTTCTTTACCTCGTAGGTAAAAGCAAACTATTTCCTAATTTTTTCTTGGGTACTACCAGCCAAGATTAAAGAGACGTAATATTAGTACAGTAACATCAAACACTAACCGTCAAAATATTTCTATTAGATTTTTTTTCCCTCTTAATTACTATAGAATATGAGTTTAGTTCTCTTTTCTCATTTTATAGTACTTTACATTGTAATACAAGACGCAAATGAAAACAGGTGGTTCTGCCTGGCCCTGTGGTTGAGTTTTCTGAGCCCAGGAGTAGGAGCAGCCTGCCCTGTCATAGATGACTAAAAGCACCATGGCAAGCCAAGCTGAGGAGAGGAATTGATGAGGTAATTAGACCCACGCGAGCAGACCAATTCGTGTCAAAAAAATAATTGAATTCTAGCCTTTTTCATTAATATTTTAAAAACTCAATGATGGGAGATTTTTGGCTGTCTCTTTCTAGGACCCATAAATGATATGCATAGTATTCAAAATGTCTGTCACTAGTCTAAGCTTAAAAAGTAGCTCAAGGATTAGATTAGCAATAAAAGGTTTGAAACTGATACCTAGATTTTGACTCCTAATTCAATGCTTTACCCAGTATAAATACAATATCTTGGTCTTCAGCAGGAGATATTTTTGCTGAAAGAAAATTTCTTATAGGACATAAAGGCTAGTAGGATCTATTCTGGAGTGCCCAACAGAATCCTTTAGCCTTAGTCTTGGAGGTCCAAGTGTGAGCAACTGTCACAAGCAGCAAGTTCTCAGCAGAAACAAGTATGTGGACGCAGGGATGAGACAGAGTTGGAAGGAGTAAGAAAGATTGTTTCTCTCCTGTCTCCTGTCCTGTCCCCAACCAAAATGTACCCCTGACTCTCACTCCTGAATCCATTTTGAAGGCAGAGAGAGCACTTGCAGAACGGCTGGATATTCTCAGAAACACTGCTCTTCCTTACATTGCCCATCGTATCTGAAATCCAGAACAATTGCAATTCTCGATCCCTGGGTTAAACTACAAGGTTGAAAAACTGTTCTATGTGAAGAGAGAGGGTAAGGTGCCTGTGGCTGAGTCGGTTGAACGTCCAGCTCTGGATTTTGACTTAGGTTATGATCCTAGTGTCATGAGATCAGACTCCACACTGAGTATGCAGCCTGCTTAAGATTCTCTCTTTCTCTCCTCCCCTCCTTTTCTCTCCCCCTACAACTTGCTCTTTCTCTCTAAAGTAAAAATTAAAAATAATGAAAATTAAAAATTAAAAAATAATTTAAAAAGAGAGAGGGGAAGTGGATCAATCACTTTTCAAAGACTTTTGCTAACCGTCATATGACAAATCTCATGACAAAACCTGACACAATTTTTATTTTTTTCAATTTTTTTTACTCAATTAAATTTTAATGTAGTAGCAAATTAGAATATAGTAACATCAAAATATTTGGTTGCATAGGACAGATTTCTAAAAAATACTTTGAATGTCCTAATTCCAGGGGAATTTCCCAAATTGTCACCATGGTATAGTACAGAAAAGGCACATTTACAGAATAGTAGGCTATTGGAAAGGAAACATAAAATATCCAGGCATAAAGCAAAATAACATTTGAATAACACAAACACAATTTAAAAATGAGGGGAGCCTTCTGTTAAGCAGCTGACTTTTGATTTCGAGATCAATCCCCAAATTAGGCTCCTTGCTGGGTGTAGAACCTGCTGAAGATTCTCTCTCTGCACCCTTCCCCTACTTGCTCATACTCTCAGTCTCTCTCTCTCTCTCTCCAAAAAAAAAAAGAAAGAAAGAAAAAAAGAAAGAAAGAAAACACTTATATACCTATTGTGATTAGTTGACTTTATGTACTTTAATAAGTTGATGTCTCTAGAATTCAAAAGTGAATTATTACTAGAGTCTATGTGGCCATTACTTGCTAAAGGAGGTTAGAAAACAGTCAAATCAAAGAGAATCACTTGTTTCCACTCCCTTTGCATATATACTCAACCCTCTCCTTCCTCACCAATTCTGATTTTCTGGTAACAAATGATCTTTCACTCTATATGAGAGAAATATCTAGTGGGAAAATGGCATTTTATTTATTTTATGATTTTTTTTTGTTTGTTTGAAAACAAATTGCTTGATTTCTCAATACATTTCAGACAACTTCATTATAGTCTCTGGCTGCTCAGTGACTTTACCAAGGGAAAGTTCTCAAAGGAGTTATTCCATTTTGTGTCTTCCAGCATGAGAAAGGAAGAGACATGACAGAAATTACTGGAAAAATCTGTTTCTAGAAGTCTTGAGCTATTACCTGAAATATAGAACCTTATTCTCTGCCTGGAGAGATACCTTTGTCTTGAACGAGTGTTATTCCTGTCAAATCCAGGAGAAAAGTTAAATATATCTGAGATCAGAACAGACAACCAGTTCAAGTCTAAACTTCAGTTCAAACCTGGCACAATTTAAACAAAAATTCTTATTTTCAGATATTACTTTAAAAATACATCAATAATTAATTGATGAAACTAATAACATAATAGGGAGATCAGAAATGTTGTTTTAATAATTAATAATAGAAATCACAGAAAACACCCCATTCAGTGAAAGTAAATGCTCTTTAACCCATTTTTCTTCTTTTCTGAAAATGATGGATGACAGTAACAGAACTTCAAGAAGTAGAGGTGAAAAATCAGTAAAAGGAGTCAAATTATGCTATTAATCATTTATATCTTCTAAACATTCCCATTAACATTTACAATCTGATCAAAGTTTTGGCTTTCCAGCTGGTCCCCATAAATTATATTCACAACACCCGAAATTCGTATAGTGTTTAGTCTCAATTTAAAATAATTTGAAACTAAACTGATGCGTGGGTAAAGATTGAAATACAAAGCAATACAGGCCAGAGGGTAAAGTTAAATTTGAACTAGAGCTATACCATCTTATTATAAATATGCTTAAAATAAAATCTTTGTCTCTGCTGAATGATACAGGAAACGGAGGAGATTCTATGGGGGTAATTAAAATAAAGAGAAATCCAAAAATACCTTTGGATTTGAAGTATCCAGAAAATGTATGTAAAGGTTTTTGGTTTTGCTTTGGTTTATGTCCTAAACATAATTGTTATAAATTCACCACTTACTGTGTTTCCATGAGGTTTTTAAAATAAGACATAAAAGGGGATACTATCCAGAAGCCTGTTTGTTGAACAATCGCTAGAGTGAATTATAACTATAGTCTATACAAACATACAAAAATCCACTATACTTCCTTCCTTCTTCTCACTCCTTTCTTGGTAATATCTGCACTTTTTAAAATTTATTTATTTATTTTTGAGAAGAGCGAGCACGAGCTGGCGAGGGGCAGAGAGAAAGGGAGAGAGAGAGAGAGAGAGTCCTAAGCAGGCTCTGTGCTGTGAGTGCAGGACTATGGAGACTTCTTAATTACCATTTATTTTTTAAGTCAGCAAACAGTATTTAGTCTTAACTATAAGTTTTGTAGCTTTTCTTGCTCAGTTACTATTTTTTAAATTCACAGCTTTTTCTTATACTCATTTATTTTATTTTATTTTGCTGGAACTTATACACTAGTAAGTCTTTCTGAGAAATTCTGTGGATGGTAAACATCATGAAACTTTTCAGGTCTTAGTATTAGTTTGCATGTTTGGTTCAAAATTATTTTCCTACAGAAATTTTGAAGAAGTTGTTTCACTGTTTTCTTGCAGTCATTGTTACCGATGGAAAGTCAATAGAATATACTGATGTAGGACACGTAGATAGATTCTTGAGTTTATTTACTTTTTGAATGTTTATATTTTTTTGTTTTTTTTAAATTTTTTAATATTTATTTTTAATTTTTGAGAGACAGAGCATAAGTGGGGGAGGAGCAGAGAGAGAGGGAGACAGAATCCGAAGCAGGCTCCAGGCTCTGAGCTGTCCGCACAGAGCCCGACACGGGGCTCAAAACCACGAACCGTGAGATCATGGCGTGAGCCGAAGTCGGACGCCCAACTGACGGAGCCACCCAGGTGCCCCTATTTTTTGAGAGAAAGAGAGAGAGACAGACTGTGAGCAGAGGAGGGGCAGAGAGAGAGGGAGACACAGAATCTGAAGCAGGCTCCAGGCTCCAAGCTATCACCACAGAGTCCGACGTGGGGCTCAAACGCACAAACTCTGAGATCTTGACCTGAACCAACGTCCGACACTCAACCCACTGAGCCATTCAGGCGCCCGAGATTCTTGATTTTAAAGAGCGAAGGTGGTAAGGGAGTTCAAGGTGTTTGCAGTGAGTGATTAATCTGAACGAGGAGAGAAGAGGGGTGCCCGGGTCGTTCAGTTGGTTGAGTGTCTGACTTTTAATTTCAGCTCAGATCATGATCTCACGGTTCAGTTCGTGGGTACAAGCCCCGCATCAGGCTCTGCATTGTCAGTGTGGTGCCTACTTGGATTTCTCTCTCTCTCACTCTCTCTCTCTGCCCCTTCCCACTCATGCTGTCTCTCTCTCAAAATATAAATAAATAAATAAAACTTTTGAGCTAGGAAAGAAGAGAGAACCAAAGGGATATGTTAAGATTTTGAAAGCAATAAGATGAATGAATTGGACATTCCAACAAGGTCGAAACATAGTAGGAATAGGCACAGAGAGAAAGCGTGATGGTTAATCTTATGTGCAATTTGACTGGCTCCTGGGGCCCAGATATTTGGTCAAACATTATTCTGCTTGTTTCTGTGAGGGTGTTTTGAGATGAGATAACGTTTAGATCGGTACACTTTGAGTAAAGCTCTCCATAATGTAGGTGGGCCTTATCCAATACATATGTATGTAATAGATGTAATTGCTGGTAGATTGAAAACATTATTGCTCATTTTTTTGAAGTGCTTGACCCATTCACAGGGTGTAATAAAGCATGGGAAGAGTATACCTGTGCATAGTATCTCAGTTCCCTAAAGATATACTTAAGGTTAAGCTGTGTTGCTAAGGTTATACTTCAGATGATAAAAACAAATAACAGTAATAGGAACAATGATAATGATGGGGACAGTATCACTAGTGATATTAAAAGCTAAAAACAATACCTTTGTGCGGTGCTCTGTGTCACGCACTTCCTGTGCGTTACCTCATTTAAACCTCACAGTAACTATGGAATAGGTACTCTCATTAGCTTTATTTTAGAGGTCTAGAAACTGAAACTCTGAAAGGTTAAACAGATGGTCCAACCCCATACACGACTAAGTAGCAACACAGTACTGGAAAACAGATCTGCTTACCTCTTCATATTTTTAACTTGGACATGGATATATAATAATCCATAATTACTACCTTATTCTTCTTTTCCTCCTTCTGACATTTTTCTTTGTAATGCTTCTTTACTATTTGTAATTCTTTTAATTATCGAGTTAATTTCTCTCTCTCTCACCAGATTATAAACCCCATGAAGGAAGTTGCCATGTTTATTTTGCTCACTATTGTGAGCTCTCCTCAGAGCCTAATACAGAGGGGATCAAAACATATTTGTTGAATGAAGAGTGTTCCTACGCAAACATTTCTAACGGCGTCATTTTAATTGAACTATATGGCTGTGTGCATGGCTGAAATGCGGAAGGCAGAATTTCACAGTCAAAACTCCTGTCAATAAAAGCGGGAAACGAGAGGCTGGTGCACACAGCCCATCTGACTTTGGAGCTGCAATAATGTGGGAGTCCCTCAAGGGAAGGGCAACCATTGCTTCTCTTTTCTCTGTTAATAGAGAATAAAATGTGTGTGTTGTTGGGGCTCAAGGTTATTTTCCTTTGAGACAGATAATTGAAGGAAGGTTAAATAAAGCTACATGTTTTAACTTAAAGGAAACAGAGGAAATGAATTACTTTAGGAGAAATGTGTCAAAAGAAATGTTTCCCAAATTAATCTTTTCTGGGAGTGAAACAAATTTTCCTATAATTCATTTTAATTCTTCTTTTAAAAAGGAGGAGGGTAGATTCTCTTACACAAACACACACACACACACACACACACAGAGATAATATTCAGTCAGCTCCCACTTAGATTACAATAAACAACACGAATTAGTTATTGGCATTACAAGTTTTCTTCTCAAGGTGTTTGCTTTCCAACGATTAGTTTTCCTATGTCAGCTGTGAGAGAAGTACACCTTTTGGTTAAAGAGGCTCATTCTGGAAAGTGACTGCAAAAGCCTTGGTACTCCCCACAAAAATACCCCTTATCCCACAGGTCAGGGGTCAGAAATGTTACATATCCACTCCAGTCTTTTAAAGGCAGCTCAACTTAAAATAACTCCTGGAGAAAGAAAGCAGAACATTGTTGGAATGGCTTGACTGTTAACATTTGTTCCTAATCTATCAGAATTCTCCTACTCGTGTTCACTACGTTTCTGAGTATTCTCTGAAGACTTTTCAGAGTTGGAAATCAGTCAAATCCCAGTAGTAGGGTAGGATTTAAAAAGGGTAGAGGAGACATCCTGTTGATTTCTTTTTTCCTTCAATATCCACAAGTCAGAAATATCCAAGACCTTCTTTCTGAAGGTCAGCGTTTGGGGTTCTTTTTCCTCTTGCTGTCCCTAAGGGGAATATGTTGAGGATGGAAAATGGGTGTAGAAAAATAAGAAGGGAAGTGTGGGAAGAGGAGGCACGGATCTAAGACTGAGGATGGTAAATGGACGGTGAAAGTCTCAGGATTTAAGTAGCTTCTTCTAACTATCCTGTTGTGAGCTCTGTGTAGTGGCGTAATGATCCTGCAATGTGAAACCCCAGAAAAGGCAAGGAAAAACCGTTGGTGGGGGGGAAATTGAGGCTTCCTATACACTAGAGCTGGAATCTTCCAGGGTTTTGTAGTCATTTTCAAACTGGCCATGTTTTGGTTTGGTCGTTTTGTTTTAACTTTAACTTTACATACTCATGCAGATTTTCTGGAAGTTCAAGAAGAGAGCTCACAATGTGTTGGCCTTGCCTGGTACAATTTAGAATCAACGGTAATCCCCTGCAGTGTTTAACAAGAACTGGACAAAGCACACTCATAAGAATAGAAGATAACTTCAGTATAGTATTAAGGAGAAATCAGCATAAAAGTCCAAGCAATGTTAGATGCGTGAGCAGTGCTGCAGCAGAATAGCAGAGAAACAAGTCGCTGAAGATAAGAGGCTAAACCTAAAGCTGGGTATGTGGCAGGCAGCGGGGAATACATGTCAAAAGAAACAGGTCATCTACCTTTATTCCTTTCTCAGCTGAGGAGGTCAAGCTGATGTAAATAAACAACTGACTAAGGATCTGGAAAGAGAACGCTGCGTCTTCTCTCCACATGCAGGAGCAATGGACATAGATCTTTATCATAAGTGAGAAATGGATATTCCCAGCTCACCACACACCACCACATAGTATAGAAACGATGATTCTCTCAGGGTCAGAGTAATACCTTTAGAGGCTCATAGTATTGAAAATATTAGGAGGTTCTGCCCATTGGCAATTCAGAATAATACCTGAAGAGTGAAACACAACTTGCAGGAATGCTAGGATTAATTTTTAAAATGTTTATTCATTTTTGAGGGGGTGGGGTAGGGGCAAAGACACAGAATCCGAAGCAGGCTCCAGGCTCTGAGCTGTCAGCACAGAACCCAACCCGGGGCTTGAACCCATGAACCATGAGATCATGACCTGAGCCAAAGTCAGATGCTTAACTGACTGAGCCACCAGGTGCCCATGGAATGCTAGAATTAAAACAATTTCCTTCTAGATATTTTGATTGCAGAATTCTGGATGAATTCATTGGAGCTTGACTTCTCCTTACTGGTTGCCTTTTGTGACTCTGCCTTGCTGGTGTCTTGTACTCATACTGAGTCTGCCTATTCATTTACCCACCACTGAACTCTTTCCAGATCCAAAGAGGGGCTGGAGAAGACCGAGGGCGAGGGGCCAGGGCACAGGGACAGGGCTTACACTGGATCACAGTGAAAAGCCTTTCAGAATCATCTTCCCTCCCAAGTGGCCACCTGTCAAGGCCTTAGCACTCCTGGGCAGCAGTGAGGAGGGCATGGAGCAGCCCTCTCCCTTACCATAGGACGCCTGCCTGCATCTGAGGTCAGGTGAGTGAAGGCAGGGCCTTGACAGTGCCATGACGGTCACGTTGCAGTTTAATTCCCAGGCTGTAGAGTGATGTCACTGAAGGGAAAATGTCTGCGCTTGAAGTAATCATAGGGTTTCTCCTCTAATACCAGCCTGCCCTGCCAGAGTGTCCGCAGCACAAAGGGCCCCAGTCTTCTTCCTCCATCACCGAGTAAGCAGCGCATCCCCCTGCCGTTTGGCTCCCAGCTCCCTGTCTGGACAGGAACACAGCTGGGCTTTCATCTAAGGAGGGGTGGATTCAAGTTGATTACTTTTGTTTGGTCTTCAGTGAAGAGAACAGAGCAGGAGGTATTTTACATTTGCCTTGTGTTCAAAGCCGCAATGTGAGATGACTCAAGAACATTTTCTTCTCAGAGCAAAGGCTGCGAATGAAAAAGCACATACATTTTTTTTCTCAAAAAAAAAAAAAAAAGAAGAACATTAGGAAAATACTCAGAATTTTATGTAGAAAGCATGTACGACTTGAATTATCAGGAAAACAAAACAGGATTAATTTAAAAGAGGGAAAAAGAGATTATGTGAATATTTTAAGTAATTGTCTTAAGGATAAATTCCTTTCTTTGCCTTACTTCCTCCTTGGCCTCCTTAATCTCCCCTATCCCTGTGCCCCCCACTTTCACTTATAGGCTGGGGTTCCCAAAATCTATATCCCCAGCCTAGTCTTTCATATGATCAAATGCATCTATATCCAACTGGCTACTTGCCCCCTCACTTTGTATATATCACAGCTTCCTCAAACTTACATCTAAGACGCCGATGTTTTTTCTTTTTCATGACCTTTCCTCAATCTTTACGCCCATCTAGATTCTTTCCTCATTCATTATGCGATCAATCATTTTTATCAGTGTTGTTCAAGTTATCCTTATGTCGCCCCTCTTATTCATTTCCCTTTATCCTATCATTTGCCATATCCTGTCAATTTCCTCTTTCCAGAATCATCATACTTCCCCGCATAATAACACCAACATGTATTGAGCATTTATGTCATGCCAGACATACTCTGATGGATTTATATGTATTATTTTATTTAATCCTCACATCAGTTCTAAGAAGCAAGTACTATTCTAATCCTCATTTTATGGATGAGGAAATTGAGGTACAAAAACATTATATAACTTGCCATATAACATCATACAACAGGTAGGTATAGGATTAAGAGTTCAGACCAAGGATGATTAATGGCAAAGCCTAAGCTTTCAATCCCAGTGCTATATACTGCCTTGTAAAATTATGTATTTATCCATATATTTATGTATTCACACTGCCCTCAGCCTCATTATTTAGTAGATAAAGCTCTAACCAAAATATATGGAGATGATGCTTCCTCCAGAACTGAGTTCTTAAAGTACAAATGTGTTCTCATCACCCTCCTGCATAATTTCAATGCATGCCTAGGAATGATTCTCGCTTGACCATTTTCTCAACTGGTCCTTTTCACAGGTGCGTTGCCAGAAGTAGAGTCCTTACTCTGTTCATCATTGAACATCATTTCTAAGTATAGTGAATAACACATCATAGGTGCCTACAAATGTTGGAATGAAGGAAGAAGTACTGTTGCTAAACTATTCTGTTGATCAGGTCTCAAATGTGGTCTTGTTTTGGATGAATTACCTAGGTAGCATATTCTGTCATTTTTTTGTTGTTTTTATCATTTCTGTGCTACAAAGGAGAAGATACCAGAAAGCTTTGCTTCAGCTAATTGGCCCTTTTCCTCAAATAACACGGAAATACCAATTGTAAAGACTTCCAGTAAAGGCCCACAGATCCTTTAATGGAATCTCAGGGTAAAGGAAAGCAGTTTCTGTATGACAGCACCTTAGAATTTTCCTGTTTCAGCTGTCCTGCCAGGGGTCGTAATTCAGGAACCTATCTCAAGCTAAGCAGAGGAAAAATGAGATGCTTAATGAAAATGGCCAAATGTCATCACCAGTTATTTGAAAGTAGCTCTGTCAGGAGCCATCCACATGTGAAATGGACTTGCACAAAATTCTAGCCATCTCCAGGGTCATGAAGACTCAGAACACTTATGTCTCCTCAGGGACCCTTTTCAGTTTTGTGCTTTTTCTGATGCAAGAAATACAGACACTTGTGATTTACTACCGGGCACTCATAAGTGCGGAGTCAGTTATTTCCTAAGGAACTCAAAAACCAAAATGAGACATTCAGAAAATAAAAATTTGTTCTATAGTATAAAACATATATGTCTGAAAGCTTGAGGAGTAAGATAGAAACCAAGTAACTCTGATTAATAAAATGTTGTATATGAACGAGAGCCTGAAAATCCATTGGTTTCCAGCGTATTTTTGAACTTTCTAAACTACATTAGTTCTCTTTTTTTTTTTTGCCTTAGGAATTACAATATAGTGTGTGAGAGAGCATAATTCTAAACAAGCATTATTAATTTCATTGAATAGACCTTTGAAGTTATAGTATTTTGATGTTTGGTGTCACGGTAGCTTATGATGGAGAAGGAATGTTACAGAGAAGGAATAGTGGGCTCCAAGTTAGAAATGCTGGAGTCTAGCTTTATCATTTATAAATTAGGTAATGAGGAGCAAGTCATTTAGCCCCCCAAATTTCAGGCACTTTATCTCTAAGATCATCAGAAAAGGATATCTCTATCCTTCCACTTGCTCTCTTCCTACCTCAACTCATAAAATGGCAATGTGCTAATACTTCTCACTCACGAGCGATTCCTTGGTGCCAAGCACAGCTATTTTCACTGCATTTTACTTCTCTTTCCCCCAGGAAGGAGCGAATTAATTAATGCAATTAGAGTCTAACATCTATTAGCCTTGGTTCCTTTTTTGCAAGGGGTAATGCATTAATTTTCTCTGATTCTGTGTGGCTATTGTGTTTTTTGAGGTGGAAGACTATTATCTTTGTCTTCAACCACTTTAGAATAAAAAAGAGGGGATGAATGATTAATTGGTAATCTCCACTGATTCCAACAATAATACTTATGATGTTCACTCCCGGTCAAGAGGGCAGAATGTGCAACAAACTTCCTATTGATGGAGACTGTGGAAATCCCAGCGACTTTAAGATGTCATCTAACAGTACTAAAAAACAAATTCATTAACAAAGAAAATAATGGGGAGACAGAACAGGGATTGTAACAAAATTTTGAAAGACAGAAAAGGGGTTAAAAGCTATTGACATAGGAATTAGAACAGAGCAAAATACAGGTCCAAATTCACTAATCGCAGACTGTAGTAGCGATGGAAGTGGGAGTCGCTCTTTTCATTGGAGGCACCAATTTTAAGTGTGCTAATAAGTGCAAGTTTGGAACTCATTTCTCCTACTTACACCAGAAAGTAGAGAGCCAAGCAGCCTGAGGTCTCTTTGATCAATAAATTGATTGAATTGCTAAGACTTCTATTGGGGTATAGAAGTTTAAAATCTGTTTGTTCTGCCACTTAGAGAAACTGCACCTGTCAGCTGATGTCTATATCACTCACCATGAAGCAAATCAGGTTATGTGACATGCCCTTTCTCACATACATAAAACTGTAAGAAGTCATTTTTTAATGCAGTGGAGGGTACTTTTGGGAAAAGACCTATTCACACAGCAGCAGGGAAAGTCATACCAATCACTTAGAATAAAGAGCTTCATTATTCTTAAAAGCAGTTGGGTAACAAAAAATATATAAGAAAACTAGAAGCACAAATAAAAAGACCCAAATAATAAATGAGAGAAATTAATTCTGGAGAAAACAAAAGAGAACTTAATGACAGTTAGCATTTATATAGCCCTTGGTTGGTGCAAGACATTCTTCTAACAGTTTATGTATTCTTCACAACCACCTTACCAAGTATGTATCGCCACTATCCTCATTTTATAGAAAAAGAAACTAAGGCACGGAGAGGCTCAGTGACTTACCCACTAGCAAACAGCTGTTAACTGGTGGAGGTATCATTCTAACAGAGTCAGCCTGGCCCCAGAGTTGGCTCCATTAAGCAGTCTGCCAATTCTAACTGATACCCTGGGCACGATGTGGGCATATTACATTACGTTACATTAAATCACATTCATGTAATAAGAATAGAATGCAATGAAAAAGGAACAATGCAGCTGTGTGGGGAATAGATTCTACTTACATAAATGGGTTAGAAAAAAAGCTTAGAGTGGAAAGCCGCCACCACGGGTGAAAGCACTGGAGGTTGGCTGGCGAGATATTGTAATGGGATCATGAGAAACTTGTTATATCACCTGCAGGGAATTCCTTTCCATCTGGTGCCAATGTACCTTGATCACCAACACCACTTGCCCCCCAGACCCTTTGCTTACACACACAAGTTAATTATTACTGTCTGATTGTTTTCTCCATGTTTACATGTGTAAGATCTTGTTTTCTTCATGTCCACCACATGGGTGAGCTCAATAAATACAGAGATGAAACACCCGCTCAGGGCTCTTGTCTCCTTGATGTCAGGTTTTCTCATATCTCAATTCTGTGTCTGCTCTCTTGCTGGACAAGAGAGAACTCCAGACTCATAGTGTGTGACACAGCTGCAAGAAAGAGATTTTTAGAGATTAAAATCATAACAGCTAAGATAGAATAAACATGGCAACTTGCTATGGGGTGGCAACAGGGAGAGTTGGACACCAGCCCCCCTTCCGTAAAGTTAACAGTGATATCTCAGGAGCACAAGGGAGAGAAACTCCTCCTCTCTACCACTGCAAACCACACTCTTTATCACACAACACCGGCTCACCCTTCTAGGCTCAGGGGAAGGAGGAATCGCTTCTCCGATGAGGGTAAGACTTAAGGTCTCAAATAGAGGAGACGTGCTGTGTGCATGTAGATGTGCTACAACAAAGTTTCTTTGAGGCATAGCAACCCGGAAAGTCCCTGTGAAGAAGGCAGAGATTCCCTTATACCACCTCTGTTCTGCCCATTTCAAAACCACGTCGAGGCATCACGGAGAGCCTACAGGAAAAAGTCACCCTTGCTATATCTACTGCCTGGCCCTCCTGGGTCCACCTCACTTGCTTCTCTGATCTTTGGGAAGGGAAAACATGACCTGACGAAGGAATCTATATTTGACGAAGGAGACAATTTTCTCTGCATTGGTCAATGTTCTTAAAAGCAGATGTCAGAATCCATTCTGCTAGGTGGGAAGAGATTTACTAGAGCAAAAGGAAGGAATCACAGGAAGGCCAAAGACATAGAGTCTGAAAAGCGTTTCTGGTAATAACTCCCGGCTCCTTGTCACAACAGAGGCCTAGCCTGGAAGAAGACATGCTTCACCCCAATGTGGTAAACGACCTCCACAGTGAAGAAGCTGCTCCTTCCCACCCGCCAGAGACCTATGCTACACAAAACCAAGTCAGAAAGCTGTATGATTCATCACACACCCATCCCACCCTGCCTCAGCCAAATGGATGCCACTAGCCTGCCAGCTTCCCACGTTGCTTATTTATGGAACCAGGACTCACGTGGGCATGGCTGTGGCAGGACAGAGGTCCTGAGTCTTCTCCTGACTGGCAAAGGGGCTGGGACAGGCAGGACTTGAGGTTCTATGCTGGGAAAATGGAGTTCACTCTGTAGAGCAGCCATCAAAGTGTGGAAAAAGCTTGAATCCATAGAGACAGAAAGCAGACTAGTGGTTAGCAGGGGTTGGGGAGAGAGGGTAATGCAGAATCATTGTTTTACGGGTACAGAGTTTCAGTTTAAGATGATGACAAAGTTTTGGAACTGAGTAGTGATGCTGGTTCCACAACAATGTGAATGTGCTTAGTGCCACTGAATTGATCACTTAACAGTGGTTAAAATGTTAAAATTTGGGGTATGTTTATTTTACCACAATTGGAAAAAAAAGAGAACTGCCCCAAGAGTTATTTAACAATATTGAAGCAATCATGAGTGAAAGATCTTCACTACAGCCCCACTCCATGTGCCTAATTGCCAAAGTGAATGTAGAGACATTTGAGAAAAATTGCGAAGTAGTATTTTATTTAAATCATTCTACACAAGTGGAATTCATTCTAATATGGAAGGATGGCCACAAAAGGAAATTCCACAAATTTCCGTTGTAAACCCTTGCAATATTTAACAACCTACATTATTAAGAAATTCTTCTTTATATCTAACCTAAATCCCTCTTGCTACCTTTTAAAACATTTCCTTGTTTCCTTCTTCGGTAAAGATGGAGAACAGCTGTCCTGCATTTTGTGTGCTTTGCCGTTAGCCCAAAGTAATTCCAGTTGTTTTAACCCTTCCTGGAAGGCTAAACGCTCTATCCCTGACTTCGTTTTCTTTTCTCTCTTCTGAATTCTCCTTCCATTTCTCTGCCACTCCATTTCACCATTAGGTGAATAAGAAATAATATTAGGTGTCTGGGAACTGAGCAGTGTGAAAAAATGGACTTGATCCTTTTCAACATTGTCAACGGCCAATTCCCAACTTGTAAACAACGTTATTGGAAGTACTTGAATTCACACTGAGTCATAGTGAGTAAATTACATCCTGAGAATACTGATAATGGAAGGGAAATTATACTGCCGCCTCCGGGACTTGGAAATGTTACTAAGGGGCAGCTTGGAAAAGGGGGCAACAGGAAAGAGCAAACCGTGGGTGTAGCGGAAGGACAGGAAGGTGCTGGTGTGCTCTCTGGAAGGGGGGGCACAGCTACTCCTGTGTCCTGGGCGTGTGTGCTCTGGGGGGAAAGCTGTGTGTGGTGAGGCAGCTGGGTCACATCCCTAGGGTGGTGGCAATTGAACACAGCTCATGGGAGATGGAGGTGGGGTGAATGAGCCATTTGAATGGAAAACCCTAGTTCTGAGGATGACTCTTCCTTCTGGCTGCCAAGGACGGGACTCTGCTGTGGGTGGGGGGGAGAAGGGTGGTAAGATACCAGGTGCTGATTTTGGCAGTGTGGAGAAACTTGGACCAGTCAGAGCAGGGCCTCCATGCAATCAAATACCAGTAACACTTCATATTTGCCTAGCACACTATAGCCTACGAAGTACTCCTACATTCTTGATCTAATTTACATCACTTCATCCTGTGCTGGTTTTGGGCCACTTGTATTATCACCACACTACTGGGAAAGAGAGGCACTTAGGATCACATGACCAGGAAAGGGGCTAGGACAAGCACCTCACCCTTTGACTCCTTTGGTGCTCTTTGCTCTAGACCACACTGCCTTTCTTATGAGAGTTGTCAACGCAGGGTTCAGTGAACACTTCACTGAGATTTTTCTTTAAGAAACAGAATACTACTTAGTTAGCTAAAGATTTCCATCACCTGAACCCAAGCCATGAACGAAGCATACTCCCTAAACACTAAAAGGAGGTCGTAGTTCATAAGATGAAATGGTGAGGAGGAAGAACTTGTTTTCATTGGCACATTGAATGGCAGCCTGTAGACTTCCCAAATAATTGATTGTCCTCAGAAAACATTGTTTACAACATGGTTTAGGATTGAATGAATTTCCCTTTAAACACTGTTATATTCTTTGGTAAATAAACACTGAACAGAAAGAAGACAATTTTTTAAAATATATTTCCTCTTTAATAATATAAAAGAATATACTCAATGAATTATTAATGTTATTTCTTATTCATAATACCCTAAAACCAAACAGCATTTCAAACTGAATAAACTGTGTACATTGAATTGTTCATGAGTCAAATAAGAAATGAATACTGTATTGAAACCAAAGCAAAATTAGTTATTTTTTCCCTAGTAAGAAAGGACTCCTTCTTCCCACCCCCAGAATTTCCACACAGATTAGAGAATGGTCCATTTTATTTTAACAAAACTTTTGGCAAAATGTTAACCAGCCACAAATGTGGCCTCTGAGCACAGGCACCAGAGAAACTAATACTGTTCCTTTGAGAAATACATAGTTTGTCCAACAGATGAGAGAAATAGAAAACTGTATTTGTGTTGAAACCGGTAAGTTAGTACATTCAACTATCCCAATTATAGTGTGAAATTTCCCATAAGTCGGCAGCCATTGTACAATATTGATTTTTTTCCCTATTTTATGGTGGTCCCCAATATCAATTAATGGTTAGCTTGGTGTGTTCAGTTGTTAGCTTGGTGTGTTCATTAAGTACTCTTACGGGAACATGGAAACATTCATCTTGTACAGTTCAGTCAGACCACATGAAACTGCCAGTAAAGAACGAGACAGATACAGCTGGTGCCTGCTCCACAGGGCAGTCAGATAGGTACCTCGAGCCAAATCTTCCTGACCAATCAAAGAACAGCAATTAGATGTCTTGGATCCAACCATGGATGTAGAACTATGTGTAACAGAGTAGAAAACACATTCTAAATCCTGTGAGGTTTTCAGTGGAAAAGTACAGAAAATGCATTTTGTATTTGACTTCAGAGTTGTGTCATTTTAATGAAAAAGTTATTCTTGGTCCTAAGAAAAAACTTTTCTTAATGATATTCCTCATTCTATATGAATTTTCTTTATGTATCCTGATTACTATAAGCTTACAAATTTAGGCAAAGGATCATAGTATTTACCGCACTTTGTGGGTTTCCATCCCCCGTTTCACGTATAACTGAGGTATAGTCAGTCTTATTTGCTCAATACCTCAGTTATAATCTGTCTACATAACATATCCATTTATATATCTTCGTTCTTGGTGCAAATAAGGCCAGGTAGTATGTTCAGTCCCTCTAAAATCTTGCATCTCATACGATGACAAACTACTGCTTGGCCACCCTGGCGCGGACCACAAAGGAGATTGGGCATCTGTGGATGGTTCATCGCAGACCTAGTGCCTGCCAATGAAAAGCAAGCAATTGGGGTCTACTAAATGTGGGCTCTGTACCGTTGTCTCCATCTGCAACCTCCTAATTTAGTTGGATAGCCTCTGAAATAATAGCCCATTTCACATAGCCGGTGAACCCACAAGGAAAGACCTTGAAGCACCAGGAAATCAGTGTGTGTCCAGAGCTTCCGCCACGAGCCACCTTTATGACTGCACTATTATTTGTCTACGCCTGGACTGGGTATCGTCATTTGGATTTAGGCTGGGATGGCAGAGTCCCTCATACCCTGTGACCATGATTCTACATGGCTTTTATCAACTGAGCAGAGAATGCATCTTACGGTAGAGCCGAACTAGCATGTGGTAGAAATTCCTTGAGGGTATGAAAGCAAACATCATGTCCCCTCCCTAGGGGAGATAATGTCAGGAGGGTGACAAATCTGAATTCCTCTTCATTAGATAAAATATACAATCCTGGAGGGTTTTATCTGAAAGGAATCTAAGGACTAATGAAATACCATAGAAGTTCCACCCTATAAATGGAGAAAGTGATAAAGCAAGAAGTTACTGAAGTCATCAATGCAAACCAGCAACAGAATGATGTATTAATTTCTTAGAGCTGCATTAAATTGTTGCAAGCCTAAAACAGCAGAGATTTCGTATCTTAGAGTTCTGGAAGTCAGAAGTCTAAATGGCTAGTAGGGTTGTGTTTCTTCTGGAGAATCTACAGAAAATCCGTTTCCTAACCTTTTCTAGCTGTCAGAGGCTCCTGGCATCCTTGGCTCATGGCTTCATTGTCTATCTTGAAAGCAGCAGCAAAGCATCATCAAATACCCCTCTTCTCTGCTCTCTGTATTCGTGGTCTCTTCTCCTTTTCTGAGTCTGACCCTTCTGCCTTCCTCTTACAAAGACCCTACGATTACACTGGGCTCACCCGAATAATCCAGGAAAATATCCCCAATTCAAGATCCTTAACTTAATTACAAATGCAAACTTCCTTTAGGTAATATAATCATAAATTTGTGGTGTATATTGGGGAGAGGGGGAGGGGAAAGGATATTATTCTGCCTACCATGAATAACCGAAAAGTCTGAACTTTTGGTTTAGTAATCAAGGATCTAGTGAATGCATGTGTTAATTTCATTCAAAACATATTTAAGATTGGGATGCCTGGCTGGCTCAGTCAGAAGAACATGTGACTCTTGATCTCAGGGTCATGAGTTTGAGCCCCACATTGGGTGTAAAGATTGTAGTTAATAAATAAATAAACTTAAAAAAGATTAAGAATTACTTACTAGGTACCAGATACTGTGATTGACAAACATGGCAAAGCCAATGGTAGGCCTGAAATCCTCTTTAATCTGCAAAGATATATTTTAAATGGAATTCATAAATAGAGAACACTTCTTAAAGATTCTTTAGAAAGAGAAAATGTTAAGAATGAACTGTGCTCATACTCAGTCATGAGACAAAGAGCGCATACTCCCAGCATTTAAAAAAAAAAAAATCCTACAAATAATAAAGAATGGGATGAACCACCCCATAGAAAGCATGGGCAAAATGGGCAGTTTACATAATAAAACATATAAATGGATAATGCATACATAATAAGAAATTTTGTTTTACTGCTCCAATCTGCAAGAGTAAAAAGATTAATAAAAGTCTTTACAATGGCCCGCATGATCTAGTGCTTCTGTCCCTCTCTGATCCTTTTCTGTTCTTCCCGGATCTAATCTCCTTCTTACCTACACCTCACTTGTTCCAGCCAAACAAAAAATGTCTTTCACACATTGTGGTAGGACAATCTTGCAATATTGACTGAAACTATATATATATATATATATATATATATATATATATATATATACCATTTGCTCTAGCAGTGTACTTACAGGAGTTTAATGTTCATAAATATTTACAAATGAGAAAGGTTATATTACAAAAATATAATTTAAAAACTTAAAAATAACCTAGGTGTTCCTAAATAGAGCTTTGGTTAGGTACATCAGGGTACCAGCATGGTAGGGTAAGGGCCCTCTTCTGAGTGGCTGACTTCTCATTGTATTCGTACATGCCTGGAGGGGCTGGAGATCTCCTGAAGCCTTTTATAAGAGTACTAATCCCATTCAGGAGCATTCCAGCTTCAAGATTTAAGCACTTCCCAAAGGCCCCGTCTACTAATACAGTCACACCACTTTGGGGAGTTAGGATTTCAGCATATGAATTTAAGATGGACACAAACATTCACATTATAACATAAACCCAGAGGAAGCATTTCTTCAAATCGTGTTTTTGTTTTTTCCTTCAGATCAGAAAGAAAATGCCTTTTCTCTCTAGATTCTCTTCATCCTCCACCTCCTTAGGACCATCCTAGCAAAAGAACTGGCTTTTTTAAGACATTGAAAAATCTCCATTTTTGTAGTCTATGTTTTACTATTCAGAGTCAACACTGTCTGTTATATACATTATACTCAAAGCCCTCTGGTTTTTTTCATAACATTGTATATTACACAGAGAAGACTTGGGCATCCTTCAAACTTTTATAAGCATATGTTCTCCTTTCCTCATGAGAAAATAAAGACTAAAGTAAAATTTTCTAAAATGAAATATTTTAATGTATAGGCTTGGTGAGATGGTATCTGAAAGCCACAAACTTTTGCTGTAGTCTTCAATGTGGCCAAAGTAATCCATAGCAAAGTTTATTAAAGAAGCAGTAATAACAACCTTGTCTTACCCTTTGAGAAAACTCAGAATGATCTCATAGGCATATATTTTTTTCTGGTTTTTCATGTAAATTACATTCTTCACCTTACTAAAATGGTTTCTAATCATACAGTGTCATTCGATAAATTATTTTGGATAACCAAATTGTCTATTTTTATGTTTAATGCAATATTTCCAAACAGTAATTTCTGAGATTGTTTTTAATGTGACATTTCTTTCTCTGCATATCCATACATGCAATGCTATAGACGGTTTCCCTTTGGACAACATCCTCTATGGACAACCAAACCGATTTGGTTTTAATTAAAAATAAATCACTGTATAAGATCAAGTTAAAGCAAATTAAATTTGAATTAGAGGCACTTTTAGTATTAACAAGGATGTGTCCTTATTTTTCCTCTTCTGCCCTTGGAAATCAAACAAAAGAGGCAAGAAATACAAAAAGAACCCACAAACTCCATTTTTGGCACAACTAGGTAGTAGATTCAAACTACAATTTCCAAAGTAAGTGTAAGAGCTACCCAAAGCAGCCAAGGCCAGACAGAAGCCACACATAAAACATGAGGAAAGAAGCAAAGACTGTTACAAGATGATTAGCAGATTTCAGAAAAATACACTTCCTACAAGTGAGAGGTTCACTCAGAAGTGGAGAAACTGCCCGTGTTAGCAGTGATGGATGTAGGTTCTGTGAGTGAGGCTGGCAGCAGAAGTCCTCATGGATCCAGTGAGTTTGAGAGAAGCAGAGACATCAGGACCGCACGGGAAACACCCAGCTACGTCATATTGGAAGGCAGAAGTCTGTCTCTGAGGAAGTGGAATAGGAGAGAGCTCTGCATTAGGGAGCCTCAAGCACTTCGGCTGCGTCTTTTCTCCTGCAGAAACTTCCTGCAAAGTGTTGCCTGGGAAAGTCCACACTGTAAATTAATAAAAGGATTTGACACATTACTAATACAAAGATTATATAACAGAAAAATATGGGAAATAGCAATAAAACCTCCACGTATGAGGAACTCTCACCAGAAGAATGTGGCCGCAAAGCAAATGAAAATTGTAGCCAAGTGTTTCACTGCGAATTTAAAAATTTAACAAGTCAATGTTCTCTATGAAGGAAAATTACAAAGCAGAAGCATAAAAAAGAAGAATGGAAGAAGCACAGGGGAAAGGGAGAGCAGACGATGTAAAAATCAAGTACAGAACTTAGTGGATGGCAGTAAGGAAAGTGGGGGCAAAAACAGAGCTTTAAAACAGAGAAAGGAATTTCACCAGAGTCCTGGAAGCTGTCAAGGGGGAAACAACCTGATGGAACAGAACAAACAGCTAAAGATACTCAAGAAAACCTTCCTAATGTGAAAGATGACTGAAAACTACATACTGAAAGAGTAGGTGTGTGCTAAGGAGTATTAACACAAAATGGTCAACACCCACACATATTCAGTACACAGATTGGATTTTAAAGATCCAGACACAATAGTAAGCAAAATAATTAGGTAATTTGTAAGGGGAAAAAGTGTTCGATGGTCCTTAGGTGTCTCCACACCTTTATCCAATGGCAGAGGTAGTGAATCAATCAATACCTGTAATCAATCAATACCTGCTTCTCAGGGAAAGAAAATGTGAGCCAAGAATTGTGTAGACAGCCAAGCTATCCTTCTGTATAAAGGGTGCAAACAGTTTAACATTAAGGAATCCAGGATTTACTGTTTCCCAAAGTCCTTCTTGATAAAATTGCTACAGAACAAACTTCAGCTAATGAGAATTCAGAAATTATAGCGAAGGATTGGTGGTGATCATAGAGTTTGTTTGTTTATTTTTCACTTTTATTTATTGTTTATAATAATTTTTTAATTTAAACTTTAGTTAATATACAGTTCAGTATTGGTTTCAGAAGCAGAATTCAGTGATTCATCACTTATATGCAATACCTAGTGCCCATCACAACAAGATCCCTCCTTAGTACATATCACCCATCTAACCCATTCCCCACCACCCTCCTTTTTATCAAACCTCAGTTTTTCCTCTGTAATTAAGAGTCCCTTGTGATTTGTTTCCCAACTTCTCTCCTCCACCCATATGTTCATCTGTTTTGTTTCTTAAATTCTACATATGAGTGAAATCTTATATTTGTCTTTTTTCTGATTGACTTATTTCACTTAGTATAATACATTCTAGCCCCATCCACATTGTTGCAATGGCAAGATTTTATTCGTTTTCATGGCTGAACAGTATTCTATTGTATTGATATACCATGTCTTTATCCATTCATTGGTTGATGGATATTTGAGCTCTCTCCATAGTTTGGCTATTGTTGATAATGCTGATATAAACATGAGATGCATGTATCGCTTCAAATCTGTATTTTTGTATCCTTTGTTTATATACCTAATAGTGTAATTGCAGGGTCATAGGGTAGTTCTATATTTAGTTTCTTGAGGTTCTCCCATACTATTCTTTAGAGTGGTTGCACCAGATTGCATTCCTACCAGCAGTGCAAGAGGGTTCCGCTTTCTCTGCATCCTTGCCAACATCTGTTGTTTTTTCTGTTGTTCATTTTAGCCATTTTGACTGGTGTGAGGCAGTATTTTACCCTGGTTTTGATTTGTATTTCCTTAATGATGAGTGATGTTGAGTATCTTTTCATGTGTCTGGTAACCACGTGGGTGTTTTCTTTGGAAAAGTGTGTATCCGTATCATCTGTCCATTTTTTCACTGGGTTGTTGTTGGTTTTGGGGGGTTGAATTTAATAAGGTCTTTATATATTTTGGATACTAACCCTTTATTGGATATGTCATTTGCAGATATCTTTTCCCATTCTGTAGGCTGCCTTTTAGTTTTGTTGAAGGTTTCCTTCCTTGTGCAGAAGCTTTTTATCTTGATGAAGTCCCAATAGTTCATGTTTGCTTTTGTTTTGCTTGCCTTCGGTGATGTGTAAGAAGTTGCTGCAACTGAGGTCAAAGAGGTTACTGCTCGTGCTCTCCTCTAGGGTTTTGATGGTTTCCTGTCTCACGTTTAGCTTTTCATCCATTTTGAATTTATTTTTGTGTATGATGTAAGAAAGTGGTCCAGTTTCATTCTTCTGCATGTTGCCGTCCAGTTTCCCCAACACCATTTGTTGAAGAGACTGTCTTTTTTCAATTGGATATTCTTTCCTACTTTGTCGAAGATGAGTTGACCATATAGTTGTGGGTCCATTTCTGTGTTTTTTATTCTGCTTCACTAACCTATGTGCCTGTTTTTGTGCCAGTACAACACTGTCTTGATGGCTACAGCATTGTACTATAGCTTAAAATCTGAAATCATGATGCCTCTGGTTTTGTTTTTATTTTTCAGGATTGCTTTGGCTATTTGGGGTCTTTTGTGGTTCCATACAAATTTTGGGATTGTTTGATCTAGCTCTGTAAGGAATGCTGGTGTTATTTTGATAAGGATTGCATTAAATGTGTAGATTGCTTTGGGTAGTATAGACACTTTAACAATGTTTGTTCTTCCAATCCATGAGCATGGAATGCCTTTCCACTTCTTTGTGTCCTATTCAATTTCTTTCACAAACCTCCTGTAGTTTTCAGAGTATAGATCTTTTACTTCTTCAGTTAGGTTTATTCCTAAGTATCTTATTATTTTTGATGCACTTGTAAATGGGATTGATTCTTTGATTTCTTTTTCTGCTGCTTCATTATTGGTGTATAGAAATGCGACAGATTACTGCTTTTTACTTTATATCCTGTGACTTTACTAAATTTACGTATTAGTTCTAACAATTTTTTGGTGGTGTATTTTGGATTTTCTACATATAGTATCATGTCATCTGCAAATAATGAAAGTTTGACTTCTTCTTTGTCATTTTGTAAGACTTTATTTCTTTTTGTTGCCTGACTGCTGAGGCTAAGTCTTCCAGTACTATATTAAATAGTAATGGTGAAAGTGGGCATCCTTGTCTTGTTCCTGACTGTAGAGGAAGAGCTCTCAGTTTTTTCCCATTGAGGATAATACTAGCAGGGGGTCTTTTGTATATGGCCTTTATGATGTTGAAGTTTTTCCACCTATCCCTACTTTGTTGAGGGTTTGATTCAAGAATGAATGCTGTATTTTGTCTGCATGATCATGCACAAATCATTTTGTCCATGATTTTTCTGCATCTATCGACAGGATCATATGGTTCTTATCCTCTCTTTTATTAATGTGATGTATCATGTTGATCAATTTGTGAACCTGCCCTGCAGTCCAAGAATAAATTCCACTTAAATCATGGTGAATAAGTCTTTTAATGTACTGTCAAATTTGATTTGCTGGTATCTTGTTGAGAATTTTTGCGTCTGTGTTCATCAAGGATATTGACCTGTAATACTCCTTTTTAGTTGGATCTTTGGTCTGGGAATCAAGGTAATGCTGGCTTCATAGAATGAGTTTGAAAGCTTCCCTTCCATTTCTATTTTTTTGGAATAATTTGAGGACAATAGGTATTAACTCTTCTTTAAATGTCTGGTAGAATTGTGTTGAGAAGTCATCTAGCCCTGGACTCTTGTTTTTTGGAATATTTTTGGTAACTAATTCACTTTATTTGCTGGTTATGGATCTGTTAAAAATTTCTATTTCTTTCTGTTTCAGTTTTGGTAGTTTGTGAATGTCTAAAAATTGTCCATTTCTCCCAGATTGCCCAGTTTGTTGGCATATAATTTTTCATAGTATTCTCTTATAATTGTTTGTATTTCTGTGGTGTTGGTTGTGATCTCTTTGTGAATTTTCTATTTTGGTCCTTCCTCTTTTCTTTTTGATAAGTCTAGCTAGGAGTTTATTAATTTTGTTTATTCTTTCAAGAAATCAGCTCTTGGTTTTGTTGATCTGTTCTACTGTTTTGTTTTGTTTTTATTTCTATATCATTTTTTTCTGTTCTAGTATTTATTATTTCCCTTATTCTGCTGGCTTTAGGCTTTATTTGCTGTTCCTTTTCTAGCTCCTTTAGGTGTAAGGTTAGATTGTGTATTTGGGACCTTTCTTGCTTGTTGTGGGGCCTGAGTTGCAATGTATTTTTCTCTTAGGGCTGCCTTTCCTGCATCTCAAAGGGTTTTCACCATCATGTTTTCATTTTGATTTGTTTCTCTGTATTTTTTAATTTCTTCTTTAATTTCCTAGTTAACCCATTCATTCTTTAGTAGGATGTTCTTTAAACTCCATGGATTTGAGGGCTTTCCAAACTTTCTCCTGTGACTGACTTCATCATAATGTTGTGAATGGCAGGAAGTGTGAGATTCCCCCTTTGGGGACAAGAGATTGGGGTGGCAGTATTTCCCCCCAACACCAACATGGTGGGACCTCAGAGAGCAAAACAGAGCCCTCCACTCAAAGTGGGACCCACTTAGACCACACGCCACCCCCATGTCCCTGGCAACTGCTTATTTACTGGAGCAGGATTGACTCTAAGCCAGCGCAGTGGGCCTCTCCTCCTGGAGATCAGCACAGGCAGCACCTCACATGCACCAACAGCACTGAAAATTGACCACTTCAAAACAACACCTGCTGTTATGGTGGAAATAGAACCATGCTTCTTTTTTTTTTTTTTTCAATTTTCTTTTTTTTTTTTCCTTCTTTCTTTCTTCTTCTTTTATTTTTTTTTTTAATGTTTATTTATTTTGAGAGAGACAGAGCCTGAGTGGAGGAGGGGTGGAGAGAGAGGGAGACATAGAACCAGACAATCAGAAGCAGACTCCGGACTCCAAGCTGTCAGCACGGAGCCTGCCACTGGGCTTGAAGTCATGAACCATGAGATCATGACCTAAGTCAAAGTTGGATACTTAACTTACTGAGCCACCAAGGCGCCCCTCTTCTTCTTTTATTATTTTAGAATTAGGCTTACTCATAGCTTTTTGTTTGCCTGTTAGTTTGCTATTTTCATTTCCTTCTCTCTCTCTGTCTCTTTCTCTCTCTTTGCCCCCCCCCATTAGGCTTCTTTTTTCTTTTTTTTTTCCCATTCTTTTTCTTTGGAATCAGACTTAAGAGTTCTTTGATTATGTTTGGTTTTTTTCACTCCTTTTCATTTTCTCTTTTTCTAGGACCAGATTTTTTTTTCTTTATTCCAGGCTTATTTTAACAAACAAATCAAAGCACACCTAGTTGAAGGTCCAAACATTCCCCACCGCAAGCAAGGAGGAGCTTTTCAGTGGTCGTGGCAAAGAGCAGCCAAAATGCAACAGCAGAGTGTACACAGCATACACCAGAAACACTTCCTGAAGTGCCAGGTCCTAGACAGTACATGACCTCTTTTTGTCCTCTCTTTAATATAGCAGTACTCTCAGATGCAGGAAACATAACAAGCTTTCAGAATACACCAAAGACAGAAACCTATCCATAATGACAAGACAAAGGAATTCTCCCTAAAAGAAAGGTCAAGAAGAAATCATAGCCAGAGACTTGCTCAAAGCAGATATAAGCAATATATCTGAACAAGAGTTTAGAACAACAGTCATAAGACTACCAGCTGGACTTGAAAAAGGCATAAAAGACACCAGAGAAACGCTTGCTGCCGAGATCAAAGACTTAAAAACTAGTCAGGCTGAAATAAAAAATGGTATATCTGAGATACAAAACTGACTGAATACAGTCACAATGATGATTGAAGAACCAGAGGAGAGAATAGGTGATATAGAATATAGCATTATAGAAAATAATGAAGCTGAAAAGAAGAGGGAATATTAGATCATGAGGGGAGACTTAGGGAACTTAGTGATTCCATAAAGTGAAATAATATCTGTGTCATAGGAGTCCCAGAAGAAGAGTGGGAAAGGGGGACAAAGGATTTATTTGAACAAATTTAGCTGAGAACTTTCCTAATCTGGAGAAGGAAATAGGCAGTCAAGTTCAAGAGGCCTGGAGAACTCACCTCAAAATCAACAAAAACAGGTCAACACCACAACATACCATAGTGAAACTTGCAAACTACAGAGATGAAGACAGAATTCTGAAAGCAGTTAAGAACTAGCAGCAGACCTGTCCACTGAAACTTGGCAGGCCAGAAGGGAGTGACAGAAAATATTCAACATGCCAAATGGGAAAAATATGTAGCCGAGAATTCTTTATCCAGGAAGGCTGTCATTCAGAATAGGAGAGATAGTTTCCCAGCAAACAAAAGCTAAAGGAGTCCATGACCACTAAACCATCTTTGCAAGAAATTTTAAGGGGGATTGTCTGAGGGGAGAAAAAGTCAAAGAAGACCAAAACAACAGACTACAAATGACCAGAGAACATTACCAGAAACACCAACTTTACAGGTAACACAATGGCATTAAATTCATATCTTTCAGTAACCACTCTAAATATAAATGAACTAATCAAAATGCTGTAATAAAAATGCTTGAAATATAAATGGACTAATCAAAATGCTGTAATCAAAATGCTTTAAATCAAAACATAGGGAATCAGAAAAAAAAAACCAAAAAACAAACAAACAAAGAAAAACAAGGTCAATCTCTATGCTGCTTACAAGAGACTCATTTTAGACCTAAAGATACCTGTAGACTGAAAGTGAGGGGATGAAGAACCATCACCATGCTCATAGATGTCAAAAGAAAGCTATACTTATATCAGACAAACTAGATTTTGAAACCAAGACTGTAACAAGAGGTGAAGGGCATTATATCATAATTAAGGGGCCTATCCATCTAGAAGAGCTAACGATTCTAAATATTTATGCCCCCAACTTGGTAGCTCCCAATATAAATTGATTAATAACAAACATAAAGAAACTCATTGACAATAATACAATAATAATAGGGGACATTAATATCCCACTTACAGCAATGGACAGATCCTCTAAACAGAAAATCAACAAGGAGACAATGGCTTTGAATGACACACTGGACCAGACAGACATAACAGATATATTCAGAGTATTTCATCCTAAAGCTGTAGAATACACATTCTTCTCAAGAGCACATGGAATATTCTTCAGAATACATCACATACTGGGTCACAAATCAGCCCTCAATAGGCTCAGAGTATATTTAAATGCAATACAAAATCTAAAACAAATATGAAGCTGACTGTGACCAAATAAAATATAAATTTTATAAATGATGGCAATGTGGAAATGATACAGCTAAGAGAAATTATGAAAGAAAAAGAAAAGAAAATAGGAAACAAGAGTTTCCTTCTTTGACCCTTTTAAAATAAATGAAAGCTAAGTCTATTTAACAATAACAATGAGCATTTAGGAAAGATAATATCATTAAATTGGGGGTAGAAGTTAGGAATAGGAAAGAAAGAGAAAAGAAAACATCAGTTCTACATTGCTCATAGGAGGAACTAACATGCACAGTCTAAAGAAATAAAAAAACTAAAAGTATATGTAGTAATAATTATAAAATTATGTCTTTGATTGAAAATAAAAAACTTTCTAAATAACGAAAGGGAACAAAGACCACGCCAACCTATTATATCAGTGAAAATAAACAGATTTAACTTACATATGTAAAAAATTGTTTTCTCAGATTAAATCACATAACAAAACCTAACTCCATACTATTGAAAAGAAATACAGTTAAAAAGAAACAAAGGTTCAAAAAGGTTGGAAATAAAAGGTTTGGCAATAATATACCAGGCAACTGGAAATAAACTAAAGCTTTCAAAACAATGGCATGATTTGGAATTTAGATTAAAAAGCATTAAATAAACCAAGGAAGGGCATTTAGCGATAGAAAAATAAGTGAATATATAATGAAAATAAAACTGATAATAGCTATGCCATAATAACCTAGCAGTGACATTAAAAAAGCATAAGTTAAGGAAATTTGTGAAGAAGTAAATAGTAGCACACTAATAATACAACATTTCTTTTTTTAAGTCTATGACATCTCAGGTACACATATAATAAAGATATGAAAGACTGCAGTAACATGATAAATAAGATAACTCTGATATATATCAAGCTCTGTGCGCTAAAAAGGAAGAATGCATCTTCTTGCTTTGAACATTCATGAATGTTGTCATCATCACACTGCAATAAAAAGTATAATAAATTCTAAAAGATAGAAATAGTACATAGAGCAGTCTTTACTTACAATGCAATTAGATTAGAAACGAATGATAAAACTTGAGTTCATACCTCACACGGACTCCAGGATAAATAACAAAAAAATCAAATATAAAAGTCCTAGAAGAAACTCTAAGAGATGTCATAAAACATAAGTAACATATTCAAATATGTAAAATAGAACAATATCATGCATATAAAAAATGAAGAGATACAGAGAGTCTAATGACAATGATAATCTTGGGGAATACTATATATCATATCATGAATAAAAGTTAACTTCTCTAATAAATAAGAAGCCCCGAGAAGTTGATTTTAAAAAGAGCAATACCTTCGTAGAAAAAATGGGTAATATATATCAGTACACCATTCATAGAAGAGTAAATACAAATAATTCTTAAACATATAAAATTCCCTGATAAATGAAATAGGGTAATAGTTTAGAATAAGTTAGGAGTAAATTTGATGGATTACATTTTGTTGTTCAATCCAATTATGAAGAACTATACTAAGTTGTTTCATAACATAGTACCTGATGAATAATAGATGTTAAATAAACACTTGATAAATAAATGAATTGATGACTTCTTTTTATCCTCTTTGCTACACAGTCTGTAAAAACTTGAACCTTTCTGTATCAGTTAGCTATTGCTATGTAACAAAACAAGCCAAAATTTAGTGATTTAAGCACTAACGATGTATTATTGCTCACAAGTCTATGAGTTTAACAGGCAATTCTAATGATCTGGGCCATGCTAGCTGATCTTGGTTTAGCTCACTTATGCATCTGAAGTCAGTGGAGGTTTGTTGTTGATTGGGACAATAGAGATTACCAGGCATAGGTCTTTCACCACCTAACAGGCAAGCTCAGACTTGTTCTGAACCGTGAGGCCTAGGTTCAGAACTGGCACCATCACTTTTGTGCATTTTATAAGCCAAAGCAAGTCTTCGGACCAGCTCAGATTCTACTGGGGAGGAAACAGACTCCCAGTCTTGATAGTATCAAATATGTATTTCAAAGGACATGGAATATAGGAGGGGTTAGGAATTTAGAATATTTTTGCAATCATTCTGCCACACTTTCTGTGACCTACAGCAAAGCGAGAAAAATGACAACATAGCAAGAAAGGAGTATAAGAAATAGCAGGAACACTGGACAGATACTAAAACAACACACAGGCCCTTTATCTTTTTTTTTTATATCCTCTCTCTCTCTCTCTCTCTCTCTCTTTCCCTAAAGTTCTTTTACTCCATGTGATTAGACTTGCACACTCTCCATTTGATTCTGTTTTTTTATGCTCTCATGTGTATATACTCCTATCCCAACCCCTCTATTTCCTTCCTTTTTCTTGGTTTCTTCTCTTAAGCTTCTTTAGAAATGTATTATTTTCCTCACTCACAGTATGCATTTGGAGCATTTACCTGTAAATAACTAATTTCATAGAATTGCTATTATTTTGTCGTTGCTCTTTAATTGTTTCATATTTCATGGTAATTATTTTCTGATATCATTATAAGATCAGAAGAAGTTTCTGACAATGATAAATAAGTGACTGACCTTTATTTTATATCATTTAAACATTTTTTAAATGTCTTTCTTACTCATTAGATTATTTCATTTTCCCAAAAAAAAAAGAATCATAAAATAGTTAACCATTTCTGATTGGTTTAGCATCACATCGATTAATTCATTTAGTGCATGTAGGTCAGTATTGCTCGAATTTCAGCAACATAGCATTTTAAATGGAAAACAAATGTCATGAGCCATTAACGTTAGCTATAATTTTTCATTATAATATTAATTGTGCACATACCAAAAAAATAATTGCAAGCTATTTTCTCACAGTTGTGATACAACTATAAAATCAAAGCAGATCTACAAATCAGTGTAAACAGAATTATAGAAACATTACAATAAAATAGATATTAACAGATTATGTGACAAACTATATTTTACAGAAATGAAGTCACCATCCATGAGACAACTAGAGAGATCACATGCCAACACCTCTGTAGGTCTTTTGAAGATTCAATTTTCCTTCCAAGTTTTTTTCAATTTGAAATTCTGCCTAACGAAGTAATTTGTTCTTTACTTACTGGGAAGCCATCATTTCTAAATTAAGTTATCTTTTGTTCTTTTTCTAAGTAGCACATAACCAAAACATGGTGCTTTTGGCACCATTAAGAAAGTTGACAAAAATACAACTACACTAAAATTACGTAGTGTTGTTCAGCTATAATCATTCTGAGTAGAATATAGGCTTCTATGAATTTTATTTTAGCTCATTGTTGAGTATAAAACAAAGAATTTTAATTTTAAAAAATATTGTTAGTATTCTTTCAGACTCCCGTTTGAGAAACATTATTCTAGACTTTTAGAACCCTAAAAATTCCCTATAACCATCTTCAGATAACCGGATTTCGTGTGTTCTTTGTAGGCCAAGTCTAATTTTATGATATCCCATGATTCTTGCTGTCTGAGTCTCATACTATATACAAGAGTGCCATTCTGTGATTGGTTCTAAGGGTTACTTTGGGGTGGGAATCTCAGGAATTAAATGTTTCACCTTCTAGGAGAGTAATAAAGAATCTGAAGAGTGAAGGGTTCTGGAGCTTTAAAGAATCAGCTAGAAGACTTAGCAAGACTAGGATATGTAATTAGGGATCCCCAGTAGACAAATGGGAGGACCTTCGAGGTGGAAAAGAATAAAAACACTAAGGAATATAAAGACATAAAGTATTATTATTGGTACATATTGCACACTATATATATGTTGAAAGGGGACTTGCAGAAAATCCGTGGAAAGACTCTCAGTCACCGCCCCCCCCCCAGAAAAAACTGGGATTCCACTAGTCTCATTCTGAACATTGAAGCTGTAGAGCCTCTGGGTTTTTATCAGATGCCTTCCACACAGAAACTCACAATCAACGTGCTGGTTAGCTCCATGATCATTGTCTTCCATACGTGTCTCTTTCTTACGTCTCTTTTCTCTACCCACTCGTTCTAGAAAGTAATGCTGTTGAAGGCCTTTCAAGGCATTGTCTTTTCTGAAGGAAAACAGATAACAGCAGGTGCTTGAGACGTGTTTCCTCCACAAGAAAAAAGACAGAAAATATTTTAGGTCCCTTTTAAAAGATAGAATTAAGTTAACATTTAAGCTGTGACTAAGATCTGTAAACGGAATCCGCCAATTCTTGACTACATTTTGCATGTGCTGGTAACTGATTCTAAAAAAACAACAAACAAAACAAAACAAAACAAAAACAAAAACAAAACAAAAAAAAAAACCACAGTTGTTCAGATTAAAAGCTTCGAGAATTGGATTAGTGGTTGCTTCAATGTTTTGTCATGAAGAGCACTTTTAAGAAATGAGAACTAATAAAAATACCGGCCTAACCCATACTAATTTTATCATAAAAATATGAGTTAAAAAAACAGAGTCAGTACAGTGTAGTAACTATACAGTTGTTACACAGGCCCTGTTTAGTGAAAGGAAACTGCAACAAAATTCTCATATCTAGACCCAGAATTTAGATTCCCCAAGAAGAATGCACTATACCTAATAGAAGTAAAGGTTTATCCCTGTATTTGCTTAAATTTGCTATACTAACTCAGTTTTTTTAAAGGTGTGTCAAAGATAGGTTTTCTCTCCTTGGACTTTATTTCTAAATTACGGTATTTAGTTCAGTGCAATCCCCAGTCTATAATATGCTAGCAGTAACTAGCAGTAACTCATGGGAATACTCTGGGGAGTTTTATTAGCTGTGTCCCTAAAGCAATGTGACAACTTAGCACCATGCATCTTGAATAGTTATGGATCACACATAAAAGCAAATATTCTCCTGTTATGTTTTTTCTACTTTAAGTTTTTTCAACATGATACCCCAAGAAATCTTATGCTCAACTTCAAGTTTTCTTTTTTTTCTCATTGTAGATAGAAAGATACCACATGATTTAAGGCCTACATGTTTTCAGATGCCTAACTACACACATCCTCTCTTTTATCACCACTAACATTTAAAATGTCCTCATAGCATACTTCTTCTGCACATTGCTCTCAGAAGTGGTCCTCGCTAACTAAGGCAATAGCTTTGATTCATGTGTCAGACTTCTAGGGTTGCCATAACAAAATACCACACACTGGGTGGCTTAAACAACAGAAATTTATTTTTTCACAGTTCAGGAGACTAGATTCCAAGATCAAAGTGTCTGAAGGACTGGTTTCTCCCAAGGACTTTTTCCTTGGCTTGCAGATGGCCGTCTTCTTGCTGTGTCCTCACATAGTCTTTTCTCTGTGTGTGAGCATAGCTGGTGTCTCTTACTCTTCTTATAAAGACATTAACTCTATTGGCCTGGGGTGCTCCTTGTGACCTCATCTAACTTTGGTTATTTCTTTGAAGGTCTTATCTCTGAACATATTAATTTTGGAGGAACACAGTTAGTCTATAACAGCTTACAACCTCTATAACAACAGAGAAACATCCAAACAACAGATAAAAACAGCATCACATTTTTCCACTAGACTCTACAGATCTTCCCATGTTTTGTAATGTTTATTTATTTTTGAGAAAGAGAGACAGAATGCAAGTGGGGGAGGGATAGAGAGAGAGGGAAACAGAATCAGAAGCAGTTTCCAGGCTCTGAGCTGTCAGCACAGAGCCTGACACAGGGCTTGAACTCACAAGCTGTGAGATCATGACCTGAGCCGAAGTCAATGCTTAACCGACTGAACCACCCAGACGCCCCTATGATTTGTATAATCTTAACCCCAGGGTACCATGTGTCTTTTGCAACTGATTTTATAACGGACACAAATACTCCCAGATGTCCTTTGTGGTCTGTATCAGCCTAGATGGAGCAGACCTCATCATCCCTTTTCATGCCAGAAATTGGAGAAATAATTTTATCATGTCTTTCAACTGGTCAATGTATAAATGGCTGGAATTACTTCAAGTGGTCGCTTTTTATCTGACCAAATTAAAATATGGCCTCCTAAAGCAAACAAAGAAGGTTGAAATTATGTGGGTTAGAGAATACAGACCACTTTGACAGTCCTGTCTGTGATGGAACGAGTGCTCAAGGAAGATCCTGATGGTGCATCAAGCCAACAAAGCATCTCTAATGACAAGGAAGCTGTAGTATCACTGTCCTAACAAGTATCCTTTAAGCTAGACTTAGAATGTCGCCTCTTCTTTAAGTGAAAGTTTGCAGGGATTATTACTTTTTTATAAAATGCATAATTAGTCCATTTGTTCTAGAGGGGAGGGACCTGGGAAGACACAAACACAGAATGTGACCACTTGATAGCCAGATAGAAGATAGATGAGGAGACTTATGCTCTAAGAGAAAGAATCTTCTGTCAGTACCAAAAACTGGAAACTCCACAGACTCTCCCCTTCCCTTAGCAATGTATGATGGGAAGATACGCAGTGGATAGGCCAGGGCAGGAAAACAGAAATGAACAAATGTAGGACTGCATTTCCTTCTTGTTAACCACCAAAGTTTAATTTTAAAATAAATGAGAAAAGGAATCTCCCCAAACGACATCATCATTGTTGATAACTGTCCAGATCTCAGCCCGATTCCCTCCTTAGTGCTCTAAAATGAGCAAAGAGCCACACAAGACTGTCAGTGCAAATAAAACCATATACACCAATGGGCTAAACATTGATTTGTGTAATTAACCAGCCCTGAGAGCTTTCAGTAGAAACTGCTTTGATTTTTGACTTTTAGAAAGTTGTTCTACCAGAGGATTATTATGGTAATCGAAATTAGGAATAGAATTATGGTTGAACCCTAAATAACATGATATAGACGCTAAAACTGTTATTTAGCTGTTACACTGAACAATTAGGAATGATGGAAGGGACAGAGTGTACTCGTGAGAGCTCTAATTTTAATTTGGGGATTGCCAATTTGTTAGCCTTTCACTCCTTCCTTAAAGGAAATGTCAGGTCTTAAAGAACTTGCCCGAGGCCTATATTCAAGTAGAAAATTATGAGCTCCGCTTCCTACGGAGAAGACATTTATCTTCTTCCTCCTTTGAGGGCGGTGCGGACTTCACATTCACAGGTCTCAAAATCTCTGCTACAAAATGAGAGGTTCTCTGCGATGAATCCGTTGTAAGAGCTAATTACTTTGGTAACAACCTCTTTCTTTGCAAGCGTTTGCATAGCTCATTCTATTTCTGGGGGAAAAAGATACATGGGTGCTACTACAAAGGTGTGATTTATAGGCGGCATAATGTATGATAGAAGATCAGGGCCAGAGTTCAATTGTCATCAAACATAATTCTGACAGGTAATTTGCTCGTATTTTATCTGGTAAGACATTAGCCCTTTGAATGTATGGATATCAATAGCAAAGAGTTGTTATATATCTTTACTAGATGATGAGGAGGATTATTATGGTAATAGAAATCAGGAGTCACAGAGAATCTAATTAGAAATTGGAGAGTCACAAGAAGCAAATTAGTGAAAAGTAGGAAACATTTATGTTTTGTAAAAAAAGAATAGGCTTGTCTTGTCATGTTTCCCCCAAATTGACAGTGTGTTTCATTTTTTGTCCTTAAATTTAAAAATGTATTTTAAGAAAATACATGCATGTTGTGGTATCTACACACAACGGAACTATGAGAGTCCTTGGTATCATCAACATCCAAGAGATAAGTATTATTAATAGTTTGATAGGGGGGTGCCTGGGTGGCTCAGTCAGTTAAGCATTTGACTTTGTCTCAAGCTCAAGCCCTGCATCAGGCTCCACACTGACAGCGCCGTCTGCTTGGGATTCTTACCGTCTCCTCTCTCTCTACCCCTCCCCTGCTTGTGCCTCTCTCTCTCTCAAAATAAATATAGAAAATCTTTAAAAAAATTGTGTGGTATGTAATTTTTTCAAATTTATCTTATGTATGTACTATCATGTAACCATTGCTATAAGAATGGATATATATAATAGATATTGTTCTGCAATATTAAACACATTATGGGTATCTTTCTGTGTCATTGTATGAGGGAGACCTGTCTTAATCACACACCCATGCCAATCAATGCATTACTTTTTTTGGAAGAAACATAACAAACTATAGACTGCTTTGCTCTACCAAGTGGAAATAAGAGCTGAGGACAGTGGTTGGAGGACTTTTAATTCTCAAATTTGTCCTCTTCCGAATGATTTAAATTGTATCTATTATCATGTATCATTTTTGTCATAGATAGCTGCATAAAGCCAGTGAGCAAGAGAGAGAAAAAGAGAGAAGCTAAATTTGAAAGTGTAAATTCGAAAGGATAAAGTAGAAAATAACCAAGTTTGCCTGGTTGTAATTTTTATACACACAAAAAAAAATAATGAAAGATTGAATATATTTAATCTATTAAGCTTTTGGCCATTTGTAAAAAAAAATACACAAACAGAAGGAGTTTTTACACAAATTTCCAAGACCGATCATTAGCTCTGGTACAACCAAACCAACCCTCTTAAGTCGTCTTGGAAGAGTCCCATTCTGAGCATCACGATCCTGTTCGATTCATGTGCACTCTATTACTGTGAGGGATAATTCTAATCCAAAGATTTTCTTGTGGCCAACCTGACTAATGACTCTAAAGAACAGAAGGTCCAGTGAATTCCCGGAGAAGTTTGATTTCTACAGACCACTTTTTAGTTACTTTTTATTCTGAGGTAATACCCAGACCCAGTGGAGGGAAATCTTTATTTACTTTGATCTCACTAAGAGCTCATTTAAAACAAAGGTCCCAGCTGGGGACCTGCATGTGAGAACAAATATACTAAAAAGTATGATTGCTTGGCTTTGTGTTTCTTTCCAGTACATTGCACACAGTCCCCTCTATGAGGACTCCAGGGAAAATTTTCTTTCTGGTCTCAGAAACAGTTGAAAGCAATTGAGCAATTAATTTGTTTTTACATTGTGAACAATGTAGATTTTGCAATCAAGCCTGTTTCTGGTTTTTATATTACTTTAAATGTGTAACCTAGATGTCCCTAGACCCCACCAGCTTAGGAGCACAAATAAGTCCCATTAACATTAATTCCCAAATCCTCTTGGCTCACGGGCCTCAACCCCCTACAGAGAAGACCCCTCGCTCCAAACATTTCAGCATATCCCTTGAGGTATATCACATATGCTTATATTTGTTGACTTTAAGTAGAAGAAATAAACTGTATTAGCTTATGCCAAGAAAAATAAATCTGTTGTAAGGAGTAGGAGATGATCTATAGAACATAATGGCAAGCATGCACCCTCGTGTCAGCAAAGACTGGAATCAAATCACAAAGTTCTCTATCTCTGCTCCCTCTTGTGTAATTTTTCTCTCTGTGTCTCTATCTCTCTGTCTCTGCCTTCTCTCTCTTTTTCTTGCCGTCTCTTGATCAGCTTCTCCTGCTGATCCAACACAATAACAGAAAACGAAGACAACTAAGAAGTTCTGAGTTTACAGGACACAAGGCCATCTGCCTGGAGAGGGACTGAAAGTATTTCTTGGTCTCAATTCTGAATTTCTGGAGAAGAGACTGATAGTCATAGCTTGAGCAGAGTGCCGCCTCACTTATGTGCCACCTCACTGTGGCAAAGGTGGCAAGAGGCATGTGGCCCCGGCATGGCCTGGTGGCGAGGTGGGCGGGAGAGTGCAGTCCCCAGGGAAGGGGATGAGCAGAGCTATGCTGACAGCTGAGAACAGCTTCCAGAAGAAGTGAATATCCCTTGGGTATGGCTGCACTTTTCCCAAGGCCCCGCAGTGAGCTGCCAGGCTCCCGCCAGACTCTGTTCTGCATCACTCATCTCATGGGACAGTCTTTCTTCCATGTTTCCCAAGGCCTCTCCACCTGAACAACACACCCTGCCCTGCCTGTAGTCCCTTTACCACAAATATCAAAGCTGGAAGTCCTGAAGATGCGGAAACATCATCAGGGCCATCTGTACGCCTGCAGAAAGGCGGGAAGAATGTCTCCCCATAGAAGGCGAATCTCATCCCTAAGTTCAGTCGACATTTATTTTGTCCAATTTACACAATACCAAGTATAAATGATATTTGAGCCCACAAAATATTTGAGTGACTGTGAAGTTCCTCATTTTTTCCCAACCTAAAAATAATGCTTAAAAACTATACAGGGACTATGTTTTGCTTTAGTAAAATCCTACAAGTCCCAGCATTAAAGGAAAGAAAAGCTTTGGGAGAACTGGAATAAAGACAAGGAGATGCCCATCCCTTGTGCTGCCTGCCTCCTGAGGTCGATGCCAGAAGATTCCTTGGAAATTTTCGGCTCCACTGCCTCCTAGACTAGGTGGGTAGAAAAGTCACACTAAGTTTATAATTTTTTAAAATTATATTTAATGTTTATTTATTTTTGGAAGCGGAGGGGGGAAAAATCCAAAACAGGCTTCAGGCTCTGAGCTATCAGCACAGAGCCTGACGCAGGGCTCGAACCCATGAAATATGAGATCATGACCTGAGCTGAATTCAGACACTTAACCGACTGAGCGACCCAGGCATCCCAGTTTTAAAGTTTTTTTAAATGCTTGACTGTTGGCTACCTAATGTTACTGCTTGCATAAAATTGAGCGTGCACTAATGTATACGCGTGTCTCTGGAAGGACATTTAAGAGTGAACCCAATTTGGACCTATGTCAGCAAAAAGTACCACCATGAATTTTTTTCCTACCCTTCTAATCAAGTCACGGAAACGTGTGATTCTACATGTTAATTTGAGTTCAATTTCCCTCAAAGTCCTATTGAAATATTTTTACAATAAAAATTAAAAATACAAAAAACAGTGGATATCTTACTGATAGAAAAGAGAGAAGGGGACTGTCGATAAACCAAACACCTATGAGGACTTTCTAAAAGATCCGTGCACGTGGGACCCTGTTACAAATGTCGTAAACTGCCTGAAATTCAACAAATACAAAGAAGAAGTCTTTATGGCCCAGCTAGCTTTAGAGGTAAATTTCATTCACTTTTTCCTGGAATGACATTCAAATGACAAATACACTGTTTCAGCAACTTAGAAAGATGAACTTCTAAATCAAGAATATAAAATTCAAGAGTATAAAATTGTTCAGGCTGTTTAAAGTTTTTATTGTCATTATTAAATCAGATATTCTTGTTGTTTATTCCCCTTGAAAATAAGAAGAAAAGGTCATATTCACGTGTGTAGGTTTTGTTTAACATGCCATGAGTGAAAAGTTGCTTTATGTATATCTTTTTTTAATGGTTATTTATTTTTGACAGAGAGAGAGAGACTGAGTGTGAGCAGGGGAGGGGAAGAGAGAGAGACAGAATTTGAAGCAGGCTGCAGGCTCTGAGCTGTCAGCCCCGACGTGGGGCTCGAACTCACGAACTATGAGATCATGACCAGAGCTGAAGTCAGAAGCCCCTATAAATTTCAAGTCGGTGTCCCGAAGAAATCATTAATATTAAACGTATTACAAAATCCCTCTATTCAGGGGAAAATTGTGATTCTCCTGTCTCCAGAGTACAGGTGAGAGTATAGGCGAATAGGGTATTTGGTTCCACTTCTTCATTCTCCTTTTAGTCAAAAACAAAGAAATAAGTTGGCTTCTTTCCTTTTTTTAAGGGTCTGGTTGTAAATAAGCTTAATTTAATTGAAATATATAAGAGGGTTAGGCATTTGAAAAAGCTATTTATAATTACTCAAGGTAACCCAAGAGCTATTCTGTAACTCCAAGCTAGCAGTACCTAACACAACAAATAAAACACACACACACACACACACACACACACGAGTTTTAGTTCAGTTATTTTTAGGTACAAAAATCTGAAATAAATATTAGTAAATCAGAAGCCCGAATGTATTCACTATGTCTAAAATAGTAATTAGTTTAGGAAAATGTCTATAAATATAAAGATGGTTCATCATTTTATTTTTAAAATTATTTAAAATTTTTAATTCCTGTGTAATTAACATGCAGTGTTATATTAGTCCCAGGTGCACAATATAGTGATTCAACACTTTCGTGTGTCACCTGGTGTTAATCATAAGTGCACAAATTAATCCCTATCATGTATTTCACCCATAGCCCCACCCACCTTCTCTCTGGTAGCCGTCAGTTTGTTCTCTGTAATTAAGAGTCTGTTTTTTGGGGGCTGTCTGGTGGCTTAGTCATTTAAGTGTCTGACTTCGGTTCAGGTCATGATCTGACAGTCTGTAGGTTTGAGCCTCATGTCAGGCTCTGTGCTGACAGCTCAGAGCCTAGAGCCTGCTTCAGATTCTCTCTCCCTCTCTTGCTTCCCCCTCCCTTGCTTGCACTCTGTCTCTTTCTGTCTCTCAAAAATAATAAATGTTTAAAAAAAAGTCTGTTATTTTTGTTTGTCTCTTTTTTCTTTGTACATTTTCTTTCTTATATTCCACGTATGACTGAAATCGTTTGGTATTTATCTTTTTCTAACTGAATTATTTCACTTAGCATTATACCTTTTAGATCCATCCATACTGTTGCAAGATTTCATTCTTTTATATAGCTGAATAATATTGCATCATATGTGTATATCTTTATCTATATCTACATTATCTATATCTCACATCTTCTTTCATCTATTCATCTATTGATGGACACTTGGACTGCTTTCATAATTTGGCTATTGTAAACAATAATGCAATAAACATAGGGGTGCATATATCTTTTCAAATTAGTGTTTTCATATCCTTTGGGTAAACACCCACTAGTGTAATTATTGGATCTTATGGTAATTCTATTTTTACATTTTTGAGAAACCTTTGTACTGTTTTCCACAGTGGCTGCACCGGTCTGCATTGCCATCAAGAGTACATAAGAGTTCCTTTTTCACCACATCCTCACCAACACTTACTGTTTCTTACGTTTTAAATTTTAGCCATTCTGACAGATGTGATGTGATGCTTCACTGTGGTTTTGATTTGCATTTATCTGTTGATTAGTGATGTTAAGCATCTTTTCGTGTGTCTGTTACCCACCAGGGTGTCTTCTTTGGAGAAATGTCTATTCATGTCTTCTGCCCATTTTTAATTGGATTATTTTGTTTTATGGTGTTAGTTTGTATAAGTTATTTGTATATTTGGATGATAACCCTTTATTGGGTATGTCATTTGAGAATATCTTCTCCTATTCAGTTGGTTGTCTTTTAATTTTGCTGGTTGTTCTCTTTTCCATGCAAAAACTTTTTATTGTGGTGTAATCCCAAGAGTTTATTTTTGTTTTTGTTTCTCTTGCTTGAGGAGACATATCTAGAAAAATGTTATGGCCAATGTCAGAGAAATTACTGCCTTTGTTCTCTTCTAGGAGTTTTATAGTTTAGATCTCAGATTTAGGACTTTGATCTATTTTGAGTTGATTTTTTTGTGTGTTGCAAGAAAGTGGTCCAGTTTTGTTCTTTCACATGAAGCTGTCCAGTTTTTCCAACAACATTTGTTCAAGAAACTAGCTTTTTCCAATTGCATGTTCTTGTCTCCTTTGTCAAAGATTAATTGACCATATAATCATGGGTTTATTTCTGGACTCTCTATTCTCTTGATCAATGTGTCTCCTTTTGTGTTAATACCATACTGTTTTGATTACTACAACTTTGTAGTATATCTTCAAATGTGGGATTGTGATACCTTCAGTTTTGTTTTTCTTTTTCAAGATTCCTTTGGCTATTTGGGGTCTTTTTGGTTCCATACAGATTTTACGATTATTTGTTCTAGTTCTGTGGAAAATGCTATTGGTATTTTGATAGAGATTGCATTAAAGCTGTAGATTGCTTTGAGTAGTATAGACATTTTAAAGATATTTGTTTTCCCAATCTGTGAGCACAGAATATCTTTCTGTTTGTGTCATATTCAATGTCTTTCACCAATCTTTTATAGTTTTTAGAGTACTAGTTTTTTATCTCTCTGGTAAGTTCCTAGGTATTTTATTGATTTTGGTGCAAATGTAAATGGAACTGTTTTCTTAATTTCTCTTTCATGATCAGTGTATAGAAATACAACGGATTTATGTACACTGATTTTGTATTGTGCAACTTTACAGAATTCATTCATCAGTTCTAGTAGTTTTTTGATGAGGTCTTTAGGATTTTCTTTATAGAGTATCATACCATACATAAATAGTGGAAGTTTTTATTCTTCCTTACCCACTTGGATGCCTTTTACTTCTTTTCCTTGTATGATTGCTGTGGCTATCCAGTACTATCCAGGACTTCCAGTACTGTGTTGAATAAAAACCGTGAGAGTGGACATCCTTGCCTTGTTCCTAATCTTAGGGAAAGTCCTCAGCTTTTCACCATTCAGTGTGATGTCAGCTGTGGGTTTTTCACATATTGCCTTTATTACATTTAGGTACTTCCCTCTAAACCTACGTTGTTGAAGGTTTTTATCATGAATGGGTATTGTACTTTCTGAAATGCTTTCCCTGCATCTATGGAAATAATCATATCGTTTTTATCCTTTTCTTGTGGATGCGATGTATCACATTGACTGATTTGTGAACCTTGAACTACCTTTGCATTCCTTTGCATTCTAAGAATAAATCCCAGTTGGTTGTGGCAAATGATTATTTTACTGTATTATTGCATTCAGTTTGCTGATATTTTGTTGAGAATTTTTTCATCTATGTTCCTCAGAAATATAAAAGAGCCTGCAGTTCTTTTTTTTTTTTTAATAGTGCCTTTATCTGGTTTTGGTATCAGGGTAATGCTGGCTTTCTACAATGAATTTGGAAGCTTACCTGCATCTTCTATTTCTTGGAATAGTTTGAGAAGAATAGGTGTTAACTCTCTTATAAATACTTGGTAGAATTTACGTGTGGAGCCATCTAGTCCTGGACTTTTGTTTCTTGGGAGTATTTTGATTACAGATTCAATGTCATTGCCGGTAATTAGTCTGTTCAGATTTCTTACTTCTTCTTGATTCAGTTTTGGATGGTTATAGGTTTCTAGGAATTTATAAATTCCTTCTTCTAGGTGGCTCAATTTGTTGGCATATAATTTTTCATAAAATTCTCTTATAATCCTTTGTATTTCTCTGGTGTGGGTTGTTATTTCCTTTCTTTCATTTCTGATTTTGTTTATTTGACTCCTCTCTCTCTCTCTCCACCCCCCTTTTTTTGATGAATCTAGCTAAAAGTTTATCAATTTTGTTGATCCTTTCAAAGTGGTTCACCATTTTAAAATCTATTAATGGATCTCATAAAATCTTATCTTGACAGAAACAAAAAGGCATTTGGTGAAATATTGCTGATTAAAGCAAAATTTTTGGTAAAACAGGAAGAAAAAATATAGTTCATTTACATAAAAAATAACCATCTCAAAAAATAGTCACCGTTACTTACAAAGAGAGTTACCATTAAAATTTATAACAAGGTAAGGATTATAACCATAGTTATTTAATGTTGCCTTAGATGTCCTAGCCAATATGATTAAGCAAAAACAAAAAAAGTGTTATAGAAAATAGGCAGAAGGTAGCAAAATTCTAGATAATGAAATTCTTTATCCAAAAATTCCAAGAGAATCAATTTTAAAATTAAAAATGTAATGTAAGACTTACTAAAATGGCCAGCTATAAAATAAATACATGCAACACTTTCTTATATCCCAAATTCATTACGTTAAAAAATTAAACTTAAAAAAACTCAGCTCCATAAAATATCCCAAAACATACTCAAGAATTTTTACAGGAATTTAATATATGGCTAAGGCAGTGTTTGAAATCAGTAAGAAAACATAAAATATTTAATAATTGATAGTAGGACAAATGGGCAACAGTTTGGGCATGTACAAAGTTAGAGGCATACCCCTAACTTAGAGCAAAAGAAATTTTATATTGTTTAAAAGTTGAAATGTAAAACATGAAATCATAAATTACTAGAACAAATTTGAATCAATATTTAGATAATCTTCCACTAAATATGCACTTCTAAAGGAAAACAAAAGAAAAAAGGAAAGCCGATGGTGTTCATTGTCTATCAAAATCTTGAGAATGTTTAAACAAGCACTGTAAACAATATGGAAAGACAAATGACAATGTTGACATATAGCAAAGGCTAAGTAGTTATGCCGTCTAAGAAAAAGATGAAAAATGCCAAAAATAATTCTGAGAAGTGGAAATAAAGGATTAATAAATGTCTTAAACAGGAAAAATCCAACTCCACAAATAGTTAAATAAATGCACATAATAATGCTACTTGAGTGTCTGGTGAGTTTTTTCTTATTCAATTGCTAAGCAGTTAAAAAATATTTTTAAGGAAAGCAATATTTACCAAGGATATGAACAAACTGGCATACTTAGATATTGGTGAAAAATCTTTCTGGAAGAAAATTTGGAAATACGTATTTTAAAGCTTATAATGTGAAGACCTTTTGTCCCATTTCTTGCAATTCATCTAAGTAAACACTCAGACAGATGTACATAAGTTTTATCACATAATGAAATTGTTTATAGTAGAAAAGTGGTATAATGTTAAAGTGCTATAGTGGTTGAATAAATTATAGCACATTTATATCATGGAATATAACAATCATTTAAACATACAATGTGATTATTTACTGACCTGGAAAGACAGTTACATATAATAATTGGATTGAATCAGAAAGAATACATAGCTTCTATTAACTGGTCATTCCTGGCTGAGTAAATTTGGTTGATTTCTATTTTTTCCATATTGGTTTATTGTTCTCTAATTTGCCCTCAAAGATCATGTGCCACTTGCATAACACTTTTTTAAAAGTTTTTGAAAAATCAGTCCAGTGATACAAACTCTATACATAAGTGTTAACCCAACATTGGAAAGAAATATGTTTGTCCATCCTTCTTTAAAAAATAGAACAGCTCCTGTAGTTATTTAGATTATTCCATATAAGTTTCCATATGTTAAGTTCACAGTCAATATTCAAAAGAAGAGTAGGAGGATGGTAATAAAGAAAAGGTGAACAGAGGATCTCATTACAAAACCACTCTGTTTACCACCTTTTGTCAGTTCTCCATCTTCAGTGGTTCTCAAGCAGGAATGGTACCATTCTTATTGACATTTTGGATGGAGGGCCTTTATTGGCTGGAGAGATTAAGGAGAAATAGACAATACCTCATTTATAGAAAGAAATTCCAATACCAAAGATATATGTAAAATCCCCAAATTTTTGGAAACTAAATTAGACATTTAAGGTCTGTGGGTTAAAAAAGAAATTAAAATGAAGCTCAAAAAATATTTTGAACTGAATGAAAAAGAACACATAAAATATAAATATATATGAAACACTGCTAAAGGGAAATATCTCTAAATGCCTATATTAGAAAAGAAAAAATCCCATCTTCAAAAAGGAAAAAGCCAATGAAATCGAAATTAGGCAAAAGGAAGAAAAATGACAAATATCAGAAAGGAAATCAATGAAAACCAAAATTTAAGTGGTTTTTTTAAAAGATCAATAAAGTCGATAAATCTCTATCTCTAATTATTAAGATGAGAGAGAAAGAGAAAAAGAGAAATATAGATAGTCCTAATATTCCGACAAGATTTGCTCATTTTTTTCAGTGAAACCGTAACTTCTTCATGGGTATTAAGTGCTAAATAATCTTTGAACATACGTATTTTCCTACTTGTCTTGCATCTTATTGAAAACAGAAATGTCTTTAGGTTTGTATGTATGAAAAAAGTCTAAAAGGCATAACAATTGTCTTATCAAAGAAGTCAGAATATCCCAGCACCAGGAGATTATGTCTGAAAGTGAAACTGCGTATGACCACCGTCATTTCAAAAAATACTAATCTTTGTCAAGTGGAAGCGGTTGAAAACCCATTTTTATTTGAATATATATATGCTTTACCTCAAAATCCTATGATGTTGCAGTGTGAATTGAATAAAGTCTTTCAGTGCCTAGAGCTGGGCATGTGTACAAACATGTCTGTATTTTCCTCCTGTCTTGAAGACTGACCTGTGTGTCTTCTAACTGTGCTCTAAACATGTCTATCTTTATTTTTGCTTCAAAATAAAAAGAAGGAAATCTTCTGAGTTTAGTCAAATAACATTGTATTTAGTGCTTATTTTCATCTTTTAGATTTTATGAGGATGGAAGAAGCTTGTGATATAAATTTCTCAAGTGAACATTTCTTGATTACTAAAACTGTGGAGTTCTCACCAATATTTTACATTTAACATCAGAAAGAAAGATGAAGGGAAGAAAGGCAGTGTTTATACAGGGAAGCTGGGCAGTTGTTCAAGAATGAGTTCCAGATGCTGTAACCTTGAAGACCTTGGCTTCCATGGAAGGCCTGTGTCTTTCATGGGATAAGATGCTCAGGAGGATAAATTTTCTTTCGAAACCAGATGAGTCAATCTTGTCAGTAGTTGCAACTTAAAAGAAAGAGGATTTACGTAGCCTGTCAGGTTATGTCAACCCGCTTAACAGGGCCATGGTGTGGGCAGAGCAATCAGAACATCTCAGAGGTGATCCTGCCACTATGTTCATTCTGCTGGTCATTTGTCACAATGCAAAAGACTGAGAAGTTTGCGGTAACGTCATGTATAGGAAATGGCAAAACTCAGAATTTATTGGATGACCTGTTGTCTGAGGGGTTTTCTTAAAGAAGAGTTTAATGTCTTTATTGGATAAAAGATAATAATAGAATGAATGCCTGATGAAATGTAAGAGACCATTCTACCAGAGGTTTTCTGTGAGTTAGCCTCTCCCACCATGAGTTTTGTGCCTGTTATTACGTTTAAATGAAACATTCTTTGTGTTACTCTCTGATTCTGTTCAAGGGAAGCCTTTCCGTTCTCAGTTTTACAGACCTATCAAGTGACGACACATTCACTGAGCAGCAACTTTGTAAGGCACTGACGCTCGCTTACAGCTCATCCCTCATCTCTCAGTTCCGCCAGTGCTTTCTTACAACCTGTTCTCCAGACAAAAGCAGTCACGATTTTTTTTTCAAAATGTAAACAAGTCATCTTTCTTCTGCTCAAGACCCTCCAGTAGGTTTCCATCAAATTTATAATAAATTCTGAAATCCGTAGAGTTTCTCCCCGTTCACACACTCTGTTCCAGCCACCTTCACCCAGTCAGCCGAGATTTATAGATTCCATTTATTAAAGAGGGTTTTAATTTATCAATTGCCGCTTCCCACTATTAGCTCGCCTCCAACACTGAAACAATCCCGTAATTCGTCTCCCTAACTCTGCTCGCTGTAGGCAGAGGGATCTCTTGAAAACACTACTCAGATTGTATCACTTGCATGCTGAATATATTTAAATGGCACTTCATTGTCGTCATGATTGCATAAAAACTTCTTAATCTGGCTTATGAGGCATGTTATAATATGGTTGCTGTTTAGGTCTCAAGTCAAAGTCTGCACTCCATCCTCTCAACCTGTCCTACACTCCCCTACCCCACAACTGCCACACTCCTGCCAGAATTTGCCATTTTTAGTCCTGGTCTCAAATCACATTTACAGTGTTCTTTTCTTCGACTGTAATGCCCTTTCCATCTTTCTTTTCCTTAAAAATGTCTTACCCGTGGGGAACGAGGGTGGCTCAGTCAGTTAATCATCCACCTTCAGCTGAGGTCATGATCTCACGGTTCATGAGTTCAGGCCCCGCATCAGCTCTATGCGGACACCTCAGAGCCTGGAGCCTGCTTCAGATTCGTGTCTCTCTCTCTCTCTCTCTCTCTCTCTCTCTCTGTCTCTCCCCTACTCACGCTCTGTCTCTCAAAAATAAATAAACGTTAAAAAAAATTTTAAAAATGTCTTACCCATGACCAAAAGCATGTGGACCCCAAATGTTATAGCTTTTTAATAATGCAGCTCTTTTAAAGGACATACATGCAATATTTCCCCAACGTACGTTCCCAACATCAAAGTATGACATGATTAGAATAGATTCCAGCATCTGTAGTAGGCTGGCACTTTCCCCCTGCCAGCTAATTTCTCTTACCACTTTTCACCCCCAATTTAGCAGCACCAGACCAGACCCCCTTACTCTTAGGTGAGCTTAACATCATGGCCCTCTTGCTCTTCCCTGCAAAGCTGACCCCAGATGGAAGAGCCTAGCCATCAGACACAGCTTCTATCTGTGCCTCCAAGTAAAAGAAAGTAAATTCCCTTTCCTTTTTCATTCAGTAGGCGTCTATAGCAATATCCAGAAGCCAGATGCAAATGGACATGTTGTGGGAAGAGTCTCTGTGCCCCAGGGCCTTGACCAGCCAAAAATATCTTGTTAAATACAATTCAACAATGCTACACAGAACTACAATGTTAACTTTTTCTTTAAATTAAATGATGTAGATGATTTTATGCTAGCATGCTGAGTTTAAGAAATAATTTCCCAGCAAGACAAGGCACTCAAATAGTTTTTGATTACTCTGGTTACTTAGAACACGGTTTCTCACCCTGTCACCATCGTGTTATTTCCCCCAGAAGAGTGGACATTGTGCTCTCTCTTAGTTTCTGAAAAGCCTGGACCTATGTGAGGAACCCGACTTTGAACACATTGACTTTCTAGGACCTACAGAGATGTAAAAGAGAGCATCTTACCTCTAATAGTAGTTGACTTGTTTGATGGTAGTTGCTGCCCCATAAAAAAAACAACAAAACAAACAAACCAAAAAACACAGAAGGATGAAAAAATCTCATATCTATAGTTTCTATCAGTCGTGTGAGCAGAACCATCCATTTTTTCCCTACAAACATGGAAAGATGGTGCTTATTGCATGTTAGTAAATGACATGCGTTCAAAGGAATGATTCTGCAGGTAGAGAATAATTTGCCTAGAAATCATGCCACCCAGCTTTTCCCTCTCCATGTGCACAAACTCCACTCTTCCTTTAATATCCTCTTTGTACATCCCTGTTAGGATGGATATTCTGATGTAGGAGATTGAGAAAAGAAGGAGACAACTAAGAAGTCCTCCTCAAATTGAAACAGTTTAAAAGTTAGTTTATTTCTTATTTAATGTTACCTAGACTCCTTCTCATTAGCTTATATCTACATTCAAGGTTTCATAGTCTTTCATACTTGAGAAATCCCATAGGTAAATAGAAATAATGATTTGGGGAATTCTGGCTACGTTATTCTAATTTTATTTGCATTCTGACTGCTTTGTGTTTGCTTACTTTTAAGGTAAAGACAGGAATGGGCGGCATCAACTTACCTTTATGTTTATGTCCTACAGTTGCAAACAAGGGATACCTGTATCTGCATTTGTATTTTAATATGATCTGTGTTGTGTGTTTTTTTTTTTAATTGAAGTATAGTTGACAGACAAAGTTATATTCATTTCAGGTGTACGACATAGTGATTCCACAAGTTTATACGTTATACTATGCTTACCACAAGCATAGCTGCCATCTGTCACCATACAACGCTATTACAAAACCCACTATATTCTCCCTGCTTACATTTCATCCCTGTGACTTATTCATTCCATAATTGGAGGCCTGTACCTTCTCCTTCCTTAACTCATTTTGCCCATTCCTATACCTCTCTGTCAATCCTAATTTCTGCTTTTCTTCTGTGTTATTTTTAGATTCTACATATAAGTGAAATAATACGGTGTTTCCCTTTCTCTGGCTGACTTATTTCACTTAGCCTAATACCCTCTAGGTCTATGCATGTCGTTGCACCTAGCACAATCTCATCCTTTTGTATGGCTGCATAATATTCCACTGTATACATATACCACTTCTTTTTTATCCATTCGTCTGTTGATGGACACTTGAGTTACTATCATATCTTGGCTATTGTAAATAATGCCACAGTAAACATAGGGGTATATAGAACTTTTTGAATTCATGTTTTTGTTTTCTTTGGGTAAATATTATTGGACCATGTGGTAATTCTATTATTAATTTTTTGAGGAACCATAATCCTGTTTGCACAGGGGTTCCTTCTTCTTTACATCCTCTCAACACTTGTTACTTCTTGTCTTTCTGATCTTAGCCATTCTGACAGGTGTAAGATGATATCTCATTGTGGTTTTGATTTACATTTCTTTGATGATGAGTGATGTTGAACATCTTTTCATGTGTCTGTTGGCCATCTGTATGTTTTCTTTGGAAAAAAATTTAATCAGGTCATCTGGCCACTTTAAAATCAGATAATTTGAGGCCCTTTTCTTTCGGTGTTGATTTATATAAGTTCTTTATATATTTTGGATAGTAACCCTTTACTGGATATGTCATTTGCAAATATCTTCTCCCATTTAGTAGGTTGTCTTTTATTTTTATTGGTTGTTTCCTTCACTGTGCAAAAGCTTTTAATTTTTGTGTAATCCCAGTAGTTTATATTTGCTTTTGGTTCCCTTGCCTGAGGAGACATATCTAGAAAAATGTTGCTAAGGGCAATGTCAGAAAAATTACTGCCTATGTTTTCAGTGCAATCCCTATCAAAATACCAACAGCATTTTGCACAGAACTGGAACAAATAATACTGAAATTTGTATGGAACCACAAAAGACCCCAGATAGCCAAAGCAATCTTGAGAAAGAAGAATAAATGGTAAGTATCACGATCTCATATTTCAAGATATACTACAAAGCTGTAGTAATCAAAAGAGTGTGGTACTGGCACAAAAATAGACACATAAATCCGTGGAACAGAATAGAGAGACCAAATATAAATCCATGCCTATATGATTCATTAATTTATAACAAAGAATATATAATAGGGAGAAGACAGTTTCTTTAAAAAATCGTGCTGTGAAAACTGGACAACACATGTAAAAGAATGGAACTGGATCACTTTCTCACAGCATACTCAAAAAATAAATTCAAAATGGATTAAAGACCCACATGTGAGATCTGAAACCATAAAATTCCCAGATCTGTGTTATTTTAAGTTTCCTGTACATTAAATAGCAATCTCCTTTTTTCAATTCAATCTGTACCATTTTAACTATCGATTATTGAGCAATTGCTAAGGACTTGAATCTAGTTTACATAGTTTAATATATAGCAATCTGTAGGTACCTTGCAAGGTAGAATCCTTGTGGCCGTTTTATGCTTGCGGAAATAGTGTGTTTAAGTGGCTTATCTAAATTCATGCATCTGATAAAAGCAACTGGGCTGCACAATGAAGGAACTTTCTTTCATCCTAGCCTGGTGAAGTATTTGTGGCTGGTTAGCTCAGCTGGGTAGAGGTTAAAGTTCAGTGCTAATGAGGTCAGAGTCATAAATGTGAAGTTTAAGTAAGGGCTTTTCTCTGATTCATAACTGAAAGTTCAACATTTAACCCTAGTCAGTCAATGTGTGCTGTTGTTCACAAAAATAGAGTAGATGAGTGGGTGGCTCAATATAAATCCTTCGCTAATACTGGAAGTAGTATTCATAAAACATGATTCCTTATAGTCAATATCATTTTTTCCCAATAACAGTAGTTATATTTAAACAAGGAAGTCATCTATCATTTTCACTCTAATAGACAGGCAATAGTAAAGTCAGAGAATGTTTGAGCTGGATGCTACCATCTGATGTCTCTGTTACAATCCCTTCATTTGACAAATACGAGAACAAATTAAAATTCATGAGTAAGAGCAGAGGCAGAGGTTATTGGATTGTTTCCCCAATGTCTCTAAGTCAGAGGTAGAGAGCAGAGAATAGAACTTGATTTTCCTCACTCGTGGTTTATGACTCTTTTTACCAAACTAGGGAGAGGATGCACTGTGGCCCCGAGACAAAGAGAAATGATTTTCTGGCCACCTGAGTCTGAGGAGCACATAACTAACCTGCCTCTAGATGGAAGGGAGAGAATGGAGTTTATCGTTTCCCTTAGGAAATGGCCCGTTCTGAAGGACACCTTTCTTGATTCTCACTGAAATTCTCTACTTTTCCTTTAAGCTTGTTTAAATTAACATTTTTTGTCTTTCTTTGCCTTATTGGTTCCCTCCTTTTTTCTTCTCAGAATTCCAAACCATACCATTCTCTGTGAACAACAGCCCCAAGGTTGCCTTTTATCAATAAAACACCAACCAGCCTCTCCCAACTTGCGACTGTTACTTCAAAAAAGGCGCTTGTCTTTGTGGGTTCCTTTGCTTTCTTCACATAGAAAATTCTAGGAATTTTTTAGAGAGTGACTCTTATAGAAATATTGATTTCTAGAATACATCTCTCTGTATAGGTGAGGTCTCCTTTCATCTTTAAATTGTGTAGTTTGGCAGGCTGTTGGCAATGACGGACAAGCATAGAAACTAAGCAGTAGTATAGAAAGAAAAATAACATAAAACAAGAATCTAAATATTTAGTATCCACATGAATTAACATTGTTTTCAGCCACTTAGCATCACCTTTTTCATTGAATGAATTGAAAACCAATGAAAGGGAAGGGATGGGATGGTGTTGTGATACCCTTAAATCTTTTGTCTAAATCAACAACAGACTTTCAAATTTTCCTTTTTGTATTTGACTTCTTGTCTCCATGATAGCCAATGAAGACTGTAAAGAAGGTAATTGTGTGAGTTTTATTCAGACTTAGCTTAAGATTACTCATAAACTTGAAACCACAGTGTTGAATTCTTTTTGATTTATTTATACTAGCGAGCAAGCTTAGCAAGCATCGGGATCACTGGGAGGACTTGTCAAACACATAGTGCTGGGCCCCCAGTCCCAGAGTTTCTGATTTGGTAGGTCTGGATAAGGCCTGAGAATTTGCTTTTCTAACAAGTTCCCACATTATGCTGGTCCTGAGACCATATTTTCAAAGTACTGATGTATACCAAAGAATAAAAGTCTCCATTCTTTCTTTGTTTTGGTGTAAATACACACCTTAACACAAAAGCAACCTCAGACACTAACCATTTGTCAAGAATCAGGTTTGGATTTTGTAAAAGTCTGGAGAAAATTATTGTGGCAATTTCACTTTGCCTGTCTTCCACAAAGTTGCTTGGTCCAGGTGAGTCTCAAGTTACTCACTCCCAGCCCGTCTGTCAAATCTAATTCCGAATACTAGGATATTTGAAAATACAATAAAATGTTTATAAATGCAATTGATCTTGTGAATATCTAACAAGTGCCATTGGAAACTCGCGGTTCATAGTTCAAATTATGTAAATGCTGCCTGGTGTTCATAACGTGCAAATGGGATATCCTAAAAAAAAGAAGAAACAAACACTCGACAGTTTTGTTATCAGGAACGAGCTGGGTGGCACCATTCGTTCAGCCTTGTTAGCATCCTGAATGAAGTCAGTCACTTTGCCGAGTAGTCAAAATAAATATGAGCAAGATAAGAAAGAGGGAAATAAGGAGGAAAGACTTGTATAAATAATTGCCTTGTAGCTCTTTGTAACATCACTGCAGTTTTTATGCACGGCAGAAATAGTTTCACCTTTTCTCCCTTAAAAAAAAATGGTCTGAATTGTAATGTATATCACGCTCATTTACTTTCACGGTGACACCGTCGTCTGCTTAAACAACGTAGCTCGTGGAGATTTACTGTGCTAGACAACTGTTTGAGATCCACAGAAGCTGTTTGGAAAGTAGATAAGCACAGCCTCACTTGAGAAACGCTAACTTTACTTCAGTGTGGTCCTTATGGATACTTGTTTTTCCCGGGACTATTCCCTGAATGGAAATAATCTGTTTTGCAGTACATTTTAGTACCTTTTGTGAGACGCGCTTCATGCTCCGTGCTCGTAAGCAGGAACTTCAGACTTTGTGGCATCAGGCTCACCTGAAAGGCCAGTATCAGCTATGAAAGGACTTCATAATTTAAGGTGAAAAGGCGTGATTATGAGTCTCAAAACCCTAAGTGCCAAAAAGCATTTTAAACAGAAGAAGACTGACAGGCCTGTCAGGCAGTAATGCATCTGTATTTGCATCTGACCTGAAAGCACTTTCCACATCTGCAAGCCTGAAAAAAAAAAAAAAAAAAAAAAAAATCAGGCAAAGAAAAGTTGTCTTGGAATGAAAGATTAACGAGGGAGCAAACTGCCTCATTCTGGCAGAGAGGCTGTCACCCTAGCTCTTCAGCTGTCACCCAGGTTCGGACATTCTTTGGAATGAGTTCTGTCTTTAGGGTTATATATTTGTTTTCTTGCAGGCTAAAGTAAGGGCAAGAGAGACAAAAAGAATGCACTTCATGGCTTTTTAACTGCAGTGAAATTGCAGGCGCTGGTTCAAAGATGAAGACTGAGCCGTCTGTCAAATTGAGTACACATCTCCTCTGTAAACACTTTTGTGATCAACTTCTTCTGGTTCAGTCATAGTGTTTATAATCACTTTTTAGAACAAGGGTAAAAGGAAAAAGGTATTCGTTTCATTAGATCGACAATAGACCAAAGTCACTGTTGATGAAATTTAGACAGTGATGCCAAAAATATCTTAACCTTGGACTTTTATTTTGTTCCAGCATAACAAATCTATACATGGAATTAATAAATGGATCTTGCAGGAGCATATACAAATTAGAAAAAAATATTAAAATTTCTCTTGGAGTTATCTACTCACTACCCTCAAATGGCATTGTGTCTGTAACATGGTATGGATTCCTGGGTTTGATTGGGAATTTGAAAATAATCTTATCACACCGTATATTGTAAATTTTGTATATTGTAAATTAATCAAATATATATGCTTTTCTAAGAAAGAAAGTTTTATAGTAATTTTACACTATTTTCCAGATATACTTAAGTCCAGTTTCAGTTGTGATTAACATAAGGAGAGCTCTCTTAAAGCTCTTTACAGCGTGAAATGTCTCTAGGGGTTAGTAAATTGCATGCTTTTGAGGTAATTTCCTAAGGAAGAAGCTTTTATACCTTACTATGAAATCTCTTGGACACCTCCTATGTAGCTACAGTAGACTTTTATAAACAACATAATAACCACATGTCAAAGAAAGAGTGATAAACTGTGGGTCTTCAAAGAAACAAAAGGAGCCCACCAGCTTTCTTTCTTTCTGTCGACACGTATAACATAAAATTAGCCCACAAAGACATTTGAAAATATACTTTCTTTTGCAAAGGTGGGTAATTATTTTTAACATAATGAAGCAATCATAGCTTTCTTGTTTAAAATATTGTTTATTGTATTTTTAGGGAAGAAGACAATTCGTCAATAATGTAAGGATTTAAAAATAAAAATCGTACTATATGCTATGGAGAAACAAGTAAAAATCTCTTAGGCTGGTTTCAAGGGAGCACTCAGCATTCAGGTTAAGACTGAGGAAATAAACATTAAGTGAGGTAATCCACAAACAACGGGCAGAGGCAGACAATGGATAAAGCTTCTTCCTTTCATTCCCTGTGTAGGCAATTCTGAAAAACATTTCAGAAGGAGCTTTTTTAGGAGCCTTTGGAAGGCTCCTGAGAAGACCGGCGCAACAACATGCACTTAAAACAGATTCTCTTCTCCACTTTTCACTCTTCCTGGTCCCCAATTCGTGTTCCCTGGATCATATCCCAAAATAAACTATCTTGTCTCTCACTCCAGCAAAAAGAGTCTTACTCATGTCCAGCAAAAATGAAGAGAAAGAATAGTCAGAGAAGTAAGAAAACCAGAAGGCAGTCATGGAGGTCAAGAGAGGAGTTTCTAGACGCCAAGGTGAAAGACTGAAGAAAAGTAGACCATGCTGAACACATACTTGTTTTTTGTTGTGCTCCAGCGTGTACATGACATACAAAGAACATGCACAATCCTGGTGCTTCTTCCTGGCAACTGATAGATGTGGTTTATACGAGTTTCTGATTGATCTTCTACAGCCTCAAGCCGAGAGACATAATTCACAGTGATTATCTCTATGCATTTTCCCAAGCATAGTTTATAAAATAAAAGGCCAGATGTCCAGAGAGTTTACCATCTTCTCTGGATAATAATGAAATTATCTAGAATATCATACCACGATTATTTTTAAGATTATTCATTTTCTTCTTAAAAGTAACTTATTTCAATCTTACATTTCTCTCTCTCTGTGTGTGTGTGTGTGTGTGTGTGTGTGTGTGTGTGCACATTTAAAAAGTTTAGAAGGACATATGCCAACAAAACAGCACTGGAATTGGGTATTGGGATAACTGGAAATTTTTTGGTTTTAAAAATACCTTTGTGTATGTTTTGAGATTTTTGCAAAGGGCATGTTTTTCTCATAATCAATACAGAAACTATAGAAAACTTTTAAAGATAAAACTAAAGTCGAATTACGTAAAAATGTTTCTCCCATAAATTTTTTGCTCCTTACCTTCAATATATTGTCACAATTTTACCTACTTTCTTTTTTATCGGCCCATGGTGAAGGTTAACTGGTACAGAAATGTCTCCCTGAGGGCTTGGTGTGAACAGGTCAAGGCAGGAAAACTGCATGCTGAGGTGGCTTTTATTGTCCATGGATTAAAATGTATTCATTCTTATTGTAAATATGTGGGACATCGGCTGTGAATTAATTTTCCCTTGGAGGAGAGATGTGAAGGGAACCTGACAAAACTTAATTCTAAAATTACCTAATTCTGAACCATAGGCTTTCTCCTCAGAAGGGGATAGTTGGATTGGTTTTTGTTTTTCTATAAATATATATTTTTAATGTTTGTTTATTTTTGAGAGGGGAGAGGGGCAGACAGAGAGGGAGACACAGAATCTGAAGCAGGTTCCAGGCTCTGAGCTGTCGATACAGAGCCCTCTTGGGGCTTGAACCCTTGAACCACAAGATCATTCGTGCTGCCATTTGAAATGTTGAACATTGAATGGATTCAGCAAAAGTTAGTTGATTTTCTCTGATAGGAGCCTGAAATGTTTTCTCTTCTGAGGTTTTGAAGTGTATATAGAAGTTTAGTATAGAGAAGGGAAATTCCTCAGTCTAAAGTCTTTAATTTGCAAGTTGTGTCTCCAAAGCCATGGCTTTTGAACGCTGCTAGAGATTTGGTGGTGGGTGAACCCTACGGGCAATAGGAGTCTCTTCGGTTTAGTGTACGAGGCATCGAATCCCTTCTATCCCTGGTTTCCAACTCCTGAAGACTAAGAACTCACTCTGCCAAAAATTTTAAAATATTAGAATTCCGTGTAACATTTGTTGATTAAGGTATTACATAATGTTAGAGAACTATTATAAATTCATTATATCTTTGAAATAAATGTTTAATTTAATCAGTACTTATATGCCTTTGAATATATAGGTTATTTTCCTGGAAGTCTAAACAATGAAAGCATCAAAAATGGAACTTTCCAGGGCACCTCGGTGGCTCAGTTGGTTAAGTATCTAACTTTTGATCTTGACTCAGGTCATAATCTTGCACTTTGTGAGTTCCAGCCCCGCATCGGGCTATGTGCTGATGGTGTGGAGCCTGCTTGGGTTTCTGTCTCCTTGTCTCTCTGCCTCTCCCCAACTTGTGTGCCTTCTCTCTCTCTCTCTCAAAAATAAATAAACATAAAAAAATGTTCTCACTACAAAAATGTATCCTAACACCCTGTACTTGTAAAAAAAATGGAACTTTCCAATTTTTCTGTATGACCATCCATTTTTTAAAAACACACCACTATAAAAATTGAAGGATAGTTAGATATAATATACAATGTGCAATGAAGACTCATACTGTGGAAGCAAATGAGCAAATATTGACAAGGTGATATGACTGAATGATTGAAATTCTCATACATCAGCCATTTTTTTTTTATATTTTGACAAATAACAAATACTTTAAAGATTCAAACTGTAATGCTTAACATATCTATTTTATGCATCTCCTTTATTAATCTATATAATAGAAAGAAAATAAAAAAGAATACATCCAGAAATTTGAGAAAATGAATTAAGTTGGTTATTATTACATTAGTATCCTTTTTTTGAATTGACCTAACTAAATTTTGGAAATGTCATCAATTTGGAACAGGTTATATCCATGCAGTCTGAATAAATAAATAAATAATATGTAACAAACAACAAACAAATAAATAAATAAATAGATAAATAAAATCTTCTGTGTAAGAAGTATGTGAAAGGATAATTTTTGACCTCTTCACATATTTTTTAAAATTTTTCCCTCTTTTGTACTATGAACATGGAACACAGTATAGCGGTGAAGACTCTGCAAGTGAGGACTCTCAATCATAGTGCAAAGTAGAGTCACCACAAAAGCTTGATTGGCTTCCCTATAAAGTCCAAGACTACTAGGACCAAAGCTCAAATGATGCTATCTGTCTCTGCCCATGTTGACTCTACTTTCTTTGGGCTGGTTCCATTCTCTTGCACGTTTTCTTTCCAGCTCCCAGTAGCTCCAGGTCTATCAACTCTAGCAGAGGGAGACCCTGCCTTTTGTGTACGGGATGGGTCTTACTGGCCTGGCCTGGCTCTTCTGCCCATTTCTTGGCCAATCACTGTGGTCGAAAAGGTCAAATCGCCCTGTCTTGGGAATTTTTACAGAGATGAAGGCAGAAGTTGCTTGAAGACCACATTCTGGCAGGCCCTGAGCCCACAGGGATCCAGGCAGCCCTGGAGCCAGAGAACAGTGGCCTTTACAGAAAGACCAGTGGGAAACGTAGGGGCCTCTTCATGCTTTGAAGCTACACAAAGCCTTGCTAACCATGGAGAAGGAAACTTGGTGATGCCTGTGGTGGAATGTCCTGTCAGCCTAGTATTTTGGGTACTCAGTATATGATGACTAAGATTTATATGATCACTCACATTATTTATTCAGAAATCAGAAAGTATTTAGAGAACATACAGACTCAAGCTATCTTTGAAAAAATTATGACACTCTAGGAGCCTGTGAGCTCTGACTTAGAAACCACATTCCAGATCCAGTTCAGTAGTGTTAAGTATCTATACATTGTCATGAAACTGATCTCCGGAACTTTTTCATTGTACTTTGAAACTCTATACCCACTAAACAGCAGCTCCTCCTTTTCTCCTCCCAGACCCTGGTAACCGCCATTCTGCTCTCCAGTTTCTTGCCATTGTGATCAGAAGAGACATTTTGTGTGATTTCAACCTTCTCGAATTTGCTAAGACTGGATTTGTGGCCTAACCTGTGTTCTGTCCTGAAGAATGTTTCATTTGAGAAGTGCCTTCTTCTCATTGCACTTGAGAAGAATATATATTCTGTTGTAGGGTAGATGCTCTGTATATTTCTGTTAGGTCTAACTGGTCTATATTGTTTTTCAGGTCCTCTGTTTCTTTATTAGTCTATGTGGTTGTTTTAACTAACTTTTATAAGTCTCAGTTCCTCATCTGTAAAGTGGTAATATAAGCAGTACCTACCTCATAGGTTGATGTAAGGATTATAAAATCTACTCCTTATAAAGTGTTGGGGTTCCTGGGTGGCTCAGTCAGTAAAGCATCCAACTATTGATTTCGACTAGGGCATGATCCACAGTTTGTGAGTTCGAGCCCCACGTTGGGCTCTGTGCCGACAGTGCAGAGCCTGCTTGGGACTCTTGCTCCCTCCCACTCTCTGTGCCCCTTCTCTGCTCTCTCTCTCTCTCTCAGCATGAGCACAAAATAAATAAATAAACTTAAATAAATAAATAGTTAACACACTTGATAAACAGCAACTGATCAATAAATGTCAGCTATGAGTATTAATCTCTGAGGAAATATGAAAGGGTCAGAGTATATCCACCACCGTAATTCAAACATCAATGCAAAATGCTTAGCCTAAGTCTCTAAAGGTACAGTTGGCTGAATTATTAAAGAACAGCTTTGCCCAACAGTGGAAAACAGAGATATTACTAATTTTTCTTGTTTTTATTGTAACCCAGTTGTCAGCTGGATGCTTTCCTACCTCCACCTGCAGTTATCAATCAATAGAAAAGTCTCTCTGCCCTCACCAAGTTGCTCCCATCAAATGACTTAGGCATAAATGATTTAGCATGAACTCCTCATTTGCATGACCCAGGAGGCTCCAGAGTCCTCTCCATGCTTTCCACTGATTCTTAACAACTGGTTCTCTGATATTTTCCCTCAATCTATGATGCCTTGTCTCAGCCTCTGCTGACCTCGATCCAAAATTCAGTTTCTTTGCTGATTTCCACAAAAGATCAATTTGAACCAACAATTTCATGCATTCTAAAACTTTCCTAACGTTTCACAGGGTCCTGGGAAGAGGTCACATCCCACGCTACCATTTTGCTAGACCTGTTCCACTCACTCCCTTCCGCCTTTGCTCCAACCTCTCCAGAGTAACAAGCATTCCGTACTCATATCCCCTAGTGTGAGTCATTGAAACATACTTTCCAAACAAACACAGTTTTCTTCTTGAGGAATGCTGTTGCAAATATTAGATAAATAATACTTTTAACCTTGTGACATACCGTTAGGCTTCATTATATAGTCTCCATTCCAAGGATATGGGACGTGCAGCTACTTTGTAAAAGGTACCATACGGGGGGAAGAGATTTTGAGCAAAGAATCTGCTCAGTCCACCACAAATGAAATAACATTATATCTCAGTGTACCAATAATGAATGCCAAGAATATGATCAAATTGCAAGAATTTTAAAGTGAAATGTTACTATATCTAAAAACTCCAAACTATTGTAGATACTTAAGTGTTGACAATTGACGGACTTTTACTTTTGTCTCGTTTTTCAATGACGATATGTCATATAATTTATATTTATTACATTAAACTCTGGGGATTACCACTAAGACAAAGAACTTGAATCTCTGGCCTGGAGGAAATTAAGATTCTCTCAAATCGCCTGTGTTTCCAAGAGAAACGAATCCTGAGATAAAATTATTTACTTAGAAAGTTAATAATGAATATAAGCTCCAAAAGTACAAGAGATTTTATCTCTTTTGTTCATAAAGTATTCCAAGCTCCTAAGACAGCTTCTGGCAGATTCTCAGTCCACACTTGGTAAATTAATTAATGAATTATAACTTATAAAACTTCATTTATCTGACACACATTTATTTTGTACCTATTTTATGTCTGGCTGGCTCTAGGTGAATTTGATATTCAACTTACATAATTTTATTTTTAAAGTCCCCAAATATTGAAACTTTTACCACTTTCTTAGAGAGATTAATTGCTCTTATGGTTAGGAAGCTTTCTCTGACAATTATGTATTTCATTTTTCTTTCTATATTTTCTCACAACTCAATCCTTCAATTTCCTTTTCAGTTGAACTTTACTGACCCATGTACAATTAACTAGTATCTTTTCTGAACTGTATGACATGCCCTAAACAAAGCATCGCGTTCCAGCTGTGAACTCTTGAATCATTTTGCAAAGAACTATCAATTCTCTGGATTCAGACACAATAATTGTGTAAGTGTAGCTTTTAGTGGCATTGGGTTTTTATATTTTCACTGACATAATTGTTACTGAGAATTATCTTTCCTTTTTTTTACCCTTATTTGGAGATTTTTCAGAATGACTGCCTTTTGTGTTTTCCTCAGTAGACAGCTAAGACTGAGGACCATTTTATATACCTTATCTCATGTAATTCTCACAAAATAAAAATCTCTGTGACATAAATATTATTATCATGGCCATAATATAGGCGGAGGAGAGAGGTCACATAACCACAATGAACTGAAAACTGAATCTTTTTGTAGTGACTCAAATTCTTAACCACTCTGCTATTGTTGTCAAGTGTATATTCAGTGTCTTTCTTTTACTTCTTTTGGCAATATTTTTAACTTCTGTGGTTTATATCTCAGGGCAAAATCCTGGGATAAGAAGGTTCTTAGTTTTCTCCATGTTTGACACAGAAATACATCTTGCAAATAAATGTTCCTTGGTGCCATACCAAGTGTCCATTCCTGTCTTTTCCCTTGCTATGAGCCCCCAGATTTTCCTCTGGAAAGCGAACCTTCTCCCATTATGAGGCAGGCATGTGGTTTGAATGGAATTGACTCCACTTCCTGCTCTAGGTGTGGAGTCTTAACAGGCGCCAATCTATGTGTTAATCCGATCGCTGGTGGTTGAGGAAGGAACAGTCAGTGAGGACACATTGTTCATCTGACTTCAGTGATTGATTTGGGTTGGTCTAGAATATTTAGGTTTGTATGCCAGGATGGAGGGACGGAAAGGTCTCTCTCTGGCTCTAGATAGTATGATGTATACATATGAGACGTGGAATTGTGCCAGCTATGTGAACATCATGGAAGCGAGTCTAAGAAAAGCCAATACGTAGAGCAAGACAGAGCTAAGTGAACTGCCAAGAAATGCAGCCAGATTCCTAGTCAAACCATGGCTGAAGCCTTCTTACTTCTTAGTACAGCTGGACTAATAGTTGTTAGTTGGGAGAAATGGGTGAGCTATTTTGTTTTAATTTAAATAAAGTCTATTTATGTTTTTAATTAAAAAAATAGTTTTATATGCCAATAAATTTCTTACATTGTTTGACTAGGATATCATCATCTAAAGTGACAGGTATCATGCAAAGCGACAAAACCACTCTCATTTTTATTTCTAAATTTAAATTTTATTTTCTTTTACTTGACTAAGAAGTTTCTCCCAAATTTTTTTTTTTGAAAGACATCTTCTCTGTTTAATTTTGTCCTCTGAATAACATTAGTTTTAAAAATTATTTAAATTTGTTTCTAGAGTTCTTAACTTCCTAATCTTTTCTTTCTTAATACGTTTTTCAGTGAAGCCCATTTGTTAATGTATGAATTAGCAAAACTCAAGGTCATCTCTTAACTTTACACTGCAGATTAATTAGTTCCTGTCAATAAGTTATAAATATAATATAAATATTCCTACTAATAAACTGCAAATACAATATGGCTTTGCCTCCAGTCAGACAACAAAAACCATATAATGTTGGTGGTGGAGGGAACATTAGGGGTCATCTAATTCTACTTAATTATTTTACAGATGGGAAAATTGGAGCCAAAAGAAATTAAGTGATCTGTCTAAGGTCACGCAGTTAATGGTAGGTCTCCTGTGATTCCTGACTCTTTCCATTAAATCATGCCTCCTCAAGTGCATTGAAGCCTACCAAAATTAAATAAATAAAACACAGTATTTCAGGAGAGTAGTATGATTCCATAAGATCTGATACAATCGGTGTCGCAACATAAAAAGGGCATCAAATTGAGTTGAATTGATTTTCAAGTCTCAGTGGAAATTAATATAATTTTCTTTTTTTTTTTTTTCATTTTTATTTTTGAGAGACAGAGAGAGAGCACGAGCAGGGGAGGGGCAGAGAGGGAGGGAGACTCAAAATTTGAAGCAGGCTCCAGGCTCCGAGCCCAACTCAGGCTCGAACCCATGAACTGTGAGATTGTGACCTGAGCCAAAGTCAAATGCTTAACCGACTGAGCACCCCTAGTTTTCTGTCGTTAAAGTTCTATTTGAACGTTGACAGCCACTAAAGATTAATTTTTAATACATTTTGGATCATAGAACTGACTTCTTAATGCTAGAAAAATTCATTGAAGATACACATAGATTGTTTTTACTAAACAACAGAAGTTTTGGTTATGAAAGAAATGATTTTTTCATAGACTTTTCTTTCACTACTTTAAGACAGTGATATTTAAATATTGTTTTCATATGCTTCCTATAGAACAAATAGACATTTCTCTTTTTTTCCTCATCTGTAACATAAACCTCTCTGGTCATTGGGATCAGCCTGGGAGCTTTCTAAAATTGCAGCTGAATCCAGAACCAGAAACTCAGAAGGAGATCTCAGACATTTGTATTGTTTTAAAAACTCTCATGATTCTGCTCATTGGCCAAGTTTAGAAAGCACAGCTCTATGGCATTCCATAAATATGGTAAAAAAATAAATAAATAAATCCACCAAGCCCACACACTCGTTCTATGAATTATGGATGATGGCTGGAATAGTTATCAAGATAAATAGTCACATCTTCTGTGTTGGTGAAAATAGACATGCAAATGAAAAGTCAAATTTTATTGACTTTAAGATGGCATTGAATGTAGGGTGCATCATTATTTATGTACCAGTAAGAAAAAAAAGATTAATATTTAAGCTAACATGCTATCCATTGTAAGATGCCTTGTGATTTCAGAGATGTTAAAAACATACACCTTAAAACTATGAAATATGGTCAGTTCTACTCTTATAATTGGACTTATAATGATACCTGTCAGGTTGAAAGTGAATAAAAGAGGGAGATTACCTTCTACAATATAAGAGGAAAAGGAAATCATATAAATAATCCTAGCAATGCTACTAAGACATCTTTGTGAATCTTATATGCATCTACTTCTAAGACTTTTCTGACAACTAGAAATCTGAGTTCTCATAATATTTTGGGGAGCTTTGGATAAAATTGATAAGAGGATGGGGCCCTGTAGATCTGCGGGCCTGATTTTGATGCCTACCACACATATACATGCATGTGCACACATACATGTACCTCTCAGGTCACCAAAACACAAAAGCAAAAGCAAAGCCATGCTAAAAAAGAGATGTTTCACACGAGTAGCATTCAATTGTTGTTGAGTATTGAGGTGGGGAATCTAATTTTTAGTTTCATATCGTTGCTTGGATCAAGACTGTAATTGTATTTCCTGATTTCCTGTTGAGCTACTCGGCTTGGTTCCTATATCTAACTGCAGAAATGCTTTTGGTTTGTCTTTTTTTGCTTTTAAGGGCCAAGATTTAAACTGAAGGTTTTGGTTTCAGTAGGTGAGTAGTTATTGAAAAATATGGGCTATAAACTTACATTCTAGCTAAAGCAAACTTCTATTCCATTCTCCTCCCTTGATAGTCGTAAATAATGATGAGTCGGATTTATCTCTTTTTTTTTCTTTCAAAACTACCTGTAACTAATTTCATCAACATAATATTCTTTTTTATTTATAAAATGAATTTTACATATTTTAGCGTTCTTTTCTGACTCCTTTGCCAACTTACTTTCCTTGGGTATTAAATACACTGCCTTCCTTTATGTGGGTGGTTTTCCATAGTGTATGATACTTTGGATTGTGCATTCATCTTTATCATTTGAAAGTCCTTATTAGATTGTCTGAAGCATCCACGTGTGTCTCTTTTGGAGAAAGTGGTAATTGCTGTTGCAGCTTGCGTTCCAGGCTGTTTTTAGTGAGAAAGGGGATGGACAAGATATACTACGGGGCAGTGGGTGTTCTCTTGATCGTGAATGACCACTCTTCAATCAGGGTGCTCATCTTCATTATTCTCAGTTGGAAGCAGACTTCCTGTTCAGGTTTTGTAGTCCAAGGTAGGGAGATGAATACAGCTCAGTGTGCATTTCTGCTCCTTACCACTGAACTCCAGAGTATGATCCTATTCAATGCCAAGCCCCCAACTTCGCTTGGCTTCCTCTCCCTCTTTCTGTGCTCTACCATTAGGACTCCAGTACCTATATCCAGAACCACAATTTCTGTGTTCAACTTGATCTCATGGCTTTCCAACATTCATGTATTCATCATAGGTTCTGGTCTTCTAAGTTCTATGTCCTGTTTTCAAGTTCACTGATATATTTATGCTTGTATGTGTGTACTTTTAGAGATTCAAAGAAGAAAGGTTGAATGTCAGTTTGCCTTCTTTTCACCTCTTTGCTTCATATTGCAGAGAACTACAGTTTCTAGATTCCCTTGTCTATTTCTGGGTCACTTTGCTAATAAGAGACACTGGTCAGATATTTAAAATATTAGAGGAGAAGAAGCCCAGGTTATTTCTCTCCTTTCTCTCTGTTTCTTTTGGCATCTCTAGCAATGACTCTGTTTTCTCTGTGGCTTCTGTACCCACTCACCCCTTTCTTTTAGGATCCCAGGCCATGGCTAGCCCCACAGCTGGATGGCCCCACCTTCTGAGCTCTGTTACCACAGTCTAGAAATAGCGGCTTCCTGCTGTTATATGTCTTTTATTTCTCTCATTGCCTTCTGTTTTCGTTTTCTGCACTTCCATTATGTGGTAACCAATCTCCTGTATTAAATTCCACTCGTTTAAAATATCTAGAATGGTTTGTTTTCTTGATACTCACTGAATGATACAGAGTACAAGACTAAAGTGTGTTCTCAATCCATCATTTGGAAATCAACATCTAGAAATGTTAGTATATTTTAGGAGCACAGTTTAAATGAAGTTTAAAATAATCTAGGAAACCATGAACCCCTTCTTTGTCCTGAGTCCAGAACGCCTCAGCTAAGTAATGTGATCGGGCAGTTGGGACCGTTCTGGCCCTGCACAGCTCTCCACTCTCCAGCATACCTGCTCGTAATGACTTAGTAGTATGATTATTATTTATCTAAAACTGTCTATTGCAGCTTTTATGTTTGTAACCTAGTCTAAATGAACAAACCGTTTTCAACTTGCACTGCACCCATTTTATGCTTCAAAGAATTTAAAATAAATAAATAAGTATAAATAAATTAAAGGATTTCAGTTGTCAGAGTTCAGAGTCACTTCAGTACCACCGTGCTTGACATGAAAGCCACTGCCTCAGCTACCAAGAGCTTTTAATTATATGCATATTTTCATTGCTTTGGCAAAGACTTTACCTGTGCTTGTTGTCTGTTTAACCCAAGAAATCAAAATCCCTGTATTTTCTTCATCCCAAAGAGAATTCTTTTCTCACATCCTCCTGTCACATGGCAGGTAAGGAAGAGACAGTTACCAAGGAGTCACTGTTATACAAGCCATAATTCTCCAAGGCTGTTCTCTTCTTAAGAATCATCTGCTATACTGTATTAATACTTTATATACATTGATACAAGATTATTCATTAACAAGTTCAGTATGATGTTTTTTAACAAGAGCCTTTTAAGTGACTTAACTTCTTTTTTATTAATGAATACTTACACTTTTGAACTAGACACAAGCTTTAAGTCATCCAAGTGATGGCTTTGTTCACAGGTTTTGTAATGAAAGCTAATCAATTTTAAATCAATATCTTATATATGGGCACATCTCATACTGTGAAGTGTAAACATTCATTATAATTAAGTATGGTAAGTAAACATTTTCAGTTTGGATCTTTTTACTCTAAATTCACAAGCAACATCAGGGGTGGCTCAGTCAGTTAAGCATCCTGCTTCGGCTCAGTCATGATCTCACAGTTGGTGAGTTCAAAACCCCAGGTCAGGCTCGGTGCTGTCATCACAGAGCTCACTTGGGATCCTCTGTCTCCCTCTTTCTCTTCTGCTCCCCGACTCTCACATGCTCTCTCCATCTCTTTCTCAAAAATAAATAAACATTTGAAAAAATAAAATTAATTTAGAAACAACTTCACCGTATTTTAAAGGCTCTGAAAAACTGCAGTTTGAAAGCCACATAGAAAAGACTGTTTGAAAAGTAACCAATGACAAAGCAGCTTCCAAACACAGAATTTCCCGAGAGAATGAAGAGGTCCCCCACGGCTTTGTCAAATCACCGAGTCACAGAAACCTGTTGGTTTGCTAGTCTAATAGATTCTACAGGGCTAGACCCTTTGAAAATGGCCAAAGAACTGCTGAAAGTTAGCAAGAAAGGTTTAATTGCTCTCCTGGAACTTACAACAGATGCCTTTTCATTCTGCACAATCTCACCAGCTCACAGTTTCACCTCCTGGTCTCAATGAAGCAAGAGAAGTCTTGTGCTTTATCTCAGATACTTTTTTCTGATGGAAAGAGTCTTTCTTTTAAAACAAGCTGATAAAAGGCACCATAGGTTGTCCATGACTTTATGACCAAGTCCCTCTACCAAGGAAGTGGACACTGTATATCACTTCTGTACTGATTTATTTGCCCTTTCCCAGTTTTCCATCTGGAACTGCCATTTTCAAAGCATCACCGCAAATATACGAATGGCTAAACTGGCAGGCTGTGTAACTACTTATGCTTCAGAAAACTCTTTTATTCAAGGCAAGACCGGATTCCGCAGGGACGGCAGTGTGGGCATATTTAGCATCGACGCTTAGTCCCGGCTCACTCCTTCCTGCTTGAATCTCTGAGCCCCATATGCTTTAATCATTCCAGCCCACTGATTCATTGAAAAATAAACACTGAGGCGATAATTAATTAGAAAGCCTGCATATTCCTCTCGTACAACAAGTTAAGTGTTTCTTCCTGCCAGAAATTGGTTTTCAGAAAGGAGGTGTGTAATGTCCTGGTGTTTTGTGTTTACGTTGGTTCGTTTTTCATCAGATTCTCCAAGCTTTGATACCTGTGGCTTAATATTCATAACATTTTGCTTGGATTTTCAACTTTATTCAAAACCCATATAACTTCCACAACCAGTTGAGACAAACCAGATGAAAGATTTCAACCACATCCACTCACCAAACCAATTTGTTGCTGTTTTCTTAAGTTTCTGATTCCCCATCTGTGTGGCTTGGTTCGTGTGAGGCCTGATTCAGAAACGGGTGGGAAAGTATTGCCTAACTGAAGGAGTGTTAATCATTTCCACTTAATAGAGGGAACATTTTTATTGCAACTCTACTGATGGAAGCTTTCCCCCAAGGCAAGAAACAATAACAAAGTCCCTCCTACCTGCCTGTCTCAGAAGAATTCTAATCTGTCTGGGAAATAAGCATCCTCAAGAAATGTTCATTGAGCTCTCTCAAGGGCAGGATGGGGGAGGATTTTGGCTGGTATTCCTTTGGAAGTAAGCCTCAGATTAAGTACTGACCTTGAGCTCAGAGGTTCGGTGTTCCAGTTCTGTCTGCCATTTATCAGTTGTGACATTGGAGAAGAACAGTTAGCATTTACTGAATATCTCAGACTTGCCAAGCATTAAACATACATTTCTAAAAATGTCAATAGCACTACAGCAATTGTTAGACTTTCATTTTATAGGTTAAAATGAAATAGGGCACAGAGAGGTTCAATGACATACTCAAATTCTAGCTAACTCAAGTACTCACGTACTAATAGCAAGCTAGCAACTTGCTGAGCCAGGAACTAGCCCCCAGGTTTTATTTTTCAGACTCTACAGCCTCCTGCCATTTCACTATACTATGACAAGTAATTTTCCTTTTCTGGGTTTTAGTTTTGATTTATTTTAATCTGAAAAACAAGATGATTGGGCAAAACCTTAAAAAACTCCTTTGAACTTGGATACCCTATGATCCTATAATTGAGCCTAAGCCTTAAACTTGTAGAGATTATAGTTTGGTTCAGTTCAGCCCAAACAATACACATATTTATAAAATAAAGTTGAGCAGCATTGGGTAGGAGGTGGTATGAGATTAAGGGTCTGGTATTAATCTGGGAAAGCTTCCGGCCTAAAGGGTTTTCATCTGGTAGAGTCAGGAAGAGACACGATGAGGGCTGGCAGATGGGAGAAGGCCAGCTCCAGCCTCCGAGGGTCTCTGGGAAAACACTGTTGGGGAGGATTCCGAGTGAGAGAGCATTAGCAGGTCTGGCTGGCTGAATGACAGACTCTCTGGATCAAGGCATCCGTGCTGAGAAAAATGGAAATGGACCCTTCACTCAGTATTCTTTCCTCCATGGGAATTCAATAAGCATCATTGACTGGCTGAGGTGAACTAAACTGCAGAATTGCTTTGAAGCTCACAGTAACAAGCTGTAATTGAGAAACTGTCAAGAAATTCAAATTCATGGAAAACCAAGGAAGAATAATGTTTCCACATTTCAGAGCTTGCCAAAATATAAAGTTTCCTTTCTGCTGTTAATTTCCTCCCTCTTCTAATTCATTTTGTAAAACTTTTCCATCAAGGAGAAGTCAACTTTGTAAATATGCGTATTAATGTTTAGTATCTTTTTTTTTTCAGAATCTTCAAAACGTTAGCAACTTTTAACAATTGTAACTAGAACGTATCTTGGAGAGAAGAGGGCACTAGTTGTAAATAATGCTCTATCCCGCCCCCCCTTCCCCCCCCCATAAACAGGAGCACTATTAGAAAAGGAATTTTAATATCCACAGGATCACTCACTGCGAAATAACCATAAATAAATACAGGCTGGGAACGATAGCTGAACTCTTTATAGTATTTCTAGTTAATCTCCTCTACCACAGTATCAATGAGCTGTTCCCCAGAGTGGCTTGAAAGATGCAACGTTTAATTTTTTTTTAATGTTTATTTATTTTTGAGACACAGAAAGACAGAGCACGAGTGGGGGAGGGGCAGAGAGAGAGGGAGACACAGAATCTGAAGCAGACTCCAGGCTCTGAGCCATCAGCACAGAGCCCGACACGGGGCTTGAACTCACAGACCTCGAGATTATGACCTGAGCCGAAGTTGGACGCTTAACCGACTGAGCCTCCCAGGCGCCCCAAGATGCAACGTTTAAACCTGTAAAAACAGTCACATAAGCTATGTGCCTGAAACCTTTTGCTAGTCACCTTACATGTATTATCTTTCATTTTATTTAAAGTTTATTTATTTATTTTGAGAGAGAGAGAGAGAGAGCACACACCAGTGCGAATAGGCAGTGAGCAGAGAGAGAATCCCAAACAGGCTCCCTGCTGTCAGCACAGAGCCTGATATGGGGCTAATCCCCAAACCATGAAGTCGTGATCTGAGCAAAAACCAAGAATCAGACACTTAACCTACTGAGCCACCCAGGTGCCCCTACATGTATTATCTTTAATCCTCAAAGCAATTCTTTAAGATAAGGGAAATTTCAGGATGGAGTGGTTCAGGAACATTTCCAAGATAGCAAAGCCAGGGTCTGTTTGACTTCAATACCTTGCTCTTTCCACTCTGCACCTCGCTAAAGACATGTATGGCCCAACAGGTGCCAGTGTTTGTCCTCTAACGAAAAGTCATTTCACAGTATCTTTAGCCTGATCCTTAACAGAATCACATGAAATTAAGTTCCTCTTGAATATTTCCCTCCACTATGGCATGGAAGGGAATTTTCAATTTTGAAGTTAATGGAAAATACTTTTTTTTTACTGTTTTATTTATTTTTGAGAGAGAGAGAGAGACAGACAGACAGACAGAATGAGAGTGGGAGAAGGGCAGAGAGGGAGGGAGACACAGAATCTGAAGCAGGCTCCAGGCTCTGAGCTGTCAGCACAGAGCCAGATGCGGGGCTTGAACTCACAAACCACGAGTTCATGGCCTAAGCTGAAGTCAGACTCTTACCTGACTGAACAACCCAGCGCCCCCAATGGATAAAACTTTAAAGAAGGAAAATAGGTGTGGAGAGAGGTTTACCAAAAAGTTAACCTTACTCTTTCAATGGACTTCTGTTAAAAAATAAAGGCAAACCTTGGGACGAGTGAGATCCTTCTACCTTCTCACACAGACTAGTAATTGCCTCACAAATGGGTGTGTATATACCAAGTTGCTCCAGGTGAATTCTAATTCTTCCAAAGGTAAACAATGACATGGGGCACCATTAAAATCAAACCCATCTGCATTTAAACATATATGCCTCTGTGATCTTAAATGGGTACATCTATGTGGTAAATATAGCATATAGTATATTATTATACTCCTATATAGTATATTACATTGTTTTTATACATTGATTTTTTAATTAATAAAATTTATTTGCCATTTGACTTTTTAAGGAAAACCCAGTGATTGACAGTCCTCTAAGTCATCCAGGCTAAGTAGGTCTAAATAGTAGTTTGGCCTTCTCAAAGGATCTATATGATATGCATCCTAAGAAGTTCCCAGAGTGTATTTTACCTCATTTTAAGTAAAGGAACAAGAAAGAGGTCTCAAATCACAAGAATGTTCAGAATAGTGTTCATTTCACTTTATCAAAGAAAAATCATAGATGCCATGGGGGAGGTAAACAGCAAGCAAAGCTAAGAAAACAGAGAGTTAGCTACGTCACCATGAGGTCCCTGGGAGAAGATGAAGAGCAATCTTCTGGATCACTTAATTGCAATTCATTAGAGATTTTCACATTCGGAATTTATGAGTCTCTGTGAAAGTTGTGTCCTTGTTCTTAAGACAGAAGCGAGGTGCAAATTCTAGAAAAGAGAGGTAAACAGATTGGTTGGTCCATGAACACAGGGCTAACTAGAAGTTTTAACAGTCAAAACAAACCTGTAAACTAAGAAACATTTTTGGTAAATGTCACCAACCTGTCACCAACCACAATTTGAAGACTGAGTGGCCTTAGTCAGCAGGTAGTATTTGGATCAATAACACCCCAAAAATATCACCCCAAAAGCAGTCAAAAGGCTTCTTATTGTTCACATCAATTTTTTTTTAATTTTTGAACTTAGTCTTTTGTTCAAAGTAGAAAACAGCCATTGTTTTATTGATTTCATGTCTTTATGATTAATACTATATCTCCTTTTTATGGCACCACTAATAAACTCTATATGTTCCTTTTTTGTAAATTCTTGAAATAAGGTAACATTTAATAAAGACAAATGTTATTTATTTATTTTGAGAGAGAGAACGAGCAGAGGAGGGGCAGACAGAGAGAGGGAGAGAGAGAATCCCAAGCAGGATCCATGTTATCAGTGCAGAGCCCGATGTGGAGCTCAATCAATCTCAAGGCGCCAACTGTGAGATCACGACCTGAGCCGAAACCAAGAGTTGGATGCTTAACGGACTGAGCCACCCAGGCGCCCCAAGGACAAATTTTAAACTTCTTGAGAAGAACATGGACTTCTTTTCAGCCCTTTCCAGTATAATTCCTTTTCTTTCTTGCTTTTTAAAAAACATGGCACAAAATTGAGACTCAGGAGGATTTTTTCAAATTCCAAATTTAGTTAGAAAATGTTACCCACTATATACAGTAATTGGGTATCATTTTAGAGTCATTTTCCTGCAGACGATTGGCAGTATTGGTGCGAGACTTTGAAATTTTCTGGCACATCAAACACCTAGCACTTTCGGGCTTTCCTTTCAGGGGAAGAACAATGCCCATGAAAATGTTTCACTACAGTTTTGTTAAGGAAGCTAGTGATAAATACGATTACTTTGTAAAAACTCAGGGAGGTAACCTATGCACCTTGACCTATTGACTCACAAATGGGGTATATAGGTACCGAGTTGCTCCAAGTGAATTCTACTTCTTCCAAATAAACAATGACATGGGGCACCGCTAAAATCACACCCATCTGCATTTAAACATAAATGCAAGTTAGAAAACTTCTAACATATATTGAACTCACGTTTTCAACTATATGCTAACAAACAGGCTTGCCTAGTCACTGCAATGGATAATCTCTAGAATAGAGACCACATTCCCAGAAGTAACCGCCGTGTCTGATATATGAATTAATGATTAATCTTATCTGTAGCATTTTCTTTGATTACAAAGTAAAAACCAAGCTTTCATTTTATCGTACTGTATTAGGCACCACACAATCAAGTCCAATAGACATAATTTCTTCCCGTTATAAGCTACAGAAACAAAACTGATTATATCTTCATGTCGACACATATAATATGTGTTAATTCCCTCACTGTGATTTAAGTCCTGATTTTGTTCTTATTTAAATTTTACCTCCAGTATAGTTAACAGTGTTATGTTATTTTAACATGTACAGTATAGTGATTCAACAATTCTATACATTACTCAGTGCTCATCATGATGAGAATGTACTCTTAATCTCCATCACCTATTTCACCCATCCCCCACCCACCTCTTCTCTGGTAACCATCTATTTGTTCTCTATAGTTAGAGTCTATTTTTTGGTTTGTCTTTTTTTTTAACCCTTGTTCATTTGTTTTGTTTCTTAAATTCCATGTATTATGAAATCATACGGTATTTGTCTTTCTCTGACTGGCTTATTTTGCTTTGCACTATACTGCCTGGATCTACCCATGTTTTTGCAAATGGCAAGATTTCATTCTTTTTTATGAGGTGGTATGAGGTTGTACCTTTGTTCCTCTATCAATGGACACTTGGGCTTTTCCCATAATTTGGCTATTGTAAATAATGCTGCAGTAAACATAGGGATACATGTATGACTTTGAATTAATATTTTCATATTATTTGGGTAAGTACCCAATATTGTGATTGCTGGATAATAGAGTAGTTGTATTTTTAGGGTTTTTTTTAATGTTTATTTATTTTTTAGAGAGAGAGAGAGAGGGAGAGAGAATCTGAGGCAGATTCCAGGGTCTGAGCTGTCAGCACAGAGCCCAACGCAGGGCTCAAACTCACGAACCGTGAGCTCATGACCTGAGCCAAAGTTGGACGCTTAACCGACTAAGCCACCCAGGAGCTCCTATTTTTAGTTTTTTGAGGAAATTCCATACTATTCTCCACAGTGGCTGTACAAGCTTACATTCCCACCAACCAACACTGCACAGCGTTTCTTTTTTTTCCACATCGTTGCCAACACTTGTTTCTTGATTAAGTCCTGACTTCTAAACTGTGTTAGTATAAAACAAAACCAAAAACAAATTGTGTTGGGCAGAATTCCTTTCAGGGAGGACATTGGAATTCTTCAGAAAAAAATTTACAGACACTTGAGGTTAAAGGCAAAAATGAGATTGTTCTTCAAACTGTTTTGCCAGACAAAGTGAAAAAATTTCCTGGTCATATCAGAAAGGAATAGACAGGAATGGAATTAAAGGATCATGAAAGGAGAGGAGAAAAAAAGAGATGACATAAAGCTGCCACTCCACAGTGAGACCCAATTCCCCTAAGATCTTCAACTAATTTATTCGCTTGTTTACTCTGATATTAAAACAGGTGATAAGGACTGTAAGCCTTAATAGAGAGATGAAGTAGACAGAAAAAAACTAAGCTATAAATTTTAGGAGATTAAAGTCAAGTTTTATTAACAATTCAAGAAGTAAAAGGGCCCTAAATGCAAATGAGTTACATAAGGTTTTTCCAGATCTTTCTGAACATAGCGTAATGACATTCTTGAGCATACTAGTCCCATATATGGAAAACTGTCTCTTGAGGGACAGTATTCATTGCTGTTTCTCCTAGATGAAAAGTTTGTATTAATGTTTTTTACTGCATATTTTTATATTGTATAGATTTATCTCTTATGCCTGTAATTCTGAATATTCTTCTCATAGCTCAGTTGACTATGGACAAATAGAGGTATTCCAAGTGAACTTTTATGCACAGGTTTCAAAATAATGCACTTCTCTCAAAATAAAACATGTCATGAATTACATATTTTCAAGCTATGAAGATGAATTATTAGTTGTCATGACAGTCCTATTTTAGCTGATAAAATAGAAGTACTTGTCACTGTGTGTGTGTGTGTGTGTGTGTGTGTGTGTGTGTGTCACCCTTTTTGCTTCACATGGGAAAATTAGTCTTGAATTAGGCCTGTTATTCAGAGTGACCGGGAATACTTCTTTGGCAAAGATGACAACTTACAGAAATTGAGAAAAGTGTCATAGAGTAGCTGGCGTGAGATACAGACCTTGAATGACAGGACTACAATAGGCAAAAATGAAAAGGTATCATTTCAGAAAGAGGGAAAACATAAAGACAAGAAACCTGAGTATGTTTGGTGAGGAACCTATGGCCCCATTCTTCTGGAGGGCCAAGTACAGAAGTCAGCGTTCGGAGCCAGCTCTTGGCGTAAGTGTTGATGTCCTTATGACGGAACAGTGGTCAGGCTCCTGCAAGGAGCTTTTCATGCACTGGGCGTTGACAAGTGGAAAGTAGAAAGGGAGAAGGTGGAGGATGCCAAGTGTTGACTACAGCTGGCAAATGGGTGTGACTGGGACCGAAATTATTAACGTATGACTGTTCCCAGTCTTCCCCATCCACTTACTGGCTCTGACAAATCCGTACCATTTCTTTCTTCTCTCCACCTGTGCCGGAGGGTCCTGCCTTGTCAGCTTCATGCTTTTGGTTCTCACAATCAAGAATGAAAAATGAAAAGATGTTCAACATCACTCATCACCAGGGAAATATAAATCAAAACTGTAGTGAGATACCACCTGACACCTGTTAGAATGGCCAAAATTAACAACACAGAAAACAACAGATGTTGATGAGGATGTGGAGTAAGGGAACACTCTTATACTGCTGGTGGGAATGCAAACTGGTGCAGCCACTCTGGAGAACAGTATGGAGATTCCTCAAGAAACTAAAAATAGAAACTACCCTATGATGCAAGATTTACACTTATAGGTATTTACCCAAAGGTTTCCAAACTACAGATTCAAAAGGGCACATGCACCCTGATGTTTATAGCAGCATTATCAACAGTAGCCAAACTATGGAAAAAGCCTAAATGTCCATTGACTGATGAATGGATAAAGAAGATGTGGTGTATATGTCTATATAAATATATAGAGATATAGATATATATACATACACACATACACACAATGGAATATTACTCAGCCATAAAAAAGAGTGAAATCTTGTCGTTTAAAACAATGTGGATGGAGGCACAGTGTATAATGCTGAGTGAAATAAGTCGGAGAAAAACAAATACCACGTGATTTCATTCATATGTGGAATTTAAGATATGGAACACATGAACATGGTGGGGGAAAAAGAGAGGCAAACCATAAAACAGGTGGATGGGACTGGTCTAAATAGGTGATGGGTATTAAGGGGGGCCCTTGTTGTGATGAGAATTATATGTAAGTGACAAATCACTAAATTCTACTCATGAAACTAATATTACATTATATGTAACTAATTAGAATTTAAATAAAAATTGAAACAAAAAAAAAAGAATGAAAAATAGACCAAAAAAAAAAAATAGAGGCAGAAGGCCCATGCCATTGTTACTGAAATGTAATGAAATGCAAGTTTTCAGAAAATAAAAATATACAAGCTAAAAACCTCCTTCCTCCCTCCCTCCCTCCCTCCCTCTCTCCCTCCCTCCCTCTCTCCCTTCCTTCCTTCCTTCCTTCCTTCCTTCCTTCCTTCCTTCCTTCCTTCCTTCCTTCCTTCTTCCTTCCTTCCTTCTTTTCCTTGTTACAAATCCAACAGAAAGTTAGATCATCAGAACCAGAAGTTAAAGGGACATTATCTACAGGGGTAGCTTTTAGATTAGGCATAAATGACAGACTAGGGAGATTTTGCTTAATTAGACAAGGACTAGGGAGGCTTTTGGGACTCCTGAACAAGATGGTGATGTGATTAGTATTCTTCTCTAGGAAGAATCATTTAATAGCTTTATTCCTATAAATGAGAGACGAAAGAAATAGAAGACAAGTGAAATCATATAGGAGGCCTTGCAACATGCCACGTGAAAAATAATGAAGAGGTATACTAAAAGGAGAGAGTGAGGATAGAAAAGAGAAGATGCCAAGGTATTTGGAAAGCAAAATCAACAGAACCATTGTGAGAAGCAAAGAAAAAGAGCTGGCAATTTGATGTTTGAGGTCTCAGAAATGGAAGGAATGGAAGTGCCGTTAGCAGTAGAAAGGATGCCAGAGGAAGAGCCGACTTCAGCGTAGAAATAAGTTCGATTTCACACGAGTTGGTTTTGATATGCAAGCGGAACTTCTGGGTTGTCGTGTGGACCACTGGAAAGGTCTTTCTGAGAGGAGAGGTCTCTGGCAGTCTTGTTCACCTTGCACCATGGTATCTCTGAAGACGAGCATCCGATATAAGTGATCAACAAACAAGGCTAAATGGATGAACAATGAATGTGAAGTCCGTTTAATTCTCTCAATCTAACAATATGCTGTTGCAATTATTTCATATAAATTCTGAGTTTTACATGTGTATCTTAGATCTCCATGGTTATGTGCTTGCTATACATTAAACCCTCAACCTATGTTTGCTGAATTGATAAGTTAAAGAGATATTCTTTTCATTTATATACTACACTATTCACAATCCTCATCTCCTTTTTTTTTTACATTCAAATAAGGTATAGCTCATTAAATGTCATTTTAACATAAATAAATAAAAACATGCCTATAAAATTTCTTTTAAAGAAACAGTGACAATAGTATAGCATAGATTTTTCCCATTACTTTGGGAATAACTTTAGGTATTTTAATATTTAGTAACTCTGTTAGGGCTAATAACCTACTTGTGGTTGCCAAAAATTTTGTATATTTTTTTCAATTACAAAAAAGCCTGGAAAACAAGTTTGGGAGACAACTTGGAAATGATTGTTTAAAAGGTAAACATTGTTTTTTTTTTTAATTTTGTAAATAGTTGGAGCTTCCCCACACTCAGCAGCAACACATGACTCCCTTTTGTCCCCAGTACCCGCTCTCAGAGCAAATACAGGCCACAAAACTGAGTATCTCACAAGGCTCCTCTGACACAAACTCTTCCCAAGTTCTTCTCTCTACCCCTGAAGTATGGAGGAGCTCCATAAGGAACACAAGGTTTCTCGGGGCGTATGGGTGGCTCAGTCAGTTAAGCTTCCGACTCCGGCTCAGGTCATGTTTCATGGCTCGTGAGTTTGAGCCCCAAATCGGGCTCTGTGCTGACAGCTCAGAGCCTGGAACCCGCTTCAGATTCACTGTCTCCCTCTCCTTCTGCCCCTCTGCAGCTCAGCCTCTGTCTCTCTCTCCTTCAAAATTAAATAAGTGTTAAAAATATATTTTTTTAAAAGAGACACAGTGTTTCCATTTGGGGCAAACTTCTCATCCCATAGTCTATGTCTGACAGTACATGAGCATTGATTATATACAGACAATCGCCAAGTTACGATGGTTCAACTTAACAATTCTTTTGCTTTACAATGGTGTGTAAGTGATACACAGTGAGTAGAAATCATGCTGAGAGTTTTGAATTTTGATCTTTTGAAGGGCTAGCAAGGAGTGGTACAATACTCCCGCATGACGCTGGGGAGGGGCAGCGAGCTGTAGCTCCCAGTGAGCCATGCGATCACAAGGGTGACAACGGGTACACTTATAATCGTCTGTATCCATACCACTCTCTGTTGTTCACTTTCGTACAGTATTCAGTAAATTACATGAGATATCCAACATTTTATTATAAAATAAACGGCGTTAGATGATTTCGCCCAACTGTAGGGTAATATAAGTATATAATGTAAAGCACATTTATAAGCTCTGATATTTGGTAGGATTGGTGTATTAAATGCATTTGCAACTTATGATATTTTCAATTTATGATGGATTTACCAGGATGAAAGCCCATCATAGGTCAAGGAATATCTGTGTCCTAGATTTACATGGAAAGGGTCTCTTTGGTCATTACGGACCATTTGCCGGAGATGTCCTCCCTCATAAGCATGGTTTAATCGTAAACTATAAAATCAAAAATTTTAGTTTGCAGTGCTTTCTCACCCTTTGGGCTGAGATGGCTTTAAAAATAAAACAGGGAAACCTTGAAAACAACATCTGGAGTTAAGTTCAGAAATTAGAACCAGATATGCTTCCTTATCCGTCTTTCAGTTCACATGACTAGTCTGCCAGAATGGTGAAAGGGAAAACGTTTACTAATTTATTTTTGTATTGTTTTTGAAGAAATAATAGAAATATTTTAATGCTTGAAGTAGCCATGAGTCTTTTTTTCAAAAAAAATAAACCCTGAATATAGTGATCCCTGAATATATATAAATACTAGAATTAATGTAAATATTAGGTAGAGCTAGCACTATTACAATTCACGTTCAGAGGATTTGCTTAAGGGTTTCCACCAAGTAGCAACAGCCAAACAGTATGAACTGCTTATAGACTGATTCTAAAACCTGTTTTCCAAATAATATATGTTATATGGGTTCCTAAACAAAAACTGAGAGAGAAAAAAACTATTTGATTTGGCCGTGTTATATGTTAGCGAACACCCCATTCAGAATGCCGTCATAAATGAGCGAATAGAGTTTTCGTTTTCTTAAAGTTTCAATAGTGACTCATATTATGAAAAAAAGAATCAAAGATATACACAAAAACTTTTGGGAAGGTGATTAATAGAATTCTAAGTAGGTATTTATAGTTTACCAAGCACTATGGAGCCCATTTTATTTTACATTTATAATAACCTTAAAGTGAACCAATCACATATTTTTCTTGTAACAGATGATAAAATTGAAATCTGTATCTGTATGTTACATAGTTACTTTCATGAAGTCAATTAGTACTAGAACCTAGAACTTCTGTATCTTAGATCAGAGATTTTTATATTATTTCATGTTTATTTTTGCATGATGAAAATCCAAAAACTGTATCAGTAATTGGCTGGTATTGGGACCTAGACTGTAACTGCACTCAATCCTAGAAAAATCTACCTAAGTGAAACATCAGCATTAAAATATATATATATATATGGGGCGCCTGGGTGGCTCAGTCGGTTAAGCGTCCAACTTCGGCTCAGGTCATGATCTTGCAGTCTGTGAGTTCATGCCCCGTGACGGGCTCTGTGCTGACGGCTCAGAGCCCTGGAGCCTGCTTCACATTCTGTGTCTCCCTCTCTCTCTGCGCCCCCCCCCATGCTCTGTCTCTCTCTGTCTCAAAAATAAATAAACATTTAAAAAAATAAATATATATATATATGTATGTGTATATATATATATATATATTTAAAATAATGATAATATATATACTGAGGCACCTGGGTAACTAAGTCGTTAAGCGTCCCACCCTTGATTTGGTTTTAGCTCAAGTCATGATCTCACAGTTAGTGAGTTCAAGCCCTGCTTTGGGCTCTGTGCTGCCAGTGCGGACCCCGCTTGGAGTCCTCTCTCTCTCTCTCTCTCTCTCTGTCTCTCAAATAAATAAATAAATAAACTTAAAAAATAAATGAAAAGACCTAAAGCTAATTTGTGGTTCTTAAAAACATATATATTAACATTGCACATGGAATATCATTGTGGTAAGGAACCCATTAAATATGGAACTCATACTTTGATGATATATCTTTATTAATGGATTTTTCTAATTGGCTCGGTAAATACTGTTTCATTTTCTACTTTTTCAGTTGTTTTATATGTAAGTTTCTCCATAATCCTTCCTTGTCGAACAATTCTACAGTCATAAAAATAAGCCCTTCACTCATTTCAATGCTGAAAGAGAATTAAATTTTCTAACACATATGCTACTTTAACAAGATTTATTGTCATAAATGCGGGATGAGAAGGCATCTTTTAAAATCTGCTCTACATCTTACAAATGAGAAAATTGAAATAGAGCATTTCGTTTTTTAAAATAGGGTTTTCTAAGTTTCATGGTGGTATAGTCCTTTGACTATTCTGTTGAGGTCAGTTCCAAAGTGTCACTAGATTGTTGTGTGTTCCAAAATGAGCTTGAGCCCTGGAATTTTTTCCATTTCTTACTCCCTCCCCAATTAATGGATAATCCATCCTGTCTCTTTATATAGGATTAACAACAGTAGCAGCAGCAATAATAACAATAGATGTCTCCCATTATAAAAATTGAGTATTACCAGGTGTGAAAAAGCAACAGATGGGTTGAGAAAATCACAAAATAATGATAATGCATACTTGTTTATACTTTATAGTATACACAATTTGGCTTACTCCTCAAAACCTATGATATAAGCAGGGAAATTTGTATTCTTGCCTTGGTAAAGAAATAGAATAAGGGCTCAGAGAAGGTAAATACTGTATGCAAGATTCCATGAACAGTAAATGGCAGGGTTCTGTTAAGAATCCAGGCATCTCTTCTGTGAATTTGCAGTGGGTCACTGTACCAAATTCTCTAATTCAGAAGCTAATTTCAGTTTGAGTAGACAGGTGAGACAAGTGTGGACCAGTTTGAAATGCAAGAACTCTGAATTCCTGTGTCTACCACTTGTAGCCTGATTTAGTACTTTCCAATTAGCATGACCTCATAGTTAAGCATGGGCTCTAGATGTGTCCAGACCTGGCTTACAGCTCCCTTCCTCTCCACTTACTAGCTCAATGAGCTTCAGCAAGTTAGTTTCTCTAAGCCTCAGTTTCCTCATGTGTAAAACAACGATTGTTATGAAACTTACATAACAAATGTAAAATCCTTGGCCACAATATACATGTTGCATAAATCATGGCTACTAGCATTTCACATTATGCTGATTTCTCTTCTCCCAATAATGCTCAGCAACTGATAATATAGAAGTTTTTTTGGAGGAGAGAAAATGAAAACCAATATAGGTTTCATTACACACAAAGTGTTGAACACACAAAGAAACGTTTCCTCTGGGCACTTACATTCTACCTCTTAGACACCTGAGAATTAATGTAGGGTCCTTGAAATCAGATGTACATGAAGCATTTCTTTGAACTGGATAAACAATATGTCTTATATAGCTATGTGACTCCATCTTTTTAATCTTTAAGCTTTTGATCTCATAGTAAAATTTAAAATTTACTGAAAAGATTTACTGAATTCTATTATAAATTTTCTTGTTCAACACTTGGTTATGAGTCTCCTTATAGGTATAGATGAAGTAGGAAGGCATTGTTTTGTGAAAATATTTGACATTATTCAAAAGATACAGGAATCAATGTTGCTTTCAAACCTTGATCAACATTAATTTGTACCTATCTCTAAAATCAGGTGGTCCGATTTGATATGGATTCTTAGAGGCTAGAAGATTCCTTTTCATTTATGGGTTGGATCCATTTCCTAAAACTAAATATATACCAACAACTAAATCAAGATAATGTTTACTTACATAATTGTCAGTAACAATTTGTAAAGGTTATTTTAGAGAGAGAGAGAGAGGGAGAGACAGAGAAAGAATGTGTACACATGATCAGGCAAGGGGCAGAGAGATGGGAGAGAGAGAACCCCAAGCAGGCTCTGCACTCTTAGAGCAGAACCCAACGCAGGCCTCGATCTCATGAACCATGAGATCATGACCTGAACAAAACTCAAGTGTCAGACACTTAATTGACTGAGCTGCCCAGGCACCCCCATCATTAACAATTAATGCTCTTTTATTTTCTTGTCTCCTTTTAATTTTTTTATCATCCAAAATTATAGGATTGAAATGCAGTAGTAGCAAATACAAAGGTAAGAAACTCACTTGTAATTCCACGGGATTCATTCAAAGATGCCCTAAAATCTTTATATTAGGTGGTGATGACTTCAGCAACATTCTTGTACACATAAATTTGGAATATTTCTGTATCATTTAGCATGCTCTCAGTCACAAGTAATAGAAAATTCAAAATGGGTGAAACATTAGGGAAATTATTGACTTTATAGCTGGAAATTCAGAGGTAAGGTGAACTTCAGAAGAGGCAATATCCAGTGGTTCTGATCGAATTCCCCTACAGTTCTATCAGCTCGGTCCGACCCAGGGTGTGATCCTTGGGATGGATCAGGATGACTTCAGAAGATACAAATCCTGCAACAAGAAATGACCACAGACATGACAATAAAAAGTAGCTTTCAGAACTTCCTCATAAAAGAGAGAAGACTTCCTGAATTCCCCAACAAGTACCCCTTCATGGGTCTTCGGTTCAAACTGGGTTGCATGCCCATCTGTGTAGCAATGCTTGGGGCAGTAGAATCATGGAATTGTAACCACCCAAGGTCAGTTTTACCTGTGGTGCTTGGCTGCATAATAAAAGGGCGATGAATAAAACAATATTGGGATTCTCCTAGGGAAGAAAAGTGGAGAACACATACTTCTGTGCAGGTACCCCTCAGTGTTCTCTGCCTCTTCCAGTATCTATCCATTCATTTTTCTAAGACATATTAACTGAATTTTAAAATCCTAAAGCACATATCCTCCTGACATGCCCTTGAAAGAAAAGAATAAATGTTTTAAGTCTTAAATAAATTGGCTTCAGCTATGAGATTCTTACACTTCTGGCGAGCGTCCATGTCACGTGGCATGGACAAGATTAAACTTTAATGGCTGGGATAAGTCCAACTATAGGAAAACAGGCCTGTGCAAATATGTTTTGTGCACATGTAATGGTACATATTGCCTCTTAAAAATGTAAACCAGAAGATTTCATGAAAACTAATATTAAACAAGAAAAATGAGGTTTCTCATGGAATGTACTCAGCTTTGGGATAGGCATGCAGGAGTGGTATGGTGTTAAGATTTCTATAATGCCAGCTCTTACTGTGATCTCCGGATTGATTGCAGCCAGTGATCAGTCCAGAACCGAGTAACAAAAAAGAACTTTCTGGAAATGAGATTTTACCTACAAGATGATTTATATACAACCTGTAATATTCACCATAGTTTTTGAAAAATGAAAAATTAGAATGTTCAGAGCCGTCATGGCTCCAGGAGGAAAATATACCCTTTCTGGAAATGGTATTTTGGACTGTGGTAACTGCATCAAAGTAGGAAGTATTCTTTTATTTTAGAATTTGTTTCTGTTCAGTGCCCTATAATTGAAAGATGTGCTTTCAAATCTCTGTCCCAAAGAAGCAATTGGACTTTTCTCTAAAACTAAGGTTAGTTTGAAAAATTAGTACTTATATTAATTGATTATTTATTTATAGAACAAGTACTATGTGCTCAGAAAGAATTATAATGAGTAATTCCTGTCCTCAAAGAATTTAAAATCCAGTTGAGGGCGTCAATCCAAAAACTATAAGAAACAATTTGTAAACAATAAAAAATATCATTTAATTAACCACTAAAGTTTGACTCAGGGCATAATGATATAGAAAAGACCAGATGAGGAAAATCAGGTGCTTCAGAGAAATTACAGAATCTTTACCATCACATTAACATCTACTGAACACTCACCACGTACCCAATATATTCAATAATATATCATTTAATCTCACGAAAACCCTATAAATTCCAATCACTATCATTGATATCATACAAAGAAATTGAGGCTTTGAGAGATTAATTTGCCCCAAGTTGAAAGGTTAGTGAAAACCAGGATTAGGTATTGAGCTCATATAGTCAAACCCTACACTGTTGCTGCTTTATTCTGCCTTCCTGGAATAAAACGAACTTGCGGAGTACTTTGCAGATTTAGCAGTCCTTGATCAAGGAGGACAGAGAAGGGTATTTTAGGAAAGGGCACCAGCATGAGTGAAGGCATAGTCACCACCAGAGTGTCTATGGTATATCCTGGGACCCTTAAAGAAACTGCCCAGATTGAGTCCAAAGTTTGGCAAGGTCAAAGTGGAAGAAAAGATTGCACCAGGGGCACCTGGGTGGCTCAGTTGGTTAAGCGTCCAACTTCTGCTTAGGTCATGGTCTCACAGTTTGTGGGTTCGAGCCCCGCATCAGGCTGTGCCAACAACTCAGAGCCTGGAGCCAGCTTTGGATTCTGTGTCTCCCTCTCTCTCTCTCTGCTCCTCACCTGTTCAAACTCTGCTTGTCTCTTTCTCTCTCAAAATAAATTAACATTAAAATTTTTTTAAAAAAAGATTGCACCAATCCAGTGGAGTTGAACTATTAATCAAGGCATTGAGGAGTTTTGTAAAACAATTGCTCAGTAGAAAGTAACTGTTCAAACTCATCTCCTCTCTTTCACATCCTCAGCTGTATCTTCAAACTCCAGAGGAACTGAAGTGAATCACTGGAGACCACCCAACATCTCTCAGACACTTAGATTAAACACGAAAGTGGAGAAGTGTTCTTAATAGCTCAAAGGTTAATACTTTTCAAATCCTGGGTCAGACTACCCCAGGGAGAAAGCGAGAGACATTCTCGTGACCTGGAAATCCCACAGCCCCAGGTGACCTCCCAGGGCTGCTCTCGCACATTCCACACATTTTGCAGTCTAGCATTGCCATGGCAGCTTGAAACGGAATGTGGACGCACACTGTGTCAGAGCTAAAATTCTCCTCCTAATATGAACGAAAGTAGCTCCAAAGTTGAATTAGTTCCTACATGCGCATTTATAAATACATGGGTAATCTCTGAGAGAAAGCATAAAAAGTGGTCATTGTGATTGGTTCCAAGAAAGACAGGTGGGTGTTCAGAGGACTTTCAGAGAGAGGAAACTTACTTTCTGTGGCCAACCCTTTGTCTTTTTTCAATTTAGAAGGCTATACATGTTTTGTTAGCTACTCAAAAATATGCGTATTGCAAATGACTTCACTTTCTAGTGGCCTTTTTGCACATCTCATAATGCATTCAGAGCATAATTGCCTGTTAATTTCCCCCAAAGCATGGTTCCCCCATCACGTCCTACCTCTAGTCCAAAACCTTTAGAGGTGCCCCATCATTAATATTAGCTAATTTACAAGGTTCATAAGAAACGACTTACTGATATAGTTTATATTTCACACCACATTTTGAAATCGGTCACACTTCGTATGACAAGTAGTAAAATGGCATGTAGTGAATTTAAAAGGTTTGTTCAGGGCCACACCACCAACTGGCAGTACTGCTGGGACTTCAGCATGGAATACCTGCCCCTTTCTGTGATATTTTGCTGCCTTTCACACATTGCTCATTGAATTAAATCAGACTCTTTCGCCTGCCTTTGATCTATTACCTCCCTTAGAAGTTTTCTCATACGAATCCCCAGTACTTATCCTTTGTTCCTAAACTCCCTGAACATGAGCTCTTGAAATACCTCTCCCTTTTCTATCACCGTACCTCTCCCGTGTCCTCTTTATCCCCTGAGTATATCTCCCCACTTCATTCATCACTTATGAAAATCTTCCATACCTAACTATGGAATGGTCCTCTTTAATGCAACTTCCTCTGATTCTTTCAGTGTCCCAACATTTCTCCTCCCAGTACTATACTTCTACCGTCCATAAAAGTGCATGGTAATCTTAAATTATAGTTGAATCGATGGTCTTAACCTGGGTGCAAAGCTGTAAACTCTGGGGACATAGATCGTAGCTATCCATGTTGTATTTTCCTAATATCTAGCAAACTACGTTTCTCTTGTTAAGGGCTCAAAAATATTTATTTAATTCAATTTGAGAGTTGATTTTCTGGGACACCAGAGGTGCACTATAAGACGAAGTGAACTTTAGAGAGAACCCAGAAACTCATTTTATAACTGAGATCACAGACTCAAGTGTTTTGTGTCATTCTCTGAAATACAGGTGTAATTTGTTAGCACAGGGTGTGTTTCCTTTTGTGATTTCGTTTTTAATTTGAATTTTTTGCCATCATTTAAATCAGAAGATTTCAGGGGTGCCAGGGTGGCTCAATAAAGCGTCCGACTCTTGTTTTCGGCTCAGGTCATGATCCCATGCTTCGTGGGTTTGAGCCCCGCGTCAGGCTCTCGGTACAGAGCCTGCTTGAGATTCTCTTTCTCTCCTCCTCTCTCTGCCCCTATGCCCTCACTCTTTCTGTCAAAATTAATAAATAAACTTTAAAGAAAAATTTTAAATCAGAAGATTTCATGTAAAAATCTGATTCCTGGGTTTTCTTGAAAATGGGAAAATCGGGGCGCCTGGGTGGCTCAGTCGGTTGAGTGGCCGACTTCAGCTCGGGTCATGATCTCACGGTCTGTGGGTTTGAGCCCCGCGTTGGGCTCTGTGCTGATGGCTTGGAGCCTGGAGCCTGCTTCGATTCTGTGTCTGCCTCTCTCTCTCTCTCTCTCTCTCTGCCCTTCCCCTGCTCAAGCTCTGTCTCTCAAAAATAAAAGAAAAAAGAAAATGGGAAAATCGAGCAACACTGAGCCTTCCCTACCACGTGACAAAGTTGGCTGGAGTTGGTAATACCTGTCCGTTTTTATTGAGGCACAACCTGCCCACCTGTGGGCTGTGGCTGGCTATACTGGTTTGTAATAATCTATTGGATGCTATACATTTGCATATGCAATTCATACTAGAAATGTTGATCCTTTTTCTTTCAGAAAAAAAAATCCCCCAAGATTCATCTTCTCCTCCCAGAGCTTTATGCCCAGTTTAACAATGGCCTGGTGAAAGCAATTTTCTCAATCATCTTTGAAAGCGTAACTCACCTTTTTCATGCAGGAAACCTTAAGAGGAAGTGAAGCCGCATGTTACATTCAGGAATGTTAATGGACAATGGACATACAGGGAAATTCTATACACAGAAAGAAAACTGTCATTTGAACCACAGGATTTCACATTCAGACCGTGCCAGTGAAGCTACCTACTAGTGTCCCACAGGGGGGAGTTGGGATAGAATTCAGTAAAGGTGACAGAATTCCAGGCCCAGAAGGGACCTAAACAAGGACAATACAATCCAATGCTTTAATTACTTCTATGACTTTCCTACCAAGTTGTTTCTAAAATCTTCAGCTCTCCAGTGAGGGCAAGCCCATTTTAATTTTCACAGTTTGTGCTGCAGAAGCATTGTCTCTCATGTATAAGGAAAGATGACCTGAAAGTGACTATACCTTTCCCCCACTGGTCCTGCATTTCCCCTCTGGAATAACAAGAATCACAGGAGAAAGCCTTTATTTAAGGAACATGGTCTTGTTACCTCAGAGTCTTCTTCAGGTGAAATACCTAATGTTTCTGGTTAGTAATGCCCTCATAATCGCCAGTTAAGTTTTCTCTGGTTTGTTCCATCCCATCAAGATTTTTGGCAACCCGAACTAGACATAGCATTACAGGTATTGTCTGGTCCAACAAAGCATAGCAGAACTGTATTGAATCACTTCATTACTACAACTTTATTTATGCAGCCTCAAAGTTTAATTAGTTGTTTTGGCAGCTGTAAATCTCTGTTGACTCACATTGTGATTGCAGTCAACTGGAACCCCCAAGTTCTATTAAAACTCATCATCACCATGTGCTTCCACAGTTGGATTTTGGGGCTTCTTACTTATCCCCGTTGAATCTGAGCATGTTTATATTGGCCCATTGTTTCAACGGTCAAAGTCTTTGGGGATTTTATTTGAGCATTCTTCCTTCTTGATTTCTGTCTCTGTGAATTTGATGTGTATGTAGTTAAATCTTTCCTCCAGGCCACTAGAAAACAAGCAGAATGGGAAAAGACCTGACTTAAGTCCTCCCTCTTGGTTTCCAGAGTAAAGCTGGTTGCTGAATATTTTTCTAAGAATAGTAATTTACTGGTCACTGACCTACCCAACTCTATTGTTAGTTATCTCATCTCGTCTCCAAGGTTCTGGGAAAAAAATTGATGGATTCCTCACATGCACGTGCATACACACAAATACGCATTTTCTTTGGGAGAGGATTCATGGCTTCCACTGGGTTTTCAGAAAGTTTCCTAACATAAAAAAAGATTAAGGCCATTAACTTAGTAAATTATCCGGATATGCAATACATAAAAATAATTCTATTTTTTAAATCTTTAGTGATCCTTATTTATTGAGTGCCTATTATGTCCCAAGAATGCTCTAGAGATTGAGTATATAGTCATGAACAAACAGACCAAGACTCTGCCTCATGGAGTTTATCTTCTAATAAGGCAGAGCACTAGACTGCAGTGACCGAGATTAATGAAGAAATAGTATGTTTAGTAGCAAAAGGTGCTAGGGAACAAAAGTAAAGCCAAGTGAGGAGATATGAAGGGTTGGGTGAGAAGGCTGCCAAGTGAGAAGATGACATTTGTGTAGTGAAGACCTACAAGAACTAAGTTAACTTAGGGGAGAAAGTCCCAGGAAGAGATAACAGCAAGTGCAAGTCACCTGGACAGCACGATTCTTAGGCTCCCCACTAAACGGCAAGACTGTGACAGGCTGAGCCAAGGCAAGTGGGTGGAGAGGAGTTAAGGGAGAGTGTGAGTAGGGATGCTAAAATGGTTTTCCAATGGGAACAGGGAAAGGGTTGCCCCCTCAAGGTGCACTTGGAAATGTTGGGTGAGATAATTTTTGATGGTCACAATGACTCTGGGACTCTACTGGCACTTAGGGCAAACAGTTACACCAAAACAGTTACACCAAAACAGTTACACCTTGAAATCTCCAAGACATTTTGTACAGTGAAAAACTGTTTTGCACAAAATGCCAACATCCTCCTCATTAAGAGACCATTTAAGCCATTTGTATAAATTCTGGATTTTACTCTGAACGATGAGAAGCCATTAGAGAACTCAGCACAGAAGAGTGAATGGTCTAACTTATATTTATTAAGTCTCAGCCTTGCCATTGTGCTGGAGGGAAAGGACACCAACACAAAGCACAGAGACCAGTTAAGAAGTTGTCACAGTAATTCATGCAAGAGATGACGATAGCTGGACAGGGCAGTGGGACTGAGGAAACGAGAACTGGCCGGATTCTGAATAAATACTTAAGATACAGTCAGTAGGTGCTGCTGATTCATTAGAGCAGAGTGGTGAGAGAAAGAGAGGAATAGAGAGCGAATCTAAGATGTTAGACCTGATCAATATCCATCATTTGGTAACAGAATTGTCATTTGTGTTGTGATGGGAAACACAGGGGGAAAACAATTTTGATTCAAGGCAGAGGCATTAGGAAGACTGCATCAGATGCCACTTACGTTGTTAGACGTGCATAAGGATGGGTGACGTATATAAGGATATGTATGCAAGTATATGAGGATATGTCACATGTGTAGATGGTTACAGAGAGACGAAGATATGGATATGAGTACTGACATAGACAAAATATAGAGATACTCAGAAATGTAGAAAGAAATCTAAAAGAGACCAAAATTTTTAAATTAGCTCTCTCTAGTTTTTTAGCTCCTTGATGATTTTTTTCCTTACCTGGGTTTCCTAACTTATTTACATTAAACATGTCATAATTTTATGAAATGTAAAATTTTTTAATACGTACAACACCATTTTATAAAGCTCACTTGTGACGAAGCTCTGATTTGATTTCTCTTTTTATAGACTCTCTCTCTCCAACTGCTTACTTATCAGCTCCCAACTGACGGATGCCACTTTTAGGGATTTTAAATCTCGGCTTTGCTGTACGCTGATCATTATAACCATGCAATACGTTTCCAGACCCCCGGGATTTTCCTTCCGTGGAGAAATGGCAGAATTGTTAGCAGCTGGATCCTCTTTGAAAGAACGAGGCGCACACATTTACCGAGGCTTTGGGGGATTGTAGGAGGAGAGAAACAATTGTCACTTGGGTCCCCTTTCCTGGCAGCACCTCAAAGGTTACCAAGTGAGAACAGCAGTGCCCAGCTGCCCTGAAAAGCCAAAGAAAGAGTGAAATTTAAAACTTGAATTGCCTCTCTCTTCTCATTATGTATTATTTGTCAATCATGGATAAAAAGTGGTTTTTGCCCTCCAGCTGCTAGCCCTGGGGTGCATATATCACTCAGTGGCGCCACTTTCCTGTGGAACATTGCAAGAAAAAATCAGTGATTACACCTTTCTTTCTTTGTCTTATTTATTCCCCACTTTTACCCCAACGCTTTAAACTAAGAAGCCTTTGGGGGAAAAAAAGTGTAAACTTTGTTTTTGTAGTGATAGACATCTTAGATATTGAAATAACGTATATTAGAACACATATGAGGAACCTTTTCCCTCTTTCCAACTGGAAGCAAAATGTCTGAAGTTTAATGGATTGTTGCACCCTCGTGGTTGGGGGATACTGTGTTCCTTTGTACTGGGCCTTGCAGAAGAACAATAAAACACACATTACCGCTCTGTATGAAATACAGGCCTTTAAAAGTAGATTCATTTTGATGCCTGCCTTTCAAACTTATTTTACAACATCAAAACACATTGCCTTCATTTGTACATCTTATTCATGTGACACAGAAAGTGCTTTTTGAGTTTTTTTGAGCACCATTTTAGGACCTAAGTAACTTTTTATGGTACTACGAAGGAAAGTGAAGACAGAGAGTTCAGGTATGTTTTAAGTTGGTGTAATAAACATACATTAAACCATATTACACATGACTTTCTGTCAAATGCTTCTACACAAAGCACCAAAGCATCACTTCAGTTATTCGAGCAGATTCAAATAGGAATCTCTTTATCATCTATTTGGTTCTAAAGTTTGCACCTTTAGTTTTTGTAAAAGAGAAAACTCCCAATAGAGGCAATGCTGAACTTTCTTAAGTTTTTTTTTTAACCAAGAAAGTGCACTAAAAGCGTTAGTTGTCAGGGCTTTTATTCTTTTGTAAGTTAAATACCACTCACAATCCAAAATTGTGATAGATGGATGTATTGTATGGGTGAACCAAAATGCTTCCTAATTGGTAATCTGCAATAAAGAGCAAATCCTGTTGAAGTAAGAGAAGACTTCCTCTCTCCTATTTTTTCCCGTAATTCCACCTAGGAACAGAAGTTGACGCCAACTGGAAAAATCCAGTGATGGGAACCCAGGCAAATCAAACTTCTCCTTTCATGCTCTAGTTTATGTGGAAATATGGGGTGAATTTTAGAGAACGAGTTTGGATAGTAAGGCAGTCCGATAGTTTGGGCTCACCTATTTCTTCAAGCTTCTTATTTTCTGTGGGCATGATAGGCACCCTCAAGTAGGCTCAGGATCAAATGGAAATAACACCTCTGAGAGAGAACTGGTGGGAGGCACTGAGCTGGCCAGGCTTCCGGCTAATGCTGCTCAATGCCATGGCCTTTCATATGGTTTCCATCTGAAGGACTGGGGCGTGTCCGTCTGTACCTATGAATGCATGTTTGCAGGCCACCACATCGGCTGTTTCTGATCTATGCCTAACTTTCTCCAGGCTCCCTTGAAGTGAACTTTGGTGAACTTCGCACCAGTTCAGTGTTCTTAACCAAACCTGAAATTCCAGAAGTCATGTCTGGGATTCAATTTCAAAATGAGGACATGTCTTTCTAAGTTATAAGTGTCCAACTGTTGTTGATTATTTGGCCCGGAATCCATCGTGTTTAACGTTGTGCATTCCTGAACAACTAGATAATGTAAGAGAATGGCAGCTTAGAGAACCAGCATCCTGGGGTGTGGGTTGGTTGCAGAACACCCTAAATTTCAAAGTCTGTCTCATCAAAGAGTTTCCAAATATATGAGGATTCTGTGGTGGTCCTTGGCAACAAGCATCTATTAGCTGCTTTTAACATTTTCTTTTCTATCTCCTCACCCTCCCTGACCTACCCAGCAAAACTGAAATGAGCCAAACTGACCGCTTCTCTTGCTTGTTAATTCTTTCTGAGCTCCCAACTCTATGCCTTTGTGTTCTGTCCTTCACCTAGGATATCCTTTTCCTTTTGCCACATGTTTATACCTCACTAATCATAAGGTCCCATTTGCGGCGTCTTCATCCACAGAGCCCGTCCTGGCCCTGTCAACTGCAAACAATTCCTTATTTATCTGAACTTCCTTAACCTTGTTGAGTGACATGTTCACAATCATGTAACATGTATATTATCACCTACACTCGACCATAAGTTGCTTGAGGGCAGAGCTACTTCATCTTTCTATCACCCAATTGTTAGAAAGATGATAGAGTCACTCAAGTGATATTTCCTGAAAGAATAATGAATGCAAGGATGGATGAATATTTATTATAGTCAAACATAAAGTGACAGGAGGACTTGCATATAACCTATAAGTAGTATTCCAGAAGGCTGCAGTGAAAGAAAGCATTTAAGGGGGAAAGAAACATTCAGGGCTCTTATGCTCTTGTGTACTGTCTATTTAATGCCAACCTCACCATCACGGTGAGCCCAGCGGGGTAAGCACTTCATTGTCCTCATCCACTGTGACATCCTCAGTCTCCTAGCATGGTAACTGGCACATAACACACAATAAATGCTTGTTGAGTGAATAGTATATTTAAAAAGGAAGGACTCTGCCTACAATGTAAGCCTTTGGCTAAAAAAAGAAATTTAAGACACATCAGAAGGAGAAGATATGATAAACAAATAAAACCAAAAACGTTAAGCATTTTAGGGAAGACTACTAAAAATGGTTTCCCAGTTTCTACCTGTGTGACCTTGTCTGAGCCTCCTGGAGCTTTGAGTTCCTCTGTATAATGTCAAGTTGATGAGACAGCCACAAGTGATAATCTGTGTAAACTTAACCACTGTCTCGTTAGCCCAGAACAGATTATAAAAACTGATACTGGCTCTTGAGGGTATCAGGTAGCTCCTAAGCTTGATAAGATCCAAGCCTTTGGAGGAGAGATTAGCATCAGACCCAGTGGAGATTTTTAATCACATTAAAACAAGATAACATGTTATCTGAGAGAAAATTAATCCTCACTTCTAGACTATGTTATTTATGCAACTTGACACGTGAGAATTCTTTTAAATAATTCTCTGGTCCATTTCATTTCATAGGCCTATTGCCTTGACATCTAAATACGTTTATGAGTATTCAAATGATTTTTGATTAAAAGAGCTGACAATTTTATGATGATTTATTTTTTCATAAAACAAGTAATACAGTCAAATACCTAAAAAAAGCATATTAATATCATATTTCCAACTAGAACTCTGGGTTTAAAACACCAGGTACCCAAAGCTGACAATGTAAACAAATGTACTTAGTTCTGCACTTACAATTTAATATAAGCTGGAAGAGCTCTGCAGAAAATTGCACAGCAGCTATGCTCATTTGTAAAGGGATGAAGAAAGGTTGATGCACATTTGAACGAACTTTGTAAAACAAGTAATTGCTTGTTTAAAAATTCCTCACATTTCCAGACAGTTCTTGTGATTTTCGAAGGCAACATGTCCTATTTCAAAATATACATAAACTTTATTTATAGAGGTAGCCATTCACACCTTTTTCTACAAATGACTTTAAACGGAGTCCTCACTCATATGATTATTAGGAGAGGAAGGGGAAGTTTTCCTTTATTTAACGAACTTTATGTAGCCGGTTAATGAAAATAAAAGGTGTAAATACAATGATAAGCAAAGAGTTAAAGATATTACAGGAACTCAAATACCTTCAGAAATATAATAAATACCATGCATGTATCGATTACACAGCCAGGAAGCATTTCTCAATCACTAATATTAGATGAAGCAAGCATAGTCAAAGCTGTTTCAATCCAGTTACATGCAAATTACTATTATTACATTATTACCAAGCTACACCCAGTGAATTACCAGTTATTCTTATTCACTTATAATCACAAAGGATGGTCCCAAAAGATTCCTTTGTAACTGGTCTATTACGGTTTAAAATTGTAGTTATAATAGCAATCAAATTCCTATAAAGTCACTTATATTAATATCACTCAATTAAACTATAGATTCGCAATGTCAAGCACCAAAAGGTGAGAGTAAAAATAAATTCATTTAGTTCTGCCACTTTTCTTACTTTAAAATGTTCTGTATTTCTGGTATTTTGTGTGTGATGTGCCTTCTAGCAAACGACTCATAGGATGAATTCTAATCTCCAAATCCAAACTATAATGACTTGTGTAACTGCATTTCTGAGTTGGATTAGTACAGTAAGAGAGCTTTAGAATTTTGATAAGGAAAGCATTCACTCAATATTTTAGGTACTTTTAAATTTTCCATTCGAAAACACAAAACGACTATCTCAATAATGTGTTCCAGTGTAACCATAGTTTCCAATCCCATAAAGTGGGCAGAATAGTCATTCCCACCCTCTCCCCGACTCCATTTTACATATGAGAAATTTGAGATTCAGAGAGTCTAAGTTCCTGAAGATCATACAGTTGGTAAGAAGAAGACCCAGAGAGTCAGAGAAGGCAGAAAAGAATTTGCCTGGAAAATTAATGGAACGCTAGGTATTCAGGTCAGGCAGAACCACTAGCTTTCCATTTCTTATATTTTTTCTAAGAACCCTGACATGCTTTCCTATGGGTTATCCTAATCTGCTTCGACTTTACTCTTATGGTAGCATGTCTTCTACTTATGATCAGTTTTTTTCCAGTTACATTTCTATTTTCCGTTAATCTTGAATTCAAGCGCTGGTGTCTTTCCATGGTTTGTTTTGTGTTTGTTTTTGTTTTTGTCTTTTAGATTTATTAGTCAAAGGTCCTATAAAGTTTTCTTCCTTTTGAAGTATCCTGTGTCTAAGAGAAATCCAAATTTCAGAAATAAAATTCAGACAAGTCATAAACCTATCTTAGAGAAAAAATTACTTTGTGTACTGTCATTTAACACATATTTACTTGATTGCTACCGTGTATCTGACAATGACCAAAGTCATCACTACCTCATATAAAAGATCTAGAGTAAGCCAGTCGATGACCACAGTGTACATAGTATGTGCTTAACAAAAAGCAAGATGTTTTGCTTACTTACTTCAGAGGGGGTACATAACACTGAGGGAGTTAGGGAAGGCTAACAGAGAAAGGGACAATTGAAATAGCCATTGAAGATGAAAATGAATCATCAAAGAAGGCAAAAAAGAGAAATCCAGGCAAAGAGGAGGGTTGCCCAACCTGGTGGGGCACTTTCAAGGATCTATTCCCTTCTGGCAGAATGGGATGTGTCCCACAGTGTAGAATTTTTCATTCCACACTCAGTTTTGCTTAACTTTTCTGCTTGAAACACCAGTTTATATCAACTTTTGTATGACCTGTGACCTCCCAGTTGACCTAATAAAGGACCCAAGTGTAAGGAGTCTTACACTTTGACATGAGTGTCATGAGTATACATCTGAGTATATTCATGGAGAATTCCTGAGTTATACCACCCTTGTTCAACCCAAAGTCTAGTACCTTTCAATGATCCATAGTTCCTTTAGGCTTTTCTCTGTCAAATCTGCTTTATCCACCTAGGCAGGGCCTAAAAGCTGGTGGGAAATCACAGGGTATTGTTCAGGGACAGGCAGTAGTTGAAAGTGGCTGAAAAATATGGAGGTTTGAGGAAAAAGCAAATACTAGAAATAGAAAGATAAAAACAAGAACAAAAACAATAATGTTACTTTGTAAGGATTGAGCAGTAGCTATCTGCCAGATACCACATCAAGTATATTTTGCATTATTAAGTTAATTCTCACAACAATTCTGTGAAGTAGATGTTACTATCCCTTTTTTACAAATGAAGTGATTTTAATTCAGAGAGTTTAGGTAATTCCCTAAAATCATACAACTGGCAAAGGGATCAGCCATACTCCCACCCACACTCCAGAACCTCCACTCTGAAGTTATATGCCTCCCAAATATAGGTTGGGTTGGCTTGGAAAGTCTCCATTTTATGCCTCCCTTACTAAAAATCTGAACTTGATCTTGATGAGGTGAGCCCTCGAAGATTTTTAAGCATGGGTGCATTTGGACTTGATCTTAGAAAGATCACTCCAGGGGTTTAGGCTAGAATGAAAAGAATACAGAAAGTTCAAAGACCATTCATGACCCCATCATGAGAAGATGAGGCCCTCAACTTGTATGTGGCAGTAGCAAAAGGAGGAGACAAGAGTGTTTGAGAAGAACCTTAACATGAGTGTGGATGAGGAAGGTGAGATAGGGAGGATCTGACCTGGTTGGCTGTTGGCACCTGCTAACAGTATCACCAAAGAAAGGGAGAGAACACAGGAGGAGCTGGTTTAAGAGACACAATACCAAGTTGTGTTACAGCCCACCACCGGACACAGTTTGCACTGTGATCAAACTTGCTTGTGTCCAGATTGTTCTTCCAAGTCAATTTTGTAGCTGAATTTTTTTTTAAGTAACCTACTTGGAGATCTGTCAAAGACTGTAAAACACTTGAAGACTAAGAATATATGGACTGTTTGTTCTGATGAGTCTGTCTTCACATCCCTTTCCTACTCCATTTTCTAGAATATTTGTAGGCACCACAAAGAGAATCCACTCTTGTCTTCCAAATCAGCATCCAGGCCTTAGAGGAAAAGAGCCCACCCATCAGGTTTTTAATTGTCTCTATATTTAACCAGCCAAATAGCCTTGTTATCTTCTTTCTCTCTCTCTCTCTCTTTTTTTTCCCCTAATACCATGACTCATCAGACCACCAGGTAAAAAGCTTCAGGTCAGCAAGCCAGAAGCCAGGGAAAGCACAGAAAGGATAGAAAATGGCTTCTAAAGTCTCTCATTTCAAAAAGTTTTTGTAATTTGTTTTTGCTGTGCAGAAAGCAACTTTTGAGTAGTCCAATTTATTGAGATAACACAAGGCTGAAACAGTTAAGATTCAGCCTAATATGAAAATATGAATTGGTTTTCCATGCTAAGAAAAACAAAGCTAGTGACATTTCCTCAGAGCCAAATATTTCATCACATGAACTAAAGCCTCTGTCTTAGTTGTAGGTCATGTGTCAACAAGAGGGTTGTTTATTTTTTTAACCATATGTCACATGACTCAACTGCATCATGTATAATATTTTTCTGGAGTAAATCAGACAACCAGGACCCTCTCTCAAACACAAATACTGAGGCTAAGTCAAATGGGCAGCTGCTCTGTGTTTCCAATGGGCTGTAATAAATTAAATGTCTCATTCCATTGGGAGCTATGGGAGGTGACCTAACCCAGTAGAAGCTCGGAAGTGAGAGTGTTTCTGGGGGTGGCTGAACTATGTGACCTTTAAGGTCTGCCATCCAATTCTGTCTCTGGTAGTCAATGAAAGTACTTCAGGAGTGTTAGGCACTCAGGGCAAGCTTCTTGGGAGGTTTATTTGACAGGAAAAAAAAAAGTCTGCAAGTAGGTGGATATGATGAAAGGTTTTTCTTTACATCATCCTCCACAGAAGGGATTTTTTTAGTAGCTGGTTCAATTGTAGATGTCTGCTATGCTCTGTATTATGAGAAAAAAGGAAGTTCATCTGCTTGAACCAAATCCAGATTACAGTGGAGGGTGCTTGAAGAGCCTTAACAGGCAGAGATCAAGTTGATTCTAGTACTTTACATGAATTTAGCTAAGAAGAATATCATTTAGCACCCCCTACTTTCTTTCATTAAAAAAAAAGTAGAGATAATTAAAGGAAACTTGGAACCTGATATACAAACTGTCACTTCAGTATTGCGGTCAGATTTTCTCATGAAGGGTGGATATTAATTCTTAGTCTAAAAATTTAATCCTTAAATTATACACTGAGATAGTTTTTCTGTGTTCTAAATGGTATCATTCAGTTAGCATTCAACAATTCTTAATAAAAAAAATCATATAATTATCTCAATAGATGCAGAAAAAGCATCTGACAAGATAATAAGATTTAAAACCCTTTCATGATAAAAATCCTCAACAAACTAGGAATAGAAGGAAACTACTTAAACATAATAAAAGTCACTATGAAAAGCCCATAGCTAGTATCATACACAACATTGAAATGCCAAAAGCTTCTCTTCTAAGATCAGTAACAACACAAGAGTGCTCACTATGACCACTTCTATGCAACATAATACTGGAAGTCCTACACAGATCAATCAGAAAGGAAGAAAGGAAGGAAGGAAGGAAGGAAGGAAGGAAGGAAGGAAGGAAGGAAGGAAGGAAGGAAGGAAGAGAAACATTAAGTTGGAAGAAAGATGTCAAATTGACTGTGCTTGCAGATGATATGATCATCGGATGATGTAGAAGATCCAAAGATGCAGAGTGCAAAATTCAGTAAAGATGCAGAGTGCAAAATTGACACACGAAATTAACTGTGCTCCTATACACAAACCATGAACGATCTGAAAACAAAATTAAGAAAATAATCCCATTTAGAAGAGCATCAACATAACAAATGAAAAAATAAAAATAAAAAAATAGCATCAAAAACAGTAAAATACTTGAGAATAAATTTAACCAAGATGGTAAAAGATCTGAGCACTGAAAACTATAAAACATGGATGAAAAAACTTGTAGAAGGCACGATTAAATGGACAAACTACCCTGTGTTCCTGGATTGGAAGACTTAATATTGTTAAAATGTCCTTACTACCTAAGGTGATCTACAGATTCATTGTAGTTCCTATCAAATTCTAATGGATTTTTCATTGAAATACAAAAAAAAAAAAAAATCTTAAAATTCATATGGAACGATAAAAGACCTTGCATAGCTAAAACAATCTTGAAGGATAAAGATTAAAGCAATCAAGAAGAATGAAGCTGAAGGTATCACACTACCTGATTTCAAAATATACTACAAAGCTATAGTACAGTATAGAACTGACATAAAAACAGACATACATACCAATGGGATCATACAGGGTTTCCAGAAATAAACCCAAGCGTTTGTAGTCTTGACAAAGATGCCAAGAACACACAGTTGGGAAAGGATAGCCTCTTTGATATAAGGTGTTAGGAAAAATGGATATCCCCATGCAGAAGAATGAAATTAGACCCTTATCTCATGCTATATTCAACGTCAACTCAAAACTGACTAAAGACTTAAACATGAGCCCTGAAACTGTAAAAGTAGTGAAAGAAAACATAGGGTGACATTAGCCTAGGCAATCATTTTTAAAAATATAATTCCTAAAGCAAAAGGAATGAAAGCAAAAATAGACAAATGGGATAGCATCAAACTAGAGAGACAGGGTTTTTACTATTATTAATATTCTTTGAAGGAAAATTGTATGATCTTTCGTTTGGGCTGAGAGCAGTTTACAGATATATATTATATATACATTATATTTATTGTATTGAGTAGTAGTATGTACAATAAATATCTTAGAAATTTTGTAGACTTTAGGCCTTTTATCCAAAAGTTAAGACTGCTGTCAAAGCTACCATTTATGAAAGGGCCATGATGAGATTAATAAGGTTTTAAAGACTCTGTCTCTGTAAAAGCATATAAGGTCACTGGGTTTAAGGGTCTAACTATCATGGTTTAAGGTCATGTTCCGTATCTTAGACTTTACGTGAACTCTGAATTTATGTTCTAAGTGATATAGAGTACTAATTTCAATTCCAAAGGATCTAGAAGTTCCTCATATTTAATCATTTATGTTATATATTGAACCAATGTCTCACCCTCTGTGAGAACTGCCTTGTACATTTTATGAGTTGAAATTCCCCACAAAGGCTCTCTCATGTATATCCAAGAATTCTGTGTCACTTGAATCAAGGTGCTCTATTTATAGGCTTTGAAATATCACATAGTTTTGTGTGATTTCTGACCAAGGGTGGGAGTTTGGAAGTGGGAATCTTTGTCCAATTTTTCCAGTGGACACCTGTATGCATAAGATCTGGTTTTATTCTCTTCCTGCCCTTTATTGACCCTCAAATTGAGAACTCCTGGCAGTTCACCCATAGCTCAGGTTGGAAGCTGAGCACACCCAATCAAGCCTTAAGAATTGTTCCCAAAACAATGTTCTGAGAGTAAGTTTGGGGATCTTTTCAGGCTTTCATCTGGGACTCTTTTGGAAACTAGCGCTGTTTTTCATTTGGTGGGCCCAGAATTGTAACAGTTTCTTAAATATTCTGGGGTTGTCATTGACCATGAGGCGAGAAGCAAGAAATGAAAGACATGAAACCACTGCTTCCACTAACTGCAAAGATAATAGTGTCCTAAGCAGGAGAGGGATTCAGAGATTCAGTCACAACAACCTACTCTAGCACCTTCTGGACCTTGATTAGCCTTAGTTCTTCAGTCCTGGTTTCCTCCTGTTTTGGCTTTTAAAAACTATTTTCTAGCATTTGTCTTAGCCTGGTCCTTGTCTTTCATTGCTTAAGGAGAACTATTTAAAGAACACGGGTTAATGGGGCAATATTAACTTGGAAGGAGCTGCATGGAAATCGGTGCAGGGTTTATCTTTCATGTCCTATTCTCAGATTCATCTATTCCAGTTACTTGGATACAACAGTATGCTTGTCAAATTTTCAATCTCTGCATGGTGGAATTGATATATATTTTATATTTATTCGGTACTTTGCCATTTCAAAATGTTTCTGCACATAGAATCTCATTTGATTCCAGGAATGATAGGTGCAGATGATAAGATCATTTCAGTTCAGTATGAGAGGCAGCTTTACCCAAATTGACCTGTCCAAAAATGAGACAGTAAGCTTCACAGAGAAGTGGGTTCCAGACAATGAAGATGTTTGAATGGAAAAAAAGAGGGAGGAAGAGGAGGTAGAGAGGCTGAGAGAGAATGCATATTAATCCAAATATGTTGTCTAGGGAAAGAGAACAAATGAGGACACAGGCTTTAGTTTTTTTCAAAATGTTCATTTGGCAGGATTATGGAACTCCTAAATGCACGTTTAATATAGAATCTTAAGTACATGTAGTTGAGCAGTGCATCATTTTTTACATTTTGTTTCAAAAAGTCACTAAAAATCTGAAGAAGTATAGGCTTAAATCATTATCTTGGGGTTTACCAGGCATCTATGTTTACTCTGCCTCATACCAAATAGACCCAAAACTGAAGAGTTAATGAGTATGTCTGCAGAGTCAAGTGCAAGTGGGAGCCAGATGCACGTGAAGGCTGAAGATACTGCCCGGGTATAGACAGAGGGAAGGGGGTGTGGAGAGCAGCTGGCTGTAGAAAATGCTGGGATGGCCAAAATGAAGACAGTAGGATTACCAAACCAGCATGAGGAAGGGCTAGAATGAGGTCACTGCCCTATTGAATTAGAAGCAGAAGAATCAAACCGAACACCAGAACTGGTTTGCATTAGTGTTTCCATAGTTGGAAAGAATGCTCCCCTTTTTTACTCCCTTTTTTGCTCCAGTAGCATGTTTTGATGAAATATTCACTTGGTCTAGTCCTACTTTACGTTAAGAAATGATCCCTCCACGACTTCTTAGAAAAAAATTGTGAATGATTTTGTGGTACTAGAGCAGGTAGGGCATGGAAGGAACAGGATATAGGATTCAGCAATTGAGCAGACCAGAGTGTAATCTTATTCAAAGTGAGCTTCTGTTCTCTAAGAACAGAAAATATCCTCAATTCTTTTTTGATTATTTGAGTGTTATGAAACTGTATGGTTTTTATAAAGTTAAGAAACAATATTTAAATACCTAATTATAATTAAGGTTAGTAGTTTAAGAAATGTTAGGCTATATACCAGCCACCATGCTTATAATAAGTCATTAAAAACATAATCTTAAAGATCTTACAACTTCATGAACATACACTTAAGCCCAATTTTATAATTTTAATCCTTTTTCTATTTTTTAGTATTCTTTCATTCATTCTCCTTGGGCCAATGCATTTTTGTTTACTATTCCACTGAGCTGATTTTTTTTCAGGTGGCATATAATACAACATAATATAATATAACATAATATAATATAATGCAATGTAATATAATATGATATAATATTCCAATTGCTTGCCATGTTTCATATTTGACACACAAAAAAAGATTATGAGAAGTCTTAATTTACCTGAGTTAGATACATTTTCTTTCTTACTCCTGATTGACATGGACAAGAATGCCTTGGTAATATTGCTCTAGGCTAGAGATTCCAGAAGCTCTTCAAATTTTACAGTGTGTAAATGTGTCATTTGGAAAATGTTCAGGAAACTGTATTTTTCTCATTTTTTTCCCAGGGAAAACTATTTATCAATTACTAATAATGCTCTATAAAATGTTAAGTATCTGGCACTCATCTTGGTTTGTTTTGGTTTGTTTTTCTGTTGCTTGTTTGTTTTTAACCATTTTCCAATAAAAGGAACTAGGGATCCTTTGGAGAAACATCTGATGCTAGGCCTACGGTAAGAATACAGAATGATCCTGGAGCCTCTTGTGGTTCCAGAAAGTAAGGAGGTTCTCAAAAACAAAACAAAGCAAAATGACAAAACAAAAGGACCCAAAAACTCACAGTGATAGAGGCATGTTAAGAGACACAGGAGCCAACCAAAAGTGCTCCCAATGGCTCAGCCAAAGCTGAAATGACTTGAGCCACAAGGTAAATAAAGTTACATTGGAAAATAACTAAAGTATTCACGATCTCAAATGATATAAAAACTGAGAGTGCAGAGCCTGCCTAGTATTCTGTCCCCCTCTCTCTGCCCCTGACCCACTCTCTCTTTCTCAAAATAAATAAATAAATTTCAAAAAAATAAATAAATTGGGGCAATAGGCAAATCTTTCATGAAAAAAGGAATTCCAAATAACGTATGTACATGTTCTGCCCTTAAGGAGGTGAAACATAACTCTTATTCTTTTAGTTCAAACTATACAGTGAGTACAGTATGGAAAGGGCACAGAAGGATGGCTTTAGAGTATAGACACCTGACAAACACTACTTTAACCAAGCGATCCAGGTTAACACTGCAGTCATAAATCATATACACCGTGGAAGGGCACTTCCATGGACTTCCTCCGCAAAACTCATAACCTCAATGTAATCGTGAAAAAAAGGCACCAAACAGATCCCAACTGAGAGCAATTCTACAAAATGCCCGACCAATACTCCTCCAAACTGCCAAGGTTATTAAAATAAGGAAAGTCTGTCTGGGAAACTGTCACAGCCAAGAGAAGTCTAAGGAGTCACGAAGCCTAAATGCGATGTGGTATCCTGGAACACAAAAAGGAAACTAGGTTAAAAAATCAAGAAAATATGAATAAAGCCTGGACTTTACTTAATAAACATGTATCAATGTTGGTTCACTGTGACAAATGTATCATACTAATGTAAGATATTAATACTTGGCAAAATAGGGAATGAGGCATATAGGAGATCTCTGACCTATCTTCGAGATTTTTCTATAAATTGACTATTCTAGAATAAAACCATATTAAAAGAAATCTAAATATGGGATCCTGTCAGTAGAAATTTAGCTATTCAGTTATTCACCTTTCAAGGTTGTGCGGTCAAGCAAGCTCCGTGCCCAGTGACCACTAAATACTGAAGAAATGAATGATTATATGATTCAATGCATCGGAGAGCCCACTTTGCTTTAGGGCTTTTTGAAAAAGGTTTGGTAGAAACCATAGGTGATAATCTGCTCATAGTTCGGAGCCACATCAATTCCTGCTGGTCCCTCAGGCGCCATTACATGTTCTGGTAAAAAGCAGTGAATTAAATCTTTGTCTAATCCCCTCACTATTTATTAGCCACATGTGACAACCCAGCGTGTGAAATGTGTCTGGAGTAAACGGAGATGTGCCGTTACAACAAAATATACACTGTATTTTGAAGACTTGATGTCAACAGAAGGAATGCAGAATATTTCATTAATAATTTTTATAATGCTTATTATAAATTTATTATAATATAATTATAATTTTAGTTTTAAATTAATAAATTTTGTAATGCTTATATGTTACAGCATATGATGTTTTGGGTATAGGGGGTTAAATTAAATATATCATTATAATTTAGTTCACTTGTTTCATTTTATTTATTTTATTATTTATTTTATTTATTGTATTTATTTTATAATTTTTATAATGCTTCTATGTTAAAGCATATGATGTGTTGGATATAGTGGGTTAAGTTAAATACATCATTATAAGTTAGTTCACTTGTTTCGTTTTATTTATTCTAGTATGGCTGCTAGAAAACTTAAAATCACATATGTGGTTCATGTTACCTCTCTATTGGACAGTGCTGGGTGAAAAGGATCCTGGAGGAGTTCAAGGATCTCTCAATAGCAAACAGGGTCCCTCCCAGAAAGTGTCAGGCCATTGTGGACTTCTGGGCCCCCGCCACGAATAGCTTGAATTCTGCAATATTAAGGCAATTTCTCTGAGATGACTTTTGGCACTATGTAAAGTCTCCTACAGAGACAAGAGGCTTTCTTGACTTTGTTCCCTGTATTTCCTCGAAGATTCCACATAAGAAGGAATGTTGGAGAGCTACTTCTTGAAGGATTTGTCAATGAGAAAATGAAAATGTATAACGAAATATGTGCCACCGTATACAGCACGTCTCTTCCAACACCACCTTTCCTAGGGGTTTGCCTTTGAGGTGGAATCGTAGCTTCCTTCGCAGTCCATTTGGAACACCTTGTAAGCGCATGAAAGTATTCTTATAAAGGCCTTGTCCACTTTATAGCAAAGCAATGGGTGGAAAAACAAAATGTTAACGTATCCGTTGTTTGGGCTCTAGAAGCTGCCGGACAACCAACGTGAGCAATTAATAGGAGATGTCTTGTTCGCTAGATTTAAATTTTCTCTCGAAAGATGAGTGGAGAACAGGTTTCAGCTGGTATGTGGGGGGAAATGTGTGTGTGCTTGTTTATTTTGAGCAAAATTTTGGCTTTTTAATTGCACTTCCTTGAGTTCATTGCCTTGAGAAGAAAGAGTGGTAAAAGTCACATGGAATGTTTCTGTTTTATACAAGTAACGGAGGTACCACTGATCATGAAAGTCTGCTAAAGTTTGTCACTGTAAACGAGGTAAATCGGTTGCCAATAATTCCTGTTACCCTCTGCTGATGGACTCTTAGAAGGAAATTATCTGAAAAGAGATACAACCCTGTTTATCTCATGTGAAAGCCTTGGGAGAAAAGGCTCTGTGTGGAGTTTGCCCCCATCTTGATGGGTTGAATGGAGTGTGGGATGTGGGGAGGGGACAGTATAGAAATGTAATTTATGTTGTAATGTACAATTTGACTATTCAATTCTATTTACATTGGCATTGCGGGAGATTCAGCCTAAAAGTGTGGGAAATAACCAGGACGAGCAAACTAGGTTTACACGCAGCTAATAGATGAGAAAATGGATAAAGCTCAATTTATTTGCAGCCATACAGCCATGCGGGGGTCCTGGACTGGGGTTCCGTGACACTAGGTTTTGTGTTCTTTTCTTCTCTCCCTCCTTTACAAATACCGTACCAGGGAGCAGACATACCTCACCAGAGTACTGGAAGACTACGGGATAATGTCAGGTTAAAAACACCTGTTGGCAAAGCACGGGTAGATAGATGGGCATGTGATTTTCTTTAAGCAGAAGGAAAAAAAGCTGCCTCCCTCCTTCACTGTTGTCTCCTGCTGAAACTCTGCTTCCTCAGCCTTATGAAAACTCTGTCTGAATGGTGTTACTTTGCCTCAGAAGTTTCATTCTATGAACTCATACACCTACGCAAAACACACCAAGGTTCTCGAGCAATCCCATGAGGCTCAGGATTGGAGTCTACATAAGTTCTTATTTGTGCACGTGAAAAGCATGAAACGTGTCCACTGCATTTCAGTCTGGGCAGGACAGACAGGCTCACCGCTCTGCCCTGGGCGGGAGCCAGCTCAGTTCGCCCCCTTTATTCCAGCTCTGAAACCCAAGTCCTGTGTTAAGGGCCAGAGGAGAGGCTCAGTGTTGCGTTCGGCCAGCCCTGCTGTGCACGGCTGGAGAGGCACATCAGTAATAATTCAGCACTCAGCAGCTGCAAGAGCGGAGGCCCCTGCCAAGTACCAGTCTTTGATTCTCCTCTCTACCAGGCAGTAGCTAGTTCATTCTCTGGGCACCGAGCCACCTTTCAGAGAGAGCAGGACCGGTGAGGGCTGGGACAGCACAGATCCACAGCCCCCTTAACAAGCCACTACTATGAACCAGCCTGAACCATTAACAGTGTTAAAGAATTGAGCCATGAGCCACTAAGAGGATACAGGGAAGGATCTATTTAAAGAATTACAGAGCCAGGGATAAAATATGAAGTTCTAAATACACACATTATAATAAGCAGTACAGGGTTTAGAGCAATAGCTTATAGGGTGGCTTCTGAGACCCAGTTTTCAATACATGGATTCTGGAGATCAGTCGGTTTTCTGATTAAATAATGAATAAACAAGTCACCATATCCTGTCACATCCCAAGGTGTCAGATCCCTGCAGCCAAAGGGACATTGATCGTTCTAAATAAGATAATCACTGGATTGGAGCGTGCGTAGGACCTAGAGTCTGTGAAACATCGGCTGCCTCCGCAGTGTGTGCGAAGCACCTCACATCACCTCTACCCAGTGTAACGTGTCATTCCTGTCCTCCCTGGTTGTTCACCCTCAGCCTTATCTAGATCAGGTCCATGGTTTCCACCTCAAGTCCTGCTCACTGTGGCATTACTGCAGCACTCTTTTCTTATTGGAAATGGCAGCTCTTATCCAAACAGACCTGCAGGCTTCTCTTCCTGGCAGTCTGCGTTTGTGTTTGTCATCAGCCTAAGGGGTTAAAATTCATTTTAAAGAACAGCTTGGTGGATGCAATCCTCCCTCTTTTCACTTGCCTCAGGAACAGTTTGGTAATTTGCATTTAAAGTCACAGAACCTGTTTGGGTTGGAGAGCAAATTTTATTACAATTAGACATTTTTTTGAACATACAAGAAAAAGCAAAATTGTTATTGCATAGACATTGAGCTTCCATGGCATGTTGAGGGAAAGTTTTGGAGTACAAATGATGGGTTCATTTTTTCATTTAAAATAGATGGCAATGCTATTGCTATTGCACTCACCATGTTTTAAAAATCTGCACGCATATTTTTTCAAGAAAGAAAGAACCTTGAAGCATCCCATGGTCTTAATATCTTAGAAGTCCTGAGGGATGCTTCAGCCAATTAACAAAGAGCCCCTGCACTTGGAGTATTTGAAAGCTAACATTTGTGGTGAACAGGGGACATCAGTTAATCACATATTAGGGATGATTCCTTTGTTCGCTGTGTGAAAGTGGTTTCTACCAGACATTCTTATATTCCCATACACAATATTTACCTCCTCGAAGCCAAACTAATTCAAACAACCAACGTGGCCTTTTAAATAGTATTCTTTTTTCTGTTTCTCCCAAAACAATTTAACGGGTTTCACTATGTTAGTGGATTTCCCCCAACCCCTTTTTTTTTTCTAGTCTTCAAAAGACTTTTCTTTCATCTTCTTTTCTTTCTCTCCAGCTACAAAATGTGCTCATTACGGACCTATCTGTCAGCTACAAAAGGGAGGGGACTCCTTCTATTTCAGCAGGTATGAATCTCGCTAGCTGCTTTCATCTCCAGAGAGTTCACCGCTGCTCTATTTAATAAAACCCACCACTTCAGTTATCACAGTCATTAGGAGGAAGCAGGGCTGGAAGAAGGAAAGCCTTCATTTATTTTAGTGTCATATCAAATTGTGCTGTTTATTTCCTCAATGGGCTTTATACTTTCCCGCTATTTTTTTTTTTTTTTTTTACTTTCAGAATATTTCTGAAGGGAAACCCCTCATGTGGAAAATGAAGACTAAACAGCGACCAAATAAAAAACAAACAAACAAACAAACACACAGACAAAAAAAAAAAACAAAAACAGTCTTTCAGAAACCAAAGGACTAGAACCGTAGTAGTTCTAGGACCAGGCAATTAGCACAAGTAAGTGCCCGGATGCCATTTATCTCCAACTAAACCAAATGCCCCTGAATATCATTGTCACTTTGTTTATTGCCTTTTCCCCTCAGTGGGAAGTGTATTTGATGAGCCAACTTTGCCTATGGCACAGCACAAAAGGGATTTGTATTGTTAACTTTAAAGGGCTACGCATCTCTGTGGACTGTGGATAGGGCCAATAAAGGTTTTACAAGGCAACTTCCGAAGCTACAGTCAGAAATCCAGCATTAGGCTGATTACATGATTACCAAAGCATGATTCATGATTACATGAAAACCAAACTCAGTTAATTCATTACTTCTAACCAACCACACCTTGTTTAAGAAACTAAAACAATACAAGAAGTTACAATTAGTTAAAAGTTCAAAATAGCCTGAAAATGATCAGTATTTGGTCTGCAGAGAAGTGGATTTCAGTGGCTTTCCACCAAGATCACCCATATCCTGGTTCCCCAGAGTTCTGTGAGTTATGTGAAAGCCATCAGCTGATTCTAAATGATAATAATCAGATGATTTAAACAATGGAATCATATCATCTCAGATCTTTTGGATCAGAAGAAACCCCCAAACACATACTGTTTGGAAATTTGTAACCTAGGGTTCAAAATCTCCTGAATTAATAAGCAGAATTGCTTACAAGTATGTGCATACTAACAGGAAGAGAATTCTTAGGTTTTATCAGCTTTCCTAAGAGAGCGGTGATCCAAGGAAATGTAACAATTATTAATCTAGTTCATCTCCATCTCTTCAAGAACTTGCTATGTAATGAGGCCATATTTTTTCTAATGTTCTAGGCTAATCCATCAATTGATGATCAGTCAGCATACAGTCAACTAGTATCATGTGACATTGTCCACCTGTAGAGTATTTAACGGACAGAGTCGGAAACTTCGCAACACAAAGCAAAATTTTCTCTAACTAGCCCTTGGTCTCCTAAGTCAGTTGCTCGAGTATAGCCATATAGATCAACATGAACGTTTTTATTCTTCAGAAGTCAAAGCTGGTTCTTATTGAATATCTATTCCATATGTAAAATATACTCAAAAATTAGTTTTTATGTATTTTTCATATTTTTCCAATGCATTTTAAAGTGTGCAGAGCTGTACAATCCCTCCCCTTTATAAACTGAAACCGGAAATGTGAATTTCATTGAGGAGGCAACTGCAAACCTGTAAAGATTATGGATGACACGTGCACCATATGGAAAACATTGTTCAAAGTTCAAATTGTACCTTTCAAGTGTCTCTCACATCTCAACATGGTTTTGTTTTTCTAATATAAAAAGGTCAAATCACTACTCTTAGGTGTCCTTTGCCTAGACTTGACATCCTACAGCGCAAGAATCTTTTTTTTGCTTTGTTTTTTCACTTCTATTTCTCCTGGTGTTGGTTTACTTCTCATCTCTCCCCCACCTCCGTCTTCCCTTCCTGCTCAGCCTTCCCAACCAGAAAAAAGAAACTAAAATTTGTTATGCCATGCAAAAGTAGACCAGAGTAAACTATTCTGATGTATTTGTGGAAAACAACAAAAGCATTAAGTAATTACAGTCTATATCATAAAGCAAAATTCAGCAACTCCCAGTCATCTGAAAATGAAGGGAAGGAAAAATTTTACTTTTTAAATTTATGTAAAATGTCAGAGGAAAAGAAATAGATTTTAGTAGGAGACCACAAATGGTGGTAGACTTTCCTCCAGATCTACTCAAGAAAGGCTACCTGTCTAATTTAGTTGGAACTAGTTCCTTGGCAGGAGGAGAATGGAGTTATAAGTGCATCTTACTTCACATAAATGTATACAATTGATTTCAAAACTGATGGTATCCATGCATCGCTTTCTTTTTTCAGTAACACTTCCTTTCATCTAGCTTACTTAACTCAAAGGTATATGACATGAAGAAGTCTGACCTTGGTGTCAAACCATCTAGGTCCGCCAGGAGCCACCACTTACTAACACCAACTAGTCAGGCCCATGAACTTCAATTTATTTACCACATAACGGGCATAATAATAGTAACTCCTTCCTAGACTTCTTGTGAGGTTTTAATAAAATTGTCAACGTAAAGCAAAATGTCTGACACACTTTAAGTTTTAAGTTTGCCGTAAACATTACAATTGTTAGTATTGTTATTTTTATCATTACTCAGCTCTATGCCTTCAGGTCTTGCATCGGAAAACACTCTACACCACCCCTCGTCTTGGGGTTCATTTTAACATTTTTCTGTACTTGTGGTTCTCAAACTTTTGTAAAAGTTTGTAAAATGGATGGCTTGTAAAAGACACAGATTACTGGACTTGATTTCCAGAGTTTCCGATTCAAAAGTCTGGGGTGGGGCCAAGATAGCAGCATTTCTGATATGTTTTCAGATGGTAATGATGCTGCAAGTCAGGGATCAGACCTTGAGCACCAATGTTCTAAGTCAAGGTTGGCGAACTTTTTCTATGAAGCATCACATAGGAAATATTTCAAAGGCAGCCCTGGACAATATGTAGACAAATGAGTTGTGTTTTGGTCAGAGTTTATTTATACGCACCAATATCTGAATTTCATATAATTTTCACATCATTAAGTATTTCTAATGTGTTTTAACCATTAAAACATATAAAAACCACTTTTAGCTTGTGGGTCATGTAGAAATAGGCTGTGGGTTATAGTTGGTCAATTCTCATTCTATAGGGACTCAGGTGCTTCTCACCTGCCCAGTCTGAAGCGTAGTCATGTATCTTCCTGCCTGGCTCAGCCCAAGCCTAGTGGTTTACTCAGTACCAATAGGAGTCTCAACAGGAACTTGTTGGAATTACTGGTGAACCAGCCCACTTGTTACTGCCACTTCTAGAGAGTGCTGTTCCTGGTATTCTAGCTTTTAATCTTCAGCTTCAACCTCTCTTAGAGCATATCCTCTGGTAGTTGTCTCTTCAGCATCGATGTCCTCCTTCCGGCCAGCATCCACTGATTTTCCTTTGGAGGCCTTATTTTCCTCCACAAGTAGTGGCCCTGTGGTCTGGGTTGGTTAGGCTACTCAGAGCATCTGATTTCCCCTGGTCACAGTCATTGGTTTAGGAATAAGAACAAGACTTTGTTCAGGCCAATGAAATGTAAAGGGATTTTTGCTGGAAAATTATGGAAAAGGAGTTTACCTGTTTTTCATCAGTAGCTAAGAAAGAGACCTTGTCTTTTGCTGTGTACTGTATGCTGGTGCAGGGGCGGGGGGAAGGGAGGGACATTTCTGGAATGGCTGCAGGCATTATTGCTGCAATGAAATAAATAAGGTTGAGGCAAAGGGAAAAATATGAAGGGTAGAGCTGTGAAAACTATGTATGAACAATTAGGGTCTTAGTCACAGTTCTAGATCGCACCTCTAGATAAACCATACCTGAATCTATTGGATTGCTCTGGACTACTCAGTTATTTGAGTCAATATATTCCCTTTTACTGAGGGAATGAAAAGATTAAGAATAACATTTTCTCTTACTTGAACATGAAATCATCTTAGCAAATGGAGATCGTGAAATCTGGAATTAACTCACTGGAAGAGAAAAATTGAGATGAATCAGAATGCTTATATTCTTGTTTCAGATTGACAGATTATTCACTACATCTCTGAAATGGTCTGGGCCCTCAGGTCAAATGACGGGAGTGGATTAAATTAGTGAAATTAAATATTTTCTAAGAGTGAAGCCCTTTCTTCAAATGACATTTTATGCAGAATGCAAAGAATTGCTATCCTAATGGGAGCCCAAAGTGCTGACTGTTTCCTTCCTCCTGTGACTTCAAGGAAACTTTAAAAATTATGCTTTGAGGATCACAGTTTGAAAATAACTGGAAGTGGTGATCTGGAGGCTGAAATTAGACTCCCAAACACAGTTCTAATCTGCAGGAAACATGAGTTCCACCTCAGACTCTGCCGAATTCATCCCTATGTGACCATAAGTAAGTTACTAAAAACTCTTTAAACTTCATTTTTTTAAATCTGTATGTGTAATAATAAAAGCTCCTCTCTCTTTGGGTGGTTTCCAAGACTAGGAAAGAGTGCATTGAAAGTCCCCAGGACAGTGCCTGGCACTATAAGTTCTCAAATGTTAACTGTGATGAAGGGTCTTATAGAATTATTTGAATTAAGCAGTCATCAAAAAGCTTCATAAATTTTTATTCCTTCCTCTTTTCTCTGATGAGACATATTCTAATTAGGTGTTCCACCCAGGAGTAAGGAATAAAAGAACAAGTAATTAAATTATTGTTATGATCTTAATTATCACTAATTTAATGAATCTTTGTTGTGGCAGAATAAAATGATTTCTGCAGTCTATTATATCAAAAGACTATTTCAGGGGAGTGGATAGATTGTCAAGGCAAGCTGGCACGAATTATAAGAATTCTTTGATTTCCTTTTGTATACCGCATCTCATTTCAGAAAGATGACCTATCACTTATATAGAAACATCTGGATACTTTGAGGGAACTTCCAAGAACTCTCTCTTTTTATTAATAGACTGGAATACATAGAAAGCTCTTGGCAAATAAGCATAATTATAACTAGAGTCATAAGTAAAGTAGATGGCACTTTAGTCATGTCTTGTGGAGTTTTCCAGGGTTTCAAAGCATCGCTTAACTATCGTTCAACTTCATCTAGTCCCTGTCCTAGATAGAAGATATGGAACATTCAGCCAGCCACCTTTTCTGGAGGATGTTATTAGGAGAGGCGCTTGACAGTGAGCCCTTCTGAGATTTTCCAGTGGGAAACGATTCTAACTATGAAGTTCTCTAGATAACTTGCATGTCCTGAACCCTGGTTTGCCCCCAGAAGGAGCACGTTTAGTTCGAGACAACAGAAACAAAATTTAACTAATTTAAGCAAAAAAATGTCTAAAGAAAGAAAGGAGTAGCAAAGTTCCTGGAAAGCTTTTGAGGGTTTTCATGAACATCTCCTCAGAATGCTACCATTAATGCACCTTAACTCGGCTTACTGCAAGTCTCACTATCTCTCTGAACAAAATTTTACATACCTGGGGGAGAGAATATGATTGTCTACATTGGCCAGGTATCATCCATACTCAGAAGAATCAGCCCCATGTGGGGCTGTTTTCAGGAAAGCGGGAAAGTTAAATTGGGTTGTCACTCCAAAGGGATCTTGTTCAGGAAACATGTGCCAACTCCTCGTCACTCACACATGATCTCCATGAAACTGCCAGAGTTGAGGGCAAGCATCTAAGTTTCACAGAAGGAAGAAGTCTATGTTTTGCTGAATTCAAACAGACCAATATATATTTTCTGTTGCTAAAGGAAAATTCAGTACTAAGTGTACATCTGCATTTTGATGACCAGGCCACACCAGATGCCTCACCACCTTGATGTTCAGTACTTTATATCTGTTGAACTGGCAGGAAGATAGGAGCAGTTTAAGATGTTCTTTAGGGACTAGGTGATGTTAGTGATAGATACTTGGTTACTTTCAAACAGGTCACCTTGGAGCCTGTTTCTTATCTAGAGTAATCAGTGTAACATACGGTCACCAATAACAGTCGCAACTGCTGCTTATCTACAAAATTGACCTGCCCATGAATCTCTTTTGGCATACCAGTAGCAATATAATAACAGGCCCATTTTTAAGCCTGTGAAGATTTTCCGGTGAATGATGCCAGAACTCTCTCCAGCAATAAACGACGTAGACCTAATTCCAGTGGTGGAGGTAGGAGATGCAGCTGAACTCAGTTTCCCATGGGAACTTGGATCCCTAAAGTCTTCAGGTGCTGAGCAGCTGGTAACTGCAAAACATTTATTCCCCCTAACCCATGTCACTTTCATACCTGACTCATAAAAAGGAAGAGCAACAGGGGGCAAGGTTGCTTTCCTGGTGCATAGTCCTATGTATTAGTTCTACACCAGCCCAGCGATGCCCATTTGGAGAATATGGAGTACATAGTTAACCATGGACCAGCTCACTTTTCCGCCTCTCCATTCTCATCTTCATCAAGTCATGCCATTCATATTAAAATCCTGGACTTTCTGGCCTAACGCATATCTATGCCAAATGTCACATTTCAGCAGGTTAAAGAAGTAAAGAGAGAGAGGTAGAATCTACTAGAGGTAGATTTGCCCCAAATTTCTGTTTTCCTTCTTACAGAGGCATCAGACTAATGATTGTTAAAATTCTCAAGAGAAAAAAAAAAAAGTCGTGTTTGGCAGATTTCTCTGTTCGTTTTGTTGTGTTTTAAAGGAGTTTAAACTCTTGCTTATGGGATGTGTGTGCACAGGGGATTGAACGTCTTCATACAGAAGAGTGTCTCTTTCTTTCCATTTCACATATATTTGATTCCAGTATATCTTTTGGGGTCTGAGGATGATAAAATAGCATATTGATTCAGGGTTCTGTGTAGAGTCAGAGCAAGGGTCTTACAAGTATGATCATCTCATTGTCATTATTCTGGAAAAATGATGTTTCCTCCTCTTTTCTTGCTATGTAGCATAAGTCTCCAAATTCCTATTCTGATTTAATTTCACTTTCCAGGTAAGCCATTTCTTAACTATCTTCTGGAACTTTATTGAAGGGAATGGGAAAGCATGATTGGGCACTTTTGATGAGCGTTTGATGGTTTTATGTCTGCTTAGCATTTGAACCTTCTTGCAGTAGGACGCTTTCTCCCTTACAAGAGTAGAAAGGACCAGATGCTTGCTCTGTTCATCCCCTTGGCCGCCGGGATACTATCACAAGTCTTGACCAATAGGAATTATCACTCGAATAAATTAAAAACTTAGCCCCAATTCTTCATCACAGTCTGTGTCCAAGACTTTTGCTATATGACTTGACAGTTTTCTCATTAGAGGTGGGATTTTTTTCACTGGCCTTGGCTTTGGGCTTGCCATATAATTTGTATTTGCCAATGGAATGTAGGTCAGTTTGATGTTGCAGAGGTTTGAAATGTTCTTCTATATTTTGGTTTGCTATCTTGAACTTCTGTCATTACCATGAGAAGGAATATCAGGCAGCCCACTGATGCACTAAGAATAGGAGCTAAGGAGTTCAAATGGAACCGAACCTGAAGCTTGGAGCCAGGTACAGCCAAACACAGCTTAGGTCAGTGAACCCTCGGCTGACCCACATACAAATAAGCAAAATTTTAAGTCATTGTATTTTGGAGTGGTTTTATTATGCAGCTCCATTGTGGCAAGAGTTGACCAGTACATTTAACCTGGCGATTTTGAACTTGTAGCACATGCTGCATGGGAGCAGAGAAAGTGATATTGCCTGTAGAGATACCACATTTAGGAACATATGATAGAGGGCTAACGACTTGGCCCAGCGTTCAGCAGTGGCATCAGTTTGGCTGAGGTTTCAGCTCCCCAGCTTCCTATGTTCTTGTTTCATTTTCTTCCCTGGTCTACCAGCTTTCTGGGTTAACCCATTAGATAACTAATATCCTTTTGAGATAACAAATATCCTTCCAATAAACTTATTTTGCTTTATTTGGTCTAGGTCAGTGTTGTTTGCAAATAAGAACCGTGTCTGAATCAGCCTTTATGTTTCATTGGAAATGGAAGATTTGGAAAAGCAGAGAGTGAAACTGGCCAACAGTGGAGGAAGCAGGGACATGAGTCCCTGGTGGCATGGTCTAGAGGAGACTCTCTGTACAGTGTGAGGCAGGACTTTTATTTTATGCCTCTGAGAATGTTCAACAGTTCCTACTTTCACATAGAGCACATGAGTAATGGGGTTGGTCAGTAGGCTGTCTTTCAAAAGGAGTGATCACAGTTTTTTACTCAGTAAGTTCTGTCCATCCACAATCCTAAAACTAATGAATTATGCCTCATTGGCACTTCTGTTCTTTCTCTCATTGTTAAAACTTAGACATCCTTTGATATAGACTCCTGGTGAAGAGTTCCTAGCCACAACTCCTTGTAATAGGCTTCTTCAACACACTGTCCATTCATTAACCTGGTTTTATTGTAGAAAAAAAAAAACAATTTAAATGTGTAAAGCCATATACAACCACTACAAAATCATTCATACACTTTTTTTTTTATCTAAGCCTTGTCAAATACTTCATTTTTTCTAAAGCCTCAAAGTATACATAATTGAATAGTGGAATAGATACCAAGGTGTGTACATTGAATGGAGGTATGTTTGCCATTATTGTGATAAGGCAGCGAATAAGGAATATTTAAGAAGATGTTTTTGTGTCATGTCATCTCAGATAGATGCCTTTCATTTCATTTAAGGTAGCAGAGAATTGAGTTTCATCACTCAGAAAATAAACTCATTTACTTGGCATTAGTTTTATATTCAACCTAAGGCATTTATTTCTGCCACCTGGATCACACTTACTCTAATGTATATGTAAAATGTTCACTGACTAATGTATACATTTTAAGTTTATTATCTTTAGCCTTTACACAAAACCCTTGGCAGACTATTCTTAATGCATATAGGTTAGAGATAATGGAGTCTGTTTTTTGTCAGTTCTAAGTTTAAATGATTTCCTTTCTTGATGGTTAAAACTGTTGAAGTCAGGGCAATTAGGAGGTACATCAGTCCATTTGTGCTGCTTCAAAGAATTAAGAATTTAGATGATAGATGAAAGTTTAGTAAATACTGTTCACATTCTGGCTTTCCAAAGGCGAATAAGGAATGACCACCCTTAAATACTTTAAGTTCATATGAAACATCTAGTTTGAGGAAGCAAGTGGGAGAAAGGGGAGATAGAGAAATAGATTCAGAGATAAAAGGACAAAGACCTTTCATATTCTCAAAGGAATGAAACAGAGGAAAAAAATCAATAAAGCAAGTTGCATCAAGAGGCTGATGGTCTGAAAATAACAATGTAGAAAAAAAGTAGAGCATGAAATTCAAATATCTATACTTAGCATTTATTTTATCATAGATGTTCGCCATAAAAATACAGATTTAAAAAAATGAAAGAAAAACCATTGTATTCTTACCTCCTAGAGAAAGCCATTATTATCATGTTGGTATACACTTTTTTATAGCTCTGTTTTTATAAATGTGTGTGTGTGCGCACACAAATATAGGATTCTTATACCAATGAATCACATTTTATAATGTGTAACATCGTTTCACCACTTAATATGTTGCTTGGATTCTTTCATGTCAAAAATACACTTCAATATACATTTAATGGCTGCATAAACATTTCATTTTGTAAAATAAACAAATAAATGAGTTCTACAAAAATTTTCTGTAAATTTCCCTCCCACGACTTCTATCATTAAAATGAAGCTATAGCCCCACTGCACCCTGAATGGCTGAAAACCTGTAGAAGCAAGTGTGTCAGTAGGTGAGATAGGCTTATGACATCAGGCTGTTGCACACAAAGGTGCTTTGCTAAGTCGGAATGTTCTATAACACGCCCACAGCTGAGGGTCACTGTTCAAGTTCCTGTGCCTACTATTATTCTCTCTCTCTCAGATGCTTCATTTCTTTTGGCCAGCTCAGTGTCTTGCAATGAACTGGATTCAAATGTGGTACTTAGGCACTGTTACCCCACCCAATAGACACAGGTACTTAATTGAAGACTCTTGGTGGCCGGGGAAGCAAAGCCTTCAAGTGCCCTGTGCCCTACTCTCTTAACAGGTGATAAAATATGAATGTGAAGCTTTTTTTTAAGGGCGTGATTTCAGTTTGCAAGTAGAGGTGGAGTCGAGAGAAATTTCCAAGTGCCCCTGAAATAATCAGCAGTGAGCAGTCAACTCTTGTGCCTACAGGTGCTTCTTATCCTAAACAAAAGACGTGCATGCGGAGCTAAGTTGAAACTTGGGATATCCATTTCACTAAAAAAAAAAGTAATCTTACAGGACACTGATGTGACTTGTGCTGCGCTGTCCTTTAAATCATTCCTGAAGAGAAAACAAAATAATTGTCCAATAACAGGCTATCGGTTAAATAAATTATGTTGTATTCTATAATTGGATACTCTCCAATTATTAAAAAATGGTATCACAAAAATCTATTTTGTGTGAATATGTTCCTGTTAAATGGGAAGGCTATAAAATAGTGTACTATTTTATCCCACGTGGTAAAAATAAATTATGTATGTTTTATCTTTACATCAGTATCTTTACATGAATCATTAATGATGGTTGTTTTGGACTGGTAAGATTACTAGAAACCTTTATTTCTTGTCTATTGGAATTTTCTAAATTTTCTTTAATCCAAAGGTTTAAATTTTGTTAGTGAGAAAACAAAACATTTTTAATCATTTCTTGGTATGAGAAAAGGTGGTATGGAATTTTGTCTCCTATATGATTCTGAAGGGGTTCATTATACCATTTCTCAAGCACAGGGCTTGTCATTCAGAGGTCAACATCCTCTTACAAGACGGAATAAATAGTAGAAAAGAGAAGCAGCTCGTGCTTAGTGACTCGCACTGTGCTAGGGTGATCAGAGGCAAAGGGCAGCTACATTAGCATATTGCCTTGGATCACAATGGGTAAAAACTTAGGCAGAGCAGAGAATAGGGGGAAATGACAAGCAATTAAAAGCCTAGAAGTAATTTTATATTTTTTTGCCTTTTTTCCCCCCAGGTTGATGTGGATGTCTCCCTGTGCATGGTGTAGCCAGTGGGTGAGTTGATTCTTGCCGATATTCATAGATATGGTTAATCTCAGGATTGGGGAAAGAAAGGGGTAACCAGCACATGGCCCCTGAACGTCTCCTACTGAAGGAACCACTCTTGTTATCACAGTGTTTTCTGTAACTCTTCAAAAAGACTGTAGGGAACCCTCACGTAATGTCTGGCAAGGTGAAGTCCTGGGTACGTTTCACAGAGTAGAAAGAACTTCCAACCACAGTGGGATTTCCGAGAACATGCCTTTAAACAAACAAACAAACAAACAAAAAACAAGTGAATTTCTACTCTCTAAAAGCTCTTTGTTGATGTTTAAGCAACTACCGAGAAACAGAAATAGGGGCCGGTGAAGAACACATTCACTGTACTGTGTACTATAAACAAACACAGGACTGTCATCGGTTTTCAGAGCTGGAAAGGCTTTTGGGTATCGTCAAGGGAGATGAGACTTGCCCCGAAGTTCTGTCTCTATCATACTCCCACCACTTTCCCATTAGGTAAATGGAAAAGGGGAATAGCACTAACTTTCTGAGGCTGGCGTTCTATTCCTCACTCATATTTTCTCATGAGGCCTTTTTGCCCTTTGTGCCATAACCGTGACCATATATACCTCAGTGGAAGGAAGAAGTGGGAGTAGGAAATGTAACATGACCCTTACCTCATTATGTGGACAAGAATACTCAATAGGATGTCTTCGATGATCTTTGTCCCCTTTAAAAGGAAACTAAACATAAGAATTGAGTGTATTTCAGTCTTCAATCTCAACAACTTTATTTTCTGAGAGCCAATTTCTCTAGATTTCCATGACTGATTAAAGATGACAAATTTGGATGGAGCAGAAACAGTCCCTATGGAATAGATTAGAGAGTATTAATGTGCTCGAGTAGAAAGGAAACTTCTGTAGAATTAGTGATACATGACTCAGGTTCTGTAGTCTGCTGACCATACCAGCATCAGCTCACCAGTACCTTCCAGTGACCACTTATTTCCATGTAACTCCATTGGGTGTGATATTCAGAGTGTCTAAGATCGTCTATCATTTTGCTGGACTTCTTCACAGCCCCTCTGCTTCCTGGCTGAGTTATTTATGTAACATTATTCCACATGGGAAAGCCCAGCTGTTAAAGTTTTAGAATCAGGAATAAGAACACATTTTTATTAGATCTTTCATCTTGTCTACAGTATGTTTTTCTTGGTTTAAATAATGATAACAGCATGCTAGTCCTCCACCATAACTCATTCGTTTGTACATGCCTTTGGAGGGGACAGCTGCCCTTGCTGTACTTCTGGGGTTCCAGAACGGGGCTGATAGCAAACTAAAGATGAAGTCAATGTGTGGGACTGTGCAATCACCAGGTGAGTTTGAACTCATGTGCCTGGGGTAAGTACTGCAGAGGTAAAAACAATAAGAACTAAGTTACATATTGGTAGGAGCAAGATGGGGATATGAGAGAGAAAAAAAGGGTTTAGGGGATTAGAAAGTCTTGGTCATAGAAGAGAAGTTGTACTATTTACAAAATTAGGGAAACCCAGAAAAAGAAGGCGGAGGTTTATAAGGGAAGATGAAGAGCTTTGTCTGTCATATGAAGTTGGGAGTTGCTGGGAAGAAACGCAAGTAGAAGGATCTTAGGGGGCATGATGACCTAGTGATGTGTCAACTTGGTTAGGTTGACCTACATTTCCTAGAATTCCCTTCCCTTTAAGGTTTTGGTTAGATCGGGCCATAGGAGAATCTTGTGGAAATGATGAGGGCAGAGGCAAAGCATTAGCCATTTTATTAGCTCATATGTGCTGTTAACAGATGTGCTGATTAACTTGTTAGCATGAAATCACAGAGGGGTCTACAGCTACTCTTACCTTTTCCTTCAGCTTCTCTGACTCCTATTCCAAAATGAAGGTCACTGACTTCTTTCTGCAGGATATCCACAGCACCAAGATCAGAGTTACCAACTGACATGGGTTTCAGCCCATCCTAAAACTTCTAGCCTTCTCTTCTTGACCGTCTGCCCTGTGTGTGGATTTTCAGTCCCAATATCACAAATACAATAGCCTTACAGAGACTACTATATCTGATCATCAGATCCTTTGCATGAGTTGGCTGGCCTTTTCTGGGGTTCAAAGAACCGCATGATTTGGTCTGTTTTTGTATCTAATTTACACCATTCTTTGTCTCAGTAATATTCCTCATGCTAGTTTCCTATCAACTTCTTCACCACTTCAATTCTCAGAGTTCTTTCCCATTGACTCCACGGACTGGCCTTCTCTGACCACTCCATCTAAATCACCCTTTGTTTTCCTCAGGGTCCTTACTAGAGACTGTGTTTGCTTATGTAATTAATTTTTTGGTTAGCTCGTCTTCACTACAATCTAGGTTCCATGACAGATATATTTGTCTTGTTCCACATTGGATACCCTGACCCTAACACTGTGGCTGGCACACAGCCAGTTCTCAAAGACTTCTCCTAGGAAAAGAAAGAGAGATATGAAAGACCTTACTTTGTAGGGTAGGAATGTCAAAGGGATTAATTTTCCATTCCTTGGGGGCACACAGATTATTCTGAGTTCTGCCCCTATTTCTTTTCTTCATGTAAGGTTGAACTAAGTGCCTAGGGATTCAGGAACAATCTAAGTAGTTCCTACATCCAATTTCTCAGTGTTAACAGATTCAATTACATTTTTTTGAAAAGATGCTTGTGATGGTTAGTACTTAAAAGCAACTAGCATTGGAGCTGCCAGTAGTATGAATGCAATTTTACATTGTGGGTTTAGAATCAGGTTGCTGTATGTTTTTTGGCCTTGATTCACTTAGGGCTAAGCATGTGACCCATTAACAGATATCTGAATGAGATTTAGATTACTCATAAAACTCAATTTTCAGAAAACCTGCCCAAATTTATGACCCTATACTGTGTTCTACAGCTCTCTTAATTTCATACTGCAAACTTCCTAAACATCATTTTACAAGATGAGATACTCCCATCATTTTCCAGGATTTAATAAAGGTTCAATTTGTGAGTAACACATTGATTTAAAAAGCAAGCCGACTTTTAACTATTAAATATCAAAAGAAAAATGCTATCTTATGTTTTTCAGGAGTCCGAATGAAATATTATTGAGAGTATTCTATCTTTATAACTTTCAATTTCCAAGGTCAGATATTTTTAGTGTTACCCTGAGCCTGCAGGTCACTTTTCTTTAACATTTCAGTACTGGAAATATTCCTCCTTCAATGCTGGCCTTCTTGAAATCCTTTATGCCATGATTCCTTATTTCTTTTTAAACAGCATTTTTGCACATTTTTTCACAACATTTAGTCTAGACATAATACTTGATCAAAAATGAAGTGACTTCATAAATTACATCTTTTGGCAATTTGGCTACAAACCCTCAATCACTACACATTTGCTCCTAGGTTACTTCCCTTATCAAATAAAGCTCAAAAGGTAGTGGTGTCTGGGTATTTTGCAGTTCTCAAGTGTTCTCATCCTCCAAATAATGCGTGTGATTTACCCTTATATTCCAATATTTACGCTTCTTCCCTCCTCCCCCCTCCCGATAAATCTGTTATGTTTAAGGATATTAATACAAACCCTTAACTGAAACAGATTTTTGCTTTCCTACTATGTTAAATTCAATGGTCTCAAAGCCAATTTGAATTGTTTTGACCTGAGTTAGAAATCAGAAATTTAGTGGTTTTTCTCTATAAAGTCTCAGATCAACTGGTAGTTATGACTAAGCAGTGAGGGAGGTTAATATACATTGCTGTAACTAAAGATACTGTTTTTCTATTCCTATCTAAATGCTTTTTGAGTTAAGTGCTCAACTAAAAAATATAGTTGTTACAATTCCTTTGGTTAATTCTTTCTAGTTATAGGTATAATAAAAGTTTATTTGTGTGAATTCAGTGCTGGGAAGATAACAGAAAGATCATGCCACGCGAAGCAAGGCACATAGTACATATAAGCTTTTTTTGTATTTCTCAATAAATGGTATAAAGTGGCTGAATAATGGACTCTGATGGACACTGCTCACAGGTAGATTTTGGACCAAGTGTTTGGATATCTGAAGGCTCATAGGGGAGGACAGTGTTTGAAAGTAACTGTCAACCATCTATCACTCCCATTCAGAATCCTCTATTTCCCGTATTTGGGGGAATTAAGGTCTTCATATCGAAAGCAAGTAATTTAGGCTCGCTCTTGGAAGTTCACTCAGAGAAACAGCAATAGAACAGCTTTGAGAGGCAAAACAACATAAAAACTTCCCCCAAAGAATCTTGACCAGCCATGAATTAAAATGCAGGTAAAAGGAACAGAAATATTTTGTTATTCCCATCTCACTCCAGAGGTGCCAATTTCAATCATTTAACATCTAAAGAAACTGTTCTCACTCATCTGACAGAAGACAAAATTGGGAGGCTCTCGCGAGTTCATTTTGACTTTTATTACACACCACAGACATGTTCACTAACCAGAGTAGGAGGATTCTGTTCTCTTAAAATCACAGGAAATACTATTTCCATCTCCCCCCTTTTTCCTGATATTGGAGATGCATTTCAGATTATTTTGGGATTAGTTTAGGGCAGAAAGATTATGAAAGGCAGTGCATAAATGACATTATGAAGCTATCTTTGGAAGCTAGTAGTAACTTGCTGATTGAGACTAACAAGGCTGTATAAACAATGCGATTACTTAATTACAGTTTGAACATCTACTCTTTACCAGATCCCTAAGAAAGTGAAAAGTGGTCCCTAAGAATCTTCCATCCTTTTCAGCTTGTGGTCCGTTAAGTTCCCCAAAGGCTTTGGAAAGAGTACAAGTCCTTGCTTATTAGAAATCTCTTCTGTGGACCCAGGAAATATAGACAGTGCAACCACTTCTGCTTCTTAGAGTCTTAGCTGCTTTGGACACCAATGGAGTACAAGCCACTAAGAGTTCCTGAAAATACTCGACTAGTATTACCTTGGTTTTATATACTATGCAAGAGAGTCTCTAGAGAGTATACTATTGTATTCCTGGTCCAAATTAAGGTTGGCATGGATGTATCTAACCTTGTTTACATATACACCAAAGGAAGAATTTTTATTTTTTTGAAGTTTGTCAGGTAGGAGGAAAAATATATTCAACTCTGATTTTGAGGTAGGTAATAGAAAAAATACAAGACCGTCTAGGACCCAACCTCTGTCAACCTTTTTAGGCTTATGTCTTAATATTCCTCATGCGGCACAAGCTAGGGACCTGGTGCTTTGGCATATTGCTCTTCATTCAGTGTAAGCACTGCTTCTCTGGAAGGAAATTCTTACTTCTAAGTTGTCACCCATATTTTTTCCTGGAATCCTGGCATTATCTCAATAATAAATGCTATCACATTGCACTTTTATATAAATAATCTCTCTCATCCACTGCACTAGGAACTTCTGGAAGGCAGAAATTGTGTAGTGGTTTTTCTGTCTTCAGGGATAATGTACTGTATGAACTCCATAAATGTTTTTTGAAAGAATGGTGATTCATATTCTATTTACAAGTGCTAGGTCTTTCCCAGAAAATTAGGCAGAGATCTGTTTCTCACTTTGTACGCCTGGAAAAGTCACTTCATTCTGACCTCTTCTTTGTCCTAAGCTAAAACTAGACTGATTTGCATATCACCAAGATGACAGAGTGTTACAAATAACATATTACTATTATTCCCGGTGCAAAAGGGCTAATTTTTTAATTTGGACATGGAGAGTGCCTGGCACAGTGCGCATTAACAAGACATTAGACTTGAATCCAAGTTTTTTTAAGCCACAGAGGGAATTCAATGAACTAAGTGGCCTATTAACTGACCATCTTTTAAGATTGCCTGGAATGAAGACCTCCTGCCATGGCCATAACTGAGGCCATCAGGAACTAAGTATCAACACAAAACAGCTTTCAGGAGAGATGGAATCAAACTTCCGGGAGCCAGGAAGGTTAGGGAGAGTACTCAAGCCTTGGAACACGTGTACCTCAGTGCCCACCATCCCATCCAGCTCTGCAATGAGACCATGTGACAGAGGCAGCCCACCTGATGCTTAATGGATCCTTAATCCTCCTCTGCATCCGACCACCCCACCAAGATTGCAATGGGAATATCTGAACATTCTGTGGACCTAACACTACCTACGTTGCCCTTTGGGTTCGAGAACAGGATTCAGTGGTAACTCTTCGAAAAGAAATACATTAAGGAAAATGCTAATTGCTTTTCTTGACAGAATTCTGTCTTTCCCTAACCTGCCAAAGGGGTCACAATGTCTGGGGGTCAGAAATAAGCTGCCTCCCACTCTATTGAGCATTTATACACAGCAGAAAGTTTTATATGCTACCACACATTTTTCAAAGAAATGATTTCTTCCTCTACTTTCCACCTACCTCCTCCGAAATGTCAAAATTCAAGAAATATCCTAGAACTGATTATCTAGAATATTCTTCCCTTTATTCATATTAATCATATTGGATTTGTGCACATAAAGAGACCAGTTGACATAGCTTTTGCAAAGTCTAACTGGCAGCAGAGCTGAACAGATGGCCACTCAGAAACCAGACCCAGAAAGGTGACTTGCTCTGCACGTATGTGCTGATAAGAGTCCTATTTTTAGGACACCCTGAAAATTCTTGACCTAACGCAAAGCCCAAGAGACAGACAGTTCAGAGTATGCACAATGACCATAGCCTGATTCCTGGTCTGAGGCAAAATGTACAACATTTTACCAGTTAATTAGGCCAAATTGTAAAATAAGTAGATTGACGGCCTACAGCAGCTTTTAGCTTTTGCAAAAAAAGCAGGCAATGCGTAACAAGCTTTTCTTAAACGTTACCTAGAATTCTTTTCAAGTACTTTAAAGTGGTCTTTAAAAGAGATGGCTTTCAATTCCATGCTTTGTTTCTGCAGAAAGAGCTACTGGCAGACTCATTTTCAAATAATTCTAAATAATTTTCTTTTCTTAAAAAGAGAAAAGGAATTAATAGCTAAGGATAATATCTAAGTAGTACTACCTGTGATGGGGAATTTTTAGCTAAGATATTTAAGTTCCCCCTAGCTTTGAAATTCTAACAGAATTTCAGTTAAACCTTAAAAAATGCTAACTATAGCCTTATAATAATTGCTCTACTGCAAAACTTATGTCATATTGCAAATGTTTCTCTTGCTTTGATGAAATTATTGAAGGTCTTTATTATCAAAACTCAAAGACACTTATGCCAAGGTATACAGATAAGCAGATTTGAAAACTGTTTACCATCACCTACTGAGTTACATGGCAGATTCCAGTTCAAGGTGACACACAAAAAGTAAACTGGATTTAAAGTGCTGTATTTAAAAACAAAAACAAAAACAATACATTTTGCATCTTTGGGGCAATTAAAATTGGAGACCTGACACTAAAAAGAATGAAAGACACACATAGGATTATCTTTCTGAATTGTTCTATTTTGCTCTTTTCACTCTAAGAACGTAGTCTTATTCAGAAAATGACAGCTGGTCAATTTATTTTTAAGATATTTATCCATACTCATCTAGACTTTTTCCGAGGCTACTGGAACAGTCAGCTATTCTAAACTTTTATGTTAAATATAGTCATTTTCCCCATACTGCTCTTAAGTCATATCTCATCTACCTTCTTCCTTAAGAACTGCACAGGCTTGTTTTAAATAGCTGAAACACCTGTAATACACTATAGACTTTGCTTAAAGGTACTCTGTCAATGCTCTGGTGTGGCCAGAGGAGAAGCAAGCATCATTAAATATGGATACATTCCTTACCAACACAAATTGAACCTTTCTTTTTCCAATAAAAAAGCTAGCCCAGAAAAATGTCTCATTCTGTAAAGATTTATCATTTCCAAATCACAGTGAAAGGAAGTGGAGTAATTTACCAATTTTGTTTTCTGTGTCTTAAAGATACCTCACTAAAAACTGGTATCTGACATAACAGAATAACATTTGCAGAATGTAATATTGTAGTGACAGTACTGAGGTTGATTGTTACAGACATATTAAACTCTGAGTATTAAATGGTTACATCCTATTTATATAGAACATTGGTCCAATAACAAAAATAGAGAACAGCAGCTGGAAATTTATCTCATGCAATGTTCAGAGATAAAAGGGTTAACCATTCATCCATTATTTTCTGTAGATAAGTCCTTTTTTCATACTGAAATATGATGGCAATCAAATTCTGATATTTTTCCATGCTATTGTATGAAGAGAATGCTGAAGGCCATCACTATACAGCACACTGCAACGTAAGGACTCTTCCGTTCACCTGTTGAAAAAAAAGCAGATATTCATGTTGATTCACTGAGTAGTCAACATGGATATTATAAGAAATAATATTACTTACTATGGGAGAGGGACGCATAAGAATCAAGATAAAGTTCTTGCGTGGGGGGATGGCCAAACAAGAAATAGATGTAACATAAAAGCAAGTAAAATACAGAATGAGCTAAATTATACGGATTTATTTCAGAGACTACCTCCTTTCATGTGTTTAGAAAACCCTTAATGCGCCATACCTGTAAACCCAGATACTGAAAAATACAATCCAGAATGTAGGTCAGAGATCCAAGAGAAACTATCTCAAACAACTCAGTTAAGGCCAAAAAAAAAAAAAAAAAAATCGCTTATTTTTTTGCTTTAAAAAAAGGGAAATTTCTACCTACAAGAAGATATGTGACATACGATTTTCAGCTTTATATATTTTTGATTGACAGCAATTTAGGATACTTAAAATGGGAAAAACAAGCATTCGTGGATGAAAATAAACAGAGGGTGATCAATAATACTTTATTTAAAAAAAAAAAAGACATAAAATACAAACCAAGAAAGAGACTTAACTACAGAGAACTGATGGTTACCAGAGAGGAAGTGAGCAGGGAATGGGTGAAACTGGCGATGAGGATTAAGGAGGGCACCTGTGGCGCCGAGCACTGGGTGGTGTATGGCAGTGCTGAATCCTCATACCGTTCACCCGGAACTACTATTACACTGTATGCTAACTACCTGGAATTTAAATAAAAACTTTAAGAAGAAAAGGATATAAACTGCTTCATAAAGAAACATTTTAGAAAAAACTATTTCTGAGATGGATTTCATATGAAATATCTTATAGTAGGATAACTCTTGGGTTAGAAATGTTGAGTCAATTCTGACATGTGTTTAAAAAGTGTTTATATTTGGAGACCTGCCTTCGCATGAAGCGGAATGGAGTTGGCTTGTGAAACTGACTTGCAAACAGATTAGAGGTCATGTGATTGTGAGTTATCCCAACCTCATCTTGTTCTTTCCGGTTTCCTCATTAACTGAATGACTGTACAACTGCACAAAGCACCAGGCATTTATGCTGCTCTGAGGGTGCACAAGGAAGAAGGAAGGGGGAGTAGTATTTCTATTTCTAGAAATAATCATGGGCATACACCTGGTGTCCTATAGTAGAGACTGTTTATGCTCCCCTCACTTGTGTTTTCTATAGTGTTTAAAATCAGCTCCCTCCCAGTAACTAAGTTCTTTTGGCAAGGAAAATTTCATTTGGTAACTTAACTACCTCTGAAAAATGTCAGTCTTGACCATTCTCATCAACTAAAATTCTCAAGGTCATTTTCATTTTCAGAGCTTCCTCAAAGAGCTCACAGTCATATTGTTATTAATTTTATATCATTGTGTCTGCTCAATGACAATATTCATAGAAGATATTACACACATACAAATAAAAGAGACATTTGGTGTTTTTCTATCCAGAGACGCTTAGTGGACTGCTTTATAGCTACAGGAAATTCTAAAAAGTGAGACAACAACATTTTCACAATGCCACTATCTCAACTGGGAAAAAAAAAAAAAACCTTAAAAAAATAATTTGGGACATCATTTTTAAGCAATGTTAAACCTTTTGGGGCAACACCCAAGTTATCAAACAAAACTAAACCATTCAGACATAATTTTCAAGTGGATTTCATAAGAAAGCCAGTCACTCTAATTAGGGTTAGATACTCTCATTCTCTAATATACTCTTGTTAAACACCTAAAAGAAGAAATTAATATTGCCCTGAATTTTCCATCTGCTGGAGATTTATTTTTGAGGAAGTTCTTCTCTTCCTCGTATTCCAACTCAGAATGTTGTAATTTACATATGGCTTTCATTTTCCTGTTTTTAATTTTCTTAAAAGAGATCGTCATGTGGTAGAGCTAAACATCTTTGGTTGAACTTGGGTAAGAATGTTACTTCTCGTCTGGTCTTAGGTCTGTCTAAGTGAATGTGAAACAGTTGGTGTACCGTGATGTGTAACATGATAAGATGATTTGGCTGGGCCTTTTCCCATTAAAATTGCATCCTTTCTTGGTGGATATATTCTGTGTCAAGATAAGGGAGGAGCATATCAGCATTAACATTTTCTGAGCCATTTTGCCAAAATGAAAAGCTAATGCTTACAGACAATTGGCAAGAATGCATAGTTTAACTGAACCATTTAACCTATGGCATTCATACAGTCAAGAGAAACAATGAAAACAATAACCGACCAAGCAAAAAGAAAAGGCAGTTCATAATCAGACAATAACAATAGATAATACTGAAGGAAATCATTATGAAAGCTACAAACTAGACACCTTAAATTTTCAGCTATGCTTCTAAGTAACCATTGTGAAAAGCGTGACATGGGTTGGCTACTGAATGAAGCTGTACAGACTTCTCCAATTTATTACATAAAATGGATTTAAAATACCTTAAAAAATTTTTATTTGTGACGTAGCAACTTCATCCTATTGAGGTGAAGCTCTGCCTCCTCACTGCAGACTTTTTCTATTTCTACCAATGACCATTCAGTATTACTCTAACGCAGAGACTATCACTGAATTAAGAAGGTTTTGTTCTTCCATTATGTTCTCTCTTTGCAGTTTCCTTGAAGGTTTCTTTTGACTCTGTCCTTGACAATATTATTTCTTATTCTGGGTGACTTGGGTTTGAAACAAGTATATTTACATTTACTACTATCTATAGGCATTAGCCATCAAGGGTACCTTTCCCTTTATCTCACCCTTTGTTATTTTTTCAAGTGACTTCCACTGTTATTTCAGGCTTTGCAGCTGTTGATAGGGATTAGGTGTAAGATAAGGCTAACCACAAATCTCTGCAAATCTAGGTGGGGCCCTCGCCTCTGGCACTGCTGACATTTTGGGCTAATTCTCTGTGAGGGGCTGTTCAGTGCCTTGTAGGATGTTTAGCAAAATCCACGACCTGTACTCAGTATACGTCCCCCCACTTTAGTTATCACATGCAAAAATGTCTCCAGACAAGGTTAAACGTCCTGATAACCAGTTAGCTAGGCTATATCTGTGCTTTACCTATCTGAAGTCAATGACCTTCTCTATAAAGGAAGGATTCTCATGTCTATTACCCTAAAAGAGAATAAAGTATGACAAAGAACACTGAGGAAGGACAGTTTAACATGTTAAAAGCACAGTGAATTCTCAAAAAGATGTCTACTTCATACATTAGAATGAAGGCCTTGAAGGAGGCAGTTTTTGATGACTCTTTATACTCTGTCATTTTCTAGCAAGAAATCTGAAAGGTCAAGGAATCTTATAATTCCAGATTTTAAAAGGACTTCTATATAATTTGGGATGACATTTACAGATTCTCCTGTTAATGGGTCCTGCCTATCATTACAAGCTCAAGGAGGGGCGCCCGGGTGCTCAGTCGGTTGAGCGGCCGACTTCAGCTCAGGTCATGATCTCATGGTCTATGGGTTCGAGCCCCACATAGGGCTCTATGCTGATGGCTCAGAGCCTCGAGCCTGCTTCAGATTCTGTGTCTGCCTCTCTCTCTGCCCTTATCCTGCTCACACTCCTTCAAAACTAAATAAATGTTTAAAAAAAAAAAAGCTCAAGGGAAAAAAACTTGCTCTTTCATAATTATTTCAGTGACTAACAACATATGAATCTTAGAAGATGCTCAAGAATTAGAAACTCTCACAATTAATTTTTAGTCTTCAGCTGAGGTTAGGCTATACCTGTAATATCTTCAGATATATTATACCAATTCTCAGGTCTCCTTTAGAAAAATGTCTAAAGATTACAAGAACTTGGTTTGTAGTTTTCAATCTTTAATCAATTTTGTTTCCTGTTATGGGCCATCTTCTAAATTTTCCACATCTCTGAGAAGTGAATCCAAAGTAAAACCTAATACTGTAAATGGAACACATGTTATCTAAGCGAGATGACTCCTGATTTCTCCTCCTATTCAAAGTGACTCGTTGAGGTAATTCAGGCTGTTGTCAGACTGGCTAACTGGATTAAATGTCAAATGTAGGAAAATTTTTCTTTAAAGTCTCACTTTTTTTTGAGGGGGTCATGTAAATAATTCCAAAGAGGAGAAGAAATATTCATTTTTCAGTCCAAGTAGAAGAAGTACAAATGCTGTGAACTGCTTTTTTAGAACTAGCTACGTTAAAAAAGGTATACTCTATTATTCAAGAATACTGGTGAATTGTATCAGTAAAATACATTCTAATTCATTCACTTGCCAATCATTTGAGAGTCTACTCTGAATTGGGCACTGTGCTAAATGTTATACACACATAGGGATGAGATAGGAGTATACTATTATCTAAACAAAAACACACAAAAACATCGCTAATTTTATTATGAAAAGTTAAAAGATAATCACATTTAACTTTACTTCGAACAAAACTCAGTTATGATCACATAAATTTGACAGGTAAAACAGTTAATGCTTTCTAAAAACAACAAATAACATTCTAGGACTTAGCATAGGGCAATACAATGATTATGTTTAGACAGCTGGTTAGCAAGCCTTTCATTAGATGAGAAATTCATCCTTAGTTATCAAAATAGTACAAATTCTACACAGCAGTATACTGTATACTATAAGCATGTATGTATAAACTATAAACTTTTGTCCGAAATCTCAACACCAGGAAAGCATAGTATTTGACATCTGACTTAGATTTTTCTTGTATTTTCCATCTTCCTGCTTATAAAGTATTAGGAGGTATCCACCATATCTAGTTTTAAAGAGCACAAGGAAAAGTTTGGTAGAACTGGACAACTTCTGCAAAAATGCACAAAACTGGGGAGCCCACAGTTTTACAACTGACATTTGATTTGTGTGAATGAGGCAGAAGTCAATTGTCAAATAACTTACAGCTGATGATGTGGAAGTTACAGAAAGACACTTACCAATTCTGGCGCACTTCCAAAATATACCCAACAGTCTGTATAGAACAAAAAAGGAAAAAAGTAGCTATTGATTATTGGGAAAAATAAATCATTCTCTCAGTATCATATAGAAAATTCATTATACACTGGCATTTTCTCTTTTAATACCTTGCTTCAACACTGAAATTTATTTGATATCGAGCCACCCTGTTTGAGGCAAAGAAGGACACAGGAGCTTATCAACTGTTAGAGTATGGTCATAAACTGTTACAAACTGGAATATATGTGGTATCCTAGGTGAAACCCACAGTAAATTAACATGGCTGGGAAAAATCTGCACAGGGCTTTTTATTGTAGACTTAATTCAGTCAATTGCTTTAACTTTTAAAAGTAGAAAACACATGTCAATTTACATAAACATTAATTGTGAAAAAATGGTAAATGGGCACCGTTGTTTGGTACGATTTTTACATTAAAAAATAAAGCTCTCACACTACAGAAATTACTTTTTACAGAACGTAGTTCTGTATTTCAATCATCTACAGCCATGAACTCCAATGACCCCATTTACATAGCTATGTCATTCAAGAAGAGAGAATATAAAAATATGTGCCTATGTTTTCAATAGACGTACAAAAGTCTAGTTTAGGAACACTACATGAGTTAATCAAATATGGCATTTAAAATACATACATTCTGGAAATAAGAATTAGAATGAAAATGTTCAATTCAATTCTATGAATAAATATACTATGAGTTGAATACAAATTATATGTGAATTTCACTGCTTTGGCATGTATAAAAAGTACTACCTTTAAAAGAAAAAAAACAGAGTCATTCAATGAATAGAGGTAGCTAAAAGATACAAAAACACTGTAGACCACTATTTTGTTGTTTTGACAAAAGAACAGAATTGCAAATGGTATTATTAGACATTGCTAAAAGTCAAGACAGATCAGCAGTACTTATTGCAGTGGGTTAGGACTGGTGTAACAAGGAAATTGATATTATACTCATTTTTTGCCCAAAGAGATGGCTGGCTGATGAATAATTGTATCTGAACGGTTAAGACTGAAAAAAAAAAATACTGGTTCACTTAAGTTCTATATGCATTCCTCCTCTGAAGTATAACTTCCTGACCTCAAAGCAAAACGTCTCTTAGTTCAGATGATACTAAATGGCAAAAAAGTTTATTTCGAAGGATGCATATCCTGACAGGTGAAGCAACTTTCCTATAGGAATAAAAGGACAAAAATCAAACATATTCTTGAAAATAATCTAGAATATAAGGGCCAGACTGTGCTTAAGTTTAATTCAATGTAACTGGTTGCATTAACTGTGAGCTAGTTATTTTCTCTTTAATAGCACACACCCTCATACGGTTATTATAAGGGTTAAATGAGTTATTACACAGAAAGTCTTCAGAATAGTGACTAACGTGTTGTGTTCCGTAAAACACAGGCTAAAGGCACATGTGACAGTAACTTCAGATATCATTTAAAATTGGCTTACATTTCATCAAAAAATAGGAGGCAGCTGGCTAGTGACCTGCAATGTCATGGTTCTTCGATTGTAAAAATCCACTGAATATAACATGCACTATGGATTTAAAGCTACTCTGGCTGAGGGGCTCAGGCAGGACACCCAGAAGCTCCTGCACGGGAAGCTTACAGTCCCAAAGAACACAGTCTAAAATCATACGATCACAATCAGGGTGATTTCACATTTTATAACTTAGGAATAACTCAAAGCATCATTAGGAAATTGTGATGACACAGCATATTAAAAGCTATGTAAATGAAAAAAGTTTCCTAACTCAGGCAACTTAGAGATTTATCAGTACCACTTTGGCCTTTCCCATATATTTCCCTATCTGCACGTATTTCTATAATATGCTATTAATTATTTATCGATAAATAAAAGCTATTTATTTAACACCGAAACTTTATTAGTTAGTAAAAACCAATACAATTACGCTGTGTGGTTTCTATGGCGATAAGCCAATAAGTATATCTGCTGATAAAACTAATCAGGTCTATGATAATAGGCAATGAAGCAAAGTAGCAATCTTCTATTGCTGCTTTTTCTGTATTATTTGAAGCAGTACAAAATTAAGTTGTTATTTTCAACAGTGAAGTCATAAAGAATCTGTTTTTCCAACTGGTCTATACATCTTTACTTTAACATGGAATTCTTACTATAATCAAAGGGCAGTTATTATGAGTGTCATAAAAATACGTATTGTAACAAGAGGACAATGGCCTGCAAAAATTTCTCCTAGAGAAAATATTTCTTGTATACAAGTCGAAATAAATGGGGCCTAACTTTTAAAGAAACAGAAACATAAAAAAAAGCCTTTAAACAGCTGAATGGATCAGTATATGCTTTACAATACAAACAGAGGCATGCCGTTTCTTCGGTCTTAAATGTAGGAGAAATATACTACTACTCAGCCTCTCCTGTAAGGCTGGCAGCCCTGAGAACTCCTTTTTCAATGTAGCATGTAATGGATGTCTTCCTGCTCCCAAAGCAATGAGGGGCAGACATTTCCACATGCCATCTACTTTCTTCACAGCTATATTGTAAAGCATAAATATTGTGATTATTTAATGAAATACTATGATTATTATATTATTTTGAGAGAGAGAGAGAGAGAGAGAACACATGAGCAGGGGACAGGGGCAGAGGAAGAAAGAGAATCTTAAGCAGGCTCCACAGTGGAGCCTGACATAGGGCTTGATCCCAAGATCCTGGAATCCCAACATGAGCAGAAATCAAGAGCTGGATTCTCAAGCTACTGAGTCATTCAAGTGCTCTGTTGTGTGATTATTTTTTAACGAAATAAACAATTAAATATCTTATTACATAGGTGTTATGTATTACATTACAATACCAAGGAACAGATCAATGAGAACGTTTATTGGTTTCTACCATATGCTTTAAGTTAATCGTCAGGGGAGGAAAGGCTTCATGCACAACTAAGCAACACATAAGATTATATAACTTAAATAAAATACTGTATAATTTCAACAAATGGATAAAGAATTAAATTGAATAAAGACTTAGTACAAGAGGACTTCAAAGAAAAAAAAGGTGGAGTGAAGAGAAATCAATGTTTATGAAGGAAGAGGGGCATTGTCATAAAAACCGATGGCCAAATAACCTCAGTAGGTAACATAATAATCCTTCAGGCCAAAAGCAACAGATTATCAGTTTATTGGAACACGACTACAGGATTTTCAATATTCAAAACTGGTTAGAGCTTGTATTTATTCCTTTACATATGTATGAACAACCCTAGGAAATAAAAAGGAAGAAATAGTAACAAAAGCCAAATAATTTTGATAATGCAATGTTTGGATAAATGCTAATTATTGCCTCAAAGACAGAATGGAAGGAAACAGAAGCAGAAATTATTACTTTCACAGTTGAAAATCTACCACCTTGCCTCTTGTAGGAGATTTTTATTAGTGGAAAAGCAAAATTTGACTTTGCAGGATCCTAATCTGGCCTCATACACGTCAGAAGACAATTATTCCTACGTGAAATATTCTTCATCTTTTATTTCTTAAAATGATTAAGCAGATACAGGCTCTTATCAAGAAAGGAGTGAGTTTGAGTCCCATGTTGGGCTCTGTGCTGGCAGGATGGAACCTACTTGGGATTTGTTTCCTCTCTCTCCCTCCCCCACTCACATGCTCGTGCACTCTCCCTCTCTCTTTCAAAATAAAGTTAAAAAATAAAAGGACTTAGACAAGTATTCATAGAAATACAAAGAAAGTTTACACAGCTTCAAACACATGGTCTCTGTTTTTTTAAGTACTCTTCCTTCGGGTTTAATTCAAAATGTATTTCTGTATTATGTTTTTTTCTTTTTTTAAAGTTTACTTATTTTGAGAGACAGAAAGAGAGCGCACGCACACGTGTACGTGAATGGGGAACAAGCAGAGAGGGAGAGAGAGAGTCCCAAGCAGGCTCTGTGCTGTGAGCACGGGGAACAAATCAGACTCGACCTCAGGAACTGTGAGATCATGACCTGAGCCAAATCAAGAGTTGGATGTGTAACTGACAGAGCCTCCCAGGTGCCCCACATTTCTGTATTATGAATATGGCATTTAAAAATTTTAATTCTGCATATCATATTCAGCTCCGATTTTTTCAGGGTGTGAATAGATAAAAGGGATGTGACATGCCCAAGCCTTAATTTTTATTACTGTATTAATAAGTAAGCTACGTAAATTTCTCCAAACATGTTTGCTTTATGATACTGACAGGGAGCTCATATGATTAGAGCAGTCTTGGACTGGAGAGGGAATGTCTATGTTATTTTTATGGACACAGTGCTTGCAAACCGTTCAATGCTTCAAAAACATAACTTTTTTTAATAACCAACTTTACCAATTATTCCATAAAAAGTAAGGCAAAATACTAATTTTGAAAGTACTAAACTAATTTCTAATCCCAGAAAAAACCACAACTCTATTCTTTTTTAAATATACGTTTTTTTTTTTAGTCGAACACATTTCAGGTTACTTCTGGTATTTATCTTTTTACGTAGTAAGATTCTGTGAATAGGAAGTTTTCAAATTTTAAAAAATATATTTTGTTAAATTTTACTTATTTTGAGAGAGGGAGAGGGAAAGAGAACTTGAGCAGGGGAGAGGCAGAGAGAGAGAGAGAGAGAGAGAGAGAGAGAGAGAGAGAGGGGGGGGGGGGAGTGAATCTCCAGCAGGCCTGGTACCGTCAGTGTGGCGCCCGGCATGGGGCTCGAACCCAAAAACCATGGTATCATGACCTGAGCCGGAGCCAAGAGTTGGACGCTAACTGACTGGGCCACCCGGGTATCCCTAAAGTTTTCAGATTTTGACAAACAGAGGGAGAAAATAAAATAAAAAGTTATTATAAAAATAATTTATATATAAGAATTAAATTATTTAATGAATTTTGTGGTAATTTATGCTCAATGTCTATAAGAACTAATATGGGTGATCAGATATCATTAGTAACATACCCAGTTTTATTTCTGTCCAGGAGGCTGGGTGCCAAGGATCGGATATAAGCACAGGTACATATAAGCAGCAAGATTACAGTCAACAGACTCTGAAAATTGAAAATGGCAGACTAAAAAGAGAAAAAGAAAAATTAATATCACAAGAAAAACTGCACAGGTAAAAAATGCCAGACAATTCCATATTAAGAATTATAGATTTGTTCTTCAACAAGGCAAACAGAATGACCTACTTTAAACCCAAAATCATTAAGGTATTCCGAGAGTATACTTTCCTCTCCATTCTTTGGGCTAAGGAATGCAGAAGATGCAACAAAAATTCTAAATTCAAGAACTTGAAAAAACTACCAAAAATGTCGTAACTCCAAAATAGTTTACCCAAACTGAATCATTATATAATTAATGCAGATGCCGTAGGAACCCAGACTACTAGGCAGGACATAGAGTCTCCATGCTCTGACGGCAGCTGGCCATAGGACTTCAGCTGAATCATTAACCTAAGTCTCTCTTCACATCTGTAAACCTTGGTGGAGAGTGGGGATATAGACTAAATGTTGGCTAAAGTTTCTTTCGATTCTGAAATTCTTTTAGAATAAGAATGCTTTAAATTCAAGCAATCATGTTCCATGCATTGACTAATATTAAGCTTTTAGGTTTTGGTGAAAGAAAACCACCTGCTCTTTCACTGCTGGTTCTTTAAGAGTTACTGAAAAAATTTAACACAGGAATGACTGGAATTCATAGTTTTCCAGTCAAAGTAAAATGGAGGTGGAGTTAGTCTACTCAAAATTCAGCTCAAGCATCATCTTTTCCAGGAAGTTTCCCTGAACCTATCTGCCTCCCCTCTCCTATTTCATAAAAAAAAACAAAACCAAAAAACCTCTCCTTTCTGTTCCCACACAAACTGTCAAACATTTTATAATACTCATTCCTGAAAGTGGACATTGCCTTATCAGGCTCTGAACTCCAGCACCTGACAAGGCACCTACCACACAGCAGACCAAGAAGTAATGGCTGAATAAATAAAACAAATTTTTGAAAGTGCAGAAATACAACTATATATACATATGTATATATATGTATATTAAAATTTATTTCCATTTTACACAGGTAGATAAAATACATCCATCTAATAGTAGCCAGCAATATGCTTAATTAAGTAAACCCAGAGGCACTTCCCATAATGTCAGAAGTTAGACAAAGAATAAGAGTTATAAAAATTTTTTGAGAAGGCAAAACTTGCAAATGTTAAGTGCTACCTGAAAAGCCCAAAAGAATCTAGTGAAAACCAATCACAGACAAAAAGGGAATTGGGTGCGGCTGGCTACACAACTAAAATATTTAAATCAGTAGCAACCAACCTGGTTGAAAGACATAATGGAAAACAAAGTCTCTATCTCTAATAGCAACTAGAATAAAAAGCTGAAATATTTAGGAATAAACTTAATAAAAAATGCAGTACTGGCATTAAAGAACAAAACTGACAAAACCTTTAAACATACTGAAAAACATTAAAGTAAAATGGAGTGGTATATGAGGTTCTTACATTGGAAGGTAATATCATAAAGCTAAAGTTAAAGTGAACTCAATGCCAACCAGTTATTTTCAAAATAGACAAGTGACTTTGAAGTTCATATGGAAAAATAAATAAGAATAGCCAGAAGAATCCTAAAACGAGAGTTGGGCATGTCAGAAGCTGTCAATATTTTTTAACCTCTTTATATTTTTATGACAAATATTTACAAACTATTCAAAACATTAAGAAAATTACATGTTATTTACCAATAATCTTAAGGACAAAAGAATGCTTATATACAATGCTGAACACTGGGGAAAACAGTGCACAAAATTCTACATCAGTGTGTCTTCAGCCATGTAAACCTTTATACAATCAAGAGGGGAAAGCAGTGATTATCTCTGGAAGGTTTTTAACCCCATTCTCAACTTTTCTGGATTTCTCAAATTTTCTAAGTGTTATTTTTATGGTCTGAAAAAGAAAAACATGACTTGCATTATTATTTTAATAGTTGTTTTGTTTGCAAATCATTTCTTCATTGGTAACACAAAGGATAAAGTTTAATATGGCTTGGTTTTTTTATTGAACTGGATTTTAATTTTATAACTGTGAAAACAAAGGATACAAATTTTATAACTTAAATCAATGAATGAACTCTAAAGATAAATTCTATATAGAAAACATAGTATTTCACAATGCTTATCTTTCAAAGACGATATTTTGAACATGTATTATGTATTGATAGAGTATTTGCTAACAACCTCATGAAATAGAAAGCACAGATTTCTTTCCAGCCAACATAAGTAAACACGTACTTAGTATCTACTGTGTCTGGGGCATGAGGCTAGACCCAGGATTAAAAAAGACACAGCAGGATTCCTTCCCTCTAGGAGTTTACAGCTAGTAATAACTGATATTCACTGAGAGCTTCTTCTGAATTATTTTAATTATCCTGGTATATTTGAGGTAGGTGTCACTAATACCTTTATTTTATACATGAGACAACTGAGGCATACAGCATTTATAATCAAATTAGAACAGGATATGTATTTTAACAAGTGAAGAGCAACTCCTTGTAGCATATGTAAGTGGTTAATAAGCCATGTGGACAAAAAAATGCTGTTTTCATAAAGAAAAGTCAGGAAAAGCTTCAAGGAGAAAGCAAGGACTGAGTCAAGTCATGAAAGGGCACAATTAGATTGGCAAATAGAGAGCAGGCTCCAGAAGAGACAAAAGCATGGAAAACATCCCCACAGAATCGAGAACTTGCATGTTCAGGGAATAATGAGCAGACTTATTTTATTAAGCAAAGGGCCTATGCAGTAAAATGGCTGGAAAATCAGTTTGCCAAGTAGGTTTATCATCTTCCTAATGGAGTATCTAAATCTCACAATTTTGCCATGTGTACTTTTGCCTTCCCTAAATTTCTAGTTAAAAACAAAATGCTTAAATGATATGATGTCTGGGACTGGTTTCTTTTTTTTTTTTTTTTAATGTTTATTTTTGAGACAGAGACAGAGGGTGAGCTGGGGAGGGGCAGAAATGGAGGGAGACACACAATCAGAAGCAGGCTCTGGGCTTTGAGCTGTCAGCACAGAACCTGATGCGGGGCTTTAACTCACAAACCGAGAGATCATGACCTGAGCTGAACTCGGACACTCAACCGACTGAGGCTCCCAGGAGCCCCTGGGACTGGTTTCTAAATAATCCATTTTGTGTAATGGGAGGTGTGTGGTTAATGATGAAATGCTGAGTTTATGATGCTTCATTATACTCTTCTTTCTACCTTTGTATGTTTGAATTTTTACATAATAAAAGAATTTAAGAGGCACTTAGAGACGTGCCTATTATTAAAGAAGCGGGGTATGTATGTACACATTTGTGTGTGAAACCATTTATAAATGAAAACCAGTTACAAGTGTGCAATATATGACACAGACAACTTTGTTTCTAGGGTTTAGAGACCCTAAAGTTTAAACAAATCATCTTAGGTGGTATAGAGTCTTTTAGATGCACTCGGACTCTGACGAAAAAGAATGTCTCAAATCTACGGACAGTAGCCTACCACTGCTTACTGTACCTAAGCATTCCTTTTAAAGTTGAGCATCTATCTGTCATCTGCTGATATAAAATTTTAGTCTCAGGTTTAAAGGAAAAAGATGTTCCTGTTCTTGTAGAAAAATAATTAGGATTTTCAGTACAAAAATGTTCTCGAAAAGGAAAGATTGCAAAATAGAGGAAAAGAAGATTTAAGAAAAGGTGATAAGGGATGTAAAGTTCATTTGCTGTGTTTAATTTTTTTCAGATCATGACATCTTTTTCAAGGTGCTCTGTGTTTTTGCACAGACCATCTATTTTTGCCTGCGGAGTGAACTGACTCAAACTTCTAGTTTAAACTCGAGTCACCTCCTCCGTGAAGCCTTCCCTGTCCCCACCTTCTACACCAAGCAGAGTCTATATCACTGTGCAGTTTTGCATACATGACAGCACCTATCAAACTGCAATGGTCTCTTCTCTTTTACTGAGTCTCTTATCAACCCCTTGTGCCTACTAAATTAAATAGTGCACAGAAGTCACTGAAAAATGTTGAGTGAACAGCTACTTGAAAACAACAGTAAATAATGAGCATTTTAACAAATTCAAAAGCATACTTAAATTCCAAATTAATAATGTATGCTATTAGAAAAAGTGTAGATTAGACTGAATAGTCTGTTAACTATTCGAGAGAAACTTCCACACACTGATCTGCACTTATATTTACTTGTCAACGGTATTTTGGAAAATGCAGATGCAAGAAGCAAATACCCAAATGTTTATGTTAAGGGCCTGGGGTGAAGGGTAAAGTCAAGGACCAAGGTAATTCCTTCTCAGTATCTAAATTTTGTTTTATCACCAACTGGAATTCAAAAAAAGTCTTACCAAGAAGCCAGCTTCTGGGCACTTGCATAGGGGACAATGAGCGTTCTTCTGACTCTGCCTGGATGACTGAGTCGGCCAGGTGGTTGGTAAAAAATTCTAGAACCTCAGATAATTCTCAAATTTAATGTTTATTTACATAATTTTCAGTCAGACAATACCAGGGAGCCATACATGGTATGCTACCCAGTTTCAAAAAGTTAGCTAACATTAAACATCAAATAATTCACATTGCAACTAAGGAGTTATAAAATCTAACACATCTCTTTTGGAGGCTCTAGGGGGAAAAAATCTGTTTTCTGGACTTCTCCAGTTTCTAGAGTCTGTCTGCATTTCTTGACTAGAGACTCCTCATCACAGGGACCTTGATACTTCTTTTGTGACTGATCCTACTGCCTCTTAAAGAGAACCTCATGATTAAATTGCTCTCTCCTTGTAATTCCAGATAATGTTTGCATTCGAAAATTTTTAGCTTAATCACATATGCTAGGTCTCTTCTGCCAAGTAGGATAACATATTTAAATGGTTTTTTTGCTTGTTTGTTTTGGTTTGAGTTTTTGAAGTGGGAAAGGGCAATTTGTCTACCATATTTAACAAACTTTTTATTAAGAGGCATTCAATAACATTCCCTAGACTCAGGGCTACCCGTGACACTCTCTGGAGCACAACCTCAAATACAATCAGAACGATAACACTTGGGGTTGTAGAACACGCTAGCCTCGCTTTGCCTTTTGACCATTACTCTCAGAGTTGTGTTCATTCTTCTAAACAATACAAGGGAGATCTTAAACTATTTTTCTCTGAAGGCCCCTTTTATTATCCATCCACGCTCCAGCCCTATCTACTGCTTACAGCTGATCAGACCTTCTGATCTGCTTCGAATAATTAAAACAAGAATTGAATACCGAAGACTTAAACTTTTACAAGTCCAAATAATAGTAATTTTACTTATTTTAATACTTACTGCTTTTACACAAACTAGTGATTTATCCCTTGCTGGAGATCGAAGGAGACCCCAGAAATGATATTCCTGACCTAACTGCTATAAAACTTATACAGCACTACAAAAGTGGGTCAGCATTTTATCATTTACAAATTAACCAAATGAGAAAGAAATAAAGCCATCTGAAATAATGAAAATAATTCAGACTTTCATCTGGACACTACTAATGAAAAAAATTTATCAGTGAATAGATGGAGAATGGTTGATGCAAAGCTTAGTGCTAAAACAAAAAGTTACTTGTGATGTTAGCACATCTTTTAAAAACTCTCCACTCTCAAGTCAATTCGAAAAGTTAGGAATATTTACTTCAGATTCAATTCTTATCATTTTATCTATGAACATACAATTTCTTATTTTCAGTCATTCCTGAATATTAAAACTGTATTCATTAGGTTTGTGTATAAAGGCAAGAGTTCAGTGCAAGGTTTTGTTTTTAGGTGTATATATACAGTTTAAGAAACCATCCAAAACATTAGGAATAGTGGGAAAAATAGGGCAAAAGATCCCAGCGGTATAAAAGCACAAAGAAGCGATGGGGAAAGCAGAAATATACATACATATTAATATACTAAACAGTTATTTGGAGTGCTCAGTGACTGGTTGCTAACTGTACTTAATCTGCAGAAAAGACTACCTAAGCCTACGGTATCACTTGAGCTCCATGTAGCTTATTTATTTAATTTCATCAGTATCAAAACAAATTGTTTAACCAATTAGTGATTAAGGGCCTTCCTTACGCATAACACGGTCTAGGAGCTTCAAATGCTGACTGCCTCTAGTGTGGGAAGTGATTGACATATTATTTCTTCCAGTTTTATTGAACTTCACTTTAAAACAAGAATTGAATACCGAAGACTTAAACTTTTACAAGTCCAAATAATAGTAATTTTACTTATTTTAATACTTACTGTTTTTACACAAAACTAGTGATTTATCCCTTGCTGGAGATCGAAGGAGACCCCAGAAATGATATTTCTGACCTAACTGCTATAAAAATTATACAGCACTGCGAAAGTGGGTCAGCATTTTATCATTTACAAATCTAGGTCAGGCCGGAATTTTCTAACTAGTTTCTACTTGTAAATTTACAGGTACAACTATTCTTTCTTAAAATGGAAAACATGGCAATGCAGGAATAATAAGCCTGTATGTAAATGTACAAACAAGCGCCCAACACAAGTGACCACAGGTGTTCACTAGTACACACAGAAACATTAAAATTTTCTTTTGGTGTCGTTAGCACCTAAGTTCAACCTTTGTTGCTTACTGTAAGGCAGCACTGAAACTGTACCAAATACACAAATTATCTTGGTTTCATGTGGAACCCAGAAGCCAGGATGTTAATGTTTTGATGTTAAATACTGGTCTTTCAACACCTGTGGCCACTAAACAGCTGGATTATTTAGGAAATAATCCAAGTATATAAATTTGTTCCCGGATAAATCCACTACCTCTACATAGCAGTTTAATTTCACGTGTGAAATGAGGAGCTGGAGTAAACAGCCATTTGATCTTACTGGTCCTGTTTCAAATTGTAGAGAGACCTTTTCTACTTCCACTTTCCACTTAAAATGAACAACTCTCATGGCTACAGGAAAAGCTACAGAGCAAAAGCACCTCAGTTCTGTTCTCCACTCGCAACACAGATGGTCATTTGCACTTATTTTCATCTCCCTGTGATGGTATCTATAATGCATTTACTGTGTTTGCGCTGCTTAGTTTCAGAGCGATATTATGGACGCCAGAGATCGAAATACAAAGCAACAAGGGGATCGAAGGTGTTAACAGGAGAACGCACACACATAACTAAGGTAAGTAGCAGACTTAAAAAAATAAAGCAATAAATACTTAACGTTCTTGATAAATAATTTGATAAGACAAAAAGTATTCCAAAGGACAAAGTGCAAACCCTGTTATGAAGGAAAGTGTTCTGACCATGAAATCGGAAATGGGGCATGAAGCCTGGCTGTTCCTAAGAATCACTTGGAGCTTTTAAAGACTGTCAATGCCCAGAAATTTGGACTGAAGTGGTTGGGGATCTAATTTCTCAAAAGTCCTTTCCACTACATGGAATTTGCTTATTTAATAATCTCCCCCAGTGGACTGTGAAGTTCTTAAAGACAGTGTGCATATTTTACAAGACTTCGTATCCCCAGACTTGCCATCACCTGAGGCCTGGCTAACTGCCATTGTGATATAGATATCAAAAGACCTGGTGATCTACCTCAGAAACTCCAGCTGGAGAGAGAAGAAATAAAGGTCACAAGGTACTGACTACTTCTGCTATGCTGGAAGGATACTGGAGAAATATACAAGGACTATGGATGCCCAGGAGAGGAAAATAGAAGCAGGGAAGGTTTCTTAGGAAAAGATGAAATTTGAGATACATCTTGAGGGATGTTAAGAGTTAGGGAAAACAAGGCATTCTGAAGTTCTTAAAAGTATTCATCCATAAGTGATATAATTAGCAGACTGTTTATGCTCTAGTAGTTGTAAATAATTACTGCCGATAAACCTTTTATGGTCTTGAAATGCATTTTAAAAATGGATGCATTAAAATACAGTAATTCAAATTTAAGTCATGATCACTGGGTTACCTCACACATATACAAGTTTAGGTGCAAACTCAAAAAGGAACTTGTTTGTGTAGGTCTTCCAACTACAAGGTATTTTCGTTCTCAAAAATGCTGACACTCAAAGCTCACAGGAAGAGAGCAGGGACAAAAAACTAACCACCGGGCAGTTGTGTCTATTATCCATCCATGTATGACTGGCATACTTGAGAGCAACAAATCACTAAGACATACTTTATCTTCCATTATGTTGTTTTTATTACCGGCAGCATGAAGATTTCCGGCATCTGGACATTAAATCTGAGTCCTGGCTGTGCTTCCTACTAGCTGTGCGACCCCAGGCACGTCAGTCTACTTGTGCTTGACTTCCTTCACCTGTAAACATGTACTCAGACATCACGGGCTTGAAACAAGACAGTACTCATAAACTGAGTTTTTGAACAAAGCCTGGCACAGAGCAAGTACTAATAAATGAGAGCTATTCTTGTTACTTTTGAAAAAACAAGTGTATGGCTCGACAGTTAAATACTGCTGATCTTAAACACACTGTCTTCCTCTTAGCTAGTTCATAAGATACTAAGATGATGAAAATAATAGATCTCTGATTTGTACTAAGAGTAAAATAGTTCAACCTTAATATCTACGAAGCTATGTAAGAATTAAAAAGAACAGTCTCCAGGGCACCTGGCTGATTGTTAGTAGAGCATGTGACTCTGGTTCTCGGGCTCCTCAGTTGGCAGTAGATTACGTAAAAGAGTACCAATCTCTCCTGTTTTTAAATTGAAAAAGGAAGATTTTCTAAGTTAAGTAACAGTTCACTAATGACACTCTTTAAGAGCAAGCGTAGAGCCGCCTGGGTGGCCCAGTCGGTTAACTTACTCTGACTCTTGATTTCTGCTCAGGTGATATCTCAGGGTTTTTGGGTTCAAGCACCCTCACCCCCTCCCGTTTGGCTCTGCACTGACAGCACAGAGCCTGCTTGGGATTGTCTCTCTCTGTCTCTCACGCTCTCAAAATAAATAAGCTTAAAAACATAAAAATAAATAAATTAAAAAAGCAAGTGTATTCATCAGAAAGCATGGCATGGAGGGAAAGAGGCTGGAGTAAATTCTTGGCTCAGGAACGAATAACCTGTCAGTAATCTGCCATCTCCTCTGTAAGTGGTAAAGTTCTCCAGGGAAGACACTGTGACTGATGCCCCATCTATAGCCAAAGTAGTTGGAGTAAAGCAAGAAACAATTAATGGATTTTCGATTAAATGTCTGAGCGTTTAGTATTGTATGGGTTTCTGCAGGAAGTTCTGGAACATAAGCTCAGCAACTTTCACCCCACAATGGCTTTTCTTGAGTCATGGTTTCTTTTGATACTATAATCAAAGGCATGCATCCTTTCCCCAGAAATATGCTCATAAATTCAACATTTGGCCTGTGGCTTTTATTTTTATTAAGTGCAGCATGAGGGCCTGGTGTAGAAGCTACTGGCATTTACCAGAACACAAGTAAAATGGTTTCGGACATAGCTGGGGAGATTTCACTATTACTAATACTGTATTATCTGTCCTCCCGCCATGCTGACTGTAACTTTTTCTCGGCCTGGAGATGGAAGCATTTGTTTTGCAAACTTTCACGACTCATTTTAAGCTTTCCTAAGAGGCCCAAACTATGAAAGGAATCTGCAATAACAGAAAATAATATATACGACCTTAAAAACGTGTGGGGAAGGAAGGTCCCAGGCCAGACACCACCTCAAGTACACTCCTGTAAGAAAAACTCCTTCTGCAGAGATCGCAGGTCATTAAAATCTACAATTAGTAAAGTAGCATCCTTAAGACTGAGGAAATGGAGTAGGAGGAGCCTGAATGGTCACTAACTCAAAAGACAAAAATCAAGGTGTGCCAGGACGGTAGGGGCATTAGAAGCCGCAAAATAACAAGGGCGAAGTCGAAAAGTTCCAGGTCTCGAAGAATCAATGACCAGAAAGAGTCCATTTAAACGACTGGGTTTAGACGGACCAGCAAATTCCTTTGAAAAAAGATCAGAAAAGTGGATTCTGCGGGAGGGGCTGAGATCTGCGACTGCGGGTCTTTCTAGGTTCTCCTTTTTAGGGCTTGCAGGGGCCACATGGTTCCCGGGCCCGTGCATCTTCCGAGCCCCAGCAGAATCAAGCTAGTGGCAGAGCTCCCCAGCCCGCGCACCCAGAACCGCTGCCCAACCCTCTGGTCCTAGCTGGCGCCCACGACCCCTTTACAAGCTCAGCTGCAACCCCACAGCCCCAATTCTTACCATAGTGAGGCCGGCGAAGCCCCAGCCACATCACCCTTCCGGGCGCAGGGCGGAAGAGGCGTGCACACGCCGCCTGCCCGTCTCGTTCCTTCCCGGCGTTCGGTTGGGCCTGTCGGGGCACCGCCTCCTGAGTCGCGCGACTCCGACACTAGGATAGGTTCCTCGCGACCGGAAAAGGAAGGACTTAAAAGACGTCATGCTCCTCTGCGGAAGTGAACGACACTCATTGGCTGCGGGACGTCTGTCTGTAGCAGCGGGCCTTTTGGAGGAGACCGGAAGTGGAGCAACTGAGAGGTAGTGTCCGGAAGTGGGGGCTGCGTATTTTAGTGATAGTAATCTGTAGTCCTTTCGTTTTTATTTTTTTGTTTCTTTTTCTTTTTTGCTTTTAGCTGCCTGTTATTTCCTTCTAGAACTCAGTGTTTGGATTTTTCCCAGCTTGAATCCCACCCCCCGCCACCTCTCACTCAATGCTCTTGGGAATTCTGTTTACAGACTCCGGAGGGCCGCCTGGGTTCCCTAAATTTATGCGTAGGGCGTGCATGTGCCACGCCCCCTTTTCAGTTTCTCCCTTTGCACCTCAGGGATTTTTTTGGATTTAAGAGCGCGTTTGAAAAGCTCTGTAATGGTTGTGGGGTTAGGAAGACACTTGAATCCTGAGGGTTGTGTTAAGTAGGCTCTTGGACGCTTTTCTAGCGCTGGCCTGTCTCTCCCAATCCGTAGCTCTTTGTAAATTTTACATGGGTTTCATCTGGGGCTGAATCGTACTAGGCCCTTCGGGGTCAGGAAAGAACTTTCTGTAGTAACAAATGGAAAGGAACTGCCCTTTCTGAGTTCAGTAGTTCTTAGGTGTTTAATGTTTTATAGTGTTTCTTTATTTTTTGAGAGAGAGAGATAGAGCGTGAGCAGGAGAGGGGAAGAGAGAGAGATGGAGATAGAATCCAAAGCAGGTACCAGGCTCTGAGCTGTCAGCAGAGTCTCAATTAGGACTCAAATCCACGAAGGAGAGATCGTGCATGAACTGAGCCGAAGTTGGACGCCTAACTGACTGAGCCACCCAGGCGCCCCTAGCTTCTTCTAGTTTTGATAATCCCGTTAGATGAGGCTTTATTTTCCCTCCATTTTTGTCTGTATAGTCTAGATGAAGAAACAGGTGTTTTGAAGTGTTCGGTTTGCATAGTTCTTGGAAACTCAATAAAGGTTTTTTGAATTAAATTGCTTTTGCTTTTTTACCACTAGGCTGCCTCCCTCCCCCCACCCCCAACTCTTTATTTTGTATCTAGTATTGATGTTAATGGGTTCCTTTTGTATAATTTCCTTTTAAAATACACTGGTAGTCACATATGTGAAAAGACCGTGGTTTTACCTAACTGCTTGTTTTCTCTAATCCGCAGCTAGCCACCCTAATTTAAGGTTAAGGTTCTTTGTGTTCTAGTGTTTGTTTTTGCCCCTTTTGCCCTCTCTCTTTTTTATGTTCTTTCCCCACGGCCCTTAGTTTAAGACCTATGTTGGTCTTGCACGTTATTTCTTTTACTTTAAGAAATGCTTCTCTTAACCTTTTTCCACTTTTAACTGTATTTATTTCTCTTCTGAACAAAAATCCTCTAAAGACTTCTTCATGTTATAAATTCCAATTCATCTTCTTAAAAGCATGACTTTTACTCCCATACGTTCCCCAAATGCTTTCTTTATTGTCCCCAGTGGTCTCCAGGTGTGTTGATCATTCCGTGTTTATTGTATTTGACCTATAAGCAGCCTTTACCACAGTTAATCACTTCCCTCTCTGTGATACATTTTTTTCACTTGATTTCCAGGACACCCCACTCTTTTGGTTTTCCTTCTACTATATTGGTTGTTCCTTCTGTCTTCCTTCTATTTTTCCTGATCTCTTATTGTTGAAGTGTTCTAGGGCTCACTCTTTGGTTGTGTTCTTTTCTTCTTACATTTTTATTTTGATGATATCATCAAGTCTTAATGACTTCTAATACCATTTGTATACTGAAGACTCCCCAATTCATATTCCTAGTGCCCCCTCTTTCTGAACTCCGGACTCACGTATCCTGATGTCTGTCTCTCTATTTCCACTTGTTTAAATGTATTGCAAACTTACATGTTACAAACGGAACTTCTTTTCCGCCAAAACCTGTTCCATTCTTTCTCACCTCAGTTGATGGTAATGCTTTTCAGCCAGTTTCTCGAGGTTAAGTATTTGGAGTGATTCGTGACCCTGCTTTGCCGTATATTCCATCAAATCCATCAGCAAGTCTTTTATTGACTCTCTCCATAAAATATATTTCGAATGTAACCGTTTCCTAGTATTCCTGCTGTGAGCACATTGCTCATCTCTTCCTTGGATGTCTGTTAGTAGTCATTATGATTTTTTGCTTGGATTAACAGTAGAAGTTCTAGCTGGTCGCTCTGCTTTCTTCAATCCTTGCTTCTCTGCAGTGTATTCCCATGCAATAGCCAGAATGATACTTTCTAAATGTAGGTGAGAAATTGTATTAAAATGCAAGATTCTAAATGCAATGTGTTATCTTAGATTGGCTCCTGGAACAGGTAAGAGATATTAGAGGGAAAAATGGTAAAATCCAAATTGTATGGAGTTCATTTAGTGGTGATGCTCCAAGGTTGGTTTCTTTGTTTTAATAAATGCACCATGGTCATATAACATGTTAATATTACAGGAAACTGGGGGGGGTAGATAGAGGAACTCTGTGTTATCTTTGCAACTTTTCTGTAAATTCAGTGTTACTCCAAAATAAAAAGTTTGTTAAAAAGAATGTAACATTACTTCTTTGCTTAAAAACCTTTTATGACTTCTCATTGGATTCGCAGTAAAAGCTAACATCCTGACATTGGCCTACAAAACTCTACATGATCTGGTTTCCCATTACCTCTCTGACTTCAGCCCTTGGTATTCTCTCCCCCCTCACTCTGTCTTAGCTATATTGGCTACCTTGTTTCTTCAGTATACCAAACCCACTTCTACCTTAGGGCCTTTGCAGGGGCTGCTTCATCTGCTTGGAATGCTTTTTCCCAAACATAAACACAACTAAATCTTTCATCTCCTTTATGTCTCTGCTCAAATATCATCTTTTCAAGAAAGCCTACCTCAACTTCCTTTAAAAAATTGCAGCTTTGCCTCTCTAAAATTTAAAAAAAAAAGAAAAAATTAAAAAAAAGAATAAAGGGGACTCCTGGGTGGCTCAGTTGGTTGAGCATCTTACTCCTGATTCATAATCCCAGTGTCATGGGATTGAACTCCACGTTGGGCTCCATGCTGAGTGTGCAGTCTGCTTAGGATTGTTCTCTCTCCCTGTGCCCCCTCCCCAACTCGCACTCACGTACTCTCTCTCTCAAATTAAAAACAATGATTAAAATAAAACCTTTAAAATTGCAGCATTGCAACTATTTCCCTTCCCCTACTGGCCTGCATACTCCCAGTTTTCTCTGTCATGTTTTATCTTCTCCTTTTGCTATAGCACTTATCACCATGCTATATTTACATATGTTTTAATGTTTTTAATTATCTTCTATTAAAGCATGTTTTAAAAAGGCAAGAATTGTTATCTGCTTTACTCTCTTATGCCAAATTTGAAATCACTCTCTGCTGCATAGAAATGTGCACGTTTCGGTTAAATGAATGAACTTGACTGGTTATTTGAATTTAGTCATTCTTGATTTGCAGTCATCCTGAAACACCAAATTGTTGATCGTTTTCATATATCATGTTGTTTCTTGCCTCCAAGCCTTTGCTTATGCAAGTTCTGCTTGGAATGTTTTTTCTTTTTTTTTTTCCTTTTTCACCTTTTAAGATTCATATCAGGTGTAATTCAAAGAAGCCTTCCTTGAAATGTCAGGATGGCTTTTAAATGTACTCTTGAGAGGAGGTACCACCGTGTCTCTGCACTTTACAAACTTGTACCATAATTCTTTTTGGGTGTTTTTATTTCACTAGAGAGCTGGGAATATGTCTTACTCATTTTAGGAATATCAAAATTTGGTACATAGGAGACAGTCAGTGAATGTCTTAATGTAATAATGACATGACCAAAGTCATTTAGCTTTGGAGCGGTAGGGTTTTGATTTCAAACTGAATCTTTTGAGTAGAAAATTGATGCTCTCTTTGCTATACCGTGTTTTCTAGGAAAAGGTGGCTGTCCTTAAAAATAATAGAAAGATAGTTCTTTTTATACAGGTCACAGGTAGTTAATGCATTTTATAGTCCTGGGCAATTTGCTTCTTGTCATTTGTGAAGCTGCCAGCGCTGATGAGAACATGAGTTGTGCTTTTTTTCTAAGATACTGGCTGAAATAGATGAACAGAGGGTTATTATAGTCAGCAATTTTTAATTTTGAAGAAACTGGGCTTTTTTTGCGATAACACTGTGGAGATTTTTGTTGCCTCAAAGAGGAATGCTAGAATTCCAAACTGCTTGTGATGCATTCATGTTTTTGCTAGATGCCTGCGCTGCCAATAGCTTTAAATTAAACTTTTGCTTGTTTGCCGCTGGGAAATCCCAGGCTATTGGCAAGATCTTGCACAGATTTTTCTTCCAATGATACGGAAATTTGCTGTTAAGGTTGAGTTAAAAATGATTAGTTTGTTAACATGATTTTTGATACTTGGCCCCCAAATTAGGTAAATTAATTTTGCATTTAAAACACTGTATAACCTTAGATAATGAGCCAGACTTCCAACTACCTTTTCTGGTAAGCATTCTGGATTTAAACCGTCCTCTGAATATTATTATCACTGTTGTAGTGTGTAAGCCAGTCTTTTTGTAGTGTTGCCTAGCCTTTAGGACTAACAGGAAAGGAAATATTTTAACTCTGTAAATTCTGAAAAGGCTTCAGCAGCTTTCAGTCGCATTAATGGGAGTGAAAATAATGATTAGGCTTGGGATTAAGTAATCTAAAACAAATACTACTTGGAAGACATTCCTGAACTTGTGCCTTGTTTGAATTTACTAACCCTGTAAAAGTGTCCAAAATCAGCAAGGAACTCAATCTGGTCTTTATGTTAGAGGATACTATTAGTTTACTTACAATTTTATCCAAATAGTTAGTGAGAATTTTATTGAATAAAGAAAGACCTTGCTCAATTGGAACAGAAGCATGCGGCTGCTTAGAAATAAGATGCACCCATTGTTGAGGAGACTTGTCAAAGCCCTGACAGTATAAATATTGACATGCTGAGATATGTCAATATTTACCGTAGAATTTGGAAGTTGCCAAGTTCCTGTTTAAGAAATGTGACCCTAGCATTGAGCACAGTATATCAATAAATAAGGGACATGTCCAATGAACAGCTGCTCAGAGAAAGTAGGATAACATCTGTCTAAACTTTGCGGCACTTAAAGTTAAATTTAAAAAAGTTATTGACAGTTCTTTGGTAATTTGTAAGTAGATGCTTATATAACATAGTATACTGATATAGTTTCATATGTGGCTTAACTTACGTTTTTAAAGTGACAACTTGGTTACAATTTATAATTTTCTAAATTAGTTGTGCACTGATACTCATTTATAAATTGAATACAAATTTCTTCCCTTAATACTGTGTTTGGGAACCAACCTCATCATTTTACAGATTATTCTTATAAAAATTGGCTCAAGTCAAGACTTAGCTATTGCTTTTGGGAAGTTTATGCTCTGAGAATTTAGCAATAGAAAAAAAACCCTAAGTTTGTGAAGTTTAAATGTGATGAGAAAATTTGTTCTGTTATTATTTGACAACTATGTCTCAGAAGAAAATGAGATTAAAGAGCGAGTAAAGTTGGTATGTTTGGTTGAATATCACAGTTCACCACTGTTCTCATATGAATATCACAGTAACAGAACATTTGATGCAAAGTAAAGAGACATTTGAAGCTTTCCAAGTCATTGGAACCATACAAACAATCTTCCATCTGTTTTGCAGACGTCTAGAAAAAGGTTAAACTGAGCATTCTTTGAATGATAGTCCTAAAAGAGTCCTAGAAGAGTGTAAACTATGGGTTTCAAGACTGGTCCTCTCATTCCTTTTCTAATAACAGAGATGGATGGCTTTCATATAGTAATTGAATCATTTAACCACTTCACACTGTTTTGTTTATATTGTGAAGAATGGATGCAAAGTATAGTTGAGGTTGTATATTCTGCCAGGAGGTACATTTATTTCCATAAAGATCTATAAACATAAAGAAGCAAATTGTATTTAGAGGTTTGTAAAAGGCTCTTAACGTATTTTCAGTATAGTAAAGATAGAAGAGAAGCAATTTTAAAATTTAAATTGTTTTGATCCCTCTTGTAGAGGACATTTGCCAATACTTTCAGGTAAGCTGTTCAGTTTTAAGGTGAAAGCATTAGACTTATTAATCAGTGATTTTTGAAACTTGGAAAACTTTTTTGCCATGTAACCAAGACTTGAACCTTTGTTTTGAATATACTTCTTTCCCCCCTAGAATCATTAGGATAATAACCATTATGCAAAGTTGGCTCCTTGACCAGTTGTCTTCTTGAACCACTTGTTACCAGTTATTTATCAGGTAGTGATAACAGAGTTGCCCAGTCTTTTCAAAATGTCATGTGTTTTAGATGTGATGAGAGTGTAAGCGTATTAAGCTGAAAATGTAAAACTTCCCGTTTGGTGTCGAATATTATGAGTTTAATGTTTCCCAAACTTTGGTACGCATGCCACGGATAGAATACACACTTTGCTGACTTACAGCTGTTTTGCAGGTCTGAGATAATCGAGGCTTAGAGAATTAAATGATTTGCTGAAGTCTACACAACCAAGGAATGACAGTGAGGATTCATACTGAAGTCTGACTGATTCCAAAGCCTAAAACAAGGTGGCTTAAACAAAAAGGGATTTCTCGGCCTCATAAATGAACCATCTGTAGTTAGATCTAGATTCTCGTACCGTTGGAATCAGATCTGAGCTGCTCCGCACATCTTAGTTTCTCTTTCTGCTGTCGGTTTTGTTGTAGTGGCTTCAGGCTCACTTCAGCGTTAGAACATCAAGTCCAGGAGAGAATGTCTATCTTTAGTCCTGGAATTGAGCTTCACTGGTCTTAGTTGTCCTCACTTGAATCGTGTGCTCATCTCTGAGTTAGTCAACGGTGTATGACATACCCGTATTTCTGGTGTAATGCTTATCAGATAAACACTGTTTACCAAAGAGGTGACACCGAGCTCAATGTTTCTTAAATAGGCTCCTCAGGTTTGAAGTATTAAATTATATATTTAAGTTATATATTTGATATCTTTCTAATAGGTGACGTTTTCTCTTTTTACCAAGGTACTCTTCAGCAAGATAATCAGCATGATGGTCAAATAATACGGAACTCTCTTCTTTTTAAACATTTTATTATGAAAAATTTCAAAAAATATTTATGAAGAGAGAATAATGGAGTCCTATGTACCTGTGACCTAGCACAACAATTATCAGCTTGTGAATCGTTTGCTCTTTGTGTTTTTATCTTGGAACCTCTTTACCATAGAGTCCAAAGAGTGTTCAGAGATGTGGTTGAAAATGACACAGAGTTAAATTACAGCATGGAAAATAAATATGTAATTATTCATCCAATTAGGAATGGGTTGTTTATGGCTTACTATCATTTGAACCATGTAAAATTGTCATTTTTTTGTAGGTTAAAATTGTTAAATACTGGCAACTTCATATAGTTCCTAAATAGTTTCATATGGCTGAGTTAGGTAAGTGTCACCGGTTGAGGATATGTTATAGAGTTCTTTTTTTCAGGCTTAACTCTCATTTGTACCCCAATCTTATCATTCATCACCTGGTTGCCATTAGAAGTAGGCAGATAGATGGGTACCGTTGTAAGTAAATGGTGGGTTTGTGAATGGGGGGAAAAGTTCAGTGCAAGGCCTATTTTTTTTCCATCAAATGCTTTTAGTTTCATTTCTGAGCAGCCCATTTTTCAAGTAGGAAAGACTGTACATATGCTTAACTGATAGTATTTCATAGGAACATCTTCACTCTCCTGAAATTAAAATACAAGAGAGGTGTCAACATTTCAGGGCTTAGGAAATCATAATTACTAAGTTCTTAATGGAAAAATGACTATTGTTTAGCTAGTGCTGTATTTCAGGTGTTATCTTATCTCTTCAGTTCTGTTAAGTGTCATTCTCACCTGAAACTCTGCAATTAGGACCAAAGTGTTTTTGTGAAAGTTTAGAAAGTTTCCAAAATGATAAGTATACTCTCATCTTTTCTGCCAAGTTTATTTGTAATTAAGAGTGTCCATTTGATGAAGATAAAGGAAGTCCTGGAACTGTGGGTCCAATTTTCAGGGCATTTGGGATCAAGGTGTTAGATTTTATGTGGGAAGTTTATTTAGGCCTTTTATTGCTTTTAAATACTTAGTTCATTGGGTAAAGAAAAAAGAAAGGAGAGGAAGTGAACTTTAAATGAATCACTGAAACTAATGATTATTAATGGTGTTTGTAAAAGATAAGCAGAGGAAATGAGTAGTAATACGATATTTGGAATGGCAGCAGCTGGCATTCCACAGTTATAAGAGGTAATCGAGAATGGACTATGACCATGGCAAAGATGCCCTAATTTTTAGACTTATTTTATAGTTCTAATGCTTTATTCCTGAATCATCAGAGTATTAATGTCTAACTTGAACTTAGCTCTCTTTTACAAGTTTCTGAACAAGATTATGCCAACAGTCTTTACTCACTTTGGGCGACCATCCATCTTCTTTTGCTTGGGGTTAAGTGGGTTATTGGACGTGGACTTTTGTGTTGAAACTAGGAAAATCTCAGACAAACTTGGACAGCTGGTCACTTTACTTTCATTTCTAAATTAATAGAATGGGGATAATATTGACATGATTAGAAAAGTATTTAATAATACCATGTTTTTTTGCCCTTAAAGTTTAGATAACTGAAACATGAAAACATTGTTTCAAGAAAGGATTTCTTCTATAGAAAGTTAGCTTGATATTTTTGTTTAATTGCTTTGGAAATTTAAAGGTACATTGATTTTTGTGGTCATTTTTCGGGAAAAAAACCCCTCAATTTACCCTTTAATCAGGTAGGTGCTAGCATGCTGTTAATTAAAATGATAGGAAAAAAATAATGAAAATTCTAGGAATAAATTATTAATTAAAAGATCTTCAATTGGGAATTCTGGCAAGATCAGTATGAGTAATCAATGCATTAAAAAATACTAAACAAATGGGAAAATGGCCATCTTCTTTGCATTTAGTTTACCTGAATTGTGTGATATTTGTCTTATTAATAGTAAATAGCCCAGTAGTTGTTGCATAAACCTTTCTTTCCTTTTCATTGAGCTATATATTTGGTCCTATTCTTGAAGTTTTATAATATGATAGAACTTAAAAAAAATGATTACCATACTTTTGGTGTACAATTTACATTTTTTTTCCTTTTTCTCCTTAAGAAAAAATAAGGTTAAACAAAATAATATGATCCGGAACCTAATTACAGACTCTTAGCGGCAGTGTGCTCTGTGCTAATCTTTATTCTGAACTCACTTTAGGTATCAGCCTACTTTTCTCAACAAGGGGGCACTTAAGTTAATTGCTTCATTAGAAACATGCATTTAGTCCCTTCTGATCTGTAAGTACAACTCCTTGGCATAGCTGCAGAAGTTTGAACACCTGCAGCCCAAGCAGCTTGAACAGAAGCCGTAATTTAACTATAAAGGAAAATAAAAGAAGCTCAAGTTCAAAATGGTGTTATCAATGATACAGTGTTGTTACTAACTTGAGCTGACCTAAGAGACTTGGCTTCTGCATGGCTCCTTATCAGCATCCAAAAGGGCATACAAAATTCTTTGTAAACTAATTTAAAAAGCGTCTTGTTTATTCAGAGGCAACTGTGAATGGTATTTGTTCAGTGTAGATCACATCAACTGCATACCAGCCAACAACTTATTTCTCTTCTAAGAAGGAAGCCAAGTATCAAAGACACAAAGTACTAAAGATAAGCTTTCTCAATTCTCAACTGTTCTGAGCTCTCAATAAAGCTACTGATGTACAAATTGGGGTGGGACCCAACTGTTTCCACCTGCAGCCTTGTCTTAGCTCCTTGGCTCTGGCTGGGAGAGGTGCTGATACTAGGGTGACCTTTAGTGCCCTTAGAAAACAAAACATAGGCTTGCTTATGGCCCTAATCAATCAGTCCCTCTGAAGAGGATTCCACCCCTTTCTTCAAGTACTGGTGGGGCAGAAACTCTATGGCTGAGTATTCCCATTCACAGGGCTGGTGAAAGCAAAGACATCGTTGGTTTGCTCTTAGGATCCTTAAAGGATGTGGCAATCATCCTTTCTTCTGTTTTTGTGGTTGGTTCTTAGATATTTTGTATTTGATACTTAGTGAGGAGGTGACCTCAGTAAGTAAAAGAATGTATTTCTTTCAAAAGTGGTTCAAATAGTATATTGTCAAGAACTTAAAACTCAGTAGATAGAACACATATCTGAGGCTACTGAGGCACAAAGTATTTACAGGATACTGAGCTATTAATATGTAAATGCTTAAATATGACTCACAGGTGACATCCAAAGTTTCAAATCTGAGTTTAGTAAAGTAATGGAATCTTTCAAATAATATAGTTTAATTTTAGCTGTAAGAACCTCAAGTTGATCAGAACATTGGAAAATACTGGAAACAGGAATAGTTCAAAGATGTTAAACTAATCTGATCCCTAAATGTCTTTTTAACATTATTGAGATTAAAACCCTGTATATTATTGTGAAAGTAGGATAAGCATCTAAAGTAATGAATTTTAAACTAATTTGTGTCAGTAATTAGTAATTTGTCATTTGTCAAATAGGGTAAAAAGTAGTGAAACCAATAGCTGTGTAAGATCAATTCTAAGTGCGGAGTTTTCTTTTTTCACAAAGTTACATTAATTGGAAACAATAGCCATGTTCTTGAGGCAGATTTAAAATGAAATAATCAGTGTCAGTTTGTGTATCTGGGTGTTTGTATATAAATTCTAGAGGCAAAAAGTGGCCGTCATAAGTAGTTTCAATTACCCTCCCCCCTGCCAAAGTTGTGAATTTGGGGCCTGTTAGAATTATGTAAGTCTTTTAGCTATGTATCTTTTTCAGTGAATGACACAGAAAAACAGTAGTAAGCATTTTCCAGTAATTTTTAAATTTAAGGATTACGAGTGTGTGGGTAATTAGCTGCATGGTAAGTGGTTTTTGACTAATTGATTTAAAAGAAAATATTCCCAAATGGTGAAAACATTTCAGAACTAAGCACATCTAGGCCAAAAACAAACAAACAAAAACAACAACAAAAAACCCCACAAAAACAAACAAAAACAAAACGAAACAAAAACAGTATAGAAAAATTTTTTGACTAAACGAAATACTTAAAAAGAAATATATTTTTTCACTGGTAATGTTACAGTCAAACCTACAGATTTGTATATTTTTAACACATAAACATGCCTAATTGATGTGGCTACAAGTATGGTTAATTTAAAACCTTGTCTCTTACTAGGAAGAATAATAAACAGTCTTTTTAGGTAAAAAGTTAGAATAATTGTTAATTTATCAGTTTGGAGGTATCTTACATTCTTAATTTTAGATACTTTTTCTTTTATTCTGGAAATTGCCCTGCTTCCTTGTGCTTCTTCCTGTAAGATAGAATAGCTCCAGCAATCTATAATTAAGCATCCCCACTACTCCCAGAGGCAGAGATTTGTAGCAAAATTAGCTTTGTTTTGTGAAGGGCTGACAAAGTGAGTTGTTTCTATTTTCATATTCAGTTGTGTGAAGAGCTGACGAAGGTATTTTTTTCATATTTGGGTGTTTTTTTATTCCCATATTCAGTTGCCAATTGAGAAAAATAATATGCTTTTTGAACACAAAAGAGTTTTAAATTGAGAAAGTGAATTAAAACTGACTTAAGATTTTGCTCCTGTTAAAACTTAGTAATCATTTGTCAATGAAGTGCCAATTAATAATTTACTTTGGATTATTACAGCATATTATGCATATTGATCATAAAAATGGAGGAAATTGTACACTCTTCTCCCTAAATAAAAGATTAAAGAGTTCTTTTTAGCTTTTTAAGGATCATCTAGCAAGAGATTCATGCTTTGTGATTAAAGAATAATTCTCTCTAGTTTTTCATCTTTGGAAATTTGTGCTTTGTTCCTCATTTGGACTTTTTGTGATATTTTTCCTTTTGTAATTTTTTTTCTTTGTATATTTGTAATTTTTAGGGTTTTTTTTGTTTGTTTTGGATGTTGGTTTCTACAGCTTAAGCATCTCTTTTTTATATAAATTTTTAAAAATGTTTATATATTTTTGAGAGTTTGAGAGAATGCAAGTGGGAGAGGGAAAGAGAGAGAGGGAGACAGAATCTGAAGCAGGCTCCAGATTCTGAGCTGTCAGCACAGAGCCGGACGTGGGGCTTGAACTCAGGAACCATTAGATCATGACCTGAACCGAATTCAGAAGCTTAACTGCCTGAACCACCCAGGTACCCTTTAAGCATCTCCTGATGAAGGGCACATGGTCAAGGTACCCTTAATATTCCAGTATTAGAACAAATGTAGTTATTTGATTTGAATCCAATATATGTCATATCTCAGTTTGGGAAGTTTGAGGTCAATTTGGGCAAGATTCTAGAGTAAATTAGCAGAAGAATGGTTTTTGAATTCATTTAAAAAGAACCTCTAATCATTATAAATGAAAGTGGGAAAAGTCTTAGTAAGAAAAGTCTACTCTTCTTATTGCTGGATATAGTAATTTTTTCAATATACAACTTGGGCAACTCATTTGCCACTTATGGACCTCTGTATCTGTCAAAATTATAAATCAATATTGAATACAACTATGATTTACTGTTTGATGGAGCTTAATTCTCATACAGTGTTTTGTTTTACTAAGATTTCCTTGGTGCTTTGTGTAGCTGAGAGGCCAAAATAGAAAACATTATTATTTTGGGCCCTTGGGTGGCTCAGTCGGTTAAGCATCCTCTTTGGCTCAGATCATGATTTTACGATTTGCGAGTTCTAGCTCTACGTCGGGCTCTGTGCTGACAGCTCAGAGCCTGTAACCTGCTTCAGATTCTGTGTCTCCCTGTCTCTCTGCTCCTCCCCCACTTATGTTCTGTTTCTCAAAAATAAACATTAAAAAAATTAAAAAGAAAACATTATTATTTGATAGCCAAAGTTTCTTACAAAAATATTAATTTAATTCTTTTGTAACAGGTGACCAGAAATGGAAAGAAAAGTAAGCAAAATTTGTTTTGCTTCTGAACCGGATATAATTCATTTTCTACAAATTGCTTGGGAGAGAACATTAGGATCTGGTTTTGTTATTACACTTACTGATGGTCAGTCAGCATGGACCGGTACAGGTAATATTCAAAGCAAATTTATTAAAGGTGAAATTTCAGTAATGTGCTTTTTTTTTAGTTCGCTGTGATTCTTCCTATTAAAGTGTTTCTTTGGTAGGTTCTGGGTAAAATGAGCATGATTGCTTTTACTTATTATTGCTGTCTAATTTCCACATAGATTTGTAAGATTTAATGCCATTTTCTACAGTTAATAGAAGGATAGAGAAGCGTGTAACCCAGAAAATTCTGGTTACTAGTTCAGTCTTAATACTTAGCGTTGGTCATGGTTTTTAAATGATGTCTTTGTACAAAACATAAATAGTAGTTGATACATGTATGTATTTTCAGGACCCCAGGGAAATAGTGGGAGGCATAGGAACGTGGTTTGGCTGGGCCAAGGGATTGTGTTGGTTTGAAGGAGTGGGATGGTGGTGGTTTGCTTTTTATTTCACACGCTTACGTTGTTTGAATTATCTTCTAGTGTACATGCATTACATATGTAACAAAAACAAAACAGAATCCATAGCATAAAAGTTTGCAAACCGAGGTTCAAATGGTATGTGGTATTTTGGCTATTATTTCATGAAATAGATTTTAATTTATCTTTGGCAGTGATCTTTTAAAAAGTCTGATGGCCCCTGCAGTCATTTATTTATGGAATGTGGCAATTCTGAAATGAAGATGTATAGAATGGTGTTTTGCTCATATAGCAAAGATTTATACTCTATTCAAGGATTTTATTAAAAGATTTGAACAACTATGTAGTTACGCAATAGTCCTTTCTAGAGTTATGTTGTAAACAATGTTTAGGTAAAGTAATTTTGTCATGTTAATTTATATACCATTCGTATCTTCTATCAATTTGAAAATATTTCCCTAAAACTTATTACTGTAATTATTATATCATGTTTTAAAATTACGTGGTAAAGTTTTCTTTCTTGGATGTTAAAAATTTTGTTACACAGTGCAGTCAAACGGAATTTATACTTGCAGAGAATTGTTTTTTTTTTTTTTTTTTTGACAGAGAACAAGGAATGCTGATGTAAGTGTTACTAGAATAAAGAATTTTCAAGGATAATGTTTGTGGTACCTGTTATGGTATCCATTTAAGCTGTAAATTTCCTTTTTTTTTTTTTTTTTTTTTTTAAGAGAGTGAGCAGGGGAGAGCGACAGAGGGAGAGAGAGAGAATCTTAAGCTTAGCATGGAACCTGATGTGGGGCTTGATCTTATGACCCTGAGATCATGATTTGAGCTGAAATCAAGAGTCAGATGCTTATTGGCTGAGGGACCCAGGCACCCTAGCTGCAAATTTCTATATAAGAGAAATCAGTTGTTGCCATTTAGGAGTGAAAAGAAGTTGTCAGGTTAGTTCTATGTATGCTGATGAAGGTGTACCCAGGTGACAATAGCTCTGTTTTGAAAAGGAGGTGCTTAGGGTTGAAGATCATGTCAGTAGGTTAATGCCAGTTGTCTGGAGAGAAGAGCAGGTTCAACTGCACAGCCCAGGAGGCGGGTCCTAGGTGACGTGGTTGGCTTGTATGTAGGGAATACAGAATACTGTATTTATAACATAGATATTCACAATTGACAAGGGGCTTATTCTGTATAATAAGTTATGATTAGTTAGATGGCCTTAAGATGCTTTAAGAGCCTTAATTATCAAAAGAAAATATTAAATTCTAATGTAGTTAGTAAACTTCATTCACCAAAGCAAAGAACAATAATATGTTGTTTTAAATTTTTTTTATCATTAAGGATTGGGAATAAAAGAGTACTCTGATTAACTCTTAAATCTTGATTTATCCAGAAATTTAAGTTGAATTTACATTTATGGAACAATTAGCATATGTCAAACAGAATCTGCTGGCAGTTGTTCTTAATATTATTATTATGAATATCGTTTCACTAGGCTAGATTCATTAGGAGCAGGGACTATATATATATATATATATATATATATATATATATATATATATATGATTCGTCAGTCGTTCTTTAGAAGTGTCTAGACCAGTGCCTAGGACATACATGCTCAATAGATATTCTTTGAAAGAGAGAATGAAAAGATGCCTCAAATATATAAAACTTGCTAGGAAAGGAAAGAAAGAGAACCATTTATTTTAGAGTTAGCATATTTTTTAATGAAAACTCCAGTTGTATATTTATTTAATGTTAACATTGATCATAAATGTTTATTTTGTCATTTGTTATCCAGCTAATGAATAGTGTGAGAAAAATGTGATATATAACTTCTGTATCCTTTGGTGGATTGTTAATATTTTGGCTTTCTTACTAAACAGGTTTTTCAAACAGAATATTTTATAGTGGACCATATATGGTTTTTATTTTCAAATATATTAAAGTTTTAATCTCAGAAATGTTTTATATCTTACATTATTCATTTCTATTTTCTTGTGTGAATTTCAGGGACAAAAGTATCAAGCCAAATAATTTAACATTGTTTCCATGTTTAGTTAAGGCTTATTACATAAATATGATTTGGTTTGGCACTTTATAGACAATAACATTAAGAACATTGAAACAATTACATAATTGAAACAAGAAAATGGATTTCCTTCCTATACCTCATCCTGTTTTTTTTTTTTTTTTGGTACAACTTTTTGATTGCCGCAACCTTCAATTTGGATAATTTTTTTTCTCTTTTCATTTGACTGAAATTAAAAGGATGTGGGGTTCCTTTTAATCTCCCACACACTAAATTCACTGATTTCTTTTCCATTAGTAATGTTTTATCTAATGAATGTTTTGAGGTCTAATTATCATGTGGTCTGTCATCACTTCAACATTATAGAGGGTTATATCACAGAGTTAAGACACAGAGTGGGTTAATGATTGATGACTATTACGTGACCTTTATAAGAATTTCAGTCAATGAGAAGAAGCTTCTATTACCCATCTCTAGAGTAGTTTAAAATTCAAAAGTAAATTAAACTTTATTAACACGTTTATTATCATATAATTATATCCACTTATATATGCCCTAAACATTGATATTTAGTGACCTATATGGAGATTATGTGACAGGGTTCAGTGGACAAAGGATTTTTAATAAATGTAGCAGAGTAGTTCATGATGTTATACCGTCAGAGATCTTTAGTAGGGGGCACCTGGGCGGCTCAGTTGGTTAAACATCTGCCTCTTGATTTTGGCTCAGGTCAGGGCCTCACAGTTCGTGAGACTGAGGCCCGCTTTGGGCTCTGCACTCACAATGCAGAGCGTGCTTGGGATCCTCTTTCCTCTGTGTCCCTCCCCTGCTTGCATGTGCTCTCTCTTTCTCTCCCTCTCTCTTTCAAAATAAATAAATAAAAAAAACAAATAAACATTAGAAAACAAGATCCCTAATGGGATGATAAGGTGGTGTTTGAAGCACTGACACAAACTTACGGTATGCACCGTCTTCGGTTCCTTATACATAAAGGTCCAAAAGAAAAAAATCTCCTTTCCTTATTTATATCTTCATCTACCCTCAAATATGTTAAAGTGATGCTTTCTTGGATCCTACGTGTCTGAGAACAATTCCTTGGTTTTTGGTCATGTTGGCCTGCTCCCTTTTTATGCCATTATTATGCGGTTCAGCTGTATCCTTGCTGAATTTTATTATTTCCATGGCTTTTATTTTTGGTCACCAAAGGTTTTGGAGCATTGAATGCTTACAGCTGTGCTTCTCCCGGATGTTCTTAGCACAAAATTCAAAACTGGTGACCAAGTTTTTCCAGGATTGGAGTTTTAAATAGGCAGTCAAAATTTCACATTTACCATTAATGGAAATGTTCAAGTACATTTTTTCTTAATTTTTTTCTCACACAGTTTTTAAAGGGGGAAGCTTAAATAGGAAATTTCCTTTCATATGTTTTTTCCTCTCAAAAATGGCATATTCCATAGTAATAATCATCACAGCATTTCACAGGTGGCATAACATAAGAGAATATAAAAGAGAATACTTAAGATGTTAGCGCTTGAATCTAGGCTGCCTAGGGCTGGCATTTTTTTGTCTGTTAAACCTGTATCCCTGATGTATAGCATGGTAGCTGGCACATAGTAGATGCTGGTTAAGCATTGTTTTGAATGAGTGACTCAAACCAGTAAATTCTCTGAAATATTTTCAGGTAGATACCTTTTCATTTTAATGAAATTTGGAATGCTTTTTACTGGATGTTTCATCAGTAGACATACTTTATTTTCTTTTGTGTTTTCTTATACATTTTTCTGTAGTGGCATTAACGATGGTTTCTCCAGTTGTATTTCCTTTTCCTCTGTGAAATATTTTCTCTTCCTAGGTGTTTATAACTCTTCAAAATTATGAAATATGAAATTATTCGTTAAAAGGAAGCATTGATCTTCTTATTTTTATGTTTTGTTTTGTTTTGTTTTTTTCCTCAGAAGAGCTAATATAGTGTTTGGAAGTTCAGTAGTTTTGATAGTGGTGATCATCTTAAATATACCTCTGCTTCTGAGATAGACAAAATATATGAAAATATTTTAGAAGCTGTACAATCCCATAAAGAATATAAAATATTTAAAAAAGAATATAAAATATTATTATTCTTACTTCTTTTCAAAGTCTGTATTAAGATTCATATTTCAATATCAGAATTTACCAAGAAAGGATAATGAAAAATATATGGAGATATTTCAAACCCTTTTCTTCATTGCCTGTCATGAGGCTTCCAGACATACTTGATAGCATTCAGATCAAAGGAATGAAAATGCAGGTTATATTCTTTAGTAAAGATTCCATTGTTTTCTGTAGTATATCATACTAATGTATTTTTTTTTAATATCATGGAAGGAAATCCTTTTTCCGGTGTCTCATATCTGCCTCACCACAACACAAAACAAGCAGAGAGACCATAAGTATGAACCCCAGTTTGACCACGTATCTACTCTGTGCCCATAGAGCATTGCTTGCTCTGAGCCTCAATTTTATCACTTGATAAATGAAAATGTCTACCTTTCAGTGTAATAAGGAATAAAATGGATAAGTGTAACCTTTGCATATAAAACGATTGGACCACATGAGTCTTTCCTCATTGTAGTAGCCTGAATTGACACAGGAAACCACCCAACCACACACCCATTCCAAACAAATGTTAGATTAAATCTTGTAATTTGAAAAGCAAAAAGACACATTGTAGCTTCTGAGGTATCCAAAAACCATAGTGGTTAATGGGAACTAGAACTTAACTATAGGTCCATGGAATATCTGAACTAGATGTATGTCTAAATGTCAGTGACTACACTACTTGAGTGGGACAGAGTGTTGAGAATACAGGCCTCTTAAGGAAGTGGAACTTGGCTCTCAGTGTAAAGAAAGGAAACTGAAAAGTTCTCTTCTTAATGAAATTGTCTTAAAAAAGCAAACCAAAACAAAAACAAAAAGCTAGTCTCTGGTTTGAAGATGAACACAGAATCAGACTAGTCACTAAGAGCTATGAGTAGATAAAAATACGAACAAAAATCAGGGGCGCCTGGGTGGTTCAGTCAGTTAACATCTGACTCTCGATTTTTTGACGTCTAGCTCTGTTGGGGCTGTACTGTCTGCACAGAGCTTGCTTAGTAGGACTCTCTCTCTTTTTTTTCTTTTCCCCTCCCTTCTCTCTCTCTCAAAATGAATAATAAACTTAAAAAATCCACGAAAATCAGATCCTTAAGTCTCTGTTATGTATGGATGAGGAATGGAGAATTTAAGTTTAAATTCTCTGCTCAAAGTGTAGAAACCAAGTGAGGAAATTAACTTTCAAAACTGTCCAGGAACTGTAGAGACTCCTAGAAAGATCAATTAGCAACCTTCCTTTAAGGCTACCTCTATTTCCAAAGGAAATGATACTCTGGCTAGAGAGAGCTTTGTTCAAACATCGTAAAGCATGAAAGGGAAAAACCAGAATGAGAATGTGACAGCAGGTAGTAGAAATGGAATTAGTGTCCTAGGAACCATGAATGGAGACCGATCTGGAAGAGATCTTAAATATGTTTAAGGCCTTCAAATATTTAAAGGAAGGGTGTGGCAAGAAAAAGATATTATGAAAAGAAAGAGAATATCTAGAATTGAGAATATAGTCGTTACAGTAAAAATTTCTATACATGAGTAGAACATCAGCTTTCAGTATACCTAGATGAGAGAATTTAAAGCCGGGTGTGTAACACAATGCATGTTACACAGATGACACTCAATAAATATTAATTCCCATCTCTTTCCTTCCTCATCACCTGCCTCATCCACCTTCTTTATTGTTGGCACATAATGAGATGAGATTGAACTCCGTTTTTACTATAGTTCGACTTAGCCCATGTGAGTGAAAAATAGGCTACAGACTATCCTATCTCTTTGATAATTGAGACAAGAAAGATGTTATTAAATACCGAGTTTATAAATTATTGTAAGAAATAATTTATCTGACTTTGACCTAGGAGCAGGTATATAAGATGGTAGTTTTTCTAGTAATTTATAATGTATGTATTTCATCTGAGGACAGAAAAAATACAAGGAGTCTAATGTTTTTCAGATGAGATTTGAGGCTAAATTAACATGTGTCTTAAAAATTGCTAGTTTTGGATGTCTGGGTGGCTCAGTCAGTTAAGTGTCCAACTTCGACAGCTCAGGTCATGGTCTCACGGTTTGTGAGTTCGAGCCCTGCATTGGGCTCTCTGCTTTCAGCATGGATTCTGCTTCAGATGCTCTGCGACTCTCTCTCTGTGTGCCCTTTGCCTGCTCACACTCTCTTTGTCTCTCAAAAATGAACAATAAAAATATTTAAAAATTTCTAGTTCAGTTAAAAGGTACAATTTTACTTAAAAACGTGTGGTATGGGGATTGGTTTTACCTTTCGTTTAAATCTCTGTTACATGACTGATAAAATGTTAAAAACAGATGATCAAATATGTTCTCTTGTTTAGAAATTTAGCTTTTATTTCAAAACTTTTTATTTATGTCCCCCATAGTTTCCGAATCAGAGATTTCTCAAGAAGCTGATGACATGGCCATGGAAAACGAGAAATATGTGGATGAACTGAGGACAGCATTGGCATCAGGAGGAGGGCCAGCTGATGCGTACAAGTTTGATTTTTCTAAAGAGTCTTGTAATTTCTCCTTTGAGAAAAACCTGAAAGATGTTTCAGTAAGTAAAACTTTCCTTAATGTTGTAAGTGGTAAGATGTCAGAGCATTTACTGAGGAGTTATCTAAGTAACTAGCTTATTATTCCCAGAATACCTGGGAAATCCAAGTTTGAAAAGTACTTGGTTTCCAAGTTGGAAGAATGCTTCATTCAACGTTAGTCATTAAATGCTTCATATTAATGGCTTGTGAAAAATAGTTATTAGGAAATGTATTTAGTTGCTAATGCTTTAAAAATAAGGATTATAGAGATATTACATAAATGAACAGTTAGGAAAAAGCGAGGTCAGAAGCTTTGGACTGTTGAGGCAAGGCTTATGGTAATATGTTTTGGGAAATACTGATTTTAAGAAAGAATATATATTTGCCATTGAATACTTAATAATGATGACTTATTCTCAACTTTATTAGAATGTATTTAAAATTACAAATTGAAACGATTAAGCATAGTAAGACATATCCTTAGGAATTAAGGTATTTTATTTATATAACATACTTAGAAATACTAAAATAGCAGTAAATTTCAGCCCAAGCTTCCCAAGGCTTACATGCTTTATAGACCAGAGGGTCTGCTCCTTGTCCTCTTCAGTTCCTATACCAATTCAGATCAAAGTGTGTGGTTTCTGTATCAAACGTGTATCAAAATGTACTGTTTATATATTTTACCCAAGTTTATGAGATAATTAGGGATTGAATTATTTGCTTTTTACCAGTGGTTTATCATCCGATATGAGGTCTATAGTAGAAGAAAGGGAGGGAAATTTTTAGCCCATTATGTTTAGAGACAGTTATTGGCAATTTGTGCTGGAACTAAATTGAGTTAAAAAAATTCCTTCAAAATGACTCTTTAATTCAGAATGATTAAAGGGATTTCACCAATTAGAGAAACATGTAAAGCAACAGATGGAATCATTATTTTGAAATGTATGTTAACTTATAGAGAATAACACAGAGAGAGTGGCTTCAGTAATTATTTCTGTTTAGAAGACACATACTTTTTCAACTTATCCAATTTATGTAAGTTTCAATATGCTGAGGTCCTTATAATGATCATCTAAAATGGGTTAAGTAAGGTCTGAACTGACTACTGAAATTTTGGCATTTATCACGAAGTGTTCCTTCCTCTGGCTGAAGCGCAATCAAACGATGTTATGTACTATGAAGCTGTTGACTTTCTTCTAATACTTTGAAGCTGATTATTGTCATATTGGGAGTAATACCATTTCCCGTTCAACAAGCATTAATGTGTGATGACTTAGGTTATTTCATGTAGCTAGTTTCTGGTTTTTAGCTGTTTTATGTACACTGATGCGTAACAAATTCCAGATTGTGAGGTGCCTATTGGAAGCCTGAAGGGCTTTTGGTATCCTCGATATGGAGGGTTTGCTTGGGCTTGGATGGAGTACCGTGTTTGGCAGTACATGTGATTTTGCTGCTTTGGTTAAGAAAGAACTTCAAGGATTCATGACCTGTGTCTTTTACAATTGGGCTGTCATGAATCAGCATTAAAAACTGTGACACCTATCCTAAAAGGTGTCTTGCTTACCACCTTGAAAATAATAAACTTTATTGAGAGAGAGAAAACCTTGAAACACTACCTTTTCAACAAGTGTTCTCCAGTAATGGAAACAGAGTAAGAGATTGCCAGTAATGCAGAGTGTGTTGGTTCCTTTAGGGGTATGTCTTAGAGCGCTACGCTGTCGTTTAGATAACTGCTTCCTTATTTCTCATCTATTAATTTGCTTATGAGAAAAAGAAATAGTGCTCTCAGAAGAGTTTGATGAGTTTGTTCACGACTTGGCTTACTTGAGAGCTGTTTGTGGATATTTGAATGAAGTACTACTTTCATTTTGCGGTGCTGTGATCATCCGTATGGATGCAGATGAAAATTCTGAGCTCATTTGGCCAGACTGCCCTGGGAATCTTCTAGTGCTTCAGGATGTGCTTCTGAAATTGAATTTCAGAGTGACAATATCTCATACGTTCATCTGCTGGCAAAAATACGAAGACAATTGGACACATGGCAGAATACTTGTTAAAACTTATAGTGCTTTGGATGACCTAAAAATTTAAAAGGAATTTGCAATCCTTTGCTTGATGACATCTGATTGTTGCCAAAAATGACGTTTTATACTTACAAGAAAAGAAAAGAATGAACATAGATTCACTTCAGAGAGTTGTAGTGAATCCTATCGCTTGTTGTCTTAAGGTTACTCTCCCAGTGCAAAGTATATCCCATGGGTTCCAAGTACATTTACTAAGAGTTTCATACCTCTCAGGGTCGTGGTTTTCAAGAGTTTTAAGAGATGGCAAGCACTTGTTGCCATCAGTTCAAGGAGTTTTATGTTTTTACTTCTTTCCTGGAGATCCCTGCATAATTTGAACATTTCGAGTATTTAGTCATAAGACTTATTTGAGATTCATGTAAAATGAATGTTCTTTTTAGAAAAATATTTGTAGAAACATCTGACAATCTCAGTTGGTAGAACATGAGACTCTTGATCTCGGGGTCATGAGTTCAAGTCTCTTCGAGCATAGAGCTTAACATAAAAGAAATTTTTTAAAAGGAAGTAATGGCTGATTTTTGTATTCAAATTTATCTGAGTTTTTGGAGATATTATCTTGTGTTTTATCAGAGTGAAATAATTGTCAATCCAAAGCAATGAAATATTTAAAAATGTATAATGTGTATGTTATGTACATTTTTTGGAGGTAGTATGTACATAATTTTCATGAGGTTGCTTTTGAGCTCATAACACCCAAAATTTCATTTATGCTCTAGGTTCTTTTTATAGATAACATAGATGGAGATAAATTAACTCCCACCAGAATAAACGTCTAATGACCAGCTAGGCGTTACCCGTCTGCATACAGTACAAACCTCTGCGACCCTTTCCGCCCTATCTCCCATATTTTTCTGTTGGCAGTAGACTATGTTAGGTGAACACATACTCTGGTGCAAGTATTTAGAACTCATATCTTCATTATAAGTAATAGGACATGTTTTTCATACACTTTGTGTCGTTTTTTTCTTTGCCTTTTGCAGGTCCTGATTTTGCAGTATATTCTTTGTCATGCAAACAGTACATCTTAGTTACTTATGTTTTCCATTTTTGGCTTCATAACTTGCTCTTTTGCTTCAGAAAAAAAATTGTTTATGAGCCACAAAAAAAGATCTAATAATTTTTGATAAGAATAACCTTGGGCTCATTATTTGTTTGCTCATACCTTTGTTTTTCATGTGTAAAAGTTTAAAGTGATGTCTTGGGTTCACTACAGGTCATCTAACATACTGCAGTTTTATAGTTATAAAAATAGCCCTAATGATGGAAAGTCATGAGGTTTGAAGCACAATTAAACATAATACACACACACACACACACACACACACACACACTTCAAGAGAATTAGCTACAGGTCTCTTCTAGAATTATAGTAAAGTTTATTTTTATTTCCTTTTCCTTTGTCTCCCCTGCTCCCCACCATCAGAAGCTGGGATACAGTTTAGGTTGAAAATTTGACAACTTAAATACCATGGAAGTTTGTTTTTCTCTGATTTAATACTACAAATAGATAGTCCTGGATTAATATAATGGCTTTATGATGCTGGAGACCCAGGCTTCTTAAAATCATGTTGCCTTGACATTTTTTGTTTTTTTTTATTTTTATTTTTTGTTTTTTTGAGAGAGAGTGAGAAAGAGACAGCAAGAGCAGGAGTGAGTGGGGGAAATGCAGAGAGACTCTGGACCCACTGAGCCACTGACTGAGCCACCAGGGCGTGCCCTGCCTTTCCATTTTTAACAGTTTTTATCTCATGGTCCAAGAAGGCTCCTCTCGCTTTAATGTTATGTTCAACTTTTAGGCAATAGGACTGAGTTAATGAGAGAATAAAGAGCATGTGCATTTACTTTAAGGCCATGACCTAAAGTTGCATACATCACTTTTGCTTACATCCCATTGTCCAGAACTAAGTCACAAAGCTTCACCTCGCTGCAAGGAAGTCTGTGAAATGTGATCGTCAGCTGTGTTCTCTGCCCAGAAATTTCCATTACTGTGTCAGAACGGGAGGGTGGATATAGAGGGGCAACAAGCAATTTCTGCATGTTAACATTTATGAGAGATTGAAATATCATTTAGAGGGTTTCACTTTTATCGTTACGGGATTATTTCTGTAGTATTTTCATTGTAAATAGTTGTTTCAGTCATATTTGAGTTTGGAAAATGTTGCAACATCTAGTAAGGTACAGGCTAATATGTATCTTGCTATCTTTTGTAATTTTTTAAGTAAAAAATGCTTTCTAAGTTCACACAACTTCCCTATTGTTATTTAATATTCATTCCCAGATATATAAAAATGAGGTAAAATAAGTTCACCCAAAGCAGCCAAAGTTGTTTGTAAAAACACCAGTCCAGAATCCCGTATAATTGTCATGTGTGCCTGTGGTAGGGGGATTCAAATGGGTATTTCCAGATGAACTATCAGAATTTGAGCATTTTTTATGATACTCTGCCGAAGACTTTGTCAGAAGTTGTAATGGCTTTCAGGTTTGTGAGAGTATGAGTTGCAAATGTGTTCTTGAAATGCCTGAAAAAATAATAGTATTCTTTATTTCTGTGATATAAATATTTTTATACATCTACCGTTTTTATAGTAAACACTTCATAATTTTCCTAACTCTTTGGAATGTGGGGACTAAATCAATAGCCTAAACATACAGAAATCTTGCTCAAAGTATGTACTCTCTACTTTAGCCATAGAAAAGACAATAGCATTTTTATTTTAAGAAAATTATTAATTTTTGGTTATACTATTTTATCTGTGAGAACTTTTGCTTTTTCTTGCCTTCATCTAAAGTCATTGTATTTTAGTTTTTTCTATTGTAGGATTATTCAGGAAAGAAACAACTTAAAGACAGAAGTAGAAAATAACATGGAAAAACTATGGTCTACAAGGACGTTTGAGTGCTTATGATATTAATATTTGCTTCTTACTTGTCGGTTAATTTCCTTTCCCCTGTACTCACGTCACCCTGTCACTGTTTATACAGAGGAAACAGACACTGGAGGACTAAACAAGTTCCTAAGGAAAGCAGAAGTATTGAGGTAGGATAGAATCTAGGCCTCTGTGTTTTTTTAAAATTAAAACAAATTTTTAAAAAATACTTATTTTTGAGAGAGAAAGACAGAGCATGAGCTGGGGAGAGGCAGAGAGAGAGGGGAGATACAGGATCCGAAGCAGGCTCCAGGCCCTGAGCTGTCAGCATAGAGCCCCACGCAAGGCTTGAATCCACAAGCCCTGAGGTCATGACCTGAGCCGAGGTCAGACGCTCTATCAACTGAGCCACTCAGGCGCCTCTAGGCCTCTGTGTTAAAAATCAGACACAATTTTTTTTTTTTTAATTTAGTTTAGGTGTGATGTATATGTGATAAAATGTACTTTGCGTTAAATGTACCAGTTTCATCACTCCAGACAGTTCCTTCATGCCTCTTTTCAGTCAGTCCCCAATTACCTCCCTCTTCTCCCCAAACCCTGCCTACCCTCCAGGCCCCAGGCAGCCACTGAGCTGGTCTCTGTCATTACAGATTAGCTTTGCCTGTTTTAGAATTTCATATAAATGGAACCATACACTATGAACTCTTGTATGTAACTTTACATAGTATAATGTTTTTGAGATTCATCATATTGTGTTGTGTATCGGCAACTCATTTCTTTTGATTTTTGGGCACTATTCTCTTGTGCGGGTGTACCACATCCACTTCTTTATGTGTGCACGTGGGTGGTTTCCAGTTGTCTGACTGTGAGTAAAGCATTCCGTGTGTAAATCTTTTTGTGGGCATGTTTTTTTAAAAGGGCCTTATTGATATATATTGTGCATATAGAAAGTATCAGTACAGTCTGATAAATTTTAACAAACTTTGGCCACAGTCAAGGTCAAGATATCCTCCTTCCCCAGCAGATTGTTTTGTTTACCTTTGTAATGCTCACCTCCCACTCCTGTCTGTCTCCCCACTCGGTCCCCTACAACCACCTTCTGTCACTGTGGATTATTGTAAGTTTTCTAGGATTTCATATAATCTTATAGTAGGTAGTTTTTTCCCCTCTTTTGGTCTGACTCCTTCCACTCAGCATAATTATTTTGAGATTCCTCCAGGTCATTGTGTGAATCATTCATTTTTTTCTTTCTTTTCTTTCTTTCTTTCTTTCTTTCTTTCTTTCTTTCTTTCTTTCTTTCTTTTTTTTTTTTTTTTTAATACTGAGTAGTAGTGCATTTCATGAGTATACCCCAATTTATGCATTCACCGGTTGATGGACATTTGGGTGATTTCTAGTTTGTGACTACAAGAAATAAAGCTCCATGAGTATTTGTGTACTGATCTTTGTGTGGAAATACGTTTCATTTTTCTTGGATAATACTTAGAAGTAGAATAGTTGACTTAAGGGGCGCCCTGGTGGCTCCGTCAGTTAAGCATCTGACTCTTGATTTTGGCTCAGGTCATGATCTCATCGATCCTGAGTTCAAGGCCCACCTGGGGCTCTGCACTGACAGTGTGGAGCCTGCTTGGGATACTCTCTTTCTCCCTCTTTCTGTCCCTCCCTCACTCGTGCTATTTCTCTCTCAAAATAAATAAACTTTTAAAAAACTAAAAAAAAATAGTTGAGTTAAATGGCAGGTTACTATTTACTATTTTAAGAAACCAATAAGCCGTTTTCCATAATGGCTGTACTATTTTGTATTCCCACCATCAGTATATGAAAATTTCCAGTTCATATTTTTAATTTTAGATGTTCTTTCGGGTATGCAATAGTATTTCATTTGCATTTCCTTAATGTCTAATGATATTTTCCATCAATATAATTTTTTTAGTGACATATTTATTCAGTTCCTATTTTTTACTGCGTTTCCTATTTTACTGAGTTCTGAAGCATTCTCTGTGTGTTCTACTTTCTAGGTCCTTAGCAGATACGTGATTTGGGAATACCTTATTCTTGTTTGTGGGAGAGGAGGAAACATTTTTAATTTTCAGGAAGTTGAATTTTTACCTTTTATGGATCATGGTTTTGATTTCGTATCTAATAAATATTTGCCTACCTCAGATCATAGATTTTCTCCTGAGCTCTCATGTATGAGTTTTATAGTTTTAGGTTTACATTTAGAGTCTGTGACACATTTTGAGTTAATTTTTGTTTACAGTGCAGGGTATGGATTGAATTTTATTTTTTGCATATGGTTATTCAGTTGTTGCAGCAGCATTTCTTGAATTCTCCACTGAATTTTCTTCTACTGTGTTTGAAAACCACTTGATCACGTAGGCGTAGGACTATATCTGGATTTTGGTCTGCTCCAATGATCTGTTGATTTACCTCTGTTCAAACCCCAAACTATTTTGAATAGTTAGGTTTTTAATATATCTTGTAATCAGGTAGTGCAAGTCCTTCAAATTTGTTCTTTTTCAAAATTCTTTTGGAAATTTGTATATACTTGAAATTTTCTTATGAGATATAGAATCATTTTGTCAATTTCTACAAATAAATTTGCTGAAATATTGATTGGTGATACTTTGAATCTACAGAACTGACATCTTAACAATATTGAGTCTTTTGTGAACAGATCTCTCTCTCCATTTATTTAGGTCAGTGGTTCTCAACTGGGGGAGACTTTACCAGGGACATTTGGCAATATCTGGAGACATTTTTGATTGCCACAGTTAGCAGCTGCTACTGGCATCAGATGGATAGAAAACTGGGATGCTGCTAAACATCCTACAATGCACAGGAACAGGTTTCTACAACAAAGAAATATCTGATCTGAAACATCATTAGTCCCAAAGTTGAGAAATACGGATTTGATATTCCTTAATCCCTTGGTCGTTGTTTGTAGTTTTCAAAGTGTAGGTCTTGTAAATAATCTTTTATCAGTTTGTCATTCTGAAATAGAAGCCTAGGTCATTGACTTGAGACCTTTCTTCTTACTAATATAGGCATTTCAGAATCCAAATTTCCTACCAAGTGCTGCTTTAATTGCATTTCACAAATTTTGGTATGTCATGTTTTTGTTTTTATTTACCTTAAATAAAGGGAAATGTACTAATTTCCCCTTTGATTTCATTTTTCACTCATGAATTAGTTGGAGGTTCATAATTTAGTTCTAGTGTGTTTTTTTCTTTTTAACTTTTACTTTTATATTCCAGATATTTTTTTCTGTTACTGGTTTCTAATTTAGGTCCATTGTTGTTAGAAAACATAGTATGACTTGAAATCTTTAAGTTAATTTGGATTTGTAGTAAAGCCTTGAATCTAATCTCTCTTGTTCTAATTCTAGTGCACTTGAAAGAAATACTCTGTTGTTGGTGGTTGGATTGTTCCTTAAATGTCAGTTAGGTCAATGTGGTTAATCTTGTGTAATCTTTCTGTTTTCTTGCTTATTTTCTATTTACCTGTTCTACCAGTGACTGAAGACATGTTCAAATCTACAATTGTAAATATGGATTCGTTTATTTCTCCTTGAAGTACTATCAGGTCTTGCTTCATGTATTTTGAATCTTTGTTATAAGGTTCAAACCTTAATGGTTTGTCATGTCCTCTTGATGATTTGACCCTTTTATCATTATGAAGTGACCTTCAAACCTTTAATATTCTTTGAACTAAAAATCTACTTAATACGTTAGTACTCCTATTCTTTTTTTTTTTTTTAACTATTTGATAGGAGTTAGCATGATCTTTTTTTCCATCCTTTTGCTTTTGACTATTTTTGTCTTAAATTGGGTTTCTTTTTAGAAGCGTGTAGTTGGATTTTGCTTTTTTATATTCATCATGTCAATATCTGTCATTTAAAAATATTTTTTTTGCATTGTTTACTTATTTTTGAGAGACAGAGTGTGAGTGGGGGAGGGACAGAGAGAGAGGGAGACACAGAATCGGAAGCAGGCTCCAGGCTCCGACTTGTCAGCACAGAGCCTGAGTCTTGAACTCCCAAGCTGTGAGATCATGACCTGAGCTGAAGTTGGATGCTTAACTGACTGTGTCACCCAGGAGCCCCAATCTTTTTCTTTTAATTGGAGTTTTTAGGCCATTTATATTTTATGTGATCATTGGTAATGTTAAAATCTGTCTTTTCTTTATTTCCTTTTTTTTCTCTTTTCTGCCTTCTTTTGGACTAATTATTTTTTTATGATTCTATTTTATATTTTGATTGGCTTTTTTAACTCGTTTTTATGCAACTTTCTTTTCCTGCTCTAGGGATTATAGTATATATCTTTTCCTTATTACAGTTTACCTTGAAGGAATATACTACTTCACAGATAGTTTAAGAATCTACAACAATATACTTGAATTTCACTTCTCCTGGGTGTTATACTACTGTGATCATGCATTTTACTTATACATAATGTTATAAACTCTATAACATTTTATTATTTTTAGATTTACTTTTTAAATTTTAAAAGTTGACTTTTAACTTTTTTTGTTTTTAGAGAGACAGAGAGAGAGAGAGAGTGCAAGGGAGAGGGTCAGAGGGAGAGAGAGATAATCTTAAGCAGGCTCTAGACTCAGTGCAGAGTCCGATGCAGGGCTCAATCCCACAACCCTGGGATCGTGACCTGAGCTGAAATCAAGAGTTAGACCCTCAATTGACTGAGCCACCCAAGCCCTCCTAAAGATTAACTTTTAAAAATTATTTTGAAATAATTTTAGACTCAACTGAAAGTTTCAGAAATAATATGTATAGTTTCAGTGTACCCTTTACCGAGCTTTCCCAATTATATTAATATATAACCATTAGTAAAAGCAAGAAATTGACATTGGTACAATGTTATTGGCTGAACTACAAACTTTACACAGATTTTGCCAGTTTTTATAAGTCCTCTGGGGTTTTTATTGTGTTTTGTTTTGCTTTTGTGTGTTGATGGTTATATGAATTTTATTTTATATATGGATTCATGTAATCACCACCACAATCATAGTATCGAACTATTCTGTTACCACAAAGAAACTACTTCATTTCCTCATGCTATACCTTTATGGTCATACCTTCTCTCCAGTGTCTCCTAGTTCTTCATCCCTGTGGTTTTGTCATTGCAAGAACATTGTATTAATGGAATCATACAATATGTAACTTTTAGAGATTGGCTTCTTTCTCTAAGGAGCTTAATGCCCTTGAGATGGATCCAAGTTGTTTACATGTATTTATTGCTTGGTATCTGTGCTGTGTGTCTGTTCAAATCTTTCACTTATTTTTTAGTTTGTTTGTTTTCTTTGTCAGATATGTGACTTGCAAATATTTTCTTCCAGTTGTTGTATTTACCTATTAAGTTTCCTCTTCCAAAGCAATTTATTCCTCAGCATAGATTCAATTTCCTTGTAATATTATTCACCTTCTGTTAAAAGGACTTTAATATTTCTCTCTGTGCAGGTCTGATTGTGAATCGTCAGATTTGTATTTCACCTTTCTTGTTAAAAGATATTTTCACTGGGTATAAATTTCTCAGTTGACATTTTTTCTTTCGCTATTTAAAAATGTTGCTGTACTGTCTTCTGGCTAGACAGCTGTCATTATCATTTTTCATGTGCCTTTTTTCTCTAGGTGGTTCTAAGATTATTCTCTTTATCATTGTCCTTAAGTAATTTGATTATAATGTGCCTTGGTGAGTTTTTTTTTTCCTATATTCAGCGTCTTAGATCTATTAGTTTATATTTTTAGTCACTTTTGGCAAAATTTTAGCCATTGTTCAAGTAGTTTTTCTGTTTCTCTTCTTCCTTGGTTGAAGACTACAATTACATGTGTATTATGTTGCTAGAATTTGTTCTACAGCTCACCGATCCTCTCCCTGCCCCCACCTGCTTTTTTCTCCCTGTTTTCTCTTTTGAATAGTTATATTTGCTCTGTCTTCATGTTCACTGATTATTTCTTCTGCTGTCTAATATGTTGTTAATTCCATTCAGTGTATTTTTCACCTCAGACCTTGTGGTTTTCATCAAAGTTTCATTTACATCTTTTAAATATCTTTCATAACTCTTAGCACACTCTGTCTTTTACATTCTTTCCTTAATTTTTTTTTAATGTTTATTTATTTTTGAGAGAGAGAAGGAGACAAAGTGCAAGCAGAGGAGGAGCAGAGAGAAAGGAAGACACAGAATCTGAGGGTCTGAGTTGTCAGCACAGAGCCCAATGCACGGCTCAAACCCACGCAACGCGAGATCATGACCTGAGCCGAATTCAGAGGCTTAACTGACCGAGCCACCCAGGCACCCCCAGTCTTTCACATTCTTAAATATGTGAAATAGGATTATAATAATTTTTAAGGACTTTTGTTTCCTAATTGTGTCATCTATTTTTTGGGGGTAGGTTTTGATAGGTTTTCCTGCTCATTATGTATCTAATTTCTTTTTGTTGTTGTTGCATTTCTCTTAATCTTGGTTGGTATGCCAAACTTCGTAAGTCTTACCTGGTGCTGTATAGTTTTTGTGCTTTGGGGCACAGGTAGGTTACTTGGAAACATTGTAAGCCTTAGGGTCTTGCTTTTAAAGCTTTGTTAGGAGACCAGAACCTTTTTTTAGGTATAATTTTACACCACTATTGAGGTAAAATACTTTGGAGTATCTTAACCAATTCCCATTGTATCTACACAGGGTAGTAAAATTAAGGATTTTGTGATTCTCTGTGGCATATAACGTTGCCTGTCAGTTACAGTATCTTATCTTTAGCTTCTTAAGTTAGATCACATGTCGTTATATGCTGTCTTTTAGATTTGTTGCTTATTTCGTTCTTGCAGAAACTTTAACAATTTGAGATGATTTCCATCTTCTCCCCCCTCCTCCCCCACCAGGTAAGATTACACTTCATTCTATGGACCTAAGGCATTAAGATTCAAGAAGGGAATTGTCAGGGTACCTGAGTCAGAGTTGTGATAATGTTCATTATTTGCTTGTTTTTTGGAATATGATTTTCTTTTGAATCTTGATGGCTCTCTAGTTTTAATAAAAGTAAGCCATATTGTCATTAAATTATCATTTACAATTGAATCTGTTAAGAACAGAGTATTTAAGACGATTGTAAGCCTTGAAAGTCTCACTTCAGAATTTTCAATTTTTAAAATATTTTTAGGTCATCTACATTCTTAATATTATTTTAAATTATTGCATAGAAAAAAGTTTTGAGATCAGTCATACTTTACAAATTGGTTTTTCGGAAGCCATAGAAACCTATAGTCCACTTTATCAATTTAATTAAATTATGTTTAGTTGTTTGTTTTCTTAAATAGGCACTACTTTTGTTTCTAAAAGCAAACCGTTTATTATGATATTCATTCAAAAATCAGATTTTCATTTACTATTACTGTCCTGAAGTTTTAAGTCAATAACTGACTAAGTAAATCAATAGAATCTATAACATTTTAGGAACATCTAAAATGAGATGGTGATAATGATGATGATGGCATATACTTTTATGTTAATACAGAAAATTATGGAAAATAATTGCTAATTAAGTTGATATTAAAATGCCATTAATTTTTAGATGGATGTAGAACAGAAATCTTCACTGTTGATAAGTAAATAACAGCTAATATAATGATTAGACCACCTATGATATTTCACTGGGTAATTTGGAAGAGATGTAATGTAGGATAGCTGTGAACCTCCTCAATAAATTATTAAATTTAGGAAGTTTATAGAGGGAGAAGTACTGTTCCGGTTATGTTAAACCTATTATGCATTTTTGAATGGCTAACCTTGTTACCTAAAATATTACTGCTGAAACAGTTTACAGCCATGAGAGCCCTATCGCGTATCCGTAACCCATTCTGGATGTGTTTTTGTCCAACTGCCTAGTAGTGAGAAACACTTAGCTAAATTACCTAATTTGAATCTCAGCCCTGCATTTAGTAGGTGTGACTGTGGACAACTTGCTCAGTTGTTTTTCTTCAGTTTTTAGTTTATCATTTGGAAATAATACTAATAGCTAACCGTAGGGTGGTTGTAAGGATTTAATATATTAGTGTATAGGTGTGTGTGGTGGTATATCTTTTCTAGGACAGTCCTTGCTTATAATAAGCACTTCACAAGTGTTTGTTGTTAATTATTTACTTGAATGTCTTTTCCATTAAACAGTAAATTCCTCGAGGGAAGTGACCATGTCTAACTGAACCCGGAATTCCAGCAAATGCAGATGTTTTGGGGATGGCCTTCTGTTGAGAGGAAATGTGGCATAATGGAAATAACTTACGATCTTTGTTTGAATTTTAAAAATATTTTTAATTACATGGGTTTTAGCAAATCATTTATGTTTATTTTTATGACGAAAACAACTGAGTTCAAATAGACTAATAATGCCAACTCATAGGGTTTATGGTTGTGGGCACGCATATTGATGTGTGTGCAAATGTTTTGTAAACTGTGAATTGGTATACCATGTGGCCTGTCTCAGGAGGTCGTTTAGGTGCATTCAGAAGGATGTCAGTCATATACTTGTGATATTATCTGTGAATGAATGTATACACATGGTTGTAGCAGACTTTTTTATACCAGTTTAAAATTGTATGATGCAAAGCCATACTGCTTGAAGTACATTATGAATAACATCAAATTAAGTAAGTCAATACTATTTTTACAAACTTGTGACTTTTAATATATCTGAGACTAAATAATTGTGTGTAGCATGGATCTCCCTTGACCTCAGAGAAGTCTTGTTAAACAGATGTTTGTTATTGTTAAGCTGTATACTCTATTAGTGTAAGTTTACTGGTGGCCCCAGAACTTCTGTTTTCTTTGTTAAACTTTATGGTATAGTTATATAACATTAATTAAAATTGGCCAAATAGTAAACAACTTTTATGTAAAACTGGTAGCATCTAAACAAAATAGTTGTTTTCTAAAATATATCATTGTATTAATGACTAATTACTTTATTTGTACAACTCCTAGAGGGAATGTGATATTTCTAGCTACAAATAGTCCAAAACCAGTCCAATAATGGAGTTATGCTCATAGTGACTAGGACCATGATGGTTCTTTATAGTAGTATTTTCCTAATTTTTTATGGTTCTTGGTCATTTATATTTTTGGACAGCTATCTTTTTTAACACTTCAATTTTAGACTTGGAGAAAAGTGGCAAAAATAGTAAAGAGAATTCTTGCATACCCTTTATTCTACGTCCGTAATCTTGTCCCTGATCTTCACGTTTTACATAACCATGATATAATGATTGAAATTAAGAATTTAACATTCACATAGTTATCTACAGATCTTTTTTGATTTTCACCATTTTTTCCCCACTGTCCTAGTTTGCTTTGGCTTCCATAACACAATGCTGTGGGCTAGGTGGCTGAAACAATAGGAATTTATTTCTCATAGTTCTTGAGGGTTGGAAGTCCAAGATCAAAGTGCCATCAGGTTCAGCTCTTGGTGAGGGCCTGTTTCCTAGCTTACGGTCACTGCTGCCTTGCTGTAGTATCCTCTTGTGGAGATAGAGCCAGCTATCTTCTATAATGATAGAATCCCATCATGAGGGTCTTCATCCAAACCCAGTTACTTCTCAAAGGCTTTACCTCTAAATACAGTCCCATTGTGGGAAGGTAGGGCTTCAACATGAATTCAGCCTTGGGGAGACTCATTCAGTCCATAACACCCACTACAGTTTTTGTTTGTTTGTTTGTTTTGTTTTTTTTGTTTTGGTGTAGAATACAATTAAGTGTCTTACATTGCATTTAATGGTCTCTGTAATCTTTCACAGTCTTCAGTCTTTGTCCTTCATGACCTTGACTCTTCTGAAGAATACTTGCCAGTTATTTTGTAGAATGCCCGTCAGTATGGGTTTGTCTGATGTTTTTTCATGGATAGATTGAGTCTGTGGATTTTTGAGCAGAATTCCACAGAAATGATCTTTTACCCTTCTCAGTGCAACATATTGGTAGGTATATGATATCTGTATGCGGTATGGCTGCTGATGTTAATTTCGAATCCTTAGTCAAGGTGGTATCTGCCAGGTTCTAGCTGGTTTGTTTGTTTGTTTGTTTGTTTTTTGGTTATTATTAATAAATATCTTAGAGATATTTTGGCAGGTATACAAATACCCTATTTTTAATCGTACTTTTACTCACTAATTTTAGTATCTATTGATGATTTTTTTCTGTAAAAGTTATTTCTGTGATATACCTATGATTTTCTGTTTTCATTATTCCTTTATTTTATTAATTGGAATCCTTCCATAAGGTAAAACTGTACCTTCTCCTCCATTTATTTTTTCACTTATTTATTTATATCAGCATGCACTCTCATGAATACATTTATTTTGTTCTATGGGTTAAATTTCTTTCATTATTTTGTTGCTCAGATTGTCCCAGATTTGGCCAACTTGACTACTGTGTCTTTAAGACATGTCTCCATTAAGATTTTTGCAAGTGAAATATTGAATAAAGGATAGTATCCAAAATCTGTAAAGAACTTACCAAACTTAACATCTGAAAAACAAATAATCTAGTGAAGAGATGGGCAGGAGAAATAAATAGACACTTTTCCAGAGAAGACCTCCATCCAAATAGCTAACAGACCCACGAAAAAATGCTCAACATCACTCATCATCAGGGAAATACAAATCAAAACTACATTGAGGTACCACCTCACACCGATCAGAGTGGCTAAACTGGTGCAGCCACTCTGGAACAAAGTGTGGAGGTTCCTCAAAAAGTTAAAAATAGAATTATCCTTTGACCCAGCAATAGCACTACTAGGAATTTATCCAAAGGATACAGGAATACTGATTCTTAGGGGCACATGTATCCCAATGTTTATAGCGGTGCTATCAACAATAACCATATTATGGAAAGAGCCCCAATGTCCATCAACCGTTGAATATATAAGGAAGATGTGGTATATATGTACAATGGAATACTACTCAGCAATGAAAAAGAATGAAATTTGCCATTTGCTACAATATAGATGGAACCGGAGGATATTATGCTAAGTGAACTAAGTCAGAAGAGAAAGACAGATATCATGTGTTTTCACTCATATGTGGAACTTGAGAAACTTAACAGAAGACCATGGAGGGAGGAAAAGAAAAAAAATAGTTACAAACAGGGAGGCAAACTATAAGAGACTGTTTTTAAGTACAGAGAAGAAACAGAGTTTATGGGGATGAGGCACGGGGTGAGGGGCAGGGAAAATGGGTGATGAATATTGAGGCAGGCACTTGTTGGAATGAGCCATGGGTGTTGTATGTATGTGATGAATCATGGGACTCTTGAAACCAAGAGCACACTGTATACACTGTATGTTAGCTAACTTGACAACAAATTATATGAAACAAAAATAAAATAAAAAACATTAGGAAAAAAAAAAAAGTATGTCACCCTTCCTTTGAGCCGTTCCTTGCTTTCTGGCCCACAAGGTGTACTAAGGTCATCTTGTGTTTCCTGACCCAGCCTTAGAATCAGCCATTTATCCAAAGAGCCACATTTCCTTTTATTTGAGGCTATATTTTGTATCAATATCTAGGTGTTAGGCATGCTCATTTCTACTGTGGTACCATTTTTCTGGGTCCTCTCAGCAGACTAGCACAGGGAGCAAATATATGTGCAAACTTATACATCTATATGCACACATTTGCATTTCTCCATCGGTACATATGTTAAGAGTCATTGTTACTTCAATCCAGTGTCACAGAGTTTATCCTTTGGTGCTTTGTTTTTGTACCTTTCTCTCATGATGAAAAGTCTGGTTTTCATTTTCCGCAATATGTTTACTTATTTACTCAGTCCTAATATACATTAGTTTCAGAAACACTAATACATATCTTTGTGAAAAACAAATTTTCTAAATATAGTACAATATTTGCATATAATTCTTTTTGTCTTCATCCTTACAATATACATTCAAAATAGGATTTGCCAAAATGTCTTAAATTAGTTTTGTGCCTTCCCATCTGTTCTGGTGTCCCTTTTGGGGTTCATCTTACATTATGGTTGATCCTAATTATTTATTTTTTTGCTTGGTGAACAATTAGCGGAAATCAGAGCTATATTAAAAGGTTATCTTCAGAGAAGGGTCACTTTTCCCGCATCCCCACTGCTCTCTTCCTATGCCCATACTTTTTTCATTATATTCCAGCCACCTCCTCTAGGTAATTAATTAAGCTCATTAGTTTCTGGTTTATGGATTCTTTCTTTTCTACACATGAGCAGATATATTTTTATAGTATGTTTTTTCTTATATGAATGGTAGTACATTATGAACACTTGTTTTTCGTCTTTATTTTCGAGAGGAGACAGAGTGTGAGCGGAGGAGGGGCAGAGAGAAAGGGAGACACAGAATCTGAAATAGGCTCCAGGCCCTGAGCTGTCAGCACAGAGCCTAATGCGGAGCTCGAACCCACAAACCATGAGATCATGACCTGAGCCGAAGTCAGATTCTTAACCAACTGAGCCACCCAGGAGCCCCTGAACACTTTATTTTTTTTTTACGTTTTGAATTTGTTACATAACAGCATCTCCTGCAAATCATTCCATGCCAATTCATAAAAATTTTTCTTTATTTCATTTTTATAAGGACTTCCTTTCTCTTTGTGCATATCAATTTGTCAACCACTTTCCTATGTATGAGCATTTAAGTTGTTTCCAGTATTTTGCAAATTCAGACAATGCTGCCTTGAATTATCTATGCATGTTTTTGTGTTTTTGGAGGTGTATCTTCAGGATAAACTCCTAGATGTGCGATTGCTAGAAAATCAGTGTATATATTGTTTTCTTAGATATCACCAAACTCCCTTCCAGAAGAGCTGGACCAATTTGCATTACCACCAGCAGCATATGAAATTGTCTAGCTCCCCACAGCCTCACTAGCAGAACATGCTGTTACACTTTAACTTTCTCTCGTCTGATAGGTGTGAAGTGTATTCCAATGCTGTTTTAATTTGCATTTGTCTGATTCTAAGTGAATTTGAACATCTTCACATATGCTTAAGGGTCATTTTAGATATTTTATGGTCCCGTCTTTTTCATTTTTTTCTGTTGGTTTTTGGTCCTTTCTCAAATTTTAAGAATTCTTTTTAAAAAAATTAAGAAAATTTTATCATTTATTTTTGAGAGGTAGAATGTGAGTAGGGGCAGGGGTAGAGAGAAAGGGAAACACAGATTTGGTCGCAGTCTCTAGACTCTCACCTGTCAGCACAGAGCCCAGTGTGGGGCTTTAGCTCACGAACTCTGAGATCATGGCCTGAGCTGAAGTCGGATACTTAACTGACAGCCCCCCAGGCGCCCCTCAAATTTTAAAAGTTCTTTATGTGTTATAGACGTTATTGGACTAAGACTTATTCATTCAACATGCTTGTTGTTATTAAACTTCCCAAAATATTAATCTGGAACAAGTTATGTCTCAGATATTCTAGAGAAACTGTCTTGTACTGAAAACAAAAAAATGCTATGTCAATCTCTTTGTGACAGAAAATGAATCCTACATTTTGGTCCCCTCTGTATGGTTCATGTTATGCTCTAAATATCTTTCATTTATACGGTCCTAAAGAAAGTGCATGTTGCTGTGGGTTTGTGGAAATGCCTGATGTTTCAAGAAGTTTACTTACCCTCTGCTTCTATTCAAAACTGTTACTGCCCTTCTTGGTATTTCTGTAGGTTTTCTGTATTTCATAATTCTATTTACAGTGAGTTGTATTCAGCTATTACTGGTGCCTGAGATCTGGGACCTTGTCATCGTCACGGTTTCCTCCTTTACTGTGCTTTATGGGAATGACCACTGTGCGCCCCCCATTATACTACATGCAACTCTGATGATTTATTTAAATCGGTTCTGTTATAATTCATATTATGGATAAGGAAACTAGCATTAAGTGGTATGTAACTTCTCCAAAGCCAAATAACTTGTGAGTGACAGAGCTGGGATTGAACACAGGTGGTGTGACTTCAAAGCATTTGGGGCTAAGTATTACCATTCTGTATATAATTTCCATTAATTTTGTATGTAGTTACTATGCTCAAATTTTTATTGAATTCATCCGTAAAAGTTCTATGGCAAAAAAAAAAAAAAAATTCTGTGGCATTCGTGACATTCGGGTGTAAAGTTGGGAGGGCCTTGGCCGAGGGAGCTGCGGTAGGAGGGAAGCTCTGGCCAGATTGCATGTCCGCATGTGTCAGTGTACACTGAGCCAGTGTGGGCAAGTTTGAAAGGATCTTTGACGTTTTGTCTTGGTCGGCTGCCTTGATTTTTAAGAAATTATCATGAATTCTGGTTACATTGGCACAAGGAACCCATTTTGTGCATGGCCACTGTGTAGGTGACATTCCAGAGAAATCCATTTCCTTTGTATATTGTTCTAAAATTACGATTCAAAGATCCCAGCCATCATTTTTATTTCCAAGAGCTACATATTAGACATTGTTAAGATTTCCTTCAGAGAAATTGTTTGAATAATTTTCACAAGTCTTTGATTAGCATAAGTGTGTTTCAATGGTTTTGAATGTCAGTTTGGGATACAGTGCTTATGATACAATTTTGATTGTATCAGGTAATGTACGTTTGATGCTACTTATATAGAGAGACTTAAAGAGTTATCAGTGACAAAATATTTTTTGATGGCTGTTATTACTATTTTTCTTTATCTTTAGTTTTCAACAATTTGACCATTTTCAGATATACATAGGATATGTCCTGGAGTGGACTTTAAAAAATATCTTATCCCAGAGGTTTCTGAGTTTCTTGAATCTGTAAATTTATGTCTAACATAAATTTGGGAAATTCTTTGCCATTATTTCTTAAACATATATATATATATATATATATATATATATATATATATACACACGTATGTATGTATACGTACGTATATATGTATACATATGTATGTATGTATACATGTATGTATATATTTAAGTCACTCCCATTGGCTTTCTCTTTTCCTTTTCTTTCTCAGACTTAATTAAAGGTCCTTTAGGCTCGATTTATTTTAAAATTCCTTTTTCTCTCAGTTCTTTAGATCATTTACACTGATTTTCTTTCAAGTTCATTGTCTCTTTTTTTTAAATCTCAATTCAGTGATTTTTCAAAAATCTAAAATTTTTTTTCTGGAGTACCTGGGTGGCTGGGTCTGTTGAGCCTCCATTGTTGGCTCAGGTCATGATATTGCAGTTCATGAGTTCAAGCCCTGTGTCAGGCACTCTGCTGTCAGTGGATAGCCCGCTTTGGCTCCTCTGTCTCCCTCTCTCTCTGCCCCTCCCCTGTTCATGCTCTCTCTCTCTTTCTCTCTTTCTCTCTCTCTCAATAATACATAAACATTAAAAAAAATGAAAAACACATATCTAATATTTTTTCATTTTTCATTTTTCTATTTTCTTTATAACTTTTTCTATAGAGATTTTCTATCTTTTCATTTATTACGATCATATTTTACTTTATTTTTTATTTTTTAAATGCTTAAATATTATTTAGAGAGAGAGAAGGTGTGAGCAGAGGAGGGGCAGAGAGAGAATCCCAAACAGACTCCGCACTGTCAGTGCAGAGCCCAACATGGGGCTCTCAAACTGTGAAGTCAGTCAGCCCGATCGTATTTAATGTTAAACCCTTGATCATAATTACATTAGCTGACTTAAAATCTTTTTCCGTTTATTCTAATATCTGGATAAACTTACGTCAATCTCCACTGATTGCAGATTTTTTGTCCTGGATATTGTGAATGATTTATTATAGAAAATGTATTCTGTTAGACTCATTTGAAGAGTATTGATTTTTTTTTATCTGTTTATTTTTTAAGTCCATTTATTTGCCTCTACTCCAGCTTCAAATTCTATTTCCCACTTGGTGGATGTTAGGTGAAATTTCAGGTCATTTCTTTTAACCTTAGGAAGGCTGCTTGGAATCTGTCTCTCACATACCTGATTTGGGGATTAGCCAGAGACTTGAGCAATTTATCTATGGAATTTAGAGTTTCCCTTCTCTATTTCTCTCCTTTCTAGAATTCTCCTCTTCACTTTCTTGCTGTGGTTTTCCTGGACTCTGTCTTCCAGTTCTATAACAGAGTTAAGACTACTGGTTTCTATTAAACTTTAACTGTTCTTCATGGCCAGTATTGGCTAAAAACCCATAAAAATGAGAATCTTGTTCAGTGTATTTCTCCTTTTTTCAGATTTAGGCTGTTTTGGTTCAGTTTCCTGTGCCCTCAAGTCTCCTTCTCCTTTTCCTCCTTGTTCTTCTCCTATTTGTTCATAGTCTGTAATTGTCGTCTCTGTGAGGGTTGGTCCTATGGGAGCTCTCTAATGATGACTCGAAACAGAGGTCTACACTTAGCTTTTGAGCTCTCCAGGCACTGTGGTCTTGTGGCTCTTCTCCGTGTTTCAACAAAAGTATGTTTATATTGTTCTTTCAGCCTGTCCAGATCTTTTGGCCTGTTCAGAAATTGGTGCTCTGGCCTGATTTCTTAGAATCAGTCTTTCTGCTGTCCTAGTTTATGCCTTGTCTAATTAAAGTCATGCCTGTATTTGAAAAGTGGAAAATTTCCAGGGAAAGCGAGCAGCTGGTATTGACACTCAAAAGAGTTTTATGCGGTGAAAGTAAGCAAAGGGCCAGTTAGTCTGATCCTCAGGAAAAAGTATCTAATGGTGAGATTCGTGAGACTAAACAATCTGGCAAGGGGACTTTCTCTGAACTTTTTCAAACTGAATTGGAAAAGTCAGAGGAAAAACAAGTAATAAGCCCAGGTCTTGTATTTGGCAGATGGACAGTTTGTGTGAGCTCATAGTCCACTTTCCCAGTGGCTCTTTGACTGTGTGGTCATTAGCAGGAAAGCCCTTTGGGTTTTACATTATTAATATGAGTGTCTGGTTTGGAGTATGAAAATGGATTCCTTTACAGAATTTATAATTGTTAGTAAAAATTTTCACGGAAAGGAAGAAAAAGTATGATATTCATTTTTATGTGTTCTTTATACAGTTCCCCGATGGCAGGGACTTGAACTCTCTTGTCTTATTGTTGTAGTTCTAATGGCCAGGGTAGTGTCTGGCACTTAGAAGCATTCAGTAAGTGTTAGTATGCCTCATACTTTTATTACACTTTGCTAAAAAGCAACACGCTCTCGAATGGATGGATGTCGGTTATCAAAAGTAACAGTTAAGGTTGATGTTTTCCATTATTTCTCCTATTTTCTTTCTTTCTCTCTCTCTCTCTCTCTCTTTTTTGAGAGAGAGAGTGAGTGAGTGCCTGAGAGCAAGTGAGGGAGAGGCAGAGGGACAGGGAGACAGAGAATCTTAAGCAGGTTCCTCACCCAGTGCAGGGCCCCACTTTTGGGACTCGATCTCACGACTCCAAGATCATGACCTAAGCTGAAATCAAGAGTCTGATTAACTGACCCAGCCACCCAGGCGTCCCTTTCTTATTATCTATATTTCTCTTTTCCCCCTAACTCCAGAAGTCTGAATTTAGTGTTTAGGTGTTCTCTGTAGTTTTGGTCACAGGAAAAAACAGAAGGATTTGTTTTGTCATAGATGTCATAACTGTGGCATTTGCTACAGAAAAAGCAATATCACAGTCATTTGCCAAAAGAGAGAATTTAAACAAAGTGGTTAACAGCAAAAGGTCTGAAGTCCAGTGGTCCTGATTTTGAATTCTGGCTACATATTATACTTGTTTTGTGACCTTTGAAAACTTCCTCAGTCTTTCTTTTAGTTGTATCGTTGTTAAAAAGTGTGGATAATTAGTACCTATTTCTTTTGCCAGATGTGAGTTTAAAACGAGATTAGCACATAAAATTGTGTAGCATCATACCAGATAGACACTCGGTAAAAGATAACTGATATTTTATGGTAGTTTTTCTGTTCATCTTAATCTTCTTTACAATTTCTTCATTCTTGTTTTTTGGATATTGTTATATTTTAACATTGGACCAATCACTTGCCATGTGACTTTGAACCTTTTGGCTTAACCTTTGATTCTCAATTAAGTGGTTTATACATGGAAGAGTTGAATTAACTCAGAGTCTCTTTCCCATGCCATCTCTGATGGCTGGGAGCTTTTCTTAGAGGGCTGTTCTTCAGAGTACTCGTGGGCTTCTTCCATGGTTCACTGAAAGATGTCCTGTAATGATGGGAGTCTGCGAACCAGATCTGACATCACTTGTTCGTGGCCTCAGTTTTCAGCTTTCAGTAAATGAGGATATAGAGTAAGTTCTTAAAGACATACTCATGTAACTTCACATTTTTAAAAACAAATACCGAGTGTTCACTTTATATAAGAGATTTGTTTTAGGTGTTTCCCTTGGGTCTGTGAGGGTTCAAGTGAGTGTAACCTTTCCTGGATTCTTTTCCTGAAAGAGATAGCTTACTTAGGACATTCATTATAATAATAATAGTAAATTATAGAAAAGAAAAGAGTGAAGAAGTTGTATCAAATGTACTCCAAATGAAGAAACATGTTTTTTAACAGAGTATTTAACAGGCTGTAAACAACTTTAACTTCTACCTGCAAAAATAAGAGTTTATGATATAATATTTTTGCAACCTTGTACAGTGAATAGTTCAATCCAAAATGAGAACTTTATTACTAAATCAAAATACTGAAACACAGTATGTTTTATATTTAATCATCAGATCATATCATTGATAATGTTAATATGACCATATTGGTTTCTGTTTTTGCTTTCTAATAGTTTCTGCAGCCATGCAGAGATTTGGATCAATCTATCGATGGTTTTTTTTTAAGTTTATTTATTTTAAATAATTTCTGCACCCAGCATGGGGCTCCATCCCATAACCAGGATCAAGAGTCACCCGCTTCTCTGACTGAATCAGGCAGGCGCCCCATTCTATTGATAGTTCTTTTGATGGGTCTTGAAATGTGAGAAAAGTCTCCTCTTTACATGTTATTCTTCTTTTCCAGAGGTTATATTGGGCTCCCCTTTCGTTACTCAGTAGTATTTAAGGTATTTAGGTGTTCTTTTAATTAGCATTTACTTAGCAATTTAGTTAGCATGTATTTTTCAAATGACTGAACTACCTTAAAGTGTGATGCATTATCTTATTTCTGGTCTAAAATATTTTGATTTTTTTTTTGAGATATAGGAAATGTATGTAATGGATATGTCATTGCATATTATACATTGTATACTGTAACAGTAGCATAATGATTCAATGCACCTTTAAAGCAAAATTAATGAATTAATGAATAATGAATTATTCATTCAACACAAGAAACTACAAATATTTCTTGCATTCTTAATTATTGCACTCCTTTTAGTCTTCTGCAGCAGCGATCAAAGAAGTTGCATTTCTGTGTGACTCAGTGTTTTGAAATATTTACTCCCAACTAAAGTAATATTTCATCAAAAGAGATGGTGTCACTAGCACTGATTTATAAATGTATTGATATGCACTCCACTAAGCTGCTATCTGACAGATTGTAAACGTTCTATATGGGAGGACTCTTTTAGGGTTTTGAGTAGTGAGAGCAGAGGGTTTTGTTTATTCCTATTAAAATAACAACTTGTTTGGTGTACTGTGTGCTAAGCCAGCTGCAATACCAAAACGGGCCACCCACAGAGAGTCCAGTGAGGATTTACTAAACTGCTACCACCTAAACAAGTAGTATTGCTGATCTTGTGATTTACTGCTTGATTTAAATTAGAAATGAATTTTTCCAAGTATGCGATCTGCTGAGATTCTATATTAAAAAAAAATAATAATAATAAAAAGAAGAACCTTCTTTGATATATTTTAAAATGTAAAATTAAAGTGAATTTTCTAAATATGGTTAAATTATAATATTTAATTTTAACATGTATCACATCTTATTTTTTTAAATAACATCTGAATAGCTTTGCGTGCAATGCTATCATTCTTTGTAAGATATTTGTATTATCTTTCTCTGTGTTTGCTACTCTATGTTTAGGGCTGTTAAAAAAGTAAATATCACGTCGATAACAATTTTATTTGATATCCTTGAGTGATGCACATTAATAGCAGTCTATCATAATGAAGTATGCGTTTTACTTTGTAGGGGAAGCCTCTTGGTGTTAAAAGCTTTCTAAGTGCGATTCGGTGGATCAAGGTTTGAGTAGTAATATAACTGTGATCTGGTAATGTAGTGTTTGGGTAGGAGTTCAGAGATTTTTCCAGGAATTTAACTAACAGCTCAAGAAAAAAAAAAAGGTTATGCTTTCAGTGGTAAGAGAAAAAGTATAGTTAGGACTTAAGTATTAACTGCTTACTGAGGGTTCAATATAAATACACACACGTAGACGTACACAAACATAAAAGCTCTTGCACGGTTGGTACGTGAACAATGAGAAAGATTATTGGACTTGTGTGCTAGCAAATTATTCCAAAAATATATTCTAACTTTTTGGAAATGTATTCCGTGAATGATTTCTAGGATTTACTGTGTCTAGAATCATTGAGACAAACCTAATTATTTAGGGAATTGGATGTTTGTATGATTTATTGTCTGCTGGTCAAGAGGATGTCTTATATTGGAACATAAATAGAGCTTGCATGTGTGTGTTTTTTTTTAATATAGCAAGTTTTAAAATAGGCTTATTTAAAATAAAAACAAAATTCCTGTATAAACATTGTTATGTAAACATAAGCATATAGCACTTTTTAAGTGGTTTGTTTGTCTATGGCCTTTAACATAGAGAGTGGTAGATTAAGTGAAAATGAGTTAGTGTAAATTGTGGTGGATTATGTTACAATTATAGTAGAGTCTCGAATGAAACCTAACTTTTAAAGTCTGTGACTATGGTAAAAGTTGAATATAGTCAAATTTACTCTTGAAGATCCTTTAAATTGTCATTAAGTTTAATATCCAGGACACTGTCTACCAGTAAGTCCGGCACAGGCAGTTTTTCCTCTAGCGATAAAGGCATTTCTGGTTCTTTCATTGTTGACCAGGTAAAAAAAGTTTCCTTTAATCTGGGTGCTTTGTTGAATAAAAATATTTGTTTGAATTATTTTTCATTAGCTTAAAGAGTTGATTTTGTGTACCTTAAGTATGGTATAACTTCACTGCAATCCTTGTCATGATAGCCTAGGGCACGTATTTACAATCTTGACAAAATACATAACAGAAGAGGATGGGCTTTGGTGATGGGTAACTCCTGGTTCAAATCCAGCCTTCTCACTTAGTAAGGCTTTTCACTAACCCTCTTTGCCTCAGCTCACTTGTTATGGGAACGGTGACATATCCCTGATGGTGTGTGAAACTGGCCTAGTAATAAGTTGGCATCACTATATTTCTATTTTCCTTTTCTATCTCACCATGAATACAACTACAAACGGTTTTGAAAAATAACTAGAATTATGCTGGTAATTTAAAATGCATAAATTTATAAATAATTATTTAGTCATAATAATTTGTTACTGGACATAACACATTCCATATCATCTCCTGTTTAAAATATTTTAACATTTCTCAAAAGCTTTCTGAGAAAATTAAACTTTTTAGCATGGAGTATAAGGCCCTGTATGATCTAGTTTTCCCTTCTTTTCCCTGTGTTCTTCCACAAACAAAGTCTCCGTGAGGGGGTCACGGGGGTGCCTCAGTTGGTTAAGCATCTGACCCTTGATTTTGTCTCAGGTCATTATCTTGAGTCACGGTTTGTGGATTCAGGCCTCACATCGAGCTCTGCCCTCATGGCACAGAGCCTGCTTGGAATTCTGTCTCTCCTTCTCTCTGACCCATACCTGCTGTGTTCTCTCTTTCTATCCCAAAATAAATAAGTAAACTTAAAAAAAAAATTCTTACTGAAGGTGTTGCTAGCTCTCCCTGTCTTCTTACCCTGACTCCTAGCAGTTTGAGTCTTAGCTCGATAATCAACACACATCCACACCTCTTGGTTTCTCTAGCCATCCTCACTCTCACCTCTCCTCTCTCAAGTCTGAATTCTGTTTTTTTCTATGTACTTAAATTCTTTGTTCCTTGTATATTGACATAGGTATTATAATCATTTAACCCACTTCTCTTAAGTGCTGTGCTTTGAGTACCGTACATACATAGCACTTAGTATAAATGCATGAGGTCATTATTCAATGTTTGGTTCAATCAAAATGTGGAAATTTTGAAAAACAGACAAAGGTTTATATGAGTGAGTACTGACATGTTCCTCTGAGTTAGTTTTTGAGATTCCCAGTTTTTAGTAGCATACTAAACTGGGAATATTTTTGTGGACAGCCAAGTTTCCAACTGCATCATATTTTTATGTTGTAAATTAAGTATCTTTGTTTTTTGATAAGTAGAAGTTTCCCATGAACAATACTGTAGGTTTGAAAATGTCTTTACTCAAAGGATGAATCACTCTTTTGGAAGAAAAAATAATTATCATTAGTAATAAATATTTGTCAGAGCATCCAGACACACTGGTCAGAAGGAGTTGTGAGAAATGAGTGGAGATATAATTAACACACTGAGGATTGCATGGAAGCAGCTGGCAGTGGTACAACCAGGAGACAACCATTCCATCCTTGATAGACCCCTGGGAGTGGTGTGCTTGTAAATGTGAGTGTTTTTTTAGGAAAAGATTGAGAACTATTTTTCCAAAACAGCAACACCTTAGCCCATGGGTTGGCACACTACAGTCAATAGGCCAAGTTCAGCCTGCCTTCTGTTTTTATAAATACAGTGGGGTTTTTTTGGAACATAGCCATACTCATTCCTTTACATACTGACTGTGGCTGTTTATATGCAACATGGGCAGAAGTGAACCTTTGCAGGAGAGAGCTATGTGGTCTTCAAAGTCTAGGGGCGCCTGGGTGGCTCTGTCGGTTAAATGTCCAACTTCAGCTCAGGTCATGATCTCATGGTTTGTGGGTTCGAGCCCCACATCGGGCTCTCTGCTAACAGCTCAGAACCTGAAGCCTGCTTCAGATTCTGTCTCCCGCTCTCTGTGCCCCTCCCCCACTCACACTCTCTCTCCCTCTCAGAAATAAACATTAAAAAAAATTTTTTTAAGCCTGAAATATTTACCATTTGGCCCTTAACAGAAGAAGTTTGCTGACTTTTGCATTAGATAATTTGCCAATTTTATAGTTTGACAGTTTTGGATTGAGAAATTCCTACCTACGTATCCTAACAAGGAAAATACCACTCCAGGTGCAAGTTGGCAAAACAAAACCAACTTTTAGTTTTTATTAAATCTATTAAAGTACAATATCAAAAAAGGTAAAATCATGACTCTCATCCAAATATAAAATGAACATTTCAGATGTTTTATCTTCTTAATGAGACAGTAAAACATAATTAATGTGAGATAGTAAAACTGTTTCAAAGAGAATGAGATATGTATGTAATTACTAATACATGTAAAATTGGGTAATTGTAATGTTTGGAATCATATTTTCTATGGGTGGAAATTAGTATATTTAAACCAGACAAAATTAATTTCTTTGGGCAAAATCATTAGAATTACTATTAGTTTTCTCTGACTTACAAAGTTATAAAAGAACCCAGTCAAAAAGTGTATTCGTATGCTTCTGTAGAGAATCAGGTAACATGGGAGTCTCTTTAGAGACCATCCAGTAGTCTGTTGAAAAGACTCTCAGAAAAAGCTTTTTGCCTATTTCAATAAATCTTTAAAAATTTTCCCTATCAAATATAAGTATAGGTAAAGTATTTTTAAAAAATACTGTAAAAAACAAACATGTAGGAACTAAAGTAAGAAATAATGCTTTCGACTGTTGCTCCAAAGAAAATGAAAAACTCATATATAAACTTAATGAAACATGTACAGAATGTGCATCAGAAATCAAAGAAGACCTAAATCAGTGGAGAAATCTATTGTGTTCATGGATTGGAAGACTCAGCATAGTCAAGATTTCATTTCTCCTCAGATTGACCCATGGATTTAATTCAATTTCTGTCAAATAACAGATTTTCTGTAGACATATTCAGAATTCTAAATTTTATTCAGGTGAAAAGGCACAGACCCTAGTATAGCTGAAACAGTCTTGATGAGGAAGAATAGAGTGGGAAGAATCACTACTCGATATGCAGGCTTTCTGTTTATTAGCGGTACTAGTCAAGACAATATGGTATTGGCAGAGACGCAGACACAGATCAATGGAACAGAATTGAAAACCACTGAAGTGTACAGATATGCCCAACTGATGTGTTTAAGAAGACATGTTACTTTAATTCATTAAGTATTATTGTCAATGTAGATATGAAATCTTAAAGCAGTAATCACTGGGGAATGGTCAACTGTGTGTCAAGGAACCAGGAAATACCTCAAAGACAAGCATAATAATTATAATGGTCCCGTTCAACTTTGCATCATTGTTTAAGATTTATGCCAATCTCAAATTACATGGCAGACTTTTTAGTTGCCAGTGGCTCTCCTTGGGGAAGATGATGTGGGAAAGGGAACTGGAAAAAATCACTGTAGCCACCTGGGACTGCTCCTCCACCTTTTTTCCCCCACCAACTCATTTTGGTAAAATTGCAAAAACAATTCAGTGAAGGAAGAGTAGCTTTTTCAACAAATAGTACTGGAGCATCCTCAGAGAAGAAGATGAAGCTCTCCCTAAAGCTTACGCTTTATATAAACACTAACTCAAATGGATTCCAGATTTAAATGTAAAACATAAGACTATATAATGTTTAGAAAGGAAAAGATAAGGAAATATCTTTGGGGTATTTTTGGGATCTAGGTATAGGTGAAATGTTCTTAGAATTGACACCGAAAGCATGGCTCATAAAAGGAAAAATTGATAAAATGCAACTAAAAAAATTAAAAACTTATGCCTTGCGAAAGATCCTATGAGTGGATGAAAAGACAAGGTGCAGACTGGAGAAAACATTTGCAAACCACATATTCAGTAGAGGATTAGTGTCTAGTGTATTTTGAGAGTTAAAATATCGCAGTAAAAACACAACAAAAACAGGATCGTAAAAAACCAAATGATACAATTAGAAAACTGGGCAAAAGTCATGAACAGACATTTCACTGGAGAGAATATTTACTTGGCGGATAAGCACATGAAGTGATGTTCATCGTTAGCCACTAGGGAAATGTAAATTAAAACCACAATGAGATATCACTACCACCTATGAGAATGACATAAAAAACAATGACAGTGCTGAGGAGGACATGGATAAACTGTATCATAAATACATCGCTGATGGGAATGGGAAATGTCACAGTCACTCTGGAAAACAATTTGGCTGGTTCTTATAAAAATGAGCACACACTCATCATATTACCTAGCAATCAAAACCCTGGACATTTATCCTGGAGGGCTGAAAACTTATGTTCACACAAAAACTACTCAGTAGTGCAGCTTTATTCTTAGTAGCAAGAAACTGGAAACAACTCATGTATTCTTTAGCTGGTGGATGGTTGAACAAAGTGTGATACATATAAAATGGAGTATTATCAACAGTAAAAGCAATGACTTCGTCTTACATACAATTTGGATGAATCTCACGGTAATTACACTGACCGAAAAAAGCCAATCCCAAAATGATTCTATTTATATCACAAAATTCTTGAAATAACAAAATTACAGAGTTGGACAACAGGTTAGTGGTTGCCAGGAATTAGGGATAGGGCAGCAGGAAGGATTCTTACAGTGGTAAAACTGTGGTAATGGAATATGTTCTTGACTCTAGCGATGGATACAGGAAGCTACACGTGAAATACAGTTACATAGAACTTAATTCACATACACATAAATGAATATATATAAAAATGAGGAAATCTCGATGAAATGGGTAGATTGTATCGATGTCAGTTTTCTGGTTGGAATTTTGTACTATAGTTGTGCAAGAATTTACCATTTGGAAAACTGGGTGAAATCTACACAGGATCTCTTAGTACTACTTCTACAACAGCATGGGGATCCACAGTTATTTCAACATTTAAAGTTTAATACCAAAAGAACATGAATCTTTCCAGAATATTCTTTTAAATTTAAAACAGCTCTTTAAAATAAATATGAGGTCCTACAATAATTGTGTGTACATATTCAGTTATTCTTAGGTTTTAAGTTTAAATTAGGAAGAGGACACTCTCATAGTCCTTTAATTTTATTTTTATATCCCTGATTAAAACCAAGTTGAATAACTTGAATAATTAGGAATCAATATTAAACTATTATTGACAGTGATTGAATTAAATTTTTTAATCTTTTATAGTTTGGTAACAGCTAATTCAGTACTTTAGTTACTAAGAAATATAACTTATTTCATTTTTGGGTTTCTATAAAATAATTGTTATGAGTTAGTAGTTTCATATTATATAGGTCTAGAAAATGATAAATAATTTTAAGACATACTTTTTGATTTATAAGTAGTTCTACCAACATGTGGGTAACCATAACTCCAGTGCGAAGTACTGCTTGGAATCAGTCCTAGGACTGTAGTGACCAAAGTGCTTTAGGAAAAAAAAGCAATGCATATAGAAAATATTTTAGTTATGTGTGGTTTTGAATAACCTCTCCTGAACCGAATATGTATTACAAAGCATAACTTTTTATTCGACATCGAACCACATATTCAGATAGCTTTATTATTTACTGACATATAATTTGTCTTTCCACTTCATTCCAGACTCTTCCCTACTGATGCAATTTCAGCACAAATATGTTTATCAAAAAATAATAGTGCACACAATCCTGGTAATCAAAATAGAAAAATGTGTTACCGGTTTCAAATGAATTATTTTTTATTGTTAACAGAGGCACTACTAAACTAAGATAGCTTACTTCCTATTTATATTAACTGAAAATTTCATAGCTTTCATGGAAATAATTCCTGTTCTTCAGGTTTTAGAGTGTGATAAAAAACATATATAAAAATTTTCATGGATGGGATCACCTATAAACTTTCTTGCAAAGGAAAAGGTAATTTGTTTTGGATTCAGTTCAATGGCAGTTCTTGTTTTTGATATGTCACTTTTCTGACAGTATGCAAGCCTAACATACTAGGAGGAAAGTCACCTGCATAGTAAATATTCTGGTCCCTCAACTTATTTCCTACAGTTGTGACAGTCATTGGTGTATATTAGTCTTAAAAAAGGCTGTCCTGTGAAGAAAATACTGTCCTGTTTATGATATATGTTTGATATATGAGCTAAGAATAAAATTTTTAAATATATTTTTAAGCAAAATATTAATTACTCTCTTTTAATTTTTTAAGAAAATTTGGTATTTTTCCTATAATATATTTACCCATGTCTAAAATTTATATAAATATAAATCTGTTTCCATCTCTCTTTGCTGTTTTAACAAACATGGTTTTCGTGTATATGTAGTTATTAATTTCCTATAGCTGCTGTAACAAATCGTCACAAGCTGAATGGCTTAAAACAGAAGTTTATTCTCATAGTTTTTGGAGGCCAGATACTTCAAATTAAGGTTTCTGTGTAGACAGAGCCACACTCCCTTCAGAGACTCTGGGGGAAGAATCTGTTCCTTGCCTTGTCCAGGTGTCTCTATTCCTTTTCCCCGCTGGCACGCCAGTTTAAAAAAATTGTGTCAAAATACTCATAACATAAAATTTACCATCCTGTTTTCAAGTTCATATACATTCACATTGATGTATTTGCCTTTCTAGCTTTTATAGCTGCTCTTTCTTGGCTTGTGGATGCATCACTTATTTCTGCCTTATCTTTACATCACTCTCTGTGTGTGCGTGTGTGCGTTTGTGTGTGTGTGTGTGTGTGACAGAGAGAGCCAGAGGAAACTGACTCTGTTATAAGGAGAATAAGCTCTTTCTCTCAAGATCCTTAGCCTAAGCACATCTCTTGTCATATAAGGTAATATTTACGGGTTCCAGAGATTAGGATATATTTCAGCCTGTCAATCATTAAATATTTATTTATAACCAGTATATGGAGTTTTTCCTTGGCTTCTTTACGTATCAACTTTACAAATCTGCTGGACAAATCAAAAGGTAATTACAAGGTGCCTCTTTGGTCCCCTCTAGGTATGGATGAAGCTTTTTCACATAGCCTTTAAGGTACCCATCAACTGGTCTGTGTCTTCATCTGCTTTCATGTCTTATCATTCCCAGTCTAATGGATATTTATGTATCCAGGCTCACACACGTGGTTTTTAGTTTCTCCCCAGAATTTTTTCTATACCGTATTCTTGCTGTGTTGTTATTACTTTGAATGGATAAATAAGCGATGGTACCTGAGTCAGTGAAGTATGTTGGTAATGGGGGAGGCTATGTATGTGCAGCGTATATGGAAAATTTTTGTACTTTTTCTCAGTTCTACTGTGAACCTAAAGTTGTTCTAGAATATTAAGTCTTAAAATTTAAACTAAAAACAAAGATCGTAATAACCTTGTCTGCTCGAATATAGTCAAGGTACGATTCTTGATCATCCCCTTTGGTGGAGTCCTAATCACACTCTTTGAGAACTTTGATGTGTTTCTAATGTGAGGAAGGATTAAAATACTGTAAGAAAATACTACTCTTTTCTCCCTTAAGAAGCTTTCCCTCAGTCCCTTTATTCAGTCAAGCAAGTAGTGTACAAAACTAATCGTTCCTTACATACCTACCAATCCAGTATTTCGCCAGGTTAAAAGGGGTCTGCAAGCATTGATTTTACGTGATCCTACATGGCATGGAATTGGAAACTGATTATTGTATATGAAGTACAAAATAAATCTATATTAATTGAATCTTCAATTCTGGCCTCGATGGATTTTATTCCGGCGTTCGTCTTAGACTGGCCTATAGTAGAGTGATATAAAGTTTAAGTGAGGAAGCAGCCCTTAGATGATCATGCTTTAGACATTATCCAATACATAAAAGTGAACCTAAAAATACTGTTAAAATTATAGAAACAGATATGACTAGAATATGATTAATTGAAATATAATAAATGGAATACTGTGAAAACATTTATACAATTTGTCAATATTAATTTTGATACCAACATAAAACTTAAGAAAAATCCCTTTTAAAAGAATGACTTCCTTCAAAAATAATTTTAAAACCAGGTACATCTAGGAAATTTTCTTTACATGTATTGTTATTTTAGCTCCTTTTTCTTTAGGCTTACATAGGCAATATGAACTTTAATCTGTATTTTTATGTGATAATATTACTCTCACTAGTTAAATGTTTTCTGGAAATTGGTAACTTAAAAGTAGCAGCGGAAATAAAACAAATTATAACTGGTAAATCAATTTCAAATGAAATATGTTCAGTGCAAAAGAACTATTAATTATTTTATTATGAAATTTTTAGCATAACAAGCTGAAAACATTTCATTTTAAAGTGAGGTCTTCATGCATCATTTATTTACAGATATATTCTTCAGGGAATGTAACCAATCTTCTTTGTCTTTTGAATGACAAACATAGTTGAAAATTTAAGACATTCATCAAAGCAATCCCCTGCCAATACTAGTCTGGTCCCCATGGGATTTTCTCAAGTGCTTTGTCTGGGCTAGTTCTTAACCTAAGTGTTGGGGCTTTTATTGCATTCCTGCAGAGCTCATTTCATCATTTAATAGACTTCACTTTAAGAAAATGTTTCACTTTGTTCAGATTTATACTGTTATTATGCTCATGACCTTTTTACCACTTTCACCCCCCCCCCACTTTACTCATCCTCTTCTTCCCTCTCATTGCTATATTAATATTTGTTTCAGGGTGATTTATTTATTGTATAGAAAGCAGAGTCTCTCATGAAATGATCCACATAGTGTATTTGAGTCTTAGGGAGTGAATTCAGGTTTATAGACAACCTAAATGCTAGTAATAGTAATTTTTACTTAATATTGCATTTAAATTACACTTAAGAGTTTTTCCATAGATCTTTTTCAGCTTTTGTTTTTAGGTAAAGTAAGAGTTTTTGTGTTGAAAGGTTTGAACAGTTTATATTCAGGAATATTCATACTTCTCTTATTTTGAGGCATGGAATGTAAACATGGAAGAGAAGGGGACTCTAGCCGAATTGCTGGAAGGTTCCTATCAGGCATACATAATGCTATTTAATTTTCAGAACATATTGTGAAATCATATTACTGTTATACAATTATGTAATTAGGAGTTTGTGCCAGTGTCATCTGAAACAAATTAATAAATATAATGAAGATTGTATTTTCTCTTTTAACAAATTAGATTTAATATAGTTGAGTAAATAATAATTATATACCAGACCTCTCAGATCCACTTACCATAGATGTCTTTATATGTGTATTGTGTAATAGCTCATTTATGGCTGAGCTTTATGCTGTTATCTTTGTTTTCTTTTTGTCTCATCTTTCTAAGCTTTCTTCTTTCTGTGGATAATATGGGGTAAAAGTAAAATTTCTTTAAAAACTAACAACACATTCTATTAGGTTAGTATTTTTCACATGATTTTAGTGCCATTGGAAAAACCTTAATGAAAAAATTAAAACTAAATGATAAAATGAAAAAAGTAATAATCTATAGCTCTCAGTATGTCCTTGTCATTCAATAATTTCACATTGCTGTGTTGCCCAAGTTGTGAGTAACTTAAATTTTTTCCTTTTTAATTTTTAAGCACTAAATTAAAAAAAAAATTTTTTTTTAAGTTTATTTATTTTGAGAGAGAGTGAGTGCATGAGCAAGCTAGGGAGCATGAGTGGGGAAGGGCAGAGAGGGAGAGAGAAAATTCCAAGCAGGCTCTACACTGACATTGTGCAGGACTCAATCTCAAAAACCACGAAATCAGGACCTGCAGTAAAGTCAAGAGCCAGTCACTTAATTGACTGAACCACTCAGGTGCCCCCAAAATTAAATTCTGTATATCACATAGGATCTTCTGTAGTAATTAAGTCACTCCCTAAGTGAGAGAACAATATTTTGATATATCAAAATAGATTTTTTTTTACAACCCGCTGTATACAAAAAACCGTTAGGAATAAAACTATTTCTTTGTGAAAATGGTTATGCACCAGAAAAAAACGTGCTAGTGATAAACTAGCATCAAGAAACAACATATAAAATGTTAAAAAGCTTAAAAATTAAGCAAATTGAGAACCTCCATTTGAACATGCAATTTATTTATATATATATTTCAAGTTTATTTTATTTTGTTTATTTTGAAAAAGAGAGCATGAGCAGGGAAGGGGCAGAGAGGGAGAATCTCAAGCAGGCTTTGCACTGTCTGTCCCGGGCTCGATCTCACGAACCCTGAGGTCATGACCTGAGCCAAATCAAGAGTCAGATGCTCAACTGACTGAGCCACTCAGACGTCCTAGGCATACCATTTATTAACTAGGATATAGTAGTTATACTTTAAAAGGTTATAGTATTTCTTAAGCATTAAAATGTTCTCAGTGGTATATTTTAAAAATAATCAAAAGTCCTTTCTGATAAATACTAGTATGCACAAATCAAATTAACTTTCTTAGTGAGACAATATTTTTAGAAAGGAAAGAGTTCTAAGATCTCAATGAATCTTACTAAAAAAAAAGTTCTTCTTAATTGAAAAGAAATCTTGAAACTAAGAAGTATCAGATCTATGACTTAAACTTATCCAAAACTGAAATCCTCAGTATTGTGGTTAAAGTTAATTATTGCAAAAAAAAATCTTCTCTAAAGTATATATATATATATATAGCCTTCAGTATTAAATATGTCACTAATCTTATGGCAAAACTTTTGGTTACTTAGTTGGAGATATGCATATACATTTATATTTTTCTTTTATCTCTCTCTCTCCTTTGTGATAAAATTTGTTCTTAGTGAAATGCCCTGATCTTAAATATACAGTTTGATGCATTTTAACGATGTGTCTTCCCTTGTAACTGCCACCTCAGTCAAGATACAGAACCTTAGTATCACTTCAGATTGTTACCTGTGTCCTTATGCAGTCAGTCTCCATCGCTCATAGGCAATCACTTCTCTGATTTCCCTCATGATAGACTAATTTTGCCTGTTCTTGCGCTTTATGTAAATACAGTCATACAGTATGGAATCTTATATGAGCAGCTTCTTTTGCTTTAGCATTAACATCGTGGGAATCATTCACGTTGGTGCCTTTATCAGTATTTAATCCCCTCTCGTTGTTGAACAGTATTCTTTTACACTGATAAGCCACAAGTCGATTATCCATTACCCAGTTGATGGACTTTTACACAGTTACATTTGCAACTAGATTTTTTTATTATACTCCTTTTTTTTTTTTTGCACAGTGCTTTTAGACCAGTTGTAGGTTGACAGGAAATTAAGCGGACAGTACAGAGATTTCCCATATGTTCCCTGTTCCCCCAGATAGCCTCCCTCATTATCAACATTACCCCGATCAGAGTGGTGGATTTGTTATAATTGAACCCACATTGATCCACCATTATCTCCCAAACTCCATAGTTAATGTTAGCGTTCAGTCTTGGTGATGTATGTTCTGTGGGTATGGAGAAATGTCTAATGACATGTATCCGTCATTGTGGTTTACTACAGAGTATTTTCACTGCCCTAAAAATTCTTCGTGCTCTGCCTACTTATCCTTCCCTCTTTCTGCAGACTCTAGCAACCACTGCTTTTTTTTTGCCATAATGCATAGTTTTGCCTTTTCCAGAGTGCCATATAGTTGGAACCATACAGGATGTAGCATTTTAGATTGGCTTTTTTCCATTTAACAATATGCATTTAAGGTGTCTCCATGCCTTGCATGGATTGATAGCTTATATCTTTTTAATGCTAAATAATATTCTGTTTTCTGGATATACCACAGTCTGTCCATTTACCTGCTGAAGGAAATCTTTGTCGCTTCCAAGTTTGGGCAGTTATAAATAAACCTGCCAAATGCATCTATGTACAGGTTTGTGTGTAGATAGAAGTTTCCAAGTCCCATGGATAAATGTCCACTCCTTTGCACTACCAGGGAGTTTACTTGCTGGATATTACGATCTTAAGAGTATGTTTAGTGTTTTCCAAAGTGGCTGTACCAGTCAGTTTGCAATCCCACCAGCAATGAAAGAGAGTTCCTGCTGCCCCACTCCCTTGCCAGCATTCAGTGCTGTCAGTAATTGTAGAATTTGGGCTTTCTGGTAGATGTATTGTGGTATCTCATTATTTTATTTTGCATTTCCCTGATGACACATGATGTGGAGCACCGTATCATATGCTCTATTGCCATCTGTGTATCGTTGGTGAGGTGTCTGTAAAGGGCTGTGCCTCATTTTAAAATCAGATTGTTTTCTTAGGTTGACTTTTAAGAATTCTTTGTATGTTTTGGATAACAGTTCTTTATTAGGTAGGTCTTTTGCAAATATCTTATCCCAGTCTGTGGCTTGTTTTCTCGTTCTCTTGACATTGTCTTTTGCAGAGCAGGCTTTTCATATTTGTTGAGTAAATTTAAAGATCTAATTGGTTTTATTTAAGGATTCATGAATCGGATAGCATCCCATCTAGGAAATAGAAAAGAGCTCCTGAAGTTTTTCATTTTAGTGAACTCCAGCTTATCATTTCTTGGTAAATTGTACCTTTGGTGTTGTATTTAAAAACTCACTGCTGTACCCAAGATCATGTAAGTTTTATCTTATGTTATCTCTTAGGAGTTTTTAGTTTTGCAGTTTCCATTTTAGTCTTTGATCCATTTCGAGTTAATTTTTGTAAAGGGCATAAAGTTTGTGTCTAGATTCTTTTGTTTTGTTTTGTTTTCTGTTTTGGTTGTGCATGTCCAATTATTCCAACACCATTTGTTAAATCAACTATTTTTGCTCCATTGTATTGCCTTTGCTCTTTTGTCAAAGATGAGTGTTGTTAGTTTTTGAATATCAAAGACTTTATTTAGACGATGTTCATTTCTCAAAATTTTCCATTCATCCGTCCCTTTTAGCTAAGGGGAATGAACCTGATGCATGGCCCTTTAACTAGCATAAATGCAGAATTTCTTTGAAGTGCCTTTTATTGTGTTAAATATTTTATATGGAGCTTTCTGTTAACATGGCTGAAGCCTAGTACAAATTCACAAACCCAAGAAGAATACTAGAGGCATCTAAGAAACATCCTAGACAATTTTTGAAGATGGAAGACGAATGATTTGTAACTCAGTAAGTGGAATGGAGAAAGAGACTAATACTTTTAGGTGGTTACAAAGGCAGACTAGTTCCTAGCAGAAAGCCTCAAAAATTGGAGGTACCAGTTTCCTCCAAAGGTGACAGTGCAGAAAAGTGTTGAAACTCTGATTTAAGGCATTATAATGAGGAACTTTGACCACCCAGGTAGCCATGCGCCTAATTTTCTTTTTGTTCCCAGAAAAAATATCTAGAGTCACAGAAACCAAACACGGCTGAAGGAAGAGTGAGAGACTGTACTAAAAACATAAGGATTAAATGAAAGTCTGTATAATTAAAAATGGGAGAAGGCTACCTTCCCTTGATTGATTGCAAGAATAGTAGCAGCCAGTGTTATAATCCCTAAGTACAAGAATGAGCTGATCAAGAAAAAAGACTCTCGGATATGGGCAGGTATGGGATCTTAGAATATGATATCTCTGCATGGCCATACTATACTGCATGACTCCTCACACAAAGTTTACAATCAGTTTTTTAGTTCTTAACTCTTAAATATGTTCATGTGTATATGTGATGGAAGCGGAGGAAGGAGTGGTGAAAGAATTAAATCTACATCTTGCCTTGTAAGTAGACTAAAGAAAGACTGAAAGGGAAATCAGTAGTGAATGGCTAAAATTGACAAGTTGTGAAAAGTAGCCAAAAGTGATGAAAGGGGCTGCTTATGTGGAGCTGGAATCTGGGTGGCAGGAGTGGGATGGGGCTTTTTCATTATGAATCTTGTAGAACTTTTCGATTTTTTAAACTACTGACCCTGCATTATTTTGGTTAAAGGTGGAACTAAAGTATGCCTGTGACTTTGCTATCCTCTTCCCTATTATAGCTGTGGTTGTCTTATTGTCAAGAAAAGTTTCGAACTCTCAAATTGCTTTAGTTAAATGTTTGCTTCATATGCTGGATTGGTTATGTGGATTTCTGTGCCTACTTCTTGGCGCATGGTCACATGCTTCTAACAGGATATAAAACCTACTTTGAAAAATAATAGATATAAGTTTGTTTTTTTTATTACATCAAACTGTGCTCTGAACAGTTAAGAACATAAATATGTTTTGATAAAGAGGAAGGTATGATTATAGCCGGTTTCTGAATGAAAAATTGTTTAAAAAAAAGAAAAAAAAACAGTGCCCGCAAACTTTGGCTATTCTGTGATTGAAAACATCTATCCTTATTTTGAAATTTGTTGTCCATCCAACTAGCTGTTTATCAGGAATCTACATTTAGGGGAGCCTGGGTGGCTTAGTTGATTAAGTGTCTGACTCTCGATTTCAACTCAGGTTATGATCCCAGTGTCATGGGATCAAGCTCTTTGTAAAGATGCTATTTCTGTCTCTCTCTCTGCCCCCCCCTCCAAATTAAAAAAAAAACTACAAAAAGAAAACAAAACTACATTTAAGTGAATAGTACATTACATGAGGAAGAGTTTGTTTACTCAAATGTCATTTTTCGGAAACTTTTATAACCATGAGTATGACCGTTTTGCAATAATCTCTTTGTATGAGGAAGCAATTCCTAAATCTAAATGCTTTTGTGGGATTTTATCTTTTGGAAACAATTTGAGCAAAGCTGACTACATTCATTAACTTTAAATTTTGAAGCCATGGGATTTCTACCAAGTGAAGGACTCGTACATCATTTTCCGTAGTAGTCTGTGGTGCTGCCGTACTAGGAAGAAGAAGTATATGATAGCAGATGGATTAGAGGATTTAATAGTTACTTTTCCATTTAAGAATAATTCTTGTTTTCTTTTTATATAATTTAGAAAATCAACCACACCATGTAAGACATTTATGACATGGATTAGATCTCTTTCTCGATTGTGAAAGAATCATTGTCTATATTCCAGTACCAATATAAAAAGAATTTATATTGATAATTAATGTAAGATCATTGTTAATCATGAAAGAGAGCGTATCTTGATTGTATTTTAAAAAAACAAATCCATCTAATATACATAAAAGTTATTTCATGCCAAGATGATAGTAATGTCAAATAGTGTAAAGTCATGATGACTTTTGAGAAATAAAAGAGGAAAGTAAAGGAGGAGTTCTTTATGGATGAGCAAAGACAATTTGATATTTGTCTTTTATGATTCATAATAAATATTAAATTTTTTTCCTCCTAAGACAATTGCATATTTTCCTGGAGAACTATAAACAATTTTAATTGTACGAGTCAGAGGGAGTGTTGCCCAGTTTTGCTGAAAGGAAACTGTGCTTTTTTCTTCAATTATGAAATAGAAAGTACGATATCACAAATAACTGTGCACAACATTGAGCCCAAAGTACAACATATCTATTTTTCCTAATTGGTACAGTTATGTTAATTCCTTTTATAGTTCTCCTCTTGCACTGCTCACCAAATTCCTTTACTTCTTCAAGGGATATGTGCTGTGACATGATATCAGTATCACCTTGAGCCGTGCTGTACCCCAGCCATACAAATTAGAGAAGAAATATATTGGAAATTAAACTCCTATAACTCGTTAGGTTTTATGACATGTTTGTTAGCACAGAGTTCTGAGACGAATGAATAGATAGTAAGAAATGTATTGGAGGCTTAAGTGGAAAATATGAAAACAGTAATTTTAAGTTAAAATGTTCTAAAGCTTCTCAAAATTATTAAAATTCTTCTATATTTTATAATTTAAAAAAATGATCATTCATTTCTTTGCTGCTTATATTTCCAAACATATTTTGATCTGTTTGCAAGACAATTCCCTTTCTTTAGAGAATTTATAATCTAGTAGAACTGTCATTTATTGAGATAGGGTATTGGGAGAGTGTAAGAAAATTTGACGGCTGTGGGAGTGTTTGACCCAAAGTGCTGGTTTATGCAATTTAAAAAGCATCCGTGAATGTTCTAGAGCTCTGCCATGCAGCAGGAACAGTTGGACATACTGAAAGAAGAAATATTTGAATTTAGGAAATTTGGTGAAGAAGCAATTATATTTATGGCCTGACCAAGGTATATCGTATTTATGCAAAAGACTTTCTGCTGTGATGTCAGGTGAAGAAACCAAAACCAGGGCTCCTCCCTCGATCTTTTCATGAAGGTTTAATCACTTTTTAAATTTTACTGATATCTTCCTAAAAGGAAAATATGGGAGGAAAAAAGTACAAAATCTCAGAAAATTGAGATAAAATAGAGAATAATAAACATTTTCTGTAACAATTCATTGAAACATTTTTGGTGGCAAAATTCACAGTTGTGAAAGGCTTTAAACTTAGGCTTTTTGATGTTATCTCCAAGTAGGATTTTACCTGCAGTTTCAGAGATACTCTGATAGGATGAAAAAATATATTCTTTTATCTTTACATTTCAAATTTGAGTCTTGTTATCATCATGTCATTTATATTGTACTATGAATAATTTCAGAGCTTCTGTTGATTATGATCATCAGTGCAAAAATTTTTACATTAACCATAGTTGTAAATGCATATAATTTATTTTAAATCAATAATTTGTTAAATGTAAACACTTAGAGGAGTTCCTGTTTTAAGACCCTGTTTGATATTTTTCACTTTCAATTTGTCATGAGATAAAAAGTTAAAAAAAGATATGAAAGTCATTCTGAGTAAATCTTATCTTGCAAACTTTATCCTTTTTTGATAAAAAACTAAATTTATCATACAGTTACATTTCTGAAAGCCTCATTAAGAGAGCTTTGACTAATAGAATATGCCATTTGAATTGCATCAGGCAGAGAATATTAAATTATTTGAGGGAACAAAAAGAGAGAAAAGTTCAAGTATCATTGCAGGTGATCGTACAACAGTCAGCTTTCAAATCTGTGATCAAATATATTGATCCTATATTATCACTCTCTGATGCATCCATTATTTATTACAATTATGTAGGTACAGTATCTGATAGGAAAATAGTCTCATCAGTTCTGCTTCATTTATTAATATTTTCCTTGAAATGTGTATATATATGTATATGCATATATATATACATATACACACACTATATATATATGCAGATGTCACCATTGTACCATATAGGATGACTGATCTCCCTTCATTTTGATTATTCTGTGAAATTCTTCGTTTATTCTTACTTCAGAAAGTGTTCTTTCAGAATTCTAATCAAATGGCGTTTTCACGAAGGAAGTCAGTTCCAATTGCTTCTGATTAGAGTGTTCCTGCTTTTCTTCTTCTCAGTGTATTTCCATGACTTATCTTTTGGTTGTTTATAGACTGTTATCACTTTAGTGTTGTAAGAGATGGTACAGACCCCTACTTACTTTTTCTTTTATATATTTATTTCTTTAAACTTTTCCGCTTAAGGACCAAATTTAAATTTGATTACTCGAAAATAATTACTTTTTAAGTTTGTCATATGATATTTTATATTTATCATTTTTAGGTACTTAATGAGCCAAGGCTGTTCTAAGTGCTTTGCAGATATTAAGCTAATTTAATAATAATAACAACTATGCGCAGTTGATACTATGATCATTCCCATTTTACAGATGTGGAATTTGATACACAGGCATATAGCTAGTGTGACCATAGTATTCTCAGTTTTTTAAAATCCTATTAGACAAATTATCAGAAACTTTTACATTAAAAAGAGGACCTGTGATTATAAATCTAACCCTAATAGTTATAACTTTTAAAAGAATAAAAACAATACCTGGTTGAAGAAGTCTAGGGAATCCCCTAATATTTATTAATATACTCAGTTATTTAATGTAATTTAATCAGTTGCATTTGGCTATTATTTTTTAGACCTCCAAAAATAAATGTTAATAAAAGACTCATGAGAGTTACTCATTTAACTCAGTTTAATTTAACTCAGTTTAGTTTAACTCAGTTTAATTTAACTCAGTTATTTTAATTTAATTTAATTAGTTGCATTTGGCTCTTTTTTTTTAGACCTCCAAAAATAAATGCTAATAAAAGACTCATGAAAGTTACTCATGTGGTACTCTTCTTCCCTCCATGCAACATATTTGTTTGTTTTGTCTATTAGAAGTATGAAGAAGTTTAATAAATAGGTTATATTTCCTACCTTGTCCTCGAATCTAGACTTATCATTAGAAGTGAATTTAGTACAATAAACTTTTGACCTACTGATACCAGCAGTTGTTTGGTACTGTTAATCTTAAATTTTGGTTTGGCATATGTCTTTAAAATCTTACTCAGTCTTTCTGAGTAGCTATTGAAACCAAATACTTAACATAAAATTTAAATTCATTTATTTTCTACGGGAAAGATCCCAATTCCCTCACATGTTGGGTTACCCTTCTTGTTTTTATTATCTTAACTAGATAACTATCAACTTTCTTAACTTTGCTTGGTTGAATTGGTTGATAAATTGCTTGGTTGAAAATTTTATTTTCTCCCTTATCTTTGGATTCCTATTTTAATGTCAGTCAGTTTGTAACAGTGGCTAATGAGAGTTCAGTTTCAGTAAGCACCTGACCGCCTCTTCAGCGGCTTTGCTTATTTATGAAGTAAGAAATGTATTTGGAAAACTTTTGATCAACTTTTATTATATACCTGCTAAAATGTCTCACAGATTTTGCCACTGAGTCATTTCATAACCGTCTCCTTTTTGTTTTTAATACATGTTTTTTCCACGTGAACACATCTCAAAAGTTACTGGGTTTCTAGAAACATAAATAAAGAACAGATGGCTAGTCACACCTTATGACAAAAACAGTGGAGACAGAGGACTTTCATCGTGTCCCTCGTGGTCAGCATGTCAGCTATCATGTGGTGGACATCTGTGGCTATTTGAAATAGGCTTTGCTGCCGTTTTGGAGTCTCTCGGGTCTGGTCAGTCCTCTTGACAGTAGCTTATTTTTAAGCACTTGGGTTTCTCAGTTATTAGTCAGTCTGAAAAAAACAAAAATAATTCTGAATAAGAATTAGGAAGTGTCTCAAATAAGGGTATTCTTTTAGACTGTCCTTTAGTTGTTCAAGCTGATTCATTAATGTTGATTGATATCTCGTCAGTAGTCAGTTTTGCCAAATTTGGGAATCAAGCTCCATTAATGCGACTGTCTTAGTGAACACATTTCTGTACTTGTGTGCCTATTAACAGAGTACTGTAAAGCAAAGTAAAGCACTGTACTTTAGATTAATTCAGAGAGAAGACCAAATGTAAAAATTTAAACCATGGATTTAATATCCAAATCATGAGCAATCTCTAAATGTCTATGACATGAAATGATCCGTAAATTTATGTAGTTGTGAACTTTAATTTTGTACCAGAGATTCTTAGGTGGGAGAGGTGCCTGTTTGTCCACATATGAGTTTTTGTCCAGTGTTGTCACTACAGTAACCTTTGAAATATTCAAAACATTGTGTCTTTGTGGAGAAATAGTTACCAATTGAAAAGGAAAATTTTAGTGAATATTGAAAATGCTCTCGACTTGTAGCAAAACACATTAGAAACATGTCTCCTGAGAGCAATATGGCTTTGGAAATGCTAGGAGCTGGTAGAAAGGTTTATGTTTTTATAAATGTGCAGAATTCCTAAGGTCTTAGAAAATCTAGCCAGTATATCAAAGATGTTCTGTATGGAATTTTTAAAGAAATGCTGTAAGAGAGGGCATTAAGGTTCTTACACAAAACAAAACAAAACAAAATAGGGGCGCCTGGGTGGCTCAGTCAGTTGAGCGTCTGACTTTGGCTCAGGTCATGATCTCGCGGTCTGTGAGTTCGAGCCCCGCGTCGGGCTCTGTGCTGACAGCTCAGAGCCTGGACCCTGCTTCGGATTCTGTGTCTCCCTCTCTCTCTGCCCCTCCCCCACTCATGCTCTGTCTCTCTCTGTCTCAAAAATAAGTAAACATTAAAAAAAATTAAAAAACAAAACAAAACAAAGCAAAATAAAAAAAAACTATTGGTGGTCAGCTTATGGTTTGGGATATATTTTGGGTATGTAACATACTGCATGAAAGTAACTTCAGGTAAAAAAAAAAAGTTCAATCTTTTCATACTTTCTCCTGGGTTAATAAGAATGCCTCCATGAATCATGTTGAATTCATTTTGTTAAAGACCTTAAGAAATTATTGGGAGTACAATATAAAACCAGTTAGGAATATGAATTTTTTTGTGGATGACATACGTTATGAATGTGTTTCATTTGATATGTTTATTTTATTTTATTTTAAGTAATTAAAATGTCTGTTCTCTCAAGGTTCCAAGTAATGTGAAATGATAAACTATTATCTGATTAAGTAAGGATTTAAGATAATCCCATTATGAAATAGCGTTCTGGAGCTTGACAGCTTTGAACAAACATGGAACATTAGTTACTAGTTTTTAATTCAAATGAAAACAAATGCAAAATTTTCCTGATCCAGGGCATAATGAAATAACCCTTTTATCTAAATAAACATAACTTATAAGAGTAAAATTAGTTTCTCTAAGGAGATAATTCCTTCTGAAAAATTTCTTAGTGATAATTGAGGTGATAAGTGTCTGGATTAGGGTAACCCCTGGACACAATGGATTTAGACTAGATTTAACCTAAAATTATTATAAAAAAGACACTATGGGATTATAAGATTTTACATATTGGGTAGAAAACTGGTATAGTGCTAATATTGCATGTGCAAATCCAGAGGACAATGATGACTAATCCTCAGGCCTTTTGTAAACTCCAAGTCGGCAGGGAACGTGACTTTCTTGCCACTCATGTTTGTGCTAAGCTGAGCACTCAGTAAATACTGATGATATTCTTGAAAGTGAATGATTACAGAAGTGTTCTATGGATTTCTGAGACTGACCTGTGACATGAGCATTCTATTCCAGGTACATAGAAATGTTGAGGCAAGGAAAGAAGGGGGAAATCACCAGGGTACAAAGGGAAAAGATAACTTGAAGCCAGAGTTAAGTTGCATTGGTCAGAGCGGTCATTTGGCCTATATACAAGTTCTTTGGACTTGAGTCTAATGACTATGTGGTGGTAGGTTCTTAGGGATAGGGAGTGAGAGGGGAAGGAGCCTCTGAATGGAGTCAGAATTACATACTGTCCCTATAGCACAGGGATCTCAAGCCAAGAGACTGCTCTAATTTCTGAAACTCTTGCAAAAGCAAATGCTAAGTTAATTAGAAGCAAATGCAAAGCCCACATTGATGGGCATCTTATGGAAAGAGTATCCCCTCTGAAGGTAAGTTCAAAATGAAAAAATGCTAACTATATGAAATATCTATCATGAATAACATGATATAGTTAGCAAACACAGTAAAAAGAACAGTTATTGCCACAAAACAGAAAATAATGTAAAAAATGTAATGTAGAATAAGTATATTTTAGTGATTAAGCAGATTTTAAAAGAATATGAAACATAATAAATGGAGCAAAAGAAAAATAAATACACAGAAAATAGGGAACAATAAGATGATAGAAATAGTCAGCAAACCAATTAAGTGAATATTCTAGAAAATTCTAGATTCTGTAAAATGCAAAATATAATATTCTGTTTATAAGAAATACATCTAGAACATAAGGATCATAAAGGTTGGAAAAAAATAATTCATGAGAAAAATATTAATCAAAATATAACTTATTAGGGAATTCTATTATCATGCAAAAAATAACACTTTAAGGCAATAAGTGTTGCTAGGAATAGGGAAGCCCAAATGACTAGAAAGATGTAATTCTGACAACCTGTACTGTACTTACCTGACAACATAACCTCAAAATATATAAAGCAAAATTGACTCAATTACAGAGTGAAATTAAAAAATCCAAAATCCTATTGAAACTTGAAAATGCCTATCTCAAAAACCAACGTATTAAGCAGGTAAGAAAACAGCAAAAAAAAAATAAATAAAAATAGTAAATTAATTAATCAATTAGAAGCTTTGACCAGTATATTTTAACAAGATGACTTAGATGAATGGATGGATGGATAGATGGATGGATGGATGCATAAATTTATCCCTTTAACAATTAGAGAACGTACAGTTTTTTCAAATATACTAAAACAGGACAGTATTTATGTACTAGGCCACAAAAGACTTCCCAACTGGAGAACAAATATAGAGTTGAAGATTTCTGTAACACTTAATTACAAAAAGATTATCTCTCCCAGAAATGTAAAACACACACATATAAGAAAATTCATGGGCCAAAGAAGAAAATTAAAGAAAGATTATGAAATATTTAGAATTAAACACTAGCCCAAACACTGCCAATAATAACTCGAAGCTAAAGAGTTAGCCTAGTTTTAAATGCATACTTTAGCATTGATTGAAAATTGATGAGACAAGCTTTTATCTCATGCTATGTGATGCAACAAACAGGGTGTATGGGGGTGCCTGGGTTGCTCAGTCGGTTGGGCATCTGACTCTTGGTTTTGGCTCAGATCATGATCTCACAGTTGGTGATTTCTGGCCCTGCGTCAGGCTCTGTGCTGACTGTGTGGAGTCTACTTGGGATTCTCTCCCTCTCTCTCTGCCCTTCCCCCACATGCAGTCTCTCTCTCTCTCTCTCTCTCTCTCTCTCTCTCTCTCTCTCTCTGCTCTCTCTCTCTCTTTTTCTCTCTGAAAATAAACATTAAAAAAAAGAATACTGGTGATTCATGGGAAGAGGTCAAAATAGCATTAAGAAGAATTTGGAAGGAATTGATGCCTTAAAAAAAAAAAAAAAACAGAAAACAAAGAAACAAGAGAATCACCTATTGCAACACCGATTATGGTGTTGCCACAGTGAGATCCAGGATGACTATATAGAGTGGACTTAGAGACTGCCAGTCCATCTTGGAGCAGGGGTTGGTCAGAGGGCCCAGGAGGGTTGAATTTAAGGGGGCTGGTGGTTGAGGGCGGTGATTATTTGATGTGTTAGATTGTTATGAATTAGAGCTGAAATTTCTTGAACATAAATTGTTTTTAATATTTTCCCCATTCTCATTTTCCATCTCTTTTTTGCTTCTATTTTTAAAGGAATATATTTTGGATTTATTTTCTTATTTATTGAAAAATAGTTATTTTTTTCACAGTATATTTCCTTTTTAAAATTGTAGATGATTTCATATTTTTCCCCAAATTTAAAGGAAAGTACTTTTGTTCTGTTTAGAATATACATTGATTGGACAACAAAGAATACCTCCTTGAAACTATTTATTTGGAGACAGCTCTAAATTTTCAATTCTATTTTCTCAGCGATTGATTTTCTTATATCCCTTGATTTGGAATAAACGTTCATTCTAATGTAAAGAGAACTTTCTTTGTTCTCTTCAGGGAAAGAGAGTTGAAAGTTGACAAGAGAAAGATGAAACATGAAGCCGGTGCAGTGCTTGCTAACGTAAATGAACAAAACGGACACATTATGTCATGGACTGCTTGTCTCCCTCAAGAGACAAAGACTAGGCCAATCTGGGCTCTCCTATTAAGTTAGAACAGCTGGAGTTTGACATTTTTCTTCTCTAAGTCTAAAGACTGGATAATGTTCGTACTGGAGCTTACTTGTCTTTTACACATTTGGTCTCCTGTGTTCTTTTTGGCTTGGGAGCTTGGTTAGTGTGCAGTATGATTTTGAGGAAAAAAAAAAAAACAACTTCTTATTTCATGATAGAATATTTAAAATAAACAGGCTGCGTGTTTATTACTGTGGAAACCAGAGAGCAAGTATGACTGTAAACAATGATTTCAAAAGACTAAGTGATTAAATGCCAAAAGGACTGCAGGCATACTATTATTCTTTCATAGCTTGGATTTCTACCATGATTGTTGAAATGCTTTCTGAAGTAATTAAAAAAAAGTTTAATGTTTATTTATTTTTAAGAAAGAGAGAAAGATAGAGTGTGAGTGGGGCAGGATCAGAGAGAGAGGGAGGCACAGAATCTAAGTAGACATTAGGCTCTGAGCCGTCCTCACAGAGCCCAGTGTGGTGCTCGAACTCACGGACTGTGAGATCATGACCTGAGCCAAAGTGGGTTCCTCAACCCAGTGAGCCACCCAGGTGCCCCTTTCTGAATTAATTTTATGTACGTTAGTGTTTTGGCATGCATACATGATTTTGTTTTAGAATTTTAGTAGAAACTTTTAGTCATTTATTTTACTAAATGGAGACACTTGAATATATTCTTATTTATAGCAATTATGATGACTCGAACTTTCAGACGGTGTTAAATTCTCAGGAATTATTTGATACTGATAACATTTTTCGCGTTTGTCAACTACCAGGGAAGCAATGACTTGGCATCTCGTGTGTTTACTGCATGCGGCTACTTTCTTCTATAGTCTTTTCATGGAAGTATACTCTGAAAACCTAGTTGGAAGTGTCCACTTCCTTTAGTATTGAACTCAGAATTTTATGTAACATAAGCAGCTGTTTCTCTTTCTAGTGAATCATTTTGTACCTGATGTGACACTTGGATAAAACTTGATAAGACCAAAGTTGCTAGAAAATAAATTCAGCCTGATACTAATTCATGGAAGTTCTACCAAATTTATCTTAAAGCATTGTCTTTTGTGTCATTCAAAAAATGATTTTCTGTTTATTAAGTGTATTAGTTTCCTGTTGTGGCACAACTGGGTTCTCTGCTGATGGTCTCACAAAGCTGGAATCCGAGTATCAGCCAGACTGGATTCTCACCTGGAGCTCAGATTCTTCCTCCAAGCTCATGTGGTGGTTGTTGGCAAGTATTCATTTATTTGCTGACTTTTAACCAAAGGTGGTCATTTCTCCTAGAAGCCATTTTCATGACACTCTCCCTCTTAAATCTCACAACAGAGAATTTTTTTTTAAGTTAGCTTTGCCATATACCTAACCTGTTGGGAATGAATATCTCATTAAATCCACAAGTTCTGCAAAAGGAGAGGATTATACAGGGCATGTGCTCTGGAGGTTGAAATTCTTGAGAGTCATTGTAGTGCCTACTAAAATAATAGAAGACTATTAAATATGTATTATATGTATTATACGTGTTTTATATGTATTATATGTATTACTTCAATTTGTTTTTTCCATCTGCATTTATGTCTGTAGTTATTTCTTCTTTAGTTTCATAAAAGGAAGAGTATTCTAAGTTTTAATTTCTTCAGTCTGGTCCTTCCCACTCTTCTTTGAATTCACTCTATTAGACCTGCACGCATCCCCCGTCACACTCTTGTATTTTCATTTTCCTCTATTTACTTGCTCCTTGCCTTCAGTTTACACATGGCCTAGCCCTCAGGTCTTATCACTGAAGTGAATCTGACTGCCTTTTTCTATGACTCAGGTTTAAGTCCACAGTCTGTTTTGGAAACAGGTGATTTTCCTGTCTCTGGGCCTCTTCTACTGTCATCTACCACCAGAGAGACATTTCTAAAATGCAAATCCAATCACATTATTTTGCTTAAAATTCATTGGAAACCCCACATTGTTGTTTCTAGCAGAAGGCCAAATACAGCCTATAGACATGTTATGTTTGGCACTTATATCTAGAAAACATTTGACATGAGTTTCTAACTATCAAAATCAGGAGCTTATATCTAAAAATCTACATTTCTGATCTGTCTTGAAAAATGAAGAATCAGTAATCTGGCCCATATTTCCACCAGACAACCATCTACTACTAGTACCTAGTAGCTCTCCCTGTAGAAGGAAAATGCTTCCTATGATTTGGCAAACCATAAGCCTTATTAATTTATACTTTACCTGCCTTGCTTCTAAAGACAGTTGATTCTGCAAGCCCTGAGAATAAAGGCTGAAGGGGTAGCTGTTAGCATGACGGCTCATAATTTTTCCTAACTTCTCCCATTTATTCTTTTCAAATCATGTTGTATTTTAGTTGGATGATTACGTTTCAGTTCCTCGTGCCAGATTGTGGTTTCCTAAGGACAGGAAGTATTTTTGGTTTATAGTTTCATTCTCAGCCTCTTTCCTTTTTACTTTTTTTTTTAAGTTTTTTTTTTTTTTAAAGTTTATTTATTTTGAGAGAGAGAAAGAGACACAGAGAGAGAGAGGGTGAGAGAGAATCCCAAGTAGGCTCTACACTGTCAACACAGAGCCTGAAGTGGGGCTCTGTCTCTTAAACCATGAGATCATGACCTGAGCCTAAACCAAAGGTCAGACGTTTAGCCCACTGAGCCACCCAGGCCCCACGCCCCCAACACAGTTTCTAACACATACTAGGAACTCTGTGAAATTGCTTTGAATGGTGTTGATTATACCCTCACACTAATTTTATGTGCCCATATAATTGCTCAAAAGGCAATATAGAGTGAAAGTATGTATCAGCTCTTGGCACTATTAAAAAATCTTAAATCAAAACTTTATTCTCTACCACACATGAATCACTAGAGTTATTTTGGTTTCCAAATAATCCATTGTAGTACTCTGATGGTGTATAGAAGTTGTGGAAATCCTCAAACGTTCTCAGTGTCTTGATCCTTCCATTCTTTCATGGGAGTGTGAAAGTTGGGACTGCCCTGACAAGGTTCTGTGTTCAGTCTTCTGGAGAACAGAGAGAAAGTAGGGCTTCCGGTTGGCTCTGTTTTTTTCGTTCCACGATATAAAGCGTTTTCGTTTGTTGATATTTATCAATCAGTAAATATTAATAAATTTTCTAAATCGTTATCCTAACCATTGCTGGTCATTAATGAGCATTTTAAAGTGTGATTCTTGTTTTTTTCTTTTTTTACTGTTTATTTATTTATTTTGAGAGAGGGAGACAGTGCATGCGAGCAGGAGATGGGGAAGGGGAGGACCAGAGAGAGAGAGAGAGAGAGAGTCTGAAGCAGGCTCTCCTCTGTCATCATCAAGCCTGACACTGACACAGGGATTGATCCCATGCAGCCTGGGATCCTGACCTGAGCCGAAATCAAAAGTGGGATGCTTAACCGACTAAACCACCCAGGCACCCTTACACTATGATTTTTTAAGGTGTTTTTGAGAACGATGACTTTAGTTATTGGAGGATTAAATACAGATGATGAATGGAATTTTTATTGTATTTCTTTATGGTTGCATTAAAACATGACAGTGTAAATGGGGTTATTGAATATATCTAAATCTAGGAGAAGAAGGTTTATAGTGTTCTTTGTAATTAAATTGTCCTGTTAGGGTTTGAGGATGGCCTTTCTGCTGGATTTTTTAGTTCCCTTTTTCTGAAATGTCATATTGAACTAATTAAATACACACACACACACACACACACACAGAGAATATCCCACAAAAGTATTTTTGCCTGAAATAGAGGTAGCTACTACTCACGTTAAAGAGGATCATAGATTGTTATTGGCAATGAGAAAGAAATCATATTTAATCCAAGACAGGGTGGTTCCTCTAGGTTACTCACTGATGAGACAATAACAATGGAAAAATTTGCATCATTGCTCTTTCTTGCTCTCAGTTAAATTGTGAACAAATTCTTTTTGTGATCTTGTTTTTGTGTTGATCTCACAGGTTCAAAACAATCTGGGCTGATCTTTTTTCATTGATGGTTAATAGCAATGATGTCAGTTGTCTGCAAGAAATTGTTTTGTGTATATGTTGCAGCAAGTCATTATTTACAGTACTCTCTGGTTTTATTTTTAGATAGTGTTCTAATATTTATTTATTTTGTTATTTATAATGTTCAGTCCATCCTCGTGGGAGGATGGAGAGGGGAGAATGAAAAGACTAGATAGAAGTAGTTCTTATCCTCTTAACTTTTTTTTTTTTTTTTTTTAATTGAATTGGCCAGAGGATGTCCAGGGCACAATGAGGGAATTTAGGAAATGAATTTAGGACATAACCATAGACTCTGTGAGGCTGCAAATACTGGAATACTATCTATATTAGAGTTTTCCAGAGAAATAAAGTCAATATGTAAAGAGACATGTAAAGAGACATTGTAAGATACTGGCTTACACAGTTATGGAACTGAGAAGTCTCACTAACTGTCATTGAAGTCTGGAGATCCAGCAAAACTGATGCTGTAGTTCATAGGCCTGAGGGCCGGAGAGCTGATGGTGTAGACTCCAGTCCAGGTCTGAAGACTTGAGAACCAGAAGCCCTGGGGGCAGAAAAAGATCTGTGTCCCATCTCAAGTTGTCAGACAGAAAGTGAACTCAACTTTCATCTGCATTTTGTTCTATTCTGGCCATCAGCTGATTGGTTAGGGTAATCTGTTTTACTCACTTCCACCAATTCAGATGCAAATCTCTTCCATAAATACCCTCACAAACATACCCAGAAATAATGTCCAACTGGCTGTCTGGGGATGCAGTGACCCCATAAAGTTGACATATTCAATGAATCATCACACTAGCTTTTGTCAGTCTTCATATCGAGAGTCTGATTATGGCCCTGTATATTGGTATTTTGATAATATTTCATGCTGCTACTATTATCCTGAAAATGTGCTTATCCCAGGGTGATGTGCTTGTGAAAAATGTTGAATACTACTAATAAGCACATTTTCGTAACATTTGTCATCGTATATAATGGGTACATCCTATATGTCTCTTCCAGATAAGTCTCTTTGCTTTATTCATCTTTGTTACTTTGATGTGTATATTAGTATTTGTTGAAAAATTCCCTAAAAATTTTCTGAATGAAATTATAAGAATGAACTATTCTTTGAGGCTATGTGGTAGTTTCTCTTTCTTCTTAACTACCATCCCTATAATACCTGTGAACTAGGGTCAATAGATTGGGCAGTAGCATTGTACCAAGTTTTTGAAGTTCAAAGATTACAATCACTGCTTGTTGGGTAAGGCAACCTCATCTAGATTATAATATTTATCTCATATATATCTTGTTCTGCATTTAAGTACCAAGGATGTGGATAACATAAAGAAGGAAATCTGAAATTGTAGGACATTTTGTAACACATTCTATTTTCCTTCTTACTTTTAGCTTTAGCTTAGGGGAAGATATGCATAGGAAGAAAGACATGTATGAAGAAAAATCAGAATTTAAATCTGATTGTCAGTCTTTCATAGGCATTTAGGGCTAGGAATTGACTATTGAAGCCATTTTAATTGTTACGTTTGACAACCTCAAAATTTAAAGTAGACTTTGAATTTATGCTCATTAAGCACAGATATTGCTAAGATCTATAGTTGTTAAAAATGAAAATCTCAGTTAAATATATGTTAAGCAAATAAGAATTTGCTTTTGAGGTAGCCAATCTAATAGATATTCAATTCTGGGAAATAGTTCTAGATGGTAGAGCCAAATTGGCCAGTTTCCTTAGATCAGTAAGAGGAGGTGTGTACGGATGACCTTTGAGGATAGAGATGTGAGTCAAGGGGAAGGTGGGGACAGACTGGAAAACCACCTCTTTTGGCCACTCAATAACGCCTGGTTTCTACCTCCTGTGACTGACGTATGATGAACCGAAATCTTAGCTCTGTCCAGTTTAGGAAAGCAACTTAACCTCATGGGAATGTCTTTTATTTGTTTGCTTAAAATCACCATTTTGGTAATTCTAAAGGGACATGGAATATGACATTTACTGTTCTTTAATATATAGAATCCCTTTGGGAAGAGTTTATGTCAAGTCATTTCAAAAGCCATCCCCATAATCAATCCTTATGTAATTTTTTTTTTTTTTTTTTTTGTCTTGTGCCTTGATCCAGTTCGTAATGCTTGGGTAGCAAATTTGAGTTTATCCAAAGCATGAATTTGTAAAAGCCTGCCATAAATGTGAAGTTTACCTACCTGTTTAAAAATTAAATAAACGGGAGCTACCTTTCCCAAAAGGAGCTCTGTATGTGACAGCCTGTGACATCAGGCATCATGGCCTTCTTCTTCAGTTTATAACCAAACACTGATTTATAAAATTATTGTAATTTTTAAAGAGTCTACATTCTACTGTTTTCTGAACTATTAAGGGGAATGTTTTTTCTCCCTTAATAAATTATAACCATGACAGTATGTGCCAAAGCATTTCTCGTAGTTGAACATAAATCTTGGATCTGACCTTTTGAGTCATACAATCAGAGAAAAATTATCCTTTTAAAAATGTATGAAATACTCATTTTGCATCTGACATTATTTCCCCATGACTATAACTCTTCATATTACTCTGTATCTCAGTGTGTACTCTGTTTTGAGATTGCTACCCTTTCTTCCACTACACCCTCACTTTGGTTTTAGGGATTTATCTCTTACCACCCCATTGAATAAATTATAATTATTATATTGTCAAAATACAATAACTGCTATACCATTTGGACATTTTTGGCAATGAGTAAGTATTCTCGTCGAGAGCTACTTCATAAGAAATAGTTCGCAAAAAAGGAACGACAGTATGCCAAAACAGTTGATTTCTTTTGGATTTAACTAAAACTAGGTTTCTGCTTTTAATATTTGCTAACAGCAAGGTGCTATTCTATGTAACATGACTTATTTACATAGTTACCACAAAAACACTTGGTATTTCATGCAGTAATGACATTATTTATTGAAAACAGTAATTTTAGTACTGCAGTATTTCAACATTTTTGTCTGGCTACATTTTTACTTTGAGTTTTTAAAAGTTGAAAATTCATGGTTGAGGTATGATGGTTTATTTAGATTTTTTTAAAAATTAATTTATTTTTACTTTTTTTTTAAGTTTAATCGTTTATATTGAAGGAGACAGAGACAGCGTGAGTGGGGAAGGGGCAGAGAGAGGGAGAGCAAGAGAATCCCAGACAGGCTCTGCACTGTCAGCACAGAGCCTAGTGCAGAGGATGACCTTGAGGTCATGACCAGAGCCGAAACCAAGAGTCGGATGCTTAACCAACTGAGCCACCTAGGTGCCCCTTAAATTAATTAATTAATTTTATTTTAGAGAGAGAAGGAGAAAGAGCATGAATGAGAGAGAGGGGAAGAGGAAGAGGGAGGGAAAATCTTAAGCAGGCTGCATGCTTGGCGTGGAGTTCGAAGCGGGGCTCAGTCTCATGACTTGAGCTGAAATCAAGAGTCAGTCGTTCAACCAGCTGAGCCACCTAGGGGCCCCTAGAGTTTATTGAAATTAATCTGTTAACGTTGTAGGTCTTATAAAATACTACTATTGTCAGGGTGCCTGGGTGGCTCATTTGGTTAAGTGTCTGACTTTGTCTCAGGTCATGGTCTCATGGTTCATGAGTTCAAGCTCAGAGCCTGGAGCCTGCTTCAGATTCTGTCTCTCTCTCTCTCTCTGCTCCTCCCCCACTCACTCTCTGTCTTTCTCTCTCAAAAATAAATAAAAACATATAAAAATTAAAAAAAATAACACTCTTTACATTTATGTAAAGCAGATATTGTTTCTGGCTCATCTTTGTATAACGTAGATTGCCTTGTACATAGACGTGGTAGGAACTAAAGAAAGAACATTTCACTGAATTTCAAGTTTTTCTGTAGGATCCTATAGAAATTTACTGACTATATACTTCATATATTTCTTATACTCTTTTAGTCTTAGAGTCAAGCTCAAAATTTGAATTTATTACTAGTAGCCCCAGAGAGACTTTTCTGTTAACTGATCAAGTGCCTGAAACATATTAAGTACTCAATGAATGTTACTTATTATTATTAAAAACTGTTTTAATATAATTTGGTTTATTTCATCACATTGATGGAACATATTCTCTGAATATTTCTTTATTATTTGGAAGACATTAGTTTGTTGACTTTTGGTCTCCAGCATTGCTATAGAAATCCAGTGCCATTTCAGGTCCCGATCATGTAACTTTTTTTTATTGCTCTGGGATCTCTTAGTGTTCTCTTTTTGTCCCAAACGTTCTGAAATGTAATGTTATGTCTCAGTATGAGTCTTTTATAAAATCCAGTGTGCTGGGACCTTAGTAGACTTTCTATCTGGAAATTTAAATATTTCAGTTCATGTGTTTCTTCCACTTTTTAAATTCTTTTTCTGTTTTGTTTTCTCTTTTGGCTAATTCTATTCGGATTTTAACTAATCCTGTACTGAACTTTTCCTCTAATTTTCTTATGTTTTCTCTCTTATTTTCCATCTGTTTGTATGTGTATATATGTACTTGCGTGTATTATATATGCAGCTTAGAATTTTATTCTTTGATGCCTCAAGTCTTTAAGCATGGTTTCTTCTTATTTTCTATGAGCTCTGCAACAGGGGAGAGTGGTCTGTGAGGACCCCACGGAAACGTGGGTCTCACCTGGTTGGAGTACCTTCCAGTTGCTGTCTGCTTTCAGTCATTTTCTGATCCCTTGATAGGTTTTGTTTTTCGGTTTGAGATTCAAAGTTTATAATTGTTATCTCTAGGAGTGTTAGTCTAATACAACTTACTTTGCTGTTACCTGAAATGGAACTTCCTCAGTGTTAATTCTTAGTTAAAATTTTCTTTGCAAGAAAATTCAGTTAAATGCAGGATTACCATCCATTGTGCCTTCAGTTCTCAAGTATCAACAGATAATAATTTTTATACCCTATAGGCAGTTTTCCTATTGATTAATTAAAAAAAAAACTTAAAAATTTAGAAATGTTATTTAGCTCAATAATTTGTTTTTATCTTGTCTCTAAATATATAAGGGAATAAACCAAAGTAAATATTATCAGTTTTCTATATAAATATTTTGGATAGAAATTTATTTCCTAGGTATCTGCCATTGAATTATTATAACTAATGTTTTTTAGGAGTCTTAGTAAATATTTTTGAATGAAAAAAATGTGACAGAAGAATTTTTAATCCATAGTTAAAAAGACAGTTATTGAACTTTAAATTTTTTTTGAAATAAATTCATAAATCATACAGAAAAATGAGCATAAATTGTCATTTATGTCATACTTTATCATTTATTTAAATTGAGAATTTAAAGATACTTGATACTTCTATGATTTTTAAGTATCACTATTTTGAGTTCATAAGTTTATGATATTTTTAAGGATATTGGAGTTACAGTTAACACAGTAAGTTTTTATGAAAATATTTTGTGTCTAAAAGTTTCTGATGTCACTATAATGACTTTTAACCAGTCATGCTCTTTCATCAAAACACTATATAGTTCAATGCTTTGGGGCCAGGATAGGGAGGGTAGGAGAGGTTGGCCTTAAGTTTCTGAAATTTTTAAATGACTAAGGCCAGAATTTTATAATCAGAAAAAAATATGTAATATTCTACTGTCTTAATTTTCCTGGAGAATGTTATGAGAGACCTGAACAATTGTTACTTAACAGGATAAACTGGTTTAAGTTCAGAAATAAATGATCTATGACATTTTATAGAGTATGGTTTATTAATATTTATGTTTCCTAAGTATTCCATAGCATGATATTTTATCAGAGGTTTTGTCCAGTGTTCTCTTGCTTACTGTTTCTGTGAGACCTCAGAAGTAAAGCAACAGCAGTGGTCCCAGCCCTAGTGAGATTTTTCTCTGTCACAGCCACTCTGGAATACTATTGGGTAAAAGTAATCACTCATTTTTAGAAGACAAATCAAATTCTTACTGACTTAAGAGAACAGAGTTTTTTTGTGTCCTTAGTTGCTATTTCTATTGTGGTTTATTTGCAAAATCTTTCATGATCATTGCTTAGATTTTGCTCACAAATCTTCTGTAGGAGATGTCATTATTTTGAATACAGTGATTGCCATGGCTTGTGCAGGACCCACTGAAAGTAAAGGTCAGTATTGGGATTCTAAAATAGAGATTTCTAAGGTTCCCATACACCATATAATTCTTTCGATTGACCAAAGCATCAAAAATAATAAAAAATAAGACTGAATAGGCAGTTGTATTTATATTTCTACTTACAGATCATTCGATGATCTTATCAGCTGGAGTGTAGGGAGTCTGATAAAAAAAAAAAAGAGAAACTTAACTAAATTAAGTAAAAATAACCCTTGATTAGATGAAGAAACATAATGGTCCTAAATGGAGGAATTACACTGTTAATTCATATTGGAGATAAGTTAATTCCTTATAAAATAATTTGAAAATAAATGTAATTCCAAACAAAATTCCTAGTATTTTTTTTAGTTGCTTTTTTGTTTGCTTGTTTTTGACTTCTTTGAAATTCACAGTCAAAACTCTTGGGTCATATTTGGCAAAACTAGACAATGCAATGTTGCAAAGGAATTATGAGATGGAACTTACAGTGTTTAATAATAAAACCTATCATAAAGCTATAACAATTAAAAGAACATCCTACCATTAGTAAAAGAATAGTGACTGATGAGACTGACTAGAAAACTCATTTAACTATGCATAAATATGTACTTTCTGTTGTTTTTAACACTTTTTAAAAGTTTATTTATTTTTGAGAGAGACAGAGACACCATGAGTGGGAGAGGGGCACAGAGAGAGAGGAAGAGAGAGAATCCCAAGCAGGATCTACTTGCCAGCACAGAGCCTGACACGGGGATCAAACTCACGAAACTGTGAGATCATGACCCAAGCCCAAACCAAGCGTTGGATGCTTAACCCGCCGAGCCACCCAGGGACCCCGGTAAATATGTAGTTTCTAATAATGGTGGCATTTTATATATATAGAGAGAATAGACCACTGAATAAATGGTGAGGAAACACTGCTTATGTATTTGGAGAAAGAAATTAAAAATGAAAATATAGGTGAATAATTACTTCTGTGATTTGCAAAGAGCTTAAAAAGAAACTAAATTTTTTTTAAGATTTTATTTTTTAAGTAGCCTTACCCAGTGTGGGTTTCGAACCTACAACCCAGAGATCAAGAGTTGCATGCTGTGCCAACTGAGCCAGCCAGGCACACCAGGGGAAACTGTTTTTAGATTCTAACTACATTAAAACGTAAATGCTCTATAAGTAATATTTCCAAACCAAAAAAATTATTGCAGCATTGTTAGCAAGTATTCATTCACTCAGTTAACAAACATATTTTGAATTCCTATTGTGAGCATGAGGAAAAGAGAGTATCCATTTATAAATAAAATGACTTAAGATGATGAGAACTGCTGTGAAGATTATAAAATATTATTTCTTAATACCCGTACTGTTGGCATTTCTTCGTAGAACTATTTGGAGGATTCCGGAATGCTTACATCATAGTTAGGTAGACAAAAAAGTGTCTTCAGAGGTAAAATTGAACAGACACTTGATTAAAATACAGAAGGAAACCATATATAATTTAGGGAGAAGAACATTCTAGAGGAATATGCAAAGACTATTAGTTTCCTGTTATCACTGTAATGAAATATCACAAACTTTGTGGTTTCCTGGTATTTTTTCAGCATCTACGCTGTCAGCATTCCTTGGCCTGTGTCCACATCACTCCAGTGTCTGTTTTTATCATCACACTGTATTCGTTCAGTCTTATCTCCTACTTTCCCTTTATTAGGACCCTAGTGATTACATTGGGCCACCTCAGCAATCCATGATAATAGCCCCATCTCAGGATTCATGATTTCATCACATCAGCAATTTGCCATATAAAGTAATATTCACGGATTCTGGGCATTCAGATGTGGGCGTCACTGGGGGGTAATTATTCATCCTACCAGACCCTCGTGCACTATATTCATTTTCCATTGCCATGGTAACAGATAACCACAAACAGTAGTTTAAAACAACATAAATTCACTATCCCATGTTTCTGTAGATTAAAAGTCCAAAACAGTAGGCTTACCTTAGCTAAAATCAATGTGTCTGCAGGACCGTGTTTCTTTCTGGAAGTTCTATAGAAGAACCCATTGCCTTGCCTTTTTCCATCTTCTAGAATCCACCCACATTTTGGTTCATAGTCTCCTTCCATCTTAGAAGCCAACAATTTTACATCTTGCTGTGCCTCTCTTCAAATTACATGTCCTTCTGATGGTAGCTGAGAAAGGGGAGGTTCTCTGATTTTAAAGATTTATGTGAATAGATTATAGATAACCCGTAACAGTCTCCTCATCTCAAGGTCTATGTCCTTAACACATTTGCAAAGTTTCTTTTTCACATAGAAAGTAACATATTCACATGTTGTAGGAAGTAGGATGTAGACATTTTGGGAGGAGCACCATTCCATTTGGGAAAAGCTGAGTGTTACGTATGGGAATAATTGACCTGTTCAAGTATATAAAGAGAGCAGGTGGCTAGCGATAGCAAAGTCAGGGGAATTAATTGTGAGAGATGCAATTAGATAGGCAGTCATGGGCCAGATTATAAAAAGCCTTTTTGTACATTGGAGTATTTAAAGAGAAAATGGGATGTAATAAAATGAGGAAACAGATCGATGCTATTCTAAAGAACTTTCTGGATGATTGATTCTATATCTGTGCTATCTAATACAGCAACTACTAGCCCCATGTGGCTATTGAGCACTAAAATGTGTTTTAATTCTAGTCAATTAAACTTTAATAGCCGATGTGTAAATAGTAACTATTGGAAGCAGGACAGATAATACATATATTTTTGGAGAAATTGTGCTGTGATATAAAAAAATGAACAGGGGCACCTGGGTGGCTCAGTTGGTTAAGTGACCGACTTCAGCTCAGGTCATGATCTCACAGTGTGAGTTCGAGCCCCGCGTCAGGCTCTCTGCTGACAGCTCAGAGCCTGGAGCCTGCTTCAGATTCTATGTCTCCCTCTCTCTCTCTGGCCTTCCCCCACTCATGCTTTGTCTCTCCTGCTCTCAAAAATAAATAAAAACATTAAAAAAATATATAAATAAATAAATAAATAAATAAATGAACAGTAACCAGAATCAGAGAGATATGGTGTTAAGGAGGTTTTGTTTTGCTTTTGTTTTTAGACTGGTAATATTAAAGCATACTTGTATTATGTATTGTTGAGTAACAGGTTATCACAAACTTGGCAGCTTGAAGCCATACACATTTATTATCTCATGGTTTCCTTGGGTCAGAAATTCAGGCAAGGCTTTGCTAGGAGCTATGAAGGCTGCAGTCAGTCAAGATTATGGCCAGAGCTGGAGTCTCATCGCAAGGTGAAGGGTTTGTTTTTAAGGTCATATGGATGCAGGCACAATTCAATTCCTTGTAGCCTGTTGGACTGAAGGCCTTAGTTCCTTGCTGGCTGTGATAGTTAATTTTATGTGTTAACTTGGATGGACTAGGGTGCCTGGATGTGTGGTTAAACATTATTCTGGATGTTTCTGTGAGGTAGTTTTTGGATGAGGTTGACATTTAATTTAGTGGACTTTGGATAAAGCAGAATGTCCTCCAAATAAGGGAGGACTACAGTCAATAAGTTAAAGGCCTGAATAGCACAAAAGAATGACTTCCCCAGAACAAGAGGGAAACCTGCCAACAGATTTCACTGAGTCTTTCTAGACTGCCAGCCTGCTGGTCTACCCAGCACAATTTAGACTTGCCAGCCTTCATAATCATGTCAGCCAATTACTTAGAATTAGTCTCTGCCTATATATATTTATACATTTTAATTGTTTCAGTGTCTATAGAGAGTCCATCTAATATATTGGCTGTTGGTCAGAGGCCTCCCTTGGTTTGTAAATGTTTGTTTGCCAGCTGTCACTCTTGGTTCCCTGCTGCATGGGCTTCTCCAGCATAGTTGCTAGCATCATAAAAGCCAGCAAGGAAAGAGTCGGTTAGCAAGATGGCTCCCACAATCTTTAATAATTTAATCACTGAAGTGATACGTGCGACCTTTGCTGTTTTCTTTTTATTAGAAGCAAGGCACAGTCCTCTCCACACTCAACGGGAAAAGATTACACATTATGAGTACCAGGAGGTTGACATAATCAGGGACAGTCTTAGAGGAAATGCTGTGTACTATTTAAGCAGTCATTATCCTTCCTTTCACTTTCCACTGGCTTTTTGTTATAATTAGTTATAATCCTCAACCTCTTACTGTAGCCTTCAAAGCTCTATGTGATCTAGCCTCCTGTCTACTTTTTTCATCCCATCTCCTGGGTTCTCCCCCTAAGTATGTACAAGATCTTATTCCCTGACTACCACATCTAAAGATATTCTGCCCTCTAGTCACAATCTCATTTTACTTATCTTATTTTCTTCATTGATGCTACAGCTGTGTGAAATTACAATCATTATGTACCATCAACTCTTTCCATTGAAAAGCTGCAAGAGAACAGACACGTGTTTTCCTTTCTCACAATAGTGCCTCCAATGCCTGTGCATAGTAGCAGAAGGTCTGAAGTATCCTGTGTTTCACCATATACGAATGGGGATACTAACCTAAGTAGTATGTAGTTGCTGTCCCTTTGCAGCTTTTAGCCTACTACAAAAAAGAAAAAAGTAAATACTGTAACGCTATGATAGATGTCCGTACTCACTCACGAGACCACCCAAGTGGTAAATGGCGAATGTCTATTGGAAGATGCAGGGAGGAGCTAGTTTAGTAGTGAGAGGGATGGACAAAGAATTCTGTTTTGGCATTCGAAGTTTGATATTTGTATAGGTCATCCTGCTGGCACCGTTCCAAAATGGACTTAACTGTGTATGTAAGTCTGGGGTTTAGGACAGGCCCTCACCTACAGGTACACATTTGACAGTTTTCAGTTTATCTCCAATAATGGAAGCTGTGATTGTGGATAACCCTCTAACTATAGAGAAAAAAGAAAAGTAGGTCAAGAGACCATGCCAAGAAATATTACCATTTAACGTCTGAGTGGAGGATAGAGAAACATACCGCACACATATGATTAGATAAGTATTATAAGATTTAGAAGACTGTCAGGGAATCCAAGTCACTATATATCAGCACCTAATACCAAAAATAAAGTAACAGGCAAATAATAGACAACTCCTGCCCTCTATCCTCTCCCCCCAATCCAGTTACTATAAAAAGCCTTTCGGTTGACTCTAAATCCATGTGTAAGTTTTCATTTTTAATGTTAACTCTTAATTAGGCTGAGATGAATCTAGATTTTACTGTATTCCCCACGAACTGAAAGACTCCTCATCTATTTTAAGACAGTAGTGGAGTGACCATTTATAGTCATTCAAAGTAAAAGTAACTTCTGAGATTCTCTTACTACTATGCTTTTGGGGTTTTTGTTGTCAAGGATTCTCTGATATCCACCAATGATTTTTGCAGTTATGAAGACCAAAATAAGACTTCTTAGATGATATTTAATGTATGAAAGCATTTAGCATAGCCTTACAGTTCTAATAATTTTGCAACACTAGAATTTGAGTTCAGCATATATTTCACTTTTAGATTATTGCATTTTGATTGTAAGAACCTATAGGATCTAAAAATAGGCAGAGCCTTGCTTGATCATACAATCATCTTGAGACACTTAAACATTTTTTTAATGAGCTATAAAAATTCCAAGAAAATAGTTGGAAAGGTGAGATTAGTAGTCTCACAGTATATGTAGCGCTCTTATCTTTTCAGGAGTCCTGGTTGGTATTCTTTTCTAAGTTCTAGAGAGCTTAGAAGAGGATTCTGACCAATTGTCAACTAAGATGTATTACTGCTTTAGGAGGTACATATGTAATGTTATTTATTTAAATATGAAATAAACATTTCAGCAGTCTATTAAACAAAGAGTTCATTATACAAATCTTAGTAAAAATATATTTGATCCTAAATACGAGCAGGTGGTAGGCTGCATATTGTTAGTAATTCAGTTTAGCCTCTTTTTTGTTACATAACTTGACTGATTTCCTATCCGACTGGATTTTGTAACTGTGTATTATCACAGCTACATATATGCAACTATGTATTTGTCTTTTACCTGTCTTACTAGCTTGTTATGTATCTTGCCCCCCTGCAAGTTCTATTGTATTAAAAAGGGGTCATACATTGTCCAGGGTCTGGCCCTTTAGGGGTGTTGTTGGAGACTATGTATTTGTCTAAAATAGTCAAAACATTCTGTGTTATAAACTATGATGGACAAGCTTTACTTTTTTAGTGTATACATATCTAGATAAAGTTAAACTTTTCTCTGATAGGAATAAATTTAAAAGCACATACTGAAAAAAAATGAGGTCTTATCTGATCATCATTTGCCTAGTAATAACATCAAGTATCTTTATTTCTCCTTTTCCTTTAGCTTTATATTTTGGTTCCTGGGACAGTAGAAAAGATTAATTCTGTAAGATTATTTAGACTACTTTGATAATGTATCAAACCTCGGATTCTTTCATTGATGTGTTCTAAGCAGAATATCACCTCACATCTTGACAAGTCTTCTCTCCCCAGAAACCTTCAGAATAACCACAAACAATTCCCCAGGAATTGGTTAGTAGTTACTCATAGTATTTATTTTGTATACTTTACTAATGTTATATATTCTCTTTCATATGGCCACCGCAAGAACCTGAAAACTCAGTATATAAATTTATAACATTCTTTAAAAACAAAATCTTTGTAGGTTTCATTAAACATAGATATTATCACAGTACCAAGTGCTATTATGCAGTTTTTAAAACCATGGCGCTTTTTTGCTCAAATTATACTATTCAGTACAATAAAACTTCGTTTGGGGCACCTGTGTGGCTCAGTCAGTTAAGGGCCAACTTTGGCTCAGGTCTTGAGTTTGAAACCCATGCCAGGCTCTGTGCTGACAGCTCAGAACCTGGAGCCTGGTTCAGATTCTGTGTCTCCCTCTCTCCCTGTCCCTCCCCTGCTCATGGTCTGCCTTTCTCTCTCTCTTTCAAAAATAAATAAACATTTAAAAAAAAGTTAAAAAAATGTTATATTCTTTGTTTTTTTAAAGTTTATTTCTTTATTTAGAGAGAGACAGAGAGTGAGAGCGAGCGCACACCTACATCCTGAGGAGGGGCAGAGAGAGGAAACAGAGAATCCTAAGCAGCCTTCGGCTGTAACCCAGAGCCCAACATGGAGGTTGAACTTACGAATCATGAATTCATGACCTGAGCTAAAATCAAGAGTCGGATGCCCAACTGAGTGAGCCACCCAAGCTTCCCAAAATTTTGTTATGTCCTTAAACTACTTAAAATATTTCTTAATTTGTGTTCAGAGCATCACTGTCCCAATTTTTTATTTGCCTGCCCCATTATAGTTGCATTCTTGTATTAACAAGGATCATTCAAGTAAAAACTTGAAGTCTTTATTGAGCTCTTAATATATGTCCAGAACTGTGTAGAATACTGTGGAGGCAGTGGAAGGAGTATAAGATAGGCACTCTCATCTTAAAGAACCACACATTTAAAAGACTACTTTTCTGAAACAACCAGAGAAAAATAGAAGTAGGATGAAACGCGGGAAAAACTGTTAGACAGACTCTGAGGTATGAAGAATAGAGAGGTCAGTTTAGGCCTCTTGAACTACTTTAGTTCAAGAGAACTTGACCTGGACTTTGAAGCGGTGGGTAAGGAGGTGTGGCATTTAATCTTGGATTTAAGAATCGACAGATATCCAGGTAGAACAAAGCACTGGCCAAAGAGAATGGATAAATATTCTGAAATTGAGAATTTTTAACACAAATCAATTTTTAAAACGCTATTATTTGCTTGTTTTACTAGAGAAAATTATGACCATTTAGAACCAGGTAGTGCAACTTACTATGATTATCAACATTTAAAAGTTAATTGTTATGAACTTTTTTACATAGAAAAATAAAGATGTGGCTTAAAAATCTTAGATTACAGACTGAATGAGGTGTTTAGTGGAGGTGTATGTACTGAATTGTCTACAAGATCTTGAGAACTCATTACAAAAAGAAACATTTTTGGCCGTGCCTCCAAAGAAGAGACATGCTTTCACGATGCTTTTAATTTGTGATTTCTGATTCTGATGTACTATTTGAAGTTCTGATTTTATATTGTAGATTATTTTGAAATTACAGATCTAATAATTAAAAAACAATTTTGCTAATAGCTTTTTATGTCAAACAAAAAGCTAAAGTAGACTTTAAAACCAACATGGCCGTACAATGTGGCTTTTTTGTACATTTGCTTGTTCTAAAAATAACAATTTTTTAGTTGCCACTGTTTAAAAATTTTTTTTAGTGTTTATTTTTGAGGGAGGGGGGAGAGAGCAAGAAGGAGAGGGGCAGAGAGAGAGGGAAAGACAAAATCCAAAGGCGGCTCCAGGCTATGAGCTGTCAGCACAGAGCCTGATGCAGGGCTCAAACCCATGAACCACGAGATCATGGCCTGAGCCGAAGTCAGACACTTAACCGACTGAGCTACCTAAGCGTCTCTTAAGTTGCCACTTTTTATGTGATGGCTAGTATAAAGATGGACTGGATATAGAGTTAGAGCACAGATATACTTTATACTTCTCAATTCATTAGGTCTGATCGAAGGCCTTGATCAGAGTCCAATGCATATGGCCCTTGCATGTTTAATGATGTAGAAAGGCTGGAACAGCAACAGTGAAAATGGAAGGTGCTTTGTGCCTTGGCTCTGAACCATGTGTATTACAGGAAAGTTGGTCCAGCAGAGTTACTTTCTCATTAGGAATAAAATTGTTCTAAGAAGTAAGTTGAATATTTCAAGTATATTTCTCTTCTCAGATTGCACTTCTAAATATTTCTTATATATTTTTATTGTTTAGAGTAACACATTCACACCCTTTAAAGGACCAAAAACTAGTGAATACAATTAGGACATAGAAACAGAAAATAGTTGCCTATTCCTCAGAAGAAACATTTTAGGTTTATTCTAAACCCATTCTATTCTAAAGTGAATAGGCAAGAAAAGATTTAAGAATTCTCTTGAATATGTAGGCTTGAATGGTATTTTGAAAGAAGTTGCTTGTTATTAGTGATTTAGAACTTATCCCTTCTTCCTTCTAGAAGATTGAAGAGTAGGGGACTGGACTTGTGTTTATCTGTGCTTTCATAATTTACCAATGATTCAGGATCAACGTGTGTCATGAATTCTTTATCCCTTTGTCATTGTTGAAACTTTCAAATGAGGAAAAACTCTTTCTTTTCTAAAAACGTCCATCTTAGTCAAAGCTACCTGACAATTCTGATAATGAGGGAATGCAGAGTTATTTTGTGGGTTTATGTTTTACTGATAATGTAATCTATGACCTAATAATAAGCTTAATTTTCCTTCTGTTTTTTATCAACTCAAATAGTTATATTCTATAGATGATCTTTATCTTTTTTGTTTTTTGGGTTTGTTTACAATAACAGAACCTTCAAAAAGTAAATGCTAAATTTTATTTTCTTGTTTTGCCCTCAAGTTTACTTTCGATTTATATTATTCCTGACTCAGATAAAACTTTTTTTATTTAAACTCCTATGCTTGTAAAAGAACTTATATGTGAAAACCACAAATGTTTTTAGGCCATTTGATTCTAAGTGTATGAAAAGTAAATAGATCAGTTGTGACAAATAGTCTGAAATAATTTCAACTGAATAAATAAAATTCTTAACCTTTTCTAGGTCTTAACCTTTTCTAGTACACATAACTTAAATTGCTTAATTTTGCTTATGTATATAAACCTAATACAACAGCATGTACTAATTGAAATAGACAGTTTTTCCTAATCTGACTTCCCTTGTTTTGTTAAGAAGCAGGAAAAGGAGAGATAAAACAAAGTAGAGAATTAAGCAGATGTTTCTGATCTGCTTGGGTCTTGAAAATACACACAAATACATACACAATTTTTGTTTTTGTACCTACCACAGGGCTCTTCAGTCCTCTAAAATGTGCTATAACATTGAAGAATTAAATATTCTTTGTTCTTCTTTACATTTTTTTTAAACTTTTTTTAAATGTTTATTTTTGAGAGAGAGAGAGACAGGCAGAGTGTGAGCAGGGGAGGGGCAGAGAGAGAAGGAGACAATCTGAAGCAGGCTCCAGGCTCTGAGCTGTCAGCATGGAGCCTAACACAGGGCTTGAACCCACACCCCTGAGATGAACCATGAGATCATGACCTGAGCTGAAGTCAGATGCTCAACCAGCTGAGCCACCCAGGCACCCCGTTCTTCTTTACCTTTTAAGTGACTATAAACGAATCCTTTTCACCACCTAGGAATTATCAGTGTTTAAGCCTTTTGGCAGATTTTCTGTGGTATTAAGACATCTACTTACGTTTTTTATCTGAAAATTTAAAGCAAGTTTGTAAACACAGTTTATCCATAAAAGTTTACTATGTGGAGTTAAACACCCAAATGTTCCAAAAGTATTTCTAAATGATCTTAAAAATTCCTAAATGACCCTAAATAATCCTAAATTATATAAATTAACTAAAATGTCTTATCAAATGCTACCTATTGTAAATATTGGATTTTCACTTTGCTGATTTGCATCTTTATTTGTATATAGACTAATAAGTATTTTTCTCAGAATTATCAATCACTGTTAAATATTTCTCAGTTTGAATATAAAATGTTTACAGAAACGATCTTTTAAAAAGCAAGATTTTTAGAAATGTTCCTATAGATGAATGTCATAGTAGAAATTACTGATCTAGGAACACGAAAAAACAAGAACCACATAAAACCTTCAGTTTTATTCTCAATTCTGCCCCAAACGCCATGCCATTAGAATCTCTCTTCAGAATTATGTGTAGGTTCTGATCCTAATTCTTGCTCTTACTATTTTGTTAATTAGGATATCCTTTAATGTCAAGAAACAATGTAACAACATAGTGTAGTGTGATTTTGACTTTATTCCTTCAATATGTTAGATTACTACTCTGACCCTCAAGTTACTAATCTATATTGTGGACATAATAGTTTTGTTTTGGTGATGATTAATGAATTTCTGTTTGTGTTATGCTTTAGTTAAATTTCAACTGTACAACCTAGTAACTATATAGTGATTATTACTTTTAAAATATTGTATTTAGTTGTTATGGTAATTTTAATTTTAATAGTAAGAATACTTCTGATTAAATCACCATATTTCAGGATCTTTATCAAATGAGTAGAACTATGTTCTCTCCTAAATTCCATATATATGGTGAAACTGTATTAATACTCTTTTATTATAATGTGCCTTCCAGTAGAGGATATATCTTCACAAGTCTTATCTTTATGAAGAAGTACAAAAACTTGACGATATTATTATTTGTAATTTATAGTAACAAGTTATTGGTTTTTGATACAGAAATAGTTACTGGGTTTATCACTTGACTAAAACCCTGCATGTCTCTTAACTATTACTAAAATTTTGTTCTTCAGAAATAGATTGTCAATTATTCTTTTATCATCGCTATATATAGAAACAATAGTTACAAATCTTCGTGTACAATTCTTTTTCTTACTTTGAGTAGAAACTTAAATTAAGTTGTAGCAAACAAATGGTTGTATGCTTATATGATATTCCGTTGTTTTCTTTTCTGGTAGGAAGTGGGAGAATGATTTACTACTTATACAAATTATTCTTGGGTAATATGAATATTACCCAAGAAAATATATGTTTTTCTATGGTAAATTTCAATAAGAAGGTACAAAGTTGCCAAATTTCTTTTCATTGTGTTTATATCTGATAAATGCACTGTAATTGAATCTTATACTTTCTTCCCCCTCAGAAGAAATTATATTTAAAACTCTGTTGCTCGATTTTGATCTTCTCCCAAAACTAATAATGTCTTCTTTTTGTTCTAGTTTAGACTTGGTTCCTACAGTCTAGAGAAAGTCGCAAATCCAGCTGAGGTCATTAGGAAACTTATTTGTGATTGCCTGGACACCATTGCAGAAAACCAAGCCAATAATGAGCACCTGCAGAAGGAAAATGAAAGGCTTCTGAGAGATTGGAATGATGTTCAAGGACGGTGTGTGCTAATATTCTTGTATTGTAAAAACACTAAGCTCTCTTGATATTGCGATAGCTTTACGTTCATGATTTGTAAGTTTATGATATATGTAGGCTAGCATTAATTTAAATTAAAATCTTTACTTAATATGATTAAACCAAACTATTGGTTATTACTGTACATTATAGGAGTACAATAACATTTTCTGGTCATTGGTATTTGGTGGCACCAGCAAACTAATAAACAGTAAGGAGTAATCAGGCAGTGAGAGTCAGACCCATTAATATTAATCAAAATTTAGGAAGTTAATATTTAAAAGATTTAATTTACCTCAACTTATAGGATTGATAATGAATAAAAAAGAGACATGAAATGTCAATATGCACAACTGATTTCTTATTGGAATTTTTATATAAACGGTGGCTATTTCAGATGCTGTGTGCTTTGGCTCCTGATAGAGACTTAGTTTGCTCACTAAAATTCATACTACTGACGTTTTAAAAAGATGAAGTAATTGTGATTGCTAGAGAAGACATTGGGAGTATATTATTTTCCTGATAGTACCTCTTATTTTTTAAACAACGAAGAAAGTCACTTTTCTTCTCATTATGCATTTTTTCAACTCTATCATTCATAATCTAGGCTTTCCAAGGGTGTATTTTTTATTACTGTTATGTAAAAGATATTTGAAGGAAATAAAATGTGTGTCATGAATGTTTGTATTTCTGCAGAAACTTTATTGTAGGCATGCGTTTGTACATATATACATGGTGACATCTGAAGAGTTATTTAGGATATATATAATAACGATATTATTATATCATTGATAAAATAATGAATATTATCATTACATCCAGTAGATGATTTTTCATCTTTCATTCAAACCAGTAACTCTAAAACATAAGAATATTTTGCTAATTTAGGGTCTTTTTAGGACTCTCCCTAAGATTGTTTTGTAGGGACGTTGATAAGTAAATGTGAGAGTGCAGGGAAAATGTATTAGGTTTACCACTGTCAATGTATGTTTGTGAAAAGGATGTTGACTAGATGAAACTATGTTTCTACACATCAGATTAATGCAAGACAGGTCACTTAACACCTAAAACTTGGTTGTATTTGGCTCTCAGTTATTAAGAAAGTATTTTTTTTTAATCTCTGATTTAATATTTATCTACAATTATACAAAAATGAGACCAAATAAAAACTGTAAATATTAGGAAACTGTACGGAAAAATAAGTTAATTTTGCTCTTCCTCATTCTCCCTAAAATCATGTTAGTACGAATCACTGTCAAATATCTGTGCTAGAAATCATGTTTTGGGGTCTATATCTGTAGTTTGGTTATGCTTTTCTATTTTACATACAAAATAAATGGAATTAAAGGAGATGTACTGTGGTTGTGATAAGCCATTATATTTAACACTCAGAAAACCCTCAGGATGATAGGAAATTTGATCCACAAATTGCTCACAAAAATGCAGACTGGGTACTTGGTACTCGAACAAATTGCTTTAAAATGTCTGCCAGAGGTTGAAAGAGGTATTATCTCATCAGCATTCAGCAGCACTGCCGTACACTGGAAAGCAGCAGGGAACAAAGATGAGACAGTGGAGACAAATGCACCCTGTGCTGTACAACAGTGGGGGAGGGGTGTGTATAATATGTAGCCCACAGATGCTTGATTTGCTATTTTTGAACTATCCAGAAAGTCCTTTTGCATTACTGTGGTAAAACGTTTCTCATTTGATCAAAAACACAACCGTATCTCTCATCACCAGTCTTATTATGTTCTGGCTCTTCTTTTTGTGTAAATACTGGGTCACATATTTTCCTCAGGGGTTGAAGATGTGCGTCATTGTGGTGCCCACCCTCCTCCACAAGCAGAGGAAAGTTAGCCTGCTCCAAAGAATTCTAGGCTCTTGATTGCATTCCAGATATTAGATTAGTAGCTTTATCTATTTCCCCAATTTCCCAAATGGTTTTCTTTTCTATCAGAGGGAAAAGTGGCCATTTTAAAGAGCTACAGATATATCGTGGTCTTGGCCATGCAGTACTTTCTAAAGTGTTTTTTTCTCTAGAGCCTTAGTACAGTGGAAAATGAGCAAAGGACTTACATCTCTAGCTTCCATGAAACAGTACCTAATCAAGAGTCTTCAGAGAAATTAGAAATAGGATGTGAACATACCAAGTTAGGTAACTGAAGACGTAAAAGTAGAGAATCATCAGAGTGGGGGCTGTTGGGTTAGACTGGCCACAGTTCAGGTTTCTGGGCGGCCTCTGATATTCTTGTGTCAGTGTCCACCGATGCTCCAGTCATTTCCTCCCCATCACTGTTTCAGACTGTGTATGCACGGGAGAGCCAAGGGGGAGAGCAGCACAAAACAGATGCTGAGAATTCCCTTAGAGCCTGTGGTAGATAGGTCTGAAATATACTTAATACCCCATAGGATATTATATGAGCAAAAAGCAGTCCCATACATATGTGCCTGTACCATGGAAAATGCTGATGACATGTTAGGAGGAGAAATGTGAGTTGCCAAAAAGAGGAATAGTATGCCAATTCTTGCAACTTAATATCTTTAGATATAAAATGTATAGAGGGAGAAAATTAAATCTTGAGAGTGTATGTCTGGGATTGTGGATTAAATTTCCTTTTTTACTTTTTGGGGATTTTTCTGCATATATTTTGTTATTAAATATGTATAGTTATAATCAGAACCAACTCGAAAGCTATTTCCATTTAGGATGACAGTAGGAAATAAATGAAATTTGAATAAGGAATTACAGTGTGAGTAAAAACAGTGAGCTTTAGTGTACTGACTTTTCACATATGTATTTGGTATTATTTTTTATTAACTATTTAATAATTGCTGTCTCAGCTCCATTTCGAATAAGTGACATTCCCAGATCAATTTAGTTTCGTACAGTTTAGGTGAAGGAGAAAACATTAGAGATATTATATGCCAGTCCTTAGGTTATTAGCTATATTTAGTTCACTTGTTTTTCCTATTTAATTTCAAATACAGCTCTCAAGCTCCATATTACTGAATAGGTCTTTTGTTTGCATTCAGGCATCAAGTTAGAAACTCTCTAGCTTTATTCTGAGTTACAGTTATTAAACCTATAATTGGAGGCAGTTCTCAGCAGATTGAATGGGGCTGACACTCATGGAATCATTAGAATAGAAGAGACCTTGAAAGCTCTTTTACTTCATCTCTCTGCCTTCAAGCTAGGGTCACATTATATCCAGATGAATTCAGTCTGGTTTTTAAAGACCTCAGGAGATAGCTTCAACTCCCCTTGGTAGCCCATTATAATGTTTAGGAACAGTCACAGTCAGAAAATTCTTCCTTCCATCTCTTGGTAATCCGAGTCCTTCATGGTATAGTCGAAGGCCATTTCCTCTTGTTCTGTCCTCAGAAAGGATGAGGAACAGCTGTTTACATCTTCCTCAGTACTTAACGCATTATTAAATCTCTTCACCACTGCTTTCTTTTCCAGTTCTTTTTAGCATTCTTTGTCCTCTGAACTCTATTCAGATTTTCTTTTGCCGTACAATCCTGACCTGGATATAAATTTGGCCCGAACTGATTGGAAGTATAAGGGTTACTGCACTGTTTCTCAATACCATATGTTCACATTTATGTGACTGCTGTTTTATTTTGGGTTATCATTTAATCTGTTTTATTTTGGATTTTGTTTTTGCATGAAATTCCCTTGTTCCCTTGTTATTTTTTTGTTGTTCTCCTTAGATTCTTTGTCTTCCTGTGCAGAAATATTTTATTTTGAATATTCAGTATTTTCCATATTCAGTCTTTATCTTTTTAGTTTTTTTTTTTTTAATAACTGATTTTTTGGTCTAAATTTCTAGATGTGTCTGTCCTCAGGTAACAATTAACCTTAACATTATTGTTCTGTTGTCCTGGTCACTGTCAAAAGGATGAAACATCATTAGCCCTTTGCTGTTTGATACTATCTTTGGTTTCATTAGGTTTGGTTTTTGCGATGGAGATGATCCTTGGACTAGTTATGGTCTAATCTTGTATGTGAGTTCTCCTTTAGTATCACTGACTTAGCAGTGAATCCCACGTCTCCCCTGCAGTAAATGGCCTCATCTTCTAATACTTGTCCAGTTCTTTTGGTGGAAGGTTAACAGCAGGCAAGTATCATGGAAGGCATAGTAACATTATAATGCTGTAAGAGAGGATTGGCATTAAAAATGGGATAGGGCAGATGGTATGTACCTCTTAGTTACTGAATATATTGAATAGAAGGATAGTGTTCTCTAAATTTGTAATTGAGAGTAAATCTATGTCCTGAAACTGTACACAATAATACTCTCTCCCAGCCAACCCCCACTTCCTAGTTTTGTCTAGGAAGTGATATCCAGTTTGATAATGAGAAGTTTGGTTGCCAGAAAACCCTTAAGGTTTGCTAAAACCAAAGTTAAGTCACGGGATGCCATTTATTCTATTGTGTGCTCTCCCATTTATAGATATGTTAACTTGGAAAGTGTAGTTGTGATACTAGTCATTAGGAATAACAGTATTCTTTACATGGATTACAGATTTTTGGTATTTTCATTTTAAATCCGTGTGTTATACTAAATATTAATTTTAATAAAGGTTTTGAAATGTGCTTGATAATTGTTAAGTGCACATAATTTTTCAGTTAGGAATTCTTGAAGCAGTTTATATGGAGTTTAAATATGCTTTTAAATCAGGTAAATAACTAACTGGTTACTGTTCCTAAAACTTTATAAAAGATTTTTATTGTACATTCTTATAACTGATTTTTACTTTACCTTTGTTTAACGTATTTTATAATATACGCAAGCATTTCAGTGGTACACATATTCTACGCATCTTTTAAAATTTTTGTCATGTTACATTAGAAAGTAGTACACGAAAATGATGTAGAATGTTTATATAACACTTCGCGTCTGAAATAAAAATGCATTGACATGTCCCTGCTTGAAAGAAGCCATCAATATTGGCAGCTCCTCCTCAGCTTTGGCTCTGTTTTTTTGCCACACCTTTTGGTGTACATCTTTCTCAAACAGCTTTGCTTGGTAAAAGGAGTACTGTTATATTAATATTTGCCACAAAATTTTTAGAAGCTGAAGCAGATGACACATGTTACTATTACAGTGGTGAATAGCTGGTAAAGAGTGAAAAATAACTTTGGCATCATTGGTTCTCCATTTCCTTATAAGATGTCCATATTAACTCCCATATTCTACTCATTTTTCGGATAGCTCCTACACATCTCTCGAATGCCAAACACTGTGTTAGGCACTAAGGAAAAAGCACTCAGTACAACACATGCAGTCCGCCCTTACGGAGTTGACAGCCTTGGCAATGACTCTACTGTATGAGTGCTATAATTACTCCCAGAAGATACACTTTTTGTTCTTTTTCATTCCATAAGAGGCCCTAATTCTTTGCATCTCTAGAGAAGTAGGTCATTGGAAGCATAAGGACATATCTATCAAAGGCATTAAATTTTGAAATTTTTTTTCTCATTTTCCACTGAAGAAATTTTATATTGCAAATATCTGAAATACATACACATAAATACACATATCATGAAAATACTAGAATACGTGTACAGAATAACAATAGTATAAACAGTAAAGAGAAAACGAGGCAGAGCAAGACTGCGTTTAAAATAATATTTTACATGAAATAATTTATATTTGAATCTTTAAAATATACGTTTGTTCCTGGTTTGCGTGAATGCACAGATCTTGCATATGCAATTTCTGCTTGTTAGCTGTCTTTATATCTAGCTGATTAAAATTAGTATTGTCTTTTTTTCACTTATTTGAACATTGTAGAAAGAATTACAAATGACAGAGAATTTTATGTTTTGTTTTATATATCTAAAATTGAAGATAGAGTGTTTCACATTTATAACTTCATTACGCTCTCCTCCGAAAGTTCAGGTTAAATACTTGCATTCATTATATACAAGCCCATGTGAGTGTGTGTGCCTGGTGCTGGAGATCCAGCTGTGTAAGTCATGTTCTTGCCGCATAGCAACTCATAATCTCTTTAGGGAGAACAGATTAGGCAAATCATTTAATCACAAAACACGCTCACAGTTACTATTATAGTAATATTAGCAAAATACAGGAAACAGAGGCTCTCATTACACTTGTGTGAAATTTCTCCCGTAAAAAATATCTTTTAGGAAATAAATCATAGATGTGAATAAATTATTGACATTTAAGCATTTAAATGTTTTGAAAGCTTTTTTGGTATCATTTTCCAATTTTGGTCCTTACCTCACTACATAAATCACTAAGGATAAGCAATAAATTCTCATTATTTGCTGAATTATCTGTATAAAACTTTAAATCAATGGAAACCTGTAAGAGTGATTTTTAGTTGTAATTTCCCTGAAAAGTTTTCTTGACATCATCTTCAGTATTGGATTGAATAATATTAATGTTAAAGAAAGCTGCATGATTTATGTATTTGTTTATTTATGTTTTAGATTTGAAAAATGCGTGAGTGCCAAGGAAGCTTTGGAGACTGATCTTTATAAGCGGTTTATCCTGGTGCTGAATGAGAAGAAAGCAAAGATCAGAAACTTGCATAAATTGTTAAATGAAGTTCAAGAACCGGAAAGGAACATCGAGCATGAAAGGTGTTTGGAGTGTCTGTTTTGAAATGACAGACACCTAAATTTAAATGGAATTTCTTCCCAAACTTAATGAAAGTTAGGTGCCAACTTTGTAGTGTAGAAGATCATTCGACAAGGATTGGATGCTTTGGCTTTTGGAATCACTGGGCTGGAGAATTCTCAGCACGATCTCTCCGTGTCTGCCCCCTGGCATAACTGTACTTAAGTCATAAAACTGTCACATGTATAATATCTAAGTATTATTTGCTTAATTCTTAGACATCATTAAAATATATTAATTAAAAACTTTTATCTTCTGAAAAACTGCAGAGTTGAATACAGATTTATCATTTTGGTGTCTAAGCAGTGGTTAATCTTAGAATCAAGTGGCTGAGGGTCGATGTGTACTTGAGTTTTAAGGAAAAGTCAGAGGTGACTTACCGCTGGTATGGCTTGAACAACTGTAATTATTTTAGTCTGAGTTTTATTGTTTTATTATTTTATTTATTATTTATCCACTTAATTATTTTAGTGGACACAGATTCGGATCTATTTGGATCTGTGAGAAAGCACAGGTTAACTAATGGCTTCATATAAAGAATATAACATTTGATGTCACATGTTCCTAGTTCAGGTGCTGGTCTGACACTGATATCTATTAGTACATGACTTTGGGCAAGTCCTTTAAACTCTGTGTCTTACGTGGTATCTTCATAATAAGAATAAAGGTACCTTTCTCAGAAGTTCGGGGCAATCAAAAGCAAGACAGACTGCTTTGAGACCAGCAAAAGGCTGAACACTGTGTGATCCACAGAAGGTAATTTGGAAGAAGAGTATTTTGATAGATGAATGATGTGATAAGAAACTGAATCAGGAGTTAATTACACTGAGCATTAACCACATTTAGATTAGGTAGAAGAGAAACTTGTTCTTAAGAGAGTTAACAGATAGTCCTTAAAGTGCTTTCATCTCGATCATACATACTTTAATGTATGTTTGTTTAACTATAGTATTTTTCTGGGGAAATTTTTTATAATTACTTACTGGCGAATTTGATACCTAACCAAGAGTGAGCCAATACTCTATAATTCTACTTTGGTCTGTTTCTAGGGAAGCCACAACATGTTCTGAAATGACTGCTGACAGAAACGCAGTCTATGATGAAAGTACTGATGAGGAAGGTGATAACCTGCCTAATCCATCTGTGTTGGCTCCAGGTAAGAAAAATGCATTTATTACCTTTGTTGAATATCTCACTTGGGCTTATTACTTTAATGATAACATACCGTAATGAAAAAACCTTGAGAAAAAAAAAAATCCTTTTAGGGCGCCTGAGTGGCTCAGTCAGTGAGGTGTCTTAATTCAGTTCAGGTCATGACCTCAAGGGCTTAAGAGTTGGAGCTCCACATTAGGCTCTTTGCTGTCAGCGCAGAGCCAGCCTGCTTAGGATCTTCTGTCCCTCTCTCACTCTGCCCCTCGTCCGCTTTCTCTCTTTCAAAAATAAATAAACATTAAAAAAAGTAAGAACTCTTTTCTATAAAGCTATTCTTAGGGTTTTTAGTCTAAAACCTCAAGTACTTAATGTTGAAAATTAATATTTCTTATAATATGTAGCAACTCATTAGCAACAAAATATGCAAGCATGCACATATACGCACACTCCAAGCCATACTATTCCTTATTAAACAAGAGCGCATAAGGAATAAGCAAGATATCTATTCATGCTAGTTATCTCCAGCTCGAAGGGGGCTGCCTGTAACATTTGAGATAACCTAGCTAGAGCTATCAGTGGGTAAGGAGCAGGGGATATAGAGTGTTTCACATTATCTTGAGGTTGAGTCTTCCCCGGCTATTCAGAAAAGAGATTGTAATAGGGAAGATAGGTTACAGGGGAAGAGAAGGGAAAATGGCAGCTTAAGTTAAAGTACCTGAGCCTCACTCAGTCCCTCAGACCTAAACCCATGGATGATTTTTCTAGAGATTTAAACATTTCCTAGAGGCAAGAGCCTCTGAACTCATCTTACACTTAAATGCTTCTGACAGAAGCCCTGTATTCTCAAAATAGATGTTTGATTCATTTATTTAGCAGATATTTTTTGAGTGCCTATTATGTACCAGGAACTATGAGAGAACAAAACACAAAAATGTCTGCTTTCATGGAGTTTATAAATTCTAGTTAGGGAAACGGACAATAACAAGACGCATAAATTGAGTATAACCTGTTGTAGATAGTGATACATACTGAAGAGAAAACTGAAGCAGGGAAGGATGATAGAAAATGTCAGGATGGAAGTACGACGAAGGTCGTGATTTTAGCCAGGGCACCAGAAAAGGCCTTGGTGAGAAGGTGACAAGTCTGTCTGTGGGGTGAGCATGCCAGGCAGGAAAAAGCAGTGAGTACAAAGGCCTTGATGCCGGAGTTCATCACCATTTTATTGATATGTTCAAGCAATAGAATGGAGGGAGGTATGGATAAAGTAGGAAGATGAAGACCGGGAGAATGAGGATGTGCGGTCAGAGAGAGGGCAGATCGTGTGTAGGGCCTTACAGGCTATTGTACGGATTTCAGATTTTGGTTTGAATGACATTGGAAATTTTTGGAGGATTTCAAACATCGAATGATGGGATATGACTTACAGTTTTAGCAGGATTAATCTGGCTGTTTTGATGAGAATAGCACACAAGAAGATACAGCAGTGGGACACTGGTTCAACAATGAGTGAAGGATGTGAGTGGCTTATACCGAGAGTGGTAGCAGTGAAGACGGTAAACAACAGGCATATTCTAGGTGTGTCTAGAGGCAGCATATTTGTTGATGAACTGTATATGGCTCCTGAGAGAAATTTGGATTGAATACTGAAAGCATGCAGTTGACTTACTGAATTAGGGGAGTCTACAAGAGGAAGGTTAGGAACTGAGTTTTACAAACATTAATTCTGAGATATTGAGTAGGGAGTTGGATATATAAATTTGGAGTTTGGAAGAGGTCTAAGTAAGGAGATATTTAAAGCTGGCTGAGCTATCAAGGGAGTTTGAGAAGACAGAAAAGGGCTGTGATCCAAGGACTCCGCCTTAGTACACTCGGATGTGCAGAGATCAGTAAGGGGAGACCAGCAAAGAAGGCTGAGAGGGCACGGCCTGCGGGTAGCAGGCAAACACTGTAGCAGTGCTATCCGAGAGCAAGCAAGGAAGTGTTTCTAGGAGGAGATAGAGATAATTGAACTGAATGCTGCAGACCGGATAAGAAGATGGGAATTAAGGACTGACTGACTTATGGATTTGGCAACACAAATGTTATTGGGGATCTTAATAAACCGTTTTAAGAGGAATAGCCAGAAGAGAAAATTCAAAAGGAATGAGAGGAGATAATTGGGAAAGAAACAACAAGCCTAAGCAACACTTAAAACAAGTTTCACTATAAAGAAAAGGAGAGATCTTGCTAGCTGCTGGAGGGGCACATGGGGTCAAGAATTTTTTTTTTCTTAGATGACAGAAATAATATCATGTTTGTCTACTTATGGGAGTAAGGAAGGAAAGGGGGAAAATGTTGCCGCTATCCTGGAGTACTGTCTCTAAGTACATAGGCGAAGATGGGGTCAGGTGGACAAGTGGCAGGATTTGTGTTATGTAGGTTGTAAAACCTTGCTTAATGACAGGAAAGAAAGTAGAATGAATGGACAAAGACACAGGAAGGTATCTAATCGTGGCCATGGAAATTTACTGATCTTGATTAAATAAGCTGGTTGATTAATCTGACTCTGATTAGATTTGAATTGGATCACACAATCACACACACTCTCACTTCTGCACATCAGAGTTAAATTTCTTTTCATTCGGACGGCCTGCTTGTTTTACACTAGTGACCCAGTGTAAAATGAAGTCATTCTTTAATAATCACCTGTACTTGAAAGCTCACTAAAAAGGGAATCTGTACTCTTTCCAACTTAAATGTTCAGCATTTTCATTAAATACAGTGGGCTTTGATTTTGTTCCTTATTCATAGTATCTCACCAACCTTTCAAGTAGATGGAAATTATTTTTGAAGGGAAAATGTACGGTTAAATAATGGGTATATGAGAATGGGGTCCTTTATGTGTTCAGTCTGTTTTAAGCAAAGCTTTACTATAATAGTACTGTTTTAAATTTGGCAAAATTTCTCTTCTCTTCAAAAACATTTAGTTCATTGTACATTTTTTCTGTGTTTTACATGGCATATTTTCTTTAACTCAAATCTAGTTCACTACATGTTTAACCTATAGATCTTCGATCCTGTTTGTTTGTTTATTTATTTATTTATTGCATTTAACTTGCTTTTGCCAGGTTTTGATATCAAGGATTAAGAGCATAGAAAACAATTAAGAGCACTTTTATTATAAATCTTTTTTTAATATTTATTTATATTTTGAGAGAGAGATTAAACAGACAGAGTGGAATCAGGGGAGGGGCGGAGAGAGAAGGAGACACAGAATCTGAAGCAGGCTCCAGGATCTGAGCTGTCAGCCCAGAGCCCAACGCGGGGCTCGAACCCACAAACCATGAGATCATGACCTGAGCTGAAGTCGGACACTCAACTGACTAAGCCACCCAGGCGCCCCTATTATAAATCTTAACTGTCCTTTTCCTTCTGCTTCAGTAAGAAATATTTAGGAAACTGAACATTAGGGATAAAAAAATGCTTTTTGAAGATCTAAAATGCTTTTTGAAGATCTAAAATGCTTCATACGGAATTAAGAACTAGATGCCATACATCTGAGGAAAAATATTCTGTGTGTTAAACAACAAAATAAGCTTCCTTATCATTCAGCACATTCTAGAATTCATTCTTTTACAGAGGCAAACTACACTGGCAGTCCATGGGGTATGTATATATATTTAATCATAGCTTTGTCTTTTGATATTTTATATATTGTTACTATGTATTGAGGCCAGAGCAATGAAAGTTTCTTCCTGAACTTACTCTGCCATCCTCTAAATAAATTACCTATTCTTATTGTACAAGTAAATACACGAATTTATTTTAGGTAGTGCAGTTTCCTGTGTGCTTTCCCTACGGTAAGAACAAGAGGAAAGTAGTCGATGGCATTTAATACATTTAATTCTTCTAGAAAGCCATTTATTTAAATTGCAAATGTTTAACTTGGTAGTCATTTCTATTATGCAAATGTATTTTCATTATTATTAAAACCACCAGATTTCCTCATGAGTCATTCCTATTTTTTACCCTATTCCTGCATAATACAAGTTTAGTAGGATAAAGACATTTAGTGACTCTACAGTGTTTATTCAAGAAAAAGATCTGTTTGTTTATATATATATATACATATATATATGTATACACATACACATACACATATATATCCAGAAGTGCAAGATATTGTATATTGTATATTGTAGTTTGCAGGAAATTGTTCGGTAACATTTTTATGTATAGGCAGTCTATTACTTTTTTTCTCCAGAGTTTTAAATCCCACCCCTCCCATCATTAGGGTTGTTGAGGAAAGAACAGATGACAGTACTCCAATCTAATAAAGTACATCATGCTTATGTGTATGATACCATATAGTATAAAAACCCTTTAAAATATGTAAAAGTTTGTTAACTATAAGGAGTTCTCCAAAGAATTCTGAATCTTGAATGTCACAGTCTATACCACCCTACAACTACGTTTTATATTTTTCCGTTGAAATATAAAGCAAAGTTTACTTTCTCTAGGTCTTAACTTTTAGAATTTCTACGTAGGTAGCAGTGGTATTACAGCCTTAGTTTAAGAAGTAAACTAAACTGCATACTAGAGCCCTAAAGTTCGTAGGTATTTTGCTTTGTTTCAGATTATGATTATGATCGATAAACTAGTTGCTGTGATCTCTATTTATAGCTCAGCCTCCAGATTACAAAGAAGGATGGGGCACTTTCACTCTCCCCTAGTCTATATTAACTCCTCCTGGCTTAAAGGACTTCCTGGTTAGTCTGGACTCATCCTACCTAATTTGTGGTTTTTGTTTTTTGATTCAATGGAAAAATAACCCTGTTGGGTTATTTACTACATATTATTTACTGTAGATATAGTAAAATGACCTTCTCCACAGGAAATCTATTTGTTGAGATACAAATCAAGGTAACATCTGATGTCCATGTCTGTGGAGAAACTTGAGGTTGGGGAGGTCTCCTGAGTAACAGAACCTCACCAAAATACAAGGAGATAGGAGTGTAATTAGTATAGCGTCTGAGTGCATGCAGGTGAACATTCACTGACCCCAGCAATGTCTGATATAACCTAAAAAATAACTTATGGTTTTGCACTTTTTCGTATTGATAGCCATTTGGATACTGTAATAATAGTAAAATTATATGAGAAAATAATATTTAAATCTATATGAATATTCTAAGAATTTTGACCATTATTACAAAACATTTCTTAATGTTAACATAATTCAAAATAATTAGTGGAAAGATTGGGCTTTTTTCATGGATAAAGGCTCTTATGAAGTGTTTTGAAAACTTACGGTTAACTGGCTCCTAATAAGCCTTTACAAGAGGAATTATTTTAATACCTCAATAATTATTTTTAAATATTTATTATTTTTAAATTATTAAGAATCAATATTCATAAATTATAATTACTTCTATTACCATAAATTGACAAAATTTCTTAAAATTAAAGACCAATTAAATCAACTTTACTAAAAATATAAATAAGAAAAATACTTATTCTAGAATGTTTTATTCTTCTTAGCTTTATTTTAAAGGTGCACAACTACTAAAACAAATAAAATAAGCCTTCTTACCACTTTTCTGCATAATTATTAGCCCACAATTTAGCACATTGGTTTAATTAGTCTTGATTCTTAACCAACAGTAAGGTCCCTGTATAACTGCTATCAGTAATTTAGCCTTCTACTTAGTTGGTGGGCTTCCTGAAAGGAAGTGTGATTATAGAATAGCCTTTCAGAAAATAAATGAATGGCTATGTCAAACAGTTGATGAATACTGATATAGTAGCTTTTAAAAATAGAACAGAATCCAAAATCTCTAAGTATCAAAGAGCTCGTTGCTTCAAACAGTGAATGTCTACTCACAGAGCGGATAACAACATGTACTGCCAAAGAGATTAGTCAGAAATTCAACTTTAGAATCACAGATTATTCCCTTAATCTTACCCAGTTTGTTTTTCATAGACTCATTTATTTATAAATTTGAAATAAAAAGCTTGATTTAGTAAAACCTGTCAGAAAACAGGAAGAGCAATCTGAGTGTATTTCCTAGCAATCATGGGCTCTTATACATAAGCACCATTGCTGAGGAAAGATATTATGTGCTTCAGAAATCTAGATGTTCTATAGTTCTGGGTCTTCTAGTTCAAGCCTGTCATTCTTCAGATGAGAAAACTGAGGCCCAGAAAGGTTAACTGTGTTCTCCTGTGTGTTACCTCAGTGAATACTCTGTCTCCAGATAAGGTCACTTCTTAGATACCAGAGAGTATCTGGTCTTTTGGCGGGGGCAGTTCAACTCGTAACAATGCAAATATACATTTTTCTAGAGCAAGGAAAAAATTTTTATTATGTTTTAAAATGTTTTATTATGTTTATTATGTTTTATTATGTATTCAAATGGAAGCTCAATCACCATCTGTCAGTTCATTGGACTGGCGTTTGTCTGAGGTACACTGCACTGTTCAGTAAGGTAGCCACCAGCTACCTGAGACTGTTGAACACTGGAAATGTGGCTAGTCCAAACCGAAATGTGCTAAAGTATAGACTACACATATATAGAGTACATATATCTAAGAAATGCGAAAGGCGTTACATTGTTTTTTTGATTCATTGTAAAGCAGACTTAAGAAACCCTGGGTCATTTTTGTCCTTGGAAAATGAAGCTTAACATTTTTATTGGCCCTGTGTAACTGCAACCAAGACCCAGTGGAGACAAAAGGTGGGGTGTTGTAGCAATTCTCTCTAAATCAGCTGAATGTCTATGATGCAGTATAAAGGATGCTTGTCTCTTTGTCACTGTGACAGGGATCTCCACCACAAACAGTGCATCTGGTTCCTTGAACCAATTCATCAACATCATTTATTAGCCATATTTAAGAACAAGGGGATAGGAAGGTAACCATTGATGACGAGGTTCTGGAATGTTGCCAACCCACCAGCACTGACATGATACTTGCTGCAGCTATATTCGTGAGGGCCCGGGTATGTGTGAAGGATGGATATCAGCAGGCTTGCTTAGCAGGGTCTGAATACATGATACAGTGAAAAGGAACAGTTACAGGTGGGGTAGGCAGAGGAAGGACTCAGAGTGAGATCCTAAGTACCAATTTCAAGCCTTGAGGTAAAACTCTAATGGGTACTGGGAAATAGTAGTTGCAAACATCAGTGTTCCAAATAATAAATCTGAATGCATTTAAATAAGACATAGATTCCCTAGTTTTTTGTAGTCCTTAACACTTTTTCTGGAAGTGTTTGAGTTTGCAACCCCTGGAAAATGATGATTATTCTGACTGTGATGACTACTGTGACTAGTTCTTCTAATTCTAATTCTACTACTACAGTTATTGTTCCTCCCCCTTTTTCTCCTCCTTTACTATTACTGTTGCTCTTGCCGTTACTATTATTGTACGTTATGGTTCCATTACATCTGTTACCGCAACTTCATTGCCACCACCACAACTACTATCGACGTAAGCATTTATATGGGTGCCAGAATGTATTTTAGGGTTCTTAGGTGCATTACGTTATTTATATCTAACAACAATCCTACGAAGTATATACTGTTATTTTCACTATTTTACAGTCAAGAGGATTGAGGCACAGAAAGATTAGAAGATTTCTAAGGCAATGCAGCCTAGTAAATTATAGAACTGGGGTTCTAACCCAGAAAGTCTGACTTCAGAACTCACTTCTGAAAACCCTTCCTGTGCTAACATTCCATCTTTTCATTTATTAGAACACTCTATTAAAATCTAAAAGTTCTTTGAGTATGATATTATATTTTAAATTTAAGTATGTTCGATGCCTCCATTTTTATAAAACAATTTAAGGCTCCTAAAAAAGGAAGGGTGGAATATATGGCTTTGATTTCTGACTTAATGGAATGGGCACACATTTAAGTGGAAAGAAAGCTAGTTTGGTGACATGAATGTACCATTAAGATGAATACGAATGTTCATATCTCTTTTGGATGTTCTCTTATGATTTGATGGCAAAGCAAATTAAGTGCCAGAGCAGTGATTTATACTTAGTCCTTGAATAAAAACCTTGGATGTAGAGGTCCTAAGTAAATCTTCAATAATACTACCAAATGTCCATGTAGACATTTAAAAAATATATAGACATAGTTTTAAATATAGACTTAGACTGTATATTATTTATATATTATGTGGTGGATATGAATTTAGAATTGTTATGTCTTTTTGGGAAGTTGACTTTTTCTTATCATTATGAAATCTCTCTTTTTGGTCTAGTACTGCTTCTTTCCCTTAAAGTTCTTTGTCTGATAATAGTTTAGCTCTACCAACTTTCTTTTCCTTGATGTTTACATGGTATATCTTTTTCATCTCTTTTTACTCTTTTAGTTTCAACCTTTTATATATTTAAAATCTGTAGTTGTTCTTTAAACCCAGTCTAGTAATCTTTTTCTTTTAATTGGAGAGTTTATTCCAATTAATAGTTCCAATTTATAGTTCATGTAGGTATTTACATATTTAGGTATAGATCTACTAATGTACTCTTTGTTTTTTATTCTCATTATTCTGTTTTTCCCCCTTATTAACTTGTTACTTACCAGTTTATATATTCTTGTTTTAGTGACTATCCTAGAGATGGCAGCATACAGCCATGACCTATTATAGTCTCATATTAATTTAATTTTCATACTCCCTAGATAATGGATACTTTATCTCCACCTAACTTTTTGCAGTATTGTAACATATATTTCCATTTGTCATGTATTTTAGACCTCATAAAGCATTATTATTGTAGTATTGAAAAGCCATTATTCATTTATCTTTACCTTTAACCTTGTTCTTTATTTCTTTTTGCATTTATATGCTTTCATTGAAAGTCATTTTTCTTCAGTCTAGAGAATTTCGTTTAATATTTCTTACAGTGCATATCACCTCTTCACAAATTCTTTTCTTTTGGTTTGTGTGAAATCCTTCTGTTCTGAAAGGAATTTTTGAGTCTGGTACAGGTTGACAGTTGTTTTTTTTTGTTTGTTTGTTTGTTTGTTTTAAGCACGTTGAAGATGCTACTGCATTGCCTCCTGACTTCTTTTCTTTTCTTTTTTAAAAAATTTTTAATGCTTATTTATTTTTGAGAGAGAGAGAGAGAGAGAGAGAAAGCGTGAGTGGGGGAGGGGCAGAGAGAGAGGGAGACACAGAATCTGAAGCAGGCTCTGGGCTCTGAGCTGTCAGCACAGAGCCCGCCCCGGGGCTCAGACTCAAAGACCATGAGATCACGACCTGAGCCAAAATCCGATGCTCAACCAACTGAGCCACCCAGGCGCCCCCTGCTTCTTTTCTTCATGTTAAGGAGATTCTATCCTGTTCTTTCTCTTCTCCTTTTCTGGGAATCCAGTTACATCTATATCAGATTTTTCCTTATGTCGGAGTTTTGATATACTGTGAAGATATGTTTCTTTCCATTGGGTTCTTAGCTGCTTGAAGGTGGTATTCCCTCAGTACCTGGTTCATTCAGTGTCATGCAATGAAAAGGAATGTAATATTTTTTTCAAAAAATGATTCATTTAGTGAATACAATTTGTATGCATTCTCCATATTGTTTTCTTGATGGAAAATGTCTGTTATATACTTTGAAAGTGTTTTTCCCCCCTTTGGTGATATGTTTCTAGATATATAAAAGTGCCTACGTTAGTACTGAGCATTACATAGTCACATACTAAGTGGGGTTTCGGTAAACTATTTGTGTAATTAGTAAATAGTTGTCTTAAATTATCTGCATGCTCTCTTTGGTTAACACTGTATGACGTGCATTTTCAAAATTGTTGTCTAGAGAGTCATTAGCTTGTTTTTGAGTTGGGATGATTTCAGCTGCAGTTAACACTCAGTTATAGGTAATGATAAGGACTTTATTGTCTCACATATCAAGTGTGACCATAAAGAATTTCCATTGTTGGATAAGTCAGTATCTTCACAATGTCATCAAGAACTCAGATGATCAGGTCTATCATATGTTTATATAGATTTCTTCTCAGAGCTTCATAAAGAATTGCCACAGACTCTTTCGTGAAGCCATCATTTGTAAGGAAAGAGGATGGGGTAGCTTCACTGATTGGATTATTTACTCAAGACTTCATTCCTAAGGCTCGCTCAACTGTGGGAAGTGAACAAAATGGCTTTCTGTAATCAAGAAAGAAGGAGAGTTAGAATGGCTGTTGACTAGATTTGGAAAAAAAGCAAATCTATGAGTTACTTACTGAAAAAGTTCTACTTTCCATGCCATTGTCAGAAATTGTTTGTGCTTGATGAAGTTGATTAGAAAAGGAATTTTCTAGGAAAGAAACTATGTATCTGTATTTTACAACTCTGTGTTTTGCTGTGTATTAAAAAGTTCTTAGTTTGGCATCAGATCCATGATGATTGAAATACTGTATAACAATTTTTATAATGAAGTATAACTGCGTATTCATAATTAGGAATATATGTGGTAGACTAAACTTTGATATCACATTGAATTTTCCTCATTTTGATACTACTTTTATTTTTTTAATTTTTTAATTTTATTTTTTTTTTAAGAGAGAGAAGCAGAAAGAGAGGGAGAGAGAGAATCCCAAGCAGTCTCCACGCTCAGCATGGAGCTCAACAGAGGGCTCAGTCTCATGACTGTGAGATCATGACCTGAGCCACAACCATTAGTCTGACACTCAATGGACTGAACCCCCCCAAGCACCCCTCACTGTGACTCTACTTTTAAATATATCATCTTAATTATAAAGTACTTAAAAGCAAATCCATGTTATTCTGTGCCTCCAAAGTTTCTTTCTGAAATAGGATTTGCATAAAGGAGTTAAAACTATACTCCAAGCCAACATTTGAAAAGGAATGAATGTTTTCTTTTTCTTTCTTTCTTTTTAAAAAATTTAAAAAGTTTTTATTTACTTATTATTGAGAGAGAAAAAGAGAGCTCAGGGGAGGGTCAGAGAAAGAGGGACAGAGAGAGAATCCCAAGCAGGCTCCACACTGTCCTTACAGAGCTTGGTGTGGGACTCAGACTCACAAACTTTGAGATCATGACCTGAGCCAGAACGAAGATTATGACGCTTAACTGACTGAGCCACCCAGGCTCCCTGGAATGAATGGTTTTAGGAATTCCTATAATAAACTCAGCAGTGACAGTTGCTGCAAAATTTGAGTCCACATGTAAGATTTTAGAAGTTGGTCACTAATGAATAAGCATTCATTCACCATAGGTGTAGAGGTTTCACAGTTTTCAGAAATGCTGCTTTGAAAGATTTGTTGTTGTGGTTGTCTTTTTCATTTGTAACATGTAAATCTTGGTGGTATATTAAAAGAAAAAAAAGTCTCCCATAATGTTCAAAACTAAGGTGAGGTATACTGGATGCTGATTTTTAAGTATAAACTCACTTCACCAGTTTTGGATATATTCTCTTTCCATAAGGCCTTTTGTTATATCCTGCTTTTTCCATTTCATCATAAACATTCACAGTTTCCTTTTTCTGATTGAGATGTAATTAGAGGCAGTGCCCCTAAATATCTATTTATTTGCAAAATGAGATCTGTGTGTGTCAATAATGGCCAAATGTTGGCGATTTCATGTGTTTCAACCTAGTATTTGGTTTCCTTGGTGCAGAGAAATAGGGACCAGCTTGATTTGGAGAAGATTTGCCCAACACAAATTAGCACCATCGCTAAATCTCACCAAAAGATGATTAAAATCAACAGAACCAACTCTAGAATTTAAGCACTTTAGTTCACATTTTCTGTCTCTCTTGATCTGATGCTTTACTGCTTGTTTTTGGAGGTGAGTTTTATGGTGTTAGGAAGGACTGGAAATGCCATATGTATGGGAACTTTAAATAAATGTATTTATGTGAATTTGTCTTGAGATATTAGTCTTTGAGGTACACTGTAACACTCTCAGACATTATGATGGCCGTCATTGTGATGTGACTTGGTGACGCAAAGGTTATTAAAACTGCTGGGGCCAGCAGTGGTGACAGTGATGATAGGGTATCAGGGATGATTCTATTATTGTTAACTCAAGAGACCAAAGATGAATTCTGAAAAAGATGCTATAGGCACTGCTTTGAATACATTTCCATTGGTTTTTATTTGAAAACACAATATTTAAAATTGAGGATTAATAGGAAGAGAACTTTGAACTTGAAAAATATCTTCTTAGAAATGATTTTCATTCCATTAAAACTGTATTCCAGAAGACAAATGTTAAAAATATTCTTCGCTAAAAATGTGTTTTATGACCAAATAAATTCTGAAAACACTGAGTGAAATAAAAGTTAAATGTATTTCCTTACTTCTAAATAGGTCAGTCTTTAATATGCTAATTAGTATGCATTTTCAGTCATGTTAAAATGAGGACTACACCATGCACCATTTTCCAGTTCAACATTTGCATTATTAGAAAGTTAATTTATTTGCAACAGAACGTGAGATTATTGAAAATTTAAGTGCATGACAATATTTGATATACTTTACTTTTTAATTTGACCTTTTATACTGAAATTAATTTCATTGATATTAAACTAGGTCTTTAATAAACAACGTTTGCTGAAATAGCAGCTTCCTTACACCGCACTGTGCATTTGTCTTTATTCGCTTTCATTGGTTATTCTGTTTCAGAGATGTTTGTGACATGCTTAATTTGAAAATGTAGAGTTATGAAGTTAGGTAATACTACATTTTGATATAAAAATTTTAGTAGTATCAATGTTTGAGAGATTTAAAAAATAATACATAGGTTGAGTCTACCTGGCAAAATTCTTGGCACTCTCCTTATTAGACAAATACAAACTTCAAAGGCTAATTCTTGTGACTTTCTTTTTAAAAACCCTGAAGGTTTCTTTTCCTGATTTTCCACCTGCAGATCAAGCTCTTTCTCTGCTATATTATGGTATAGCTTTTCAAGGTAAAATAAAATTAGACTTTGTTACCATTAAGAGTCAGAAGTCACATGAATAATATCTTTAAGACATTGGGTGTACACAGTATTATATACTTGTTTTAGTTTCCATTACAAAAGATAGCAGGAATAATGAATCATTCCTTTTAAAAATTTAATTGCCTTTTAAGTGGCCACCTTTTGTTTAGAGCCAAAGATAAAAAACAAACAAACTAACTAAAAATGGCATCTGATAATTATATGGAGAACTTCCCATAGACACTGCTGTCAGTCGAAAAGACTTTAGTTTCAAAGCTGAGCTTTCATAGCTCGTGTTACAAAGAGTGTGATAGGCAGGAACTCAGAATAAGAACTGAATTGTTTTAAAAACATAAAATGAAGGTTCTATCACTTTATTAGTATCTTTCTGTTGCTTCACCTCATGCTTATTTAGGGACAAAGATTTAAAGCAAAAAATCAAATACTTGAAGAACTAATCTGCGTTCTCTCTTAGAAGGAAAACTTGAAATCTTTGAATCAGTAGCTCTTTGTAATTACAGAGAGGAAAAATTACCTTTTTATAAGAATTCCTTTCTGTCCTAAAATTGCTTGTGTATCGTTCTGCTTGTTTAAATATCACATAAATTGGAATAACCCACATGATTTAGATGGTACCACATTCTAATCCTGCTTCCTTATTTGAACATTAGCATCATGAAAATATATGTCTCTAGGAGAGGTGGCATAGCCTATTTTAATGGAAAAGATTTAGACTGAGCTGAGAGCTCATGTCTAATCTTCTCTTTGTTATCGTGGATAGAATACCTGTTTCTTACCTCTATATCAGGCAGAGACTCTCGAATCCATGTGTCAGTAAAATATGTGAAAGTATTTGCACTCTGTAGATTACACAGATTAGTGTTATTCTAATAGATGTTACTCTCTTAATTAGGAATATATGGATTCCAAAGACCTTTTAAATAGAGTTTTCCTTGTTTCTCATACTTTTTGTTCTCTGTGTTCTAAAGTTAGTTGAGTTGATTTAGTGTTATTCCTGAATCACCAATCATTGTGCCTTGCACACAGTAGGCTTTCTAACATTTGTTCATTAAGTAGTGAATGACTTCTTTGCAGTATAATTTAATAGCTTTGAGATAAACACAATAAATGCAGTTTGGATTGGATTATAATTTTTAATTCATCTTACCTGCCATGTTGTTTGAACACTATTAGTAAGATGTTGACACATTTGGACTTCTATCTTTATCTGGCATAGCGTCAGAACTGCCTCAGAGTTTATTTTAGCATCATCGTATTGCTAAACAAAGTCCAGCAGTTATGACTTTTGTTTGGCACAATTTCCTACCTATTTCAGAAGGATAAAGTATAATTTATACTAGTTATTTTTCCCTAAGCTTCATAACACTTATTTAAACATTGTGTTATATCCAAATTAGCCTACAAGACTCCATTCATTCTCTGTTCTTTGGCTGGTATGCCACTTACTCACAGATTCATTGAGTATGATTGATTATAAACTGCCTCTGAGACCCACTTACATGGATTGGTCATTTGTTAGAGTTTAAATGAGTCACAATTCCCTCTGCTATTGGACTTTACAACGTATAATAAGGTGTTTTTAATGACTCTCACTGCAAAATAAACTCCTTTTATCTGCAGGCTAGCCTGGTTTAAATCTCTATTTTGTTGGACACTACTCTAAAGAAAACTTTATCCCACATTATACTTTTCTTTCCATGAAACCATATCCTAGAATATTTTAAAAGCCAGAGGGCAATCTAATTATGCCTCCATTAAATATTTTCACAAAAACAAGCAGTTACAGTATTCTACATAAGCCTTTTCACCAAAATCACTTTACACATTTGTTGCATTCCTGAAAATTTTTTAAATGCTCAACAAACATCATCAACATAGTTAGTTGTGCACCTGACTGTGAACTCCTAAAGAAAAGGGATAAAACCATGGTTTACTCATGTTTCCTACTCAGCTTCAGCACAGTGCTTTGTATTTAATGGGTAGCCACTTTTTTTTTTTTTTTGTCCAATTGAATTGTTGTGTTTGTATAAAAGATATATGAAAAGTCTTACTAGTGAGTACTCCACTAAGGCCTCTAGTAGAACTGTTACCTAAAGCCAAAAAATCAAAAACAGGAGCTGAACTGTCACATAATTCTCAGGTGGCTGGGTAAAAGACCAGGTTTTAAAGTGTTAGGACTTTCACTGGAAACTGTTTTTTTTTCTTTCCAGTTTGAGGAGAACAGAGTATGTGGAGCTTTGTCCAAGTATGTCTACCTTTTCAAAACAATATCAAAATTAGGGTGCCTAGGATTACTGTAATCAAATTTTGTTGAGACCAAGGTCATTGAGTCTGTTAAGCTTCTGGTCAAAAAGAGTAATGGAAAAGTGAACCAACATTGATTTCGTGCTGCTCCATGTGGGATGCTGTGCTAGGTGCTTGCATAATACATCTCATTTCAACTTGACCACAATCAATATCAGGCCTTCTAGCTCTCAGTTCTGAAGAGAGATTAAGTAATTTGTTCAAGGTCACACAACTAGTAGGAGAAATAGCCAAAATTTGAACTTACTTGTGGGTGACAGTAAAGCCCATGCTATTTAATTACCCACTCTGTTATTCAGGTCTTTTACAATTAATTAATAACTACATTTGGTTGTCAAATCATAACTATTTTATATAGGTCAACTGGCAAGATTTAGTGTAAAAAATGCTGAAGTAAAACAGCTGTTTTGATCATTTATTATACTGGAAAGAAGTTATTAAGACATTATTTAAAATTCAACTGGATGCACAGAAAGGATCAATCTGAGATCAATATACATCTTATTTCTCTGACTTTGACTTGGATAACCACATGTTCCTTGTCCAGTTGGCAAATGGAAAGCCCCAACTGATTCTGATTTTCTCTGGAAATTAATCCAGAGAGAGAATCAGAGCCTCGTCTACTCTTCTCTCTCCTCAGGCATTCTAGAGGAGGTTAATAATCGACTGAATCACCGTTGCAGTTTCAATTAGAATAATGTAAGTTGATCTTTTTCTTACTTATTGCCTCGTTGGAGGGAACCCATTCTTCTTCAGAAAAGAACAGATCTCTCTTGTATCAGCCAGAAACCTTTCCTTCCCACAACTTGTATTCTTTAAAAATTATAGTTAACAACAATAAGTAGTGAGTGATTACACCACCAATATTTATAGCATTATGAAAATGTAGGCTTCAGTGGTAGATCTACCAATAACTTAACATTCTGATCAAGACATTTTTTTTAAATCAATCAATCTGCATCTCATTTTTCTTATCTGTAAAATGTGAGAAGAAAATTACTTAATCTGTGAATTTCAATCAGCTCTAAATTTGTAATTTCCTGATGTATTTAAAGTGTACTTTTTGTTCTATAAAGAGGTCAGGGAAAGTCAGCAGTATGCCAGGAGGTAACTGTAATGTTGCTTGTTGGAAAAACGTTCCAAGGTTTTCTTTTACCTATTGCCAACCCAATAATTCTGAAAGGAATTAGTCTTCTAAATGGTGGGGGAGACTATATTAACAGAGGCTACTGTAGGTTTTAAGAGGTTTAAATTTGGGGTGCCTGGGTTAAGCATCTGACTCCGGCTTAGGTCATGATCTCACAATTCGTGAGTTCAAGCCCCGTGTCAGGCTCTGTGCTGACAGCTCAGAGCCTGGATCCTGCCTCAGATTTTGTGTGTCCCTCTCTCTCTGCCTCTACCCCTCTCTCTCTTTATAAGGTAATAAACATTAATTTTTTTAAAGAGGTTTAAATTTAAGCCCCTTTAAATGTATATATTTATATATTTGTTATTATATAAATATATAGTTTAATATAGTACATGTCACATACTTAATAAAAATTAGCTGATGTTAGCATCGTTATTAATATTACTGTTACTTTTCATGGTGGTGGTGATGGTAAATACCACTGTTAAATGCAATAACATACTGCTATTTTATTTAAATTTTCAAAAAACATTTAAAGAAAATATGCTAATAGTCTAAATTCTAGTAATTCAAATATTAAAAAAATATTCCTAGAATTTTATCTTCATGGAATTTGCTAATAGATTTATGAAGAGATGTAGTGGTGGTCTTTAGAACGTAAGACCTTGCCTCTTGAACAAGTACTTTTGGTTTGGGAATAGGATCTGCCAGGCTTTAGAGACATGTGAGTTGTTAGGATAACAATGAGCTCTCATATCTCTGGGCACTTTCAAAATCTGGACAAAACTGCCGCTCTCTAAATCTAAAAGAATCTTTTAGTACTTATATGGGTCAGTAAATGTTATTAAATGCTTACAAAGCCCTTTCTTTAGTATACTCTCTAATTCGCAGGCTGTTTTTCAGTAACACAAAAATAAACATTAAAGAATGAGGTAGAAATAATATAATAATAAACACTAGTAAATACTAATAGACAAAGTGTTCGTCTATGTGTATATATGAGCAAATGAGAGAACTGTATTTAACTAACTGATTTTGTTGATGTTAAAGTAAGTTTGATTTTTCCATGAAGCAATTTATTTTTCATAAAAGAAGGAAGCTTAGGTCATAACTTTACAGTTTTCAGGTTCATCAGTAATAAAAATTTAAACCATTTTCTCAGGAAATGTAAGGATTTTTAAGATACTGAAGTTTTGAAACAAAAGGTACTGGGGAAAATAGTTTTAACTTTTCCTTTAAGAAATGGTTAGTTGTTAGGCGATCACAAATAAGTGCTAATGATTCCACGTTTCAGGCAGCTCTCATGTAGGCTGTATCTCTTGTTCACCCCAGACCATGCCATTAAAAATTAAGTGCCTGATGATTCTGTTCTCACAGAATTTTAAAGTTCGTTGGAGAAAAGAGAAATAATTGGAGGATAGAGGAAAATAGTATGCTAGAAAAGATCAAATTAATTTATTTACGACAACATTTGTTAAATGTCTTTTAGGTGTTGGGCCTGATGTCTGACCCCAGGGAAGCCACGTTAAATCAGATGCTGTGTCTGCCTTTTAGGAGTGCCCTCTCTAGTTGGTGAAAGAAACACCTAAACAATTAGTTACAATGCAAAATAACAAGTGTACGATCCTGGAAGGTACTCTGTATGGTTAAGTGAATGAGTGATTAATGAATGGATGTTTACAATACTGTGTGGAAAGTCTGAGAAGGTAAAGAAAAAGGATTGCCTCTCTCCATCTGTAGTTGTGAGTTGTAGATGTTGGAACTGTATATTGAAGAGTGAGTGGTAGAGCTAAGGAGTGAGCAGGTTGAGAAGGCAGCCCAGAACATTACAAGTGGAGAAAAAAAGTCATATAAAAAGATATGAAGGTGTTTGGGAAAAAAAAAAAAAAAAGAATGAAAGAATAGGACATATTTAAGTAAGGGACACAAGTTGTATGTGACTGGCTACGAGTGTGGATGGCAGAACGGGGAGAGAGAATCTGGATTTCTAGAATATAGGTAGACTGACATTTTAGAAAGATATCTGATTTGAGTGTGGAAGACTAACCAGAAGGAGAAAAACAAGAAGGTAGACATGAATTAAAAAGGCATTGAATTAAAATGAGAGAAAATAATGTCCTCTGAGATGGAGAGGGGAGACGGAGGGCTCTTTGGAGACAGAATTGACAGAACTTGATGATTTATTCCCTAAGAATGAGAGCATTCTGACTCTTACATTTCCACCTTAAACTAGAAGGTTGATGGTAAATAATCAAAACGAAGGATTTAAAATTTTCAAATACTGAATTTGTTCTTTAGGAAGCTCAGATTAAAAATATATATATATATATATCCTAGAAACAGTTGGAATTGTGTGTCCAGAGCTAGGTAAGCACACAAGGTACCGCTCCATACTCTGTAGATGACAGACAAAGGTGGGAAAAGGTGGAATCACCAGGGAGAGCCAGCTGCATGAGATCCTGGGAGTCCTGAATCTTGTCCTCTACAGGCACTGTTAAGAAGAGCAAAGGTGGGCCACCTGGGTGACTCAGTTGGTTAAGCGGCCAACTGAGTCAGGTCATGATCTCGTGGTCCATGAGTCTGAGCCCTATGTTGAGCTCTGTGCTGACAGCTCAGAGCCTGGAGCCTGCTTCAGATTATGTATCTCCCTCTCTCTCTGCCCTTCCCCTGCTTGTACTCAGTGTCTCTCTCTCTTTCTCTCTGTCTCTGTCTCTGTCTCTGTCTCTCTCTCAAAAATAAATAAACATTAAAAAAAGGAAGAAGAGCAAAGGTTAGTTTTGAGGTGTATTTTAGAACCCAAAATAAGTAATACAGGTGTATGAAAGCTAGTCTTTATATTTAATTGGTATCTAATGAATATCCCACAAGACTTGCAAAGAGTAATTCATTCACCATGTTAAAAACTCAGTAATACAAAGTAAATAACTTAAGAAAATTGAGTTGTAAGATTTTTAAGTCAGTGCATTTGTTAAATCATTTCACTCATTTATTTTAAATCAAAGAAGCAGAACATAATTTTATACTAGTCTATTTCTTTGGTAATGAATATAATGGATAGGTGAATTAATTTTGTTAGGCTGAATAATACTTTTCCAGTCCCAGTTCACTGATGCTTTATTCTTCTCCCCTCAGAAGAAAAATCTCTTTCAAAAGTGCCTTATACTCTAAGGTAAGAAGGTTTTCAGCGAGATCCACAGTAAGAATATATTTCATGTTTCAGCTGAGTATACACATTTGTATGTGTATATAAAACAGACATATTTCATTTCATGAGACACTACTCACCCTGTTACATCTCATGAATTCTCATGTTCTCTAAGATATTTTAGTTTTTAAATCTGGTTACCATCCACTTACTTCATAACTTATTAATGGATCCTGACCTGTTCCAGACAGTATCTGACCTCCTTAATCTCTTTTCATTGTGTTGCTTTATTAATGCCTATTCTCTCACCTTCAAGGAGTCTTATCTGTGAAATTGTAGACATAATCAATTCTCCTTTATCCTAAAATAAAAAAAAAACTTTTCTCTCTTGCTCTACGCATTTTTAAAATTATTATTGAGTCTAACCTTCATTTACCTCCAAATTTCTAATATGTATGTAGTCAACACTTGCTGCTTCAACCTTCCTGTCACCTTGGCCCTTTTCCCAACACTTAGCAATCTCATCCAGAATCACTTCCCTTGATAACAGCAAACCACTTATATAACAGTTAATGTGCCAGACTAAGTACTTTACAAATATTAACATATTTAACATACAACAGCATAAAGTAGGTACTAGTATTATACACATTGAGATTCAGTAGCTTGCTCATGGTTACACAGATAATAAGCAGGGAAACTGGACTTCAAATCCAAGTATCATATATAGGTCTCTCTTAAACAAATTTCTGTAACATCACCTTGATGTTTGCGTTTTTCAATCAAGATATATTTACACCCGCCTCCTCCTGATATATCATTTCCATCTAAAATCAAACTTATCCTTAAAGACCGACATGCAATATTGGAATAATAATGTAGAAGTAGTAGTGATTGGTAAATGGTCTGACTATGTGCTTGTCTTACTTTAAGGGATAAGAGTGATATTCTAAGGAATGTGGTGGCATTTTCCAATGATGAAGAGGTTGGTTGAATGCTCAGCAAAAATGAAAATGTATTTAGGGGTATATCGATTGGCTAGAGCTGCCATAATAATGATAATAATAAAAAATACCGTAGCCTGGGTGGCTTAAATGACAGAAATCTATTTTCTCATGATTCTTGAGGCTGGAAATCAAAGATCAAGGTGTTGGCAGGTGCAGTTTTTCACGAGGCCTGTCTCTCCATTTGCAGATGGTTGCCTTCTTGCCCTGTCCTCTCATGGCTTTTTCTTTGAACGTGAGCATTTCTGGTTTCTCTCTTCTTATAAGTATACCAATCATATCAGAATAGGGCCCACTCATATAACCTGACTTAACCTTAATTACCTCTTAAGACTATATCTGCAAATGTATTCACATTCTGGGGGGTGCACAGTTCAGTTTTTAACAAGGAGTTTCTTAACCATGGAAAGGGCAGTCAGTTGAATACAATTACCCTCAAAAGGACTGTGGATCAATTTAATGAAAATGAGAGCTAGCAAAAAGATATCAACAGGGCATCGATTCTCAATACTGACATCAACAGGATCACGGAGGCAATAGATGAGGAAATTGGAAGCACATTTTAATGACCTGTAGGAAGGAAGGTCAAGAAAGAATACTGTGCTGGATTTGATGACCTAACCAGCCTCCTTAAGTATAAGCTAAAAGTTGATGTTCAGCTTACATCTTTGCTGTGTACCTGTTGCAGAGAAAGGCTAAATTAATGGAGAAGGGAGTAAGCAATAGTGGGGATGTGGCAGATGAAGGCAGTCTCTGAGAGCATATCTTTTTGAGATAATGTACAAACATTTTTAGAATTGAAGAGGTATAAATAATTTAAACATGTAATTTTTCTATAATTCCAAGAGCTATACTGTTTTATAATGCTAAGTGTAGTGAATATAACTCCTCATTATGTACTCAAAATATTAGTGATTTCCTCCTTATTATGGATCAAACTTTCCTATTCTACATGTCTAGTAATTTTTTATTATATAGTGGTCATTATAATTTATGTTGTTGAGAGTCTGAAATCTGTTGTCTTCTTTTAAAAAAGGTTGAGTTTTGTTCTGGCAGGTAGTTAATTTAATGGCAAATAAATTTGATCCTTTTTCCAAGCTTAATTGAGGCAGATCTAGACTTTTTAGGGGTGTCACCTGAATGCTTAGCATTTTCAGTATGGTATTGTACTCCACCAGTCAGAAGTTTTGCATCTCATAACATATGTAATGTTTGGATTTTTTTTTTCTTTTTGAGAGAGAGAGAGAGAGCACACGTGGGCAGAGGGAGAGGGAGAATCTTTCTCACTACTGTGAGATGATGACCTGAGCCAAAAATCAAGAGTTGGACACTTAACCGACTGAGCCACCCAGGTGCCCCTGTAACATTTGGAATTTCTGTTCAGTTCATAGCTCTGGCTATTTTCTACTGGGCCTTACAGTCTTGCTATGTGCATGTGCAGTTTATTATTCCTCTAACAAGATGAATGTAAGATGGCGCCTTTGGGGGCTCATTTTTGTTTACAGTTATCTGTGGTCCAGTATCTTGCACTGCAGATTCCATCTATTTAAAAAGTACCAAACTCTAATTTCTGCCTCATCACTTGAGTGAAATCATTATGTTCTGCTTGGGCTCCATCTACCTCCCTGAACTGAGGTCCAGAAAATGCCACCAGTCAGAAACACTGAGTGATCCTCAGCGCACCTCTTCTATTTCCCTTCTTTCCGGAATCATAGTCCTATACTGACTGTTGTCCACTGTTGAGAACCAATAAACTCTTCTTGAGAAGTTGCAAACATCTTTAACATGAGTTTTGATAAAATTAAATTCAACTTTGTAGAGGTCGCTTTCTGCTGAGGTCAGTTTTATATATTCATATTAACATCAATACGATTTTATATTTATATTAATATTAGTATTGTTTTGAAGAAGTTAAACATGGCTATATATTAGCAACATATCAAAGATAAATCACACCAGCTTGGAACATTAATGTAAAATACTTTATAAAAGCCCCATCCTGAGAAGGAGCAGCATGTTAAAATCACTTGGGTTGAGAAAATTGTTGTGAGAATGGTTCTGTTAAAGAAAGTTTGTTTTCTTAGCTTTTGATGTCCTTGGGTAACAAAATCAACATTCTTCTGTATTTAATGAAAACAGGTTTGGAAATAGCAACAGGTGTTTTGGTAATAAAAAACTATTCATGGCTTAAATCTTTAGGGTGCCCTATTTTCTTTATTATAATTACTGAAACAAGAGATCTTGAAATTAATCTGTTGCTATGTAGACTTGAAGAAGGAAGTCTAGGAAGTGGTCTTATTGATCTTTAGGCCTATCCTGGTTAGTGTAACAATTTAGAGTTAGTAGATTTTAAAATAATTTATTGTCTAAAAACAAAGCAGAAACATGTAGTTACTAGAAACCTAGGAATATCATTTTTTTGGCATCATAGAAGTAACACATTAATACATGTAAAGTAAATGAGGAAAAATTGTTGACAAATTACTTTGTAAATAATTGTTTAAGAAATTTTCATGACTGTAAACATAAATGAGTTTATTTAAATTTTCAAAGTAGTTATTTAAATTTAAATAAATTTAAATTTTAAAATTTAAAATTTCAAAGAGTTATTTAAAATTTAAAAAATTTAATTTTACTTAAATATCTGCATTTAAGAAGAATAATTGCTTATCCTGAAAATGAATATAGATGAAGTAAATAATTGTTTGAAAGATATTTTAAAACATTTCATTTGATCAGAGAAGAAAGAATATAAATTAGTTATAGATAACACTTTGGTTAACATTTCCTCTTTTCTTCTTCTCTTTGTCTCTCTCTATCTCCTCTTTATCCTCTCTCTCTCTCTCTTCCTACTTGCTTTCTTTTTGTATTTAAAAACAAATTTAGATCTAATATTATTGTGTATTATTATGATCTAAAGAAGAAAATTTGAGGCTAGGTCTCTCAAAGTAGTGAGATAGTTCTTAGTTACCTAGATAACTTAGAGTTTCCAGTTACTTTTCTGAAAGATGACATTTGTATTTTGCCAGTTTATCTGGATAATTGCCTCTAATTCCTCATTTTTTATAGCTTTAGAGTCATGGCATTAATATGTATTCATACCATCCTCTTGCCCAACCTTGATCGTTTATGGTGGAATTGCTTACTTCTTATTTGTACTCTTTCTGCTTCCCTCAATTTAGGACTGAAGCCAATGGTTTGAGTGTCATGATGGGCTTAGTATCTAAGCTACTGTTAGCCAAGGTCTGGCTCTTGGGAAGACCTTATCTCTTGCACGATTGTAGTTAATGTTATTGTTACATAAGTTTTGGCAACACACAATGTGAAACCACTTTAAATAAGACAAAAAGTCTAAATTTTACAAAATTTTTAATTGCCACCTAAACCTGTTAAAAAATGTAACACATATTAAAGGGCAGTGACAGTTTCGTTTTTTTTTAATCAATATATTTTCCATTTAATTGTTCTGGATTATTATCCCTTTTTGAGTAGAGATTGCATCTATTAATTTTTTAAAGAGCAGTTTTATAAAATTTTATAAAGAGTAGGTCTAAATTATGATAGTTGGCATCAAGATGATATCCAAAAGCATGTAGGTATTCTTCTTTATTTCTAATGAATCAGTCCCTGAATCAGAAGGTTAGGTGAAAATTTTCTGCTGATTCCACACTAAGAAAATAACATCAGCTTTTGCTCAAAATGATTTATGAACTCATTAAATTTACCTTTTTCCTCTGCAATTCAAATTGATCAAATAAATCCAGTGGCAATTATGTAGATGGTGAGTTTAAAACATGTTGCATAGGCACACACAACAATCCTGTGACCTACAGGAAGTGTGTTATTGTTCGTTGACTACTGCTTCCTAAAGATCTTTGTTTTTCACCTCGTGTTTCTGTATTTTCTCAATCAAGTTACTTAAACTAGTTTCTTCCCAGTTACTTTTTTAACCCCTATTTTTGGTCTTAATTAGGAATAGTACTTCTCAGTTTTATTTAGAGCATTTATAAATTTTTATTTTCCAATTTATTATTAGATATATATGTGTATGGGTATAGATGTTTGTCTGTACGAACAGTAACCCACATACAGACTTTTTTCTGCTTCTGTATTTTCCCAGCTGTGTTATGATAACTTCCCCTGTGTAACTGTGTTTTTTGGCTAAGATATCTGGGTAACCATTATTTACAAATAATATACTCCTTTGTTTAAGGTCAGAATATTCTCCACAAGGGCATTTTAAATGCCAACTCTAATTTAATGTATTAGGCTTTGAAATCAGTGTTTGCTTTATAACGAATATTATTGGCTTCTTTTTGTTTTTAGAAGTTATATTTATAGATAAACGAATGAGTCAAGCTTTTGTTATTTTTGTTTAAGTTTCTTTTTAACTACAAAAGTTTTGCTGTCTTTTTATTTGTATAATCTTCAGTATTTTTCTTGTTGCTATTTTCATCTAAAAATATTTTGAATAGCAGCAGTGTTCCAGGTAATATGATGGACCTTTTTTTCTAAATTTCAGTTAATTATGATATAACTATAAATACCAAAATGCGGGGATACATAAAGCACCTACTTCATTGTAAAGACTGTTCTCATATTGGTAGTCTTAGCTTTTTTTCCATTTTATACAAAATTATAAAGCCTGAAAATTCTTGTCCTTTTTAGTAACAGTTTGTCCATTTTAATTTATGACAAAGCATTATGGTAAATGTATAGGTGAAAAAGCTTATTTTATGAATTTCAGAGAGAGTAAGATGATAACTCTGTGAGGTCTACTGTGCTGATATCCCCACTTCTCATTTCATGATTAAAACTCCTTAAAATTAGGGTACCTTGGTGGCTCAAGTCCGTTGAGCATCTGATTTTGGGTCAGGTCATGATCTCATGGTTCATGAGTTCAAGCCTTTGTATTGGGCTCTGTGCTGACAGCTCAGAGCCTGGAGTCTGCTTCAGATTCTGTGTTTCCCTCTCTCTCTGCCCCTCCCCAATTCACACTCGGTCTCTCTCTCAAAAATAAATAAACATTAAAAAAATAAAAATAAAATACCTTAAAATTGAAATTTGGATTAGTCATTCATCTATGTAGTATTATATATGCATGTCATATATTTATTAATATAAAAGTTATATATTTGTTACTTTAATATTTAATGTAACCTTCCTTATCTGTGTTTTCTAGGTAAATATAAATTTTACCAGGGGTGAAAAAACTTTTAGTTTTTAAATAGTTCTGCCATTTGCCTACTATTCCCAGTTAACAAGTGTATGTCCACCAGTAATGGAAGGAATCAAGCCTGACAAGAGTTAATATCAGTAGGAAAATCGTAGGAACAAGATGAGTAACTTTACTATGTGAGGCTATTGACAAAGAAATGGTAAGCACTACTTAGGTAGCCAAGCAAGGAAGGTGATATCTTCACCCACGAAAGAAAACAATGAAAAATTAATTGGGAACCCTAGAGAAATTTGACTAGGGAAGCACTAAAGGAACTGATACATCTTCCACAGAAGATTAAAATGATGACATTAAATCAGGAAAGCTAGCAAGTCAAATCTTTCTAGATTGATGATGTGCTTCAGTTATTGAAGGCATGGAGTAATTTTTTTTTTTTTTCCAAAATACATTGTCTCTACGAAACTACACACCATGGTAATTATGAAATGTTTATGGACAGATATTATACAGAATTATATATACTGTGTATGACTGTATTTAATAGAACTTGAGGAATTTTTAAGGGTAGTTTCGATTAATTGTGATTGTTTGCCATATGCACTGACCGTACAATAAGATTCAACCCCACTGTATATACTGCTCCTTAGGTGACCCAAAGCAGTTTTTCCACACTTCATTTTTTTAGTCTGTGACTTTCCCACTCTATACTATGGTGATAAGAGTAGTAAAAGATACTATGTGAGCACAGAGGACGACATCTAACCAAGACGTCTGAAGCTTCCTGCCACAGTAACATCTTTACTGAGATAACAAGGATGGGTGAGAGCCAGTTGAATGGTAGGTGGAAAACACTGTATCTGGAAGAAAATCATATGTGCAAATTCCAAAAGGGGAGTGAGAGAGGGGGGTGGAGGAAATGATAAATGCATCACACAGAATTCAGTAAGGCTGTAAAAGTAAGTCAAACCAAGAAAAGAAAGAGATAAAATGCATTAGAGAGTTTCACCTTTGCGTTCAAGGCATTGAAAAAGGACATGACTTGATTAGATTTGCAGTTTTAGAAAAACACTCCTAGATGTTTTCTAGGGAATGAATTGTAACCACCTTGGCTATTTATAAGCTATAGCAATACTCTCGGGAAAGGATTGTGGAATATTGTGGATGCAAAGAATTATTGGACAGCTTTAAGAACCTTTTACTGATAGTAAATGCAAGATGAAGTTTCAGAAGGCGTCAAGAAGGAATCCCAGTTTGGTTTTTTGGCAAGTTACGGGATAGTGGCATTATACAGGCTTTGCCAACAGTGATTGCTGAACAAGTTTCATAAATAGAAGATCTAATGTAGATCGTACATTCATAGTAAGCTGTAGTAAATTCCCACTGTTACTCTCTTTGTCAAATTAGTGCTTAAAATTATTTCGATGTTGTCCATCTAATTTTGAGCATTAAGGCAAAAGGAAATGAAATATTTTCTTTAGAATAATGAGAAGGGCACTTGTTGGGATGAGCACTGAGTGTTGTATGGAAACCAATTTAACAATAAATTATATTAAACATAATTAACATACAATAAAGCTCTCTCATTTTAAAAAATTACAGAATTTTTATTGAAAAATAAAAACTCTACAAACAAAAATTCATTAAGGTGACCATTAAACAAAAATTTGGGGGACCTGGTGATTAAGCATCTGACTTCGTCTCAGGTCATGATCTCACAGTCCCTGAGTTCGAGCCCCACGTCAGGCTCTGTGATGACACCTTAGAGCCTGGAGCCTGCTTCCAATACTGTGTCTTCCTGTCTCTCTCTGCCCCTCCCCTGCTCACTCTGTCTGTCTCTCTCTCTCTCTCTCTGAAAAGTAAATAAAACATTAAAAAAATAAATAAAAACAAAAGTCTATTGTAAAGAAAAGTATGTGGATGTTTGGAAATAAAATTTCTGAAGAAAAGCTTTCTTGTTTGGGGAAGACATTTAACCCAATACGAACTTTAAAGTGCCTAAAAATGGCCTTACAGTGCATTTATTTCTTCTTAACAAATTCAGATAATATAAAATAATCATTTTTAAAAAACATCATGAATCATAGAATCAGGGCTTTGTTTTGCCTTTTTTTGTTGTTGTGGTTTTTTTTTTAGTATAATTGACATAATGTTACATTAGTTTCACGTGTAGAACACAGTGATTTGACAAGCTTTTCCCTTATGCTGTGCTCACCATAACTGCAGCTACCATCTGTCCCGTTACATCAGTATTATAATATCACCGACTATGTTCCTTATGCTGTGCTTTTTATGCTTGTGACTTAAGAGATACATCATTTGCAAATATCTTCTTACATTCAGTAGGTTGTCTTTTTGTTTTATTGATGGTTTGTTTTGCAATGTCAAAGCTTTTTTTTTTTTTATCCAAATAGTCTATTTTTGCTTTTGTTTCCTGTGCCGTAGGAGACGTATCCAGAAAAATGTTGCTATGGCCAATGGCAGGGAAATTACTGCCTACGTTCTCCTTTAGGATTTTTGTGGCTTCAGATCTCACATTTGGTCTTTAATCTAATGTGAGCTTATTTTTTTATATGGTGTTAAAAGTGGTCTAGTTTCATTCTTTTACATGTAGCTATCCAGTTTTCTCAGCCCTATTTATTTCAGGGCATTTTTTTAATGCCAAAAGTAACTGTTTGGTCTCACTTCTCCACACCTAATTGATAGATTAAAATAAAAGCCTTCGCAGAATTGCCTATACTCATTTTGTCTGATTAATAGTAAGATTTAGGATCCTTCTGAAGTATTTTAGTAACTCAGTATAAACATTATCTTAGTTATTTGACTATTTTGCAGAGAATTTTTTTTTAATCCTTAGTAAAAAGTATTGCTTTAATCACATTTGGTTTGAAAGCTAGTTGGGACACATCTAACTTTGTAGATCTTTTTGAAAACCTTTGCACAGTTTTCAGGGGAAGCCTCTGAAATTTAGCCTCCTATTTGCCTCTTTACGGAATCACTATGAAATCACTATATATCACAAAGGCATTAATATTATTACAAAGGGGTTTAAAGAAGTGCAAATAAAATAGACTACTTTTTCTTAATATATCAGAATTATTCTAAAATTTTTAAAGATTAAACAGATACTGGCGAAATGAAGTAGAAAAGTACATCATGTCTCATAACCTCAGTCAAGTCCTTCCTGCTAAAAATGAAAGTGTCTGTGACCTCAAAGAGAAGGTCTGTGACTTAGATTAATGATTCTTATCTACCTAGTTTACCATATAATTATGCAGCTCTTTTGCCACATTTTTATTATTTATTTTGAGAGAAAGAGAGAGAGCACACATGCAAGCAGGAGAAGGGCAGAGAGAGAGGGAGAGAGAGCCACCCAAACGCCCCAACTTTTGCTACTTTTCGTCCTATTCTGATTTCGACTTCTAGTTAAACTAGTGGTCTTGTCCTCATTCTAACCAAATTAACCCAGAGTCCGGTAACACGTTATTTAAAACGGGCGCCTGGGTGGCTCATTTGGTTAAGCATCCGACTCCTGATTTCGGCTCAGGTCATGATCTCACGGTTCATGAGATGGAGCCCTGTGTGGGGCTCTGCACTGGCGGCGTGGAGCCTGCTTGGGATTCTCTCTCTCTCTGCTCCTTCCCTGCTCTTGCTTTCCCTCTCTCTCAAAATAAACATTTTTAAAAATGTTTTATTTAAAACAAAACAAAACTGAAAGATTTCATATATCATTTCTTTAAAATGGGTGTATGTTTTATTTCGTGTCTAAAGTTTTCATTCCTACTACTTCAGTGACATCCTAAGCTCTGCAAAAAATCTAGATTTTATTAAAAGTTGACCAAAAGTTTAAAAAATGAAAATTTCAAAAACCTTTCAATATCTATGAAGAAAATGTTAAAAATTGCCTTACATTGACAGAAAACCATACCTGTCTCATATACAACAATGAAAGCTTTGTGTTCAGTCCAAACATTTCGTGACATAGGTCACAGGCAGAGGCCACGTTACAAAGCTTTAATCACATTTGGTTTCAACAGAAAGCTGAAAAATTGTAGTTTTGTTTTCCGAAAACTCATTAACTATTAGAACTGCTTTCTAGTGTTTGTTATTTTTTACTATCAAATGATATAAATTGAAGGCTAATCTTGGTCTTTCATAAACCAGTTTTCCTCACTGATATTTTTCTTTGCGTAATGTTAACTAGACTAGCAGCAGCTCATATAGCTAAACAGTAGTATAGTATTTTACATGGATTCAAAATAGGTTTTAAGAAGTGATTTCTTAACTTGGTTAATATTTAAGCATTTATATCAGTCAGTCAACTAAGATTCATTGAGGGGTTACTGTGTGAGGGATGCATCAGAACCCAGCTAGTCTGTCTTATAACAGTGAATAAGACAAACTCAAGCCCTGCCTTTGTGGAGCTTACAAATATGAGATAAATTATTACAGCATGGTGAAATCTAAGAGTGCTGTGGCACCATACAAAGAACCATCCAAAAAGGTGATGGTGTAGCTTCAATTTAGAAATGCTGTTTGAGTTCACTTTTACAGATCCTTAAAACTTAACCTTATTTTTTATTAAAAAAATTTTTTTTAATGTTTATTTGTTTTTGAGAGAGAGGGAAAGACAGAGCGTGAGTGGGGGAAGAGCAGAGAGAGAGAGACAGAACCCAAAGCAGGGTCCAGGTTCCGAGCTGTCAGCCCAGAGCCCGACGCGGGGCTCGAACCCACAAAATGCGAGATCATGACCTGAGCTGAAGTCGGACGCTTAACCGACTGAGCTGCCCAGGTGCCCCAAAACTTAATGTTAAAACCCAGTCTTTTCTTGTCAGATTTCTCAAAGCGAGCTAGCATTTTAAATTTTCTCCTTTGGGAAATCTACTTCAGAGCTATCTGATACTGATGATTATGCTTTTAAAAGAAATAGGCATATAGGAAGGAAAGTAATGTGAGAAATCAAGTGATAATTACTGCTTAATAATGAAAAAGAAAGAGCTTCACAGATTAATGTGAAAAAAATAGTAAAAGTTGGAAAGCTGCACCTGCCTTAGAACTTTCAAGTTAGTGCCTTTATAATTACTCATGTGACTTACGGTTTTCTTGCAGACAGTAGTGTTCCTCCTCTCTACCCAACTGTAATCTTTTTGAATACCTAATAGTGGCATCTTCTGGATAATCCTTGACACATAGAAAACAATTAATAAATATGTGTTGACTAAGTGAAGGAATGTCTGAAACTTTTAAGATTTAAAGAACTGCGTTCATTTGGTTAAATTTTTTAAATAATCACATTGTTTTGTAGGTGCAGAACAATACTTAATATATTCAAATTACCATTTTTTTTATGCTGTGAACACTGCTGAAGTCTGTACTTTATCGTTAGTGGCCCACCCTGCCTCTGACATTGAGAGTGTTGGATTTCCAAAGGTGACCTCTTCCATTACCCCAGTGTTAGTAGGTGTTTGTCATTAAGTCTCACTTCCAGCTGTGCCCGGTAAAAGAGGAGACTGGTTTTTTGGAAAAGTATTTATATGTGGACACACACACACACACACACACACACACACACACACATACACACACACATACTTTTTTAAGTGTTTAGTGTGATGTTAATTATCAGTTTACTTCGTGATTGTTGATTAATAAGTTAAACCATTGACCTTTTGTGTAAGGTGGGCATCATTTATTCAGATAAGATTGTAAAAACTGGGTAGCAACTGATTACAGATTTGAAAAAGGACTCTTTGATGAATGGTGAGGGAAAATAATGTTTGCTTGTTTGGCCAGATTAGAAATTTACTACCTCAAGATAGGCCTCTTTAAGATACTGCTCATTGAAGAATGGTGTGACCTACCTTATCTCAGCTTCTTTTTTACTTATCTTTATACCTGTCAATAAGACAAACTACAGAAACACGAAGTAGCCCAAGTCATAGGTTGGTTGTTTTCCCTAGTGAAAGAAATAGTGTTTTTTGAAGTTTCAGATTTATTTAGGGTAGTATCCTAAGGTTTGGATTTTGGGGTTTCCTCTCAATATTTTATGTCTTTTGAAATAAAACAGAATGACTTATTGAATGTAAACACTTAATAACTATTTTTGAAATGGATAAATGAATAAAGTAGTGAGAAACAGCCACAGCAGACTGGCTACTGTATATTTATAACAGATAATAGTTCTGTGACAATTGGGTAATTTTGACCATGAATTTATCTTACTTTGGTTTTTTTATTATTTCACTTTAATGTCTCTCTTAAGCTATAGATGATAGCCTAAACGTTCCTAAGATTAATCTAAATTAATCTCAACTTGATCTTTTAAAAGGACACACACATTTTGTTAAAAATCTTTAAATGCTGGCATCAAATATTTCTGACACTGAGATTTAGAAAACATTTTATCTCATTTAATCATGTCAGAAATCATGTTTAAAATATGTTTCTCTTCTGAGGAACTTAAATTCTGTAATATGATCAAAGTAAATGGCAGAAATAGAGACCCAGACCTAGATCTTCTGATTCTACTTTCCCTATACCTCATCTAGAGGGCTATAAATGAGTAAGTTTTGATTTAAAAATAAAATAAACATTTGAAAATAAGGGTTCACGTCTTCACATTTCTCACTATAACACTATTGGGTAATATATTAGAGATATAGCAAAGTATAAGGCACGGTCATTAGCCGGAGGGTTTTCGTGATCTAATTGAAGAAACAAGAAGTATCCATTAAAAGAATAACGGTGTAAGACAGCATGTGTGTAGTGAGTGTGTGTGAAGCTTACAGAGAAAGGATTGATTACTGTGGATTGGAGCTACTGGCAGGACCGAAGTGACCTTGTTGGGCTGTGCTGGAAGGAGCACACGGTTGAGCCAGTAGTTTACCAGGTAGTTTAACTCAGGAGATTTCTGCAGATGGCTGGCAGCTTAGCCAACAGTGTCATTTCTTCTGGACATTGAGACATTGAGAGTACCCAGGGAAGCCAACACTCCCTCTCATGTCTGAACTACTCCTGCCAAACTCCTGCGGTTCTTCTGTCAGAGGAGAAGAAGTGTGGCTTTCTCTGGAGCCACCTTTCACAATAAGAAGGCTTGTGTAAAGATTCTCCATTTTCTAGATTCAGTGACCCTAATGAGAACTTGAAATTCATCCCACAGCTCTGCCCATCAGTGTTTCAGCTGTAGTGAGTTCCTTAGCAATAGTTTTGTTTTGTTTTTTCTTTTCTTTTGTTTTCTCTTTGAAAAAAAAAAAATCCTGGAAATGGTGAAAGACACATTGTCATGACAGAGGCTGATGATAATAGTAAGATCTGAGAATTCCGGAGGTGATATCTCAGGGAAAAAAAACCATTCAATATTAAATTCATACGTCTCTGCCTAGGTTTGAAAGGTTGCAGATTTATTTAGCGCATCTCTCTGTTTCCTTTTTCCCTCCTCTTCTTCCTTGCTGTCCATCCTTATCCAGTCATTTTCTGCATCTTTCATGTTCACTACTCCAACCAGACCACATTTCTTCTCATTATCCTTTGAACATTTGCTATTCTTTTCCAACTCGCTTCAAGTTATTTTTCATATGTAAAATGAGTGTATACAATCTGGTAAAGTTAATAAGAATTGATTTTTCCCTTAAAAATGGGATGCAGTACTTGAAAGTGAAAACTTCATGTGTTGCCCTTTAAAAACATGTAAGGTTATGAATAATACAGACTTGGAAGTCGGTCCTATATTTGACTTCATATATATATGTGTGTGTATTTTTATATATATGTATATATACATACACACACACACACATATATACATATCTGTGTGTCTGTGTGTATACTTCAGATTCTTTCTGTTGTGTATAAAATGGCTTTCCTTGTTTGGAGACCCAGTATAATTTTTCAAGGGATCCAGTGTCAGAATAGCAATAACGTTTCTAGTATCAAGACTAAATGGAGTTTGAGGGCCAAATATTAGCACAAGTAGAAGATCGAGGTGGGATGGATTGAAATTTGAGGACTGCTGAGAAGTGAGCAATGTAGTGCTTAGGTACCAGGGTCGCCTTGGGTGGCTCAGTCATTCAAGTGTTTGACTTCAGCTCAGGTTATGATATTGCAGTCCGTGGGTTCGAGCCCTGCGTCGGGCTCTGTGCCAGCTCAGAGTCTGGAGTCTGTTTCAGATTCTGTGTCTCCCTCTCTCTCTCTGCCCCTTCCTCACTCCTGCTCTGCCTCTCTCTCTCTCTCTCTCTCTCTCTCAAAAATAAATAAACATTAAAAAAAAATTTAATGCTTAGGTACCAGGTGTAGAACTTGTGCCTCTTCTCCCTGGTTTCTGGCATCGATGGAGAGGGAAGAATAGAATGGAACCTTTTCCCTTTCATTAAAGTCTATATAAACATTACCAGAACTTTTTCTTAAAGGAATACATGAATTAAGAAAATCTATTACAGTACTGTTTTCTATTACATGTATAGAATAAACTGAAGGAAATACTGTTTCCCATAATAAGAAAACCAAAAAAAGATATATTCAGTTTAAACAGTAATTATATGCTAGCCCTTTTTCCTCATGACCACATTATAGAAAGGCTACCCTGTAATTGTCAAGAAAAAAGAATAAAAATGGTGCAGTGAACTGACCTAATACACTTGGTTATGCACAACTTTAGGTTCTTTGTGGTAAATAATAAAAAATATCAAGAAGCTTGAAGTATGAGATTAAGTCCCCCCATACACAATTCTCAACTTAACATTTACTAACAAGTAAGCACAAAATAATATATGAACCGGTTATATAAACTTGAAGAAATTTCAGCTGTCTGTGTTTTTAGGTGTCTCAGTCACACTCTCACATAAAAAGTTTACTTTTGACAAATATGAAAATTCCTGAAGCAAGAGTGATGATTCTTTCTGATATCAGGTGACCACAGTTGTGCAGAGTTCACGACTAGGCACAGAACCACTTAAAAATTTAGCATGGGGTATCATCTCCAAGATTAAACAGACCGCAGTGCTTTATACCTACTTCATAAAGTGGTGGAGAGTATCTCTAAAATATTTTAGTCAATTATGTCTCTGGAATACATTTAATTTCACTCATGAGAGCCCATATGCTATATTCATCTTGCTTGTTTTCATGCCTTGTGTTCACCAAGAGATTCATGTTTTTTTCATTCAGTTAATTAATAAACTATTATTCATTTATATACAGATAACAAAAGTGCCTCCATTAGCTCCCTCAAGAGTGTGGACTTCACTATTAGAATCATAGAAAGACAAATATCATATGACTTCACTCATATGAGGACTTTAAGACACAAAACAGATGAACATAAAGGAAGGGAAGCAAAAATAATATAAAAACAGGGAGGGGGACAAAACATAAGAGACTCTTAAATATGGAGAACAAACAGCGTTACTGGAGGGGTTTTGAGAGGGGGGATGGGCTAAATGGGTAAGGGGCGTTAAGGAATCTACTCTTGAAATCATCGTTGCACCATATGCTAACTAACTTGGATATAAATTTAAAAAAAAAAAGAAAAAAAAAGAATCCCACAATCTGCTCCTGGGCTGTGCATCTTTGAGTAGATGGTAACAGCACTGGTGTTATAGGTCACCCTAACGGCAAACAGTGAATTGCATTGTATTTAAAGTAAATTCTAAACTTCAAAACATAGTATAACCATATTGCATATAAAACATTCTTTTTGGTGCCCGTATGTTAAGTCATTATTGGGAGTTTTGATTTGAATGTCAGAACTTTTTGATAACTTAATTTTTTTAATTTTACCATAACCTTTTAATTTAAACAAATTTAGTATTAATTATCTTCTGGATGTCCAACATGTCATTAAATGCAATCTTTTTTCATTTTTCAAGACTGTTGATAATTGAAATAACTCTGACCCTCTGACTAAATTTGTTCATAGGCAAGTCTATACTTTGTTAATTGCTTATGTGACTGAGTAAATCCTACCTGAGAGCAAACTGGGGAGGAAATCAGGAAACCAGTTATCCTCTATAGTCATCTCATAGCCTAATAAATTAGGGAAGTCATTCAGCTTGAATGTGTTCAGAGAAACACTTTTGTTATCTACTCTTCTCTACTAACATGTTTGTAGGGATTAGTAAGAGAAATCTAGTGGAAATTCTGTGCCCTAAAAACTTAAACAGCTTCAGAAAGTAAAATATGCTTTGATTGGCATTCCATTAATATTTATCAAGGAATACTTTATCCACTAGGGAGAAATATTTTTTAGTTGTCATATGATAAAATATCAACCCAAAGGCTCTGTGAGGTGAAGTCACTTAACCTGTCTAAAGCTGTGGTTGCTTTATAAGTAAGATGAAGGTAACAATATTAAGATCTTCACAATGGTAAAGAGTAATAATATATGTTAAACCCATAGCGAAGTGTCTACCCCATGTGTTCTAAAAAATGGTAGGCATTTTAAGAACAAAAACAAAAACAAAAGACTTTCAAGAACGTGGTCAACAATGTTCAAGTAATTTCAGGCCCCTCGGAGAAACGTGGGCTACACCAAATGAGAACTCTAAATACAGACTTTTCTTCTAGAATGTGATGCACGTGTGCCTGATGAAGCACTCATTCTGCAGAATCATGCACTAAAAATAAGCTTACGGGGAAAATGAACTTATGGGGGAAATTAAGTTTAGGCTGACCACTCAAAATCTATGCAGTTTTACATTGTTGTTATGAGTTCTCTGGTTACAATCCTAATGAAAATATTAACTCCACTAATGCTCTACCAACATTTGGACCCAACCTCACAGTCGGCTAACCATTTGCATCACATTTCCACTCAAATCGAGGAGATGGCAGTTACTGAGTGCATTTGATTCCAGTACTTTTCATCAAAATTGAACATCTGATTTAAGCTACAGGGAGAAACATTTTCACAGTTTCTTTCTTGAACAGAAAGCTTAACTGTTGCAAAGTGTAGGGTTCTTGACTCCATTAAACTAGCCCATATGTGCACTAAAGAAATTGGCCTGTACAGGATTTTTAGCTGCACATCTCCACTTTTTTAGGAGTTTATACATTGTTAAGACTTTCCCTTTAATTGTGATGGAAACTGGCCCCTGATCACTTTAAAATGTTAACATGCTAGAAAAAAATCATATTAAGTAGCAAGATACACAAAGTCTAAATTATATTGATATTGTTCACTATTTACTGATACCAAAGGGGCTCTTTTATGTAAATATGTATTATAGAGGAATATAGAATGTATTAGATGAAAGAATTCCAAACTTCCCTAAAGCCCTTTGGAACTAAGTTCTTTATAGAGAATAAGGAATATGAATCAAACTTGTTTCTTTTGTTGCTTCTGTTTCAGGTATATCAAGCACTTTTAGGGGTAGTTTAGTGGGTAACCTGCAGTGGAGACATTTGTTAGAGTTTTCTTACATTTCTCTTGTGCATATTCCCCTCAGTTGGCTGAAGAGTATGAAATGATCTCTGGATTACTAGCAGAAGTCCCCATTCCTGTTAATAATTATTGTTTAATATCAATTTGATTTATACTATTCCTGTAGCGGTATTTTCCCCCAAGACACCTTTTAGAGGTCCCTCTAAGGTACTTCTGTCTAATTCTAGCCCTGAGAGATCAAACTGCCTATGATGTATTTGGGGAGGTTGTTGTGTAAGATAGGCAGAGACCATTTTGATCAAGTTATTCCATGTGTACAATATATTTTATGTTTTACATTAAAGTATTACAGTCTAGCTAATTCAGTTTACCAAATCTTCATGCATAAAAAAAAAGCAGGTATGCTAAATTTTAATTGTGTCACTTCATATCAGTGTTAAAGCAGCAAATTCTTACAAATCATATCATTGGGTCACATTTCTATATCATTTTATTTTAGCCACTTCTAGAGGAGATGATTCCATTATTTCAAGTCCTGATGTCACTGATATTGCACCAAGTAGAAAGAGGAGGCAGCGGATGCAAAAAAATCTGGGAACAGAACCTAAAATGTCTTCTCAGGCGATTCAGCCTCAAGAAAAGGAAAAGTAAGTCATTTTATTTGTTTTTTGTTATTTTTTTGCCAGATGATGAGATATCATTTTAAAAACCTCATATCTTATCTCAAGAATTATATTTTTATTTCTGAATTTACTTAAGGCTGTTTTTAAAGAATAAAAATTGTGATTTTGGAAATTGTAAAATGTTCAAATCGTTGTCATTTCTCTGACATTTGGTTAATTCCTATTAATATTTAAAACAGAAGTGCTAAAAATATAAGCAAAATGTTTTTTCTGGTGGTTTTTATACATTAATTAGAAATGGCATGTAGACACAAAAGATACTAGAATCCAACTTGTGTCAGTCAAGTGTCTCAACCTGATTTACTGCTTTAAACAGACCCGTGGAGCGTTCGAATTAGCTACCTGATTTGGTTATGCTTGGAATTCTTTTTCAAGTGAAATGTCTCTTCCTAATCATCTTTATCTGTCTATTAAAATTTGGAATTACGGGCTTTATTTTTACAGATTTTCACTCTTTCGTTCATCAGATACCCTCTTTTGATCTGCATCCCAGTTTAGTTGTGGTGAATTGAGGAGTCGGGATAATTGACATTTTATTGCAGCAGAGCAGTTCGTTAGCATTTATAAAGAGTAATTATCAGTTGAATCCCAAATGAATGTGCAAATCGTTTGTATGTATATGTATGTCTGTATATGCCCTGGGAATTTCTTTTTTTCTGAACTTTTTGTTAATGTAGCAAATAGTTAATGAACAACAGCCACATGACAAATGATTTTACAGATCACTGGTTTCACAGTGTGGACTGAGGACCCCCTGGGACAGTCCACGAGCTCATCTCTTCTTCAACTCCATACCTGCGTGAGGCTAGTTGCTTCATGGATTTCAATTAAAATAACATGTCACATCTAATTAAATGCAGAGCTTATGAGAATCCAACTCTTTTCATTCAAGTCAGCTATGAAACAGATTTACAAAAGTATAAAATCTAGCCCTCATGAGATTTTTTTGTTGAAATATAATGATCTTTCATAAAGGATATGATACTCAAGTTATCATATACTGGGTTTACTCTTATTTTTAAATGAATTAGTGAAGATTTAAAAATTTTCCTGGTTTTAATTTTGAATATGATAAATATAGTCCATCTAAATAAAAGCTCTTGAGGTCCTCAAGCATTTTCAAAGGTGAAAAGGGTTTATTTTACACTTTTTAAAGTTTAAAAGTTTTTGCTCCTGAAAGAAAAAAGTTTTAGAATTTTGTTGTAGACTGTGAGGATGCCAAGACAGGCACAATCCAAGTCTTCAGGAAACTGACAGCCTGACAAGAGGGGGTTTTTGAGCTCATGGTATGAAAGTAAGCATTGTACGGTTAATAGTGAAATTGTTTTGTCTATTTATCATTGAGTTTTTATTCTCTCCACAATTGGACTGATTTACTGGTAATTGAAAATGCCATTATGTCTTTAGGCCCTTATGTCTACAGACAATACATACAAAAACCAAATGTACACTAAACTCTTACTGATTTGTACTTAGCATCTGAATTTATTCATTAGCTCATAAACCTCTGGCTTCATGGAGTTCAAAGATATTGTATTATCTCTTTTATTTTATTATTATTTATTATTGATTTTGTTTTTTTGGAGAAAGAGAGCATGAGCTGGGGAGGGAGAGGAAGAATCTTAAGCAGTCTCCACACTCAATGTGGAGCCCCGTGTGGGGCTTGATTTCACATCTGTGAGATCATGACCTAAGCTGAAATCAAGAGACAGACGCTTTACCAAACTGAGCCACCCAGGTGCCCCTGTATTTTCTCTTTTAAGTAATAAACCAAAAATATTTCCAATTTGCAAATATTAGAGTAGCCAAACCATTCCTATAGCTCAATATGGGAAAAAATAAAATTACAGGCAGTACGAAGTATTCCAGAAACTCTATACTGCATTCAGTCAATCTGAATTGGCAAATAAGCAATGAGTATCAGTTGTGTGCCAGACAGAAACTAGATGTTGGGGACTCAGGAGAGTAGAAAACAGACACAGCCCCTGTACGCAGAACTCTTGGTTTGATTGTTTTGTCTTTGATGATTTCAGGGACTGCGGGAAGAATGAAATGTATTGGTTTCATGCTGGAGAGCTGCAGCTTAGTTCTTTTCACTCTCTGTGTGAACGATATACAAGGTTTTGAGGTTACTAACATTTTCTCATTACACTATATTGCTTGGACAGATTTCCAATACACATGGTACAGAGATGAAAGAAGTTTAGGTCTGAATCAAGACTAAGTATTTTATTTAGGCTTTTTAATAAAGACATTGTGTTTGCTTCTACCAATTATATGCAATTAATGTGTTCCTTTTCTATATTTTGATAATCATGTTAGTACTTATGTTGTTTATTTTCACTACTTTAAAAGTCGATATAAAACCATATCAGCTTCTTTGAATTGTCTGCTAATTACATTACTTTGGACCTTTAGGCTCAACTCACCCTAAGAAGAAATGGAAACATATGTTAGGTGTCAGGAAGAATTTTAAAGATTAAAGGAAATTTAGTTTAACATTTATCAATCAGATGTTGAGTGGTTGATACCCTGCTCTACAATCCCTCTTGCTTCGTCCAAATAAAGCAGAGAGAAAATACATGTTTTATTTTATTTTATTTTTTTATACTTTCGGGTTTTGTTTTTTCCATTTCGAATACAGAAGGGTGAAATTTTATGGCTCTTAAGTTTAAAGTGCTAGTACTTTCTCAGTTTTTTGTTTTGTTTTTTTTTTCTATTTTACCAAAAACATTAGAAAGCTTCTACAAAACAAAAAATAAAAACAAGCTTAACTGTAAAGGAAACTTAAAATAAGTCATTCTCAAATATTGATGATTAACCCTTATTTTATGTTTTTAAATTAAAACCACTACCTTAATTAAAATTACCACTTCATAATGCTGTCTCATTCACTGATAAGGATCTAAGTTGTTATACTTTTTAACCATGAACATACCTTAAATATGATATACAAGTAACTCATTCTTTCTCATATTGCCATGCCAGTGAAATGAGACTAGAGACCCCATCCATTAGTTCTAAGCATCTCTCTCTAACACAGATCAAACATAGGTCTCAGATTCATGTAAAATGCCCTAAAACCACTCCCACTTAGAATATAAGTTAAAACTTGGGCTATAATTCCAAAGATTCCAATCTAGAACCTCCAGGCTGGTGTTCTCCCCTCACTCTGTTCTTGAAATCTCAAGGTGAATTGTGTATATTTCTGTCTCTCAATAGATTGTAAACCCCTTCAGGCAGTGGACCAAGCATGGGCTTTGCAATAAGATATTGGTTATGCTGCTCTGGAAAAATAATTATGTAAATCTGAGCCTGAGTTATTTTTCATCTGTAAGAAGGCTAAATTAATATCTACCTTGTAGGGTTTATGTAAGATTTAAATGAGAGATCACATATAAAACATTTATCACAATTCTTATATATTTTGTATCTCTCTCTTCTCCAATACCTTGCCATTATACCAATGACAGTATCACAATAAGTGCTTAAATAAATTTAAAAATTACCATGATTTTGTGTTATGGATTAATATTAGTATAGATTAGTATATACACAGATTAGCACACTTTAGTATATAGCTTTTTTTTTAATGTTTCTTTTTTCTCTTTTTAGCGTTTTTATTTTATTTTTGAGAAACATAGAGACAGAGCGTGAGCAAGGGAAGAACAGAGAGAGATGGAGATACAGAATCTGAAGCAGGCTCCAGGCTCTGAGAGGTCAGCACAGAGCCCAACACAGGGCTGGAACTCATAGAACGTGAGATCATGACCTGAGCCGAAGTCGGCTGCTTAACCGACTGAGCCACCCAGGCGCCCCAGTTTTTTTTTAAGAGTACAGAGTAACCCATGGTATTTAGAAATATCCTAAGAATTTTACATTGTGAAATACTCGTAAATACCTAAATTAAAAAAATAATTTTTTCTTTCATAGACATCCTGTATTTTTTAAACTTACCCTTTTCATGATTTTAATTGCTAATACCTCATAAATGTATAAATAATTTATTGCTAAATCATGTTTATATTTTGAAAGTAGTACATAGTTAAAAATATAATAAAATTATAGATATTGGGAAAGTTTACAGATCATCTGGTTTGATCCTTTCACTTTACAAATGGAAAACTGAGTTCCAGAAAGTGGAAAGGACTTACACAAAGTCCAGTATACATAAGAAAAAATTTAAATTAAATCAAGTGCCTATGATCATCCCTTCCTCCCCTTTGTGAAATTCAGAGCTGGAGAAACCAAGGGAAGGCAAAGAAAAAAATGTGGAACATGCCCAGTGGGAATATTTGAAGGGACTAGAGGCCTCAGAAGTTTTCAAAGAGGGCTTAGGACCCTAGGAAGTTTAGAATTAGGGGCCACTGTCTTTTCAGCCCTCGGTAGTAAATGCCCACATCTGTATTAGCTAATCTGTACGTGAAGTGGTCAGAGAAAAAGGTGTTTAGAAAGTTAGGAAATTATAATGTAGCTGCCTTTGATAAAAATTGCATTATTTTTCAACCAAGAGAAGTAAATCAACTCGTAAATCAACTTTTAAAATTTCTGGGCAAACTGTGTATGCTAAATATAAAAGAAGACTTTGTAGTAAAGTTATTTGTACCAGTAAAAATACTAAGTTGTGAAATACACAATATAGTTTCTAACCAGAAAATGTGAGTGATAAGTACTATGGAAATGGTTACCATATCTAGAAGATATCATTAAAGTATACTGTTTATGTTATACTAAAGGTGGAAAAGTGAAGTCAAGCCTCATATATTTGCTTTTGATTAAAAAATATGCCTAAAATTTCAGGAATAAGATTAAATAGCAAAACCATATAAAGATGACCCAAGTCTGTTCAGTTTCTTCATTCTGACCCTCTCTTAGCTCCTTTCTAGGTAGAGAGACAACAAGTTTTTCTTCAGACAGATGTAAAGAACCAGGCAAAGCAGAGGTGACTTCTCAGTGTCTGACTCTAAAACACCTTTTAATGAGTGAATAGACACATGCTTAGTGAACAGCTAGATAACCTTCGCATAGGAAGAGTTAGCACATTAATTTGTCAACAAAGGTCAAAGCTATGACGAAGATCATTTCTCAACAGATTATCTAATGTTATCATAGTAACATAATAAAATTCCATCCTTATATGAAAATTATTATTTAGCCATATAAGAAAATATTAACAAAAATAATAAACCATAATGGCATTTTTAATGCTCATAGCTTTTATAATTAAGTAGTATGATGTGTTTCGAAAGTTCTAAAAATATGTGTCCCTCCTAGTGTCTTCAAAATATTTTATAACCCAAGACAAATGTAATTTTCTAAGTCCTTGAGTTTACTCTAAAAAAAAAATCATGATACCATCGCAAGTGGGAACTATGTACTATGGAAACATTAACCCAATGTTGGCAAATAATGCAAAAACTCTATCGCACAAAGGCACAGAAAATTTAAGTAACTTATCCAAGGTCACACAGTGGGTGATCTTAAATAATTATCTGTGGATCAATGAATAATATTTTCTCCTTTTTTCACAAAAGAAAGACTGTCTTTTCATGGATGAGTAATTCCAAACGCTGAATTTAGCCACAAAACTAGTTTAATTATTATTATTATCCTATTACTGTTTTTGTTATTATTACTAAATGAAACTGTTGGTTCTGCATTAGTCAGCCACTATAGTTAATGAAGCTGTTTGACCAGTGGTGTTTTCTTTCAGTTTACTCTGCTAAAGTAGGTATTGCCTGCCTATAACCCTCTACTTCATGGTAAAAGTACATGAAATATTTGGTTCTATATCTCTTTAAGTGTATGTTGACCATTATCAAGAGTTTTCAAAACTCTGAATATGTAACGAATTATCTATTTAAACAAAGATATTCTACTATATTGTTTTTCTTTGTATTCTTGGCCATGTTTAATTAGAAAAAAGTTAAACTGAAAGTGAATGTGTTATATAGTTTTTTATACTTATTAGTGAAGAAAAATTGCACAGACAATTTGAGTTTATAGTTTACATTACCATGGCATTAACCATTATATAGCATTAAATTTATCTGGGAAGTTTGACTTCATTACTTGTTTTCAGTTCTGTGAATATGCTGGCTTTCAAACATTTTTTTAAGTTCCTCACAATGTTATTTCCTCTGTATTCTCTGCGGTAGCGTCTGAGTAGTTTATATATTCATAGTATGACTATTACATGATTTCACGTTGACAGTGGAAATACACAGTAGATACTGTTTGTTGAGAAGAAAAGAATTCTGACTCTTGTTTTCCCTCATTCATGCACTCACTCATTCATCCACTCTTCATTCATTGTACAGAGCACTAGGGACACCCTAGAGATCATGAGAGATCTCATGAGACAGGCCCTGATCTCATAAAGCTTAGTCTATATGAGAGAAGACAAGCATTCATTATATCATTAAATTAATATATAATTGCAGACTTTTGAAGGATTTCAAGATTTAGGGGAAACATGGCAAGGGGAGCTGTGGCTCGAGGAATCCTTTGAACTCTAATCTGAAGAATAAAGAGGAGTGCCATGGTGGAGTAGAGGGCAGAGTGCTTAAAATCCAGAGGAAACCGCCTGCCAGCATGACCCAGATGTCATGTGTAAGTGATGGTGTGGAGGGAGCCAGAAGGGACAAAGTGCGATGAGATTGAGGACTGCTCAGAGGCCACACCAAGCTGGCTGTGCACTCCTTGTTAAAAATTCAGCCATCCCTCGCATACATGTTAGCATTTTTGTTTCTCATATCACAGGGGACTTTTCTTCTGTTTTCCCTACTTTTTATACTGTTTTTAAACTCACACTCTTAAAATTATAAAATATCATATTGACTAGAAAACTTTGATATTTTCATCTTTATCGCATCTTCTTAGGTATGATCATTTAAAATTATCTAAAGCTATTTTACTTAATTTCATTTACTTCTTTTTTAACGCTACTTTCAAACTACTTAATGTTGTACAATTTTGGATTCCCAGTAATACAACTTTCATTCTCTTGAAACACAGGAAACTAGAAAATTGAAAACATACCGAAACTTACGTAGAGTGCTCCCAGGGATAATAGCTTAAATTGGCATGTGTTAGCAGTCCTGAGGTGCAGGATTGTACTGCTGCTTTGCCTTTTTATGGTAAATATAAATGCTTTTTTTCGGAATTATTTTTAGGTCTTTGAAGAGTTCCTACTTCTGGTGAGACTCTGAAATCCTTGAATGTGCTATATATTGATAAATATTCATTAAAAATTTTTAGTGTGACTAATCCACACAATATGATTATACTTGGGGAACACTCACCCTGTTCTGTCAACTAGCATCAACACTTAAGAGTTATTGTTCAACATAACCATATGCTCTACATTCCTCACTATTTACTATCTTACATCAGTTGAAACTGTGATTTATAGAGTTGTTTGGTGTGACTTTTTAATCCTATATATTAAACAAAATGAACCAGCTGTAAAAGACCACAGAAATTATGAAATTACTTTCATATATATATACACTTTATTAATATTAGGTAAAATACTTAGTGTAAACAAAAATATTGTGAAATTACTCTATAAATATATAAGGGCACAGTATGTATCTAAATGAAATATCTCCATGTTCAGGCTTTATTAGGTACTGAGCTTAATTTTTTAATGAGGTCATGCTTTATAATACAACATAATAACCAAGGAAGAATTTTTCATTTAAAATTCTTTAAAATTTAGGAGCTCTTACTTCTTCCAACATCCTAAAAGAGCGAATGTAATAAAAGCCTTTTAATAGCGTTTCGTTGGTACGGCATGAAGTTGATGGTGACCAGGTTGACTTGTGGGATGACCTTAACAAATTAATTAATTAACTCATTATTTACTTATTTTGTCACACTGAGTCAGCCTATCAGTCTTACTGAAATTAGCAACTAGTGAATTAAATCAATGAACAAAATGCTCAGATTAGATTATTTAATTCTTTAATGCTTGTCTCATCTTCAGCTGTTTCAGCCTCTTTCTCCCCAATTCTGCTTAACCTTTTTCCAGTTCTTCTGTTTCAAGAAGGTTCTCTTTCTTTAAAGCAAACTGGTTTTAAGAGATAATGAAATTAGAATCTGAACAAGGGATATATAAATGAGAACTTTGTCTAAGAATCAAGGCTCTAACCTTGAGGAGAGGCATCCAGGAAGAACCAGACCCATATGCAACCAAATGAGGATTATGCTGGAGACCGAGACAGGGAATCAAACACAGGGATATAGTATAGACCTTGTTACCAGAACTGGAGTGTGAAGTTCTTATTGTTCTTATCAGAAGCAACAGCTAACTTAATTTTGAGCTCCTTAAGTGGTCCTTAACTAGGAAAAAACATTAATCCCTGTGATCAGAAGAGCTAAATATCTGGATCAGAACAAAATGTCTCCAACTCTGAGATTTGGTGGGAAGAAATTCAAGGTGTTTATTGAAAGTTAGTTGATAATGAGTCCAGAATTTATTCTTTACGATAACATTAACAGACTTCATTCTGCAGAATATCTAAAGTAGATCTTAATAGGTCTTCTGTAAGAGCCTCCATATTCAAATAAGTTTGTTAAATGGCTGTCTACCATAACTTCCACACTTTCGTGTGCTCCAGCCCACAGAACTTGGAGGTATATATTTTAAAGGCTGTGAGAAACCCATAGTAAATTATTCATTTGGCATTGTAATCACTTTTGAAATGTACTTAAGCATAGCACTGTCATGAAATCTGCCTCTCCTCTCCCAGAAACAGCTAAGTAACAGTTAACAGTCCAAGGAATAATATTTTCCAGGGTCCTACTTTGGGATATGAACTCTCAAAATTCCCAAATGTCAATGACTTTATGAATATAAGAACCTTAAACCATAATTATAGAGTGTTAGCCATTGAGTGTATCTCAAGAAAAAAATTAGTGTGTATATAGGACCTTACAGCCAAATTGGTACATATATGGGACCTTCTTCTGCCACTCCCCATAATCCTACTATCTAGGAACCTTACTGCTTGTCCAACATATGGCCCTGCTGGGAGCTGCAAGATCGTTTTCTAGGAGAATTCTAGTGATTAGAACACATTGGTATATCCCTAAAAGGAGCATTCAACATCATCTCAACTGTTGGCTAAAAACATTAAAATAATTTCGTCCACAAATACAAATAAATACTTTTGTAGTCTTGAGTTACTTTTATATTGTCTTTTTTTTCTGCATGCTAACAAGTAAAAATACGTAGGTTCACACATCTCATGCAAGACTTAGGTATGGTTTAGGCTTCTCTGTGATGAGTATCTTCTGAAAACAAAGGGTTCTTACATGTTGTTTCAAGCAACCTTAAAAATATTATTATATTTTAAATGTTCACAGATGTTGCTCCTTGAACTGTAGTGAAGAAGTTTTAAGTGTGTGTTCTGAAACAACCCGTAAGTGGTCACATTAAGTAATTGTGTCGCTGTAAGACCTTGGATTAGTGGTAGGTGGTAAATCAGCACACACCCTCTTTACGTTTATACCAGATTATGTTTATGGTTTAATTAGCCAAGGTCACACAATCTTATCAAAGTCCACATAGCTACAAGGACGAGGAAAAGATGCAGCATATTTTAGCAGAGTATTTCCATACCTCATTGAGTGAGGTTAGGTATTAACACAGCCACCATGGAGAGAGTTTGTAAAACACTTGGTCTTTCTGGACCCAGGGAAGCTCAGTTCTTTCCTTTTTAATATTAGAAGTTTACAGCATCATTCTGGATGAAGTTGCACAATACATATACTTTTGTTTAGAGGAATGATTACATACATCAGTCTTCCTGACCTGCTAATGTGAAGTTATGTCTCCCGAAGCTTTTCAGGGTCCTAGAGAGCCCAGTTCTGCACAGTAACCCAGTCTCAGTCAAATAGAGTTTGAAATAAAATATTTACTATCACTGAGATTCTTCTTATGGTGGAGTTTAGAAGAAATGTATTTGTTTGCCTTCTGATACATTTCTTTCTCTGTTTCTATTATCAGTGTCATAGATTATTAAAAAATAAAAGAACCTAATAGTAGAGAGGGAAAGAGCGCAGGGTTGATCCATTTATTTATGTGTTTGTTTATGAATAAATTTTTTTAAGACTATTTTTCAGTTCCCAGCAAAGTTGAGCAGGAAGTACAAAGAGTTCCTATGTATCCCTGCTCCCCACAGATGTACAGTCTCCTCCACCATCAACATCCCCAACAGAGTGGTACATTTGTTAAACTGATAAATTTACATGGACACATTTTTCTCACTCAAAGTCCATAGTTTGCATTAGGGATCATTCTTGCTGTTACACATTCTATATATTTGGACATATATATAATTACAAGTATACATTATTGTAGTACTGAGTAGTTGCACTACCTTAAATCCTATGTGCTTCACCAGTTCATCCTTCCCTTCTCATCATTTTGCCTTTTCCAAAATATGATATAGTTGGAATCATACTGTATGTATCCTTCTCAGATTGGTTTCTTTCACTTCCCAATATGCATTTAAGGTTCCTCTGTGTCTTTTCATGGCTTGATAGCTGATTTCTTTCTAGCACTGAATAATATTTCATTGTCTCAATATACCACAGTTTATCCACTTACCAACTAAAGGAATCCATTTATTTTTCCGTAATACCATGGTACTCTATATTTGCAGATCTATTCTGCACTTTATTTGCAAAACAAGGCGTATACCATTTAGGATGTAGCCCGCTATTTTTAAATTTAACTATGAACATTTTCCACTTTAGTAACTACATTGCTTCCACATCATTTTATATTTCTAGTATTCCTTTGCATAAATGTACCATAATTTCTTTAACCAATTCCCATACTGTACATTTAGGCCTTATCCACATTTGTGTTATTACAGAGTGCCGTATATACTAGTACATAAATTTGCACATCTGACTGATTATTATTTTAGAGTGAATTCCCAGAAGTGAAATTACTAGGTCAGAGAGCATGTGTACTTGTTAGTCCTTTGTTATGTTTTCCCAGAATTCCTCCAGAAGTCTCTAATGGTCTGTACCCTCACAAGCAGTGTTTGCCTTTTGTTTTCTAGTTCATTTTGATCATTGGCAGATCATTTTAATTATTTAATCACCGAACACTTCATCGCTTAATTTTTATATTTAGCCATTAGAGAAGTCTAGTATTTTTCTGGTACTTTCTGATATTTGGTGTTTTATCTTTTGTCTAATATCTGTCTGTAACCTCAGCTGATTTTCACTGGAGGTCTTTTGTCTCCTTTTGTTTTGTGAGAGCTTCTTATATCTAAATACATTAATCTCTGTTTTTCCCAGCTTATCATTTGCCCTTTAATTTTTGTTAATGACATTTGTACTTGCGTAAGTTATTAGATTAATCTGTAAATGATAATGATGGTATTTAATGTTAATTGACTATTTATGATGTCCTAGGTCCTGTACTAAATTTTTCATATGCATCATCTCATTTAACTGTGCCCATTTTATAGATCAGGAAGCTCAGATCTAGAGAGATTAGATAACTTGCCCAAAAATAAGTGTTATCTCTTTGGTTTTGAATCTAGAATCATCTTATTCCAAAGAAAATTCCTTTAAGCTACTTTTCTTTCCTGCCCAAAAATAATAACTAATATGTATCCAATTACTGTATACCAGGTGATGAGTTAAGCACTTAAAGGCCATCAACTGAATTCTCACTACAACTCTGAATTAGGGCTCTATTTACGATTAACTAAATTAAGATGAGTTTCAGTGAGATTTAACTGCTTGTTCAAAATTTCTACAGTAACACAGTAGAAATAAAACTAAGCTCTGTGACGGCAGAGTTTGGGTTAATAATACCTCCTGCCTACCTTTCGACATGAATATCAAGGTCAGATGAGATGGTGCGTATGAAGATACCGTCTAGATCAGATACTCTAGGAATACGAAGCACTGATATTTTTAAAGCGCTGTTTTCCCTGGGGTTTCAGCTAAGTCTTGGAAGTCTGTTCCTGGGAAGGAAACTGTGTTTATGCAGTTTTCAAACCTGGAGTGTTTCCTTTTCATAACTCTTATGGAATGAGGATTGCCCATTGCTTTCTATGTGGTAGCCCAGCAAAATTTCCCCCTTCGTTTAGCAATCAAGAAGATAATGCTGGAGGGAAATAATACAATTGGAAGACCATGTTTTAAAAAGAGTTTGATTAATTTCAGATGTGTATATATGCATTTGTATTCTATTATATCTTATTAATAATTTAAGATTTAATTTCCCACTTACTCACGTATTTACTTATTTTTTGTTACAGTTCAATCACTTCCATCTGCCAATTTAAAATATGGTAGTTGGCCATCTTACTTTTTCAGAAAGGATCTGTTTTCATGTTTATATCTTAATTCTTAACAATTCCTAAGGACTTATTGCTGCATTTTCTGGTATAAACCTCATTGTATTTGAAATTTGTGTGTGTGTGTGTGTGTGTGTGTGTGTGTGATTAATTTCTCTTGAAAATATAATTCATCAGATTCAAATTTCTAACTCTTGAAGAATTTTGGTAACTGAACTTTAAAAGTTCTTTAGTGTCAAATTAGAGACATAAACTTAATGCGCGATTGCTATATATTTACTTTGGTCATTGTGAGCAAACCTCATTTTTTTATACAACTTTTAATTTTATCATAATGTTTATCTTAGTTGCAAAACTAAACACAGTGGTGGTTTTAAAGCGAGATAGGTTTTTATTAGCTTCACTCTGTGTTTACCTAACTGTTCAGGCTGCGGCTCTCACTTTCCTTGCCGCATGTTTTGATTAATGGCCCTCTGGACTTGTTCCAGAATATACTGATTATGGTCAGTGCACTTCAAAGATGATTTATTAATTGTGTTTGCAGCTCAAAATAATTAAGTAAAGATTGATCATAGGTATTATTATAGGTTTGCCAATAAAATCAGCAGTTATATTTTAAGATAAAGTTTCCCTGAGTGGATTTTTAAACTGTGAAGAAAGGACAAAATATTAATATTAAATAAATATATACATTCAATAGTAACCATGGCCTTATGGCCTTTTAAAGCATGATGAATAAATGTATCAGAAGAGATTTAGTCTTCTAAGTGCATGCATTTTAAGTTCTCTTTTAACATAATTTCAAAATAATATGTTTCATTGGAGATTACATAGATGTTTAAATAAAGTATTTCCTTGTTTATAACTTACCCTGGGAACAACCTTCCTACTATTCCCTCAGGCTATTATATGCGTTTAGATTTCAAATTACTGACAGACTTGAATTTCTGTTTAAAAGAATTTTTAATTGGATGCTGTTATAATCTTTCTGTGTTTTAGGTAAAGGGAATTTATCATATGTTTCATATATATATTATGCTCCCATTTGAAAGACTTTTTACATCCAATTTCTCTAAATATGGCATGATCATAGTTATTGTTTCAGGCATTTTAAGTGCTCCATCAACATAGAATGACGTGCAAATATTCATTATACTGGTCAGAAGAGTTATTAATCATAAGAATTGACTCACTGTTCATAATTTATAGTTCAATATTGAAAGAAAAATAGGTACATTTATTCTTTATTATTTGGTATACCATATTTAAAATATATACACTTTAGCAGTGAAATTCTATAACTTAAATGGTTTACTGTGATATATAACCAAATGTTAAAAAGGTATTTGGTTTATATTAAAACATCATGAAATGAAATTAACTGTTTTATCACAAAAGAACTGAGCATTGTTTCATGTTCTAAGCTCATGTGAAAGTAGAAACTAGTTATGACAAAACAAGAAGATGTAAACTCTGCAAGTAACTGAAATGTTACCAAATGGAGGGGAAAAAAATAAAATATGAGGATAAAGAACAACAAAGAAAAACTGAAATAAAAGAATTAAAAATATATCATAATTCACAAATATTTTCAGGGATTTTGCTTGTTTTTGGTAAATCATTACTAAAGGACAAAGAGGACAGAAATGCTTTGTTTAAACATCATCATTAAAACATTTTCAGTAAAATTTGAGGACATATACTTTGTTTAGTTAAAAATATTTTATAATAATTTCATTTCTAAACAGTTCCTAAAAAATAATAATTTCTCTCGATCAAACTTATGTGTGTTATTTTTTAAAATATTATTTTCGTGGTAAATGAGGATAAATTGTATATATTAAATAAGGCCGTGTTATCATCACCAGCATCATTGTGTGCTTTATCGTGCATGTACCACTTCTGGAAGTTAAAAATAAAGAGGGTGGTGCAGGCTCTGTCTTCAGTAACCTTTGTATATGATGTAAAACAATGAAGGCAGGTTAATCAGTAGCACACATTTATCTTTTGTGATAAAGTGTCTTCAGAATGTATAGGACTAAAATGTGTCAAATAGGTACCATAATACCATAATTCTTGTACCTTCCATAATAGGTGCAAGAGTTATGATATTTCAGAGGAGGGAGAGTTGATATTCCATCTACAAAACTGTAAAATAGGGAGATGTGATAAAATCAGAGAAGACAGACTAGAAGGTGTTGCTCAGTTTGGCTTTGTAGAAGAAGGGATATTTCTAGATAAATAAACTGATGAAAGATAATGCAGAGACGAATACGAAGCTAGCCTCCTGATTCCCATTCTGTTTTTATATATATATTTTTTTAATTTAAATTTTAGTTAATATGCAGTATAATCTTAGTTTCAGGAATAGAGTTCGGTGATTTATCACTTACATACAACACCCAGCGCTCACCACAACTGCCTTCCTTAATACCCATCATGAATCTAGACTATCTCCCACTCACCTCCCTCCATTAACTCTCAGTTTGTTCTCTATCATTAAGAGTTTCTTGTGGCTTGTTTCCATCTCTCCTCTCCCCCCCGACTTCCCATAAGTTTATCTGTTTTGTTTCTTAAATATTTCACATATAAATGAAATCATATGGTATTAGTGTTCCTCTGGCTTATTTTGCTTAGCATAGTACATTCTAGCTCCATCCACCTCGTTGCAAATGGCAAGATTTCATCCTTTTGATGGCTGAGTAATATTCCATTGTGTGTGTGTGTGTGTGTGTGTGTGTGTGTGTGTGTGTGTGTACACACACATACATATATACTACATCTCCTTTATCCATTCATCAGTCAGTAGATGTTTGGGATCTCTCCATAGTTTGGCCTTTGTGGATAATGTTGCTCATACCCTTCAAATCTTTTTTTTTTTTTTTATCTTTAGGGTAAATACCTAATAGTGCAATCTGAGTGATAGGGTAGTTTTATTTTTAGTTTCTTGAGGAACCTCCATACTGTTCTCGAGAGTAGCTACACCAGTTTACATTCCTACCAACAGTGCTAGATGGTTCCCTTCCCCCTGCATCCTTGCCAACACCTGTTGTTTTTTGTGGTGTTAATTTTGACCATCCTGACAAGCATGAGGTGGTATCCAATTGTGGTTTTAATTTGTATTTCCTTTATGATGAGTGATGGTGTGTATCTTTTCATATGTCTGTTAGCCATATGGACGTCTTCTTTCAAAAAGTGTCTGTTTATGTTTTTTGCCCATTTACTGGATTTTTTTGTTTTTTGAGTGTCGAGTTTGATAAGTTCTTTATAGATAGTAGATACAACCCTTTATCAGATGTGTCATTTGAAAATATCTTCTTCCACTGCATTAGTTGCTTTTTAGTTTTTTGGATTGTTTCTTTCTCTGTGCAGAAGCTTTTTATCTTTATGGGGTCTGAAGTTAATTTTTGCTTTTATTTCCCTTGCCTCTGGAGACATGTCTAGTAAGAAGTTGCTGTAGCCCAGGTCAAAGAAATTCCTGCCTGTTTTCTCCTCTAGGATTTTTATGGTTTTCTGTCTTAAATTTAGGTCTTTCATCCATTTGGAATTTATTTTTGTGTACAGTGTAAGAAAGTGGTCCGGGTTCTTTCTTCTGCATGTCACTGCCCAATTTTCCCAGCACTATTTGCCGAAGAGACTTTTTTCCATTGGATATTCTTTCCTGCTTTGTTGAAGATCAGTTGGCCATAAATTTGTGGGTCCATTTCTGAGTTCTTTATTCTGTATTCTGTTCCATTGATCTATGTGTCTGTTTTTATGCTAGTACCATACATACTGTCTTGATGATTACAGCTTTGTTGAAGTCCAGAATTGTGATGCCTCCACCACTTGTTGAAGAGACTATTTTCTTCTATTAGATACTCTTTTCTGCTTTATCAAAGATTAGTTGACCATATGGTTGTGGGACTCCCTTTCTTTTTTTTAGTAATAGAACCCGCTTCCAACATCCCGCGCACCCCCAAGTTTTAACAGTGCATGTGGCTGCCAAACTAGAGGCTACATTTCACAACTTCATTGGCACCAAAGTATGGCCATGTGACCAAGTACTTGACAATGGGATGTGAATGGAAATAATATGTACTATTTGGGGATCTTGCCCTTAAAATGAGTGGGCATACATTCTTCTGTTTCTTTCTTCTCAGTCCATCTTCTGCCTAGAATTTAAGGAGGACATCCTAGGAGATGGCAGAGAAATTAGAAAAGAAGAATCATAGTCTCTGGACATTCTCGTGGAGCAGAGCAGCATGTCCACTGAGGAATACCCAGATACCTGTAGACTATTGTGTGAGAGAAAAATAAATGTGTGTAGCTTGGTTGAATTATGGTGCTTTTTGGGTCTCTTTGTTACAGAAACTTGAGATATCTCCTAACTAAAAAGAAGGCTTTTGTGTCAGAGGAATAGAATTCAATAAGCTAATTACTTTGAGAAAGAGTCTGGAACACAGGGGACCAGTGACCATATAATGAGGTGCATAGACATGTGAATAAAGCTGGTACAATAGATGGATCTCAGATCACAAAGGAACTTGAATGCTAAGCCAATTTATTTGGACTTCTTTTATGAATACAACTAAGAACTGTTAAAGGTTTTGAGCCAAAGAATGGCATAAGGAACAGTGCTTTACGAAAATTTCCCTGGAAATCATGTATTTGGTGGACGGAATGTTTTCGATCAGCAGTGAAGATAGGAGGATATTACAGTAGTTCAGGAAGAGTTAGTCTGAAGAAAGATAGTGATCGTAAGTGTAAGTGTGATTGGAAAGGAAAGGAAGAGATGAATTGAGATTAAGATTGCTGTCTTCTTATTGCCAAAGACCTTGGAAGCCTCATGAGTGTTGAAAGCTATTTATTAGACATGGTCTTTATCAGAGTAAATCATTTGTCTTACTTTAGAAATCAGTCTACCCCAAACTCTGGGTAAACAGAACTTGGTGGTCATGGACGTTGACTTCTGAAAAGTCTGGAAAGGTTTCTTTTTCCAGATTGGCATATTTATATACTCAAGTATATAGGTAGATACTCTATTAATTTTATATTATTTTACATCTTCATTTATTTGATGTCTTAAACTTAATTCAGCATATACGTAAGTATGTTAATCAGTAAGCTATCTTCAAATCATACTTTAAGAAACATTGTCAGTATGGAAGGTGTACTATATCCTCCAAAAACCTTTTTTGATGAAGGGGTTCTTCTTAGCTCCAAACACAGGAAATACTCCATCTGGACATGTATCATGTATTTTCATTTCAATCTGAAGTTATGCATTTCTCTTGCTTAGAGAGATATGATATTCTACTTATGGACTACAGGAAAAAAATAACTTTTGCTTTATAGTCCTTTATGGATATAGTGCTGATTTTATAAAGTATTTGGCTAGGGCCTAGATGTATGACATTCTAGAAATTTCCAAGCTCTAGAGGATAATACAGGAGTTATATTCATGAGTGAATTTTACAAACTAATGAAGTTGGGAGATAATGTTATAAAACTGAACAGGCCTATGTATCCCTATTTCAAGGAAGTCATGAAAATAATATTTATTTACTGAGGTTTATTTTTGGCAATAAATGGTGCTACATAAGGCCTAAGTACTGGTAAAGAAAACATTTCATTTGCTCTTAACTGCTGTATGTTTAAGTAAGACAAATGAGATCTCAGTGAATAATAAGGTGGAGTATTGTATTTTTATTTCGTCCACTTGTTTCAGATAATTATTTTATTAGTATTATAATGGAATTTATTATCTAATAAAAAATATACAGCCACATAACCTTTACATAAATGTTTTGTGGGACAAAAGACTGACTGTGTAAATGAAAACCCATTTCACCTGTCATGTCCCCCCATTGGCCCTAGATCTGCCTTCTTTGTTGAATCCAATAAATTTTCTATATTAAAGTCACTCAGTTAGAGTGGAGTCAAGTTATAAGTGCATACAATGTGTACGTATTCAATATACACTCTGTATCTTCTTCTTCCATCATAAAAAGTGTCAGGGGAGAGGGAGAGGAAAAAAAAAATGTTTAAATAGTTCTGCCCTTTCCGTTCAAACATATGCCAGGAGTGGGTATCAAGTGGGAAAGAGCTCTCCTTTCCCCCTGTCTGAGTTTCTGTGATCCTTAGATAACTTGAACAGCACATTTAAAAATAAACCTTTTTCATATAACATGGCCATTACACACAAGGCAACTACTGTACAGTTTCTACTGCTGGATGGAAAACAAATAGCCATTTATCAAAATAGGAGGAAAACTATGGTGCTGGACTGATTGAAATTGATATATCATGCCCGAGTAATATTCTCCTAAGGAGTTTTCAGGATAATGTAATTTTTACATTATGACTCCTACTGCAGTTAGAACCCAAGCCCTGAATCAAATAGAAACCCATTTAGTGTGAAGACCATTACATCCTCTGAGTTTTTCTTCTGTGAGCTACAGAGCTTGAATTTATCAACATTCCCCAGGTATAACATGCTTTTCATGTGGTTATTCTCTTGGTCAGAGTTGCCTTTCACTGAATACATGTAGTTTGCTAGTGTCCCACTGAAGTCATGTTCCCAGGCCTGCTTGTAATCTCAGATGTGATGTGATCTATACAGAGAATTATGGGACACCACACTTCTCTTAATGTGGGATGTTCCTCAGCTGTTACACTTTTCATTCCTGAGATATCACTAATTTTTTAAAGCCTACCTAAACAGGTAAGTCCTTTTAAAAAGGTGGTCCTCAGTTTCTCAAACTACAGTCATCCATAGGCCACCGTTTGGATTTGTGTTGTGTCTGAGTTTCACCACCCACTTGCACAGTGTTTACCCCTTCTTGTTAACAATTGCACTGAGTTAATTATCTATTAATTCCTTTATGTTTTAAATTAAATAAGTTTATTTAAAGAAAAAGCCTCGGGGCGCCTGGGTGGCTCAGTCGGCTAAGTGTCCGACTTCGCCTCAGGTCATAACCTCATAGTTCGTGAGTTCGAGCCCCGCATCAGGCTCTGCACTGACAGCTCAGAGCCTGGATCCTGCTTCGGATTCTGTGTTTCGCTCTCTCTTTGCCCCTCCCCTACTCACGCTCTGTCTCTCTCTCTCTCTCTCTCTCTCCTTCAAAGATAAATAAACATTAAAAAATTTTAAAAAAAAGAAAAGAAAAAGCCTCACGTTCTTTTTTTCATGTTTATTTAGAGAGAGAGAGAGAGAGAGCATGAATAGGAAAGCGGCAGAGAGGGAGAGAGAGAATCTTAAGCAGGCTCCATGCTGTGAGTGAAGATCCTGATGTGGGGCTCAAACTCACAAACCATGAGATCATGACCTGCCCCCAAAATCAAGAGTTGGATGCTTGACCGACTGAACCACACAGGTGCTCCAAAGCTATACATTCTTAAATGGAAAACCAGTCTTACTTGAAAGTAAAGGTAAATTTTAATACAGCGTGAAATTAACAAACACAATAAACTATTATATTCTTACCTCAAGACTCCATACCTAAGTATGATTCTATTAAAAAAACACACTGCCATCTAAAAGACATCTCTTTTAGAGAGAGATCGCGAATTTTATAGTTGCGATAGTTGCTGCTACCTCATTACTCACCATGGAACCGTCTTCTAAGGGCAGGCCATAGGGTAAGGAGTTTGATGCAGGTTTATGTCCATCCCAGCCGACAGTCGCTGTGTGATTTGGGTCAAGTTACTTATCCATTCTGAGCCTCACTACCGTAACTTCTAAAATGGAATGGTGATACCCGCCTTATTAAAATTAATGAGGTGACAAATATAATGTGGTAAGTACATGGTAAATGTTCAATATTGGTTACTACTGCAGTTCTTATTCATCTTAATTTTCTCTTCCAGTGTCCAGCTATTTAAGTTCAATGCAGATTGTCTTACAAGGCAAGTTATTTACTTATGGTAGAATTATACCACCAAAGCATTTGCTTAGAGCTTATTATTTTTAATAACTTACCATCAAATGATGTTCATCCTCTGAAATCCCTATGCTTTGGCTTCAGAAACTAGGTTAGTGCTGCAGTTTTCAGACAAGGGACACAGTGAAAAAGAAGCATTTCTGCAGGGGCGCCTGGGTGGCTGTGTCGGTTAAGCAGCCCACAATTGACGTTGGCTCAGGTCATGATCTCACATTTGTGAGATTGAGCCCTGCATCAGGCTCTGTGCTAAGCATGAAACCTGCTTAAGATTCTCTTTTTCTCTCCCTCTGCCTCCTCCCCAACTTGTGTTCTCTTTAAAAACAAAAAATAATAATAATGTTTACAGAACAGAAAATCAAAAAGTTCTGTTTTGGCTAGATTGTATTTAAAATACTTAATAGACATCAAGGCAGATATATCAAGATACAGGAGTCTGGAATTCCTTGGAGAAGTGGAGTCTAGGCCTAGATTTGAGAGTCCTCAACATTCGAGATGTATGGCTATGATTTTGAAGTGAGAACAGTCAGTATAGGTAGATGTTTCTCTTCCCTAATTCTTGAGTAGTTCCTAATGTGTAGCTTTAAGCAACAAATACAGTAAAGGTAAAGGAGATACTATTGGTAGTGCCAGAGTTCCATGCTTTCTTTATTCTTTGATAGGTTGTAACAGCTGTAGGAAAATAAATTCAGCTTATTTTTTTCTTTTTTCTTTTTTTAAGAATTCTACATGGATTTAATAGGTGATTTCTTTCTGGGCTCTTATCTGAGCAATTTTATTCTCCATTCGTGACAACTTTAGTATTATATCAATTGGATTTTAAATATATAGTATGGGAGGGAAAAGTTCCAAATCACACTTTAAATTGAACTATTTGCTTCCTGTATAATGATTGAATCAAAAGAATTTGTAGGGAGGCTTTTAAGTCATAGATTCCAACTTCATAGTCCAGGCAAGTAGAAAAAACAGATACGTGAAACCATAATAGAGCAATTATTTGGGTGACTGTGATAGTCATTAGTTCTGTTCACCAAATATTTCCAGCTCTCTGCCTCCTGGGCACATGGTAAAATTGTACTTCAATAGCTATAGTTGAATGAGGCCATGAGACTAGGTCTTACCAGCAAGTTTTGATTAAAAGTGTCATGTGTAATTTCCGAGCCAGAGAACTTTCTTTCCGTCTGCCATAATGATTGGCAGTGTTGGTAGCTGCCCTGTCATCCTAGGTCTTGGAATGAGGACAGCACAGAATGGAGCCCCCAGGCCACTCCTGATGGACGTATGAGAAACGTTGAATGAGACACAAATGTACAAACGAGAAGTTAAAACTTTGTTGTTTTAAGTCACTGAGATGTTGGAGTACTTACTATTCAGTATAGATTAGGTTGAACCTGAGCAGTGGAATTCAGAGCCTTGTCCAAATAGAGCATATTCTAAGCACCATCACACTACTATTTAAAAAATTAGAAACCACAACACAACATTGGTAGAAAGTTCACTAACGATGCCATGAAGTGAATATGGACATCTTTACCATAAGCAAAGCAGAATAAACCACTGCTTAGCTACACTTTTACGAAGTTAAAAACATGTAACATATTTCTAAATGTTACCATTTGGAAGTTTCATGGTCTCTCAGTACCAGTGTAATTGTACGGTATAGAAACTTTAGGAAAACTAAATTCTTCAATGATTAGGCAAACAGATGAATACCTTTTTTAAAAAAGAAAAAAATAGTATTTTCAGCTTTTTCTCAAGCAGGTAGTAGAAATCGATTTTATTATTCACAAAGCTGTTTAACAAATGCTCTTTTATAAGCTCATCCTGTGCCAGTCAGACAAATGGAGTCCAGCTTCCATTTAGAAGGTTAAGAGAGAAAACACTCAGAGATTTGACATCACTCCACCCCACCTAATGACTTCACTTTCCGTTTGACTTGCTCTTTGTTATTTACTGAACTAAAAAATGTACTCTCCAAATTAAAGCTGTAGCTTTGCTCCCACCAAGTATGCGAGGATTAACCACAGTGCAGACCATCCAGAAACTCATCAATTGAGTAATTTTTAGTCATAGAACTTTAAAGGTGGAAATAAAGTAAGACAGTCCTTTTTGTTCCTTTACCAAATAATTAGTGATATTTTTATTCATTGTTTAGTTGTAAACTGGCATAGAATGCTAGGCAAATGAAGCGTGCTGGGACTTCATAGTCAGTGTCTATGCACAGTGTCTGTGTCCTCATAATTTCTCTATATGTCACCTTTCCTGGAGTTTATTTTAGTGTAGTGTTTGCTTACACTACACTCATAGCATCTCAGGGAAAAAAAATCTGGTGTTTCAAGTTAGTGTTTGCCAAGCATCTCCCCTGTACCTTATTAACTGCAAATTAAACACTATTCCGCTTAAAAAGATATCTTACAATCCTGGTAAAGTTATAAGAATACTGAGTAAGGAGGCAGGAGATCTGGGTCTCAGTTTCAGCAGTGTCCTTTACCAAAGTGTATGCTGTGTTTAACATCCTTCACATCTGTCTCCTCCTTTCCATGTCCCTGTCACTGCTTTGGTTTAAGACCTTGTTACATAGCTCCCTTCCAGACTTCACACAGCTGCCAGAGTGACCCTTCTAAGATGTTAATCACTCCAAGTCTTTTAATGAGTCCCTACAGTTTTCAGGATAAAGTCCAAACCCCTTAGCGTTGTACACAGAGCTTTTCACGAGCTGCCCCTTGCCTACCTCTGGCCCTGAGGTTGTAAACTCGCAGGCTGTTAGCAGAATTCAGCTCATGTATGTTTGGTCTGTTTTGCAGCATGTTTTCTTAAAACTTTAGTATGAACATTAATTTACGAATTGAGAGATTTCTGTCTTCTCTTGATACTAGATTATCCTCTCGCACGTTGGCAGTTGGCTATTCCGACTGTTCTCTTCAGTGTTTTCTCTCTTAACCTTCTAAGTGGGAGCTGGACTCCGTTCGTCTGGCTGGCACAAGATGAGCTTATAAAAGAGCATTTGTTAAACAGCTTTGTGAATAATAAAATCGATTTCTACTACCTGCTTGAGAAAAACCTGAAAATACTATTTTTTTTCTTTTTTAAAAAAGGTATTCATTTGTTTGCCAAATCACTGAAGAATTTAGTTTTCCTAAAGTTTCTTTTTATTTTTAAGATTTTTTTTAATGTTTATTTTTGAGAGAGAGAGAGAGAGAGAGAGAGACAGGGGAGGGGCAGAGAGAGAGGGAGACACAGCATCTGAAGCAGGCTCCAGGCTCCGAGCTGTCAGCACAGAGCCCAACCCGGGGCCCGAACTCAGGAACTCTGAGATCATGACCTGAGCTGAAGTCAGACGCTCAACCAACTGAGCCCCCCAGGCGCCCCTAAAGTTTCTATACTGTACAGTTACACTGGTACTGAGAGACCATAAAACTTCCAAATGGTAACATTTAGAAATATGTTACATGTTTTTAACTTTGTAAAAATGTAGCTAAGCAGTGGTTTATTCTACTTTGCTTATGGTAAAGGTGTCTTTAGAGAGGACATTCCCTGTCTAAGTTACCACAATCCTCACCCACTGACATTTCACCCCTTTATGTAACTTGTGGGCATTTGAGTTTGCATCCCCTTCTGGCCTTTGCTCCAGCCATTCTTTAATGTTCATTCCTTATAGCACTGAATTATACACACCAAGTTCTTTCAGAGTTTTATGCTTACTCTTGCCTGGAGTGTCCTCTTCTCCTTCCATTTCTTTATCTCACTCATCCATTCACTTCTTTCAAAGTTCAGTTGTTGACTTCTTTGAAAAACACCCCACCTTCCCTTCTGATGTAGCTGCATCGCCTTATTCTATCTGTCATGTTGTATAGTATTTATTGATTTATTTGTCTGAATCCCTCATTAGGTACTAAAGTCCTTTAGGAGCATAGATGGTGTATAATTTGTTTTTGTGTTACAGTTTGGGCTCAAAGGAGCCACTGTTGACCTCAGTGTCATTGCTTTTAAAATGTCGAGCCGTAATCACAAGGGAGATCGGATGACGCTCAGGTGTTCATATTTGAAAGTCTGCTGTCTGTTGTTCCTTTTGGGAACCTGGGGTCAGAGGCTGCTTTGAGCAGATTTTAACCAAAGCTCAGATACATACCAAATAAGACTTAGGGGGATTAAGGCATGTGGTGTCCTAAAGTGCCAAATAACGAAGGTATTCCTCTCCAAAAAGACCATATACTTTGGTTAGTCATTCCTACATAGAAGCTGACGGTATGACAGATCATTTTCCAAAGGCAGCAAAAGGCTAATCCATTAGTTATCTGATGACATTTAACAGAAAGGAATTATTGGTGCTTCAAAGAGGGCATCTGTTTAACCTTAATAGGAGCCTATTTGGCATCATGTGAAAGAGAAAGGAAAGATGAGAAAATATGTTAGGCAGGAATTAAATCTGATTCAAATGCTCCACTTGGGCTTAGCTGCCGTGAAAAAAAGCAGAATGGAAGATGAGTACCTCCTGCCAGTGGCAAATGATTTGGGAGGATATGATTATCAAAGTCTGCATGACAATGAATGCCTTGAAACTATTTGACCCAGAAATTCTGACTCCAGGAATCCATCCTAAAAAAACAAGACAAAACAAAACAAAACAAAAAACATGAATGTATACAAATATCTGAATATTATTTATCATTAACAACAACAAGAAACAATTTAGGTGTCCTAGTAATATTAGGAAATTCTTTAAGTCATTGGTTTTAAAACAGTACTTAACCATCTCAGAAAACCTGGCCCTTTATCACCACTGCAGGGAGGGTAGTTTCACTTTTGTTTGTTGCAGGTATTAAGGTGAAATTTTCTTTAGAAAAAACAAATTCTGTTCATAAAAATAAAAATTTGAAAAACAAATTGTAGTAGTATCATACAACAATAGATAAGGAAATACGTGTTAACAGTTCAGGTTATTTTTGGGTAATGACTATAGGGTTTGGTTTTTTTTTCTTACTTGGATCTGTCTCTCTTTTCCACATTGTCTACAAATAACTTGTAATTATTTCTGTAATTAAACAAAAATGAGTCTCGAAAAAAAAAATTAGCTGACAGCAATAACTAGTCCACAAGCCACTGACCAGTTCCCAACTTCCCGTTTTTTTGGTATTCAAATCCTAGGTTTTGTAAACCTGCTACCATTTTGAATTTTTTTCCATGAAATATCATAGGTTGTTGAGAACATTGAAGATACAGGACAGCTCCTTCATTTTATATTTAAAGAAACTATGATCCAAAATATTTCGGTATATGGAAGCTAGATCCGGGAACAAGTGGCCTTCTGATGCCATGTGCTTTTTCTGCTGTCCACACAATTTATAAATAATCATGATTTTCATTTCTCTCATTTATGTCTACTTAATTGGAACATCCGTCATTGTGTTATTTCTTACTTTTTCCTATGAGTGAAAACTAATTTTTTTTGAGGCACCAGTGGTCAAAATTTTTCTATTTAGAAAAATTGGCACAAACTAGGACATTAAACCGGCCTAAAACTGTCATATGACTCAGTGTTCTGATTTATACAATTAGAGTTTTCTAATGTACTTTATTCCACTAATTGATTAAATGTGTATGTTCACTCAGATTTATAATTTGGTGTTAGACTGGATTGACCTCAAATAACGTGCCCTCACTTTTGGCATCTGAAAGGTAGACATTAGATACATGTTCCGTCTGCCCCACCTTCCTTCTCAGACATGAATGTACTTGGGAAACACTCTTTTTCACTTGTATTCAGGACCTTAACTCATCTCTGAGCTATCTTGCTATCTGACCCCTTTCCCCCCAAAACTGTAATGACTTCATGTAATATTTTTTACATACATATATGTCAGCATTGTCCCATGGTTCTTTTTTGTTTTAATGCTGAGAGGTGAAAATTGGGTAGCCAGTTGAACTTGGAGACTCCCAATAAACAGTGTGAGGTAATGTGTTTCAAATAAAGAAAAATGGAAAGGTTTGGAAACATCAGTCACTCTCCCAGGGAACCCCCTACCAACCTCCAGCCAAAGGAAAAAAAAAAGAATAATTCATAATTAAAAACAGAACAGAACAAATACATGGAGATCTTTATTTAAGGTGATTTTTGTTATTGATGATCCTGTGTATGAAAAATCCTAGAAGTGAAGGGCTTGGAAGAATATTCTTTTTTAATCATCTTCATTAAAATGGAAGTCTTTCAGGCTTGAACCATATAAAGAATAGTTTGCTTAAAAGAATTATAACTTCAAACTTAAATCATTTATACAAGTTGCTTTTACTAAAATAAGTTCTTTGAACATCACATGTAGTAGATTTGGGGTACATTTTTTAATATTTTTAAATGTCATAGGTTTGTAAATCCTTTTCTCATTTACTTATTCTAACTCGTTTTATCACAGTAAGGCTGCTCTTCATTTTCTCTGAGAATCAAGCACAGAAGTTCACGGATGTAAAAATGAAATTAGATTGGTAAATAATCAATTTAATAACATGTACTTACATGCAAACATATTTTCTCATGGTTAAACCTTTCATATCCGATATTAGAGTATTTCCAATGAAGCATTCGAAGCTAAGAATGCTATGCCACTAGCTAAAAATTTAAGTGTTGAAATGTTCTTACCACACTTCCTGATTAAAATTTTAGGTTAAATACCTGTAGTAAATACTCTTTGAGAATAGTAGCACTACCTGATTTTATTTTCCAGATAATGTTTTATTTATATACGACACCACACAACCTTGGAAGCACATGCATGCGTGCCACTTGATTTCGTTTTGACTCAACCCCTGTGGAAGAGGGAGACGGGAAGACCATTCACAAATGAGGACAGTGAGGTTAGCGACAGACCCAGAACCTCATGGCCGAGCACAGGCCTAGAACCTGCTGCGTTATTTTATTTCCTATTAGCTGCCCAGCATTATGTCCGTGAACGTTTTAGCCTCTATAAATGAATATGGGTACCATAGAATCTCTTACAGCTTGATAAAAGCAAGTTGCAAAATTGTACATGTATTATAATGTAAATTATTTAAAAATAGAACTTAAAATGGCAAATGTTTTCTATTGGTACATAAAGGCTCTGGAAGTTACCTACAGACTGTTGACGATAGCCACCTCTCATGTAGCTGAGTGGTGGAATTGGCACCCCTCTTGGGTGTTGGGAGGGGGGTAAGTGTATCAAAGATCTTAGCCCTACCTGAGGTACGGTCTAAATATGTTCATGTATGACTTGTGGAATTAAAAATAATTTTTAAAAAGCTTATCGAATGAACTGTTGGATTCTGGGAGTTATCGAATTAGACCAAGAAGGACAAGGGACGGATAGAGAGGTAAATGGGGACGTCTCTGCTGTTTCGTGAAACAAACAACCAACCAGAAAAACAGGTCATCACACTATCTTTCGAACCTCTCTAATATTTTCCATAGATTTTTGATCCGTCGATTGACAGAGACAAAGGAATTGAAAGTAAGCATCTTTTCAGAATTATTCTAATTTGTTCATAGTTTGGGGAAATACTCAGCAATTAAAGAGAAGTCAGCTGTTGTTCTATATTGTGCAACAAATTTATATCGGTCACAGAGGGGGTTGTTTCTTTCATCACAGTGGCCTCGGTAAATTAAAAGTAATAAATTTAGTTGAAAACCATGAGTATGTCTTTGTAATTCTGCGCAGTATAATTTTTTTTTTCTTTTCTTCTCTTTTTTTATTTTTTTTCCCCCGGTCCTGTTGGTAATTCTTTTGGGCTTTGTTGAGAGGGGCGGAGGCAGGGACTGTGATTACCTCCGCTGTCACTCCACCCTTCTGGAATGTAACATCTGATTTACAAAAACGAAAAAACATGACTTTTTACAAGAGCTTGTTGTTCCTTTTTTCAGTCCGTTTGAATCAGAAGTGGGATTAGTCTAAGATACCCCTGCCCTTGGCATGTCTTTCTTTAGAAAAGTCAGACGATCCAGCCCTTAATTCCTGGTTAGTAAGATAATATCCACTGCTGGGTGAGGTTCCAGAGATGGACTAATTTTGCACAACACATCTCTGACTGAAATCTAAATGTGACTCTTGGGACCAGTGGACTGTGAATTGGTCTGTCTGCGTGACGTTCAGTTTCCTTTCTCAACTAATCAACTTCATGTCTGAAATGTCTGCAGAAGCTCCCTCTGTAGCTCTTCTCCAGCCTTTGTGACTCACACATTTGCTGTCTGACAACTTGTCGCCGTTCTTCACTGCCCAAAGCAACCAACAGTGGTCCTCACCCTCACTCAGTGGCTCTCCAAAGTGTTTCTTTAAGAGGTATTTTTATGATACAGGGGACCCTCTACATTTCTGCTAACGTTAATAATGAGAGCAATAATAACAGTAGCCAGCCGCCATTTATTTAGCACCTGTGTGTTTTCACCATTACACTACGTAAATTCTGTTTCCTCTTTACTACGGTCTTTACCCTTGACTCTCTACTCTTTATCACAGTCTTGCAAGGTAGGTCATATTACCCCCTTGTGACACATGACACATGAAGAAACTGAGGCACAGGGAGCATTCCCGAAGATTCATGACAAAGTAAGCACTTAGATCCCTATCTAAATAACATACCCCAAAATAAGCCTGCTAAATAGCAAATCTCACCCTATAGTGGTAACAGTGAGGTTCCAGTGAGCACATGCTGCTATAAAAATCAATTCTGGGGGCGCCTGAATGGCTCAGTCGGTTAAGCGGCCGACTTGGGCTCAGGTCATGATCTCGCAGTCTGTGAGTTCAAGCCCCATGTCGGGCTCTGTGCTGATGGCTCAGAGCCAGGAGCCTGCTTCAGATTCTGTATCTCCCTCTCTCTCTGCCCTTCCCTTGCTCACACTCTGTCTCTATGTCTCTCAAAAAAAAAAAAAATCAATTCTGCACAGCATCACAGTTTCCTGTTAATTTTGATGTTGACTGTAAATTAAATGAGTTAAATTACTGAAAGATAGTTGCTATTATTTTTCTTGGCTTTTTCTTGCCTCAAAATGCTATTAAATGCTATTTTCAGATATTTATACTAATCTGTTGATCTGCTAAGTTATGTAAGTATTCTATCTTAGAAATGGTTCAGGTAAATTGTTTACCACTGGCCTCTGTTCATCAATAACTAAAACAGTGACAGTATACACCCACTGGTTTGGAAAAGGGGATTGAGTTTTATTCAGTCAAAATCATATTTTGGGTAAATAACAGTTAAGAATATAGGTTTTAGAATCATGAGCCATATTACCTACCAGTTAGTTTGACCTTAGACAAATTACTTCATATCAATAAACTTTGTTTTCTTCATCTGTTAAAGGACATAATGAGAGGTCTTAGCTGATAGTATCTTGGTTGTTTCATCTTGTTTTAGTGATGAATGAGATAACCCCCATGTAATACATAGTATAGTATGTGTCCAATGGTAATTTTTTTATTATTAATGTTTTTATATGAAAATAATTATTTTATTTTATTTTAATAATTTATTGTCAAATTGGTTTCTATACAACACCCAGTGCTCAATCCAATGAGTGCCCTCCTCTGTGCCCATCACCCGCTCTCTCCCCTCCCACACCCATCTCTCCCCTCAGTTCTTTCTTATTCTTTGAGAGTCTGTCATGTCATGTCTTCCTTCCTCTCTGTGGCTTCCCCCCCCCTTCCCCTCATCCCGTCCCCCCTGGTTCTCTGCTAGGTCTTCCAAATCCTACCTATGCATGGGAACATATGGCATCTGTCTTTCTCTGCCTGACTTATTTCACTCAGCATAATATCCTCCAGTTCCATCCATGTTATAACCCAGTGAAGAAATGGGTGGAAGATATGAATAGACATTTCTCCAAAGAAGACATTCAAATGGCAAACAGACACATGAAACGATGCTCAAGATCACTCATCATCAGGGAAATACAAATCAAAACCACACTGAGATACCACCTCACACCAGGCAGAGTGGCTAAAATGAACAAATCAGGAAACTATAGATGCTGGCGAGGATGTGGAGAAACAGGCAGCCTTTTGAAAATAATTATTTTAAATTGTCATCTAATACAGTGAGAATATACTTGACACTCTGTAGAATGTATTGATGTAGATCGTAAAACAGTTAAAGGTTTCGTTGAATGTTTTTCATTCTTAGCTAGATTTCAGATGAATACTAATGTGTTGTGTATATCCTGAAGCCCTTACAAAAAGGATTCCTTAAAAATTTCTTAATTGGTAGTAAAAATATAATGAAGGACAGAATATATTGTTTGCAACTTTAATCATCCAAAAATGATTTTTTTTTCCCATTGCTGCTTAGATCAGTTGGGGGGAAAAAGGATTATTAAACATCGTTATTGAGTACCATCTCTTTGGTCCTGAATGCCAAAGATCTGAGTATTATGTAACTGTCAATAGGAAGCTTAAGTCAGAAAAGAACAAATAGAGAGGTATGTGTCAGGATTCTCCAGAGAAAAGAACCGATGATGGGTGTGTTTGTGTGTGTGTGTGCGCACGCGCATATACATACACATATACATATTCATACACATAATGTTTTCTTTTAAAGAATTGGTTGATATAGTTCTGAGGACTGACAAGTCTGAAATATGTATGGCAAGCAGGCTGGAAACTCAGATAAGAATTAACGCCACAGGTTTGAGACAAAATTCTTGTCTGGGAAACTTCAGTTTTTGCTCAAAGGCCTTCCACTGATTGGATAAGGCGTTCCATGTTATCAAGGGCACTCTCCTTTACTGAGAGTCAGCTGGTTGAAAATAGTAATCACATCTACAGAATACCTTCACAGCAACACGTAGGTTAGTGTTTCACTATCTAATTAGGTACTCTAGCCTAGTCAGTTGACATATAAAACTAACCATCACAGGCTGGGAACAGAAAATACAGGAGAAGATTCAGACAAGGAGGAATGTTGAGAGAGGTGTACAATAGAGGGTTGTTAAAATAATGCAGATAACTGAATATGACCACCTGAAATCATGGAAGACTAGATGAAAATTGTGGCACAGATAGAAACAGCATGAAAGAGGTAGTAGAGTTGATGGTGCATGGTCCCCAGTTGGACAGGTTATGTAATTAGTGGCAAAAGGCTGGTAATCACTGGTGATAAATTCATTGACCATCTACATGCTAGGCTGGCCTATATATGATTATACCAATTTCATTGGCATGTGTGATGTTATATATCTAGGAATTTTTATGTTACCAGGGAGTAATAATGCAGATTTTTGGTGACTCTTCTTCATCCCCATTCTCCTGTCTCTTTTACCCCACCTTTTCACAGTTCTACTCAAAATATTCTTAGATAGGAGATTGGAAGAGAAGGACCTGCCTATTGAAATGATCTGTCAGCAGAATTGGTATTCTGTCTCTTAAGGTTTCAGGGATAATATGAGAACAAAAGAGAGAAATCTTAAGTGCACAATCATTGGCTGAGGCTTGTCCATCTGACAAGGAAATCTGTGTTTAGAAACAATTGACAACCCAAGATCCTCGGGCAGTTAGGGGATGATAGCGTATCTCTCTTGCTTCTTTTAAGATTTTCTCTTTGCCTTCAGTTTTCTGCAGTTTGAATATGACATGCCTATATGTATGTTGTTTGTTTCTTTATTCTGGTGTTTATATGGCTTGGTGTGCTATGAGCTTCCTGGATATGTGGCTTAGTGTCTGCCATTAATTTTGTAAAGTTCTTAGGCAGTATCATTTCAAATATTTCTTCTCCTCTGTTTCCTTTTCTTTCTTGTGACATTCCAGTTACGTCTATGTTATTCCTTGTGGAATTGTGTCATAGTTCTTTATTCTGTTCTGTTTTTCATTCCTCTAGTGTTTTGTGTTTTAGTGTTGGTAGTTTCTCTTGACCCAATTTCAAGTGCATGGATTTTTTCTATGGTTGTGTCAAATCTGTTGATGATCCCATCAAATGTATTCGCCATTTCTCTTATAATGCTTTTTGATTTCTAGCATTTCATTTTGATTCTTTCTTGGAGTTTCCATCTTTGTGCTTACATTACTCACCAGTTCTTGAAAATGGTCTACTTTTTCCATTAGCACCCATAACATATTCATTGTCATTATTTTAAATTCCTTGTGTGATTATTCCAACATCTATTCTGTATCTCAGTCTGGTTCTGACATTTACTTTTACTCTTGAGATAGTTTTTTCTTGTTGTCTGGCATGCCTTAAATTTTTTTTGTTGAACACTGACAATTTGTTTTGAGTAACAGGAACTAAAGTTAAGAGGTCATTAATGTGAGGATTTATGTTAATATGAGTAGAAATTGTGCTATATTTAATTTTTATTCTGCCTCTACATATCAGGAGCTTCAGAATCCCCTGGCATCCTTGTTTTTGTCTCCTCTCTTATCTTTAGGCTTCTCTGAGTACTTCTTGTTAGAGAGTCTACCTCTTCCAGCTCTTCCAGTTATAACTCACTGTTGTTTTACCAAAACCCTGTTGGTGTGGTGTATGGTGGTATACTTTTATGATTAAATCTCATTTCTATGGGCCTGTGTCTTGGGACCATGGCCATCCTAAGTGTTTCTCTAGTGTTATAGCTTGTTTTTGTTTTGTTTTGTTTTTTTCCCCTCCCCTGTTAGAGAAGAAAGGTAGTGGGGGCTGGTGCATGAGAAATATCCTTACCCCAGATAAGATAGTCTAAACCCAGGTTGTCTTTTTCCCTGGAGAATAGGCCTTTGCTATGGAAAGCCCCTGGGCATTTTTCACAGTGATGACCCTTTCCCTCCCCCAGAATCTGAAGGAGATCTTTTTTTTTTTTTCCCCTAAGTTTGCTTATTTTTGAGAGAGAGAGCACAGCATGGGTAGGAGGCAGAGACAGGAGAGAGAGAATCCCAAGCAGGCTCTTTGCTGGCAGTGCAGGCCTGAAGCAGGGCTTGATCCCAGAAACGATGAGATCATGACCCGAGCTGAAACCAAGAGTCAGACGCTTAACCACTTAATCCACTGAGCTACTCAGTTGCCCCTCGAGGGGGTCTCTCTTTAATCTTCAGCATGAGAACCTGCTGGGGTTCCTGGAAGTAAAATCAAGAAAAAGGTAGGGAGTCCTCAAGACCTTACCCACAGGAGTTTCTTACTCTCAAGCTATTTTCAGTCTCCAGCATTTCATTAAAATTCCCACTTAAGCGTTACTACCAATTTATGGCTCCAGAAGCCTTAGCTCTAGGTAAGCAGATCTCACTGTAACTCTGAACTGACCTCTCTACAGATTTGGAGTGGTAGTTTACTCAGCAGTTTGCTTTATCTGAAAGGTCCAAGAAAAGTTAGTGATTTTCAGTTTGTTCTTGCAAGGATAAGGGGTGATGACTTCCAAGCTTTTTACATATGAGAAGTGAAACTAGACTGCCCTCATGTAATAAATTTACTTATTCCATAAACAGAGAGCTGAAATGTTATTTTGACTAAATTCAATTTTTACAATTAAAAATTATAAAAATGGAATTATATATATATTATATGAACTAATATAAAGTGGATACTTTTGTTAATTTTAATTAAGAAAATTAAATCTTAAATGTCTGTATTTTATTCATTTTAAAATATTTATTGTATTATTATTACGTTTCGAGTACTGTGGTTATATTCTATATCATGTGATTATGAGGATTCTCTACTAAAAATCAATCTTCATTACTTGGAACTTTTAAAACACATCATTAAGGCTCAGGCTAACAGTTTCTTAACTGAAAAGTAATTGGAAAAATCTGTTTCACTTTATATTTGCACAAAGGGAAAATTTTCATTATTTGTGGCATCTTGTTCAAGATCTCATGTAGTAATTTAGAGAGCTCAGAGATTTAAATTAGTACAAGGAAGTCTGAGTTCTCCACAATTTTCTTTTCTCTAATATAAATAAAGTTGTATTCTTCTGTCACTATTCAATATTCAGAGATGTGTAAATGCTACAAAATTACCACCCTCAGGAATGAATATTGGCAAGTAAAAATACTCTTCCTTAGGTATGATAATAAACAAAGTGACTTTCGAAAGGGAAATCTCATACACTCACATAATCATTACTTTGTTGGGTTTTGTATTTATTCAGTTTAAGTAGATCATGCGTGTGTTTTTAAGACTTTAAAATCAGCAGGTGAATATGAATAAAATCAGGCAGAAAATAAATAAACATCACTGGTAGCATTTCATTTTTCTAAACATTAAATATGTAAAACACAAGTATAGAATATATTTGTGTATCAAATGTGCGAAGAGTTTCAAAAACAAAGTAAAACAAAAAGGTGGGAGGCACTGTGGTGAAATGGAAAGTGAAAGACACTGAGTTTACAGACCTGGGCTCTATGCTGGGTTTTGTCACAAATTTGTGTGACTGAGTTCACTTATCAACACTACCACCCCCACGCATCTTTTAAAATTTCATTTATGAATGAAAATGTTGGAGGAGTTGGGTAATTTCTAAGAGTTCGTTCAGCTCTTACATTATATAATCGTATGTCGTAGTCCACACCAAGATTATACAATCAATAAATTTGCGAAATATTTTTTAAGATATGTCATTTTCCTGTAGAGTTTACCTAAGTTTTCTTCTTATATTTTTTATTTATTTTGTGGTGGGAAGGATGAAAGAATAAGAAAAAATTTAAATATGTTCCCTTGGGGCGCCTAGGTGGCTCAGTTGGTTGAGCGGCCGACTTCAGCTCAGGTCATGATCTCACGATCTGTGAGTTCGAGCCCCGCGTCGGGCTCTGTGCTGACGGCTCAGAGCCTGGATCCTGCTTCGGATTCTGTGTCTTCCTCCCTCTCTGCCCCTCCCCTGCTCACAGTCTGTCTCTATGTCTCTCAAAAAAAAAAAAAAATTAAATATGTTCCCTTAAGTATACTCACAAAGCTGCCTTTGGATAAAAACTTATTACTGAACTTAAATGTAAGCCAGGTGGATAGACATTTATGTAGAATAGTTCTTGGGCCAGCAGAGTAGAACATCTTCCCTCAGACTGTAGCTATTCTTGTAGTACTTTACCGTTTGTGATTTATTTCTTTGGGTTACAGCCAAACCTATTCTTTTATGTGTATGCACCTGATTACTTACCACCTATATCTGCGAAATCATCTGAATTCATTAGGTGTTTTCCTCTGTGACAGCTGATATGGAAGCACTATGTGTCAAGACTTTTGATTTGGGAAAGAGAGGGAGCAAACAACTGGATCCTGAGGCACTGTCCAGGAAGGGTAAATTTTGATCAACCGATTGATCGATAGATAATTTATATGTAGATATGTACCCTATATATGTTGGAGGGGAGCAGGTAGGGCACGATGCAAGACTTGAGGGCACCCTGTGAATGATATGTGAAGAAAGGCAAAGCAAAACTAGTAAAGTTTGTATAGAAAAATGAATTTCATAATTTCTCCTTAGGACAGCATCTCTAAGTTGTCCCTTGAATTGGTAAAGTGTCTGGCACATAACAAGTTGTCTAGTCATTTGCTTTTAGAAAACTTTGCAGACTATATAACCCTTCCCTGAGATTCATGGGATGCATTTGCCTGTTTTAGTGAACCAGCATTCCCAAGTGTGTTTGAATTAGAACACCTTTCACTGGAGTGTCTCATGAGATTTTGAAAAACACATGCCCAGAGCAGTTTCCGATTACAATTATTACTACTTCTAGTAAGTATCCCCCAGAATAATTGAGATTGACTGAATGTTTTTCTGCTGAAAAAGTCAGTGTTTCATGGTATTCATTACCCAAAAACTTAAGCTCCAAAATCTAATTTGAAGCAAATCTTTAAATATGCATTTCACTTTCCCACTGTTTGCCTTTTGGTAATGAAATAACATTACTTTATTTCATATAAATGGCATTTTGAATAGTACCGTATTTTCAAAATTAATGAAATGATTTAATTTCTTTTTATAGATAAAATTGAGTTACAGTTCTTTAAGTTAAACACAGCAGTACTTTTATTCTCTTTCTTGAAGACAAGTTACCATTCCAGTGAACCCAAATCTCAGGAATCCTTTCTTTCCTTTTTTTTTTTTTTCTTTCCTAAACTGTGTCTCTGCTAGAAAATTCTTACTCCCTTCTTTCCTAGTCCTCTCCTTCAGATGCCACTTCTGGAAATCATGAAAACAATCTGTCGTCTTTGAACTTGTAGGCTGTTGAGCACAACATCTCATATTTGCCCCATTTTGCCTTGTGTTTATGTACATGGTTTACCTCCATTTTCATCTAATGTGCTGTCTGAGCACTGAGCTAGGACACCTGTATTTTCTGTATTCCATGACACTTAGCAAGATACTTGTACATTTTTAGGTATGCACGAAATATTTGCTAAATTAATAAATGAGTGAATGAGTGTGTTTTTACCTCAGATTACCTAAGAAAAAGTTCAGAACAAAGTACTTTGAAAAAGAATCTTTTAAAGTAACACTTCTAAAACCACTAATATGTGGGTATGTTTAACATTGGTTTCACTTAAAAAGTGTGGACATTAAAAAAATTGTGGACTTTAATACCACTATTATCTAACTCTTTAAATCTTTTTTATAAAATTTCCAAAGGTGTTTAACATTAATCTTTTTCTCTCTTCATCATAAATAGGTATAAACAGTACTTTATATGCTCTGTGGACTAAAGAATAAAATATGACAAAAAATGAGCAGGACTAACGATTAATACCGTCTGTTGGTAGGCAGACACACTTGTGCTCTAACCAATGAGGTGTAGATCTACAAAAGTTTCCAAGTATATAGGGGGGAACTTAGAGACCTCCTTCTGCCCAAATAGGATTTTGTGTGGAAGACATAGATTCAAAAGGTAATGGAGGCAGTAAAAAAGATTCACTATTATTGGATTTCAAGGTCTAAATTTTTGGTGTTTTGGACAAAAAATGCAAAGTTATTTAATGCTTCAAAGATGGAGTAATAAAAATACCTTAACCAATGGAAATTTATCTCCACTATATCAGACATGCATCTCAAGGATTCATGATTATCAGTGAAACTTCTTGAACTAGCTGAACAAAAATTTTTTAGGAGCAGTGTATATCCAAGTAATACTTCCATTAGTTCAGAGAATATGTGTGGCCTATAAAAATTATTGGTAGAGATTACCATTAGCAGCAAATTCTATCTGGATAGTTTTACAGGATTCATTGAGAAGATTTCAGGTTGCTTAATTATTATATCATAAGCAAAAATAAATAAGTAACAACAACGAAAGTGGCATAGAGTTAAAGGACCAGGTATCAAAAATTAAACACACAAGATATAAAATCTAGGTTGAACCCTGAATATTAGGTATACCTAAGTTATTATAAATGATTGCTAGTGTATGTAAATTTACTTAGCTTTAATGATAATGCTTTTCTGCCCACACTGGCATCTTTTAAACCATTTTAGAGATTGTTAAGACATTTTTTTTAAAAACAATTTAAAGTTATTTTTATAGACCAAGAGGTTTTTGAGGAGCTGTTTGGTGCTGTGATGAAATCCTTGAATCCATTCAGGTAGGTAAATAGAAAAGTCAACAATTAGTTCTTGCCTGGAAATCTGTAGCATTATTTCTCAGATTTCTTATGTTGAACGCTAGTACCTCAGGAGATTAATACATGCTAAATAAGGAATGAAGAAAGAGTTTGAAAAAATCTCTAAATACAGAAATCAGTGGACTGAAAAAATTAAAAGAATTTATTTACTTTTCAAGGCTTTCCATATCCGAATGTGCATCATGAGCCCCTAAGAGGAACATGTAGTGGGTAGCACTTGCAAAGCACTGTTTGACCATAAAACGTTGTGTAAAGATGCCGTCAGAAAAGACACACAGCTCTCTGACATCATAGGGCTTACGTGTTAGGTGAGTAACTTTATGAAAAGCTGAGAAATACAAAAAATAGTTGTACGCAGTGATATATGCTAAAAAGGAAACAAACAGGTAGTTGAGATAGGAGTCAGGAAGGACTCCAGGCAGGTAATATTTAATATGCATGTAAACAGGAGGAGCTGGACTTTTAGAAATGAGGCATTCCATGAAGAAAGAATGACCTATGCAGAGTCTCTAAGGTGGGAAGACGCTTAGCAGTGCTAGGTAATAACACACACAGGAAGGGACACGTGGCACACACACTCACACACGCATGCACACGTGTTGTCGTGTGGGGTGAATGTAGCTTGGAGACGTAGGCAGAAGCCAGATCATGCAGAGCCTGGAGGCCAAAGCAGGGGAGTTTCGATTTTATTTTATGTACTTTGGGAAGCTTTTGCAGTGTTTCAAAAAGTGAATTTTGTTATTTGATTTATATTGTGAGAAGATCACTTTTCCTGCACTGTGATGGATTGATTGAAAAGTGGGCGAAAATGGAGCTCTGGAAGACCAGTTAGGAGGCTGCTGTAAATCCACATGAGAGACGCAGGAGATGATGTGTTGTCAGGTTCAAGGTAGAGTTTGATGCTTTCCAGTGGGAGGCAAGAGAGAAGTAGCAAATAAGGATGACCTTGATCTTTTTCTCCTCTGCTCTCCTTTCCAAATAGCTCTAGTCTTTGTTTAGCATTGCTTTATGGCACAGTATAAACTATATGAATTCAGATCTCTCGTGGGCTTGCTTTATTTGATTTAACATTTGGAAGATTTCCAGAATGACTGACAGAGATAACGTATAAAGTCTCTTGGAGTCGTGTCTCCCCTTTGCCTGTTCTATTCTTCGTCTTCTGACACTTTATTTCAGCACACCCTTTTACTTCGAATGAACCTCCTTTGCTTTCACCTTAATTATGACACTTTTGTAAAGCACATGTAAATGAAAACTCAGCTGGTATTATGGAAAATAATTCTTTGGGCACAGGTATGCCATATCTCCCCATAGTAACTGTCCTTATTACTGTCCTTTGTACCAGCGAGGTGTTATTTCTCCTAAATTTACATGTCACTCATGCTTCATACCACTTACGAGCTTCGAGTCTATGATAAAATAAGAAACAAACCTAAGTTCTGAAGGAATCTCTTCCCTGTAGAATTCTTGTGCCACATAGAAGTAGATTAATTTTAACTTCACTTATTCACATTTAAACTACCTGTACTTTTATATGTTTGCTAAATTCCATCTAAACGAAAATTGCAAACAAAATAGAAAGTTTGGTATTTGCCTCATTTACATTTATGAAGTGAACTTCTTCAAAACCCTATGCTTAGAAACAAACACTTGAGTTTTCTAAGATTATTCAGTGAACACAGCAGTATGTAAGTGTTGTTTAGTACCTCTTAATAGTAGATAACAGAAATAGACAGTGTTTTTGCTTTGGGGGATTGGCTGTGAAGAAGAGATTCCTGGCAGTGAGGATTCTTAAGCTTTAAACAGTATTAGAGAATACGATCATAGACTGCTTTAAAAATAGACTTATGGAATATATATATATATATATATGTGTATATATATATGCAAAAAAAGATATGGAAATGTATGTATATATATGCAAAAAAAAGATACTGTAGTTCAGTTCCTTTTTCTTACAGGTCATAGAGATATTCACCTTAAAGATAGGCTCTTAGATTGTCTATTTCTAAGGAATGAAAAACTTTTGTGTTTTAATGTCCTTAGTTATTCACCAAAGAATTGTAAAGTAATGGCCATATATTTAGTAGGCCTGGTTTCTGTTAGTTCTCTTTGGGACCGAAATTGTTAAGTAGGAACATGAATATTGGTAAAGCTATGTCCTTTCGCGTGTTCCTTAAGCCCTCCTTATTTCTTATCTGATTTTTTATAATTTCTTCCTATTCCATCCTTTTGCTTCCAATTTTCACTTTCTCGCCACCATTCTCCACCTTGCTGCCAAGATTATCTTAATTGAAACATCTGATCATGCTATTACTTGTTTAAATTGATTCGTTTAAAATCCATACGTTTTCACATTGCGTGCAGGACCCCTTACTTCATTATCTCTTTATTTCTCTGCTTACATAGCAGAAATATCCTGTTATCCCCATTTTGAAGTTAGGAGACTCAAGCTCAGAGAGGTTAAAGAACTTCAGCAAGGTTATAAACTACTAAGTGGCAGATTTCAGGTGACAAATACTGTATTCATTCAGCCCTGTGAAGTTCATTCAGAGTTTTCTGGTGGCACCATAAATGTTCCGTATGGGCTGGAAAAAGCATGTCTTCACTTGTTGGGTGAAGTGTTCTATATGTGTTCATTGGCCAGGTTTGTCAGTCTTGTTATTAAAATCTTCTATATCCATATCCATTTTCCTCTGATTATTCTCTGAAGAGAGATGTGTTCAAATCTCCCACTATGATAAATGTCTCTGTGTCTCCTTGTGCTTGTCAATCTAAGGCCATATTATTAGATAAAATAGTTTTATATTCTGGAAGAATGGAATCTCTTTTTATTATAAAATGGCTTTTGTTTCTAGTAATGCTTTTATCTCAATAAAAGATATTAGTAAAACCACATGAGGTTTCTTTTGGTTAGAATTTAGCTATTTTTTCCATCCTCGTTAGTTTCTACCTTTATGTATCCTTACGTTTTGGAAATCTCTCTGGCATATTGCATTTAGGTAAATTTTGATTTTAATCCTGATAGTTTTTGTCTTTCAACTTTTGTATTTTACTATTTTGGGGAAAATACATTTTTTTCTTCTTTTAGCAGCTAATTCCAACATATTTTCTTAACTTACGGAAGTATAAGGTCGGGGTGCCTGGGTGGCTCAGTCAGTTAGGCAACAGCCTCTTGCTCTCAGCTCAGGTTATATCTCATGGTTCAGGCAGTTTGAGCCCCGCATCAGGCTCTGCACTGATGGTGCGGAGCCTGCTTGGGATTCTCTCTCTCCCTCTTCTCTATTTGCCCCTACCCTGCTTGTAGTGTCTCTCTCTATAAAAATAAATAAACTGAAAAAATATGGAAAAAAAAAGTAAGTGTAAGGTCAGTCAAGTGTCCATTTGTTCCTGTCATACCACACAAGGATTCAGACTTTAATTCCTCTAAATTTCTAGTATTCCGAATATCCCACCATTTTTATATGTTATTTTTGTATTTTGGGAATAAATAGTTTAGTGGTCTTTTTTTTTCTTTTTGAAAGAAAGCACTCTTATTACTGTACAGTGCTCACTTAAATTTATCTACAGATTTATAACTTTCATTTTTTTTCCTTCTTACATTTTAGAACCTATCTGAGATTATTTTCTGTTTATCTAAATTCATTCTTTAGAATTTCCTTTTATGAAGCTCTACTAGAGGCCAACTTTTTAAATTTTTAGTGGGTTAAACCTATTTTTATTTTGGGGCACCTGAGTGGCTCAGTTAGTTGAGCATCTGACTCTTAATTTCAGCTCAGGTCCTGATCCCAGAGTTACGGTGTCGAGCCCTGCATCACGTTCCTTGCTGAGTCTGGAGCCTGCTTGGGATTCTCTCTCTCTTCCTCTGCTCCTCTCTCCCACTCACACTCGTCATCTTTCTCTCTCTCTCAAGTAAAAAAAATAAAGCAAGAAAGAAAAGAAAGTATTTTTATTTCACTTTTGTTCTTGAAAAAATTTCTACTGGTGCTGGAATTTGGGGTTAGCAGTTACTTTCTTTCAGGTGTCAGCAGGCTATAGATTTCATTTCACGGAAAGTTGAGAGTTGTCTGACAGTCGTGGGATGTAATCTGCCTTTTCTCACTGGCTGTTTTTAAGATGTCTTTGGTGTTCTGAAATGTTACTGTGATATATCCAAGTGTGGATTTATTTTTGGTTATTTTATTGTGATTTGTGATTTTTAAGGTAACATTTGGTCACTTGCTCAAGTTCTGAAAATTTCCCAGCCATTACTTTATCAAATATCTCTTCATTCCATTATCTCTCTCCTTTCCTTTTGGAGCTCACATTACACTTAAGTTAGATCACCTCACACTGTTTTTCACGTCTCTTAATGTCTCTTTTACTATTTGTCAGACTTTCTATTGTAGTCTATTGTTTCAGCTCACTAATTCACTCTTCAGGTATAAGAGACTAAACTCTGTTAAGCCTGGCTATTTATTTTGTATTTCAGGTATTATATTTTTTATTTTTAAAAATGATGTATTTTTTTAATCTGCTTTGCTCTTTATGTTTTCTCTTCTCATTTTTTTTAAGTTTATTTATTTTGAGAGAGAGTGAGAGAGTGCAGGAGACAGGAGGGAAGAGAGGGAGAGAGAGAGAATCCCAAACAGGCTCCACACTCTCAGCACAGAGCCAGAGGCAGGACTCAATCCAAGGAAACAAGAGATCATGATCTGAGATGAAGAGTCAGACACTTAGGTAACTGACTGAACCACCCAGCCATCCCTGTTATCATTCTTAAGAGTATCGTTTATGTTTTTTGAATGATAGGAAGCATTGTTATTTTATTGCTGTTAGTTATATTTGAAATCTTCATAACCAGTATCTCTTTTTATTTCTGCTATTCTCACTCATGAGTCTTGTTTGCTTATGAGTGAAGTAATTATTTACTGTGATTTTCATTTTTGCTGGAAAATTACTTGTGGGAATTCTTTGAGGTCTCCTGTGGAGGTGTTTTCCCTGAAAAATATTTGTCATTGTTTCTGCCACCCACGGTCACCAAGGGTTTTCAGCTACTTTAAACTACATGGTGTAAGGGTTTCTTATTTGTTTTTTTTTTTTTTCAGCTTTATTTAGGTATAATTGGAAAGTAAAACTTTAATATTTTGAAAGTGCACATGATTTGGTGTATGTGTACCTTGTGAAAGGATTCCCATAAGTGAGTTAACACACCATCATTGAGGGATTTTTTTTATTTTTTAATTATCCAAATCGTATTAATTTGGGTTGCAAATATACCCATGGGCAGGTTTGTGGTTACTAAGTGAATCTGTGGCATCCCCCCTTTATGGGGGGAGGGTCTCCGCTTTGGGCAAGCCCTAGCTAGGCTCAACATCTCTGTACAGACTGCTACTTTAATTCACTAAGTTCCAATAAATGTCCTCAAATAAAAATAGTTTCAGTGCTCCTTCCCTTTCTATGATCCTGCTTTCCCTTAGGTTTTCATCTAGTAATTTCCATACTTTATCATCTGTCCAGTGCCTTTCCCCTGCCCCTGCACATACCCTCTCTCTCTTTCTCTCTCAAAATAAATAAAGTTAAAAAAAAGTCACATAATAAGTGATATAAAAAAAAAATCAAACTTGGATGATAACAATCTAAAGCCCATGCTATATACTATATCGCTGCCCTGGAAGTAAAGGAAAAATGAAGGATGATTTATTTATGTACAAAGAAAGGTTTCAAATATATCTCATTCAAGAAAAAAATTAAAGCAAAGCCTGCATTCGTAAGAACAATTATTATATAGTATGGGAAATGTCACACAAATGTTGATGACAAAATATTTTTATTATGAGGAAGCTTTAATTATAATCATAGTGAAATAATAATAGAGCATAAGGAAAATAAGTACCAGAAACAATTCACAGTACTTCTAAACTGTAAAAACGAAGGATTGCTTTTATGGCAAGCTTTTATTGATTTTTTTTTAATGTTTATTTATTTTTAAGACAGAGAGAAGCAGAGCATGAGCGGGGGATGGATAGAGAGAGCAGAATCCAAAGTAGGCTCCAGGCTCTGAGCTGTCAACACAGAGCGGCAAGCTTTTAAAAATGGGCCAATTAAAATATCCCTAATTGTATGCTACAATAACTTGTGAAAATCAAGTATAACCTAGCAAAAAACCTACAAATAACACAGTAGAAAATTCAATTAGAGAGACAAAGAACACCACATAGCCTACTTATATTTAGTTAATATTATGTGGGCTGTTGGAGAATGAAAGATTTGAAATAATGATTCAAATGAGTACAATTTCAAATTCAAGAAAATGGCAACAAATAGAATTAGGGAAAACTTTGATAATATTTACAAATGACGCATGGCAAATAAGGAAACAATTTGAGAATATAGTACAACTAATTACTTTGAACTCAACTACAGTCAACCTTTGATTAACTGGCATAATTGGAGTGGTGAATAGATTGAAAGGAAACCACAGATTACCCAGAATTGTGGGTAAAACAAAACTACGAAACTAATAATAATATGACACAAAATAATTTTTTCAGTAAACCGGTATTTCAGAACACAGTCCACAGATATTATCCAAAAGTGTAAAAGTAATACAAGTCCTTTAAGGCCACATAAATTGTCTGCCAAAAAGAAATAATGGACTGTCAAACAACTTCTTAGGGAAGATCCTTGTATCCATGAGACTTGAATTCAGCAGACACATGCCTCCTTTTCTTCCCTTGCTCACCCTTACCTCGATTCGACCAAGAGCAAAGTCCTTGCCCTTCAACATTAGAATAAACCAGAGCACTGCCGTATGGGCTGAGGAACAGGGAGGGGCCTAGTCTGCCAGGCTGTCTTAGACAGCTCTTTCCCATCGATTATCTATTACAAAATCTCTTTTGGTATCTAGATGTTTTATCGGTTTGTAGTAATTTTAATTTCTTCATGGATACACTGTCTATGGTTGATTATAACTTGTATTTTCTACCAGATAATCAAGAGTTGAGTGCCCTCCCAAATATGCAGTCATTTAAGTAATCTTAGAGGAAATTTACCTTTGCTTTGCTTTGGTAAAATTTTCACATAAACTGTGCATAAATTGATATTTAAGTAAGACTGTGAATAGTGTTTCATTTGCTTCAGAAAGCAAAAACTTTTAAATTTCTTTTTAAAGACACACTCTCAGATTGGATGGTATGAAATAGCTACGTACAAATATTTATTAAATTGAATTACTGAATGAAGTTGAATTCCTGAATTAAAAAAATAAATAAACATAGGGCCACCTGGGTGGCTCAGTTGGTTGAGCCTCTGACTCTTGATCCAGGGTCATGAGATAGAGCCCCACATTGGCTCCATGCTGAGTATGGACCCTGCTTGAGATTCTCTTTATTTCTCTTTCTCTCCTACCTTTTCTCTCTCCTGTCTCTTTTCCGCTTAAACTCTCTGTCTTTAAAACAAACGGAAAGACAAACAAAAAAAAATATACCAAAAAAAAAAACCATAGAAACAAACTAATTCTACCTCTTTCATATCTTAGAAACATTTTATAGTGTTTGGGGAAAAAAAATAAACAAACCTTAGCGATCAGTTTACAACAAAGAAAACCAATATAGTGAGCTTACCAAGGCCTCCTGACACCAACTCTCTTGCACTGAATCTATAAAGTTGCTTTTTTATGTTATTTCATGTTCCACTTGCAGTTCCCAAATTAACTTTTTTTTAATGATAGGCTTCATTTTTTAGAATAGTATTAGATATACAGAAAAATTGAAAAGACAATAGCGTTACCATATATACCACATTCAGCTTTTTCTATTACTCACACCTTGCATTGGTGTGGTACATTCATTATAGTTAATAAACCAATGTCGATACTTTGTAAGTCCATTATTTACTCAGATAATTACTGTTCAGTTTAATATAAATTCATTTCACAGGCTGCTTGTTAATGTTCTTGGATAAGAAGGAAAAAGGTGTTCTGTGGCAAAACAAGTTTAAGAAATGCTATGTTAACAAAGTTAGACATATTCCCAATGGGAAGAACTCGTGGTCCTTAAGGTATGTAATTGGAATCTCAAAGTGCAGTTAGGAATATGTTGTATTTTCCAAAATTATTGGGTAATTGAACATTTTGAGGACTTAGACTCTGAGGGAGCACTCTTTGAAAATTTCTGTCCTACCCTGTGGCCTATCACATAACTTAGACTTAAGATAGCTACGAAAGCATGAAACCTTGTTTCATTATAATCATCTCTGAAAATCTGGCTGAGAAACTGATAACAGTGCTTAGTTCCTAGAGATAACTATTGTCTAAGGATGTAAGGATGAAAGGAGAATCTATTTCTGGTGTACTGTTTTGTACTTTAACATTTTTTGTGTCAAATGCATGTATTACCTATTCAAAAACCAACAAAGTGGTATAAAATGGATTACTCCTTAATTCAGCATATCCTGGAAAACCATTATTGACTGTGTAAATATGGATTTTGCTACCATGACTGTTATGGTGTATGTCCACAACAATAAAACACTGTTGCTAATAACTAAAATCATACACATATAATCTGTCCTCAAATATGAAACGATAAATTAACATAATACTATCACTATAAGAATATTTTAGAAATAACCAATACAAGGTATTCCTAGGAAAGTTCACAGTAAGAAATAAGAAAATTATATTCAGAAGACATGCATGCCTGGGGCCCCTGGGTGGCTCAGTTGGTTAAGCGTCCCAGTCTTGGTTTCAGCTCAGATCGGTATATTACGGTTTGTGGGAATGAGCACCACAGCAGGCTCCATACAGAGCCTGCTTGGGATTGGGATTCTCTCCCTCTACCCCTCAAAATAAGTTAATGAACTTAAAAAAAAAAGACATGCATGTCTGTAATGTAATAGAAAGAATAGCGTAGTATGTTTCATTGATTATAGTTTTTGATTTAATATAAATGATATATTTTTAGAAGTTGGTTTTTCTGGAGAAATTAACCCAAATTTGCCCAAGAACATCGAAGTGTAAGGGTTCCTTAAGCAGAATGTTCTACAATGAGGGATTCATCATAATTTAGCCTCAATACAAAAGCAACATTCTCATGGAAAAGGTCTTCCCGTTCTATGGGAAAGGTCTATGCAAATAAAATTGTAAAATACTTGGCTAGAGGAGCCTCTACTGTGGCATATTATTCAGATTTATAAAACTAAGATAGCTTCCTTTTACTCCTTTCTTTCCCGCATGTTTCTGTTGTTAAGATCATTTTCGTCATTGTCATTTTCATCATTGTCATAGTTTTACCCTCTCAGCGGTCTGGGGAAGTATGTAGTATGGATTTACCGCTGATGCCACTTTACAAAGCCGGGGATCTACACAGCAACCAAGGGGTGTTGTCTCGGTTACTCAGGGCACTGTCAGCTGCAGTCTCTTCACCCAGCTCTTTGGTACTTTGTGACTATTCTGCTCCCTGACTGTAGCTACAGCTTAATTATACAAAGCCTCAATAATAAGAAATTCCAACAGAATTAATTAAAAGAAGATGATATTAAGTATTTTTTTAAATAATAACGTCCAAGGAATTTCAGAGAACTGATTCTCAGGATGATCACCCCAAGGAGGTGTTCAGTTTTGATACACGGTGTCTATTAAGTCAAGAAAGTGGAAGATTGCATTTAGCAGAAGTTTTCAGGTAACATCATTTTTCATGAGTGTTCAGCTACCCAGAAACTAAATCCACATCGATCTTACCACTTCAGACCAATTTTATCCCTGAGCATTCCAGTGCATTTTCCCCTGAAGTTTGCATCTTCCTAGAGAACAGAAACCATGTAGTCCTCATCAAGCCCCGTTATGATACCTCTATGGGCAGATGCGTAATCAGTGCTTATATATACATATATATATATATATATATATATATATATATACAAATCAGTGCTTTTATGTATCAGTAAATATGCATGAGGATTAAGAAGCAGGAAAATGAGTAGTTATTAAAAGCCATAGAATTTGTCATCACATTAAAATTTATTCAGATTAAGTAGTCCTTTCTATGTTCGTCTCACTTTAGACTTGGAAAGAAAAACATTTCAGTACATGAAATCACAGATCATTATTAAATACCATGTTAGACTTGATAGTTACATTTTAAAGCAGGGCCAAACTTAATGAAAACTTTGAACTAATCAGGTAAATCTCTTAAAATTATGGACTCTTAAGATTCACTTTTTTAAGACCCGCATGATTAAGACTTTGTGTTAACAAGAATAATTGTATCATCAACAGGGAGCGTCAGTATCATAGAAGTGGGGAGATCCAGTTCGGAGCCATTGTCATTTGATACTTTGCGTAGTTTAGCATTTTCAAATTAAGTAAGTAGTACATGGCACTGATGGACTGTGGGTGATGGGAACACAGCCACAGTGGCAGTATCCCTCCTAACTCCCTCAAAAGACTGATTAGGCAATAGCAATCTGCATCACTGAATTGCTTCAGCTGGGGCAGTGTCTCTAGTAGAAGCTGGAAACCCTTACTCATCTTCGTGGCTTCTTTTCTTCCCTCGTGAGGCATAAAATGCAGAACAGAGAACGGAACATGCCAAATAAGGGGAGAAAGGAAGAAGAGAAATTTTGTAACGCTCTAACATATTTCAGTGTTTCACTCTTTGATCAGACCTTAATTTTGTGAGAGTAGTATTCGGAAGTGCTTGTATTTGGGATTCCAGGCGTTTACTATGCCAGAGGGACGGCGCTGTTTGACTTTGTTCCCCCTCCCCTTGTTATGTGTTCTTCCTCACCCTGGCCAGATATTAAAAAGAGGTATAAGACTTTTTCCCAGAGTATTTCAGTCCAGCACACTTTATTGCTAATAGAAGAATTCCGAAAGTGTTTAAGGAATTTGGATAAGGAATTCCAATTTTTAATTTCATTAATCCAAACTAGTAATGTTTACTGATTTGTTCTAAAAAGTAGTTATACATTGTTTCCGCCAGTTTGGGGCTTGGGGACAAGAGAGTTGTGGCAATTTTAAAAGATTTTACTGGATGCCTGGGTGGCTCAGTGGATTAAGCATCTGACTTCGGCTCATATCATGATCTCACAGTTTGTGGTTTCAAGACCTGCATCAGGCTCTGTGCTAACAGCTTAGAGCCTGGAGCCTGCTTCAGATTCTGTGTCTCCCTCTCTCTTTACCCCTCCCCTGCTCATGCTCTGTCTTTCAAAAATAAATAAATGTTTAAAAAAATGTTTACAGCAGCACTTTCGACAATAGCCAAATCATGGAAAGAGACTAAGTGTCCATCAACTGATGATTGGATAAAGAAGATGTGGTATATATATATATACAATGGAATACTATGTGGCAACGAGAAAGAATGAAATCTGGCCATGTGTGGCAACATGGATGGAACTGGAGGGTATTATGCTGAGTGAAATAAGTCGATCAGAGAAAAGACAGATACCATCTGTTTCCACGCATAGGAAGGACTTTAGTTGGTCACTGCAATAATGAATGAGGATTGAAGTTGTGTGGAGAGGAAGGAGGCCATTCTGCCCAGATGAGCAAGATAAGCAAAGCAAGGAGGCAGTTTGGTCACTTGTTGAGACGTGATTGGCTCTAGCAGGAGGCTTACCTAGGAGAGCAGCAAGAGGAGAGCTAAATGGGAAGGACGAGCCAGGTATGGGGAAGGTGATAAACAAAAATTCCTACCAGCGCTAGAGGTTGCATTATGTTTTATCACGTTTTCGTATTTATTCTATGTATCTTTCTGTGGCCGACAGAGTAAAGCGCTCCCCCACCAAGATATCAGCCTCCTAATGCCTGGAACCCGTGAACACGTTACCTCATATGGTGACAGGTGAAAGGAAGGCATCGTGTAGTAGGTTAAATAATAGTTCCCAAAGATATATCCAGGTCCTAATCTTGCCTTATGAATGTTGCTTTATATGGCAAATAGATGTCGCAGCTGTGACTAATTAGGGGTTTGGAGATACAGAAATTGTGCTGGTTTATCCACACGAGACCTATGTGCAGTCGCAAGTGTCCTTATTAGAGGGAGGAAGAGGGCAATTTTAGGCAGAGGACAAAGAGGCTATGTGACAGGAGAAGAGTCAGTGAGAGAAGATGACCATACAGGAAGGGAATGTGAGTCAAGGAAGGAAAGAAATGCAGCCATAGACACTGAAAAAAGCAAGGAAATAGATATGCTCTGGAGCTTCCAGAGGGAAGATAGCCCTGCTAACACCTTGGCTCGAGCCCCTTTGGACTCACTGGAGTCTTGTGGTCTCCAGACTGTAAGGGGGTAAATTTCTCTTATGTAAGGCACAAAGCTTGTTGTCATTAGCACAGAAAATTAATACACATAAGGCGTTAGGTGCTCATAAAGTCTTCAGAAAGCCTAGACTGCGCTGTAGTGGGCCTCCAGGGATGATCCACTCCGTGCTGCCCTCAGAACACGAGGAGCTACTACCAGAACTCCAATCCAGTCGCCAGGAAACTCTGCTACATGACAGCCTCGGCTCTGGCGAATGGGCTAGGAATGTGGATTCTGGCATCACGTCTACTAGAACAAATAGAACAGCTGCCTGTTGACATGCAAAAAGCTGAAAGATGGGCACAGGACTCTGCTGTGGAAAAGCCTTTTATTCTCCATTAAAACTTTGCTTGTCGTCGGAGGAGGGAGGAAAACCATAAAATGAGTCAAGAAGATGTCCTTTGCTGCATTTTCACTTTCCAGATACCTCAACCAATTTTACAGAAGAGACTGGGAAATAGAGTTTTTAGCTTTGCAGTTTTTACAGTAGTGAAAATTTAACCCAGAAAGACAAGCAGAAAAATCTACAGAATTTGCCACAAAGGATTTGAGGTTACTTACAGCCCATTACAGGCTCCATTATTCCCTATGTTTTTATAGGATTACTTTCTAAGCAGTATGAGTTAATAAAATTATGTCTGTTAATACAACAACGTGCATAGAGCACCTGTTGTTTGGGGAGCATCATGTAAGGTCAAGACGGGATAATACTAAAGAAAGGAAAAACTTGGCCCCTGTTCTTACAGAGAATATATGATTAATAAAAAATGGATCTGCTACCTGCCTATGATTAATCTGCATTAAAGCATGTTTGAAAGAGACATCTATTTGCCATATCATTCATATCTGAATGATAAAAATAAGTTGAAAATGATTCAGAGTCTTAATTTGGGAAGAGAGTTTTTTTTTTAAATTTTTTCTTTAACGTTTATTTATGCGTGTGCAGGGGAAGGGCAGAAAGAGTGGGAGGTACAGAATCTGAAGCAGGCTCCAGGCTCTGAGCCGTCAGCACAGAGCCCGACACAGGGCTTGAACTCACAGACCATGAGATCATGACCTGAGCTGAAGTCAGCCGCTTAACCTACTGAGCCACCCAGGCGCCCCTGGGAAGAGAGTTTTGATAGAAAAGGCTCTTTCTCTGAGAAGAGTAAGATGCATTTCTGGATGATGGAGGACACAGGTTACATGCAGGGTGAAGGCAGGAGGGAATATAGTCACACGAGTGACTCTGACTGTTTGGTACATGAGTCAGTGTGGAGAAGTTATAGGGAGGAAAGTGCTAAGGTTGATGTAGTTGCTAAGTAGCCAGGAGGCTCAAATTGAGGAACTGATTTCTCTAGTGAAGTTATGACTTCGTAAGATCACTGGGATAAGCTCCGAGAAAGGAAGTTAGGAAACAACACTTGCAACGTTTATTTCATGATGCTGAGATGTCATCCAAAGGGCAAAAGGCAACGCTTTCATCAGCTGCTGATGAGGTTTGACTGGAAAGACACCATGCCGCAGATATACAAGCAGCTCTCTTTCTTGTCTTTTTAATGCAATTTATAGAGAGAGATGGTTTAAACAGATAGTACAGAAAAGTATAAAATGAAAAATAAAAGCTTCCCTCATACTCCACCTTACCTCTGGATCTTCTGTCTAAAGGTTATTGCTACTAACTGGTTCTTAGGTGTCCTTTTGGAAAAGGCATTTTTCTGACATAAAGATCACATATTCATGTAGAAAATGGAATCATGGCATGTGCACAGCACTTACCCCATCCATTGAGTTCTTTGAATATCAACACATTCTGGGTAATGGCCCCACAGTATCTCGTGGTACAGCTTTCCCAGGGTACGTGTAATCAGACTACTGCTACGGGATGTTGATGCTGGACTTTTAACTCTCTGAGCTCATCCACTTTTCTCTCTGTGCTCACTCTGCTCCAGCCACACCAGAATCCTGCCTTTTCTTCAAGCACAAGAGTAATAGTCCTGCTTCTGCACAAGCGTTTCTCTGCCTGGAATACTCTTCCTTTAGGTACTGGTTTGCTCCCTTCTTCACACCTTAGTTCACATTTTGACTTGTCAGTAGGACTATCTTTGATCACACTCTTCAATACCGTAATATCATCCAGGTCCCAATCTACTTCCTTTTTAAAGTGTTCGCCATAGAACATTTAGTTTTCTAAAATACTATAGACCAATTTATTTTGTCTCTTTTTTCACAGAAATGTAAGTTTCATAATGATAGTAATTTTTGTGTGTTATTTGATTGTCAGAAATACCTTTATGAGTAAAGAGTTGTCAGGGCGTCTGAGTGGCTCAGTTGGTTAAGTGTCCAACTTCGGCTCAGGTCATGATCTCACGGTTCATGGGTTCGAGCCTCATGTCAGGCTCTGTGCTGACAGCTGAGAGCCTGGAACCTGCTTTGGATTCTGTATCTCCCTCTCTCTCTCTGCCCCTCCACTGCTCATACTCTGTCCCTCAAAAATTTAAAAAACAAAAAAACTTTAAAAAAATGTTTACAGTTTCTATATATTTTATGTTCAGACAAATATGTAATCTTAAACAAAATCTTCTTCCCCCTCAATATTATTTATTGTTTAATCACATCCACACTCTAGATATTTCCCTTTGGATTCTCGAATATGCCCTAAAACCATAAGCTCTTCCTTTAGTAAATGTTATTTAAATGTATATTCCTTTAAAAACCATATTCAGGGAAGCTGGATGGCTCAGTCAGTTAAACATTTGTCTCTTGGCCTTAGATCAGGTCATGATCTCACCATTCGTGACTTCAAGACTCGCATTGGGCTTCTCTTTGGCAGTGCGGAGTCTGCTTGAGATTCTCTATCTCTGCCCCCCATCCCCTGCTCTCTCTTTTTCTCTCAAGATAAATAAATTTAAAAAAATAAAATAAAAACATAATCATAGGGATACCTTGCTGGCTTAGTTGGGAGAGCATGCGACTCCTGATCTCGGGGTTGTGAGTTCCAGCCCTATGTCGAGTTTCAAGAGGTTTAAAGAGTACTTAAGTAAATAAAACTTTAAAAAATAAAAAAGGAAAAAAAGCATAGCACATGTCAGACACCAGCTTAAGAAAAAAACCTGTGTATTAGATAAATAAATCCTACCCCTCATTCTAATAAAGGTATAAAAGTAATATCTTCTTCTATTTTAATAATTATACTTTAACACCGTTTTAAGGTAATACATGGCCTACTGAGAGAAAACCATTTGATTGTACACACAAAAAAGTTCTAATTGTAAGTGAAGTTGTTATGTGTAATAGTTTAGATTCTCTATACCCAAATAGGTTAGAAATAGTTATTAAAATGATATAGATAACAACTTTCAATAAATGGTGTTGTTCCAATATTCAGTAAATAATAGTTTTGAGCAGTATGACTGCAATAAATTTATATTAGTTTCACTTCAAGTTTTACTATTGCAACATTTGCCACAAATTTCATCAGATCTTTTGGAGTGACATAGCAAAATGCCTCAAGAAAATCTCCAACTTTTTTGAGTGTTTCCTGAGCTTCTACGTCCCTCCACCTCATGGAAGTATTTGTTATTATTAATATAAAAAACTCAGATTAAATTATTTTCATGGTAGCCTTGTATATTCTATTAAGCCATGGCAAATATTTATGAATAAGGTTAGCATGCTAACCTTTTTTATTTTTCAAATTGGTGTCAATCTTAAGGACACTTGGGAGAACAAACTTAGAAAGAAATCAACATCTCATAAAATAAAGTGTGCAGGTGAGTTAAATCTGTCTAACTTACAGGCACAGGCAGAGAGAGCTTATTCCACAGCATTAATTGGAATTGTAGAATACAGGTAGGAACATACTATAACTGCAGAATACAGTGTTCCCTAATAAATGGCCTCTGCCAAGCCATTTATCATCCATGGTCAGGATGCAGAGAGTCTGTAACGTGTTGTGATACTGTCCTTCATTACCTGTGATTAAGTCACACCAAAATGGCACAAAGACCAGGAAACCAGCTAGACGTTTGCCAGAGGCATTTATATTTCATCTTCAAGAGATCCAATTGATTTCTCTGAGTTAGTGAATATTTCATTATCTAGTATCTATGATTTTTAAATAAAGCAGCCCTTTTAAAGGTAGTGATTGCAAATATGTGAATTATATTTTTAACTGGAAAAATAATGAGCTTGTACTGGTAAGCTATTTCTTATTTTATGTTCTATGCTTTCACATTTAAGAATTACTTAATTGAGGGGCACCTGGGTGTTCCTGTCAGTTAAGCGGCCGACTTCAGCTCAGGTCATGATCTCGCGGTCTGTGAGTTCGAGCCCCGCGTTGGGCTCTGTGCTGACGGCTCAGAGCCTGGAGCCTGCTTCAGATTCTGTATCTCCCTCTCTCTCTGCTCCTCCCTTGCTCACACTCTGTCTTATGTCTCTCAAAAATAAAAAAATAAAAAAATAAATTAAAAAAAAGATTTGATTAAGTGTTTATAAATTGTACTGGCTGGAGAATTTTTTCTTATTTGATGTCTGTGTAATTCTTGAATATTGTTAGGTGTTAAATGGGAACCTAATTACAAAACAAATTTAGTTATTCACTATATATGGCCACTAAAAACATTACGATTAGCCCATTAAAGCCTCTAGTCAGTTTTTCTCAATACTGAATTCTAATGAACATTGTAAACTCACAATTTGCCTGAATTTATATGCAATTGAAACCTCAGTGAAATCATATATGTATTTGCTTATCCGCAATTACTGTAGCTTCTGTTCTCTGCCATGCTAAGGACTGAGGGTATCAACATGAGTAAGATACTTCTTCCTCACCGAGTATGGTGAGGCCTTGATGATTGCGCCCTAAGAGGTCGAAGCCCTAATCTCTAGAATCTGTGAATGTTACCTTGTATGGTTAAAGACTTTGTAAATGAGATCAAGTTAAGCATCCTGAGAATATCCTGGGACTATTTTGGAGTACTGAGGTGTGTTCGCATGCAATTATGTGTATCTGTTTAAGATGCAGATGTAGGGCAATTTGACACAGACATGAGGGGAGAAGACACTACGGTCATGGAGGGAATGACTGGAGTGATGGGACTCCAGGGCCGGGAAGATGGTAATCAACAGGAGCTGGAGGAAGCAAGGAGCAGATTCTTCTGTCGTGGATAGAGCAGGACCTGAGCCCTGCCAGTCCTTTGATTTTGGCCCAGTTGTACTGATTTCAGACTTCTGGACTCCAGAACTGTGAGAGAATAAATGTGTCTTGTTTTCAGTCACCAAGTGTGTAGTAATTTGTTGTGGCAGTCATAGGAAATGGATATTCTGGCATACTCAACATTTAGTGATAGAGACACATGCAAAAATTAATAATTGCGGTGCAGAGAGAGCCCCATCAGAGGTACGCAGGAAAGGGAGAGGGAGTGCCGGGGTCAGGGTGGAGCATTAACTCTGGCAGATCGGATTCTGTAAAGCTCCTTAAAAGATGTGAAGTGAGGCTTGAAGTAAAAATAAGATTTTTTCAAACAAGAGAGTGCAAAAATGCAGAAACAAACAAAAAGTGTAGTGAATTTTCTAATATAAAACCATGTTTTGAAATGTATACTCTATTTCAGGAAATATTAAGCCCTAAAATAATTTTCATTGATTTTTTAAAAATTTGATTCATTATGTTTATCAAAGAAGAGTACAATGCATAAATAAGTCACAGGGATGAAAAAATACAGAATGGGGAATATAGTCTATAATTCTGTAATATTTTTGTTGGGTGACAGATGGTAACTACACTTACCATGGTGGACGTTGTGTTTGTTATAATTGATGAATCACTGTGTTGTACTTCTGAAACTAATATTATATGTCAACTATACTTTAATTAAAATATTCAGTTTTTTTTAAATAATAAGAGTTTTTGAGAAGAAAAGAGTGTAGGGCTATGAAGCATTCTTGGAAAGAGTAATATCATATATACAACAAATAAGGTAGAATAATATTTTCATTACCGAAGTAAAGAATAATTATTATTTCCTGATATTGCCAATAGCTAAGGGTTTTAGAGAAATTATTACAGGGAAATTTTGATTAGAAGATCTCAACAGTGCTATAGTTTAATTGGTTGGGGAAAGAGAGGTCATTTATTCTAGTTATGCAAATATTACCAGCCCCTCAAGTCAGAAAAACAATAAGGCAACAGTTTTAATAAAAATATTTCTCTTCTCTTTTTCCATTTTATTTGGATTAGTAGGAACTTTGCCTAAATTTTTGACCAAGTGAAAAATACAGAGAGGTTATTTCTCTCTGTTCTCTTGTGAATGTTAAACAGTGGAAGTAGTAAGGATAGCTGAACAAAACATCTGATACTGTTTGGGGGCCCCTACAAATTTTGCAGACTCGACAGAATTGGGAAGAGTTTTGGAATCTATTTTCAAAGTTGATTTAGATATTTAAGAAAAGATAATAAAGAGAAGATGTTATATACCAAATGTAGATTTACTCCAGCGTGCATCAGCTATCAGTGATTTGGCTCTGAGAACAAAGAGGGAAAGACAAATGAATTATAACGTAAAGGACATTTTGATTATCCAGGGATCACAATAAAAGTAAAAGTAAAAAGGCAGAGCTATTGGTGTGAGTTCTTTTCCCAGAGCCAAGAAACCGGAGTAACTGATTACTGGATACTGAGAAGTTCATTCCCACATCTTTCACAGCATTAGGCATTGTCAAACTTCAGTTCTGGAGGAAAGAGGCCAAATACTGGAACTTCCCAAAGCAGCAGGGAATACAAGTATTTAAATAATGTTTTAGCCATATTCATTAAGCTTCTTGTGGAAGCCCAACCCTCGCCCCCCTCCTCAGCATCTCCAGCTCACCTGAAAGTCAGACAACTCATACCCCTTCCCCAGACACTCTTGGCCTCTGGCCCAAACATGGTATGTTGAATCAGTTAAAAATAGTTTTGCAAACTCAGCCAGTCAGGGAGGTCTTACTTCACGTATTATTTTGGCAAAGGTTTTTTTGAGATAATTGCCTCCAACACAGTCTAAAAAACTTTGCTATTAATGCAAATAGACATGAAACTGAGAGGGAGATTCGAATTCATTACACAGATGGCAGTATTCTGTTTGTTTTTGTGAGTGGTTTAGGAGAGCTTTCCTATTGATAAAACTTTTAAAAATATTTTATTCATATGGACAGTAATTATTCTTAAATGATACATGGCCCATAGTTTGGGAAATTCTCTCTCATTATTCCTATAAGCATAGTTTCTTTTTGACCCTGTATATATCACTGAGTTACCTAAAAAATAATTGATACAATAGTATGGTCACCCATAGGAACAATACATATGTAATATTCACTTATAGAAAGATTTCTTTTAAATAAATAATTTCTACTTCTCATTTTAATCATAAAACAAAGGACTTTTATGACTATCCTAAAAATATATGTTTCTCTTAGTTTTCTAATCAGATATCCAAATACTTCATGTGCTTTGGTAATGTATACCTTACTATTTTCAATGATTTTTATTTTTTTAATAAGCTGTGTCCTTTAGCTGCTTTGTTAACAAAAAATACAGTTCCATGCTGTCACTGTCTCTCTGGCTTCTACCCCTGCCAGCCTAAGCCTGAGAAGTTCAGTCATTCCAAAATTTATTTGGTCTGCTAGTCTCTAGACAATGCATTACATCTGTTCGTCACCCCTGATGGTAATAGGGAAACTAGACTGAAAGTAACTACCAGTTTAATCAGCCAGTATACCAATGGGAATTTTACCAAAGTCACAGTTGTACTTGGGATACTGTGTTAATTTATTTAGAATTTGAACAGATCTCATCCTTGCTTCAACCTAACGAGATAGAAGAGAAACAGTCGAATGTCTGCATCATTGCTTTTTTTAAGCACATAAGTTGGGATTGACTTTTTTCTATTTCTGCAGCTTGCATGTGCGTACATGTGCACGCGAGCATGCATGCATGTACATATATGCATGTGGAAGAAGGAAACTACAGTTTTTATGTTCTAGAAAGAAAACAATATGCTCTGGTAAGTAGCCGTAAGACTTTGCTAAGATTGGGGCCTATTTGACATTAGGTCAAATATTAGGCCCCAATAAAGATTCTGCCTGACCCAATAACATAACTATTGTCACCGTCTAAATTCAAAAACAAACACACTCTTGTAAAAGCAGACTAAAAAATCATTTGAAAATACGCTCCCTGGGAACTCAGAAGATTGCTCTGAGCCTTGGACAATCATAGAATGAGATCTCTTTTTGCTACTTTCACAGATAGAGTGGGAACCCTTCAAGTGATTTTTTACTGAAGTTGCTTCTTAGAACAACGTAGAGCTCAACAGTCTTTTTTTGGTACATAGACCTTTCCTATTCTACTCCCTACTATTCTGCTTCCTACTATGACTGAATTCCAAAGTCAACATTCCCCTATTGTAGTGAGACTGGATATGTTTTGGCCTCATAATCCAAGCTCTTATGTATTTGACCATATTGTCCTTTCAGGAATTGTGACTTTATCTGCCTTCAGCCAGATTCTCTTATTACTAATAGGAAGTTTTCCCCCAAAATTTATTTTATTTAGTTATTCTTCATAACAGAATCTATCTCTAACTTTTTAAGGATAACTGAAAAAAAATTAAATAATCCTTCTAACCAAGTTTGAGTCATTTCACATTTCTTATTCTTTATACGAAAATCCATTTTGGATCTACATATTCTATTAACATCACATTTTCCACTCTTCCATTTTGAACTACAATATGGTTTATTTCTTGAGGGTTTGCTTTGACAAGTGTAATTTTATCTTTGCATAATGTGAGTTTTTAGTACTATGCACTTACATTTCTTTTGGTCATAGAGCTTGTAATTCTTGCCAGAAAGCATGTTGTAATCTATTTCTTAAAAAGTATAGAAAGAAATAGAAGATCTAAAGAAGCGTGTTAAGCATCCCTTGATAGTTTGAAACTAGCAAGCCCTCTTCCATAATTGCTTCCCTCCCTTCCCAGAGGATTGGTAAGGAACTCTTAGTGGCGTTCCATGGATCTATATATTTCATACTGAATAATACACTGTATTTTTTAAATCAGTAGATTTTAGAAATAATTATTGGCATAATTCTGTATGTTAATCAAAGACAAAAGCTCATGAATATAGCTTCAAAATGTTCTTCCAGGGGAAAGATTGCTTCCTATTTTTTATTTGTTTTGCTCACAGAGATACAGTGAACATTAAATAAAATTCAAGATTCTTAGGTGTATAGCTCTGTGAATTTTGGCAAACATACAGTCAGGCTAGGACATATTTCTGTCATCCCGAAAAAGGTTCTTCACGCTTGTTCCTAGTCAGTCCAGTCTTCCCACTCCTAGAACTGCCAGCGGCTGATCTGTCCCAATAGTTTTGTTTTACAGGACGTTATGTAAAATCATATTGTGTGTACCCGTTTGAGTCTATTGCGTACCCGTTTTGAAGCTAACGTTCTTGTAGCACAATGCTCTTGAGATTCTTCCATGCAGAACCGTGTCACTGTTTCATTGCTTTTAATGAGTAGTACTCCAGCTGTGGTTTATCACATTTGTTTATCTACTCACCTTATAAATTCTTCCACTATTGATAATTATGTTATTATTATTAAAATTTAGCTATTATTTAAAAGTACTTACTGTGTACCAGGTACTTGGGTAGACGTTTTACGTTAACTTAAATGACTTAGTGCTGTAAATCATAACATAGTGTTTTTTAACAGCAGAGCCAGACTTTAAGTCTGAATCCCATCTCCTCCACTTACTGGTTTTATAACCTCAGGCAAGTTACTTAACATTCTCTAGTTATGTACAAACGTGCAAAGGAGATGATAATCTCTATCTCATAGAGCTGTTGTTAGATTAAATGGGTTAATGTCTCCAAATACTATACCTGGCACCCAATGTTAAGTAAATGTCAGTTGTATTTTGTTATATACGTTTGAATAGCCATAAAGAATAGAAGTTAGTATCCCTGTTTTAAAGAAGAAATAGGCTGAAAAAAGTTCAGGCTTCCACAAAATCACATGATCACTGAAGTGACAGATCCAAGATTTTAACCTGGCCATATCTGACTCCAAACTTGACAAGGTACTACTTTTTATTAAATCCAAACCACTGAATCTCTCCGACAGGATAACAAGTGAGCATTTGGAAGAACCCTTCCACTAAAATATAAGAAAATGCTACATAAATTACAAGTATGTGTATTTTTTCTAGTGTACACAAAAGTGAATTTAAAGCTCTGAGAAAGAATAAAGACCAAAACAATAAACTAAAGCCAAAGCAGGCACTTTGCTATGAGCAGTAAGCAAACTCAAAAGTAGGGCTGCCCTGAGATAAAAATGCTGATTGAGCACAATCACCACTTCAGACCCCAAACACCCTTGGGTAGTGTACTCCCCTTGCTCTCAGTAGAAATAAACGCAAATCCACTCTGGAGGTAAGTCCTCAGGTTTTCAAAGAACAGGTTATTGTAATATTATCAAACATTTTTGGCAAGTTATTAAGGAAAACACTCCCAACTTATTCTATAAGGTAACATAATCTTGATTCTAGAATCTTCTCTCAAAGAGCAAGAGTTTGACAAAGAATATTACAGATTGATGTTATTCCTGAACATAGGTGTAAAAATCCTGAGAAACATTAAGAAAACTAAATCTACCTATGCATTTTTTTTTTTTTTAATGAGAGAGAGAGAGAGCATGCACAAGTAGAGGAGGGGCAGAGGGAGAGAGACAGAGGATCTGAAGCAGGCTCTGTGCTGAGAGCAGAGAGGCTGATGTGGGGCTCAAACCCACAAATTGTGAGCTCATGACCTGAGCCCAAGTTGGATGCCTAACCTACTGAGCCACCCAGGCCCCCCTACCAGTGCATTTTTGAAACATTAAAAGTATTTAATGAAAAGGTTGGGTTTATTTCAGGAAGGAATAGTTATAGAATACCACATGAATAGATAAAAGGAGAAAAACCATGTGATCAACTCAATTGATAGAAATTAATAAAACTCATCACTCAAACACTAAAATTTCTTGGAAAGTTAGAATTTATAGGAATTTCCTTATGTGTTCAACAAAAATTCCTGAGATGTTTAAACATTTCTGCAAATCAGGGTTCTCATAATCAGTGCTTCTATTTCATGTTGTATTGGAGGTTCTAGCCAGTACATGTAGAGCACAGAAAGACATAAAATGTATAAATCTTGGAAGGACAGTTTTCAATATTCACAGTTCATATGATAGACTACATAGAAAACAAAGCAATCTATAGCTAAGTTAATATGAGATTTATCAGAGTGGTTCAATATGTGATAAAAATACAAAAATTAATTATCTTTCTATACACTGATATCAAATGATTAGAAAATGTAATCCAAAATATGCAAGGATTAAATTATAAGAGATGGAGCAATTAAGAAAGTTGAAGAAAAGGAATATTCATTATCATAAAAATTTTAATTCTAATAAAATTGTAGATTCACTCCATTCATAATGAAAATCCCAACAAGGCTTGGGAAGTTGTTTCTGAAATTTACATAAAACAAAAGGCTAAGAATGGTTAAAGAAGTCCTGATGAAGAAGAAAGTAGGGGAACTTTCTCTACCAAATACCATGACTCTAATTATAGAGGAATACTAATTAGTAAGGTATGCTGTAGACACTGACATAGACACCTGGATAAACTAAACAGAAGGGTCTAACAACACACCCATGCTGAGATGCAGAATTTGTAAATGACAGAAGTGGTAGTACAGTTCACTGGGGAGAAGATCAACTGTATATAAGGAAGATTGTTTTCTCCTTGAAAAATAATGAAATATTATTCCCTCTTCACACCTACTTGAAAATAAATTCCAAATAGATTAAAAATGTGAATATAAAGGGCAATTTGGAAGAAAGCAGTGGGAATAGTTTTAAACTCTTGAGGAAGAGAAGTTTCTTAACCAAGGCTGTAAGAGTACAACCCACAGAAGAAAAGATATGTAAATTTGATCATATTGAAATAACGAGTTTCATCAAAAGGCATCATAAAGAAAATGACAACCAACATACTGAAATAAAATATTTACAACCTGTTGAAATGACGAAGAATTTGTTTTCACCTAAATCAATAAAGTAAAAAATGAGCAACACAGTAGAAAAATGAGCCAAAAGCTTAAGCAAGCATTTCACAGAAGAAATACACACTTAGCTTTTAAACATATGAAAAGGTGGTCAACCTCATTAATTCTCCATAGAACACTTAGTAATACAAAGGGGGGAAGATAAATTTTCTAGGAGGGAAGTATGGCAGACACTACCGTGTGATCAAAGTGAACTTCATCAGTAACGGTACAAATTAAAATCACACACTACCTGATCGGAGGCAATAAGAACACAGCAGCACTTCTCTGATAGTCCTGCCAAGGTGCATAACTTCAATCAAACCATGAGGAAATATCAGACAAACCCAGTTTGAGTTAAGTGCATTCTACAATATTACTGGCGAGTAATTGCCCAAAGTACCTCAAGAAATGACTGAGGAACTGGGATAGAAGACTACAGAGATGTGACTACTAAAGTAATGTGTGAGTTTGAGCTAATTTTTGTGTTAGAAAAGATATTATTGGGACTACTGGAAACTAAATGGGGGGCTGAGCATTAAGGCAGTATGTGTCCATGTCAGTTTTCTGATTTTGATGGTTGTGTTGTGGCTAAGTAGAAAAATGTTTATTAGGACATTTATGCTCACCAAACACTCCCTAAAGTAGTGAGGTAATAGGGACATCATATTATTTTCAAATAGTACTGTTCCTACAATTTTTCTTTCAACTCTAAAAAGTGAATTATTTATTTTATTTTTTAATATAATTTATTGTCAAATTGGCTTATATACAACACCCAGTGCTCATCCCAACAACTGCCCTCCTTAATGCCCATCACCCAGTTTCCCCTCTCCCCCACCACCCCCATCCACCCTCAGTTTGTTCTCTGTATTTCAGAGTCTCTTGTGGTTTGCCTCCCTCCTTCTCTGTTTGTAACTATTTTTCCCCTTCCCTTCCCCCTTGGACTTGTGTTAAGTTTCTCAAGATCCACACTCTCTCTCTTAAATAAAATAAGTAAACTTAAGTTCATTGCTCAGATGTGCAACCCAATGTGGGGCTCACTCCAACCCACAAGGCACAAGGTCATGACCTGAGCCAAAGTTAGATGTTTAACCGACTAAGTCACCCAGGAGCCCCAAAAGTAAGCTTAAGATAAAAGATGCTACAGAGATACCAATTAATATTATTTTAGCAAAAATGTAAAATTCTGACAGTATCAAATGTTGAAGAAGAATTGATCAACAGGAATCATAAACAGTGTTAATGGGAGTAGAAACGAGTTCAAATACTTTGAAAAACACTTTGGCATTATTTTATTTAAAAACAACTCAAACATTCATGCACAGTATGACCCGAAGTTCAAATTCTTGACATATTACCAAAATGAAATTCTAGTGTATGTGCTCTAAACATTTTATAGAAGACTGTTCAAAGCAGTGTTGTTCGTGTTTTATACATATATTTGTATGTATGTATATAGTGTTATATACAATATGTACTTGTGTATATAAAATCACAATATAATATTACACAGCAGTGAATATAAGTGAGTTAGATGAATCATAGTTACTTAATGTTGAATAAAAGAAGCAAGTCATAGAAGGCTAGACATAGTGTGGTTTTGTTTTTATAAAAGTTAAAAATAAAGCAGCATTTAAGCAAGATGTGAGTTAAGAATATGTATATGTGTAGGGGCGCCTGGGTGGCTCTGTTGGTTAAGCGGCCGACTTCAGCTCAGGTCACGATCTCATGGTCTGTGAGTTCGAGCCCGGCTTCAAGCTCTGTGCTGAGGCTCAGAGCCTGGAGCCTGCTTCAGATTCTGTACCTCCCTCTCTCTCTGCCCTTCCCTTGCTCACGCTCTGTCTGTCTCAAAAATAAAATAATAACGTTAAAGAAAAAAAAATAAAAAAAAAAGAGTATGTATCTGTGTAATAAAATTTTTCTTTTTAAGGCAAAGAAATGATTAACACACAATATAGGATAGTGTAATACCTCTATAGGGAGGCAAAGAGAGAAGGTTAGAGAGTGGAGCAGGTTGGGTGTAACCATGTTGATAATTTTGTATTTTTAAGTAGTAGCACTGCAAGAGTCTGACTTAGTATATGCTTTATAATTTCTATGAATTTATATGTTATATGAATATTATATACATCAAATGTAACATAAAGATTTATTTAAATAATTGGAAAACAAACAAACAAACAAACACTTTAAGAGCAAGGGAAAGACCTAGCAAATCAACCCACCAGGACATTTTTGCCTAGGTTGTCAAAGAGTAAACAAAAGAAAACCCTGGGCTACATTATTGACATACTGCTCATTGTTAGGTTGTTAGAGCCTAAATTACTCAAGAATACTTAAAACTGTTTCTACCTCAGCCTGACAGTACAGCAAGGATAGTCTGGAGACAATATTCTAGACACCATTGATGCTCTATGCCCTCCTGGTATAGTTTCCTGACCAAAGGGCTCCATAGAAGTAGACTTTGGCATGCTTACTTTCTTTGTTTTAAAGAGTGTCTTTGAAGCAGAAATTTAAACTCCTCTTAAAAGGCTTTGCTCCAAACTAAAGAGTTCCATTGCTATTTGTCCGACGATGCTCCGACACATGAGGAAAACAAGCAAATTGATTATGTAAATAGGTAGACATCTTTATGAAACACAGACTAGTGACCCTTGGAGCTCAGAAAATCAATGTGGTAAAACATAGATGCTTTCTGGCAGCTTTTATATGGGCTTTGTTTATCTGCAATGAATCCATATATATTGAATCAGCATTAAACTGTATGGAAGAGAAAGCATTGGTAATACTTTAGTGCCCAGCATACATTCGAGGTATTGTAAATGAATATTTACCCTGACAGTCGTTAATTAGATATATAGGAGCGGCATGGGCATTAAGATATTTTATTTTCTGTTGAAGTGAAATCCTTCAAAGAGGAAAGGATAGAATATAAACTGATTGGCACAGTCTTCAGTAGTAAGACGCAGCTGTGGACCTCTGTCCCAAAAGCATTTGACTGAACACGTACAGTCATCACTTACCTTGCCGCAAGAATAATATAGCGAAGCAACAGAAGAAGAGTTTATATTTGAAGATCTCAAAGTACCCATTTTTGTATTTTCCACTACTTCAGGATGGATAGTACCATGTGGCTTCCACATAAGTGGACCTGTTACTAATAAACTGGGACTGATGTGTAATTACGTTTTCAGTGATTCATCTGTGAAACACCCTGGGTTATTTTACATGGAAGCATCTGGTTCACATGTGTACAGTGGTTACTCTGTGGTGATTGACGTCTGTATTCTAAAGTCCTAGTTGCACAGATGTAAGCCGTTGCCTTCTTTTTTTACATAGACAGAAACTGCATTTGAAAAATCCTTATCTTGACCCCATATATGACATTACAGTCTTGTGTGTGTGCATGCACACACACACACACACACACACACACACACACTTGCACTGTGACTGGCACGTAACTTAAACACTTCATGCATGTAGTGTATCTCAGTTGTTGAACAGATGTATGTAAGCACCTTTATCTCTATTTATGTTTGTTTACAAGATGACATCTGTTTTAGATTGTAAGCTCAAAGAGGGCAGTGACCATGGCAATTTGATATTATGCAGACAGTGTCCCGTAAAGCGAAAGTCACTAGCAAATGCTTGCTAAGTACTTGTCAGTCAAGATGGTGACATTAATGACTTTAAGGAAAAATAGAACTTATAATCTGACTGTAAACACCTTTTGTACTTTAAGAAATATTTGCTGGAAATGACCCTACCTTTAATTTCACACATTATTATTAGGCAACTAACACATAAAACTATGTTGTTTTGAACAGAATTAGTTTATTTTATGTCGGAATAATTCTCTAGTGATGTGTGGTAAGAGATTTTAAAGAGGTTAAATTCAAGGCAGGTTTCACGAAGGATGTAGCATTTTAGGTGAGCCTTGTAGGGTAGATAGAATTTGCACATGTGATAGTGAAGCAAAAGATATTTAAGGCAAAAGGACAAAGGGAAAGAGACATTGGTTAAGAGCATGGAGGCCAGCAGACCTGAGTTAAGTCCTGCCTTAACCACTTATAAATTGTGAGAACTTGGGCGAGTGGGTCATATATCTAAGGTTTTGGTTTCCCATTTTGGAAAAATAACCAGACTTAGGGTTATTGTGACAATTACATGAATAAGAATTTATCACAATACCTGGTATAAGGAGAATATTTAATAAATGTTAGCTGTTGGTCTCAGTGACAGATGAACAACTTTCAACAGAGTTTAAACAGAATTTTGAATATTGAATTAAAAAAAAACCAAAACAAAAACACCAAACTATGGAGGACAGCTCCAGGCTATGGGTGAAGATCTGAAACTTCTAGTTAGAATTCTTACTTGCATCACGAAAGGTCAGTGTCCTCTTTTTAAAAAGACATCTTTATCTCTCTTAAATTATTCTCTTCAGTTGTATGTGTGGCAAAGTGACATCAGAATATATTCATTTATACCTGGATTAAAATGTCAATATCACAGTGAATAAGGTACTTTTTAATGAATGTGTTACCTTTATCTTTTAATCCTTTTACTATCCTCTGCACACTAAGTTCTGAAGCAGTGTCAGCTCTGACTCTTTCTGTATCCTGTATAGAACTCCTCTTTGCCTTATTTCCAAGTTAATAATTAACTCTTTAGTTAATGTATAGGAGAGAGTTTGGCCCACACTTCAACAAACAGACACAAAACACTCCTGGAATAGGCCATTGACCTATTGACCTCATTTCCCCAAGAAAAATGAACAAAAATAGTAGTGTATAATATTTATGAGGTCTACCTCTGATGCGTAATATCAAAACTTTTTATGACTGGAAAGCAAGGGGTGGGGTGGTCTTCAGAGAGAAACCTAAAGAACGTCTGATCTTTTTTCTGTTTGGTAATACACAAATATTTTAATCAGCACCCTCTTCATTTCCCCAGATTTTAATCACTTTGTTTACCACGTTTATATGGGCAGTCACTGTGGGTGTTGCTCCCATTAACTCTTTTATGTCTATGTAGTACTTTAATCTTTCTATGGCAAAAATCACAGCATTTCAAAATAGAATTTTCATTAAAAAATCGCTTAATTTTCAGATAGTTAAAAAACATACATGCTAACTACTCTCTTGGTCATAACCTGTACTTCTCCCTTTATCATTCCTAAGAGTAAGAAGAACTGTCAGGAGCTGTAGTATTACAGCAAACCATTTGCAGTTAGAATTAAATAGAACTGTTACCTTAAGAACATTACCTAGAAGGACTGTATTCAAGGATGTTCACTGAAATGTGATTTACAATATGTATTTAAATTGTTTATAAATTTCCTCTATGAATGGACAGTTATATTTTTAAGGTACCTCAGTGTAATAGAATATACTATGAGGCCATTAAAAATGATTATGTAGAGTCATAATTATTTTTTATCTCTTTGGTTTGAGAGAGAGACAGCACAAGTGCAAGTGGGGGAGGGGCAGAGAGAGAGAGAATCCCAAGCAGGCTCCACCCTGTCAGCAAACCCTGAGATCTTGACCTGAGCCAAAATCAAGAGTCAGATGATTAACCTACTAAGCCCCCCAGGTGCCCCACAGAGTCATAATTATTGACACGGAAAAGTAATACCCCAAAAATTATTAAGACAAATATGATACAAAGTATTTTTTATAGTATGATTATTTTTAAAAGACTGTATATATGTATGTCATATATATATGTGTGTGTGTATACGTGTATATATATATATATATACATTCAAAAAAGATATATACCAAAGTTTCAATAGGTGAATGGACAGGATAATTTTTATTCTTATTTTATTTTTCTGAAGCTTTTAAAGTGTTTATAATACGCATATACTACTTTATATACCAAAAAGTAAGTATTTTTTTGCTGCTTGCATCCACTGGGATTGGTTATAGGAATTGGAATTTCTGAATTTGAAACCCAAGTCATCTTAAAAAGTTATTTGGGAAATTTGTAATTTCTTCTTACCAAATGCTTATTTTAATCAGCAACTATTTCACTGTAAGGAATATTTATTTGATTATGATTTAACACCTAAATTAAGGAGAGGAGGTAATACAGAAAATTTAGATTCATAACTCTGGATAAAACCTAAAGGTTGCGCTACTGTCTTCTATCCCGAAAATACAGTACTGATATTTTGGACCTTGAAGGGACATTCAGACGTGGAAGTAGCCTTTTAACCCCACCCCACCTAACTGTTGGATATTCAGATTGGGTTTGTCTAGGTATCTAATAGCCGTTATTATTATTTTGATAGAATTCCCATGAATATAAATAAGTGTTTCCCTTAAGTATTCAGTCTTCTGATACAGCATTCAATTCCATTTCTTTATGAGAAAACAGTTATGGCTGCTAGGAATAAGAATTGCCTTTAATCATTAACAGCCAAGTATCCCTTCAAGAGATATGGGAAATTACCATGTAGTAATCAAATAGCATTTTATGTGTAACATGTTTACGTGTGTAACTGCAAATACAAATAAGCCTTCTGTAAGGAGATGTGTTCCTGACATCCAGATTTGAAACTTAAATTATTTTTTGATCTTATAAATCAATACTTTTATTATTTCATCCCAGCACATTATACATCATTCTTTAAATATTTTTGCTCACTAGATATTTTCAGAGTTTGGAGTTATGTTTTACTTCCTTATCTCAGAGAACAGCACAATGCCTTACATTGAAAAAATACTGATTGAAGTAAGAAATGTATAAAAAATGGGTTTTTATAATTGTGTTGACCGTTCTCATGATTACTACTTTCTAATAGTTTGTTTATATCCTAGGCTGAGTGGTCTTAGTGGAATGATCTCAGAAAATCTGTTATTTATAATATTTCTAAAAATTGTGTCCTGAGTTTAAGTTTTTAAAAATAAACTTTTTGAAGAAAACAACTGTTTCCTTAGTTGCAAATGTCCTCTATGTAGTTAAACCATACAGAGACAACTATGGTTCCTGCCTTTCAGAAACTTGTAATCTTACAAATAGGGTTTTTAATTGCTCTTTTTAGTCATTTCCAAATTTCTTGTTTACAGAAAACTGTCCAGTGATAAAACAGGAAATATTGAACATCTTTTTTCTTTTACAGTATGACAAATGAGCCTATTTTTACAGCAAGAGTTCAAAGAATGCATTATAGACAGCATTTTAAATGAATTAATTTAAAATTTTCTGTTTACCCATCCATAGAAGCCCAATAACATTTTGAGGAGAATTTGGGGGTTATATATATTTCGAGGGAACTTATGATCAGGATGTAGAATCTAGCTGAATGTTTTCCATGCATGTTTGTAGCCTGTTCAATTTTCATGCTTATATTTTGGGGCTGCATGTGAATTTATGGATGACAGCTTTCCTAATTGCAAACAAGTGTTAGAATTTCTTGGTTGAACATTTAAGTTTCTGTGTATGGTTTCTGGTATATGAAATCTGATTCCCCTTCTTCATTGCTCATCTATGGTGAGATTGATGGTGATAACTCCCTATTGCTAACAGGGACCACATTTCTTCTCAGAAAGAAGGATGTATGGAGCTGAAAATTTTATTTTACCTTTGAATTTTACTTACATTTTAAGGAAAGTATGATTGCTTGTTTTTTCTCATCATTTCTCAATAGCCAGATAGTAAAGGTGTAGGAGGATTTAAATTCTTAAAGCATAAGTAATAATAATAATAACAACAACAACGATGACAACTTAATGAAAGTTAACAGAAAATTCGACAAACTAGAGTCTTCCAGTAGTTGTTATATAGTTCTGAGTGTGTGTTTACTTAGAAGTTGGCCAGCATTTGCTAGTGAGGCTTTTAGCCATGAAGATTGAAACATCATTAATTTAACCACAACTTTCTCTTCCCAAACATTCCAGTAAAGTGGAATAGAACTATGCTAATGGCACTTTGAACTTGTAAGCAAATAGACTTATAAACAGCCAAAACTACTTGGAAAAAAATAAATAATTAAAGTTACTTCATAATGGAAAATAAGCTAGCTACTAGCCAGCAGTAGTTGTAAGAAATTAAAATTTCCTTGTTGAACCTATAAATGAGGTTTGGATTGATTTTATGTGGCAGGATTTCTAAAACATCTATATCATTACTATTCTCCTCTGGAATGGTTTTTATTCTGTGTAAATTATATATGAATGTAGCTGTAGCTTTTTTCATACTCAAAGAGAAAAAAGGCAGATGCCCTCAACAAGACACTTTTTAGTCAGTTTCAACACACAGTTCTTTATTCTAGGAACTGCGCCAAATTCTGAATGAAACAATTATTCTAAATCATAGTTCCGGTTCTTGAGTTGGTTACAGTGTAAGTGACAAAGATGTATAGAATTAAAGTCTGTGGTTGACACTCCTTCCATTGAGAGGTGGTTTCTGTGGCCCCTCCCCTTCAATCTGGGTGGGCTTTTAACTCATTTGTAACAGCAGAATGCAGGAAAAGTGATGCTATGTGATTTCCTGAAATCGCTAAGTCAGAAAAGACAGCCTTGTTCTGAGAGCCCCTAAGCACTTTTCCTTTTTTTTTTTCTTTTTAAGAGAGAGAAGACAGCACGAGTGGGGGAGGGGTAGAGAACAAGGAGAGAGAATCCTAAGCAGGCTGCACACCGTCAGTGTGGAGCCAGATGCAGGGCTTGAATTCATCAAACAGTGAGATCACCACCTGAGCTGAAACCCAGAGTTGGACACTTAACTGCCTTAGGCCCCTAAGCTTTTTTTTAAATGAAGTCTAAGTACTCTAGACTGCCATGCCGGGAGGAAGCCAAGACGCTGAAGACTCTCCAATAGTCATTCCTCATCTTTGAGGACTCCTAGTTCAAACAGCAGGTATGAGTGAATGAGCTTTCAGACGATTCCAGCTCCCAGACAGTATGTCAGCCCGATTCTCCAGTATTCCTGGCTAATGCCCAGATGCTATGGCACAAAAACAAGCCATCCTGCACTGTGCCCTGTCCAGATTCCTGATTCATAGAAGGTACGAGCAGAATACAGTGGTCATGGTTTGGGGTTGCTAAGTATAGGGTGCTTTGTTATAGAGCAATGCCTGAATTTAGGATACACTATGTGAGAGTAGAAGATAATTAATTTCTCTACCTAGGAAAATATGGAAGGCTTCCCAGGAATAGTGACATCTGAATTTGGCCTTTAATGATGAGTAGGAGCCTGCTAAGTAAAGAAGGTAGGAGAAAGGGACTTTAAGCTAAGGGAAATTTGTGGAAAAGTATGAGGGCAAAAGAATGGTGTGTTTGGTGGATGACAATAAGTTCAGTGAAGAGTATCACATAGTTAGAGCCAGAAATGAAGCCATGCATCTAGAAATTTTGCAGAGATTTCCTTTTTCTTTCTTTCTTCCTTTCTTCCTTTCTTCCTTTCTTCCTTCCTTCCTTTCTTTCTTTCTCTCTTCTTCCTTCCTTCCTTCCTTCCTTCCTTCCTTTCTTTCTTTCTTTTATTTATTTATTTTTTGGCTATGCCAAGGGAGTTTCAACTATAGCATTGTAGGAGTGAAAGATAATAATCAGACTTGTGTCATAGATGACTAATTAGCAACAGTTGGAAGGTGGGCTGAAAGAGAAAGAAATGAAAAGGCAAGGGGAAAACACATAGTTCAGATGGCAGACAATAAGGCTGAGATAGATACCTTTCTTATAGTAGCAGAATAAAATCAGTTAGGTGACAGTGGATGTTTGAACTGTTAATCGATTATTTACTAAATTTTTCTGTTCAAGGTTTAATAATTAAATGCTACAGCCAGTCCGGCTTTTTGGCAAATCAAACCAATCAATGCCTTTACAAAACATTCGATTGAATTACATGTGTTAATGATATTTCTGAATGCTTTGTGGAAACTTTGTCCACTATGAATTTTGGAGAATTGTGATTAAATAATACTATTTTTATATTTTTCTTAAGGCATCGATTACACTGGGACATTAAAAAAAAATGAGACTGAATGGCATCAGTCAGTGCACGGATGGAACCATGTGTCATACTTACTCTGCTTCTCTAAAAAAAACATTAGTTCAGTACAAAAATCTTGAGAAAAATGGTAATTTATGTAATTCAGAAATGAGAAACATTTTCTACAATGAGAAAATGTATATAATCCATTTAGTAAATATAGTTACATAAACATAAGACACAACTGTAGTCAACAGCTTTGTGTGTGGGTTTGATTGACTTTTAAACAATATTTGCATTTACTTCATGTATTTTTAGTGTGATAGATAAAAGTTTAGCGGGGACATTTGAACTTTTACTGGAATCATAACACCAAACATGTAATAAATTTTTCTGGGGTCAAAGAGGCAGATAGGTCTTTCTTCAGTCACTCTGAGAATGTAGACGACATCCTACAGGCCTTGTACTGCCTTCCCTACACAATTGCTACCAATTGTGGGAGAAAGCAAGTGGTTTTTTAAAACACTCTGCCTCCCTAAACAACTTGGTTTTACTTTACAGTTTGGTTATTTTTTTTTTAAACATCCAAAAAGTTTAACCTTTTAATTCAAAATCAAAATCCACAGAATTTTACAAATTTTTTCTTCCAGGGCTCTGATTCCTTTCTGACATGTTTCTGTAAAACAGACATCTCCCAGAATTTGAGCAATGACTCTCTACATTTCACCCATGGCACCAAGCTGAATTAGTATACTTGGTGAAAACAGGATGGTTTTATGGTTTGTTTATTTCATTCATCAGTTATATGGTACTCTTCTCATTTTATATAAAAGTTATTAAGATGTTAGTGATGTTACAAATAAGAGTCTGATTTCTTTAAAAAATGTGGCCGTAGAATCATCCATAGTCACCTATTCCTTGAAAAGCCTAGAAAATATTCAGGAACAATTTGGAGCAGACTCATAATCAATAAATATAAAGGGAAGGAGATAGGTAAGCCATAGCACAAGATGGCACTGATGACGATTGCTGCTTTGTGAGCAAAGGAATTAATTAGACCGGATAATTTTACGAACACTAAGAATAAAGTCCACTAGACAGGACTAATAAAATGGAGAAATCTGTTAATTAAAGTAGAAATTGAGTTCTCTTACAATAAAACAAAAGACAGTAGAGCTTTAAACAGAAAAAGAAGATGAAAGGAAGGAAAAGCCTAATGAAGCAGAGCATTTATTTATCAAGAAAATACATTCTTACTTATTTTTTGCAGGCCAAAAAAATCCCAGAAAAATCACCAGAAGAGAAAAAGTGTGTTACAAGTGTTAGAAAGAAGGTTTACTGACCGTTATGCTAGTTAAGGATCAAAACTAGATTCTGGCTAGGATAGAATGAGTCCATACATCAGTACGTAATTGGTTTTTTAAAAAATGTCACATTGTTTATTGGTCCAGATGTTTGAGCAGTTGGTTTAAGTTCAGTTTGGGACTGGTGTGCTGAGGTCACTCAAAATTCATGGTCAGGACAAACTACAGTAATTTGCAGGCTCAGTGCAAAATAAAAATGCAGAGCCCCTTTATTTAAAATTATTAACAAGTTCAAGATAGTAATAGCAGACCATTAAGCCAGGGATGAGGACCATCTAAACCAGTGGCCTCGTGTGACTGACAGCACATGTCACATTTTCATGAGGGTGGCATTTCTGTGGTTCTTTTACAGCCTTCCTCTTTAGAACAGTCATAATAAAACACACCACTGTAGACAAGCCTAAACACAGCCCAGACAAAGGCTACTGTCAGCATAATTTCAGGGGACCTCACCAGCTCAGTGCTGCTTCTGCGCTGGATTGTTTGTGTGCTCACCTTTGTATCCTAAGCATCTAGCACAGTCTCATGAGTCTCTGACCCACGGTTAGCACTCAATAAATAGTGGTGGGTAGGTGGTGGATGATAGTAGTTGACAGCCCTTCTCAGGAAATCTGATTCCATTTATCTCTGGATAAGAGGACCCAACGTGGGCTCGTTGGAGTTTTAGTTCACAGACTTGCAGATGCCTCCTCCAGCTGGGTTGAGGGTTTCCTTTAGCTCCGGGCCTTGCATGTCTTCTTACACAACCTGTTTCTCTATTCATTTATCCTGAAACATAGTTAAGCTAATGGATTAACAGTTGAGCCCTTACCAAGTTAAGGCTGGAATAGTCAGAAGAATGGCCACCCGCTTTCAAAGATGTCAGTGTCTTAATTCCTAGAACCTGAGGCTGTGTTAGATCACATGGCAGAAGGGTTGCAGATGAATTAAAGTTGCTAATTAGCTGACCTTAAAAGTAGCTAAATATCCTGGATTCTCCAGGCAGGCCCAGTGTAGCACAAGGCTCTTAAATGGGAGTGACAGAAAGGAGAGGCAGAGAAAGAGATGTGATGAGGGAAGCAAGGTCAGAATGATGTGCTGTGAGATGGGGTCCTTCTGTCATTGCTGGGTTTGGAGATGCAGGAAGGGAGTAGCTCTGGAAGCTGGAAAAGTTAAGGAAATAAATTCTCTACGAGGGCCTCCAGAGAAGAACACAGCTCTGCCAACACCATGATTTTAGTCCAGTTGAAATCTGGGTCAGACAGCAGACCTCCAGAACTGTAAAAGAATGAATTTGTGTTGTTGTAAGCCATTACGTTATGGTAATTTGTTACAGCAGCAGCAGGAAACTCAAACAGCTGGTTCCTCACTGCGGTGAAACTATCGGTCCTGGTTCCTGGGTCATTAGAAATCACTAACTTCCATGGCTCAGTATTATTGTCTGCCCAAGTTTTTTACATTTCTCTTGGTAACCAAAAGTAGAGTTCTGTCTCTTTTTTCTATATTTTTAGTTTCCTTCATTAGACCACTAAGCTTTTTGGTTCAGGCTAGTATATGTATTCTGAGGAAAGCTAGTAACACCGCCTGTTCCAGAGAACACTGGTTTTTTGGGATGTTAATAGCTGAGAGGTAGTAAAAAAAAAAAGAAGCTTCCACTTCCAAATTTACTTCTAAAACCCGGGTTAAACAAGTTTCTTTTTTCTTAAAGCACTTTATAAAGACATGTTCTATGTATAAGGTTTTAAAAAATCTTAACTGTTTAAGAGAATATCCAGCAAAAAGTATGTCTGCTCTTCAGCCCAAGTTCCTTACAGCCATTACTAGTTTCTTGTGAATTCTTCCAGAACTATTCTGTGTACATATAAACACACATACACTAATTATCTACACATACTCGTCTGTACCTTTGTTTTTGTTTTACTTAATGACTTAATTAACACATTTATTTATGAAAAATAACCATAGTTTTTAATGTATAATATGAACATGAAACACTTAGAGCACTTCATGGAGAAAAATACATATTTTTCAAACAATTTGGACCACAAATTTCACTCTTTAAGAGTGTCTCATGATACTACTTTTTGCCTTCCTCTGGACTAGAAGTAAGAATTGGTGACCCCCACACACCAGCGTAGTATGACAGGTAATGGATTTTGGAGTGAGGGATTTTAAAGGGATTTTGGATTTAGAGTGATAGGCTACTATCCTGGCTCTTTTGTTGACTTTCCTGCTTGCTCACCTTCATGCTAATTGGCTGTGTGGCTTTGGGCTTTGGGTTGTTTAACTTTATGGACACTTACTGTTAATACTGTCTACCTCATTTATTCACTCATTTGTTCATTAGTTAATACATGCAATCATTAGAACATTCATGAGCTAGGTCAAATAAAGCAGTCTGTCCACCTGAGAAGCTTTCTAGGCTAGTGAGAGAGGCTTCATTTGTTGCACACAAATCAGCGGTAAGCAGTGGCCTGACGTATCTTAAACTTAAGGTTGTGAAGAATCATTTTCTGTCAAAATTTCTGCCTTCCAGTTTTCTGCTTTCATAGACCTAGATCAACAGTAACAAATGTCACTTAATACCGTTTCAAAACTTGAAAAGAATGCAGGAAGAATTGAGATTTAACATAGTGTTCTTCAGGTACTGATTTTCTAAAGCAGGTATTGACTCTGATATTCATGACCTGATGTGTTCCCAGGGTAGTGTTATTTATCTGAATAAAGTACAATAAAAGTAACAAAATCTTCTAAGTGATTATGAAACTCCTGCGTAAATTTTGGCATCCTTGTGGATTAAGGACATATATGTCTTAATGTTTGTGACTTTAAACATTGAATTATATAGAACCACAGAATCTTGTTTTTCAAATCTATAATGTATATATTTTACACGGAAATTTTAGAATTATCATTTTTCCCAGTGTGTATAAAGCATATAAGTGCATTTTTTTAAATATTTATTTTTTAAAAGATTTAAAATATTTATATTTTTCCCAGTGTGTATAAAGCATATAAGTGCATATTTTAAAATACTCAAAATATTTAAAATATTTTGAGAAAGAGAGCACGCACGCACACCTGCATGTGAGCAAGGGAGAGGCAGAAAGAGAGGGAGAGAGCAAACCCCAAGCAGTCTCCCCTCTGTCAGTGCAGAGCCTGACAGGGGTCTCAATCTCACCAACCGTGAGATTGTGACCTTAGCTGAAAACAAGAAACCAAGAGTCTGATGCTTAACCAACTGAGCCACCCAGGCGCCCCTGGTACAGGTTAGCATTAAGGGTTGTCACTCTTCATAATTCTCCTTTCTTTCTTTAAATCACAAATACTTAATTCCAAAAGCATATTTCTGTTTTTCTTATTGCTCTTAATAACTTCGGATAAGAAATTCATATTCTTTAGAAAAATGTATCTTTAGAAATTTAACTGAAAATAGCTAACACCACTTCTTTAATTGCCATTTTGGTTGCCCAAAAGTTTCAACTTCTCTTCTTTCATTTTCTCAGGCCAACAAAATGTTGTCTAGGCCCACTGAATTCCAGACAGCATTCAACACTTGTTTTACTGAATCCTGATGACTTCAGTCTGTTAATTTATTTAGGATATGCTTTTGGTTTTTATAAGGTCAACTAGAAATTTGAAGCTACTTTTCCCACTTACTCTAAGATCAAATATATTTTTTTAATACTGAAATTTAATTTGAAAACCACTATGGTAACTTTGGTGATGTTGAATCTTTAGCATACATCTAAAACTTTTCCATTAAAAAAATTTTCTCTATTATTGAGTTTATTTCATAATGGGACCTCTGTTAAGGTCAGTATGATAGCCACCTAGTAATTTAATAGTATCAAATGCTTAATACTTTGATTTGGTGGGGTTTTTTGTGGTCATTTTAATGAAAGTTTGATTTATCACATCCTAAAAACAAATCATTTGATACTTGGATTTTATTATTAGCAAATGATATATGTCTTTGCCAATGTTCAGGTCTGATTCTCTCCCAATACATTGTCTCTCCCTCATCTCTCCGTGCCCCACATCTGGCTTTTACCCCAATCCCAGGGGAAGTCAGAGATGACGTGATGGGTGGATGCTAGGGAAGTTGGGAGTATACACAGATATACATATATGTGTGTATATATATATATATATGTGTACATATGCACACACACATATATAAGTATATATATTTCTATATATACCCTATATATATGGTATATATATATATATTTATATATATACTCTACACACACACACACACACACACACACACACACACACACACACACATATATATATACACTTTAGAATGACTTGCTTTGCTGGCCAGGCAGGAACTGACCATTTTACTAGATTTTTGCTGTGACTGCTACGGTCCAAGAGTTTAAGACTTCCTTCTTTCTAAAAGAAAACATTGTCTCTTCTTTTCTGTAATAAATCTCAAGCATAGCAGCATCCTTCCAAGCTATTTTTCTCAACTCCAGATAATTGATAGTAGGAGAAACATGGGTTTATAGATTCAGCAAAGTCGTGTAGAAAGCCAGCTTTCGAGTAGCATGTGGAAACCGCATAAGCTGTGGGCTCATGAAATAAACTTGGCCCTTGGCCATTTTGACAGTACTTCTCCCTGGTTCTCCCCATATCTCTTACGTCATTCCTTTCTATCTCCTTTAATCATTTCTGTCTGCCCCTGTAGTTTTATTTTTCTCCAGGTTTCTATACTAAACTGTTTTCTCTGGGAGATTCTCTCTGGGTGATCTCTTCAGCTCATTTGCCATTAGCACCAGTGATATGGCAGTGACTGCTGTCTTTCTACACACGGTCCTATCTTCTCTCCTGAGCTCTCCATCTGTGTAATGGTTTACCTGTTTCCTGTCTATCCCCATTCAGATCTCCTGCAGGCACTTAAGAATCACTTGTTTAAGTTTAAAACCAAACCCTTTGCACCCAGTACTAAACTTGGCCTCCTCTGTACCACCATCTTGACAGAAGCTAAACTTACAAAACTCAGAAATCTGAGACCATTGTCATGGAAAAGCAAATAAGATCCAGAACCATTATGTACTTAAACAGATACACTGACATCACACACACACACACACACACACACACGCACGCACACGCACACGCACGCACACAAACACTGGTATTTAAAGAGGAATATTGCATAGTTTTACATAGTTTTGAATTTTAAATATTAGAATCGTATAATGTGTATTCTTTTGTACCTTGCTCTTTTGTTCAACATTGAGATTCATGCATGTGGACTTATTTGCCCATTTTCCTGTGGAGAGACATTTGGGTAGTTTTCAGTTTTTCACTATTACACACAATGCACCAGTGAACATTTGTGCACATACCTTCCAACATAAATATGCAAGTGTTTCTTTAGAGTATGTAAAATGGGAGTAGAATTCATGGCTGTAGATATATACATCTCCAGATCCTTGGGCAGTTGTTGCCAAATTGTTATCCAAAATGGCATCCGTGTTTATACTCCAACCAGTAGTAATTTGTCTTGTTATATTCCGTGTCCTCCATGATCCTTGCTGTTGGACACTTTCATTTTTGTGTTTGTAAAATGTATCTTGCTAGTTTGCATTTCCTGGAAGTTGAGCTTACTATTATCCTATGCTTATTTGGCCCCACTGGTCCCTCCTTTCGGAAGGTCCTCTGGTCTTCGGCATACATTTTTAAATTATGCTGGAATTTTTAAATGTTTGTAGGAGTTTAGATAGTAATCTTCTGTTAGCATATGTTGCAATTATCTCCTTTCAGTTTGTAACTTGTCTTTTCATTCTCTTTAAATGTGTACTGATAAATAGAAGTACTTCTTTTTTTTTTTTTTTTTTTTTGCATTTTTTAATGTTTTATTATTTTTGAGAGAGAGAGAGAGTGAGTGGGGGAGTGAGAGGGAAACACAGATTCCAGACCAGGCTCCAGGCTTGGAGCTGTCAACCCAGAGCCCAACACGGGACTCGAACTCATAAACCTGCAAGATCATGACCGGAGCCAACGTCAGATGCTTAACCGACTGAGCCACCCAGGTGCCCTTACTAGTACTTACTTCTAATGCTTCCAATGTAATTAGAACTTATCATTCTTTATGGTTTCATTTTCTGCTTAAAAAAACAAACAAACAAAAAACACAAACTTCTCTATCCTAAGATCCTAAAGACATTGTCCTGAATATTATTGTAAATTGTGTGAGTAGAGATATAGTTAAGCCACGTAAAAATTGACTTTTGATTTTTGAGTTCAGAACCATTGTTTGTGTCACTGTCAAATGGACATGATTTTTCAAGTGTCAGAGTGCCATCGATCATTGCACATTTTCCTGGACCTCTCACTTTGCTCAGATTGGCACCCTGACATGTTTCAGAAATATTATTCTCAGAATATACTATAAAAAGCAAGTAATTCACTGCCAGCAATACTAATGTTTCTCATTTGAATAAGAAAAGGTTGATACTCTATCCAAGATAATACCAATATGAAACTTGGCTGAGAAAGTGTGCTTACAAAATGAGGCAGTAGCTAGAAATAACATTTTAAAAGATGTTGGTCATTCAACTCCCCCCAGAAAGTTAAAAGAGAAGTCAATCTTCATTTTAAAATTTCAGAGAAACTTTCCCATGATGGGATATATCTTTTGGCAAATGTAACTTTTGATCTACATTTTTCAGTTAGTTAGATGGTGGTAGTACAGTTTTGATTCAGGTTGTAGTTCCCCTGTGTGTTATATGTATGTGTGTGTTGTAATATAGTTTGGAATCAAGCTAATAAAATACAAATCTCTGCAATTATATCATTGAGAATAAGTCATCTTTTGGTAAAGCTGTAATCATCTTGTTTCATTTATTTCCTTTATTTGAAAAAGTCCTTACTTATCAGCATTGAACTCTACAAAGGTGATTTCTTCTTGTCATTAACCATTCTTCTTTAATTCACAAGTCTTAAACAATTATTACGTATAAAAATGATCAAACTTTTCTTTTGGTTATGGGAAGAGTTCTAAATTTACCTTGTTGACTTATCACAGATGTGAAAGCTGTAGAACAATGATCTCAATTCATTCAACAACTGTTATTGAACATCTATTATGCACTAGTCACTAAGGACAAAAGAGTCAAAATCTAATTCTTTAGCTTTTTGTGACTTTAGAAGGAGATGGTAATCATAAACGGATGACTAGGAATCTATTTCCTTCAGATTTGCCACTTCACAGTGGCCCTTTTGTCTTAAGCCAGTTTTTAAGCTGAATTCATTGATCTTTGTGTTCTGGTTGTAAACCACAAGCAAAATTAGAAATTTTTCAAGATCTGATTTTGTAATTGAAAAGAATTCAATTTTCTCTCTTGCCAGGAGGAGAAAAAGCAACTGTAAGACACTTAGGGCTAGTAATAATTATACTTTTATTCTGTACTGTAACATTTTCTCCTTCTATAGAATATATTTTTAGCTATTTAATTATACGTTACGATAATTGTGCTTGTATTTATTGTGAATTTTAACATTAAAGCTCCCAGAGGGAGGACTTGTCATCTTGGTAATGCATTAATGCCTAGCACCTTGGCATTCCTGTGAGCGTGATGTTGTCTGAACTTGGCTTGCTCAGGATAAGACAGAACACATCCCAGGTTTCGTGGCAGCCAACCACGGTTGATTATATACAGTCAGGAGGCCAAGGAGGACCCTGTGGCCGATTCATTTTTAGTAATCTGTGTAAAAAAAACAAAAAGGGTGGGTGTTGGATTTCTGAAATACTCAGAATCTAAATACACTCAATGTTTGGGGATTTTTAATTGATTATTCTTTTAAATGAAAGAAGCTATTAGCAGGAGCTCTTTTGTAGTTCATGCAGCATTAGCAGCTAGTAATGGTTTCCAAGTATTTTGTGGGAATTCACAAACATTCTCATACACAACACTTCATTTCATGTTCAGACCGCCTCCGACACAGATGCTATCTCATTTTTACAGGTGAGAAAACAGAAGTCCAGTTAGATTCAATGACTTGTCTGAAGTCACATAGCTAATAAGGAATACACCTGGATCCAAATCTGTGTTTCCTAACCTCCAGTCCCATTCTCTTCACCTACACCGATCTGCTCTGACGCCTCTTCTGCCTTTGAAGTTGGAAATGTGGAGGCAATACTGATTGACTCATCCTAGTCATCACTGCTCCAGAAGCCGCTCTGATTGTCAATGTTAAGCATATTTTATTTAGGTTCCATAAAGAACCACTGACAACATTTATACAGGGGTCCTTCCGATTGAGCTCTGTTACCCACCAGCTTACCTTCTTATAAGTCCATTTAACAGTCAGTGATCGTCATTCCTTTTATCCTAGGCCGCAAGGAGAATATTTACATAAATACAGAGGTCAGTCCATTAATGTGGTAACTCCAGTACTGACACTGAATAAAATCTAGTTACTAAATAAAGATATGTAGATTGAGTAAATCAGTGTGGACCGACAACATTTCATCAACAGCTGCTAAAATGTGAAGTCATTATTATAGACAAACTTACAGTCGAAAGACCACTAAAAGAAATGCATGTGATCAGAACTTTCTGATATTATGAGATTAAAATTCATGTTAATAAGTAGATTTTAAAGGAGTGGAAGGAGTGTAAATTGTGAAGAGATTACTAAAGAAGTGGCTTGAGAAACCTTCCTACCTTGGCATAAAAAGATATCATAGAGGATATTTTATTTCTTGACCTTAATCATGAGTATTGTTGTAGGCCCTTGATTTTTTTCGTTAGGTCAGAAAGAGATAGATTAATTCTAAAGCAGTTAAAGTAATTAAGTTGTCTTCATCTCTCTCTTTTTTTTTTATGTTAATGCAGCACAGGGAAATAAGTCTCTAAGCCAATTCTGAAATAGAATTTAACTTTTTATTTCACTTACGTATCTTTTAATTTTCTTTTATTCTAAATGGCATGTTTTAGACTAAAATTATCTTGATTTTCTTTTTTCTCTAGGCTTGATCCTCCACAACCTGAGAAGTCGAAAAAGGAGCACAGCTCAGCTGAAAACATGTCTTTAGAAACTCTAAGAAACAGTAGTTCAGAAGACCTCTTTGATGAGATTTAACTGTCTCAAAAAGGTACTTTGATGTTCACTAGACTATGTTTTCTATTCATTTCTTTAAACTAAGAAAGCAAGATTTCAATTCAGTAGAAGCTATTACTGTACCTTACAATTTAATTACATACACACTGAATTGAAACCATTGTGCGAAATGGATTATGCCTGTATATGAAGATATGATTTGATGACAGTGGTACGTTATTCTAAACTATTCATTCCCATGCCTATAATTACATAAAATCTCAGACTTTGTGTTGCAAGGGACACATTTATCTTACTAAGTTCACACATATTGTATGTGGTAGCTGTCTAACATCCTGTCTAGGAAGATTTTGGAAATAGGACAAAGAAAAGGTCTACAGTTCAGTCATGTTCTGAACAATAATGTTTGAACGTTTTAATTTGTGAAATGATGTATAAAATTTATTTTTAGTTTGTACACAGCGACCTCAAATCTGGTGATAAAATTTTTGATGCATTGAAGATTTTGTGTTCCTAATAAAATATGTTATTTAGCTTAGGTTTTTCCTTTATTATAGTAACAGAGGCTACAAGGCACTTACTGATATAAATGTAACCCCTTTTTGTATCAAAAACATATTTTTTCGGAGATTGTTGATAAAAGACTTCTTACACATTAAGGACCCTCTTTGAAAATAAGGATCGTGTCATATTTGCTTATCATTCCTCAGCAACATCTAGCACAATTTTTTTTAAAAAATAGTTACTGTTTCTCCCTCCTACCCCCTCATGCTATCTTCACTTCTCTCCAGTTGAATATCCCTTTTCTCCATGGTTCTCAAAGTTAACAGTGACCACCATGGTGCTAAATTCAGTGATTGGTCCATTCTCAGTCCTCATCTTTCTAGGCCTCTCAGCTACACTTGACATAGTCACTTCTCAGTAAACATTTTCTTCGCTTGACTTTTGCACTAACATATACCGTTTGTTTTCCTCTCCTCTTTCTTTTCAGACATGGAGTCTCTTTGTCCAACATTTAAGTGTTTGAGTGCCTCAGTCTTAATCTTCAGCCTTCTTTTCACTACGTAGTTTTTCTGTTATTTTAAATACCATTTGCATGCTAATATCTCCAAAATTAGAACCGTTCTGTTTCCACAGTCATATATATATATTCAGTTGACCCTTGAACAGTTCTCGGGTTGGGGCATTGATGCCTTGTGTGGTCGAAAATCCGTGTATAAGTTTTGACTCCCGAAAAACTTAACGACTAAGAGCCTAATATTGACTGGAAGACTTACCAAAAACATAAATAGTTAATTAATACATCTTTTGCATTTATATGTATTATATATTCTCACAAAAAAGTAAGCTAGAGAAAAAGAAAATGTTACTAAGAAGTCATAGGGAAGAGACAATACATTTATACTACTATACTCTAAAAAATGTGTTGATGAGTGTACCTGCGTGGTTCAAACCCCTGTTGTTCAAGTGTCAACTGTATAATTTATCATTAGTGTATTGCAAAAGGAGGTTCTTAAAAACCTGAGTACATCTATCTGCTTTGGATGATTATTTGAATGTTTAAGTACATCTAAAGCAGAGATCTGATTACATCCCAACCATCATTTTTCCCCCAGTTTTCCCCACCCAGAAAATTACGCTAACACTTATCTGGTTGCTTCAAGCTGAAAACCCAGGATTCCTGCTCATTACCTCTCTTTCCCTCTGCTCCCACATCCTGTTCTTTTGCCTCCGAAATACAGCTTGACTCTATCTACTTCTATCTCTCTGTCTACTACATCTGCCTCCTGACTCGTCTCCCTGCCAATCTCCTACTGTACGATGCACACAAACAGAAATTTTTAAATTTTAGGTAAGAGCATTTCCCTGCCTGGATTGAAACCCTCCAATAGTAATCCATCGCTCTTTGGATAAAGTTCACACTCCTTACCACAGCTTACGAGATTTGATATGATCTGGCCCCTGCCTATCTCTACCCTTGATTTCCTGCGCTTTTCCCTTGGCTTGCCTTGCTCCTTGCTGTCTGTCCCTCAAGTAGGCCAGATCTCAGAACCGTTGGGTTGGTCAGAATGTTCATCTTCATATGTTGATTTCTTCTCATCTTTCAGGTCAAATGTCACCTCCTCAGAGGCCCTTTCCCTGAAGTACCCTTTGTAAAGATGTGCACACTCCCAGTCAGTATTCCACTGGAATATTTTTTTCACTGTGCTTATTACTACTTAGGATTATTTTTTTCATCTCTCTCTCTCTCTGTCTACCTGTAGACAGTAAGCCCCATCATAGCAGAGGCACGGCCATCTGTTTTATCTGTCTTCCAGTTCCTGCAACAGGTCTAGATTCACAAAGGTTTAGTAAGCATTTGTTGAATGAATAAATGCATGTCTACCACAAAACAGCCACTCAATTATTTCTTTAAGTTATGAATCTGTTTTGAAAAGAAACTTAGGAAAAGGTTGAAATTTACTTGGTTGATTTGATACAGAGAAATAATTGTTTAGAAAGCTCAAGTACCTTTTGTACTTAATCACAGGTAATATATACACGTATATGTATGCATGTAGGCTTGACTACAGAGAGAGAATGAGAAGGAAATTACACATTATGGTTTATATCAGAATAGAATTCTATTAAGTCAATGGAACAATGAAATACTTTAAAAAGAAATTTTACCTCATTTTTATTTTTATAGTCGCATCCATTTAAAAGGGAAAACTTTAAAGTAAATATAAATATAAATATGTGAAATAAAAAAATATTGAGGAGCCTGAGTGGCTCAGTCATTTGAGCCTCCAACTCTTGATTTCGGCTCAGGTCTTAATCCCAGGGTTGTGGGATCAAGCCCCACATTGAACTCCATGCTCAGTGTAGAGCCTGCTTAAGATTCTCTCTCCCTCTCTGTCTCTTTGTCTCTCTGTCTCTTTCTCTCCTTCTAAAGAGGGCCCTTCAGCCCCTCTCCCTCGCTCATGCTCTCCCTTTACATAAAATAAATAAATACACACATCATACAATAAACATATAACTATGAAGTCTAAAATTCTACTCAGTTACATAGAAACTTCACTATAATATTGAATCTCAGATGATCTAAGATTTACCTTGGACCTTTCCAAGGGGATTTTGTGCATAAAGTACTAGAATCTCAAAATAATGTTATCTCTTCTGAATCACCAAGATTAGTATACAACTCTGTGCGTGCGTGTGTGTGTGTGTGTGTGTGTATACATATAATTTTTTTTTAAGTGAAAGAGAAGAAGAAAAACAGAATTTGGCTATTAACCCACTAGTGGTGAGAGAGGGATGTATAGAAAGTGTTTCCTAAGGAATTGTAACAACAGAATCTACAATGCTCATGATGTTTACAAAATTTTGATTTTATTTTTCCAGGGCAGTGGATCTTTTCAACCATTTTTTTGTGTCAGATTGATTCAGGTGGTTAGAACAAAGCATAAGTAGCGCGTAGTTATGGTTCCCTCTTTTATATCTCGCGTGGAGAAATTGAAGGGAAAGGTTTACATTTTGTGTTCCATGAAGACAGATATCTATAAATTTGGTGTTACTAGGTGCAGATCTGGTCATTCTATGCCATGATTTTTCCTCACAATTTTCAATCGTCTATCCTCAAAAGCAGATTGTTACAGAAACACACTGAAATTGAGGGCACAAGAATTAAGTTATGATGCAACATGGATTTTGTTTTGTTTATTACTCTTTTGACCTATGTTGTAAAACAAGGTGATTGCATTTTTGATGTTTTTTTTCAGCTTAAAATTTATAATTCTTGGCCCTGGAATCAGATGTTATGACTTAGTCCTCATTAGAGAAGTTCATGGAGGAAAAACTCCCATCACAGGAAGAGATGTCTTTATTATGTAGTTTTAAAAGGTCAGGAAACTACTTTAGACAAGTTTTTCTTAATGGCGTATAACTCAAATTTATAAAATACTAGACCCTGTGTTTTGGAGCCAAGCAGCTCTTTATTGGGTAAATTTGATTCAGTAAATGTTTATAAAGGATCAGTTATGCACAAAAAACAGAACTGGGCCATGTGGAGAATTTACAGATAAATCCATCCATTCATCAAATATATCTGTTAAACATTTGTGTCGGTCTCGGTTTTGGGCGCTAGATGCAGCAGTGAATAATACGTGTGCTCTGTTGCTGCAGAGCTTATATTCCAGTAAACGAAATTTGGGCCTGCTCTCAAAAAGTGAAGTGTATGCAAGGGAGTTGAGATTGGGGCCCAAAACCAGTATATGGTAGGCTGTAATATCAAGGAGTGGTAGCATAAGTGTCCTAAAGAGAAGAACATAAAGTCTATGGGTGAGGATCCACAGAAGATTAAAAAAAAAAAAATTGAATTAGGAGGGTAAGAGAAATCGGTAGGGTTGAGGAAAGGAAGCTGAGGATGAAACTGTCTACCAGGTCAGAGGTGAGTGCAGAAGGTCCTGGGGGTGGGGGCTTGGGGTTACTGTTCATGTCTGTAATTGTGAATCATCAGAATGAAGGAGACCAGTTAGAACACTTCCCAGTAGGAATGTTGGGCAGCTGGGTTTAGAATATGAAGCTAAGTATATAATGAAGATATAACAAGAATCGAGCTCCACAGTTTGGACTGGCACTTCCATGGGAAGATATGCACTACCAGAAATCTTCAGGTCGTGGGGCCCTTCTTGGACTTCTGGGAATGAGAAAGGAGAACCAGTCAGTGGGTCCTTTGGCAGATCCTGCCCAGAAGCAGTATCAGTCCCTTTGGGTCCCTCCTTCTTGCACTTAGTATTATTTCCAGAATCCATTTTTAATAAAATGAAATTAAATAGCTGACCTCAAAATTCATGAAAGACCCCATAAATTTACCTATACATCAGCAAGTTAAAAAAAAAATAGGTAGTTAACACAGTTGGTTAAGGGAGAATGGTAGTCAGTATGTATCCATTTCTACCTACTATCTGAATTAAAGTTTTTCACTGCGGTTCTGAAAACTTCTGGTGAACGCTCTTCAGGAGGGCAGATTTCATTCGCAAGTGTTCTGTGAGCAAGCCTGCAGTGATTTTCTCCATATATTAATAACTGGAAAAGGATACCTTGACAAATACATGACAAGAATTTCGTGGTTGTTTCATAAGTGACCATCCATCTCCTAATTCCCACCTCTCTGATCCACTCAACCAAAAATACTCGCTTGTGTACTTTCTATGCACTTTCTTCCTTTCACTTATCCACAGGTCATGTCATTCACCAACTGTCATTACTACTTTCTGATCTTCCTCTGCAATATGAATTTTGTTGTTCTTATGTTGGTTATTCTTCCCTCTTTTGGAGGTCCTTCATCCTAAACTCTCATCTCAAAATCTCACAGAGAACTGTACTTTCTGAGTGAGGGTTTCTTTGTCCCTACAGGCTCTCGATTCTTCAGGAAAAGGAGAGAGTGATTGGAGCCTACACCTATCTTGATAGTGGATGTTCTTATCAAGGGCAGGAACAATTTTCGTGGCTACTGTTCCAGTAAATGGAATATAGGCTAGTCCCAAACTGCTTACTTTTGGTTTAGAGACAGTCTCCAGCTTAATTACTGTCTTAGAAATGAAACAGCCAGTCAGCTATATATAGGTGAATTAGGTCATTTTTATGGAAACTGCTCATACAGGACCCTTCTAGGAATCTGCCTTACTCTGCATTCCTCTGAATGCTAAGCCTGAGACAAGGGCTTGCATACAGGCAATTTATTTGGGAATATGATCCCAGGGAGCAGAAGTACTAGATTTGAAGCACTTAAAAGGAAAGGAGGAAAAAACAATGCAAGGATGCCTTATCAAGGCAGCCTGCCCTATGGATGACATGCTCTACCCCACCAGGATCTTCTGAGGTACCTTTTGTAAATTATCTTAGGACAATACATCTGGGGGCAAAAGGGAGAAGCATTTATCCATGGGTTGCTGTTTCCCATTGGTCAAGGGTGGCCTGGAAGCATTGTTCCCCCGTACTTCATTTTGCCCCTGTTCAGTACGTAGCGGGTTCCTGAAGGTGACCAAAGCTGCAGTCTCAGAGAAGCCCTGGACAGGAAACACGAGGAGCACAGGTACCAGTTTTACCTGCCTGAAGTAGAGCAAAGCCTGCCTGGAACTGATTGGCAAAGAAATGGCTGCTATTGAGATGGGGCCCAGAAGATTTTGAGGTGACGTACAAGGGGTGTCCAATATAGAACCCATGTTTTATGCATGTGCCCCTGCTCTACCCCCCAACCCTAGCCAAAGCTGCTTAGACCAGGGAAAGAAATGTGACTCCCATGGCCTGGCTGAACTTGAGTTCACTGAAAAAGCTGATGTGTAAGTTGGCACAGAGACTGACTGGAAGAAAGAGAAAGCTGCAGAGCATAAGGGAGCAGGGGTGCGTTGTGACGCTTGAGACTGATTAGAAGAGTAGACAGGGCCTGGAGTAGCTTCGAGTCCTTCTGTAGTTCAGAGCCAGTTTCAGTACAGACATATCTCTAAAAATCACTGCTCCCTTTTCTAAGGTCTTACCAGTGAAATGGTTCCATAGAGCAAACCTGGAAGTGCTCACCTAATAAGGAAATTAAATATATTCTCCATTGGATATTTTAATTAATTTTTATTATCTTCAATTAACAAGTTGTCACTAGTTAACACTACCAATAAAAGAACATTTCAAGAGAGCTTTCATCTAGATTGGTTATAGGCAAACTTGAGTAAAAGGGGAAAGTAAAACGACTTTTATAATTAAAATTTACATAGTCTTTATAATAAAATTCATTGAAATGCCATTTTATATAACTAAGGTCTTACCTACATTAGATGTGTCTTTAAATCATCGATGGATTTCAGTGGTAGTATGAAATGTCTGTGATCTTTGTCAACATAGGCTAGTACTGTGAATTTTACTTAAGAAGGAATTTTAAGTGTAAAGCATCACGAAATTGCCACCATCAGTAGATTAATATGTATGCTAATCCTTTAAAGAATACAAAGCAATATACTTTGTCTTGATTTTACCAAAGAGTGAAAGGACTACTATCAAATTGTAGTATTTTTATACAATGATAAGGGATTCTCTCTCCCTCCCTCTGTCTCTCTGTCTCTCTGTCTCTCTCTCTCTCTCTCTCTCTCTCTCTCTTTCCCTCTCTCCCTTCCTCTCTTTGATATATGATCTGATTGAAAACTCTGTGAGAGAGCCTCCTGGGTGTCTCAGTTGGTTAAGTGTCTTGCTCTTGATCTCAGCTCAGGTAAAGATTGCACAGTTCGTGAATTCAGGCCCAGCATAAGGCTCTGTGCCTGGCTTGGAGTTCTCTCTCCTTCTCTTTCTGCCCCTACCCCACTTGTGCTCTCTCTTTCTCTCTCAAAATAAATAAATAAACTTTTTTAAAAAATTAAGAAAAAGATAAAAGTTTGTGAAACTTCTAGTTCCCTCTTAGGACCAGATGCTGGTAGTGATGATGGGAGAAGTATGTTTTGTCATTGTGCTTTGCAAACATTTAGGGAGTTTATCTGAAATTTTCCAGAGCCCCTATTGAGCAATATTGGAAACAATCTTGCTTTACTCATTTAAGAGATATAACATAGACTATCTTTCCCAGGAACTAAGTTTACAGAGAAGTAATTACATTACTATGGAAGATTAAATTATTGTCAGTAAATATTTACTCTCCACTATCACCACTCCATCGACTTGCTTCGGACTATAAATGTGGATGAAATAAAAATATTCCAGTTTTTGCACCTAGAAGTTAAGAGGCATTACGTGTTTTTGCTTTTGCTTCTGGGAGCTTCTAGTCTCTGCTGTGAGAGGAACATGCCCCAGGTAGCTGCTGCCCCTGCCACCAGGGCCCTCGATGAGATCATGCAGCAGAACTGAACTCAGTTGTGAACTGGAATCAAGCTCGCTACCCTGAAACCTTTAGAAGAGCCATCCATCTGAGCCCAAGCTAGATAGACTGAACTACAGTCTACCATGCTGACTGTGAGCATGAGAACAATTACTACTCATAGCCACTAAGATTTGGGCTAGTTTGTTATATAATGGTATTTTGACAATGGCCGACTATATAGTTACTCATATAGAATGACATACAGTGACAACTTTACATTTGTAGTAGCTGTTAGTATACACGTGGCACAAAGACCTGGTGTCTTCTGGCTAGAATTTGATAATAGAATAAGTAGGAATTACAAGTGTGGATTTGGGGATGAGAGTAAGCCAAGTTTCTACACTGCCAGCTGTTAACTGTCTCACTCTGGGCAACATACTTATTTTCTCTGAACTTGAGTTTTCTCACCCATGCAATGAGAATTAAATAAGACAGTGCAGATAAAGCACTTACCACAGCGTCTGCTGCACAGTAAGTGGAGCCTGCGCAGAAGCCCTCGCCGCGAGTGTCACCACTGCACTACCACATCGGCATATAATGGATCAGCACAGAGTTCTGTAAAGCCAGACTCTCTGCTCTCTGAGGTTTGTTAGCGCAAGCTCCCTCTCCTTGCTCCTTTCTAAAGTCTTGTGCCTGTCCCAAGGTTTTTGCGAATTCCTGTGCGATGTATTTTCATGGTCATTCCTGCTTCTACGGGGCTCTGAGTCTCACTTATGTTTTATAATAAAACTGATTTTCTTCTTTCTCTGCTCCCTGCTAACTCAGCCACGAAACTCCCCTCCTTTCCTCTGGCTTCCATGACAAAAGCCCTGAGAAACGTCTGCATGTAGCAGAATTTATGGAAGGTTAGGGTCAGAGAGAGGTAGTTTACCTCGAAGAAAATGAGCGGTTTTCATTTGGTTTTTGTCATAATTCTATTCTTTAAAGCCTTCTGGCTTCCCTACTGCATGAACTTTCCACTGGCAACTTGTCGCCTTTAGATGGAGTCCAGCCTCTTGCTATGTTGTCCATCCCTTCTCCTCATCTCCCTCTCTCTTCTCCTCTCAGCTATCCCCCAATTGCTGTTATTTTCTTATAAAGAACTGTTCCTCTATCTCTTTATTCTGATCATCCCAAGTGTTCACCAAGTAGTCATGTAACATATTTTCATGTAACATTCTCTCTGGTATTAAGTGTTAAAACAATACCTTTATACATAGTGGTATCTATCCCCCACCATTTATGTGGTACCATGTTAGAAAGATGACATGACTTCTCAGCAAAGCAAGATCTAGTTGAATGGATTGACTTACCTAAAGAAATGATGTGACTATCAGAAGGGAGGCAGATTTGCCACCAAAGTATAAAAAATGGCAAACTCCAGAGGAAAACATTTTAAGCATGTCCCAATATTGGAAGGTCCTCTGAATGCTCCCTAGGAAAAGAAGAATCTATTCCACGGCTTTCAGTATGTTTATGTGTTCACCCACCATTCCTTTATTCATAGTCTCCCTCAAATGATGAAATTGCAGCTCTGTATTGGCTACAGCTGGTTATCTTTTATATGATTTGGAATCTCAAAGTGTGGTTACTTCTGACTTGGAGACAGATTCTCAGACTCAATAATATGTCATCCAAAGGCTGTGCTTGTTTAACAAGAATTTTACATTTTGCAAGAATTATGACATTTGAGGAAGGTGAGAGAGAAATGAAAGTATACAATAAAACAAATCCTAGTATTTTCTTGAGGAATTCTATATAAAATGCTGCCGTTCCCAAAGAGCATTTTTAATCTTTGTTTTTCATTTTTCCATTATAACCCTAACCTGTCATATATGATATCGGTGACTTTCATAATTGCCTACGTTCGGCAAATGTTAAAGTTTTTTCGGTGATAGTAACTCAGCATGTGTTTTCACTGTCACTATCCTTTATGTCAGTAATCCTTCATCTCAAGAATTTGAAATTTGGGCTGTGTGCAAGGACACAGGCGTCTGTCCTGTGCCCTTGAGCTTACACACAGTCCTCAACTGTGATTAGAATACAAGTCCAAATGTGTGTGTTTTTATTCAGTCATCACATGTTCGGTGAACTCTCTGTGCCAAGCACTCTGCCGGGCACTGGAGATACAAAGATGAGTAACACCATCTCGTCTCACGGTGCCGGGAAGTCTAGACTAAGGCAGGAGGCAGACCTGTGTAGACAGTCAGAACGCGTGATAAGTGCTCTAAGAGAGTTGCCCAGGAAGCTCAGAGGGCACGAAAGAGAATCAACCTGCTTGACTTGATCGGGAGCGTATAGGAAGAAGAGGTTATGGCCAAGGGAAACTCCAGAGAGAAGATGGGTGAAGTTCAAGCCGAACTTCTGGGATGATTGAGGATTTGCCGGGTGGCTGAGGTTCACTTCAGAGGAATGGGCAAGCGTGGCATCTTCAGTGTTTCGTGACTGGAGTAAGGGAAGGAAAAGAAGCAGTGTGAGGCGGAGAAGGCAGCGTAGGCTCCGCACTGATTTTCATGTGAATGAACAGCTATAGAAGGATCTTAGGAGAAGAAAGGGAGTGACCTGATTCAACATGTGCTTTTGAAAGGGCAGTCTGAAGGCCACGTAAGGGCGCAACCACACGCACCCAGACGTCTCCCGCTTCTTTGCCGGTTGTGTAACTTTCTGATGCTATTCCCAGCCTGTCTGGAAAATTGTCAAGCTCTGCTTCAGGCCAAGCAGTATCCACCGATTAAACCTTGCCAACAGTCTCTGGGAGTTGAGAGACGCCTGATGGTAGAGTGACACAACCGGCCCGCAGCAGAGAGACCCCTTTCTAGTGCCCAGACCTTGGGCTTTGATACAAGCAGGAGTGGTTTCATCATTTCCTTTAGGAGTGATCTCAGGGTTTCTTAACCTCTTGTGGAACTGGCTTTCTTCCTTGAACATTCCCAGCCCTGCTTTGACATTCCTATGTCCTGCAGAATGCGGCTTATATACACCTTCAGAGAAATCGCTGTTGCTGTCCTCATTAATTCACTTCTGACACCTCTTTCTGGAAACCATAGGTGTGACAATGGTATTGGAAGCAATATGCACGTTTCTTTCCTAGAGCTTCAACACTTTATGCAAAGGTTCCCCTTCTGGATCCAGAACTTACGCAGGAAGGAGGGAGGGGAGTTCAAAACACTGGTGCCATTCAGTGGATGTTAAATAACATAAAGCATCGTGAAAGAGGGGCTTAAATCCTGAAAGGAGACATTGTGAGCTAACCTTTTCTTCCCCGGGATTTTGATCCCAGGACAATTAAAAGGTATAGAATATCCTTTTCCTCAAAATAAAGTGGCAGAAATAACACTTTTTAAAAAATCGAATTACATTTTGTTTTCAAGTTTCAACAGAAAACTTGAGACTCTCTTTTCCATGGTCCTTCTGGTAGACACACACACGTTGGCCACTATGTCTCCACAGATTTCAGTGGGCAAGTGCACGAGGAGGCACTTTTTCCACCTCACTGATGATTTTTGCAGTGACCAAACTTTATAAAAACATTTTTAAAAATCTTCATGAATCAATCTTCCAGTGCACTTGAAAATAATTAGGCTTTCTATCACTTGCCTTCCTTTCCTTATCAGAGAAGCGTTTGCAACCAGGCATGCTCTGAATGTGGCTAAATTGTATCATAGAATCATTGAGAGTATCTTCAATATTAAAGTAACCACCAGTGTCCCTGCTGCCCTGACATGGGTGCCAGCATCCCCGCTCGGGATCCTCTGTCGGTCCTGCCTAGTAGCACAACCCGGCAGCCTCTCTTTACAAAGCCATGTGAGGTTTAGTCCTTATTTTATTCCATTTAATTAAAGAACAGCTGAAAAAATCCTGTCTCGCATTTTCAACACATGGTTCCAATTAGTGCAGCAGAGCAGGACCCTGAATTTGATAAAAGCACTGACGTGTACCTTTGGTGCCTGTACAATGTACCCTTTCATTTTACAAGGTGGCTGAAGTGCAGTTTTAAATATCTTTTTTAAATGTTAACAAAAACCCAGGGGTGTAAGCTTAGGAAAAAAGTGAGGAGACGCGAACACAATTTTGTTTGACTTGCTTGCGATAGACTTTTCGAACCTCCTATGCAGAGGACGCTTATGTGGGGGAAATCTGCAGTGGGCATTTGTGGGCTCGTATGCAAAAAGCATTATGGTTCATGAGACTTGCGCTCAGAGGCTATTAGATGGGAGATCCATCACCTCAGGAAATACCACTTACTGTACTGTAAATTCGCTTCATGTGACCAATCTGCTCAAGAGGTAATGGAAATCCCATTCCCATAAATTTGTTTCAGACCAGGCTAAAACCGATAGGACATTTGCCTTCAGTGGGACTCTTTCTGGGTAACTTCTGGAAGTTCATATGCTTTTAAATAGGAAAGTAAAACTTAGGTCCCAGAATCTGGAAATTAGATGTGGAAAAGCCTAATTTAGGTCATCACATCCCACCTCCTGCCAAAATAAAGGGAACTAGCAAGAGGAAAAAGTAAGATAAAACAAGTAAAATATTTTATGACTGCTTCACGTGGTGTGTGTTCTCGGCCGTCCCAGAAACAGTGAAATGATTTTCCATTTCAGGCCATGGGAAAGCATGATGTCTTTAGTCCCAGCAGGGTGAGGTACTTAAACTGTTACAAGGCCCTTCGTGAAGGTTAACAACAAACCTTTTTGTGCCTGGCTTTTGTTTTCAGGGCTACCCTTCCATTCTTGGCCCATAATTCGCAAACTAGAGAATGTGCCCACCAAGAACAAACTCACTACCAATTGCGTTCAGAAATATTACCCCAAAGTGCCAAGGTAAGAACAAAAATCTATTTAAATAGAATAAAATTAAGTAAATGGATTCCTTATAACTGCAACTTAAGAAAAATCGTCATCGAGACCGTCTTTCTGATGGCCTCAGTCCTGGAGACTGTATCAACAGATTATTACTGTGTGTTCTCCCTCAGTTCTCAGAACTATATAACTGCTTCCCAGTTTTCTAGAAGGAGCTCCAAAGAGTAACTGAATGAAGCCCTGTAGACAGACCACTCCTCAGCTTCTGCCCTTTGCTGCCATTGGTGCTATGTCTTCATCCCATGACTTAGAGGGAAGTAACTATGGCATCTTTGATTTTTTTAAAAATAGGCCCACTAATTCTTACTGTGAGTTGACTTACTTATACATAGGTGATTACTCTACATCATGAATGAACCATTCTAGATTTAGAATGTGTCTAAATCTACAAATGATAGTCTTAACTAAACCATGCTGTAGGTACATTTCCCATACTGATTTTTTGTATGAATATGATGTATTGTCAAATTGGCTTACATAAAACACCCACTGCTCATCCCAACAAGTGCCCTCATCAATGCCCATCACCCACTCTCCCCTCTCCCCCACCCCTCATTCACCCTCAGTTTGTTCTCCGTATTTAAGAGTCTTTTGTGCTTTGCCTCCCTCCCTCTCATCCTGTCTTGAAACCTGCTCCACTAGCTATTGTGTCTACCACTCCACCAAAGACTTCTTACCAAGGTCACAAAGGATCTTCGGTGGTTAAAGTCATTGGTCATTTCTGGCCTCATCTTAGTCACACTGAAACACTGATAACTTAACACACTTGGTCTCTAATTCATTGTTCTCTCTTTGTTCTCTTCCTATTCCACTGGCTGTTCCTTCTTCTTTATGCCTTTTTTGCCTCCTGCTAATTTTCTCAGTCTCTATAAAGGGATCAGTACTCAGACCTCATCTCTTTACGTTATTGGCTAAGTGGTCTCATTTAGTCCATGACTCTAAGTAACTTTACGTGATGAAAAATGCCAACTGCCTCCTGGCCTCTCTTCTTGGATGTACAAATGACTTGGTAACTCTAACATTTAATTCTTTAGTTTCTCCTCAAACATACTTCTTTACCAGCCTTTTCCATTTCATAAATAATAACTCTATTCAACCAATCGCCTAGGCAAAAACTTTTAGAGACATCCATGATTCATCTCTTTCTCTCACAACCTGTATCCAATTTATGAGCAACAGACACTAAAATCTAATTTTCCTTTTTTGTTTTATGACTCCAGAGCTAGAATAATCCAACATCCTCTTACCTAGGTTATTACAGTAGCCTCCTAATTAGTCTCCCTGCACTCTCTTCCCAAAGCAGCCAATGACCATTTTAAAATATCAGATCATGTTCCTTCACTGCTCACAACTGTCCTGTGCCATCCCTGCACACCAAAGTAAAAGCCACGGCCTTTACCATCACTTACATATAAGGTGCTAATGATTGACCCCCAGCCCCATTTCTCTGGCTTTGCCTCCTACCATCCCCTTTCTTGCCCTGTCTCTATTCCAGCCACGATCAGGTCGTCACGGTGTCTTGAACATGCTTTTCCTCTGACTGGAATGCTCTTCCCTTCAGATTAGCTACGTAGTCACTCCCTTACTTTTTCCATGTTTCTACTCAGATTCCATGTTAGCGGGGAGGCCTTCCCTGACCATCCTCTGTAAGATAGCACCTTTCCACTCTACCTGTCACACCATTGTTTCTCTTGCTTTCATTCATTATTTTCCACATCACTTATGAGACCTGGTGTATTATATAAATGTCTTCATTTATTTGTTGTCTGTCTCCTCTTGCCAGATTGCAAACACCGTTAGAAGAGGGACTTAGTCTATTTTGTATCCCCCTGTAATCTCCTTTGCCTCGAGTGATGCTGTGTGCACAGTAGATCCTTAATAGATTCTTCTGAGTTAATGGTTTAAATTTTTATCATGGTAACTACAAGAGCAATAAGGCATGGGAAGTTTTGTTGATTGGTCTCACTGACATGTTACTAGAACAAATCCTTTACCGAATCTGACATGAAAAATTGGTCTAAATTATATCGACTCTCGTAGCATTTATAGTGTTCAGGTTTACTTTCTTTGTACAAATCATGTGTCCAAGTCCCAAAAATATTAAGGCTCGAAATGAGATCATATTAACTTTATTATTTTTTTCTGAGTTTTATTTACTTTTGACCAAATTTGTATATATTTAAGGAGTACAGTATAATGTGTTTTTTTACAATACAATGTTTTGATATATGCTGTGATATATACTATGAAATGATTACCACAATCAAACTAATGAACTTATATATCACCTCCCATGGTTACCATTTTGTGTGTGTATATGGCAAGGACATTTAAGATCCACTCTCTTAGCAAATTTCAGGTTTACAAAACATTAATGATAATTATAGTCCCCATGCTGTACGTTAGCTCTGTAGAACCCATTCATCTGCAATTGAAAGTTTGTAACCTTTGATCAATATCTCCCCTTTTTCTTCATCCCTCTGCCTCTGATAACCATTATTCCACTCTATGTTACTGTAAGTTTGACTTTTTTTTTTTTTTTAAGAGTGAACACTTAATTGAAATCATATGGTATTTATCTTTCCGTGTCTGGCTTATTTTACTTAACATAATGTCCTCCAGCCTCATACATATTATTGCATATGGCAGGATTTCCTTCTTTTTAAAGGCTGAATAATAGTCCATTGTGTATATGCCACATTTTGCTTATTCATTCATTTCTGTATCTTGGCTGCTGTAAATAAAAATGCTGCAATGAACTAATTTTTAACAAAGGCACCAAGAATACTCCATAGGGAAAGGATAGTCTCTTCAATAAATGGTCTTAGAAAAACTGGATTGCCACATGCGAAAGAATGGAATAGGATCATTTGTCTTACACCATACATAAGAATCAACTCAAAAGGAATTAAAGACTTAAATGTTCACCCTAAAGCCATAAAACTCCTAGAAGAAAATATAAGATGTCAGTTCCTTGACATTGGTCTTGGAAATGATTTTTTGGAATTGACACCAAGGCACAGGCAACAAAAGCAAAAATAAGTAAATGAGACCGCAGTAAAATTTGAAAGTTCCTGCACAGCAAAGGAAACCATCAACAAAATGTAAAGGCAACCTGTGGAATGGGAGAAAATATTTGCAAATCACATATAATAAGAAATTAATATCCAAAATATATAAGAAATTTACACAACTCAAGAGAGAAACAATGAATAACTTGATTTTAAAATGTGGAAAGGACCTGAATTGACATTTTTTCAAGGAAGACCTGCAAATGCTCAACAAGTAAAGTATATGAAAAGGTGCTGAACATCACTAATCATCAGGAAAATGAAAATCAAAACCACAAGGAGATATTATCACCTCATACCTCTTAGAATGGCTATCATCAAAAAGTCAGAAGGTAAAAGGTGTTGGTGAGGATATGGTGAAAAGGAAACCTTTGTGCACTATTGGCAAGAACATCCACTGGGTTAGCCATTATGGAAAATAATGTGGAGGTTCCTCAAAAAATTATAAATAGGACTACCACGTGATCCTTCCAACCCACTTCTGGGTATATATTCAAAGGAAAAGAAATCATTATTCTGAAGATAACAACTCCCAGGTTGTTATTAACTTCACATACCCAAAACAAAGACCTGAGCCTTCACCCTGTGTGACTTTTGAGTTGTTCTCTCTACAAGTGGGTCCTGCTCATCGTTTATCATTTCGGCCAACTATCTGGCTTGTAGCTTAGATCTCTGCTCCTTTTGTGGGCCTCTGCTCACTCCTTTATCTCCCTGGAATGGGTTTCCTTAAGCTGGTTCTGCTCCACTGTACTGCTTCCCCACTATACTGCTTTCCAAAGTGGGGCAGCAAGTCTTCTTTGATTCTCTACAGCACAGGAGCCCAAGCTTATTTACTTTGAATAAAACCTTACCAAGCTCTCCAGTGACCTCCATATTGCTAAGCTTTGTGGTCGTTCTGTAGTCATCATTTTGTTTACACTGATCAGTTGAAAACAGGAAAATTGGGGAATAATAGGAGGAAAGTGTGCCACACTAATTTAATTTACTGTAGCTAGACCCGTAAGGAGTCACCAGTAACATGTGGCCATGTTGCAAGAACCAGCTTTTCAACATGTACCATCTAGCACACACATATGCACACCCCTCAGTGGGATTCTCCTCTACCATGTTTCCCCTCCAAGCATAATCTTGAGCCCAAAGAAAAAGCCCCTCCTCTCCTTATCCAAAATTCTGTCTCCTGGGCCATTGCATATCCCAGGATCTCTGTCTCTTTCCAGAAAGATTTTGTAAATTCTCCAAGGGAAGCCCCACACCTTGCCTCTGATCAGTCTTAATCTGTATACTTAAGCAGGAAAATGGTTCAATATTAGTATATTTCTCCCAAACTAGAGCTATTGAGCCATTCATTACCCTAAGTATGGGACATCTGCAGTCCATTCTAAGCTGCACCAAGCCCAGTCAAGAACCTTTTATAAAATATCAAGTTCAAACATACCCAGCTTTCCTTAGTCTTCAGATTCCCTGATACTAAGATCTTGACACATGAGAACTATATCATGAACCAATGTTATTTATTGCACATGCGCGCGCACACACACACACACACCACTGACCTGTATACTCTGAGAAGATCTTCTTAACAATAATATGCTGTTGTGAAGCATAAATCGATATAAAGACAAAAAAAACTGTTCTGCCCTGGACTCTGCTCTCCTCCACCCCAAAAACTATCTGCAGAGAAAGAACTCTGTTAAAATATATCTGATTTATGTGACTAAATGGAAGACCCATCCTCTGGGCTTAAAGGATCTGAATCCAGGTTGTTATTTTGGCCTCGAGAATAGAGATGTTTACTTTCTTTATTATTCAGAACTGAAAAGCATATTGAGTTGTTTTTCCCAGATTAAAAAGGCTGCATCAAAATGGCAAATTCCTCACTTTTGCCTTTTGGTGTCCAAAAACTTTTCAAGGGTGTCCAGTGCAGGAGAGCTCTTGCCTAGGATGTGTTGAGTGTTTGGGTTAATACACATTCCTCCTCTGTAATCTGGGCTTCTTTTATCTATTAGATAATAATAATGCTTTGATTCCAAAATCAAAATCATTGGTTTTCATGCCATAAAATAAATTCTCGCATCTTCTCTGAATTGTGAAATGGTAGCTGTCTCTAGAATACAGTGATATTTTCCTAACTGTAAAACTATCATGAGGAAAAAACTTTAAAGAGACTCAGCGTGTGGTTTCTTAGAGTCTCCTATAATAAGTTAAATCTGATTAATTTCCCTTTAAATATGCAATGAACAAGACCCATCTCTCTCTCTCCTCTTATCTCTCTCTTTTTAAGTTTCTGCTAAATGGGACTAGTCCGTGGGGGGAAGGTTGCTCTTTCTCCACCTTTCCCACTTGATCTCTCATGGTCCCTTCACTGGGTCCCCACTGTTGTGTTTCCAACCTTCCCACTAAGAAAATATACCTGCCCAGGTCTCTTGTCCTGGGACATTCCTGCATGACTAGATAGCTAATGAATTGATGCCATCGATAAGGGACACTTGGACTGGCTACCCTTTGTCTTGTTACATGTTCCATTTGACAGGCCTTTGTTGATCTAACTCAGAATTATTGAAATAAGGTTTTGTTTTATTTTTTTTTTTGTTTTATTTTTTTGTAGCCAGTCAGTGAGGCTTTTCTTTTAATCAGTCAGTAGAGTACACAAAGCAGGCACTTCTGGATGCCATGACCGGTTTTGAATTGGTTCAGATGCACAGAGCAGAGCAAATGCTAGAAGGTCAAACTTCTTAAAATATGGCTCTGGTTCCTTATTTCACTGAGCTCTACACTGAACCTCAGTGTATAAAGCAACAAAAGAAGAGTTGGAGTAGGATCCAAGAGTTCTGTCCCCCTTATCTTTTGGGAACAAAATTTGCAAGCCATTGGTCCAGTGATTAAGAGAACGGATTCAGGAGTCAAACAGTTGAATTCATACCCTTTTTCTGGGTGACTCTTGGGAAATGTCTTCTTCTCCCTGCACTTCAGTTTTGTCATTTCTAAAATGCAGCCAAAAATCTCATCACAGGTGGTTCTGAAGTTTAAATGAGATCATGTAAAACAGCACTTTGCACAGTGCCTGGTGCCCAGGAAGAGCTGCATTTTAAAGGTGCAAGATGGTTAGCGTTAGTCTGCTGCCACTTCCATTTTAGCCAAAACTATTAGAGAGGACAGAAGGGTGCAGTATGATGCCTGTGCAATGGAGCTGGTGCCCATGACCGAACACTCCCCTGAGGGTAGCAGAACAATCACTTTTTGTACATTGAGTTAAACCACTCCCTAGTGTGGCTGATGATGACTAATACAGCAGAAGGGAGTTGGCCACCCTTGTGCAAGGCACTGTTGGGAAGTTGACTGTGCTCTGCTTACAGAAATTCAGGTCACCACCAAGCTGTAATCCATGTTGCTCCTGCCATAGTTCTAGAAACTAGAACTTTGTAGAAACCATGTCAACCTTTAACATATACTAAATATAATTTGGGGGAATGCCCAGCCAACTTCCTAAAGCAAAATACACTCCATGAATAGTGTACTAATAGCCTTTTGATGAGGCAGGTTGTATTGGTATATACAGTGTTAGGATGGGGAGAGACAGCCCTTGATAGATAAGTAATGGGAATATAACCTGGAAAACTTATGTTTTTATGGAAGCAGAAAAAGGGTTCCCTTGGACCACAATATTTGAATTCTTTCATTCCTGTGCTGCTAATAGCACCGAGAGGCACAATATTTCAGCTAAGAGTGTTATAAAGGTATTGGCATTAAACAAACGTCTAGCAATTTAAATGATTTCTTAGAAGGGACTGAAATACGCTTCCTTTTTACATATTGCTCCAGATAGGATTGCAAAAGCAAGCATCTTGCAAGAAACAAGACCTCCACTGAAAATGATATGCACAATTAAAATACAAAATAAAACACACAAGCCAACAAAGCTGAGATTTAGAAAGAAACTAATATTTTTTCCCCTTATGTGTCATCTGTCTATACTCATTCCAACTTGGCCTGATTCATTGATCCCAAACCCGGATATATTGCCAAGACCTTGTCAGGGTCCTGAGAAGGGACAGTAGCCCCCAACTCAGGGTTAAGCTATTTTGGAGCTACTTCTGCTTCCCCTGACCGCCCCCTCTCTGATCACTGAGGGCTTTTTAACGATATTACCAAGAACTCGGCAGTGAGGTCATGTGTCCTTTGTTGCTACGAGTCTGATTCCTGTTATAGATTCCCCGATACCCCAGTTCTCGAAGCAGTGGGGATCTGTGGCTTTTGTCCCTCAGTAGTGAGCAGTGTCCTCCTGCTTAGAGGAAAGGTAGATTCCATGCTAGAAGCATGTCACTCCCACACTCCACGTCTTGTGTTACGAGCCGCTCAGACATGCTTCCTGAGAAAGCTCTCAGAAACAGAGATGTCATCATTATTTCCTCATTCCTTATCTCTGGGAAGGAGAGACAGCTAGTCCCTTTCAGAGTCCCCACTGCCTTCCAAGTGTCTCTCTGCTTTTGAAGTGTCAACAAGCTCTAACTGAAGTTATAATCTCCCTTCTACCTTTAGCCACATCTATTTGGGTACTTTCCAAATTGGTGAAAGGCACCAGGCTTATCGTGGTTGTTGCCACTACCTCTTCCATCTCCTGACCAGACATTTTCTTCCATCCTGGCTTCCATCCAATCACCAAATTTTGTTGCTTCTTCCTCTAGAATGGCCAGTTTTCTCTACTGTCACTAACACTACTGCCACTAACAGAACTACTACTATTGCCTGGGTCGGTGTCATAGATTCCTAATGAGTCTTGCCCTTTACCCTTGCCCCTTCTCAGTCCTTTCTCCTGGTACATTTTCCAGCTCCATGTTCCTCATTGGCTCCCTACTGCCTTCAATAAAAATGTCCAGTATTCTTAAATTGTCTTATAAGGCCTGTCTGATATGATGCCTCCTTACTTCATTACTTTTATCATTCTTTCTTTGTCACCGTTCCCTCCCTTCCACTAAAAAAACCCCTGTACATACTGGCACTGAATTACTACATCTTTCCATACTCCCTCTTCACTTCCAAGCCCTTGAATATCTTCTTCCCTTTGTCCTGAGTATCCTTTCTCACTATACTTTCTCCATTCTTTGACTAATTCCTGTTCATCTTTTAAGTCTTGGATTGAATGTCCCTTCCTCAGAAAGCTTTCCCTGACCATCTAAATCCTGATTAGGTATTCTTCCTACATCCTTGGTTCACACCATACTCCCCCCACCATATAGCACTTAGCACATTTAGTCCACATGGGCCCTGGTAACTGCGTGTTTGCTTCTCTGTCTCTGTCACAGTCATTCATAAAGACAAGAACCCAGTCTTTTTCACTGTTCAACTCGTTGTACCCAGAATAGGTCTTCCTGAATGAATAAATAAATGAGTATAATGGAAACAAACTTAAGAAAGTATTTAAAGGAGCGTCAGCATGTTGGATGCATCTGAGAGAGCAGAAGAGCCCAGAGCCAGAGAGTGACCTCTGGGCCCAAGTGATATGTGACTGCCACAAGAGCACTTTCTGAGGTGGAACAGGGACAGGCATTGGAGTGAAGTGGAGTGTGTTGCAACTGGCTAGGACGTTAGTACATTTAAACAACAAATGGAGACACGTTTGCTGTGAGTTATGCCATGATAAGAGGAAGACCGTGGTGCTGTAGGAGAGAGAGGGGATGACTTGCAAGAACATATTACATGAAAGATTAAAGACGCTGCTTGTAAGAAAGTCAGAACTGTCCTTAAGGTCACACAAAAGGCAGACCCAAAAGAAGGAATGCACATTTGGGCCAAAGCTCACGAGCACATTTTGAATCACAAGTTTAGATAAACTGTGCTAGGACAAGGGAGTTAAAATTCCAGAAGACACTGAGGAAGTCACTTCACAGTGTGACTTCAATGCTTTGTGCAGCTAGTAATAACTTTATTGGTAGATTTTGTTGGCTTGTTGTGATAGCCCCATAAAAGAAAAGAGCGGTAACTGAGATGCAGGGAATGCTTGTGCTTTCATTTATTATTCAATATGGACGTCACAAGGGTATGAGGAGTCGCATAGCAAATAACCACGTACTCACCACCAACCTTCAGGACTAACATATTATTAAATGTAGCAGAAGACCTGGCGCATCTTGAATTTAAAACGACCTTTCTCCCAGTAGTGCGGGTCTCCAATTAAAGCACAGATTCATTTTTTAGCATGAAAAAAAAAATGTTTCCACTATGGAAAATCATAACCAACCTGTTGAAGTTTATACAGAAAATGTTTTCAGTAAACAAAGAGGAGTGCAGAGTTTCAGGAAGAGAGTGTGAGGGTCATGATGATAAAAGCAACGGAGGACCCACAGATGTGCCCCAGGCCCTCCTCGCTGTCATCAATCATAAGCCTGTCCTACTCCACAGTTCCCAACCACTAGGTCCTGGACCCCCGGGGGTAGCAGAATTTATTGTGAGGGGTCTGTAAATCCATATGCACATTCAGTATGGGTAGACTAAATAAATAATATGTCACACACACACGGTACTATTTTTTAAATGTCTATAGATGAGGTGATGAATAAAATATAAATTCACTTACTTGCTTCACTGAAATAATAGAAGCCTTTGATCATTATGTATTTTCTCAATCTCTAGACATTGGAAGTATAATGTCTAGCATGATACAGTGCTCATACTCAAAAAAGATTAGACTATTGCCATTGTTATTCGCTAGAAAACGTGTGTAAAGCCACTAGATGATGATTTAAACAAGAAGCAAAACATTTTTTTAATGTTTCACTAATTATTTTCATTACAAAAATCTGTTCTTTAAGACACTCACCAAATGTTTCAATAAACAATCTTGTTTTGTACACTCTTTGTTTCTGCAGGATGCATTTGTGCTAACGCCCTCGTTAGTTCATACTCCACACACAACAAACACCATCAGATCTTGGAAAATGAAATAGAGTATCTAAAGGGTGCCAGGGTGACTCAGTTGGGTAAGCTTCTGACTCTCGATTTCGACTCAGGTCATGATGCCAGGGTTGAGGGACCGAGCCCCACGTCAGGCTCTGCACTGACAGGGTGCCCACCTGCTTGGGATTCTCTCTCTGTCTCTCCACTGCTTATTCACCCTCTCTTTCTCAAGAAAGAAAAACAAGAGCATCTAAGGTTCAGCTCTGTAGGAGTCTGAGTGGGGTTTCTCTCCCTCCTTTCAACACTTGATCGTGCTCCTGGGGTGGGGGGGGGGTGCGGAGTGAGACCAGAAATCCCAGTTTTCTTCTTCTTGCCTTCTGCTCAACCTCCACTAGGCTGCTTCCATCCACATGTGGCCCATTTCTAATTTGTCTGCCTAGAAGGAATGTTGTTTTGTGCTTTGTTTGTGCAGAGGAACCCAAAGACTCCTCGTGTGCTCATATCTGCCTCGATACTTACTTAGCATGCACCCTTAAGAGTGTTGATTTGAGGGGCGCCTGGGTGGCTCAGTCGGTTGAGCATCTGACTTCGGTCAGGTCATGGTCTCACGGTCTGTGAGTTCGAGCCCCACATCGGGCTCTGTGCTGACAGCTCAGAGCCTGGCGCCTGCTTCGGATTCTGTGTCTCCCTCTCTCTCTGCCCTTCCACCACTCATGCTTTGTCTCTCTCTGTCTCAAAAATAAATAAACATTAAAAAAAATTAAGAGTGTTGATTTGTTTGGCAATTTTTTGTTTCCAATGGATTTGTCTCTCCTCACCAATAAGATGATAACCTGAAAAATCTAAGCACATGGTTCCTATTTTATGTTGAATGGAAGGGACCGGGGAGGAAAAGCAACTCTCACTCTTGTTTCAGTTCTCTTTCTCACTAGGGTCTAAGTGAGCAAGAAAAATGTTCTTTTCAATTTTGGCATGTTTTACAAACACTCTTCACTGAAATATTTTCCGAAGCGAGACTCCACACAAGATGGCACAATGACCCGACATCGTCACTCTGATTTCCTTAATGAAAAGTTGATTTATTTACCAATTCTCTTTCATTCTTTCTGATCACACAAAAGAGGAAACCTTAATTTAGCGTTGACATATATTTAGCACTTATTTTTTTTTTTTTAAAGTTTATTTTTGAGAGACATAGAGGCACAGCATGAACAGGGGAAGGGCAGAGAGAGGAGACACAGAATCGGAAGCAGGCTCCAGGCTCTGAGCCGTCAACACAGAGCCCAACGCGGGGCTCGAACTCACAGACCGCGAGATCATGACCTGAGCTGAAGTCGGCCGCCCAACCGACTGAGCCACCCAGGCGCCCGCATTTAACACTTCTTACAGCGTCCCCACCCTCCCTCCATTTTTCACTTACTTTTTTTTTTTTAATTTAAAATAGTTTATTTTCAAATTGGTTTACATAAAACACCCAGTGTTCATCCCAACATGTGCCCCTTTTTAATGCCCATCACCCCCTCTCCCCCCCCCATCTCCCTCACCCTCAGTTTGTTCTTAGTCTTTGAGAGTCTCTTATGTTTTATCTCCCTCCCTCTCTGTGTCTTCTTTTTCTTTCCCCTCTTCCCCTCCCCCTGGTTTTTGCTTAGTCTCACCAAGTCCACCTATTCGTGGAAACATATGGTATCTGTCTTTTTCTGACTGACTTATTTCACTTAACATAATACCCTCCAGTTCCATCCATGTTGTTACGCATGGCCAGATTTCATTTTTTCTCATTGCCACATAGTAGTCCATTGTATATATGTACCACATCTTCTTTATCCACTCGTCAGTTGATGGGCACTTAGTTTCTTTCCATGATTTGGCTATTGTCGAAAGTGCTGCTATGAACATTGGGGTACACGTGCTCCTATGCATCAGCAATCCTGTGTCTCTTGGGTAGATTCCTAGCAGGGCTATTGCTGGATCATAGGGTAGCTCTATTTTCATTTTTTTGAGGAACCTCCACACCGTTTTCCAGAGTGGCTGCACCAGTTTGCATTCCCACAACAATGTAGGAGGGTGCCTACTTCTCCACATCCTCGCCAGCATCTATAGTTTCCTGATTTGTTTATTTTAGCCACTCTGACTGGTGTGAGGTGGTATCGCAGTGTGGTTTTGATTTGTATTTCCCTGATGATGAGTGACATTGAACATCGTTTCAAGTGTCTATTTGCCATCTGAATGTCCTCTTTGGAGAAGTGTCTATTCATATCTTCCGCCCATTTTTTCACTGGGTTGTTTGTTTTTCGGGTGTGGAGTTTGGTAAGTTCTTTATAGATTTTAGATATTAGTCCTTTATCCGATATGTCATTTGCGATGATCTTTTCCCATTCCGTTGGTTGCCTATTCGTTTTGTTGGTTGTTTCTTTTGCTGTGCAGAAGCTTTTTATCTTGATGAAGTCCCAATAGTTCATCTTTGCTTTTAATTCCCTTGCCTTTGGAGACGTGTCAAGTAAGAAATTGGTGCGTCTTAGGTCAAAGAGGCTTTTCCCTGCTTTTTCCTCTAGGATTTTGACGGTTTCCTGTCTCACATTCAGATCTTTTATCCATTTAGAATTTATTTTTGTGAGTGGTGTAAGAAAGTGGTCTAGTTTCATTCTTTTGCAAGTTGCTGTCCAATTCTCCCAGCACCATTTATTAAAGAGGCTGTCTTTTTTCCATTGAATACATTTTCCCGCTTTATCAAAGATTAGTTGGCCATATACTTGCGGGTCCATTTCTGAGTTTTCTATTCTATTCCATTGGTCTATGTGTCTGTTTTTGTGCCATTCACTTACTTTTTAATAGAGAGAGTGTCTAGGTCTCACATTCAGAGCCTTTAGCACAAGGGTGCAATGTTTACCTAAGTTTTAAAACATTTTTTTTGTATTCATTGTATATATATTTTGTAGCTTCCATCTATTTAAGGCAAATAGTATATTCTTTATCCATCTACAGTAGTGGTATAATCTTGTAAAATAATAGAATGAGTCAACTTAAAGAAAAATACTACATAGATATTGATTTCATAGTACAGCCAAAACCATGTGAGTTACTTAACGAAGTTTGGGAGGTCCTGCCTTATTACAAAACAAATAGATTATTGGGAAACATAGAATAATAACCTGTAAGCACTAAGTATGTTATCAAAGCAGAAAAGCTAGTCATCACCTAACATTCTGAATAAGAGGTTAATGCTATGGCCATATAGAAGTGAGTAGGCACGTGTGACTTACAGAGTTTTGACTTGATCCTTTCCGCCATACGCTATCATATGTGGTTACCAATAGCATCGGCTTCGACATCTTTGCATGCAAAAAAGAAGAATGTGTAAAGAATAAATTTGGGTGTTTTTAACCTGGCAGTGTATCATTTTTCCGATGCACAGTGTCTCAGGATCCATTAAAAGGGGTTAAAGATTACACTCTGAGAGCCTGACAAAACAGCTCTCAAGTGCATTACTCAGCTTGAGGCGGACGTCACAAGGGGAACTGGCTGTTGTTTTAAAGCCAGTGGGTGTAAAACTTGCTGTTCCTTTCTATTTGTCTGTGAGATAATTCTGGCTCTCCCTTTCCCTCCAGGACATGGCTGCCAAAAAGAATTAATCCCATACCTACCCCATTCATGGTGACCTCGGAAACAGGAGAAGCAAGCTTTTCTTACTGTTAACCAGAAGCATTTCCCCAAACGACTGCAAATAGCACAAATGTCTGTTCCATTGATAGATAATTCCAGTGACACTTTTTTTTCAGGCGAGCGGAGATAGCGTCACAGCGGGATAAAGTGGGCTGGAGTCACTAACTTTGACGTTCCAATCCTGGATCTCCCACTGCCTAGCTCTCGTCTCTCAAGCCAGCCACTTAACCTCTCTTTGGAAGTCAGCTTCCTCACAAATGAGACCAGCTCACGTGTACTTCTTGTCTAAGCACCAGATAAGGCAGATACTGTACAGAGGCAGTAGCCACAGCCCAATCCACAGTGTAAGAGTGCTTTCTGGAAGGGTCCCTCCCCCCACCCCCTACCCCCTGCCCATCTTACTAAACTTCATATGCTCCCCATCAGTGTCAAAGGCGACAGCCAAATAAAAGGCCCTTCCTTATACTAAAGACTAGCCCTTACCCTGGTTATGGGCTTATTTTAATCATGAACCTTGATATACTTGTCAAAAAAAGTGGACTTGCTTTTCTTCGTATCTCCCTGTTGGTGGGGATCATTTAATGGGAAATTTTTCAGTTTTTTAAATTTTCTTTTGTTTGTATTTTGTTTTGTTTTGTTTTTTAGTTTTTTATTTTTGTGTTTGCTTTGAGACTCTAATTTTCCAGATATCTACAGAAGACTCAAAAAATACTCCTTACTTTGCAAAGAAATAGTTTTTATAAAACAGAGATGCCATTTGTTACCCGTAAAACATACTCTTTTTTGACATTACTTGTAATATAAAGAAATTCTATTTGTGTATTTACTTGCCTGAGAACAGATAGCGAATTTAGTCTTGGATGTATATATATAAAGATAACACTGTTATCTGTTGCCTCCTCCCTAACCAAAGAACTGGGTTCGGTTAGAATAGGTATTTGCTGAGCCGTAAAGAATGCTAAGAGGTATGTTGTGTGGACAAATTAGTTTCTGTACTTGACCCAAGTAGTTAGCACAGAACAAAAGGGACCCAGTTTTCTGGACCCCTGTACCATGCATTGTTGACTCCTGCTAGGTATTTCCTCTCTGCAGACCCTCATGACCTGAAAAAGCAAATTGACTTTTGAAATTCCAAAGCTTCCCCTATGCGTAAAGAAAAGCACAACATACACAGAATGTTTTGGTCCTTCTAAATTTTTTGATTTTCTATCTTTCATAAGGAACTAGATTATATTTAAATTCCTCAAATATGAAGTAAAACATGTATTTATATTTTGAAAACTTGAAGCTGTAGAGATAAATGATTATTTTGTAAAATGGTTTTTGAACCTTACCGTGATTCTGAGGGTTCAGAGGAACAAGTTGTGGCTGAGAAGACTGATAAGAACTTGTATGTATTAAAAATGGAAAAGAAGCCTCAGGGACATTTTTTTGTGTCTAATTTGGCCCAATCTGTTGACCATTATAGCTTCTCGTTAGAAATAATTTTCAACACAGATAGACATTAGGCAAATTACAAGCGGCGTGTTAATGCCTGTGATTAGGTTTTCCATTTTTCTTTCTTCGAAGCTTTGTAAAAAAACAAACAAACAAAAAACTTTGGGTGGTTATTATAATTGAAATCCACTTTCATGCTGGATTTCCTTCATTTGTCTTTAACCTTGATTTTGAGCTGAATCTCCACCAAAGGGGAAGTAGCACTGGTGCTAATCCCAACTTGGCAGTATTATTGGGTTCCACCCCAACAGTCACCAAAACATTTGGGTTTAGTCAGAATACCAATTCATCACTTCATAAAACCAAAGCTGTTCTCCATCCCACAATAACCTGTTCATGGACCATAGGGAGAGAGAGAGATGTGAATAGACTCACTGAATAATAGGGCCTGGCCCTCTCAGACGTCAGAAGAGATCTGAGACCCTTCCATATCTTAAGGCTCCTGGAATATCAAAACGAGAAGGAGGAAAAGAAGAAAAATCCAGACCAGGATAGAAATAAATTGTAGCACATTTTAAGTACTTAAAATCATCCTTTAGACACATAAAAAAATAAAATAACCTTTCTGGAAGACAAGATCAAATGGCCAAATTTGAGGCTGTTTGTGCTTTTAACAGTGCTTAGCTCAATGGTTTTACTAAAGACACCTAATTCCCAGTCATTATAGCTCCTGCTCAGAGCTGGATGGAGGTTCCAGGATCATTTAGCCTCATTGGATAGATAAAAAACCAAGGCCAAAGAGTGTAAATTATGTGCTTTAGAGTGCAGTCAGTTAGTTGGTGAAAAAGCCTATGTCATCATACTCTCTGTGCAAATGGAAGGCACAGAATAGGTCTTGAGTGGGCAAAATGACTACTAGCAGTTGATAAGGTGATGAATATCAAAAGTAAAATTGCAGGGAAAGTTATTGGGCAAAGCCACTATAAAATGGACTGAGTCATGACCAGACATGGCTAATCAAGACTCCAGATTGGCATTTCTGCATGATTTCCTTGAGGATTACAATTATGACACTACCTCATAAGGTGAAGCTGGAGATTGCTTATTTCCTATACCCTTATTCTGCGTTTAGTTCTCTAGTTGGAAATCTGTGTGAGATCCTTGTGGAGACGGGTGTCAACTTTTTCCAATGAATTTCTAAGCTAGGAAGCAGGGACTCTTTGGAGCTGATTTTGACTCAGTCTTTTGTGAGACACTTTTGTCTTTGAGTCATGCTTTAATAATTTGGATCTCAGCAATGACTTTATTTATCTTGGGGAATTTTACTTTTCTAGGGAACCAGAATAATTCCTCCCTTTTAGATATCAGAAGCAGACACTGGAAAAGCTGCTTTCTGTATCGTTTTCATACTGTTAGGATTCTGGGCTCCTTAGTAACTTGGCCAGCCATCTTGAATCAAATGTTAGGCGAGTGCTATTGGCTCTCTCTCCTCATAGATCATTTCCAGCTGTTAGAACAACACAAATATGAAATCTTCCAAGCCAGGAAAACTTGAAGTTTTCATTAGATCCCCATACAAAGATTAGATTCAGTGATTAAAAAGAAATATCAATCCCCTGTGTTTTGAGGGTGATGAGATATGGATACCATCACACCGTTAGTGGAAATGTAATTTGATAGAAACATTCTTGTAGGCAGTTTAGCAATATGTATCAAAAGCCTCAAAATGTACATATTTTCTAATTCAAGATGGCAGACTGACCACAGACATTGGCCTCTCATTTCTTCCAAGACACCTTTACTCACTGAATTAAAAGTATAGAAATGTAGAATAGAATGTCCTTTATACCTGTATCTCTCAAGTTCAGTAAGGAAAATTGAACCGATTAATTCAATAGAGCTCAATATAGGCACCTATTTTTGAAAGTGTAGGAACATCTAAAAAGCCAGATGAATTTGCAACATCAGGCGCTACTATCTCCACCAGGCTGGAGGGACCAAAAAAAAAAAAAAAATACTGCTAGAGCCCAAGGCACCAGGCCTTCATGGTAGGAGCGGGAACCATGAGAAAGGGGCTGCTTGGAGTCAGGAGATGTTGGACAAGAAAGAAGAAATCCAACACTTTTAGAGATGCTGCCAAGGGCAGAAAGAGAAGGGAGAAATATATTGCCTTCTTCCTTTTTCTCCCTCCAGTATCCTACCAGTGCTTCCCACTGACTGAACTTCCATGGAAGCCAACTGGCATGGAAATGTCATTTACAGGGGCTGGTCACTGCTGTGTGATGGAGAACAGAGCAGGGAAGCATTGAGTAATGACTGAAAGCAAAAAAGCAACTGCCTGGCACAACAGACAAGAGAGAATGGGAAGTGTGTATGTCACTAAACGTTGAGTTATTTAATAAATTCCTGGAATACAAAAAGTAGAGGGGAGCCATTAGATAGAAGAAAAGGGCAGAGCAATCGTCAGCCTAGAATACACTTTGACAACTCAGTAAAGGAAGCAAGCTAATCTGCCCTGTGGAACCCCTGACATGCCTTGGGTATAGAGTCAGCAGACACAACAGAGGGGAGAGTGAAAGATGGAGCTAAACAGAGAGAGAGATTGCTCAAAGGTCTGAATATATCCAGAATTTTTCAGTCAGCACCCTATCTCCAACATACATAAACACAGCAAGCAGGCAGTTGGCATTATACTCCTAGTCAAAATATATGATGACTCCTTTCTTAAGTAATTGGACAAACTGGGAAAAGATAACATTTCTCCATTTGTTGATCCTCAGAGGGAAGCCATTATCATTTGGGCCTTGTGCAGGCACTCAGCCTGGCAGCCACTTCCCACTGGTCGATATCAAAGGTTACTGGTCAGCACTGCCTGGCCCAGCCAGGGAAGCAATTTCAGAAGAAGGGGAGAGGCCTGCTAGAACGGTCTTATGCTACCACTACAAAAGCAGAACATCTATTCCACCTACCCAGGCCTGCTGTCTTAATAACACAGGGAAGCCACTAGAATATGAGGAGAACTAGCAGTAGAAAAATAAAAGTACCAAATTCTGGGGAAAAAAAATTCTTGGAGGAAGCTGAAATGATTTAGGGAACAAAAAAAATCATCCTTAGAAATATTCTCAAAAAGGTTCAAGAAAATATTACGTCTATAAAACAAGAAACAAGAGAATGAGAGAATGAGAAAGCACTCTTAGGGATTTAAAATACGATTGCCAAAATAAAAAATTTAGTAGAAATACTGGAAAAAAATAAAATCAAAGAAGTCTCTCAAAACATAATCAAAGAGTAAAAGATGGACAATACGAAGAATGAACTCAGAAGGCCTATATTCAACTAATAAAAACCTCAGAAAGAGAGGAGGCAAAGAAGTGTTTAAGTTATTCAACCAGATAGTAAAAAGATACGTGCTAGAGCTAAAGAACGGTAAGACTCTTTGGTTGACAATGGCTCACCTAGTGTCCAACCCAATGAATGGAAACAGACCCCCTACCTGGACACATTGTGTGGAAGTATCAGAACAATATAATTAAAAAGAAAACCTTACAACCCTCCAGGAAGAAAAAAAGCCACAATTTACAAAGGAGAGAAACTCAGACTGATACCTTTAAAATTCCGAGGTAAAACTTTTTATCCAGAATTTTCTATATATATCATTTCAAAAATATAAAGACTTGGTGCATGTATCACCTATGTGTCATCTCTTGTGAAGACACTTGAGTGTCCTCAGAAGAGACGATCAGTAACCAAGGAAGGTAGGAACAGTAGTTCTGACCCAGGAAAGGACTAAAGAGATGTTCCAGGTTGCCTCAGAGCCACCAGTCTGAGGAGAACAGAACAGTACACCCCAGGGAGCGACTTCAGAGACAGCCTATGCCTTAAGGAATAGCTAATATGGCTTAGAAGGGGAAAGAAATAAAGGGCAAATAGCAAAAGGGAGGGGAGTAGGAAGGAATAGAACTGCCAGGGGAAGGGTTATTCTACAAAATCTTGAGCAAAATGTGGTGAAAACTAAATGCCTTGATTTTAAGGAATCCATAGACCTTCATTCTAGAAACAAAATTCTTTAGGTTTCTCTACAGGTGCCCATGGAAAAAAGCACTGGAAGCCTAGTGCATCCGTTGGCATGGTATACACCTGTTTTTGTATTAAAGAATAACACTGGCAAATCAGTTTGTTGGTTTTCTATTTAAAGGACAACCTAATGACATAACATGAAAGTTGTGTTTGTATTTGCACAAGAGAACAGAAATATTGACTACTTGGATTGCATGTCAAAACAAAACTAACAAAAGATGGCACAAGAATTTTCTGGGAGGAAATATGGAAAAAAATGGAAGGCTTTCTCAACTTTTAAGAGGTGGTCAAGATCAAGAAGTACTGTCAAAATTGGAGAAAGAAATGAGAATTTAGTTTTATAACCTAAAAGTAACCAGTAGTAAAACTAAAAGTAATATGATAAATATCCAGGTGGGAAGGGATAATGACAATGAGCAAACCCTGTCTTCATCCTGAGGAGTCACGACATATTGTCTAAAGTAGTTAGAAGAATACATATATTATCTAGATCCTTCATACTCAAAAGTGAGGGATTAACGTCAATGTTAGAAGAGCCCAGTCTCAGCTCCCCCCACCCCCGTCACCTACTGCAGAACTCCTGAAATGGGCTCTGCAATTTAACAAGGTCCTTCAGTGCTTTGTCCTTGCAGTAAATTTGAATAGCACTCCTCTAAAACAGCAATTCTCAGCTTTGGCCATGCGTTATTAGAATCACCTGCAGAACTTTTAACACTGCATCATTTAGAGAGGGGCAAAGCCCAGGCCTCCACTGTAAGAAGATGCTTTAAAAGGGATCGCGAACGGAAATCGGTATTTTTTTTTAACAACTTCTGAGGTACTTCCAATGTGTAGTCATGGTTGAGAACCAGTGATCTAGAAAGAACTATAGTAAGTGACAAAGAGAATGATGACAAAAATTTTAAATTTTGCTTCTGGATTCATTGGGACATTGGCCTAAGGATGAGGAAGCTTGGGAAAGAAGACTGTCATTTTAAATAAATAAACAAACCAAAAGCAGAATCAAACCTATAAATAGAACAAACTGATGGCTGCCAGAGGGGAGGAGAGTGGGGGGTTGGTCAAAATGGGTGAAGGACGGAGGGAGATACAGGCTTCCCGTTATGAGATGAGCAAGTCATGGGAGTACAAGCTCAGCATAAGGAATATAGTCGGTGATACGTAATAGTGATGTCGTGGGAGAGATGGTAGCTGCACATATTGTGAGCAGAGCGTAATACATAAACTTGTCTGAATCACTACAGTGTACGCTTCAAACTAATGTAACACTGTGTGTCAACTATACTCAAATAAAAAGAACAGAAAAAACTTGTTTTAATAAGCAATGTTATAATATTTGATCTGTATCTTGCACATGTGTTACTCGAAATATAGGTTTCTTTTTAGGCATATAGCCCTTGACTCAGAAATTCTACTTGTAGGAACTTTTTTAAGAAAATAATCCATTACACACATATTTAGTTCATAATTTTGAGAATTATAAAACAATATAAATGTTCACTTTAAAAAGTGATATCTGCACAGCCATTTTTTTACAGCATTATTCACAATAAGCCAAGATGAAGAAACAACCCAAATGTCCATTGGTGGATGAACAGATAAACATAATGTGGTGTATGCAGACAATTGACTATTTTTCAGCCTTAAAAGGGAAAGAAACTGTCCCATGCTGTGACTTGGATAGATCTGGGAGACATTATGCTGAGTGAAATGAGCCATTCACAAAGAGACAAAGATTGCACGATTCACTTATATAAGGTATCGGAGGTATTTAAACTCATAGAGCAGAATGGTAGTTACCAGGGGCTGAGAGAGAGCTGTTGTTTAATGGATTTAGAGTTTCGTTCCATAAGGCAAAAAAGCGCTAGAGATCGGTTTGAGAACAATGTGAATAAACCCAACACTGCTGAACTCTACATTTAAGATGGTAAATTTTATGTGCTTTTTATCCCAATAATTTTTTAAAAGTACATGCTTTGTTAAACAACGCTGTGTATGTCTGAATGCATAGTAAAAAATGTAGTAGAGCATGCAACCAAGTGGTTGCGTGGCTTACAAAGCTACAATTGGGACCTCTTAACTGTCTAGATTCTCTGCTATTTTAAGAGTGAGCACAAAATATTGTTATAATTAAGGGGGGAAAAGAAGAAGCTGTTTCCACTTTGAACAATATAAAACAAAACTTCCATTGGAGTTTACTATGAGCGAATGACTCATATACTGCACTCCCTTATTTGCCAAAGAAGCAATCACATTCTCCTGAGAAATTCAAGGCTTCACCTCCCTGTAGGAAATGGTTGTGTAGTGCCTGGATCTTCTGGGACTTCTGAGTACTCTCTCTAGTCTTGGGGAAAAGAAGCAAAAGCTAAGTAACCCTTTTACATGTGAAGCAGAAAAACCGGTTAATGTCATGGAACAGATTTTGTCTGATGAATTCCTTTAGCTTCAAGGCACAGTAAAGCATAGTGGACGTTGGGAAAGATGAGAGGAGGAAGGGGCATGGAGGAATTAATTGCTCTGGACAGAATTGCCCAGCCCAAGTGTATGTTGACATTTTAGCTTTGTGTTACCACTGTTTTATCTTGACCCTGTCTGGGTATCCTGAGTCACGGTGACAAAAGTGTGGGTCATTACATCACAACTGTTTTACGATTATTTTTGTTTGCACTTTTGACACTTGCGGCCGTGGTCTGTTGCTAACACCATGTTGTGCTGAGAGGGCATCATTAACCATTTTTCTTTTAATTTAAGAGACTGGCCTAATGAAGTATCTATAAAAGTGAAAGAAAGAGTTAAACCAGAAGATCTTTAAGATTATTAAAACCAAATGTTCAAAAAAGGAGTTTCACTGTTAATGTCAAAATATCTCTGTGGCTCTGTAAAACCCTTAGATTCTACCAGTTATTAAAGTCCATCAATAAGCTAATGTACATTGCAATCAGCAAATCCATGGATTATGCTTGTGTGGGAACTCTTTTGTGTTATTTAACTATTCTAATACGAATGGCTCCATACACCCATGTTGAGTGCTTTTTAACCTCCCAAAAGTTAGATGGCATTGCCATAATCTTGGCACTCAAAGGACTAAAAAGCACAAAGATTCTTAAAAGTATCATAGAATGAACAGAGCAGTTAGTTACATTTCCACCAAAGAATTTAACAAATCTTACCTTTAATCTAATGTTGGAATTGTGATCCTAGCCTATTTCTGTCCTGAATGGAGAGCTTTGGTTTGTCATCATTTTTTTATGGACTAATCATAAAATATCACATTTCTAGTTTCTCTTTTCCTTTCTGTAATCAATCATTCCTCAATTTAAAATACATCTTCAATCCTTTAAAGAGAATGAATATCCTTGGTGAAGATAAAATAGTTTAATAATTTAGTAATGTTTTTTACACTATAAGTGACCCATGTTTTTACCTACTTACATAATCTTTTATGTATGATACTAGTTGTTAATATTTTAGAGAAAGGGTGGGAGACAAAAGTAAGTGAGAGAGAAGAGAGGGAAAGAAAGGAGGGAAATGAGGAAGAAAGAAGAAATGAAGGCAAACAATCATAGAGCTAACGTTTCAGATAAGTGTTTCTCCCAATATTGGCAATAGTTCAGATGAATCAATTGAATTTCTACGCCAAACCCAATTGGAATTAATGTTCACATCTTTGGAATAAAAATAAAATACAGATAAAAATAGCCCCAAGTTGTTTTATTTCATCTGTAAGGATGTTTTTCTTAAATCATACAAGTAAAGTGTTGCTACAGTTTTTCAAACCAGTATTATAATTTTTAAGTAATATCATGCAAAGGGAAAATAAACACATTTTCTCATTGCCTCCAGGATAATTTGAGTAGCAAGCCACACAAAACTTTTGAGCGACAAAACTTTTGTGCTGACTTAGAAAACATTCATAGTATCTGGGTCTTTAAAAATTGTGCTAAGCTTGCAGGTTCGTAGCAGATCAAGAATAAGAACTGTCTTAGGACGTTTGTTGGTTTTTCTTTAGTTTATATGTAGCCAGCTGGTTTCTGACCTCTTTGTGTAAATAGCCAGCTTTTCACATAATCAGATTCCATATTACCTTGTTATGACATCATTCTGGGCAGACTTTGATCCCTTACTAACTTCTCCAAACCATACACATAGACTTAAATAACAATAAGAAGATTGCTACTTAGCCACCAAATACCACTGCTAGTGGTGTTTAAAAAAAAAAAGTATACATGTATATGTATATACACATCTGTATTTGTACATTTTTATATATGCAGATATATATGCATAATAATACATAGACCTACCTAAGGGTTAGAAATACACTAAAAAGAAAAGTATATTTTATTTGATACTAAATTATTGAATTTTCAAAATGTGTATTGCTAGTAAAATACACATTTAAGTTTCCTCTTTCTGCACTTGTTACCAGTTGATACTTTTGTTCAACTGGCATTTTAAAAGCAGGCAAATTGAAATATAGAATTTGAGACCTTGTTACCTATTATTTTTCTCCACGGGTAGATGAAAATAGAGGTTAAGCTATATTCTTTGGTGATCCGGAAGCCTGGGTATAAAAGACGCAATGATCTTGTAAATTACCCAGAAATGGCTTCTTTAGTGTCTGATCAAGATAAATGACACAAGGCAGCTGTAAAAAGAATTCCCACTAGCCACTGACCCATAAACAGTGGTGTCATTTTTCATTTTTAGAAAAGTATCAAAATCAATTTAAAATAACACCAAATCTTTAGAGTTATAAGTAAGTGTCCTAAATTATGTTTCATAGGATACTATTTAAACTAATGTTATTTTTATGTTAAAATACATTAAAACATTCTGATTGCCAGAGAACTTTGATGTCTATTAAATATGAATCATTTTTCTGAAGGCCCACTGTATTCCCAATACCTAGAACAGTGCCTGGTACATAGTAAGTAAGTGGTCAATAAGTATGTTTGAATGAATGAATTAATGAAATAATATATTAAGATAATATATATTATTATTAACTCATGTGGAAATTTGGATACTAAAAGTGATGTCATATACACCAAAAACAAAGGTACAGAACTAACAGATACATTAATAATGAATATTTATTGACCATTTTTTCTGTCAGGCATTCTAAGTGCTTTGCATGCATTTTTTTATATAATGATCAAAATAGTCCTATAGAAAATAGTGTTTAGGCTATCTCACATGAGAAAACTGTAACCTAGAAAACAGTAATGTGTTCAAGGTTACACAGCTAATAAATGATGGTGCCTAAGTTAAAATTCACATCATCCTGGCCCAGAATATACAAAGTTTAACAACTGTGCACTCTCTCTCGATGTACTGTGTTTTCATGCTGACTTTATGGTCTCTAGAATCATTGAGAGACTATAGCTACAAAGAAAGGAAAAACTGTTTTATTAATTTGAGAAGAATTAAGGCTCTCATGATATATTGTTTTATATAAACAGATTAAATATTTTTATTATGTACAAATTTAAAAATCAGTCAGTTATGTCTTTTCTACACAGTACATAGGAATTTTTCTTGCAAATTACATTTGCACAAATGGGAAAAGCAGTACCTCTAAGGATTTAACTGTTGCATTTTTTGCATAATGGTAAAAAACTGGCAACAGTCTCAGTGCAACTTGGTTAGAGGTTTGGTCAAGCCAATCTGAATGTGTAGTGGATGGCTATACACTTCTTAGAAAGATTGACAAATGACATTCCAAGACTGAAAAAAAGTAGCAAACTCTTTGTGAGTACCACAGTTTCTGGGTCTGCTTTAATCACAGCTCATGCCCTCTTACCAGTTATATGACCCCAGGCAATTACTTAGTCCTTGCAGGACTAATTCTCCTCATCTGTACAATGTGGATACTAATAGTATATATGCCACAGGAGTTGTAAATGGTGTTGGTAAAGGACGTAGGGCAGCGGAAGCTTCTATGCAGCTTCAGCCTATATTTTTTATCTCGGTGTCACAGTATTTTAGGTATCTGGATTCACATCGAGAGGCAGTGTCTGGTCTATCCTGTGTATTTATAGGTGTGGTTCTGCTTTTTGTTGTGTTTTTTGTTTTTGTTTTTATTTTTGTTGTTTTTGTTTTTTTTTTTTTTTTAGATTCCACTTATGAGTAAAATCATATGGTATTTGTCTTTTTCAGGCTTACGCATAATACCCTCTAGGTCCATTGATGTTGTCTCCAGTAGTACCATCCCATTCGTTTTTATAGCTGCATAAAGTACGTTACTACTGTGCTCTCATTGGTCAATTTATTCCTCATAGGGGACGTTTTGCAATTTTTAGCACATGTATATTATTAGGGATGAATAAGTAAGTGCATTGCGGTACTGAGAGCCAGGGTTCTTACCTTCAGAGAAAGAAGTTGCAGATAAAGGAGTGAAGTCTAGAATGAAAACTGCCGTGCTGGATTAGTGTCGAGAGATCAGAATGAAGCATGTTTGTTTAACAGTAAGTGGGTAGACAGAGTGAGCACAGGTAATTAAATACATATTTGCATATATACAAATAAAGAGATCTATATGTATAATACACACTGACATATGTGTGTATGTGTGTATATGAGTCTGATTAGTCAAGGGGAAGGCAACAGAGCCTTCAGCAGATTCCGGCAGGTTTCGTGGGGACAAAACCCACCTGACTGCACGTACTGCTGTGCCAAAGTGGTTTCTGGGAGTAGTCATGGCTCACAAGAGCAGATTGGGCCACATGTGCGAATAACACACCCATGTTCCCAATTTATAACACTAAATACCAATCATAATCTTTTGTTTAAAACAGCATTTGCACCAGTGTTCATACTGTAGCCCTGCTTTAGTTAAGTAATGTTAGCTGCTATAAAAATCTCAGTGGCCTAATACAACACAAGTTTCTTTCTCGCTTTTATCACTCTCTAAGGAAGCTTGTCAGGGTGGCTGTGTCCCGTCCAGTCATTCGAGAACCTAATTTGCTTTCTTCTTTAACACAGTATTGTCTGATGGCATCTAGTAGGTGGGTAAGGAAAGAGAGAATAAAGGATCCCAAAGGAGGTTGTTAAGAGACCAGGCACACTGCTTCTTACCCACATTTCATTGGTCAGATGTCAAGAGGCTAGCAAATGAGACAGAGTGCTAGCCCTGGGTAGAAAAGGAAAGTCACGTGTGTCTTTGGGCACTGGCCTTCTCTGCTATAAAAACTCTAACCAGTTTCATCCACTGTATTTATGTGATAGGCCTTATAGGCTTCACCAAATGTAGGAGATAACCTGGGGCCAAAGGGAGAAAGGCTCTTGACAAATTAGTTTTTAGCCTGCAATACTTACTCTCTTCTTGCCCACGCTCTTTGGGCTATGTTCTTTTGCTTTCTTATGGGATTGGTGGTAATCCTGGCCCCTGGCTTTAAATTGGCTTCATCTTCAAGCTCTGGCACTAATCCCTTAAATTCTGTCAAGGAAATGTCCCACCACAGCTCTCCCAACCTCTAAAGTACTCATGATTATACTTTAGAATGTATTTCTTAAATGAATTTAATCCTCATAACAATGTTTGGGGCTGCCTACTGTTATTTTATATTGATACACATAAAACATTTACAGTAGTCTTGGTACATAGTAAGCAATCAATACATATTGGCCACAATTATAATAATAATAACAATTATTATTATTATTATTGTTATTGTTATTGTAATAATAATAATAATAATTGTTATTATTATTTTTCTCACCCCTCCCAATTAAGAAAGAACTTCTGCAGGGCACCTGGGTGGCTCAGTCCATTGAGCATCCAAATTTTGATTTTAGCTCAGGTCATGATCCCAGGGTTGTGGGATCAAGCCCCATGTCAGGCTTCACGCTTAGAGTGGAGCCTGCTTAAGATTCTCTCTGCCCCTCTGCCCCGCTCTCCTGCTTGCATGCCCTCTCTCTCTCTCTCTTTGAAATAAAAAAAGAAAAGGAAAGGGAAGGGAGGGAAGGGAAGGGAAAGGAAAAGGACTGGAGAGGAGGGGAGAGGAGAGGAGAGGAATAACTTTTGCATTTTCAGCTAAAAACTGTTTTTTTTTTCTGTTTTGAGATAGTTGAAAACTATAGACTGTGGTCCAGAAAGAAATGCCACAATGCAAAATAGTTGTCAATACATCCAATAGTCAGCAGGCTTGTGCCTCATTTTCAAACATTCATTCATTTATCCATCCATCCATCCATCCATCCATCCATCCATCCATCCAACCATCCATCCAGTGCTTATTATTTGCTTACTATATGGCAGTATTGCAGTTCTGCCACTTAGGAGCTGTGTGCACTGGAGCAACTTTCTTTACCTCTCTGAGCTTGAGTTTCTTCATCCGAGAGGTGGAATGATATCTATCTTTGTTATGGAGAATAAGTTAGAAATTTTATGAAGGAATGGCACAGCAAGTGCTATAACAAGTACTCATAAATAAATTGTAATTCTTACAAAAACTAATAGGAAAATGTCTTTGTCTTGAGATATAGTTATTTCATATAGGTTTTTTTAACTATAGATCTTGATTTATTAGTAAATGATAAAATTAGTTTTTTAAAAAGAAGCAACATTTTAAAAAACCAGTATTTAAAAAAACAGAACAGGCTACAGTAGAGTAGTTTAGACTAAATGAAGAGATTAAGATAGAACAATACAGATAAGAGTGCATCACATGTACTGAAACATAATTTCACCCATATAAATACCTGTATGTATATGTGTATTGGTTGTGTGTATCATGTATTTCTTACTAAGGATTTCAGTCAAAAAAGTTTGAAAGCTTTTTAAGCATATGAGTAGTGCCATATTGCTATTTTAATTGCCCAGATCAGAGCTTTGTGGTTGTTAAGAAGCTAGTTCAAATATCCTTATAACAGCTTTACCAGCAGGTGGCCAAAATGGCCCATATCGGATTTTTCAATCAGTCCACCCCAAGCTCGCATGGTGGCTTAGTGGAGATGATTGAAACCATTACGTAAAAAATAAAAGAGGAGTATTGACAGATTGCATTTTTTCTGCGCTACTTCTGCTCACTGTCACTCTGTAAAATAAAAAATCCATTTATTAAAAAAAAGCCATTTATAATGGAGATAAGTCATATGGATGTAGAGCGCCTTTGAAACATCCTGCATTGAGCCTGCCTCCTCATCGGTGCGGGGAAATCTGAAGTCTGCTGTTGTTTCTAGTGTACGTACTGACACAGACCAAAGGGAAGAGAGCTGTCACCAGTGCCTGGAAAGCAAGGTGAATAATTGCCATCTTCTCAAGAGAGCCCTTTACCCTAAAAGCCTTCAATTCCAGCTCATCTGTCTTTAGAGTTTCTTGGGCACATAGGCCTCCTGTCTCTTTTTTCCAAATTAAGGGCACTCAGCAGAGCTGCCACATTGGGCACTAATGAATTCTCTGAGACTAATCTACACAGTAATGAGAACTGGAATCTGTCACTTACTCTCCCAGGAGGTAACAGTTCACACGCCGTTACATCACCCTATTAAAATAACTTATTAGCTGTGTTGCTTGTCTGCTACCATTCATTAAGAAGGTGTGACCAAAGAGACATGTACGTGAACAAATGATGAAATTTAATTTGAATTGTTCTCCATTTTGTTTTTATGGCTGAGTGCACACGTGCTGTAAGTAAATTTAAGCATTTTATAAAGATCATAGGTACCTTAGGGAAGTGTCAACACAATTATGACTTTTCACCAAGTAGATGGAAAAGAAGTTAAATAAGAATCTCCTCACATCTCATTCACAATATGTGAGGAACCTGTACATTCCATTCCCTGCATTTTTGTCTCCCGGAAATTATGTATGTTTCTGGAAGAGGCTTTCATTACAGGCACAACGTGTTATGCCATGAAATAACTGATAAATCACTGAGAGCTAAATTGGGCAGGATAAATTTAGATGGAATAATAAGTACAATTTTTAAAAAATTATTTATTTTGACAGAGAGAGAGAGCATGCAGGGTAGGGGCAGAGAGAGAGGGAGAGAGAATCCTAAGCAGGTTCTGTGCTGACAGGGCAGAGCCCGACATAGGACTCGAGCTCAATGAACTGTGAGATCATGACCTGAACTGAAATCAAGAGATGAACACTTAACCAACTGAGCCCTGCCAGGCGCCCTGGTACAATTTTTATCACAAATCTACCACATTATGTAAACATTTATTTGCTGTTTATTTTTGTCCCTATAATGTCTCAGAGCATGGGCTTTGGCCTTATATGGAGATTGCTTAAGTTCCAGTTCTTTGTTTTGGTAGCTGTATGATCACAGAGGAAGTTATTTAGCTTTTTACGCTCATTTACTTCATCCGTAGAATGAGAGTAAATTGATATCTATTTTACATTTGAGTTTGTTGGGAGGATTAAATGTAGTTAAAAAGTATTTGGCCCATGGTTAAGTATTCGGTAATACCTATCCTTATTATTATCATAATCACCATCATTATCTCATCTTCCTCCTCCAAGGAAAAGTCAGAAAGAGACATTTTTTGAACTTTTTCATTATTTTTCCTTTCGATGAAACTGTCTGAAAACGACAACCATAGAGTATAGCTCAAAAAATATTGGCGAGCACATCGGTGCGTTAGTAAGCTCGGCAGCCCCATCAGCTGCTCTGCAAGCCCATTCCCAGGCACCTCTCTGTGAAGAAGAGCCTTGCTGGCATGTAGTGCTATGGCTTCACCTGTTACTAGCTGTGTCGTTTCGAGCAGGCTTCCTTAACTTTCCAAGCTCTGTGGTCTTCATCTTTGAAAAGGGGCCGGGGGTCATATCTCCTTTACTGTGCTGTTGCCAAGGACTGAGTCAAATGAAAATAACTTTGTAAAACATCTCTCAATACTTCCAGCATGTATTTACACGCTCAATATATAAATCCTCAATAAACTGCAATTTTTAGGGTTACTGTTACTCATAATGCTGCTGGCTAATTTCTGTAAGCCATAGCTCTGGATTATTTTCTAACAGCTGTATATATGCACGCTGTTCCCTTTCCACACTTGCTTAGTTTCAGGGGGCTGCCTGGAAGTGCACTGGTTATTGAAGACAGCTTTTCAAACTAGACCGTATCATACTTAAAGAGAATGTGTAACTTTGGCCTCAGTCACTCACCCTCCTAGCAAACTGGACAAAGTAGCCTGTGTTAGTGTCCTAGTTGTTTTATTGATAGATCTTTAATTGGATTGTGTTATTTTAACTGTTTTAATAATAACATTTGGAATCATGTTATTGGTGAACAACATAAACCACTCATACTCTTTCTAAACTATTGGAATTAAAAGGATATTCCAAAAATAACAATCACTTAAGCATAGTCATTTTATAATAGGTAGGTTTTTTAAGATAATTTTTTTACTTTCAGAGCCAAGTTAAATTCATGAACAACTGGCAATTAAAAATTGCACTCAAAAGCTATTTAAGACAAACTGGATTCTTTCTTATACTTTGGGACTTGGCATGAGTATGTCCTCATGCTCACGTGGCTTTATAGCCACGTGGCACATACAAAATGAGGTGCTGAATTTTCATCATTTTGCCTGAACTATGTCTTTCCAGATTTGTGTTTCTCACAGCATCTAAAATGCAGTATAGTTTAGTTAGAGCAAATTCTTAGTAATAATCTTGAAAATATTTTTAAAAAGTATCGCCACTTCTGTTCTTTATCTAGTCTCAAACATTCCTCAAAAGACAGCTCACCATCTTGAAATAGAAGAAAAAAAATATTGACAGTAATGTGACAATAATAGCCAGTACTTTCCACTTCCTGCCATGTATTAAACCCTTTGCACATATGAAGTCATTTAATCCCCATATCAACCCTATAAGCTAGCTACTGTTTTTATTTCCATTTTACACTACAGGAAATTGAACCGCATAACAGTCGAGTAGCTTGATGAAGTCACACAGGCAGCAAGTGCAAGAGCCAGGACTCAGGCATCAGGTTTTTACCCTAAAATATCATCTGGCTAAAATTGTTATGTAGCCACAGCTTTTTCATATTTATCAACATCAAACTTATGATGCTTCAGCAGGTGATGAAAATCCCTGTTTTGGGATACAGTACTACCATGTAATTCCTTACTAGGGAGAAAAAACAAAAAAACAAAAAAAACAAAAAAACACCTCTTCCCTAATGCCTGGTTTCTCTCAAAATAAGCTAAATTTCTTTCCATTTGCATGGTCTGGGCTAATTTTGCATGATTAGTTTGGATTAAGCCAGTAAAAGAAGATGATTTTTTAAATTATAAGCTTCTGACGCAAAATTGAGTGAGTTATTGGTTTTTGAAAGTGACATGGTAACCATTGGATTATTTTAAAAGATCTCTATAAGTCTTCTAAAAAAGGTGGTTACAGGGATATTACAGTTTAGGGTTGACCCCCTCAATGCAGCAGCCACGGGGTTTGGGAGGTGACCCTAATTACAGAGGGAGCTTCTGATTTGACTCAGCCCATTACAATAATCCCACCTTCCTTGCTAGCATTGCCTCAGGAACCAGTGTTTAAGCCAATTGGAATACAAGATTCCCCTGGCTGTCATTTGCTTGGCAATGCATAACCTAAATAGGCCCAATCAGCCTCAACAAGAGACTTAACCATATGGTTGCAAGGAGCTACTTTCACTCTCACTGCAGAAAGAGACTTGGGATGAAGTTAAAGTTGTAGACAACAGAGGGAAAGCAAAGAACCTGGATGTGTGATGACCAGACCTGAAGGCCACACTACCTCTGACTGCCACTTGAGATGGGGGCGGGGGATACATTTTTATCAGAGTTTAAGTTTGTTTGAGTCTGGCTTTCTGTTAGTTTGCAGCTCACGCATGGCCAGGAAAAACCTTAGCACCTGCTCTGTGGTCCTGGTTTTAAAAGGGCAATTACTCTGTGCATTTCGAATGACTGATAATTTGGTTGAAACATATGACTGACCCGGATTCATATGCACATTTATTAAGCATGTGATGGAACTCATGCCAGTCACCATGTAGAAATTTTACATATACGTTATCTATACGTACCTTCACGTCAGGTTCAGCGAGAGGGATAACCACATTTTCTAGGTGAGTGAGTAAAGGTTCATTATGGTTAAGTAACTTTCTTCAAATCACACTATTACTTGGTGGAAAATTCTTACTTGAGATCAGATGTTTTGACTCCAGTGTCCAGTGGTGCTATTACCCTGGTACTTTGATGTAGGTGATTCAGGGCAGGAAGGATAGGGATGCATGAAGAACTTCAGAACATTTCATTTGGAGGCAATATCTGTTCATGGAATAGACCATTACTGCTCACCTTAAACATTATACTCTATCACTTTTCCCCCATATTATATCTTGTGGAAAATCACCAAAATCATAATAAGTATAACAGTCTATAATTCCATGTAAATTGAAATAGAAATATCTATTCTGGCACAGTTAACACATTTCTCAAGTTTCCTTCCAGCCACATAATAAAATTATGTATAGATGTATATGAGAAAATATCTGTAATATAAATATATATAGATATAAATCTGAAGCATATTTAATTTAGCTTTTAATTTCTTTATTGTCTCATAATTCCCCTTTTCTTGGATTTGCTGATTTAAAACATTCTAATGCAGTTCTAAATGGGAAACATTTGTTACTCATTCTAGGGCTTCATACTGAATTAGGTTTGGATAACATAGCAAATCAAGATGATTATCACACATGAGAGTGAAGCCATCCAATGTAACATAATGTCAATCATAGACAACCAGGTCTGTCTAGGGCTTGATTTGTTGCTTTTTAAAGCCTGAAGTTCTTTAGAGAGTGCTACTGCAAACGCTCTTGATTCTTATGAAACAATTGGTCTAGAAAGGTAAAAACTCCAATAACCAAAAAAATTTCTTCTGCCTTTCTCATATAGTGTTTTTATCCTGAGTATTTCTTTTTAAAGCCAGAGAACTCGCATCTGTGGCAGTTTCATACCTTAGCATGAAATAAATTTTTACCATTGCCGACAATTGATGCTCAGGCCCAAGAGTGCCGTGCATGTCCAGAGATGTTGTCAATCATAGCTGGTCATAAAGCTGGGCAAATGCAGAACCTGGGGGAGCAAGATAAGTTGACTTTCACCAGATAAGCTCTCAGTCACTTAACTTCAAGGAGCTCAGTACCAAGTAAGCGGTAATGCAAGGCTACCCAAAGTGTCTTGGGGTGAAGAGAAATTCTGTTGGATATTGATAGGTATTATGTTAAAAAGTACATAGAATTGCCTAAATTTATCCATCCAAAGAACCGTGTGTGTGTGTGTGTGTGTGTGTGTGTGTGTGTGTGTGTGTGTAGCATCCCAGAGGGTGGGTAATCTACACCTAAGGAAGTGTTGGGCTTTGGCAAGGCAGAGCTCCTGTTTACAATAGGTCATCTGCATGAAAATAAATGGAATACAATGGAGAAAATGTGTTTCTTTTTAACTTTTTTGTTTGGAAGTACTGCTTTGTATCATTGTTCATGGTGAAGTAATAACATTTCACATAGCACATAACATTACTTTTTTTTCTAAATAATTTTGTCTCCATGTCTTCTTTTACTCTCCTGGAAACACAGAAATGATAATTAGGACAGTTATGTTCCATTTTTCAGCAAGAGAACGGCACAGAGAGAAGGTAAATGCATTTTACGGTCAGCATAGGCTAGGTTAGGGCATTGGAAAACTCAGGCCCGCAAGCCAAATCTGGTATGCACCTTGTTTTTATACAGTCTGGAAACTGATATTTTTTTTAAGTTTTGTTTGCAAAAATAAGAAGAGGAATATTTACTATTTGGCGTTTTATAAAAAATTATGCCAACCCCTAGACTAGATTATGTTGTGGTAACAAATAAAGCCCATATCTCAGTGGTGTTGCCAAAAAATGTCTTTTTTTTGGTTATAATACTGTATGCCCAACACAAGCTGTTAGGAGTCTCTTCTTATCCAGGTCACTCCGGAACTCAGACTGACAGAGACTCCATGTCATTACGCCACAGTGACAGAAAGGAAACGTGACGAGAGGAACATTGGCTCTTCAGATTTCCACGTTGATGTGAAACATATCACTTCTGCTCACAGTTCAGCGGCCAAGCGAGTCACATGACCTCACATTACTTCACAGGGGCAAGAGAAGTGCTGTCCTGCCTTGTGCCTGCAAGAAGGAAATCCAAACACGTTTGGTGAACAACAGCAGGGTATACAAATGTGCTCACACACACATATGTATATAGAAAGCTACTCAAGAAGAAATTAATTAGAGTCCGTATCTGTGATACTTGGTCTATCGATTCCCTCCTCTCTCTAGGTATTTATAAATATAGTTGTGTAGGTATAACATATATTGTTATATAGAGAGCTCTGTTACATATATGTAGAGAGAGAATTCTTATCCTATATGGAATTCCAATATATATCAATGTATAATAGATATCTCTACATAGATCTCTCTATCTAATAAAAAATATTAGTATTAGAAGGAAACCTACACTTGATTCTAAGGAAACATATTTTATAAAGAAAGGTGAGGTTAAACGTGACAGATTCAAAGTGTGAGGTTCTTAAAAATTTTTACTTTCTGGATAATCTGTCCACCATGTACATCTTCCTCTACATTAAAATTTTTCTTTTTTTAAGTAAAAACCTTATATAATTTTGAAATCATGTTAGATGATTTCTTATATGATCTCATGTTGGAAATAGTTGCCCCTGTGACAAAGGGAAATCCACTGTCCCGCCACCCCCCCACCCACACACACACACACACACACACACACACACACACAGAGTGAAGAACACTCTTGTTTTCTTTTGTCATTGTCGTATTTATTTTTATTTATTTATTTACAGCACATGCATGAGAGCAGGGGTGGGGCAGAGGAAAAGGGAGAGAATCCTAGCATGGAGCCCAATGTGGGACTCTGTCTCATGACTGTGAGATCATGACCTGACCTGAAATCAATATTCTAACGCTAAACTGACTGAGCCACACAGGTGCCCCTAACTTCTTGATTTTCAAAAGGCATTATGAATTTTCAGTGTCCTTACTCCATGCCTGTGTCCACAAGGCCAAACCATAGTCTGAAATAATCCCACACCTGAGAACAACACTGGTCCCACCTTTCTTGGCTCAGCGACAAAGCAAGGAAGTTGTACGTGACAAAGAATTGAAGAAATTGTTGTATTCCTCTTCACATATGCTTCCTTCCTTCAGACAGAGATTATTGGTGGGTTTGCTTTTTATTTCTTTACATCTTTACTTTTTTCTTTACTTAGGAGAAGCCACATGAGAGAAATATAAATTGTGAGTTTTTTTTTTAACTGTACACTTGGCCATTCCATCAATGTGTACTTTATCACTGGAGACTATTACTGCCAAAATGGCAAGTTTCAAGAATAACCAGTCGCTAGTGAGAAGAAAACCCCAGAAAGGGACCATTTCTCTTCAGAAGAATAAATCACAGTATTTAAAGAGATCTTGTATAGATTCCAACCCTGTCTGCCATCTATGTTTGGGGAATGGTTAACAGCATTGCGTGGAGGGCCAAGCCAAAATGGAGAGCAGAGATTTTCTTTGCTTAAGAAAAAAAAAAAAGATGTTTGAGGAAAGTATGTGTGGGGCAGGATGGGGGGCGGGGAGAGCAATGGCTTCTACAAGCCAAAGGACACAGGGTGAAACAAAACGTGCAGTTCAGTGGCTTCGTGCGTGCCAGATAGTACACAAACTAAACAGGCAATTGTCATTAAAAAAAAAATGTTTCCCTACCCATAGAGGAAAGTCAGATTTAAGGTTGCTGCTGAATAATTTCCATCAGCTAGGGTTCAGCCCATGAGCATCATTGATACCCATCTCGGCTGGCGTCTCTGTGTTTTTCCATCTTTCTCTGAAAGTCTCCGTGTTTCCATGGAATTTCTCCTGGAATTAACCTGTGCTACCAAGAAATGTATTTAAACTACTTTTTAAAGCCCCTTTTTTCCATCTTGAAAGAGAAAATATAAATACAAAGAACGTCTTAGCTGCCAGCCCCATTTCCAGAGACTCTGGATGTTAGCAGGTTAGAGAATAAATTGGGGAAGGTATTTGACCAGACAGTATGCAAAGTGATGAAGAAACCCCAGAGAAAAGGGAAAATTTTCTTTTTCAAGGAGTACAAACGTCCAGTCATCAAAGTTATATTTTGGAAAATGATTATGTCTACGGAGATGATAAGGTCGGAAGAGTCATTTTATGTGACTTTGTTGGCTCATGAAAATAAACAACTTAAAAATACTGTCAATACTTCCTTTAAAAGGAGGCAGTAATATTTTTCGTATTTATCTTCAAAGAAAAACATTACGAGTCTCCGCTTTTCACCAGTGAAATTACAGGCTATCTGATTCTCTATGAAGTTATATAATGGTAAAGGAGCTTACATAAAATCATATCCCTACGTATTTAAACTTTCCTTATTTGTATAAATTTAAGTTTATATATATAAATGTAAAAACATATATTTGGAATAAAATTAAACTTCAAAGAAAATATTCAAATGTATAGTATATCATTCAATGTCAGAAAATAAAAAATCTTAAGCTTTATATCTTTCAAGCTTTACATATTGATCGGTCATATTTAATCACCAAAGAGTTAATATTCTATGCATACTGTAATTAAAAATAAATAGATCTCTAAGCCACTTAGTCCCCAACTGTGCCAGATGAGGCAAACATTTCACTTCTGTAAAAATAAATTTCTAATTTTGAAGCATTCGTTGAGCCTCCCATCAAGGAATTCTGTGATGTCTGTTCATTTATCTAAGATATTTTTTCAGACTTATGAATATTTATGAGCCATAGGGTTCAATTGAGCATTATACGAAGTGAGAGGTAGTGTCTTCCAGATGTAAAGGGTGCTTTTAATTCCGTTGCTTCTCCAGATACTCACTGGCATCTTGTCACGCTTGAACGAGCCATTCAAAATAGAGCTGCCATCTAATTGAAGTACCTGAAGTGCAAAAATGAGAGGAAAATTTAATGAAGCGTAAATTGTCTGTTCAGTTGGAGATACAGCCCCCTTTACTGTAGCACAATTAGATAAAACGTGGTGGCGGTTTCTGCTAATCAACCCCAGCCACCTTCTGTTTTGCAGAAAGGAAACCTACGGGATCAGTTCATGTCTTTATTGTGAAGTGTGGTGCATGGATAGTAACTGTATTCTCTGTGGTGTGTCTGCGTGTGTCTGTGTGTGTCTGTGTGTGTGTTTATAATCAGGATTCTCAGATACTGTGTTCAGTGCTGGTAAGGGATACTCAGGTCAATCAAAATGATCCCAGAACCTATAGGAAACAATAGCTCTTATCGGATACCAACAAGCTACCTTATTTTTAACAAAAGTTATTATGCAGCTCTCCAGGTTAAGGTTAGAAAGCCTACTGGAATTGGAAGCAATGGTAGCTATAGTGACTCAATGGAAAAATGAAAAACAAAAACGAACAAAAATCAGCTCTTTCTGGATTGTGCACTTACTCCTGGTTGTGAGCTTTATTGAATTTCTCAATCTTATGAGTGTGCCCATTGGGTGACTATGGGTATGAAAGTCATTGGCTTAGTCATCAGGGGAGAGGAAGTAGGGGACAGTGGGAGGATTAGCAACAGTCAAGTACACCTTCTCCCCATTTAAAATTGTGTAGGAACCAAGAAGCTCAGGAAATGGAAATGGCAACTGGCTGAAAAACCAACAAAATTCAGAAGATGAGATAGCAATGAATAGATCTAAAAATTTACCCAGAATACGCTGTTGATTCATGCATTCCTTATTTTAGAAAGTATTTCTTGAGTACCTTTGTATGTAAAGCACTTTGGCTGTTAGTCACTAAGTGTATAGTAATGAAAAAGTGTGAGGGGTTTTGTCATTTGTAATTAAGTGGTGAGTGATTAGCTATTATTGCCATGAGATTTTATCACCAAACATTTTCCCTTGTACCACTACGGAGGTCCCCAATCCAATTCAGCATCATTCACCGTGTTTAGTTGTTATGTCTCTTTAGACGTATTTAATCTGGAACAATTCTTTAGGCTTCCTTTCATTTTCTTCACCTTGACTCTTGGAAAAATATAAGCCCGTTATTTTGTAGAACGTCCCTTACTTTTGGTTGTCTCGTGTTTCCTTATGATTAGAATCAGGTAATGCTTTGGGGAGAGAAATATCACAGAAGTGGTGCTGTGTCCTTCTCGGGGCATCATGTCACGAGGGAGACCCACTGCACTTTTGGAAAACTATGTATGGCATAGTTTTGTCTTGTTTTGTTTTGTCTTGTTATCACTCTATGCTCTGTAACTTCCTCCTTCTTCATACTTGAGATATCCATCTTACTACTCTGTATTTAGTCTGAACATTCCCTGTAAACTCCAGACCTACAAATACAATTGCTTATTTGACAATTTAATTAAAATATTTTACATACTTAAAATATCTGAGATCAAATTCATGGTCTTCTGCTAAGGACTCATATGGTATTTCCCATCTCAGCCAATGGTGTTACCATCCAATCAAATTCTAAAAATGATCCTCAGTGATTCCTTCTTCTTTATCTCCCCCAATGCAAATCCATCATTAAGTTGTATCAATTATGCCTCTTAAATATCTCAAATCATAGCTTATTTCCCTCATTCTTTACCGATAAGATTGTGGTACAAAGACTATTCCACCAAGTCTGCCTGGCAAAATCGACTCCCTGGTCTCCCTACATTCATGCTGGCACCTTCCAGACTTTCCACGTATTGAAAATAGGGGGATATTTTTGAAATGTTATTCTAGTCAAGTCGCTCCAACTTGCTTCCCTTATACCTCCCCAACTCCCCTTTAATTGCGTCTTGTTTTCCTCAGGATAAAAAACTAGAACATTTAAATCTCTTAAAGCTCTCCATGATCAGACCTCTGCATGCCTTACTGCCCCATCTCAAGCCATCATCTCCCTCAATTTATGCCTCTCAGGTATACTAAAGTCCCTAAAGCAATACTGAACAGTGGCTTTTACCTTGGCCGTTCACTTCATGTAAACCAGACCTCTTCCACTCAGTTAGTTAACTCCCATCAGTGCTTTAGATCTCAGATTCAAAGAAGCCCTTTCTGAGTATCTCAGTCTAGGTCAGATTCTCCTGTAACATGTATTTATAAAACACATTCCTTTTGAGGAGAGTACTTATCTCCACTTGTAATTTTTCATTATTCATTGTGATTATTGGAACAGTGTCTGTCTTTCCAAATACTGTATAAACAACACAAGGGCAAGGACTGCACTTGATTTTACTCACTTTCCTATCCCACCACCCACAGCACTTGGCACAACACCTAGTATATAATGGGCGGTCTCTGCATGTTTATAAGTCGTTGAGTAACATAAGCTATTAAGGTTTGCTGTATACTTCAATGGAATAAGCAATGAAATATGCATACACTGAGACAATCTTTTGGGGGCTAAACTGCTTCCCTAAGAAAACCTATGTGCTTTTGTAACTTCGCGTCACTAGACCTGAAATATCTATTGGGACATGCCATCACACAACCACAAACTCTCCCTTTTAATCATGAGTATTGAGTGTTTTTTTTTTTTAAGTTTATTTATTTACTTTGAGGGGGAGAGAGAGAGCATGTGGGAGGGGCAGAGAGAGAGGGAGAGAATCCCAACAGTGTAAGCAAGCCATGCAAAACTTGATCTCAGGAGCCCAAACCCATGTGATCATGACCTGAGTTGAAATCAAGAGTCAGACCTTAACCAACTGAGCCACCCAGGTGTCCTGAGTAGTGTTTATGATTTTTCTTAGAAAGAGTTCCTGAAATATGCTAAACATATTATTCATTTGAATTCCTCAGGAAAAAAATAACGTTATCTTTATATAGGTTCATAAACCTAATGTTTAAGTTGTCAACAAAAATGAACAAAGCAAGGACGAGATTTTTGTATCTACAGTTTTTTTCAGAGAAGTGAATGGCAATCTCTGTTCTCAGTCTCAGTCATGCTCTGTGATGGTTAATTTTATGTATTTTTGATTGGGCTACCTACCAAATAGCTGATAAAACATTGTTTTAAGGTGTGTCTCCGACGGTGTTTTGAAAGAGATTAGCATTTGAATCACTAGTCTAAGTAAGAAGGTCCAGCCAGTGTGTTAGGCATCATCCAATCCTTTTAGGACCTAAAACTATAAAGGAGAGGAGGAGAAAATCCTCTCTCTTCTTGAGCCAGGACAACCCTTATCTCCTGTCCTTGGACATTGGGGCCCTTGGTTCTATGGCCTTTGAATTCTGGGACTTAAAACAACAGCTCTCCTCCCTGCTGTTCTCAGCCCTTCGGCCTTTAGAAACACTCATACCATCAGCTCCCTGGGTTCTCAGGCCTTCAAACTTAGACCGAATTACACCACCACCTTTCCTGGGTCTCCAGCTTACAGACACCAGTTTTTGTGTCTTGTTGACCTCCAGAACACCGAGTCAATCCCTATATATACGTCCTAGTGGTTTTATTTCTCTAGAGAACTCTAACACATGCCAATCTCTGCATTAACAAAACAGCCCAATGGTATTAACTTCTAAAGATTCTCTCAACACAGCATCCATCAAGCATACACATTAATTTGATTACAATTTTCTTTTGGCTAAACCTGTTTCTCTTTGATGTGTGCAGATCTTCAGTGAAAATATAGCTAGGGTTATTTTGCTATCATGAAATTTCGTTATCATAAGATTAGGCTAGGGTCAAGACTTGCTGAGAAAAGAGAAGAGAAAAGTTATTACATGCTGTTCATAAATTTTCAGGGCAGTGATGTTATTTGGAGACACCATCTATCCTAATTGCATATAGGAATGAATAGTGTTAACTCACTACAAGGATTATAAACAGTTCTGTTTAAAATCAGTCCTGTGAATCAGATTGTTTTTGTGATTACAAACTGTGTTTACCATTTAGAGTAATACCTCAACAAACTCTTACATGCAATTAGTCTGAAGGGTGGAAGTAAGAGATGTTCGATGTTTATGTATCTGAGATGTTATAATTTTCATATAATTTGAGTTTTCATAATGAATATGCAATACTTTTTAATTTAGTAACAAAACCATGCAAGTTTTTAAAGGGCCCCTGTGTGAATCCTTTTCAAAACTTACACTTTATCTTTCGTTTCCACTTACAATTTAGTAACTCCTTGGAGTTTGTCGTTCCTACCTAACGATGAGAACAGCCCAGATAACTTACACAGTCTGGGTGTTTCACACTAATTAGAGTTCTGAAGATTTAAGAAAGTGCAATGAACTACAACCCAGGAAGTAATTAGCCATTCCCAAGAAAGAAGGGATCCATGGCTACCTACGTCTAATGCTCAGCGGGAGGAGAAATCTGTCACAGAAGGGAGTGACAGAAAACCAGCTGCAGGTGGTCTGGTGTAACAGTTTAAGATCTCAAGGAGTCCAGACCTGGAGCAAGTGTCCACCTGCCCACCGACTCTTTCCCCCAGGCTTCCCCAAGTGCCCCGGGCAAACTGCTAAAGGCAGGAGTCAGGCCACCGGAATGAAATGCCTCTGGGCATCTTCAGGCCCTCCTTGAGAGCAAGGTAGCATCTCTGAAGGCTAGGAGCTGGGCAGGAGGGTCAAATCTCTTCCAGACTGCTAAGGCCTGCACTGAATGTGTCCTCTCAGCCCTCTCAAGGCTAGGACCGGACACAGAAGGCCACTAACAGCCCTAGAGAGCAAAGGAAACTCTTCAGAATCCCGAAAAGCTGGCTGTCACAAGCCGTAAAGCAAAGAGATGCATCCCACATTCAAAGAGCTGGAGACTGGGCTCTAGAGGGCAAAGAGCTCTGGAATTTTGTGACTGCTCAGGTCTCAAGTCCTACCTAAAGGAAGATCCTGATTCCTCCATAAATCGTTGGAATCCAATAGTGAACTAAATAAGTAAACCTATAACAAAGCCAAGACCCAGCTAATCTGCAGAGAAGATTGACTCAGCGTTTATACTGGTGGCATGATGGAAATAGGGCATGCCTTATTCTAGAGGCAAATATTCTTCAGGATCCACTGTTCCTGTGCACACAATACTGGGCACCCAACTTAGGCTAGGCCAGATGGTAGAATATTGGGGCCACAGTCAAGAGAAGAAAAGAATTAGATGGTCAATAGAATCAGATTCAGAAACAGCCAAGTATAAGGTATATCACATGGGGACTTTAGTATTGCCATGATAAATATACTGAAGAATCTGGTAGAAAGACAATATTTTATTTAGCTTGGCCTGGTGTTGGTATTGTACCATATAAATGGTAAGCAATAGGTGACTCACTATTTTTCTTTAAAGTTATGGTTCTGTGACTTATTTGCACCATTACATATTAACTCTAAATTATTTTTTTCCAGTGGTGTACAGTGTATCATTATGAGACTACACTGTAATTAATTTTTCCCTTCAATTGTTAGCATACATCTGGGTTTCTAAGTTCTGAGTAGTACAGAGATTGTCATGGTGCATATTCTTGCATAGATCTCCCAGTGTACACACTCAAGAAGTTCTCTGTAGACGATACTTATGAGTAGAATTTTACTAACCCTGTTTTTCCCCCCAAGGTAGTTAAACCAGCAGTCTCTATTTCTATATATTGTCACCAACACCAAATGTTGTCAAACTTTCCAATTTTTGCCAATTGGTGGTTTTTAGGTGGGATCTCATTGTGATATTAAGCTGCATTTCTCATGAGAATCTTTTTGAATGCTCATGGATCATTTGTGTTTTCTCTTTTGTGAGAAGTTTAATTTTTTTTAAATTTTTTTTTAACGTTTGTTTATTTTTGAGAGACATAGAGACAGAGCATGAGCAGGGGAAGGGCAGAGAGAGAGGGAGACACAGAATGTGAAGCAGGCTCCAGGCTCTGAGCCATCAACACAGAGCCCGACATGGGGCTCGAACCCACAGACCGTGAGATCGTGACCTGAGCTGAAGTCAGCTGCTTAACTGACTGAGCCACCCAGGTGCCCCTAATTTTTTTTATAAATTCATAGAAATTATCCCTATATTCTACAAATAAATCATTCTGTAATTTATATGTGTTGCAGATATTTCTTACTTCTTTATATGTTCTAAACTCCACAATACATTGCTATTACTTTTGCTTTAAACATTTCATTATCTTAACATATGAAAAATGAGACTAAACATATTTTATATGTTTCACTATTCCTGACAGTCCTCATTCCTTTGTACAGATCCAGATTTTATTTTGATATCATTTTCCTTCTGTCTGAAGAACTTCCTGTAACATATTTGTTTTGTTTGGGGTCTACTGATAATGAATTCTCTCAACATTTATTTGTCTGAAAACAGTCTTTATTTAACCTTGCTTTTTGAAATATATTCTCACTGGATGTAGAATTCTATGTCGATAGTTCTTTTCCAGGACTTTACAGGTTATATAGCTGCATTGTTTACTGGCTTGCATGGTTCTGGCAAGAAGTCTGTTTATCTTTATACCTCTGTCTGTAATGTGGGGTTTTTTGTTTGTTTGTTTTGTTTTTGTCTTTCAGCACTTTAGAGAAGTGTCTCTGTCTTATGGAATTTGTGGTTTCTGCTGATAGATCTGTGATCATTTATATTGTTTTTCTGCCATATGTCATTCTCTCTAGATTCTTTGAAGGATTTCTCTTTCTCATTTATGATCAGCATTTGACTATGAGATCTCGTGATTGGGTTTTCCGTATTTTTCCTGCTTGGAGATAATTAGATTCTTTGGTCTGTGGGATTATAGTTTTCAACACATTTGAAAAATGTTATCTTTATTTCTTAAACTATTTTTTTTTTTGGTTCTCTTTCCTCCGTTTCGCCCGGATCTGGAATTTTGTGTACATTTGAGCTGTGATAGTGTCTCACAGCTCAGTGAGATTGTTTGTTTAGTTTTAGGTCTTCCTGTCTGCTTCACTTAGGGTGCTTTCCATTACTGTCAGGTCAAACTTGCTGAGATTTTCTTCTGCAGTATCTAATCGACCATTAATCCCACTCATGATTTTTTTTTTACTTCTAATACTCCAGTTTTCATCTCTAAGAAGGCTAGTTGAGTATTTTTAGATCTCTTTTTCTCTCATCCTCATGTTCACGTTGCCTCCGCCCTGTCAATCTGAAAGCATATTGATAAGGCCTGGTTTGTATGTTAATTCCATCATCTCCCTTACATATGTATTTGTGTCCATAATTAATGTTTCTCCTAGTTTTTAATAATATTCCTCTGCATCTTTTAATGATTGGTAAATTTTGATTGGGTAGCATATGTTACGAAATTTGCTAGATTTTGTTTCCTTTTAAGAAGCGTTTTTCTGGCATGCAGTCAAGATACTGGAAATTGGCCGAATCCTTTCTCGTCTTGCTTTTATGCTTTGTTAGGGCGTGTCTAGAGCAACCTTTAGGTTGCTAATTTAGCCCCACACTAAGGCAATATGTTTCAAGGACTCTACCCAAGACTCTGTGTACTACAAGATCATTCTACTCTAACTGGTAAAAACCAGAAATGTTCCCAGCCTTGTGTGAGCTCAGCCAGCTGTTTAGCTGACTGCTTTCTAGAGATTCTTTCCTTGGTCTTGTTTTCCTGTAATAGTTTTGTAGGCTCAACCCGAGACTCCAGGGAACCCCTCTATAGATTCCCAGAGAGGTCACTCACTCTCTTCATCTGTCTCTCTCTCTCTCTCTGCCTCTCACTTTCTCTCTTTCTCTTCCTCTCTCTCTCTGTGTATTTCATGAATTTTAACTTTCTTGGCTTTACTAAACTCTGATCTGTCTATCTCGCTTCAGTGAAACTGGTATGCTTTGTGCATTTCACACTGTCCTGTGCTGTGGCAATAACCCCCCCCCCCACTTTGTTGCCCTTCTCTGAGATAATGATCCTGTGACTTTTGTTGTCCAAGGTCATAAAGTCATAGTTTCACAAATTTTGTTAAGTTTTCTGATTGTTTAAGAGAAAGGGATTTATCTGGTTCCTGTTTCTCCTTTATGGCCAGAAACATAAGTCTGTTATTGTCTTCTGAAAACTGAAACCAGCATAAAAATTTTAGTGAGTGGGTAGATGCTACATGCAGAGAATGACTGGAGTTTGCGTCTTCAGCTGTGCTTGGCCTGAACCCCCGAAGCTTGCTCCTGATTCACAGCTCAGACCCGTCCCCTCACTTGACTACCACGTCCTGTGCTCACACTGCCACGGAGGCCCCAATGGTCCAATACCAGGCAGCTGCCACCTCTTCTCATGTACTTGGCGTGATCACCACATCCCGCTTGCAGGTGGCCCAAAACCACTACCAAGGCTGCAGTACCGAACATATAGACAAATTTGCTTCAGAATATCAGTAAAGCTGACCCTAATGCAGGCTAACGGCAATAGGATGTGTGCAACACCAAGTTAATGTGTAAAACTGTTACTCCTGCAGTTGTAAAACTATCTACTGATAGTTGGTTGGACTTCCTTGAGACACATTATCTAAATAAGCAGATAAATTCCATTTTAAAAATGGATAATTATGTCATGGACTTATGCAAGAAAGGGGTTCAAAATCTGGCATATGTCTTTGGCAAGTACATGTTGGGAGGTAGTGACAGGAAAGGTAAAGCCGCCAGTAGGCCTCCTCACAGGCCATGGGGAGAACTCCCCACGGTGAGTAATGCCACGTACTCACAGGTGCCTCCCGTACATCCACCTCTGCTTCCTTCCTACGTTGGCACCATTCTGTTCAATAATGTATTTCGGTATTAAAACATAAAATGTACTCAGGGCGCCTGGGCGGCTCAGTCCTTAAGTATCTGACTTTGGCTCAGGACATGATCTCATAATTCGTGAGTTCCAGTCCCACATTAGGTGAGCTCAAGCTCCGCTTTGGGTGAGCATAAACCCCACTTCAGGTAAGTTTGCGCCCCACTTCAGGTGAACGTGAACCAACCTTGCTTCAGTTGAGTCTGGTTTCTCTCTCTCTCTCTCCCTCTCTCTCTCTCCCCCTCTGTCTGTTTCTCTCCCACTCTGCCTTTCCTGGTATTTTCTCTGTCTCTGCCCTTTGCTCACTTGCACCACCTCTCTCTCAAAATAATTAATTAATTAAAACAATATACTAATTTATCTCTGAAAAGAATGTTAAATTAGTAGCAAAGGTTGAAAACTTTTCTATAGTAGTTGGTTATTGGCAAGGAAAAATTTCATCTGTATATCCTGATTTCTAACCTGACTATTTTTTTTTTCTCGATACACTAAATAAAATTACTTCAGAATTTCCCTGACAGTAAAACCCTTTGAGGTCAATTTTAAGGGCTAGGTTTTGAGCGCCTGGATGGCTCAGTTGGTTGAGCGTCTGAATTGGGCTCAGATCACGATGTCACGGTTTGTGGGTCTGAGCCCCATGTCAAGCTTTGAGGTAACATCACAGAGCCTGCTTCAGATTCTCTGTCTCCCTCTCTCTGCCCCTCCCCCTCTCTCCCCCTCAAAAATAAATAAAAACATTTAAAAAAATTATTTTAAAAAGGACTAGGATTTTTCTTTTTAGAATTTTAAATATATAAAATTATAAGCTATTTCGGGATATTTTAGACTTTTGTTAAATACAAAGATTTTTCTCAAGTACATTTTCTTTGTGTTCCTTATTAGATTCTTCCACATTTCGTTTCATATATCATGAATGTTTAACCTAATAAATTTATGCACTCAATGATAATTTGCTTTCTAAGAACTTACAAGATAGGCAAGAAGACTTTGAGCCTAATAATAGGTCATTCTTGGAAACAGGAAGCAAAACTGTGCCAAAAGTAAATAGTCCCAAGCACCAAAGGTTCAAGGTCAGTTTGAAACAGAAACCACAAATTTTGATTGAATCTAAACTTGGCAGTGTTAAAACTCACGTGGATTGTTTCTGGTATTGTATAGAGGAGAGACATACACAGTCTAACAAAAGGAGACAGGAAAACCAGTTTAAACTAGCAGAACATTCAGGAAAGGATTAAAAACTTAGATCTGGTGTAGTGAACATGAGTCCGGAGCCCCCGAGTCTCATGGTCTGTGACTAACACACCTGGAGTAAGTTACCAGAGGATAAATGCTTTTGGAGGAATCGACTAACTTTTCTGAAGTGAATGAGTGGCAGGTAGCCCTGTGCCAGGAACACATTCCTCAGACAGGAAGTCCAAAACCAGAAACGAGAGTTCAAAAGATAGGGCTTAAACACGAAGAAATTAATTTCAGAATTCACATTTCCTTAATTTATATGGTATGGGTAACTGGGCTCACTTGGGTGTCAGAAGTCTAGGAAAAGCAAAATATATTTGTGAAGTGTTTTCCAGTCACTAAAAAGACCGTGGAAATATACATTTAAATATTTTACTTTTAAAGCGCAACGAAAAAAGAAAGTATTACATAGTTGAAAACTAGTTTTTCATTGCCAGTGAATCTCATGGAATACCACTACTGAGTTTGCTAAATCTTCACTGAGTTTCTCAAAGGGCCTCACAGACTCAAAAACACAGACCATCACAGTTTTTAAACCTTTTAATTTTTTGTACTATGAAATGCAATGAAGAAAGTATAAAACATAAACCTAATGAATGAATATAAGATAAAATATCATAGAAGCATCATATATCGGTAAAGAAATACAAGTGTTAGAAACCCATAGGGTCTCTCCAAGACCCATGACATACTTAGTGGTTCATTAAAATAATCCCAAGGACACCTGGGTGGCTCTGTCAATTAAGCATCCAATTCTTTTTTTTTTTTAAATGTTTTATTTATTTTTGAGAGAGAGACAGAGTGCAAGCGGGGAGAGGGGCAGAGAGAGAGAGGGAGACACCGAATCTGAAGCAGGCTCCAGGCTCTGAGCTGTCAGCACAGACATGGGGCTTGGACTCACAAACTGTGAGATTGTAACCTGAACAGAAGTCAGACACTTAACGACTGAGCCACCCAGGTGCCCCAAGCATCCAATTCTTGATCTCTGCTCAGATCATGATCTCAGTATGAGAGTTTGAGCCCTGCTTTGGGCTCTGCACTGATAGCATGGAGCCTGCTTGGGATTCTGTCTCTCCTTCCCTCTGCCCCTCCCCCGTTTGTGTTCTCAGTCTTAAAATCAATAAATAAACTTAATAATGATAATAATAATAATAAAATAATCCCACAGACTCTTTGGAGGATAAGAACATTGTAAATCATATCTTCAAAAATTAGTACCCCAAGTAAGTGGCATATTCCAGACAAATTAGAACAGTCCTGGAAAATTGAAACCAACAAGCAGCCAAGATTTATATTTGGTGTGAGTGAAACCTTTCAAGGCAGAAGTTAGAGATTATGAATATAGTCCAACGGAAAACTCTGTTTCGCCCTAGTGGTGACTTGCTTCACCATATCTACACTGTTCAGATCTGAGGCTCACTAGGGGCATCTCTTTGGGGTCTGAAAAGCTCGTTCTCTGCAATAGAAGACAGGCAAATATTGCAACGTCTACAGGCACAATGTGTGCGGGACTAGGTTACCGTTGGCCTGATCTGGCCTTCATTTTCTGGGATAAAGAAAGAACTTGTCTTCCTCACACACAATTCACTTCGTGTTTTTACCTCTGTCTTTCCCAGGACCCAGTGCTTCCTCTCCCTTGGAAACTATTTCTGGCTGCATGTATGTGGTAAGTTTTGCGCAGCTAGAGATTCTCCATAAATGAATTCCAAGACCGTTTATTTTCCAAAGGGCCCATGTACCTACTCTGTCTAATACCTCCTCTCCTCTCCCTTTCATCAGCCTTCCTAAATATGTTTTGAGATGAGCATAGGTTTTTGAGATTTTGCATACTGGTTTCGTTAAGCTTTTGAAGACAATAAAGCCGTGGCTGGGTGCCCTTGCCGGGTGAGTAAATGCAATCTCTCTCTGTATAGCTTTATCAAGAGAAACAGAAAGAATGAACGGAGGTCTACTTGTGTGTACTTTCCAACAGATTCTGAGCTGCTCATGTCTCAGAACTATTTCTTGTCCCAGCAAAATGCATATCAGAAGTTTCTTGACTAGTACAAAATCGACTTGCACACCAGATTCTGTATCCTTACTCTGTCCTCTGATCAGCTGCTGGCCGGCTTCCTTGTCGAGGTGTTTCCTCACCACCTTGCCTGGTGCTCTGACTTACTGCATCCTGCCCATTTTCTGGTCTCTACCTGCCTGCCTAAGCTTTTGATTTGTGAGGCACCCTGACTCCAACATGGGTCCTGGAGCTAGGGGTTACGGTTCCGCCTCCTGTTAACCTCTGGCACTATGTGTCTAATTCTCATCACACCGCTGGCTTGTGATACTTACCTTTGCCTCTGTTAGAGTCCCTAGCCAGCTTCTGAAGTCACTTCCTCTCCCACTCAGTGTTGCCTCACTTTTCTGAGCACCTGTGCTGCTTTGTCATATGACACATTCTGCTCTGGGCACCGAGCAGACATTATCACCAGCCCTTATTTAATGCACTCGGCATTGCTATTGCCTATTCAATTATTTGTTTCTCCAACCATACTATAAGGGCTGATTCTAGATGGATGCTATTTTTGCAGAATCTAGGACTGTGCCTAGAATTTAACAGGTAATACAAGCACATTTATTGACAAAGGCTTTTAACCTGGACCAGGGTGACTCAAGTGATACAGAGTCTAATTCTGGTTCTCTTATTGTCTAATCCTATAATCTTTGGCAAGTGACTTGATATTTTTGGTCTTCCGTGTTTTCATTTGCAAAACAAGGATGATTGTTGGGACGACTTCTAAGATTGCTTTCAGCTTCAAAGTTCTTCAACTCTGCTTACTACTCAGAACCTTGGTTATGAAATCTTCCAAAATGTTAGGACTCACTTTTCATCCTAAAAGGGGTATCTGGATTGTTCTCACCATTATTCAAAACTGATTGTCGGAGAAAGGTGATTTTTAAAGTTATTATCCATGTTTTCCTTTCTCATGCCCATTATAATGCTTAGCAGACCAGGCCTTCAATTTTAGGATGAATGTAAGAGATGAATCGCCACCTAGTGGACATGTCCCTAGACAGTGCCCTCCCCTCCGGAACAAGAGGGAGCTTTGTTCTCTCTCTGTAGCCCATGGGTCTTACCCATAGTTTCTCCTTCGTCCACTTGACACACATCTCAACTCTCTCATTGCTTCTGCTTCTGAAAAATCACAATAATATTCATTTCGGTAAAGAGAAAACATGTTTATTTTGACCACGTTCGATTTCATTGTTACCTACTCGTGTTCACATTCACAGAGCAGTAGGCATTTTAAGGAGAAAAAGATAAGGTCCAGCAAACTTAGACTGGGTCTTTTTAGCCCGTTATCTATCTGGTTTGAAAACAATCCTTGAGCATTTAGAGACGCCTTGGCTAGACAGACAGAAAAGGGATAGTAGAGTTCACATGTCTCCCAAGCACAGCTGTCTAGAGAGCCCAGCCTTTCATCCAGTTCCTCTCCAAATGTTCAGAGTTTTACAGTTTTCCTTGTTTAAAGGAAAACCATTTAGACGCTAATCTAGGGCTTTGGATTGGTAGTTATTTTGATGTAAAGTGGAATCTTGGCCTGGATAACATATTCACCAAGCTTAAGGAAATCTAAGTGACCTCTCCTTAAAATGAACAAAAGGATATGATTGTACTAGGTTTTCTTTCTCCACCTTGGAAAAAAATGTCCATAAGTTCTTTCAACGGAGGTTCAAAGAGGCTTAGGAGAAGATATTCTGGATAAATTAGTGAAATATAAAGAGGATTGCTACAAATCTTCAGCCCAACTTCTGATGCCTCTGAGGTACTTTATTACTTGAGTGCAAGAATTTATTAATTTAACCAGCATTAATGATTCCTTCCAGCAACCCCAGATTGGCCAGCTATTCCTTTTGTAATTGCAACACTGAGATGCTATATTTCTCCAGCCTTCTCCGCAAACATGTATTTTTCCTTTTTCATTAGTTTTTCTCTGCTCCTAAGTGCCTCTAGCCAACTCATGACATTCTGATATTTTAATTTCTGTTTCCTCCCCCTCCAACCCAGTGCAAAATTTCTTCACTTCTCTACAGGCTTTTAATTACTCTTTCTCTGAAATCTCTTACTATGTCTCAAAAACTTTTGAAATTCTCTGAACCTAAAATTAACCCTTCTATTGATCCTAATATCTATTCAAACAAGTTCTCTCCAACTCTGCCTCCTTCCTCCATTCCTCTCTTCCTTCCTTCCAAGAATGTTGTTCAGAACAGTTCCAACAAAGGGATTAATACACTCTCCCTGAGTTCTATAGACATTTCCCAGTGGCAATTCTGTAGAGCCTCAATTCTAACTAAATCACTCAAAGGATTCTGTCAAGATTTCTAGGCCATACTGTTGTATCTCTGCTCCTGAACAGACTTTATAGGCTTGCTCTTCTTACCTGTACCTTCTGGAAGCTGGTATGTAGGTCAGTGCAAACAGCCAAAGAAGAAGGACCCGGTGTGGGGGGAAACAAAGAAATTATACGCCTAGAGCTAGCCTTGGTCACACTTCCCCCTGCCCCCGAAAGAAAATATTCTGTCATACAAAAGCTGGCCTTGTTTCTTGGTACATTCATACCCTGAGCAAAATCTCTACCGAGACCACAGACAAAGACTAATTTCAAATGAATGTACTAATCAATAAGCATTTAATAAATATCTATCTAAATATATTAGACTATCTTCCGTGTTGAATAGAAAATAGAAATAAGTATAAGGCACAATTCTTGTATTCTTAGAGCTTACATTGTTTGGAAAAGCTTACATTTAAATATTTACAGAAAACAGATAAGCAGGCGTGTCATAAATCACATCTAATTTTTCTGTAGAAATAATGGCAGGACTACAGCTTGTGTTGTTGACCAAGGACTTGACACTAAACACTTTATAGAATTAATCATGAGCATTACATTGAATTAAGTGTAAATAGTACTTCTCTAGAGTATAAATGTTTCTAAAGGTTCATCAAGAGCTCAAACATAGTAGAGACAGTCAAAATGGTGGATAAACCAAAAAAAAATATGTCCATATCTTAACCCCTGGAACCTGTGAATGTGACCTTATTTAGAAAAAGGGGTCTTTGCACATGTAATTAGGTTAGTAGTTTTAAAATGAGATTATCCTGGTTTACCCTGATAAACTTATAGCAAGTATCCTTATAAGAGACAGAAGAGGAGACACAGACACAAAGGAAAAGGTCATGTGAAGACACAAGCAGATATTTGAATTTTGCAGCCACAAACCAAGGAACCCCTAGACCACAAGAATCTGGGAGAGGCAAGGGATGTCCTCCACTAGAGCTTTCGGAGGGAGAGTGGCCCTGTCAACACCTCGACTTCTGGGTGCAGACTTATAGTCCATAACTGTGAGAAGTTAAATTTCTGTCGTTTTAAACTACTACATTTGTGGTAACTTGTTATGGCTGCCACAAGACACAAATACACATGATCAGTTACATGAGACCTTTTTGATGGTCTCATCTTACTTACCATAGTTTCCTGCCTTTACTGTGATAAATCAGAAATTAAAAGTAGAACCATATAGGATTAATGGAATTCAGTAGAATTTCTACAGAGAGTGTGATAGCAGCTTTGAAGAGATGTCTGGGAATGAAAATAAGATTTCGAGACATTTATCCATGTGTACCTGCCTTGCTCTCAACTTTTCATTTATTTGGAGTTTTAGGTAACATGTAAAGGAATCAGGGAATTAGGTTTGGTTCATCTGTTATCTTAAAACCAAAGTCTGTCTGGCTTCTTGAGGCAAACCCAATTAAAAACCTGTATTGTTTTTCTTACATGTATCACAGTTGAGAAAACAAAATCACAAATCTTTAGAATATCCAAACCACTCCATTGGGGCACCTTGATCTATTCCAGTGTTACTTCATCATGTTAGAATCCTTAAATCTATGCTCGGATTTTATGGCCAAATCATTGTCGAAACTTGGTCCCGAATATGCATAATTAAAAGTGTTTGTATCTTAGCCATAAGACTGACTCGTTACCAGATAGGAATTGTAATCATTAATCATCTCAGAGGAAACCTAAGGTATAACTTTGAATTAATGAGATTAATTCCTAAACAATGCCAAGTACGTAGTAGGTACTCAATAAATGTTTGTTCAATGAATGAATTTATTCAGCTAAGAAAGAATGTGACTTCAGGTAACCCTCTGATCAGAATGTGGGTAATTAAAGTAAATAAATTAAAGCTGAAGCTATCTATAGAAAGTCAGAGAGGGGCTTAAAATAAAGCCCATTGTATTTCTTTATGCAGAAGAAACAGCTGCAAATCCCTGGAAAGGCTGGAAGAGTGATGCTACCTGGAGTTAAACCAGAGACAGGGTTGAGACTGGGGTGTTATTGGAGGGCGCACACTCCGTCTTGAGGGAGCAGCCACTACTCAGTTCGACCGAATTGTCACCATGCAGAAATTTGAGACTAATTTGCCCCACTACTCAGTTCGACCGAATTGTCACCATGCAGAAATTTGAGACTAATTTGCCGTTCATTTCATATTTTCAAGGGAAGCCAGAAATATAGATGAGAACACTTGCCATTTTAAAAGTTGGCAATGAATTCACTTTTACAAAAAACGCTCTGTGGTGGCCAAACAAAACACATCTGCTGGCCAGATAGGCCTAGAGTCCTCTAGTCTGGGTCTGCACTTCTTAGTATCTTTTCCTTTCTTTACTCCCCTTGGACTTCTCTCTACTTCCTCTTTCTTTCTCTCTCTCCTTTCAGCCTCTTGAATCACTGTCTAGAAACTAGTGCTTGGGATAAAAGTTGTGAAGTGCAGAAAGACTGGAGAATTGTATGTATTCTGAATATCAGAGCAAGGCTTACTTCAAGCAAGTCAGAAAACGGACCAGGAGGCAAGTAAATGGGCTTTGGATGTCATAGATGCTGGGGTTAGTCCATAATCTAACAAATATCTAATCACTGAAACATTATTTAACTTCTTTGGTTCTTAGTTGCACCATCTACAAAATGGGAATAATTGCACCAATATCCACTGCAGCATTATTGTAAATCAAATGAGACAATAGATTTAAATGAACCTTATCAATATAAAGGGCCATAAGGTTATTAATTGTACAATAGCTATTAATAATAAGAAGCTTATTGGTGTGCTGCATGCTTGTTATCGTATGAGAGTTACAGCTCACAGAGCACCAGAAATGTGCATAATCAGAAGTCAAATAGCCATAAATCAAACATGCCATAGTGAAATCTACAAGATAGTGTATAAGTTATGTGGTAAAGACTAAAAGTGCTATAAAATTTCAGAGAAGAAGATTGATGACTACTGGAGTAATAAGAGAAAGAATCTTAGAAGTAGGGGGACTTACACCAGACCTCAAAGGCTGCAAAGGATAGTGATAGTGTTACTGAGTTGTTTCAGGTATCAGAATAGATTTAACTTTGGAATTATATTTTTTTATGATCTCTGGCCTTTGGAAGCACCAAACTGGTTTAGTTCTTGGTTTCCCAAACTTCATTCATTCATTCATTCTTTCACCTGATCCTGATTGACATCTCGGTGTGTCAGGTACTTTCATAGGTGCTAGAGATACACTGTCTGTGACCTCAGGGAGCTTACCATCAAGATGTTAAGTTAGGGAAATGCTAGGTTGAGGTAAAACCTTCTTGGGTAGGGGTATTGTATGTCGGTGTGTGTGTATATATGTGCACTTAGCTGAAGGATGTTCAGATCTTTCAGTATCTCTGAGTATGGAGATATAGAGGGAAGAGTGTATTGAGAATTCTTTTACAGATTAGCAACAGGACCTATTGTTTAAGTTTAGAGATACTGCACCTGAAAAATTGTCTAGAGGTTGAAGACAAAATATTACGTATTTCATTTGAAAATGTAAATATTGACTGTTTAAACAAAAATTTCTTTTATGTTTTCTGACTTCATTACATGCCATGTATAATAATTGTAGCCAATTTGTGGATTCCAGAGGTATTTGAGGGTATCTATGGGCTCATCTAATCTCAGTAGTTAATAGGGCTTGTACAGATATATGACTACTGTGATTAAGAAAATACAAAACCATTTAAATCTGTTCAGTCATGTTGTTATTACATAGTTCATCAATGTCTGTCATTTATACAATGTCTATCATGTAGTTGTGTTCAATTTTTTTTTTATTTTAGGAAAGGATTCCCTGATATGCATTACAATACCCACTTAGCTTTAAATTTTGTATGTGACTCTTTTGCTCTGTTGTTTTCTCATTAAACTGAAACTTCTTCAAAGTTAAGAAATTAATTAATTTAGCCAAGAAGGTGAAGGACTTGCACAATAAAAATTATAAAACATTGCTGAAATAATTAAAGAAGACATAGAAGACTAAATATTGTTATAGTGGTCATGCTACCCAAAGTAATCTGTAGATTTAATGCAATTTCTCTCAAAATCCCAATGACGTTTTTGAAGAAAGAGAAAAATCTTAAGGATCCTAGAATAGCCAAAAAAAAAAAAATACTGAAAAAGAAGAACAAAGCTGAAAGACTCATACTTTATGATTTCAAAGCTTACCACGAGGCTACAGTAATCAAAACAGTGTGGTACTGAGATAAAGACAGACATTTCCCTCTGTGAGGTGCATGGAATAGTCGAAACTATAGAAACAGAAAGTAAAATGTTGGTTGCCAGGGGCTGGGAGGACAGGGGAGTGAGGAGTTAGTGTTTAATGGGTGTTGAATTTCATATTTTTCAATATGAAAAGAGCTCTGGAGATGGGTGGTGGTGATGTTTGCACAACAATACGAGTGTACTGAATATCACTAAACTGTACACTTACAAATGGTTATTGTGTACTTGATGTTCTCTGTATTTTGCCACAATCCAAAAATTGGAGAAAAAATGTCAAAATGATTTTTCAGTAATTATGGTAGAACATCGACTTTGTAGTTTTTAAAGACGTCAGCCCATATCACTTAAGCTTTCTGTTCTTTCTCATCCATTACTCTTTATTATTGTTTCTGTTTTGCCTCACTTCAGGGCCTCTGGCATCAAAAAAGTTAATGTTTGAAGCTCTTGAAAAGCAGATGCTTTTATTTGCTGGCCTTTCATACATAGTGACAGTATTTTACTTCCCCAGTTCCATCCCCAGTCGCAACCTGCATTGGAGGGATTTATTACGAATGAACACCTTGTAGTCAGGGCCTCCTCTTTGCCTCGGGACACTCACCACCTGTGAGAGGCTCCTCCAGAGATTAGCCGACCTTCTGGGAACCATTTCACTTCTCCAGAAGGTTTGTCGCTTTCCTCCCCCACCACCTCAATGTATACACGTCAGCTATTTCACCTGGAGTCCACAGTGGTCTTCTCATCTAAATTGGCCTTCATTCTACACAAAGCAAAGATGGAAGGGTTACATGAGGGACCAGATCCTAAAATGTGCACTGATTAGAACACTTCATATCCAGAAGCTCACAACTTCTGTCTCACTTGCCCTGAAATGACAGCCAGTGACTCAGATCGGAGTGTCTCAGGGGCTGACGTTCCTCTTGATTTGTTCGAGGGCTGCATTTAGCTTCAACTAACTCCCCAGAGCCAGGAAATACTCTCTTAACAGATGAAGTGTCCTGTTGACACCAGAAAAAATGCAAAGCATAATGTGATATCTGCTCATCAGCCACCAGAGCACCTAAGGCAAGGGGGTTCTTTACAAACCCTATTTAATGAGAGTTTCTTGATCAACTGTAGGAGAGAGAAAATAGGAGAAGTGAAAATTCCTTAGAAGCATCTCTTGCAGCTCAGCTGATGTATAATTGTATTTCTGAGCTACTCAAACCAAATCAACAACTGTCTTCATTTATTACATTCTTACAGTTGATCAGGTTCTGAACTGAGTAACTCCATAGTCCTCTTTCTTTTCTGATGTGACTACAAAATAGTATAAAAACAACTAACTGGCCAAGATAGAATGATATATCCCTTTTGCTTCTCTTCTCCCTAGATAAATCAGTGAGAAATTACATTTTATTATGTTCAACCTACTTCATAATAAATATCCAACATCCAAATGTCACACAATATAAATAATAGACTAGTTATTTGGCATCGGCTATACACTGAGGTATTACAAAGCACAAGATATGACTGTCATTTCATTTAATGGTCACTTCTTTCTTGGTTTCCTTGGTAAACTGTTCACATCATAAGGATGAAGGCATGCAAGAGTTACACTTGTGACCAAGGTAGAATAAAAGGGTCTAGATCTATCCCCTTACCAGTGATCACTGGAAAGTCGGACAAAATGTATTAAACAATGACTTTAAAGTAACTGGAAGTTAGGCGAGAAAATATAAGAGATACCTGGCAGGAAATAAACAAGGTGAGCCCTATCATTGTCCCAGTTTACTGCCAAGAGAGTTTCCATAGTGCTGTATGTTCAAGCCATGGAGGAACTGAAACTCTTAGTCACTGCTGGTGGTCCTATAAAGGGCTCAGCGACTGTGGACAATTTAACAGTTTCTTTATAAAGTGAAACATACACATGCCATGAGATCCAGTCTTTTTAGTTAGTTACCCAATAGAATGAAAGCATATGTCCTTAGATTTGTATGTGACTATTCATACCATCTTTATTTGCAATGGCTAGAAACCTAGAAACAAACCAAACGTCCATCAAGAGATGAATGGATAAGCATACTGGTGAAATACGTACAACAGAATTCGTACAACAGAATTCTACTCAACAATTAAAAAGAGTAATCTGTTGATACTTGCAACAGTATGGGTACATCTCAGACAGAAGCCAGACTAAATAGAATACATACTTATTCCACTTAAAAGTCTGGAAAAAAAATATTCTTTTATTTAATTTTATAAATGTTTATTTATTTGTTTTTGAGAGAGGGACAGAGAGTGTGAGCAGAGGAAGGATAGAGAGAGAAAGAGACACAGAATCCAAAGCAGGCTCCAGGCTCTGAGCTGTCAGCACAGAGCCCAACACAGAGCTCCAACTCACAAACCACAAGATCATGACCTGAGCTGAAGTCAGATGCTTAACAGACTGAGCCACCCAGGCACCCTGAAAATATATATTAATCTATAGAGACAGAAAGAATATCAGTGGTTGACTATGAGTGGGGGCAGAGGTGGAGGAAGGGCAGATTACACAGTGACACAAAGAATATTTTGGAGATGATAAATATGTTCATTGTTTTTACTGGGGCGATGGTGTCACAGGTGTATCCATATGTCACAAGTTGTCAAAAATATTGTACACTCTTAATATGTGAGGTTTAGTGTATGTCATTTAAAAGTATGTTTTAAATGTTTGATATTGTGGTAAAAGACACATAATAGAAAATTTACCATTTTGATCATTTTTAACTGTATAGTTCAGTGACATTAAGTACATTCATGTTGCCTGGCACAACCATCACCAGAATTTTTTTCATCTTTGCAACTCTGGCCACATTAATATTTTTGTCACTCATATCTCAATAGAACTGTGGGGGGCGGGGAGAAGAGGAACAGGAGAAGAAGAAGCCGCCAAAACTGATGATTTTTTTCTTAAGCTAGAAGGATGCCTGGGTGGCTCAGTCGATTGAGCCTCTGACGTCAGCTCAGGTCATGATCTCATAGTTCAGGAGTTTGAGCCCCACATCAGGCTCACTGCTGTCAGCCTGTCAGTCTGTCAGCATGGAGCCTGCTTCGGATCCCCTGTCCCCTGTGTGCCCCTCCTCTGTTTGTGCTCCCCCAAAATAAATAAATAGAAAGAAAATAGATTATGAGACTCTAGCCTAATTATTTGTCATTTACAAGAGCTGATGGCAAGCCCTGGGGCCTTAGGCAAAGCCTCTTGTGTACCTTATATCCTCCAGTCATTACAAGAACCTTGTGAGGTGTAAATAGTGTTACAATACCTATTTTACACATGAATGGATGCAGGAATTCTTTTTGGGGAGAGGAGAGAATGAATTTTCTTTTCTAAGTTTATTCAGCCAGGAAAAATGGTGAAGCCATGTTTCAAACCCCGGCAGCCCCTTGCTATTTCAACTCTCGTATGTCCATGAATAATTTTTCAATGGTGACAAAATAGGTACCCTAATGATTTTACTTCATTGTGAGGACTGAGAAGGAAACAAAAGTATCTGTGAAATCAAAACCAGATGTGTTCCTTCTCATCATTCATTTTCACTACTTTCAGGATATCTAGGTGTCAAGTACTGCTCCAGAAACTTGGGATACAACTACAAACAAAACAAAACATGGCCCCTATAACGCCTCATGTAATCCAGAATTGTAGCAATTTAGGAATACATGTGATAGTGCAAGGGCACACAGTTTACAGTAGCTGTTCTCACAGGTAGCAGGAGCAGGGGTTGGGGTCTAAGCAGGGGAGTCACTTCAGAAAATCTTCATGGACTACTGTACCTTTAATCCAAGTCTTGAAATGTTGGTCCGTTTTTTCTAGATAAACAAAGGTGGGAGGCAGGGAAAGAAGTTCACAAGTTATAGAAATGAAAGATACGAAGGCAAGAGGATTTTCTAAAAGAGCAGATGTTTTCAAAGGTAGAAGCCATAGGGGAATTAACTTTTAAGTTGATTCGTTGTAAAGAAAATCATCAATATTAGAGTTGGAAACTTCTGGAATGTGTAAAGTGTTCCTTAGGAGCTCATCAGGCTAGCGTAATTTCCAGAGATGATTAAAACTGAAACACGGTGTGCTTTGTGGCCAAGAGGTAACAAAAATAGATGAACTTGAGGAGGTTCACTGTGATATATGCTTCAGGTCACGACGTGTGACCTAGGATTGCTAAGTGCGTGGTATCTCTAAGTGGTATATCAGTTAGATGAAAATACTTGGAGTCAGGACTAAACTTTTCCTGGTAAGCTAAACTTTACATGGCAACAAGACTGCCTCAGAGCTATTTTAACAAATGAACAGATGTTTATTAAACATGCTTTACAAACTTTACACTTTCACAAAAATGCCACAAAACTTGTTTTCAAAATCCCCGTTTCTTTTTATTTAAGGACATGGAGCATTTGAAATGCCAAAACTTTAACTGATCAGTTTCCCCTTCTGGAGTCCTGTTCTTATGAAATCACTGCCTTGTTTTTGTTGGAAATTTTAAGTGTATAGTTTTTAGTATCATATAAACAGGGGTTTCTTAGTTATCTTCTCAAATAATTGCTGGTTTTGTGTTTATAGATTATTGACCCAATTTGTAACTATTACATTAACTTTAGAGAGACCTCCAAAGACAGTTGTTTTTTGGTTTTTTTGGGTTTTGAGGCCAGAATTTCCTCAAGATTTTGAGGTTTCAGTTTGTGTTTATTATGACTACCTCCGAGACTGATAGGAGTCTGAGAACATGGGTAACGTTATTACAAAAAGTCCGACTGAACTTATTTCAAGAACATTATTATCTGTGAGGGCTAATACCCAAGGCTGATACTATTATGTTGTTAACTTTGAAGCATGGTAGAGAGGGAAAAAAAGGTAAAAGGAAGCATTTAATGGAATAAAAGCAATGAAACAAAACACCAATTGATTTCTCTGTGTTCTTGCGTAAAACCGAATGAGGTTGAAGACAAATTATCAAAATAAAAATAATACGTCCCCAGAACTGAATTTATCAGAATGTCCGGGATGGGAAGGATTTATAGAACACTTTCCTAAGTCCGAGGCCACTCAAATATGATAAGTAGTTTTGCCACACACTTCCCCTCACTCTCCTTTTATTTATTTTTTTTTTTGAGGTGGATGGGAGCAGGACAGTTCTTGTTCTGTTCAGCTTCAGTTTAGTAAAGAAGAAGAAAGAAAGTATAGATATAGATAGTGGTCCCCTATCTAAATAGTAACAACTTCCTGGGAACGTTAGAGTATTCTACGGAAATTCAGTTGCAGCCCAACATGGGAATGTATGACTTAGGACTATATAGAGCCGTCAGACCATATGTGGTACACGGAAGTAGCAGTGGCAGAATCAGTTATATTTTGGCTCCTTGGGATACCTCCTTCCTCTCTGAACTTTACTTTTCTCTTTTGTAAAATCAGAATAATAATACTACATTTCAAGATTATCATAAAGATAAGCTTGGCCTACTTTAGGTGCTCAATGATTGGTGGCTATTATGGCTATTATTTTTGTCGTTGTCATTATTATTTTTATTACTAATATAATCATTTTTGGAGAACGAAATAGAGAAACTTAGAGTTCATCTGAGATCATGGTATCTTTTGGAGAACACAACCCTGGAAGGAAAATATTTTGGTTTCCGTAACAAGGAGATAGTATAATGATTAGATTTGTCACCAAAATAGAAGTTAGAAATTAATGCCAGCCTTCTGCATTTACTTTAACCAAGGACAACATCCTTTTTAAAACCTAATGGTGGTAGTCCTATTCGATTTAAAAACCACTATTGGCTGCAAACTTTTTGAATGTAACGTTACCCAGCATTTTAGGTGAAAATTGTTCTAAAATTATTATTTCAAGATGGCTGCCAGCACTGCCCCATGTCAACCAGCAGACAAGGGAGTCCAGCACCCCCAGGGACCGTCGCCTTAGGCCCAGGTCCTCCTGCAACTTTGCTAATTACAACTTTGGATATAGTAGATAAAGTAATGTTTTGTTTATATTAATTAATAGAGCAGTAGGTATGGGTAGGGAAACTTCTAAATCTGTAAAGAATGCTTGCTTTAAGACTACTCCATTTCTGGGGCTCCTGGGTGGCTCATTCAGTTAAATGTCCGACTTCAGCTCATGTCATGATCTCCCAGTTCAAGTCCCGCATGGGGCTCTGTGCTGACAGCTCAGAGCCCGGAGCCTGCTTCAGATTCTGTGCCTCCCTCTCTCTCTACCCCTCCTTCTCTCACACTCCTTCTCTCTCTGTCTCAAAAATAAGTAAAACATTAAAAAATTAAAAAAAAAAAGACTATTCCATTTCCTATGGAACATACTTGCACAAAAGGAAAACAATTGACTTTTCAAGGAAGTGGAAAACTTTTGAGAATATTAAACTATAAATCCCAGGGTGTTTTTAGAAAAGTATCTCTTAGGTCTGTGGAGGCAAAATTCAGTTTTGCAATTGCTTGTATTATGACGTGTGTTTTAGAACAACTGGCAGATAATCGCAGGACGATTTTGTGAGTCATTTAAATACAAAATGTTGACACTATCTTTCTTAAAGCTGCAGAGCTGATATGATATAGCCTCCTGATAAAATTATACTTTGATTGTTTTCTTGTTACAGATTATGTCAGTCATCACTTAATTATGTCTCCCAATTAAAGTGCAATTTTAATTTGATGTGGACACTTCAAATAAATGATCCCCAAATATCAAATGTTTTAAAGAAACTAGATTTGAATCCTATCTAATCTTTCTTTCATAAAAAAAAAATTCTAGTCATTTATGTCAAAATTGGACCTCCCAAATGGAGTTAGTGTGTACCTATTCCCATCCTTAAACCACACATTTGGTTCACAAACCAAGTAATTATGTGTACAAAGAGATCTGGGAAGTGCAATCACTTCCCTGGCACATGTAAGTAAAATATGGATGCTCAATTTCCATCGTAATGCATGCAAATGATAGCCGCACACATACAGGCATTGTAACTGGCCCCGCCTGTCACTTTGGCTTTCGAATTTAAAGAGATCTCCTCTTCGTCTGAGGGTGCTGAACGACATTCAGCAGGGGAATTGTCTCCAATCCAATTTTTGTTTAAATCTCTTATGTTCATTTCTAAGTAAGTAAATATTGAATTTTGGTACTTTATTTTTATGTTTTGCCTCAGAACACTGATACATTACTGTATTTCATCTATAGTGAAACTGTCATATAACCTCCCTTAGGTTCTATATTTTTTGTAGGGCTTCAGATTTACTCTGATTTACTAAAAGTATGGCCTAACCTTCTTGACACTCCCTGTCCTCATCTGAGAAATGGGACTGTATTCATGGCTGCTGTGTGCAGACCAGAGGCTCTCCACTTGCAGTATGATCGATGTTTGCACAACTGTACACAATAGCTCAGCTATATCAGTTAAGATTTAGGTCTTATCTTTGTAACAGAGGCTCAAAATTAGAGCGACTTAACAAGCTGTAAGTTTATTTCTCTCTCATAGAACAATCTGATTAAACATAAGCAGATCAACACTGGCATGGCAAACGTACACTGCCAGTGAGTACTCCCTCTCTCTCTTGCTTTCCTGCCATCCCTAGGCTATTGTCCTTATCCACATGATCCAAGAAAGCCAACTGCCGCGTCGACATTTCAGGCAGCAGGATGAAGCAAGAAGGGAGAGGGACTCACGTTGCCATCCTTGAAGGGTGTATCCTAGAAGTTGTTCACATCATTTCCTCCCCTGTCATATAGGCCAGAATTCAGTCATGTGGTCCTTCCCGGCTGCAGGGGAATCTGGGAAATGTCATCATCTTCCCAGTAGTGATGATTTGAGCATGCTATGAAAGAGAAGTGACATATTGAGTAGACATGTAGTTGGGGGTATATTGATTATATTTCCTTATTTTCTATATTCCTGATCCTCTGGCATTTGGAGCCTTAATTGTGGAGAGACTACGCTTCCTGGAGTTAGCTAAGTCCTAGAGATGGCAAACAGTTCTCCTGGGAATATGAGGTCGATATATAAACCAACCAGTCTAGAGCCCACACCCCCAACCAACTCCTTCATCAAGCTCATGCACCAAGCCAACACCCGCCTAGAGCTCCCCAGGGCCAGGTACCCGACCTCTAGAGACCATCTCTGTAGCCCAGAGATTGACAAAGCTTTTCAAACTATTCAGTCCTAAAGTTTGCAATGGACCCTGTCTTGCCCATTACTTGCCACACATAAAATTAATAAAATAAACTAAAATACAATACAATACAATACAATACAATACAATACAATAAAACTAGTAATAAGGACTTTGAGCCATGCTCAGCTTTCACTCCTCTTCTGGCTCCTGATCATCCCTGTCTTTTCTCCGTGTGGCCCTTTGTGGCATGCGGTGCATCTATTTTTAGAAATCTGTGAGTGCAGACTTCTTCCTTCATGATGATCATTTCCATATCTGATGTTTGACCATATCTAATAAAAACAAATCCTGGATAAATTCCCAACTTAGAGAACAACTAGAAGTCCCTGCCAGAAGGCCTGTTAGTATCTTCCACATATACTGTACAAGGATTAGGCATCTAGTGAATACTAACTTTGTAACTTTGTAAATACCGACATTCTGTACAAATATAAAGACAGTTATTCAGTCCAAGAGTAAAAATGTCTTTAATAGGAAAATTTAATGTCATGCAGTTGAAATTAATAACCTACATCTCAAACTTTTATTCTGATTTGGTAAACGCTGTCAAAGGAATAGCCAGGTTTGGAAATGTGAATGATGAAGTCTCATCCCAGCGGTTGGTGGTAAAGGGGCAAGGAGAGACTAGATCCCCCAAGTTTTAGAAACTTTCCAGTCTTCTTGTCTTTATTTGGTTGATGGTACTGATGGTGGAGATTTCTACCATGAATTACTGAAATTTTACTTGTTTTCCTTTTTACCACCTTTAATTATCACTGAGCCCCCAACTGGGAAAACTAAAAAGATAAGATTCTTCTACTTTGTTGCCTTTACCTATTCACATTGAAAAGAGAGTTTGTGGTTTTTTTTTTTTTAATTCAAACTATTTCTCAGCTGTTGAACTTCAAATGCACACTTATTACAAGGGAAAATCTCCCAGCAAAAGCTGTAATAAAAAATATAATACAATTAATTCGTACGACAAACTGGTCCTGTGGTCAACAAACTTACCGTGTATGAGAATGACTAGTATACTTTTTTATGTTGCACCTTCCTGGGTTTCGCTCTCAGAAATAATAATTTAGTAAGTCTGGGGAAGGGCTCAGCCATCTGCATTTTTACAAGCATCACCAGTAAGGTTTTTAAATATATATTTACACTTCTTTGATAACACCTTTGAGATATAATTCACATACAATACAATTCACTCATTTAAATTAAATGCTTTTTATTATATTCACAGAGTTATGCGTCCACCAGCGCTAACATAATCCAGAGCATTTTCATTACCTCAAAAGGAAATACCACACCCATTAGCCATCAACCCCATTTACCCATATGCCTAGGCCATATCCCACAGCCCTAGGCAGCCCTATTAATCTACCTCCTGTCTCTATAGATTTGCCTTTTCTGGACATTTCATATAAGTGGAATCATAAAATATGCAGTCTTTTGTATCTGGCTTTTTTCTCTTACCGTAATGTTTTCAAGGATCATCAATATTGTCACATGTCTCAGTACTTCACTCCTTTTTGTCGCTGAATAATATTCTCTTGTATGGATATACCATAATTTATGTATTCATTCATCAGTTGATAGACATAGAAGTTCCCATTTTTGGAACAATGCTACTATGAACATCTGTACCCCAGTTTTTATATGGACATATGCTTTCATTTATTTCATATCTATATCTGAGAGTGGAATTGCTAGAGAAAATGGGTGACTTTGAGAAACCACCAGACTATTTTGAAAGTGGCTGCCCCATCTTACGTTTCCACCAACCGTGTATAGGTTTCTAAATCCTGTGTATTCTCACCGACGTTTGTTGTTATCTGACATTTTGATTCCAGCCGTCTTAGTAGGTATGAAGTAGGATTTATCTCACTGTGGTTTTGAATTGTATTTTCCAGGTGGCTAATGACATTGAGCATCTTTCACGTGTTTACCGGCTGCTCATATATCTTCTTCAGAGAAATGTGCATTCACACACTTTGGTCATTTTTAAAAATTAGGTTGTCTTTTCATTATTGAGTTGTAACAGTTCTTTATCTCTTCTAGATAAAAGTTTTTTCTCAGATATATGATTTGCAAAACTCATGTCTTATATCTTGTGGGTTGTCTTTTCACCCTCTGGATGGTGTCCTTTGACACCATGAAAGTTTTTAGTTGTGATGAAGTCCCATTTTTAAATTCTTTCCTCTATTGCTTGTGACTTTGGTGTCACGGCTATAAAATACAAATTCTTTTCTTCAGTGGCACAAGGTATACACTGAAAACTACTGATCTAGTTGCAGATGGTCCTTGACTTGGACCAGTTCATTCATGTGGAGCCTGCCCTTGTGGATTTATTGAGAGCTATCCTCTGTGGAAAGAGTAGACTAAAGCCACGTCCCAGTAACAAGACACTGCCTTCCATTTATTTATTCATCTAGTGGCTATCCAAGCGTTTCAGGCATTGTGCAAATTAGAAAGAGGTGCCAGCTGGGGGAAGATAGAGTCCCTTGATACAAGTCTTGGTAGGTTGTGTCAGAGGTGGAAGAAAATTTGCCCCTTGCCCTGTCTATTATAGACCTACGCTGGGTCAATGGCTTAAATACCAGAGCTCGGATGCTCTTTCAACCCCTGCTCATTTGCTTGGCTGGACACTTGCATAGTGCAAAGACCGCACAGCCATACATGGTGGCCCTGGCCACTTTCTTAGGTGCTTTATTTTCTTATCTCGTCAAATCTTGCTGTTAACTGTGTTGTAGAGGTATTGTTATCACTCTTTTGCCAGTGAGGAAACTCGGGTCAGTTGGATGGCTCAAATTCACCAAACTAGCAAGTAGCAAGACTAAGATTTACATGCCTATCCTGTGACTTCAGTTCTAAAAGGCTTTTCACTCTGCCACTTTTTTGTATTCTGTTTGTCACTCAGGTTTTAAGACCTTAACGCTTGTTAAATTCCTCCATCGGAAACCAGATCAGGAACTGCCAGACATGCCGGGAACCTATTTACCTTGCTGGAGTCTGTGCTCACATTACTACTTCCTCTCCGTTGCTTCCCTATATCAAACACCTGGCCTTTCAATTTAGGACTTTTAGAGGCTTGGCAGTGATTCTTTTCCCTTATTGCTGAACCACAGCCAGATCTCCTCTACCGTTGTGCAGTTGCCAAAATGCTATGAATCAGAAGAAATCCTGGAATTTGGTATGGAATGCCTTATCCCTGGATGCCTGGAAGCTTTTTCTTCAAATGAGACATAGGGGTCTAAGGTAAGAAGTGTATGCACACATACGATTACATAAGGACACAGATAGAAAGCCAAGAAGCAATGGCAGAGGAGACTGGAGGAAAGCCTTTTGTAATTTCTTTCTTGCTGGACAAACTTGTTTTTGCCAGCAAGATACATGTTGCTGCATTTTTAGACAACCTGATAGCCCGCTTTTTCCTCACCAGCATCTCTCACACTGCCTTCCACCAAACTATATGCCACTATTTTTTGTGTGCGTGGAGAGTACCATCTATTTGGTCTCTTCTCCTCAAAGAAGAGGTGAAGGGGAGTTCAGGATATTTCTAAGTGGAGCTCCATATATCCACTCAGAAAGGGAATTTGTTGATCAGCCTTGTGCCTACCCTGCAGGAGCACAAGTATTCGGTGAGAAGTAATTGGAAAGAGAGAGGGCATGGGTAGCCTGCGTTCCCACCTTTTGGTCTGGCAAAGACCAGGATTTGGGGATTTTGTTTGTTTGTTTGTTTTTGGTTTTGTGAGGTAAATGATAGAGCAGAAAGTAGTTGCACTAAGGCTGCCTTGCTGGTGTCTCCAAGAGTGGTCTGTCAGACTAGGGGCCACAGCAGCAGGCGCTATGGAGCATAGCAACTGAGATTGAGCTGAGGCGAGTGAAAGAAGAAGCACAATTGCACCTCCTGGGCAGGGAATTGCCCTGCGAGGATATCCTTTAAAGACTCCTGGAGAGTGAACTCATGTCCCCCTGGGTGTCCACCTGACACACCAAGAGCATCGGCTGTCACTCACTATTATCCAGGGAAGCTTTAATGATCCCAAAGAGGATTATAACAGCAGCCGGTAAGTAAAAGGGTCTTGTCCCTTTCCTTCACCCTCACTTCTGCCTCTTCATAGCAGAAAAGCTAAAGCCTAGAAAAGAGCAAGTACAGAGATCCCAGAGCAGCCTGCCCAGCCCTGCCTCATGCCCCTGTCGGGGATGGACATCCATCCTCCCCAATCATGCCCCTGAGCCATAGTTATAGAAGCTTTGGTGGAAGGAAAACCTTAATTAGTATATGAGATTAGCATTTTGGAATACTTAAAAGAATTTACGTTAATGAGAAGTGTACACATAGTTACGGAACCTTACTCTCACTGGGAAGGGGACCTGTGACATAGCAATCTGGGCAGTGATTGGAAACAGAAACACTAGCATTCAGATTTTTATTTTTTGCTCTGGAATCCGCCCAATAACCTGGTTGCAAGCAACCGAATTTTAAATCCATCTTTGCTTTTTGCTGTTCCCGCTCCCACTGTCTTCTAAACATCAGCCATTTATCCGTTCCCAGATTAACACTGTCTTCTCTCAGGTTCTTCCATTTGCTATCTGTATCTACCATCTCTTTTAGGCTTATATGGGCCATTTTAGGAAATAATCACCAATTATAATCCAGTTTCCAGCTTATTCCTCAGGGGTGCGCACTCTCTTGAAATCTGCTACCCCCCTTCTTCCCCCTCCAAAATGCAATTGCCTTTACCGCAGTGGGTATTCTTGCCTATTTTATTGATAGCCTCATGTGCTATATGTCTCTCTTTATGAATAGTGTCAAATTGTGCCTTTAGACCTCAGAATAAATTACCTCGAAGATACAAAGTCAAGAATGTACATTGAAGAGTACAGAATTAACAGTATTCTTATTTAAGACCCCTTAGGAAAATGCTTTATTGCCATTTGGGTTGCTGGGCATTTGTATCCCTCAACTACAAGGGGAAAAGGAACTTTTCTGGCGTCTAGAACAGGAGCTCAGGTGGAGTCATGAGTGTTGGTCACACATAGTGAGGCCAGAAGGCCCAAAGAGAGGCAGCTGGGTAGGGAGGGGGCATCTTCCCTGCCTGCTGCATTTTGGTTTCGGCCTTCCTTGTTTATTCAGAAATCCTTCAGTATTGATCCCCTTTCTTACTTGGAATCGCTCTTCCATTGTTTCTTCCCCTTCCTAAGCCTCTGTAGATCACACTGGCCTCTTGGGGATTCAGAAGGGTATTTACTATGGGGGAGGGGGTGAGCAAAGAAAGAGAAGGAGAGAGTAGATAAAGGGAATAAAATGAGTCCTACCCTCCACCAGCTTCCCATCAGCCTTTCTTTTGATCATTTAAACTTATTGGGACCCCTGGGTGGCTCAGTAGGTTATGCGTCTAACTTCAGCTCAGGTCATCATCTTGTGGTTTGTGAGTTTGAGCCCCATGTCGGGCTCTATGCTGACAGCTTGGAGCCTGGAGCCTGCTTCGGATTCTGTGCCTCCTGTTCTCTCTGCCCCTCGCTGACATCCTTCTCTCCTTCTCTCTCTCTCTCTCAAAAATAAACATTAAAAAAATAAAATGAAATAAAGAAAGTGAACTTGTGGTCACAATCTTAGGATCCTTCAGGTGGGAATCAGTCCAAAGACCAATTTCCTTGGGCCTTTCTAGTGTTTAAAGATCTGGAAGCACTAAGCCAACCTTCCTACATTCCGACTGGCTGCAGCGAAGTAGAAATAGGCTCTCTTGCTTCCGTGTTTCTGACCATTCGCTATTGTTCACTTCTCTGCCAACTTCATTTGTTCGTGGTGTCCTCATGGCCTTGGTGAAGCATTGGAGTTTTCAGTGTCCGTTGAGGCAGAGAGTATGTTTTATTCCTATTTTCATTTCTATTATAGGACATAGAACAGTCTCAGCAGATGTATTCATGCCACATCTGTTTAACACATATATATGGAGCACCTACTACGGGCCAGGCATGGTGGTAAGGAACCGTATATAAGGTGAACCTGTCATAAAAAGACCCAACCCTCAACAGGGCTTCCACCAGTGACTACATGTCTAACGTAGGAAGCCTTTGCATTAGGCGAATTTACACACTTGATCTGTGAAAGAGAGAAAAGGCACTCAGATTGAGACTAGGGGTCCTGCCAATGAGGCAGCCCTGGATGTAAGAAAGTAGCCATGATGTGATCTAGGCACGAGGGGGAAGATGGCTAAAAGGAAGGAGCCATTCATGTGTTCACACACCTCCCTGGTATCCTAAAACTTACAGACCCATCTTGCCCCAACCAAGGCAGGAAACCGATGTTGCCAGTTCTGTGATTCTAGCCAGTGAAGTGGTGATTAGAATATTGAGAATTATACCAGATGTGATCGGTATGCTCCTGTATCCCTCACCTTTATCATTTCCGTGCAGGCTGGCCCAATTTCTCCTCACACTTCCTAGATCTTTTAGCCTTAAGAGACTTCTCTGGGGGTGCCTGAGTGGCTCAGTCAGTTAAGCTTCCAATTGTTTGATTTTTGACTTAGGTCATCATCTCATGGTTCATGATAGCACAGAACCTGCTTGGGATTCTCTCTCTCTCCCTCCGTCTCTGCCCCACCCCAACTCACATGTGCTCTCTCTTGCTCTCTCTCAATATAAATAAATAAACTTTAAAACAGAACAAAAAGAGCCTTTTCTGGCCACCACAACCCAGTCTGCCTGCAATCGCACAGAAGTGGCAGGGGATTAACACTTTTTGGAAAAGCCTTCAGCCAGAAAGTGTATTAATCCCCAGAAGGGGGGCCGTGCGTGTTCTCTACTGTGTCCCAGCATTCTTCAGTGAGAATCAGCTCCAGTTCCCCTTAGTGACAGTCTGCTTGAAATGCCTCCGCTTGCCTCTTTTCCTTCCCTTTCTCATTCCATCTTCTCTGTAGGTGTTTCTTGGTCTTGCCCCCTAAATGAACTACTTGCTTTTGAATCCTTGTCTCAGGGCTTGCCTCTGTGGGAATCCAAACTAAGATAGATACTGTGTTTTTTGCTTTCCCTTTTAAATTTCTGTGAAAAATGACGTTGGAATTTTGATAGGAATTGCATAGAATCTATAGATAGCTTTGGGTAATATGGGCATTTTCACAATATTAACTTTTCCAAGGTATCTTTCCATTTATTTGGGTCTTCAATTTCTTCCCTCAAGGTCTTATAGTGTTAAGTGCAAAGAACTTTCGCTTGGTGGGATAAATTTATACCTAAGTATGTTCTTGTTTTTGATGCCACCATACATGGGACTGTTTTCTCTCTTTCTTTTTCAGGTAGTTGTTACTATATAGAAATGCAACCGATTTTTTATGGTGACTTTTACCGAAACTTTACTGAATTAGTTTATTAGGTCTGAGAATTTCTTGGTGATGTTTTTAGGATTTTCTGTATATAAGATTGTTTCATCAACAGAGACAGTTTCACTTCTTCCTTTCTGATTCAGATGCCTTCTATTTCATTTGCTCGACTAATTGCTCTAGCTAAGACGTCCAGTACTGGGTTGGACAAGAGTGGTGAGAATGGACACCTTTGTCTTGTTCCTGACCTTAGAGAAAAAGCTTTCGACCCTCCGCCATTACATATGATCTTAGCTGTGGGCTTGTCATAGATGGCCAGCCTTTTTTTATCATATCAAGAGTAGAATGGTGGTTGCCTTGGGGCCTAAGGGTTGGAGGAAGTGGGGATATGTTGGTCAAAGCGTACAACCTTTCAGTTATAAGATCAATAAGTTCTGGGGATCTAATGTACAACACAGTGACGATAGTTAACAATACTGTACCATATATTTAAAAGTTGCTATGAGAGAACTTTGATGTTCTCACCATAACAACAACAACAAAATGGTAATTGTGGAGATAAAAGATGTGTTAACCAACTTTATCAGGGTAAATATTTCACAATATATACATGTATCATGTCATCACATTATACACCTTGAACATGCATAATGCTGTATGTTAATTATATCTCAGTAAAACAGGAAGGGGAGAGAGAGAGATCATGTGAGATGATAGGGGAAGAGGAGGCAGTCACAGGTAGCTGCTACCAGGGAGAAAAAGAAACGAAAGTCCCCAAAAGAGTTGCAGAAATTGCAGATGGGAAGGGCTATTACACATATACGACTGCCTTTTTAAAAATGTTTGTTTATTTTTGAGAGAGGGAGAGACAGAGTGCAAGCAGGGGAGGGCCAGGGAGAGAGGGAGACACAGAAGCTGAAGCAGGCTCCAGGCTCCGAGCTGTCAGCACAGAGCCTGACACCAGGCCCGAACCCACGAACTGTGAGATCATGACTTGAGCTGAAGTCAGACACTCAGTTGACTGAGCCACCCCAGCACTCTTGAACTGAATTTTGAAGACTCCTGTAAATTCAATGCAGTATTTAAAATCAAAGTATTTCAGTTTTGACTAAGAAGAAGAATTTTTCGTGCCTCGTTCTTTTCTCTTGTTTTCTGATGCCTCCATTAGATACTCATGTCCAGCCACCAGAGACCCTTGTATCCTTGGAGTGATCAATTTCTCTGAACTTCCTTTCTTATTAGGATGGCATTTAATGCTTTCCTTTCACCATTCAACTTAGGTTTGAATGATTAATTCTAGAAGACCTTTACAAACTTTGGGAAGCCTGGGCGGCTCCGTTGTCTAAGCGTCTGACTTCAGCTCAGGTCATGATCTCATGGTTTGTGAGTTCGAGCCCTGTGTTAGGCTCTATGCTGACAGCCCAGAGCCTGGAGCCTGTGTGGATTCTGTGTCTCCTTCTCTCTCTCTCTCTCTGCCTCACTCCTGCTGTCACTCTGTCTCTATCTCTCTCTCAAAAATAAATAAACATTAAAAAAAAAACCTTAAAATGCACCCTGAGTACATGACATCTAATGGACTATTTTTATTATGGAGAAATAAGAAACACAAATTTCTCTGTGTACAACAAGATTAATGCCTGGAATTCGATGTCTATAGAATATGTGCATGCAAGTGGTTTTCCAGTAAAGGAGATTTGTTGAGCTATCATTCTCCCCTGATCCATTTTAAAACATGGACATGTTTTTAAAAGACATGTTTTTAAAAGATGGCTAATTGGACCAGCCAATGGACACACACACACACACACACATGTTTTTTTTCCCCTTTAACTTCATTAGTCATTACATAGATAAATAACCTGTGCTACTCTAATAAATTAATATTTTCTATAGAAATTACAAACTTTTTTAGACTGAGAAGCAATTCTTGCCTTTTGAGTAATGCCTGAATGCCTAAGGTCTAAAACAGTACACATTAACGGTGCTTGGTAAACGCTTGTTGAATTGAACAAAGAAAATAGAATGAAATTGAGAGCAGTCTGTTTGTGATAAGTATTTGCTGAGTCTTATAGATATTCTTCTCTAATTTTTTCTTGATGCGTTATAGCAAATATTTGATGTCCTTTGAATTGCAGGGTTAAAACGGGATCATTCATATTTTTTGACAAAAGCCTAAAGCCTCTGGAATTCAACTAGTCCTGTGATTCTTTTCACTGGAAAAACTAAAATAGAATGCCCGCTTGTTACTTCTCTGTCTCGTTCTGATACCTATACTGGAGTTCTCCAAACACTCTTCTCACTCCTTAGAACTTCCTTTGTTTCCTGTCACGCTTTCCACCTTTGCTCAGTAGAGACAGTTATGCTGCTCTAGTGGCTTTTGGCTCCATCCATCGTGCTTTCGCTAAGCGTCTTGTCTCTGGGTTCCATTGTACTCTAATTAAATAAATGGAATCTGGTATTCACTGAAAATCAATGGCAACTGCAAAAGTTTTGCTTCTTAAGAAAACCTCGCGTTGTCCTCTGCCCTGCCACATAGATTGTAAGATCTCTACCGCTTCCTTGTGTTCAGGAATCAAATTCTTCAGTTCATCTTGGTTCAGTGAGACAAAATGCTTTATAAAAAATGACCTGTATTTCTCAGGCTGTAGAAAGGAAAGAAAAGAGTTTGAGAAAGTGACTAAGGAGGGGAGTAAGGGTGATAGTATCTTTGATTCGGTTTAATTGGACTGCTTCATTTATGCCTTAATCTCTTTCTTTATAAAAACGATGACATTTTCGATGCTCTGCTCCAGAGCCTCCCGGGGGCGAATGCAGATGTGCTGAGCCAGTTGGCCGCCTTGTGCACCGACTCAGAGAGCGTCTCTTCTCCCTAATGAAGTCATCTCCTCTCGAAAGCCCAGCCTTTCCCATCACTCCATGTTGGGACTTGGCTTTGGCTTGCATAGTTCCGTCGTGATGTAGATGGTCTTCCAGTTAAGTTCTGGAATAATCTGCCCAACCATGAACGAGACATTTACAGCAAAGGAAAAAAACGCTTTTATTGAAAGCAACATTTTACTGTAACCTTTTGATTTGGGGGTTGGGGAGCAAAGTCTCACTCTGGGAAAAATCAAATTTTTCATGGCTTTCTCAAGATATTTGTCTATGTTTAATTTCTCTGAGTCGTTTATATACTTCAGACTAAAGAGTAATGAGATTGTCACCATCACTTTGCCTTCTGTAGAGTTTCTTTTATTTTTTAAAGAAGGCAGCAAAGACCTCATATTACTTCCGCATTTCCTAGAAAACCAAAAAGCTTTTAAAGTGTTGGGTAAAATATCTGTCACTAAAATGTAAAATAATAATAATAATAATAATGATAACGAAACAATTTTAGAGGTTGGTTTCCTTTTTCTAGGCACCGTGGAATTCATTAAAGGTGCATTTTTTAATGTCACATTTTTTCACCACCCAGAGAGGATATTTGCTTCATTGTGCCTAGGATCAGCCAGATCAGGGACTTGAAATGTGAACCTGTTTTCTGAACATAACTGGGACTGGAACCTCGTCATCCCCAACGAAGCAAAAGATGATACCACGTCTAAGAACACTTCACCTGATCAATAAAAAAGGAGAAGACTGAAATGTGAGCCTCAAGCTCAGAAGGAGGTGTAGATGAAGATAATGAAATTCCCTGGAGACCTACCTGCCAGCTACACCTTTCTTGTCCAAGTCATTGGCTGGATGCCCCTGACCTCTGCCAAGTTCCTGAAGACAAGATCAAGGCAATGAAGCAAGGCATGCAGCCTCTGGCTTCTGGTTTCTTGTAGACATCAGCGCTAGCAATGAAGATCTTGCTTTATCTATACCCGAGACCATGGAATGTACATACAGAGCATCCCCAGTACAAGGACATGATTTAAAGGGGATTACACAGAATGAGATTTTAATTACTGTTCAATTCAGACTTGAGTGTAATGCACAAATTAGTTTTACATTACAGATTAGTATAGTGGACAAATAAAAGTTACAAAAATATACTTTCCCCTTGAAAAACTCGTGATAATTTTTCAGACATGGGAGAATCAGAAATAACTGCTCTGTCATTCTCTTTGTCTTCATGAAGAGAGAGAGAGATGGGGAGAGAGGGGGGAAAAGGGAGGGAGAGGGGGGAAAAAGAGCAAGAAAGAGAAGTCTTCAGGGACAGTTAAATAGAAATAATACAGCTGTAGACTCTATTCTGAGTGTACCTTGTATGTTTTCCTTTTTATTCCCTCTCCATTATAGGTAACTAAAGGGGAAAATATGATATTCAGGTATGATATTACAAAATAATGAAATATGATATTATGAAATATGAAACATATGAAAATATGATATTTGGGTATGATATGAAATAATGAAATATGATATTATGAAATATGAAATATATGAAAATATGATATTCAGGGGTATCTTTCATTTTAGTCATTTGACAGCCTGAAGAAGTGTCTAATTTTCTAAATAACGTTACAAGCCAAAGCCAAGAAAAGGCACTCAGTATAAAGCTTTTCAACATTGTCCATCTTTGGATGGGCGAAGTGCTCTTGAGAAAGAACCTTTGCCCCGTAATACTGCTTCTCGCTCTTTGGCCAAGAGTTGTAACGTCCATGGACATTGTGAGGAACTATAAATGTTAGAGACCTAGAGAAATACATTTGGCAAGATAAAGGAGAATATCTCATGATGTAAGTAGTCTCTGACCCTTAATTTTTCATCATGTTTCATCAGGTAAAGACGCCATTATTTATAATGACTGTTAAGTATTAACATTTCCTTGAAAATGGATATTATTCTGCTATTAGTTGCTCTCTTCTGCTTTGAGGTTCCTTTTGCAGAAATGCTTTACTTAACTGTATGATGAAGGGAGAGCAGGGTAAGAGAGAGGTAATAAGCTTTTCAGATGGTCAGGTCTACCACTCAGAAAGGACCCTTGGGCAACACATTTAAACTCTTTGGAACTCAACTAGGTTTACTCACATTTAAGAATGAGAACAGTAGTACATACTTCGAAACGTTTCCGACAAAGGTCTGTCCTCATGCCTGAAGTATAAATTCCAATGAAGATTTTTAAATTTCCTTTTTCTCCCTTTTCGAATGAAGTGATCTTGACTATAAAGTTGCTGGGAGGAGCTCTGAAAAGACCACTGTACCCAGTGTCCAGAATTGTGTCCTGGTAACAACTCTGCTTTTAATTGGGTGACTTCAGGAAAAGTCATTTTCTGAGCTTTAGTTTGCTTATCTGTTAAACCTAAAGGGTGAAACCCGATTCTGTTCTGTGACTCTGTTATTCTAAATATTTAAAGAAATAGAATTTCAGCGTTAAGAAAGGTAGGATAACTATACTAAGAATAAATAAATCATTGTCAAGCAAACAAAATGGATTCCCGAATCCAATAATGAATAGTTGCCTTATTTACTGTAGTGAGCTGATAAATAACTAAAAAGAATTGGATAGCGCCCATTTTGAGAATTGAAATTCTAACAAAACTTCTACTTGTTTATCACTTAAGATCTAGCATCGTGCAGAATGCATACAGTCTGGGAAAGAAACGTAGGAAAGAAACATGGTAGACGTATGTGTACAGGAGTCCAGGCTTCTACAGGTTTTAAAGTGTGAGTATAAGGCCCACCTACTCAAAGGAATTCAGAGGGAAACTGGACTCTTTTCTTTAATCCTCACTGTTGTGTTTGATATAATTTTCTAACTAGAGATGTCAGTGGGAAAAATGGTGAGGATGCTTCCATGTTTGTGTAGGAAGAAAAGTGTGCTCTCCATTCCGGTATCTCCAGTTGTTAAACTGATGTGCACCTTGGACTTATTTTGTTCCCATTGTATAAACTCATACTTGACTTCAAAGCAAAGGAGAATACAAAGTCCCTCTTTTCTAAGGGGCAGAAATCCTTTGTGTCAACTGGTTGACCCTTTGCTCTCTAAGGTCCTATAGGAAATCTTTTGTAACACAATGCAGGGGACTCTTCCTCCTGTTGATGCTGTTTACATAGTTGGTGGGCCTGGCTGAAAACAAAAATCACATAAACTCATGAAAGATTAGGGTCCCATTTCCTGACCACAAGGAAGGAGATTGGTATATCCAAGCAGTGTGTTACTCAGAAATATTATTAAATATTCTACCTTGAGGGACTCTCTGAAAAACTGAGGGAAAGGAAGAAGGAAGAAAGCAAAATCTAGACTTCTGTACATCTGTGGCAGAGTAAGAGAATCTGTTTAAATCCAACAAGGGATTTGCTTGGGGGAATTTCCTGTCCAGCCCTTTATTACCAGGGTCTTTGTAAATTGTGCAGTGACGTGGGGCTCCCCTTTGGGCAGTTCCCGGGAAAGGCGGTTCTTACCCTTTCCCCTCTAGGTCTTAGAAGGATCTCATTTTCTCAATGTCTCTTTCAGGTTGGCAGAAGGCGCAAGCCTGACACTTCCCTCAGATGGGACAGGCAGGCTCTGTGGCCGCGTAAACACGCTGTAACCAAGTTCTTTGCTGATTTTACAGAGTTTCATTCGCTCCCAAGAAGAACTGAGGGTGCTCAATTGTCTAGTGCTGGCCTGCCCCACAAGAGCCTGGGGGCTCCTTTCCCCTAACCCAGAACTGGCAGCGCAGGGGGCGGGGAAGTGGGGGTGGGGAGGGGCGGGAGGGCAGTGGTTTCTGTGCGCACAGCGCGATGTTACTTAGTGAGTCGCTGAATGGGGAGCGCTGCTGTCCCCAAGCCGATTGGTACTTCTTGTCAGGAAGAAACGCCGAGAGGTGGGAGTGCCTGGGGAGGGAGGCAGGCGGTCCCTACCGCAGGCGCGGGGAGCTGCCTTTCCGCCCCTCTCTGCCTGCTTTCCAAGCCTGGGCTCTTAGGAGTGGCTGAAGCTGCGGAGCGCTTCAGGAGCCTGTGAATGAACCCTCCTCCTCTTCCTCCTCCTCCTCCTCGTTGAGTCTCCTCCTCGGTGCTGACGGTACAGTGATATAATGATGATGGGTGTCACAACCCGCATTTGAACTTGCAGGCGAGCTGCCCCGAGCCTTTCTGGGGAAGAACTCCAGGCGGGCGGGAGCAACAGCCGCGAACATTAGGTGCTGTGGACAGGCGCTGGGAACGGGATCTGCGGCCAGCCCCGCATCCCCCTGCATCCTTCAGCACCGTCCCGCACCCTCCGCACCCTTCCCCAGGCCACCGCGCTTCCTATGTGACCCGCCCGGGCAACACCGAGCCCATTCGCGCAGCGCTGCGGTGATTTTTATCCCCCAAACTGCAATAAGCCGCCTTTCAAGGTAATCACGTTTCTTTTGTTCCCCTTAAAAAAAAAAAAAAGAAAAGAAAAGAAGAAAACGAGCGAGCTTAGAAAAACGAAGTACATTGTAATTGGTAGAAGGCTTTAATTAAAGCAAAGAGAACTAGCTGTAAGGCGAAGTTAAGAAAATATATGCACTTTAAAAATGCAGGTAACTTTCAGAAGGACGTTTGGAGAGAGGGATACCGAGGGACCTGGTGCTGAAAAAGATGCAGACAAAAGAAGTCCGGAATCGGGTGGGGGTAGAAGGACTAACGGAATTGGGGGAAGGGAGGGAAGAGAATTGTAGTGAACCCTTAGAAAAGTCTTGGGGTCTTGAGCTGGAGAGCAGGAGAGACTCATGGCACCTTGAGCTTTTTTTTTTTCTTTTTCCTTCTTTCTTTCTTCTTTCTTTTCTTTTTCTTTCTTTTTATTTATTCATTTTTTTGTTAACCTGCTCGAGACAAAAAAGTTTGAATGGGCACTCCCGAGACTTGCCTACATGCAAGTCCCCGAAGCCGCCTTGGTGCGGGCCACCTGGCTCCTGGTCCCCTAGCGTGTGGTCAGTGCCGGGCGTTCCTGGAATGCTGCCCCAGGGCAGCTCCTGACAGGACGGTCCTGCGCCCCAGCAGCCCGGGACCTGGGCGGACGTGACCCCCCTTTTGCTCGCAGGCAGTCTGGAAAGAGATCCGGCCGGGAGATGGGCAGGGTCCCCGGGCTGCGTCTCTTTGGCGACTTGGAGGCTGTCACGGCCCTCCTCGGTGCCCCTGGGTTCTTTTGTCCTGCGCGCGGAGCGCCGAGGACGGCCGGGAGGGAGCAAGGGTTGGGGGTGGGGTTGTCGGAGTGCCGCGGAGGTCTGGGAAGCGCCTGGGCGGGAAAAGCTTGCCTTGAATCATCAGGGATGTGCAAGAATTTTATCTCACCCAGAAGATCGAAGTGGAGGCTTCCACTCTGGTCTCAACGAGCAAACCCAGTGCTCAGACCGCTCTCCAGACAAAGGTGGCGCGGGGACCCGAATCTGGGGCCTCTAGGACCAGCCCTCTCGCCCCGACAACAGTAGTTCTCCTTTTCCTTCCATCTCCCCACCCCCTCCCAGCTCTCGGCCCTAGTTGAGCAACTTTACTAGCTAGTCGAGCGGCCAGGGAGATCGTGTGCGGCGAGCCCCAGAGGACGCCCTGGGTTGGAGCGTCCCACCACCCATGCAGAGGTGTAGGCGCCTCCGGACGACGTCCCTAGTGCGCGCGCATATGGGGGCATCAGGGTTGTCCCGGCTTGCTGTCTGTGTCACTGGGCGTGGAGCGGCCACTGTGTTAGGCAGCGGAGAGCGAGGTAGAAAAATAGTGTCATAGCTTAAACTATTTGCTCTCCGATCCAGCTGCGCCCCAGCAAGTCCTGCTTGTCCCCGGGAGATGCAGCGGGAGGGAGGAGAAATCTACGCAACGCCTGGGGAGCTGTCCCACCATGCGCACACCCACAGGCTGAAAGACACTTTTGCTATCTTTGTCCCGTTTCTCATCTTTGTCTCTCCGTCTTCTGTCTCCATCTTCTCTGCCTCCCTTCCCCTCTCCCAGCCTCTGCTCAGTCTCTTTCGCTCCTACGTCCCCTCCCCCACGACTGACAAATGAATGGCTAGTGTGAAATCCCTGCCTCCGGGTCGGCAGAGGCAGGCAAGGAGGGAGGAGCGAGGGAGGCTGTGAGCTCCCTCGGATCTGCCCCCAGTTGGCTTGCTAAGTAAGGGCTTGCAGAACCCAGATGTCTAGGAATAGGGTGTTTTGTGATGGATGTGGGCGCCCCCTGATGGAGAAGTTCAGCACAGGTGGAACCGAGGCCCCCTCACCAAAAAACCCAAGCAAGTCGTGTATTCAAGGATGAAGAACATTTAGTCGTTAGTTTTATATTTAATAATATCCGACAAAATCTAGGGGTTTGAAGGGCGAGAAATGGAGACCTTGCCTTTGCGAAGTACAGAAGCGGCTGCTCCAGAGTCAGCAGGGATGTGCACACCGCTCTGTGCGGCTTGGTGGACGGGAACACATGGCCTGGGGTGGATACCAGTTTTGGAGGGTTGGATCTTCAATCTTAAGCATCACTTTAAGAAATACAATACAGAATGCCCTACTTTTGGAAACTTTACCAAGGCCCTTGACCACTTGAACCCAATGCTAGGGCCCTGCACCCAGGATATCGCAAAGGAAAGGCCCCTAATCCAAAATGTAAACTTACTCAATTTCAAAACACAATCGAACGTGGAATTTTGGAGGAAGGGAAGGGAAGGGAAGAGTAAAGAAGGGGACAGTGGAAATGAGAGTAAGAAAGGAACAGCGATGCGAATGATGCATGCAAACAGCCGGGACAAGGCCGGTAGGGTACGTTTCGATGTTTGAGGTCGATGTTTGAGGCTGAATTTGGCGTCTCCTTTTTTAAGATATATTTTACATCCCATAAGCGACAATAAACGCGACTAAAGAGGCATGCCAGGATGGAAGGGTAGGGGAGAAACTAGCTCTTTAGAGCGGCTGGGGCCGCGGGCCGACCCCACTCGCTCAGCGGGCTTGGAGGTAGGAACCGCGCCGGGAGCTCCTCGATGCGCCGGAGTTCACCAGCCGCCGCCACGTGGGCTGGGACTTCAGCTCTTGGCCCGAGACGGGTGTGACTTGGGCTCAGAGACAACTGCTGCGCGGAACCGGCTGTCCGCCCAGCCTGAGGCTGGCGGGGAGCCTGGGGTCCCCGCCCAGAGGCCAATAGGGGCGGGGCCTTGCTCTTTCCGGCGGGCGGGGGTGGAGGCAGGGGCGGGGCGGGGCAAGGCTGGGCGGGGCTCACTGATGTGAGCACCCGGCGCTGAGGCTGCCCGCTGCAGCTAGAGGGTACAGGACTTGTGTCCAGAAGGTGCTAAACGCTCTTGTTAAGAGTTTGAAAAAAAATATTTTCTCGCTTCTTGGGAGTTGGTAGGAGGCGTTTTTGCCTTGCGACGCGGAGGAAGTAAAGATATACTCCAAGCAATCTCTCTCTTTTTTTTTTTTTTTTTGGCAGAAAAATGACTTGAGTTTATTTGGTGCTCCGAATATTGACTTTTTAAATATGTTCAAGTCAGTTTGAAGACTATTTTTCGTCAGTTACAGGACTGATAGAATTCCAATGAGCGCAAACATTAAGGGGCTGTGGGTGTAACTCCGGTCCCTGTGCATCAGGGGCCTTAGCTCGGCTCCCGCCCACAGTGGGAACTCAGCACACATTTATAAGACAGCTGAGCTAGGAACCCAAGGGAACGTGGTGCAGTCTAGACGCTGCCACTTACACGCTGGCTTTTAAACTTCCTGCTTCCTCACTTTCCCTCAGAAGAACGGGGCTTTAAGTCTCGCTCAGATCTTAAATTTTCATATCTAATTGATTCACGTTCCCTTTCTTTTTGACTCCTAAAAGCCATGACCTAAATTATTTTAAGTACTGCTTGTCAGCTGTGCCAAACCTATCGTGAAAATATTCACGTAAAGTCCTAAAACAGTTGTTGTGAGTTTAATATAAAAATGGGAAGCCATCAATGGAAGCAACTACTAGTTTTCTGAGATAAAATCTGTCCCCAGTTTGGAGAATAGGTAGCTTGGAGGTAAGAGCAATTAAGCAGAAGGTCTCAGGGACTGACTTGTAGTGCTGATTCCTCAATAAAGAAAGCACTATTGCACAATTGCATATGCCTGTCCCAACTAATACTGCAAAGGGTTCCAATGGATTCCAAAGTGATTGAGCAATTACTTCCTCCAGCAGGAAGTCCACAGTCCTTAATCTCAGGGTTGGTGGGAAGAGGGATGAGATTAAGACAGTCTAAGGATTTATGTCAGAACTCAAGCTTTTGTTAGTTTTTCCTAGTAGATAAATTGAAAGTAATTCCTAAATTGTATTTCCTGCTTTTAAAAAATGAAGTTTGAGAAGGATCCCTCTAGATTTATATATTTCCACATGTAAGTTTTGTCTAATTCTCTGTGCTAACAAACTGGAAGGGAATGTCTCTGATATTCTAAGATACCTATATCAGCATGCTTGTAAATTCTGTTTGAAAGGACCTAAAAAGCTAACTTAAGGCCAAATCTGACTAATGTTAAAAAATACAGTCTTTGTTCTCTCTTTCCTCACCTTATTACTTTGTGTAAGTACTTTGTGGTTGATAATTGGTCACGAATTGAGCTTGAGAGCACACAGATGCCCCAAGTCTGTCGCCCAGTAGTCATGTAACCACGCTTTTCTTTCCTAATGCAGTTTAAAACTTTTTGTTGACTTTATTCATGGACAGACATCACTGGAAACTGTATTTAAAATGGGATATTGCCCTGTGACTGAGGCCAACTTCTGAAGACACATGGTTCTTTTGAGAAGAATGAGTGACTATAGTTAGGCCATTATTTCACCACCCACCTAGAGAAACCAGTTAGGACTCACAAACACTCATTGTTAGGGGTAAGTTGCTCTAGTCTGAGAAAACATGCTGATTGTTGCATAGGTCTGTACTTTACCAGAAAACCCAAGGCTGGTACTCCCCCTGATTGGGAATCAGAACAAGGAGAAGTAGAGGTAGTTAGTGAATTTTTGCCAGTTTCCTCTGACAGCCTAGGTTTAGTAAATTACAAATATACAGACATAAATATAAATTTATGCACTTTTGTTATATTTCTATATATTCTCCAGGGTTTTTTGACTCTGCTGGCTTCTTATCCCTGAATGTGCCAGGGTAGTTGTATTTCAGTGGTCAGTGCAAAGTATCTTTGTGGAATGTGTTTGGCTATTATGTTTCCTGAAACTTCTCTGGATAGATCCGTCATCTATAAAAGGGCTTAAATGCAGATCTACGTTTAAATTTACGTCATTTCTGCCTCTCTCTATATATCCTACTTTGTTCTTCTAAGAATTTTAAGAGGTGTTTATGTCTATAAAAATGAGATTACATAGCATATAATAAACACATATATAATATGTAAGCTGTAGTCTTTTATTATTAAATTACCAAGTTTCTATTACCTGTGGTGTGGCAGAATAACACTTGATTTGGAATCACAAAGCCTCATGTCAAAATCTATTAAATGGATATACAGTTATACACATCTAAAGGGTGAATATCTGTGGGAAAACTTTGGTAAAGGAAAAACTACACAAATAAGTGGTGTTAATATATTACATCCATGAGACTCATACTTATCTAATTCTATAATCTCAATAAATACACCGTTACCCACTATACTCACTATTGATTTCCTACTAAAAATATAAAGTGAGTTAGATAGGAGCATTTTGCTTTAAGAATTGTCTAGTTTCACTGAACAGGAGACAAAGTCCAGAAATATACTAAAATGGACATGGAAATTCAGTAGAAGAGAAAGACTATTCAACAAATGGTTTGGAGACAACTGACTGATCCACTCAGAGTAAGAGCCAATCTCTACCTCATTTCTTTCTTTTTTTTTTTTTTTAATTTTTTTTAATGTTTATTTATTTTTGAGACAGACAGAGACAGAGCATGAGCGGGGAGGGGCAGAGAGAGAGGGAGACACAGAATGTGAAGCAGGCTCCAGGCTCTGAGCTGTCAGCACAGAGCCCGACGCGGGGCTCGAACGCACAGACCGTGAGATCATGACCTGAGCCGAAGTCGGACGCTCTACCGACTGAGCCACCCAGGCGCCCCTCTACCTCATTTCTTATCCTCAAATAAAGATAGAGCAAATATGAAATGTAGAGAATGACACTGAAAATAATTAGGGGAAATTATAGGGTTTTTAAAATAATAGAAATAGAGAAACCTGTTTTAAGCAAAAGATAAAATCCACAAACCATACCAGAAAAGACTGATAACTATGAGTAAATAGCAAATGATTTACCCAAAAACAAATAACACATTTGCAAAACACCAGCAACATAAGCTGGACAAAGAGCTGATAACTCTTTGGTTATAACAAGAACTTTTACAAATAAGTGAAAGACCATCATCTAGCCGCAAACTGTCGCGTGTGATATATAGGTGGTTGGCAGAAGAACAAATGTGTTTTTAGTCATATGAGAAATTGCTCATCTCCATCCATAATTAAAGAAATAGTAATTAAAAAATGATATCCTGACTATTTTTTCGTCAACCACAGAATAAAGGTTTAAAAAGTTTGATAAAAGTTTGTTTTGGCCAGGTTGTGGGGAAGCTGGATCTCTCACGTACACTGTGGCAATATAAATAGGTTCATCTTCTTGCAAAGTAATTTGGTAATAGCTATCAGAAAATGTTAAAAATGCATATACTCTTTGACCCAGCAATTCTTCTAAATATTGTCATATAGATATTGGTACAAATATCACCCAAGATGAATAGACAATATCAGCATTGTTTCTGATAGCAAAAATTTGGAGACACCTTAAAGGCTCATCATAAGAACTCATGAAATAAAAGATGCTGCATTCATCGAATGCAGCTGTTAAAAACAACAGAGAAGGGGCACCTTGGTGGCTCAGCCAGTCAAGCATCCAACTTCAGCTTAGGTCATGATCTCACCGTCCGTGAGTTCAAGCCCCACGTCGGGCTCTGTGCTGACAGCTCAGAGCCTGGAGCCTGCTTTGGATTCTGTGTGTGTGTCTCTCTCTCTCTTTGCCCCTTCCCCACTCACACTCTGCCTCTCAAAAATGAATAGACATTGAAAAAAAATAAAAATAAATAAACAGAGAAAAACTATTTGCTGATTTGGAACATTCTTTAAGAGTCATTGTATTTAAATGAAGAAAGTAATGTACCAAATAGAATTTATAATGTGCATCTTACTATGTACAAAAATGAGAATATTTATTCATTCAAGACACATGTCCTAAGTGTGCTGGGCACTGCCGATACAGCAATGAACAAAACATCAAAGCCCGCTTTCTCAGAACTATATTATGGTGAGTAGAGAAAGACAATTCCCAAATACATATATAAAATGATATGTACTATGTGCTTTGGTGAAAATAGAGCATGGGAAAGGGAACAGAGAGTGCAGTGTTTTAGATAGAGTCATGAGGAAGGAGTTAGGCAGAGATCGAAGCACCACTACGGGGCAATGACATGAAAAATCTTCATTAAGTCCAGGTTCAGGAATCCACTCAGAGGTTAGTGATAAATTCACATGAGGCAATTACTCCTGTGAAGTAGATTCATAAGATTTCCTGAATAACCATGAGATTTTTCTCTGCATTACAGTGATTCCTCCTGTGAGAAAGCACCCAAGAGCAATATGATAGGCAGTACTCATTATATCCACCTTGTGGTTGAGATGTCCTGGACAATTGGTTGTCTAGGTTAACTAATTTGAAGACTAGAAGACAAGAAGTCTGTGTCTCTAAGTCACCCTTGGCTCACTGGGTCTTCCACAAGATTAAGGGAGAATATTAAATGTCTGTTTACTAGAAACTTGACTATCTGTCTTCAAGACACCCCATCCTTGGCATGACTCTTACCCTCTCTGCAGACATTTCTCATGGATAGGAGTTTGACCTTGTCTCTTGACCTATTGTCTCTTGTGTCTTGTGTCGCCCAGGCAATTAAACACCCTCAGTCAGCTGTGCCTTGATTATTTTCAGTGACTTACTCCTCTTCTCATTGACTACCCTGGAGTGAAGGCTAAATATAGGCACTGGCTTTCATATCTCCCAGGTCTTTCTATGCGGACTTGTTATCACTAGTAGATTATGCTTACAAGACAGACACAGAAGAGCAAAAGAATAGAAGTGGGTGTTGGAGTGGTGCTAAAAAAAAAAAGAAAGAAAGGTTTTAAAGGTTTTTCTTATTGAGTAACATCAAATGCAGAAGGTAAACAGTGTGCCTTAACAAACATGAGCATGGATATAGCCTTCAGAAAATTAGAGTAATGGAATGAATGTCCATAAAGTCCAAGGAAGAGGCCACAGAAATCTAGCCCTAAGGCAATTAAGGTCAGTAAAAGCAGTCTGAGATATTTACTAAAGAGGTAAATGGCCATTCTTTAAATCAAGTGTTCCAAGCTCAGGTGCCTACAGGAAACAGGCATGGAGTAGAAATGGATGAAAAACCAGGTGGGGCCAGTGATAACCTTGAGTTCCCAGGGCCAAGGTGAGAGCCTCCTCCTTGCCTAGTGCTGATGATTGACCAACAAGAATATGCACCTAGAGTTGTTTGACCCGATTTTTCAAAAGAGATCTGAGACTTATTGTGAGAACTCCAATTTTTAAATGCTGGGGACTTTTTCAAACATATTTATACAAATATATTTAAAACGTGACTGATGTCTCCCTTGTATTTTTAATGCACTGACTTCCTTCCCTAGATTTGTCTTGGGGCAATCTTAAGGCAAATGATGACTATATTTGTTCTGCACATGAAAGACCATTTTCCTCCCTCCCTTAAATAAAAGGCACTTTTATGTTTATTTATTTTTGAGAGAGACAGAGAGTGAGCGGGGGAGGAGCAGAGAGAGAGGGAGACACAGAAATCGAAGTAGGCTCCAGGCTCCGAGCTGTCAGCACAAAGCTTGACATGGGGCTCAAACTCACGAACTACTAGATCATGACCTGAGCCAAAGTTGGCGCTTAGCCGACCAAGCCAGCCAGACACCCCTAAAAAAGGCACTTTTATAAGGATGAAGAATGGCACAAAAAGTTAGACTTTGAGTATTGGTCTTAGATAGAAAATTAGGATGCGAAAGACCCATCCCCAGGTCAAGGTCACGCCTTGTCTGATTTTGTTAGGAGATCTGACACTCCAAATATTGACAAACATCAGATATTATCGTGTTATGGTAAACATTCAACTGGACTGGTTAAAATGTAGTTCAGGTGTTAATTAGCTTACAGGCCCACATTCGTAAGCGATTGTCAGCACTTCTCATCAAAGTGTCTTTCGGAATAGGAAATACAGGCATTGGTCCTGCATTTGGTCCATAAACCTTTCTCGAGGGTCTACTCTGAACCTGGCACTGTGGAATATTGTGGGAATTAGCAAATTGAATGTGATACTAGGTCTGTTCTACAGAGACAGCTCTTTTACAGAGGAGATAAAACAGGTTTACAAGTAATGACTCAAAGCATATAGCAAAAAGTTAAAGGGCAATTTATTGTAAGCATAAAGTTATACACTGCTTCTATAACGGTAACCTAGGTTATAATTTTCAAATTCAACAGGTTCAAATACTTTTCTTTTTACTATTAGTGATATTAACTCAGAAAGAGAATATCTTTAGAAAACCTGAATAATTTTAATAAGAAATATTGAGTACTGAATACACTTTATCACTGAGCTATATTTCATATGCATTATTTTATCAATCCTCATGTTCACTCCAACAGTTAAGTACTACTTTTCACAATTAAGAAGCTAGTGAAAATAAGGGAGTTAGTAATTTACCCCAAATCACAGAGTATTGGTAGAGGATTCAGAACTTGAATTCAGGGCTATTTGACAATGGCTATTAAAAGACCAGACTTTTAATATTATGCTTAAAAATAAAACTTTCCTTAAAAAAAGATAAAAACTGAGAGCAATTTTTTCTTCTATGATGATAGAAATTATTTATATATATAAAAATGTTTCTTAAATTCAGTTAATACTCATAGAATGCACTTTCTTTAATAGATTTTAATGATACGGTCTAAAATTTCACTTTAACACCTTTAACCTATAGAATATGTGGAAGTGATATTTTTATTTTTTTTTCTGAAATACTGTAATAGCATTGAAATACAAGTGTATACTTCCCGCTTGCTATGGTAGCTTATAAGAAATACAGAAATACAGAAACTAAATTTTGCAGTTAGTGTTTAGTAGTGTCTACTACATATTCCATTAATTATATGATAAATAATAAACTTAATCATCAAGGTTAATCATCTGTATCAAGGATTATCACCTGTATGCTTTTCATTGTGAGTTGTCAAATGATCTATATAGATGTGAAAAAAATATATACATATATATATATATACATGTATATACGTATATATATATGATTTATTAGGTTTAAAAGATGCTCCTTAGAATTTTGTTTTAGAGAGGTTCCAATGCTTATTTCATAATATATAAAATAAAGCAATCGAATGGAAAAGAATAGCAAGGAAAAAGGAGTAGCTGTCATAATTATGAAATTGAACTTGAACCCAAATTGGACTTGGATTCTTACGGCATTTACTTCTTTGCAATCTAGGTTTCCTAAGTCATATAGAATTTATAAACTTTCTAAGGAAGATATTAGGAAGTTATTTAGGACACTACGATGCCTTCAACTACAAGTAACAAAAATCCCTAATTTTACTGGGTTTATGTAATAAAGAAATTTATTTCACTTAAAAAGAAGTTCAAAGAGACAGCTTACTATAGCCTAATATTTGAGGGTTTAAGCCCTAGGTGTCTTGAACTACAACAGTTCGAGAAGAAATAACCTATTGTGACAGTATTCATTGAAGAAAGCAACCGCCTCTTCCTTTTTTTCCCATTCTTAAGATGAATATACCTCTCCCAGAAGCATCCTGTCTATCCTACTGAGATCCTCTCACATCTCATTAGTTAAAAACTGTATCATTTATTCATTCCAAGACCAATCGTTGGCAAAATGAATGGGAGCAGTGTGACTGACTTAGGATAATCGGGATCATTCCCTTTGGCTGGGTTTGACCCAGGCTCCTCTACAGTGCATGGCTGTGTGAAAGAGGGTAGATACTAGAATAGAATCAGAGTTTTGTTAGAAAGGAGAAAGAGGAATGGCTTCTGAGTAGCCAACCACTATATAATGCCTGTTATAGAATAGTTCTAAATGCAGCTGAGGAGGGAAGAACCTTGGGGATCAAGTAATCTGCACTTCTTCTGAGATTGGCTCTTTGCTTTCCACATGGTCCCCAACACTGGTACTTACCCACCTCATAATTACAGCTCCATAGAAATTCAAGCTGGAAGGGACCATTCTGAGACCCAGACTGTTAAATGTCTTCCCCAAAGCCTAACAATAAATTAATGGCAAAGCCAGGACAGGGTTTCTTGACTCTCAGAACAGAGTGTTTTCTTTCTTTTTTCACCCTTCAGACTAGAACTGTTGGAACTGCTTTAAAACTCATGGCAAGCACTGGTCTTTTTGTAATTAACAGCTCCTTATAATACATTTGTTTTGTTTGTTCAGCCTCCTAGAAACTAAATCGAGCCTGTGCTTTAAAAAGCCTGCTGAGTCCTTCTTGCCTGTTTTGATAGCAAGTGCGGGAACCACCACCATGTTCTTTCCCACCTCACATTTGATATGAAGCCCTTTCTTTCAACGTCTCTCCCAATTGGTTCCCACCTTTTGCTCCATCTGTGACCAGCTTTCTGTTTCTAAATAGACATTGTGGTCACCTCTCCCTCTTTGTCCCCATTCCTAGCCACTAGTTACTTCAGCTGTGGTCTTTATCATTCTTTCTACAGCCCTCCGGGTTGCGGTTGTCCCACACATCCATATTGTTATATGTTCCCAAACTGAGTTCTGGGATTATTTTGGTACCTACTGCATTGGGTGAGAGTCAACTAATAATTAAAGTGTTAGGAGGACTTTTTGTATTACAAGTTGTCTCTTGATTTTACAATCTAAGAGGGGCTGTTCCTGTACTCTTACTATACACAATGCACAGAATAGCATGTTCATTTATGGCCCGCCATAAACCTGAATGTTTATGATTTCCTTTGTGTTTTTCTTCATTTCCAGGACAAGATGTTGGTCAATATAAAGAGCATCTTATGGATGTGCTCTACCTTAATAGCAGCCCAGGCACTACATAAAGGTGAGTGTGGTTTAGCAGTTTTTGGTGCTTGGTAAAATAAAAATTTAGGTACTAGAGTACAGAATGGCCACATGGAGTCAACAGAACAAAGAATTAATTTTTCATCTATCTAGTGATTTATAGTGCTGAACACTTTCAGCTGAAATAATATTGTTTTTCATTTACTAAATGGTTTTAAAGAAAATGAAATAATGAACAGGATGCTAAAGAAGCAAGTGGGTTTTCAGTAACTTCGCAGATTACTTTCAGACTTCAAAAGTGCTCATAGATACATATTTTTTTAAATCTGCCTTCTTCAATACACTCAATGACTTTCCTATAAAGAAAAGAAAGACTGTCAAACCCTCAGGAGGCTAGAGGGTGAGAAGAGTCGAAAAGATGCAGAGCAGGCTGACAGTCAGGTTTTTACCCCCACCTATATTTCCTTTCTCTTTGCTTCCCTTCCCTTCCCTTCCCTTTCCTTCCCTTTCCTTCCCTTCCCTTCCCTTCCTTTTCCCTTCCTTTTCTATTCTTTTCTTTTCTTCTTTCTCTATTTCATTAAACTTAATCTCCTAGTTATACGATATAGGCAACAAACAAATAATTTAACAATCCAGGTATTTTCAGATTGATGATAATAAAGCTTAGTGATACGATAAAGAATGGCCTGAGTAGCGGGAAGGTGGGATGATCTCTTTGACAAAGTAACATTTAAACTGAGATATGAATGACTATGGTGGCTGTCAGAGTTTAGGCTCCACCCATCTGTTGACAGCCCACGCCCGCTATCTCCTTCAGTGTTTTCAGGAAATAAAGGTGAAGGTCACAGACAGGGAAGGACAATAGCATCCATTGACAAGGGAGAACACAAAAAGGAAATATAGAAAAGGGGATTGGTTTAGATGAGTAATAACAGAAGGGGAATAACAGAGAAAATAATCGGAGAACCTTGAAGGAGACTTAAAACGGAGTTTAGACTTTCTGCTTAAAACAAAGAACTCCTACAAGAACGATGGGGAAAAATCCAAAGCATGTATGATCTAGCTCCTTAACAGTATTTTAAAATAGTAATAATGGTTAGCGGTGTTGAATAATTTCTACATGTCAGGTCTTCTGTATTTCACATGGTTAATTTATTGAACCTTAACTCTACAATGAGGCAGGGGCTTCTATTCTCCCCATTTGGCAGATGAAGAAACTGCACTACCAAAAGGTTTGGAGGTCTAGCTAATGTAGAAGATTATACAGCAGTTTAGTTACAGAGCCTGGAGTTGAACCCGGGCAGTCGGGCTCCATAGTCCATGCTCTTAACCACTATTTTATACTTTACTCCAAGAATCATGTTCTTTGTAAATCTGTGATCATGATTAAGAGATATAATTAGTTGGAGACTAATTTCAGAAGAATTTAATGTTTTCATATGAGGCGTAAATGTTGAAAACATAGGATTCACATAAAACAAATTTGCCCAGTTCGTAATAAGATACACAGCATAACTTGTTAGGAGTTAACACAAGTGTTTTCATCTTAAGCTTTTCTCTGTTTATTCCTAGGTACTCAAAAGGTCAATAACTAACATTAATGAACTCCTTGTCCAGTGGTTATTGGCTTTATTTTCATGCATGAAGAATTCTGTGCTTTAACAATACCTATTATATTGATAATCTAGTGCTGACCTAGTTATTTGGATATTCCTCTACTATTAATAAATAAGTCATGCACACTCATGAGTAAATGAATGAACAAGAGAGTGAAATTTATCACCCTATAGAGTAATAAATTCTCATATTCTCAATCTGACATTTATTTGGCCAAGGTGTGTGTGTGTGTGTGTGTGTGTGTTCAAATTGTATAGATGGAATTTATGTCATTCTTCTCCACAGAATTTACTGACAGAGAATGAAAGGTAATTGATCATTCATTATTTAGAGATTTCTCCCTTACTCTACTCATATAGATCACAAACCATTTGGTGTGAACAGTGAACTTTTTGTTAATTTTCATTTTTACTACTTGAATTGTTCACAGTTTCAGACAAGTTCTTACAGGTAGCATTTTTAAAAAACCATGTATAATATATAAACATTATCCTCTGAACTACTTAGTTTCTTCCTTAAAATATTTAGATTTAGTGAACTTAGTTCTTGTGGCCCAGTGCATCAGGACTCAAGATTTTATACACAAAAGACTTGACCACACAGCTTTTTGTTAATCCTGTTGTTAAGACTAGATTCTACATGAATATATGTTTATATCCAACCAAAACTTTTGATTTCCTTGTATCTGTAAACATCTAGAACAATAAATAACCCTTGGGTAATTTACCTTTTGACATCATTTTCTTCCAATATATTTTTGCATAACAGCACAGTTATTGAGCGATGCTTGGAGTTTCAGAAACCTCCCAATTAGATAGATCGGACTGCATCTCATATCTGCCTATACACATCTAAAATTGTGAAAAGAATGATAATTTAGTAATAAATATTAAGGAATTGAATGTCATTTGTCTTACACTCATTTTTAAGGAGATGATAAAGAATCTCATAATGTATATCATAATCGAGGTTGAAGGTAAAGCTGTTTTTCTCCATCAAAAAAACAATACTTTGTGGTAAAGTTAATCATCAAAATAAATCTTCAGGAAGGAATATGAGCTTCCCTGGAATATATGGTAAATGTAAATTAGGAGATTTTTAGATCATAGAATACTTACCCCTTTCCTTCTCAGAACCCCTATTCTTGGCAAAAAAAAATCTTTGTGTTGTCATCATCTCCCTAATGGGGCCCAAATTAAGGGATTATGAATCAGGTAGGGAGTCCCCTGTTGGCCTTATAGATTCATTTAAAAGATCATACAATTACTAACTGCTGTCAGTGCAGATAACAATTAAAGAAATAGGATGGGATAGAAAGAGAATGGGTCTAGACTCCGCAAAGGAAGTAAAACTAATTTAGGGATAGAGGAAGAACCCAATAAGTACCAAGGTTGAAAGATTCCTTGATTAGTTGTAAGGAGACTTGTGGTCTGGCCCAGGTCTGTCAGCAGCCAGCTACGAGCTTAAATGTCACTTCCTCGCCCTGGAACATCCTTAGTAAGGGATTGGACTAGTTTCACTCTGAGGGTGAGCTTTAAGTAGGATGATTTATTTTGCAAGCCAAGAATTTAATAGAATGAAATTATTCCCTTGATATTGTATTTAAAGGTGATAATGATCTAAGTCACATTTAAAAGACTCAGTGCAGATAATAGTATACTTTATTTTTATTTAATTTTGTTAAATGCCTTAAATCCCGTTTTGGGACAAATTATATGTAGATTAGTAAGATGATAAAGAAACGTATGAGAGCTATGATCATTATAAATTAGAAATATATGGCTGATTTCTATCACAAATACAATAAATGAAATACCGTATTGATTATTTTAGATTTATTTGTATCATATGAGAGATTTTAGAGGCCAGCCATTGTGAAGTTAAATTTCAATCTTTAACAATGGAGTATTTTTTTTCCTAAAGTGCATAGTGTCTCAATATCTTCCTGAAATTTTCAAAATGACTTATCCCCAACTGAATCCACAGTGCTATGTTGACAGCTATATTGCTTCCGATGCATGTCTATGTTGAGATATATGTTCCCAATACCTTGACTACTAACACACTAAGTGTTACATACACATCATTTTGTTAGTTAAGAATTATTATTTCACTCCAACTCGAGGCTACTATTAACTTGTTCATCATATTTTCATGAAATAGGTTTGCTTGTGTATCAACATAATTTCTATCTATCATTATTGCCCACACATTGTCTAGCCAATTAGTAGGAACTGGAAAATGGGAGGAAGGGTGGGAAAGGGTTATGGATTCCTTAAGAATAAAAGAACATTTTTTTTGCATGTGATAGTGTTAAATTGCAGTTAAGGTATTCTTTCTCCTTATAAATTTAAGGGCTTAGCCAGAAAGACCTTCTGCAGAATAATACTTTAGGTGGGGATTAAGTGAACAGACCAAATCCCCCACCCCCACCCCCCCACAGGACATAATTGAAAGGTAATGTTTCACTGCAGAGTGATTACAGCTAAATTTGTTATAATGATGAAAGCCTTTCGTTCAAATGCTGAACAAAATGAGAGTCCTTCAAGAGTTAGATTTCCTCCTGTTCCAGTCTACTGAAATATTTTTTTTAATTGTCACTTCCTCTTTGAATTTTATTTTCATTTCCTCTAAGGTAATGTGGCAGTTATCTTAAATGTTTTTACTCTTTTGATCTGTAGACATAAATTCTTCTTTCAACTTCTCTTCCTAACATTGGTCCAAATCTTTTAAACCTGCATTACAATCCTAGTCTTCTTTTGCTCTTGATTGCTTACCTTGCTGTACATGCCTTATTTTATTACTTATTTTGTACATATTGAACTCTAAGTTACAAATACTTTAGAATGAATGCCGTATTTTTAGTACATAAAAATGAGCATTATGAATCCATATCTTTGTTGTAAAACATTATTAAAACTGTATACTAGTCTTTGTATATAAACACATTCTAATTATCTCACCTATTGAAAAAGTAACCAAGCCACTGTAAGGGTTTCTTAGCCACTCACTTATTTAATAGACTCAGTAGATTTTTTTAGGACTGTTAATTTTGTATTTTCTATTTCTCCTAGGCAAAGTGGAAAAAAGCCCATCTGTTAAGGGCTCCCTCTCCGGAAAAGTCAACCTCCCTTGTCATTTTTCAACCATGCCAACGTTACCACCCAGTTACAACACCTCCAGTGAATTTCTCAGAATCAAATGGTCTAAGATTGAATTGGACAAGACTGGAAAAGATTTGAAGGAGACTACTGTTCTTGTAGCCCAAAATGGGAATATCAAGATTGGTCAGGACTATAAGGGGAGAGTGTCCGTGCCTACACATTCCGAGGTCGTGGGGGATGCCTCACTCACCATGGTTAAACTGCGTGCAAGTGACGCGGGCCTCTACCGCTGCGATGTCATGTACGGGATTGAAGACACACAAGACACAGTATCATTGGCGGTGGATGGTAAGGCTTCCCACGTCTATTAAGACATGACACCTGGTTCATAAGTGTTGTGAAACGGAACCCAAAGTAGATGGTGTTCAGGGTTTGGACAAGTGGAAGAAACATCAGTCATTTCAAAGTTCGTGCCTTTCACCAATGAACGGTTATTTCTTCAAGGGTTAAGGAAGGTGACTTTTTGCACAGCAGCTTCACTGAATCAGTACAGTGCAGTATAATGGAGTTAATGAATACCTCAAGGCATGATAAATAGTTCAAGAACCAATTACTACATTATTGAGACCTACCTGTCAATGATTACTTCTTAAGACTATAAAGACTGATCTACATTTGTTTTAATTTTTATATGTGTGTATACACACACACACACACACACACACACACAAGACTTCTTTTGTTCTAGCTGTCCTAGCATAATTATTAAAATCTTTGAGTTTGTATTTAAGAAATGTAAATTCTACCTTAACTTACATTGAAGAAATAAGGCATTTAATGAGTACCATGGTACATGTCACAGTGTTGTAGAAAGGCCAGGACTTAAGAAACATTTGCATTGGATCAAAACAAAACTCAGTGAATCTTTTTTTAAAGGTCAATACACTAAGTGTTATACATTAAGTCTTGCCAGGAGGCATTTTCATTTTAGACCCCTTTCAGTGGTGTTTTATATGTCATTTGAATTTAAGTTAGGAGACAAAGCAAAGAAAAATTGCTTTAATTGGGTACACACATAATGCCATAGCTCTTGGAAACAGAATATTTTGGCAAGTTATTAAGCCAAATTCTAATGCCCAGACATGATAGAAGAGATTTTTCTTCCATCCCTCCATTTTCCTATAAAATATTTACCTTTCAGAAATATATACAGAGGGTTTTATTAAAACTTTCTTGTGTAGCCAAAAGGAAATGCTTTGAATTTCAGATGCAGTGAATTAAGTTTCTGTACATCCTTTTATGTTCAGATTCTATTACTGTCTCCTGTCAATCTATTTTTATGCTGTGCAGGCATCCACTAAACATCCTGGGCTCTTCAGCCTTTTAACCTTTTTATTATTTATTTTAGTTGGTCTAAGGATTGTTTTCCTATACTGACATTTTTTTATCTGTGTGTATTATATTTATATCTTATATAAATACATAGATTATTAGTAAGTTATAAATATATATAGTAGTGGTAGATACACACTCTGTATAAATTTATATATATATTTTTCAAATCCCAAAAGGAATTTAACAACTTCTTACTATTTTCATCATTAAAGAATTAGCAATGGATTTGCCCCCTTGCCCCTGTGAAACAATGAAAATCCTCTGCTTAATCTCCTTAGCCCCATGAGGTCTTCAAATTATCCCAACAACTGCAGATACTTATACCAACTGATATTCCCTGCCCTGCTCTTGGAGGCCCCTTTGTGCCCCCTACTGTCTTCAGTGCACACGGAAGATTTTTAATTACCAACAGGGCTGTTTGAAGCTTTGATCGACATAAGACTAATTTAAAATCATTCAAATTCATGCTTAAGCCTTAGAGATCATTATAAAGTATCTCGTACTTACCAGATAGTATGATATATATTTCCTGGCAATTTTAGAGTAGTTCTATAAAAGTAGAAATTTTTGGAAAGGCATTTGATGAATTTTTCATTGCAACATCAGAAATGGGAAAATGAATGTTAGTTGTCATTGCATCTACTTGGCGTCTGTGCAGGTCTTTTTGTGTTGACACTTATCAGAGGTGCTCATCTATGACATGGCTAGTCTGTTCCCCTGTGGTTGCTTTATTGGCACATAACCTGTCTTGGAAGAAAGAGACATGCTAAGGATGGCCATATGGAAGACAGTCTTAGAGCTAGAAGTCAGGCTGTGGGATATAGACTGTTGTCAACCCCAGGGAGTTACTAGGAATAAAAATAGTAATAAAAAGACAGTAGAAGATACCTTGGAAACCAAAGTTCATTCCGCATTAAAAAAAAAAAAAAGTGGTCTTAGCCAATATGACTCTTAAGAAAATCTCATCCGTAAGACCCAGTTGCCCCAAGTTTTATTTTCCAGTGACTTCCCAGGCACTTTACCTTGACTCACTTTGCAGTCTTATAGAAATAAGTCACCATATTTAGTCCAATTAAAGATGGAGGTGCTCTTGTTGAAGTGAGAGGAGAAGACCAAAACTTCACTCCCACCCCCACCCTCACCCCCACCCAGCTGCTCTTCCCTCAGCCCTCTGATAACCCCGTGAGCACTGGAGCCCAGCACTAGAACCACTAGACTATCCAACTCCTAACCAACAGCAAAGTGGAGTTGGAGGCAAGTACCAAGATGCCTGGCTTCAGCTCAGGGGAGTCTGGGGAACGTTACTTCAGGCCTTTTTTGGGATAAAAATTGTACGTTTTATTTGCCTTAGTGGAAACCCTGAGTTATGCTAGTCAGATGGTGAATATGATAAGCACTGGGTAGGAGTTAGTAGCCTATCCAACATTTTTAAAACTTTTGCCTAATTTGACTTTCATATCAGATAACATAAGCGATGTTCGGTACACTTACTTTATTGTGAGGAGTGGAGATTAACTCAGATATGATTAAGGAGCAAATTAGGGATTGGAACAAGCCTTCTCACTCATATATACTCCATTGTCTTTTCCATCTTAGTACATTGTTTCTGGAAGTAAATATCTCGATGTTTTATGTTTGGAGGAAGTGGGGTTAGTGAATGTTCCATGTGCTTCTATTGAGTTGGCCCTGGGTAAAGTAGGGCAAGTTGACCTCATGGCTCCCTTAAGTCTTTGTATCCCCTGAGGCACCTACTCCATTTAGTTGCCCGGTGTTCCCATGGTAGTGTGAATACCACCTGTAATTAGAGCAGCTATCCACCACCTGGAATTTTAGTGGCCTAAATCTTTTTCTTAGATTTTTACATGAGAATAGAAAATTCCTGGCTCGGAAACTTTCTAATGGAGCAGAATGGGACACCTGGGTGAACGGCATTTCTGGGGCTCCTCACATCACCATAACTTTATATAATGCTACATAAATTGAAAATAAAGTACCACCATGGCGTTATTATCGTGGGAGCAATTAATGTGATGTATTACGTCATGAGAAACTGCAGAGTATGGTGGTATTTTTGAGCCTGCCTACAATTGCTTGCGGCTCTCTTCGCAGGGGTTGTGTTTCACTACAGAGCGGCGACCAGCAGGTATACTCTGAATTTTGAGACTGCGCAGAAGGCTTGTGTGGATATTGGGGCAGTCATAGCAACCCCGGAGCAGCTCCATGCCGCCTATGAAGATGGATTTGAACAGTGTGACGCAGGCTGGCTGTCCGATCAGACTGTCAGGTGAGAGGTCTGGGGGCCACAGGCTGTTATGCATTCACTTGAGAGTAAGAATAAAATGCTACTTATGATTCTTTTATTTCCCCAGATATCCCATCCGGACTCCCCGGGAAGGCTGTTATGGAGACATGATGGGGAAGGAAGGAGTCAGGACCTATGGGTTCCGTTCACCTCATGAAACATATGACGTGTACTGCTACGTGGACCATCTGGATGGTACGATGTTTGAATTTCTAAAACTTCATTTGAACTAAGAAAATTGAAGATGGACTGGAAGCACGTAGGAATAGAGCAAGTTTTCATGCTTGTTTGGATTCCAAACAGCAGCATTTAGTTTAAATGACCGTGTGATTGTGGTAAAATAAGCTTAAATTAAAGTGGAAAGAGAAGGAGGAGTGTGCAAATGGTCATGCAGGTTAGACATTTCTTTAGTTAATGGCAGGTTTTCTTTCAGGCATGCTGCTACTGGACTGTTTCCAATACACTTTTAGAGCCTTAAGAATAGAAAGCTGTAAGGGTGGTACCTATTCTTGTGAGAACTTCAGGTAAAATGCTGTGATGACAAACCACAATGAATCCAAGTGCTGATAAACACCCAAAGCTCAACTAAACAGTGTAAACTAGCCCAGGAGGGATTCTCACGTTTTACTTCTTCTTGTGGTAACTTTGCTACACTAATATTCAGAGGAATCCTACATTCATTCAATCAACCAACACATTAAGAAAACCACCTACCATATGGTAGGTACTCAGTTGTTAGGGATATGAAAGCAGGTAAGATATAGACCTTGATTCAAAGATGCTTTGAATCTGATTGGTTTGGGCACTATCATTTCTCATGAGGCATGAGTTAGAGGTTCTTAAAGGCAAGTGTGGGGCGCCTGGGTGGCTCAGTCGGTTGAGCGTCTGACTTCGGCTCAGGTTATGATCTCACGGTCTGTGGGTTCAAGCCCCGCCTCAGGCTCTGTGCTGACAGCTCAGAGCCTGGAACCTGCTTCGGATTCTGTGTCTCCCTCTCTCTCTCTCTCTCTCTCCCCGTTCATGCTCTGTCTCTGTGGGTCTCTCTCTCTCTCAAACTAAACTTTGAAAAAAATTTTAAAAAGGCAAGTGTGAGTTCAATAGTGGCAAAGTCACCAAAGCGGCACAATGCAGTTTTATTATAAGACACAAGGAATAGAAGTTTCTGCGACTCGAGTATTGAATTGACTTGTACTTTTAATTTCTTGTGGATCCATATATAAAGGATGATCTCAATTTCTTATGTGTAGAATAAAGAGTTTAGACTAGATGGCTTCCCTGGTTCCTTCCAACATTAAAATTCTATGATTCTGTAATTCTGAATCATAGAATCTGTGAATTGAATAAACAACCTCAGAGATTGGAAGCTAGCAACTAAGTAGCTTATATTTTCCTAATGCCCTGACTAAAGTTGAATAAGAAGGCAGGCTTAGCAGAAGGCTGCTTAAGTGTGGTTTTCTAGCATCTTAACATTCTTATTGTAACTATCATTTAAGACTGGTAAATGTATTTTCTAAATTAGAACTTTGGATACTAACAATTTCCATTTTTGTATAGAGACAAAGGGAAAGCATATATGAAATCCAACCTATGAGATATAATATATATGCATATAATATATATATATACACCTATGAGATATAGTATACCTATTATATATATATATACCTATGATATATTATATATATATAATATATATGTATAGGTTGGATTTTATGGGTATATGCATATATTATATATATTATATATATATTACATATATATTGAATTTTGATTAAAAAATATATGTGTATATATATGGAACTTGAATGTTTTTGTTTTAGCACATAAAAGTTGAAAGAGAAAGACCAAAAAATCAGTATAAATACTAATTCAAGCACTGGCTGAAATTCCTGTCAGCAGAGTAACAAAGCTTTTATTTGTTTTAGAGAAGGCATTTGACAGTTCTGGGGGATATTCCGTATGTTTACAGTGACATTGTTCTGGAAATTTTTTCTTCCTTGTTTGTTGTCCCTTGTAATAATTAGCAAATCTTTACACACTGATCTTTTCTCTCTTGCCCTGAAATTGGAGGGGGAGGTTAAAGAGGGCTTTTGTGACTGAGGACATATGAGGAAGATTACAAGATCATGCTTGTAAAGGTCTCTCTCCTTGTTTTACTGAAGTATATGCCTCTCTTTGAAGTAAGGACCATTGGCTAAACTTCAAGTTGATAAAATTCTTGTGGAAAGCTGACTATAAAGTTACATCTGATATTTCAGTTACTATATTGATAAAAGATTATTTGAAGGCGAGCCACAATTCCTCATAAGAGAGATTTATTATTATATCCATGAGTATAATAATTACTACCTGTATTTTATTGTATTTTTGACAGCCGCGTGTGTGTGAGATGGGGTAAAAATTAGAGATGTCGATGTGCTCAGAATGCAGGTGATGGAACATACACCCAGTTATGAACTAAGGTGCAATAGCTTTAGATTAGAAGCCAAATTGTTCCAGATGGTCTAATGAAAAAGTCAATTAAGTATAAAATGAAGCATCGTTTAAAAAGATAATTAATTTTATTTTAATTTAGTCATTTAAAGTGAAAGCTATTTAGTGGATGCAATGTCAACCCTCTTTTTTTTCTTCTTATTTTGTAATGTCACATTCATTCTGATGTATGTATGTCTTTATAAAATTCCAATAATTACCCTCTCTTAAATCCGACTAGTTTGGAGGGAGAAAAAACTAATCTGGGTCTTATTTTAAGATGGTGATTATAGCACACTTAAACATATGAATATAATATTCAATCCTATTTTTTTAAAAAACTTAGTAAATATAAAATAGCAATTATATTAGCTATATCCATGAGCAAGGATTCCAGTATTAGCTGTGTTCTTGGAAATGGTCTAGGCATTGTGGTGGCTTATTAGTCATGATTCAGTAACAGGACATTGTTACTAAGAAATTAATGGAATTAAGATTCTAAAGTAGGAAATCTAGAAATTAAGATCCAGAAAGTAATCCTATTAGGAAGTTTAATCCATGTTTCCTGGTGAAGTAGATTTGGAATACATTGAGAGGGCTCCTTAGTAGGATGTTTAATTTGTGTTTCCTGGAAATGTAGGTTTCGGAAAATTTGAGAGGGTTTAGAATAGACTTGAGATGATTATACAGTTCAGAAAATAAAGTAAATGGTTGGAGTTATCTAGAATGCTGAGACAGGAGTCTTGGGAGGTAGTTAAGGTCCTTGTAATAAAAGAAAAGGGGGACGCCTGGGTGGCTCAGTCAGTTAACGTCTGACTTCAGGTCAAGGTTCATGGGTTCGAGCCCCTTTTGGGCTCTGTGCTGACAGCTCAGAGCCTGGAGCCTGCTTTGGATACTGTGTCTCTCTCTCTCTCTCTGTTCCTCTCCCCCTTGCACTATGTCTCTCTCTCTCTCAAAAATAAATAAAGATTTTTTAAAAATTAAAAAACTAAAAGAATAGGAAGGACCTCCACTTCATTCCAACTCTGTCACTTATTGGGAGATCCTAAGCAAGGCTTCACCTCTCTTTCAGTTTCTTCTCTGAAATGGAGACACTGAGAATTCTTACCTTTCAATCATGGTATGAAGATGAATTGAGTTAATGTGTAAAGTTTTTATCACAGTGTGTGTCACAAAATAAGCGCTCAATAAATAATAGCTTATGGATGTACAAAATGTTCTTTATTTCCACTGAATTCATCAAAAGAAGAAATGACTTTAAAATTGCAACTTTAGAGGCACTCAAGTGGCTCAGGAGGTTAAGCATTTAATTTTTGATTGTGGCTCAAGTCATGATCCCAGGGTAGTGGGATCAAGCCTCATGTTGGACTCCACATGGACCATAGAACCTGCTTAAGGTTCTCTCTCTCTCTCTCTCTCTCTCTCTCTCTCTCTGCCCTTCTCCCCTGCTCATGTGCTGTTTCTCTAACATAAAAAAATAAAAAGATTGCAACTCCATGAATTAGGTTCAATATAAGGAAATATTTTCTGACAATTAGTATTGCCAAATATAGAAATAATCTTGACAGACTATAAAATTTCTTCTCTGAAAGTTTCTTAAAACTAGAATTTTTCTGAGATGTTCTGAGTGCAATGCTCTGTCAAAGTTGGAGCCATGGTACTTTGAGATATATAGGAAATAACTGGAAATAGATCACTTTATGAGGAAGGGTGACTTGCAGGTCAAGGCATTTTGAATATAATCCACTTCTTGAACATTAGTGAAGAATTAAAATTAGTACAGTGGAAGAAAGAATTCCTATGTTATCCCTATTGAATTGTTTATAATCCGTATATTCTCTGATTAGAACATTACCTTCTTAAGTCATAGTGTTCGGGAACTAATCTGGTATCTGATTCCTCACAAAAAGATCCTGGGCATAGAGACATGTCCACTTTGCCAGTGAGAGATTTAAATAATTCTGAAGATGCTTTGTGAATTAATGCATTTCTGTGCTGAAAATTGTCAGTTTGATAGGAAATATGTGTGTCATAGCAAAAAATAATAAGTCAGATAAGATAATGTTGGAAAGAATGGAATACAATGTAATTTCATCTAAAAACCCCACTCAAACATTTAAGCAATCTGTGATTGCTTTTTAATAAAATTAATAGATTGACTGTTTATTTCATTTCTTTATGGTAGCAGGTACTTATAAGAAAACAATTTCCTTTATAAAGGGGATTAATTCTCCTTGCAGATAAGTCATAGGGTGGTAGGTGAGGTCAAACTGCTTTCATTTGCATGGTTGACCCCACGTAGTTTCCTTGCGAATGAGCCAACACTCCCAGTCTCATCCATTCGCCTGACAAAGGATGACCTCTGATGTGGGCAAGCCTGGGGACTTACCTCCTATCCTTCTATGGCCTCTATTTTCTATGTAACCCTACCATTTGGCTATTATTTTACCTGAAATAACTATTACCCTACGATTCTGACTTCCTGGTTTCCACACAAGGGTCCCAGCACTTCGATGTATCTTTCACTTTTCACTTTCAGTTTCGCTTTTATGGGCTTTCGACTTTATCTCATATCCGCTTCCTAACTCCTAGCTGATCTTCATCACCCTTGCATCGTTAAACCTTGAACGTATGACTATAAGCACCTCACCCCCACAAATCTTTGCTTATGCCTCTCTCTCTCCTATAAGACTGTGGCTTCTGGGGGGATTTATATCCCCACTATGTCCTTGGCACACAGTAGGAACTCCATAGACAGAGTTGAATAAATGTATGAATTCTTGAATTAACTTCCAAACTGGAAGCACCCACTCAACTCGCCTTGCTTTGCACTCCCCCGTTGAATAATTTCACCACTCTCCAGGCTTTAGCATTATTCTAGATGGTTCCAAATTTTCATTGCTCCAATTTCCTCGTTGATTTGATTTCATATTTGTTCTCTTGTAGGTAAAATGTAATGCTTTGTAGGGTGAAGGGGGCACGAAGGTACACCAAAATAAGTGAAAATGAAGATGTTAATTTCTTGGCTTGCATGTTTAGCCCTGAATTCTCTTCTGAATTCCATACCCCTGTTTCTAGTTTGTGAAATTATTTCTGTATCTCATCGGTTCTCACAAATAATCCCTATGCCTTTAGCAGCTCTTCAAAGCACCCAGAGCACTCAGACACCATGGCCGTGTTATTCCTATGTTAGTCTCTTACTCAGCATCGTGTAGTGAATTTTCTGTCATCTTCCTCCTCAAGCATAAACTCTGCATGATCTACGAAGCCCTCAAACCTGGCTAGAGAACAACTCATCATATATGTTTCCTTCTTTCCAACATGTGTGTGCACCAGCCCTCTGAAGACTCTGTCTTTGCTCCTACCCACGGTTCTGCTTTGACCCTCTCAGAGAACAGAAGCACCTCAGCTTTCTGACACCCTTCTCTTCTGCTCTTCCCTGTGCCTGAAAACTTAATGCTTCTTTTTTTTTTTTAATTTGGGCAGAGAGAGAGAGGAAGACACAGAATCCAAAGCAAGCACCAGGCTCTGAGCTGCACAGAGCCCAACTTGGGACTAGAACCTGTGAACTATGAGATCATGACCTGAGTCAAAGTCATACGCTTAACTGAACCACCCAGACACCTGAAAAACCTAACCGCTTCTAAGAGCCTGTGTTTGGCTCTTCCAGCTCACACTGTGATTTCCTTACTCTGAACTCCCACTTTTCGTAGAGTTAGTTCCACACGCTTGGTGTTTCATTGTTCTCTAGTTGCACTGAATACAAAATGTGACCTGTTAGTTTTGTTTCTGCAAAACTTCTGTAACTCCTGGTAGAGATAAGGCCATAAACATCTTCTATATCTCTCTTAATTGCAATGAAGGACCTATTCCTATTGCTTAAGAAATAACTTGGTGGTGATTGCATTATTTTTTCCAATTTTGTCTCTTCTGTAATACAATTACCACCACCCTTCTGTTTGTGTATTTGAAAAAAATGCTTCACTTTGTTCACCAATTTTTTTTAATGTTTATTTTTTGAGAGAGAGAGAGAGAAAGAGAGAGAGTGTGCACAAGTGGGGAGGGGCAGAGAGAGAGAGAGAGAGAGAGAGAGAGAGGAGAATCCAAAGTGGGCTCCAGGCTCTGCACTGTCAGCACAGACCCCAATGCGGGGCTGGAACTCACGAAACATGAGATGATGACCTGAGCCGAAATCAGACGCTCAACCAACTGAGCCACACAGGTGCCTCTTGTTCACCAAATTTACCAAGAATCTTTTTTTCTTAATATTTATTGGATCACCACGATACTAATTGTTCCTCTCACTCTTCTCCAATGGTGTCTCTAAGAAAGAATTCCTTCCTAGAAATACTTCTTTCTCTTCTTCAGCTTCTCACAGTAATTTCCCTTTCTTTCCACCCCAGCCACTCATCCTGTCTGGAATTGGTTCCTTTGTACCCATTCAATGTTAGACTGCTTCCTCATGTCAAAGTCCAGGATAGTTCCAGGGCACCTGGGTGGCTCAGTCAATTAAGCATCCAGCTTCATCTCAGGTCATGATCTCATGGTTTGTGAGTTCAAGTCCCACATAGGGCTCTCAGCTGTCAGCACAGAGCCCACTTAGGATCCTCTCTCCCTTTGTCTCTCAGCCCTTCCCCTGCTTATGCTATCTATCTCTCTCAAAAATAAACATTAATTTTTTTTTTAATCCAGGATAGTTCTGTCACCTCCATGACTTGTTTGATACTTCTATGTCATCCTTGTGTCTGGCCCAGAACCAAAACATAATGTTTTCTTTTTTGTTATCGTATGATCTTTAGATATGCAAAGCTAAAAATTTAGGGAAAGACCCAAATGTCATTAAACAAGTCTTAGAGCAGGGCTTAGTTCAGGCTTTTTTGGAGACGTTGATAGGACAAAAATCAGATATCAAATCTTGAAATGCCGTGATTTCCTGCCGGTAGATTATCAGATTGACTTTGAATTTTAATGGAATTTACAGCATGTAATCTACAAAATCTTTCACTGGTGGGAGTTATCTAAGAATCAGTGATACTGGCCTTATTCAGTTAAAAAGTCCCATGTCAGCAGGGCACCTGGGTAGCCCAGTAAGTTGAGCATCTGACTCTGTACTTTAGCTCTGGTCATGATCTCACACTTTTGAGATCGAGTTTGCATCAGGCTCTGCATTGAGCCTGCTTGAGATTCTCTTTCTCCCTCTCTGTCTCTCTGCCCCTCCCCTGTTCATGTCTCCTGTCTCTGTCTCTCTCTCTCTCTCAAAATAAATAAACTTTTTTTCTTTAGTCCCATGTCAGCTAGAAGAGCTTCCTGTACACTGTGGTTCAATGGATGATTCAGATAATGATTCTGGATTACTGAACCTCTTCACTTTGGTTTACTTTGGTCTACTTTGGTTTACTTTGGTTTACTTTGGCTTGGTGCTAGAAGATGCTGAAATCTTTTCATTTATTCTCTGCAGAACTCACAGAACCATAGATCATAGCTGTGACTGTGGCTTTTGACATAGACTTTGGAAATTAACATGTCTTGCTTAAGGGCCTGAAATGGAACTTGGAGTTGTTTCTGTTTAAGTGTTTGCATAGCATAGCTAAGAGCCAGTGAAAAAAGCGACCAAGCTTGGCACACTGGCAGCACCTCTGGAAAATGATGTCCCCGTTCAGTACAATGATTTCAATAGATTGACTACAAAACAGCTCCATGGGTAGGGTAAGGAAAGAGACTTTTTATCGTATGGGTGTATTATTGTTTAACATAAACCTCATGAAAACCTGGTCAGACTTTTTTTTTTTTTTAACCCTGCTGTTTGCCATGAGAAAAGGTTAAGTAATTGGATATGCCCTGTTTCCTATTCCACTGTAGTAAACTCTTCTGGCCAACCACAGATTCCCCAGCAGAGCAACAGGTGGTCTTACCAGTAAAGAAGAGGTCAAGTGCTCTCTGAGCTCCCGCAATGTCTGATTTCTCACAGAAGAATATCTTAATTCTTATATGAGTGATGATTTGTTTACTGATCGTGTTGTCATGATTAGAGTTGCTTGGTTAAGTGGCAACTCTATTTTTAACTTTTTGAGGAACTGTTAGACTGTTTTCCAATGTGCCCACACCATTTTAAGTTCTTGCCAGCACTATATGAGGGTCTTGATTCTTTCACGTTCTTGCCAACACTTGTTTGGATCTGAAATTTTGATGATAGCCATCGTAATGGATATGCAGTGATATCTCATTGTGGTTTTAATTTGTATTGCCTTAATGGCTAATGATGCTAAGCAACTTTTCATGTACTTATTGACCATTTATATATTTTCTTAGAGAAATGTCTATTTAGTCCAGCTGTGAAATGAATGTCATGGGGGTGTAATGTACACCATGACAACCATAGTAAATAATGTTATACTGCATATCTGAAAGTTGCTAAGGGAGTCGGTCTTAAAAGGTCTCATCACAAGAAAAAAAAAAATCTGTAACTATATATGGTATTGGATGTTCCCTAGACTTATAGTGGTGATTTTTTCACAATATGTGCAAATAGCGAATCAGTATGTTGTACATCTGAAATGAATATAATGTTGTATGTCAGTTAAACCTCAATTTTAAAAAATGTCTATTCAGAACCTTTGCCCATTTTTAATTGGGGTGTCTTTTTGTTGTTGGGTTGAAGGAGTTCCTTATACACTCTAGATTCAAGTGTCTTGTCAGAAGATTTGCACATACTTTTTCCCATTCCATGAGCTGTCTTTTTACTTTCTCAGTAGGGCCCTTTGATGCACAAAATTTTTCAGTTTTAATGAAATCCAATTTATCTATTTCTTTCTTTGGTTGTTTGTGCTTCTAGTGTAATATCTAAGGAAGACACCGCCAAATCCCTAGTCATGTAGACTTGCCTCTGTGTTTTTTTCTAAGAGTTTTATACGTTTTAAGTTTTACCCTTATTTTGATCAATTTTGAGTTAATTTTTATATGTGGTGTGAGCTAAGTGTCCAAATTCATTCTTTTGCTTGTGAATATCCAGTTGTCCCAGCATCTTTTGTTGAAAAGACTATTCTTTCTAGCATTTAATGACCTTGGTGCCTTTTTGAAAATCAATTGATCATAGACATATTGATTTATTTCTGGACTTTCCATTTTATTCCACAAATTTATATGTCTGTTCTTATGTCGGTACCACGTTGTCTTGATTGCAGTTGCTTTATAGTAAATTTTAAAATTGGAAAGTGAGGGACCTCTAACAATGTTCTTTTTCAAAATTATTTTAGTTATTTTGGGTCCCTTGAGTTCCCATCTGAATTTTAGGATGAGCTTGTCCGTTTCTACAAAGAAGCCAGCTGGGATTCTGATGAAGCTTGCCTTGAATCTCTAGATCAATTTGAGATATATTGCCATCTTAACCATACTAAATCTTCTGATCAGTGAATATGGGATGCTTTTCCATTTCTTAAGACCTTTAATTTCTTTCAACGGCATTTTATAGCTTTCATAGTGTAAGTTTTATGGTACTTTTGTCAAATTTACTCCTAAATATTTTATTCTTTTTGATGCAAATGAAAATGGAATTTTCATGTATTCCTTTATTAATTTATTCCTTTTTCTGATCATTTGTTGGATGTATATAGAAATGCAATTGATTTTTATATATTGGTCATGTATCTTGTATCATGCAGCTTGGCTGAAATTGTTTATTAGTTCTAATAACGTTTTTAATGTTTCTTTTTTTTTGAGAGAGAGAGACAGAGAGACAGAGAGAGAGCATGAGTGATAGAGGGGCAGAGAAAGGGAGACACAGAATCAGAGTAGGCTCCAGGCTCCGAGCTGTCAGCATAGAGCCCGACGCAGGACTCAAACCCACGAACCATGGGATCATGGACCTGAGCCGAAGTCAGATGCTTAACCGACTGAGCCACCTGGTCACCCCAGTTCTAACAACTTTTTAATATAATCCTTAGGATTATCTATATATAGTCCCTTTCATTTATAATCTTACTGTAAGAAAGGAGACTTGTCATGACATATACCCTTTGAAGCATGTGACAGTCATTTGCTGTAAGGTTTTGATGTCAAGATCTCTTGGAGTTCTGAATCAAAAGAATGTCTTTGGAAATATGGTGGCCATTTACCTTTCAGCTGTGAAAAGTTAAAAAAAAAAAAAAAGAAAAAAAAAAACAAGCCAAACTAGGCTGATCCTCCTGTGTAGACCTGCAGCCGTACTGTGCCTGTCAAATCAAATAACACATTCAGTCTCTTATATATTTTGAAGACTCAGACACCCAGAAATTTTTTAGAACTTCTTTCTCACTCTAATTAAAATCTTACTGCTCTGTCAGTAGGAAAGAATGAGATCCGACATTCTGAAAACCATAAAAATATGTTTAAATTTTAGTGAGGCTTCCTGTCTCAAATTGATATACATGAGATCTTGTATAATAATGCATTGTCAAATACGTGGATTTCCTTTCTCATGAATGCTATATGATTTGGAGCATGTTAACGATCACAGCCAAATGATGACAATTTTTTAAATAATTAATTTCCACTCTCATTATCTCCAAATTAGAAACAATGCCTGCCTCTGCCTACCACTGGAAATGGAGTGAAGTGACGGTGGAAGCCTCGAGGTTTTCTCGTCACTGTTACCGGAAGGGTGGTCTCTGTGCAGGTGAAAGGAGCAGATCTTAGGGGAATCGACATGCTTTTGAATGGTTTTTAAATATCAGTCCTCAAGATTATTTAGCAGTGTGTGTTAGCTGTTCATCAAACATATACAGCTGGTGGATTTTGTGACCTAGACGATAACGTCCATTAGTCTTCGATGCTTTGATGGTGTGTCTATAGACACGGGGCAAAAAAGAGGGAGGAAGAGTGAGAGAGTGAGAGAGGGCAAGACAGAGACAGAGGGAAGAAAAGAAAAGAAAAAAGAAACCTCCTTTGAAACTTAAAAATCCCAAACATCAAAGCTAATAATAATTGTGCTGACTTGCTCCCATCACCAGGAAACTTGCCGTAAGTGTTTTTATTATTTTGGCATTCGGAAGCTCATTCCAATGTGGCTACTTCCAGCTCACGCACTGTGGCTACTTTCGCATACATTTATGACCTATTTTCACTTAAAGAGTGAGGAAATGTAGTCACATTGACAAATCTTAAACTTCCTTAAAGTGAAAGACAGTCAGAGACTTCTTTTCTCACATGAATAAAGGGAATCATGATTAGTTTATAAGAACTTACTTTCAGACCAGACAGTTTACAATAGAAGGGTTATGAACACACATAAACAGAAAATAATAAACATTTATCACACTCCCCAGCAAACGTACCCAGCGAGGAACCTGATGATAGTTCAGCTTTGACTCCCTGTCCACTTAGTCCGGGAGAGAATGGAGCATGTATGACCTGCCCCTGCCAATTCCCTTTTCTCCTCGGTGTTCATAAGGAATTGTCAGCAAGAGAGAAAGCTCTTCTCCTAGCTTGCTCTAGGACCCGTCTCCTTAATAGTTTTTATGAGTTACTCCTGGGTATAAACTCTAGCTTTTGAACGGTGTGGGTCGTTTTTAATGTTTGATTTGTTTTCATCATCTCTTGCTGTTTAGTCTTTGTCATTCTTTAGTCTGCCAAGAAGCCGCTTTTCCACTTAGCAGTCAGAAGTGTGGGAAAAGAACATGCACGGTCCAATTTCCAGGGAGTCTTGTAGCAGTTAGTTGTCAAACGAAAGTATTTTTTTTTCTCTAATATTTCTGCTGGTGTTAATTCCCACGATGAAGGTAAATTTAATTTGCGGGATGTCACCAGATATTCAGGTCTCACAAGCAGTGTCTTCCAGTTTCTTCTAGAACATCCTAGAAAGTCAAAATAACAGGAATAATTTAACTTTTAAGTTGAGATTTTGGAAAAATACTTCGTATTTGTTTTTCAAATGGATATGCAAATTATACAATGTGTGAAATCCTCTGTTCTGCATCATTATTCTCATGTATGTCCTAATGTGAGCATATATGTATACACCTCAATGAATTCTCACTTATACTAACTGAAATGAACTTGACATTTTATGTTAAGTAATGTATGGTTTTGTGTATATAAAACATTTTGTGTATTTCTTTCCTGACATTTTATTTGTTCTCTTTAGAGGAAAATTAAGTAATCTCTCATAGGTGGATAACATTTAGAAACATGTTCCAAACCTGTGCTCTAGTTACAAATTTGATAGAAGTGTCTTCTAGATGTAGCTGCTTTGGTGAGGCTACTTCTGGAACTGAGGTAACTTCTGGAACTCATCGTCAGCTTATAAAAGTGATGTTGGCCTTCCATGAAGGCAACTATCCAGTAAATCTAAAGTACATTAAATGGCTCAGTTCCAAGTATTCAGGAGTAGAAATAGAACACAACCTTGTCCTATGTTAATAAAATAGGCATTTTCTCTCACAAAATTCTGCTTTCTCTCTCTCTCTCTCTCTCTCTCTCTAAAGGCAGTAAGTACTGTGATTCAGAAGGAATTTTTACTACCTACATCAGAGGCAAAAAGGTGCCTTTAGGATACCTTCGGGGCAGGAACTTCTACAACCTGCCCCACTAAGTCATGTTGCAGAGAGAGAAACTAAGTAAAAGCACTGAGCTGCGTTGCTTGGTTTCCCGTGTTTGCTTTCTCTTTCTCTTGTTTCCTTGGTTCCGGATTTGCCTTTGCCTCTGAACTTCAGACTTTATGTACTGGTGCATCCTTTTATGATCATTCATTTTTGGACCAGGGCTGGAGTTACATTATTGTTACTGGCCCAGATTTTATATCTGTCTTTATTTCGTTCCACTGTGCTATAGTTCAGAACATATCATTTGACCCGTAAGTAATTCCTGTCTGTGGCTTTAAAAACTGAAAGTAGATCAGTGGAGACATTGAAAATCTTAACATCTTGACTGCTTTCTCAGTATAAAAGTGGTCAGTGTTTAGCTTACTATCTGCATTTTTTTTTTTTTTTTTTTTTTTTTTTGCTGTGGGCTATGCTTTTTGTGTGTGTGGGAAAACCCTGTGCCTACAATTTATTATTGAGGGGAAAGCCTGTTGCTTTCTTGGTTTGCTTTTTTTCAAAAATATCTTTTTTTAATGTTTATTTTTTACTTTGGGAGAGAGAGAAAGAGAAGAGCCCAAGCAGGAGGAGGGGGCAAGGGAGGGGAGAGGGAGAATCCCAAGCATGCTGGGATGACCATGCTGTCCTCACAGAGTCCCAACAGCGGGCTTGATCCCACGAACTGTGAGATTGTGACCTGAGTGGAAATCAGGAGTCAGAAGCTTAACCAAAACTAAGTGTCTTTGATTCCTAAGACATCTATAACCTCCTGTCAAGTATTTTTTTATTCACTACATGCCTGGTTTTAATTAGATAATCCTTTGACAGGATTATCAGGTGCCCCCAAAAGATCTTCTCTTAAGAAATGAACTTCCATGTTCAGCTTTTCAGTACCATCGTAGGTGCTTCATCAAGGCTCCCTGCTCTCCGCAGCCTCCTGTGCCCACGGGCAGTCTGAGATACAGCCCTGGGAGGCAATGAACTTCATGTGTCCTTTGCTTTGTCCTCTAGTTTTTGGCTCCTGCTTTGAGTCTGTTTGGTTACCTGGTCCACTTTGCCTTTGCTTCTATCTTAAAGCAGGTTGACACCTAGGCCACCAGAAACTTAATACTGTTATACTTGATATGGATTTGCTGCTTTTGGAAAACAATTCCACGAAACTCAGTATTCTCTGAGTAAAAGAGAGTTCTTGGATCAAATGGTTTACACCTCATGACTTCCTTGTGGGACTCTGAATGAACACTATAATTTATATTTATATATTTATATATACTAAATGCTCTGAGAAGTCTTCCAGAAACAGAACCTGTCAAAGGAATTGTATTTCTTTTCTAAATGCAGTTGTCCTTGGAGCCTGTTTTCTGTAGAACACCTGCTCACATCTCAAGGGTTACCGGTTTTTGATACAAGACGTTTTGGGAAATCATGGTCTTTGGATGTGGACCATAAGTTAACAGTCTTTCTGCACCACATCTCCGACAATAAGCTTTCCGGGGTGCCTGGGTGGCTCAATCGGTTAAGCGGCGGACTTCAGCTCAGGTCATGATCTCACGTTTTGTGGGTTTGAACCCCACATCAGGCTCTGTGCTGACAGCTCAGAGCTTGGTACCTGCTCTGGATTCTGCGTCTCCCTCTCTCTCTCTGCCCCTTCCCTGCTTGTGCTCCCTCTCTTTGTCTCACTGTCAAAAATAAATAAACATTAGAAAAATTAAGCTTTTAAAAGGTTAATTCTGATTTAAACAACAGGTCACCTACGTTCATATTATGTTAGATAAAAGATATAGAATGTCAAGGGTTATCTCATTAAAACCAGGCATGTAGTGAATAAAAAAATATTTGACAGGAGGTTACAGATTTCTTAGAAATCAAAGACACTTAGTAGTATGAACTAGTTCAATTACTACTATGCATTACCTTTGACTTACCTATTTTTTTTTCTGGTTTGTGTTTCTGTATAAAACTGATGCTAGGACATTCTAGAATGTTTTTTTAAAAGCATAAGGTGTCCTGACCCTAATTGTTTGAGGATGATACATAGGAAAGGCAAAGTTTGGATAGTTTAACTTACCATTTTTCGTACAGACCGAGTGTTACTTCTAACAGCTTCAAGATACAGTAAGGTAATTCTATAGTGTAGATGCATCACCCTATTAGATTTTTGAAGTGGGCAAAATAATGTTCGTGTTAAACAATCATGATTTAGAGGTCTTAGAGATTTACTTTTTAGGACAGATTTAAAATAAATAATTTTCTTTTTCTCATCTTGAAATAAAACAATTTGCCACATATATCTTTATAAATGAATTATTTTGATTCTCACCTTAAACTAAACTCAATGTCAGTTAACTATTTTTCTTTCAACTGAGTTCAAAGAAACCTAATGGTGATATTCAATGTTTTGTTTTGTTTTGTTTTTGCAGTGCTTGAAAAGTTCCTATGTATAAAGGAAAATAGATGACCTTAGGGATTATAGAATTTAATCAAATAAGTAAAATGAGTATTTCATGAGTATTGGATAGACGGATGGAAATTACATCCTGCAAATGCATTAAATAATTGATATTGTGATGTAAAGTCAGATTTAGCAGGAGTTTCTATAAGAGAAGTTCTATAAGTCGATCTTTATTGATTAAATAATAATAAGTGAATTCTCTTTTTAACCTACCATCATCTTCTAAAACTTTTCTTTCCTTCATTACCCCAGACATGTTTGCTATTTAAAACAGGGAAACCAGCTACTCATGAAATCTTGCAGCCATTTTTTTTTTTCATTAGCCCTTTGATCTAGATGTCTTTGGAGAAGTTGGTTTCCCCCAACATAGAGACTAACATTGCTGTTTGGAGCAATCAGTCAATCACTTATATTTCTTTGCCCTACTCTGGTTGGCTGATCACTCTCACTACTTTAAAGGAACAGTAATTTTTGCCTCAAAGTCGAAGTACGTCACGACACAGGAAACTAAGGCAACAGAATGATATCCCAGCTGTAATAACAAATGCAAGTGTTCTACCTTGGAGGGAAACGAATTGGCATGCTGCCCATGTTCACACTTGCATTCCTTTGAAGTGAATGAGGCCGCTCAGGAGGACTCAGACACAGTCCCTCTGTCTGCCTTTCCCCGTGTTGCTTTAAGCCAAATCCATAGGTGAGATGAATCAGCTGTTCTGGAGAGCAGCTTTCCCCAAAGGTCTGCTTCAGCGAGCTGTTTTTAATGTGCTGCTTGGGAAGGAGGGAAGAAAAAGAGCATGTTGTTTCTTAGCAAGAACTTGAAATGCTATTCACTTAACAAGCATCGTTGTTACGTAACTGGTACTGTGACCCTTATGCTTTTAAGACTTGTGAGGGAGGGAGACAGTGGAAGAATGGGGAGGAGGAACTTATGTTCCCGTCGTGTGTTTTTGGATTTGAGATTACTGACCTTGCCGGCCTAGACAATTAAGGACAAAAACCTATTCTCACGTCTACCTTACTCTTTTCAGTCAGGTAAAAGTCAATTTCTCTCTCTTCTTCAAATAGCTCTGACAGGGATTTGGCCTAGTTTCTTCGGCAGCAATTTTAGATTTAGAGTGACAAAAATTGGTATGTGTGATATGGCCATTTTTCCCGGGACTAATTTTTCTTGTTTTAGAAAGCTATCACACACTCAGAGAGAGTAGTGGCTCTATTCATTGCTTGCTACATCCGGATTTAGTCAGGTGAGGATCTGAACCAGGAGAGCTCTGGAGTCCCTGTTGTCCAACCTATCACAGACTCAGAAACAGGACCCGTGGCTGCTGCCATGGTGGACTACCAATATTTTAGCTTCTTTCTCTCTGCCGCATTTTACATTCCTCCTGCCCGCTGGATTAGCTTAAGTATTCTCTAATTCCGCTTCTGTCTTTGAATGTCTTTGAGCCACTTGTGCTCAACTGTGAAAAGCATTATTTGATTCGCATTGAATTTATTTCAGCCAGTTGTTTTGTTAGCTACCCAAGTACCAATGTAACAAACTCTCTGGAATATTTTATTGTGACATGTTAGATTATAATGAACACGTTCTCTGCTAATTGGGCCTGGTGATGGACAAAGTAAATGGTCAGCCTCTCTTTGTTAATCAATAAGCAAATGTAAGAGTCTCTCAAACGTAGTTAGCGCCCCTGCCAGCAAGTGCAGTCTCTTTGGGAGAACTGAAAAAAGATAGACAGATTGCAAGGGGGTATCCACCGTGAACAGAGTAAGTAGAAAAAAAAGGTGCCCCTTCCTCCAGGGGACTTTGCTCACTTTGACCAGTTGAGTGGGAGCTGATACTGGCCTCAGTTCATTCTGAACCCCGGCTGGCCTGATGCATAACAGCATTCCATCTTGCTTCTGTCTCTTTCCATCTTCACACCCTAGAGTTTTTTTTGTTTTGTTGCTTAATTTGATAGGAATGAATACGTTTTGATGGTAGCGGTATGTGAGAAGGAAGGTCCGAGAACTAGTGTTCGATTTCAGGGGGAACCAAGTGAAATGACCTTGGTGACATTTGAGTACGGTTTCCCTTCCCAGCATGCAATGTTAGCTACATCGCAGGCTTTTCACTGAGGAGAAAACTCACTTGCCAGAGAGTAATCCAAAGAATCCATTGGAAAAGTCTGTTCATTTTAAAGAATTTATCGTAAGTTATTATCAAATGATTGCTTGTTATACACGAATGGTACCGAAATTGAGTAACTGTTCCGTTTACTGCTTTAAAGTACCAGAAGCTGCTAATTTGTCATGAAAAAAGTATTATATCTCCTACCCCACCCCACCCACCCATAAACTGGAAAGGAATACATCGTAAAACTTAAGAGTTTTTTTTTTTTTTTTTATTCTCTTCTTACTTCAGGTGACGTGTTCCATATCACTGCTCCCGATAAATTTACCTTCGAGGAGGCTGAAGAAGAGTGTGAAAACCAGGATGCCCGGCTGGCGACAGTGGGGGAACTCCAAGCGGCCTGGAGGAATGGCTTTGACCAGTGCGATTACGGGTGGCTGTCCGACGCCAGCGTTCGCCACCCTGTGACTGTGGCCAGGGCCCAGTGTGGAGGTGGTTTGCTTGGGGTGAGAACCCTGTATCGTTTTGAGAACCAGACAGGCTTCCCTCCCCCTGATAGCAGATTTGATGCCTACTGCTTTAAACGTAAGTGTTTGCTACCTTTTTAAAAACTACAGATTTTTAAAAAATACTTCGGAGACATGCACTGATGTTCAGCTAGCGATGGGAATGGATTCCATGTCTTGCCGTGTGTGCACAGAACAGAAGCAGTTCAGTGACTTCCTAAGGCAAATAAATGGAAAAGCAGCGATATGGTTAACTCGGCAGGAAGTCTGACAAATGCTTTCTTTGAGGTGTTAAGGAAATGTCAAGTTAAGGTCTTAACCGTGCTTCCGTTGCACCTAGAACCACGGAACACATTTCCGATTAGTTTTTTTTTTTTTTTTAATATTAACTGCAGTCCTTAAATGTAATGAGATGGTTGGTGCTATATTGTTGAGGTCAACTATAGCCAAGTTGAATCCTTGAATTTGCTTCTTTTGTCTTCGTTTGGTGTGTCTTTCTTTGAAATGGTGAAGAATTCAAATTTCAGTAATTGCAGGTGAGTATTTGGAACGGAGATGGATAACCATAACATTCAATTAATACCTAACAAGGAACCATGCTGTAAATAAAAATCTCCATTTATCTTATTTTATCTCAGGTCATGGAAATATGTGCCTTCTAATCATTAATTCTCTAGTATCATCTTGAAGTACAGTATATGTTGTTCACAAGGTGTCACGTAGGCTATTTTCAGTTTGAAAATTGCTACTTAAAATTGATCTTAAGTAACATTTCTCCATATTCAAGATATAATTATTTAAAAAGTTCAGACGTCCTTAAATTATTTTAACAGTGATAGCCACATGGTATAGTATCATGTTTGTAAAATTTGCTCGACCAAACAAGCAAGTAATCCGAAGTCTCCTCGTGACTTTTACTGGTCTATATTGTGACAGCAAAACAAAAATTTCCTAGAATTTGGGGTGAGTATATTCAAAGTAGAACCATGTCATATGAAATATAGTCAAAGGTTTTTATTACGTATCCGATATACTTTGTTTTAGCAATATGTAACTGAAATGAGTAGAAAATACACTAGCTTATTATGTAATTGGTTTCTACTGTGAAGCACACGGGCATTCTTTGTCAACCAAAAAGTCATGCTGGGGTGTCTGAGTCATCGCAGAATAGATGTTAGTGCAATGGAAACGCACTAACATGTTGCTGCCACCTGACTAAGGTGCTTCTGCCCACATCTCCTCCCACGGACTCAACCTTCTGAGTGTGAAAGCCATGTATTGTGTATGGGTGTGATACAAACTGGCTCTACAAAGCCATTGAAAATACTAACTTTTGTTCCTGGACTCCAGGTCTTCCTTAGCTATTTTCAGGGGGAAAAAAAAAAACAAACCAACAACAACAACAAAAAACACCAATAGTAAAGAAAGCCTATCTCTAAAAGTAGAAAGATACACGATTTTTTTTTAAGCCACAGTCTCCAAACAGGGACGTGCAAGTAGTTCAAGCCCTCGAATCAGTTTTACATTAAGTGACTATGATTGGCCTGAAATCAGATTGCTGTTGGGATGGTTAATTAGGGAAGAAGTGGAATTATCCAACTTGACTATCTCGTTAGATTGTATTTTCTCTTGCTTTATAAAACTGGCAAGAGAAAACTTTTAAAAACCTTTTTTTTTCTCCCCAAGGGTAAAACTTAAACAAAAGGCTGTCTGTAGCCACAAACAGTTCATCTTGATAAGTTTTAAATTATTTATTTAAATGAGGAATTCACATGAATGTATGACATAGGATACTTATATTCAAATAAAATAATCACCTAGTAAAAATCTACATAAAATCCAAAAAAGTTTGAAAATTTAGGTCTACTTTTTTTTCCCTCTAATTCATTTGAATTTGTATAACTTGGAAATATATAACTTCCAAATATCATGATTCAAATTTTGGGTTTTTTTCCAAACCAAAGCATAATCTAATTTAATCCAAATCTAATCTAAGAGTTAGATTCTTGTTTATTTCTTCCCTAAAACCTACTATATTCAAAATTAATTCAGCATATAGCAGATTTAGAAGGCTTAGTCATAACATAAAAATCTTTCTTAATCTTTCTTAAACTACATGCAATGCCAACAGTTTCCCCAAATTTCTAAATCTTTTTTCAAGGATTTTTTTTAATGTACATATTTTAAAGAATGCGCAAAATACTCTCAAAATGACTTGACTCCTGTTCACTTTTCCCACACAACTGAGTAGCGACTAAGTTCTTAGGGTCAAGTTTATAAGAGTTGTGACCTTAGCAACAGTTCCAACAGCGATTCTGGAGATGTAGAGCTGTTTGGTCAAGCAGAGGAATTTAGAAGTATAACTATATTTTTCTTGTTTGCTTTTTACCAAATGTAGATGGTGTTTTTAAGCCACTTCCTGGTGAACAATACTAAAACCTCACTTTGCTAGAATTCTCTTTTCCTTTGAACATCACTGAATAGAAAGTTAACAATGGCTGATGACCAACATAATTAGAATCTGTTCGTGCCAAGTAGATTTAGAAACCCAGTAAATTAATACATTTACAAAATAAAATTTTCCTGTGTATTTCCCTGTGGCGATTAAACTAAATCGTGCACTTTTGTTTTTAATTTGACCTCAGAGTTCAGCAAGTTCTCTGAAAGTTAGAGACTTAGGACTTTGGAAAATCACCCATACATCCCCAAATTTGAGAATCAAAGCCGTTCAAGACTCATGGTAATCTCTCATGTAAATATTATTAATGATCTCCAAGCCAGGGAGATACACGCGTTTCCTAGAAAACCCATTCCAATATCCTAGTACCATCGTTCTCAGATTGTTTTCTAATTATCTAAATTCAACACATTGGACGTTGAGCCCATTTTTCCTTTGTAAGTTGGAGACCAGAATCTAAATACAGCTCTTTCTATTATTGAACACAATTGTTCATTTGCCCCTCAGCATCTTCCTCAGTTGAAACAATTTCCTTGTTTTGAAGTCTAAGCCTGGTCATCTATGTGATGTTGCTTTGAGGCTTCATTATTTTTTATCCTCCGTTTGATTAAGCTAGGGAGCTGGAAACTATGGTTTAGAGAAGGCTAAATAAGTTCTCACCACTTCATATGCTACAGTTTTACTTATTTGTTCACTTTTGAAAGTGCCCTATGCTTCTAACCTGTGGGGTGCTTCTTATTTTTGTGCCCTCGATCATAATCTGATCTTTCTCTAAAGGGCACCAACTAATCCTTCCCTAAATGGCATTTTGAACATGTTTTCTGTTTATTGAATTTCAATCTGCTAGCATTCGAGCCCTCGTTCATAAAACTTTCTAAAAATATTTGAATTCTAATACCACTGTTCCAACCTTTACTCTTTAGCAGTGAACTAGAATCAACTTATTGAATATGCACTCTATTTGTGAATTCTCATGTTTACAGTTATTCATGTATAAAACATTTTCATAGGGAAGAACTACTTTGAAAATAGTAATTTTCAGATAATGTACGCAGGATGGGTGTGTGTTAAAACGACTATCATGCCGCTAATAGGGGCTTTATGTTTATTGGGGAAAATCTGCCTTGTGTCTTAGAAGCACAAAGAAGATAGTCCATAGGACATAAAATATATAATCACGGTGATTCAAAACATCTGTATGGCAGCCAGCTGCAAAGGTTGGAAGGGAGCTTTTGTGGAAAAAGAAGTACGCTGATTTCTGTTGGCTTCCTCATTAATGGAGTTGGTAGTTTTCCAATTCAAAAATCTCTCCCTGTGAATTCTTCTGGAAGGACACTTTTGGAATAATCTGGAGTTGCATTTTCACCTCTATGATAGTCATCATCAGTATAGCAGCATTTATTCTTAAGATATCTCTTTGTAGATATTTGTGGTTTTTGAAATTATTTCCTCTTCTTGAAATGGTTGAAACAAATGGCACAGATCATCAGATACTCTGATTTAGGATGGAAATCAGCTGTTAAGTTGATGAAAAAGCCACCCAAACCCAAAGGAAGTCTGAGGTTTTCCATTCCAAATAGTCGAATTAATTAATTTAATTATAAGCAGACTTTTAAACAGAGCTCTAAAATTATTGAAAACCCTTGTTTGTGAAAACAGAGTCACAGAAATCCTGGCTTTAGATTCTCTGAGACATATTGCCGTCCCTTTACCATGCTCCGGGACTGGAGGAAGGCAACACCAAATGGTATAATAATAATCAATAATGACGAACAGTTTAGTCTTTAAAATATGAGCCCTTCGTTTTTAAAACACAGTAAAAGCAGTTTCATAGCATTGTAGAAAGTTGCTAGCACAGAACTTGGGTGGATACATAGGACAACCTGATCCATACGCCTTCTGTTTGGCCCAAATGCCGTATCATGTCCTCGTAAGTTAATTTCATCAGTCATGAAAATACTCTGAGAAAAAGCAAAATCAGCTCTCTTGCTGTTCTTAACAATAATGTGATTAATTTTTCTCTAATATGCAGTGTGATAAGTGTTTATGTTATGTTTCCATGGGAATTAGTTCTGTATGTACATTTACTGTTTCCCAAAAGAAAGCTGTTATAAGACAAACATGATATTTGGCAGTGAAATGAGGTAACAGTTATGGAATTTCAGAGGATAGAGAATTGGATTAAAAGAAAAAGAGTCATCCACACTTTGGCTCCTTAAGTTGTTCATGTCAATCAAAATACACCAAAGCTTCTTCCAGGAAATGAATATAGAAAAAGCTTTTCTTAAAAAAGAAAAAAAGAAAAAAAAAGAAAAAGAAAAGAGAGAAAAAGATTATGTAGTATGTTTTCGAAGAGTCCAATAATTTTTTATTTAGTTTTGTTCCAACACAAAAGGGTAAATAGTGACAGACTTCGAAGAATATTTAAATGTTACCATACTGTAAATGACCACCACGTTTTCATTATAGAATTAGTGAATCTGAGCTTTAGAATGGTGTGGGGAATGACCAGAGCTATTAACAACTCACACCAAACAAAAATAAAGAACAAGTTACAACTCAAGTCTGATTTACAACAAAGTCACATCATTCATCTTCAAATTCTTTAATAGACTTTAGTTTTTAGAGTACTTTTAGGTTCACAGTGAAATTCAGTGGAAAGCACAGAGGTTCCCTGTTTACCCCCTGCCCCCCTCTTGTGCCTAGCCTCCCATACCACTGTGGTACATTCGTTACAACTGATGAATGCATGTGGATTTAGACTGAGAGTTAAACACAAGATATTACAGATACTACAGATATTACAGTTAACAGGGAGAACAGGCAATACGCATACAACCAGCTTTAAATCATACAGGATGTGGCAAAACAGTGACGTGTTTCCTTAGAACAGCTCCTTCTGAATATAGTGGTGCCTACTCTTTGATTTTTGAAAATCCGATCTTTTTTAAAGAAACAAAATCTTTGTGTACTAAGCCGCTGCATTGTCCCTATGTTGAAAAGGAATCTCTATAATCACTTTTACACACATTTTAAATTTCTTCAAACAGGACAGGCCATTCTTTGTAAATCTGGAGGCATTATAATGTAACATTTTATGATGACATGTTACTTTTTATTGCCTGAGTCCATTCTTTCTGATGCTCAGAGTTGTTTCCAGTGATTTGTAATTATATACCTAAAATATATCGTGTGGGTACTTCACTTCCTGGTCTACTTTTGCATTTCATGCTAAAGTAAGCCTGGAACCAAGACCCTTAAGAATTACAAACATTGTGTGTGGAACATAGAACAAAACATAGAACTATCACAAATGCCAAGCAGCCTCTGCCAAAAACATCTTTCTGTTTGTTAGAAACAAGAGAGGAAAGGCAGATGAAGACACATGTCTCAACACCTGGAATCAAGTGAAGAGTGGTATTAAAATGTTTAATATCCTGTTTTTATGCAACCCCCCACATTATGGACAATGTAATAGTTTACATGTAACTTGGGTACATTTGATGTGGCTTTTTTGTTGTTTTGCAATCTGAGGCACTCCCTCTCCCCTGAGACACAGTGCAGCCTGAGGAGGAGGGAGAAAGATAGAGGCAGAGAACACAAGAACCCTGCCGAAGAGTCTATTACCAAGTTTTCCTACGAGGCTTTGGTTTGCTGCTAGAGTTTCTGATAAGTAACGTATCTACTGTTTCCAAACTCTACGTTCATATTTTTTTGGACTTCTCTTTATCTTAAAACTACATAATATTCATTTTCCTTAACCAAAAACAGTCATTCACACTTATGGGTAAAAGCAGTGATAACCCTTACAATATAAAACGAGTGATCACTTTGTAACTATAAAATGTTCAATTGTCTGAGTTAATTTAATTAGAGTTTCTAGATACCCTTCATCACAAAACACTTTTAGGTCACCCCAAAGTACACAGCAGCACTTGACAAACACTGGACGTACAACTTTTTATTAGTGACTTGTCTAATCAACTCTTTGAAATTATTTTCTAGCTAAACAGAATATATCAGAGGCTACAACCATCGATCTGAATATCCTTGCAGAAACTGCATCATCCAGTTTTTCTGAAGAACTACAAATGGTACCTGACAGAACAACACCCATCATCCCTTTAATCACCGACTTCCCTATCATTACAACACAGTTCCCTCCTGTGGGAAATATAGTCAGTTTTGAACAGAAAATCACAGTTCAGTCTCAAGCTGTTACACCCAGAGTAACCACTGAATCATCCATACCTGCTGGGAGGACCAGGAAGCCTTGGGATATGGACTACTACTCACCTTCTGCTTCAGGACCGCTTGGAGAGCCAGACATACCTGAAATTAGGGAAGGAGCACCCCAAGGTACAACCGTCATCTCCCGTTCTGCTACAGATTCATGGGATGGTGTCAGGGAAGACATACAAACACAAGAATCGGTTACCCAAATTGAACAAATAGAAGTGGGTCCCTTGGCAACATCTGTGGAAATCTCAAAGCACATTCCTGCCAAGGAATTATCTGTAACTGAAACACCATTTGTATCTACAATGATGACCCTGGAGTCCAAGACTGAAAAGGAAACAGTAAGTGCTATTTCTGAATCTGTGACCACAAGCCGCTACGGATTCACTGTGAGAGAAGACGACAGGGAAGACAGAGCATTTACAGTTAGATCTGGTCAGAGCACCTTGGTCTTTAGCCAAATACCTGAAGTCGTTACAGTGTCAAAGACATCAGAAGACACCACCCACACTCAACTAGAGGACAGGGAGTCAGTGTCAGCCTCAACAATTATTTCACCTGTAACTACGCCTGACAGTGATGAATCATCCACAGACAAATGGGAAGAGAAACAAACTAATGGAAGGAAAACTGAAGATGTTTTTGGCCCGTACGTGTCCACCACACCTTTCCCATCACAGCATCAAAGAGAAGTAGAATTGTTTCCTTATTCTGGTGATAAAAGATTAGTGGAGGGAATATCCACAGTTTTTTACCCCTCTCCACAAACAGAAAGGGCACAAGGAAGAGAAAGAACAGAAACACTAAGTCCAGAGATGAGAACAGATACTTACACTGATGATGAGATACAGGAAAAGATCACCAAAGGTCCGTTTACAGGAAAAATAGAGGAAGAAGGCTTCTCTGGAATGAAGCTCTCGACAGCTTCCTCAGAGCAAATTCATCTTACAGAGTATTCCGTGGAAATGACCAAATCTTTCGATTCTCCAGCACTGACAACAACAAAGCCAAGTGTAGTGCCCACAGAAGCAAGAGATGTGGAGGAAGACTTTATGACGACACCGGTGGAATTAGAAACAGACGGCTATCAAGATAGTACAACGTATGAGGAGGGTATTACGACAGTGCATCTGAGCCACAGCACTTTAAGTGTGGAGGTGGTCACTGTCTCGAAATGGGCATGGGATGAAGATAATACAACATCAAAGCCTTTAGAGTCTACAGAACATGCAGGCCCTCCAAGATTTCCCCCTGCCTTAGTCACCACTACAGAAGTGAGTGAAAAGGGTAAAGAAATCCCGAGTTTCACTGAAGATGGAGGAGATGAATTTACTCTTGTCCCAGATAGTACTCAAAAACCATTAGAGGAGTTTACTGAGGAAGATACAACAGACCATGGGAAATTCACGGTTGGATTTCAGCCAACTGCGTTAACTGGTGTTGCAGAAAAGCCTACTTTGAGAGATGCTACAATTGAAGAAAGAGCTCCACCTGTCACAAGCACGAGAGGCCAAGTTGTTTATGCAACTACAGAGGGAAGTGCTTTGGATGAAGAAGAAGATAGGGATGTCTCTAAGCCAGTATCCACTGTCCCCCAATTTGCACACACTTCAGAAGTGGAAGGATTGGTATTTGTTAATTATAGCAGCACCCAAGAATCTACCACTTATGTAGACACTTCCCATACCATCCCTCTTTCTGTAATTCCCAAGACAGAATGGGGAGTGTTGGTACCTTCTGTTCCCTCAGAAGGTGAAGTTCTGGGTGAACCCTCTCAAGACATACATGTCATTGATCAGACTCATCTTGAAGCAACTCCTTCTCCTGAGAGTCTAAAAACAACAACAGAAATCACACAGGGAACAACTCAAGAAGAATTCCCTTGGGAAGAACAGACTGCAGAGATACCAATTCCTACTCTCAGTTCTGCCATTGACACAGCCAAGAAGGCAGCAACACCTTTAGATGAACAAGAGAGTGATGGGTCAGCATACACAGTCTCTGAAGACAGATTGGTGACAGGTGCCGAGAGAGTTCCAGTTTTAGAAACAACTCCAGTTGGAAAAATTGAGCATACTATGTCTTATCCACCTGGTGGTGTCACTGAGCACAAAGCAGAAACTGATGAAGCCGTAACACTAACGCCAAGCCTAGGGCCAAAGGTGTCTTTAAGTCCAGAGCCTGAACAAAAGTATGAAACAGAAAGTACTAGTCCTGGGGGATTTGTATCGCCTTTCGGCACCCGTGTCACCCAGCTTATAGAGGAAACCACTACTAAGAAAAGAGAGAAGACATCCCTAGATTATACTGATTTAGGCTCAGGATTATTCGAAAAGCCCAAAGCCACAGAACTCCCAGAATTTTCAACAATTAAAGCCATAGTTCCAAGTGATATCACTGCCACCTTCAGTTCAGTAGAAAGACTCCACACCACTTCACCCAAGCCGTCTCCAGCACCCACTGAAAAACCGCCTCTCATTGACAGGGAACCCGGAGAAGAAACCACCAGAGACATGGTAATCATAGGAGAATCCACATCTCGTGTTCCTCCCACTACGCTTGAGGATGTCGTAGTGAAGGAAACAGAAACGGATATTGATAGAGAGTATTTCACAACTTCAAGTACTCCGTCTGCTACACAGCCAACGGGACCACCCACTGTGGAAGGCAAAGAGGCCTTCAGACCTCAGGCACTTTCCACTCCAGAACCCCCAGCAGGGACAAAATTCCACCCTGACATAAATGTTTATATTATTGAGGTCAGAGAAAACAAGACAGGTAAGTCTTTGCTTTCTAGACATACCAGTCAAGGCAATCAGCATTTTATCTTGAAAATTACTTTTGGAGAAAAAAAAATCAACATACCAAATGCTGCCATTAGAAGATAACTGGAGTGTGAAAAAATTCTGTATTTTAGCTTCATATATTTGTACAAGAATTGGAAGAATATGTTATTTGGAAGAATGTTAGATACAATTGTGGTTTTTAAAGTCCTAAGGAGCCCTGCTTTGTCATCTAATATAACCAATCATCACTGTTACATCACTTCAGAACATGCAGAACAAAGTGTTTTAATTTCAATGTCTTTCCATGCATTACTACTCAAGTGTAGTACTAGACTGTGTTAACATTCCATTGGTCTTTAACTATTAACCTTCAGCACTTACATCGTGGACAGCTAAAACTGTATTGGCACATCTCTAAGGCTAATAGAAAGATGTCTAAAGATTCGCTTTGGGTTTTCTCTCCCAGGACTTTATAGGTTCGTTGTACAGCTTGTGGGGAGGGGGGGGTAACAGGTTTGTAGTTTGACTGTTGTTTCAGTGAAAGTTCAACATACTGTTAAGCCGTTGCCCCTTATTGGTTGGGTATTTTATGAGGTTATACTGTTGGGTATTTTTATGAGGCTCTAAATATTTAGAACAAAAACAATCTAGTTCAGGTCTAGGAAATGCTATAATTCATTGTATCGCATATAATTTCAGGTATGGTATGTCATCATTATCTCTGCTCTCTAAAAACCAGGCTGTAATGTGACTTATTTTATGGTTTAATCGTTTTATCTCTAGGAATTTTTATGATGCCTTCTGTTCTCCTCAAATATTTTATCTCTCCGGCAAACTTCCTACAAACTGTTTCTTTACATCGAATAATACTTGCAGTTTTCATTATCAAATGCAACCTATTCTTTCCTAAAGGCCAGACCACACCATCTTTTGAATTTGGTAAGCTGAGCTGAGAACACGTAGTGCATACAGTTGAATAGATCAATTCAGGTTTGTATCTTTTTAATTAAGAAGTTAAGATCACTGATTTTAGTTAAATTGCTGTATTCTAGTTTAAATATGTGATTTGAAAGAATAGCGATTTTTCCTTTACTGGGGATCTGAAAGATTGGTCTAGAAGAATTTTTTTTGGCAGGTTTTCTCTCTTGCTGTTGAGATATTCCCCTCAGGGTGTTATTTTCTTAAAAGCGATGCTCTTCTCATTAGAGTGCTCATGAGTGCACCTGTTGGAAACGAACAGGTCGCTCTCGTGTCAGGTCAGCTGGCTTCCAGTGCTGTAGGTGGCAACTTCACACTCATAATATCTGGAATTTTCTTGGTGTAAAGGCTCTCGCAGAGCAGCAAGTAGAAAGGAATACATTCCCAGAGTATTGAAGGTAATGTCCACTGTCTAGTGCAGTTGAAAGAGGCCAGAGTTGGACATTATTGTTCTGCTAATGATGCTGTGTCTTGGAAACTATATCATGTTTCCTGTTTCTTACATTCCCTTTCCTCCTCTTGAAACTAAGGTCAGAAAGATGAGTTGCCAAGTAATGGAAATGAGGATTGCTGTGAGTATGGTTGGAAAAGTGACAAGGAGATATTACTATGAAAATGGAAAAAAAAAAACAACAAGTGAGAAGGAGTAACTACTAGCACTTAATTTGTGAATTTTTAAAAAATGCTTGAGTGACTGACTATGGAGATGACTTTCCCAATTTAGATTACTCTCATGTTAATGTAGATACTTTATTGAATCAAATAGTATAGAAAACAGCAAAAACCATTCCGCACTTAGAAACTCTTCCAAATGGGAAACTGTGTGATAGGGTGAGGGTGATCGAATTACAAAATAGAAAATGTGAAACTTTACCTTCCTGGAAGATTTGTCAGTCATCCAAAAAAAAATCTAAGATTATAAATGGTGACTCAAAATGGCGGCTCTGAGTAACCTAACGCAGAACCATTTTATACAAAGGTGCATGTTTATATCTGATTTGTGAACTTAGCTCAGCTGGGTCTGGGAGACGTGCCTAGGTGTGTCCTCGGCCTTCTTCCACTTTGAAAACACGGAGCCATGATTTTCTTTCAAACTAATTTTCCATTAGCATTGATAACAACAGGCCAGAAAACTCTGGAAAGGGAATGGTCAGGATTCTCCATCAGGACGAGATTCCAATGTGCGGGTGGTGGGGCGGGGGTCGGGGGGAGAGGTAGAGGTATATAGCCTGTATCTATCTCGTTCCCTCCCCCCGTCTCTCTGTCTCTCTTTCTCTATCTTCCATCTACCTATTGTTTTTGTATGCTTTATACAGGTCATTCTCCTTAGAGGTAGAAGCATTGCTTATTGTCTTGATAAGACAACAAGGTTTACTCAGATCCAACTGCTGACCTTTGCTAATTTTACCTCTTTTCTAGGAGAAAGTTAATTTTTCGAGCTTCTTGAACTCTGGCAAAGGAAAACCTTAAAGCAGATGTTAGGTTAATGAGTTCTAAGTCAGGTGCACATTAATAAGGAAAAATACACAGGTGCCTGGAAACCAACTTTTTGTTCAAGGCACATTTTCCCAGATTGGAAAATCCTCGGTTCACATATGAACTTGTATAAATCTCTTCACAGACATAGAAACCCCCCTCTTCATGTACTACATACCCAAGTAAGCGAAAGTGCCACCCGTGCTACACTAACCAAGGCATTCATAATTTTTTGCTGCGCTCAGCAAGTCATATAAATCTCGATTTTTTTTTTTACTACTATGAAACAAAACATGCTACTCAAGACACGTTTATGTTCTATTTGCTGAAATGGATCTTAATAGCAGCTTAAGGTGCTGTTGCTGGAGGGCAACTGTAGTTAGTAGTGAAAAAAATCTGAAGGAACTTTTCAGCTCATAAAACTTTTATGAGCTGAAAAATGCTATGGGGTGTGTTTAACAGTGGTTCGGGGGATACTGAAAACATGACTCCTGTCTACTTCAGGAGTAATTTGCACACCTGCATTTTGAAAAATTATTGAAAGCTTTTCTTTGTGAACATGTATGAAGTCTACAGGGTTTAATGGTGTAGGAAGAGTTTTTTCAATTCTGGGCTTTTTTTTGTTTTTTTTTTTAAAGAATGCTGCCCTATATCGTCTGAAATGTCACACGTTGGTGTGACAGAACTGTGAATGTTTTTAAAAACTGGTATATTGCTATCTTTAAACCAAGAATATAATTTGGAAATGTGCAGGTATTAAATTCAAACTGTATTATGCAAATACTCATAGTTATAACCTTAAAATAGATGGTTTACTAGTTTTTTTTTAAGTGAGTTTATATATACAACATACTGTTTGTCAGGCCAGTTTGATGTTATTTGTTTTGTCAAGTGTTCTCTTTTGCTAGTTTTATATTTTATATCTAAGTATAAGGCAGGAATAAGGCCAATATTAAACTAAAATGATATAAATATTAAGATATTGATAAAATTATTAATGTAATGGTATTAAAATTAAAGAGATTTTGAGAAAGATCATTTTGGCCTCTATATTAGAATTCATTTTGCTCAGTTTCCTTATTGGTAATTATGGTACATTATTGCTTATATCATTCAGAAATAATTCTCATATGACCCATTCCTCCTGCATTTTTCTTTGGACTTTGGAGGAATGTACATAATCCTAATGGCATTGAGGAGAGGATGAAGAGTAAGGGATGTTGGCTCTGGGAACAGGAGATAGATATCTGGGCAAATGGCAGTATTTATATCATTGGGTGCACAGTCATCATTTTTTGAAAGGCAACGTTTATAAAAGGTAGTTATATATATACATATATATATATATATATGTATATATATAGCATTTAGAATGTAGAAAAATTACTTTCGGATATTTTATTACATCAGCAGATTCCTTTCGCCAAACAAAATCTTATTAGGGACACTATATATATATATATATATATATATATGTTTATATATATATATATATTTTTTTTTTTTAAGAGAGAGAGACAGAGTGCGAGGAGGGGAGGGGCAGAGAAAGAGGGAGACAGTTCTGTGAGCTGTCAGCACAGAGCCTGACATGGGACTCGAACCCACCAACCGCAAGATCATGACCTGAGCCAAAGTCATATGCTTAAATGACTGAGCACCCACGTGCCTCAGCTTCATATAATTTTTAAAAATCATATATTTTTCATTTTTATAGCATTTATAATGTAGAAAAGTTACTTTCAGATATTTTATTATATCAGCAGATTCCTTTCTCCAAACAAAATCTTATCAGGCACACTATATTTTGAGCAGGTAAAAGAGTGGCCGTTCTGGTTAATATTTGAAAGGCAGCTGTGTTCCCCCACTGTACCACCAACAACGCCCTGTTCAGGTTCATATCTGAGAGGAGATCAGGTGGGTACTTCACTTCCTGGTCTACTTTTGCATTCCATGATAGAGTAAGTCTGGAACCAAGACCCTTAAGGGTTACAAACATCATGTGTGGAACGTAGAACAAAACAGAACTATCACAAATGCCAAGCAGCCTCCGCCAGAAACAAGGTGGCTCAGTCGGTTAAGCATCCAACTTCAGCTCTGGTCATGATCTCACAATTTGTGAGTTCGAGCCCTCCATCGGACTCTGTGCTGACGGCTCAGAGTCTGGAGCCTGCTTCAGATTCTGTGTCTCCCTCTATCTCTGCCCCATCCCCACTTGCACTCTTTCTCTCAAAAATAAATAAGGCATTAAAATTTTTTTAAAGATAAATAAAATCATGTACCTCAGAACACAACTAGGAAGAGAAAAATAGCGTCTAGCGAATTCAGAACAAAGCAGCAATAATAATTCATTCCTGAATGAATTGAGTTTTTACCTTAAGAACATTTTTTTAAATTGGTCTGATTATCAATACTTTATCTCACTATCATAATACACATTTCTTCATGCTTACCTTTGGATAACTTTGCGTGATGCTGAATAAGGCAAATGAAGCAAGTCCAGTTTCAATCTTACCAACACCTATGAATGGTCAAAGTAATATATAGCCACATTTCAGAATATCACATGCGTGTGCAGAGCTAAATCCTCATCAAGCTCACACTCAGAGCTCGATACTTTCAGGGCAATGTATACATATATTTTCACGTTTGAACTTCAGAGATAATTAGTGGGACAACTCGTGAAAGTACTGCAGATGAGCGAATGGAGGCACGTGGTTTGTGTTTAATTTGCTGCTAATATCGGGGGCTGCATATGCGATTCAGGTACCTGCCGTGGCAAGAGAACAGCATCCTGAAATTTGTAGCCCTGGTTCTGGGCAGCTTCTTCCCTACAGAATTTTGGAACACATCCCTGAAATTGGATGGGGCCAGTGTTTGCACACATGAGTGGTTCCCTTTGCTGACTCCAGCTATGGCTCCCTGCCAGAGAAACACTTTATTTTTTTCTGGAGGGAATTAGGATAGCTTTCCCCATCCCTCTTGAAATCTAGAAAACCATCAAGTTCCTCTTCTAATAGTCATATAATGAAAAGGGAAGAGACTATCTTCCCTTTGTTTCTATACTACAAAGAAAAGAATTGACCTTAGTGTTTCTAAATTATTAGTGAGTTTAACACTACGTTACAGATCAAAGGTTACCTTTTTAGGACGTCTTTCTAAGTGAAATATGTTTTACGTGTAACACATACATCGCACACGGCTCACATATAGACATGCAGACACAAACACACAATAGACTTTCAATTTCTTTATATGCTCTATAAATATTTTCTTAACTCACCCACCTTGAGGTAAAATTCAAAAAACTGAAATGGCTTCTTCACAAGCTGAGGTTTAATAATAAAAGACATGTTCCATAGATAGCTAAAAACTTTATTATCTTCCTAACATGTTCCGATGCCTAGTCTTTATGAAAATAGCATTTACCATTACAACTTAGCGTTACCACAACTACTACTGAGACAAGGCTTTATCTAAAGACAAGTACTACTTAGCTGTCACTGGCAATGAACTCAAGAGAAAGGCACACACTGTCTTCCAGCATAGCACAGTCGAGCAAGGTTTGTCTTGGGAAAGGTAAAGCTACAACACGTCTAGTCCTTTGACAGATAGTAAAAGAGGCTCAGAGTAAACATAAACCAAACCAAAAGCTCTGCTCCCAAGGACTTTGAAAGCATAGGGCATTTCTGGGGAGCCAGTATTAACACAAGCACGGAAACATGTACTTACACACAAGGTAATATGGTACCAGCTGTAAATGGCAGTTGAGTCAGTGAAAGAAGGAACCACCGGAGGCATGGAAGTCAGAGAATATTCTGTGAGAAGGATAAGACCTCAGTTCAGTCCTTGTTAGAGAGGAAGATCAAAAACAAATCACCGGAAACCAGTTATTAGCCTTTTGCTGCCTAACAGAGGCTCATTGGTGGGGAGTAAGGAGTCACATAAACTCACGCATTTTTCTAAACGCCTCTGGGATGACCGAGGGTCACAGCCCGCTTCGGAAGATGAATGCCTTCTTAGCATTCACCTAGAAACCTGCACAGTGTGTGGAGACCAGAGACATTCAGCCAACTTCTTCAGGAGGCAGTGTTCTCGTACTACGTTCGTATTCTTCAGTGATTCATGCTTGTTTGACAAATACAGCATCTTCTGTAGGTTAAGTATGTTTAACTTTACAAAATATGCTCCCATGAAGTGTCATGGTTCAGAGTGACACATCTGTAAAGTCAAATGGCATCAAGCTACTTTATAAAGGGTGGGCTATGTACTCTAAAAGGTGAGTTAAAGGTTTATAACGGCTTAACTCAAGTGATTTTTAAGACTCACTAGTATTATAGAAACAAGTGCTAACGGTTGGAGAGTCTGGAGTCCGTCTCTCTTTTACTTATCTGCAGTGTGGACCCAGAATTTTTTTCATTTCTTTCTCAGAATTTTTTGCCAGCAAAATAGATGAATGGTTATTATTGTATAGAAGGAATAACATTTCCTAAACTTTGACCCATACTCTTTTTTCCAAATCACAGGGATTATGAAATAAGGAAAATGATCACCGATCTATACACACACACACATACACACACGTATACACACCCGTACATATAGCATACAAATATATTTTTTTCTCATTTATTCAAGTCAGTTAATTACCATGTACAAAATACTATGCTAGAACTGATTTTTGGAGCACGCTCTGTGACATTCTAAATGAACGTGGGTGGATAGTCAGTTGGCCTCATAGGATACATGGAAGAAACAGCTGACATGATGGGAATCAGTCCTGGGTTCGCTGTCAGCATTGTTATTTCACTCTGTTTGGTCTTAAAAATTGCTTTATCTCCAGAGGCCTCAGTTGTTATAACATTAAAAATAGATAATGATACTATAAACTCACCAGGTTGCTTCGAAGGGAAAGGGATCTCTTGAAGGGCTTGCCCATCACTGTGGTAGGCATTTCATGGAGTTAATATTTCATGACAACAAAACACCAAGCATAGTGCCTGGCACATGGGAACTACTCAGCACAAATTAATCCCCTCTCTGCTTTAGTAATTATTTTTTTCTGGACTTGTAAATGTAGGAACACTTGGATTGTTTTGTACTGTAAATAGGTGAAAAATGGAATTACCTTAAAATTCAGGATTTTTACCGCAGGGAGCCAAATATAATTATACTTTCGTATCTGTGTGACGGTAAGAGCTTGTTAAAATTTTAATCCTCTATGAATTGTGTTTGTCTAGGGTGATGCCATTTTGGGTGCAAATCAGAAGCAGCTGCAACCCTTATTTAAAATTTAAATATGGTATTGATTCTACAGTACCTATATGTAGAATTCATTAGCTTTCTGCTGTTTTTCCTGTGTGAAAAAAATGGGTTTATGATTTTGATAACTACCAGTCTAATTTTTTTTCCAAAGAAAAAGATCTTTTTACAAATTCTTTATAAAACTGTCCAGGTACTGGGCCTAGTCTCTTCTTGCATATTCATGGAATGCATGGGCATTCCCTGCTGTCTTTTTGTTGTTGTCAAGGAAACCCCCAGTTCTCTACACAGGGATTACATTCTTCTTTCTTAATAGCTCTTAGATCATTCATTTGTGCCATGAATAAAAAATGTATTCATGGGCCCAGACAGTGTTCAGAACATTTTAGAGGGGAGGGATGTAGCCAAGGGGAGAGACGTGCATCGTGAGAGGAGCAATAGGGACAAAAGAAAAGGGGAAAAAAATGCTCTCTGAGGTTTCATTTTAATGAGGTAAAGCTGAAAATGTTATTAATAAGGTTCGCCTATTTTTTTTAGCCCTTTACAAAATGTATAACATTACACTGCAGTGAGGTCAGTTTGTCAGGTCCAAGAAGAGTTGGTTATTCAGTTGCTTCATTGGAAGAATGATTCCAAGAATGGGGTCCTGGCAGGGCCGCAAGGATGGGGATATGTTTTGGTGAAAATTGTTTTATGGATATATGTATATATTTTTTTTCATTTGTATCAAAGTACTTTGAATTTTTAATATAATTGAGGTGATAGAAGATGTGAAATGGTCTTTCATCCTAGGGCATCCTGGAGACAACTGAGTACCTATTTTATTGTATTAATAAAAAATGGTGTCCCTTAGATATGCCACTGTTTAGACTTTGTGAGTATAAATCAGAAGGAAAACACATATGTATTGGGAAGAAGGCTGTAATCATTCTTAAAAAGAATGATTTGCCTCTTGGGAGGAAAATAAATTATGGAGAACCTTCTAAATATTTGAATAAATGCAATAAGGTATAAAGTATTTCTCCATAAATAATTGAAAATCTAAATAGGAAAGAAAGAATCTCTGGAGTGAGAGGAAAAGTTTAATTGTATCTCAGCATCTGTGTCTATGAAAATTTGACCTATCGTGTGTATTATACTTAGCCTTGCTTGCCCACCTGTATGATCAGTACACACTATCTCGACTGGCTTCTACTGCCTTCATCTGTTGGCTTTGTACCACAGTCTTGTTGGTTTCTCACAGAGTGATTTAGTTGCTTTGGTCATATTCTACATATAGGAAGTTTCTGAAGGTTTTGTTTTTTTCTAAATGATGGAAGGTAACAGGAAATATACTACTATGTATATTTCTATAGAGTATAACGTACTATAGTATAGTTACCGTTTTTCACTGTGTGGCAATCTTACCTCGCTCTGCTATGTAGGTAGGCCATTTATATTTCCAGATGAAACATTCTCTTCCCATCGCTTCGCACTCACTTCCAGGAAATAATTGCGGGTGTTAAAATAAAGTCATTCAATCAAGCTACTCTGTGGCTGGAGAAAAGAAGATAACACAATCTATAGCTCAATGGGGAAGGCAACGTGAAATAATTAGTAAGCAAAAAAGTATAATAAAGGCTATTCATTTGCTTTAGTAAAAAGAAAAAAAAAGAAGTAATATGAAATAAGTTAATATAAGAAGCATCTTTAGATTTGGCCTCACAGTAAACTCTGGGCACTCATTCCCTCAAGGAGAAACCACCCAGCTTACCCAGGAGGGCCCAGAACTACACCAATCAGGCACCAGCCAGTTCACCAACTATGACACCATTCTGAGCAGGGGATTTTTGAGAAACGCCAGGAAACGGCCCAGTGCATAAATATTGCCCACGCTGCTTCTCAACACTGGCTATATGTTAGAATGACCAGGGAGCCTCTAAATAAAAATACCTACTACTCATCCCTCATCAGACGACTTAAGTCTGGATTTCTAGTTGAGGGGCTCCAGCATTTGTATTTTTTGTTAGTTTCTTTTCTTAAATTTGCTTCATTTATTTATTTTTCATTACCAGATATCTGTATTTTTAAATACACCTATAGTCTCAGGTGATTTTGATCCACAGTGAGAGTTGAACATTGCTGGTGAAGTGAAGGCTTTCTGACCTGCACACAGCTGGCTGAAGTAGACATTCCTAGGGAAGGGGATGCTTTAAGCCTCTAGATTATGCCGTACTTTCCCCACTTTAAGGAGATAAAGAATATGTCTAATACAGCCTCCCCTGAATGAAATCATGGTCATTGATCACATTTTGGGAATTGTAGCTTTTGTCACAAGTGTTAAATGGACCTTGGCATCTGTAAGTGAGGAAGAAAGTAGAATTAAATATCATTAAAAAATATTTTTAAGTTTCAGGAATAATTGTAATTAAATGACAAGTAATGGTGAGGGGTTGAAAGTATATCTTGAATTACCCAGATTGCATACCTCACTTGTCTGTATCCATGTTACCTTGTCTATATCATCATGGAAACTATAAGGAAATGTATATATGGTGATGGCTTCAGGATTCTTTTGACTATACTATCAAAGTGAGTTTGTTCATTATACATTTACACTGAGAAAAACAGTGATTCCCACCCTGATAGAAGCCTGTGTGGAATTCTGGATTTGAAAAGGTGATGATGAAAAAAAGGAAGCCGTGTCTGCACATTTAGATCGTCTAGATTTTTATATCCGGAAGAGCCTTTAGTGTTTGCGTTATCTGTATGTTTCTTTAGTTGTATCTCAAATTTTGAGCTGCTCCTGTAATCAGCCCAAAACTCACATCTTTCAAAGAAAGTATCAAATTCTAGGAGAATGTAAACTTTTTCACTCTTGATGATAAAAACTGAGCAGACATTCTTCCAACTAGGTTCTCAAACAGAGGCTGAGTTGCAAGAGTATGGAGACCATGTTTAAAGTATAAGTATCCCTACCCCTCAACTATGGAATATAGAATTTAGTAAAGGAGTCGAGGCAAAAATATAAAAAACAAGTCAGGAATTTAGACATGAGAGACAGTATGACCTAAGTCTCAAGTCATAGAAATCAAAGATACAACCAGTCAGGGTGAGGAGTTTTAGGGAAGATATATCGGAGAACCGAGGGCTTGAGCTGGATCATTCATAAATGCATGAATGAAGTTCACTGGAGCATTTACCAAGCATTCCAAGTTGGGGGTGAGAGGACTCTTCTTGAACAGAAGTCTGAGCCGGAAATGAGGAGGATAACAAGAGAGGGACATGGAGTTTCTGGACTCCAAGGCAGGGAAGCAGAGAATTCTAACGGAGAACTGAAGTGGGGGATAAATAAGGGGACAGTCATTGCGGCCATTTGACACCTTCACCTCAGGTGGAAGAGGTGAGCGGAAACTGCTGTTGACTTTTGAAGAAAAGAGTAACGTAATTAAAAATACAATGGTGTCTGGTAAAGTTCATCTTAGTAGCTTTAATTAGGGGGTCTTAGAAAGGAAGTATAAATCTACATTTATTTATGAGAGGCCTTGGTTTTACTTTACTCAAAGTTTTAACTTAAATTTTAAATCCTTGATTCTGACCAAAGCATTTTTCTGGTGTTTGGATATTTGGTACCTATTTATGTATCAAAGGATTTGACAGTGTTGGAGTACTAAAGTGGAAAAAATAATAAATGTACTGCCTGTGGTTGGTTTTTGTTTATCTGTTCTATTTTTAAGCAAACATGTTGAAACCTTAATAACCTGACGTACTCCTCTGTTATATAGCTTTTTCCCTTATTGTGCAGAAGTGCTCGCAAGTCCCAAACTTACTGGATTATGGTCTCCAGGAAACCCTTTGCTTTTTAAAAATTGGACGTTATGAAGTTCCCTGGGCATTTTCTATAAGTAGGAAGAGACCACCCTCGGTGATATCTCCTTATGCACACTTAGACCAGATGACTGTATCTAAGCACATTCTTTCCGCTTGAGGGAACAGCATTATTAGAGGATTATCTCAAGTTGGGGAAAGAGATAATTCCCATTTATCATCCCCATAACATGTCTGCCTCTTAAAAGCGAGGCCATCAGAAATGCTTACGTTGTTTATACATATATGTTACCCTTTCTGAGTGTAAAATTCATGAATTGAGAAATATTGAGCTTCTCGCTCAGCAAGAGGAGGCTGTCCATCTAAGATAACATGCTTGGGAGGTGCTCCGAATGAACCTCCACAGGCAGAGTTAGTGGGGAGATGTGGGTCACAGAACATAATGCCGATCTCCCGACCTGTAGATTCATCTCTCTCATCTCCAGGGGGATTGGGTGTGGATATAAATATCACTTGGTTTTCAGTTATTAAGGTAATTAATTACGGGTGCAGAAACATCTGATGAGATTTGGGGAGGGTGTTTATATCTTGATTACTAATGTCAATTTTTTTTTTAATGTCCTGAGTTGGCACCAATTTTAGTGTCTCAAATTCTGAAAATACCCAGGGAATTTAGGATATCTGAAACAATCTGATTGAAATTTATATTAGATGATTTTCCTTGATTCGTAGGTGCCAATTAGCATCTTACTTTAATTAAGGACATATCAAATGTGAATGAAATTGAGGCACTTGTTTCTGTATGATTGTTGGACCTATAGGTATGTGTCAAAAGTGTGAACATCTTAGAGAACTTCCAGCTTTCTCTGTTTAAATTCTGTGAGGATCGCTCAAGCACGTCGGTGTGGTTGTCTATTACATTTTTTTTTAATAAGGAGACAAAATATTTTTTGTTGCACATTAAAGCGAAATCCATTTTGCCAAAGCAATGTGATCGTAATATACCTCTGCTGAGTAAACTGGTATATACTTACATTTAATTAAAAGCTCTTACTCTTAAATTGTAAAATTCTCTAAAGAGAAAGTGAACTTTAGCCAGTTGCCGATGCATCTTAGCAACTACGTTTTGTGTCTGCTAACAGCATAACTGGAACACTTGTGCTATGTCCACAAAACTCTGCCATGGGGTACTTAAAATACATGATGAATAATTCGAGGTCAACTTGCAACAAAGCTTTGTGTGAAATGCCATTAAAAAATCCTATTAACTGTGGTACTAGTATATGCAAGTCAAGGTGTTAAAATACGTTTGTATAAACATAGAACAGATTATACACACAGTGCGCAGACTTCTCTGATTCGAGCCTTGAAATCCAAATAAAAGTTATATTATCCTTAGGATAAAATTCTAAAATAGTCTTTTTTAAGGACACGTGCATCTAAGAGCTGGAAATGTTAATGACTCCATTAGGTTGCACTGTTAGTACAAAATAGAGCAGATCATGACTTTGGAATGAGATCCCTGCTTTTACAATTGTACAGGTGTCCCCCCCCCATCCCCCCCCACAAAGAAAGTTCTGTGGTTTACAATAATTACAATACTTGCAATTCTCTAATAACGTGTGGTGGGTGGGGTAGTAACATGAAAGAGGGATGAAGAAGTAATTTCACAGACTGAATAACTAAAAGGAGCAACTAGGAATATGAGTGAGATGTCAGGTAGCAATGACAAAAGTATGGGGTAGTGGGAAAGAACTCACCCATCCATACTGGGTAGGTTTCATAGCCCCACACTTCCCACTCCATGAGATTTTAAAAGTATGAGAACAAACCAGCCACACTGAGAGAATAAAGTGTAGATTGATCTGTTGGGAATCTGTTGGCAGAAAAAAATGAACATTTCCCTCACTCTTAAAACAATATTAAGAAATCTGACGAAACTGTCTGGAAGCTGACACGACTTTTTCAAACAATGACTATTGGTCTCTTAATTGTGAGATATTTCTTTTGGAAAAAGAAAACAATAATTTCAAGCCTTATGTGTATCTGTTTAACTTAAGAATTCCCATTTAATAGAACACTTTTGCAATACATATCAAATGGGCATTTGTTACAATCTATATCTTCTCAGTCCCTGTTGATTATGACGTGTCCATAGTTCTTCGGTGGTCAGCAGCTTCATGGTATAAGGAGAAGCTTAAGATGAAATAGCTTAAGATGTTTCTATGTTTTCTACTATTCTGAAAGGAAGTCAGACCAGATATTTGGGAGGAAGAAGGAATACTAGGTGGAATACGGGGATACTTGGTGGAAGAAAGAATCCTAGATTAAATGGAATGATCAGTACATTTGCAATATGTACACTCAAAAACTTTCCTTTTAAAATAAGGAGAAAAGGGTTTCATAAGGCCATTTGTCTAATCTATTGACAAGAGCATTTGTTTCCAAGAGAGAGACATGTAGGCAGACAGTCAAACAGACTTGGAAAATATTCTTGAGGCTCTTAGGTCTCTACAGACTTGGTAAGCAAGGGTCCGTATTAGAGTCTGATATATATTAGGTAGTCAATGTTGTGCAGTCAGTTGGCTTCTGGGAAGATAATATGGTCGGATGGCATGCACGGTTGTGGTAGTGAATTTAATTTTGTGTGCAAAAGCCAATTTGAAACCAACTGTGTTTGTGAAGAATATACAAAGCTCATCTCTCTGTGTTTGTACTGCTGTGATGGAAATATTGTGATATTTATTTAGGCTAGAAAATGGAATGTACTGCATCTAACAGTTGAATCTTTTGGTAAAGTGTTCTGATATGATGGTCTAAAATACTAAGGGAAGTCCCCATAGATTCATGTGCAATAGGAAATGTTAAAGTCCCTTATCCAAGTAGAAAATGGACTAAAAGAATGTTATGCTTTGTTCACTGGAACTAAAATGGGAGAATATAAAGTGAATGCCAGGGTATTTTATTAATTGAATTAGGTAGATTTAATAAGAGTTGATAGTCAATGAAATTATTATATAAATTTTTGATTTACAAGTACAGTTCTTCTTTGTTTTCTTTCCTAGAAAAAAAAAACATTTTATTTTAAATTATTCATTCCTTTGTAAAACATTTAAGTGAACATCATGACATGTCAGTTCCTTTGACACACTGACAGTTGACACACTGGCTTTCCCTAGTGTCTTCTCTCTCTCTGTTTTTCTGTACCCCACTTACTTTTAGAGCTACCAACATCATACATTGATGGGACCTCCATTTATATTCACTTTGAAGATCATGGGATATGTTTATATCAGTTTTCATTACTATTTTATTAAGTAGTGAAATTATTTAGAAATCTATATAAATCCATAATGACAATGAGTGTTGTTTATCCTATTTCTGGTCTAGGAGTTTATAAAGAAATAGTATTAAGCAGTTATTTCCTTATTTATCTTGTGTTTGCTTGAAGAACTTTGGCCAAATGGTTAGTTTCATCTCCATTATTTATAAAAGGTACAAAATGTGGTGGGGACTCTTCATATGCTTGACACAGACCTGTTTCTTATTTAAAACTCTTTCTGTATTGGGGAACCTGGGTGGCTCAGTCAGTTGAGTGTCTGACTCTGGATTTTGGCTTAGATCATGATTTCCTGGTTTGTAAGTTCGAGCCTCACATCAGGCTCCATGCTTACAAGACAGAGCTTGCTTGGGATTCTTCCTCTCCTCCTCTCTACCCATCCCCAGCTGAAGCTCACGCTCTCTCTCAAAATAAATAAATAAACTTAAATTTTTTTCTTAATTAAAAAAATAAAATTCTTTCTGTATTTAAATGAAGGATATTGTGTGGATTTAGCATCTGTGCGTACGCTGCTTCTTGATGTGAATTCTAGTTTTATTTACACCTAATGAAACCTCATGCAAAAGGTTCAGTGTAAAATGAGAGTATTAGCAGTCTAAGATAGACAGAGTTTTGAAGCTTCAGTCAAGTCCTATAAAGACGTACAGAACAGTTTAACTGAGTATGGCTTACCTCAACTATATTAAAATACTATTGGCAATAAGAGACTACTTAATATGGTGATTAGACAAAATTACTGACATGATATTTCAAAAGATTTATTTGTCCAAAAGGCATTTAAAATGTATTCTCGTATACATATATGTACGTATGCGTATATATTATCTCAAATTTTTTTCATATCAAAAAGCAGGCTTCACTGAAAGTCATGTTAAAAGGTGTTGTTATCTGAATATTTTATTGTGTTCTCTTTTAAAACATACATAACATGAGACACTATATGAGCAGAGTAACAACTTCAGTAATCTGCTATTGAACAAACTTGGGCTTTTCATTATAGTTTTTGGAAAAAAGGTAGGACATTTAGTCATTTACTTGTTTGGCAATTAAGAGTTGTTGCAACATCTGTGGCAGAAATCATTTGTATTCGTTTTTTATTTTCGTAACATACTAGAGTTTTGCATTGATCTCACTTCTCTTATGGTAGAATTATTTTATTCACGTGAATACCCATAGACCTTCGTTTCCACAGGTGAAAGGCTGAGTGTATGGGATGGAATGAGATGGAGATTTGGGCATAGGATATAGGATTAGGTTAAGAACAACCCAGGCCTACACAAGTATTATTTTATAGAGATAACACAGTGAACATGTGACGGGGTACAGAGAAGAGTTTTCTTTTTTGCTTTTATAAGGTCGAAAGGGATAAATGTAAAATCGTATATGTCTTCTACTTACATAAAAGTCTTGTTTTCTTTGGTTTTCTATCAAAGCTTAGTTAAAAATATAGAAGGAGCTTCTTAGAGTTTTATTGATAGTTCACCTACTTCTGTATTTATTTTGATGCGTAAAGAATACAAGCAATAATCGTTCCTTCTCAATAGGAGAAGGACGATTATTTTTTTTCTGACTTATCAGTAAATGCTAGATGTTGGTCCTTTCGTGTTGGAGGGAGTGGCTTCTTGCTACAGGAACATTGTCCCTACCGATGGGGAGCAGAGGTGGCTCCGTCATAATTATTTCTTCTGTAAGCTTCTCAGACTTAGCCTGAGCATATGTGGGTGGCATGACTTGGGGCTAGTCTGAAAACTAGTTCTGCAACAGTGTTCCTCGAGAGGGAGAGGAAGACACTGTGCAAACCTACATGTTTCTCTTTGTTTTCTTCATGGGTCATTGCACCCACAGGCACCTTTTCATGCTGCCGTGACACAGGGACCAGGACAGCTGTAGTAGCAGGATCCTCTCCTAGGACAACGGAATTCCACTCTGGTGAGGCCCCAGGATTTCCTCTTTCCTGGTGCCTGGACAAGGAGTTTTGCTGGTGTATTTCTGGAAGCAGAAAAGTCAATTGAGCTTAGTGATTGGTACCTTTTAGCAATTTACAATTGAGGGAGATGTGCTGAGGATATGTCTTATGTGAAGTATGCGACTTCAGATGTTTAGATGTGACCTCTGAACTTCCTTTGGAGAAAATGTTAATAAGAAGAACCATAACTGACCCAGTCCAGATCACCTCTCATGAACGACAAAGGTATAAAGCATGGAGGGCTCTTTCTTCCAGGTGTTTTCAGTGAGGTATCCTGCACAGAGCCCCTTATCCAGGGCTTCCTGCCTTTGTTTTTGGGATGTGGCTGCACCCTGTGCAGCTAAATCTCGTCTCACTGTTACACCGGGAAGAGGTGGTTGTTGCACTGGGAAAGCGCTATAAAGAAACCTCTTCTTTACTGTTCTAAAAATAGTCTTCTCTGGGGCAGATTTTGGCAAGAGAAGGACTCTCTTCATGTTTCCTTATTGAATAGAGAATGTCTAAAAATCCCCTACATAAAGCGATAATCACGTACTTTTTCTGTATGATCTGGTGAAATCGTCTTAATTTTTCTTTTTTTTTTTCAGTTCACACACATGTGAATTCCCACATTTCACGATGACAATGTATATATGTGATTCCTTGTTGCATTTTAAGAACATTGCTTTGTTAAATGTGTTGACAAGTTTTGATAACCTGTTTCTACCAACTTAAATTGGATTTATTTTTCTTGTTGTTAATGCGAATCCGCAAATTTGGAGACTGAGAACCATGTGTGGTAGGGTGATTGCCTTTTATGTGAAAAGATTCGAATCCTTTCTTTGTGTGTGTGAATTTAATCAGCCAGCCTTGCTATCGATTTCTTCTGTCGTACACTGCCAAATCTTCTATTCAAGTGTTGTGAAAACTCTTTGTTTTTTTCAGGTCGAATGAGTGATTTGAGTGTAATTGGTCATCCAATAGATTCAGAATCTAAAGAAGATGAACCTTGTAGTGAAGAAACAGACCCAGAGCACGATCTAATTCCTGAAATTTTACCTGACATAATTGAAATAGATCTGTACCCCAGTGAAGAAGATGAAGAGGAAGATGAAGAGTGTACGAACGCTACTGACGTCACGACCACCCCGTCAGTGCAGTACATAAATGGGAAACAGCTCGTCACCACTGTCCCCAAGGACCCAGAAACAGCAGAAGCTAGGCGTGGCCAGTTTGAGAGTGCTGCACCTTCTCAAAATTTTTCAGACAGCAGTGAAAGTGAAATGCATCAGTTTGTGATAGCCGAAACTGGACGATCTACTGCCGTGCAACCTAATGAATCAAAAGAGACAACCGAGTCACTTGAACTTACATGGAAGCCTGACACTTACCCAGAAACACCAGAACATTTTTCAAGTGGTGAGCCTGACGTTTTCCCCACAGTCCCATTGCATGAGGGAGAAACCACAGAGAGGCCAGGATCTGTCACAGAGAGAGGGCCTGAATTCAATAATCTGGTCCATGAACACATAGAACCTGTACCTCTCTTTTCTGAAGAGTCTTCGGGCGATGCTGCCATTGACCAAGAATCTCAAAAAATAGTTTTTTCAAGGGCTACCGAAGTAACATTTGGTGAAGAGGCCAAAAAAGGCACTTCTATCACATATGCTCCAAGTACGGTTCCAAGTTCTGTGTCAGCAGATGTTTCAGAGGAAGTATCAGTTACCTTCAGAGGATATGCCCTCCCCAGTGACGCATTGTCCACTGTAGAAAGCTGGGCAGAAATAACCCCTAGGGAAAATTCAGAGCTCTCGGGCAGTCCTTCAGTTCCAATTCCAGAAGGCTCTGGGGAAGCAGAAGAAGATAAAGATAAAATGTTCACCATAACAACTGATGTGTCACAGGGCAATACTACAGATGCACTTGTTACTTTGGACACCGCCAAGTTCATGATCACGGAAGGCCTTTTTGATGTTCCTGCAACCACCTTTTATTCGGGCTCTCAACAACTTTCTGCAGAAGTAGTGCCTACCAAATTTACAGGGGAAACAGACACTTCTGAGTGGGTTTCCAGTACATCTCTTGAAGGAAAGAAGAGAAAAGAGGAGGAGGTGGGATCTACAGCTCCAGCTGCTACAGTTCAGGCATATTCATCTACACAGACATCAGATCAGGTGTTTTTACCCTCAGAATTGGAAAGCTCAAATGAAGCTACAGCTAGCGGCTCAGCATCTACTGCCAGGAGCAGTTTTACGTCCTCGATGAAACCCACCCACTCTGAAAAAGAAATGGCAAGGTCTACTCTGGTCTTTACAGAAACAAATGTTTTAGACACTCTGGGGGCACAGACTGCTAAGGCCGGCAGTAGCGGTCACCGTGGGTTTCAAGAAGGGCCGTCTACTGTCTCAGGTAGCCCCACCTCTCTCTCCATGGAGCTGGGCTCTGGAGAAGCTGCTGCCGACCCAGAAGCCACCACTATTTCTTCCTTCTCATTAAATTTAGAGTCTGAAATTCAAACCAAAAAGGAAGCAGCTGGCACTTTGTCTCCCCATGTGGAATCTATACTCCCTTCTGAGCCAACAGAATTAGTTTTGACTACTGTAATTGACAGGGAGGTGGCTGAAGTTATCAGCCAAACATCCAAAGAAAACTTAATTTCGGAGGTCTCAGGAGAACAACATCCTGAGGCAGAGATAAAGGGCTTTTCTACAGATTTTCCTTTGGAGGAAGATTTCAGTGGTGACTTGAGAGAATACTCAACGGTAACTTATCCCATAGTGAAAGAAGAAAGAGTAATGATGGAAGGCTCTGGGGATGCAGCATTTAAGGATACCCAGATTTCATCATCATCTGTAATACCCACTTCAGATCACAGCAACCACAGAGCCAACTCAGAAGGACCCAGTAGCACCTTGGTCAGCACTGCTGCCTTCCGTTGGGAAGACTTCACAGCCTCAGCTGAGGGCTCAGGTGAGCAGTCCGTCTCAGTAAGCAGCTCCATGGACCAAGTGTATCCCAGTGCTGTGGGAAAGGTTTCTAGTACAGATTCCCCATTTATTGACCAACGATTGGGAGAAGAAAGTGCTCTTAATGAAACTGATACAAGATCCACCATTGTACCAACATCAGAAACTGAAGGTACTGAAGCTGCCACAGAAGAGCGGGGAGTGAATGTCGATGTCACAGTTTCAGCGAACTTTCCCCAGACTATGGCGCCGGCCAAACTATGGTCCACGCAAGAAGTCAACGCCGGGAGACAAGGAACTGAAAGCGAGACAGAGTCAGAGGAAAAGATTCAAGAGCAAAAATCTTTTGAATCCCCTCAAAGCTCTGTTGCACCAGAACTAACAGTTTTTTATTCACAAACATTTACTGAAACTGGACTCCAAGCCACAGATTACTCTACACTAACAACAAAGAAAACATACAGTCCTGATGAGGAAATGGAGGAGGAAGGCATGTCCTTAGTTGATGTGTCTACTCCAGATCCAGAGGCAAAGGGCTTGGCGCCCTACACTGCTCTCCCCGAAGTTACTGAAAAGTCCCATTCTTTCTTAGCTACTACCTCAGTGACTGAATCTGTAGCCACTGGAAGTGCAGTTACAGATTCACCAATCAAAAAGGAGGAAAATGTAAAACCGTCTCCCAAAGTTATGAGACCAGTAATTAAAGAGTCAGATACGGATCTTTTATTCTCTGGACTGGGATCAGGAGAAGAAGTTTGGGCCACTACAGTATCGGTGCACGTCACTGAAATGGAACAGATCGTTAGCACATCATACCCCCAGGCTTCTCAAAAGGAGAATTTAGAAACCAGCCTCATAAGTGATACAAGTGAAGACTCTAAGGGAACGGAAAATGTAGCAAATGAAGCTAGACCACCTATTTCCAAGACAGACCACCTCTCTGGAAATAGTGAGACAGCACCCAGCACAACCTTACTAGAAATTTTAAGTGACCCCAGAACTGAAGGACCCTCTATGGCACCTCTCACCTTCTTCACAGATCCTGAACATCCTCAGAGTCAGACTCACAGCTGGGCAGAAGAAACCCAGACCAGTAGACCACAACCGATGACCTGAACAAGTCTCTAACGAGAATTCTGCAACAGCAGAAACAAAAGACACAGCAACCCCTCCCTCAGAAATTCTGGCTAGAACTTACAGTCTTGAAATGGCCAAAGGATTTGTTACATCAGCACCAAAACCATCTGACTTGCTTTATGAACCTTCTGGAGAGGGATCTGGGGAATTGGATATGGTTGATTTAGTCCACACTTCTGGAACTACTCAGGCAACCAGGCAAGGGAGCTCCGCATTTGTTTCTGAAAGATCCCTGGAAAAACATCCTGAGGTTCCAAGTGCTAAAGCTGTTACTGTTAATGGATTCCCAACAGTTTCAATGTTGCTGCCTCTTCATTTAGAGCCGAACGAAAGCTCTCCTGATTCAACTAGCACACTGTCAAATACAGTGTCGCATGAGAGGTCCACAGAAGGTACTGCAGATAGTTTCCAAGACCATTTCAGAGGATTTGAGGATTCCACCATAAAACCCAACAGAAGAAAAGGCACTGAAAACATTATTATAGATCTAGACAAAGAGGACAAGGATTTAATACTGACAATTACAGAGAGTACCATCCTTGAAATTCTCCCAGATAAAAATACTATCATAGATATAGATCACACTAAACCTGTATATGAAGACATCCTTGGAATGCAAACAGACATAGATCCAGAGGCACTATCAGGACCACACGGCAGTAGTGAAGAAAGCGTTCAAGTTCAAGAGAAGTATGAGGCAGCTCTTAACCTTTCTTTAACTGATGAAAACTTTGAGGGCTCTGGTGATATTCTTCCAGTTAACTACACTCAGACAACACATAATGAATCAGTGACTTCCGAAGACAGAAGCCACTTAGATCACACGGGCTTTCTCTTCACAACCGGGATCCCTGTTCCTAGCATAGAAACGGAATTAGATATTTTGCTTCCCACAGTGACATCTCTGCCCATTCCTAGTACATCTGCCACAGTTAATCCAGAGATTGAAGAACCAAAAATCGAAGCAAAAGCCCTGGATGATATCTTTGAATCAAGTACTTTGTCTGATGGCCAAGCTATTGCAGACCAAAGTGAAGTAATATCCACATTGAGCCATTTGGAGACACAGGATGAGGATGAAGAAAAGAAATATGTAGGTCCTTCTTATCAGCCAGAATTCTCATCGGGAGCCGAGGAGGTGCTGATAGATCCTACGCCCTATGTAAGTATCGGTACTATCCACCTCATGGCTCAGAGTTTAACAGAGCCATCTAAGGTGCTGGAAGGATCCAGTCCCTCGGATTACACTGATACAACCTCAGCACTTACGGCTTTTGCAGAGTTGTCCTCTCAGACGCCAGCATCTCCACTCACTGTCTACTTAGGCGGTGGAGCCTCTGAACATGCAGAGGTCTCCCAGGCAAGTGCTCTGCCAGGTACAGATGCCGGCACATCTCCGATGTCTCCAGGAGAACTTGCAGATACTGAAGTGGCTTTCACATCATCAAGTGAAGAGTTCTTGCACACAACCGATCTCCATCCTTACCTTCTGACACCGGATTAGAACCTTCGGAAGATGAAACGAATCCATTAGAACCAACGGAATCTTCTCCCACAGAACCGATTGCCGAAGACAGCACTGAGATTCTCCAAGATTCCCAAAATGAAACCAACACTCAGCTTTCTGGAGAAACAGTGAAGGTGTTTCCCAGTATGAGAACACCTGAGGCTGGAACTGGGGCCACAGCTGCAGGCGAAATTAAGTTAGAAGGTGCTACACGGTGGCCACATTCTACTTCTGCTTCTGCAGTTTATGAAGTTGAGGCAGACGTCGTGCCTCAGCCCAGCCCACAGTCTTCTGAGAGGCCCACCATCTCTTCGTCTCTGGAAATATACCCTGAAACGCAAGCAGCTTTGATCGGAGGGGAGGATCACACAGTAGCAACACCAGAACAGCAAGTATCAGCAAGAATTCTTGATTCCAATGATCAGGCAACAGTAAGCATTGCAGAGTTAAATACTGAGCTTGCAACACCATCATTTTCCCTCCTGGAAACTTCTAACGAAACCAGTTTCCTGACTGGCATTAACGAAGAGTCAGTGGAAGGCACAGCAGTCTATTTACCAGGTAAGGTTACAACATTGATAAATCTGTTTCCAAACTTGGAAACAGTCCCTTGGTCCTAACATATGTATGTATATAATTTTTATTGTGATATCAAATCAGTGCAGATTTTTATATCATTCACATAACACCAGGACGGGCCACAGTATTGAGTCCATAATTAGATGCAAAGAAAGTAAGTGTAGATTATTTCTGGACTTTATAGATATTCTTTGTATTTTTCTGGGTTTTAGAAACAACATATAATTGTGACTTAGGAAAAGTGAAATTGTTAATGGTGTAAAAATTCTATTTGGTTTTACCCATAACTAAAACATTGTTTTGTCATATGCCCTGTAGTTATACATCTTAGTTTTAAAACAGGAAAAAAAATCCCATTTTTTAAAATCTCTCATTAACGGGTGCTATTATGGCGATATCAAAATCTGTCAGGCCTTGAAAATTTGAGTGTAGTAAATAACTCTAATAAACGTTCACGTAGTTTGTGCCACATCAGTTATCAGTCTGTACTTTCATGTAGTTTCTTTGCTCCAGATAGTCTGCATAATGCTTCTTACACAGTACCTAGCCAGAGTGCGTATATATTTATGCCCTGCCTGTCAAAAGAAGGTTTCTCTTTTTTTACTGAATGGATAGAAAGCATGAATTTGATACTGGTCCATATAAACTCATTTGATCTTCACAAAAATGCTGTATTATTATTATTATGATCCCTGTTGAAATCCGTGGGAGGCAGATATTCAGAGAAGTTCTGTCATTTGCCCAGAGTTGCGTAGCCACATGCGTGCCAGGGCATAGGTGGGATTTGAACCCAGATCTACCCCACCCCCAAAGTCCATGGTCTTTTCATTGCTCTTTGCTGGTTTCTTATTAATGTAGTATAAAAATCAATAATTAATATTTAATGATTTGTAAACCAGAAACCTTGGGATATTTACTTTGTATAATTTATTTTCCTTTTAATCTAGCTTGGTCATATTGAGCAGTCTGCTTTCATGGTATCTTCCGGCAATGTTATTTAAATAACAGTGTCAGTGGAATCGACAAATATCTATTACCACCTAGCCACTACCTAGAAAAAGGAAAAAAAAATCAATACCTCAAGGGCTGTGTTGTTGAAAATAGGTTTTATTTTAATGAATATGTTTTACAGCATGGCTATACTTAGAATTATCCTCCTGACCATTTCAATGTTATCTTTTGTAGCATTAAGGTCAGCTTGTTGTGCTTCAGATAGAGTAAAATAATCATAAAGTGCAATTTTTTAAGTGACTCGAAGTATTTTCTGGATTAAACTAATCAAAGGTGGTTGATGGAATTTTTTATTGTCACTCTGTTTTAATCTGTAAATGATACCCTAGTAATCTGGCCAATATTTATTCTTTTGCAATTTCGTTGAAAATACTTCAGGTTGGTGAAAATATAATACAGGAATCATTGGTAAATCATAGAGAGGGAATTAGGTTTGACAAATGAATGAGAAGTGTGTGCCAGGGGTCCAGCCCACAATGTTTACCTAGAATTAGAGCTTGTGTCTTCCTTACAAAGCGAATTGCCACTTCAAGCGAATTTGGTAAACAGCAGCTCATATTGGATTGCCTGGTCTATCCGTTGCAGGTTCAACTTTCAAGGAGTAATACAAACTGTTTAAGGAAGAATAAAATTTGTCAAAACAACACTTTTCTCCTAATCTAAACTACTTTAAGTTCGCAGAAAGCCCCACTTGCTGGCCAAGTCCTTGTCCCATACTGTCTGCATGGTGTCTGGAGTCCGTGGTGGGAATAATGATAGTACTTTCTTAGTCGTGTGGCACAGCACAGTTTTATCAAGCACTGTCGCGGAAGTGTCACTCTGGTTTTGCACTGAGGGCAGCACGTAGACGTGTTGTTGACAGGCATCCTTGACCTAGAAGCAGTGTTCTTTCAAAGGCAGATGGCTAAAATGGCTAGGGAGATTTTACATATTTTTAGAACTCTAGGAGAAAGAGTCTTAGAATAATTGGGGTCATTTTTGGAGAAGGAGGTGTAAGCATCTGATTGTAATGTTGAACCCCCACGGGCGAGTGTATTATCTGTCAAATCTTTCTCATAGTCTAGGGTGTACTTAACACTCAGAAGTCTGAGTTTGACTTTCTTCCATGGACTTATCTTCCGCAGCATTTCTCACTTATTTGAATATTCCTAAGTGGTGTGTGTCGTGACCAGACATCTTTTTTTCATGTATAATTATTTCGGGGTTTCGGGACTCAAGATTCTTGAAAATACAGTTTTTCATCTAAATAGATCCTATTTCTTTCAATTATCTTGTAGAACCTTCAACTCTTATCTGTATTTTTGAACATTTTTGGAACATAAGTGATCCTGAAGAAGTGTTCAAATAATAAACATAAGCGATTCGTGTAAATACAATTATCCAAACAATACTATGGAAGAATATATGTGCTCAAACTATCACAAAAGTATTTGCATTTAGAAAACATATTTTAAAGGGTTTCTTCTCAGAAATTTGTGTCTGTCGCCTTTACATTTATCCCCTAGGAGTGTCGATTTTATTTGTGTTTTAATAAGAAAACTGTAATAAAACTTTGGGGTTTCAGAAAAATTGGGGGTTTCATTTTAGGCGAGGTGTTTGTCTTTGGGTTTGTTTTTATACAGTAGAGTTTAATTTATGTGTTGCTTTTCTTCAAGTATAGTTTAAAGGAGTACATTTGGAACGTGTTTTTGGAAAAAGCATATTAATGTAGCAGAAGAGACTTCAGTGCACACTTTCGAAGAAAAACAGTTTCTGAGCATTAAGTGGTAAAAGGCAATAATAATTCAAATGATGATAACCAGCCAAATGCTAAAAAGAATGCATGTTCTGTGTATCCAGCCATTTCACATGAACTAACCTCGTTTAAAAGAATACATTTTCCATTCACTGTGCACATACGTGTAATCATTTTTGACTAAAATCAATTGCCATTATCATGCCGACTAAATCTGCAGTAGAATATATTAGTTGCCAGATAGTGTACAAAATATTGTTTAAAAATAATGATGACTGAATCCCAGAGATGAATAGATGTGATTTGTAACAATTAGCTATAATGCCAAGAAACACTCCAGAGAGTAAAGTTAACATTAATTTTTATACGTAGTATCTCAGTTGCTATGGGAAAGCTTATATCATGGTAGCAATAAGTGGCAATTTATGCTAAAATACATTGAAACTTGGATAGGAGCCTAATTGCTTCTCTTACTTTCCTGAATATGGTAGGACCCGATCGTTGCAAAACGAACCCGTGCCTTAATGGAGGCACCTGTTATCCTACTGAGACTTCCTACGTATGTACCTGTGTGCCGGGATTCAGCGGCGACCAGTGTGAACTTGGTAAGATGTTCTTGCCCAAAAGAGTGTGATGCTTTTCCAGAAGATGTATTGGGGCAGATTTATATTGCTCAAAGGATTTCAGAAAAAACCCACGTGTGGATGAAGTATTTGTTAAATGACATTAAAATCAGAGGGTAATTTAAGTTGAGTCTGGGAAATGGGGACAGGTGTTTACTGAATTTTGCTAATATATCCAGAACTCAGTGACGCTTACTGAGGGAAATTGTGCCTTTTTACAGTTTCTGCAGGTAGGCTTTACAAATGGAAAGTTGCATAAGTAGTAAGGAAATACTTTAATCTATTTCCCTCAATGGACGTGTCAATAATCAATTTAAATACAAAATAATTTTAGAAAGCTCTTTTTAAACCTTAGGGAGTTTGGGGGCACCCAGGGGGGCTCAGTCAGTTGAGGGCTGGACTATGGCTCAGGTCATGATCTCACAGGAGTTTAAGGCCCACATTGGGCTCTCCACTGCCCTCCCGGAGCCTGCCCTGGATCCTCAGTCCCCCTCTCCCTGCCCCTCCCCTGCTTGTGCTCCCTCTCACTCTCTCAAAATAAATAAACATTAAAAAATTAGGGACTTTAGGTTTTCTATTTTGAGCTAACTTGCTCCTCTGCGGTGGAGTGGGCCCTTGGTGGTCTCAGAGGCCACTCTAACCCATCTCTACCTCAAGAAGTTGTGAGGTTTCTGTCCTCCTCTTTTTTGGGTTTCAAGGAGTATATTGTGTCTTTACTAAATCAGTTCCTTTCACTCTCATTTTTATTAGGGTTTCCTTTTCTTTATTAAAAAAAATACCCCCATCCTTATTTGGCTAAATATAGACCTTTCCCTTGAGAAAAGAGATCATGGTATACATTGGTCAGGTGATCTTGTTACAGGTACCATAAAGATTTCTCCTACAATTGAGTAAAGAAGGCCCAGGATAACACCTGAGATTACACAAAAATACTGAAATAAAATCCTCAAATTCATTTTTGTAAATGTTTATTTATTTTTGAGACAGACAGAGCATGAGTGGGGGAGGGGCAGAGAGAGAGGGAGACACAGAATCCAAAGCAGGCTCCAAGCTCTGAGCCGTCAGCACAGGGCCTGACACAGGGCCGGAACTCACGGACCTCGAGATCATGACCTGAGCTGAAGTCGGACGCTCAACCGACTGAGCCACCCAGGCACCCCTCAAATTCATTTTAATAGAGTGCTTGTTTTTTGAATGTTTTGTAATGTTTATTCATTTATTTCTGAAAGAGAGAGAGAAAGAACAAGCAGGAGAAGGGCAGAGAAAGAGAGAGACAAAGAATCTGAAGCAGGCTCCAGGCTCTGAGCTGTTAGCACAGAGCCCAACACAGGACTCTAACCCATGAACCATGGGACCATGACCTTAGCCAAAGTCACACACTTAACCACCTGAGCCACCCACATGCCCCAATGTGCTGCCTTTAAAAGAAAAAAAGTCAATAGAGCTCCTAAGCTCTATTTCTATGTTAATTAGTAGGGATGTAGAGATAGCAAAAGAATGCATTTAAGGAATAACTAACATCTTAAATATCATATTTACATATATATGTATAAAAGCATCTATTTGCCTCCCATTCTGTTTTACATTAAAATCACTTTAAAATAATTTAATGAGCTAATTTATGTGAAGCTGTTAGAACAGTGGCTGGTACTTAGTAAGCACCATAAAAACGGTATCACTACCATATAATATTAGCATTTCTATGGCCATTTCTTTAGGTACCAATACATTGTATACCTCTTGGAAATTTAATTTACTTTGTATATTTATATGGTTTAATGCTTTTTATATAATATAAGCATCAATTAAATCTTTAGTGGAAATGAAAAATGCTATGAGAATAAAGCATTAATTTCATCAGAGATCATGCAGGTCTCGGTAGAAAAGTTGCATTTAATACAGATCTTTTTTTTTAATTTTTTTAATGTTTTATTTGTTTTTGAGAGAGAGAGACACAGCATAATACAGATCTTTTTTTTTAATTTTTTTTTAATGTTTTATTTGTTTTTGAGAGAGAGAGACAGACAGAGCATGAGCAGGGGAGGGGCAGAGAGAGAGGGAGAGACAGAATCCAAAGCTGACTGCAGGCTCTGAGCTGTCAGCACAGAGCCCAATGTGGGGCTCAAACTCACAGGCTGTGAGATCATGACCTGAGCCGAAGTCGGGTGCTTCACCGACTGAGCCACTCAGGCGCCCCAACATTTAATACAGATCTTAAAGTTGGGAGGATTTTGATGGCTGGTCGGGGAGACTTAGACCTAGCAAACCTAAGTACAGACACCACAAACTGCAGAATGCATTTGAGTGACTGCAAATAGTGAGGTATGCCTGTTTATGGGTTTGTGCGAGAGAAACGGATTAGAAGAAAAAACCTGAAAGGAGGTTAGATCTGGATATGTCTGAGAAGATTCTCAATCCAAGAGATTACTTTCTATTCTAGTAGAGTGATTCTTAGACTTTAGTATCATCATAGTCACGTGGAGGACTTCTGCAACACCGATCATTGGTCTTCCCATCCCCCACAGGATCTGATTCTGTAGGTCTGGGGCGGCCCTGGGAACCCGCCCTTCTAACGTTCTCAGCTGATGCTCATGCTCCTGGTCCGGGGACTGCACGTAGAAGATCTCCGCCCTAGGTGGTTGAGATCTAGGGAAGGTTTGGAAGCCAGAGAGTAAATTATCATGACTGCTTTTGAAGGAGATCAGCAGAAGGAAGGACGTAGTGGAAAAGGAAAGGCCCGGAGGCAGTAAGGCCAGTTACATATTTTTAGTATTCCACAGGTGAGGTAATCAAAGCAGGAGCCAGGATTGAGGGCGGGAAGCCCAGAGAATTCTTTATCCGTTTCAGCACTCATGTGACTCATCTGAAAGCAATGGAGACAATCACCCGCGTATGAATAACTCTGAAATTTTCTTAGGGTTGCCGCATTTGGCAAATGAAAAGCAGGAAGGTCGGTTAAATTTTAATTTCAGATAAAAAAAAAAAAGAATGAATTTTTATTGTAAGTAGGCCCTAAAGATAGCACGGGATGTATTTATACTTAAAAATTACTCTTTGCTTAAATCTGAAATTCAGGTTTAACTGGCTGTTCTGTTCTTGTCTGGCAAACTTAAATGGGATCCTTTGACCTTTTCTGAAAATGCTTTTGTGGCCTTTTATGATTTTATTTCAGATTTTGATGAATGTCACTCTAACCCCTGTCGCAATGGAGCCACGTGTGTTGACGGCTTTAATACGTTCAGGTGCCTCTGCCTTCCAAGCTATGTCGGTGCACTTTGTGAACAAGGTAAGAGCTGTTGCAACATTTGCAGGATGAAAATTATTGATATTTCATTTCAAATGTTACTTCTAGACAGCGTTTTGTCATAATTATTTTGGCGTTTTTAGCAACGTTGGCTATACAGGATATTTTTTTCTACAGGGGAAAGTCACAGGTTATCAAACTATGTTAGGTTTCCTTATGTGACTCTCCATAGCTCACAATACCTGAAAACTAGTGTTGACTCGATCACTGCTGTTTTGATGATAAAAAAGAATTGCAGACAGGCACACTGAGCTGAATTTCAGAACATCTAGCCAACAAAAGGAACATTGTCATAAGTATTCTTCCTGAGGACAAACTAGGCATTGACCTTAATCCTTCTTTGTGGCTTGCACCAAGGAGTATCGAATTCAGTATTGGTTGCCTTCATTTTCTCCTCCTAAGCACTTGAAGGTCAATGGGCTTATTTTTCATAGTTAATCATCCCTGGAGAATGAATTGTTATAGTTGTTAGAATACATTAGCTTTGGCTTGGCAAACGTTATGTAAAAGGTATTATAAATCTGTTCAACAGGGAGTTTTATTACTAAAGAAGCATCTACTTTCTCTGAGTGAAACAAAGGCCTGTGTTCAGGATTGCTTGAATCTCATGATCCCTGTAATTTGTATTTTATGGCCAACCTGAGAGTGTATTTTAGGTGGTTAATGGTAACATTGCCTAGTCATCAATCAGGAACACACTGCATGTCCAGCATCCTCAGCTTGGAAATGTCGATTTCCCTTACTTAAAGTCATATAGTGGTTTGGCTTTGAAAAAAGTGCCTAGTGCCAAACTTCCATTCCACCAGACAGAATGAAAATGTATTAGAACGTTCAGACACGTTGGTCTGGCCCCACATATTGCTTTGCAGTGTTCATCCACACGTCACCACAGAACAAAACCGAAAGCAGTGTGTATTGAGTTGCCAAAGAGGATGGGTGATGGCTCTGTTTTTGGGTTTTTTTGTTTTTTGGTTTTTCTAATTTCTCTCTATTGCATAGGATGAGTCTGTTTGAGAATTTAAAAGGTAAATATGCAAATTGATTAAGCAAGATCCTCTTCTTAAGGAAAACAGTAGGAAAGATACCATTTTTTGAAGAAAACAAAAGGGTGAGATATTTGAAACATCAGATATGTTAAAATGATTCTGGCTTCCCTTAGTTCAAGTTCCAGGAGCAATTCAAAAAATTATTCGGGGCGCCTGGGTGGCTCAGTCAGTTGAGCGTCCAACTTTGGCTCAGGTCATGATCTGGTGGTCCATGGATTTGAGCCCCGCATCGGGCTCGGTGCTGACAGCTCAGAGGCCTGGAGCCTGCTTCGGATTCTGTGTCTCCTCTCTCTCTCAAAAATAAACAAACATTAAAAAAAGTTTTTTAAATCATTCATTCAACAGATGTTTACTGAGCACCTACTATCTTCCAAGCACTGTCCTGGGCACCGGAAGTAGAACTTGGAGCAAAACAGACAGGGTCCCCAGTCTTGGTGACTCAGCATAATTCTTGGCAGGGAATAAAAAGAGATGCTATTTGTTCAATACCTTGTAGCTTACCAGATGTTTCCAGGTACCTCATTTCGTTTAGTTGACAGTATTTCTATGTGGGAAGTGGGCCAGAAATTGAGGCTCAGAAAGGAAAGTGACGTGTTCAAGGTCACACAGCTAGTGAATTAGAGTGGGGAAAATGAACCTAGGCTGCTTTATAAAGCCCAGGGTTTTCTGGATATCCTTACACTTTAAAAGTAACACTCATCGATTAGCATTTTTATTTATGTGTATCCTTAAAAAGTTTTGCTCTTTTTCCTCTCATTTCTGGTGCCACCTAGTTTTCAGGCACCTACTATTTTGTCTTAAAGCAAGTGCACTTGCATCCACATTATTTGCCGAGAAACAGCTATCCCAGTCTGTTTACCCGATTGCAGCTGTGCTTCTGTGATTTGTTGCCAGGACACTGAAAGTTTTTTTTCTCCACTTTTCAGGTTGCCTAAGAACAAATATTTTTTTCATTAACAGCAGCATTGTTGTCTAAACAGTTTTCTATCCAAATTTCAGTGATGACTATGTTGTTGTTTCTTCAGCTGACCTTTTCTTCCCTGCACTAGTAACTTCCCAACTCCCAGTCACTCTGGAATAGGGGACATGTTTTGGTAGAATGATAATGGATATAAAATCTAGAAGGGGATAAAATTAGAACTGTATGGAAACAACTCTGTATACACAGATTGCCCCAAACTAAAGTCGGCGATCCAGCTTGCCGGCAAGAAGTGCCTAAATGTTAACAGTTTCTTCAGCCTTGACAGTTATATGTCCCAAATGTTGAAAATGTTACCTGCATGACATCAAGAGAATGCGATTCTAGTAAAATTGCGTAAAAGTGATAGTTTGGGGTTCTGTAGTCGTGAACAAGAATTATCGTACCTTCCCTCAGCACGGCCAGCATGCACAGGCAAAACTAAATTTCGGTCTTTGTCATGTAACCTATGAACTATAGTAGTTTTAAAGCATAAGGAGAATTTCTATAAGTCAGATGATTCTTAAGAAAATATCATCCAAATGTGTTGCTTTTAATAAATGAAAGGCATATCATGTTATTTTTAGGTGAGACTGGAATAATAAACAGGCTGCTTCCAATAACCCCTATCAGAATAGCATCCTTGAGAGAGCCTGCTGGACACCTAGTCCTCCCTTACATACTTATTGAATGCATGGAGAATAAAAGCTATATAAATCCATATGGATATTTGGCTTTTTTTTCAATAAAGAATTTGTTAAGTGGTATCTGCACTTATATATTCATAATCATCAAGATCATAAATCTATGGTTTCAACAGCAGAGATGAATGAATAAATGAATGCATACATGCACACATACATACAAACATAAACACATCAACACATACACACATACATACATAACCCAGCGTACAAACAAATAAACTGTCCCAGTTTGGACCTGTGTTCTGTGATTACTCGCCTGTTAACTGAGAAAGGTGTTGTGGCAATGATGCGGTCATGCATCAAAATTTTATGATCATTTGGGATTTTTGATGTCAGGGGAAAACATACTTAATGATAATTTATTTTAATGTTAAAAACAAAGAAAGAAAACTGGACTAAAACTATTGGGTTAAGAGAGGATAGGAGTGTGTAGAAGAATTTTTTTTCTAACGTCATATTCAATAAGTTAAGGATCCTCTAGAATTTTAAGCTGTGTCTTAAAATAAATATTACTTTCCATGGTTAAGGAAAGCAATACTTTTATAATATCACATTATTGACTTTGGTAGTAAGGGTTTCCTAAAATTCTTTCCAATTGTCCTCCCCTATAAACTAACTCCTTCATATATGAAGATTCGCTTGCTCCCCACCCCTCTTGCCTCGCTTCTAAATTCTTCCACATGAATATCGCAAAAGGAAAATGGCTACATCCACGCAGCCAAATTACATTTCATTCTTTGGGGCTGAATGCTACTTTTATACCAAACCATCCAGCTGTGTCTCGAGGCTTTTCCTAGGAGATTTGGTGGTCTCCAAACAACACTCGAACAAAACTCAAACCTTCCAGTGCACATTATTTAAACCAATTAGTCAGCTGGCTGTAACTAACAACAAGCCTGGATAGACTAAACTGAAATACAGACCGCTCCCAGAGATAAGCCACGTCTGTTGTATGACTATGGTCTAAGTCCCTGGAGCCAGGAAAACATTAAAATCTCTCAGAATTCATACTTTCCCACAATTATAGAAAGAGGAGTAAATGGTGTGAGAGTCAGGAGACACTTTGACTATCAATTTGGCCACCAAGTCTGACCTATAAAGCAAACATTTATTTCATCTAGTAGGATTTTGTTTCCTGCACCGATTGGTAAGATTAGGAGAATGGGGGCATGGATTAATAGGTAATTTGGGAAGTTTTCTTGGTGCTTAAAATTCTGTAAACTTTGCAGTTTTGTTAGTTCTTACGTGTAACCAGTTCAGGACGTCCGTGAGATGTATTTTGTGATAGTCTAAATTATTTCCATTATTCATCATTTAATACATTACAGTTTAACCCCACCTGTGAGCGCACGAGGATGAGGGAAGGTTGCCAGTGACAAGGCAGTGCTATGAGCAAGGCCGCTTTCCTGTGAAAATATTTAAAAACTGGCCATCTAGAAACTAGAAAGTATAGCTGCAGCTTACTGCCGTGTAAAATTTAGGTGTATTTGAAAAATGTTCTCATCCCACCAGGATACCGGTTATAGTATGCTTGTGACAAAAGAAAATATATTTAAAAATTAAAATATATAAAAATTTATTTATATTTATATATAAACATAATATATGTAAAATATATATTATATATTATATGTATTAAATATATACATATAAACACAAGTATATGTGTATGTGCCTTGGTAGGATGGGACTTCTGTTATTTTGCGCTAAAGAAACTTAAAATCATGACGCATTTGCACGGGGCGTTACCTATACTTCCTGTCCTTTGGGGAAGAAGGCGTGCAATCCTAGCTATATCCGAGAAGCTGCGTACTGATGAAGAATTTTTTTTTCTCTCTTTGTAAATCTCACTTGCCAAGAGCCCGTGGCCACCCGACTATCTCTCTGGGTAGTGGTAAAGGAACTACTTCCAGAGCCTTTGAAGTCTTTCTTCAAATAGAGCATTCATAATCTTATTAGCTGGAATTCTTATCTTATCACTTGAATGATTCTCTTCAGAAAAGTTGTGTTAGCAAACTTAGCCCCGGTTGCTTCACGAATGAGTCAGTAGACATTGCAGCCTGAGGAGTTTTGTCTGGCCCCTCTTCCGGTTTTCGTTCCTGCTGAGACTGGCTCTGATCAAGGAAACTGTAGTTAGATACTGCCTTTTCCGTCCAGAGATGTACAGCCACCCACTTGGCAGGAGTCTGTTTGGCTCTCATTATCATACTTTCTTCATCATCGTGATCAAATTTTATTAATAAGTAATTTCAGGAATGTTGCATTGATATTGGCTTAGGTCCTCTTACTAGCACTTAGATCCCTGAGGCGAGATGGAATGACGTAGGTGAGTTTAATAAGCTCCTGCCTTCTTTCTTCCAGACACAGAGACGTGTGACTACGGCTGGCACAAATTCCAAGGGCAGTGCTACAAATACTTCGCCCATCGGCGCACATGGGACGCAGCTGAACGGGAATGCCGTCTGCAGGGCGCGCATCTTACAAGCATCCTGTCTCATGAAGAGCAGATGTTCGTGAACCGTATGTACCAAACACACCCAGGGTTCGAGGCTCACTCGGTGTCGCCATCTTAGTTTTTTCTGCATCTAACTGAACGGAAGTCGCTTTTTCCGTTGCAGTTCAATTTACTAAGTCCCTCATCCGAACTTCTTAAAAGCCTCTCTCCTACATGAGTCCCCGATGTTCGGAAATACTCACCTCTCACAGAGGAAGGCATTTCCTGATCTGCCAGCAGGTGAAACAGCACGCTGTAGGTTTAGTCACATGAAATTGCTGTTTGAGCATTTTTTGACTTACCAAAATGGCCCCTTCTAAGGTTCCATCTCATTCTTCTCATAGCTGCCTTCGTTGTTTCTATCTTGAAGATGCGCGTATGTTGTCTAAATTTAAACACAAAATTGCGTCCAGTTATTCTTATCCCACTAATTAAAATTGAATTTATAATGGCACCCTAATCCTACCCTCCGCCCCCAATTGCTTCTCATCCACCCTGCTAATGGTTTTAGGCCATAGAAAGTGGTCTTCATTTTAAGGGCATGAACAAATGGAGACTGAAAGCTAATGAAACTTACTACCAGATCTGTCGAATAACTCCTCAAAGTAGAACAAAGAGGAGAGCAGCTGGCTTTTGTGTAGCGAATATGTAGGGGTTTTTTGCTTATGAAGCATTGTTTGATGCTCTGTGAAGTACGTCCCCTTGATGCCTGCTATCTTTTAGCAGTTTGATAGTTAATCTGCAATTTGGATGGAGGTCTGTTTAACTGTTTTGCATGGTATTCTTGCCAGTGACTCATCTATGTTGAAAGCAATTATTTTTGAAGATAATTTTGCAGGACTATCTTGTCTAGGTATTCACTGTGTGAAATGCTTTGAGAAGAAACATGTGGCTTCCAAAGTGAGGCCAGCACGGGAATGATCTGTCACATTTTATCGGGTCACTGAATTTTTGCCAATGGCATAGCTTAATAAAAAAATGGAAAGTTTTTACCATGAGTAAGGATGGAAAAAAATATTTAATTATAGTAAACTGCTAGGGAAATTATTTTCTTATGTCCAATATTTTAATGTTTCTCAATGTTTGTGAATTAGCTTTTGAGTTTAAACACACTGGGCAGAAGAACAAAAGATAGTTAGACTATGAGAGATTTTTATGAGCAACTAAACAAAAATCCAGCCAGGAAAGAGGATGCATGATTCATTCTGAAAATAAGTTTCTTTGATACATTTCATCCATATATGGGAAAGGTAGTAAAAATATCTGTGATGTTTCCCCTCTCTTAGGTGTGGGCCATGATTATCAGTGGATAGGCCTCAATGACAAGATGTTTGAACATGACTTCCGTTGGACCGATGGCAGCACACTGGTAAGTTAACTGCTCACGAAAAATGGTACCAGTTATAGGACCTTGGTACTGTGTGCTGGTTGCGTGTTGCAGAGGGTGTATTGACTGGTGACCAGTTAAGTGACTCGCTCAGGGTCACTCAGTGAAATAAATGAGTGTCGAAATGGAGTTCCATGCTAACTCATCCACAACCAGTGCTCTGATCACTGTGGTCTCTTTGAAAGAGGACCATATCAGATTCCCTTGAACTGGAACGGCACATAACCAGCAGAATTGTCTTAAGTCTGTCTTTCAGATGGTTATCTTTGCGTTTTATAGCTTCAAAGGGAAAAAGGAAAGAATAAATGTAAGAGAAAAGCCCTTTAAAGAAAAATACCTTTCACTCTTACATAATTGCACTGGAAATCTGCTCTATGGCATAGCTCATTTTTATCCAAATCAAAATGCTCATTTTTTTTTTTCATCTTAAAAAAGATTGTTGAATTGTGATCTTGTGGATTTTCTTCCAAAGTCTGCTGACTAATTATATAGCTTGAGCTTTTTCTCTGCTTCTTAAAGAAAAGAGTGACTTGGTAATACTGGCCACAATGTTGAGTAGGCTGCAATAAGATTCTTAGGACTGCTGAACCTGTTTTGAGTCACTATTCTAAATACTTGTGAGTGTACTGTTTTTAGAAATAGTTCAAGTGTGGTTAGCTCTCCTAGTGGTTCTAGGCGCCGGCTGTTCATTGGAATCACCTGGGGAACAGAATTTAACAACTGGTGCCTAGGCGTCGGCTCAAATTCATTAAACCAAAACCTCTGGCGACTGTATTTTCCATGTGTTCTCCAGGTGATTCAAAATTGCCAACAAGTCGGGATCCCCTGGATTAGACAGTAGGTGTAAATTCAATTCTAAATTAGATAAATAGCAGGAAAAATCGAAAATAATTTTCATACTCTTCCTGTGTGTGAGTTATTTAGGTGCTTACATTTCATTCGTTACCGGCCGCTCGTCTGGATTTAATGAGTTTGGCCAAAAGTACGGTTCGCCCCAGAACAGAGGCCGAAGTAAGCTCTGCTTTTGGAAGTTCTATTCTGCCCGTTCAAGAAAGCGTTTCTGTGTTCTTGTGGACGTAGTGTTCAGGTCATCTCCGTGTCAGTTGCTATACTCAGCACTTTGCATGTGTTTATTCCCCACAATAATCTTTAAGAGAGGTATTAAGTGTTTCACAGGTTAAAAAAAAAAAAAAAAAATGGAGGATCAGTTGGGCTGAGATTTTTGCCTGGAGTCACAATTCTATTAAGCGGTGAATTCAGTATTTGAACTCAGGCCTGTCTCCAAAGTCATGCTTTATTCTGGCTGGCACCTCCTTGACTTAAAAAGTTACCCCTTATTACATGTTGCTTTGAGCAACCCTAAAATAAAGTCTGGCTTACCCTCTCTCTGTCACCACTCCTGATGTTTAATCAGCATCATGTGTCATTCAGGTTCGTAAGTAGGTTCTTTGGCAAGATGCAGACAAAATAGGAAGGTAGATTGTAAAATATATTCCCAGTAAGATCTATGAACCATACCCTCTTGATCAATATTCATTGTTTTCTCATTGCCTGGAGCAGATGGTATATCTGCAAATGTTGCATCTGTATACTTTTATTTTGCTAGAATAAATAATAATTTCAGGGGGGCTAATCTTGGTCAGTTAGATTAATGGTGATTGGTATGGTGTGAGTCCTTCTATATTTAAATTTTAATTGAAGATAAACTATTTTGATTTCATGAATGTAACGTATATGTGAATATAAAATTAAAGGATTTTTTATGTATGTTATAGGTAGTTAAAACTGTTTTTATCATTTTGCTAATGTCTTTTATATAGTATAGGGATTTAATGAGTTTTCTTCTGTTGAATGAATACTTCAGTGCTGTGGGGTAACTTGAGTCTTAAGACCCACTCTTAAGTCTTCCTCCCACATATGTTCCTTTATACATAGCCTGCTGAAAAGTGCAGGTCTTGGGAGGTCCCAACGTTATTATGGAAGCTAGAACGCCAAGGACGCAGGTGGGGCTCTGGTTGGTGCTTATTTGTTCCTTGCAACCTTAACCACAGCTTATCTGAAAGTCTACCTGGATGTTCCTGCTCTGAGCCTAGCATTTGGCCAGGTGTGATGTAGGTAAGGTCTGTCATTTGCTATATACTGACCTGGTCAGGCCAAGTCCCCAACTTCCAATCTCTCATTGTTTATGTAGAATTGATTCGTATGTTTTCATTCTTAGCATTGTTGTGTGTTACTAGTTGTTTATTCTGGTCATCAGCAGTTCAGTTTTTCAAAGAAGTGGTTCTCTTGCCTGCTTTTTACTTCTTATGGTGTCATGGACAGGCCCTTATACTGCCTGTGAGGTTGGTTAATGACACTGAATATTGGCTTAAAGCTAGCAGCTGCATGAGGTCTGTAAAAGGTCTTAGGGAACTTTTCTTTCCTGTCAGATGCCATTCAGGTGAGCTTGATTCATCAGAAGTCATTATTCCACTCTGCCAAAGCAAGCCAGCTCGTTTCTTCCTTCCTTCCTTCCTTCCTTCCTCCCTCCCTCCCTCCCTCCCTCCCTCCCTCCCTCCCTTCCTTCCTTCCCTCCTTCCCTCCCTCCCTTTCTCTGTGTCCATTAATTTTTAATGGATGGTGAAAAGTACTATAAAAGAATAAATTAATTACCATTTTCATGGCCTAGACTGGTCCTAAACTTGGTAGGTAAGCAAGAATTGCACTTTGCAAAAGGGAAATGAATTGATCTTCATAGGAAATTTTCAGAGGAAGGTAACATGTAGATAACTGTACAGTGTAAACAAGAACCTTACCCTAAATTAGTTCACATTTTTGCATTGAAACCTGGGGGTTATGAAGAGATCATCAAGTGAGGGCCTCGGTTTGAAGAAGGGAGCAGATGAATTGCATAAACAAGCACAGCGTATCAAGGAAACGACACGAGCAAATCTAGAAAGCACTCTGACAGACCCTTGGTTTCTTCTTAATTCCCTCTTTGTGTCAAATAAAAGTGTGCTAAGGAGTGTCCCTAACTTTGAACATTTTGGAACAGGAAAGACCATCTGCCCAACAGCCTGTCTCCCTCCCATCTGACTGATCTCTGGCCCACTCGGCTTTTGTAACCACCCTTGCCTCCATCCCTTCCTTTCCGACACAGCCTAGGTGTCTCTTAAACTCGTTTGTAGTTCTTTCTGCAGCCACCATCCCCTTAACAGGTTCCATATGTTTGCAGGCTTTGAATAAAATAGTTCTTCTTTGTTTCGCTGTTTACTCCAAGTGTCTTGCCTTTGAAGAGATCCTAATAGTAAACTCTACATCGGGGAAAACAGTATCTGCTTACACTTGGAAATGGTGTTACCTTGACTGTGTGCAATTTTAAGGACGTTGTTTATGTTTTAGAGTGATTTCTCCCTTCTCCCCTTTGCCCCCATTTTTTGTTTGAAAGATTTATTAGAGCTGTTCTTCTTGGGAGGTAGAGCAGTATTAAAACAAAAAGAACCTTTGATATTTACCGTATGTTATCTTTTGTTATTCAGCCTTACAATTCAGTAAAAGCAAACAAATTTCTATTAGGTTTTTCAGTCTCCATAATTCCTTCCCTTAAGATAATTAAACTTTGCTTCCAATAAACTTGCAGTATAATTATATCACATTTAACATGATTATGCTATATCGCGAGACTAAGTCGATTTATATGCTTGTAACATTAATAGTGTTATTTGGCCAAGTTATCTAAATTGCCCTTATTCTTCAGATTCTGATTGATTCATTACACATTATTGGCCCCTATAATATGGTGTTGATAACATGCCAAATTCTTGCTTTTGTTGTATCTTCAAAATCTTTTTTACTAACATTTAGGGGGTTTACCCAGTAAGTTTCACAAAAGTGTACTCAGGCAGAAATTGGGTCTTGCTTTACCCTTGTGATTTCTACGAAGGTTATTTTCTCTTAACACATTTCGGTTTTTATTTTGTCACTAGGTTTTCCAATAATCAGTCACATTTCAATTTGTCCCTTAGTTTTCTACTAATGAGTTATTCTTTAACTTGACTATCGATCTCTTAAGAGTGAAATGCCCCAAGTACTTTAATAGAAACTCGGACAAATAACTTCAATAATGAATTACTTCGCTTGTCACCCAAGTGATGTCTTCAAAGACACTAAGTTAAACTATCCAAGTTAAATACACATTAAAGCCAGCGAACTTAAACAAACATTTCTTATCTAGCTTCCATACTTTTAGCTGACTTTTAAGTTCTTTCTTTAACCTCACTGTTAAATGAATGACTAGTCTGAAGTGTTTCCCCCAGATCTGTTTCCCAGTGCCTATGACCTCCCTCTCCCCTTACTATGAACTCTTGTTACTCTCTTCTGAAAATCCTGCGATATCTTTCTCTCGCCTTCAGTATAAAATTCTAATTATGAGCCTTGCATACCAAGCCCACCAGTTCCACTTGCCACCTCCTAAGGCATATCATCTCAAAATATTCACAGTTCCTGGAATACGCATTACATCGGACTCCTGAGGGTCTTTGCACGCTCTTTCCCTAGTGCTCAGAATGTTCTCACCTCTTGCCCCAATTTTATTTAATAAAAGTTCCAATGCCATGCTTAGCCAAGAGACTCCTTCCAGGAAGCCTTCCCAATTGACTGTGACTAAGAGCTCCTCTACTTGTTCTAGAAGCCTCTTGTGTCCATCTGACCACTGACCTCTGTGGGGCTCTTTTCCTGATGCTGAGTTTTTTGAGGCAGGGATTAACCTTCATTTCTATTTTTTCAGCACCTAGCAGAATTGTTGACAAAAATAGATACTTAATACATGTTTTTGAATGATAATTAATATTTTTAAATGTTTATTTATTTTTGAGAGAGACAGAGAGAGTATGTGGGCAAGTAGGGGAGGGGCAGAGAGAGAGGAAGACAGAGGATCTGAAGTAGGCTCTGCACTGACGGCACAAAGCCCGATGCGGGACTCAAACTCATGAACCGTGAGATCATGACCTGAGCCAAAGTCTGAGTCTTAGCTGACTGAGCCACCCAGGCACCCCCGAATGATAATTAATATTTATACATTGCTCAACCATCTTATTCTGTTTTCTTCTGAATCATAAAATGACCAATTAAGTCTTTAAGGTGAATCGCTTTGTGACAAATCTGGTTTATCTAAGTTAAATATTTTATTTAATGTTGTACCAGTATGAAAAACATTAAAAGATAATAGGGGAGATTTCAAAAATGGTGAAAAGAAAAAAAAATTCTCCTAGAACATATATATATACATATATATATTTATAATCTAAAACATTATATATATATGTGTGTATATATATGTGTGTGTGTATGTATATATATATAGCTGAGTGTAATGCATCTTACAAAAGTTATTAACCCATAGGAAAACAGCCGTGCCTACTGGAAATGATGACAGTTTTGTCCATGGTTATCCCAAGAATATATTTACAATAAGCTCTGAGAAGAAAAAATGGAAAGCAAACTTTTCAGCCTCTGCCACCCCTGCAGGTTTGAGTTATATCAGGGCAGATTTTCCATGAAGCTTTAGGAAACCAACAATTACTCAAAACTTTGAAGGAGGACTTTTTTTCAAGAGAGGCACATATTCTGTCATTATACTTTCTGAAGAAAAATGACTTAGAAAACCCATATCACCCAAAACCAAAATGTAGTAGAACAAGCAAAAGAAAGTCTTACCCCTGAATGTTCTTTTATTTTTTTATAGATTGGTTGACCAAGGATGAATTGGTTGCCTAAGGCTGGACAGAGGTTCATTTATTCATCCTCTATCTGAGTCTGTTCTTTCAAGCACAGAGGCAGCCAAACATCAGGGAAAATTGTGGAATCCTTTATACTGTCCTACCTATATATTTCCCAGCAAAATCATTTTCACAACTTTCTGTACAACTACAGACTATAGTGTGTCTACGGATAACACAATTAGGGATTAGAAACTGTTTGGTGCCTTCATGACACTACTTTTCATGACATATCTCCCGAACCACCGAGATAGGTTCAAATCAATCGATGGATCTCAGAGATTTAAAGCTCTTATCAACATGCTGCCTCCTCTCTCTGACCTCCAGGCATAACTTCTCACAAGGGGAGAATTTGGTCCTTTCTCTCTTCTTTTTAGTGAGTTTCTGCAGCACCAACAAAGCCTACCCTTCACCACTGGGGATTGGATGCTTCAGTGGATCAGAAGCAATAACTTCAAAGGAAGATGTCACCAAAGGAAAGTGTTGTCCAGAGGTTGAGAATTGAATAGAACTGACAATCCAGTTCCCTTTTAAAAATGTTGAGGAGCTTTTGAAGAGTTTGATTTGTTTGGCAAAAAACGAAACAAAACAAAACCGAAAACAAACACATAAAAAAACCTTTTCTACATCTCTTCCACATTTTCCTTCTGTCATCTCTGTTTTGTCGGCACTCAGGCGAGCCCTGAAAGGCTGCTGGCTTGTCAGCTTCCTGGGAAGTAGTCACTCCCCCCTTCTCACTGTCCTGTCCTATTGGAGAAAACAGAAGCCTTCCTCTCCTCTCCACTTGTCTGAATCTCTTCAGGAAGTTCTCAGACAAGTTACTAATTCACAGAACCATAAATGTCTTATTTTCTAGCTCTAACCAGCTCACCTTGCCCCTCGATAGTTCTGACAGAGGTTGCAAAAGGCCGATTGGTAGCCTTTTGCACTTAAAAAAATCCTACTTGAAAAATGTTTCTGGAAGGTAACTGAATTTTGCTTTTTTTTTTTTTTTTATCAGGATAAGCATGGTTTAGTGCTGGCAAGCTGGCACACCTAGAATTTGGGACACCCAGTCACCTTCCTGCTTAGAGTTGATGCATAAGAATCACTAGATTTGTGGATTGACTTTAAATACAGTAACCCCTTTCCTTTTTCGTAAATAAACTCATCAGTCTGTCAAGCAAATTATTGTGAGAGAAAGGAGCTTTGTAAAAAGGAAGAAACAATGAAGAAATAGCCCTTAAGTCAGGAATAGACACTTAAAAGGGGCAGAGAAAAGGAGTAACAAGTTGCAGGCCATAAACCATTATTTTTTTTTTCTACAGGAAGGTATCATTATTACCCTTTTATAAACACAAAGGTTCCTCTCCTCCTCCCTCTCCCAGATGTCTTGGACATTGAAAAGAGAATCGGGAGTATGAACCAATTCCCAGTGTTTTCTAAGCTTGTTTGTAGGTTTCTGCTCTTTTGAAAGCATTGCCCACGATTTGGCAGAAAACAGTGCAAAACAAAACCCCCAAACTAAAAACTTAAGCTTTACTCTGTCTACCTGAAAACACTAGAAAACTCTCTGTAAAGTATTTGCAGATGGATATGTGTCAGCTGTGGTGTGGTTTGAGCTCCAAGTCAAATGCCACTTCTCTGTGAACAAGTCACACCACATATCAACATTAATTTAATTATGTTAAACTTCACAGACTTCATTATATTAACCTAAAAGCCAAGGAAAACATATGCTGTTTCCTCATCCTTTAACACATTACTCATGAGTGGAAGAATTCTCAGTTTCTGTTCTGCAAAAGACCACTGAGCTCTTAATAAAAATTTTTACTCATGTTGCAGTTCAGTTTGATTCGAAACCAAGAACTGGTTCTTGTGATTCTACGTGTGAAATATAACCAGTCATAGAAGTTCTGTAACACAAAACCGTCATCTCCGCCTTGCCTCTACTTGCGTGCAGATAGCTAGTGATAGGTCAAAGAGCTGGAAGAACACTTACCCAACGCTGGAAAATCATTGCATAATTGACAAGATTATCCTTTTTTTTAAAAAAAAAGAAAATGTATCAGTTCCCTCTCACAGATGCTTTCCCAACAGTGCTCTATGAAACTCTAAAATCATGTACAGATATTTAAATTTAATTGCTAATTACTCGAAGGCAATTCATGGAAAAGGCAAACAAAAATGTGGAATGGGTTTTGGCAGTTTCCCACTGCATTTGGATCCTTAGCGCTTCCTGCCTGAGGACCTGTGCGAACAAGCTTGGGGTGAAGGAGCCCACTGGCACCTTCCGAGGCGGGGGTTAAATGCAAAGGGCTCCGTGGGGCTGTGCCTCCCCCTCCCCCACTTCAAGTGCTCTCGCGGTGGGAGGAACTCACATCCTTTAGAAACTGCTGTTGATAATTACAGCTTTGTAGGGCAGTGAGCTCACGCTATTACACAAGATTAGTGCTGGACTCAAGAGCTGCCACATTGTCTCTCCCGCACAGAGATTTGTCTGCTAGGAAAATAATGGGCATATTGCCATTTTAACAGCTATCGGGAGACCCCAAGTTCGTTTTTCTTCCCTTCAGCAGATTCATTCGTGTTTGTAGGGTCCAACTCCAGCCTGCCAGCCCAGGGCAGTGACACCAAAACAAATGTCTCTTTCTCCTTTAAAACAAAGCTGCTCTTTTCCTTTTGGTTGTTCAACTAAAAGACAACAGCAAGACTATAACCTCCCTTAAAACATACATAAATAACGACCCAGACCGGAGGAACGTTAAAGCAAGTACAAGGATCCTACCTCGAAGGGAGGTCATTTGCCCCCTAGGAGTTAAATAAAACAAAGTTAAATGTACCCCCCGCAGACTGAAAACACATGCCTATTGTGTAGCACAGCCATCTGGGGGGAGGGGGGAGGCATTTTAAAGTGAACAAATGTTTTGATTTCTGTAATAAGGAGTGCTCCTGACTTCCTTGCAGATAACTGCCTGACCTATGTTCTGAAAGGCTGGGTGACCCAGAGTGGTTACTCTGGGTTCTTTATTTTGTGAAAAGGTGGTTTCTTATCAGCATACTTTTCAAACCGGTAAAGGGTCCTCTTGGGAAAGTGTTTCTATTTGTGGAGTTGGCTTTTATACCTTGTGGTTATCTGTTTCCCCTTGGCATCGGAGGCTTTTGGATAATACTTGTAGCTGTGAGAATACAGCCGCGGCACTGTCCCTTGCAGGTGATGATAGGGGTTTGCGCACAGAAGTCAGTGTTTAGTACAGGTGCCACGTTCTGTGGCTAGTCTCTGTAAGTTTTTACCTAAAAACAAACTAAGTGTGAATCACACCGCGGGCATTAATTTGCGTGCATACGTGTTTGTTTATAATCTGCCCTGTTGTAAGGATTTGGAGTGGATATTATAGATTTGGCTTTGCTTCTGATTCAGTTTCACCATTGATGCAAATATAAATAATCTGATAATTTTAAAAGGAAAAAATGTAGAAAAATAAACTATTGTAGATGAACATTCTAGTCAGATTGAAAATTTAGATTACAGCTACCATGGCCTGTAACAGAACAGAATGCAATCAGCTTGCTAAACTTTAGCTGAGGTCCATCTCCTAGCAAAGTGTTCTCTTGATGCTTTCCCGCACAAAACTTAGAGAACATTTCACATACAAACCCTTAATCTTGATATATGAAGTAAATAATCATGATTTGGGGGGGGTATTGTAAATTCTGTTTTAAGTAACTTAGTTGGTAATTCATAATATAATAATGGATGGATATCACCACCTAGTGGCCATATTGTATTTTGTGTTTCAAAACTTCACGTACCCAGAACACCACTTAGATGTAGGAAGGACTAGTGTTCCCCACGAATTAAACTCCTTTAGTCTGGACTTTAAAATATACTATATACTTGTTGTGAACCTGAAAGTTAAATGTGAAATTAGATAATTTCTCAAATGAAGCCTGAAGTTAACACATGGAGTCACATGCTTAGTAAAATCCTAGCAACTGAGGCAAATATTAGAGTCAACCTTTCTCATATCTTTACTTTATACACAGTAATAGAACACAGTGGAAAGTTTTCCTTGGCCACTTCCATTGGTATGTGAACCTAGAGGACATTTTTGGTTTTCTTATGAAAACTTTTCACAGTGAATTAAATTAGCACTGTTTGAGAGGAGGGGAAGTAGATAGAAAGCAGTGACTGGACTGTTCATGGAAAAAGATTCTGAACTATAGCCGGAAGATTCAGTATGTTCTCCCAACAATTACAATAATGTATTATGTCATAGGACAGCTTCCCTGGGCAAATATCAAGAATGGTTTTTATCAATGGAATGTGTGTGATTGTTTAAATGTGCTTGGCAAAATCCATAATACTTCTAAAACGTAGAGACTTTAATTGGCCATTTAAAATAATTTGAATTATAGCGAATTTTAAAGAATAAAAAATGACTCTAAGCTGAAAAATTGTAGCTTTAAGTGTGCATAGGTAGATGATACATAAATAAATGGTAGATGAGGATAGATGATGGATGGATGGATGGATGGATGGATAGATAGATAGAGGCCCTCGGCAGCTGCAGATTCAGGATTTCAAGTTTCGCAGTTTCAGTTTTGCATGAGAGACCCTGAAGATCCACAAGATGAAATAATTTGTACTTTTTCCCTCAGGCACAAATTTGAACTGTACCTAGCGCCTGGCTAGCATGTAAGAATTGTTCACTTAGGTATCAAGTCTGCCTAGTGGACAGCTCAGTTTTATCATCTCCGAGGCCTATTGCTGTTTATTCTGCTAACCATTGAAACATTTTGGATCTTCTGTGTCGCGTTTATGGTGGGAACCTATCTGCTACCAGGTCTATGGGAATAGAGGCATTTCTAAAGATCTTAGATAATTCTTCCCTAGTGCCAAGAATTACTGTATTTGTAGAGGTGTGTGTGTGTCTCTGTGTGTGTGTCATAGTGGTAAATCTCACATTTATGTCTCACAAAAAGATGAACTGCAGTTTTGTCTAGTGTCTGTGAAGATTCCGTTTTCAATAGAGAGGAAAAGAAGTCAAGAGATTCTGAACAGAGTATCTAACTTTTTACGAGAACTAGTTAATGCCCAGTGATTATTATTTGCGGTTTATTTGACCAAGTTAAGAAATCATAAAATCTCAATGGGAAGGATTTGGAATGGGTCAAATATTACGGAAAAGAGTTAATTATCAACTAAGTTTTGATAGGACCTGTTGCTTTGTAAACTTCTCCCTGCTGACAAAAGGGATTTAAAAACAAGAGTTTAATGTTTTGGGGATTCTTTCTCCACTAGAAGTTGAAACATGACCTTGTATCTTCAGAGTTTTGATTTTTTGAGTCAAATTTACAAGATTTATAAAAACTTTTGACACAGAAAAACAAATACTATTGGAATGTTGCCTAGAGATTAAGTCATTCCCAGAGAGGGAGGGAGACAAAACATAAGAGACTCTCAAAGACTAAGAACAAACGGAGGGGTAAAGGGGTTGTGGGAGGGGGGAGAGTGGGTGACGGGCACAGAGGAGGGCACGTGTTGGGATGAGCACTGGGTGTTGTATGGAAACCAATCTGACAATAAATTATTAAAAAAAAAAAAGAAGTCATTCCGTGGTTGAGGGACCTTCCTTACTCCAGTCTCGTTTACACCACCTAGCTGTTTGCATTTTTCTTCATAAGTTGATTTGCTTACATATGTATCAAGTAAAGGACCAGCTGGGATTGACTGTCACAGCAGTAACTGATTAATCCTGGATATCCTGTTTCTTTTCTTTAACCGAAAGCCATGCTCAAAGCTGAACCCAAGCCAACTCCTTTTTTAAAAGCAAAACAAAGCACCTGGTTTATTTCTAAGTCTTATATATTTCTGAAATAATGTTTTTTTAACCTCAGAAAAAAGGCAATTATCGTCTGTGTGTAAGGAAGAGGTCAATTAGTCGTATTACGTTTTTATCATCAATTTATTTTGTTCATGCTTGTGATGCTAGTTATCTGCTGAGATGGTAGCGCCATTGGTCAAGGCCCTGCGGTGTGTATTTTAAAGATAAAAGATCGTCTGGTCTCTCTGAGTGATAGCTGAGACTCCTAGGCACTATATAATCAGAGATTCATCTTGAAGGGATGTTAAACTCTGTCTAACTTTAGTTGCTTTTGAAAGATAATTTGAAAGATTACTTTTGAAAGATAACTTTCTTTTTTTTTTTTTAATTTTTTTTTAATGTTTATTCATTTTTGAGAGATGAAGAGAGACAGAGCATGAGCAGGGAAGGGCAGAGAGGTAGGGAGACACAGAATCCGAAGCAGGCTCCAGGCTCTGAACTGTCAGCACAGAGCCCAACGCGGGGCTCAAACTCACAGACCGTGAGATCATGACCTGAGCCGAAGTCGGCCGCTTAACCGACTGAGCCACCCAGGCGCCCCTGAAAGATAACTTTCAAAAGCACACACCCCACCCCTACTCCCACCCCCAAGCACACGCACACTCTCTTCCCCACTCTGTATGTTTACGGAATCCAGTTGAAGCCTGGCAAAGAGCTGGGAAGAGAGAAGCGATCTTCAGCCATGCTGTTTGACAAAAATTAGTCAAGTCCCTCCTAGGTCTGTGGAATTGAGGTCACTCTCTGGGAGCGAAGAATTTTGGCAGGCAGGGAAGTCCTGTGTGCTCCAAAAGACCTGCAGGTTAAGTCTTTGCTTTTATGTTAATGTGAGGCAGAAACAAATTCTGGACAATAAAATTCGGATTATTTGGAACAAAAAAAGCCAAGCGTTTATTAGATTTGATAGATTTTGATGAGTAACTTCATTCTGTTCTAAGTTTTTCCTCTCACTATTAGGATCGGTTCAAAATGAGTTCTCCGGTTTGTAGAGACACTTTTCATGTGAGAGAACCTGTGCTTAGATTTTGGGTTTGGGCCAGGGTTTTTTGAATCATTTTATGCTTTTGGCCACTGACTTGTTCGAATCCATTTGGGGGGAAAAAGAAAGAGAAAACAACAACTGAAAAGTTACTAAATCCAATTTAATTGAAATAGTTGTCTCTTCTGGCACCTTTGTTTTCTACAGAGAGAGAGAACAGTCATTTAATGGGAACTCTAAGAGCAATCTTATCATATAATAGGCAACATTAAGCAATTTCATACTGGATACAAAATAATTATCTCTTAATAAAGTGCGAGTTTGTTATAGAAAACATAGAAAATTTTATATCTGAGCTGGCTTTCCTCTACGTCAACTGTTTGAGTTGTATGTCATAATTTTCTCTACCATCAGAAAAGAATAAAAATGCAAAGTAATTTAGAGTTCCCCTTTCAGACATAGCCTTGATGTAATTCTGGTCTCTCAGGGAGGCAATGAGAGTTTGGCGTTTGGGTTGGAGAACACGAGTCTCTGAGACACAGACTAACATGCAGAGGTCTGATGAGCCTTTATTTTTGTCAATGCTCAAATGAATTTGAGAATTCATTTTTGAAATGAATTCTCCATAAACTGTGCTGGCTTTTTGGAATATTTCTTAGTTGCCCATCCAGCTCTAGAAGAGGGTTGATCTAGGGTAGATCACCCAGGATGTTTGCTTATAATTCCAAGCGAGGAGGAAAACATCAAGATGGGAATGTGGCATTTTTCTCTGCCCACGCCAAGAATCTGCATTTCCGAATGCATAAGACACTGTCCGTTTGATAGAGGCTCTATTACATTCTTAGAACTCAGAATTGATTTCCTGAGGGGAGATCTCTTTCTAACATTTAACTTCAGTGAAAAAATACATTATTAAACCTGAAGTCAACGATTTATTTTTTATACCCTTTCCCCTGCAAGTGGTATTAAAAATAAAGCTGTAAAGAATTCAGGAGGAAACAAAGAGTTATTCAGAAAACGAGTTTCCTTTGCTAAAGTTAGTTTGGCAATAACATGGAGCAAAATCAAAGCATCTCAGCCAAAATAAATCTGCACAATGGAGCTATCAGATATGAGGTAATAGTGTGACATGCCTGTGGGTATCCGACATTCTTGTAAAAACCACAGACCTAAAATTTGGTCCTGCACCATTAAGCCACAGTCCTGCCAAGCAACAACACAGAACGCAGGTTTTCAATCACTGTTGCAAGCCAAATGTAATTCCCACCAAAAACAATTAAATCTTTTACCAGAGGTCTGAGTCTGGGCAGCCTAAGCCCTGAGAGTCACTTCAGTGGCATGGAATCTGAATCTCATTTCAGTGTGAAAATGAGACAGTCATTGTTCAGATCAGAAGGAAATGTCAGCTGCAAAATACATGGTGGGCAAGGAACTAGTAACTTGAAGTGATATTTGTTGAAGTTAGATTAGAAAAAGGTTAGCTAAGAAATTTAGAAGTTCCTTCTGATAGCTGTATAGATCATCTTATGGTGTTCATTTTTACTGACTAGAAAAATAATTCATGCTGTCTCTAGGGAAGCGGAAAATATATAAGAATATATAGAATAAAATATTACCTCCGTCTCATATAACTTAGATATAAACTTTATAACATGGCACTGCATTTCCTTTTGGTCTTTCACACACACATGTGCACACACACCCCTGTATCTGAGAGTCTGTGTAAAATTTGGATCATTGCATATTTTTTGTGTTTTGCTTTTTAATTTTAACTTAACACTTCTTTTAGTATTTTCCATCTCCCTGTATAATCTTCGCAGACAAGATAATGATTACATAATGTACCACTTGTCTGGCCACACCCATAGCATAATTTGTTGAATATATATACGTATATCTTCATTCTGTAGATTTTTACCCATTTACTGCTAGTATAATAATATTTTAGGTAAACTATTGTTCACATCTCCGATTATTGTTTTAGATAGAATTTTAGAAGTGGAATTACAGGATCTAAGTGTTGGAACTTTTTGAGGCTCTCGATATATATCACCAAATGTTTTCCAGAGAGGTTATTGCATGTCTCGCCTATCATTTGCTAGCAGCAAGCAACATCTTTGATTAGAAGTAGATGTGGGTGCCTGGGTGGCTCAGTCGGTTGAGCATCTGACTTTGGCTCAGGGTCATGAACTCATGGCTCCTGAATTCGAGGTCTGCATAGGGCCGGCTGCTGTCAACGTGGACCCTTCTTTGGATCCTCAGTCCCTCTCCCTGTCTCTGCCCCTGCCTCTCTCTCTTTCTCTCAAAAAGAAATGAAACACATAGAAGTAGATGTGGATACGGTAGAATGCAACACACTCCGTTGTTCATTATTTCTAAATATCAAGTTATTTATTAAACATACCAGTGTGTGCCAGACAGAATTCCTGGCACTGAGGATACAGTAGTAAACAAAAGAACCCCAAGTTCCTGTCTTCAGTGACCTTACATTCTATTAAGGAGAAAAAAATATGGTAAATAAATTATATAGAACATTAGAAGTTAATTGTCGTTATGAAGACAAAGCGAGAGACCTGGGAGGGTGAGTAGGACGAGGATGCGGCAAGCATTACACAGTTTGCACATCCTGTTGATATGTGGCAAAGTTTCCCACCTTTGAGGACTTTTACTTATTTTTTTGTAAGAGGTTAATTTAGAAAGTAATCTAGTGGGGCGCCTGGGTGGCTCAATCTGTTAAGCGTCCGACTTCAGCTCAGGTCGTGATCTCGCGGTCTATGAGTTTGAGCCCCATGTTGGGCTCTATGCTGACAGCTCAGAGCCTGGCGCCTGCTTTGAATTATGTGTCTCCCTCTCTTTCTGCCCCTGCGCCACTCACACACTCTCTCTCTTCCTTAAAAATAAACATTTTAAAAAAATTAAAAAAAAAAAGAAAGGAAAACAAAAGTAACCTAGAAACGATTGAGCTCCAAAATCTGTAAGTATTTGAGGAACTCTGGAACTTTGGCTATAGAAAGTATTGAATATGGATCTTTGTTAGTTTTGGGAAATTCCTATTCATTTTCTTATTAATTTAATTTAATATAGTTTAATAATTTTTATTTCAATCCTACTTTAATAGGTCTGTTAAAGACAACTAACTTACCCATCAGCAACAGGCTGAATATGACTTTTATATCTACTTTGTTGTTCCATTTCCCGTTTCCTTGTTTTTTATCTATTTAAAAAAAGTAGCAAAACCTAAAACAACAAAAGGCTTCATGGGTGGAGGGTGAGAGATGATAAGGGAAAGGAAGTAAGCAAATAAAAGGAAAACAGAGAAATAATTAGCAACCCATTTTCGAGCAAATGTCAGTTCCTGGTTGCAGGGAGACCTGCCAGTCAGAGGGTCCTCTGAGCATCCTTCCCGAGGCCATGGAGACAGTAACTCAGTGGTACCATTCAGGCTACTAGAATTGGATTTCAATGGATACAATTCCTGGATCTCCATCAGAAAAGAAAAAACACCCTTCATTCTGTGTTTTGGCAAAAAACAAACAAACACAAAGCATACCTTTATTGAGCTTCCCTTGGTTCTTTGCAATTTTATTGCTTTCAAAGTCTCTTTTACATAGCAGGAATCTCCTTATTTCCTATCTTAAGGGTTGGCATGATTGAGGAAGAGTTTAAAGCAAAGCTAGGAAAAGAGATTGAAGGAAAAGTAGAAGGTCTCTTAATCTAGAGGCTTTCAAACTTCAGATCTTCTCACAAATGACTGTATCAAAGATCAAGGTTTTTACCATATTAAACGTTTTAAAAGCCATTTGTTTTTCTAAGAAGAAAAATTAGACATAGACTAGTATACTTATTTCACATTTTTAAAAGATACAGCTACGGTACTACTGTTTTTTGTTTTTGTTTTTGTTTTGTTTTGTTTTTGGGATGCTCTGAGTTGGAAACAATTGCTTTACTTGTACATACAACTCTTTCTTCCCCATCTTTCCCAAATAAAATTCCCTAATTTATTGTTTCAAGCCACAGACTTATTTTAAATTTAATTCAAGGAAAGATATAGATCTGTAGGACCATGAAGGTTAGTCATATCAGCCATTGCACATAAATTGGTGTCTGTCCTTCTACCAAGAGAAGGAAGTTTGTTCTACCAGACTTGACAGCCTTAGATGTGATGTCCAACATGATAACAGGCAAAGCATGTTGAAAAATGAGTTTCAAGTTGAGAAAGACACTGAACAAACTTGTCCCATATTACATTCTAGTTACCAGGAGACCCAAGGCTAGGAAATTGCTCTCTTATTTATGGTTCAAAGTTTATAATTTTTGAACAGGCATAGGAACTGTGTTTTTCATACAATTATTGGTTATGGAGACAATATTTTAAGGTAACAAGAAATTGAATGTAAACCCAAGAGCCCTGAGTGCTTCACATCTCAGAGGTCCAAGTAACTCCCGATCCTACTGGATTCTTGTAAGAGATAATGCATACCAGGTACCTAGGAGAGGGCTTCATCCGTTATAGGTGCTAAATAATGACAGATGTTAGTCTAACGGAAAGCAAAAATATTTCTGGTTGTAGTTCATTGCTCAGACTGGGGAATCAAAAGATACCATCTAAAGCTACAGTTATAAAGATAACCAGTAGAGGGGCGCCTGGTTGGCTCAGTTGCTTAAGCGTCTGACTTCAGCTTAGGTTGAAGATCTCATGGTTCTTGAGTTGGAGCCCCGTGTTGGGCTCTGTGCTGACAGCTCAGAGCCTGGAGCCTGCTTCAGATTCTGTGTCTCCCTCTCTCTGCCCCTCCCCTGCTCATGCTCTGTGTCTGTCTGTCTCTCAAAGAATTAAATAAACGTTAAAAAAATGTTTTAATTAAAAAAAGATGACCAATAGAAAAACATTGAAGAAAACATATTTTTATAGTAAGAATTTATATATATATAAAATTACTCTTTAGTATTTTTAATATTCTTTTTTATTTTTGAGAGAGAGAGAGAGAGAGAGAGAGCGAGCGTAAGAGGGGGAGGGGCAGAGAGAGACATACAATGTAAAGCAGAGCCCAGTGAGGAGCTCGAACCCATGAACCTTGAGATCGTGACTTGAGCCGAAGTCTTAACTGACTGAGCCACCCAGGTGCCCCTAGTAAGATATATTTTTAACAGTTTACCTTTTGTATTAATATGCTTAAATGTGGTCAGTGTTCCTATTGAGAGAAATCGACTTCCAGATTTATATTGTAAAGCAAAACTTAACTGTACGGTGCACATAAAAGTCATGTCTAAAGCAGAATTATACATGGGACCCCTAGGTGGCTCTATCGGTTAAGCTTCTGACTCTGATTTTTGGCTCCGGTCGTAATCTTGGTTTGTAGGACTGAGGCTTGCGTCGGACTCCACACTGTTAGTGTGGAACCTGCTTGGGATTCTCTCTCTGCCTCTGTCTCTGTCTGTCTGTCTGTCTCTCTCAAAATAAATAAAAAGTAAAAACTTTAATATAAAAATAAAACAAAATTACGCAGGAAGGTGGATTATGAAATGGTGGGTACATGTGTATTGGGTAAGTATAAAAAATAAATATAGCAAATGTCTCAATTTTTTTAACCAAATAAATGTATTTAGATAAAGACAATCACATTAAATAAGGTAAGAAAAGTACTTTATAGTGGTAAAGATGTAAAAGAAAGAATACAAATGTTTATTGCACTGTCATCACAACTACATAAAATTACATGTGCCTGTACGGGACTGGGAGAAAACATGATGGAGCGACGTGATTACGGATTTTTTTTCTCTACTCCCACTTCCATTAATATTGTCACATTTAATAATAATACCATGATAAAATTTCTTAAGTCAAGCATCGATTATATATTTAGAAATGTAGGATAGCTGGAACAAATTTCTTAGATGTATCTCATTACTGAAAGAAAAAAATACACATTTACTGGAGGGACTTTGAAATACATATATTTTCCACGCAGCGTGTAAACGTCTTTTTTTTTTTTTTTACTATTAAAATCATTTCATTTTAAGAGTTCAACAAAAACTGTTGAGTCATTCTAAGTCCACTGCAGTGTCATGGCTCCGTTGCTCGTACCGGTTGCTACTTTTCGACTACGAACTAGTTAATTCCATTCTTCCGCCATTTTTACAGCAATACGAGAACTGGAGGCCCAACCAGCCAGACAGCTTCTTTTCTGCTGGAGAAGATTGTGTTGTAATCATTTGGCATGAGAACGGCCAGTGGAATGATGTTCCCTGCAATTATCATCTCACCTATACGTGCAAGAAAGGAACAGGTAACGATTAATTAATCATGTATAATCAGCATTTCAATTATCAAGCGAATTCAAGAAGAATAAACTTCGTTACTTCAGGACACAAACCGGATGTCCTGTATGGCCCCTCTCGCTGCCTCTGGAATGTTTCACTCCTCCAGTACATTTGAAAGTTCATTTTCAGTAATGTCTACCTTAGATTTCAGATGCTTAAGATACCAATGTCGTATTTATATTGGAAAAAAAAAAAAGTTACCCGGCAAGATCTTTAAGAGCCTATCCACCTGTTTATTCTGACAAGGAAAATGTTAAAAAAAAAAAAAAAAAAGTTGTTAAGATCTAAAAATCGGGTTATGTTATGTTCGAACTTATCAGTGATTTGAAGTTCTGAAGCTGAAAACCACTGCCCGCCCTCATTGGGGACCTTCCCTCATTTTGTAGGCATTCGAAGTTTGTAGTCATTTCGTAGGAGCTCATTATGTGTTTGTAAACAATAGAACACAAACCAGCGTTACTCTCTATTGTTGAATACCTTCAACATATGCTAAAATAAAAACATGTGTGATGTACGCTCCGTAATGAGAATTGCTTAGTCAGCATTAAACAGATAGAATTAAGGACATTGATTTTAGGAAGTGTTTATTATTGACCAATATGTTTGAATTTCTAAGGCACGCTGTATAGACTTCTTCCTTTAGAAAAAACAGGAATTCCATAAAATTTTTTTAACCTTTAACAGTTGATGATGGTGTTAGAACATGAAAATTTAGCCTCTAGACCCAGAATTTTCCTCAAGTAAGACTACAACTGCGAAATATAAAATCCATTGGATTTATTTATCTTTGGATATAAAAGTGATAAACTAAAAATACACACTCTACAGATATTTCAAGAACGACTTCAACCCTGATACTAAGAAATTCTTTCAGAAGAAAGAAAACACAGATCCATAGAGCTCGCCTGAAACTGAACTGTCAGCCATGCCACTCTCTCTGCTATTGTCTTACCTAACATAGAATTTATTCTGACTCTCCTTTCTGTCTGAGCAGCTTCCCTGGCTATGTGCATTACTTCAGCACTTCTGCCATGGGACTTGTGAAAATAGCAAATCAGGTATTTGCTCTTTTCCCTGTTTCTAGTGTAAGAAGTCTTTAATGAACTGTTTGTCTTTCTCTGAATGTCATGTTTGCCTTCTTAAGTCTCCAAATGTTCCCTGGAGTCATGCCTTTCCCTTTGTGATCCAAGCATTCTTCTATGCCCCATGTTATTTTTTTTCCTAAAGTAGGGTTTCTCAACAGCAGCACTGTTAATGTTTCAGTCTAGATAATGCTTAGTCGTGGGGGCTGTCCTGTGCATTGCAAATGTTTAGCGGCGTTCCTGCCCTCCATGTACCAAATGCCGGAACATACTCCTCCACCCCCCATCCTCCTCCTTTGCTTTATAATAACCATCAGCATCTCTAGACTTTGCCACTTATCCCTGGGGAGGGAGGGAGAGGAAAAAACTGCCCCAGTTTGAGGACCACTGACCTATAGCTACAAAGGCTTTACAGAAACAGCATCATGGTTTACATTTCCAGATGGGGAAAGAGATTGATAAGATGTTGGCTTTACTTCATTAAGGGAGAAAACCAAACAAACCAAAAAGATTCTTGTATTTTGTCACTCTGCCATCTGATTTTTATTCATATAGACTTAACTCTTTGTTAATCAATACTCTGGGGAATTTTATAAGTGTCGATAGACTTTTATGAAAGAGTCATTTCTCCTTTCACATATTTTAGACATCTTTAAACATACAGACCTACATAATTATACTTTTAATTAAATACTTGTGAAGAGGATTATAATACATATATATAAAAGGCATTATTTCCAATTTTACTGAGAGATAATTGACATATATCACTGTATAAATTTAAGGCATATAGCATGATGATTCGATTTACATAAATTGTGAAATGATTACCACAGTAGGTTCAGCTAACACCGTCTTCTCACGTAGATAACAGAAAAAGAAAAGAAAGAAAAAAGAATAAAGGGAAAACATTTGTTTTCTTGTGATGAGACCTATTAGAATTTACTCTCAACAACTTTCCTGTATATCATACAGCAGTGTTAGTCATAGTCATCATGTTATATTATGTCCTTAGTATAACTGGAAGTTTGTATGTTTTGACCACTTTCTATGAGTCTGTTTGGTTTTCTGTTTTAGATTCCACATGTTTAGAATTAGATTTTAGATTTGCTTTAGATTCCACCTGTAAGTCTTTGTCTTTCTCTGTCTGAAATACTTTGCTAGTATAATGCCCTAAAGGCCCAATCATGTTGTCTCAAATAGTAGGATTTTCTCATTTTTTATGACTGAATAATATTGCATTCCATATATATATATATATATATATATATATATATACACACACACAGAGACTTCTTCCTTTAAAAGAAAAAACAGGAATTCCATAAAAATTTTTAACCTTTAACAATTGACAATGGTGTTAGAACATGAAAATTTAGCCTCTAGACCCAGAATTTTCATCAAGTAAGAGTACAAATGCAACATATAAAATCCATTGGTTTTACTTGTCTTTGGATATAAAAGTGATAAACTAAAAATACACACTCTGCAGATATTTTAAGAACGACTTCAACCCTGATACTAAGACTCTCAGTATATGAAATGCAATATTATTCCATTATATGTAAGTATATAAACCACAACCTATTTATCTATTCATCCATTGAAGGACACTCAGTTGTTTCCATTCTTGGCCATTGTAAATAATACTGCAGTGAACATGGGGGTGGAGATATCTTTTTGAATTAGTGTTTTTGTTACTTTTAGATATAGTCCCAGAAGCAGAATTACTGGATATATGGCAGTTCTATTTTAATTTTTGAGGATCCCTCCAACTTCCCTGCTACTTTTCTAGTGGCTGTACCAATTTACAATTCTGCAATGGTTCCTTTTCTCCACGTCCTCACCAGTATTTGTTATCTCCTGTCTTTTTGATGATGGCCTTTCCAACAGGCGTGAGGTGATATATCACTGTGATTTTAACTTGCATTTCCGTAATGACTACTGATGTTCAGCATCTTTTCCTGTACCTGTGGGCCTTTTGTACATCTTCGTTGGAAAAAATGTCTGTTCAGGCCCTTGGCCCATTTTTTTAATTGGGTTATTTGGAATTGTCGCCAGCTGTTCTGGTGTGAGGGGCTGGAAGACACTCTCTGCAGCAGGTGGGGCTGTGACTCAGCACCTTGCCTGGTTGTGAGCAAACCAGGTTCTAGGTGGCAAATCTCCTCATTTGAGGATGTGAATCAGGTAGACATGTACCCTGCCAGGTTCCCTGGTCAGAGTGCACTTCTGACTTGGCTCTGCAGATAAGCAAAGCTGCTGGCTGGGATTACTACTTAGGCACTGCCTGTATGAATTTGGTCTACCAAGATTCATGTGCCGGTTGTCACAGGCCCCTCCCCCACTTCGGAGTCACAGTCAGATTCCTCATGGCTGATCCCCCTGTAATACCTGTGGTGCAAGAGCAGAGCGGGGCTCCCACAAAGCATCCCGCAATGCCTGGCAGGAGGCTACTTTTCTTCCAGGGGTTCTTTTTTCCAACTAGAAGAACCTTAGACTCAGAGAAGACCTCTTTACCTGATGCTGCACAGTCCTGGTGGACGGCAAAGTGGTCAATAGTTAGCCATTCTCTTATCCTACTAATGTAGTCTGTCTTAGTCTCTGTGCTACAGGGGAGTGCTTTAGCCTCTCCTCCATGTTCAAGGCTTCTCTCAGTAGTGTCTTGTTCATAAATAGATGCTAGTTGCTCTTGGAAACTTCACTCTCAAAGGCATGTTTTTTTTTTGTTTTTTTTTTTTTTGTTTTTTTTTTTTTTGTTTTTTTTTTGGAGAACACCTCAGGGCATACTATCCACACATCTTTGGAACATTCTGCAGATTCCTACAGTCCCATCTGTTGGCTTCCCAATTCCAACCATAGATAATGACTTCTTTCCCATACTTTTCTCTTTAGTATCATCGCATATGCTTGTATTTGTAAATGACAAATTGTTTAGTTTTGCACATTTTTGAATGTCAAGTGGAATCATATTGTATGTATTTCGTGACTTGCTTTTTTTGTTCAGCCTTGTTTGTGAGATGTATCCATGTTGATACATTTAGCTGTATTTCTTAATTTTGCTGCTTATAGAATTTTATGTATTACTAACTAGATAACATTTTATTTACCAGTTCTCCTCTCAATAGACATTTGGGTTATATTGAGTGTTTTTGCTAGTATAGACGACATTTCTATAAACGTTCTTGAATTTGTTCCAGGTAGGCCTCTGTGAGTTTCCATAGGGTATTTTTCCAGGAGTGACATTGCTGAGTCATAGGATTTATGTGCCATCAAATTTGCTACAAATACCAAATTATTTTCCAAAGTGCTTGTACCACTTTGCACTTCCACCAGGAATATGTGAGAGGTCCTGTTACCCCACATCTTCTTTAACATTTGATGCTCTTGGCCTTTGAGGTTTTTGCCAGTCTGGTGGGTATAAAATGTTCTCTCTTGTGATTTAATTTGTATTTACTCGGATACTTTTCCCTGAATATCATTTCATATACTTATATGGCATTCATTTATAGCTCTTTTGTAAAGGTTCTGTCCATGTCTGTTCCTTATTTTTAAAAATTGATTGCTTCCCTTTTTTATATTGATTTATAGGAGTCCTTTTTTACATCCTGTTTAGTAATCCCTTGACGACTTTGTATGTTGCAAATATCTTCTCCCAGTTTGTAGACTGTTTTTACTCTTACCCTGTGGTATTTATTGATGAACAGAATTCTTCATTTTGTTGCATTTTTCTTTGTGGTTCAAAACTTTCTACATCTTAAGAAATCTTTACCTGCCCTAAAGTCAGAAAGATATTCTATGCTGTTTTCTAAATGTTTTAAAATTTTTGTCTTTCATAGTTTTATATTTAAACCATGTAGAATTGATTTCCCATGTATTCCCCAAGGTAGGGAACCACGTTCGATTTTATTCATATGAATACCCAATGTCCAAGTGAAAAAACTACTTTTGTCCCAGTTTTCTGCCATGTTGCTTCTGTCAAGTATCGAGCATATATATGTGGATCTGTTTCTGGTCTATTTGCCTGTCCTTCCCAATACCATACTCATTGAATTATTTTAGCTGTATTATAAGTCCTCCTATATAAATAGTTTTGGAAGAAATATGTACATTGACAATGATAACTTTTAATTTGTCAGCATACCACAGAATCAAGTGTAAATGAATTATATAATTGATAGTTTTTAACCTTAACCTCACAAACCTATTAGTTTTCCAACTGAAGGTGGATAATAAATAAAAACTTTAAGATGCTAATGGAGACAACACCAACAACCACATGTTGGCATGAGACAGGTGCTTTTTAATTTGGATTTTTCCAGAAAAGTGGCTCTTCCAGGTGGATAGATGAATATATAATCATTTAGCCCATGGGTTCTTTACTAAAACGCAGTTGAAGGTGATATAATCTGAGATTCAAACTGGGCCCAGAGCCTCAGTATGTAGCTTTTCTCTTGAAAAATTCCACTTCAATTCTAAACGATTGCCTTTGCTGAAGGTACTTGATTGGGTACTGTAAAAAAAGGAAAGAGAAAAAAAAGATTCATACTAATAGAAATGTTTAGATTATCTGGCAATAACCCAATTTACTTTTCTTCAGTTGCTTGCGGCCAGCCCCCCGTTGTAGAAAATGCCAAGACCTTTGGAAAGATGAAACCTCGTTATGAAATCAACTCCCTGATTAGATATCACTGCAAAGATGGTTTCATTCAACGCCACCTTCCAACTATCCGTTGCCTAGGAAACGGAAGATGGGCTATGCCTAAAATTACCTGCATGAACCGTAAGTGGTCCTTTAGAAAGAATGGACAGCCGTGCCATAACAGCCACTAGACACCCTCATTTTACGGCTACGGTATCGGTAGTTTAGGGTATGGAGCAAGTAATATTGTTGTGTTTTCTTTCTTTCTTTCTTTCCTTCCATGTAGCATCTGCATACCAAAGGACTTACTCTAAGAAATACTTTAAAAATTCCTCATCAGCAAAGGACAATTCAATAAATACATCAAAACACGATCACCGTTGGAGCCGGAGGTGGCAGGAGTCCAGGCGCTGATCCCTAAAATGGCGAACATGTGTTTTCATCATTTCAGCCAAAGTCCTAACTTCCTGTGCCTTTCCTATCACCTCGAGAAGTATTATCAGTTGGTTTGGATTTTTGGACCACCGTCCAGTCATTTGGGGCTGCTGCGCTCCCAAAACGTTTCAAATGAAAGTATTGGCATTCAAAAAGAAAGCTAACAACATGAAAGAAAAGGAGGGCAGAGAGTAACCGTTTCCAGCCTATCTAATTTCTTTAGTTTTCTCTTTGCGTCCAGGGCAGACCATTTTATAATGTATACCAGCATACTGTACTATTTAAAAAGCTCAATTTCAGCACCAATGGCAATGTAAATAAGATGATTTAATGTTGATTTTAATCCTGTATATAAAATAAAAAAGTCACACTGAGTTTGGGCATATTTAATGATGATTATGGAGCCTTAGAGGTCTTTAATCATTGGTTCGGCTGCTTTTTGTAGTTTGTTTAGGCTGGAAATGGTTTCGTTTGCCCTTTGTCAGCAAGACCGAGGACGGCTTTTCCTAGACAACTAACAAACACAAGGTCTTATAGGTCACTGCACCACGTCAGCCCAAAGTGCAGTTTGCTTCCACGTGATGCTGAGGCCCGGCTAACAGGATCCCGACAGAACTGGGGACTGCAACGTGGAACTCCTCTTTGCTGCATTGCTTTTTCTTCACTTACAAGAAAGGCCTGAATGGAGGACTTTTCTAGGACCAGGAGCATTTTTTAGGGGTCAAAGTGCTAATTATTAACTCAACCAGGTCTCCTTTTTAATGGCTTTCATAACACTAACTCGCAAGGTTACAGATCAACACATTTCAAATGGATACAGACCTAAGGGTTCCGGAGGGGGGGGAGGGATTGTGACAAAAATACCACGCATTCAAAGAAAGCAATTTTGTATATATAACCATTTTAATCTTTTATAAAGTTTTGAATGTTCATGTATGAATGCTGCAGCTGTGAAGCATACATAAATAAATGAAGTAAGCCATACGGATTTAATTTATTGGACGTTATTTTTCCCCCAGACCTGAAAATCGACAGTAGTGTGCTAGTTATTCTTCAGTGTTAGCTTTTATGCTTCCCTCACACAGTTTGGGGCCATGTAGTCTAGGTATTTTGTCCCTGATTAAATAATGTGACGGATAGAATGCATCCAGTGTTTATTATGAACAGAGTGGAAAATGTATAGCTTTCAGCCAATGGTGTTTGCCCATTCTAAGCAAGGAGCTACAGAGAGAGGGTGGGGATTTCTTCCTGTTAGGTGGAGTGTACCTGTTGACATTTCTCGCTGTTGCTTCCCACTGTGTTTTCTCCCCTTTATTTGAATAAAGTGACTGCTGAAGATGAATTTGAATCATTATCCACTTAATTTAATGTTGAAAGAAAAACCTGTAGTGGAAAGAAGGCATTTAGGAGCTATTCCCTGTTTTCAGTTAGACCAACCTTGAGAAGAGGAGATAACAAATAAAATGCGAAACAAGGACTCAGCATGGATTCTTTTAGGCAAAACCTCCTTTGGCTTAGAAGGAACAACAGTAGCTACCGGCATCCTTTGTGTCTTTCAGTAACTTTCCTTCGTTGCCACACTGAGTGTAATCCACCTTTAGGTGTCCGGAGCACAGAATGACACTGTGTCGACCTATTAGGTTTTAATTTTTCTCTTTCATTACAATGCACACAGTACGTTCCTGTATTTATATTATAACGTGTATAGTGTAAAATGTGAATGACTGTCGTGTTTTTTTTTTCTTTTGTGGATGAAAATCTAAAATCTTTGTAACTTTTTATACCTGCTTTTTGTTTCACCAAAGAAACCTAAAATCCTTCTTTTACTATATTGTGACTGGTCTGGTTATTTACAACTTTAAATGCTAATGTGCACCAACATTTTTATACCCTAGTTCCATCACAGAGTCCAAGCTGCTGGCTTGGATGAGCTGATTTTGTGGCTAGCAGAGAAGTGATTATATACGTACCTGTGAAAATTGACATAGTAATTCTGGTAATGGTTACATCTATATAGTTATGCGTTAATCTCAAATGGGAAAGATACGTGCAGTAGGAAAAGTGAATCTCACGTTTGTGGAATGCTTCCTATGAACGAGGCCAAGTGCATCGTCCCCCAGCAAGCCTGTGGGAGCCACGTTGTTCCTGTCTGATGAACGAGGGATCAGCCACAGAAAACTCAAGGTCTTCGTCCACAGTACCATTATTAGTTCGTAGTGAGTGCAGGTCATCTCCAGAGCCTGCTTGATATGCTCAAGAAAAATGCAAAGTATTATGTTCCAGTTGTTGCATGTTTAGGAGGTTAAAGTACTGGCTAGAAGGTCCTATCTGAAAAGTGATCAGAAGATTTCAAAAGCATCAAGTTTCTGTCCACCCAGACAGCCATCCATTTCGTCGTTTTTCATTCATTCACTCTGAAGTACTTACTATGTGTCAGGCACTGTCCTGGGCCCCGGAGACTCAGCAGTGCCTGAGCTAGACAGGTCTCTGCCCACATAAAGTTTTTTTATACTGGGTACATCCCACAGGGATTATTTTACAGCCCATTCTATTCGATATATTTTTGGAGAGTTTGGAAGAACAAATCCATAATATGTCCTGCAGTTGTATCGACGATATCAGAGAAGACAAAGGTGAGTTGAAAATTATTTTGAGGTCTCTTTCTTGGAATGTCAAAAATACATGGGAATTCGGGCATGGATAAAATCTCTTCTTTTCCTTGCCGAGGTTGTCCTTCTAATGTGCCATCCAGTCTGTCGTGTCTTTTACGCAGAACTTTAAATAGAAATTACCCAGGGGAGTAGATACGAATTTGCATTCCTTGTGCACTTATTAGATGTTTATAAGCCCATCAAGTATATTTTTATTGATCTAGGTGCAAATGATGGAGTCTGTGGCACGTTCAAGTACCCGGAATACTGGGACCAAAGTTTAAGGATATATGTACCACTCAAAGTCAGCTAGAGGTGGTTTTCTGTTTTTAAAGGCTAGGTTACATTATCAGGAGGAAGGATGTACCCTTACGGCTGGGGGCCATTAAGAAGAGGTAGTCTTCCAGAGTAACTGAAATGGAAAAGAAGTAAGAGACTGTGTAGGGAGGGATATATCATTTTAATGCGATACAAAGTAGACCTTTGCTGATCTGAAGTGAATTTTCAATACAGTACAGGAAATAGGAACTGAGTTAGCCTTGAGCTAATTGTCCAGAAGTCAGATATCATGTAAAATAAAGTTACGGAGTTTGGAAATAGAAAAAAAAAGTAACAGGTTCAGAGTAGACTTTATGCATAACCTGAGCATGAATGTCTCCCAAGAAAATAATCTACAAGAGAGCATGTATTTTAGAAAAAGGCAAAGATGTCGTTATCAAGTGGTTAAAGACTTAACGATGTCAATGTTTTTTAATGTGTTTCTTTTTGCGTTTCCTAATATAAATGCAGTGAAATCATTTTTGAAGAGAAATGCCCACAGCAATGTTTTGCACTGATATTTCCGCGTCCTTTTTTTTTTTTTTAATTTTATTGTGCTGCAATTTCCATTTGCTAAACAAACCAGAATTCACCAAAATGTTTCTGTTCTAAAACAAGTCTAGGGGCGCCTGGGTGGCTCAGCCAGCTGGGCTTCCAACTTCGGCTCAGGTCATAGTCTCATGGTTCATGGGTTCGAGCCCCACGTCAGGCTCTGTGCTGACAGCTGAGGGCCTGGAGTCTGTTTCAGATTCTGTGTCTCCCTCTTTCTACCCCTTCCCTGCTCATACTGTCTCTCTCTCTCTCTCTTTTTCTCTTTCTCTTTCACTCTCAAAAATAAATAAACATTTAAAAATTTTTTTAAACAAGTCTAATTGGAAAATTTATAAAGGCTTTTGAGTGAGTCATTAAGATTGTATAATCTTTTTCCCGTTATTACTCATTTCTGTCCGTTTGGATCCCAGCTGGACAAGAGAGAGCAAATGCTGAACAAGAACAGAAATGGTTTTTGTTGATGTGTTTACCGAATAAGCAAAGCTTGGGTTTTAGTTAAAATTAAATTCAGAGTTCTGTCTGTGCCTGTCACATCGGCTCTGCTGAAGATTAAAGTTTACTGCCTTAAAGCAGGAAGTCTTAAATGATTTTGATAGTGTTTACTCTAAAATAAAAATTTTAAAACTTACATGCCCATCACAGTTTCACTTGTCAACAAAAACATTTTTCATCATAAAGTCAAATAGTTGTAAAGGATGTTATATTTGGCATATTTTAAATATTGCCGTTCTAAAATAAACAAGTAACACCATTCTTTTAAATATATTCAGTGGAATCTACATACCATAGTGGCTTCATACCTACCATTATCCACTTAAGAAATGCTTGAAGAATGCTTTTAACAGTCAGGCATTTTATATTTTCTTTTCTTGTTTTTGGATGTGTTTTCTTATTTCGGTTTTCCCCATGGAATTTTATCCAAATATATATTTACGTGCTTGGAAATCTTCTACTGACTTAACTATCAAACATACATACATTAAAATTTATATTTAAAAGTTAACAATTAGTTTTTCTTGTGAACATACGGGTGTAAGAGTTTAAAATCTCCTGTATTATCATAATTTTCTTATGTACAATTGATCAAAACAATATTATGCTCTTACAAAATTTAAAAGATAATTACAACAGTTGTGGAATTTTATTAGAAGTATCTCAATGATGTGATTAGAAATATTTTTCCCAGCACACATTTCTGTGAGTAAATATATTTAAAAATTGAAATGTGCCATGGCTTAGTATCCATTCTATTCCTATTTTATTCTTTATAGATTTAAACACTGAGAAACTTTCTCACATACAAGGAAATGATAGAAATCATAATTTTCTTATGCAGTGTTACTCAATATTTTGTTTTTACCTCTTTCTGAATTATTTGCCAAAAATCCCATAGTGGTCTATCGAAATTATTTTCAGTTGCCCTTCAGTGGACATCTCAATCAAGTTTTTCTTTTTCTTTTCCTTTTTTTATGTTTATTTTTGAGATAGAGATAGAGTGTGAGTGGGGGGGGGTCAGAGAGAGAGGGAGACACAGAATCTGAAGCAGGCTCAGGCTCTGAGCTTTCAGCACAGACCCCCCACACGGGACTCGATACCACGGATCATAAGACCGTGACCTGAGCCGAACTTGAATGCTTAACCTACTGAACCACCCAGCCGCCCCTCTTACTTATTGTTTTTTTTTTGCAAGCATCGGCTTAAATATGATTTGATTTATACATCGTCGTCATAATAATTTATTTTGACTTGACCTTCTCTTTGCTCATAGTTTTGACACTCTGTGGAAATGCATCCTAAGGCTCAAGATAGTTTAGAATTGTGTTTGTTTTGTCTAAAGTGGGAAAAGGCTAATTGTCTGGAGCCTTCGATTCTTAAACTTTGTTCCCTGAAACAACGCCTGCAGCACCACCACCTAGAAACATGTAAGAAATGCAAATCCTCAGGCCCTACCCTACTGAATTAGAAATTTTGGTAATGAGGAGAGCAACCTAGGATTTCACAAGCACGCCAGAAGATTCTGATCCATTCTAAAGTTCATGAGAACAGATAAACGAGATGCAAAAGTAGAACCAACAGCCTCCACGACAGACACCTTCTTAGGCAGATGTATTTTAGGAAAGAGGCCCGATGAAAATTGAAGTTCTAGAAATTTCTTCCCTTTATGTACCCATGTATCCATTGGGAAGTCTTGGGGTAAGCAACTCTGGTTTGGAGACCACTGCTTAAGATACACAGTCCTTCAAGTACTTGAAGATTTTTAATGCATGATCTTTGCACATTTGTGAGCGTGTGTCCTACCAGTCTGGTGATGATTACTATCCAAACTTTGAATGGACCTCTTGTTTTACAAGAAAAAAAAAAATGAGACGACCTTTCTCTATAGAAAAACAAAAAAAAAAACTGAATAAAGTGGCATGATTAAAAATATTCATTCCTTAAAGGATAGACCTAAAACAAAATCTGGAAGGCAGGAATTAAAAACTACATTATTCAATGAATCATTCTGATGGAAGATTTAAAAAGCGAGACATAGAAGCAAAGAATATGTATTGTAACTTGTCAGCAACAGTCATTCATGAAAAGGAACTTCAGATTCAGTGGGGAGCCCTAAACGAGGCATCGGTGGGAGAATCATTGAAATTGAATTGATCTCGGAATAACTCCAGTTCCTAAATCAGATCATCCCTCTCCTGCCCATTATCCAAACTGAACCCACCCCTCGTTTAGTAATATGTAGCAAGTCCTTACCATGTGCCAGGCACTATGCTAGATGTAGGGGACAAACAAGACAGGCCAAGTCTCTGTCCCTTACAGAGCTTACAGTCCTGGGAAAGATTAGCAAGGACACCAAAACAGGAAGAGGTCTGATTTCTCAAAATGCTGTTGCCGAAGCCTCCGTTCGCAGCCATCTCTTTGCTCTGTCCTCCATCTTTATCTGCTTCTACTCATAACCACGGTCTTAACTACTTCCTGCATTACGGTAAAGTCCATGTCTCTTTCTTCTGTGTGATGGGGATGTATCCAATTCACAGTACTGTCCACATGTCCCAAATTGAACCAGTACCCACACCTCCCACTAACCATCTGCATGTTGTTGTTGTTGTTTTAAACTAGGAGTCTAAGAGTCGCTCTGCACTCATAGTCTAATGCTCATATTCTTTTTTTTTTTTTTGCCCTTCTCAGATTGACTTTATTTTGTTTACCAATGTACATTTAAGATTGCTTCATGTCTTTTCATGACTTAATAGCTCATTTCTGTTTTTTTTCTTCCTCTATGTATTTTTTAATATTATTCTTGTTTTTATAATAGTTTAATTTCAAATTGGTTTACATATAACACCCAGTGTTCATCCCAACACGTGCCCTCTTTAATGTCCGTCACCCCCTCTCCCCCCTCCCTCACCTCCCTCACCTCCCTCACCCTGAGATTGTTCTTAGTCTTTGAGAGTCTCTTATGTTTTATCTCCTTGCCTCTCTGTGTCTTTTTTTCCTTTCCCCTCTTCCCCTCCCCCTGGTTTTTGCTTAGTCTCACAAAGTCCACCTATTCATGGAAACATATGGTATCTGTCTTTTTCTGACTGACTTATTTCACTTAACATAATACCCTCCAGTTCCATCCATCTGGCTACACATGGCCAGATTTCATTTTTTCTCATTGCCATGTAGTAGTCCACTGTATATATGTGCCACGACTTCTTTATCCATTCGTCAGTTGATGGGCACTTGGTCTGCTTCCATGATTTGGCTATTGTCGAAAGTGCTGCTATGAACATTGGGTACACGTGCCCCTATGCATCAGCATTCCTGTGTCTCTTGGGTAGATTCCTAGCAGTGCTATTGCTGGCTGGGTCATAGGGTATAATGCTCATATTCAATCAAGGACCGAATTCTATTAATGTTACCTCTGAAAGTTTCTCACATCCATTGCCTTCTCTTTTCCCCAACTATCCTCGGTATCTCATACAGTTTTACTATCTCTAGATGCATCACTTTCAAGATCATCTTTAAACTACTCTATTCTTTCAAGTATACAAATCAGAGCTTGGCATTCCCTAGCTCAAAATTCCTCAGAACCTATGACCTACAAAATGAAATCTAATTTTATATGGATAGCAAAAGGCTTTGGAAAAGCAAAGCAAAACAAAACCAAACAAAAAATCCTGTTCTAAGTATTATATGCTTAAGAAGCATGGAGAAATTGATAGATATCTTAAGTAAATCAATCATTACATTTAAGTTTTATTATATTTTTTATTGCATCAGTTTTGCTTCCTATTCAGTGTCTAATAAAAAGTCAGATTTCTCTTGTACCAGATGTGCACAAGGCAGGAATGGAAGGCTACAAATGCTGCCTGACTTAGTGGGACACAGGTTTGCCCCTCCAGATGCACTCTCCACCCTTCTCTTCCTGCTTTGCACCTTATGAAATTGGCTACAAACTGCTCCCATTGGGTTCACCCATGAGGAGCAATGTTAGGAGATCAGAGCGGACTTCTATGATTGTTTTCTCTTGGTGTTTCTTCACCCTGTTGGATTGCCAAGGCTGCCTCTATCCCTAGAATAAAGTCGTTAGCTTCTACAAGCCTCCATCTCCACATACCCTCTCTGCCTCCTAGTTCCCAGCTGTTTTCATCTTGACCCTTCAGGACGAGTGTGGTAAGACCTCCCGAATATTATTGGCCCAGGAGTATTGCACTCTAAATTGTGATTTCCTTAAGCTACCCACCTTTATAAATAGTCCTTTTATTAAACTATCTATAAGTTATCCAGTTTGATTGTGTCATCTGTGTACTACTGGATTTCTGACTGAGTGTTTTAGAGGTTATTCTTTAGGGAAATTATGTAAGTAACCCAGTTCATATCAAACATAGAATGGGCATGCTACATTACAGTCTGGAAACCTATTCACTGGTTCCTTTGGGTTTCTTTTGTAGCATCTCATTATGTGCTTATATGAGGTTATAGCTTTAGTTCCTTCCTTAGAACCACTCAACACTAACCATGTGATTACACTAACCATGCGATTGTTGCAACCGCCAATCTTTTTTGTGCCTCAGCTGTGCATAAAAATTGCCACACGGCAACTGTTTGGTACTGAGGTTGTATTCTCTGCCTGAAATTTCCAAAATAAAGAATGATACTCCTCAGCTTGAAATCACAATCAAGTTTGGTTTTCAATGCTTGTCTTACAGTTAGGAGTGAAGAATAGAGTAGGATTCAAGTTACAGGTGTGTGTAACAACTGTCTTTGAGACTACACCCCAATATTTTTGAAACCTTACGGCCATATATGGGTAAAGTGGGAAGAGTAGGGAAGGGAGGTTATTTTAAAGCTGTCCAGCCCATTTTGTTTCTCTGGATAAAGGCCTTTGTCTTTCAGAGAAGACTGTTTCCCCCTTTGATTTTGGAGGACCCATTCCAGTGGGTCTTTGAGTTCTCGGGGTTCAAGGAGAAGCTCCTACTTTGGAATGAATGGGCGAACAGGAGGAGCTGAGCTGCTCTGCATTAAAAAATTGATGTTATTTTCTTCTTCTGTAAAATGTTCTATTTTTAGAGCAAATTTTACTTTAAGAAATATTCTGTTTATTTTCTTTGGGGTCTTGCTTCCAAGGAATGGAAAATTATTGGCGGAAGGCCTTCCACTATGGAAGAGGGAAATTGGCTTCAGCAGTCTGGTGGCCAATGTCCTGAAATTAAGAGGAACCTGAAGGAGAAATCGGTGGAGAAGCCTATGAACTCTGGAAGTAGTTCAATAAAGTACACAGTTTTAAGCGTTTCTTGACTATGTGAGAATTCTTTATGTGTTCTCAGGTCTTCAGGATAGTTTTGTTAAGGCTTAAGTGACCTTTTCAGAAGCAAAGGATGGGCCTTATCCTCGCTGGGGAGGGATAGGGAAAGATCAGCTGCAGTCCTAGTTGGTTACATACACATGGTGTGATGGGCTCTGGTGTCATATGCTTGGTACCAGACTTGCTGGGGGCACAGTGACATGCAAGGTGGATTTATGAAACAGGCCAGTGTGCCAGGAATGTTTGGGGAAAGGATTCTGCTTATATATATATATATATATATATATATATATATATATATATATATATATAATTTATTTAATATATTATATATAAATTATAAATATTTTGTATTTTATATATATTATATATATATTTTTTCAAGTACCATGTGGTCTAAGGAATATTGTTTTAGCACTAAAAGGAAGTGCAATTTTTTAAAGCTAAATTCAGGAACATCTATATTACATAGGCTTTCTTATAAGTAGTATTTTCAAATGCTTACTATGTGGCAATACTTTAGACTTTTAACTTTGAGTCTTTTCTCTTTCAAATATGACATAATTTAACAGATACTTTTATTTTGTACATGGATATGTAGAGCAAAAGTGTAATTTGGGAATTTAAAAATGAACATCAGAAGCCAGAAAAAAAGGTAACCCAGCAAAATTTATGAAGAATGAGGGTAACACAACAAGATCATGGTTTTGGAAAAGGATTTAGGAATGAAAGGCCATTTGCTGGGATTTTAAAGGTTGGACTAATTTAGGTAGAGCCAAAATATGTCATGAACAAGCAGGCATTAGGGTTTGGTGAGGCCCTGATGATGAAAGGTAGAAAGAAGAAAAATTATAAATTGTAGCATTTAGCATCCACATTTAGGGAAAAGAGAAATACTACAAAGCATTCAGACTAAAAAGAGAAGACAGTTCCTCTGAGAAAACAAGATATAGTTGAAGCTCGCTAACAATAGGACAAATAGTTGCTTGGGAGTTTCTGGTTGTGTAAGGACAAAAAAAAAAAAAATTTGGAGTGATTTTTTTTTTAATTAAATGCAGGTTTGAAAACACAAAAATAACAGTCCTGTCCATCCACAAAGGAGATTCAGGATAGAGACCAGACCAAAGGATGACAGATCCCGACGAAACGGAATGAATGGGATGGAAAGTACGGCTGGGCTACAAAGAGCCTGGGCAGGGAACATGCGTGGACTCATTACCGGAACCCTAACTCTCTCCAGTAAACACCACGAGGTATTTGTTAAATTGTGTCATTGCTCTTCCGTTGTTAATTTACTACCTAGGTAATCAGTGCTCATTGTAAATGCGTTGGAAAAATACAGAAAAGCATAAATAACAAAGAAAATGTCCAAGAGACTGTTTGCTTGAGGTTACTATTTTTAATGCCCATGGCCTCAAAGAGTGTTCAATAACTAAGTGCAGAAGGTCTTATTTATTGGGTGTCAGTCACTCTCCTAAGCGTATTTCCATCTGTTTCTTCTCACAAGAACATGAGCTCTGTCAGCACAGGGACTTTCTTTTCTGTCTTGATCATCACTATGTTTCAAACACCTGTCATAGTGCCTGGCATGCAGCGGGCACTCAATAAATATTTGTTCAATGAAACACTAACCACCTTCCTTAATATTCACATCAATTTTACTGTCATTCCTATTTACTGGTGGAGAAACAGAGGCACAGGGAGGTTACAGTGACTGTGTCAAGTCACTTAGTGCACAAGCTAGACCCAGAAAGTCTGACTCTGGAGCTCGTTAATACACTTGGTTGTTACTCCTTAGGTACAGGGGGAGCCTGTTGAAATTAAGGTCAGTAGGATGATGTTAGTAACACCATACTGAAACTAACAGAAGCCCCTTACCTCCTTGCCACAGGTGCCATTGAGGACTTAGGTTTTATTTATGCATTCTATTAACCAGCAGCTTCAGAAGCTGAGGGAAGGAAGGAAAGAAGGAAGGAGAAAGGAAGGAAGGAAGGAAGGAAGGAAGGAAGGAAGGAAGGAAGGAAGGAAGGAAGGAAGGAAGGAAGGAAGGAAGGAAGGAAGGAAGGAAGGAAGGAAGGAAGGAAGAAAGGAAGGAAGGAAGAAAGGAAGGAAGGAAGGAAGAAAGGAAGGAAGGAAGGAAGGAAGGAAGGAAGGAAGGAAGGAAGAAAGAAAGAAAAAGAAAAGGAAGGAAGGAAGGAAGGAAGGAAGAAAGAAAGGAAGAAAGAAAGGAAGAAAGGAAGGAAGAAAGGAAGGAAAGAGAGAAAGAAAGAGAGAAAGAAAGAAAGAAAGGAAGGAAGAAAAATGTGAAGTTGTTTTTCTCTCTCTCACCATTCTGCTCCAGAAATGTGCCACCCACAGTTGTCTGCCACCTAACGTAGTACCTGATTGGTTTAGCAGATGAGAATTACATGAACCATTGGGATTTCTAGAACGTCACACAAATGAATGCTTAGAAAGATACAGGTGCAATTTATGCTTATATAAGCCTACATTGTCATTATGAATGTTAGTGTTACTTTATGCTGGATGTCAGTACATTGTGACTTTAACCCTTGCCTATTTAACTGAGGTAAATATTTGCCATTAGAATAGAACCGGAAGTTGCTTTCCAGGAAGATGAGGACAAATCTCTATACAGCCATTAAACTTGATCCCAGATCTCAAGAAAAATATTGCAGCAAATATGCAAATACAGCCCACATCACAGCATGCACAGTAGTGAACTACTATTATCTTTTACCATGCATCTTGAGAATGTTTATGTCAGTATGTGAATATGTGAATTTTTGAAGTAAAAGCATAGATTAAATAAAATATCCAACATTTACTTTCAAAGAAAACATAGCAAAAATAATTATGGAAATAATGTACTCCAAGTTTTCATACCCCCTAGAAATTTCTTTAGGTTTAGACTACAAACATAAAAGCACAAATTGATTCACTTATGCACTAATTTTTTCATTCACTCAATAAATTATTTTTGAGCAGGAACTATGCCCCAGGAACTATTCTATTTAAATTCTTCATTTCAGACTTTATTGCAACAATAGAACAAGGTACTTCTGGTTTTCAGTAGTTGCTCCTGAAGAATGTGAAAATTTTCAACATTCCTTAAATGATTTAAGAAAATCCTACACCTATACTGACACACTAAAATATATATATCATCTCCTTCAGGATTAAAGACATTTTGGAGCAAAACAAACATTTGCTGGAAAGTAGAACTAACCCGTGAGTTCAGAATGAAAATAAATGTTTGGAAGAAAAAAGGAAGGTTTGTATACAAGCAACAAGTCATTCGTAATAATTTTGTGGTAAATAAGGACCCTCTTGAACACATCGCCTCAAAGATTTCTTTTAAAGTTGTGTCTTCTGCCACCTCGTACGTAGATTTACAATGAACTGACGTGGTGCCAAACAATGTTTTGGCCCAACTTTCTGTACTTACGCCTGCTGGTTCCTTGCTTCGGAGTTGGAAAGCATGTACTTAGGCTCCAAGGGGATGAGAAAGCCCCCTGTGTAGCCGGAATACCACCGAAAGATCCTAAGTTAATTCTGCAGAGAGTGCATGGGAGGGTTGTCAGACCACAGGCAACAGTGGCAGAAAGCAGATGTGGGTGAAATCCGCACATGTGGAATCTTGGGCCCCCAAATCTCCATCGATTATGTAAGGGGATTCTTGAGCCTCGATTATTATGGGATTCAGTTTGCTCCCATAACATAGCTGGCTCCTCCCTAGACCTAAACTGGTGTTTAGGATCTGGTGGTGTCTGATACACCACGAAGAGATAATTCTTGGAAATCAAGAATTTTTATTTTCCTGAAAAGTAAAGGGAAAGGCTTTTGCTCCCAGTGAGGCAGTAAGAAGGCAGGGACCTACCCCATCTAAGCCCACCACTGATCCTGAAGGAACTATTTTTATTCAAGACTCTGAAACCAAGGCTTATGCAGTGCTGTTGCTTTAGGCTAAAAAGGGACAAAATGTGACCCATCGGTAGGCGGAGAAGGTTGGGGCAGATTAAGTAGCTCTGGCACAGTGTAGGCTTCAGGGAACATACCATGGCATTAGTGGGAATGCCAAGACATCCCTCAAAAAACAGAAGCTACTTTGGGAGCTGGGGACACTGGGAGGCCCTTTGAGTACAGATGGAGGCAAGGGTTGGGCTACTTTAGCTATTTCAGCCATTGTGACTCACTTCACTAGGCTGTCCTAGTGAAAAGGGGGTAGATAAGGCCCCAAGCATTTAGCTGTAATAGAACCCCTCTTGCAATGAGAGCTTTTTCCAAAATGACAAAACTAGAGCTCTCTGTTGAAAAGGGAGAACCAGGGGCTCCCTGCTCAGCTTCCCAGGCATCTGTCATTGTCGCAGCTCCTCCAAATGTTTCCAGTTTGCAGCCAAGATGGAGAACCGTTGTCTTAGAGTGGTGCTTCTCGAACCTTAATGTGCCTACTCTGATCTCCTGGGGATTTAGTTAAAATGCAGATTCTGCTTCGGGATGTCTGGGATAGGTCTGAGATTTTGCATGTCTCACAAGCCCCAGGTGGTGCCATGTTGCTGGAAGGTAACACACACTTTGAATTGCAAGGTCTTGGAGCGCGGGTTCTCATCGTTTCGTGCATATCGTGATCTTCGGGAGTGTCTATTAACACAGATTGTTGTGTCCCACTCTCAGCTTCTGAGTCAGGAGGTCTAGCGCGGTTCTGATAATTTGCATTTGTTTCTAAGAAGTTTGCAGGCGATGTAGCTCCAGACACGATCATGTAGGACAATGGTTCTCAAACCGGCCCAAACCTGGCACACTTAAGAAGCATGCTCTGGCTAGGCACCTCCCGGCTCTCCAGCCTTCCCACCTCCCCATACTCTGTTCTCATGGAATCTGATCTAAACCCCCCGAGCTGATCCTACTGTTCAGTCAGGTTTGAGAACCATCGATAAAAGGCCTCACAGGTCTCATGAGAACTTCAGATGATGTACTAGAACTGGTGAAATCCCGACAACTAAACTATACCTTTATCTAGATAGGGGAACAAATATTCCCTATGAGGCAAGAACTGCCTTCATTATTATCTCTTTGATCACAAATGATGGAGACTCAGAGAGGTTAGCCAGACAACTTGTTAATTTCTGCAGAGAAATATATTTAAAGGTACACAAACTGGTTAATTTTGAAATCTACTCATGCCGAAGTGGCTATATATTTTTGCTCCCAGTTTCTATTAACTTGGGTCTGTTCCATTATGGGTTATGTGGCAGAAGCTAATTACTGGGAGCCTGTAATTTGAAGTGACAGGTAATTGAAACTTGGGTTCTCTATGAATGTCACTGTGATGCATAATACATTATTAAATACTAATTATTTAAAACACAAATGAAGCCAGTTGAAGTCAGCCCCAGCAGTGAGTGGTTAAAAATAAAATTGAGAGTACAGATAATTAACATGGGTCCAAAAAAACTCATTTCAAGTTAGCCTGAAAAAATTATTTTTTTGTCATTAGGTATTAATTATGGCATGCTAATATGTCTATTTTCATTTATTTTAAATTAATTTCATTTAAAATTAGGTTTAATTTTATTTTATCTGCACTCACCTCATGTACTCAGAATGAAAAGCAGAACAAAGCTCTGAATCCAAGAAATAAAGAAAATGATCTATCCTACACTTGTATTAATATTTAATCCTCTTTGCTGAATTAACACTCTGATGTTGCCAGCACAAACCTCAGTGGAAACGGTGACTCTTTTAAAAGAATATGAAATCAGATTTTAGTTTCAAACGGAATGTTATTATCTTATAAACCTTGATCACTTGGCTGTTTTCTAAATGGAAAAATGTCTAATTAGAACAGTACATATCACCCATTGATGAAATATGTACATACTGAAGTAAGTATGTAAAATAAATAATATGTTATATATTATATAACAAATATATACATATAAATTATCTGTCTATATCTATAGCCGTATCTACATAATATCCTTTCTGGGTTTTTTGCTTCTGAAATTGTTCACCTGAAGACTTGGATCCTTAGGGGCATCATCTCTCATGATGCATCTTATACCGGAGCAGGAAAAATGTGTAGGTTTCTAAAAGTGTATTCCAAGTATTCACTATTGCTAAACATATGTCTATGAATTATAGAAAAGACTCCAGAATTCTGTAGTGTGCACTTCTCCCATACAAATATGCCATACTGCTGTGAAGATTACAGCTCTCAGTTCCTCTGACGTCTATCTGCATTGGGGGACTGGTAGCAAAAACCAGTTCTAGACCGTTAACATACTTATGGGGGCTTTAGAACCCTAACCTCTGGTATTTAGTTCCCTACCAGAGCAACAATCTATAAGGCTAGTTATGGTTGTAATGAACACCAACTTACCATAGTTGTAAAGATTTGTAGCCAAAAATATGGGTAGAAAAAAATACATCTTTCTGATCCTTGATCCTTCTTATTGGTTATAGATAGACAGATAGACAAATCAATAGATATATAGATGATAGATAGATAGATGATAGATAAATAGATAGATAATAGATAATAGATAAATAATCTTTCTAGTCTAGTATTTTAAAACAAACAAAATATTGACAAAGACAAGGTTGTCCAAAGGAACCTGACCAAGGAGGGCACAGCGGCCGTGTTTTACGCCAGTAACATTTCACCCGGTTGATCATTCCTTTAAACTTCCCCTGTAAACCGTCTTGCATTTGACCTTCAGGAATCGCATTCTACAGTTTTTGTTCTACTCTTTGGGGCTCCCCCTTCCTTGTTGGTTCATCCATATCTTTTCTGTTTCTACAGTCTCTCTTGTTGATCTCATCCAGTTTCTTGTAACTATAAAGGTCATATGTCTGTTTATGACACATCCTGGATGTCTTCCTTGAATTCTGGACTCACATAGCCACTCGCCTACCCTACATCTTCACTTGAATGTTAGTAGGCATTTTAAACTTAAGTTCAAACTTAACATGTCCCAGTACAAACTCCTGCTCTTCCCTCCTCCCTCTATTGTCTTTCCTATCTTAGCACATCCATTGCTACCACTCTGATGCAAGCCATGGTTACCTCCTACCTGAGTGAAGCAATAACCTACTATCTGGGCTCCACGTTGGTGTCCTCTTATCAGAGCAGCTAGAGGGACCCTGTTAAAACCTAGGTCAGGGGCGCCTGGGTGGCTCAGTCGGTTGGGCGGCCGACTTCAGCTCAGGTCATGATCTCGCAGTCTGTGAGTTCGAGCCCCGCGTCGGGCTCTGTGCTGACGGCTCAGAGCCTGGAGCCTGCTTCCAATTCTGTGTCTCCCTCTCTCTCTGCCCTTCCCCTGTTCATGCTGTGCCTCTATGTCTCTCAAAAATAAATAAACATTAAAAAAAAAAAAAAAACCTAGGTCAGAACATGTCATTCCATTATTAAATATGCTCCCAAGGCTCCCCATCTCTCTCAGAATGGAAGCCACGAATGGACCAAACTTGTGTAGGGTCTTTGTACACCTGGCTCCATAGTACCTCTCTAATTCTTTTTTCTACTGCTCTGCCTCATGCTTAGTCGGCTTCAGCCATGTTGGTCTCCTTGCTGTTCCTTAAAGCATACTTAAACCCTCCTCCCACCAAAATGCTTCACCCTTGCTTTTTTGTCTGCCTGGATCACTCCGCCTCCAGATACCTGCTTGCCTTGTCCTCTCACTTCCTTCAGATCTTTAGTAGAATATTACCTTTTTAGGGAAGACTTCCTTGAACATCTCTTTAAAATTCCAGCTCCTTGTTCAACACTTCTTGCTCTCCTTCTTTGATTTTTCACTTTTAGCCTATTATTTGTTTATGGAACATTTGAGCAATGTGTGACCCGTTTTATAGAGCAGTTTTTTTTTTCTTTTTTAATTAATTAATTTATTTTTGAGAGAAAGAGAGAGAGAGTCCATGAACAGAGGAGAGGTAGAAAGAGAGGGAGAGAGAGAGAATGCCAAGCTGGCTCCACACTATCAGCGTGGAGCCTGACATGGGTCTCAAACTCACAAACCGTGAGATTATGGCCTGAGCTGAAATCAAAAGTCGCTTAACTGACTGAGTCACCCAGGTGCCCTGAGAACTGTTTCTTAATATATTCTTTCTCCCTATTCCTCATTACTTATCTGTTCAAGTTATATATATATGTATATTATTTGATTCGTTGCTTATTGAGTGACTTCTGTGTATCAGACTCTGTGTTCAGTGCTAAAAAATACTGTAATGAAACAAACATTATCCATGCAGTCATGGAGCCTGTCATATGGTTGTTAGAGAAAGACACTGGCGGAATAAGGCAAATACATGTAAGCTATAAATGGTAGCTATATGAGGGCAGAAACAGTATTGTAATAAAAAGGATAACAGTGGGAGGCGGGAACTCTAGTTAGGATGAAAACTCCACTCTAACCAGGTGACACTAGAGCTGAGCGGAGGTGTAAAGGATGAGAAGGAACAAGTAAAGCAGAACCGGTGAAGTCTGGAGGGGACGCATTTCAGAGAAAGAAAACAAACCCATATGAAGGCCCCAAGGGAATAAAAACAAAACAAAACAAAACAAAATAAACAAACAAAAACCATCTTTGAGAAACCAAAAGAAAGCCAATGTGTTTGAAGCGAGAGGTTGGCAGGGCCTGTAGGTTCTAAGGCATCACGTAATGGCAAAGAGATTGGAGGTCACGTCCAGACTTCCTCTCTTATTTAGCTTGTGACTTAACTACTCTGTGACTTAGTTTCCCCATCTGTAAAATGGGGATATTTATAGTGCCCACTTCACATAGTTGTGTTATCAAAGAAGTCATTACATGAAAGTACTTAGAAAAGTATCTGCAGTGTAGTATATATTTTAATATAAATTGGCCCAGGTATTCTGAATCCAGTTGCTTCTCACCACACTGCAGCAGCTACTCTGGTCCATCACCCTTTCTTGCCCTGCTCCTAAAATGGCCTTCTGTTTTGGCTCTTTGTATCCACAAGCCAGTATAATCCATTCTCCACATGGAAATCAGGGTGAATTGTTTTTTTATTGAAATTTAATCACACCATTCACCTGCTCAAAACATTCCTAGATTTACAGTAAATCCACTTAGAATAAAATACCTAGCTTTTTTCCATGGGCCTTAAGGCCCTCCGTGATCTGGCTTTTGCCTGCCATTCTGGAGTCATTTTCTACCAGGTTCCCTTCACTCGCTGTGCTCTTCTGTCTCGGTCTCACTCCCATCTCATGGGCTTTCAGCGTCACGTTTTCCATATCCAGAGTGTTCGTTTTCTGGCTCTCCACTTTTTCTCCACCTTTCACTTCTCCGCTCAAATAACCTCTTAAAAACGACTTTCATGATTGTCACATCTAAACAGGCACATACTGGGGCGCCTGGGTGGCTCAGTCAGTGGAGCGTCTGACTCTTGATTTCCGCTCAGGTGATGATTCCAGCCAGGGTTGTGGGATGGAGCCCCGAGCCAGGCTCTGCACTGAGCATGGTGCCTGCTTAAGATTCTCTCTCTTTCTCTCCTTCCCCCACTCTCTCTCTCTCTCTAAAATACATTTTTTAATTAAAAAAATAAATAAGCAGCCACATACTTTGTCCTCAGTCCCTGTGAATCATTTACTTTTATTTTTTACTTTAGACTCTTTACCAGCTGAAATTACGTTACTTTTTCATTGTTTTCTTGTTTCTTGCTTGTCTTCCTTACTAGTTGTGACAGCCTATGACTGTTATAACTAGGGACTCAATACCTATTTGTTGAATAAATGGCTTCTTTTACATATCCTGAAAAATGAAAGAAGAGTGATTGAAGATACTTTTCTGGAGGTCGTGAATTATCTCCCCTTTTCAGCTATGCAGACGGGAAGGCATCTTTTTCGCCGTCTCATTTGTTTCTCCTCTCTCAGGGATTTTTCTCTGGTGCTCCCTGTCATTCAGTGTCTGAAAACCATTGTTTTATACATTTTATTTGTTTTGCCATTGTTGCTGTTATCATTGTTGAGAGCCAAAGAATAAATCTGATTCCCATTTCTCTGTCCTGGTGGAAACTAAACACTTCCACATGTATGATTTTTATGATGCCAAATGGATGTACTTGGTATGAACTTGAACGAATGGAGAGCATCTCAATACAAGCAATTCACACATAGTATTGTGTTTCCTTTCGATTGTATCCCAGGTCCTTGATACTTAAGTCAGTTTACTACCATCTGGGGCTACCATGCACGACAGTGGGAGATGTACAAGTACAAACCTAGAAGGATCTATTTAGCATTTCCTTGCTCTTTTCCTAGCACTCGTCTCTGTTACTTCAGAGCTCGTTGGTTGAAGACCCAGGGTAGATCCGAGTCGATGCTGCAGACCCAAAATCCAACATGTGACTGGACCCTATGTGATGCTTTGAACAATTCTTGGTAATTTTCCCCTAAACCAGAGACTGTTTCTAAACACAGCACTAGAAAAGAAAACACACTGAGGTAATACCTTCAAGAATTTAGTTGTTCTGAAAGTCAACACGAAGTTTTTGTTGTAAGAAGAGTGCCCCCACCTCCCACTCTGGAAAACTATTTAAATGCTAAAATTAAAAAGATAGGGAGATTTATTCAATAGATCTATACTTGAAATTTGGAATATGGTTCAAAACAAAAAGAACTATTTCTATAGAAAATCAGGCCTCTATTGCATTGATTTCTAGGCAAAATATTTCAACTTATGTATTCCAGAATTGCCTTTCTACAAGCTAAGAAGTGGATATTTAGACATGAATTCATCCAGTAGCACTTACACTTTCTATTTTCATTCAGAACAAAACAAGTTTTCTCCATCGGTTAAAAGGCTGACGATGGGTAATTTTATCACAGCGTTGAAAACGATTTGATATTTAATTCTTTGTGTAATCAAAGGGAAAGACACAAAGAACTTTGAAGAAGACCTTGCTGCTGGTAACTGTTCTGATGTGTGATGCCAGTTTCTGCATGGAGACCTAGGATGGCTCCAAGAAGTTGCATATACTCTGTACAGAATGATACCCTGGAAGGAGGGGAAAACACTAATTTAGACTGAACAATTAGTTCTAATACAAATGGAAGATACCAGCTAGTGAGTTTTTTTATAACATGATTTGAATTTTAAATGTAAATAGAATGTTGAAAGTTACTGTTCCATCCTACTAGGTTAACCCCCGTGGCCTGACATCAGCATCTGGCTTTGAGGTGCTAACTTGGATTAAAAGCTTCATTAAAGGAGTCTGGTTAATCAGTTGCCTAGAAGACTTGACCCGTGAGAATCTCATTCATCAGAAATCTCTAGGAGACGCTTGCTATTATTGGGGAGGACATAAAAGGGGAATTATGACAAGGAATGAAAGGAAAAATGATTTTCACCATCGAGTTTACAGGGACAAACCCCGAAATGATAGTTCTAAATTGACCTAAAATTTTTTTTCTGGGATGGTGGAAAAAAATGTGAATGTACATTCATTCATTCTATATATAAATATACAATAGGCACGAACTACATTTCAGTCACTGTCCTAGGTATTTTGGAAACATCAGTAGACTAAACAAAAATGCCCGTAATTCCTGCCCCGATAGAGCTTAAGTCCTGTTAGAGGAGAGACACGCAAGAAACATAAACATAATAACTGAGTATATTACAAAGTAGAAAAAGCGATGATAATTTGGGGAAAATAAAAGAGAGAGGAGTGGGGGCGGGCAAGCTGGCTGCAGTGTCAATGATGTCTGGGTATATCTCATGCAAAAATTATGTTTTTGATTAAAAACTTGAAGGAGATGAAGTACTTAGCGAAATGCTATCAGAAGAAATAGTGTTCACATCTGAGGGAGTGGTCAGTGCAAAGGTTCTAAGATGGGAGATTCTTTGAAAGACAGTGGGTAACAGCAAGAAGATCAGCATGCACAGAGTAGAATGAATAAGCCGGGGGAGGGTACGAAGGGGATGACTGTAGGGTATTAAGGAAAAGAGCTGAGATAATACAAGCTAGACTTTTGGGATTTACTCTAAGAGATACGGGAATCCGCTGCATCACTGGAATCACCTCCCCATTCTTCAAGGAGGCCCTTTTTGCTCTATCGGTCTGAAATTAATTATCTACCTTGGTCTTATGGCTGAAGCTGTACCATTTCTGATCCCAAGTTCTGTCTCTGGGAGACTTTACATTGAGGAGTGATACGTTTACAGTACTTAGCCAGTTAATGAAGAAGTTAATAGCAGTAAGAGCTTTGTAAATTGCCATAGTCAAATGCCTTTTTACAGAGAGCTAGGACATGAGTCAGCAAGCATTTTTTTTTTTCCTGTAAAGAGGCAGAGAGTCAATACTTTTAGCCTCTCTAGCATATGGTATCTGTTGCAAATACTCAACACTGCCATGGTGGTGTGAAAGCAACAATAGATACAGTGTAAACAAAGATGCACAGCTGGGTTCCAGTAAAAATTTTTTACAAAACCAAGTCGAAGACTAAATTTAGGCTGCAGGCTGTAGTTTGCTTACCTTTATGATAGAATATAGAGGATAGATTAGCTTTGGAGTAGGGACCAGTGGGTGAGGAGGGGTGTGGCACAGTGCCGGCAAAGAGCAATGATAAAACTCTGGCATCAGACAGACCTGTCCGTCAAGTTCAGTTCTTCTCTTTGCACAGTGCACATAGCAGGTGTTATGGGCTGAAGGTTTGTGCCCTCCCCACCCCCGCTCAAATTCTTATGTTAAAACCCTAATTCTCTGCAATAGTCTATCAAAGTGGGGCCTTTTGGAGTTAATCAGGTTTAGATGAGGTCATGGGGGTGGGGCCCCATGATGGGATTAGCATCCTTATAAGAAGAGAAAGAGACCAGAGCTTTCTCTTTTTCTCTCTACCATAGGAGGACACAGCAAGAAGGCAGCCATCTACAAGCCAGGAAAAGGACCCTTAGTGGGAACTGAATTTGCAGGCACCATGATGTTGGATTGTCTAGCCTCCAGAACTGTGAGAAATAAATGTGTGTGGTATAAGCCACTCAGTCATGATATTTTTTTATAGCAGCCCAAGCTGACGAAGACAGCAGGCATTCAAAATTTAAGAGCATTTACCAGCTCTCAGACTTGCAGCGAAGATTGTCACTTCGGGATACAAGGATGACTTCAGAAATAAGGGGGAAAACGTTGCTGGGTCGACTCTTGTCTCTAAACATTGCCTCTGTCTCCTTCCCTCACTCCCGTCCTCCAAGTACTCCGGCGGCACGAACCTATACCTTTGCTTTTGCCTTCCGTGTCTCTTCCTTTCTGTTTTGTTTCCTCTATTTGATGTTTATGCCTCTGTTTTGCATGTTTTTATTTATCTGTCTTCCATTCCTCAGCCCTGGCTGATACCGTGTTCAGTCTGCTGTAAAACCTACCCAATGATTTCCTGACTTCAAGTATTGTATTTTTCCATTCTAAAATGTCCTTTTGATTTTTTGTATATTGCATTTTTTTTTTTGCCTAATTCTCAATCTTTTCTGCTATTCAGCCAACGTCGTCTAATATGTGAATCACCTATGGATCTTTTTTTACCCTCCCTTGGTTTTTTGCAAACTTAGTGTGTCCTATGTATTAGCATGCTTCATAAATTAGGATACTGTGGATTAAAAAAAGAACTGTAGAGGCTCTGTGATTTCTTTGAAACAGAGCTAGTTTTTTGTTTGTTTGTTTGTTTGTTTTTGGCAGGCAGACAGATCCTGCTGAGGTGTGATTTTAGGCTTTCTTAAGGCCAGACTGTTAAAAATTTTACCTTATTTGACCTTATTTCTTGTAGGTTTCTCTTGCTACTATGGCATTCCCCTTATGCAGCCTTGATTAAAATTTTATAAGGTTTACTGATGCACTCCTCTTTGGGAAGCCTTAAATTCTAACCTCTGTTTTCTCAGTATGGCTGCTGCTGAAATCTGTGATCAGATTTTTCAATTTCCAGCTGCTCTTTTCATCGGCTTTGGCAGAATCTCACTTGACTCGTGCACAACTTAGACACTGTCCAACAGCTTATGGGGAATATGTACGTGGGTTTCTGGGCTCCTTTTCTGAATTTCTCTCGCTATCCAGAAATTTGCTCCCTGGAGTGCCTCACACCTGCAAGACAGCCCCTCGCTATGTGGGCCCTATTTCCCCATGCTTCAATGTGGAAAACTGCCTTAGAGAAAGAGCCGGGGAGCAGGGTGTGGGCTCACTTTCCATGCTTTCTTCTCTGGAGGCTTACAGCACCGGTATTGCTGGCTCGCTCAGGGATTCGTTTTGCATGTTTTATCCAGTTCTTACTGCGGTTCCAGGCATAGCCCGAATCCGATACAAGAGGCTCCCCGTGGCAGGAACTGGCTTCCCTCCACTCTTCAACTCACTGGGATGTAATTTCCATCCTGCTCCTCCTGTGAAACTGCTCTTGCCGGGGTCAACACGGACTTCCCTGGTGCTGCTCCGGGGCATTCTTCTCAGGCCTTATTCTACTCTCTCTCTTACCAGCATTTGACACAGTTGACCTCTTTCTGTCTTTGGCTTTGCTGCCAAGCGCTCTTGGAATCCCTTCCACCTCTGTGACCATTTTTCCTCAGTCTTCCTTGTTGACTTAACTCTCCTTTACCCAGCATTTCCTGTTGGGCCCCTCACAGGCTCTCTGACAGGTGCTCTTTGCTCCTCAGGCCACAGCCCCTTTGTAGGTGATCTCATTCAAATCCGATGACAGCCACCATATGCCGGAAACCTTCAGATTTTTATTCCCAGACCAGGGGCCATTTCCAAGCTTCACAACTTGGATCCAAGAGCCTACTGAAGATCTCCACGGATTTCCAAAGTTAGTATGCCTAAAGCTGAACTATTTTTGTGCGCTGTATGCTGCCCGTCCCCTCTTACACCAAGTTCTTTATCTCAGTGAAGGACATCAGCCTCCCCACCCTCCCCACCCTGCCTGTCACCCTTGCCAGACACTTGAGAACAGCCTGGATTCTTCCTTCGCATTTCAGCACGCCAGGTTGCAGCAGCTCACCTTGTCCTTAGTCTTTCAACTTGATGAGAGTCTGTCTTTTTGCTGGCCGATGACCTTACTTTGCTCTGCTCTGGACCAAGTACACAGTTCCTATCAGAGTTTTTTGTTGTTGTTGTTGTTGTTGTTGGGGCATTTGATGGTATAGGGGCTGTGAACCTTGAGATCACAGCAAAGGACAGATACAGAAGGTCAAAGGCAAGACCAAAGTCCACTAATACAGATTAATTTATGTTTGCTATGCTTTGTTTTAGATGTTTAGAACATTTGTGACTGATGTTTAATAATTTCTGAGAGACTTTAGAAACTTAGAGGCTAATGATATGGGTTATAAGGCGTGTCACACGGAAGATAGTTACCGTCTCATAGCTGCTACTAGCTATTTAGACTACCAATTTGTGTTCCATAGGCTGAAATTTTAGGCTTATTTTACTCATGGATAACTGGGAGTTTTAGATTTATGCCTGCCATCTAGTCTACCGAATGTCTTAGAAAGTTAAAATACTTTTTAAAAAGAAAAATATACTTTACTTAATGAGAGGTGGTCTAAATACACCGATACTCTTTATTTTTGCACAATTTGCTTCAGAACCCCAAGACAAAGCACAGTACCCGCTGACCTTGGGTGACCTTGGGCAAGTCATTTACCTTCACTGCCTTTACTGTCCTCACTTATAACATGATGATAATAGTGCCTGCCTCACGGGTTGTTAAGATCTTCAAATGATTTTGTATTTATTAAGTGCCTAGAATACCACCTGTCACAGAGTAAACACGATGGTAACTGTCAAGGAAATTACACAAAGTATGCATGGCTTTCACTTTTTAATTTCTGTATTATCTTGTGGAAGAGCTAAGGAGTCCGCCACCCTGGATTCTCGCCTCGGAGGTGTTTGTCTAGCCTTGTGGCCTTAGCACCACTTAATTTTTAGTATCTCTTAGCTTTGGTTCTGTATCTGGAACTTAATCAGTAACACTAACTGGGCACTTCGCTTGTGCTTCTGTGAAGCACTTGACCTACATCATCTCCCAACGACGTGTCTCGATAGTTTGTGGGATAATCTTCGTTTTATCCGAGGCTGAGAGAAGAGAATAACTCGCCCGAAGTCTCACAGCTAGTAAACGTGGCATCCAGGCAGCCCCTCTGATTCCAGAATTCCGAGCTCTCAGACGCCTCATTCTTTCCCAGGGCTGCTTATTTTTCACTTACAGAGCTTTTAGGCCTTGAAAAGCAGCCCAGATTTCAGCCCGGCCTCTGCCTCTGAGAACGTCTGCAGCTTGGCTGTGCAAATCCCTGAGATTGGCTCCTAACAGAGTGAGACATCGCCACTGCCTCCTGGTGCCGGCTGGGTTCCAGCCCGCTTGAGCGGCTCCCTAGCTCTCCCGGAGATGCGTAGCGCAGCCTGGGCTGGCCTTCGTTCCTTGGCTTTTGGCTCTCCTCTGTCATGGCTTTCTTCCTAAAATGCATTTGCAATTATCGCGAAGAAATCATGCAGCCCCGAAGCCCAGTGTTTTCTCTAAATTATGTCCTCGTTTCCCTTGGCAACCGTGTAGCTTGACCCCCCACCAAGCAGGTCTCCCTGTAGCTCCGGCGTTTCAAAACCGAATCCTGCTGTCAATTGTAGAATTGTTGCTTTTCCAGAATCTAGATTATCCTTGCAGAGGCCCTCAATGGACAATATATTTGTTTATTTGTCATTTAATACCTTTGTCATGCTAGAAAAGCAGGCCCGGGAGGAAGGCTCATATGGTGGCAGGGTCGTGTTTTCAGGCCAGTAGAGAGTCTTGCGGTACCTCTTAAACCACAACGTGTCTGGGCTTTGGGGGGAGGATTCATCTAGTCTTCCCCTCTGGGACAATGGAATCATTAATGGTCAGTCTAAAAAGAATCTCCACCGTAGAGATGAGGAAATCAAGACGGGGAGAGGCTAATTGCCTTGCTCAAGGTCCTACGTTACCTCCGCATTTGCCCAGGACCAGCCCTCCTGACACACCAGTTTCACACCGAACTCGTGTGTGTAACAGGTATGAATCCCAGACCACTGAGTCAGGTTGTACAGCACATTGAAGGGTGCAAAAGATATGTTCAAGCCCTGACTCCTAGAATCTGTGCAAATGAATTTATTTGGAAATCAGGTATTTTTAGATGTAATGGAAATAAAGTCATATTGGATTAGGGTGGGCCCTAAGTCCAGTGACTGGCATCCTTGGGAGAAGAAGAGAGGACATAAAGGGCCACACACAGAGGGCAGAAGCCTGTGTGAAGATGGAGGCAGAGACTGAAGTGATGCAGGACCACCGGCATTGTTGATGAAGGGAGCAGAAGGGGATACCGAGGAGGTATCAGGATTATTTTAGCCTGATTCATTTTAAGAAGTAAGTGGACACAGGAATGCTGTGAAGACTGAGTGGAAGTTACCCTTTTGTCAGAGACAGTTACATTTATAATGGAAATCTCTGATTGTAGGGTGTCTTCCTCTCTCCCAGGAAAAGGAGAATGACTAAATCTCTAGAAACTCTTACCAGTGGAGGCAGCAAGGACTTCGGCCTGCACAGCCACGGTCCCTTTATTTGCTGAGCTTTGCCTGGTGACATCCCACCACTGCCCTCCCCCAGCACCTCCTTTTGTCTTTAACTGAAGGTGGTGTCTTGGACCATTTGGGGAAGTTACTCGGATTTTTTGGGTGTCTCTCCTGTACACATGTTATTAGACTTCTGTTTGATCTCTCATGTTAATCTGTCTTCTAGCATAGGGGGAATCTCTGTGAAGAACCTAGAAGGGTAAGGGGAAAATTATTTTTCCTGCTGTGTACTGGCAACCACCAGAAGCTAAGAAGAGGCAAAAAAGGAGGTTTCCCTGCAGTTTTCAGGCGGAGCACAGCCCTGCTGCCACTATCATTTTGTGCTTCTAGCCTCCAGAACTGAGAATACAGTTCTGTCATTTCGAGCCACCTACTTCATGGTTATTCGTTATAGCAGTCGTCGGAAGCTAATACAAGGTGGCTATTATATATAATTTTCTTTCTCTGTAATTCAACATGAAGTTTCTTTTGTCCTTCAATTCTTTCAGGGGGTAAACATGTAAAACCCAATCCATTTAAGCTTCCCCCAGCTCCAAGGGCTGTGTCTAAGCCGCGATGCATGCGCGTCCGTGCAACCCAGTTGTCTGGAGACCTGTGTTGTTTCTGTGCCCATGGCCTCTACACATCGGATGGCTCCAGCAGCTCCCATCCTACCACAGGGCATGAGATTCCCAGACAGGCAATTTACACTCATGGCCACTTAGTTGAGGTGTTAAGGATGTTTCCACAGTGAGTTCTTTGTCATGAGGGCTCTGCCAGGAAAGAAACCTTGGGGCCTCTCTTCCCAACACACACCTGTTTTCTTGCAGATTTATCCCACCTCTGCAGTGGACAAAGAAATAGATCCAGTTCCCTCTACCTTGATGATTGGCGCTCTTCCTACACTCTTCCTCTATGCCCCGAATCCTTCAACTTCCTAACTTAGACTTATAGAATACAAAACCCGAATATTTTGCTGGCATTGGCCGCATCCCTTGCCTGAGGCAATAAACCCAGAATACTGTTACAGTTGGGGGGGGGCAAGAAAAGTGGAAAATACCTGTGGAGAAAGAAAGAATTTTAGTTTATGAAAACTATAATCTGGATGAATGTGATATAGAGGAAGAACGTACTCCTGAAGCCAGAGAGACATGATATCGGATATCAATAAGACTCCTTCCTAACTGTAACTAGGGCAAGTTTTAGTCTCTCTGAGACTTTGTATTCTCCCAAAATAAGGAAGCAAAGCACCTACCTTCTAGAGTTGTTGTGGGGTCTAAATTTAGAGAGATAACCTATGCAAAACATAAAGATGATACAAACTAGCCTAGTCAACGTAGTCACAGAGAATTGAAGACTGGGTCAATTTCCCAGTTCTTTCCAAATGAGTCAGCATCAATGAAGACACCAGTTATTCAGCCGGAAGATTCATTCTGCGTATTGCCTCCCACTACTTTGGAAGATGCTGCTATGGAGAGTAGCTGGCTCCTTACTGGTCTTTCTTGTGCTAAGGGATAGCTTGAGGAGAGGAGCTAGATTCTCCATTCTTCCCTATCTTTATTATTTTCCAGCTTTGGTGCCCTTTGGCTTTTGTGCTTTCCTAAATCCAAATAATTTGTCAGCAGACAGACAAATTTTAATCTACTTGGCTGTCAAACTGGAACACTACTGAAGTCTTCTGGGGAATTAGGAAGGCTTTAGTGTTTTTTCAGGAACTGGCGAAACCCAGGCACAGCCACTATTGACTTTGCCAGATTTTCCTTCTCTAAGAGATTGTCATTCAGATGCAGAGCCACTAGATGTCACACATGGGGAAGTGTTCTGCTCTGCTCTCTGGCTTCTGCAAGGAGAGATGGCGATGTACTCTAATCCTTCTGTAAAAATCAAACCAAACCAAATGTTTTGAACAGATTTAATTTTTTAGAGCACTTTTAGGTTTATAATAAAATTGAGAGGAAGGTACAGAGGTTCCCAAATACCGCCTGCCCCACGCATACATAGGCTCTCCCAATATCAACATCACTTATTGGAATGGTACATTTTTTTTTTTTTACCAAGGATGAACCCGTGTTGATACATGATTCTCACCAAAAATCCATTGTTTACATTAGGGTTTACTCTTGATGTTGTATATTCTATGGATCCGAACACATATATAGTGACATATATCCAACATTATGCTTCTTTGCCATCTGTGTATCTTCTGTGGCGAGGAGTCTGTTAAGGAATTTGGTTCACTTTTAAGTCAGGTTGTTTGGTTCTCTATTATTATTTTTTTTAATTTTTTAATGTTCATTCATTTTTGAGAGAGACAAAGAAAGTGTTAGTGTGGGAAGAGCAGAGAGAGAAGGAGACACAGACCCCGAAGCAGGCTGCAGGCTCTGCCCTGACACAGGGCTCAAACCAATGAACTCCAAGATCATCACCTGCACTGAAGTCGGACGCTTAACCCACTGAGCCACCCACTTAATGTCCTTGATTTCCCATTACTGAGTTTTAAGTGTTCTTTGTATATTTTGAATAAAAGTCCTTTATCAGATGTATCTTTTGTAAATATTTTTCCAGTCTGTGGTTGTCTTCTCATTCTCTTGACACTTGTCTTTCACAGAACCTGAGTTTTAAGTTGTCATGAAGTCCACCTTAGCAGTTATTTCTTTCATAGATCATGTCTTTCTGTTGTATCTAAAAAGGCACCACCATCCCAAGGTCGTCTAGGTTTTCTCCTATATTATCTACCAGGAGTAGTACAGTTTTGCATTTTACATTTAGGTCTGTGATCCATTTTGAGTTAATTGTTGTGAAGGCTGTAATGTCTGTGTCTAATTCACTTGTCGCATATCGATGGCCAATGGTTCCAGCGCCATTTGTTGCAGGAACTACCTTGCTCTACTGTACAGCAGTCCTCCCTTCCCCTTATCTGTGGTTTCACGGTCTATGGTTTTAGTCAGTCTGTGATGAAAGAGTCCAGAACCAGATGATCTTCCTTCTGAAGTCTAACTTCCCAGAAGCCTAACTCTGTGTCACAGTGCCATGCACCTGACTTCATCTCATCACGAAATTACTTCATTATTTCACATTATCACCAGAAGAAGATGAGTAAGGGCAGTATGGTATTTTGAGAAAGAAACTACATTCCCGTAACTTTTATTACACTATATGGTTATAATTGTTCTATTTTATTATTTGTTATTGTTGCTAATTTCTTACCGTTGCCAATTTATAAATTAAACTATCACGGGTACGTGTGTACAAGAAAAAACGTATATTCAGAGTTTTGTATTATCTGTGGTTTCAGGCATCCACCAGGAGTCTTGGAATATATCCCCAGCAGATAAGGGGGACTATTGTACTGTCTTACTCCTTTATCAAAGATCAGTTGACTATTTTTATAGATGTCTATTTCTCGTCTCTCTAGTGAGTTTCGTTGTCTATCTTTCCATTCTTTTGCCAACACCATACTGTCTTGATGACTTCAGCTGTATAGTAAGTCTTGAAGTTGGGTGACATTGGTCTAACTTTATTCTTCTCCTTCAATATTGTGTTGGTTGTTCTGGATCTTTTGCCCTCCATAAAAACTGTAGAATCATTTTGTTAATGTCCATAAAATAACTCTTTGGGATTTTGACTGGGATTGTATTAAATCTCTAGGTCGAGTTGGAAAGAACTGACAGCTCGTGTTTTGTGCCAGTCTCAGCCTAGCAGTAACTGATGCTGTGGCCAGACCCACCTTTGTGGTTCTCATTACGATTGCAAGATCCTTTCAGCAGTAACCATCAGGAAAGTTGTGTTTTTTATTTTTATAAAAGTTTATTACTTATAAGTTCTGGAAATTACACCCCACACTTGGGGGCGCACCATGAGTTTGAAGATAGAGAGAGAGAGCGCAGGCCTCTGTTTCTGCCTTTTTGGGAGGGAGAGCATTGAAGCCCAAAGATTTGAGAGCTCACTTTGCATTTATGAATTTTAAAACATTCGAGAAGGAATGTAAAGCACAGGAAGAGGACAAAAACCAAAAAACCCAAGCAGTCCAATGGTTAGATATCTAAACCAACTAACGTCTCTGAAACAAAAGGAGCCACAGGGAGTGGGGATGGATGGCCTGGCTCTTTATCTAATGTGGTTCTTACTGGGAACAAATGCTGAAGGAGCCAAGAATATGGTTAAATGAGGTCAAAGGGCTCTTTTCTTTAGAATTATGGAAGGTGGGAAAAGACTGAGCATTTCAGCGCTGGTCCTGGCTCCAGAGAGGTGTGGCCGCCTTGCCCAAGGGCATACTTTCCTGGGCTGGCTCAGATCCAAAGACCATCTGGTATAGAAAAGCTCAGTCATTTCAGTGCAGTGTAGGACATCTGAAAGGCCATTTTACCTCCAGAATTTTTCATAGGATCAGCTGAAGCTGCTTTTACTAGGCCTGCATCTCAGCTTGTCTTCTCCCTCAACTAACCCTGCTTCTTTCTCCCCCTTTCTACAGGCACTTCCTAATAAACATACTATCCATGAACCTCTGCCTCAGAGTCAGCTTCTTGGAGAACCTAACCTGCATCAGTGTGCATGGCAAATAGGGTTTCTTTCTCCTCCTGGAGCAAAACTGGGTACTCCCAAGAGTGAGATGGGAGAGTGAGCAAAATAATTGACTTGTTATGTTAAAGAATAGAAGTGGTGCTTCTCAGCTGATTACAACCTGAAGATAATACTGGCTACAGGTGTCAATGAATAGTGGTACCCCCTACAGAGCAATGGGTTCAAAAATCCAGCAGGGAATTGATATTTTATGATATTTAATTCTAGATAACTAGGTGAACTCTTCGTTCTTTTCAACGTTCAGTTTAAATGTCACTGGCCTTGTTATTCTTTCTGTAGCTTCCTCAGAAAAAGTCAGTCTCTTCTTTCACTTTGTTCACACAGCAGTTAGAATCAGGGTCATATCGAGGATAGGAGGTGGGGGAGGCGGGAGAGAAGTCTACCCTGAGGGCGAGCACAGAAGGGGTGCACAGTCAGCGGAGAATTGAAAAGCAAGAATAAAACTGACTAGAGGTCAGCTGCTTTTTATTATCACCATGCATTGGCAACTCTAAACAATGTCGGTTAACAAAATCTTCCTTCCTTCCTTCCATTAGGAGTGCTTCTCCATAGCTCACACGCTCCTTTCCACCTTGATCTACACTGACTCAGTATATAACTTAGTCATGGCATCTATCACCTCGTATTATACTGTTTGCCCCAGAACACGAGTTCTCTATGTCTAATTTAAGTGTGGCTGATGTTCGCTCCCTCTTTGTCTTCTCCATATGATCCCTATTACAATTTTTGGCAAAGTAGTCACCAACAATATTCAGTTGAATAGATAAAAGACAGGAATTCTAGCCTTCATTTACATGTGGGAGTAGCAGGTTATTACAGAGATAATACTCTCCTAGCCCTAAGGGCAACCAACATCCTAAATCAATGTCATTATCATCCCCCTCAAACTTGATTTTCTTTGAATTTTTCACAAGTATTAAATCAAAATACTCACTTTTCCTGGAACCACCAACCTATTGGAATAGATGAAGTCATGTAACAGTAATAATTTAAATGTCTCTAGCCCATGTCTCCACTTGCCTACTCAGGATGGCCACGCCCATGTATTCCTGCTTGAACTCCTACAATAAATAATGGTTTATGCACTGAATAAATATTGGCTACTATGTGCCAGGCTCTAGGCTAGCACCCTGAAATCTCATCCAAGTATGTCTGACGGTTCCAAGTGAGTGTCTTAGCCATGACTGCCAGAGTAGAACTAAAACACACAGTTCTCTTACTAAGAGTAACTTCCTCCCGCAATGCAACTTTATGCACTGTTTCGTAACAAGTCTCTGATGTATCTGAGTCTTTGCAAAGACTCCTTCCAGGGTCTTAGGAGAAGAGGGCAAAAAGGAAGGAAAATTCTCTTTTGCCCTGCGTCACCCTTTGTTTCTCTAATCTATCCTTTATCTTTTAGCCAGATTTTCTTGTATGTATATGGATAAGTTTAAGCCACTTTCTTCATCAAATCTCATCAGTGGTTTCCTATTACTATAAAGTAAACCCAAATCTCCTGACATTTAAGGTTAGTTGAAGGAAAAAAAAAACATACAAATAAATGTCACAGAACCAAAATGACTAACATATGGAAACTCTCAATTTTTTTTTTTCTTCTCTCTGCCAACTGAAGCATGTTCTGGCTCTGCGCTGCTCAGAGTTTTCTTTTCCTTTTGAGGAGAATTCTTCCAGTGTCCACTGGCTGGTGGTATCGTTGGGGGGCTGCCCAAAGGCCCCCTGGGGCTGTGGAGAGTGGGCCCGAGCCTTAGCACATGCCCAGCCTCCCAAGATGTACTTGTGCCATTAGCGCCATGTTTGTTTTATTCAGGCCAAAGTCCTGCAGAGTTGGCTTTTGTGATTTACAGTTGGGAGAACAGAAGAAGTCGGGGCAAGACAGGAGAAGGAAAGGGGGCAGAGAGAGAATATCTACTACTGGAAAAGGAGGTTTGTACGGTGGTTAGTGGGAGACAGGACCAGAGAAGCTGTGGGTGGGTAAGGACAGGGACAGGGAAGAAATGAGATTTCAAGAAGCATTGTTCAAATGAAGAACCTGAGTTACTTTGAAACTTCTTTTGGGAGCTGAGCTCTGCTTTATCTGCCGCAGTGTCAGAAAAGTCATTTTACGCTCCAGACTTCATGTCACATCCTAACTAGCTGACCAGTTAATTAAGGTCTGCCCCTGCCTTCCAGGAAAACGAGTATTGGAAGAAGAAATTTCGTCCTTGCATTTACGAGCTGTTTGATCTTGAGAGAGTTAACACTTTTCTTAACTTCCATTTTTTTTTTTTTTTTCATCTGCGAACTAGGGTAGTCATAGCACCTGCCTCATGGAATGGTTTGCAAGGATTAAGTGAAATCGTGTTGATAGAAGGCGCTCGGCGCAGTATTTGGCTAGTGTGAGTGCTAAATAAATGACCACATACTGTTATTGTTTAGGTTGCTAGATGGGGAAAATGAAACAGAACCCTCAGAAGCCTCCAGGAAGAAATTAGGTCTCCTGGCAAGCTAGATGGGACCAAGAAGAGACCCTGGGGCTTGCTGAATTACGGCGCCAAGAATCAAATCATTCCACTTCTGCAGTGGTTCCTGCAGTCTGTAGACACAGCGTATTTTGATTACTAACTGTTCACATGTCATACTTCTCCTAAGTAGTAGTGTCATATGGTAAACCTTCCATATAATTTTAACATTTTTCTCCATGTTATTCGCTTAAGTTTGTTTGTTTTTCTTCTTCCATATTCCCTCTTGTTTGCTTGCTCCCCCTCAATCCTATTTCTATTAAGAAGATTTGAGGATGGCAAAACTCCTCTGAACTTGAATTTAAATGGCAAAAATAAGCTTAGCAACCCACCCCTCTTCTCTCCAAGCAGTCACCTTCCTTCCTTCCAGCGGCTTAACCTCTGCCTTTGTCATTTCTCCCAAGAACACCTTGTTCCTCGAGATGTCAGCTTTCACCTTCAGAGGTGAAAAGGATAGAGGCCTTTAATCAGTGGTATCTTTTTGTTTCATAAGGAAACAACAATAACATCAAAACCACCCTCCTTCAACCAGCTAGTTGCAATTATAAGACGGATATAACTTAAAATTCAGACAAACATTGAGGCCAAAGCTCTTTAAGCGAGAGTGGTCCAAAGGGACACTGTCTGTCTTTCTCATGGTTTTCTTCCACTTTCTCCCAAAGCTCGCTCTTTCCTTGTTGTCTCACAGAGTTCTGCCCTCTCGTGTCATTTTCTTCTCTTTTTAAATTTTTTTAAACGTTTATTTAGTTTTGAGTGACACAGAGAGAGAGAGCACGAGCAGGGAAGAGCAGAGAGAGACACACACACAGAATCTGAAGCAGGCTCCAGGCTCTGAGCTGTCAGAACAGAGCCTAAGGCGGGGCTCGAACTCACAGACTGTGGGATCATGATCTGAGCTGAATCACATCATTTCAAAGTCTCAGTGTTCTTAATCTGTGGGCTGAGGATTCTAGTGCAAAAGCTTACCACTGGAATCCACGGATAATTTCAAGGGGAAAAGACCCTTTTAGACTATCTTAAAGATATATGTGTGTGTGTGTATGTGTATCTGTCTGTTTGTCTGTGTTTATGTGTTTATATGTTCATGTGCACAAGCAGATGAATTTCCTGGGAAAAGGATTATATCTATTAGTAAAATCCCAAAGACCCATCCAAAATTAGTCAAATTTTGTAGGACTTTAATGGTTTATTTAAATACTTAATTCCATTTTTTAAAAAGTGGTTTTTTATTTTTTGAGAGAGAGAAAGTGCAAGCAGGGGAGGGGAACAGAGAGAGGGAGAGAGAAATATCAAGAAGGCCCCACACTGTCAGTACAAAGCTCAACACAGGGCTCGATGTCACTAACCTGAGGCCATGACCTGAGCCAAAACCAAGAGTCAGACTCTTAACCAACGGAGCCACCCAGGTGCCCCTCAAATACTTACTTCCACTGATTTCTGTTTTGTTCCTGCTTCTTTTATTGCACTTATGTTTTCTTTATACACTAATAACTCTTTCTAGGCATGGCAGATATCAAAGCAGAAATATTTCTCCCTTATCCACTATGATTTGAAAGGATTAACTCCCAGTTTGGGCCTATATAATAGATATTTCAATTAAAATGATGGTTTCAAACAGTGTAGACGTATGGTGACACAAAACATAATTCAGTTTGGCTCTTGCTGTCCAGGAGCTTATAATATAACAGGTAGGTAGATATATTAAAAAAAAAAAAAAAAGCACCATCAACACCACCACCAATCACAGCAGTGCAGAGTCTTGAGTCTTACATATGAAGAATTGTGGGAAGAATAACTGATACGTTTTAAAATCTTTCTGTGAGAGTTAGGATAGACCTGTAGAAATAGGTGATGTTTAAATGTATCTTGAGGGGTGCCTGGTCGGCTCAGTAGAAAATGTGACTCTCCATCTTGGGGTTATAAGGTCAAGCTCCACCCTGGGTATAGAGATTACTTAAAAAATGAAATCTTAACAAAATGTATCTTAAAAGGCCTTGGGGAGTTTTTATAGGGGCAACAAGTGGATACGAGCATTTTGGACAGGAATGGGAATGGCGATTAGTTTGGGTACGCTTGGGGCCTGAGGTGAGTGAGTAGGCGTGGTGGGATCTGTGACGGGTAGGTAGGGGTCGTTGGAGTTAGATGAACCATCCCAAGTGAACAGCATGGGATTTCAGGTCGAATCACCTGATACGTGCATCTATGCCCATGTACGTGCGTCCTTACATAGGTGCCAATCTAGAGAAAATGGACGTCAGCTCAGTTGCCCAGAACTTCTAGGGTGTGGGAGATAGGGAAGTAGAGGGTGAGCAGACAGAGACCATTTGGAGACGGAGTCATCCAGCATCTGAGCCCTAGAAGGGCTCAGGTCTGAGGTGGAGGTAGGAGGACAGTTCTCTGAGCCATGAAAAAGGACCCAAATCTGTCAGAAGGGAAAGAAGACAAAGCTGCTATAAACACTGTTTGATTCTACGAGCACTTTAAAAGGCATCCATGACTATAGAACCTTAAACACTTCTTGGTTTGCTTATTTAAACTAGGAACTTTCAGTTTACTTTATCAAGAAGTATCTTCGGTTTTTGTGAAGAGCATTGTGTAGAGGGCACATGGTTTAGGTCACGCAATTCTGTTCCAAATGAAACTCTATTATTCACTTATAAAGGTCACAAGTAAACGACTGTTTTTGAAAAGGTGACTTTCACATAATTCTTTTGCATTTTCATAGCATGTTTGTGGACCCTTTATTCTGAGCACGTCTCTAGTACCGTGGCAAACAGGCCTGCATAATATTTTCACTGATAAACACGTCACTGATGGCAGAACCTATAGACCAAAGAATGCAAGACTAAACACTGTAAGGTTGTTTGTAAGTTACGGCTCTCTGTGAGAGAACCAGACATTTGTCTCCTTCGCCTAAGGCTGCTTACAGACGGTTGAGCTGTCAAATAAAGTTACTAAATGGGCTTTTAATTTACTGTATCTATCAGAACCTGAGGATAATGTTGCAAGTATCTGAGAACTGGCTTGTGGAAGAAGCTAAATTTGGCTGTTATCACTATTAAAGGGGCCGCATTTGATTTATTGTTTTAGTTTGCAGAACTTAAGCATTTTTAAGGAGGTGCTGAGATAATATATTTGAATTAAGTATAGTGGGCAGAGTAACCATAGAAAGGTCTTTTTGCTCGGAAAATGGTTTTTATTTAGATAAAAGGGGTTAGGCCCTTTTCTATGGGAAAAAAATAGAAAATTTATTGGCCGTTGTTTTATTTTGTTTTGTTTTCTCCACCAAAGAGTATCTGGTGGCTATCTTTCTTGATGACTCAGGCCTTGTTTCTTCCATCGTTACCCTTGATGGTTTTGTCTAAGCATGTTGCCAAGGTATGTGTTTAAATCAAGAAACCCCAGGGTTCTGCAGACAGGCGCGTGCATGATAATGTTTTACGCGTATAGTACAGAGCATAGTATTTGCCAGAAGTGAAGGGAGGTTTCTGAAGAAGGATCCACCTGAAAATTTCTCTTCTCTTACTAAAGCCTATAGCGGTCTATGGAAATCATGACCAATAGAGCCACAGAGAGAGAAGAGTCCCTGCCCGAGTCCTCCCCGGAGGGTGCATGTGCAAATGGGAATCGGCAGACAGTGAGCCTCTCTGAGTCAAGCCCTGCAGGACTCTGGACATACTGCGTATAGACACTTTCCAGAGAAATGGAACTGTGTTAATAATGGCTGGAAAATATTTCTCCATAGTTGGTATGTTATCGCTAAGCCGAAGATTTGATATGTTCAGTGGAAGCCAGTTTGGAACACAGACGAGGAGAAGCAGACAAGATAGATCGCAAAGTCAAGACAGAAGAAGCCCTGGGAAGAACATTCCTCCAACCTGTCTCCTTGAGGGCTGGTAGTCTCTTGCATGTGCACTTGTTCGAAACTCCCTTAGGTAGATCTGTCTACAGCTTCTAGATTTTTGCTTGGGTAGCGGGTTGAAGAAAAGATTTTAACAACCCGCGGTGGAATTTCTCTTAAAGAGGAAAGTGCCTTTAAAAGGGAAATCATCTGTGTAATGGATCAGGGTGGGCGATGCGAGCTTCGAGGGGCATGAAGACATGGGGAGTGGTTGTGCATCAGGAATAAACAGAGATTTGGGGAGAAGGAAGACACAAGTAGAGGAGAGACAGAGATACGGTTGTGTGGTACACATGCCAAACAACACTTAAGAATAGGCACTCCTAATGCTCAATTTAAAATTTTATGTTGCACACAACACATCTCCTTGCTCACAAAGACAGTCAATGGAGTCAGCTGGGTACCCCAAGGCTTTGTGTAGTTGCTAAGACAGCACTTTTTTTGGCCATCGGAGCCATATGCAAATAATATAAAAATAAAAATATGTGCAAGTGTCTGACATCTGTTCTTCATCCCTTTAAGTACAGTTTTAAAATGTTAAAATGTTAATCAGAATGTTAATATATGTATCATGTCTAGGGCCTTTATAGAATTAAACAATAGTTAGAAGTTGTTTCCAACTGTGCATTTCTATTTATTTCCATTTTTTGGTAACCCACTTGAAATTCTGTCTGGACTATTTAAAAAGTTATTTTACCTGGGGGTTTAAAGTATCTTTATCCTGGAGCACCTGGGTGGCTCGGTCGGTTAAGCGGCCGACTTCAGCTCAGGTCATGATGTCACGGTTCGTGAGTCCAAGCCCTGCATCCGCGTCGGGTTCTGTGCTGACAGCTCAGAGGCTGGAGCCTGCTGGGATTCTGTGTCTCCCTCTCTCTCTGCTCCTCCCCACCTCAGGCTCTGTGTCTCCCTCTCTCTCAAAAATAAATAAACATTTAAAAAAAATAATAAAGTATCTTTATCCTACCTCTTTTATGGCAAGTGAGGATTGTTACTATTTTAAAAGCGATTAGACAAATTGTCATAACCAATTAACTTTGGGTGCTAGAAATCTACGGGGACTTCTAAAGCCTTACATATCCTTTGCGTATACATTGTTAGCTAAAAACATTTTGTCCAGAAACTTTACCAGTCAACAATTTAATTCTTTCCAAAGGTTTCTCTTGTTTAAGTGTGAAATCCCAACTTACGCTTTTATCTAGGGACTGTTTATCTAAAAACACAGGTTATTTTATTTTTTTAATTGATTTATTAATTTTGAGAGGAGAGAGAGTGTGTGTGCAAGCAGGGGAGGGGCAGAGAGAGGGAGAGAGAGAGAATCTGAAGCAGGCTCTGCAATGGCAGTGTGGAACCGATGTGGGACTTGAGCCCACGAACCATGAGACCTTGACCTGAGCTGAAACCAAGAGTCAGATGCTTCATGGACTGAGCTACCCAGGATAAACCTAGCCCTAAAACACAGTCATTTCAAATTGTTGACAAACCAGGTCACATAAAATTATAGGATATTATGTAGTTCAAAATATTACCACTTCCCCCAAAATTAGTATCGGTAATATTACTGCCCTGTATGTTAGAAGCACTCTAGTTGCTTGTTTAGAAAAATTTCCTCTAAAGATGCTGTCAATGCTCGTTCAAAAGGATGTTAAGTAGTTGGCATGTGCCATCTGATGCCTAAATGTTTAAAAAATTTTTTTTTAATGTTTATTTATTTTTTGAGACAGAGAGAAAGAGAGACAGCAAGCACAAGTGGGGTGGGGCAGAGAAAAACAGGCACAGAATCTGAAGCAGGCTCCAAGCTCTGAACTGTCAGCAGAGCCCAATGTGGGGCTCGAACTCATGAACCATGAGATCATAACCTGAGCTGAAGTTGGACGCTTAACTGACTGAGCCATCCAGGCACCCCGATGCCTAAATGCTTTTTATCTAAACATGACTATGAGTCTAACAAAAATAATCCAAATAGTCATGTTGGATTTAATTTTAAATCAAAAAAATTTAAATTTTTTTAATGTTTTTTTATTTTTGAGAAAGAGAGAGAGAGAGAGAGACTCAGAGTGCGAATGGAGGAGGGGTAGAGAGAGAGGGAGACACAGAATCTGAAGCAGTCTCCGGGCTCTGAGCTATCAGCACAGAGGCCACCGTCAGGCTCGACTTCATGAACCATGAGATCATGACCTGAGCAAAGTCAGAAGCTCAACTGAATGAGCCACCCAGGTGCCCCCAAATAGTTATGTTTTAAAAGGCAATTAAATTGGGGCGCCTGGGTGGCTCAGTCGGTTAAGCATCTGACTTTGGCTCAGGTCATGATCTCGCGCTCTGTGAGTTCGAGCCCCGCATTGGGCTCTGTGCCGACGGCTCAGAGCCTGGAGCCTGCTTCGGATCCTGTGTCTCCCTCTCTCTCTGCCCTTCTCCTGCTCACTCTATGTCTCAAAAATAAATAAACGTTTAAAAAAAAATAAAAGGCAATTAAATCAATGCATCTTGGTGTGTGTGTGTGTAATTTTCTCTTCTTTCTCAGCCTAATCTTGAATTCCATGAACATGCTCGTTTTGTATCTCTCCCAACCGTAATCCCATTTCTCCAGCATTCTGCTCAGCGCTAGTCCTGTATTATCATGAGGTTGTCACTAAAGCTAATTTAGAATTTACTCTGAATTCACAAAGTTTCCCTGTTCTCAACCCTTGAGAACTGTGTATAGGTGGAAAAAAATTAAGTTCATTTTCAACTTATAGGGAAATGGCTTCCTTAAACTGCTTATTCTTTAAAGTAATTACTATTCTAAGATGCTATTGGTGCAATTCCATAGCTTGAGATTTTCATTGGAACGGAATACACAAAAAAAGAGTTGTTATAAACATATTGTATTGCCATGGCTAACGTACATCAGAATCTTGAAAATCAGTCATTTGACCTATAGATGAAATATGATAGCAAATTAACTCTGGAGGTCACGGAAACCCTCTTTGCCCCAGATTGTTTCTGGTGACCAGTGATGGTGTATATGTGACCCCTTGATGACGGCGCAGAATTCCTTCTAGCAGGGATGGGGAGACAGGCTGGCTGCTTCCAAGTGCGCTGCGAGGCTATATAGTAAAAACATTATCAACTAGAATTCTAGATTTTTGGCTCAAGGACTTGTCAGAGGATCAGGATTTTCTTAGAATGATGTTTCTTTCATTACCACAGGGTTGTCATAGCTAAAATGAGACCTCAGACTTGCCGACGATTAAGGAAGTTGAACTTACAGCCTCCCTGGATCTCTTGTCTGTGATTGGGAAGGAGGAAGACCAGGAGGACTGGAAAGGGAGCGTTTGTATCAGTTCTAGTGATGCTGAATGTCCTTTGCCAGCACAGGAGCCCCTCATTCCTTCTCTAGGAAGCTGGTCCTGCCTTGCCTGGAAACCTGCAGAGGAGAAGCTGCCTCCCTCGTGGACCCCTTCCATTTCTCGTTTTTCAAATCCTGTAACTACAGTCGGGTCCCAGCACACCCTGCGGGGACAGATCCAAAGTGTGACTTGAGTGGAGAGAGCTGACGTGAAAAGATTTGCAAGACTTTGACAATTCTTGTAATCAGAAAGCCAAGGGGTAAGTAAGCCAAGGAGATGGATACTAAAGGTCTGCAGACGGGGAGCAAAGAACCTGATTTGGGGAGGCGCTCATTCTTTCAGCTGCTGGGCACCTTGGCTGCAGAAGACTCACAGCTGAGCTCCTCTCTTGGCATTCATCTCTGCCAAAGGGACTTTTCTCCTTGGAGCAGCCTGCATCCAAAGACCTCAAGACCTCCTCCAGGACACAAAGACCTTGCCCCCCCCCTTTTTTAAATGTTTATTTATTTTTGAGAGAGAGAGAGAGAGAGCTCATGTGCACTTGCCTGCAGGGGAGGGGCAGAGAGAGAGGGAGAGAGAATCCCAAGCAGGCTTACAAACCATAAAATCATGACCTGACCAAAGTCGAAAGCTTAACCGACTGAGCCGCCCAGGCTCCCCTGACCTTGCCTCTGTCTTAATTTGGGAAAGTCGTTAATTCAGGAAGGTCCATTCTAGCTCTAAAGTGCCTGCGGGGTTGGCCCAGGCCTCCGCTCCAAGCACCTGGCAGTTCAGCGTCTCCCTCTGCTCAGCTCTGCTTGCTGTGGCTCCCTCACAAACGCTATTCCTGAGAGCACTGCTCTGTAAATTTCCTGCGTCCAAATTTGCATTATAGAATCGGGATGGTTCCAGGAGAAATAGACCTGAGACAGTTGCTGCCAGGACTAATCCACAGAAGAGGACTGCAAAATGAAATTCTGGGCCCGAATGCTGGGTTGCTAGCTGGCAGTAAAAACTCCACCTCCACTTGCAGGTAGAATATGTAGAGCCCTTCACTTATCGCGGTTTTGCAATTGGGAAGATTTTCACTGGAGGTGAATTGTTATGGATTTGGGTGCAGGAAATGCACCTGTGGGTACAATATCTCAAAAGTTCCAGAGATTCAGGGAGAAATGATAATTATAAGGGCTGCGGAATGGGATCGCTGTGGTTAGTGGCCGCTGATACATTAGAGAAAGACAAAGAAAAGCTGAGCGTGATTAATTACCACTTATTGGCAAAGTGTGAGTCAGAAGGTGTTCTTGGAAGCATGTGAAGCAGCTCTTACTTTGTAAGGATCTGAGGATCGAGCTCAGGACTTAATTAGAAGAGTAGGAAGGCTGCAGAGAAGGAACGTGGAAATCCCCCACCCCCTCCATAAGCAAGTCTGTCTGTCAAGGTCTGAGCTGCCAGAGGGAAATACGGGACCCTGAGACTTGTATTTGGTTCACTGAAGTACCTCAAATCTCTGAACCCTCTGAGCCTGTGGAAGTGACCCCCTCCACCCCATAAGAGGCTAGCGCTCTGACCTTGGTTTGAAGCACCTCATTTAGGATATAACCCCACCTCTGCTACTGAAAACCAGATCAGTTGCTAGCGTTGAGTCACAACATAAACTGGCCAGAAGGTGCCAGGCCTACGAAGGGAGGAAAGACACTGCACTTTGAAGAAGCTGTAGGACTTGGCCGACACATACCACCAGGAGTTGGGAGACCAGGGACTGGACCAGATTCTGAGGGTGCTGGAGCAGAGGAAGAGAATGTAAAGTTGGGCAAGTGGAGTTTTTCACTGTGACACGGGAAGTAACACCCTGACAAGGACCTGGGAGATGGCGCCAATGCGTTCTGAGGACAGCTTTTAAAAGCTTGGGAAAAGTAATGGCGCACACTGAGTGAGGTAGAACTGGGAGAACGGCTGAGGCCAATAGTGGAAAAAGACCAGCTACAGGCTCGAGGTGAGTGTGCTCTGTGGACATTTCACTAAAGAGCAGAAAACACTGGCTTAATTGGATTTGTAAAGGGAAGCAAAACAGAACTTGTGCTGTCTTCAGTGAATTCCAGGGTGGATGTCATTGGCTGTCAGTAAGTACCCATTACATTCTGAGTTGTCCCTATTAGCATATGGTTCACTGGCTGTTTTTGTTGCTGGTGGCTTGTTCACCATGTGTGTGTCCTGAGAAGAAGAGTATGTTGGGGCTGTGTGTTCCTCCTCAGGGCCCATTCTGGATAGCCCTCTTTGCTCTGGGAAGGGACTTTTCCTCTGTCGTAACGTGTAACACGTCTCCTCTGTTCTGGATGGGACAGGCGGGGGCTGGGCAGTCTTGGGGTGCAAACCATAGTGGAGGGTTGATGGATAGGTAGTGGGCTGAACAGTGCAGATTGGTGGCATCGGTTCTGCCCAGACCAGAGTCTTCTTGGTTTTCTTCATCCACTCTCCTCCATCATTTTTCTAACCCTGGGGAGCAAACTCTCTGTGAGCATCCATCTGAAGCTCGCAGCGACTATTTGGCCAGAGTGCTGTTGGAGAGTTGAGTGTCTTAGCTTTCCCTTCAGGCTCTACATAGATGACTTGTGTCTGTCTCTGAGCACTCGGGGGAGAAAGGAAGCTCTCAGGGTATAAGTGAACAAAAAATTGAGTATTTCAGCAGAAAGACCAGACTGATACTTCAAAATCTTATTGCACTGTTTCATGAAACCGTTTATTGTTTGTGGTGTGTGAGGTGACAGAAAATAGTTTGAGAACTGCTGAAATACATAACATTGTCTGACTAGACCAATCAGGAAACATATCGGTCAAGTTGGAAAATTGGTCTGCTTTTAAAAATTTGTGGGCTTTTATAAGTTCTGCTGGGACAAGTTACATACATTTCTGCTCATGTATTCACCAAGCTGAGGAGCACCCATGGACTTGGAAATTTATCTTAGGACCCTAATTTCTCCCATATTTACCAAGACTAGCTCACATTAAATTACTCAACAAAACTTGAACAAGCATCAATAATATTTTCCCCGTACTCAATTTGCTTTTCATTAAAGGCTACATGAAGAGGAGAAACTCAATTATTTCAAGATAAAAAGTTAGATTAGGTGGAACTCTGCATGTTTGCCAGCCATCTGGTTCAGTCACAAACACTCCAGGGATCCTGAACATATTTGCAACTGAAAAGAATTTGAACTTGAATGACTTTTAAATTGGGACATAAAATGTGGCAACCCAGACTACGCACAGATACTTAGTGAGGACTAATGAATAGATCTATTTTGAGCATTATGCTCCATCATGTTGTCTCTTCTTCAGAGAAAACTAGAAGGTTGCAGACACTTGTGAATAATTGAATTAAAAATTCTTTCCCTGAAATTAAACCATACCTGTAGAATATATTTTAAATTCATCTGTTAACTACCCAAACTGCATTTAACTCCTCTAAGGTCTTTGCCAACACAGGCTGAGATGCTAAGTGTCGCAGGATTATCAATTAACGATATCTCAAACCTTTCATGCATGTCATTGACAGTAAACAATTTTGAGACCGTTGACTCTAATTTTAAATCCCAGAGGGAGGATCTTTGGTCATTGGAAAAAAGCTTCCCTTGCTATGGGAGGAGTTGCTAAGCCAGGAAAAAAATACTTTCAGTTCAAACGTCACTTGTCTTAATATTTGAAGAAACTTCAGTCAGGTTAGCCCGTGTGAAAATTTTCAGAGCACACGTTTGACATAAATTTGACATTGTATTTGGTTTTATATTTCTTTTTTTTTTTAGTTTTACAATTCAATACATGTTTGTAAAAACATGTATTTATTAAGAATTTTGGTAATCTTACTTTGGAAAATGTATTGCCAAGGCCAGAATCATTGTGTCTATTAGAAATATGGATACAACTTACAAGGCTCACGTTTTAACCATTGGGCAACAACTGTTTAGGTCTTAAGCTGATCATCACCAGATTGGAGAAGGACTAACTTGTTCTGTACACAGCTTGGCATATAATAGACTGAAGGGTAATCATTTTAAGCTTCAAGGCTAGGACCTTTGGACAAAATTGCTATTTGAGGTACTGTCCCTGCAAAGGAAATCACAAATGATGTTGATGGTGGTGATGATATTGACGATGAATATAGCATTTATTGAACACTTAGTAGTGCCAGGCATTTTTAGAGATGCTTAGACACATTAACTCATTCAATTAACAAATCATCTTAACTGATGGGATAAATGCTGAGACGAGTTTATTTCTTTGATAATTGAAGGCATTCCTAAAAAGACTGCAGCAGATAAAAGATGAAGTTGGGTAAAATACCCAGGGGCTTCCTGGAGCCAGTCAACCTCAACCGAGCCCCAGAGAGGTGGCTGGGTTAGGACGGAGCACTCCCATCCAGCTCTAGAGAACATTAAGGCCAGAGCTTCATCGTGGCCATTTAGCAGATGGAACAAAACTCCACTGGGGAACATTACAGTTCTTCTAATTCCCCTTCTACACAGATCATCCACCTTGTAATAAAAAGGCAGGCAGTTCTTCAGAAAGGCGCTACTGCCTACCTTGGGGATGTAGGAAATGTGTGGTGTGCTTTGAGTTGTCGCAACGATCAGAAGGAGACAATCCCTGGCAATGAATGTCTCAAAGAGGGGGGGATGGTAAGTGACCTGAGAGGTGAGATAATCCCTTACAGTAAAGAATTACTTTATCTAAAAGGCCCATGACACTTCTTGAGAAACACTGGAGGTGATTCCGGTCCTCACCAAGAGATTGTGAGGGTGGCTTTACGGTGGCAGAACTGGCATAGAGGAGGATGCAGCGGAGAGGAATTTGTAGAATTAAATGTGGAATGTTTTTTCCAGGTTTTGGGGAAATTGTTAGGCTCCAACGAGAAGGCACTAATATTGCAGCACAGGATTTGTTAAATAATTTTTGTGTAATACATCTTTGCTGTGAAAACCTGAGAAGTGGTTTTACTAGGCATAGGAACTGACTGATTGCAGCTAGTTGAGATCATCAAGACAGTGGACTTCATTAAATCGACATTTTTTGTTATTTGCCTAGAAGTGAAGAGCTCTCATAGCCTCAGATCAATACTGTATGCTTGTAAATTTTGGAGTTTTTTGAAGGCTTTTGTATATGAAGAGTCATTAAATACTTACACTGCAGATAGGAATATGCTTTAATTATATTTTCAGTGCTTTACTTACCTCTGTTTTATTTCAAACAGATTGGAGGGAGTTTATTTACATGACATATCAAAACTGACTTGTTCAGTAAAGCTTTAGCCGGTGAGATGAGGGTATTTCTGCAAGCAATAGCTTTCCTCCATGGACTCTCTAAAACATAGGCAGCAGTCTGTAGATGCTGTGAAGCTATATACTGGGTCAGTGTTTCTGTTTCTGAAGTCCATCCCAAACAGTTTCTTCCACCAAACCTTCCAAACACTGATGCCTGAGACTTCTTCCACTGAGCCTTTAATATGGAGTCAGCGCTCAATGAGTTTGTCGTACATTGGTGGTTTTCTGTATCTTTTTGGTGGCAACTAACTGTTGTTGTATGGCTAGAGACCTTTCTAATTAATGTTTATTATTTTTAATCCATCCAGGTAATTGGTTATTATTCCTTTCTTTAAAATTTACAATCCGTCTTCCCAGTGGAGAAGATATAAAGTAGAACCTCATTCTTTCTTTTGCATAGGAAGTATTCTGATAGGAAGTCTTCGTGTCTTTAGCTACTAATCTGCTTTGTTTTGTCTAAAGCTAGGAATGGAAGGGACATGCCTTTATCCCCTTCCCCAGGGCCAGGCAATTGGCTTCTGTGCTCTGCAGAAGTCATAGAACTAACAAGCCTGAATGTTGGCTAATGGACATTTTAAGATAATTTATTGCTGAATCGCATTGTTCATGTCTTACATTTGCCTTAGAGTGTGTTGTAGCAGATTCAAGTAGCTATCCCACACCCATAGGCGAATTAGGAAATCACTTAATAGATTTATTAATGACATAGTTTATATGTTTTATAATTTGTAGAATTGATTAGTCAATTAAGTGTTTAAATAAAATCTATAATAATGATTTAATTTTATTAAAACTTATGATCTATTCATATACACAGTGGAAAATATGATACTATAAGGTAAAATTTAATAGTGATTTTTTTTTTCTCCCTCTGAGTATTTGGATTGTGAGTGATCTTCATTTTTTGGGACTTATCTGTATTTTCTGGTATTTTTACTATCAATACATATTAGTTTATGACAAAAACATTAATTTCAATTTACATATTTAGCACTCTGGAAGTATAATGAGGTGAAGTATTATTAAAATAACATTATATTGTCTTTGCTTTTAGAAACTTATAATTTAGCATATTGACCAAGAGTTATACAAACAAAAATTTAAATAATTATATATTAAAGATTTACATAGTAACAAAATGAACAGTGAAGATATTTCAAGGTAGTATGTAGTGATGGATGATAATGAATTTTATGCCTTCAAATAATCTTACTTAATTATGAGAAAAAAAAAGTTGTAATGTTGGTATGGTGACCCTGTTGCTCAGATGAAGAAACTGAGACTGTTTTTCTATTTGATTTGTGAATCTACGTATAAATTCTAATATAATAAGAGCTAATACTTCTAGATTGCTTGTGATGGGCCAGGAGTTGTTCCATCATTTTCCATGAGGTTAAGGATGATGTAGTGGTGAAGAGGGCAACTCTGAAGCATCTGCTTTATTTAAATCTTTTTCGCTAGTTCTAAGAAGCTCCGTGATATTATGCATTTAACCTCTCTGGGCCTTTATTTTCTCCTTGTAAAAATGGAGGTAGTAATACATATATTATTATAGGGTTAAGTGAAGTAAGTAGATTGTATATGTAAAATACTTATAACATAGTGTGGTATATTTTGTTAGCTGTTACCAAAATACATTACCTCAATCAAATTTTATAACCCTATGAGGCAGGCATTTACAAGATCATTAATATTGATATTAATATTAATATCTCTATTTTTAGATGAGGGAAATCAACAGCTAGATGATTTTCCCAGAAACGGTGTCAGAGCTAGTTTGGAACGGAGGGCCTTTGGCTCTAGTGTCTGTGCTTTTAACCACTGTCATGAACTCTGTCTCCAGATCATCAATAGCCCAATATCTTTCATTTGATGTGTGAATTAGTGATAATGTAATAAGGAATGCATGCCATGAAATAAACATGCTTTTGGAAAATGGCAGTATTTACATATTTTAATGTGTACTCTTAGAGTTTAAAAAAAAATAGTTGTCTTTGGTACTCGATAAACTAATTGAACGATATGTCCTTACTTAGGGCAAGGGTAGAATTCTTTCTCTTCTCTCCTCAATTTCCTGTATCTCTCTGACTCTTTGTGTCCCCTCCAGTCCTGTACCCCCAATTCTCTTCTCTCTCTAACTGATATTTTGTTGGCTTTTTTTCTTTTCTTTTCATCTCTTTTCTTTTTTTTTTTTCCTTTTTTTCTCTAAGTGTCCGTGCTTGTAAAGTAAAGCTTACAGTGGGCTGAGATCTTTTTTTTTTCTTCCCTGAGATATAACTGAAATCTCAGAAACCATCAACTTCAGCCGGGGGTCTGAATTCTTGTCCCCAAAATATTCTATACAGTTATTGTTACAGCTCAGCATTTTAGATAGGATAGAGTTTGATTTCAGGATGTCATAGAAATGGCTTCAGTTTTTATAGAAGGAGTGACAATAATAGGACAGGCAGGCAGGCAGATAAATAAATAGCTTATTAGATACACATTTGCAGACATCATGGGAACTATCACTGGAAGAAAAAGAGCAAATCAAATGAATTAAATATTTACATTTGAAGAATATTCTAAGCTCAATAAATTCAAATGAATTACTGGTTTAAAAATTATTTTTAATTGTCAGTTATAAATATCAATTGAATCATATATCAGTTGAGTGGCTTTAGTTTCTTACCTTAAATCTGTGAAGACTGGTGGTTCTCAACCATGGCTGCGGATTAGAATTGACTGTGGTTGGGGGAATCGGGGGAGTGGCTTAAAAATTCCCAGAGTCCAGGAACATCTAAGTGGCTCAGTCGGTTAAGCATCTGGTTTCTACCCAGGTCATGAACTCACAGCTCCTGAGTTTGAGCCCCAAGTCTGGCTCTCCGCTGACAGTAAGGAGTCTAATTTGGATTCTCTTTCTCTCTCTCTCTCTCTCTCTTTGCCCCTCCCCCACTCACACTCTTTTTCTGTCTCTCAAAAATAAATAAAAATAAAACATTAAAAATCCTAAAAAAAGAAATTCCCAAAGTCCAGATCATGCCCTTCACCATAATCTTCTGGGGAGAAATGCAGACCTTAGTGTTTCTCTCAAGTTCCCTAGGTCACTGCAATACGCTGAATACAGTTGCTTTAACAGATTACTAAATTTTCATGTATATTGAACCGAAAGGTTGGCTTTTAAAAACCTTATTTCTACTATAACAACAGAATTTGCTTCTTAAACTCTTGAAATTTGGCTCTTTTCACAAGAGTATCTTCCCATGGAGTAAGGATATTCAGTTCGGCAGAACTCAAACACAGGAGGAATCACAGAGGACTTTATAAAATCTTTTCTTTGGGGTCACAGCCATCATTACACACAAATGGGTTGATTTATCACACATAAATAGTAAATGAGTCGTCCTGCAAACTCCATTTTAGATTCACATGCAAGATTCCCAGCATCTTCAAAGAAGAGCTGTTCAGACTCTAAAACCTCAAACTCACTTGATTTTTATCTTTTTTCTGCTCTCTACACACACATGGGTTTTGGTAGGTGGAATTTTCATTGTCCAAAATCAAAATGAGAAAAATTGTAAACCAAACAAATTTTAAAAACCCAGATATTTCAAGCAGGATAAAGAACTGGTGATTGGGCCCTTTCCTTAGAAAGAAAAATAGGGGAAGAAAACATTCTTAGAATTCTTGTGCCATCCAAGAATCTTGCGTTTGTTGTTAAAGCCAATAGGTTTTCATTGTTAGATAAATGGAGAATCGAACTTTGCCTCCACCTTGGGAATATGCCCCTAAATAAACAGAGCTCAGTCTGTAGCCAGATACCAATTAAATAAAGAGCCATCTTTCAATAGCATGTAATACTGAACAGCCCCAGTGGACAAGGGTAAACAGAGAAGGAAAATTGGTTGATTTCGAGAAAGACATGGAATCACCCTATGGGCTGACCCAAGTTGTTTCAAGTGATGAGTGGCTATGGAACCGACAAACTTTATTGGCCTGAAAGAAATATAAAGAAAATAAATAAGGTTTGTTTGCTTCTTTAGTGGAAAAAAATGTGTGCAGTGAATTTCCTCCCTAAGATTGGGGTGCATAGCCTGCTGTCAGTTTCCTAAATATATCACCTTACAGAGAACCAAAGACTACCCAGCCATCTTAAGCTGTGTCTCTAAGTAATTCTCAATAGAAAGCCCAAGAAATCAAGACAGGAAAGGAAATACCCTTTTCTTACAGGTTTGGTGTCGATTTCTTCTTAGTTCATCCTTAGCTCCCTCATATCACCCCATAATCCTTTACTGTTTTCAGTCTCCTTACATATCTGACCATCTTGGACAGGGTCCCTTTAACTTCAGAAGAGTCTCGGTATTCGGCATTATCACTTGGTAGGGAACTAAGGACATCACATGTGAACAGTTTAACTTGTCTTTATTTAAGCACTATGGAATTCCATAGGACCCTTCAAAACTAGTACCAAACAGCCTTTGTATTTGACCGGGCAGTAGTCGTACATGAAATTTCCTGGCCAAGTTGAAGATGATATCCTTCATCTCTGCCAGAAGTTAAACACTTTCATATTTACCCTTGGACTTTCTTTTCCAAGGTTATTCATTGTATTCCACATAAACATGGGAAAAATTTTAAAGTGCTCTTTTCTGTTTGAATGTCTATGACTCAAACTATTTTGGGTGTGTTTGTATTCAAGTCATTGTACCAGCAATAGACTCTTGCACCCGAGAATCTGTTTCTATGACTAGCCCTCTCTAGAAACTGTTTTCCATGTTGAAAATTCAGAGAAGGGATGGAAACCTCTAAAAATATATTCCTTGTTACTAGAAGATAGAAACTTTACTATGAAAATAAAGATGTTTCTTTTAATTTAGTACTAATAACTGAAGTCATAAAGTGTCTCAAGCATATTAATTTAATCAATGCCACAGATTTCTGGGATTGCTAACCTGGTTAGCAAAATGAATTAAGATTTGAATCATATAAAAAGATTTTTTAAAAAGCCAATAGATTTGGGAACACACTATTGCTGATTTATCATTATTATAGATAAACACCTTTTCCCCCCTTCACTTTGCAAAAATAATAGGAAACAGATGTTATGTGTTTACAATTGGAACTGAAATGTATCAAAACGAGGATGAGTTAAATGTCTTTTCTTGAAATGACGTACTTACAGAGTTTGACCAAAGAATAATAGCTAAGATTCTACAACTCAGAAGAATCAAAAGATACTGCAGTAACACAAAATTGACTTTTAATGTTTGTTTACCAGTTCATTGTATCTTACAGAAAATGAAAACATTGGTTTGTTTGGGAATACAGATAGATTTTTCTCCTCAGATTTGTACTCAGTAGGTATTAGATGCCTTTAAATACTGATTGTTCTTTTAATCAGGTGGTTTAATGACTTTTGAATTTTTCATTTCTTTTGTTGTACATCATTGCTGCTCTGGCAGTAGTGAGCTATGATACAGTTCACTTCTCCACAAAATTAAGTTAGTTATCCATTGATTGTTCTTGATGCATTCTATGCTGAAAACTGATAGGTAATTCCCTTTTAATCCTCCCTCCTTAGTGGTCCACTACTCCATGAGACCACCATATTCTTTGGAGCACTGAAATCAAGAAACCTAGTATGGCTGCCAGCAACCAAATCAGAATCTCCTTTGAGTCTACTTCTAATTGCCAAAATAATAAGCAACTACATCATTGCATACAATAAAGCTTTGACAGGTACCGGCCCCCTTTCTATGACGGAAAGTTTAAATTTACAAATACCATATTTGACTAAAAATTACTGTGATAAAAGATGGCAGCAGTCATTTAAAGATGGTTTCCAGTGTTACTGTGACTTACTTTCATTCCTATTCCTTCTTTTCATATGAATCATTTATTTTTGTGTTTTCACATGTAGGTATCTCAGTGAAATTTTCAAATCACCTTTGTTCTTCTTACGGGCCACAAGTGTTAATTATGGACAAAATGATCAAAATGGGATTTCCTAACCCAGACTCCCATCTCATCCCTCTGATACTCTGGGAACCCAAGTCTGAGGAGTAATTTCTGAATTTGTCAGTGCTATACTGACTTTCTCTTAGGAACTGTTAATTAGGAGGATATCTTTTCTGGTTTAGATACCTTGGAGAATGAAGTAGGAAAATAGACGTTGGCGGAAAACAGCAAAATAAGAACATTTAAAAAACCCTTATTCAGGTAGAAGTCCAAAGGGATAAGAGGATTCTGATCGTTTGAGGGAAGTCAGAAGATAAAAATTCTGCCCAGCAGTATTCATTCTGTTAAGGTTTTTTTTTGTTTTTTGTTTTTTGTTTTTTTACAAGCATGGAAAAATGGTGTGCAATCAGTATAGATTTTATTTAGCTAACAGTCACTCCAGAGATTTTGATCAGCACCAGGTCCAATACTAGTAAGTATTCAAAAGTTAAGAAACACTACTGTGCTTAATATTATAAAGGTAGAGTTCTGCAGCAATAATTGAAAATTAAATATCTGCCTCAATAGAAATTTGTTCCCACTTGCATTTCCAATAAAATTCTTGTAAAGTAGGTCATAATCATTCAAGTATGGGCTTCCTCCAATAAGCTAACCCCTATATTTGAGGTGTTGAAGTTGCTATTTTGGAGATACCCCTCTTTAAATAATATATTCATCTTTTCCTAGACCATTCAGGTATTTTGAATTTAGAAGTTTGAGTCTAGTTATATCAGCAGTGTTCGAGTTACACTTTATAGCCTCTTTGGATTTATATTTTTGTACAATTTGCATACCCAACCTAATGTAAAAAGTGCATGCATACATTGTCCTCTTTTGATATTAAAGCATCTGAAATTTCTCAGATCTACTTCGGCAAAAGAAATGGTATACTTTTATTTACAATACTTTGTCTAGATAATGTACGGATATTATTATGGTTTCATGGACTTCCGATTGTTCTATACTTTCCACACATGTAACTCTACATTTATATAGAGTAAATTTATTAGAATTATTACAGAGCTTTAAATGCAACCACAATCAATTCAGGAAACAGATTTATTTGCTCAAGTTCATGGGAGGAAAATCTACATAAAAACATTCATGAAAGCATACCAGCTATGTCATACTCGGATTATTATACTAAATCCCATTTATTAGAACTCATTGTGAAACAATGGGAAACCATGAAATGTAATTTGAATACAAATATTGGTCCCTGCGGGGTCTCAACAGTCATAAAAATATGGGAAAACAGAGCTTTATTTAATATTGGAGCTGCTAATGTCTAAAGTTGTTTTTCTGAAGCTGGCCTTACCCTTTCATTTAAAGCCTCGAAGATTTTAGTGTAAACTCTTGGATGAGAGCTTCCGTATTTCACTTCAGCCTAATGATGACCAGCAAGTAAAGGGGCATCATTGACCACATTTTCCATATGGAGGAAGGTTTAGAACTACTCGTTCACTTTTTCCCCCCATACAGGCACCAGTTGGGCTTTCTAGTAAACATACAAATAAGAATAATAAGAATTTTGAAAGTTGGATCCGTATTTCTTGTTTAGGCAAGTGTATAGTTAGACATTATTTTTGTGATTTAAATTTTTTCGTGTAAGGTAAGGAAGGATATATTAAATAGTTTAAAGTTATTTTTAGAGGACAATAATATTTCATAGGCTAACATAAAATCAAGCTGCTAAATTTTACAATTTTTCTGTCCAGCAGTTTATCTATAGAACTGCCCTGAGTAATGCTAATGCTGCTTAGCAAACGGCCCTTAGATTTTAAATATAACTCAGTAAAGCTACTCAAAAGATACAACAATTCTTCTCAGGTATGTGTAATTTTAATTAAAAGAAGACAGGAGTCTCTCATTGGTTAAACATGATCTGCTTATTGACGTTTCGTACTTCAAATAAATGGAGTTATTAAGGAGTTTTAACTGTGCTTGTTAATATGCATTGGAGTCTGTATGAATTTTTCGTTGTTGTTTTTGGTCAAAAGGCAGGATTTTTAAGAGTCAAACATTCTGTCTATTGGAGACTTGAAATAATACCTTTTAGAAAAGTGTAGGTTGTTCCGTGCATGAGTTTTGTGCAATCTCTCAGAATCTCAGTTTATGTAAAGAAGCCTGTATTTCAAATCTGGTGCTCTAATTTGCTGATAGTTGTGCATTTCAAAATTGTACAAACGTGTAAAATTTGCGCTTGTGGGAGCTGCTGCTCTTAGTAGCGGTGCGTCCCTTAATTGAATTCTAGCAATTCTCAAGCTATCGCGGGCCCCCGTTCACGAAAGGATACTTCGCTGGGATAATGGAGCTGAAACAGTTTGGCTCTAAAGCCCCCTTGTGTAGCGCTTCCCTTAAAATTATATTAATTTATAATATATATTGAATGATAGCTTTACAAAAAGAAATTAATGAATTGGTCTTTATGAAAATGACTCTTTACAGTAAGTAAAAAAAGGGTTATCACAGTTTTGGTAACTTGCATGAGTTCGTATTGAAAAAAAAAAAAAACACCTTTCACATGTTCTTAATGACCTTGACAGTGGCGCTCTAGCGGCACCCTCAGTTGTATGCTCTGAAGCAGTAGACACCGTACAGCTTATGCTTTTTATCTGGGAAACCCACGAAGCGCACGGCAGCCTCGGTGGGACTGCAGCGCCTTCTCGGCCTAGAGATGGGGTAGCGGACACTGCCATCCGCCAACCAGCCCGCGTCGCAGCGGTCGTATCCCAGAAGCTTCCAGGCAGCGAAGATCTGGCCCACTTTGGCAATCTGAGCACCATCATTGAGACAAGCCTGCACCGCTTCATCATAGGTCAGCTTGGTGGGGTGGATCAGGTAGTAAAAACGGCCTGTGGAGAGAAGGGGAGAGAGGCAATGGGCATGTCTGCGACTGAGCCACGTGGAGATGGAAGGAGCCCCAAAGGAAGTGTTTCTGGATAAAGAGGGATAGAGGGCAATGTCTGTGAAGCTTTGGGAAATAGGGTTGTCAGTTCACTGTAGCACCCCTCAGTCAGTCTCCGTTGAATTAGCTTATTCCTCGCCCCTTAATATGTGTTCAGACATGCCCTTTTATAGCTTTAAAACAGAAAAGGGAAATGACAGTTGCAGTTTCTGTTAGCTAATTAGTGACTCAAAGGGCCCTTCTGTAGCACTAGAGAAGACAGAATTCCATGTTCAAAGTAAGAGCTATTTAAATTCTAGCTGTAGCAAGACTGAACCCCAGCACAAGTTTCTGGAGAGGCAAAATTTGAATGTGAAAAGATCAAAAAACATTCCTGACATAAAAGTCCATTTAAAAAAACTCAAAAGCCCTCAAGTCCTTTTCATTACAGGTATCAATAAGACATTATTCTTATTCAGAGACTACAGTATGAAAATGCAAAAAAATACAGGAAGTCACTTGCCATAAATAATGCGGACTCAGAATGTGAACCCAGTCTGTTCACTTCCTAGCAAAGAGGATGAATTTATTTTTTTTCCGCTTCCCTCCATGGGAACCCTGACACCTAACCAATTCTTGATTTCACAAGAAAAAGCAAGTTCGTCTCAAGCAATTACTGAGTCAAGTTAATTACTGAGATGCCTTCGGTGTGTATTCAGTATGCATACGGCGTATGAAGTATGACAACGGACTGCGGTGAAACACCAAAGATTCTTTCAGACTTGTTGTTTCAGGTAAAACATAATCAGACTCTCTTCTTGGATTATACATTGTAATGGGATGTCTTCTTGCCCTCCATAACCTATAGATGGAGTGTAAATTCATGCTTGCCAATTCTTCCATGACTAAGACAATATGATTTGGAGAAGAGGCTGCTGCAACGCTAGCTACTAGGTTAGTTCTATCCTCCACGCCAGAGGTCCTCAAACTACAGCCCAAGAGTCCGCTCAGGTTTGGTTAGAACACAGCCACACACATCCATGTAAAATTGTCTATAGCTGTTTTACATGACAATCTACAAACCACTATGAGTAGTTGCAAGAGAGAGTATGTGGCCCACAAAACCAACAACGTTTATTATCTGGCTGTTGACAGAAAATTTGTTGATCCCTCATCCCAGGCTGTTTTTCCCAAAGCATGTCATCAGGGAGCAAACGTATAAAATGATGGGGTCAGTGTTTGCTTTACGGACATGTGACCTGTACAGCTACCCTGGGCCTGATGCTCGCTTTAACCTGCTGCTGTCACCATCTAAAAATTCTTAATTTTTGAAAAAGCCCGCATTTTCATTTCACACTGAGCCCCCCAAATTATGTGGCTTGTTCTGAATGGAGCAAGAGAGGCGTGGGGGTTCCATGGAAGGCAGTCAGCAGCACTGAGGCCACCTGATCTCTCTTCTTCTGCTTTCACCTCCAGTGTTATTGCTACTTAGTTTTCTTACCAAGCTCTCCTTCCTCGGAGCTCTCTCCTTATGGTGCGTTTTGCTGATCAACTCTGAACATAATTGACTTTGTAATTTAGAGAAGGAGAACATGACTTGGAAGCTACCCTTACTTCATTAAGAGCTCTGTATCTCAGAGCACGCGTCTCTCTCACACACAGTGGCAGCCTCATCTTTGTCAATAAGAAACAGACCCCTTACAATAACACAATTCAAACTATTTTGTAATAATCAGATGCAATAAAACCTAGGAATAGTGGAAATATGCATTTTTGCGTGCCCTACGTGGATATTTTAAAAAATTATTATGAAAGAAATATACATCTTTTCAAACCGGAGCAATACATCAAAGCCATATTCTTTTCTAACGGGTAAGATTCTAAGTAGAGTGCGGCGTTCTAGAGCGTATTGGTCCCAGGGATAGGAAAGAAGGCAGTACAGTTAATAGCTTACCATTGAAGTTAGATGTAAAACAGAAAACATCATATCTGCTTTTATCTTTATCCCAAAACCCGTAGTTTCTGACACCGGGCACCGTGTTCTGGCCTCCGCAGGGCTCTCTGGGCTTTGTGATGGGATACTGCACAGACCCGTCGCTGAGCCAGCCGGCGTTGCACCAATCCAGCCCACCCCGCCAGGCGTCGTACAGCTGGTCAAAGGAAGCAATCACAGCATCCTGGTCCAGACAAGCCTGCTGTGCCTCGTGAAAATTGAGATTGTAGCGCCCCAGTCGTGGGAAGTAAGGGAACACCACACCTGTCCAAAGGAGAAGCCAAGGGATTAGTGGTACGGAAAGGAGCAACTATGAGCAACTGCCACTTGATTGGCGAAAACATAATCGAATCTCCATCCAATGAAGTTGCATTTTTGGGTCAACTTGCCATGGTTTCTCAGGGTCCCTTTCCCCCATCAACGCGTCTCAGCTCTGAGTATGTCACAGTGAGCTATGCAGTTTCATAACTTCGATGATTTACCCTTTTGCTAAGAGTTCCATTCAAGCTTTAACATTCTCCTTTCTGGAATGATTCATCCTCAGGTTACGTTTTCAAATAGCCCTCCTTGAGAAATTACCTTCTGCTATTGGTCACTAATCATAAGATGGATTTCTACTGAGTCCTTTTCAGCTGGGAAAAAAAGTCAATATTGAATACTAATCGTGATAGAGGGTGTAGAAATAGTGCTTAGAGAGAAGGTATTTTGTTTTTTCCATGTTTTTCTTAGTAACCATTCTTATATAACTAGTAATTAGCTTAGTATAGCTTTTTAAATGTATGAACAAACACGGTAATAGATGATTCAAATGTAGATAATATACTTGCTTTTAAATATGTTCTAAAAACTTTCAGATAAGAAACCCTCTGAAAGTTTCTTGTTTAGAGAAACTCTAAAGTGGGTTTACATGTCTAAAAAACCTAATTAAGCACCCTCACTTCATATTGATAAGATTATTTTTTCCAGTGTGCTACAACCTCCATAGACAGTATCCTGACTTTTATCCCTTTCTTTTTTTATTTTTTTTAATGTTTATTTATTTTTGAAAGAGAGAAAGTGAGTATGAGCAGGGGAGGGGTGGAGAGAGAGGGAGACACAGAATCTGAAGCACACTTCAGGTTGTGAGCTGTCAGCACAGAGCCCGATGTGGGACTTGAACCCACAAACTGTGAGGTCACGACCTGAGCTGAAGTCAGACGCTCAACTGACTGAGTCACCCAGGCTCCCTCTGACTCTTAATCCATTTCAACTTTTACTGTAGCCCTTAATCTTATTTTTTTCTGTCCTCAAATAGCACAACTAAAATGAGAGGTTTCGTTTAAAAATATTTCTATTACTGATTTTCAGCTTCCATATTCATATATTGAAAATTGAAGCTAGCTTTACCATTTTTTATTTCAAATAGAAAAACAGAAAAATCTTTCTAAAGCTTGTTTTATACAAACTAGATTCAGAATAAACATCTTTTGAGTCGATGCCAAAGAATGAAGTAAAATATTTGAGAGTGTGAAAACACTCAACAAATGTGAACAGTATGACTTCGGCACTTGACTTTGCCTGGGAAGAGGCAATGGCTTTCCAAAGGCATTCCTTTTGTTCAAATAATCACCAGAGGTCATCGAGCCCTTCATAACTTTCTGTATAATTTCCTTAAAGGATAAGAATCCCATCACAAGAAAGCAAAGTCGTATCATTTGCCAGACTTTAAGCAGGACCACCGCATCAAAATGTCTCCCCATAAAAGAGTATTACTTTATAAACACTAAAAAAAGGGGGTGCACCCGGGTGGCACAGTCATTTGAGCGTCAGACTTTGGCTCAGGCCATGATCTCATGGTTCGTGAGTTCAAGCCCCACATCAAGCTCATTGCTGTAAGTGCAGAGCCTACTTCAGATCCTCTGTCTCCCTCTCTCTGCCCCTCCCGCACTCATTCTCTCTCTCTCTCTCTCTCTCTCTCTCTCTCTCTGTCAAAAATAAATAAACATTAAAAAGAAATAAAAGACTATTAATTTAGAGTATTTATTCAAGGCCTTGCCTTGGAGTTTTAAATATAATTAGAAATGATTAGTACTTGAGCATGTGGAATATGAAAAATTGTCCCACTGACACAGTAATTTGGTAGTTTATATCACAAGTGCGATTTTATGAGACCGCAGACCCTATTCGGGACGAATGTACAATTCACTAATAGTGCAGCCAGGACACAGGAAATGTTTTCTTTTATAAGTTGTCCTGGAAGACTCTGCAAGAAGAAATTTCAATAGCCTAAATTAAGTCCTGTCCACCCAAGGCCTCTGCAGGACACGTTTGTCCCTCTAGGGCAGTCCAGCTGGCACTTCTCACTGGAGGCAAAGATCCAGGAAGGCTTCCTGATCTCATCCTGCCTTCTCAGGTTCTTGGCTGAGGGATCTGTAAGCTGAATCAGAGCCAAAAGGAAAGAGGAAAAGACTCTCTGTTGCCACCACCCCCTGCAGTGTTGGGGGTAGGGGGAGCCTGAGATGGTTCTATCTAAGAAGAGCTTTTTCCAGGCGTCCAGCTAAGAACTCCTGTTAGTGCTGGGAAGGACCGGCTATAGCCCTCCCTGTCCCCTCATGCCTTTCGTCTTCTTTGCTCAGAACTCCAGCAATGCCAATGAAAAGAGAAATAATTATTTATCCAGTAGAGATTTCCTTGGCAGCTAGACCCCAAGTGAAAGAAGAATCTCAAAGTGTTTCAATCTGGAGAGAGAAAGAAACCATTTGGGTTGGATTTTGTTTCCTAAATATCTCAAGATGGAATAGTGGAGAATGTAGGATATTTTAATTTATAATAATTTTAAAGACCTTGACAACCTTTCTGGTTTAACTTCACTGTGGTGTATTTAGTGGACCCTCATGGGCATTAGGAATGAAATTTCTTGAGTGGTTTGTTCTTGATTAACGATCGAATGTTACTGAAACATTGTTTCAGTTTCAAATTCAGCGTAATGTATTTTTATTTAAGTTCCTTTCAAATTTAACATAACTTCGTGCAACCCCTTCTTAAAATCAAAGTGAAACTCTATATTATAACTTTATTATTTTTCAGTTGTAGGAATAAATGGTCAACTTATTGTTATACCAATTCTAAAGATTTAATTGAATTTTAATTAATGTTTGATGATTATGGAAGGAATACATTCCAAGCAAATCAGGGTCAATTTCTAAGTCTTAGCCAGAGTTGCAAAAGTTTCACTATATTGAGGACATTTGGTGCACACATTTCAATAATCAGATGTTTCTTACAAGCAGGGGCATTTCTGGAACTACATGTTTGTTAGCATTTTATTTATTTACTTGTTTTGCTTCCATTGAGTTAAGATTTTAATATCTAAGACTATAATTGCAGAAACCTTGGCTCCATAGAAAAATATTTCTACAATTCCTACAGCTGAATTATGGAGCAAGTGGTTACTGCTTTCATCCAGCATTACAAAAATAAGAAGAGTTAAATTTCCAGAGGTGAACACTAAGGGTGGTTAGTTTCCAAGTATGATTATTTTATAGTTATATGTTGAAATGTTATCAGGAGCCATATCTTTTCCCATGAAGGGCTGGTATATATCACTACAGGGAGATTAATAAGAATGATACATTGTATGGAAAAGAATAATATCAAATGCTGTGAGAAGTTCAGTTAGTCAAAGTATGTTTTGAAAACACATTCTTTAATATTTATCATTTCGCAGTCCAATTCATCCTAGTTGTTGGCAATTATCAATTTATTAGACACATAAAGATGTTCGTACCATGGCCCATAAGAAAGCTAATATAAATTTCAGTAATTTTGTAAAGTAAATATGTTTAGTAACAAAAGGAAACCACAGAGTATAATTTTATTGTCTTCAATGCCTTCAGTCCTATATACATATCTGAAACTATTTTTCTATTGGTAAAAGTTCTCAGACTGTATTTTTGTATACTAGGAGGTGTTGTCACCAGTGGAAAACCAATAAAATGGAAGATTGGAAGCACAAATATTCTGTTTTTTTTTTTCATATCTTTGTTTATATACTTGTTGATTGCTGAGATGAATTCTCTAGACCCAGCTGTTCATTAATTTCTGGTGACATAAATCTCTTCATTATACTCACCTAAGGCTAGTCTCTTGTTGGGTGCTGTTTCTAGCCGGCTGGGTAATCAGGAGTAATCAGAGGATGCTACCCTACCCAAGATTCTATATGAAGAAATCGGTTGCACAGCTAACTCTAATTCGCATGTAGTTCAGTCTTTCGAAAGAAATTTATAATTTTTTCTTATCAGTGTGATTCAAAAAATAGTTCTTAAGTCACAACTAAGAGCAAGGCCCTGTGCTCGGTTCTCTAGGATCAGGTTTGGGGTGTGACCCATTACTGAAAAGACCTCACGATTTGATAGGCATACACGACACGTATAAAAATTTGAAAATCCACGACAGTAGAATCTTGTAATATTAATACAAAGCACATAATTTGAAAATCTCAAAGAAGAATGAATTTTTTCCTAATTGGAAAAATTCTTTGGAGAACATAGCGTTTAGTCTATAATAAATGACCAATATAATTTAAGACGTTGTACAATCACAGTAGAAAAGGGAGCATAGTCATGACATTTAAAATGACATGCTGCCCTGCTCTTACTTATGTATATGAGAAGATCGATGAGGAGCTGGAGTGAAACTTGCCTGATTGGTAGAGGGCCTCATGTTAAGAATGTAACTGATGATGAAAAAAAGTCAAAAACTGGGGCGGAGCTAAGAAGTGATAACTGCCAGCCTCCTTTTCCCACACGCAGTTGATCATAGCCTTGAAAATGCACCTCGCTCCTCTACCCCAGACGATGTGGAAACTATCAAGTCACTTCCAACATCTGTCCTCAGGTGAGCAAGCAAGCTCCTCAAATTTTACTCTCCAATGGCTATCTTACTTGTGTTTGTAATTTCATTTTAAAATATGAGTCCTTATCTCCGATTGCAGCACGTGTAGATAAAATAATAGGCTTTCTGAGTTTTTCTTGAAAGTTATTCCGTAGACATAGGATTACGGAAAGCAAGATAAAATAAGATGCCCTTATCATGATAATTTGTGAAGCTGGATAGGAGTATATGGGGAGGTCAGTCTTTCTACTTTTCCAAATATTTGAAATCGGCTATAATAAAAATTTGTATCCCACCCGATTACTGACTTAGAGCCGAAACCAGTCCATGTGGATGCTGTCTGTGGCATCTGTCTTCCATAAGTTTCTCTCTCATACCCATGATGCCCCTCTCCCTTGCTTTTTCACACTCCCTACCCTTGGAAGGACCAGTTCGTTTTTCATGGTCCAAATCAAGTGTCTCTTGCTTCAGAGTACTCTCTGTGGCCCCTCCACGGCATGCACGTTTTGTTCTTTTTTTATTTAGAAGTTTAAACCCATTTTATCTCGCATTCAATCCGTTGTAAATTCTTTACTGAGCACTAATTTTATTCTTGGCCCTTGATGGGCCTCAAGTAGACTGTAGTTAGCAAGGGGAGACCAGCAAGTTTGCAAATATTTACAAGACGAGAAGTGCTTAGAGCTAAATGGAAAGCTGTATAAGGGCTGTGAGAACATCATAGCTTAGGAGGGGAGGCGGAAGGCACAGGGTAGAACTCTAATCTTATTCTTTGAAGATTTGTATCTTCTTGTTCGGAAACAGTTTCATGTGTTTAAGGCTAAACGTTACAATGATAGCTATTTCAAGGCAGGTCGTCTGGTTACTGACTGCTTCTCCTCTTTCTGCCCCACACAAGAAGGATGGAATTGCAGAGAGGGGAATTGAACAGCTACCATGAATACACCATTTAATGCAGTACGACCAAAAGGCAGTTTGCAGGTTATCTCCCAAATAACTCTGGGCCTTTAGGAATCCTCTCAAGCTGGGAGCTGCCAAAGACTGCTGTCTTTTTGAAGCCTCTGGTCGTCTCTTCAACAGAGAATTTCTCCTTCCCGTGAATCCCTGGATCATAGCGGATAAAGGGATAGGCTTCTTCCAATGTCTTGGTATCAAATTCCCATTCTAGCTCTTACTCCTAGCCATGTTACCTTAGAAAAGGAGTTTTCCCTAAGTTTCATCTGTCAAGTGAGATTACTGACAGTGGGCAAAATACACAGTGTGCACGATTATAGTAACTGGTTTGTACCCACTTACTTTATGAAATTCTCCCTGATTTTATTGATTTATTTATTTTCATTGAAGTGTAGTTGACCTATAATAATATAACTTCTGGCTTATTTTAGAATACTTAATTTTAAAAGTATATTAGAATCTTTAATGGCCTATAAGACTCTTGAATTAAAAGAACCAAGATTTGGAAATCTTTATATCTTCTGGCACCAAAACACAAAATGTTGGAAAAATATTTATCGATTAAATTGGTTTCTTGGACTCGTTTCACTTGGCTCTTGGGTGTATGGGTTATACGGTAGGGCAGTGTGCCAATAGCGTGGAAAACATGGTGATTTGGAATGGTTCAGGGCCTAGGCAGGAAAAATTACTCTTCTTATAGTTCCTTTTCAGCAGCTCTAGTCATATCTTGAATACAGTCTCTACTTGACCTCAGAGCGCATCATCCTCTAACACGTGCTGAATCTCCTTTTCAAACAAAGGTGGGGTAGGCTTCATGCTCAAAGCTATTAGCACACAGCTATCCAGGTGGAATACAGAAGCATCTTATATTAGTTGTATTTATTTTTATGGTTTCTTTCTATTTCTGGTGAGTTATACTTGTTTCTATTCATTTAACATTTCATGTCAAAATAAATGTGAGGAGACGGTAAATATGGTATGTGAATTACTTAGATTTAGGAGATACATGGTATATAAACAGAACTTTAGAAGAAAAAGTAACTGGGTAATAATAGTTCAACCTATTGTTCATAGAAGAGGACGCCAGGTACAATAAGGATAAATAACTTTCCCCAGTTATAAAACTCATACTGGCAGAGCTGGGACTAACCTAAGAGTCATGGTAGCCCTAGCCGAAGACCTAGCCCAAGGCTCCGTCCACTGTCTGATGCCCCTTCAATAAAGGAAACTGGCTGTCAATTCATATTTGATGATTAATTGTCTTCTCTAAGCAAATTACTTCTTTCATCCTGAATAATGCTAAGGTTTACGGATATTAATGTAAATCAATAAAAACTGAAAGTACAAGGTGACATGTACTCAGGAACCAAGAACTAAAACTAAGAAAGACAAGAGAAGGTCACAAAAATGTTGTTTATGATACCCAAAGTACTTATTAGATACCTAAACCTAATAGATTTCTGTACATGTGACAGGATTCTATGGGATTCAGAAGGTCAAATCTTCAGCGATGTGTTAGTGGACCAAACAGATTCTTTTCCAAGGGTACAAGTCTGTCCTCGATGTGAAAGGAGTTTCTAACTAACATACACTCATAGTTTATGTGCATAAGGAAGGAAAGTATTCCAACAACATAGCCAACATTCATCCTTCAGTGGAAAGAAACACTGAAATCTATGAATATCAGATGTTTTGAGATATATGAGAAACAGAGAGGAGTTTCCCTATCGGGGGGCATATGGATGGTGGGGTTTGTGCAGAGGGGAGGCAGGATGGCGAGGACATTTTTTATTGTTTAGCATTCTCTCCATTTTGGTTTTTGAACCTACTGAATAGATTACATATTTAAGAAATAGAATTCCCCCCAGAATACCTTGAATATTCAGTATTTGGTGTCTAAAAGACTCTGGACCATTAAAATATTTACTTCTTTACTTATTTAGTTAACTAAATCTGGAGGGCACTTTTTTGTGAAATTAAGTTTTCAGTTACTTTATAGAATACAATTACATGTGTTTTGGTTAGCAGATGTCCTTCACAAAAGTTGCCATTATTTGAAACTGAGATAATTTTAGAAGCATAATAAAAACGCATCCAATCTGCATTTCTCAATAACCATGTAATGAGATTTAAATTTTGAATAGCATAAGGCAGTTTCCAAGTATTGTTAATTCATTTCCACTGCACGTTTCTCCCACTTGCAAATAGCTTCATTTTTGTGTATAACCATTGTGTGTACATTTCAAATATGAAAGCTGGAACCAGTGACAGGATGGAAAACACAAAAGAGCAGAAGATTTCCATTCATGGTCTTTTGATTTCTCACATTATTACTTTGGTAACTCCTAGACATTACTCATCATGAAAAATGATGATCGTTTCCAAGTTTAACATGATTTATAGGTACCTACCTTGTAAATCTAATGCTACCACGGCAGTGTCATCTTCTAATCCTTCAATCACCTCACACTTATATCTCCCATAATCCTCCAGGGTGAGGTCTGCAATCACCAGAGAAGCATCATTATCACTGCCTCCCTTCAGAAACACTCGGCCCTGGTAGCCTCCATAGGCTTTCTTGTGATATCCCATGGAAACAAAAACGTCCACTTCCTTGAGGTAATCTGAAGTTAGCTTGGTCCACTTGATTCGGATTTTGTGGGTTCCTGAGCCAAATGCTGTAGGGTCTCGATAAAATTTACATGGCAGTGTAACATTGCCACCTCTATGTGAGAACACCTTGGTTTGTTCTGCTTCTACGAGAAGACGGGGGCCATTTTCTGCTATAAAAAAAACAAAAGAAAAGAACCATTAAAATGCTTGTAGACTTTTTAAAAAATAAAATATCAGCATGTCTGACAAAGAATAGTATTGGGTAAAAAGCTTCCCTGCATTCTTGAACATATAGAATGGTACCTCTCATACCTTTAAGGCATCTATAAGGGAGTCATGTCTTTTAAACCACTGAAAAAAAGAAGGGTGTTAAGTATACTAAGTGAGAATTACTGACTAGAATATTCCACAGTCATCAAAGTTTGATGATTTAATAACAAATTCCATTTGCTTTTTTATACATTTAAATATCAAACATGTAGAAACAAGACTAAGAGAAATGACACACTTCCATGACTAATTTCATCAATATAAACCAAAACATTTCAAGGTGGGTAAATTTCTCATTCCACCTGAGCTTTCTAATATAATAAATCTCTATTTTACTTACAGGAAGAGTATAAAACTACATGACCAGTTTTCGTTGCACCGTTCAGATCAAAGAACTTAGAATATCATCATATTTGTGACTTTTATTCAAATACGCATTTGTAATATGCCAGTCTGGAGCATTTCAAGCAGTACATATATATTTTATTTTCATACAAAGACTACACATCGGAAAGGTACTTTTAGCCAATGCTTAAAAAAAGTTCAGGTTTTGAAATATATTCCTCAAAACTTGAATGTTAAAAGTATATCCAAAGTTCCATGTATTTTCTGATTAACCAGATTACTGGTTTCTTGCACCCTTAAAATCTCCTTCTACTCCTTGTCTTTGCTTTCTGCTACATCCTGTTTTACAGTTTATCTTATCTCTCCCACCTTTCTTCTCCTTGCCCTTTGGTTCTCCTCCTCCCTGCCCAAAAAACAAGAGAGGCTTCCAGAAAGCATCGCAAGAGTCCAAGGCTGCCAAGCCAGCAGGGCTGCCGTTCCCTAGGGAGCCAGCTGTTATTTTCACATCTTGGCTTTCTCTGGGGTTTCCCCTGGTTAGCTCATTGTGCTTTTGACCTTGACAAGGTCTCTTGAGGACGTGCAAGATGTGAAAATGAGAAAGCGATTTAAAACCTCCTGGACACACACACCTTCTCATCATTACACAGCTTTCGAAGCTTGCCAAGAGCTGCCTTTCACGAAGCTCTGCGGCTCTTCCTGCCTGAGGCAGGCAGGTACCGAATAAACCTCGGCCATCGGTCATTTAAGATCCACAGGTCAGGAAGAGTACTCACCTCTGGACAGATCCCATACCTTAACTTATTTAATGGCATACGCAGGATTCAGATTTTAAAATAAAAAGTGTGAGAAATCGAGACAGTAGTTCTATTTTTATTATATAGCAATGAGTATTTTAAAAGGAACGTATTTCATTTATAAGTCAGCCCCAATGGTCAGAAACTGAAAAGTTTAAGCCATTAATGCCTCCACTTGGAATACATAATAAGAGGATAATGGCTTAATTAAAATGAATCATAAATCCAGCTCATTAAGCATTTCCTTTAGGTTTTATTCTTTTTCTTTTTATTTAGGATCATAGAATCATAAGGGATGAATGGTAAATCTGCCCAACTCTACCCTACCTGTAATTTTTTCCTTACAATATCCCTAATGACTGCATCCACATATCTTCCTTCTGGGAGGTGAAAAGTGCCATAGACTGCTCGGTAGGACCTGAAGGGTGTAGGGAACATATCCTACCTAGTCCCGGAAGGACACTTGCTACAGGAAGTGGCAGTCTCATGATTCTTTCAAGATTTTTACTTTAAAGTTAAAACCAATGTCCAAATACACAGGGATTGGGGATATTATAGTAAGTAGGCGCGAGGACCGTAATGTGATACCTCCTTATAACCTCACCTCCTCAATTGACTAGCTGGGTAGCCTTGAGCAAGTTGTGCAACCTATAAGCTCTGATTTCTTTATATGCGAAGTAGGGGTAGGAGTATGTACCATATATAGACTCTAACAGACACATAAAGCACTTAGAATTGTGTCTCATCAAAAGTAAGCGTGTACTCACTGCTAACCGTTCCTACTGCATATATTTTGCAGAGTAGTTCTCAAATATGGTATTGCCCGATACTGAGGATACTTTGGCATGTATTAACCTTCCACAGTTCTACTTACTTAAAAAGTTTTGAACCATGCAGGGTGACAAATGCATCAAATGCCACTTGTGTGACAAAGGAGATGTAGAAATTTTTGTGTGGTTTCACATAATCATAAGGTATTCCAGAATGAATACAAGGTCTGAGTGTTTCATAAATTAAAGAGTTCAAGCAAAGATCAAAACCCTTGTACATGGGACCGAGACTTCTAATTTTTTTCCTGTGGTTACCTGCACACCATCGTGTTGTATTTTAGAATTATAGGCTTCAGAAAAAATTCTGATTTTTTTTAGGTATTATTTGCTTTTAATCCAACTTTGTGAGTAGGTGATGACTTACATGGTGCAATGTCGAGAATCGAGCAGACACCCGAAATCCACTGATTTCCCACAAAATAATTTTTCTAATAAGGCTGCCAGAATGTATAAAATTCTACCATTCTTATTTTTTGAGAGGGAAGGCAGGAGTGTTGAGGTAATCAATGCCACAAGTCCGTGGCTGAAATTCAAAGAACTCTAAGAAAGATGTGCCATATGTAACACGTCGGTGAGTGAAAGCCCTCAGTGTTCATGAGCCTACTTCCCCAGCATGGCATTGAGAACAATGTTTTTTTTTTTGTTACTTTGCTTGCTTTTAGAAGATTGATGCTGCAGATTATATAGCACTGAGTATTGTTGGTGAGAATGGTCTGTTGCAGAACAAATGAGACGAAGGAAGGAGCACTGGCCAGTGAGTCGGGAGCTTGGGGTGTTTGACTGACTGTTGTGCCTCATGAGAAGATTCAGTTTAAGATTCTTACCAGGCTTTCCGTGACAGGGAATCATGATAGGGGTTAGCCTGGAAACATCAGCTAGAGAGGGGAGGAGGCAGGTACAAAGAAAAGGCATCCGTACAAAGAGTGTCCAGATGACAAACTTTGCACCTATCTTGCCTAGAGTAAGTCTTGATTCTCATCATTGGATACACAAACCTAAATGGTTTGAAATTAATGTTTAAAGCAATCTGTTTGATCAGTAGGCAGTTGCAAAGCAAATAAAACACAAAAGATAAAAATAAACTTAGGGGCCCTGGGTGGCTCAGTTGGTTAAGCGTCCGACTTTAGCTCAGGTCATGATATCACGGTTCCTGAGTTTGAGCCCCGCGTCGGGCTCTGTGCTGACAGCTCAGAGCCTGGAGCCTGCTTCAGATTCTGTGTCTCCCTCTCTCTCTACCCCTTCCTTGTTCATGCTCTGTCTCTCTCTCTCTTCAAAATAAATTAAATAAATAAATAAATGAATAAATAAATAAATATAAACTTGGATCATCGGAATAAGCATTGCTTCTTTTCCTTTTTTTAAATAAAAAATATGACAGAATTAAACTAGGCAACATACATACGCTCCTTTTGGAAGGACAGGAGTTTTTTAAAAGTTTAATTTGTAAGTTACAGAAATTTCCCATTTCTCTTAGTGAGTGTTCAAGACAGTGACTTGACAGATTTGATGCCCTTCAGAGACCACGGTTGTCTCCAGGGGAAACAGCAGGGCCTCATCATTCTTTTACAAATTCTGCTGCGAAGGCCAGAGGACATCATTCAATTTCACTCAATTATGAAAGCAATGGCATGTCCGAACAACGGATCAGTGCGTTGCTGTGTAATTTAGATGAAGTATTTTTAAACAATAGGACAAAAGCAATTAGTTGCAGAAAAACAATTTAGAAATATGGTATTGGACTATTACCAATTGTTCTTACTTCCTAAAAGCGTCATTATTATTATTATTATTATGATTTAGCAGTTCATTGCCAAAGAAATGCATGTAACAGAAAAAAAGAGAAGGTGTTACGGATCAGTCTGTCTTTTAAAAGTGAATTGCGGATTCTGAAAAATAACCAGTCTTAGTATTGGTTACTTTCTCATTGGGGTACAGATGAAGTAGCCTCAAGGCTTGAGGATTTCCTAGAGTAATAAAATGTAAAAAATAAAAGAGAAAAAAACTGGGGAATATATTTAAGATGACTAACCAAGGACATTAAAAATACTCTTCTCCCAAGAAAATCTCCACCAATGTCATTTGAATTCTTTTTACCATGGAAAAATGTACATAAAATTTGTCATTTTAACCATTTTTAAGTGTACAATTCAGCGGCATTAATTACTTTCACAGTGTTGTGTAACCACCACCACTCTTTCTAAAATTTTTCATCACTTCAAAGAAAAATCTAATTCCTCTCTGGCATTCCAGACTGGAAGGCAAAAATTCACTTGTCAGCTCCATGATGAGTCATTTGAGAAAACTGCACAGGTTTTAAAAATGGTTCCTTATTTTTGTGACATTTGTTACCACTTGGCGAGTTTGGATGTGTAAGACTAACACCGTGGAAGGTGTTAGCTTCCTCAGGGTAGACAAACTGGTTCTAGGTAGTTTCACCGTAAGCATCCTTGCTCCGAGTATTTTTGCTACAAAGATGCAGACTCAAAAATAAATGGTAAAGGCAATTTTGCTATAAACAATAAAAAAAAACTGGTTGCCATTTTGGTTTGATAGTTTGTTGGTTTCATCATCTGGTTGACAGTTTGGTTTCATTTCTTCACTGATGCAGTACTCCTGTTTTATGTTACATAAATTTTGGCCTTCAATACAGAGTTTGAATCCATGTTTCCCCTAGGGCTTTGGGATGTCTATCAAGGGACAGGTGACAATGTGCCAAGACCAAACAACATCATAGCAGGCTTTTACAATGCGATACAAAGCTCAGTTACAAATATCCATCCTGGTATTTAGAAACTGTTACATCTTTTAATGAAGCAAGAGATTTTAGAGAAGAAAGAAAAAGTGAGATGCTGAACAAGGAGTTGAATCAACAGGAAACAAAAGGCCTAATGCTATGAATGAAAGACTTTGAAGACAAGTGCTTAGGTGCCATCCACAAAACAAAATCAGTTCTTTGTTCAGTGTTGCCATGACTCTACACACATTTTAAATGTATTCAAATACTTTGTATTTCATAATAAAGTCTTTTTAATCTTGTTATTCATATTTCATGCTTAAAGTTTATTTATTTATTTTGAGAAAGAGAGACAGTACAAGTGGGGGAGGAACAGAGAGAGAAGCCCAAGCAGACTCCACACTGTCAGCTCAGAGCCTGATGTGGGGCTTGGACTCATGAACCATGAGATTGTGACCTGACCCTGAAATCAGTAGTCAGATGCTTAAGCGACAGAGCCACACAGGTGCCCCTCATTATGCCCTTTTAAATGAATGTCCCTTCAAAAAATTTGTTTGTAATTTCTTATGGCACAATTTGACGTACCACCAATTAGTTACACAATGAAAATATCTGCAGCAAAAATGCTTGTGGCGAAGATGCGTATGGTAAAAGTACCATATATAAGCCAAACCTGCTGGAGGATGAGCAACTAAGATAGGATTCTGTCTTTGAAATGGCTGTGCTTACCATAGTCTACTGAAAATGACCACTCTGTCTCTCTCGTTAACATTGTTCCTCCAGCATGAGGTAGCGTCTGGTGGCAAGTGTCTGGGACCTGCCATGGGCTGGAGCCGCCTAGCGCCTCAGCTGTCTGTGGCAGTTAGACACGGGTGCGACTAGGTCTGCTTTATATCCTAATGTAGCTCCATGATAAAAACATTTTGTAGACATGATCAAATACGCCTATTAAAAGCACAGTATTTAAGAAGAATACATAATTTTGACCTCTGTTTCTCCACTGTACCTTACACATTACATTCGAGTAGGATACATAATTTAGAAAAAAATTAAGGAGCGTCTTATTCATTAACCTTGAACTGTGAATATTTTGCTTCCTTCAAACTGGAATGACTCTAGTTTTTTTCTTGAAGTTGCTTGCCAGGAGTCAGAGACTCCCATTGTTTGGCTGTGATTCTGTTGTGTCTAGTCAGCCATTCATTCAAAACTGTTAGGAAGGCTCTTTCTGCTGTCTCGGCTGTCCCCCACTGTCCCCAGAGAGCCTTTCGTTTCCTTTCCAAGGGATGGTTGCTTTTAATTTGTCAGAGACAGAGCTTCAGTTTCTTCCCCAGCTGTTCGTAAACACAAAGGGTGCCGAGTCTCCCCTCTGGGCCTCAGCACCTCAGGAGAAGTCAGCCTGCAAAGGCCAGAGGACATGCTCTAATGGTCCATTCCTGCCCTCTGTCCTCGGCCAGTTGATTTGGTTTTGAGACCTTCTTGCATTTGTCTGTAGAGCCCATCTTTGCTTTCCTCTGGAGTCTAAAGTCTGACCGGGGGCACCTGGGTGACTCAGTTAAGTGTTCAACTTCAGCTCAGGTCATGATCTCATGGTTCCTGGGTTTGAACCCCGTGTTGGGCTTTGTGCTGACAGCTCAGAGCCTGGAGCGTGCTTCAGATTCTGTGTCTCCCTCTCTCTCTGCCCCACCCTCACATTCTGTCTCTCTCGAAAATAAATAAACATTAAAAATTTAAAGTCTGACCTGAGGATACATTTATCCTGTGTTTCTTGCCATTTATTTAAATTCAAAAGAAATAGCTACATTTGCTTAAACTATATCTGAAAGGATTTACAAGAAACACAAGAAACTAACAACTCTGGTAGTCTGTGGGAAGGTGAGGTGGATATCTGGGCGAGGAATCTTGAGAGATTTTCATTGTGTACACTTAAGTATTTTAAAAATTTGGAACTGTGCAACTATATCACCCATGCCCACACTAAATAAAATGATATGAAAATAAATAAAATAGTTGAGGGAATTTAACTGACAAGTAAACACAAAGCTTTGCCAAGAGTATCTCTGGAGGGATGCTCAAGGAGACGGTAGCCACAACTACAGTATATTATTGTGTGATCGCAGGATCCTACTTTTGTAGACCTATGCCTCTGTTAGTAAGGCTGTTATCTCTAAACATGTCTTCAAAGCATGAACATTTTACTTCATTTTCCCTATTCTTTGAAGAAGCCATTGACAAAGGTACTGATTGCTGTCTAGTTTGGACCCTAAAGGACAAGTCCAATGCTAAAAATATGGTGAGGACTGCTTTTTGCCGCAGAGTGATTATAGCTGTTTCTCACCATCTGTGACCCTGCCATTTGGACTCACAGACTCCAAGAACACACGTCTCCCTGCGTTTACCCCTGACCTTCTGCCAGCGCTCACTTTTTTTCTAACTCCTGTATGGTCTGTACCCTGCTAGCTCCTATCAATCTGCCGCTGCACCAAATTGCTTAGAATTGTGGCTTCACGATGTCCTAAAACGGCACGTGTCCTTTGTGTCAACACCTGCATTATCTGAGGTATGTGCTACGGAGCGTTCTCTTAGATACGGCCGTATCCATCTTCCTTCCTTGCCTTAGAGCTAAATTGATTCTGTAATGGGAAACTGCCCACGCCAAAATATAGTATTGTTTTGAGTGATGTTTATCACGAATGTGTACTGCGTTACTGTCTTGTCTAAGTTTCATGGCAAAAAATAAGGATAAATGTTATCATTGTTTTAGCACTTAGAGGTTCATCTACGGCGATATTTGGGAAAAAAAACATTTTTTTTTTTCTGGGACAGTGGAACTTTTTATTCCCATAGGATATCTTAGACAAACCTTTGCCACACATATTTGATAAAAGGTGAACTTCTCTGCCTGAAACAGGCTTCAGGAGCCTCCAAGTAGCTCTAGGGGATCCACTGAACACAGTTTAAAAATCTTTGTTCTCAGAGGTAAACCTGAAACTTTGTTAACATCCTGAAAGATACTCTGTCTCATCTGTTTTTCTAGCAAGGCGAAGTAAAATGTGAGGAGACCGTTTGGCTCTGTCTGCTAAGGTCTTTGTGGGCTTTGTTTTACCACATTGAGGATTTGTTCATCTATGTTTTTGGCACTTATAATTCTTTGATTAAGCATATGGACTCTTGTATTGTGTTACTTAACCTTTCTGTGAATCCATTTCCTCCTGAGTAATATGGAGTCAGGCCACCTTCTTCCTAGATTCTTGTGTGAGTTAGATGAGGTAATTCGTTAAGAACTTAGCCTTGTGCCCGGCACACCATGAGCGCCCAGTGGCTCTTAGTAACGAACATTTACGGAGGTCCAAAGTGTGCCAGGTATGCAAACCAGCTTCTCTCTTCCACACTGGCTTCGTTCCTGTGCTCTTTCAGAAGGCAGTTCCTAGAAAGTACTGGTTCCTGAGAAATTGACATCTCATAAACTTTCTATGATTCTGCTAATCCAGTAGTTCTTAACAGGACAAGTGTCCATCCAGGACCCCCCACCTTGAAGCCTTTTCAAAATAACCCGAATCTATCTACATCTGTAGAATCCAACTTCTTCCTGCCTCCTCCTCACTTTCCTTGGGGGTTCCAGACAGTCTTCACTTGAGGACAGAAGTGGCATGCATTCATGGGCAGTGGCCACCCCACGTTGCTCCTCTACCTCCTCTTCAGAATCACTCTTTTGGCCGGATTTCTCCAAGAAATAGGAATAGCTCATAAATAGTTTCCTCAAGGTCTAAGACCATATTTTTTGTATTGTTATTTGATTTCTTCTGAAACATAGTTCTATCAATGGAATGGAATAAAATGAGCATCATTTTCACCTACTGATTCACTCAACAGTCTTCAAGACTTGGTTCCTGTTTGGGTTAGGAGCATGAGAATCAACCTGCCTGAATGTGAATCTCGGCTTTCCACTTAATAACCATATGAATAGCGGCAATCTTTGAACCTCTCTCAACTTCAGTGAGGATAACCACCTTCATATAGTACTGTGGTGAGCCCTGAAGGAGATGACCCAGGTAGTGCATTGTCTATTGTGGGTCACACATATTTAGTGGTTTTAAATGTTAATATTCACTTATTAATATTATTGCCATTGCTTCGTCCAATATGACTGGCCCCAGGACTAGAGACAATATTACTACTGCTGTCAACTCAGGGTTATCTATTCTGGTTAATAATGTTCAGAATTTATGTTATCAAAGATTTTTATGCATAATGAAATAGTATTTAATTACTGTTATTTTAAACAAAATCGTAATGATAGATGAAGGAATACATTAAAGGAAAATAAAATATATTTGAGTATTTTACTAATAGGGTGAATGACATTCCCAATAAAAACATACTTTTCAGGATTTTAACTGTAATACAGGTTTCTTTCAAAGGATATGGGGAAACTAAGACATTAGCATGAGTCATTCTTCTTCATTAGGCTGTAATTAACCACACAATCTTTAATTATTGCAAATGTGGCTTCATATGGCAAAGGGGTAGAGCTCAAATCTACTTGCCTCTGCTCAGACCACTTCCACTTTGTGGTAAAATGTAAGGTCAAGTTATCCATAATTTGCAGAAAAGACATTGTTGGTTTTATACATTAGTATGGTTAAAGTCTTCACTTTGTGTGCAAGACATTGAGATAATACTGTCTCAGAGTCAATCCTGGGGGCAAAAGGGATCTTTAGCTTCTTAATGAGCAATCATAAATTGATAGTCTATAATGTGTCAAGTATTAAGTTGAGTGTTGAAATGAATGAAAGGTAAGTTGAACACAAACGCTCAGGTGGGCAAGGCTGAGGGAAGTGATGGGAGTACCAAGGTGCTGAGAACAACAGGGAGCGGAATGGACCAGGCCATGCGGAGAGTGCATGCTCCGTTCTGAAGGGGAACAGGACACTGATTCCCGCCGATGTTGTCCAATGGGAGTGCAGGTTGAAAAACATCAGGTCTTTGGAATTTTCAACAGATGCTAGAGATGCAGATTTTCATGCAAATATCTCTAATTTTAAAACATTTACAATTAATTTAGATTTTTTTTAAGGTTACATGAGAAAAAAAAATTACTGCACATCAGTGATCAGGATTTAGACTCTGGGAACCAGACATGGGACCTCTGCATCCGCTTTCACCCTACCTGTTGGTGTCGAGTGTCTCCAAAGCCGTGTTTCCTCCTGCTCTAGGTGTTCTCAGCAGATCCATGGTTATCAATAGCACCATGTACTGGTGTTTCCAAAAGTTTCTAGCAGTGTACTTTTCCCTGGGCACCAAACGAGTAAATCCAACTATCTGCTGGGCATATAATGGATGCCAAATAGACAACTTGAGTCCCTCTTCCCCTGCCCAAACTTGTTCTTCCCCCGATTTTCCTCAATTTATGTATGCCTCTACCATCCATTCATTTGTTCAAGGCAAAATCTAGAAGATGTGTTTGATGTGTCTCTTCCCCTTAATCTCTCTATCCATCTCTACCTCCTTTTGTTTTCTAATTGGTTCATCTCCATCTCTCTCTACCTTCCATCTCCACCTCTACCACCCTCGTCCACAGCACCTCGGTTTCTCATCTAAAGTACCTCAAGACCTTCCTAAAGATCTCACCTTTACACTTGGCGTATCATAACTCAGTATTCACGTGGTCCTTTGTATTTGTAAATCATATTATATCACTTTCTTGCTCAAAGCCTTCAAACCATTTTTAAATGCTTTTAGAATAAAGTCTGAACTCTATATTCTAGACCAAATATAAAGCAATATGGTCTCACGCCTGCCTCCTCTCCCAATCTCATCTTAAACCACACCCTCGTCATTAGGAGGCTGCAGCTCCTCCAGCTTCTTTCCAGCCTGAAGACACCATTATTAGCTCCATCTCAGAGAATTCTCATTCCTCCCTTTTTCTACCTGGAGTGCTCTGTCCCTGGCTTTTGAAGAGACTGGTTCCTGCTGACTATTCAGACCTCAACTCACAGAACCCCTCTTGACTCTCCTCTAAAACAATTCATCCCACAGCCCCCGGAGGCCCCCTCACAACTTTTTTTCTCTTAACACTTTTATATTTATTGCTTACATGTTCATTTGTTTCATTTATGTAATTACATATGCAGGCTAATATTAAAGTTATAAGAAAAGGGGCTGAAGTTTGGTTTTGAAGCAATATCATTCTTAGTATGCTCAAGGCAGTCTATAAAAACCTGTTACTTTATTCATCTTTTAAAATAAGGTGTTCTGTTGCCATGAAAACATTTCAGTGAAGAACAGTATTCACCATCTAATCAGCTTTTCATTGTTGTAAGCTACCAGACTCCTTGTTAATGATTGCGTGATCAAAGACAAAGAAAAGTGAGAATTAAAAATAATCATATGCAGATTTTGGAGATTTAAAACCTGTCAGCGTAATTTATGACACTTTTCAAAAGACAGTAAGAATTATTCATAACCCATGTTACGCTAGGGAAGAAAACTTTAAAATTTACTCATCTGTTCTTAAAAAAACAATATAAAACAAAACAAAAACAGGAAAAATAAACTCTTGTGTGAAAATGTTCATTATTTTTTCTTAGCAACATTATTAGCCACAGATAATCAAAAATCCATAGTGAAAAAATACAGTCCCGTAACTAAGAACGTAAGAAATTTACATAATGCCTGTGGTGACGTACAAGGAAACCTACCTGCCTTCAACTGCCACGTCTCTTGTTCACCTGTGCTCTCACTACTGTTCAGTGAATAACTCTGTAACTCTGAGCCAAATATGGAAACATCGTTTCCAACGCTTTCCAGGAATAAGGCAAAGCAAGGAGGCAAAGCAAGCACCATTACAAATAGAATCATCTAGAAGTGGGAATCTCCATACTTCAAGGAGATAGGTTTTCAATGGCGTGCTTAAGTTTATTATAATCCCTCTTTGGAAACAAGGTAGGACATTCCCTTTTCCCACCTTCTTCACCTAACTGACAGACTTGACTGACTTGACTATGGTGAGCATCCTTTTTCTAACATCCTTGTTAATTTCATATGTGATGGACTATGGACTTTCTGTGTTTTTATGAATGTCACTGACCCTTTTGAGTAGACAGCATTTGGAAAAGATAGGGAGAATTCTTGTTTAACTTCACTTGTTCACTATACTTCACAGAATAATCCAGAAGTGTGTGAAAACATACTACTCAGAGCTTACACATGTGGTAGTCACTAAGTACACAGAAGTCAAGTAACCAACAGGTGTGATTTAAGCAACATTATAAATGCCTACTATTTGTATTGACTACATTTTCGAGGGCACATATGTTTAGTGCTACTACAATACACACAAAATATTTTTGAAGAAGTTTTATAGAACTTTTACATTTCTTATGCTCTCAATGTGTTCATTTTGAAGCAAAAATATTTCCATAACCAAGATTTATCCCCACTGGATGTTACCAATTTGATAACCTCTTAATTGAATATTGTAACTTCTTAGCGTTTTGGTAGATTTTTCTATTCCAAAAGACTCTCCGAAAATAGTACTTTTCTACTTTACATTTAAAATAAAGAGCCAAAGCAATAAAGAAATCTAAATCTATTTTTTCTTGATATCTAGTAAAGTCAGAGAAACATAGCATGTTGAAATTACTTTAACATTAAGCCATTAAGCTATAGGTCAGTGCTTTAGCTGAGTCAACATTGGTTCTTGCAAAATCACAACCAAAGGGAAAGGTTTCTCTATTAAATGGATTTTCTTGGTGTTTGGGAAAGTTTCCAAATAATTGCTGGCTTCCTGCATGATTTGCCCATTTCAGCACTCAGAATGGAACAGAGAAAGCAATGGCTGTTAGTGGGAATTTGTTGTTACCTGAGGAGATTTTTAAATATAGGTTTTTATACCTGGAAATATTCTAAAATGTATTGGTTTAATGTGCTTTATGGAATAACATAGAGTCAGCATTCTAGGTTACTCAGTAACAAGTTTAGGAATATTCTGAAAATGTACTTTATGAGTGTAAATCTACTAAGTGATAAAAACTTTAGTGAATATGGATACAAAGTTCTAAATAGAGTTTTTCGTTTGGTAGATTACTCTTTTCTCTATGTTTCCACCTCTGTTTAACACTCATGTTGTTCTTTTTTGGTCACCTTTTGTTGCCCTCATAATCTTGTCAGTCATCTCACTGAAGAAACGGTCTGTCCTTCCTCAGAGAATAACCCAGTGCTTTGATTGAAAGAGGCCAATGTTCATCAAGGACCTGACTGTAGATTTTCTCAAAAAGACACACAAATGCAGAGAAGGCTGGGGCACGGGCTAGTAGATGCAAAGTTTGTATGAAAATATACATATTTCTGAATCAAGATTGAGGAATTTATAGAAATTATGTATCAGTCTATAATCATTTCATCCCTTGCCTTTTCTATTCATAACCATTGTGTATGTGTGTATATATGTATAAGCATACACGTATGTGTACCAGTGACTAGTTGAAGAAAAGTGTTGCCATGCCTGACTTTTATCTGTAGTTTACAGAAACTACTGTTTTGAATGCTTCTGTTTAAATTAAAGTAATAACAGATAATGCTGTTTTGTCTGTAGAATTCCATGATTTTTCCATCAGTTACCACAGTCATTAGTTCTATATTCATAGTAATGTCTGTCTCTCACTAGATGAAAAGCTGCATGAAGTCAAAGACCGTGTGTTCTGTTCATCATTCTGTCCCCAAAGCCTGTAGGAGCAGGTGCCTACTATAGACTGAGTGTCCGTATCCCTTCAAAATTTAGGGGCACCTGGGTGACTCTGTCAGTTAAACATCTGACTCTTGATTTTGGCTCAGGTCATGATCTCACGGTCCATGAGTTTGAGCCCTGCATCGAGCTCCACACTGATAGTGTGGAACCTGCTTGGGATTCTCTCTCTCTCCTTCTGTCTCTGCCCCTCCCCACTCGTCCTTTCTCTCTCTCAGAATAAATAAACTTAACTTTTTTTTTCATATGTTGAACACTGATCCCCATGTAATGATTTTTAGAGGTAGAACCATTGGTATGTGGTTAATTAGGTCCTGAGGATGAAACTCTCATGGATGGGATTAGTGCCCTTGAAGAAAAGAGCCAGGAGAGGGACCTCGTTCTTTTCCACCTTGCTCTGTGAATCAAGAAGCTAGCTCTCATCAGATGCCAAATCTGCCAGTGCTTTGATTTTGGACTTCCCAGCCTCCAGGACTGTGAGAAACAAATTCTGTTATTTATGAGCCACCCAATTTATGGTATTCTCTTGCAGCAGCCCCACTAAGCGCATACATGTATTTGTGCAGTATGTGAGTATTTTCCCATACGCACGCTTACATATGCATTTTCCTTAGTTTGGGGGCTCATTTATTATATTCATATTCTTAGTTTGACCAAATGATAAGCCCGTGTTTAATGTAGTTGGTTCTTATTATCATATCTGACTTTATGTCCTATCATAAACTAATAGACTTTAGAAAGGTCATCCAATATTCATGGTGTTGCTAATTTTTATAATTTCATGATTAACTTTGCTGATATTTTATAGCCAGTTATTTCTAGATAGAATCGTCAATAGTATACATATTTCTCTAAATGCAATTTGGAAAATATACTTAATCTTTGTGGGTTTTTCATTTGAGACAAGGAGCATGACTCTGCCTCAAAAATACAAAAATGAACTAATTTAACTTTTCAAAACAGACTCATAGTCCAAATGAGTTTTAAGGGGAAGAGAGAAAAGGAAGCTGGATTAACACTTAGCTAGTTCTCACGTTAAACATTGGCCTTGGGGATGGTTTGTGATTCCACCCCTTGTGATCCGCTCTGCACCACCAGATCCCAACTCTGCTGATACCACATACGGAACAGGATAGCACTGCAGTGACCAAACATAAATCGAATTCTCTTCAAAGCTGCAGGCACTGGTCAGGAAGACTGCTGTCTCCTGCCCCGGGTGGACTCTCATGGAGTGTGAGAGGCTGTGTGCAGCACGGGAGCCATGCATACGACCAAACACAATTTGCTACCACAGTCCTAATCTTCCTCCTCATCCACTGCCTCTCATTCCACAAACTGGAAAGCATCTCATAGCTTTGGTAACACTGACTGCGACTGGATTAGAAAAAGCACCTGGATTTTGCTCCTGGATTTATTCAACAAACATGTATTGATCACCTACTATGTGTCAGGTACTGGTTGAGGTGACTGGATATATCAGACAAAGAGCAGAAGGGCGCCTGCGTGGCTCAGTCAGTTAAGCATCCGATTTCAACTCAGGGTTGGAGCCCTGCACTGGGCTCTGTGCTGACAGCTCAGAGCTTGGAACCTGCTTCAGATTCTCTGTCGCCCTCTCTCTCTGCCCCTCCCCCGCTCATGTTCTGTCTTTCAAAAATAAATGAATAAACATTAAAAAAAAATAAGTAGAGGAGATAATCAGTGCTACAGAGAAAAGGAAAAGAAGGTATGAGAGAGATCGGGGTGCCAGAGGAGGGGCAGGATGCAGCTGGCAGGGAGATTTCATTAAGAAAGTGAGAAATGAGCCCAGATTTGAAGAAGTGGAGGATGTTAGCTGAGAGAAACTTCCCCTCATCGGCCGTACGACCTGGGACAAGCAACGACAGTCTGCGTGTCTCGATTTTGTCATTTGTACAATGGGCCGTTGATCTTGATGATCTCACCAGTTCTTTTAAATTCTTCAATTCTATAAACTCTGATTTAACTTACGCCAACATTACAGAATGGAAGCAGTCCTATAGTTAATGTTCATTAAGTCCACACAATGTGTCACGTGTGCTAAATGCTGTGAATGACACCGGACTAAAATGCTCATTATGATAGTAATGATTTGGAAGTATCTCATTACACTCAGTTTTCAACAAACATATGTTAAGCACCTACTATGTGCCAAGCACTGCTATACATCTGGGGTATTACAAAGGTCGTGGTCTGATGAAGCAAGGGAGGCATGTTAGTTAGCAAAAAGGAACACATATTAAACTGGAACAGAGGAGTTGTTTGGGACACACACTGGATGGAAGGACCAACCACACTGAGAGTGTCCACTTTCATCAGCGTTTCCAGATATACGGTATCTTTTCCTCTTAATATTCTTTCAACAAATTTAAAGTAGCTTATCTGTGTTCACCTAGTAAGTATGACAAGGGAAATATTACTTATTTTTGTAATGTTCAGTTTATACAGGGAAAGTAAAAAATGATCAGATAATGTTCAACATTGTTGGAAAAATCTTAAATTGTTAAATTAAAAAGACAAAGAAGGCAACTTGTAAAATGTTACTCTCTTAGAGCTAAGGTAGTGATATGGTTCTGTTAACAAATGATTTTGTAAAGATAACCTTTTTCTACTGGTTTTTGTGCTCCTTTTTTTATTTAAATGTCAAGATTTTTTTTGTTGCTGTTTTTATTTTTATTATTTTTTCAACTTATTTATTTAAAATGTTTATTTATTTTTGAGAGACAGAGAGAGACAAAGCACAAGCTGGGGAGGGACAGAGAGAAAGGGAGACACATAATTCAGAGCAGGCTCCAGGCTCTGAGCTGTCAGCAAAGAGCCTGATGCAGGGCTCAAACTCACAGACTGCAAGATCATGACCTGAGCCAAAGTCAGACGCTTAACTGACTGAGGCACCCAGGCACCCCTCGAGTTTTTATATAAATTCCAGCTAATTATCCTACAGCAATATTAGTTTCATGTATAGAATTTAGTGATTCAGCACTTCCATACAACACCTAATGTTCATTACAAGTGGCTGCCTTAATCCCCATCACCCATTTAGCCCATCTCCTCCACCGATAAACATCAGTTTTCCATGATTGTTAGCAAGTAATAACTATGATGATAAAAACTATTCTCTAGCCGGAGCTTATTGTGTGCCAGGTTCAGCACTTTTCTGTATATTACCTAATTTAATTCTCACAAAACTCTCTGGAATCGGTGATCATGCCCAGTTTCCCAGATGTGATAACTGAGACTTCAAGATATTAAGTAAATTGCCCAAGGTCTAAAGCCAGTAAGTGGCATTATGGGTAAAACTCTTGAACATTCTATCGAAGACCTTCTCTTGAACACCAGAGGCAGGAAGTGCTGGCTCTCTGACCTGGATAAGGTCAAGCAGTTACATATTCAGTATAACTCTACCTGCTTTGCTTTTCACATTGGTAAATGGGCAAATGATCATAACGTTTCTCTTCTGTCTTGAGACCTGCATTTTAAAAAGTGTATTCATCATCTCTGAACTTCTAGTATTTGAAAGTCTACACAAAGAGTTTTTGGACCCGATCCAAATATTTTAAAAATTGTGCTTCTGTGTGTTTTGGAATTCCATATAAAATCCTTCGCAATGATCTTAAGTTTCAAAGGATTTAGAAGTTGTTTGATGAGGCACATTATGAAATGAGGAATATAATCCATTAGTTGAGAGTGTTGTGGAGAAGGCATTAATGAAAACTATCTCTCCCTATAGAAGTATTTGAGGGAATGACCGTCTCCTACACTGAGGACAGTGTATGATACACAATGTAGTATCTTGACTACTCATTTTTAGCAGACTTCATGCGCAAGTGAAATTTGCTTTCTTGTGTAACCAAGCCGATTCAAGAAGAAGAAGAGAATACATTAGTGCGTGCAATTTTATTTCAAGCTGTATTTTTTTCCCATGGGAATCTGGGAGAGTTTTCATCACCAGAAAATTCTTTTCGCTAGAAACACTTTGCACAGGAGCCTACACTTGCTGTTTTTTTTTTCTCCTGGTAATCTGACTTTGTGTGTGTGTGTGTGTGTGTGTGTGTGTGTGTGTGTGTGTGTGTGTTTTAAACCAGATTAGGGTTTTTTTTGTTTTTTTTTTTTTTGTGCCTATATCTCTATAGAACCTTCTACAACAAAATTGGCAGGACGCCTTGAGAAAATTAATTAGGTACCTCTCATGCATGAGTCTCAAGGATGTGTTAACGTGTTGAACATCTTTACCATTGCAGCCAAGGAGAATTTGGGGGTGATGAGTGTTATTCCTCTGGTGTTATTTAGGCCTGGAGAACTTAGAGTACAAAAATAGAGATTTGGTGAAAAATTGGAGTTAGAAGAGGTCTTTTGCAGTAACTTGGATCTTGAGCCATTTTCTTTCCCTGAGAGAAGCTCATTGGACTGCTTCTCAGTCCAGTTCAGGAACTGGAGAGTGAGATAACTAACTTAATCATCTGACTGAAAAATTCATAGAAAATTTCAAGAGGATTTCGGCACCCTTGAATCCCTTCTGGGCCAAGTTTGATTAATAACAGTTTCAAATGGGAGAAAATAATGTAGCATTTCAGCAAATAATGAAGGTTATCTATTCCGGTGATTTTCTCCTGTGCTGTCTGGTTTACTTTTGTAAAAGACAACGGAAATTATGGCAGACCGCTTGGAGGTGTTTCTCTGAAGGATTGAAGAATATGAAAGTTCAGTCTGAGTACAATCATAAAGGAAGAAGAAAACTTTTATTTAAATAAAAATAACACTGATGGAAATTTAGGCAATTTGAAAATAAATTCCGACTTATGGACATAGCGTCCTATTACTGTCCCAAATCACATTTCAATATCAACTTCCATAAGCAAAGTATAGGCCTTGTAGTGTTATTACTTGAAAGCTGTGAGTAACTTTCTAAGAATAGGAATTTACAATTAAAATGAGGTGGACTCTCAGGTCACTTAAAAAAACTGAGTAGTGTATGCAAATGATCTGGATAAATCTGCTCTCTTGTGTCAGAGATCCCTTTGCACTGAATTTCAGCAGAGTATATGGGGTTGGAAAGGCTGGAGCAACAGATATTTTCCTTGCTGAGATAACTTGCCTTGCTTAGTCTGACTAAGAGACTCCCCAGGAGTAATTTTAAACATGTAAACGTGTTAAAAATAATATTTTCATACTCAGGGTGCAATTTAGACTAAGTGGATTATACATAGTTAATAATGTCGCATGAATTTAATAATTCCTTGAAACCACAGCTAGAATTTACATGGCATTTAAAACTACTATTGTTAATGACTGGCTATTACTATTTTGGCTGCGTTTAATTGTGATTAGATGTTAAAGAATGTTATCCCTCGTTAAAAATCTCTATGTGTAAATACCGTACAGTCTTTGGGAGGCAGCCTGGATTCTACTCTACACGTTCAAGAAAACAGCTGAGTCAGCAGCTTGCATAGTAAAATTTATGATTATATAATTCTTTTTCACGGTCCAACGTTGGAAAACCTGAAACTGCGAGAAGCAAAGAGAACTGAAAGAGAGATGTCTAAAATAGCTAGATATCGTCAAATTCAGAATTCCATTTGTGTAGTCATAATATATGCACGAGAATACTTCTAGCCAGGCTGTCATTTGACCTTCACCAACCCCACTTTCCAACAGTGGATGCAATTTTCAGAGACTATACTTTTGACCTTGAAGATGTAACTTACTGTTTTATGTCTCTTAGCAAACTTGCAATACCTCTGGTCCCCACACTGAGCTCATCTAAAATTAATATCATCGTGTATTTAAACTGGTCTAGTCTATAATTCTTATTTTAATTATTCAGCATATGAGGGCAAAGAAAGAAGCTGCAGCTCCTTTAAAACTATCTTTTTCTTATTGCATAAGTCTCTCAGCTTTCTTAATGCAGGGTGGCCCTCGTCGGAAGCTGGGACTGAGGAAACAGCTGCATTGTACTGCAGCCTCAAATCTTGCCACAGCACTCAGGCTCGGGATCCAGCTGAGCTGAAGAGAAATATGCAGGAGCAGCCTATCAGTCTACGGAAACCAAAGCTTTGCCAGAGGACATCGTCATAAAGTGAGTTACTCTTTCCTGAACCTGAGCTTGTCGGCCTTTCGTTTTCACGTTTTTCCTAACGAGTACTCGAACAGAATGACATTCCCTTGTAAGTCTTACTTCCTATTTCTCCCCCCTTTCGCTTACATTTAAATCAACTTTATGCCCTTCATTCTACTTGGAAGACACCAACTGTAGGAAAAAGCCTTGAACAACTGCATCAGCCCCTTGCGGTTGGACATTCCTAAGCCGTTCCACTTTAACTGTCCTCAATTCTTTACTGTAATGCAAGAGCCTGCAAAAGCCAGAGAGCATGTTCACCAGTTAACAGAAAGGAAAAGGAAAAGCCGATGCAGCAGAGCTAAAATTAAGAAACACCAACCAAGCACCCCAACTCCAAGTAACTTGAAATTAATTTGACTTTCATATGAGAACCTGCGTTTTCTTACCTTGGATGTGAATGACTCTGTCATGATCTAGAGTATAGTTGTCTGAGTGATGATCAGCCCAGCAGATTGAAATCAGCACCAGGAGAAGTAGACTCTTCATCTTTATAACCCAAAGAATCTTCTTCACTGTGAGAGCATCACATACAAAGAGGCTGGTGAGATTTGGAAGCCTTTGGAGTGTTGCACTGCACAACTTATAACCACCTTATCATAATAGAATGGGTCTGTAAAAAATATTTAACCCAATCTGTTCAGAAAGTTACTGTAGCTGTCTTTGGGAGCTGAAGACTGCAGCTTTGAACAATTCCAGTTTCCCTCATGCAGCCAGAGTCCAAATAGTGTTTAACTCTATCTTTGCAGAATTGTAAATCTCGTCATTTAAATCAGTACTGTTTTGATAGAGAGAGTTAGAGTTAGGTACAAAAAAAAATATGGCAGGGATACAAAAAGACTTTAAAAATCATTTAGATCTCTGAATTTGAAGTATTACTTAACAAAACCACTCTCTGACAGATCTGCATGTGAGTATCACCCGGTCTAATTAGGAACTGAATCTTAAAACAGAGCATATGAAGAATATTTGCACGAAACTTGACATCATCACTCATTTTACGTGTGGATTCCTAAGCAGGTTGGATTTGCCTGTTCTAAAAAAAAAAAAAAATCCCTGATTAAGCAAAAGCAGCACATTTATTACAGATTCACTTACCATCTTACACACTGCTTGGGTCGATGGCGAAGAGTTGAAGTTTAAGGACAAACTAGGTGAGAGTTGTGCGTGGTACCACTGCAGTCATCCTGATTGATTTTTTCATTCATTCCTCCCTAAAATGCTGACGCACCAACTTAGAGTGCCAGGTGGGGTCTCTGCAGTCAGCAGAGGCACGGCTGCAGGGAGCGTCCCTGCCAGCCTCCCCGGGCAATGAGGCAAAGGAAGAGCCGAGACGCCAGCCTCACACAGCCCCGGTCCTAAGTGAGAGAGGCACAGCCCTCCGCTGGCTGCTCTTTACTGCAAGACCAATTTCATCAAAGGGGACACAGTCCCCCCAAACGTTGTCAATGGAAGGACCGAAAAGCGACTCCCAGTGATACAAACCTTATGACCTTGTCTGTATTTGTCAGGCAAGAGTTTCAGTGTAGCTCTTCTGTTTCTGTGTGAAAGCTGAGGCAAATATTAACAAGGGCTTTCTTTTTCTCCTGTGCACATCGCAGCCTTAACAACACTTGGCTATTTTTAAAACTGAAATTGCACAGTACTGGCTTCTCACACTAATTTGTTTCTTCCAGGAAAGCCTGACTCCCTGGAATACTCATTATAGAGCGCTGAGTCTGTTCCTGGAGGTCCTTGCAGGCCTGCCTCAACTCCAGAGCCTGATGACACTCTAGTCAGGGGCGTCCCCCGTCTCTCCTGGGGCAGGAACCCCTTTCTGCCTTCTCCTCTCTAACACCGGGCATTGCTGTGGTGCCTGTGGCTTCAGTCTTTCACATTAGCTTCAATCCTTTTCTGTCTCTTCATTATGTCTCAGAAAGAAGATGCTGGATGAGCAAATGAAGAAACTTACTTTTTTCCAGGAAACTGAGAGTGTCACTTTCAAAATGTTACTTGATTTACTTATCTTATTTTCTGAAGTTCACTTGCTTGTGCCTCTGTGGCACATTGGAAATGATTGGCTTTTTCTAATTTTTAAAAATATTTATTTTTGAGAGAGAGAGAGAGAGAGACATAGAACATGCATGGGGGAGGGGCAGAGAGAGACGGAGACACAGAATCCGAAGCAGGTTCTAGACTCTGAGCTGTCAGCACAGAGCCTGATGCAGGGCTTGAACTCATAAACCTCGAGATCGTGACCTGAGCCAAAGTCAGCCACTTAACCGACTGAGCCACCCAGGCGCCCCAGAAATGATTATGTTTTTGAAGATACTGACTTTTGTCCATAGGAACGTTACTAACAAATATTACCTCTTTTCAGCCCAGAACTACACTTTGGGTGAATAAACATAATAAAGGTCACCTTTTGGAATTTGGAATATAATTGGGACAGTTACATATACGAGCATAAAGAAATGGGCAAACCAGCACAAGAGGTGTCTGCCTCTTTCTGCCTGCCACAGGAATCGGAGAGGGAAACGTAGGGCCGCCTGGGGGGCTCTGCATTTTGTAACAACATTTTCTCTGAATATCCAGGTATGTTAGGTAAAACGTTTCAGTTTTTGATATGAGCAAAATTTAGGAAATTTGGGGGACTTTTCTACCAGCAGCTATTACCAACCTTGAATTAGTACTCAGTTCCGCCGCAACTCACACCATCGACTGTCTCGTTTTACAGCTGCTCAGCCTGGCTGCATGATGGTGCAGCCAGTTTCAGTATGGGTTCAAACTGAAATGCCTTTGGTCTTGGTCAAAGACATAAGTTAGGGTTGCCATTTTCCACTGCTGCTTTGGTGATAGTTAAACCGCTATTCAGAAGCAAGAGAGTGTAGCCAACATAGAAGTCTAGTAGTATGATAGAAATCCAGATACACTAATAGCAACAGTCTAATACTGAAGTGGCCAATTGCTATTCCTTAAACACTGTTAAAATTTGTGGTAGGACGGTAGCTACATGGTGATACAAGGTAACATATAGACTTGTCAGATCAGGGGCGCCTGGGGGCTCAGTCGGGGTTGAGGGTCTGACTTCGGCTCAGGTCACGATCTCATGGTTCGTGAGCTTGAGTCCCGCGTGGGGCTCTGTGCTGACAGCTCAGAGCCTGGAGCCTGCTTCAGATTCTGTGTCTCCCTCTCTGTCTGTCCCTCCTCTGCTCATGCCCTCTCTCTCTTTCTCTCAAAAATAAATAAACAGAAAAAAATGTAAAAAAAAAAATCACTCTGTTGTACACCTGAAACTAATGTAACACTGTGTGTCAACTCTACTTCAGTTTAAGAAAATAACAAAAAATAAAGTCCCTGTATTAGGTAGTAGGTGAATAAAACCAAGCAGAAGGCATGCGTGCTGTTTTCTGTGCCGGGATAGCTATGCCACATAATTCCTGAACAATTACTACATGCTGGGCCCTGACCTTGAAGCTTCATACATATAATTATCATTTCTCAAAATAACATAATCGAAGAATTGTGTCATCATACACATTTTACAGTTCCAGAACCAGAGCTGGAGCGGTGGAGTCCCAAGTAAATAAAGCAAGAAGCTAAGGATCTGGGCAGTCTGACTGCAGAGCTCTGGCTTGCCCTCTTCAGCGCCACTCACGGCATCTGTCCTGTGCGCCTCGAGGAATGCCATCAGCCGTCCCGGCCAGGTCTCCCAGATCCCTTACAGTTGACACAAGTTGGAACGTTGGCCTTCATCCCTCTGTCGCTGCGTGATGGGAGTAGCACTTAAGCACAGCCCTGTTTGCATAAGGCATGTTCGAGTTCCCAGTATGAGTGCTTTTCTCACTGTGCACCCAGCGCCCAGAACTTCCCTGTGCCCAGAGTAAGAATGAATGGAGAGGAGAAACAGCTACGAAGACTAAGGCAGCTGACACTGAGCAGAGTTTAATACTGTTTAAAGAGTTACATGTATTATTATATGGAGGATGGTAAGAGTTACTTTTTCTCTCCACTGAGGACTTAGTGAAGTAAACCAGGTTTCAATGTAGTACTTGAAACATAGTTTAAAAATTATAAGAATCAATACAAAGGTTGCTAAAGATTGAAGAAGAATCTCATTTCACAGAATTACTTTGAAATAGATGGAATCTTTTCCTCCTTGGTATCTTTTAAGTCTGATCTAGTTACAGGCAGAAGAGGGTTTATGATCCGTGTTTCTTAAAAATTGGTCAGTGGTGCAGTGAAATGGAAAAAAAAAATAAGAAAGAAAAACAAAGAGAAGGGACTCCAAAAGTGTACTTTTTCATTAGGTAAGGTTAATTCATTTAAAAAATTTGTTCTTTTTTGAAGTAACCTTTTTTACCTTTTTGCTCTTAGAATGGCCTTTATTTCATGGAATTAAGAATTGTAGACTTCTTAGATTGTAAATTTTTTTGCGTGTTGAGCATTTTTTTAATGATAACCTTATGCCAGCTTCTCAGTTGTTTTACTGTTGTTGGTCTGCCTTGTGTTCTGTTTTGACTCTACAGATACGTGCAGTCCAGTAGTCAGACCTCCGGCCCAAATGATGGCTGGAGAGTTCACACTAATGATTTCTTCAGTGTCTAGAGGAGCACTTGGACTTTAAGCTAAGCCCCAGGATTTATCGCACACAGTGGAGGTAGTAGAATGCAGAACTGCTTGGAATATACCCAATGCTCAAGAGAAAAGCCATAATTGAAAAAAAAAAAAAGAGAGAGAAATCTTTGTTCAATGATACAACTCCCCTCGGAGTGACTCTATATAAACTTCAAGTGAACAGAGCATGTCTCACTGTCGCCTTGTGTTGTTATGTGAAAGCACAAGTCACTGAAGAAGCTAAAGAGCATGTATGATGCCCTGGATTAGATGGCCAGCCATGGTCCCTTTCAAATCTGGTCGTGGTCAGCCTCTTGCTTCCTAGGAACCTCATGACTCCCAAAACAACCTGCATCTTAATTAACATTTATGAGTTACTTCTGTTTCTCCCTCTGTAGTTTGAAATCACCTACTCTATTTCCATTTGTCCTCTACATTTTCCATCATTGTTTCCTCTCTACTTCTATTTCTCCATTCATAGCATATGAATCTTACCTTACCTCTCCACTTTTCTCTTCTTCCTATATTTTATTACATTTATCACATTATTCGATATTTGACATGATCATGTGATTTATCATCCAAACGAGGGCATAGAATCAACAGATAAACTCCTTATAATTACATGGAAAAACAGTAGCGTGTAAACTGGAGCTCTCCCAGGCAGATGGGGAGATGTGGTAGAAGTATAAAGAAGGGAAGGGAGAATTGAGTTTCCTTCCTTCCTCTGCCACTGTGTAGTTGTGCGACCCTGAGAGAAGTTATTCAGCTGCTTTGGGGTCAAGTTTTTTACCCATCAACTGGAATAGCTGATGACAGATGTCAATGCCTTATACACACTATTTATTATTATTTTTATATAATTTTTTTCTTACTGGAGAGATCAGGCTCTTCTCCATTCTACTTATATTGCATTTTAGGGCTGTCCTCCTCAGCAAACAAATTCATGGATTTTTAAAGGGATAATATCAATAATGCTTATTTAAATAGCAATTCAATTCACTTACTGCTTTTGGCTGGTCATTCTTTGGCAGCTTTCTCCTAGAGAATATTGATGGAGTTTGGGACACACTCAGCATCCCTTCACTTAATCAAAGTGCATTTGCTCAGGCTGTTCATTGACCCATCTGTACCTGCTTTAAATAATTCTTGAAATAAGAGTTAGACTTCCCCCAAACCAGCTTTATGAAGGGGTTCTACAGTAGTTTTGTTTGCTGATAGAGTTTCTCAAACAAATTGAAAAAAAAAAGGCATACATGAATAAAAGTAGGAATTGTATTTGATGTTTACAGGGTTCAATTCTGCAAGTTTTTGTTGACTATCTAGGGTGTATGTGGGGAAACAGAGTATACACATATTAATAAGTTTAAGGACTTGTTTCTGAGTAACATTCTGGCATCGCTGGATGAATAAATGAATGAAGCACATATAGGGGGATTCTGATACTTCTAGATTTTACACTATGTAAAACTCTAAACTTAAAGTAATGCTTAAAAGTTGCAAACATTTCATTCAAAGTTTATCTGCACACAATACCTTCATTTGGAATTGTGTTATCTCTCCCAGCTCATATTGAGGTTGGAGATGGATTTATAGATACAGTATTATGTATTTATTTTACATCTTAATCGACTCATTTTTTTTCTACTATGAAAAGAGTAAGCAGAGTAAACTCTGCCTCTCCAATGTTGTAGTGTGTCCTCTGCACCCAAGAATCTCTTGAAATGGGATAATTCCACAGGACAGGTGGTTGTCAAAATTCACCCATGTGACAGGAAGGAAAGAATAGAAGTTGTAACTATAGTAAAAGAGGATTTTTTCGTGATTGTATGTTCTTAGTGACTTCTGCATGTGTAGCCCCATCATACAGGTGGGATAGCGTGTGTACACAGACACACCTATTCATTCTGAAATTATATACTTAAAGTTTGTTACCCTGTGCATTTACATGAGCAGTCAGTAAGACCCTCCTTTCTGGTCACTCAAAGGGAATCACCAGACTCACTCTCAATGTATTCCAATATTCTGGTTCTAATATTAGCAGATAATTCACAATTTGTTGGAGAAAAAAATGGTACCCTAGGTGGACAAGAAGAGTCATGGTTTCAGAGCCCTAGAGTGTAGTAGAGATTGATACAGTAGCTTTAGTGTATTTTTGCCAGCTCTGTCTACATACCGTCTTCAGGCGTTCTCATCATCTACTCAAAAGCTTTTGGTTACATGAGATTTCTAAGTTTTCAGGGTCCGGCAGGAGCATGTCTTCTATAATTAATAGTTTTTTTTTGTTTTGTTTTATTTTTCAACTTTTTATTGTCAAATTGGTTTCAATACAACACCCAGTGCTCATCCAATAGTTTGTTTCTTAACCAGATAGTTGTTAGTAGAGGAAGTCAATAAATACATTGTTAACATAGTAACAATAAATACATTTTGATGTTGATGGTGATGGTAAAAGAAAATGAATCTCTTATCTTCCTTTTTATTTATCTGTGGCGAATGAATCCTACTTTTGCTGCCCTGAAAACCATAATTTTACCATAGGACATTAAAAATCAGACTATACTTGATATGATTATTATATTGCTTGCTTTTAAAAGTGCATCTTTCATGGAATAAACAGGAAAATCATTTTCTATCATTACACATAAATAAAATGGGTAAAAAACAAATCATATCATGAGTTATTCTTAAAAGATAATTCACCTTGTCAGAATATAAATTAATGTTGCTGCCACTTCTCAGGCCATCTCATAGTTTATCATTTAATAGGCTAAATGCTGCATTATATTGGCATGATAATGATTAGATTATTGGAATAATAAGTCCACATGCTAGAGGTAATTTTGACTAAAATAAAAATTTCACTAAAATTTTCTTCATTTCTAGCCTAGAGTAATTTCCTCAAAAACTAAACAATAAAGCATATACCTATGTTAGCATCGTTCTAAAAAAAAAAAGTTTGTAGAGTGAATATGCATTTTCTAAAGAGTATTCTTGCTAGGCACACTTGTGCAAGAAAGACTTCATTTTATCATTTGTTCCTCTTTGATTCCATGATCAAAAATCTCAGTAGCCTCAACAACAAAGCATTATGTTGAGCAATAGCAAATCAGACTTCAAAAACATTTTCTCTTAATGTATAAAATCAAGTGACTTATTGTCATTGTCAGGAACAGTAAATGATTTTTGAACACAAAACCAGGACTTTGGCACTAAATTAAGAACTCTACAAAGGTGGATATATTCCCCAGTGAATTGCAATTCAAACAGAACTTAATTAAACACAGCATTTAAAAGAGACTGGAAGGAGCCCTTTAGCCAACAATGTAGACATTTTTTTTTCTGAAACACTATAAAAGAAATCAATATATATATAAAAGAATATGAAGAACTTAGATTGCTACCTTATTGTGTCCTAACAAATAACATACCCAAAAGCAGACGATAACAAAATAAAACAACTTCCATTTTTTATTACTCATTTACATAATTTTAAAACCATGGAAAATTAACTCCCTTTTTAATATTTTAATGTGCAGATATGAATAAAATTAACAAATGTTAGGACTGCTTTTAAGCACAGGTTCCATAAAAAGGAGTTTAAAATGTAGCTCACAAGCATACTAGTTATTGAACGCAAACCTCCACAGGCCTTAGAATTTGAAACAAAAGCCTTTAAATAAAATATTTAGAAGTAGGGTTTATATAGGCGGACCATGGATCATAACATCACTTACAATTAAAAGCTGTTTGAAAGTATGTCTACTCGAGCTAGCAAAACAATATTTTTAGAATCCGTGTCACTTAAAATCTTGGCATTTCTTTAGAAGTTCAAAAATTTCAACAGCTCCCAGTTAAACATTATATTAACACTGGCTCTAAAAATACAACTGCCCGGCATCTACAAGACAACTCTGATGGCATCGCAGGTATAACAGTCACAAGTTTTCTACGTAACGCAAAACCCAACTCTAAAGTTGCCACGGCACCCCACATCTAAGTCTAAACTAGTTGAAAAATAATAAGAATCAGACAACTCACATATATTTTTTATGGTGATCAGACTCTGAGAAGGTGTCGAAAGATTTCGAATGTATGTCAATTCTGATTTTTTACTAAATACAAGGAAGAGCTTTATGATCGATGATTTACTGAGGTATCTGATTGTACTAAGTCATGACAAAAACAAAAAAATCCATTAACGATCGTTAGCAGCAGAAACTTCTGTCTCCTTCTTGCTTGGTGCCGTCCCCACCTCTTTTGGCTGCCACTTTTAAAGTCTCTTCCAAGATCCTGAGGCAGGTTTACTATTGGTTCACATCCTACGTCAAAGCACGATTCTCATCAGAATTCAGTTCATTGGCTTATGAGTAACAAAGCCTGTTCCAGCCCAAAAGGCTGTGTCTACATCCCACCAAAAGGGAGAATACAATATTCTCCAATTAACTTGGCAAATAACGACAGTTACGTTCATTAAATTAAGTTGCCAAATTAATTTTAAGATGCAAGATAGAGCCCAAGAATTCACCTTGATAGGTTTTTAAGTTACGGTAATCTTTGAAAGTATTTTTAAGCTTTTAAAATGAAATAATTTTCATTTACATTTTCTGTAGCTGAGGAATTTGTTCATTCTGAAAGCAACTAAAATCATTTAACCAACCTTCTTTATAGGCTCTGAAGCACTGACTTACTCACTTAGAATTAACTACTCTAGACTCCAAAGATAGCTATGTAAATTGTAACTTTCCTTTCTAAATAACAATATCATTTAAAACTTTTGTAGTATGTAGGTATTAGGCTTGCTTTTGACTTAGAACTAAATAATCATCTATTAGTATAAAACATAAAAATATGAGTAGTTTTCTTGCAAGAAGTAGGTGAAATATTTACATCTGAATCTCAAAGGTTTTCAGTGTCCTTAAACACCATAAAATCACCACCCCAACCCCCAGTCCTTCCACAGACTCTTCCTTTCAACCTGGCTCCACATTCTCACCACTAGAGTTACCAACACTAAGTCTTCCAGGGTCTTTTCCATTTCCAATGTGACCGTGGCTTTGTAAACGTTTATGGAGAGTCTCAAGTCCATGCTAGTGAGAGCAGTGTAGAGGTGACATGGTTCCTGGCACCTGGTGGGTTTTGCCAAATTTCAGAAGAAAGGAACAACCATAAAAACTATGTTTTTCTCTTCCATAATTTTCACAGAAAGCAACGTTCATTCCATGAACATAAAGACTCAAATTCTCATCAGTGCTGAGCAAATGACAGTTGAGAATTATTTGTATACTAAGGACCTTTGAATAATCTCTTTTACCTTGTTAACTTGAGCAGGTATGCAGTTGTATTTATACCTAGGTGATGAAATGTGATCCTGAGAATACACAGTCTCTAGAAAGCAAGGGAAATGGCAACCTTGCACAACTCTTCAAAAAAGAAACTGCTGTCCCCAAATAGCACGTATACACCTCACGTACACACCTCCCAGTCACTGCGCTCAGATGTTGGTAATAACCGCACACCTGAAAATAATTGTAGTCGATACTATACAGCAAATATCAAGAGGACCAGTAAAGCACGACAAATGTCAGGGGCAATAAAATGTCCATGGCTGATTCAGAGATTGGCTTCTAAAACAGTATGCTTTTGTAAGCAGTTGTTTAAAGTGTAAAAGCCCCTACTGCTGAGTAGCATACAGAAAAGAACAGGAGAACAAAGAGGATGAGGAGCAAGAGGGGAATGGGGAATTGGGGAGAGAGATGAGAGAGAGAAGAAGGAGAAGAGGAGGAAGAGAAAGAGGAGGGGGAGGAGAAGAAGAAAAACCCAGTAGCTGGAAGAGAAGGAGCAGGGTTTCTGAGTCCTCATGGACACCTGAAAAAGGCAGCCGGCAGCAACAGCCACTGGAAATGGGAGGAATGACTTGAAGGACAGAAATCTCAACCAAGAGAAAACTCAAGGAGGAATGACTTGAAGGACAGAAATCACGACCAAGGAAAATCCCACCGGGTAGGCTAAGTGAACAATCTGAGCAGATCCAGAGAGGAAAATCCAGCCTTATGTAGCTTAAGGACCATATGAAGCCACTCTTGAAGCATTTATCCCCTGAGCCCCACTTTATGCCAGGCAAGTAGAAAGGAGGCTTCAGATCCCAAAGCAGTCACCCCTCAGGGAGGCCGTGAAGGAGGAGCGCAGAGCAGAATGCTAAGTGTGTCGAGACCTACTCCGGATGCTCTTGGAGAAAGAGCATACAGTGGGAGTGGTTTTCCCTGGAGTTGTAAGATGCAGCGGCTTTGGAAGGCCCCGAAGCCAGCCCGGGAGGGGCCATGGAGGGTTACACAAAGAAGATGATGGCACAGCCAGATCTGCGAGACAAGGAGATCGAGAAGAGGGCAAGGATGTTGCTATCTATCACAACAGCATGCACTCGGGAAATGAGCCGGGAGAGGCCTTGGGCTGTGGACCAGCTGCATGTATGAGGAATAACGCATGTGGATACGAGGGAGTGTGGCTGGACAGGCAGCCAGGGCACGGACAAGAAGGCCTTGCACGACATGCTAATTTGCATTTTTCCTGATGATAGTCCATCTTCTAAACAAATCCTCACCACCACTGCCGGTCATTTACCTTATCTTTACGTATCTCAAAATAATACCCTAAAAATATTACTGGGGGAGCGCGTTACAAGCAGGGATTTTCTTAATCTCGCCATGTTCTATTTACTAAGGACGATGCATCCGTAACACACTTTGAAAAGATTTCCAGGGTTTTACAAAAGTATGATGTAAACATTCGAGAGTCTGCAGCAGTCTCTCCAGTATTGGATTTCACCTGCTGTTCAAGAATGCCAGGTTCACACGGACGTTGCTGTAAGTTCAGCCTCAGTGTAATCACAGAGCACACCAAAATTTCAATACTTTTTCATACCGGGTTATATCAAAAGATTGTCAAGCCGCATACTCGAAAGTAGTTCTCTGAATATTGTGTGGGATTCAAGAAGACACCCCATTGCATGGGTGCGTAACCACTGGAATGCAAGCTCCAGAAGGGTAGAAACTATTTACCATGATATCCCCTCACTAGGAGCCCAAGGGCACTGGTGTTGCACTGTGCACTGCAGAACGAATGGCAACCCCCAGTGCTGTACAGTACGCAACCTGCACAACCGTATGTTGTAGCCCTCTCTATACGAGACATAATACACATGCACACACACACACACACACACACACACACACACAAAACAAACCTGTTGAACAAATCACATTTCATACAAATGAAAGAAACAATCATAAAATTTTCAAATGATTAATGAAGCACCTTGAAGTGACTCCATGCTAATGTTACAAACCTAGTGAGTTTTCTCTAAGCGTACAGTGAATGAATAAAGGAGATCAGAATCTCTGTGGTTCCAAGCACAGCTGATGTAAGGGTGATCCAGACATATCTCAAGTAGTTACTAGAGTAACTCAGTTATTCCATTGCTTGTGTGGATTGCTATGGTCCTTTCTCACCTGCCTCAGTCTCAACCTGCCGTGGGCACATCTTGCATGTTTGCTGCTCATGTGAAAAGCATAATCTACGGAAAAGACCACTTTTGGCCAAAGGCATACGTCTTTCTATACCTTCTCACAAGTATTTGCACTACAAGTTTTTGTACTCCGTTTGTGGGAGACCATAAAGCACGAAAGTTACTGGAGCACGTACACAGGCTCTCGTTGCTACTTGATAGAGTATTCTCACACTGATGGAAACATTAACATAGCATAAGCCGCTGAGAGCTTAGCGTGAGCGAGTTGATATTTCATCAGTACTTCTCATTTTGTTTCTTCACACTGGTACGCTGGAGATTGTCTGATGTTGTACTGCCACCGACGGCAGAGCTAAACAAAAATTAGGGATGTAGAATGCAGTCAAATAGGGGGAAGAAAGGAAAGAACAAGACTTGGGGCCAAATTAGCTATCTCATTTCCTCCTACCAGCTAATTTAAAATTTACTTAAAGACCTTGCCCCTTGACCAACTCCTTGCAAGATTATCTGACCTCTGTCTTAAAAAGAGAAAGGCATGACGGGGAAAACAAAGCAGCAGTTATGAGGGGCCAAAAGGTAGAAGAGGGAACAAGACGAGTCTGTCCAATGTAATCACCTTGGTGAGGCTTTCTGATCTCTGCTGGTCTCCTTCTGCATAGCTTGTAGAAACCTCCCTGGCTTGTATGAGAGGCAAAGACAGTGAAATCCACATCCTTGAATTCTCACTGAGTTGGTAATAGCAAGAGGAGCAATGAAATAGAAAGGCTCAATGTTGTTGGACTTCAGGTGGTAATTTCTAGCAATGAATTCTGAGGCAACCATGTCACCTCTTCCTTCTGCTGATGCTGACTGAAAATGTAGTGCAGCAAATCCAATGCCAATACAGACAAAGGTACCCCCTCCCACCCCTTCCCAGCCATTTTAGACTCCTCGGGTGAACTTAGGTAACTCTTTGAATCTACACTGCCAGGCCAAAGTGTGGGAGAGGAGAGGGGAGCAGGTGCGGTGCAAAGTGACACCAAACAAAAGAAGGTCAATTAAATTTCAGGAAGTTCAAAGCAGGATAAGGTCTATTTTCTCCACATCTGGAAGGGCGTGTCGTTGTTGTTGTTGTTTCATTCCTGAATTTCAAGGGGAGAATTTCATTCTGTAAAAATGCCACTAGAGGAAAAAAGCTAATAGGTTAAGTTGGGTGTTGGTAAGTTAAGGTGGGTAAAGTGACAGGTATTTTAAAATAAAGACAAAAGAGAAAATGTACTTGAAAATAATGAAAGGACTTTGATGTAACTGGTTTAAAAAGGGGCAACTAGTTATTAAAAAGCAGCCCCCCCCAACACACAAGAAAGGAGGAAAAGATAATGATCTCACTGAATCATTAACTTCAATGATCTAGTCCAGTCGAAATCATTTTTTAAAAACTGCACAATTGGCAAATATTCTCTCAGTATGTAGCGAATGGACTAAGGACGCATCTGCTGTGTCTCCCATTTACAAGAATAGTGTGGCCCTTGGTTAAGGAACCCTTGACCACAATTTGCATTTTTGGTGATAGTTTAGACAGGTCTTTGCAAAATAACCCATTCAGCAAAAGCACAAATTTCTGTTTAGTTTCCTGAAGAATGACACAATAAATATCTACTTACTGGCATAGTATTCAAAGCATTTACTCAACAATATTTTAGAGGAAAGTATATAAAATGCAATCCATAGCCCCAAATATCTTACCATCATGGAATCCAAACCAGGAATGACCTCTTTAAATCCCATTGGATTGCATTTAATGTCATACTAATGTGATTAGACACTCAGTTTCCCCAACTAGAATGTAGCTCCCTTGCCCATATTGTATTATCAGTCCTTGAGTCTCCAGCACACAGGCTGGAAGAATGTCCTCGTATTCTTTTGTAAGTTACCTGTCAATTTTAATATTTTAGAACATCCTACTCTTTAATCTGGATAATGGGAAAAAAAGAAAAAGCCTCAGGAGAATTGATTAACGTTGTAGTTTTGTTCTTTGGTGTTACACTATCTAAATTATGGAAATGCATTTATAAGAACATTCCCAGTTACTGTTCTTCAACTGACACATCAAAAAGCTGTTTTTACCCCCTTGGTTTTCGTTAAGAAACAAACACTGGATAGACAAGAATTTCTAGGGGCGCCTGGGTGGCTCAGTCGGTTGAGCGTTCGACTTCAGCTCAGGTCATGATCTCGCGGTCTGTGGATTCGACCCCGCGTCGGGCTCTGTGCTGATGTCTCAGAGCCTGGAGCCTGCTTCGGATTCTGTGTCTCCCTCTCTCTCTCTGCCCCTCCCCCACTCATGCTCTGTCTCTCTCTGTCTCAAAAATAAATAAAACATTAAAAAAAAAAAAGAATTTCTAGTCACAAAATAAGCCAAATGTGATGAAGAAAATGTGTTCTCATATCTCTCCATTCCTTCCTTTGTTTCTATTCTTTCTTCTTCTTCTTAGAACACCCTGATGTCTGGAACATTTTAGCTACTCATGGATTACATTTTGAGGCTCTCTGCTCAAGCCTGCTATCCTGATCCAAGCGATAGCTCTTTTCTGACCCTCTGTACTCTCGATCCAGTGTTTCCTTTGCCTTTAGTCTTCTGTTGGTCTCTTGCTTCTCAAACAATGCCTTTGATTTTTGTCTCCCACCGCTAACATTTTAGGCGATAGAGAAATATTTTGCTCGAGAAATCATCCCAGTGACCACTGAATCACACCATCCACCTCGGCTGGCTGTTCTGAGGAACAGGCCCCATTTATCTCTCGATAGCAGAATAGTTCCTGCCATTCTTTATTTGGGTCTCTTCACAAGTTAAACTTTTCAGTGTCCACAATGCATCTGGCATGAAATCTCTGGCAGAGTCCCCACTTTGAGCAGCCTTCATTCTCAATTGTAAAATGGAGTTGCTTTAAAATACTACCAGAATTCGCAAATCAAATTCTCTTCAATAATTCAATGCACATGAGAGGCAAATGGTTGTTGACCTCTTTTGTGGGTACCCACGACTGTGGAAAATTTCCTGGGGTAGTATTTTCCAAATGCAGGCAGATTTGAATTTTTTTTTTTTTTACTTTGGAAAATGGTTATTTGAGGAAATCTTATTTAAATGGGAGACATTAGGACAGACTGAGGAGACAATGACGCTGTAAGATGATGCGTTCAGGGCAATATTGGACAGAGGCAGAAAACTTCTATCACTTTCTGCTTATGTACAATGAGAAATAGTTGCTAACAATTCTACAAATAAAACCTTAAACTAAGAAAACTAAGCTGAAGGCCATGGCAGGATTCATTTGCCCACCGATGCCTGTTTGGCCAATAGAAGATGAAGCTTGGCAGCACCATGGGGGAACTATTCAGGAGTATGTGCAATTCTTAGTACATTGTATTAGTATAGCCAAAAATGCCATTTAAAATGCGCTTGTCTGGAGGACTTGCGAAGTCTACAACAGGTACAAATAAAGTCTACTTTTTTGAATTTACTCAGTCCATTAGCCAATCATTCTAATTATTAGGCCCCCATTTGTATAAGATTTTCTTTTTTCATGGCAAAATTAATTTGACCATTCTTTCTGTTTGAGGTGGATGGTGGGGAGGGTTTGGAGTCACTGGATTTTGCCAAGGCCCTAACTGAATATTCTGAGCCTAAATGGTGACTGTTTTCATTGTCAAATTGTTTGGTAGACACAGCCAGTGTAGTAATGAAAACCACATTTATGGGTATTTGAGTAGTGATGAGTACTAATATTGTCAGCCTGTCCAAGGTTTCTCTGAAGGGGACAGCTGCCCAAATGGTTATTTTTCGGGCAATAAATGGGCTGAAAACTGAAATACAATTTTTTTTTCACTGACCAGCCAAGAAGTCTAAAAAGGAAAAAGGAGACTTTGGAAGAATAAAGTGCTGACAAAACCCTACTTCAACTATTTTAGTATTTTGCCTCAGGCAGGCTGCAATTGGGGGGATGGAGGGTGGATAATATCTGTAGAACATATGGGGTGATTTCAGACTTGAAAGTAGAAACAAATACGCAGACTAAGGCCAAGTAATGGACATTTTTTCTCAGAAATGGAGAAAGTTCTTTATTTAAAATATCCTTATTTTAAATTTATGGTGCACTTATTTTAATATAGAAGGTAGTATGCACGTAGGCATCTCTTTACATATAAAAATAATAAACACAAGTAGCTTACACACACACACACAATTACAGTCAGTTAATTCTAAGTCTAAATATAGACGTATCTTTCAATTTTTTTTTTCTTCATTGGATTTACATAGAGTTTTTCCCTCTTAAAAGTCAGAGATAGGGAATTTTATATTAACAAACAAAAAACAGTAAATTTCTATTCATTCTTCCTTAGTTTCAAAGTTAAATAACTAACATTATTTTATATTTGCAGTATTATTTGTTCACTATTTTCTTCAAAGAGCTATTTTTTAAAAGACCACCCAGAAGTTTGAACTAATTGAGGAAGCAATCTTCAGCTTGCTTTAGAAGGAAGCCTGCCTAGGACACATTCCTGGCACGAGTCCTTGGTCATATCTATTTGGATATAATGCAAAGGACAATCATTTTGAAAATACCTTGGTCTTTTCTTTTTGCCCTTAAAAGCCCAAAACATCCATAGTTAAGAATCTCTGATACTTTTTTTTTTTCAGAAAAATTGCTTCATAATTCGAGGTTTAGAAATGCCAGGAATAAACGAGCCACCCAAGGAGATCACAAAAGCCAAAGTCACAGATGTAGAACCAGGTTTTTAGTAGTGTGATGACTCTGAGTTTGGGAAAAGTGAAAGATATAATTCAAAGTTGAGCACTGAGGCCATGGAATTCTCATTAGCTATTTGGTCATGAGAGAAACATCTGTAAATGGGGACTAAAAGGTTTTATGAAAAAATATTGAGGGAACACATTGGAACCTAGAATAAGAAAAGTGTTGGGGAACTTCTATGTAGAGCCAAGTTAATGGTAGTTTCATCAGTACAATTGTAGCATTTTAGGGCTATTAATATGAGTTCGATATATCGAAAGAGCCACATGTCCTTTTTTAAAGACTTTTTTTTGCCATTTTTCTCTCTTAAATTATGATATTTGTGTGCCTTTCATTTTCTCCATGCAGGGAAAAGTATCTGATATAATTTGAAAACCATTTCTATAACTATTTGTTAGATATTCAAACATGTTAGTATGATTAATAACCAAGTAAAACCTTTAGTCCTATCCTGTCTACTTTATGAAAATAAGTCACATATTTTTATTATTACAAGTTTCTGTGCATGTGTGTATTATCTTAGAAAACTGCAACAATAAAGAAAAGCAAAAAGATGAAAATAAAACCATGTAGAACATCTGCTCTTGATCAAGATGGAGTAAGAAGGGCAGGATTTATACCCTCTTGTCTAAAATAACAAAAAGGAAAATGGACAAAATATAGAAAGAGCAGCACTCAAAATGTCCTTTGTGTATGATTGTCTCAGGTTCTTGCCTAAAGCAAGTTTCCATGCTACAGTGCAGGATGATGGAGTCTACACCAGTGCCGTAAGAAAACTTGAGTTGAGGGGATGGAGCCCAGAGTTCTGGAAATCCAATGAAGTCAAAGCTCACAGGGCAGAATGATGGAGAGGAGAGAAAAGAGAAGTAGAGAGGAGAAGAGTGGAGTGGAGAGGAGATGAGAGGAAAGGTGTGAGGATAGGGGAAGTAAGGGGAGGGGTGTAGGGAGGAGAGGAGAGAGTGGCTCAAAGAAAGAACTTAAGCAATCTCTACACCCAATGTTGGGTTGGAACTCACAACCCTGAAATCAAGATTCAATCTCTACTTGACTGAGCCAGCCAGGCACCCTGAAAAAAAATTTAATGTTAAGTTAGTCCAAAAAAGAAAAATGAGGAGGGCAGGGAATGAAGAATAGAAGAGGCAAATAGAAAAATTAGCAAGCTGATAGATTGAAAACCAACAATATCAATATTTATGTTAAATGTAACTGATCCAACAAAAACAATTAAAAGTCAGAGATTGTCAGACTGCATTTAAAAAGAAAGACTTAACTATATATTTCCTAAAAGATGCTCCCTTTAAATGAAAAAGACAAAAATATATTACAAGTATGAGGATGCAGAAGTATATAACTAATATAAAAGTATATATGCTAACACTAATAGGAAAGAAGCTGGGGAGACTGTATTAATATCAGAAATTAGATTTCAAAACAAAAATATATCAGCAAGGAGAAGAGGATAATTTCATAAGGATTGGGTGATAAAATCATTAGTGAAACATTACAATCTTACCAAATGTATTCCCCTAATAACAGAGTTTCAAAATACATGAAGGTTTTAACCTGATACAACTGTAAAGAATATCTCTATCAATAATTTATAGAATAAGTAGTCAGAAAAATCAGTAAACACAAACTTGGATGATATAAATCAGCCTCAATCTCACTGATATTTATACAACATTCTATTCAATAACAGCAGAATATACATTCCTTTCATGTGTATATCAGGCATCTACCAGAATTCTACAAGATACTACATTCTAGGCCATAAAATAATTCTTAATCAATGTAGAAGGATCCAAGTCTTGCACAATATACTCTCTGACCATAATAGAATTAAGTTAGAAATTAGTTGCAAAAAGATAGGTGGATACACACAGATCAATGGAACAGGATAGAGACCCAAGAAATAAACCCAAACTTCTGTGGTTAATTAATCTATGGCAAATGAAGCAAGAATATATAATGGGGAAAAGACAGTCTTTTTGATGAAGGGTATTTGGAAAACTGGCCAGCTACATGCAAAAAAGAAAGAAAAAAAACAAAGAAACCAGATCACTTTCTTACAGCATACGCAAATATAAACTCAAAAGGCATAACCTAAAGCTGACATCTGAAAACATAAATTTCCTAAAAGAAAATACAGGCAATAATCCCTTGGACATTTCCTTTAGCAAGATATTTATGGATATGTCTTCTCAGGGAAAACACTAGCAAAAATAAACTATTGGAACTACATCAAAAATAAAAGCTTTTGCATAGCAAAAGGAACCATCAACAAAATGAGAAGGTAATGTACAGAATGGGAGAAGATATTTGCAAACGATATATCTGATAAGGGTTAATATCCAAAATATATAAGGAAGTCATACAATGCAACACCATAAAGGCTCAGATAATCTGATTAAACATGGGCACATGGTCTGAATAGACATTTGTCCAAAGAAGACATACAGATGTTCGACATCACTAATCATTAAGGAAGTGTGAACCAAAACCACAATAAGGTATCACTTCACAATGGTCAAAATGGCTAGTATCAAACAGACCGGAAATAAGTGTTGGTGAAGATGGAGAGAAAAGGGAACTCTTGTGCACCTTTGGTGGGAATGTAAATTGATGTATCCACTGTGGAAAACAATATGGAGTCTCCTTGAAAAACTGAAAATAGAACCACCATATGATCCAGTAATTCCACCAGTGAGTATTTACCCGAAGAAAACAAAAATACGAATTCAAAATGGTATATGTACCACTATGTTTATTACAGCATTATTTTTGCAAGAACCAGGATATTGAATGCATACATATCTAAACATTTTAGCCAAATAACAAGTGCTCTTTTTATTTTCACGGAGATAAAACCAAATTATACAGTGTTTTTAAAAGTGACTTGTAAAAATCGAACATATGATTGGCATCTTTCCATTTCATCAAATCTTCTTTTACATGGATATGGATGTTTATATGTGTACAAAGTATACATGCCAAAAATATTTTAAACAATTACCTATTTTGTATTTTTAAGTATATTTTTATTGTGTTTCTAACAAGACAGAGTCATTACATAGCTATAGGTAAAATTTTAGCAACCTAAATTTATTTTATTAGACTAAGTTCTACAAAGTGAGATTAATAAGTTAAAGATATATATCTACAAAGTTGTGCAACCATTACCATTATCTTATTCTGGAACATTTCATTGCTCTTCAAAGAAACCTTATGCTCATTGATAGTCACTCTCCATTCTCTGACAACCACAAATCTCCTTTCTCTGTGTATCAATTTATCTATTCTGGAGATTTCATATAAATGGATTGATACACTATGTGGTTTTATAATGACTGGCTTCCTTCACTTAGTGTCATGTTTTCAAGGTTCATCCATTCTGTAACATATATAAGTACTTCATTCTTTTTAATAATCCTTTGCATGAATATATCACATTTTGCTTATCTATTTAGAAGCTGATGGCTATTAGGCTTATATTTTCCCTTTTTGCCTCTGATGAACAATGCTGCTATGAACATCCATGTACAAGTTTCCATGTGAACTGGTAATGGAATTACAGTTCACCGTTTTACATTCCTACAAATAATGCATGAAGGTTCCAATTTCTCCATGTCTTTACTGGGATAGGTTTTAATTAAACCAATGATTGTCTGTCTTTTTAATTATAGCCGTCCTAGTGGGTGTGAAGTGGCATTTCATGTTTTATGTTTATTTATTTATTTTAAGAGAGAGAGAGAGAGGACAGAGAGGAGGAGAGAATTCCAGGTAGTTTTCACAACAGTGAAGAGCCTGATGTGGGGATTGGTCTTACAAACCATGAGATCATGACCTGAGCCAGAATCAAGAGTTGAATACTTAACCATCCAAGCCACCCAGGCACCCCTCATTTTTTTTTCTGTGTTTCCCAGTGATTAATGTTGTTCAACAACTAACTTGTGTGTTTATTGCTCATTTGTATATCTTCTTGGGAGAAATGTCTATTCAAATTCTTTGCTCATTTTTAAATTAAGTTCTCTTTGTATCATTGAGTTGTATGTGTTCTTTATACATTCTAGAGATCAGACACTTAAAAGATAAATGATTGGCAAATATTTGTCCCAATTCATGCATCGTCTTTTCATTTTCTTGATATTGACATTTGGAGCACATAAGTTTTTAATTTTGATGAAGCCCTATTTATCCATTTTTTCTTTGGTTGCTTGTGCTTTTTGTCCTCTAAGAAACCATTGCCTACTTCAAGGTCCTGAATAATCACTCCTCTGTTTTCTTCTAAGAATTTTATAGTTTTAGCTCTTACGTTGAGGTCTTGGATCTATATTCAATGAATTTTGTGTATGGTAAGAGGTAGAGGTCCAAAATGATTCTTCCATACGTGGCTGTTTAGTTTTACCAGCATCATTTGTTGAAAAGAGCATAGTTTCTCCATTGAATTGTCTTGGCACTCCTGTTGAAAGTATGCTATTGATTTTTAAGAACTTTTTGCATATTAGGGATACTATTTTTGTTTTCAATGCATAATGGTGGTAAGCTATATCACATTGAATATTTTACATCTGTTTGGTTACTTCAGCTATGGGCTCTGTAGAGAGAATTGTGAAATAATCAAACACATGTAAAATATCCAATGCAAAGAACTTAGCACCAATAAACTAGTGAAGGAACATTTTTGTTTGTTTGCTTTTTTAAAAGTTTTTTTAATGTTTATTTATTTTTGAGACAGAGAGAGACAGAGCATGAGTGGGGGAGGGGCAGAAAGAGGGAGACAGAATATGAAGCAGGCTCCAGGCTCTGAGCTGTCAGTCCCGACCCGGGGCTTGAACTCACAGACCTCGAGATCATGACCTGAGCCGAAGTTGGACGCTCAACCGACTGAGCCACTCAGGCGCCTCTGTTTGCTTTTTATAAAAATATTTATTTATTTTTGAGAGAGGCAGAGCATGAGCAGGGGAGGGGCAGAGAGAGAGGGAGACACAGAATCCGAAACAGGCTCCAGGTTCTGAGCTGTCAGCACAGAGCCCAATACAGGGCTCGAATTCAGGAATGGTAAGATCATGACCTAAGCTGAAGTCGGACGATCAACTGACTGAGACACCCAGGGGCCCCGTTTGTTTGCTTTTTGAGCTTTGGGTTTTTGGTAGAAATTCTTCCTTCTGTGCTCTGTCTCTGTCCATACTGCCCCTTGAAATAGTCTTCCAATCCCTGTTACACTTTGTATCTCAGCCAACAAGCAGAGGCTCTCCAGCATCTAAATATAAAGATCTGACCTTACAAGTAAAGATACAGTTTGTTTTTATCTCCCTTCACCACTTTCCAATTTGCTATTTAACCAGTTAATAATCCATCAAGCGCAAAGAATCTTAAAGGAGATTTTTTTTAAATCAGGTTTGTCCTAAGTATTTTTGGTGACTTTCTATGATTACTATCTTTAGGGTAACATACACAGAGCCTGCTCATGCTGAATAACACTCCTCTGGTCATCCTTAAGGAGCAAATATATAGTTCAAATTGTAAATTATCAAGGGCCTTTGTTTTACTTCAAGAGAAATCCTATGGGCTGTATAGAAAGTTGCTCTGCTCTGGAACAGTGTTCTTTAATCAAAGGATCCTAAGCATTACATGAGCACGAATGCAATTATATGAATTGCATTCATATGACTGCACAGGCAGTCAGTACACTGCAAGACATTTTCTGTATGCTTAGATAATTTTCAATTGTATAGCAGGGCACAGATGAAGGGAAATGTTTTTATATAGTCCATTCAAACTTGAATTTCCTATAGTGTTCACCCATGCACCAAAAATTTGGATTTGCAATTCATGAGAACATTCTGATACATAAATGAAATATATAAACAAAGAAAGAACTGATTCCTGATATATTTAATAGAAACCAGTCCTGTTCCATAGTTTAGGATAATAGGCTTACTTAACAACAGATTAAAATGTTGATAATAACAGGAGCAGAATTCAAGCTATACTTTAACATTAGGAGCAGAACACTGGGATTCCTTCTGTCCGTTGGTTAAAACACACGCTTTATTTCAAACTACACTTATCTACTACTGTGCTGCATAGAAACCAGGATTTTTAAAAACAGGGTGCCCTGGCATTCTAGGGTGTGTCATATCTGAATGACTTTCTCCCCTTCTGTTAGTTTGAGGTGGCAACTACTGGCCTATAGCAAAGCCATGGAATAATTACTGCCCAGGAGTCATAGATTGTTTGCTCCTGATCCTTAGCACGCCTGCTTTCATGCTGGTGCAGACAGAGCGGGATGAGGGGAGCCAGGGCTTTTTTTTTTTTTTTTTACAGAATGCATAGTAACACATATTAAGATCACGTTTTGCTCTATACTAAGTTATTTTTGTGTTTGTATGTGTGTGTGTCTGTGTTTTAATTTGAGAGAGTGTGAGTGTGAGTGTGGAGGAGTAGAGAGAGAGGGAGAGAGAATTCCAAGCAGGTTCCACGCTGTCAGTGCAGAGTCCTAAGCAGGACTTGGCTTGAACTCAGGAACCATGAGGTCATGGCCTGAGCCGAAGTCAGGAGCCGTCGGATGCTTAGACGACTGAGCCACCCAGGTGCCCCGCTCTATATCAGTTATAGTAAGTTGGCATTTTCCTTCACTGTTTAGATCTCAAACTCTTCAAACTATTTTGTTTTATGTTTGGGCAATTAATGCATTACCATGAATGATTTAACTATGAGACTAAGCTCGGTTTCAATTTTTGATACAGCCTAACCTTTTATGGAATGCAGATGTTTAAGTGACAATGCATTGTTCTTCTCATTCTGCTATCTGAAGATTAATTTGAAATAGTAATAACACATGATGAGATAGTTACAATAAAGGAGTACAGAAGATCAATGCCTTCTATTTTGAAAATAAGTTTTCAAGCCTGCACTGGCATTTCTTTTCCATTTCTCTGGTGCACCAGCTATTTGTTTAATAAAAGGAGACCTTTCTGGTGACAAGGACATTATCTTACTCATTTCTATAATTCTGTGAACACTATCAATCAGGAGGTTTGCTTTCAAGTCATGTTAATACAAATTGGGTTTTTCCTTTCAGTCACAGAGTTTCAAGGCTCAAAGCCTGTGCATGGGCTATAAAGCTAATACTAAGAGTAATTGCGATGCAGCTTGGAAGCTAGAAGAAATAAAATGATCTGCAGAGTTTGGAACGATGTGCCCCAAATAATAAACTTTTATAGAACAAAACATACTGTTTTGCATTTAGAAATAAATTGCCCAAATACGAACTAGGAAGATAATAAACTTATTCAAGGTAGCTTCACAGGACAAAACTAGAACAAATGGATGACAGTGAGGAAAGTCGGTTTCGCACAATGTCAGAAAGACTTACCGGATGACTTTCTGGTAAGTCGTCTCAAAGGGAAATGAATTGCCCTGCAAAATACATAGTGCTTTCTGAGGCTGCAGGTGTTGAAGGAGATCAACAAATTGTATCATACAAGGGATTCCTGCAGTGGGAGGAATCTTGGAGCAGTTCAGGTCCTTTGAACTCTGATTCAAACCTGAAAGATCCAACCTCTCAGGTCAAAACTCTTAAGAACATCAGGTGGATAAAACAGTCTATTAACAAGAAGGCTATAAACGAGTGAAAGACGTGTCAATAATTAATTACAGCATAAATACACAGAAAAATGTGCTAGGCGGAGTAATGGTGATGCAAATAAAACACTAAGAGGGAATTGAGAAAAAAAGTGACGAATTTCAGCGAGTGGTGCAAATGGAAGGTTGCCTGGAGGAAGTATTCTATTAATGATCCTAGAGGGAGCCATAGTTCAGGCGGGAGCGATCAAGTGTAAGGGATTCCCGCCTGAGGGAAGGGAATGAGCAAAGGATGAGAGAACTGCGTGAAAGTTTGGGAAGAGAAGACAGATAGTCCGGAGTTTGTCATTATCGTCATATTTGTGATAAATTCGCATTTACTTTAGTTACCAAGATCTGCCTTTTGGTGCCTTAAACAAATAGTTACAATATTGTAAAATATCCTCGATAAATCATAAACTTTACATTCTATTGATTTCGTCTTTGTAATGTAAAATAACATTGAAGAGTGATAAAGTTACAAAGTTAGGAAGCTTCTTCCTGCACAAGAAAGTAAATAATGTTTTAGATCATAGACATAGTCAGTTTTGCTCACAAGATCCATTGGGTCCCTGCTTCAGTTCAAATAACTGTAAAATTCATGTGACAGTTTATTTTTAGCCATACTCTATTTCTTGAGTTTCATCTTTCAATTGTTCTCTTTAGAATGTTTTTTGGGTATCTGGTGTTTTGCACTTTCCACTTTTTCAACAACAAAGTATCCCAGATAATCAAAATAAATAGATAAATAGCATTAGATCATATTACAAATAGATATGCATCCCCCAAAATTGCCCATGATTTTTCCTAGACAGCAATATGACTGGACAGCATTTGAAAACAGACCGTAGAAACTGAGTCACCAGGGGGCACCTGGGTGGCTCAGTCGGTTGGGCATCCAACTTCGGCTCAGGTCATGATCTCACGGTTTGTGGGTTCGAGCCCCGCGTCGGGCTCTGTGCAGAAGGCTCAGAGCCTGGAGCCTGCTTCGGATTCTGTCTCCCTCTCTCTGCTCCTCCCCTGCTCATGCTCTGTGTCTCAAAAATTAAATAAACATTAAAAAAAAAAAAAAAGAAACTGAGTCACCAGTAAGTCTCAATATCTCAGTCTAGCTCCTTAGGAAACTAGGGACTCTGATATCCCCCTGAAAACTTTGCTCTCTCAGAGAAATTAGGCCAAGCAGATAAGAGTCACCTAGTCAGGCTAACCTGCTGACTTTGGGCATTTTTCTAATGTGAAAAAAAAAAAAGCAAATTTCCAACCGACTAATTTTATTACTTGTTAGTCTATGTGAAGCCTTTTATTTCCAGAACCTATTAATAGTTTCTAGTCTCTCTTTGTTTTTGTCGCCAGTTTTTCTATGCTGTGCCTGGGGGTGGGTTTTGTTTGTTTGTTTGTTTGTATTTATTCTGTTGTGGCTTTGTAGTGTTTCTTTAATCTGTGATGTGGACGGTCATGAGCTATTATTTCTCATGTTTATTATTTTTATTTTTGAGAAAGAGAGAGTGTGTGTGTGCATGTGTCTGTGAGCAGAGGCAGGTCAGAGAGAAAGGGAGACACAGAACCTGAAGCAGGCTCCAGGCTCTGAGCTGTCGGCAGAGAGCCCAATGTGGGGCTCCATCCCACCAACTGAGAGATTATGACCTGGGCCGAAGTTGGACACTTAACAGATGGAACCACCCAGATGCCCCACAAGGTGTTATTTCTAAAACTTTGTTTCTTCCGCATTTGCTGTGTCCCCTTCTGGGTGGCAGTGTCCACGTTGCCCGTAGATGCTTTGCTCTCCTCTCAGCTCACGCCCGCTCCCCAAACCCCACTAAGTTTTTCCCTTCCCTCAGGTTTCTGTCTGCTTCTGGTTGTCATTGTTGCTCTTCAGATTTTTTTTGTCCATTAACTAATTATCTCTTCAATGTGTCTCAACTTTTCTTAAACTCCTGGATTGAGTTGTTAATTTTAGTTTTTATTATTTAATTATTATTGTTTTCACAGTTTTAGAGTTTCCATTTAAATGTTCTCTTTTTTTGGTAGTTTTCAGTTCTTTGGCAAAATTCTCTCAGAGTCTAATTTCTTAAACCTATTACTCACATAAAATCTGTATCTGATAACTCATATTTAGATCTCTTACTCATCTGTTTCTATTTTCTGTTTTATTATCTGGGTTTTTTTGCTTGTTTCTTTTTTTCTATGTTTTTATTTTTATTTTTGAGGGGGAGAGAGACAGACAGACAGACAGACAGACACCATGAGTGGAGCAGGGACAGAGAGAGAGGGAGACACAGAATCTGAAGCAGGCTCCAGGCTCTGAGCTGTCAGCACAGGACCAGATGTGGGGCTGGAACTCAAAAACTGTGAGATCATGACTTGAGTTGAAGTCTCATGCTCACCCGCTCAACTGGCTGAGCCACCCAGCCGTCCCTTTGCTTGTTTGTTTTGGTCCTTTGGACTTGCCAACTGGTATGCCGGGTAATTGCAGGTGAGGAGAGGTGAAGCTAGAAAGGTAAGCTAATGCTGGTCCCTGAGGACCTTGCAAATGATATTAAGTAATTTGAACTTACTGTTCACAGTAATAGGAAGGTGTTGAAGGGGTTAAGCAGGCAACTGTTTTCAGATTTACACTTGAGAAACACTAGCTTCGGTGTAGGAGAGTGCAGTAGAAAGCAACAAGGCTGAAGAGGCAGACACCGGTGGGTAAGCTTTGCAGGAATTTGGACGAGAGAGGGTGGTCACGGAGGGTAGGGTTTATGCTAATGGAGATAGAAAAGGAGATATTTATGGGATAGAATCAACATGGTGACTCCTGTCCTTCTGGTTTTGGAAATAGAGTGGAGGGAAAACGGTGTCATCTACTACACTAGATAAAATTGGGAGCAGTTTAAAGTGCAGAGAAAGAAAACATCAAAACAAACCATTGGTGACCCTGATGAAGAGTGTTCCATTGCGGTAGTTGAGGGAGAAAGCAACTCACACTGTTGAGCTGAAAAGTGGATGCAGTGAAGGGGTAGAGAGTGACCACACGAAATCGATTCCTGAAGCCTGGCTCTGATGGGAAGGAAAGAGATTGGTAGACAGAATGTACGGGAGATTATGGAGAGTTATGTATTTTTAAGACAAAAAGCTATGACCATGGTTAAATGCTAATAGGAAGAAACAACCAGAGTGGAGAGGTTGAAGATACAAGAGGGAAAAAGCTTAATTAATAGGGACTGTCTCTGAGAAGATGGGAAGATATGGGATCTTGAGCTCAGGGTGCAATGTCTGCCTTAGACTCTTAGAGGTAAAGCATAGCTTTTTTTTTTTTTTTTCCTCTAATAGAAGGGAAAAGAGACTACACGGGGATAATAGTGATCAAAAACAAATGTTGGTGGCAGGACAGTGACAAAATTCTTTCCAGATGGCTTCCATTTTCAGTATGAACGAGGGAAGCTTAGCTATCTGCTACAGGGGGTTCAAGAAACAGAAAACCTGTAAGAAATCTGGTAGAACTGCCACACAGCATTAAAGATCCAGCCGAAGTCAGATATCATGACCTGTGGCCCATTCTGCAGGATGTTAGTTTTTCCTAGCAGTTCCCCACAATCTGGAGCAAGTACAGAAGAAGTGGGGCTGTTAGATTTTTCTGAAAAAGCATTTCTGGCAGTGGGTTCCTCTGCAGACAATAGGTCTAAGACAGTGAGAAGGTTGGCAAGCTAATGGATAACAGAGGAGATAGCGAAGGGTACAAACAGGTAGAAGGAAGACAGGCAGTCTGGGATGGAAGTTTCTGGTTAGTTTAATGGACCAGTAGTCCAAAAGCCCAAACATTCTTGTTTGGATGACTAGGATTGTGACAGTTTTTAACTTACGTATAAGAAAACCAGTTTGCTTGGGGCACCTGGGCAGCTCAGTCGACTTCAGCTCAGGTCATAATCTCACAGTACAAGAGTTCAAGCCCTGCATTGGGCTCTATGCTGTCAGCTCAGAGCCTGGGGACTGCTTCAGATTCTGTGTCTCCCTCTCTCTCTGCCCTTACCCTACTTGCACTCTGTCTTGCTCTGTCTCTCAAAAATAAATAAACGTTAAAGGAAAAAAGAGAAAACCAGTTTGCTTGAGGCAGTCTTGGTTTATACCACTTTGCTGGAATAATTAGTAAGTCACCTTACTAATTTCACCTTCAAAATATTCTCAGTTGGCTAATAAATTATATGGCCTTGGTATCTATATAGAGATTTCATTGACCAGTCTTGGTAGAAAGAAGATAATGAGTTCAAGTATGGACATGTTGAGTTCAAGTAGTTTATGGGAAATTCAGGTTGAAAGGCCAAGTAAGCATCACAGGCTGATACAACTGAAATTCAATCACAAAACATAAAACAGTATGAAATGACTTATAATTTACTCTCTCAAGAATGACATACTAATTTGCAGACAATAAACTTCTAGAAAACATTTGCATTAAATAATTGAGAACCCTTTCTAGGTATAAAATATAGGGCAATTTTTGGTAAAATGAAAACTACTAATCACGTGAGGGATAATTTGAGCACTGACCAAACGGTCAATCTGGTATAACGTGTAAATGGACTGAGTTAAGTTGAATCATACCTCAAAACATCACAAGGTGGCAGCACAACTACAAATGACATAATTAACAAGGGAAAAGATCCCTTTCAGCTCTTTCTGCAGTTACAACATTTGGGAGTTTATAACCATTGTACATGCTTGTATGAATGCATCATTTTTCATTTAAAAATAATTGCTTGTCTTATCATTATTGCCGACTTACAAAAGTGAAAATTAAAAATTTTAAGTTGTTAACATGTATATTATTTTAAAATGTTTTAGATAGACCGAAACACATGATCACTAATATACATTATGTCATTTTTATAACTATTAATGTATACACTATATATACAAAACCTCATAGTTATAAATGTTTTATAAATTTGCATCGATTGGTATAGTGTAGTTAGATAATTATATTTCGATGATCTTTTTCATACATTTAACTAGTGAAAATAAATTCAGCAACTTCATTTGTTGACTTTTAGAAGGAAGGTGTTCGGAAGTCTCATGGAGGAATTCTTGTTTGCCATATTCTAGTAGTAGTACCTTCAAAGTGTAGGGTAGGGTTATCCAATTTAGCCAATAAAAAAAATATAGGACACGCAGCTAAATTTGAACTTCAGATAAACAACAAATAATCTCATTAGCACAAATATGTATCATGAAATCTCTGAGACATACTTCTATCAAACATTATCCAGTTACCCTTTGGTTTTTTATATGGCAGCTCTAGTGTGGAGGGCAGTGGGAGGGGGAAGAACCGGTGCGGGGGGCGTTGGGCAAGAGGGGGGAAAGCAAGTTGCTGGGAAAACCAGAGAAATCCAGGATTCTGGGCTCTACATCTGGTCTAAGATTTAGAGGTCTTCCAGATCAAGGAACTAGGAAAAGAGTTATAAACGGTCCTGAACTAGGCTGCATTCTGCGGCGAACTCATTTGTATGTTAAGCTAAACAACACGGGCTCAGGTTAATCAAGTCCTCTGGTGAATTACCATCCTCACCACACATTGATTACTGATTTTTAAACAACGAAATGCAACAACATATATTTAAAGCTAGCTCCGTATCAGACAAAATTGAATAAATAACTACAATTCAGACATTTTGGAGTCTTACCCAGGTTCTGAGTTAACATTATGAAAATCTGTCATTAGAGTATCAAGGCTCGGAAATACTATTTTAATTTCACTTAATTTAACAAACATGTCTGGCACCTTCTATATGCAGAGGACAAAGACTGTGAGACACTAGGATTAGTAACACACTGATGTTATCCAACTCAGTGGACATTATCATTGATAAAATAAGAGTTAAACTCACGCACAAACAATGGCAAAACTCATTCTTACCAATTTTTTCCTGGGTTTCAGTTCATGGTTACCTGCTTTCCCCTTTGTTCTTCCCTGGGATGATCTCCTTCCCTCTTCCATATGATTTTCAACTACTATTTTAATACCAAACACCTCCAAATCTATTTTCAGCCATGAATTCTCCCCTGTGTGTAAAATATGTACATTCTACTCACGTGGATTCTTCACTGTCCTGTCGGTCCTTCCTAAATTAGATTCAGTTCTCCCAGGAACTTTTATTCTTCCTTTATTCTCAATCTTTGTCTATTGCGTCTCTCTTCATGTTATTGTCTACTCTCAAAAAAGTCACACTCTCCTTGACTTCTTTCTTCCAGCCAATAAATGCATCCTTTTACGATCATGCCTACACTGTTCCAGAGCCTCTCTAAACTCATTGCCAGGCTTTAGTCTTGCTTTTCTTAAATTTAGAGGTTTATTGAAATTATCAATTATTTCTACTTATAGTATTCATTTTATACCAATTATTATTATTTAAATCTGGGAAGGTTTTAGGCACTTAACTACCTGAAAGATAGGAAGACTAAAAAGGAAACAGAGACTGAGTCAGGGAATGGCCTGAGGTTGGGAAGTGTTCAGACACATGGAACATAGGCACATGGGATAAAAGGCCAGGAGATGCAGACAGTCCCATGTTCTGCACTGTACTGGGCATCGACAACAACAGTGAGCATTTATAGGGCACCTACTGAAGGTGAGCATCTATGTCTTCTGGCTAGGTGAATAATGCAGACCAATGATCCTTTTCCTCTAGGCTGCTGGGAAGAAAGGGAAGGAAACGGGACTCTCTAAATCTGCATTATCGGACCTGGCAATTTAAAAAGTGGTGAGCACATTTTTAAATAAGAACAGATAGTATCTTACAGGACTACCAAACTATGGCGGCATAATCCAGGAATGTAATCAGTGAGAACATAAATAAATCTGAAATAACTAATAAAATAGGACTATTGTTATGCCGTATGTTAATTAAACATAAAACGGAAAGGAATTTACATAAATGACTGTGATTAGTGTTCCTTATATAAAGCCAAAGCAAATGTTCAATTCCCCCCCCTCCCCCGCAGTTAGTTTTCCAGAATCTATAATCAGCATTACTGTCAAAATTTCTCCGAGGCTAATCGTAGTTAGGTACCTGAGCATAATTTTAAAAGATGTTGACTTTGACCCATATTTTCAACATGAGGGCCCATTCCTCTCCTTGCCCTACACATATTTCATCTTCTTCCTTCAGCCCCTTCACTTAGAGGAGTCTTTGGACCAAATATGTGGTTTCCTGTCGCTCCCTCCCTCTAGACCTGGACATTCCAGGCAGCCTAAGGGCTCAAACAGTAGAACATAAGCAGCTCTAGGTGACCTCTCTGTCCAGGGGCAGTGACCAAAGTGCTGCAGAGGATGGGAGAGTAGGTTTTGGCAAAGTGAACCAAAGGGTTCAAAAGGATGGAAGCCCCCTCAAGGCAGAAGATGGGAAACTTGGTCTGGGCAAAGCTCTGTGAAAAGACAGGTTGATCCGGCTCGGCTAAAAGAAGCCAGTCATTAACAAGACCCAATGTCCTTCAAGTTTCTAGGAACGGGCCTTGAGGGAGTCCCTCTAGCCTCACACATGGAGTGCGGGTAACTGAGAGATTGAAGACCATGGAGGATTAAATCAGCTTAATTACACCCTTTGGTGTAAGGATAGGAAGGCCCCCAAATGTTTGAAATTCTTTTTACAGAAAACAAAACATTTGCTTTAGGGACATAAAAGGCTGGAACTGTAAATGCATGAGTGAAACTCATTCACACTGAAGTGTAATCAGTCAGTCAAGAAATCAATAAACCAGAGAAGTATCAGCTCTTCCGGAGTGGGGGTAGAGAGAAGGAGTCTCACTTTATGAGGTAGAGGTGAGGTGGAAAGTTTGGATAAAGGCAAAGAAAAGAGACCCAGGAGACTATGAAGGCAAACCTCACCTACGTGGCAAATTTTACGAGTGATTCACGATGTGCATCCATCTGTCTTCTCCACTAGCTTGCGAACTCCTTGCGCCAATTACTCTGCAACCCCTAGCGTGGTGCCTGGTGCAAATGGTAAGCACTGCCTCAGCCTCAATCTGAATTTAGCCGCAAACTGGCAGACAGCAACTGTGTGCAAATGAATTTTTGCTTTTCCTGTCCATCTGAGCAGACGGATTATTGGAACCCTAGCCCTCCTGGAGTTCTGGAGTGTCAGAGCTGCCCTCCCAGGCCCATCTGTGCCCACACAACCGAAAAACACAAAGCTCTTATCCACTCAGCTAGATAGCAAGTAAGGAAAATGATTTTAAAGATGTATGCCCCAAATTCTCTAAATATGAAAACTCTGAGGCTAGGATTTTTTGGTTGTTTCTGTTCCTCAGTGTATCTTGCAGCAATTTAGATTCACTATCAGTGATTTTGGCTTTCTGATTTTTTTAGAATGACTTTTCATGGAAGGGTCTAGGACATAGTGCTAGCAGAGAGCCTGGCAAATAGCAAGTATTTAATCACTTTTTGTTGAATGAACAAAATGAACGCAAGAATGGTCAAATGAGGTGAACCCCAATTCAAAATAAGAGAGTCAAAATAAGAAAAATTCACACAGCATAGGTGGACACTAATCCAAGATATTATCCATGAAACTCTATATAAGTTTAGGAAAATCCAGATTCACCGTAAAAATAATTTGAATTTTATTTAACTTAATTGGATTTTATTTAATACAGTAAATGTGACTGGAGTATAGTAATTGGAATTTAGTAACAAATCAAGGGATTTGTATTCCCTGTGGGGAAATTTCTGTAGCTTCCAAGGCTGAGAACCGACCCCTAAACTGCAGTCCGTTTTCTGTCACTTTTATTTTGTGAGTTTGTTTTGTTTGTTTCTGTCTTGCCTTGTTTTGTAAATAGCCTTCTGGCCTTCTAGCAACTCCCCACCCCATCTCAGGTGTCACCCTCCCACTCCTCTCCTTCACCCCTAAATTATAAAACAATGAATAGAAGTTCAAAATAGTCCAGCACCATTTGATATTTGAAACAAATCCTGGCTTTATCTGCACATGGCTAGAAACTCTTCACTCCCAGCAGCCTCCTCATCTCATCACTGGGAGAAGCCATTCTGTGGACCTACTACTTACTAGATAGCCAAGAACGCAGTAGCAACAGAGCATTTCAGCGAGCTCAACTGGTTCTTCCTCATAAATTTGTTCTTGTCTAGTATCCTTAAGTCATCTGAAATCATTAATGACAGTTTTGTAGTTCAGGTCCGAATTTCTGCTTTCACGGCCTCTGACTTTTAGGTACCTAAACTACAAGTATGGAATTCAGTCTAAATCACGAGGATGGCCAGATGAAATTGTTAACAGAATCGTTTGTTTCTGGTGGATAACAACTTATTGGAAATAAGAATTAAGATAATAGGCCTTATTTTACATGATTGATAGTGTTTCCAGCCACCACCTCTGATCAACTCAGGCTATAATTTTGTGGCATTAATGAAAAAAGACTCAATGAGAGGCTCTCCTTCTTTCACCGCGTAGGTCTCATTGCCGTACACAAAGCCAAAGTCCCCTAAATAGGAAACTTCCATTCCACACGAGCGGGCCTCTTACACCTCTACAGCTCAACGAGTCACAAACTCATCATTTTTTCTTACGGAGGCATTTTACCTTCCAATGTGAATTTCAGAATTTGTCTTGATTAATGCTGGTGTGCTGAACACTGTTGCCATGAAGTCATAGATCTTGCAAAAAGCCAATTGGAATAATAATATCATGTATCTCCTTGGAGAAAAGTTTTTCCAAATTCTCAACGCAATATTCTGATGGATTAATCGATGCCTTCCTGATGCTTCTTTCAAACATTGGCTTTCCTTATAATAGTTTTTTTTTGTAAGATTTTTTTCTATTACGTCAATTTGCATATGAACAACAGGTATTGAAGATGTTGTTCTACATGCTAATTATTAGTGTTTGAGGGAAATATTCTGTAAAATATTCCTTCAGTACCCCCAAACTAATTTTACTACTGTCCTTTTACATTTAATGAAAAAATGTCTAGAGAATATGTAATAATATGTGCTCGTATATGTGTGCTAGCCTTTTTAAGCTAGTATTTATTTCCCCTTTTAAACTTAGTATCACTGAACTTTACAGAAATGTATTTTCATTCAAGAAAGAGTGATTCAAGATTCCACCTCTCCCCATCCTTTCGTGAGCTGGGTAGGTCATGACATCCTTGTAAAAGCATAACCTCTATTGGACGGGAGTTACAGTTATTAAACTATATCCTCATGCAGGCGGAAAGTTGATGGTAAATTACCCAGTAGATTAAACTGATTTTAAATGCAACCACTGGGAATTTAATCAACTGTTAAGTGGTGCCTTGATTTTTAAATTCTATAAAAGCCACTGACCGTATTTTCTACTGTGAGCTCCTACCTCAACGTCAGTTAGTTAGTGTTCAGTGTCAACAGAATGGAAGTCTGTCAACAGAATGGAAGATTTTTTTTAGGGAGAGAGGCTGGTGAGAAAGCCTTCTTTGACTCATCCACTAGGTGGCACACAGGGACCGTACTTCACACACACAACCATCACAGACCCTACCTTTCATGGTGTAAATAAAGAGGGGCATTATTAATTTATGCTATCACGTCCACTCTACACCTAATATTTGTTTAACCAGCTGTTTCCTCTAATTCCCCTTAAACACTATTGATAAAATCCTAAGTATATTCAGGGTTCCATCCCTTCCCATTTTCCTCCAACAATATTTTGTTACCTTTAAATAACAAACTAAGTGCATTTAAATAGCACAGACCAAGTACCATGGTTACTAATAATGAATCCAGGATGTTGGAAAATTAACCAAAGCCAACAGAAGACTCTGATGTAAAAGTTATTTTCAAGCTTGCTTTACATTTTGTTGGAATTTTAACTGGTGGAATACCATTATCTTCGAAATGTAATCTGGAAAATAAACATGCATGGGAAACATGCGAAAGGAAAAGACAAGAAAGCTAGCATTAGTTTTTCTGGGAATGAGAGTTATTTTCTGAAAATGATTCGTGTTCATTTTCCCAGAAACAAAGTACAGTGTACCTTAAGATTCAGACTTCTTCAACTCTTCAGAAAATACCAGTATTCCACAACCAAGATGTTAAAAGGCAGAAATGTTCCGTAAACCATCTACTAATAAAGTATCTTTCTGCATATTCTGCCAAATGTATTTATTCTGGATGTGTTACTTGCTCCCAAAGGAAGGAAGAGGAAGTGAAACTACTAGGGATATAATGCATTGATTCTTCTCTGTGAAAGTCTCTTCAGTACTTCTAAATTACAGTGTCCGTCATTCCTCTGAAAGACAGGGCCTGCTGACAATAAATAAATGGCTCACTTTATAAGAACATGATGCTCTCCTCTTTCTATTTTCTCAGAGAAAGCCCAGGCCCACCGGACGCGTCTGTTTGGAATACTGGCTTCTGGGCATGTTCTCCCTGGGGGCCAGTGATCTTTGGAGTTGGTTGGTTGTCTCTTGCTCATTTAATTAAGTTTAAGGAAAATTACTCCTGCTTATCGATTTTTCCCATTTTTAAACTGTTTCTAATTTTGTGAAGAGGTTACCAAAAATGTAATGTCATTCCCTTTGCTTAAACAATATATATATTATTGAGAACAGATAGCCCCCAAATGACTAAAGACTACTAATGCTCAACAGACCTCTGGCATACATTCTATGTAACTGAATGGAATCGAAAACTTTTTAATTAATAGAAATAAATGCAACCGAGGGTAAAAGCTGACGTAAGAATTAAGAAATATCACACTAAAAGTTATCCAGAAAGAACTACTATATTTTTGGTAGAACAATATTCCCATTTTATGATTCCATTAAAATATTGAAGTCACTGAAGTATGTATAAAATTACTGCAAAATTTAGTACACTGAAATAATCAAATAGAATGATTACCAGAAACTACATTTGTAATGAATAAATGTTACATTTCACTTAGAAATTAATTCACAGGCTTTATTTCTCAAGAACCGTTAGCTTCCAAGAAGCCAGCCAGTATGTTTGATTTTATGACATCACGCTGGAACACGTACAGGAACACTTTCCACCCTAAAAATTCCCAAATGTACTAGCCACTTTGTGTATTTTTCCAGTGATAAATGAAAATAAAATAACTTATTTTCAAAGTAATAAACCATCTCATTTTGAAGACGAGAGTCAAATTCAATGGAAGAAAACAACTTCACTTAAGCCTCAAAGTGTTCAGATTTGCTTAGCATGGTGAGCAGTCTCATTTAACCAAAGTAATCTTAACAACTTGACTTTAAAATATTTTTCTTAATGTTAATGTGTCTTAACATTTTCTATCGACATCATTCTGTGTATGACACGCATCATAATTCTATGATCTTAATTTCACAATTAACTGGAGAAGCTGGGAACAAAACTGGTCACATCTCAAAGATTATCAATCTAACAGGTATTACCTACATGATTGCCACACCTTTCTTTTCAACACAAACTTATATATTCCCTATAACAAAACTCGTAAGTCTGGAAGGGCCATTCTCATTCCTCAGCATTTCCTTCAACTTACAGTATCCTTTTTTTTTCTTTTTTAATCTCAGGTGCTATAAAAATGTTTGTTGAAACACAAATGGTAAAGCCACCAGTTGGAAACCACACGCCTACCATATTTATAGTAGCCCTAGCAAAATCCAGGATACTAGAGTTCATCCTTACCCCAATCTAAACTGAACTTTTTTTATTGCAGTCCAGCATTTTGTCTGACAATAGCACTCTTAAAAAAAAAAGAGTGGAGATGTCATGTTAAAAGAAAAGAAAATAAGAAAAATCATCCTAACGTATATATACATCATACTATGTATTGCTCTCTGAAATCTTAAAAGGCACAAGGTTTGAGAGGAAGAGTGAAAAATTCATGGAAGTTTTACCTTGTCCTGAAATCCAGAAGTTCAGATGCTCTCAAGTCCTGCTGAGGTTGGAGCCTGGAGATCGAGTGAAGCTAGCGCTCTTTCTCCTCACCTTAAGTTTGTCTCTGGGCAAGTGTGTGTGTGCGTGTGTGAGTGTGTGTGTGTGTGTGTGCGTGTGCAGAATGTGTCTTTGTGGCGCTGGATGGCAGAGGTCCTGGTGTTGGGAAGAAGGAGGCACTTTCTCACCAAGAGAAGAAGAAAAGCAAAGCGTCACCAGGAAAGTTCTCCTCCCAGATCCCCTAATTACAGCCTAACGTGCACTTCATGCAAACTTCAGGGAGGAAGGGAGGGGCAGCTCTGTGCCCAGATCTGGTGAAACAGCAGCTTCTTAGACGACTTTCCACTCTGCTCTGATCCGGAGTATCCCGCTCAGGGGTTCAGGGAAGGCAGCAGCTGCAGCCGCAGCCCCCACCCACCCCGCACCTCCCGAGCCCTCACCACCCCTAGGTCTGTACAGAGGGGCTGGGGCAAGGGGTCTGGAGGAGGGTCTGCGGGGCAGCGGGGTGAGGCAGAAACTCCAGGACAGTACGTTTTCGCCTGGTTTTTTAGCCTCTGTTAAAATAAAAACCCAAAGGTAGAAAAGGTCCTGTCTTTTCCACCTCCCTCTCCCCAGACTAGATCTCGGGTGAATAGGTAGAGAGGCAATCATGACAACAGCAGACAAAGTTTCACAAACTGGAGGTACCCTTCTACCCAAACTGCAGGAAGTGTATTTTCTTGTTAACTGGACTCAATTATCAATACTGGGTTTGAATCTCCCTTAACAAACAACTGCTATTGTATCCCTGGATGACAGAGCTCAAAGAACCTGGATTTATTTATAGAGTGAGGAATGCGAGGGGCAGACGAGATGGGTGGGGTTGGCTTATGGATCGATCCATACCCAGGATTAGAACCAGATGGGCGCAGGGTGCGCGCGGGTGCGCGCACACGCGCGCGCACACACACACCTAAAATAACCACCGGGGAAGATGCTGGGACACACGCGGGAAAACGCCTCCTGAACAAATAGAGGTTTATTTATAACTCCTGGGAGAGTATATAGGTCCATTGATTCCCGCCTTGAGTAACCAAGGGTTTTGGAGAGGAAATGGCTTCATATTTCAATAACAGAGCCACCTTTGATGGAGCCTAGGAGGGGAAAAAAAGAAACACACCGCAGGAAGCAAACGGCCGTTGAAGCGGCCGGGAGGGAGCGGGGCTGGCCCGGGGATGAGGACAAGCAAACAAGCCTCAGGGGCTCCGCGCCAGCGGCGAGGCGAGACGTGGGCTGGCCCGCCCGAGAGCCCGGGGGTGCAGGGCACCTCGGGCGCGGGGCGCCGGGACGCGTCTAGGGGCTAGCGGCCGCGTTCCCGCTCTGGCCCGAGGGCGTGGGGAGGCGCGGGCTGGACGCCAGGCTCCTCGCGACCGCCGCGGCAGCTCAGCCGGGGCGCTCGTGCGGCGGGGAGGCCCGCGGGGCCGCGGGTCTGGCGGGGCAGAGGACCGATGAGCGCGCGGATTGGCGCGGCGGGGGGACGTGCGGGCAGAGGAGCTAGCGGCGCCCGTGGACGCAGGCGCAGGGAGACCGGGTCCGGTGAGGCGGGGACGGCCGCGGGCCAGGTGACTCGTGGGGCGGATGCGCTGGCCGGGCGGGGGCGGGGAAGGGGGTGAGGAGGGCGCGGGCGGGGCAGGGCCAGAGGTCCGCCTGCGCCCGAGGCGGCGAGCGGCGCTATTGTCTCAGAGATAAAGCCTAAGCCTAAACCGCGCTGGTGGCTTCCGTTTGGGAGAAAGGCGGGAAAGAGGTCTTAAATTAAAAATAAATAAATAAATAAATAAATAAATCCCCACCCCCCCCCCCAGCATTCCCTTGAAGTATTTCACTGATTCTTGCCCCAGACTCGTCGTCCTTGCCATTCAGGTGTTTAGTAAATTAACACGTGCCTCTTGGAAAGATTTTTGTTCCAAAAACAAACCAAACACCCACAAAATCCTCACTAAAAGAAGACGGTTATATTCAAACTGAAATAATTAAAAACGAATCCTCCAATAGCCAATCCAACACCTTTCCTGTACAGTCGTTCCAAAACCCGGGGAAGACGCCGTCTTCGTCGTTTCTTCTATTTCTCGCCACAGGAAACAGGCCGCTAAAGGTTTTGCGATTTTATGTCGTTTATTTAATGGCTATTGAGACAGCCGTTATATTGTAGGCCCCCACATTAAGTGCCAATAAAAATAAGATACTTCTCTGCTTTTCAACTATGAGAAGAGTTTTTACGCTATTTCTTGCAAATGTTCAGGATGATACGTATTTTAAGAAACATAATGGAATTAGACTTAAAAACAAGTATCTTACAGTTTTTATATCAAAGCTTCATAACGATGGTGAGACGGGGTGTGTGGTTATGAAATCAGGTAAAGAGAGTTTAAACACTAACCTTGTTCTTTCAGCTTAAAAACCTAATTTCTGGGAGTTGCTTGGGGAGTACATCAGATCGGCTGGTCCGTGGGGCACTTGTTCCCTTCATTTTGTCGCCTGCTCCATAAATTTATCCTCTTCAGAAACTGTCTGGTAGCTACACAAGACCATCTGTTTCACAGTTTGGTTGGCTCGCAGTGAGTTACTCTAGAAGTTTTGTTTGTTTCAGTCTCAGGTACCAACCCACCAACTGAGAGAAGCTTCAAGAAATTATGACAGCTCCTTGCCTCTACTGTTCCAGACAAGACTTAGCCTATCCTTACTTCCTAGCTCCTTTTCCAAGTTACCTAGTTACTAGTCTTTGTTAAAAGACCTCCTCCATTTTGAATCACAAATACTTACCCTGTCAATAGTATGCATTTTAAGTCTTATTCAGACTTAATTTAATGGACATTATATATACATTTCCATTCATTTTCAATTTCACATACTTAGTAATTATTTAAAATTTACACTGGAATCAGCTTTAAGAATCTTAAAAATATTTTTATGTTTAAGTTAATTAATATTCACCTAAATAATGCTTTAAAGAGGTAGACGTTAGTGTGATCAGTTACTATAATTATGTATCAGGGCGGTCTTATTAATAAATTTTGGTTAAAAAAATCTAAGGAACTAATTAAATGAATACAAATACCTGTATTCTGTGTATGAAGCTTCCCTCTAATTATTAACATTAGTAATTCTTGTGGAAATACATGTCTTTCATGGCATATTGAGGTGTTTTTGGTTGTTTTGGGGGAAGGCAGGGCAACCAGCTTTTTAAAGTTTTAAGAAAAGTCAAATATTTTCTCCAATATTAATTTTTAAAGTGACTGTGTGCTTAAAATGCATGTCAGGTTCTACCTTAAGTTACTAGGCTGGTGCTAGAGATACAAAACCTAAAAATCAAGGTTGAAAATCAAGTCCAGTGCAAGGAAAAGCAAATATGAATTTAGAGCTAATGGATATACACATACACACACACACAGACACACACACACACACATCAGCAGATTTTGAGAAGCTCTTGTTTAGCATAGTGCCAAAATACTTTTTAAGAATGAAATTAGGTCGGGAGGGTGTTATCATATGTAACTTTCATTCTTTTCCTAATTGTAAGACAACTTAAATAATCCGGTTGAAGCAGATAAAATGGAATATTCAACCATTTTTGACCTACAAAAAAAGACAATTTCATCCAGCTTAACCGAATACACGCTTAAATATGTGCATAAACATTGCAGGAACATTTTCACCACTTAAAAAATATCAACCTAAAATACCATGAATTTTTAATATGTGGTAAATTCGCAGGGAGAATGGCGGTCCTCCTGACATACCACATCTCTAATGAAATATACATTTGTATTCAAATGGTGATTATCTAAATGCATCTGCTCTTCAAACTCTGAAAGAGGCTGTTCTATTATCCACTGAATTCCAAAGAACTCTTACCCCGTGAGTTCACGGTTCCTGGAATTTTCGCCTCGGGCTAATATTATACCTGGTGGAACATCTGTGAGGATAAAGGTACAGCTCTGTGCACTTTGAGGTACCGGGGGAGGAAAGCCATTTGACCTTTCCTGTCTGAGGGCTCAGAACTTCATTAAAACATCCCTTGGGATTGCGGGCACAACCATGAGAAAGACATCACTTGTAATTAAGTCCTTCCCACTGGCTATATTCCCGTTGAACTCCATGATTAAAATACAAATTCAATATTCGAAATGGTCACAAAGCATTTGATAAAAGGTTATTTTGCTTTTCATGCAATGGGGGAAGGATAACTTTCCAAGGGCCCACCCTTTGTGCTCTCACTCCCAGAAAGTGTCCTGTAGAGAGTCTCTTCAAAAGGGCAAGTGAAATAATTAGGCAATAAATTGTTCAAGTGTTAAGAGCAGAGGTGTTCTAGAAGCCAGCGAGGCCCTATGAATATCATATCAAGTGATAAATATCCTCAGCTCCTGAGAAGGGACGGCCTACATGGTCCCCTGCTTGCCTGTTGGACTGGTTTTGGTTCCATAGCACTTTTCTTATAATCTATTGTTTGCTCGGGCTGTTTCTTTTGTCCAGAATGCCCAAACTCTTTCTTCATGTTTTCAATAAATTGCTGTCTATTTCATTATTAACCAGATTCTCCCTATTTTGCAGGAAGACCCAGATTTAGTCCCATGACCTTTGTCACGTCGTTTTTGACTGTCCTCCTATCAGAAATCTTCTTCCTCTTCCACAGTCCCGTATTATCTTAAGAACACCCACTTGCCACTTTATGCTGCCTTGCATTTTATTTGTATTTCACATATTCAGTGTTTTTAATCAGCTATGTCATAAAGACAGTATTATATCTTTGCATGTTCAATTTCTGGCACACAGCCTCGCTGTTAGAACCTGGTCAAAAAATGTTTATTGCTATTGTTGAAGATAACGATGAGAGTCTCTATATTCAGGAGAGAAAGTAAGAACAAATGAGGAAAGCTAGTTACTGAACAAGCTAGCTCAGACTATTTTGCATCTAATAGCCAATGGCATAAACAATAAATCATCGGAGGTTGATTAATAATTTGTATCATTATTATTGATCTCGTAAAATTAAGAGAAACATAATACATATTTTTCTTCCATGCTTGGCTGATGAGTGATTTTATACATGATAATAAACAGCGGTAAACTCTTCTACTCTTTTAAGAAACTAGATTGAGGTTAGAAGAAAATAAGGTTATTGTCTTAGAATCATAATATCAACCACTTGAATTGATTTTTTGGCTTGCATTTACATTGTTATTTTAAATTGAAACCAATTGTAACTATCAGTAGATGCAGTCCCTTTTGTATTTTCTTCTTATTCTTTTTTCTTATAACCTTTAAAGAAAAGGATGTCAAGTCTAATTGGGCTGGAGTGATTTATATGTAGTTCTTCTTAGGCTTAAATGGGTGAATTAGCTAATGCATCAAGGTTGACATAGAGAAGACTACTCAGGAGAGACTAAGGGTAGGGCTTTGATTATTTGAAAGTAAAGGAAATGGTCTAGAAGATGTCAGACAGATGGAGAGAAAGACAGGATTATATTGTATCAGAAGCCTATGAAGAATTTCAAAAAGGAGAGATTAGTCAAGTGCCAAATTTAGGGACAGTTCTACCAGAAGGCTAGAAGAGAATATTAACATAAATACTTAGAGTTACATGCCTCTTAGTAAATTTTGACTTAAGCTCGGATTGGAATAAACATCGAGATGTTTTGAAATTTTATATACAAATCCATGCTAAACTCGATAGGTAAAAATCTAAGTTTTTCCTAATATGACCGAATATACAGAATTAATTCCCTCCTTATATCCAAGGCAGGCACTAGACAGTATTTAAAAGAATAGCTAAGACTTAATATGTATACATATACATCTATCATATGTGGACAGATATGTATACATTTGCATTAAGGTTGTTAGAAAGCTCACTTGTGGTTTATTTTAAGTAGTGAGGAAATCAAAGGATTTTAGAAGGAGCCTTTGAACAGTGAGAGGAGAAATAGCTTTACATACATTTATCTTCAATTCTCCCTTTCACAGTCTGGCTCAGCCAATTCATTCCGCTGCAAATAGGAAATCTGAACTTCTTTCTTAACCATAATCTAGTTGTTGCAACATATGGCTAAATTAAGGTAGGAAAGGTTAAACTGGAAGAAAGACCCAATTTGTAAACAAAGAAAAAGAGGAAGTATTTCTCCATTTTGTGTCTAATTGCTACTAGCCTTGTTGCTGAACACACCCTAAGTTTTCAGTAATCCTACCCTAAATGTCAACTAGACAATTTTTGTGGTGTAAATACCCTGCGTCACATCTCTTTTGAGCTTAAAGGCAGGTAATTTGGGAACATGAAACGTCTGAACATTGGCAAAGTTGAGGTGAGTATCCCTCAGCTCGTACAGGGAAAGCCTCATCAGTAACTTCAGAACCCTGTAAATGTCCTCTCCTTACCCCCTTCCAATAATACTTTAGAAGTAGAGAGTTTTTAGAATTAAAAGTAAGGTAAAATGACTTAACTCAATCCTTTACTTTCTGGAAAACTAAACTGAGTCTCCTGAGATTAAGGAATTGTCCCAAAGTCACTCTGGTATCCTGTGAAATGTCCTCAGCCACCTATTTCTGTAAATCAAAGTAGTTAGAATACAGTTGTAATTAATGTATTTCTTCTAGAACGCAACTAGGAATTAATTATTTCTTCCTCTCTGTTTATTACCTCATAACTCTATTACAGAATTTTGCATAGTGCAACTCATTAGTTAGGTATATACCTGTCTCCCTCATTATACTATAAGCACATTGACTGTGTATGTCAACTTTATTCTGAAACCTTCCAGTGTTGCCTACTACCTACCCCAAGCACAAGGCCTTTGTACCTGTAGGAATAAAGGAAAGTTTGCCAAACTGAATCACCTCAAAACCACAGAGGAAGTATGTTAGCAGGAAGAAATTGGAAAGTGATTTCTGATTGAACTCTCAGGTTTATCTTCTATAAAAAAATAACAATATGGGGCGCCTGGGTGGCTCAGTCGGTTAAGCGGCCAGCTTCAGCTCAGGTCATGATCTCGCAGTCTGTGAGTTCGAGCCCCTCGTTGGGCTCTGTGCTAATGGCTCAGACTCTGTAGCCTGCTTCGGATTCTGTGTCTCCCTCTCTCTCTGCCTTTCCCTTGCTCACACTCTGTCTCTATGTCTCTCAAAAATAAATAAAAACGTTAAAAAAATTAAAAAAAATAACAATATGTTTTGATTTAGGACTCAACTTGACTCGTTTTTATGGCCTCTTCCTTCTTAGTTTCTGTCATCAGCATCCCAGTGCCTCAGCACACAAATGCCTGAGCAGTCTTACAAGTTGAATTACCATGTTAGGACTCTGTTGCCCCCAGAAGGAACTCTGAAGCGTTTCTAATGCCTGGCACCTCTTTCTCATTTTGAACATCCCTTTCTTATTTGAACCCCACTCTCGTAGTAGCATCCTGCTGGCCTTCCCTGATACAGCTCTTGTCAGTTGTCCATTTCTATATCCTCATGATACCATTTCCCTCTGTCATGACTCTGAACATAGCACTGCCTTCATCAGAACCTTTTTGACAAAGCTTGTTGGATAGCTAAGCTCTAAAAACCTGAGATGCATATTTGGCTTTGTGATCTAGATGTTAAAAACTACATTGCTTTACTATACTTGGCCTGAGTGTGGCATTGTTTACTCTTTGAATTAATTAAGGTGTTTGGAGGAAGCAGAAACTATCTTTGGGTAAAGTTGAGTGAATATAGTTGTTCATCAGACTCTGGCAACTCCTAAAATATAGTTTTTGATTCCCTAAATTACTATGCATGAAACTTAAACAGGTCACTGCTGCATGGAATTTTGTACTCCAATTTCATAGGCAGTCACTATGCTGCATTTCTGTGTATCTAAAAACAATAGAGAATTATTTGTAGACCAAAAAATATACTTGATTACTTATTATTTCAGTATCACTATTAGAATAGTGTACAGAGTTCAGGATCTACCCCCCTCAGCTGGGATATCTGGAAGAAATAAAAACAGAAAACTATGTACATTGCCTTATTGAGTCTCTATTTAAAAAAAAAAACTCATTATTTTTTAGAGCAGTTTTAGGTTCACAGCAAAATTAAGAGAAGGGTATAGAGATCACCCAAATTCTCCTTTTCCCACACATGTGCACAGTCTCCCCTGTTATCAACACCCCACTGGAGTGATACATTTATTACAAATGATGAATCTACCACATTGACATACGCTTAGCCCCCAAAGTTCTTAGTCACTCTTGGTGGTATACATTCTGTGGGTTTGGACAAAAGTATAATGATATGTATCCACTATTCTAGTATCATACAAAATATTTTCACTGCCCTAAAAATCCTCTGTGGTCTGCTTATTCATCCCTCTTTCCACCTAACTCCTGGAAATCACTGACCTGAGTTTTCAGTTTTGATACTTCTCGATAATTGAAGAAGCTAAGAATGAGTTTCTATGAGATCCCATCCTGAATGAATATAGTCCTAGCAACCATTTAGAAAACACAACAAAGCACAAATTTGGGAGCTTAAAATACATATTATTTATTTCAAAATATGTCCTAATATTGTCTAGCTTCTGTATAGGAGAGGATAAGTGTAAGTTTTAGGGTAAAGTCAGTGTAGTCAGAATGTGTTCCTGGCCCTTTAATAAGGGTAAAGCTCTTTTTCTATTTAGTAGACTGTCGTGAAGGCTGGCTCACATTCCTGATAATTAATTCAATAATTAACCTTTGATGGTATTATTTTCTGTTTTGTATTTTGCTATTAAAAATCATGACTCACTTTTAATCAACTTCATAATTTAAGGTAAAATTAAGGTTCATGGCTTATTTTCATTTCAATATAAAATATGTATGTCATTTTGTAACTACTCTTTGAAAAGTTAACTGTGAAAATGATTTCTTTCTACCATTTAAAAAAATAATTGAATTTGAAGCATATTTTGTCTCACTGATTCTTCAAAGTTCTGGTTGTCAAAAGATATCTTTTTTTCCTTAGGGTTTAGAGAAAAGAGATGACTCTTAAATATTAAAACACTTAGGTTTAATGCCTGTAATCTTTCTGATATTATATAGGCTAGTATTATCAAATAATAAGAGAAATAATAGACGCACGGCTCTAATTTCCATTCTTCACTTGACCTCTAGGAAGGAGGTAATTTTATACAATCCATCTTTGTTGTTTTCATGCGTGACTATTTCGGTTAAAAGTTTTGTTGTTTTCATTTGAAAATGGAAGCAGGTTTTACCCCAAACCATGGTTCGGGCAATGACGACATTAATCAATTGATCAATAAAATAAAATACCAATAGTCTGTTCTTTATGTTTTGAATCTTCTAGCTTGTGTTCTTGTATCAAAATATTCATTAGCAATTATTGAGACTATTTGGATTATTCGTGCACTGAAAATAAAAATTCATAGGGCTGCCTGGGTGGCTTTTTGGTTAAGCATCCAACTCTTGATCTCAGCTCAGGTTTTGATCTCAGGGTCGTGAGTTGAAGTCCCCATTGGGCTCTGCATTGGGCATGGAGCCTACTTAAAAATACTAATAATAATTTGTAGAATAAAAGACATATAAATATATATATATATGTTGGACAAGTGAGCATTGCAGTACCTCTATCTCGTTTTGAGGCTACATGCTTAGATGTACTTGTACCTTATATATTGGTAAAATCATTCTCTGTAGAAGTCTTTGTGTTCTCCTATTTAACAGAAAACATGTTCTGTCAAGGGAAGGGTGTTCTACCTGTGAAGATTTGATGCTTGGAAAAGTTGTAATAATTTTAGAACCCCAATTGTCTTGCCAGATATATTTCTGTTGGTTTTTCCTAAAGACATTGCATGATTTTCTCTTCTTTAGAAGTGTTTACCAGCACATTGGTAAAAGGGGCTGTAATCACTCTATTTTTATTTGTACTTGAGGAATAGTTTTTGGGAAAAACCACCCACTTGATCTGTCAAAATACTGGGAGACTTCTGCTTATGCTGTCTTTGAATTTCAATCTCTATAAAATTATACTCAAAACTAGATTAAGTTGTTATAGTTAGAATATGTAAAATTACTACCTACCAACTTCTAACCGTATTTAGAAATTAAAAGTGCAGTTATATATGAACAGGAATCTGAAAAGGACGTCAGTTAAATTCTCTTTTGCTCTCATTTCTTCTCTTACAATATTTTTCACATGAGGAATGATAAACTATGAAAATTGTAATAGACCTAGAAGTAAATGATATCTAAATTTTTCCTCTTGAGAATGATAGCTTTATTATCTAGAATAATTATGCTTATTAATATTTCTGTAGGGATAGTGGCTTAGAAAATTTTTAGTTAAATGGGACACTGTGCTGCAGTCGATACTAATAAATTTTGGAACCAAAATACACACACATACACACACACACACACAGAGAGAACTATAGTTTTATTTGCTGTGTCATATACTTCCTTAGCAACCTGAACCCCTTTACATCATGTTTTTATGACATGTTTGATATCTGTCTTCTTTGGTCTAAGCTACTCTAGGGCAACAACTAAGTCTATTTTGTTCACCACTTTAACTTCAGTGCTAGTATGTGGAAAGTTATTAACAAATATCTGATGAATGTTAAAAAATGAAGTTTATTTTAAAAGTTAAAAAACAAAGTCGTTTGAGTGTCCAGCTTTGGCTCAGGTCATGATCTCACAGATCCTGAGTTCCAGCCCCACCTTGGGCTCTGTGCTGACAGCTCAGAGCCTGGAGCCTAATTTGGATTCTGTGTCTCCTTCTCTGACTGCCCCTCTCCCATTCACACTCTGTCTCTCTCTTTCAAAAATAAACATTAAAAAAATTAAGAGTAAAAAAATAAAAATAAAAAAAGAGGCAAATCTCCATAACTCAACTTAGAATTCATGTCCAGAGTGTCCTTAATTGAATCTTTGAATGACATTGACAGTTGAGAGAAAAATGTTTTCCTATTTTAAATTACTTGCTCCTCTTTACAAATCTTCTTCCAGATCTATTAATAAGAAATGGTATTGAATTCTTTTGAGGTAGGGTGATCCCACTTATAAACAGAGTGGGAGGCAACTTCAGTGGTATAATTTGAGGGACAGAGAGAGGTGTGTCTGTTCAAAAATACCCCCCACCTGGCTACCGCATCATTGGAATCCTCATCATCGGTGTTGTGTGTTGTCGTTGCTAAAGTGTCTCCAGGAGGCCCATTTTAAACTTATTTATTCTGGTGGTTGTAAAAACAAAAGGACATACTACCTCCTTTATGGGGCAGGACTTGTTTAATGACATCAGATGTGCTATCATTTTGTTGAATAGGCAGAGATTTTCCACCTGGAAATTCAAGAAAGGGGAAAAAATCCTCTAAAAGAACGGTTTAAGCTAAAGAAAAGGGTTAGAAGGTATTCCTCTAAGGAGGGTAAATGGATAAGAGACTAAACAATATCACCTATGAGATTATTTGTGCAAAATTTGCCAAAAAACCCCCAAAATATTCTTGAAGTCTGGAAGAACCTTGGAATGTGGAAATTCAATGTATAATTCATGTATTTGGTTTATGGAATGAATCGGATGACAGGTCCAGAGTTTGATGAGCAATGATGGGGCACAGACCTCGGGGTGGGAAAGGTAAGTTGCTGAGCAGCTCAATGGCCATCAAAGCAATGAGACTTTGTCAGAAGAGATGCCCTGGTGTAGGGGTTCACCATCTGCCCAGTCACCTAAGCCAGGAAGCAAAGGAGGGGTGGGGCTACAGGTGGTGCAGATTTCACTTGATTTACTGTGATTTATAGTAAGAAACAGAGATTTGTTCTTCATCCCTGTTTCTGGCACAGAGCTCCTAAAACCTTTGAAATTTCCCAAGTGAAGAGAGCAACAAAGATGTCTTTTTTATGTTAATGAGGTGACTTTTGGACCTTGCCTAAGGATGGGGCTAGTTGCTACAACCACCCATGAGGATTAGAACTTCCAGTCCCACCCCAGGGCCTCTGGGGGGGGGGGCGGGGAAAGGGGAGGGGTTGGAATTTGAATCAGTTGCGAATGATGGTTTAATCATGTCCAGGTAATCATGCCTATGTAATGAAGCTGTCATAAAAATCCAAAAGGAGAAGGTTTGAAGAACTTTCGGGTTCGTGAATCGGTGGAGATTCAGGGAGAGTAGTGCACTCTGAGAGTGCCTTTCCTTCATACCTTGCCCTACACATTTCTTTAATCTGGCTGTTTCTAAATTTTACAATAATCAGATAATCAAAGGGGGAAAAAAGGGAGGCAAATCAAGAAACAGACTCTCTTTTTTAAATGTTTATTTCCTTTGAGAGGAGAGAGAAAATACTAGGGAGGGACAGAGAGAAAGGGAGACAGACATCCCAGGCAGGCTCCACACTATTAGCACAGAGCCCAAAGTGGGACTCAAACTCATGATCTGTGAGATCATGACCTGAGCTGAAATCAAGATCTGGATACTTAACCGACTGAGCCACCCAGGCACCCCAAGAGTCTTACCTATAGAGAACAAACTGTTGGTTACCAGAGGGGAGGTAGGTGTAGGATGGGTGAAATAGGTGATAGAAATTAAGGAGTGTACTTGCTGTGAAGAGCACAGGGTGTTGTATAGAAGTGTTTAGTCACCTGAAACTGAACATTACACTGTATGTTAACTAAACGGAATTTAAATAAAACCTAATTTTAAAAAAACAAATAGGTAATCAAGCAAGTAAACTGTTTCAGAGTTCTGTGAGCCGTTCTAGCCCTAGTAATAACCTGTACTTACGACTGTCATCTGAAGTTGGGGGTTAAGAGGAGCCATGGTTGTAGGACTGAACTCTTGAATCTGTGGGATCTGATGCTCTCTCTAGGTAGAAAATGTCAGAATTGAGTTGAAATTTGAGTTAAATTGTAGGACGCTCAGTTGGTCTCCTGGGCATTGCGTTGTGGCGTGGAGGATCCTCTTGCCCTCCACACTCACTAGAATTGAGTGCTATTTGGTGGTGTGGGGAAAACCTTCATATATCAGGTGACTAGGAGTGTTCTGTGGGAGTCTGGTAGTAGTGTGAGAGTAAAAAAGAAACACAGGAAGGACTGGTTGTTTCCTTAAACCTGTATATCAAATTGCTTCTCCTATTTACTGCTTTTCTTTTTCAAGATTGCTTTGACTATTCGGGGTCTTTCGTGGTTCCATATAAATTTTAGGATTGTTTGTTCTAGCTCTGTGAAAAATGCTGGTGGTATTTTGATAGGGATTGGATTGAGTGTGTAGATTGCTTTGGATAATATAGATATTTTAACAATATTTGTTCTTCCAATTCTTGAGCATGGAATGTTTTTCCATTTCTTTGTGTCATCTTCAATTCCTTTTCACACTGTTTTATAGTTTTCAGAATATAGGTCTTTCACCTCTTTGGTTGGGCTTATTCCTAGGTATCTTAGTGGTTTTAACGCAGTGGGATTGATTTCATAATTTCTCTTTCTGATCTTTCGTTATTGGTGTATAGTTTTTGTTTAAATTCCAGTTAGTTAACATATTGTGTGATATTAGTTTCAGGTGTAGAATATAGTGATTCGACACTTACATACAACACCTGGTGCTCATCACAAGTGCATTCCTTACACCCTGTCATCTATTTACAGGAGTTAAATCACCTGTATGGTGACTGATAGGAAGGGAGCATGCTCAGATTTCAATTTAAATAGTCTCTCTTTGCTGTGGTTGGTTCGTTTTTTTGGCTTCTCCTCTGTGGGTACACCGCTCATTTATTCGGGGGAAGAATAGTTGGATTAAGAAAACAGGTAAAAAGTGACTCAAATTCTTAATGATTCAGAAAACTGAATGTTTATTATGGGAATAATTAATCTGTTACTTTCCTTTCTTTCCTGATTTTTCTGAGTAGCCACTGCAGAAGAACTTACCACTTTTAACGAAGAGAAAGAAAGCAAAAAATACAAAAGGTAAACTAAAACTACTTTGTTGAGGGCTTTTATCATGAATGTATTTTGTACTTTGTCAAGTGCTTTTTCTCTGTCTATTGAGAGGATCATGTGGTTCTTATCCTTTCTTATATTAACGTGGTGTATCACGCTGATGGATTTGCGGTTAGTGAACAACCTTGAAAACCAGGAATAAATCCCACTTGATCACGGTGAATGATTTTTTAATGTACCGTTGGATTCGATTTGCTAGTATTTTATTGAAGATCTTTTGCTTCCATTTTCATCAGGGATATTGGCCTATAGTTGTCTTTTTTTAGTGGTCTTAATATGGTTTTGGTATCAGGGTAATGTTGGCCTTATAGAATGAATTTGGGAGTTTTCCTTCCTTTTTTATGTTTTGGAATAGTTTGAGAAGAACAGGTATTTACTTTTCTTTAAATGTTTGGTAGAATTCACCTCAAAGCTCCTTGCCTTTACCAGAACCTAGCTATTTTTTCTTGAATAAACACTCCTTGGATTCTGGCGTGTATTAGTTAATTTTCAGAGCTCTGAGAAAGTTGGTTTTGTCTGTGTTTTCTTTACTTTTATGGAGGAGTGGATTTTTGGAGATCCTTCTCCTACCTTTCCAGAAACCTGGCTCTTCAACAGTATTTTCATAGTCTCCTTTCTTGCCCACCTTGATCACTTATTTAACATCAGTGAGCCCTAATGTCCTCATCTGTGAAGTGAAAACCATAACGTAAGCCTCACTGGGTTGTTGTAGATAATGAAAGAGAAGTTACTGAGCTCTGTGCCTTGATTGTAGTAAACTGTTAAGAGAGGTTGTTTTTCCCCTCCCTCTTTTGTACTTTTAGTTCATTTTGCACCATTGAAATCTTTCCAAAGTCTAGCTTACAAACCAGAAGTGATTATTCATACTTGGTAAAATCTACTACTCTGTTTACCTCCCAGTGCCTTCCATGTTTGAATTCCAATTTACCTTTTACTTTAGAGTTCTTTCTGTGCTCTGGCATTAAAGCTTGGTTTCAGCCAACCTGTTTCAGTCAGTTGTGCTTGGAGTACATCTGACGAGGAGGTTTTTTCAACAATTTATTTGTTTATTTTCTGAGTTTTCTTCTCTTTTATCTCTGCTTTCTCTCTGATACCCTGCACATTGTTCCCCCCTCCCTCCTTCCCAAAGCAGAGTAGATCAATGAATGAAGGCATTTCTTCCTTGACTGAAAGGCAAAAGCATTTGGTTCCTGCTAGCAGAGCAAACCAATTGCTGGGTCTCCTACCCCTTCAAAACTCTCTCTGTCCTTATCCTATACACCTCTCAGGAGCTCAGATTCTACCATCTCCCTTAGATCCTCATTCACTCCCTGTTTGAATCTCAGTCTACTTCTGCACATGATTGCAATCAGTTTATTTAACTACACTATCTTTTGGTTTTTTTGATTGGTTTATGACCAAAGCTTTGGCAAGGCATATATATTAGCATATCATTCCAATGTACAAACATCAGAAGAAAATGTAATTTTAAAAGGTTTGACTATAAAACTAGGCAGTATTTCAGAGAGGCGTTAATAAAAGGAATTTTGGTGCAGTTTGTTCCTGCATAATTTTGCCCACGGCTTCTAAAATAAAAGTGAGTTATCTTTTGCCATTCGGAAAATGTAACTTTAGATACTATCAATTAAATAGCTGCTGTAAATGATTAGGAAATGAATTGCACACACATTTTTTCTACTTTCCTATGAAACGACTTCAAACTGTTTTTGTCAAGCATATCACTACTGTTTGCGTTTTCAAGGTTTATAGTATATACATTCTTAAACTGACCAAAATCTCTACATCCTTTTAAGATGATAAAAACACTTTGCAGCATTCGTTCTATGGATGCGTAGTCTATTCCATGGCAAGTCTATGCCGTAACTGATGTAACCTATATCCTATTATAGGGCATGTATGATAGTTTCCATTTTTCTTAGATAAGCAGTATTCTGATGATTAGTCTTAGAAGTTTTACTCACGTGATTTTCCCATCTTTTTTTCTTTGGCTTTATGAAGAAGTAACAAAAGTTAAAAAAATCAAGTCTGGGTAATCATTGGCCATCATGTTGACCAAGCATACAGGAATTTCAATTAATGTATACTGAACCTATTGTAGTTCACCCATAAAATTAAGATGTAAATGCCTTTCTCCTCAGGGTTTTGAAAGTTGCGTTTAGATAACAACTGAAAAAGATACGCTATTGAACAGTGCAGTATATTACTAATTTCATTGTTGAGGCACTTTTATGAAACCACTGCCACCATAGCACGGCTTTTACTCTTTATTACTTTTTGACTTAAACGACTACTTAGAAAAACGGAAAACACTATGAAAATGTCACAACAGTCCTGGGTTCCATACATCCCTGGCTTTATAGACTCTAGCAGATGGTGAGGTTTCCAACTATGCTATCATTAGGAATTCCTGACACATACATTTTTGGAACAATAAGTGATAATGACGTTTTCAAATATTTCATTGACTACCTGTTGTATTATAAATTATCAACCTACAAATTTAACATGCGAATTACTGTTCTTGTAATTGCAGTACAATCCCACCAACTGTAATGCTGGCATTTTGTGTACTTAAAAAAATGGTCATAGTCTCTACATGTACATTGTAAATACAGATGTTAAAATAATCACTTGTAGCTTGTTAGTGCCTTTCATAATACTTGCAAAAATTAGACTGAAACACATACCTTCACAGAATGGGTTAAGGTTGGAGGATTTTATTTTTAAGAGTCTACCTGAATATGTACTTAGGTTAAAGGAGAGACAGTGTGCATTAATAATTCAAAATGCTGCCATTTATACTTGCCTAATTAAAAACAAAAAGCTCTTAACTGAATCTGTTGTGAGGAGTGTCTGTATGATACTGAAGTCTCTGCATCATTAGCTTTCATCTTCTGTTTAGAAGTGTTGAACAGAGAAGCAAATGCTATTGTAAATATGCCACAACTTTGCAAGGGATAGGCAGTTAAGCAAACGTTTAGTAAGATCCTACTATGTAGCGAGCACTATACTAAGAGCTGGAGGCCCCAAGAACAATGAATGGTGGTTTCTGTGTTTGAGGAGTTTATAATTTAGAGAGAGAAACAGATCCACAGACAAGTCATCTCAATGTAATTACTTTAAATTAGTATTTAGGCAGAAGCATTATAAATACTCTGGGGAACAGAGTATTGACCCTGTCTGGTAAGGTGAGTTAATGCTTAAACTCCCTGGTGAAAAATGAAAGCTAGCCACAGAGAGGGTGGTCCCTGTAGCTAGAAGGAGGGAGAAATTTCAGCCTGGTCTTAGCAAGTCGCATTGTAGCCAGCATGTTGAATACAGTTGTGCAGGCTGTGCCCTGAAATCCAGCTCCTCATGATCTGACTTGCTCTTCTAGGCAGTTTTGTAATTCATCTGCCTACAGGAGGAACCCTTCTGTAACCTCTCTGGTGAGTGTGGTTCCTTTTTGTGTTAGTTCACTCAGAAGGGGCACTTAGACATTTATACATAGTATTTATATAAATTGTACCATTTATGTGATAGTGCTGTGCTGTTAACCGTGCGCTGGTGGTCAGAGGGCTAGAACTTCTTTCATATATCCTTTAACTCACAAATTGTTCTAAGATCTAACATCCTTTACCTTCTCTTCTGGAAGCTTCTACATATCCTGACCTTTGCTGTCTGTGGATGGTGAAGAGTTAGCTGACTGAGAAGCTAACGGAAAGGGCTGGTCTGTCCTCTGCGCTGTCTCTCTGTGGTTTAGATGAAAGTCAATACAAACTGAAGGAAATATGGGCAACTGGATGACTGCTGGAGGGAATGGTTCTCAAAAGGTAGCAGTTGCACATTTAGTTAGGAAGCTAACTTTTTTGGAACCTGGGTCTAGTGATTTCCTTACTTTCTTTTCCTTTCTATGTGATGGGTACATTCTTCGCAACAGTTTGCTTCTAGAGTTTCTGCCAGTGGAAAACTTCTTCTGCCATAACTCCGGATCTTTCTATCTTCCACTCTTCACAGGTTCTGTTCATGTTTCTGCATTGGATGATTTCACATCTACTTTTTCCTGTGCAGCCTTGGGAGAGAGAAGCAGTTTCTGGAGGGGGAAGAAACTGGAAAGTTCAGAGAACTAAATTTAGACAAGGTGTTCATACAAGGAATACAGAGATTTTAATGTGGAAATAACATACTACCATGTGTGTATATGCTGGAAATCACTTAGAAAATAATGCTTTGAAAATACCTAAGATAGTGGCCGGTATATGCAGTCACTTAGTTCAACTAAATGAAAAATTCTGATAAAACAAATCTCTGAGAAATAGGTCTATAGTACTGGTGATGAACAGTGTGCAGCAAAGAGAGAAGCTGGGTTAATCACGATATTTGAAGTTGTTAGGCAAATATCAACCCCATAGATAATAAAGGATTGATACTAAGTAGTTTGAATTGCAGTTGAGCTTCTAGAGTGAGACAAGAGAAGACCCTTAAGAGTATTCAAAAGCCTTTGGGGTACCTGGCTGACTCAGTCAGTAGAGCGTTTAACTCTTAATCTCAGGGTCATGAGTTTGAGGTCCATGTTGGGTGTAGAGTTTACCTAATAATTTTTTTAAAAAAGTATTGAAAAGCCTTTAAATTTCTTACTAGGTGTCTGTGAGATGCTCCAAGGAAAAGGTTGCAAACTGGGAAGCATGACTTTGAACAGAAGTTGTGTGATCTTTGGGAAGTCCCAACCCAGCAAAGTCTTTTTTTACTTACAAGTTGAACACAAAAGTCTGATCCTTAGCCAAGAAACCTGGCAGTAGCTGTTCAGCAGCAATCAACTGGCAAGTAAAATACACATTTTGGAGAGGGGAAGTGCTGGGATAGAAGTATCCAGACAAATTGGAGGATGAGATCATTTGATCAGGGCTCCTTGAAGAGGTGATTATTGACATGTAAGCATGATCTAGAGAAACTGAATAAATACTGCTCCTTAGAGGAGGCAGTGTTTCATGGATGTGAAATGTCTGGACACTATAGCCTATGCTAGGTTTGTAGCATTGGATGTCTGAGAGCGACATGGGAAAATTGGACTGTTTTTGTAATGACCCCCAAGTAATCCCAAGTCTGCCAGCACTTAAGCATCAATGACTTACAGAATACTATGTGCTGTATACAGTACTGAGAGGTGAACATTTATGAGTCTGTTTCCACAAAAAAGCTACAGATGTAGACTTAAAGTTGCAGGTAGTCCATGGGGGTGCAGATGACTCTTTAGAAGACTACAGAGATAGGGGTGCCTGGGTGGCTCAGTCGGTTGAGCGGCCGACTTCGGCTCAGGTCATGATCTCGCGGTCTGTGAGTTCGAGCCCCGCGTCGTCGGGCTCTGTGCTGACAGCTCAGGGCCTGGAGCCTGCTTCGGATTCAGTGTCTCCCTCTCTCTCTGCCCTTCTCCTGCTCACACTCTGTCTCTATGTCTCAAAAATAAATAAACAAAAAAAAATTAAAAAAAAAAAGACTACAGAGATAAATTGCTACGTTAGAATAAGAGTACTTCTACTAAGTCAATATGCTTTTCACTTAGGTTTTTCTTTCTTTAAAAAACATGAGACAGTTTTTTACAGATGAACTGGAAGTGGAAAGATGAGAAAAAGGGAAAGAATTATGGTATTTACATAGTAGCCTGCCTATAATTAAAGTGATAAATGTGCATAAATAGATTACACTGAATGCTATGGTGATATGCTTGCAAATGTGGAACCACTAGCTCTTTGGGAAAAAGTCCTAATTTGTAGAATTTTCTTACTTTTGTGGTGTAAATACTTCCACGTTGATCAATTTCAAACTACCAACAAGTTAACAACTGCAAAGTTCTTAAAATTTTCATAAGTCGTTTCTTACGAACCAGTATAAGCCAGCTCTGCTGATTTTATATGTAAACTATTACATTTATATCTATTACTTCAAAGTTAACTCTGAAACTTACTATATTGAACAGAACCTCCTTTCTTCTCCAGGTCCCTGCCAACATTCATATTTCCATGCATTTTTCCCCTTTTGCTGCTCTTTGTGCATCATGATGATTTTAATCTGTTAGCATGGCCAGTACACTTTTCACATAAATTGTTTTTCTAGAGTGATGAAAAATTGACTACCAGATGAAGTAAGTTGAAGTTATTTTTAAAAAGTATTTATAAAACTAAATGGCATCAATATATCAGATACCATCTGATTCTTTTTTTAAAAGAAAAAAAATCTCTTCTGAAAAATAACTTGGTTCATAGACTTGGAGGATAAGGAGGTATCTGGCTCAATTGCTAGAAAACTCTAAATAACTGTGCTTGATATTCACTGAGAATTGGAGGCTGATGGGCTCTGGCAACCAATGGGTCTGGCAGGGAAATATTTGTTGTATAATTTTCTGAAGAGAGGAAAGGCATGGGAGAAATCTGGGGAGTTCTTAGAACACTACCTAAAGATATCCACATAACACTTTCCAGAGTTGGAGAGGTTAGTGAAAAGAGAGGTGTATTTTGAGGAAGCTCTGAAAGATAATTGTAACTTAATTATTATGATAACCTCTATGGGCTGCTCCCCCTTTCTCTGCCCAACCCACCCTCCCTTATGAACTATTTAGGTAGGATATAGGCAAATATTGGATAAGAGTTATGATTAATTCAGTTCTACCTGAAAATCTCAGTTTTAGAGGAAGTTAGCAACCAGGAATTTAATTTTACAAAGCATCGTTAAATTGTTCTTCTATTGAGTAATTCAGCTAAAGTAATGTTGGCTAATTAGTAGGGAAGAATATTGTGGTGAGATCGACTAAAAATGTGAAACATCTGAATTATATGTTGTCAAGGACTGAATCGTGTCCTCCTTTCCTTGTTTCCTTTTCTCCTTCTTTCCTCCTCTCCTTCCTGTCTTGCCCTTTCGGCCTGTGTGTGTGTGTGTGTGTGTGCACGCGCGCGCGTGCGTGTGCATGTGAGCTCATGGACAGAACAAAGGCCCAAGAAGAGAGCCCCTACCAGAACCCAACCTGTGAGGCCTTCATCTTGGACTTCGTGATACCAGAACTGTGAGAAAATAAATTTCTGCTGTTTAAAGCACTCAATCTGTGATGTTTTGTTATAGCAGCCTGAACAGATTAATATATAATCTTATAAAATGATGCATATTAGTGCTTTCGACCATATAAAGTAATTAAAGATGGACCAAATAATCGTTTAACACTATGAATACAATAACAGCTTACATTTACTGAATTCTTTTGCTGCTTGTTCGTCTTCTGTTTTGGCCAGGCACAGTCTCCATTTCTCTGCTGCTGTCAACTTATTTAATTGCCACAAGGCTATTAAGCTAGTACTTACTTTATTGTTTTTCCTGTGTTACAAAATTAGGAAATGGGAGGCATGAGAATTTTGGGAAGTTGCTCAATACCATGAACCAAGTAAATGGTAGCATCTTTGAACTATCATTCTGGCTCAGCAGTACAGGCTCTTACCATGCTTGAAGAGCAATTTATTTGTGAACTACAATAATTCTGTGCATTTATAAAGTTTTACCTTCCTAAAAGCAAATTACTCACCTAAATGTTTTACTATTCTTGACCATGAAATCTACCATTTATACAGGTTATTTCCAGGGGAAATAGTGAGCCTCTGCCACTGTAGGAATTTTCACATGTCCCAAGAGCACAGGGAAGGGAAATGTTTGAGAACCACTAGCTGATATCATTAGATTTCTTAAAATAATAATGAGGGGCCTGAATGAGTCTCCAGCCCGTAAGTTTTGCTTACTTCACAACACATGAGTAGAGTATACACAAACATAATTACTTGAATAACAAAAATGTTTTTGGACATCCAACAGTACCTAGGGGTATGAGTCAATCAGAAAAATTAAGTCAATATCTATTTCCAATGAGTTTCCATGATACTGAGAAAATTACAATATACTTTGGAGAAAAAATGTTAACTGGAAGAAAATCTGTTTCAAAGTGGAGATGAAAATAATTTAAGGCAGGACTCTGTTGTCTAATTATATGCATTATTTTAAATACAAATTTTAGTTTCCCAAATATAAGGTGGGTTTTAAAACACACAAGTACATAACTCTGCTAGGTTCTTGTGTATTTTCATAAATGTGGTAGCATTAAATATAAAAAGCAAAGCCAGAAATCACATGATAAGATAAATTAGCTGTTCTGCTCACCAGGGTTAAGATGGTTTGTCTAAGTGCATATGGAATTTGCTTGGAGACCATTAGCATTTTAAGGAAAGCATAATCTGATAGCTTACATAGATGTCTTTGATGGTATAACTCACTTCATCACTTGGCAGTATGTCTTATTATCCAGTCACTGGGTGGCTGCAGTATGTGATAGGTTCTGGCTTAATAAAAAGGAAGAAAAGCCTGGCTACTGCCCAGTTCCTTTTTTTTTTTTTTTAAGTATCTCTATCTAATACCAAACACACACATTTCCTGGCTAGAACAAAGGGTGACTTTGGTGGTCCTCAAGATCCTTCCTGTTTCTGCTATATTTGGTGTCTTCCTGCATTCTTCTCTCTGGCTTCCTTCAGATCCTGTGTCTTGTCCATTTACTTGAACTTTGAACTTCCATTGGCACCTTCTTGCAGTAGTTCTGTTCCTGTCTCTGACATTTCTGATGATTCTTCTTTTTTCATCGAATAACTACCCAGAGATTAACTTTTGGTTCCAATAATTAGAACTATTTACTAAAGTTACCAGTTCAAAGACTTAGTACTTCTTTAGGTTCTTATTTTTAGCTTACAAATCTTATTAGTGTAATTTTTAAGTCTAGCAACTTCGAACAATCATTATAAATTACTTTTGGAATAATATTTGGTACCATTTCAAACTTAGTTAACTGACATCTTCAAATACACTTAGCTGAATTTATAGATTATATGCTGTATATTTAATATTTTTAAACATTTCAATTGTGCAAAAGGAAAGTCATGTCCAAAATAAAAGACCATCTTTCTGCATAGTAAATATTTCTAATTAATAGGACAAACATACAGATTACTTCAATTTTCTTAATAATTGCACAAAATGGCTTAACTTTAATTGAACTCTGTCCTGTGTCACCTCTTCCTCTAAAACCTGCAGCTGTTTGGTTTCTCCCTGGCTGTCAGGTGCTGGCGAGAGTCTCTTTTAGAGGAAAAGCCGTGTAAATAGGGATTCCCTTCAGTGCAATTCCCTTCTTCAGTTTGATTACTTGTTCAAAGTTTTCATTGTTTTATGTGGCAGGGTTAGTCTGATATCAACTACTTTGTCATTACCTGAACTGAACCTCTTGGACCAGAGACTGCTTGATAAATATACAATAGAGACTGAGGAAATAAAGATATCACAGATAATTACCCAACAACAAATAATAGTCAAAGGTCGGAGTCTTAAATGCAGAATTCACACGTGTTTCGAGTCATACTGATACAGTAAAATGTTTGAGATTCTATTTTGTGGCAAGCGAAGCTATTGGCTTCCTGGCAAAACAGAAGGGAGGCTGCCATTTCATTTGTGTGACCAGTGGTGCTCTAGACTTGGCAGTGACTCAAAATTGGTCTTCCAAAACCTTGCCCTAGAATCCATGCTGTGTTTGGTTCTTCATTAAGTGGCTTAGATACCTGACAAATAGAAGATTACTGGCCTTTTAGTGCAAAAAAGAATGGATATGCCTTCAGCATATCAAGGCTTTTACACAGACTTTGATAACTATAAATTCTGTGAGTTTAAACTTGTGAGAGAATTTGTCATTACTCTATTTGAAACTTATATTCTACTAAAATGCCTCATTTAATGTTATGGATAAAAAAATAGCAAGGAAGAAGTATAGAGAAGGGTGGTGGAGAAAACAATTTTCGACAAAACATTACCCATAAAATGTGTGAAAAAGGAACAAAGAAACTTAAGAAGGTGGGATAACAGTCTCAAACAAGAGTAACCAATGCTACAATTTTTTGATGCCCACATCAGCAAACAGTTACTGAGGTCAAATAGCAGTTGTCCCTAAAATGGAGTGGCCCAAGGGCTTTGCAGTTCTGAACCTCAAGTGGTTGCCAATTCGGATTTGTTGAATTTTTATGCCATCTTCATTTGGTCTTGGGTTTAGCCAATCATATATTTCAGAAACCATTCATTTTTGCAAGGAGAATTTACTGCTGAGTTTTTTTTGTGATTAACAAAATTTCTTGTAAAGATTTTGATAAAATATTTGCATAAGTGCACTTCCTGAGAGCGTGGATTCCTCTTTATTTCAAATGCTAACTGGATGCCCTTGCCTTGAGTATTAAAGTTAGCCTATACTATAAATATTACACTGCTTACTGATGGATTTTAAAAGCAATTCACTTTACAGATTAACAACTCTTGATGACAATCAGATTTGACTAGAATCCCTGAACCCAAATGAACAGATTTGAATCACCACCTATGTACTAAGGGTAGACATTGCTAATGAATAATTAATAGCTTTCTGCTAGGATTAAATACAGATTCTCGGTCTTGAGCACAGGCAACCACTACCAATCAAAATGTTCAGTCAAGATGTAACATGTCATCCTGGCATTAGTCTTGGGTTTAATGTGCAATGTTTATTTAAATTTTAGGCAATAACCTACCTTCTCCATTTCACATAGTGCATGGCAGCAGCTTCAGGCAACACACACTTGACATTTGTGGTCATTAAGCATTTGTGAGTTTTTTCCTAATGTAGATGAATAAAGTGGGAGGCATTTCTGTCCTGAGGATCCCAGCTTTGAGAAGTCAACATTGCAGATGATTGCTTCAGAGCTGTAGGAGCAAGAGACCACCTATGAGGAAAATAGAGATAATTACAAACAACAGTCACAGCAGCTAGCAGCAGCTCTCATAATACATCATCAGAGTGAAAAGATTGCCACTAATGCATCAGACATTGTGCCACATTCAGTCACTGTGATGGACCAGAGTGGAGATGATCTAAAGACAAAGCCAGCGCTAATAACAGGGGAGGTTGAAACTAAAGCCCAGAGTTTGTTTTGCATGAGAAATTCTTACTCATTTCAGAATTAAGGCCCAAAGGCTTAGCTCAATTTGCATAAGAGATTTGTTACCTAAAGGTTACTTATCAGTCAACTCTGTAAGCTTTCTTAACATACTTGAGCGTTTCCTAGAGATGGCACTTGAATCATTACGGTTATTTTTCCCAGCTGCATAAAGAACCATGCTTCATGCAGGTATTGTGCTCTGCACTCTAGTTCCAAAGTCATTTAGGAAACATGTCATTGCTTCTTGACAAGGACACAGAATTTTCAGTAGCCAAGGTGTAATTATGATTTATTAAAGAATATTAATTTTGTCATATTTCGTTTCCTGTGAGACATTTTAAATATTGGGATTATTTAGTAAATGCATTTTTTCCTTTGGTTTATTTTGCATTAACAACTTACCAAACTTACAGAGTAACCAGCAACCATGACAAGTCATGTAATACGGAAAAACAAAACATGCATAAAAATAATAGCATACGTTGAATAGATTAATTTAAATTCTGATAAAATCATATTCTGCTTTGATATAAGCAGTATAATCAGAATATATAAAAATGTATAAATAAGGTGGTAGAAGATAATATTGCCATCCCTGCTTTTCTTCGTGTTCCAAATCTGCATATCCTATTAACATAAATTATATGCATTTGAAATGTTTATTGTCATGCATGGGAAAGATGTTTTGATTTTGATAAAGCGTTAGTAATGTGTTTGCTTAAAGGACACTGAGTGCAAAAATATATTCATGAATTAAGTTTATGTTTGAAGCAAATGTGGGTTGACTGGTCTATACTGAGACTTAACTGGAAGTAAGTATTTGAGAGATGAAAGTATCGAGATGAGTTGTAGGCTTGGCCAGAAATGAGCTTGCATGGGGAATGGATACAGGAACATCTCTGATCCTAAGCCGAGCAAACAACAATGTGTGTAGATTTAGGTAACTTAACAAGAAGGGAGGAATCTTAAGGTAACTTCTGCGTCATTGCTGCTTCTGTTTAATTCCTTCTTAGAAGTCTCAAAAGTTGCCCCTTTTCTTTTTAGCTTTTTTTCTCTAGTTTTTTTCTCCCCTGCAAATTTGCTTTCTATACTGTTAATGTTGGAAGGAACTTTCTAGAAACCATACTTCTTCCATGCTCCTGGACTATGTTCCCTGCTCCTGAGCAAAGAGGTCATGAGTAAAGTGATGGCCTTGGGAAAAACTACACACGTCCCTTTCCTACTCCTTGCGTGTGTGCCAATTCATCGACAAGGTAAAGAACTTTTGTGTCTATCCAAGTGCATTTTTCATATAAACTATGTTTAGCATTGTCGCATATATTATTTGATCTGAATGATAATTCCAAAAGAAGAAAGGGAAGACATTCTTATTATTAATCAGACTCTAAAAGCATCTCCTATTTATAAAGCATCTTATAATATGCAAAATGTTTTCATACACTCTTTTTATTCAGCTTCAAACAAATTACCATGGTATCAGGACAATTTGCAAGAGAATAAGTGTCAGTAGTTAGTATTCACAAAAGTTGTTCAAGGTCACTTATGACCAAAGAAGTACAAATTAAAATTACCAGAAAACATTTTCACCTGTCAAATAATTGAGAAAATGATACACTACATTTTGTCAAGGGCATGTGTTGGTAAAAAAGGGACTATTTTAGGCTGCTGGTGAAGTGATCATTTGTTATACCGTTTCTGAATGATTATTTGGCACTAGGAATTTGCTCAGGGTAAATGGGAGATACAAAGGTTTATGTGTGAATGAATTTATTACAGAGCTATTTATGATGTAGAGTATGAGAGACCACATTTATTTGGGCAAATGTAATGAGAGGTAGCCATTTTGGACCATGAGGAAATCTTGCAAATGGAGACCCTATAAAGTGAAACAAAAGTTGGAAGAAAGCTGGGAGCAGAGTGGCCTTAATCATCCACACTGCCCTTCTCTAGAGTTTTATATGAGAAAAATAAAATGCTTGTGTAAGGCATTGTTCTTTTGGGATTCAGTTGTTCCAGCCCAAACTAATTTTAACTGATGTAACCATACTTGGTGGCTTATGCATATATTAATGCATTTAATATTTAAAAATATGTTTTAGAAAAACTCAATCCCTTTATTGTAAGCACAGAAATGGTGTTATTAGAGAAACGGTAGGAATGAATCTACATAGGAGCCACTGAGTCTTTAGCCAATAGAAATTGAAAATCTAAAGTTCTTCTCCAAACTGTAAAAATATACATCTCTGATTAAACTGCTTAGGTAATACCCTTTATTCTTCCTCTAGGACTTGATGATCCTGAGATTTCTTTTAGCTTTATGAGTCTACAGTTGATTTAGCAGCCACATTTATTATTTGAAGAAAGCAGGAAAGCTGGTGTTAAATGTTCCTCAAAGTAGTATTGAGGTTTTAATTATTATATGACATACGGAGGAAAGGGACCCTGAGCAGCTCACTTCCAAGTCTGAAAAAATTTTCAGCGAATATTTCAAAATACAACAGTGTGCCTATTCAATTAGGAAGCTGTTGGTGTGTGTGGTTTTTTTTTTTTTTTTTTTTGCTTTCACTGAGCGAAACTTTGGCTACTCAAGTCATTGTAGCCCTTCCAAATGAATAAAGAGAATGCTATTGTTTACTGATGAATATTTTCTTAATTTTCACTTCTGCAAAATCAATGCTACAAAAATTAAGTATCGCTTTTGGTTATGGATGCATATTTTGGGATGTAATTTTGAGGGCACCATCAGAAGACTTTTTCTAATTTTTTTCAGTTGACAACCTTCACGCTTTTTCATTTTTCTATAGCATCTTACATTATGTAACTTTTTCTCCTTTATCCCTGTCTCCCTGCCTTTAGACTTTGCTCTTTTCCTTCTCAGTTATTGAGATTAAAATGTTGGTGCTTAGGGGTGCCTGGGTGACTCAAGTCGGTTGAGCATCCGATTTTGGCTCAGGTCGTGATGTCATGGTTTTGTGGGTTCAAGCCCCTCAGAGGGCTCTGTGCTGACAACTTGGAGCCTGGAGCCTGCTCCCCCTCTCCCCCTCTCCCCCTCCCCCCCTCCCCCCTCTCCCCCTCTCCCCCTCTCTCCCTCCCTACCGAACTCGTGTTCTGTCTTTATCTGTCTCTCAAAAATAAATGTTAAATTTTTTTTTTAGATGTTGGTGCTACTGTAGATAAGGCCCATGGCCACAAAGAAATTGTGGCTTTATTTGGACATCCAAGTGGGCCTAAAATACTCCCTGGAGTGAATTAGCCCACCTGCATGCTAACGTAGATGAAGCTGTTGGGCTGTCTGTATCTGTGAGCGTACATTGTGGAGAGCAGAAAATGATTTTACGTTCTGAGAACATGGGACTCCAAAAGAGAGCTCTGCCTCCTGGAATCTGTGCCCATGACCCATCCCCTTTTGTTCTATCGCTGCTCACAGTCCTATGCCTTGTCCCCTCTGTATATCACTTGTCCACCTAATTTCTTTCTTCAATGCTGCTGCTGCTTCCTCTTATTTGTTATCCTAAAGCTTGGCTATTCCTGGGTTTCATTTTTCTTCCTTATACCCACTCCCTTTGGGGTCTCTTTTTACAGTTGGGGTTTTACTTATTTATAAAAGAAGACACTAAATTTATTTCTCCCTTTCTGGCTTCGGGACTCCTCACTGGACATCAGCACTAAATCTCCTTTTTAAAACCAAACTCGCTCTCTTTCCCCCTGTACAAACCGTCCCTTTGATGTCACATTTCTGCTACTGTATCGCACTTGTCTAGTCTCCCAGACGCAGAAAGTCTGATAGCCTTTCCTCTAATCAGACATTCCTTTGCTGTATCTCCTGAATCCATCCTTTCCTTTCCATTCCCACTGATACCACGCTGGCTCCATCCGCTTCGAGATCAGTTGCACCGAATTTGAAAGGCCATACAAAGATTAGCTTATGCTCAAAGTGTTTTTAGCCTCTCCCTGGTCCAGCTCACCCTGCATACATCAATCTTCTTTAAGGTTAATCTCCCTTGCCTTTGGGACTAAATCCCTTTATACTGCATCTGAGGGCTCGCACAATTTACCCCTTATATACCTTTGGAGCTAATCTACTTTGCTCACACAAAGCTTCGATTCCAATCCAATTCCTTTAACATTGTTTTTTCCTCCATGTCTTTGCTCACTCGGTTCTCCCTACAAAGAAATTTTCGACATATTTCTCTATCAATATCCCACCTTTCTTTAAGGGTCCAACTTAAAATTTCACCCTTTCATGAGCCTCTTTCAACATGAAATTATATATGCTGCCTTTTCAACTCCTCAATGTTTTTATGACCTTTTTGGTTATTTGTTTTAGGATGCTTTGTTGCTCTCTTTTAATATCTTTTATCTCTAATTTTAGATTATAAATTACTATAGGGCAAGGTGTTTATTTGTATTTTCCACAGTTAATAGTAAGATGCAACATAATAGTTTACTGATTGCTATCTGGAGATGATATCATCTATTCTAAAAACTTTTCGCCTCCCTTCTCTCCATGAATGGTGAGTAATTCTGAAAGTTATTATTCAAAATAGCTACCTACAGAATAGGGATTGGATTTTTCTTGATGATATGCCTACTCAGTTTTTTCCTCGCTTGAATGCCAATGTGGGTTTTGGTCTATCGTTACTTTACTCCATTCTTGGGGTTTTTAGAGCTCCACGGCTCTAGTTATTGTTGATAAGTAACATCATCGTGCACAAAGAAGTCAGTCTCCGGAAACTGGCAAAGCAAATTTCCTCATGGTATTACCACATGCAAAACTGCCAGATTTAAACTATCTGAGGACTCAGAACTGTCCCATAAGAAGGTTTCTGTGTCAATCCACAAAGCTTGAGGAAGTTTCCAAGGCTAAAAGTAACACATGGTCAACTTGGGGTCCAACAAAACCAATGGAAAGATTTTTCCCAGAAAGATCGCGTGGTTATCTTTGTCCTGAGAAATGATCCCCCGTTTCCCCTCCAGGGTGTGTGTTGACAATTAGGCTAACAGCAGGTTCCTCTCCAGCTTTTGGAAGCAAAGGCTGGTAGTGGGCAGTAAGAAAACCAGTACAATCAAAGCGACTGCCTAATGAAAAAGCCACACTGCTCAAGTTTCAGCACGAAATAAAAAAAAAATTTAAATACATAGAATTCATGCCCTAAAAAGCAATTCACGTAATTTGCAATACTTATTCTCCTGCAAAAAAATGGGGGAGAGTTTGGCCAGAAAATGATGCCGTGGCTGTGAGAGAGAACTCTTCGCTCTTAAATGTGAAGTGATTTTGACTTTTTTGTGTATTGAAAGGAGCATTGAGTTAGAGCCACTCTGGAGTTGTAAAGATCTATAGAATCCTCTCCTTAAAATAATTTTTATCGATTCATCTATAAGCAGAAATATTAGAATCCAATTTTCTGTAAACTGCTTTCATCAGGTATTCATTAAAATGTGCCATGCGTATTTCCCATAGTCCTCTCTTTTGTGTTCTCTTCTCGGGGCAAACTGCACTACTAAGCATTCATTTGGTATAATTTCTCGCCTCTGAATCTCTGTTTGCATTTCTTCACATCAGAAATCCCAAAGGATTGCAGTATATAAGCAACCTGATCTTAAATGAGTTACTATATAACTAACCATACCCTTCTTGTAGGAGACAAGTATGGATTTAAATTGATCCTTAAATTATATCACACAAAGTTGTCTGGCTATCTGATCAACACTGTCGTACAAGTAGCAAAGGGAGTACCTCGAAAGGGTTAAAGTAGTTGGTGTACAAACCACCTTTGCAGTTGTAATGGTGACCTTAGAAAAAATATCACTGTCTCTAATTTTGGATTTGAAGATGCATGCTGAAAGAGCAAGAACATAAAGTTTTTAACATCTAGATCTCACTTTCAAGACCTTCCTTTCAGCATTTTTATAACACACCAAATTTGCAATATTTTCTATTGGCTCTTTATGGCCTCTGTGTTAGCCAGTTCAAATGAAGGTTAAAGTTGACTCTGCACTTCCCTAGGGCAATTTTCTGGTTTTTGGCAGTGTGTGACTTTTAATATTGGTTGCGATCTGTAATTTGATTGCTAAGGTTTTCGGACTTGGTTTTTGAAGTAAGAAGTTTTGATACTTCTTTGAAGGTTCTAGCTTTAATCATGTTTAGCATGCTTAGAAATTAAAGAAACAGCATCTGATTAGATGATTATAAGAGACTGACGAGCAAAAGGCAAAAATCAAGCTTTCAAGTAAATGGGTAAACTACTTGGATAGAATTAGCTTATCTATATAAATATGGTTTTTAAAAAATAATTGCCAAAAGTTACTCGTCCAGTGCTTCGCTGGAGTTATCTCATGTATTTGCTATGGTGGTTGTGTTAAGTAGGAATGAGTAGGCCGTGTTGTAGACTTGTGCAATTTTTAAATTGCTTTTGTCTTTTTCTTTCTGGAACTGCTCCTCCACGTAATTTTGAAGATAATTGTGCCTTCATTTCTATGTAACATAGATCAAATCTGCCTTTTTTTTCCCCCCTAACCTACATAGCCAAAATTATTGTCCTAAGGGTGAAAACAGAACTCAAAAAAAGTCAACCAGAATCCCTGTTGGAGATTCATGGGGCTCCTAGGGAAGAGACACCTTGCCATTTTATATGTGTTTTCTAGTACTGGGGATATTTGTATACTTGGAATGATATGGGCCCATCTTTGCTGCTCCATGGGAAGAATCTTCCTATAAATGAAGAAAGAAAGCAGGGCCAATGAATTATGGTAGCCAGTACATTTTCTTCATTTTTAGTTAAGCCAACTTTAGTAGGGTTTTTGATATTTACAGTCAAAAGAATTCTAAGATTACTTTACATTTTATTTAGAAGAGTTTACCTGACTTCTCCTAAAATACACAGCTTGGGGCACCTGAGTGGCTCAGTTGATTAAGCGACTGACTTCAGCTCAAGTCATGATCTCATAGTTTGTGGGTTCGAGCTCCACGTTGGGCTCTGTGCTGACAGCTCAGACCCTGGATCTTGCTTCAGATTCTGGGTCTCCCTCTCTCTCTGCCCTTCCTTTGCTTGCTCTCTATCTCTCTCTCTCATGAATAAACATTTAAAAAAACTAAAAAAACCAAAAAACTACACAGCTTATTGGTAGTAGGCCCAGGTTTCCATCCAAATCTCTCTGATTCCAGAACCACAGTCCCATAATGACACTGAGAATAGTTTGGGGAATTTGGGACCAGTCAGTTATTTAAGCTATTAAGATGTCCATGGGCTCTGACTCCAACTGAGCTAACCATTTTCTTCCCAAGAGATTTTTGTATGATTTAAAATGATAAGGGGAATAGTTTTTAAAGGATGGATGTAGCCCAGAAGATTCTAGCACATATATTCTGTTTTCTTCGAGAGAATTTTGAAGAATGGTTGTTTATCTTAACCTTGGAAGGAAAATGTTTTGTAGAAATTGCCTTTTTTTTTTTTTTTTTTTTTACCTCTATCAGTGTTGGCTTTCTCTGGTTATAAATTGTATAATTTTGTACTATAACCTAGTACTTATCGATGGGAGTTGATGCAGAAATCCCTGGATTTGATCACCATCCTCTCCTGAGATGAATCTTCCTCATATGCTCTTTCATAAGAGACTCTCCAGCCCTCACTGTGTTTTGATGACCTAGTTAGTAACAGGTCTTTGCTTGGACGGCATGGATAACTATACTGTGGGAAAGCTGCTCTCTGATGTCTGAGACATTTAGTGAAATCTTATAGTCTGGTAAATATTCATGGACCACTAAGTATATCCCTTTGCTTGAGATTAAAACAAGTATAGGAATTCTTCTCAAATAAGATTTCAAAACTTGTTCTAAAATTTCTTCAAATTAACATGTTCGACAAAAGTTTCAGTATTAAGATAGACGGCACACTTCTTAGGTGTAAGGAGAAATGCCTTCATTTCTTCCTGAAATTTAAATTTCTAAACAAATACTGATGGAGACAAGGTCGCAGGTATTCAGTGATTTAAGTATCTCACACTTAGTGGATACAATGAGAACTTGTGAATGGTAAATGTTCAGGTCTCATCGATGTTCAAATTCTTGTTTCATTTTTGGGACTCTTTTGTTTACTCCAAAGCAGAAAGAAAACTTTCAGTACCCTGATTCCAAAAGTTAGGTTTCAAATACTTAATATTCATCAGAGTGCAGATTTTAAACTCAGTTTACCCAAGTTCCAGGACCAAGGCTGAGTTAAATATCGTATCAGATTGAAGTGTATTTGTACTGCCTGCTATCCAATTATATTTAGTTGGAAGAAAAAAAAAAAGACTCCGACTTTGTCACTAGAAAATCTAGTGTGTGGGGTTTACAATAAATAAGCATATATGACTAGTTCAGGCCTAATTTTTAAAGTCTTTAAAAATAAAAGTATAGTTTAAAATTCAAATTATGAAGTTAAACACAGTGAGTTGAATAAGCTTTAGGCTCTTCTCTCTCCTGAAAATGCAATAAAATGAGAGTAGAGGTATTTTTTAAAGATGGTAGATAAATAAGGACAATGAGACAGAAGAAGAGATGTCATTAATGGAACATTGGAAGCCGAAGAACACATGAAAAGAGTTATAACTGACTTAGCAGATCCCACAATGCTGAGTCCTAATTACACAGTGGAGAAAGCAAAGAAGCCAACAAATTTATACCATAAGACCTACAAAGGTCTCTAGAATGCTGATGCTGGAAAGCGCTGGAAGTGGAGTCAAAGGTGGGCTGAAAACAAGAATTTTGGTCAAAAGTCTTTTAAGACAGTCAGTCACCCAATTCACTCCTCTGCTCTGCTCAGCTGGCTACTGCTTTCCTCCAGTGCTCAGCAGGTTTGTCCTCTGTAGAAGGTCTCTGTCCTGCTTCTGTTTGAAAACAAATGTAGAAGCAGGGGGATGCAGTGAAGATTGATATATCTATGCTGGCCTCCAAGCTTGCCTGTTAGGATTATATCCACATGCAAGAACTGAAGAAACTGTCTCTAGGAAATGATTGGTCCCCTGGGTAAAGAGGCTGACTGTATCCAGTGGATTAGTTTGGGCAGACAACCCTAAAAAGAATACACATTCAACACCCATCTCTGTCCCCCACAGGGTGACTTTCTAATCAACAGGTTTTTGGCTCTGTCATAACTGGGAGCAGACTGTAGAGTGTCACCAGGCATTCGAGAAAGCCTCCAATGTGAAAAGCATAGACCAAAAATAAAGAAACAAATAAAGTATTTGGAGGGAAGAGTTTGAGATGTATAGAAAAGACCATGATCATAGCATACTGAATAGTCTACCATGGCTGAAAATGAACACTGATCTAATAAAAATTATGTTTTGTTATCTTGAGTGAATAGGAGATGAGAAGTATGCATGGGCGGGAGCCTCATCTTCACAGTGGGAAGTCAGTAGTGTCTAAAACTCAAAGGTCAAGAAGAAGCCATTAAAATAAATTACTCAGAAAGATAAAAATTAATAAAAATCGTTAAAGGATTCAGAAGTGGTTGCCTCTGGAAATCAGAAGCAGTGGCATATGGGAGGTCAGAGGCATGCTGTTTTTTAAAACAAGAGCTACTAATTCTGAACTGTGTTCATGTGTAACTCTGACAAAAATAAAAATCCAAAATAAAAAGAGAATGTATGGCAGAAAAAAATTTTCAAAAGCTACACAGGTATCTGGAATACAATTTTTACAGACCCTTTTACCATTCTATGTCATAATGTGTAGTCATTATTAACTGCATATTTACATACATATTACACAGAAATAGATATTCATATTTCTTTCTATTAATGAGAATAAAGCTATAGTTAGCAACCCTACTCATATAATTTTATTCTTAAATTTATATATATATGTATGTGTATGCGTATATACTCCTCTACTTATGTATATATCCAAATAACAGGCTTGTGATGTAGAAATGAGGGTCTCCAGAAGGGAAAACAACAGAGAAACTTCCAAAATTGCACTAGAGCCCATTCTGGCAGACATAAAGCATGAATATTCAATTCTTATTCATGTGTTAATGCCACTTCAACAATCCTTCCGTGACCCATCCATCTGAAAGCAAAGTGGACTGTGTGTTCCTTTACCATTTGACATTTGTTTACAAGTGATTACCTTTCTGTTTTTGCCTCTAATCTTCTGTTGTCATTGACAACTCCCAAATAGGGAGTATACATCTCACAAATTCAAACTCTTGGTGAGACAACTTAATGATTTCTTTGGTTCCAAGCCTGAAACCAGCTTGAGTCAGGTACTCCTCTTTGTGGCCAGAGCTTAGGGAGGGTTTGGTTGCATGAGGTGCCTGTTCTTGTTCCTTTTATTTTATTTTAACTTTATTTATTTTGAGAGAGGGCATGCACTCACACACACAGGAGCAGGGTAGGGGCAGAAAGAGAGGAAGAAAGAGAGAATCTCAAGCAAGCTTCAAGCCCAGAGGAGACCCCCATGTGGGGCTCAATCTTAAGACTTGTAGATCTTGGCCTCAGCCGAAACCAAGAGTTGGACTCTTAACTGACTGAGCCATCCACATGCCCCATGAGGTGCCTCTTCTTAAGGAGTCTGTCTGTATGAAGGAGAAAGGGTGTTTCCAGAAGGTACGGGACGGATGCTTCAAGTATTTTCTACAACAGCATTTATTACTGCCTTGGGAAAGAGGATGAGTAATTGGTAAAATTATGTTGAGTCACAACTGTTAAAGTAAGAAAGGAAAGGTGTCTTGAAATTTGTTAAAGAAACTGGCCCTCTCCTCCTGGCCCAATGCTGTTCTACTCATTGATTAATTTATTCTATTGTTAGGTTTAATTAATGTTGTATAACATTTTAAACAATTTTTATTATCTATAAATATGGTAGTCAAAACAATAACTTGATGAACTATTAAGTCTCTTTACTGGTGACATTTGTCCAGCAATCCAGTTTTCAGATGCATGTTCTCAAGTGTTTAATTCTTGTTAATTTCTGTAGAAATTCCAGGAAAAGGTTAGATTGAATCATTACAAAAAATTAGATTAAGCCAGAATCTTACCAATAGAGAAAGGGATATGACCGTAGGAAACAGAAAATATTTGGGCAACTGCACAGTTTTCCAGCTTAATGTAGCAATAAAATTGTGCACAATTCGATGATTCGGGTATTGTCATTGAGGGTTCTGTAACTGAGCAATGAAGTATGACAGGAATTTTAGAAAAAGTAGGTGATGTTTACATTATAAATATCCACTTAAAATTTTCAATTCATTTGAGAGGTACCAACCTCACTAACCATATTTATTTTGAGAGCAAGAGTGTGTGCACACACATACATACATACACATACACACATGAGAAAGAGAGGGACACAGAGAGAAAGAGAGAGAATCCCAAGCTGGTCGCAGAGCCCGACACGGGCCTGGAACTCGCAAACCATGAAATCATGACCTGAACCGAGATCAAGAGCCAGATGTTTAACTGACTGAGCCGGTTACCCAGGCATGCCAACCATATTCTGATTGGTTGGCTTTACATGATTCAGTTTTTTACACTGAAAATACATTGTCCTTTGTCTAAACATATGTTCATGTATATTTAGTCCGGAGCAGAAAAAAACATAATTTTCTTTGAAGAAATTCTTATTCTTTGAGAAAAGTTGCATTTTATGCTTGATTCTTTGGTAATTAATTGATTAATTTTGAGTTCCTCTTACTTCTGCACAAACGGGTATCTTCTTGTTTATGTATTCCGAGTACAAACTCCTCATTTAAAATACAGAACCTAATCATCCTATTTCCCTTGCTTTGGGAGCCTTGCTCTCCCAGCTAACCATTCATCATTGGCCTTTAAATTGCTGTAGGCAAGCAGAAAAGGATTTCCTTCTTTACATTTTCTTAGTTTAATTTCGCAGAAAAGAAAATTAATAGAAGTGTAAAAGACTCCCTGAGAACTTTTGCGGCCACTGCAATTTAGAAACGTTATTGAATTGGTACAAAAGTATGAAATAAAAGAAACAAAAATATTAGGCTAAAGAAACCTGCAGTTTTGCTTTTTGAAGTATCGCCGTAACGAGGTTCAGACTGACCACCGTAGACCTTCGAAGCCTGCTGCTCCACAGAGACCGACACCACCTCACACACTGTCTCATCAGTCCAAATGTTAGATAATGTCGGTGACACAGGCAGACACACCCAGTCTCATTCTGAATGAAACACAGGTAAATCACAACTGTAATGAAATAATGTTTCCAGCTCCCAGACTGGCAGAGGTCAAAAGGTTTCTAATACACTTGGAGAGTAACCGTGTGGAGAAAACAGCTTTCTGCCCTCCAACCCTATTGGGAATATGGGTTGGTACGACCTCTACAGAGGGCAGTTTGGCATATATAACATAATTAAAAGTAATCATACTCTTGGCCTAGAATTCTACTTCTAAAATCTTACCTTTTAGAGAATATATCCATGTGTACAAAGATATTCATTGTGAGTTTAATTTTCACAAATAAAGCAATAAGTGAGGGAATACTTTAAAGGTCCATCAAAAGACTACTGGTTAAATAAATTATCGTAAACTTATGATAGGGGAAAGTCTCCAACATATACAAGAGATATTAAGTGCAGAATAGTGTTTACAGGCAGAATAGTACCGTTTGTGTTTTCTCTCCTTTACTTTTTTTCCGTATTTTTAATGACGTGGAGAATAAATCAGAAAGGTAGCATAAGAAGCTGAGTACATGGAACGCCTGGGTGGCTTAGGAGATTAGTAGATTAAGTGTCCAACTTCAATTCAGGTCATGATTTCATGGTTTGTGAGTTCAAGCCCCACATCAGGCTCTGTGCTGACAGCTCAGAGCCCGGAGCTCGCTTCAGATTGTGTCTTCCTCTGCCCCTTCCCCACTCACGCTCTGTCTTTCTCTCTCTCAAAAATAAACATTAAGATGCTGAGTACAGAGTTTGCCTTGGGAAGCGAGGTTCGAGGGGAACTTTTGATATTGTGAAAAAGTTTGACCATGTAAAACACAACATTTTTTGCTGAGTTAAAAAAAAAATGGCAAGCCCGGTTTCATGAGCCATGAGTAGTGGCTCCTGCTGGCCACTACAACTCAAACCTGTCATGGACCCTTAAATGTCCAGTGGCAGGCTCCAGAACTGACAGAAAAGTAGGAAACAGATGGAGCAAATCCTTTGACATGGGTAACAATAGGAATCATGATATTACTTGGTGTCTTTTGAATACTTACAATGTGCCTGGTATTTTAAGCATTTTACATGGATTAACCTACTTAACTCTTAAATATATCCTGGGAAGTACATATGGTCATCTTCTTTATTTCTCAGAGGAGGTAGACCCGAGAGACAGAAAAGTTGAGGAAGCTGCCCAAGATCACCTAATTACTAAATGACTGCCCCCGATTTCAAGGACTATCCTCAGCAAAGTAGACAGCTCCCTGCATTTCCAACCAGTACAATTTTGCCCTTTATGTTAAACTGGATTCCCAGTCCAATAAAAAGGTATTTCTCTCTGTGTGCTCATCCTCAAAAAGGGAGACCTGTTTTAGTTGACTATTTGAATTTGCAAATATTTGCAGAGACTGTGTGGGCACTATTAAAACTATTTAGTTCCTTGGCAATTGAAAGGCTAAACAAACAAAGAAATGAGTGGAAGATACGGCAGGCAAATGCCAAGAAAAGGTTGGTGGTTGTCAATATTCATATCAGAAAACACTTTGGGAAAGTTGTAATTCAGAAGAAAGCATTTTTAGAATATTGACAAAATATTAAATAACCCCAGTAAAATAGCATAACCATGAATGTTGAGTCATTAAATATATGAAATACATATAACCAAAGATAGTAAATATTCAAGAAGTGGACAAAACCAGTCATAGTGGCAGATTTTAACCTATTCCCATCTGTTTGTCCCATCAAGTATAATAATGATAATGGTATAAACAATAATAAAGATACAAAAGAAAAGGAATTAAAATAAGCTTAGTGACGTAAATGGTTTACAACTCTGCATCTCCTAAAATTTGCATATGCATTTATTAAAATTTTTAATGATCTGAGATTTTGATGGTAATGCAGGATGGTGGGATTTCTTTCCCTATATTATCTCTTGATGATAGGGTAGGTTATGTTAAAAGGTAGGAAAAGGATAGGACCATATCATAGGAAGTGCATACAGTTGCAGGCAATAGTGGCATTCCTAATAGGTAGAGAAAAGAGATTCTGCTAATAAGGTAACTGGAGTCCTGCCGTTCAGTACTGTCAATCTTTTAGCATGGAAACATATGCTTGCCTTGTGGCTGTTTCACCCTGATGCCAGACCAGAAAAAGTGGAACTTTTTGCAAGCAGTAAAAAAGCAGAGTCTGATAAAAACATCAGGTGGAACCAAATGACTGACACTTTAGGCCAGAGTGCATCCAGAGAAGCAGCAAGACGCAGACCAGAGATCAGAGCAGGATAAGGGACTATGGAGGGAAAGTCCTAACTTCACACTCACTGAGCGCTAGGTTTTCTTGTGAGTTGTCTGGTCCCATCCTAATATCTGTTTTTAAATTAGAGTATTTATCTTTTACTTATTGGTTTCTAGAAGCCGTTTATATATTATTGATGTTGACTTTTTATTTTATATTTAAATTATATCTAAACATATCCAAATATTTGTATTTTCAAATAATTGTATCTATGAAATATTATAAATTTTTTTTTAGTCTCTGTTTAAATTCTAGTTGACATACATTGTAATAATAGTTTCAGGAGTAGAATTTAGTGATTCAACGCTTCCATCCAGCACTTGGTGTTATCATAGCAGGTGCACTCCATAATCCCCATCACCTATTTTACCCATCTCCCACCCACCTTCCCTCTGGTAACCATCTTTGTTCTCTATAGTAGACTGTTTCTTGGTTTGCCTCTCTCTCCTTTTTTTTCCTCCTTGTTCATTTGTTTCTTATATTCCACGCATGAGTGAAATCATGTTTGTCTTTCTCTGACTTATTTCGCTTATATAATACTCCCTAGCTCCATTCACATCATTGCAAATGCCAATAATTCATTCTTTTTTTATGGCTGAATGATATTCCCTTGTGTGTGTATGTACATATAAACATACTGCCTCTTTATCCATTTATTAGTTAATGGACAGTTAGGCTGTTTCCATGATTTGGCTATTGGAGATAATGCTGCTATAAAGATTGAGGTGCATGTATCCCTTCAAATTAGTATTTTGTATCCTTTGGGTAACAACCTGGTAGTGCAATTGCTGGATCACAGGGTGGTTATATTTTTAACTTTTTGAGGAAACTCCGTACTATTTTCCAGAGCGGTAGTACCCGTTTGTGCCTCCACATACATACAAAGGGAGTGTTCCCCTTTCTCCACGTCTTTGCCAGTCCCTGTAGTTCCTTGTGTTGGTGATTTTAGCCTTTCTGACAGGAGGGAAGTGATATCTTACTGCAGTTTTGACTTGTATTTCCCTGATTATGAGTGAGTTTGAGCATCTTTTCATGTGTCTGTTGGCCTTCTTTATGTCTTCTTTGGAAAAGCATCTATTCATGTCTTCTGTTCATTTCTTAAATGGATTATTCATTTTTTGGGTGTTGTTTTATAAATTCTTTATAAATTTTGGATACTAACCCTGTGTCAGATATGTCATTTGCACATAACTTCTCCCTTCCCATCAGTTGCCTTTTAGTTTTGTTGATCGTTTCCTTCAGTGTGTAGAAGCTTTTTATTTTGATGAAGTCTGAATAGTTTGTTTTTGCTTTTTATCCCTTGCCACTACAGGCATATCTAGTAAGAAGTTGATATGGCTGACAGGTTACTGCCTGTGTTCTTTTCTAGGATTTTGGGGTTTCCAGTCTCACACTTAGGTCTTTATCCATTTTGAATTTGTTTTTTTTGTACGGTATAAGAAAATTGTCTAGTTTTATTCTTATGCATGTTGCTGTCTATTTTTCCCCACATCATTTTTTGAAGAGACTGCATTTCGCCCATTGGATAATCTTTACTACTTTTTCAGAGATTAAATGACCATAGAGTTGTGGGTTCATTTCTGGGTTTTCTCTTCTGTTCTATTGATCTATGTGACTGTTTTTGTACCAGTAGCATACTGTTTTGACAACTACAGCTTTGTAATAGAACTTGAGGTCCAGAATTTGGCCTCCAGCTTTGCTCCTTCTTCATTGTTGCTTTGACTATTATGGCTCTTTTGTGGTTACATACAAAGTTTAGGAGTGTTTGTTCTAGCTCTGTGAAAAACGTTTTTGGTATTTTGATAGGGATTGCATTAAATGTGCAGGTTGCATTTTCTTCAATTTCTTTCATCAGTGTTCTGTAGTTTTCACAATACAGGTTTCACCTCTTTGGTAGGTATATTCCTATGTGTCTTATGGTTTTTGATACAATTGTAAATGGGACTGATTTTTCAATTTCTCTTTCTGCTGCTTCATTATCGGTGTATAGAAAAGCAATGGAATTCTGTATGTTGGTTTAGTATCCTGAGATTTTACTGAATTCTTTTTTTCAGTTCTAGCAGTTGTTGGTGAATTCTTCTGGGTTTTCTATATAGAGTGTCATGTCATCCGCAAATAATGAAAGCTTGAATCTCTTTGTGTTGTCTGTTTGGCTAGGAGTTTTAGTACTATGTTAAATAACATTGGTGAGAGTGGACATCCCTGTCTTGTTCCTGGCTAGTCAGTTTTTCCTAATTGAGGCTGATAGTAGCTGTGGGTTTTTTGTTTTTTGTTTTCACTTGTTTTTTTTTAATTTTATTTAAATATAAGTTAGTTAACATACAGTGTAATATTGGTTTCAGAAGTAGAATTTAGTGATCCATCACTTTTATATAACACCCAGTGGTCATCTCAACAGGTGCCCTTCTTAATGCCCATCACCCATTTAGCCCATCCCCCCACCCAGCACCTCTCCAGCACCAACCCTCAGTTTGTTCTCTGTAATTAAGGATGTCTTATAGTTTGTTTCTCTCTTTATTTTTATCTTATTTTTCTCTCCCTTGCCCTCTGTTCATGTGTTTTGTATCTTAAATTCCACATACGCATGGAATATCATAGGATATTTATCTTTCTCTTACTGACTCTCCTTGGCATAATACATTCTAGTTCCATCAGTGTTGTTGCAAATGGGAAGATTCATTCTTTACGATTGCTGAGTAATATTCCATTGTATATCTTCTTTATCCATTCAAGAGTCAATGGACATTTGGGCTCCTTCTATACTTTGGCTATTGTTGATAGTGCTGCTGTAAACATTGGGGTGCATGTGCCCCTTTGAGTCAGCATTTTTTTATACTTAGGATAAATTCCTAGTAGTGTAATTGCTGGATTGTAAGGTAGTTCTATTTTTAACTTTTGGAGGAACCTCCATACTGTTTTCCAGAGTGGCTGCACCAGTTTGCATTCCCACCAACAGTGCAAAAAGCCTGCTCTTTTTCATCATCCTCACCAACATCTGTTGTTGCCTGAGTTGTTAATTTTAGTCATTCTGACAGATGCGAGGTAGTATCTCATTGTGATTTTGATTTGTATTTCCCTGATGATGTGTGATGTTGAGCATCTTTTCATGTGTCTCTTGGTTATCTGGATGCCTTCTTTTGGAAAACTGTCTATTCATGTCTTTTGCCCATTTCTTCACTGGATTCTTTGTGTTTGGGTGTTGAGTTGATTAAGTTCTTTAGAGATTTTGAATACTAAGCCTTTATCAAATATGCCCTTTGCAAACATCTTCTTTCATTCCATTGGTTCCCTTTTAGTTTTGCTGATTGTTCTATCACTGTGAAGAAACTTTGTATCTTGACGAAGTCGCAATAATTCATGTTTGTTTTTTCCCTTGTCTCAACAAATTGCCATGGCCAAGGTCAAAGAGGTTGTTGCCTGTTTTCTCCTCCAAGATTTTGATGATTTCTTGTCTCACATTTAGGTCTTTGATCCATTTTGAGTTTAATCTGTGTATGGTATAAGAAATATGTCCAGTTTTCCCCCTACCATTTGCGAAAGAGACACACTTTTTTCCATTGGATATTCTTTCGTGCTTTGTCAAATGTTAGTTGGCCATACATTTGTGGGTCCATTTCTGGGTTCTCTAATTCTGTTCCATTGATCTATGTGTCTGTTTTTGTGCTAGTGCCCATGATTACAGCCTTGTAAGCTGTGGGTTTTTGATGTTGAGGTATGTTCCCCCTAAACCTACTTTATTAAGGTTTTTTTTTTTTATCATGAATGGATGCTGTACTTGGTCAAATGCTTTCTCTGCATGTATTGAGAGGATGATATGGTTCTTATTCTTTATTTTATTAATCTGGTATACCATGTTGATTGAGATACGAATATTGAACCATCCCTGCAGCCTAGGAATAAATCCCACTTGGTTGTGGTGAATGCTTCTTTTAATGTGCTGTTGAATTTGGTTTGCTAGGATTTTCCTGAGATTGTTTTGCATCCATCTTTATCAAGGAGGATATTGGCCTGTGGTTCTCTTTTTTAGGGGGAGTATTCATCTGGTTTTGGTATCATGGTAATGCTAGCTTCATGAATGAATTTGGAAGTTTCCTTCCATTTCTATTTTTTGGAATAGTTTGAGAAGAATAGGTATTATCTCTTCCTAAATGATTGGAAGAATTCTCTGCTGAAGTCATCTGTACCTGGACTTCTGTTTTTTGGGAGATTTTTGATTATTGATTGCATTTCTTTGCTGGCTATTGGTCTGTTCCACTTTTTCTTCTTGTTTTGGTTTTGGTAGTTTACATATTTCTAGGAATTTGTCCATTTCTTCCAGGTTGTCCAATTTGTTGGCATGTAATTTTTCATAAAATTCTCTTATAATTGTTTGTATTTCTGTGGTATTTGTTTTTATTTGTCTTCTATCATTTGTGATTTTCTTTATTTGAGTCCTTTGTCTCTTCTTTTTGATAAGTTTGGCTAGGAGTTTATCAGTTTTGTTAAATTTTTCAAAGAACAAGCTCCTGGTTTCATTCATCTATTGTTTTTGTAAGTTTCTATATCATTTATTTCTGCTCTAATCTTTATTATTTCCTTCTCTCTATTGGCTTTAGGCTTCTTTTGTTGTTCTTTTTCTAGCTCCTCCAGGTATGAGGTTAGGTTGTTCGAGATTTTTATTGCTTCTGGATCTATTATATGCAAATATTAACTCTCTTTTATATCCAAATATATTTACATATTTTCCAGTGAATTTTTGGATTTATTTTTGTGTAGTATTTTTGTCTACAAATGTTTGTATTTTGGTATTTTGTTTGAAATGTGTTTATTATGTCCATAATCATTTCTACGTCCTTGTTTAATTATGTAAAATTTAACAGTTTCATTTACTAATATTTTTTCCAAAATTAGAATTTTTAACCTTTTTCTTAGTAGCTCAATTTGTTACTTTTAAGGTATTTTAATTATTACATGGAGTTGGTTTCCCTGCATGTGTTCATTGCATTAATTAACTTGGGAGTTAACCCCTCCCTTGGGGCTCAGTTTGGAGAATCCTCTCGGTGACCCCTTTTAAATGTTTTTTTTTTTTTTTAACGTTTATTTATTTATTTGTTTGAGACACAGAGACAGAGCATGAGCAGGAGAAGGGCAGAGAGAGGGAGATACAGAAACTGAAGCAGGCTCTAGGCTCTGATGAGCCCTCAGCACAGAGCCCGATGCGGGGCTTGAACTCACAGACTGTGAGATCATGACCTGAGCTGAAGTCAGCTGCTTAACCAACTGAGCCACCCAGGTGCCCCTCGGTGACCTCTTTTAAAGAACTTCTTAATCTACTACTTGAGTCTCTTTTTTCAGTTTCATTCTCTCTTTGCTCTCTGAGGTAGGCAGTCTGTGCTCTGCTCTGATATTCATTTCCTAAAACCTGCCAGCAGGAAATAAGTAACTATAATTGCTTGGTCAATAATGAGGTATGGAATATCTTTATTTCTGTGTCAGATTTTACTTCTTTCATTACTATTTATAATTTCAAAATGTCCACTACCTAAGCAACACATCAGTAAAAATACACTCCTATTAAAATCCACTTTATTATTCTCCCCCTGTGAGATATCCACCCTGCCACTATACCTCACTGATTCACGGCTCTCAGATGGTCCCTTTAAATGGCATCTGTCAACCCAAAAGGGTGGTGAGTGATGCCTCTACCCTTCACTCTTGGGAACTGACTTACAAGGACTCTGTTCTTTCACTGGTCTATCAGGTACATATTTCTGTCCTGGTGGTGATGACTTTGAATCTTCATGGTGCCAGAGCTTTGTGATAATACTGCGGAAATCAGGGAAAAGTGTCTTTGCCTCCTTTGTATGATACCTTTTTAATGGAATTCAAAAGCTGAGTTATTTGGACCCAGTGATACACTATATTCAGTGAGGAACTTAGTTTGGATTCCTCAGAAGCTAACTCTAAGATGAAGACTTGAGAACAGGTGGTTCGTTTATGGACTATTCCAGGAAGCACAAATAAAGGAGCAAAGAAAGAGATCGGGGGTGGGGTGGGGAAGAAGCACTGATAACGGTTCATTCATAAGTTGGATACGGGCTCAACCTCACTATGGGCTATTTGAGATACTGGGTGGAATACATGTCACAGTTGTCCACTGAGTGTCTAGGAAGCTTGGTTATTTATCTGATGACCCCCATTTCTCACTGAAGTGCTTCTGGGGAGTGATAAATCTCCAGCTACCCTGGGCTATTTCTGGGCTACCCTGTAACACTGGGCAAATTTCCATGACTCTGGAGAAAGTCCTATGACTGAGAAATAAAGACATGCAGGCTCCGAGGTGAGCTGACATTGCTGCCAGGGCATAAACAGTACCTGCCTCTGAGAAATTCCACTTTTATTTTATACTTAAAAACTCCTTGCACCATCCATGCAAATATATTTTCTCTGAGCCAAGTTAACCATGAATGTTGCCATCCTTTGTGGAATTGACTTGCTGTCCACACACTCTGCCTCCTTCTCTTCCCCTGATATGCTCTGTCAGCTACTCCAGTTTTCCAGGCAGACCCGAGGACATCTGGACCCCATAAATGGATACAGGCTCAGTTATTTCCAAGAAGCCCCAGTAGAGTTCCTTACAAACAGATTTCCCAGTAGTTCACAAGTGATGCCCATGACACATTTGACTAGTGGACACAGCAGCCCTGAAGCTGAGAATCACACCATACAATCTCAAAATAAAATTTTATATTTTCTGTCATGCTTTTTTTTTTCTGACCTCTGCTGACTGGTACTTATTCTATATAATGTAACACAGATTTCCTTACAGTGTTTTAACAGTTTTATCTAGATACTCTTAGCAACAGTCTTCTTAAAACTTGCCTTAAGTGCAGAGTTAAAGTGACAGCATTCCTTTATTTGAGATATTGGAAAGAAAATTAATTGGTTCCTTCATGCTTAGAATGCCACATAATTGTTGCCCTTTCTTTGCTACATACAGACAGCTGCATTTATTTACTTGTGATGGTTTAGAAGGAAACATCTCAGCAAACTTTAACTTTGGCAAGTGACATTCTGTCAGAACCATCCAAAGACAGAAGAATGATCAGGACTTGGATGATTACTGAAGTTCTCTCTACATTGATTTATGTTGAAGCTCCAGAGAAGGAGGCCAGCTCCTCTATCCTGCACTTCCCTCTGTTTTAAAATGGAAATACTTGTGTGCTAAAGGATTCCAGGAAAGGAAAACCAGGAGGGTAAGATGAGTTGCCCATGGCAGAATGGGAAGTGGAACCCTTGGCAGAAGGCCAGTGTAGTAGTGGAGCCTGCAGACTCCTGTTAGCAACCCACATTAGGTGAGATTAACTTGTGTGGGGGATACCCTCCCAACTGGCCATGTATCTGAAGTAGCCCTTGGAGGACTTAAGCATTTGTTGTTGGAGTTGTATGAGCTCTAATGCTGTTGTACATGGGTGGTCATCTGATTGGTGTCTCTCTAGACCACCTGGTTTAGCACTATATCTATGGTGTACTTACTAAATGCCAAGTGATGTATTGCCATATGTTGAGGCTATATTAAACAGTCTCAGATTTGTATCTAATCTTTTTCTCCATATTTGGGGGAAGGATGGGATAAATTTTTGGAGAAATAACTTTATTATGGCTGTAGAATTGAGGGAAGACTTAACTATGAATCTCTGTTTTTGTTTCTTACCAGTCCACCTCTGTGTCTGTCTACCCCCCTCTTTCTCCATTTCACGCACATGGATGCTTGTGTGTAATGCACTCATACTATTGAGATTCTCTCTTCTCTGCCAAGGATGTTTCCAACCCTTAAAGTTACACTTGACCTATCCATTTGAGATGCATGAGTGGGGAAGTGTGGTATTAGTGTAAAAAGTAGAGGTTTTGATAATGAACAGTTTTGAACCCTGCCTCTGACACTCAGCTATATGGTGTACAAATTACACAAAGTTTTGAACCTTAGTTCTATGAAGTTCTAAATATTTGCTAGCCCTCAACAGTGAGAGAATGATTAATCTCTTCCCATGGCATGTGACTCATGGTAGTTTTCCCTGAGAGGATTAGACTTCAAGCCATGACATCACGTTTGGGCAAGTCTTTTCCTCTTACAAGATTGGTCTATACCAGATAGGGGCTGTTTATGCAGTTTTGCTCTTGAAAAACAGGAGCACAGACACAACCTATCCACAGTCGAGACCGTTAATATGAAGAGGAAATAAACCCTTATTATTGTAAACTACTAAGACTACACAGTACCTTAGCCTAAAGTGATTGACACATTTTCTTATCTATAGAATGGGGGTAACATTATCTATCCCACAAAGCTAAAGTAAGACAGAGTGAGATATACATTAAGACATACATTAAAGCTGAGCAACTGGTAGTCAACACAAAGCTTGGAGATGGCAGTTGAAAAGCTTTGGGCGCTAACAAGGAGAGATTTCAAAGGTGCTTCTGACCAAGAAAAGACACTTTCTTCTAGAGTAATCTCTTTCTTTCCTTCTAGGAAAATGTCTTTATTTAATTCAAGTCACAGTTCTAATTTCACATCTTCTCCAAAGCTTTACCTGACTTTCTGTCCCTATGCAAAATCAATTGCTTCTCTGTAGCCATAACAACATTGTGTTATAAATGCTTGCATGCTGACTTTCCCAATAGACCTATACAGGCCTTTAGGGTAGAAGCTAATTTTTATATTCAAACATCCAAAAAGCAATGTAGTAGGTAGAAATTATAGTGGTGTCTCATCATAGAAATGATTTTACTTTATACCAACAAACTTAACAAAATTTGATAGGACCTTATTATTTGCACAGCAACAAACACATCTAGTAATGGGCATTCAAATGGTCAGGTTTATAGTATAACCAAATGGAGTAAAGACTGCACATAAGAATGTCTTGAAATTTTTCACCCTGCTCTTGTCTTCATCACTGAAATTAGAAGCAGAATGGTTCGAATGTTACAATATCTGTGTGCACGTTTTCCTTTAGTCTACTCCTGTGGTTCTCACAATGGTTCACTGTATAAGAATTTACAGTGTATGTAATATGTGTATGTTTATTATAGTGTAAGGGCAAGTTAATGGGTTTTCAAAAGACTTTTTTTTTTATTCAAGTATAAATAACATAATAGATTTTCAAAAGACATTCTTAAACAGCTTCACTGAGGTAAAACAGACATGCAAAAAACTGCACAGATTTAAACTTTACAATTTGAAAAGGTTTTAAAGTTTATTTATTTTGAGAGAGAGAAAGAGAGAGAGAGAGAGAGAGAGAGAGAGAGAGAGAATCCTAAGCAGGCTCCATGCTGTCAGTGCAGAGCCCGACATAGGGCTTGAACTCACTAAATGGGGAGATCATGACTTGAGCCGAAATCAAGAGTCAGACACTTAACTGACTGAGCCACCCAGGCGCCCCTAAAAAGTTTTGGTATATATATACAACCTGGGAAATTATCACCACATCAAGATAGTGAATGTTACATCCAGAAGTTTTCTTGTTCACCTTGGTAATCTCATCTCCCATTCCTACTCACTGGCCCTTCTGTCCCTGGGTGACCACTAACCTGTTTTCTACAGTATAAATTAGCTTGCCTTTCTAGAACCTTGTAGAAATGAAATCATACAGTGTGTACTCTTTGTTTGGCTTCTTTCATTCAGTGTGCTTATTTTTAGATGAACATTTGGGTTGTTCTCTGGTTAGGGCTATAGCAAATAAAACGCCTTTGAACATTCAGGTACCTGTTTTTGTGTAGACATATGTTTTTATTTATCTTGGGTAAATAGCTAAAAGTGGAATAGCTAGATCATATTATAAGTTTATATTTAACTTTTTAAGACTCTGCCAAACTCTTTTCCAAAGTATTTGACCATTATGCATTCCGCTAGCAGCGTATGAAAGCATCGGTTCTTCCACATTCATGACAACACCTGGTGTGGTCAGTCTCTTTAAGTATAGCCATTCTGTGCGGCGTGTATCACATGGTGGTTTTAATTAACATTTCTCTAATAACTCAAAATACTTAGATGTTCATATGCATATTATCTATATATTTTCTTTGGAGAAGCATCTGTTCACATACTTCCTCCCCCCCCCATTTTTTATTGCGTTATTTCCTTATAATTGCATTTTGAGAATTTTTGTATTTTTACAATACAGGTATTTAATCAGAAATCTGCTTTGCCAGTATTTTTTCCCATTCAGTGGCTCATGTTTTCATATTCTTCATAATGTCATTTGGAGAGCGTAAGTTTTCATTTTTGACAAAGTCTGTTTTATCAACTTTTTTAATGGATATACTTTCAGTGTCTAAGAAAGTGTTGCCTATCCCAAGGTCATATATAGTTTCTCTTAAATTCTCTTAGGAAAGTTCTGTAGGTTCAGGTTTTACATTTAGTTCTATAACTCATCTCTAGTTTTTATTAGAGTGTGAGTTAAGGATCAAAGTTCATGCTTTTGCATACAGACAATTATTTCTGCCGCTATTTCTTGAAAAGACCATTTTCTCTCCACATTTGCAACTTTGTTGAAAGTCAGTTGTCCATACCGTGGCTATTGTGAATAATGTTGCAGTCAACATGGGGGTGCAGAAAGCTTTATGAGATAGTGATCTTGTTTCCTTTGGATATGTACCCAGAAGTGGGATTACTAAATCACGTGGCATTTTTTTTTTTTTTACTTTCTTGACGAAACTCCGTACTGTTTTCTGTAGTGGCTCTTCCAGTTTATCTTCCTACCACTAGTGCAACAAGGCTTCCTTTTCTTGACCCTTCTTGCCAGCATTTGTTATCACTTGGTCTTTTTGTCACTAGATATCCTAACTAGTGGAAGGTCAGGTCTCATTGGGGTTTTGATTTGAACTTCTGTGATACACGGTGATATTGAGCACCTTTTCATGTACACATTGGTTTTTTGCTTCTCTTCTGTAGAAAAATGTCTATTAAGGCCCTTTGCCCCATTTTTTAATTGGACTTTTTGGTGTTTTTGGGGTTTTTTTGCCATTGAATTTTATGAATTCCTTGTATATTTTGGATATTAACCACTTATCAGCTCTGTGACTTGCAAATACTTTCTCATCTTGCAGAGATTTCCATTTCATTTTGATGATGGTTTCCTTTCGTGTGCCAAAGTTTTTTAGTGTATGTAATTCTACTTTCTTATTTTTGGTTTTGTTACCAAGACCCATGTCTAGGAGCTTAAACCTCTATGAAGAAAACGTGGTAAACCCGATGGAATATTATTCAATCTAAAAAAAAAAAAAGGAAATCCTGTCATTTGTTACACAATGGATAATACTGAAGGGCGTTATGCGACGTGAAATGAACCAGGGAAAGACAAAAACTGCATGGTATCTCTTACACATAGAAAATATATAGTCAAGGTTATAGAAACAGAGAGTGGAAAAGTGGTGGCTTGGGGCTACTGGTGACTGTAGTTGGTAACACTATATTGTGTAATTGAAATTTGCCAGAAGAGTAGAATTTAAATATTCTTACCAAAAGTGAAAAAAGCACACACAAAAATAAAGGAAATATGTGAGATAGTAGTTGACTCAATGCGGGTAGTTCTTTCACAGTGTATATATATAACAAATCACACCAGACACTTTAAATATCTTAAAATTTTATTTGTGAATTATACCTTAATAAAGCTGAAAAAAATCTCTTGCCCATAAATAGGGGTCTATTTCCGGATTATCTCCTCTGTTTCAGTGATCGATGTGTGTGCTAGTACCATACTGTATGGATCACGGTAGCTTTATAATAAATCTCTAAAGCAGATATTAGCCCTCCACCTTTTTTTACTCAAAATTGTTTTTGATTATTCTAGGTCCTTTGCATTTCCAGGCGAAGTTTAGATGCAAGCTGTCAGTTTTACAAAAACAGCTGTTCAAATTTTGACTAAAATTGCCTTCAACCTATAGATTAATTTGGAAGGCATACAGTCTTGAATATTATTCCAACCCATGAATGAAGTATGTCTCTCCTCTTACTTAGGTCTACTCTATTTGTTTCTCAACATATCTTTGCAGTTTTCAGTTTGTAGATGCTTTGCATTCTTTGCTATTGTAAATGGTATTATTTAAAAAAATTTTAATGTTTATTAATTTATTTTGAGACAGAGAGAGAATGAGCAGGAGACAGAGAGAGAAAGGGAGAGGGAGAATCCCAAGCAGGGTTTGCAATGTCAGCACAGAGCCTGATGCAGGGCTCGAACTCACGAACTATGAGATCATGACCTGAGCCGAAATCAAGAGTTGGGAGCTTAACCAACACAGCCACCCAGGTGCCCCTATTTTTTTAAAAAAAGTGTAATATCCAATGCCTGTTGATAATATATCCAGAAATAAAATTGGCTCCAGAATATTGAGCTTCTGTCTTGCCATCTGCTTAATCTCATTTATTAAATCCAGTAGCTCTGGGACAGACTGCTTTATATTTTCTGCATAGTGGGTCATATATTTAATTTTTTAATGTTTATTTATTTTAGAGAGAGAGGGAGAGAGAGAGAGAGACAGAATAGGAGTAGGAGAGGAGCAGAGAGAGGGAGACACAGAATCCAAAGCAGGCTCCAGGCTCTGAGCTGTCAGCACAGAGCCCGGTGTGGGGCTCGAACTAACAAACCGCGAGATCATGATCTGAGCCAAAGCTGGATGCTTAAGCGACTGAGCCACCCAGGCGCCCCAGTGGGTCATATTTTTTTTTATGAATAAAGATGGAGTCCTTTCCTTTCCAATCTCAATGACTTATTTTTCTATTTCATTTCAATGATGAGACCATCTAGTATAATGTTGAACAGAATTGGTGAGGTTGAGACCTCCTTATCTTGCTCCTGCTCTTAGGAGAAATATATTTAGTCTTTCACCATTAAGTATGATGTAAACTATACCCATATACACATACCTTTTATCAGGTTGAGAAAATTCCCTCCTATTCCTATTTTGCTGTGAGTTTTTATTATGAATGGATGTTTGGTTTTGACAAATACTTTTTTTTGCACAAAGTTGGATGTCACAGGAGTTTTATTAGTTAGTATATAAACAATTATGGTGAATTAACTTAAGTTTTAAAATATTTTTTGTTTGTTTATTTATTGAGAGAGACAGAGCAGGGAAGGGCAGAGAGATAGGGTGAGAGAGGATCCAAAGCGGGGTTTGTGCCAACAGCAGAGAGCCAGCAGTCAGCCCAATGTGGAACTCGAACACATGAACTGTGAGATCATGACCTGGGCTGAAGTAAGACGCTTAACCACTGAGCCACTCAGGCACCCCACCTTAATTAATTTTTGACTTAAGTTAACCTATATTCATAGGATATACCCTACATTTTCATAATGTGTTTCAATTTGTTAATGTATTGTTGGATTTGATTTCCTAAGATTTTGTTTAAATGTTTGCACCTATATTTACGAGGGATATTCAGTTCAACTTTTGTTTGTTTCTGTTTTTATGACATTGTTGGTTTTGATCTCAGGGTAGTGCTAGTTACATAGAATAATTTAGGGAGCCGTTAATTCTTTTCAGTTTTCTCAAAGTTAATGTAAAATTGAGATTTTTTTCTCTTACATTTTTGGTAGAATTAACCAGAGAAGATAACTGTGTTAGTAGTTTTCTTTGTATGATGGTTTTAAACTACAAATTGCATTTCTTAAATAGATATGGGGTTATTCTCATTATTTCTTTTTTTTCTTCTTGCGTGAGCCTAGGTAGTTTGTATCTCTGAAGGTATTTATTTGATCTAAGTTGTCATGTTTATTTGTATGGAGTTGTTCATAATACTGCTTTTTAATTATATATACATATGTATATATATATAATTTATCTTTACAGATGTTATCCCTCCAATTTCTAATACTGGTAATTTTGTCTTCTCTTTTCCAGATTAGTATGACCAGAGGTTTATTGATTTTATTGATGATCTCAAAAACCAGTAAGAGTTTCATTGATATCTAGTCTAGGTAGTGGGAACTGGGACAATACCCTGTGTTGTATGTGTTTCAGGAACTGTTCTCACTTATCCTTATGGGTGGTTCTGGCCCTGGCTTTGAGGAGTCTCCCCATATGCATGCGGTGATCTAAACTCCTGAATTTGTAAGAGGGACCTTCTGCAGATCTTCAGGGCTCCCTTTTCTGTGCATCTGACTTCTCTCCAGTACTCTATCTTGAGCACTACACCCTCTTGATCTCCCTTGGATTCCATCTCTTCACCTTAAAGAATCAACCAAACTCCACCTGGTCTCCCCTCCCCAAAATACTGTCTGGAAACTCCGTCAAGGACAGTAAACTGGGCCATCAAAAGGATCACTTCATTTGTTACTCATCTTCAGGGATCACTGTTTTCTTTGCCTGGTGTCTAGAGTCCGAAATTCATTATTTCAAATATGCTGTCTGGTGTTAGGGTTGGTTTCAGAAAGAGGGTAAATCTGACCCCGTTACTCCATCTTCTTCCAAGATGGCAGAAGTCTCTTAAAGCTAATTTTGATTATGTGATTTTTTTTTTACCTCATTAAATTAAGTCTAAAAAGGTTAACTGATTTGATTAAGATTGTGCTGCTAGTAAATAAAGCCTAGCTAGGAACAACTAGGCCTCGAACTCATAACCCAGTCTTTATTCCATTCAATAGTCAGTCTCCAACAAACTAGTTTACAAAATTTGCATGTAGTCATGTGTATGTTGGGCACATATGCACAACGATACCAATTTCTGATGCTCGATAATTTAATTTCAAGTCATTCACACATATGCCAGTAAAAAATAGCAAGTACAATAATACGACTTTTGCAAAGATCTATTCCAGTCTTCATGCCTACAGTTACTTTAGTGTAAATTTACCATTACCTAGTGTGTTATGGAGCTAACAGATCTAATTTTACGGAGTTTTTCCAACACTAATAGTACAAAGCTGTCAGCTGTCAGCTATATGTTTATTTTGCATCGAGTGTATCCTAGAAGGTGAAAATTTCTACTTATATATCATGATTTCTATGCAGAGATAATGCTTAAATTAACACATAGGGAGATTTAATTTCATTTACACATTTTAACATAACCAGAAATTATATCTGCCAGATTTTGTTGGCGAAAGCTATGTTGTAGATTGATTATTTTTGAAGTGGAGTTGGCTTATTTTTGTTTGTTATTGGCAAATACATAATATTAAGTGCTTCCATATGGGAACAACCTTTAGTGCTGAATTAAATGTATCATAGGACAGTTTCTGGCAAGTGATATATATATACTCAAGAATATTTATTGAATGAATGAGTGAATACTTGGATGTTTCTTCAAGCCTCTGATCATACTTTCTGTTCTTTCATTTTTAATATTACAAATATTGACTAAGAGCTTATAAGGTACCACAAAGATGAGTAAATTTTAGTTGCTACACTTAAAGACCTGATGGTCTACACGTGGCATTATCCAGGAGGCACAAGGTGATGTGTGTGGAGTTAATGCCCTAAAAGAGTACAAAGAAAGTTCTTTAAGGACTGGTACTTTAAAATCAGGGAGCAAACACCTCCACTCAGGAGGAATTGGGAAAAGAGACGAAGCACTGGAGATGGATCTGGAAATATGGGTAATACTTTGATATTAATATTTGATGAATTAGGCATCAAGGAAATTCAAGCAAAAGAACAGCATGTACACAGCTAAGCCTGGTTGGGCAATGACAGTGTTCCATATATCTGATGAATGGGGAAATTGCAGAAAGGGTTGAGGGATAAAGGTGGAGTGACAGGGAGTAAAGTCATAGTGATACTGTTAGCAGCATGAAAATGTGCAGGATGAGTTTGTGTTTGATGTCCCTAGACAGCTGGAAGCCATTCCCTTACTTTACTAGGGATTTGGTGTGTGATCAGAGCTGTGTGTATGAATACAAACCAACATTTGAATGTAGGAAAGAAGTGAGAGGTGATATGTGTGGAAGCACAGTCAGAGCCTAAGCAAAATAATTCTGGGAATGAATAGGTGAAGTAGGAGACGGGAAACATTGTACAGATATTTCAGAGGCAAAAGTCTATGTAATTTGGCCACTGGTTAAATAGGACTTATTAAAGTGAAAAAAAAAAAAGGAAGGGATTTGCGACAGAGAAAGAATTTTATAAATACATTCCATATCTTTTTAGCCAAAATTCCCAAACATGAAACCAAAGAATACTAAACGTGAAGTATGTGTGACTACATGGTAATATGAATGTAGTTGTGTCCTTAATATCTGTACACAGAAATCGAGGTCTGAAACATTAGGCCAACACATCAGGGTATATAAAGTTTTGACAAGCACTCTCATTGGTAGGTTCCTCTCCCCCGCCCTTTTACAAACACTTGCAGACTTCGAAGTTGTGAGCTTGTGTGACTAGTGGAGGAGGCCTACTGTTAATGGAATGTTGGAATCCAGGGAGCAGACCAATATCTTGATTACTTACAATCATATCTCCTTGGATTCCTGAATGCCACCAAAACAAAAGAAACAAAACACTTCAACATCTTTCTTCTTCACCTTCTCTAAGAATAAGAAATTGTATTTGAATTGCCAGGTTAAAGACATAGGACAAAGTCACAGATGTTTATAGGAGAACAGTTGAAAGAACAGGTTATGTTTTGAAAGGCCACATTTAAGTCTATTCATTGCCAGGTTTAAATGAACTTTGCAAACACCTAGACTTTCCCTGAATTAACACTGAGTTAACAGATGTCTGATACTCATTCTCAAACATTTTTAAACTCCAATAATCACTTTTGTGTTTTACTAATTTCTGAATTTCCTCGTGCTATATGTGAACTCTGTTTTTAGAATTGTTTCTGATTTCAAATGTTTCATCCCCTACCCAACCCTCATCATTTTTCACCACAATGATCTTTACCAGCACTTTTAATATTCCCCCTGAATTTTCAGATAATAGGACTTATATTCATAAAGCATGAGAACAGCAAACACACACTGTAGGTGAGCAAGTCCCATGACAGACAACACTGGGAGGACTGCCCATATCTGTTGACATCCTCTGTTGTTTATGTATGGAAATGGAACAACTTTGCTTTGCCCATAAGAGTCAGTAGTCTGAGAACTTCATGAGTCCAGGAGGTGTGTATATCTCAGGCCCTCTCTCTCTGGAATACATTCTGGAAGTGAGTCTTTCTTTTCTTGCTGGTCAGCCATGACAGGGTAAACTTAAGGAATTCAAGACTTTTCTTTCTCTGCTAAGAGAAGAGAGGTGTCATGAGTACTTCATTAACATTTGAGCAACATCTTCATCCTTCACATTGAGAAAGTCACAAGAAACATTCTGGTGAAAAGATTCTTATTAAGGAACTTCTCAGTGAGAAAATGCACACAACTCACAAGGCACCAGCCTCCCTTGTGGAGTTTATTTGAGAACTCAGGACTTGGGTACTTTTGCCAGGCTCAGGTGGGTACCCTGTGAGGGTAAGTCTTGGTAAGACTTCTCATCTTACCAAGTCTGTGCTGGGACAAACCCCTGCTGTCTCAGCACTTGTCCTACCCTGAAAAATGCAGGTATCTCAATATTCACTTGGATTTACAGTCTTCTTTGTAAATTCCCTTTATTCTTTCCCCCACTCCTTATGCTTTACTTTTTTTTAAATTGGATTAGTTCCTATATGCAAAGGAAAAGAGAGTTAAGAGGGAACTTCTGGGTTTAGAAGGCATCAGTGAGATACCTAGAAATGAAATGACAACAACTGGCAAGTTGTGGGGCTGGAAATCGGACTCAAAATAAATAGGAGAATAGTTTGCATGCAATATAGCATTGGTTAATTGTCCTTTGATCCAGAAAGGAAAATTTTAGAAAGTTACTTCTACATTTGGAACAGTGGAAATTGGGTTTTCAAGTCCAGTATTACTGATGGTTTCAGAGAATTGGGCGATACTCAATAATTAATCAGATTGCATTTTACCTATAAAGTTAAGTGGAAAATTAAGAAAATGCCTCTTTTAAAAACTCATATTTGTTAGGGCACCTCGCTGGCTCAGTTGATGGAGCATAAGACTCTTGATATCAGGGTTGTGAGTTTGAGCCTCCCACTGGGTGTAAAGATTACTTAAAAATAAAATCTTAAAAAAATTAAAAAAAATAAAAATTCAGATTTGTTAACACAGAAAAAAGTGGCATACACTAGGAAACCTATATAAAAATTTGTCTAGATAATTATGACTCTTTTTCCTAAATCTCACATATATATTGGGTAACACTTGGGCAATAGATTGCCTATTGACACTGGCTAATATCTTCGAGCCAAAGAGCTCATGTGTGGTCGTGGCATTGTCTTGTGTTCATACCTGTACTGTTTTAACATCCTAATTTTTAGAGTTAAGTGACTAGTAACCCTTTGTTCGGGATTTTATAGAACCGTCTTGATTTAAAACAGGGATTCTCAACAGAGGGTGATTTTGACCTCCCCTGCTCCTTGCAGGTGACAATATAGAAATATTTTTGCTTGTCACAGTTTGAAGATGGGGGTGGGTGGTTAATATCATTTGTGGGTGGAAGCAAGGGGTTCTGGTAAATGTACTATAGTGCACAGGACAGCTTCCCACAACAAAGAGTCACCCAGTTCCAGATGTTAGTAATACTCTGCTTGACAAATCCTGATTGAGAATATTCTGTCTCATTGTCCTTTTGCACATTTACCAGTTCATATATTCTGATAGTCCTAATTTGGAGTTTGATAAGTATTATCCAGTAATTTTATTCTACATGAACTCCAATTAGATCAGGATATGCACCGAAAGTACTTAAAAAATACACTCATCCTTCTATGTAAAATTGCGGCCTAATATAAAACAGCAGTGTACTTTTGGTTTTGTTTCCACTCCCCATTAACATTTTAATACAGCTTGCGCAAGCTTATTATGCCAGCTATCCTTTGAAAACACACGTTAAGCGGACAACAGAATGCTTTTGCAAACATAGGTTGGAACACCAAGTTAATAATTTTCTTGCAAAGGAAATCTCCAAAACTTAAATCAAGAATTGCAAACTCTAAAACATGACTTTCTTTCAACATTTCATTTGCTCTGGCTTGCCCAACTGTATAGAATAGGTACTAACATTCTTAAACTTGGACAGAAGGTGAACTTCTTACCCAGTGGTTGCAGAATGACTGAACATACTGTTCTTCCTTTCAGGCCCTCCTCCTTACAAAGGGGCCATTTTGGGTGGATGCATACCCGGCGGTGGGACTGCAGCTGGGACTTGTGAGTGGGTGTGAATAATCTTTCTGTGGGTTGAGTTGCACCCAAGAATAAAGTAAGACCTGAGCTTCAAAATGCAGCCTCTGTACTCTCTGTTAAAGACTTTCATTTATCTTTAGGTTAAATAACATTCTAGAATATGTAAGCAAAGTCCCCAAGGTACATGGTGTCGTAGTTAGAACAGACCGCACAAAAGCGAAGCTTGTATTAGGCACGTTGTGTGCCTGCTGTTCTCCGGACATTGCAGTATCCTATGCATTTTCAAAAAAAAATTGGGCGTTTCAGCAATACACTAATTTTTAGGGGCCATAAATGTTACACATCTGGAAATACAAATGCAAATTCACATCAAACATAGTTGGTCTGTTAAAAGATCGACAGATTAGCTATTCCTCCATCCCCCACTCACAACCCTTTTGGCCTTATAATCAAAGCTCACTGTGTATTGACATTTTAAAAATGAATGTGACAAAAACTTACTTCTTCACTATCCTGAGTTTCTATTCCACAGGGAAAACAAGTTGTCTAGGGTAGCTATCTTTTGATTCATGGTGCAGCATTCACATTGCAATGGTGTGTGCATTTTTTTTCTATTTATTCAGTCAGTAAGGAGATTGAAATATATAACCTCAGAAATATCAGATTGACTATAGAATGCACTCAATCAAGCCTAAACTATTTCATTGTTATTTGTGGAGGAATAAGGCACATGCTATCAAATTTCAAAATAGGTATATAAAATTGAAAATATAATGCAGGTGTGACTTTTCAGTTCTAGGTGATAATAGTTTGGGAAATCATTTAAGACGGCTTAAGAGCTTTAACCAAACCAAACCTGACTCATTCACCTGAATCAACACAGTTGAAGTCTTAGATAAGTTTTTATCAGCCTCCTTAAGAACAATAGTTTTAAAACTAAGCTCATTGTTTGTATGGGGCTGAGAGAAAGAGTCCTAAGGAGAGAAGAAAGTATTGAGGACACAAGGGAGTATGGCAGTAACATTTCCAAGGTTCATTCATCTGCTATTTGTCTACTTCTTGTCAATTGTCAACACTTTTCCCAAATCCTCTTTTTTTTTTTTTTTCCTTTGGTCCTCTTTCAGGTTTACAACTTACTTTCTGGGTTGGCAAATTAATAAACACATACCTGAAACAACCATTTCTATTTTTCTATTTCTATTATTATTCTCCTCTACTTCATTGCAAGTATTTAAATATTTAGTGCAAGACACTGTAGAAGGCCTTGTGGGGTAGTCGATGTGTGGGCCGTAGAACTCAGCGCATCTGCAAAACTGGCTGATGAGCAATGAGAGAGGGAGCTAAAAGATCTCTTACAATCCCACATTTACCAGCATACTGCCCTCCCCATCTAGCTCGACTTTGTATTTCCACTGTGAGAATTGATAGTATTCAGGGTTGCACATTTACCAAAGCCAATATAGCTCTTTAAGTGTATGGTCAGATTTTTTTTTTTTTTTTTGGTGAATATCAGAGAGTTAGGGGTAGGTACTGATTTTCTGTCACCATCTCTGTGAACTAATGACTAGATAGTTAGAATAAAAACAACTCTAGAGCCAAAGTCTGCCAGTTACCTGCATTTATTCGTGAGCTGTTGGAAAAACTGTCAGAGACTGTTCTTGTAACTTGGGGAACACCAGACCTATCCTTAAACCCTCTGAGTAGTACCAAGCATAAAAAAATTCACATTGAGGAAGATGCGATGATACCATTTCTTATTTTTTTTTGTTGACATAATTAAAATACAGTCATAAGTATTAATTTATTGAGTTTTGATAGTTTTATATGCCCAAGAAACTACTGTCCCAAATAAGATCGAAAACATTTCCATTCCCTGTTCCCCAGATGAGAACTGGGTGCCCTCTTTGCCATCAAATCCCCTCCCCCAACAAATGTCTGGTTTCTATCCCCATAAATTAGTTTTCCTGGATTTAGATTTCATATATGCAACTATATTCTAAATCAAGTTTGTAGTTGAATCAGCACAGAAGCACTGTGAAGCAAAGGGATGCATTGCTGGATGGGAGTGGGTTCTTCAGCTTCCATTACACAGGAAAGTGGGTCTGTGAAGTTCTGTTAGCCAACTACGTATCTTAAATACCTTAAACATCAGGGATGAAGAATTTTTTGTTTCCAATTTTTATTTAAATTCTAGTTAAAATATAGTGTAATATTGGTTTGGGTGACATATAACACCCAGTGCCCATTCCAACAAGTGCCCTCCTAATGCCCATCACCCATTTTTTCCACCTACCCACCTCTTTCCATCAACCCTTAGTTCTCTATAGTTGAGAGTCTCTCGCGGTTTGTATCTCTTTCTCTTTTTTTCCCCATATTTTCATGTATTTTGTTTTTTAAATTCCACATACGAGTGAAATCAAATGTATTCATCTTTCTCTGACTGACTTATTTCGCTTAGCAGATACCCTCAAGTTCTATCCATGTTGTTGCAAATGGCAAGATTTCATTCTTTTTGATGGCTGAGTAATATTCCACTAAAGACTTATACCACATCTTCTTTATCCATTTATCAGTAGATGGACATTGGGCTCTTTCCATAGTTTGGCTATTGTTGATAATGCTGCTATAAACATTGAGGTGCATGTACCCCCTTCGATATGTATTTTTGTATCCTTTGGGTAAATCCCTAGTAGAGCAATTGCTGGACCATTGGGTAGTGCTATTTTTTAACTTTTTTTTTTTTAATGTTTATTTTTGAGAGAGAGAGAGGGAGAGAGACAGAGCATGAGCAGGGCAGGGGCAGAGAAAGAGGGAGACATAGCATCCGAAGCAGGCACCAGGCTCTGAGCTGTCAGCATAGAGCCTGACGCGGGGCACGAACTCACAAGCTGTGAGATCATGACCTGAGCCAAAGTCAGGTGCTTAACTGACTGAGTCACTCAGGTGCCCCAGGGTAGTTCTATTTTTAATTTTATGTGGAAACTCCATACTCTTCCAGAGTGCCTGAATCAGTTTGCACGCCCACCGACAATGTAAGAGGGTTCCCCATTCTCTACATCCTCGCTAACATCTGTTGTTTCTTGGGTTGTTAATTTTAGCCATTCTGACAAGTGCGAAGTGGTATTTCATCATGGTTTTGATTTGTATTTTCCTGATGATGAGTGATATTGAACATCTTTTCATGGGTCCGTTTGCCATCTGGATGCCTTCTTTGGAAAAACGTCTATTCATGTCATCTGCCTCTTTCTTAACTAGATTATTTGTTTTTGGGGTGTCAAAGTGGGTAAGTTCTTAACATATTTTGGATACTAACCCTTTATCGGATACTTCACTTGCAAATACCTTTTCGCCTTCTGTTGGTTGCCTTTTTGTTGTTTTTTTTTTTTGTTGTGCAGAAGCTTTTTATCTTGAAGTTCCATAGTTGATTTTTAATTTTGTTTCCCTTGCCTCCGGCAATGTGTCTAGTAAGAAGTTGCTATGGCCAAGGTCAAAGAGATTTCTGCCTGAGTTCTCTTCTAGGACTTCGATGGTTTCCTGTCTACATTTAAGTCTTTGATCTATTTTGAATTTATTTCTGGGTATGGTGTAAGAAAGTGTTCCAGTTTCATTCTTGTGCATGTTGCTGTCCAGTTTTCCCAATACCATTTGTTGAAGAGCTTTTTTTTCCCCCATTGGATAGTCTTTCCTGCTTTGTTGAAGATTAGTTGACATTATAGTGGTGGGTCCATTTCTGGGTTTTCCTTTTTTTTTTTTTTTTAAGTTTATTTATTTTGAGAGAGAGAGAGGCAGGCAGAGAGAAAATCCCAAACAGGCCCTGTGCTGTCAGACCAGAGCCAAATATAGGGCCGGATCCCACAGAATGTGAGATGATAACCTGAGCTGAAATCAAGAATCGGAGATTTAACCAATTGAGCCACCTAACCATCCCCATTTCAGGGTTTTGTATTCTGTTTCACTGATTTAGGTGTCTGTGTTTTTGCCAGTACTATAACGTCTTGATGATTATAGCTTTGTAATATAGTTCGAAGTTTGGAATTGTGATGCGTCTAGGTTGACTTTTCTTTTTCAGGATTGCTTTGGGTTATTCATGGTCTTTTGTGGGTCCATACAAATTGTTGAGTTGTTCTAGCTCAGCAAAAATGTTGATGGTATTTTGATAGGGATTGCATTAAATGTGTAGATGCTTTAGGTAGTATAGATGTTTTAACAATGTTAGTTCTTCCAATCTGTGAGCATGGAATGCTTTTCCATTTCTTTGTGTCCTCTTTAATTTCTTTCATAAACATTCTGTAGTTTTTAGAATACAGATCTTTTACCTCTTTAGTAAGGTACCTAAAGATATACCTAGGAATCCTACAGTTTTTGGTGCAATTGCAAATGGGATCAATTCTTTGATTTCTTTTTCTGCTGCTTTGTTATTGGTGTATAGAAATGCAACAAATTTCTGCATGTTGATTTTTTTATCCTGTGAGTTTGCTAAGTTCATGTATTCTAGCAATTTTTTGGTGGAGTCTTCTAAATTTTCTGCATAATATGTTATCTGCAAATAGTGAAAGTTTGACTTCTTCCTTGCTGATGTGGATGCTTTTTGTTTCTTTGCGTTGTCTGATTGCTGAGGCTAAGACTTCCAGTCAGTACTATGTTAAATAGTAATGGTGAGAGTGGACATACATGCTTGTCTTGCTCTTGACCATAGGGGAAAAACTATCAGTTTTTCCTTATTAAGGATGATATTAGCTATGGGTCTTTGGTGTATGGCCTTTCTGATGTTGAGGCCCCTTTTGTATATGGTCTTTGTTGAGGTCTTTTGTATATGGCCCCTGATTTGTTGACAGTTTGTAGCAAGAATGAATGCTGTATTTTGTCCAATGTTTTTTCTACATCTGTTGACAGTATCATATGGTTCTTATCCTTTATTAATGTGGGATGTGTGTGTGTGTGTGTGTGTGTGTGTATACACATACATATGTATGTATTTCTTCCTTAATTTTCTGGTTAACCTATTAATTCTTTGGTATGATGTTCTTTAACCTCCATGTATTTGAGAACTTTCCAAATTTTTTCTTAGGGTTGACTTCAAGTGTCATAGTGTTATGGTCTGAAAATATATATGGTGTGATCTCAATCTTTTTGTACTTGTTGAGCTCTTTTGTACTTGCTGATCTGTGACTCAGTATGTGATCTATTTTGGAGAACATTCCATGTACACTCGAAAGGAATGTGTATTTTGCTGCTGTGGGATAAAGTGTTCTGAATATATGTATTGAGTACATCTAGTCTGGAAGCCATTGTTTCCTGTTGATTTTCTGCTTAGATTATCTGTTCCCTACTATTATTATAGTATTACCAGTGAGTTTATGTTTGTTATTAATTGATTTATATGTTTGGGGGCTCTTAAGTTGGGGGCATAATATTTATAATTGTTAAATTCTCCTTGATGGTTAGACCCCATAATTATGATACAGTGCCCTTTTTCATCTCTTGTTATAGTCTTTGGTTTAAAATCCAGGTTGCCTGATATACGTATGTGCATTCTGGCTTTCTTTTGACATCTATTAGCGTGATCAATGGTTTTCCATCCCCTTACTTTCAATCTGCAGGTGTCTTTAAGTCTAAAATGAGTCTCTTGTAGGCAGCACATAGATGGGTCTTTTTTTTTTTAAATACATTCTGATACCCTATGTCTTTTGATTGGAGCACTTAGCCCATTTACATTCAGAGTTATTATTGATAGATAGGAATTTAGTGTTACCTGTGAAGTTGATGTTTCTGGTGTTGTTTTCTGTTCCTTTCTAGTCTTTGTTGCTTTTGGTCTTTCTTTCCCATTCAGAGTCCCCTTTAATATTTCCTGTAGGGCTAGTTTAGTGTTTACAAATGCCTTTAGTTTTTGTTTCTGGGAAACTCTTTATCTCTCCTTCTATTTTGAATGGTAGCCTTGGTGGATAAAGTATTCTTGGCAGCATACTTGTCCAATTCAGCATGTTGAATATATCTGTCACTCTCTCTGGCTGGCCATACGTCTGTGGTTAGATGTGCTGCGAACCTGATTTGTCTTCCCTTGTAAGTTAAGGACTTATTTTTCCCTTGTTGCTTTCATGATTCTTTACTTGTCTGCATATTTTGTGAATTTGACTATGATAGGTCTTAGCATGGGCTGGCTTTGGTTGAATTTCATGGAGTTCTTTGTGCATCTTGGATTTTGATATGTGTTTCCATATTAGGGAATTTTTTAAGCTATAATTTACTCAAATATTTCCTCCTTTCCCCTCTCTTCCTCTGGCACTCCTATGGTATGAATGTTACTATGATTTAAGGAGCTGCTGAGTTTTGTAAGTCTACATTCATGACCATACTTTTCTTTCCTTCTTTTAAGCTTCATTACTTTCCATAATTCATTCATCTGCTTCCTCCATCCTCATTTTCATTGCTATATCTGAGGTGTAAAACTGATTGGATGTATTTTTATTTATTTAAGGCTGACTAGTTTTTAGTTGTTTTATATCTGCAGTAAGGGATTCTCTAGTGTGTTCTATGTTTTTCTCAAGCCCAGCGAGTATCCCTATGATTGTTGTTGTTAATTCTGGTCAGGCATATTTTATCAGTTTTAATTAAATCCCTGCTCATTACTTCTACTTCTTCTTCTTTCTTTTGGGGTGGATTCTTCCATCTTGTCGTTTTTGTCTAGGTCAGATTTTTTTGTTTGAGTGTTATGAAAGCCTGTTATATTCCTGCTCTAGAAAGTGATGGTTATATTAAGAAGAGGTCCTTTACTGTCTTGGGCCTGGTGCTTTGGGAATTGATCCTGGTGTATGCTTGTGCACTCTGCTTTTGTGTTTTGTCTACTCCTTTCACAGGTCAGTCCTCTGAAGAGTTTCTCCTTGCCTGCCATGGGGGGTTTGGACCTTGTTTACTGTGTGGCAAATTTTAAGTAGGTGTGTTTTGGTCTAGCTCCCCTAGAGCTGAAGCTTTGTGGCCCTCTATGATCAGTGGACTGATCAGGGCACAGGGGGGTGGGGCTTGGTGTAAGTGGCTCCAGTCTCCACTACGGGGAGGCTTGGTGCTCACTGAAGTTGGTCAGTGCTGATGGGGGGTGGAGGCTGGTGTCACCCAGCTCTCTTGTCCTGGAACAGGGAGTTCCCACCTGCCACATCCCCGGCTTCCATCAGATCCCTGTCTTTACCCTGTTTGTGTCTTACCTGTCTGCTGGCCTGGTCACATAGTACACCTGTGCTTTACCTCAGGTGTGCAGCTGGGTTTTACAACTCCAGATTTTAGGGACCTGTGCTGATCCTTTGTGGGAGGGTCTCACTGCACTGTGGCTGCTATTGTTTTGTCACAGAAGAGCAGCTGCACCACTGTGGGGCAACTGAGTTTATGGTCAAATGTGGCACAAAGCTGGTACCAAGGTTTGCTGCCCTCAACAGGTGTCTCTGTTCCTATGCTAGAGAACAGGGCAGGCTGTTGGTGCCTGCCAGCTCTTTCGTCTCTTTCAGACCTATCTCTGTGATCAGGGCTTCCTACCCTTTGCAGGACCTGCAATTCTTTTCTCCCCCAAATCAACTCTCCACAGCATCTACTTCCATGATGGGGATTTTTCTCTCCCTCTAGATGTACAGTTGGTTCTCTCAGACTTCAGATTAATTTCTTGGGTGGTTAGAACGATTGGATATTTATCTAGCTGCGTTCGTGGGATGAGGCAAGCTTGGGGTCCCCCTACTCCTCTGACATCTTAACTTCTCTCTTGAAAAATTATTTCTTACATTCATTATGCTACTTAAAGCCTCTGGCATAGATCTTAATAACAAATGTGAAGCAGCTATCTTGAGAAGTGTATTAAATTTTTCATAGCCACAACACATATCAGAGATGGGATAGAAAAAATCGTCTTCTGAAGATCTTGCTCCTGTCTCTACCTCCTTTCCTAAATAATTCCCACTCACCCTTAAATGTACAGCTTAATAGTCCCTGGCCCATCACCAGGGCAGTTTATTGGTTCCTCTGTGTCGTATGGTTCTTTGTATTAATTTTCATCATAACATTTCTTAACTGAATTTACCAGAGAAGCACTTTCCTTGCATGTAGATTTTCTCCTCAGAGATCAGCTCTTAGATATCTCTATGTATTTTCCATGTAAATCACTGTACCCTCCAGGATAGAGTGTTAAATAAATATTTGCTGCTAGGATAGATGGATGAATAGTTAAAACAACAAGGTATTATCTGGGGATTTTTCAAAGAGTAGTTTATCAAGAATTCATGACATTGTCTTCTTGTGTAGTTGAAATCTCAAGTTCAAAGAAAAGAATGGATTTCAACTACAAATTCTCTCTGACTGGGTGAGCCAAAAATGATACCATCTGATGAGGAAATATACCTCTCTAGGGAACTAAGGAAAGATGGATGATAGTGAAGTCTATAAAAGGAGATGGGCCTTTCCTGATTTTACCTGGAGTTTGCATGGTTTCCTCTCCAGGATCCTTTTCCTTATTTCCTCCCTTAATTTTTATATGAGGTTTATTATATTATAGGAGGCTTTAAGAGGTTAATTATGTCAGTGAATCAGCTAGAATTCATTGCAAGATTTTATCTCTGAAAGATTGAGATGAAAAGATTCCTGGAAAGTAGTGATTTGGTTACCCATGACTATTCTAGTCATGATTTTTACTTTCTGAAATGATAGAAAAAACCTTCCTCTGAATAAAAGGGCTTAAGTATTGACATAGCTTACTAAAAAACAACAACAACAAAAACCTCAGTCTCAATTTTATTTGCTTCACAATTCATCAGAAAACACTAAAATCCTCTATATCTGTTCCAAGTTATCAATTAATTGATTCTAACTTGGTGAAATAAAAATTAATTTTTTCTTAATTTCACATGTAGGACATGTGCTCCTCTGTAACTAGAGAGGAAATTTTTATTGCCTAGTGGATTCTTAGCACTAATTAGGGTTATACAATTATAGTTCAATGAACTAAAAAAAAAAAAAGAATGCTCATGAGAAAAATAGTACACTAATTGGGGTTTTAAATATGAAAAGGAGAAATGCCTTTATCGAAGGAACACCAGTCTTTTGCCTCTCGTTTTAACTCAGGGGAACACTCCATTTCTAGCTACATACTCCTTCTCTACCTCATCTTTCAACCTCATGACTCCTTCCTTCTGTCCTGGTCTCCTTTGAGCTATTTTCAACCCAGAAGCCAGAGTGATTCTATTAAACTGCAAATCAAATTATGTCACTCCCTTGCTGAACACCTCCTAGTGACTTTCCATCTCACTCAGCCCTAAAGCCTATCACTATCAGTATCACTATATCCAAAGCTGTAAGAAAACCTGACCTTGCTCTGGAACAAGAGACTATATTTTTCAAGTTTCTTCACTGTATAAACAACCTTGAGAAAATAGCCCAGAACAAAGGCAGTCAGTACCTCTGATCACAGTGTATGTGGAAATGTGAGAGAGCCATGGAGAATTGTTTCTCAACAATTATGTATTTTGTTTGTCTTATTTGTTGTCTGTCTCTCCCATTAAATTTTAAACTCCGAGAAAAAGGGATTAATATTTTTCTTCCCTGCCCTCCACCAGTGAACCTCCAGTACATGGAAGGATACCTAATAATAGTTATTTAATGTATACTTGCTGACTTTCTTCACCAGAGATTACAAAGAAAGTTGGCTGGTGGAACCTGATTACAGAGGCTGAGAAGCCTAAGATGTGCAGTAAGCAAGCTGGAGAGCCAGGAGGGCTTATGATGTAGGTAGGTTCCACTGCAAGTCCAAGCCCTGAGAACCAGGAGAAAACCAATGTCTCAGTTCAAAGACAGTGAGAAAGAATTCTTTCTTTCTTTTTTTTTTTTTTTTTTTACTTCTTTAAGTTTATTTACTTTTGAGAGAGAGAGGGAGAGGGAGACTCCCAGGCAGGCTCTGCACCATTAGTGTGGAACCAGATGAGGAGCTCGAACCCCCAAACTGTGAGATCATAACCTGAGCCAACACCAAGAGTCAGACACTTAACTGACTGAGCCACTCAGGGGCCCCCAAAAGAATTCTTGATGACTCAGTCTTCTTCTCTATTCAAGCCTTCAAAAGATTAGCTGAGGCCCTCCCACCTCAGGCAGGATAATCTGTGCTCAGGTTGCTTAGAGCAGAAACTGAGGTGCAAAAGTCAGGATATAGAGTACTTTGTGGGATCATAAGTGTGGCTAAGAAATACCCAAGAAGAATAGAGACTGGGGTGGGTAGAGAAAATGCTATGGGGTCCTCGACCTCGCCTTAAAGATATGGAAGACTACTGTAATGTCTATTGGAATCTTCGGTATTGTTTTCTTTTGCTAACTTGGGAGGGCCCTGATGCATAAGGTACTAAGTAAATAACGCTGTTCTAAGGATCTGATGTGTTCAGACCATTCTGTTTGGGGTCATCTTTGCCCCACACAAAGATAAGATGATCAAAGGGGACCAAGGGTTAGTTCTGCTTAGCAGATCATGGCTGTTGATGAACAAGCTCAGGCTAAACTAACTGAAAGTGAAGAATTTAGAAATATATGAGAGACAAAACAATTAACTTTGTTAACTTTGCTGTCAATTTTTTAATGATCTCTGCATTCAACGTGGGGCTTGAACTCACAACCCCCGGATCAAGAGTTGCAGGCTCCTTAGACTGAAATAAAGGAGATTGTCCCCACAGCATAGAAGCATTGTGGAATGGCATGTCTAAATAAGTGTCGAACCAGGAAGGACAAAGGCAGTAGAGACCACCTTTGAGGTTAGTAACACTCTTAAGGCATAACTGAGCTGTCTTCTCTATTCACATAAAAAGTTAGGAAATATGCTTGCTTTCTAAAGTCTTTTCATTTGTACATGATTAAAAAAAATTTTTTTTAACTCTCCCAATACTTCAGTCATGGAACTGAATCTAATTTTACTACTTTCCTTAGGCTTACAAACATAGACTATTATGTTTAAAGATTCTTTGTAACTAGTTATTTTGAAGAAAGTGCTATTCCGTACCTGATTATTTTTTTCCTATATAATAAAGTAGCTACAAATAATAAGAGTGAAGCTCTAAGTAAACAAATTATTCGACCTATTTAATTTTTAAATTAGAGTGTTTGACAGGTAAATTTATAGCTTCATATGTTACATATATTTTTATAAAATAACTTTAAAAACTGCAATCATTATCCAGGCTTCTTCTAATACATAGTTATAGAAATTTGTTCTGCTCCTTTTTCATTCTGAAAGAATCAGAATTTCACATGTTGAAAATTAACCAAGGTTATTTTTTCTTTTGGAAAAAAGAAAAAAAAAAGGCTTTGACTCACCAAAATCTCACAAGACTTCTTTCAGAGCTTTAGCTTCCCTTTTGGTACCTTATTCATTACTTCCTGAGAGTGGCCAGTCTCTTAGGTAGAAATGACTAGATTTCTAGAAATGTTGCCTCAGTGAGTCATCATGTCGGCCTGAAAATCCCATTTCCAGGGTACAACATCATGGGTTGTGGGCACACCCCTTATGAGACATGCGTTAGCAGCAATGAAGCATTTATGTATTAAAAATGTTTTTTTCCTAAAGTGTTTGGATGTAAAACAGAGAAATTAAACTAAGTGTAAGTTAGGAGTCATCCACCGAATGTGGTCATGTACTGTTTTGTGGAAAATGGTTCCACAAGTACAAACTAGCAGTGCTACACAAGTTGGTTCGCTGTAGGGGGGTGACCTAAGCTTGGAGGTAAGACCAGAGTTCAAGACTCACCAAATTAGTGATCAGAAAATCCCAAGAGCAGGGTGGATGGATTACAGAATTAGAATGGTGAATGGGCAGTCCTAATTAGGAACGAGTAGAAGCCAATAAGTCATATAGGGACTCAGGAAGTAAATATAAGAGAGTCCAGTGAAATTTGGCTAATACAGACTTGTTAGCTGAGTCTACTTATTGAAAAACGGGTTCATAGGATCTTCGTAAAATTTAAATAACAGTTGTGTGTATAAATTTAAAAATCAAAGGGAGAATTGACATCTTTGCAATATTAAGCTTTTGCATTCATGAATATATTTCCATTTTTTCAAGTCTGTGTTTATGTTCTTCAGTCTAGTATTATTCCTACAAGTCTTTCTATTATTTTCTTAGGTCTATTCGTGGCTTCATTGTGGTTTTGTCATTACTGTTGTTTCCTACAATGGACAAAATTTTTTTCTAATTGATTATTGTTGTGTAGGAACCGTAATAATTCTGATATTGACCTTGTATTCTGCACGCCTTGTAAAATCTTCTGTTTGTGAGAATCCTACAATACATAGGTAGGCAATACATACAATTTTGTTTCTTCATTAGTAATATAGTTTTAAATCAAAGTGTTGAATTTTATGAAATACTTTTTTTTTCTATTTATTATGATCAGGTGGTTTACCCTGTTAACTATTTATTAGTGTAATACTTAACAGTTTTCTATTGAGCTCTTTCTGTTATCACCAGGACAAATGGAATTACAACATGATGTGTCATTTTACATATACCTTAACTTCTAAATAATACTCTGTTCTTTAATATTTTGGCATTTATGTCAGATTGCTCCCTAAATTTGATTTCATTTTAAAATGTGCTTTCTCTCTATAGGTGTGTCTTTTTCATTTCTAATGTTTGTGTTATGTTTTATTGATTAGTTTTTTTCTCTTTCATTTTTTTCCTTTAAATCAGATTTGATTTCATTGGTCATTTTTTCCCCTCAGCTTTAAAATACTTTTCAAAGAAATGAGTTTATTAGCTTTCCATTCTTAGAACACCAATGCCTCCATCCTATAAATTCTGCTCTATAGTATTTTCAGTTGTCATTTGTTTCTAAGTGTGTCATCGTTTCTGTTACACCTTCCTTGTTATCCTGTGAGTGAGTACCTACCTAGGAGCATGTTTTCAGGTTTTAGTGTATATGCATATGTGTTTTCATACATGTTTACTCTGTCATCTCTAACTTGCTGGCATTGGGGGCAAAAACTGAAGTCCGTATGGTATTAATTCAAATATCTTGAGACCTTCTCTGTTCTCAAGTTTCTATCTCTGGCTTGTAGTTTTAAGGTTGCTTCTACTTAGCTTCAAAGTCCAGAAGTAGGTCTTATAATTACAGTTTAAAGCTTCTTTCTGCAGTGATACTGAAGACATGGAAAATGTGGGTACGAATCCTATGGGTGTCTTGATTTACTGTTCTGAATGTATCGGTATGCATTGCCTTCATACATGGGCAGCTCCAGAGAAATAGTAACACCTAGGAGGTGGCTGGGTGGCTCAGTCAGTTAAGGTCTGACTTCCACTCAGGTCATGATCTCACAGTTTGTGAGTTCTAGTCCCATATCTGGCTCTGTGCTGACAGCTCAGAGCCTTGCTTTGGATTTTCTGTTTCCCTCTCTTTCTGCCCCTCCCCTGATTATGCTCTGTCTCTCAAGAATAAATAAACATTTAAAAAATTAAAAAGAAAGAAATAGTACCCTAAGAAACGTTGAAAATTTTTTTTTTTCCAAGTATGTTTCATCAGAGGGGAACTCCCTTCCTGTCTGTAACTTTAAACAGTGGATCCTGACTCACCTGGACTATTTTTGGTGCCCTACTCACAGGGGCTCACAGAGCTTAGGTCCCAGACCCAGATGACCAATGGGTTTGGGACCCACTCAGCATCTTGAGTTTTCCTTCTGTTTCTGATTCAAGGAAAGTCTTATTTCACCTTTTATCCTGTTATGCCATTTTGGTTTTTCCTTTCTATATTTTATTCCTGTGTTTTGATCAGAGGGAGTGCATCCAAGTAATGCCTGTGGGATGGGTTTAAAATATCAGAAATTGGGTACGCCTGGGTGGCTCAGTTGGTTAAGCATCTAACTCCTGATCTCTGCTCAGGTCATGATCTCACAGTTTGCAGGATCAAACCCCATGTTGGGCTGTGTGCTGACAGTACAGAGTGAGCTTGGGATTCTCTCTCTCTCTCTCTTAAATAAATAGATAAACAAACTTAAAAAATAATATCACAAATTGGTGGACTCCAAAACATTGATTTGGAACTAAGATGTATATTTATATATTTATATCTTCTTTTGGAATTAAAGTAGTTTTGAAAGGAGCTCAGTCTTTACAGCTAAGTATAGTTAAGCCCAACTTTTCCTATCATCTTAAAACCCATTTCACTCACTTGTACAACCTGCCAGGCCCTAAAAGCATCGAGTATGCAAATTATAATGTAAAATGCAAGTCCTTTACCTTTCAAACTCATGGACGCCATTAGTTTTGACTCATTAGTAGGAGGATTTTTGAAAAATTTACTTCATATTTTTCCTCTGATATGCTTGCATATAGCATGGAATATCTGTAGAGGAAATGGTTAATATCTAGTCTAAGATTTGGCAGGAAATATTTGGAGCAATAAGATCTTTTAAAGATCACTGAACCTTGCTTGGCTTTAACTTCTTCATCTGTTAAAATGAGAGAAATAGATTATCTGACCTTTGAGATTCGTGTAGGAACATGGCTGTGTCTATATCCTGGATCTGAATAAATAAAATAATAATAGTAAATGGCACTTGGGAAGAACTACCATATGGTGTGTAACTAGGTGTGATGCTGTGTCTAATCCTGTTAATTTAAATTCGTAAAAAACCATTAGTGAGTTGGAAGACAGAGTGAAGAACCCATTAATTACATGGGCAAATGATGCTATGTAAGGAGATGTTACAAAGGGGTAAGAAATGGTAGGTGTGGCACGCATGCCCAAGAGAGAGGAAAGCACTTGCTGACTGATGCGCACATTATGGTTGTTATTCTAGCAAGAATTTTTCTTAATGAGCCAGATTCTCTCATTGTTTAAATTGTTCCCTTAATTCTTCCAGGTGCTAGAGTACCATGCCCTGGAGTATTAAAACTGCCTTTGATGTTACCCTGCTGTCCCAAATGTTGTACTTGTCAAAGCGTGGTTTAGGCAGCTGAGAAGATCTGACTCGATTTAATGTTCAGTTTTATGTACCAGGGGTTTTTACATGATATTTTGTTTTGTCCCTGGAGGATTATATTAATTGCAATAGGAACACCGAAGTCGTAACACACTTAGCATTATTTATCTCGGCATTAGGCACACTAAGGACCTATTTAGCTGGTGGGAGCTTCAGAAGCATCGTTTTCAGTTTCTAAAGAAATCAGGTTTTATTCCCAATGCTTTGCATTTCTTAAGCAAGCCTCTCTGTGGCCTTAATGAGCTATTCACCTTCTCAAAGGAAAACTGAGTATTAATAACAAACTATCCATATTGCCCAAAGGGACCAACGTTTTGTCGACTTCTAGTCTTCCTAATTTTTCAGATTCGCTGACTGTGGCATAATTCTGGTTATTCTTTCATGTTTTGTTGCTGCTGCTACTGTTGTTTAACATCAAAGCGATTTCGTAACTTTGACATGAATACTACTTTCTAGTGCTCTGAAGTGTTTATATCAGTATATATACTCACAGTTGCTGTAGCTCAAGTTCAGACTAATGTATCATAATGTTATCAAATATTCGCCCTTCAGGTTTGTCTTTCCCAGGTTGTGTTTTGATGGACATGAACTGAAGTTACCTGTTAGACTCTTTGCTCATCTTGGCCTTTCCCCTCCATGAAAGAAAAGAAAACTTGTTCTTTTCATTTTAAAGTTTTACAGTCGCTCACTATACAGGGAAGTGAAAAGAAGCATTACAGATAAATTAAAGCACATTTAGACTCTCACACATTTTTGTAGACATCTTTTCAAGGATCTTTTGCAGTTTTTTTTCCTACTTTAATCCTTGACTGGTCATCACCAGATATCCTTTTATCCATTTTTCATACATGAAACCCACATTTACTTTTCAAACCATTTTTTTCTTTTCTTTTTCAGAATACAAGTAATGCATACCCATTGTATACATTCCTGAATTAGATAAATTCCAACAGTACAAAAAATGATGCCAATAAAAAACACCCATAAAAATCTCACCCATATTTTTACTACTCTGAGGCAACTACCGTACTATTTTGCATACTTACATACTTTTCATGTATGCACAATGCTTTTCTTTAAATAGTTTTTTTAATGTTTGTTTATTTTTGAGAGAGAGAGAGTACGAGTGGGGCAGGGCAGAGAGAGACAAAATCTGAAACAAGCTCTGTCAGTACTGAGCCCGAGGCGGGGCTTGAACTCATGAACTCTGAGTTCATAAATTGAGTCCAAGTCAGACACAACCGACTGAGCGACCCAGGCACCTTTGTATACACAATGCTTTTGATCAACTTTGCTATATTACCTTTGGGGCACGGTGACAGTTGTCCACCAAGCGTGTCTGCTGCTATGAATTTCAAACACTTGAATTTTGGTTAAGAAGTACAATGATCCGTTACAACTTTATTTGTTGGGAAAACTCAAATACCTTATCAGGGTCAGGTTTCTGAGGACTTGAAGCTGCAATAGAGAAGTTGTCTCTTAGTATTTTCTCTTCTAGGTGGGCAGAGAGATAACTGCAGATGGACATGTGAGTGGCTCAGCCTTCTCCAGGAAAGCAAAACATCTGAAAGAAAAAAAACAAATACTTGAGAGACAATAAAAATTAATGAAATAGCATTTCATTTCTTTGGAATCAAACAGTGCATTTAACTGACCGTTATAAGCAGCCATATAATTTCTAAGTCTAAAAATGATATAGTATAATCAAGTCCTGTCTGGCAAAAATAATCTTAATTTGGTTAATCTTAGAACTTTGCTCCCAAATATTTCTGGACTGAGTTGCTGGCATTTCTTTACACCTAAAATATATGTCACTGCACAGATATTTGAATTGGGTACAGAGTTTCATGAATTGAATCTTGTATATCTTCTACATCAAATCATGTTTCCCTGGACTAAAGCTTAGTTTTGTTTTACTCTGTCAGCAGATTGGCTGCTAGCATTCTCCGGGTATGCGATGAGATCAGAGGACACCAAACAGAAAACAGTAGACCAGATCTGGTTACGGTTACCTTCTGTTAGGTGTGATTTTTTTTTAAACAATATTTTAAAATCAGTTGCTACCATTTAAAAATTGGTAGAATGCATGTAAAGACATGGGTTCCTTCCTTTTCTTTATAAATCAAGAGATCAGACAGTCCTGGGACTGTACTAAAGTACAGCAGCAGTTGGTCTGGACTGAGTAGCGCTGCTCTCTGCTCATCTATTTTCATAGTCACCTCTCATCCTATTTTTATATTCTAGATAAGCCACTGGAAATTTTCTGAAGACTTATTTCAGCCTATATTGTTCATTTATTTTTGAGACAGAGAGAGAGACAGACAGAGCATGAGCAGGGGAGGGGCACAGACAGAAAGGGAGACACAGAATCTGAAACAGGCTCCAGGCTGTCAGCACAGAGCCCAACGCAGGGTTTGAACTCATGAACCGTGAGATCATGACCTGAGCCGAAGTCAGACGCTTAAGTGACTGAGCCACCCAGGCGCCCCTCGTTCCCTCTTCTTAAAATGCCTTTGTTCTCTCCTCATCGCGTGGGTATCACGTATAGTCTCCAAGCATCAGTACCAATGCCACATTGACCTGACATAGACTGGCCACCTACTAGCTAAATGAAGGGTCTCCCTCTTTGTCTTCCATTGAAACTTTTGATATAGTTCTATTAAAACATTTATCCCCTTAATGGCCTCAGAGAGCATTTTCATTTTATCTGTGGCCCCTATGTTTCTCCACCTCCTGACTTATTCCTTGAGGGCAAGGACCATATACCATGCAGACTTAATGTGCTCACAATCAGCAGTTTGCTTAGCACATGGAAGCTGAATAAACTCTAGTTGAAGAGATGATTAAGAGTAAAATATGTAGGGGCACCTGAGTGGCTCAGCTAGTTAAGCATCCAACTCTTGGTTTAGGCTCAGGTCATGATCTCATGGTTTCAGGAGTTCAAGCCCCAAGTCTAGCTCTGCACTGGCATCACGGAGCTTGCTTTGGATTCTCTGTCTCAAAATAAATAAATTTAAAAAAATTAGAGAAGTAAAATATGTATTTAATTTTTTTAATCATTTATTTTTGAGACACACACACACACAGAATCTGAAATAGGTTCCAGGCTCTCAGCTGTCAGCCCAGAGCCTGATAGGGGCTTGAACCCATGAACCATGAGATCATGACCTGAGCCGAAATCGGATGCTTAACTGAGTCATCCAGGAGCCCCTTAAAGATAAATTTCATTAAACTTAGCTTTAATGACAATTTTCACTAACACTTTTAACATTTGATGGCATAAGTCTTCTCCCTTTCTCTTCCTTTCCTCTTTTTGTTCCCCTATCCTATAGGCTGTGGGTGTACATGCACAAACACACACACCACTACCACCATGCAAGTTTTCAGTAGTACAGAAGTATCCATTTAAAATTTGCAATATTAATATTAAAATCACTACATGCCACTGTCATATAGTTCATCAAATCTCATTTTTATTGGTAATTCTAAAGGTAAATAAAAAGAAGATTAATTTTATGCAGAGACAGAATTAAAAGAAAAGGAAATTCTAAAGGCTCAACGACTGTATGGATCATGTAGATGTGGCTGTTTTCTGAATGGAGGTTAGGAACTTTTAGATCAGCTCTGAAGGAGGTGACTACTGAAAACTTCTTCATGATTACAGTATTACGTCTCCTTGCAAATGCGGGCCATGAATACCCTCATCTGTGTGCCTACTGCAGAGCCGTTCGTCTTTACGGGACTTTGCACAGCTGACAGCTAATGTAGGCGTTTAAATGCAAAATCTGACACTGACGTTTCCCCCCAAATGACACTTCGATTCATAAATTATATGAACGTGGTTAGCACTATCCATTTATGAAATAATGCAGCTTCCACTTAGTAATGCAATTCAAAACATCTTTCACTTTATTTAGCCATTTCCAACCCCATTACATGGGACTATGAAAAGAATAAAAATTGATTAGACAAGATCGAAAAGTGGGCAAAAGCATTTCCCAGCATGTTGCCCGCCTTGTGGCAAAATGATGGAACTGTAACATTTTACTTCCTATTGAGGAGGTGTTGCTTGCCAAGGTGGCCTGTTTCTGATTAAAAGCATCTTTGTAATACTGCATTCACTTCCTTAAAAAGAAAAAAATGTGCTCTGTGCCAAAGAGTCTGGTACTAACTGCAAAAAAAAAAAGATGTCACTGTGGCAAGACAGGATATTCCTGGTTCCAAAGCCTGTAGGACAGTGGGGTTTGAACATGTAGCAAATTAGGCTTCTAAGCTTCTAATTTCTCTACTTTGGGTCAATGATAAAAGTAGAAATAACATAACTATTACTAGCCGCTAAGTTAAGAATAGGTATAATTTTTGAGCACTTTTTGAATGCTACTTCCTTCAAATAGATTATGTGTAATTGACAAAACAACGTGAAGATATGGAACCACTGTCCTATTTCATAAATGTGAACTCAGACTCACCCTAGTTAAGTAATCTGCCCCAGGTGGGCAGTGAGGATTTGAGCCAAGCCTGCGGCTGTTACCTCCTTATCTCTCCTTCTCCTAACTACCTTAGGGCCTAACGTGTCTCTTTGTGGAAGGATAAGGGCATTCCCGTTGACTTGTCTACCTTAAGGTGATTCGTGGGTCTGTGTGATGGGGTTAGTCTTTGCTCGCTCTCATAAACTTTTTAGACTTCTAACAAAAGTATTTTGCTGTTTACGATTTTCCTTTGAATTTTGGGGGGTTGATCTGGATGCAGAACTGCTCTGTCTCGGGAGTGGTGGGGAGAATGTATGTCCATCTCTCTGATGACACTTGGGGGTGTGGTCCTGGTAAGTTATCCGTTGTCAATAAGCTGGGGACACACTCGTGTGCTCATTCATGGAGGCTGACCGAGAAGCAGCTCAAATTAGAGTCCGATAGAGAATAACTGGTCAAAGGACAGGGGGATACTTCACACTTCCTTTTCCATTACGTGGTGTTAAGTATGGGGACCTTGCATTTTGAGCAGAAGGCTGCTAATTTCTCACGTGATCTTTATCGAGAAGTACAAAATCAGTGAGCAGAATACAGCTTGAGGAACGTGTCTCAGGTGGGTTATGAATTATACAGCCAGATGGCCTCACCTCCCCGAGGACGGTTCCAAAGTCATATACATTCTTTATTCATTAATTTTCAAATTTTTGCCTAACATTTTCATTGGTATTAGCCTTTTCTGCAAGGGGAAAAAATCCATTTTAATAAAAAGGAAAAGAGTAAATTTGGATATTATTCATTTGGCAGGAAAATACAATCCTGTACTTTAAAAAAAAGTAAATACTAGGATAGTATTTATCAGAACTTACTGAGGCCATGTGCCTTATTAGTGGCAGACAGAGCTTTATAGACTAAACATAGTTATGCTGTATTTTAAATGTAACATGAGGCTTATTGCACAGAACTATTTTCCTTTTCCTCTTTGGTTTATTTCTTTTTCTAAATCCTAGATAATAGGATCCTATATATGATCCTATATAATAATCCCTGATACTATATTTTTAGTCAACTGAACTCTTCACTAATTTTAAATAGGAAAAGGTATTGGGTTGGAATCTCAGGCTGAAAATCTAATATTTGGAAGTAAAGGAAAAGACTTAAAGATCATGGTTAACATCAGAAAAGATTTATGTTAAATATAGACAAGGAGACCCTAAAGTAATTGGTATAATTAAAAAACGTTCCTTTCTTTCAAAGTTTCATCCTCAGCCTGAAGCTTGTAACTGTCATATGATTTCTGAAGCAACTGTCACGGACAGATGATGGAAGAGCAAAGCAAAACGGATGCTGTCTCTTTTGCATTTATATATATTCATTGGCTCAACATAGTCGTCTTTCTGTTTTGCATAATCTGAAAGTGGTACTTTGGAAATTATGAACACAGCACAGATGGTCTGCTCTAATCTGTCCGGCCTCTTCACAGTCCATGCACAGAGCTTGATAGTTCCACCTCCAGGAAGGTCATTCTGCTGCTCTCTCTCTACCTGCCCCTCGCTCCTTCCCTGCAGGGTCCCGCACCTGCCCCTTTCTGTCACCCAGTCTTCCTTGGGGAACCGAGTCTTCCCTTGTCTCAGAAAGATGCACTTTGTTCCGTCCTCTGCTTTGCTATTCTTGGGTGTGAGTCACCCTCCACAACTGGATTGTGGGCCCCCTGAAGATAGGGAAGCTGTCATCTGCACCCCTCAGCACAAAACAGAGCTTGGGCTCTCAGCAGGAACTCACTGATTGAGGGCCTGCTTTCTGCTACTTTATTTTTATTATTTAATTGAGTGAGATTCTGCAGGACATAAACTGTGCCCTTGAAACCAAGGCACCCTTGGGAGCTATATTAACTTTGGGCACATGGGCCCTATTTATTTACTGTTTCAATATACTGAGTTAGCTGTACTATCAATCACCCAATCTGACAGTCTTTTAAAAATGCAGGGCTTCTTCTGCATCTTTTGGCTTTGCTCCTTCTGTGATGACCTTTTAGAAGCAGTGGAGTGGGACTAGGGGAAGAGGAAGACTTGTCATGCTCTGTCAACTTCTACAACCTGCATTAGAAAACTGAAGAAGAACAAGGATTCCCCTGTCATTTTTAAAAAACGAATACAGTGGTACCCTTCTACAAGTACAGAAAAACATAGTATTTCTATTTACTCTTAGAATTATAGACATAGGATGAGGTGAGTGTTTCCCTTAGGGTGGCATTTGTCAAGGTAGACCTGTACTTATATTCCTGTTTTCTCTTTTCTTTTATAGAGACCGTCTGGTTCCTGTGTGTCTGAGATAGCATGGATGAGTGTTTGGGGCCTACTTAGGACTAAGCCCCCAGACACATCTCAGCCAAGGTACATTTCCATTAAAGTATTCCAAATAGTGTTTCCCTGGCCATCAGCTTTTCTGGGAGCTGAGTTAGGAGGATGGATCTAGTAGTGATGAACCTGAAGAAAGCCTTGGAGAAACAAATTAATCTGAAGCCAGACCACTGCCTAAATAGTCAAGCTACAGAGGTATAAAAATGTTAAATGTGTCCAGGTTAGTGTTGAAATGCCCATTGTTTGAAGGGTGTTTGAACAGAGACAGGAAAAAAAAGTCAAACCTTTTTTGCATAGGGAATGCAGAAAGCTGGGTCCAGTCCAGGAGAAAGGGTGTGCTAGTGGCCACTTGAGCTGGGCGAGGCTGGAGAGAGCCTGGACTGTGCAGAAATTTCCATAAGAACTTAAGACTTGGGTAAAAGACTGATTAGGTAGATCAGACACCCATGAAGGGAGTCTAAAGCTTGATGCTCTCACAAGTACTCAGAAAGAAGATAGGATTCCTGACATTCCTTGCTGGGGCGTAGGAGCTCTTAAGCTACTACCACACCTGGTCTTGAAGCCTTTGCGTCCTCTACTCAGCACTCCTTTTATAGCTGGGCAAGTATTGGCGGGGAGTCTCAAAAGGACTCCTGAGAAAACAGGTCAGTTTGAGGCTTTGACTAAAAATGTTATTAAGGTGGCCTGTGTCCACTGGGCCAAACCTAGTCCCTGGTTCTGCCCTAGAATGAACCCCAACTCTCAATCTCTGAATTATTGTGATGGATCTTCTGGCTTTCAAGACCACAACGGCCTCCTCTGGGCAAGATTGGACTCCAGTATTAGGCTCAAACAAAATGTATTTCTTTGGAATTCATCTAGCATAGAAATAGCCTTCCCTTGGTCGGCAGCCCACGCGTGGTACAGCGTTGCTCAACACAGCACATTCTTCCTATCACATGACTTCAGAGGGAAGGTGGGACTAAGCGTGGAGGGTTGAGGGTAGAGGTTTCTCAGAAATGTCTGTTTCACAAAGCAGCTATTTTTCTTAGTTGAACAACTTTGAGCTTATTGCTTTCATTTTCCTCAAATATCTATCAAGGCTTTGTAACTTAGGAGCAAACAAACTGAAACAGAAAGCCATTTTTTAACTTAATTTTATATTTGGTACAGGATTAGAAACTGCTCTGTTCACACATCAGCTATAGCCTGTGGCACAGGAACCATGCCTGCTTTTCCAACACATCGCTGTGATACTTGGTTAGAAGGGGATTAAGGATACGAAAAAGAAAAAAAAAAAAGGTCACTGTCTATTTGTAGGTAATTCTCAATGTCCCTTCTCAGAATCTCAATTACTACTTCTCTCTTATTTTCTTTTCCATGTGTGTCATGGCCTTAAGACTTGTTGGAAACACCAACATCCTACATTCTCATCAGCAGCCATGGATCATAGTAGCACTCACTAACATTTTATTAGAGTCCTGAGCTGCCCAGTCACTTAATGCTAAATTTAGGTTTAAATAAATAGAACATCTTAGTTGCAGTGCTACTAGAAAGCAGCGGGAACAAGAGGATCTATCGCTTTCATATTGCTGTAGTCTGACAGATAACTTTGAGGGTTTTTTTTTTTTTAACCAAATATATAGAGGTAAAAATCACATTCCTGAGTCATTCTGAATACATTAAATGCATATTCAGGTCTGAATATATATTTTGATTCAAACTCAAAAGTCCCAAGTTCAAATAGTTGTCAGCTCCTTGGCCTTGTTAAAACCCTAGATTGTTCAATTTCACTTTTCTGTTTTATTCTGCTTCCCCAACAAGCACCTTACAAGGGAAGGACTAATGTTAGTCTTCCTCAGATTCTCATACAACCTGCCATAAACTTGGTCGTACAAGAAATGTTTCCTGAAGGGATTTGCCTTTTAACATTATAAAACCAAGACTTAGTTAAAAAATATTTTTTGACCATAAACACAAAATATTAAAGCTGCCACGGAATATAAATTTAAAAGGTAATGGTGCTCTTACCTCTATCTTCTACCCAGTTTTCCTCCTGAGAAGCAGAGGCTTCCTGTGTAACTTTTCAAAAATCCTATATTCATTTACAAACACACACATAGAGAAATGTATATATGTGTATATCGAATGGTAGCTAAGTATATATACTGTCCTGCTTGATTCTTTTTTTCTAACCTAAGAATGTATCTTGGAGAATTCTCTATCAACATTAGAAAGCTAATGCAGTCCCTTGAAGAGCTGCACAGGACATAGTCTATGGATACATGTTGTTCCAAACTTTTTACTATTATCAATGATATAGCAAGATATCTTTGTAGATGTCATTTTATAGATGGGCAAGTATGGCTAAAGGATAAATACCTTGAAATAGAATTGCTGTGTAAAAGCATTGATAAATTGCTCTCTACCAACTTCTTCTCTAGCCAACTTACAATGCATGTGTGACTATTTCCTTGACGTACCCTGTGATACCCAAGGGAAGAAAGTGACATTATGAATGGCAAACACTTACCATTGCACCAGGGGCTGGTCTATGTGCTTTACATATATTATCTCAAATAAGACTCACAACAACCTTGGGAGAGAGGTACTTTCATCTTCAGTTTACAGTTGAGATAAGATTTTGCCTCAGGCCACCCAACTAGTAAATAGCAGAGGACATCTGAGCCCAAGCTGTATGGCTCTAGAACTCAGTTCTTATGATTAGCACAGTGTAGGGTCAGGCTTATGACATTTTTCCCCTGAATATTCTGTGATATAGAAGAATTTCTCAAGAAACAACCGTTCAATTCTTCAATAAAGAAGACCGCACACCTATCATCTTTAAAAGTATTAGCTCCTGGCTCACTAGCATATTCTTGAAATTCTGGTCATAATTTGTTGAAATATCAGTATTCCTATACATAAACCTTGTTCTACCCTGGCCTATAAGTTCCTCAATCTCCTCTCAATGATCTTAACCTCCACCCTACCTCAGCTTTCTCTTATGCAATCATAACCAAGTTCTAGATCATCAATAACTGCCTCTCCTTTATAATGTCCATTTCACGCACCCTACCTTCAGACCAGCAACTCCTATTTTCCCACTCACTCCCTTTAATACCCATACCCCACCACTCTTTGCCCCAACCAGGGTCTACAATCCTTTGATCCTATCAGTATTTTACTGTCCGTTCCCACAATGGCGCCCTCATTTTCCCTGGACACAGTAGCTTAGCTTTCACAGTACATTACCACAATCATTCTTACTTACATTCTGTAGAACCGGTCTCCTGACAAGTCACTTCTGTTTCCTTGCCCCTTCCAATGTTGTCTCAAAACAGCAGGTGACTCTATTAAAATGTAAGTCATTGAAAAATTTTCCCATTTGATTCAGGAAAAAGGCAAAGTATTTTGAGTTGTTTTTAAGACCCTGTACAGTCTGTCTATTTCATACTACTTACTCTCTTCCTCACTCTACTTAAGCAACATGTTCCCATCCCCAAATCTTTGTCCTTGCTCTGTGCTTCTGCCTGGAACACTTTTCCTACAGATACCTATATGTCTGCCTCCCTCCCTCTCATAATCCAAGAGAAAATAGTGTGCAAATGTTAACTTTATGCCTTTTTACTACTGAGCGCAACATAGTGTATTTCCCAAACTTTTAATCAAATTTTATCCATTTATTGTTAAAATTTGCTGTTAGACTAAAAATCTCTCACACTCTTTTTCATGCACTTCTCCTCAATCTTAATATAAATTCCTGGTTCTGGAGTTGAAGGTTTATTTCCTATATATTTTCCTACATACTGTGATTCCTATGTATTTTCCCTACATGTAGGTGTAAGTGTACACAAAGAACCACTAAGAGTTTACTTTGGGAAAAAAAGAGGCTAAGGAGATTTTTAGTTTTCATTTTCTTTCTTCTTATGTTTATACTAGATGACTCAGCTCAATAATATTTGTTATTTTAGTGAACCACGAATCACTCTTAGCCTCTTGCTCTGAGCATAGCACCAGGCCAGGTGCAGGGGAGGCCATAAAAGAAAAAACAATCACTGACCTAACCAAACTTAAAATATGATAAAGGAAGTAAAATTCACAGAATCAATGAGAGAAGAGCACAAAGAACATATAATTCAGGCTTATGTCCTTGAAGTGGATGATATATATTACATGAATTGAGACAAGGAAAAGACAAGTTGCCAGGTGTCATCAGGCCAAGAAGATATAATCTGCATTTGGTGTTGAAAGAAACATAAGGATTTGATTAGGGGAAGGAAATGGAAAAGACAACTCAAGAAGGAGTAAGGTATATCAGGCAGCTTTAGTAAGGTCAAGAGTAACAAACCAACAAGGTCAAAATGTTCAAGAAAGTGGGTTAACACCAGCTTGAGAATTGACAGAAATGGGCAGAGACTGGGGAGGAACGTTTAAAGGTTAATATAGACATCAAACCCTGAATATTTCAGCTAAAGAGGAAGAATAAAATTTAGATTCAGAGAAAAGGATGAATCCAGAATATGCTGAAAAAGAACAAGCAATCTTATATACAGCCTGATTAAATGTTAGCCCTGCAAAATGATTTTTAGAAAATATTTCAGAAAAAGAAATAGTTCTATTTTTCTTACGCTGAGCACATACGGATATAATATAGAGATACAATATCATGTCTATCCAATTAAGAATTAAATAATAGAAAAATAGTTTTATAAAATGTCTCTCAGAATTACTGATAGAATTACTGATAGCTATACAAATAACTACAAATCTATTTAGTAAAATTGAATATAAAACTCCAAAGGATAAAAACAATGTACTAAGAATAACCTGGATGCAAAATTTAGATAGAAAATATTGAGAAGCTAGGTAGATGAAAGGAGAAAAAAATATATTACAAACTTATTGTTTCTAGAGGGAAGGGAATGGTTTTATGTAACTCTTAATATTTCAACCTTGACTCCAAACATTGGGAAATACAGTTGTCTCCATGCTACTTCCCTTGGATTGGCCTAACCCTCCAGGATAATGTTAAGAGAAGTTAACAGAATCCAAGGTCTAGACCGATTAGATTGCTTTGCACCCCTACATAGTGAGGTAGGATACTATGGTCAGGTCTTCCCTTATTCCACTTCTTTTGCTTTCACTCATTACTCTTGAGTAACAAGACTCACTTGAAAACCCCTTTGCACACCCATAAAAATTTTTCCGTTGGAGAAAATACTCTCCTCCAATTTTTAAGAATAAATCATGTCTGGGTACTAAGATGGCAGCATAGTAGGAGGATGCTACCCTTGTCTTGTCCCTGGAACACAACTAGATAGCTATCAAAGTATTGCCAGAAATCATCCTGAGGACTAAAACAACCAACTGCACAACTAGAGGGAGCAAAGAAGCCACATGGAAGAAGGTATGAAGTGTGGACATGTGGCTTGGAGAAGAAATGGATTGGAAGTGCCACAGACAGGAAGGAACCCTGGTTATAGAGAAAGGCTAGAGAGAGGAGTCTGCAGGGTAATGCACAAGAAAAACAACTCAAAGTCACTGGCTGCAAAAATGAGAGGGGCTGATTTTCTTGCAGTTTTAAATAAAGGCCAGCAAGGTTTGGGTGAGATAGAGCCCTGGGCATGCTCCACTACTCATATAGAAGAGGCAGGCAAACAACCCAGGGGGTAGAAGGCTTTGAAACAGTGACCCAAGGAATGTCTGGGACACACTTAAGGGAGATTATTTGCTCTTAGAGTGAGTTGCTGAGACATAGTGTTCATGGGATGCCTCTCTGGAAACAAAGGAGCTACCTGGTGCCACTGCTCCCCCCTCACTCCTCAGCATAAACATAGAACTACCCTGCTTGCTCCAAGTCCCAAACTCCTGCACTGTGGTGTGACTGTCCTTCTTGGTCAAGCTTGCCTCAGTCTCAGTATGGCAAGATCCTTTCCCAAAAGACCAGCAGAAATCCCTAACCACACCAGATCTCCTGACCAGAGAGTTCTGCAAAGTCAGTTCTTGTGGAAATAGTATCAGGTCTCACTTAAGAAGCATATCACAGTACCCCTACTTAAAACTTGCCATATTCTGGGCAAAAACCAAACACTACCCACGTCAGGCAAGGAGAGCTTCTAGTGATGACCGGCCTGAAGGAGAGAGAAGCCAAACGCGACAGTAAAGCACATGCAGCACACACCAGAGGCACTCTCTAAAGCATCGGACCCTGGACACTAGATGACCTCTTCCTCACAAAGCTGTTACTCTCAGGAACAGGGACCATAACGGGTTTTTCTAACATACAAAAGAAGACAGAGATTTAGACAAAATGCCAGGATGGAGGGCTTCATCCCAAATGAAAGAACTAGATGATGTCACAGTCAGAGATCTAAGTGAAACAGATATAAATAACATACCTGATGGAGAATTTAAAGCAACAATCCTAAGGATACTGGGTGGGCTTGAGAAGAGAGTGGGAGGCTGCAGGTAGAACCTTACTGAAGAGAGAAGAGTTAGAGAGGAAAAAATATAACTGATATTGAAAACAGGCTTGATGCAATGAACACAAGGCTGGAAGGAACAGAGGAATGAATAAATGATTTAAAAAAAAAGACAAAATAATAGAAGAATAATAAAGCTGAACAAGAGAGAGAAGGAATATGGAAGAGGAGAACAGACTTAGGGAACTCAGTGACTCCATCAAGTGTAGTAACATTCATATTAGGATTCCCAAGAGAAGAAGAAGAGAGAAAAGGGGCAAAAAACATGAGGAAATAATAGCTGAAAATGTTCCCTAATCTAGGGCAGGAAATAGACATCCAGATCCAGGAGGCACAGAGAACTCTCATCAAAATCAACAAAAGCAGGCCCACACCAAGACATATTGCAGTTAAATTGGCAAAATGTAGTGATAAGGAAAAAAATCTTAAAAGCAGTAGCAAAAGAAATTATTAACTTATAAGGGAAGATTGACAAGGCTACCTGCAGATTTCTCAACAGAAATTTGGCAAGACAGAAGGGAGTGGCATGATATATTCAACATGCTGAATGGGAAAAGTCTTCAGCCAAGAATACTCTACACAACAAGGCTATCATTCAGAACAGGAGAGAGAACCAGTTTCCCAAACAAAAACTAAAGGAGTTCATGACCACTCAATCAGCCCTGAAAGAATATTAAAATGACTCATCTTCTCCAGCAACAATGACAAAACAAGTAATAAAATAGCACTAAATATACATCTATCAATTATTACTCTGAATGTAAATGGACCAAACACTCCAATCAAAAGGCATATTGGGTCAGAATGGACAAAAAACCAAGATCTATCTATATGCTGCCTATAACAGCCTCATTTTAGACCTGAAGACATGAGCAGATTGAAAGTGAAGGGAGGAAGAAACATTTATCATCAAAAGCAAGCTGGAATAGTAATACTTTTATCAGACGAACTAAACTTTAAACCAAAGACTGAACAAGAGATGAAGAAGGGCACTATACCATCGTAAAGGGAACAATCCAATAAGAAGATGTTACAATTGTAAATATGCAACCAACATGGGAGCACCCATATATATAAAACAATAACGCACATAGGGGTGCCTGGGTGGCTCAGTCAGTTGAGCGTCCGACCTCGGCTCAGGTCATGATCTCGCGGTCTGTGAGTTTGAGCCCCGCGTCGGGCTCTGTGCTGATGGCTCAGAGCCTGGAGCCTGCTTCACATTCTGTGTCTCCCTCTCTCTCTGCCCCTGCCCCCACTCGTGCTCTGTCTCTGTCTCAAAAAAATAAAAAATAAACATAAAAAAAAACAATAACACACATAAAGGAACTCATTGCTAATAATATAATAATAGTAGAGGACTTTAAAACCCCACTTACATGAATGGACAGATAATCTAAGCAGAAAATCAGTAAGAGAGCAATGGCTTCGAATGACACACTGGATCAGATGAACAGATACATTCAGAACATTTCATCCTAAAGCAGAATACACATTCTTTTCAAGTGCACATGGGACAGTCTCCAGAACAGATTACACAAATCAGGATTCAACATGTACAAAAAGATTGAGATCCTATCATTCCATATATTCATATTTCCTAACCCTAATTCTATAAAACCTGAAGGCCATCACAAGAAAAAATTGGAAAGACCACAAATACATGGAGGTTAAACCATTCTACTAAACGATGAATGGGTCAACCAGGAAATAAAAAAAGAAATTAAAAAAAAAAAAACAGGTAAACAAATGAAAATGAAAACACAATGGTCCAAAACCTTTGGGATGCAACCCTAGTGGTCCTAAGAGGGAAGTACAAAGCTATATGGGTGTCTACCTCAAGAAGCAAGGAAAATCTCAAACAACCTAACCTTCCACCTAGGCTTGTATTGTCTGATTGTTATGGCTAGGATTTCCAGTACTATAGTAAATAATAGGGGTGAGAGTGGAAATCTCTGTCTTCTTTCTGTCTACAGAGGAAAAGCTCTCAGTTCTTCCCTATTGAGGGTGGGGACAAATAAAGCCCACAGCCAGCAGAAGGAAGGAAATATTAACGATTAGAGCAGAAATAAATGATAGTTCTTTAAAAAGATTAATAAAATTGATAAACCCCTAATCAAACTTATCACAAAGAAAATAAAAAGAACCCAAATAAATAAAATCACAAATGGGAGGAGTAATAACAACCAATGCCACAGAAATACAATTATAAGAGAATATTATGAAAAACTATATGCCAACAAATTGGACAACCTGGAAGAAATGGATACATTCCTAGAAATATATAAACTACCAAAACTGAAACAGGAAGAAATAGAAAAATGGAAGAGACTGATAACCAGCCTGATAAAAACACTGAATCAGTAATCAAAAATCTCCCAACAAACAAGAGTCCAGGTCCAGATGGCTTCACAGGTGTTTCTACCTAACATTTAAATACGTGTTAATACCTCTTCTTCTCAAGCTATTCCAAAAAATAGAAATGGAAGGAAAACTTGCAAATTCGTTCTATGAGCTCAGCTCTGTACCCTGATACAGGTTTTGTACCCTGAGACAAAAATCATATAAAGACTCCCCTAAAAAAGAAAACTACAGACCAATATCCCCAATGAACATGGATGCAAAATATCTTAATAAAATCCTAGCAAATCAAATCCAACAGTACATCAAAGAATCTTTACAATCAAGTGGAATTTATTCCTGCCTCAAAGAGTGGTTCAATCAATGTGATACACCACAGTTAGAAAAGAAAGGATAAGAACTATGATCCCCTCAATAGATGCAGAAAAAACATTTGACCAAGCACAACATCCATTCATTATAAAAACCCTCACAAAGTAGGTTTAGGGGGAACATACCTCAACATCGTGAAGACCATCTATGAAAAAGCCACAGCTAATATCATGCTCAATGGGCAAAAATGAAGAGCTTCTCCTCTATAGCCAGAAAGAAGACAGGGATTTTCACTTTCACCCCTGTCATTTAACATAGTGCTGGAAATCCTAGCCATAACAATCAGACAATACAAAGAAATAAACGGCATCCAAATCAGCAAGGAAGACGTCAAACCTTCACTATTTGCAGATAACATGATACTATATACAGAAAACCCAAAAGACTCCACCAAAAAATTGATAGAACTGATACACAAATTCAGTAAGTTTGCAGAATACAAAATCAACATACAGAAATCCGTTGCATTTCTATATACTAATAATGAAGCAGTAGAAAGAGAAATCAAAGAATTGATCTGATTTACAACTGCACCAATACCTGTAAGATAAGTAGGAATAAATATAAACAAAGAGATAAAAGATCTGTACTGTGAAAATTATAAAACAATGATGAAAGAAATTGAAGACGACACAAAGAAAGGGAAAAAAATTCCATGCGTTGTTAAAAGGTCTTTATTTCCCAAAACAATCTACACATTTAATGCAATCCCTGTCAAAATACCACCAGCATTTTTCAGAGTTAGAGCAAACAATCCTAAAATTTGTATGGAACCACAAATGATGCTGAATAGCCAAAGCAATCTTCAAGAAGGAAAAGCTGGAGGCATCACATTTCTGAACATCAAGTTCTATTACAAAACTGTAGTGATCAAAACAGTATGGTACTGGCACAGAAACACACACATAAAACAATGGGACAGAATAAAAACCGGAAAGGGATTCACAACTATATGGTCAATGAATCTTGGACAAAGCAGGAAAGATGATACAATGGGCAAAAAACAGTCTCTTCAACAAATAGTGTTGGGAAAACTAGACAGCAACATGCAGAAGAACGAAATTGAACCACTCTCTTATACTATACACAAAAACAAATTCGAAATGAATGAAAGCCCTAAATGTGAGGCTTGAAACCATTAAAATCCTAGATGAAAGCACAGGCAGTAACCTCTTTGACAATGACTGTAGCAACTCATTTCTCGACATGTCTCCTTTTTTTTTTTTAATGTTTATTTTTGAGACAGAGAGAGACATAGTATGAGCAGGGTAGGGGCAGAGAGAGAGAGAGGGAGACACAGAATCCGAATCAAGCTCCAGGCTCTGAGCTGTCAGCACAGAGCCCGACATGGGTCTCGAACCCACGGACTGTGAGATCATGACTTGAGCTGAAGTTGGACGCTCAACCAACTGAGCCACCCAGGCGCCCCTAAACATGTCTCCTAAGGTAGGGGAAATAAAGGCAGAAATAAACTACTGCGGCTTCATCAAAATAAAAATCTGCATAGTGGAGGTAACAATTGAACAGAACTAAAAGGCAGTGTACGGAAGGGGAGAAGATATTTGCAAATGACATATCTCCAGATGCGTTACTATCCAAAATATATAATGAACTTATAAAACTGAATACCTGAAAAATGAGTAATCCAATTTAAAAAATGAGAAGACATGAATAGACATTTTTCCAAAGAAGACATGCAGATGGCCAACAGACACATGAACATGTACTCAATATCACTTATCATCAAGGAAATACAAATCAAAATTACAATGAGGTACTACCTCACACCTGTCAGAATGGTACAATTAACAACACAAGAAACACAAAGTATTGGCAAAGATGCCGAGAAAGGGGAACACTCTTACACTGTTCGTGAGAATGCAAACTGGTGCAGCCACTCTGGAAAACAGTACTGAGTTTCCTCAAAAAGTTAAAAAATAGAATTACTCTACAGTATAGCAATTGCACTACTATTTACCTAAAGAATGCAAAAATACTAATTCGAAGGTAAACATGCACCTGATGTTTATAGCATGAGTGTGGAGCCTGCTTGGGAATCTCTCTCTTTCTCTCAAAAATAAACATTAAAAAAAACTCTTTGGCATTCTTTGAACAATTTTAAAACTTATCATTTAACAAGAGAAAGTCTGTGTTAATACCCTCTGTGCTTTCAGAGAAATTAACACTTCAGCAGATGTCAATGATGCTTTTTTTTTCTTGTAGTGATGGCCTTGCTCAAATTCAAGCTTTAAAATAAATTTTCCAAATGCACATCCATAAAACATTTATGGACTCTAATGAAGACGTATTATAGTAAATGTCTAAATTACTCAGTTTGGAGGAAAAAGAGAAAGCAAAAATTAAATGCAAGAGGATGAAATAGATGAATGCATGTGGTTGACATTACTGTTCACTGTTTTTTTTTTTCCAGTGTTCAGATTAGAGCTTTCTTTACAGCATGCCATAAATACATATTTCTATTTTATAACATATGTGCTACTGCACCATAGGTGACCAAAGGGCGTTTTTCTTGCTGACTGCTAACTGTCCATCTTACTGACAGTGCTGGAAATGAAAGGGGATGCAGACCTCAGATAGGTTATCAATCCTGAGGAGATTAATCTGTTTCGAATTGAGGGTCTCCATTGTTCTAAAACTGGACTGAGTTGGTACAATTATAAGGTCAAACCTGAGAGAGAAGATCCAGAAGCCAGGGGAGGGAGAATAAGCACAAAGCTGGAAACAAATTTATCCAGTTAGCGACAGTGGTATGCTCCGACCTGGAATGGTATTGTAGATAACTGCGCTATCCTTTGTTTCTTTAAATGTGAAGTGACATTGTAATTGGATAGCATAAATTTTTAAGTCTCCATTTTGGCTATGGGGAACAGTGTACAAAATGTGATTAGATTTTACATTCAGATATACTCCTTTTTTTTGTTTGTTTTTTGTTTTTTTTTATTTGTTTTCTGTTTTGTTTCCCCTCTGTGAGTCAAGGGAATTACATATGAACACTAATTGTCTAGGGGTTAAAGATATGTATTATTAATCACCAATGAGTTGAGAAGTACAACCTATTTTAGGACCCACACTCTAATTTTCTAATTTTCCTTTGGGTAGGGAGAGAACAAATCAATGGCACAAATTAAAATTCTTGTTCCGCAAGGGAAAACAATGTCTAAGAACCAAATTGTTTTTCTTCGATCACCAAAAATAGTGAGATCTGCAGCTGGTCAGTTTCCATTACAGATTTCCCTCCTAGTGCAGAAGCTGAGAAGGCGACCTCTAGGATGGAGACAACATTCGCCCGCAGTCTACCGGGCAGCACACACAGGCCAGAGACGGCTCTATGGGAAGGATCTGATGGCACTTTTAAAATTCCCTATAATCTACAATACATGGGACTTGTTTTTCTTACTGTTTTATATTTGCCAACCCCAGACCTAAATAGTCTGGCGGTTTCCTAGTTAATCTGATTATTTTAGGCAGCCGGATTAAATAATTCAGTTTCCAGATGGAATATGACGGACCCGAATGACCTGGTTTGGTGGCTTGCAATCATCTAATTGACATACATATTGCCAAATCTCTACATCACGGCGGTTTTACAAGGTTTGGAGCCACTGCTTTGAGAATCAGTTCCATGAGACCTAGGCTGGCTCTTGCTGCTCATGAGTTTAGTTACACACGTGTTGCTTGTTCACATCCTCCTTTACTGCCAAAAACCGGGTTAGAGAAGTAGATAAAAGATAGTGGGATTGTTAGAGATGGCATTTCGAAGGTTGTGCAGAGTCATGCTTTCATAGTGAAGAAGGAACAGGAATATTTCGGGAATTAAGCAAAACTGATAATTTCCATTTTCTCCTCAGCCTCACTGGGGACTTGAGCTAAAGTAGCCAAAGGATTAACGTGGCATCGGCACTCAGATTGGGTCTAATGCTTCTCAGGAATCCTATTAGAGTTTTCACTTGGACTGTCCTGGGGAGACGGCAAGGCTGCCCCACAGCCCCACCTCCCCAGCATGTTCTGGTTGGCTAGGCTGCCAACCAGAGTGGCCCTGAGCCCAGGCCGAGTGGCCAGAGCTGCCCCAGCTTGGCTATGGAGACAGGCGCAGTCTGCAACTCAGCACAGCTCTGGTTCCAGGCATTTTTGGCTCACAGACTTAATTTCTGTTTTCAAAAATATCCCTGAAGGAAGTAGTGAGCAGTCCATAAGAGATTTTTCTGTAGATTTTCCCTCTCCTTCTCTATTATCCATATCTAAGTAAGAGGGTTTTGTTTTTGTTTTGTTTTCCATAGTCTTAGTTTCAAGGAGAACACTCAACAAGGAGTAAAGTTGAGACACTGAATTGTTGTGAAAACTGAATTGGAGGAATCAAGTCAAGATGAGCTTTTACCTCAAGAATTTTCGTCATTGCTGCCCTTGGAAATGCAAACCGCCTGGGGACACACCATATAAAGAAGCATGTTTGTACAGATTAAATTTGCCACTAAAACTTGAACATAAAAAATGAATGTGCAGTCCTAAGCAATTTTAATATCATAACCAAGGGGAAAAAAAACCACCTAATATCTTTATCTAAAATATAACAGCAGGTATGTATAAGTAGAAAACCAATATGAAAAACAGTGAAACAGGACAGAAAAAAGAAATTTCTTAAATTACAGCCAAACGTGTATTACATATTAGCAACTTTAATTCTAACTGAAATATTTGATTGAGGAAAAGCAATGCTATATGGCTGTCAGAAAACTTTTATGTAAGATTTTAACCTATATATTTATTTTTTTTTAATTTTTTAATGTCATTTATTTTTGAGAGAGAGAGAGCACAAGAAGGGGAGGGACAGAAAGAGAGGGAGACACAGAATCTGAAGCAGGCTCCAGACTCTGAGCTGTCAGCACAGAGCCCGATGCGGAGCTTGAACTCACAAACTGTAAGATCATGACCTGAGCTGAAGTCAGACACTTAACCGAGTGAGCCACCCAGGCGCCCCTATATATTTATTTTAAAAGTTTTCAGAATGACTTATGTAGAAACAGAGGTGGGAACTAAATGCTTTTTAGGGGTCCTTTGGAAATCTGTAGTTTGATTGTCTCTGTCTTTGATAGTCTACATGCCTTGTGTAGCTGCGAGAGTAAAATACCAAAAAGCACACTAGTTTCTTCCTACTCTTTATTCATTCGTTAATATTAAGAATTTATTCATTCTTCTTGGCCCATTCAAGAGAGTTAAGGAGAAAGTACTTAAGTTCACAGTGATACCAAGAATCAGCAATTATGGTCACAATAGACTGGTGTGCTGGGATTTGCAGATTCTAGATTTCACTATAATTATCTTTTCTTTTTCCTGCTGTCTTCCCTCCCACATCTAGTCTTATAGCAATCTCAACCCCATCATAATTTTAAGCAGTCTGTACACCCAACAGGGGATTCAAACTTAGAACCCTGAGATCAAGAGTCAGTCACATGCTCCACCAACTTAGCCAGCCAGGCGCCCTCTAGGGTAGTTATTCTTGATAGGACTTTGGATTTTAAAATCTTGAAAGGATTCTTGAATCGTGAAACAAGGCTGCAAAAGAATGTTTGGTGCAGGAGCGAAGTCTAAGCACCTGCAGAAGATCAACAGTGTCTTTAAGAAAAAGCCCCTGAGAGTGGGGCTTTGCTAGTAAATACTACTCAAATGAACGCTTTTGGAGAGATGACCCAAGTGGTCCCAGACATAATCCTCTTTCTGACTAGAATACGTGTATCTTTTGTCTGGTTCCCAAATAGGCCTTGTCCCTGGTATCACATTGCTGGCTCTCTGTACATTATCAATAACCAGCTGTTTGTTTTTTACTCCTTTTAACCTATCCTTGTGTTTTCCACAGGTCTTTGGAATATGGGTCAACATGACATCCATTATATACACATGCAGAGACTCAGCGGCTTCCTTAACTTCATTTTCATCTTGATGATTGTGACCAAAGGCAAAGAAAATGAAAACAAGGGAACACTAGGCTTGAAGGGTATTGAGGACAAATATGCTGGGAACTAATATTAGATACAGAACAAGACACTATTATTTAATGTTCAATCTAGAATATGCCAGAATACTCAAAACACAGAAACTCATTTTCATTGACTTGTTATTTTATCAAAATCAGACTAAATGAGACTGTCAGAAATACTGCATCTTCCTAGTAATTTCATATGCCATCTGTACTGTGATCCTTAGCAACGGGTTGTTATTAACTATAAGGCAACGTAAAATGCCTAGAGTGTCCTCATATTCTATGGATAGTTTTAAAAGATAGGTTTTCCATGCAGGCTGCCAAATATATAAGCAAACAAAAATTCTATAAACAGTAAAAAAAACAAGCACAAGTTATTACATTAACCTCCCTGAACTGTCATTGCTCTTCATGTTTTAAACACTGGTGTTCCAGTATATTCCATTTGCTATTTTACCATCAGATAGGCTCTCCGAGGTGCAGTTCCTGGTACTGTGTAGCATTGCTCAACAATTTAAGTATTCCCAATGTGAACTGGGCCCAGGGTAAAACCCTACAAGCTTATGTTCCCTTGAGGATGGAGGGGAGGTGTTTGCTACCAAAACTCAAAGTCTATGCAACAGTCCTCTCCAAGTTGCTCCCCAGGGCCAGCTCCAGGCAAAAATGTGAAGCAAGTGAAATATGCTTTTGGTACTCTAAGCTTTCTCATTTTTATCCTTCCTCATTTGTCAGCATTCACTTCCTTCAGCTTCTTAACCCTGTCAAAATTTACTCTCAGAAAAAGAGCTTATTGAAGTCTTTTTAAGTCATAGTATGAAATTCTATGTGTCACTGCTCCCAGAGTGATTTGTATGTTAATTCATAATGCTAATTATCGAATGAAATGCTGTGCCCTTTTTCAGGAATTCCATGCATCGATGGGCAAGTTAGAAAGAGATTCTGAAGGGAACCAAAAAAAAAAAAAACATCCCAGCGCTCCGGAATACACCTTGAATTCACACACTCACATATGTACTCACATATGGTTAAGTAAAAGGAAACACTAACACATATCCTCTCTGCTGGGTATGTTAGGAAGCATAGTAATAATCATTTGTATGTTTCTCATTAAATTCTGCAGAAAGTCAGACCCAAGAAAGAGGTCAAGTTATTCATCAAGGTCACACAACTCTTCAATATCAGATCCAGGATAACAAGCTCGGCCAACAACCAGCTTCTTGTCTCCATCTATGCTAATTATTTTTGTTGATTTGCGTTTGTACTGAAAGTGTTAACAGGCCTCAAATCGCACAACAATCTGGGAAAAGCCAAGTGAGAATAAATGTAAAATCCTCTCTGAAATCCCAGAGGGAAACCAGACTGATTTCAATGTCTGAAGTCTTCATTCATTTTTTTCCCATTTCTAAAGCGACACTTCATTTATCATCTTTGTGTCATCCCTTGCTTTGGTTAACGGATGGTGTTACACTTTGATTACTGACGGATCTCTCATAACTTCCGTGCTATGAGGCATGAAACATTTCGCATCACAAAACATGACCTTCTCGCTATGGAGTAACTAAATATTTATTTCCCTGGGATTGTTCAGCAGGGACTGGGTGCTTCGTTTTAACACTTTCTGACTTTTCCTTTTATATTCATTTCATTATTACTATCGATATTTTGCATAAAACTGTTTTCTTGAAGATCATAGGCAAAACAAATCTAGAGTCCTTTCACGAATGTTACTGCATTCTCTACTCCCTGTGGAAATGAGTGTCCAAACATTAGATGGACTTGCAGGTACTCAGCACAGCGAAGAAGCCCCTGAGGTGGATACCTCTAAATGTTTAACATTCTTTCTTCATTTACTGGTCTTTAACTACCTATGTTCACACCAACAAGGAAACATAATTTCATACCTCAGTTATTGCTAAGAGTATTTTAACACTACTTAAATAGTTGACTTCCATCAGTAAGGCAAGTCATAGAGTTTGAGAACTGTTTTCATTAATGTAGCAAGTACTGGTGGCCTATTATATATTCCAGGCACTGTTCTCGAGCTAGGGAAACGATGGTGAGTAAAAGAGGTGTCTCTACTCTCCTGCAGACTAGTTGGGAGACAGGTGTTGGTCACATGAGAAAGCAGAAGAGTGTATGATTACAAATGGAGATATGTGCCCTCCAAGAAAGGAAAGGAGGAGGGAAGAAGAGTGGGAGGGAGGGAAAGTTTCTCTGGGAGCTTATAACAAAAGACCCTGGTCTAGAATGAGGATGTGAGGAAAAGAAGGGTACCAGACAAAGAGACCTTAGAGCTGAGATGTGAAGGATGTGGGAGTAAAGTCAGAGAAGCCTGGCACTTGGAAAAAGAATGGATTTTAAAAACAGAGAAGACAGTTTGGCCAGAGCTCGTAGACCAAGTGAGAGAAGGATGATTAATGAGACTGGGGAGATAAGCAAGGGCCAGACCAGGTGGACGTGTGAGCAGAGATGAGGATTTTGTTCTTCACTTCAAAAGCAATGGGAAGCTACTGTAGGGTTTTAAGCATGGGGGTAAAATGATTGATTTGCTTTGCATTTTAGAAAAATTACTTTCTGTTCCTGGCAGAATTTGGGCTTAGTGGAAGGGAACTCATTTACCAATTTTGTTCTCTAATGTGGAATTATTGTTAAAAATTTGATGGGAGAGAAAAATGAGGAATATGGTCTATACAAGGCTGTCAGGGATTTTTTTTCTTTCTTTCTGGATTTAATACTATCAAACCTGGCTTTTTCAAATGGAAAAAAAGCTACTTGTAAAAGGAACATTTTCACTTAAAAAACTTTGAATTCTCGAACTGAGTGTGAAGAAAGAGTGGTAAGTAATAACCAATGACCAAATACAGATTTATAAGCTAGAAGCAAAATTCTTTCTCAAATGAAGATAACTCTATATAGAGAAGACATGACATGTTTCCTTATTTACAAAGATATTTTAATTATGTGTGTAATGTTTTTATGAGAAATATGGTTGTTTTATAGAAGTATGGGATCAAAGGAGCCTCTTTACCCAGATAGAAGTACACCAAAACCTACTGGATAGATGTTTATATTTCTCTCAGTGAAAAAGAGGCTCGTATTTGGTGATTTATTAATTTATTAAACACATTTTCATGGACTTGAACTCTGTGTCAGGTACTGGTTCTAGAAATATAGGTGAGAACTGAAGAGAGAAGAGTTTCAGTTCTTATGAGGCATATATTTTGTCTGGGGTAGATAATAAAGAGATAATAAGGGAATTACAGTAAAACCTTCGATTGTAACTTCTGTGATTGTTCTGCAAGATGAGCCAACATTTCTAATAAATTTTAACTTAATAAACCAGTGATGTAATACGAGTGGTACGTGATGCTGAACATCACATGATCACAGCTGAGCCAATGGTTCTCTCTCTCTCTCTCTTTCTTTCTCAATGCAGGATTGTGGGTGATCTCCCATGCTCAGATGCATGGTCTCGGGCTGTGGTGTTTGGCGTCAATGTGTGATTTTTCAGCACGCTGGAAAGTGCCCACAACTGGCACTAGTGTATTTTTTGTCACTTCAAAACACCTATGGATGGACCTTTGCTTTTCCGTACAAGAGTAAGTTTAGGAATGCTCTGCTTTATACTAGGTCATTGAATAGGTTCCTTGTTAAAGCTGCACAAAAATAAAGAGATTCCACTGAGCCATCAGATAGCAGTGATTCTGTTAGTGATAGTGAAAGTCTTCCTACACAATAACCCTCTCTCTTGTCTCCCTCACACCAGCTGCAAAGGTTTTCAAAGTTAAATGCAGGTTAATTTATTTTTGTTTATATTTTGTATTTTCTTTATTTTTTTGTATTATTATTACTGTTGGGAGCCGTTTTGGGCTCACAGGTTGAGACCCCTCCCTGCGTGGGAAAGTTTGAAGCAAAGCTCCCGCCAGCCAAACTGGCGCCTAGTTTTACCTCCTTCTAAATAATCTTTCAGACCTGGATTTCTTGAATTGCTCTCAGCCTAAGCGATATAATGCTCTTTGGTTTTATGGCACATGGAAAAGGGGACCTGGACTGCAATGTCTTGATGGATAAAATCTGAGTGAGAGTAACCTGACCAGAAGTAACCTCAAAGTTGCCTCTTGGGGATAGGTTACACAAATTGATCATATGGAATAGCAGCTATGAGTTGGCTAGAAATTGGCAGACGTTAGGCCCTAAGACTCCTTGAACCAAATTAGATTTTCCCTTCAGGTAACGCTCTCCTCAGCCCCACCATAAAACCTCAAGGCACATCTCCGTAAAGCTTCTCTCAGAATTAACACACTGATGGGAAAGATTGTAAAGAGACTTAGGACCTTCCCCGGAGGTTAGCCTCACCCAAAAGTTAGAAGCACTGTTTATCAGCAGCAAATCCTTTTGTAATTCTCATCCCCACGCTCCCTTATACCATAAACCTATAGATGACTACATGGGTCTTGTGACAACAATGTATGTTGTAAAGAATGCCTTGTCACTGATGTAATGTCACTCGCTACCTTTAAAAATAAAGACACTGAGACCAGCAAAGCAGAGATGCCAGAATTGCCAGGGCTGCCTGCTTGGTCATCAGACTCCATCTCTCATGGCTCTCTCACTTCATTTCGCCTGACTGTCCGTCCTTCGTGGACCCCTAGATTCGCCGGAACAAGGACCCCGGCATATTACAGTATTATAATCATTTTTATATGAGTAGTTTTGGGTTGTGGAACAAATCATCTGAGTTTCCTTTATTTCTTATGGGGAAAATTGCTTTGATATATGAGCATTATGGATTACAAACATGTTTCTGGAATGGATTATGCTCAAAAATCAAGGTTTTTCTGTCTATCGTATATTAGATGGTACAAACAAAGGGAAATGGGATTTCAATACTGCAAATGGAGGTCTTGGTATATATTTATTTATAATTCATAAATAATTTGTAAATAAAATTTATAACATCCCCACCAGTAAGATTTTCTCAGTATAATATACATACATGTATGTATGTATAAATATACACGTATGTATACATATGTGTTTGGAGACAAGACCTCACTGATGGGGCAGCATCTGAGCAGGTCAAAATGCTGACACCCTAAGTCGAAGAAAATTTTAAAAATCCCTTTCAAAATTTTCTTTTCACTCATTAGGGAAAGACATGCAAGGTCACCTTAATTGTTAATTTTTTTCAACATATGTTTTCTTGGTACTTGATATTGGAAGATCATGCCACTGCTACCTTAGCTCCAATCTGCCATCCTCTCTTCTTCTGCATTATTCGTAATTGCTTGTGGCTGATCTACTTCTGGCTTTGCTTGGAGTGCCTGCTATTTGATGATTTTGGATGCTATGAATAGCATGTTTGGGCAAAGATCCACTTCATTTGCAACACACTTTAATTATAAGAGAACTTTTAAAACTAATGTTTCCTTGCTAATTCCTTTCTCAAACTTGGTTTCTCTTTTTTGTTTAGCAGATGTGTTTTCATTACACACCCATTTGGCAATTTTGAAACAAGTTCACAACAGAGCCCATTTTCTAAACAAATCTGCACAAATATGCAAACTGTGAACATGACATTCAGCTCTACAGCTGCAACAACCAAAGAATAAATAGTTTCAAGAATTATGATCATGAGATTGAAAATTAAAATTCATTTTCAGGGCAGTATCATCAAACATTATTACCTGTCTTTATTCCCCCCCAAAATTGTTATCATATTTATTTGTAACAGCAGTGATTTCAAAGTATTTATTTTAAAATGTACTTCTTTAGTTTAATAGTATGAAATGTGAAAATATGTCGAATCATATCTAAGCACATTGTAAAAATTGCTTTCACTGCTTTTAAAGTTGCAAGTCTATCATGGGCTATCCTATAGAATTCTCTTTAATGTACTGAATTATTCAAGGTACTCATGTGAGTTTGTATTACAAATTGTATCTACTCTGTTAATAAATGAGTTCATTGATAAAAGGAATGTGAATGAAATACTAATCTGAAGTTATTTTATAAAGAGTAACAGACTAAGGAAGCAAAAATACAAAAACAAGGTGGCATGGCACACTCAAAAGTGGCATTCAAGATATAACTGTTTTATGTGTACAAACAACTACACTGTTATCACAGGGTCCCCAATTCTCCTGCTAGATTCTTAAGATTCAAAAACACATGAAATAAAAAGTCCACCCTCAGTTTCCCTAGCTTTCAATGTTTGATATATTCAGCAGTATGTTAAGGAAAATTGTTAAACTGACATCTCACTAGGGTGGTGATTTCTATTTATTACATGAAATTCAACTCTTTCATTTAAAAGGAGTAGGAAGGGGGCCAAGATGATGAAATAGCATGGAAGTTTTTGTGTGTCCCTCATCCCTGAAATTCAGCCAGATCAATACCAAACCATCTTGCACACCTAGAAAACTGATTTGAGGATTAACACAATAATCTGCACAACTTGAACCACAGAACTCTGTAGGTACATGACATTGAGAGGTGAACTGGGGGAAAGAGGAGCTGCTGAGGGCAGGGAGGAAGAAGCTGGAGAGAAAGAGGAAGAGTGGAAACAGCTGCAAAGGACTGAACAAAAAAAGGAGAAATAAGAGGACTGAAATTCCATTAAGACTCCATAAACACGGGGAGTGCAGAGTTTGAAACTCCAAAGCTCGGCACTTGGCAGGGCTCTGGTGGGAAAGGCAAACCCCGAGTAGCAGAGAGAAAAGTCCAAGAGGTCCTCCGGTCACATGGGGAGAGGCAGTTCCCTTGCTGGGAGGGCATTTGGTAGAGGCTGTGTGGCCACCACACAGGCAAGGGTCCCAGTGGACTCCGGAGATCAGCCAAATTCGCTGGTATTGGAACAAGGACATTGGGGGTGAAGCCTGGTGCCAGATGTGTGCTGCGCGATTTGCCACAGTCCCTGAAATGGTGCTGCTACATGATAGAATGAACTTTTTCTGGGGTGGGCTGGTGCCCGGCCACAGTCTCTAGATATTAGCAGCAGCAAAGTCGGGTGAACGTTCCTGGGGGCAGCCAGCACCCACCCATTGCTCGGTGAGACCCTCCCGCAGAGAGACTGAGCGGGTCAAGGCTGCAGTCCCTCACAAGTGAGGAGTTGGGAAACACAGCCCCATCTGAGACAAATCTCAGGAGGGAGGTGCCGCCTGGCAGCTTGGTCGCAGACAGTGTAGAAGTGGAGAGTGGATGAAAGCTGGAGACAACGAAGGGGTGATTGACTGATGGTCTGGAAGAGCACAGAGTTCTGAAACTAGAGACTGGGTAACTGGATGATGCCATTTTCACCTTCCCGTGCATATGTTTACATGGCTACATGCACCACTACAATCCACCCCGGTAAGCAGCGTCATCTAGTAGTGAATGGAGCCATTATACTAAGCTTCACCCAACTGGCAACTGCGCTCTTGGGGAACACCACGAGTCTCTCCATCTGCTTAGTTTATGGATTATAAAGTGCTTCATAATTTGACTTCTAGGGGAAAATGGATGTAATTTCAATATTTCATTCTGTTCGCTGGTCCATCTATTCATTTTTTATCCATTTTCTTTTCTTATTCTTGAATAAAGAAAGAGAAAATTTATTTTCCGTTTTTATATAAAAAAGATTTTTCTTTAACTTTTTGTAGTATATTTTTCACTTTTTAAAAAAGATTTTAAAATTCTATTTTAATTTCATCATCTCATTTTATTCTATTTATTGTATTCACTTTTTCAAATTTTCAAATGTTTTCCTTTTTGTTTTGTTTTCTTTTTTTCCCTTTTTTCTCTATCTATCAAATTTCTTTCAACAACCAGACCAAAACACACCTAGGAAATAGTGTCCTTTATTTGATTTATTTTGTGTTGTTTTTATTTTTTAATTTTTTTTTTTTACTTTATTAATTTATTTTCTTCCTTCTAAACGAGAAAATGAAGGAATTCATTAACACAGCTACTAGCAAGGTGTCCGAGCCAGAATTTAGCATCACAATAATAAGAATACTAGCTGGGGTTGAAAATATACTAAAATCCCTTTCTGTGGAGATAAAAGAAGTAAAAGCTACTCAGGATGAAATAAAAAGTGCTATAACTGAGCTGCAATCTCAAATGGTTGCCCCCGTGGCAAGGATGGATGAAGTAGAGCGGCGAATCAGCCATTTAGAGGACAAACTTACAGAGAATAATAAAGAATTAAAAAAAGAGGGAGACTAAGGCAAAAGAGCACGATATAAGAATTAGAGAACTTGGTGACTCATTAAAAAGGAATAACATCAGAATCATAGGGATCCCAGAAGACGAAGAAAGAGAAAAAGAGGTCGGAGGTTGATATGAGTAAATCACAGCAGAAAATTTTCCTAATCTGGGGAAAAACACAGATTTCCATACAAGGAAACTCAGAGGACGCCCATTATATTCAACAAAAAACAACCATCAACACGGTATATGAGAATCAAATTCACAAAATACTCAGGCAAGGAAAGAATGAAAGCAGCAAGGGAAAAAAGTCCTTAACCTATAAGTGAAGACAGATCACGTTCACAGCAGACCTATACACAGAAACTTGGCAGGCCAGAAAGGAGTGGCAGGATATATTCGATGTGCTGAATCAGAAAAATATGCAGCCAAGAATTCTTTATCCAGGAAGGCTGTCATTCAAAATAGGAGAGATTAATAGTTTCCCAGACAAACAAAAACTAAAGGAATTCATGACCACTTAAATCAGCCCTGCCTGAAATTTTAAAGGGGACTCTCTGAGGGGAGAAAAGATGAAAAAAAAAAAATCCAAAAGACCAAAAGCAACAAAGATTAGAAAGGACCAGAGAAAACCACCAGAAACTCCAACTTTACATGCAACATAATGGCAATAAATTCATATCTTTCAGCACTCACTCTAAACACCAATGGAAGAAACACTCCAATCAAAAAACACAGGGTAATAGAAAGGATACAAAAACAAGATCCACCTATATGCTGTTTACAAAAGACCCATTTTAGACCTAAAGACACCTTCAGATTGAAAGTAAGGAGATGGAGAACCATCATGTTAATGGTCACCAAAAGAAAGCCAGAGTAGCTTCAGACAATATAGATTTTAAAATAAAGACTGTAACAAGAGATGAAGAAGGGCATTATATCATAATTAAGGGGTCCATCCACAAAGAAGATCTAACAATTATAAACATTTATGCTACAAACCTGAAGACTTGAAATATATAAATCAATCACAAAGAGAAAGAAACTCACTAATAATAATACCATAATAGTAGGGGACTTCAACACCCCACGTACAACAATGGAAAGATGATCCAAAAAGAAAATCAGCAAGGAAACAATGGCTTTGAATGACACACTGGACTGGATGGATTTAACATATATATTCAGAACATTTCATTCTAAAGCAGCAGGATACACATTCTTCTCGAGTGCACATGGAACATTCTCCAGAGTAGATCACATACTAGGACATAAATCAGCCCTCAACAAGTACAAAAAGATTGAGATCATACCGTGCGTATTTTCAAACCACGATGCTATGAAACTTGAAATAATCTTGAGGACTGAGGGCTCCACAGACCACACTTTGAGAACTATTGTCTTATATCAATGGTTCTTACTTCTGTGTTTGTTTTTAGAATGACGGATTCCTTTGGGAATTGATTAAAAAAACAAAAACCTGCAGCATAGTGACAAAACTGCCATGTATTTAGAGATAATTGCATCTATTATTGTTAAGTATAAGCTAAGTATCTTAGACATGTTATCTTCTATACCCTGTCGTAGAAAACTTGTACTGGGAGATGTATTATTGGTCATATTTTGGAAATTGATGAACCTGAAAGGGCTAAGTTTTTCAAGATCACCTAACCTGTTATTTGTGGAGCTTATAATAGGGCCCTTACACTTCTGATATAAAACCTTAACTACTCTTGGCTGCAAGGATATTTTTCAATAGAAATACACATTTGAATATAAATGTAAGGTGATTCGATGACCCTGAAAAATGAATTTATATAAGTAATTATTGTACTGGAGTTGAGATCACTTGTAACTATTCCAAGGAAGATTTCCTACAGTAGTTTCCATAGAGCATCACAGTTTATACTTTTTCCTGTAGAAAACCAATATTTGTTTTAACCACTGATTCCTTTTTCTTTACTTTCCACATAGCCGCATCTAATGGGACAAACTTTTAAATTTTAGTGGAGAACATTGATAAAGTACTTATTTTTAAAATTTAAATTCAAGTTAGTTAATATATAGTGTAATAATGGTTTTAGGAGTACAATTTAGTGATTTATCACTTATACATATAAAATGCACTGCTCATTCCAACAAGTGCCCTCCTTAATGCCCATTTAACCCATCCTCCCACTCAAGACTTCTCAGTTTGTTCCCTATATTTAAGGGTCTATGATGGTGTGTTTCCCTCTCTGTTTTATATTTTTCTTTGCTTCCCCTATGTTCATCTGTGTTGTTTCTTAAATTCCACATGAGTGGAATCTTATGATATTTATCTTTCTCTGACTTATATTGCTTCTTTCCATGCACGTTGTTGTTAACACCAAGATTTCATTATTTTTGATTGTCAAATCCTTTTTAAAATCTAGATATATACAAAAAGTAAATAAATCTAGATACGTTTTTGAAATGGATAGAATTTCGGTGGTTCCATTTTATACAATGCTCACTTGAGACTCTCATATCAGTCAAGATTAATCAGGCATAACTTCCTTTTCCAGAACTGTGTTATTTTCTTTCAAATGTTAAGTCTATGGGAACAGGAACTTGTTTCATCCCTATATTGTCTCTTGCATGATATCACTGGTGCCACTCCTGATAAGCAAGACATGGAGATGAGAGGATGTCCGCTGCCAAGGGTTGATAACCTAACAAAGTCTATTCATTTCCTAGTTGAGTTGATTCTTTCCTTTCAGATTACAAGATCTTGGAATTGTGAAAACTGTGCTCCACGAGGCACAACCAGGATCCAGTGAATCACTGACATCTAGACTGAGGGAATTTGGCAAGCCACTAGATGTAACATATGCTAGCTGAGTGAATGCTTCATTTCCCTTGGAGGGCAAAAGGATATGGCACCTAGCTCTGTGTGGCTATCATTCACACCCACCCCTGGACTTTAATTGGCAAAAGAGAAGTATACACTGCTACTGAAAACACAAAGAATCCAATATTCTTACTTATTCTAAGCATTCATACTTTCATTCAAAAAATATTTGCCAGACACTTATTGCAGGCATAATGTTAGGAGCTGGGAGGCAACAGCAAATAAGAGAGGAGGTTCCTGTCCTCAGAAAGCAAACATTTCTGCCTATAAACATTTTAGTAGCGCTTTTCTCACCCTTGATTGGTTACAGAGAAAAAATATATCTCGGCAAAGAGGAAAACCTTCTTTTTGGGTCAGGACCTGTTCAAACCACCTGTCTTATGTCATCCCAGGACTGTACTATGAGCTAAATAAGCTGTAGCCACACAAAACCTCTTCCTGAATTACCATGCTTTCCTTTGCTTAGATGATTTTGCAACTACTCTTTTCCAGGAAAACTACTCATTCTTCTAGTCTATTTCAACCATTGCTTTCTTTGTAGAGCCTTCTTCAAGTTACCAGGGAAGGCAAATCAGTCCCTCTGTTGTATTGCCCTGAGCACTGAAGAAGCCAGAAAGTAGAAGCTTTCCTTGCAAGGAGTCAGAATTGAGAATGCTTAGGTTCGAAGGCCAGCTCTGCTACACTTCGCTGTGTGATAATGGAATAGTTGTATGAACTCTCTAGGCTTCGATTTCCTCAACTGAATTAAGAGAATAGGTTTACTGTGCACATTTGTGAAATAACCTACTTACCACTCAATTCATTAGCTAAAAATATATTAGTGATTGCCTTCATTCTTTGGTGGTGTAATTACTTGCTACATTATCACGTTATTTTTGTGTGTGTGAATCTTTGAAAGAACATTTAAAAGCCCAATTTAGAACATTTCTCACCTGTGCTCAAACTCCTACAGTGGCTCCCTTCTAATTCAGAGTAAAAGTGAGTCATTACAATAACCTATAATAAGACATTAAGGAATCTGTCCCCTTTTACCTCTCTGTCCTCACCTCCTACTCCTCTTTCCCTCCCATACTATACTTGAGCCACTCGGCTTCCATGTTGTTCTTCCACTTTACCAATCTCCTGCCTCTGAGCTTTTGTGCTCATTCCCCTTCCTTGGAGTGATCTTCCTGCAGACATCCTCCCTGATTCCCCCTTTATCTCCTTTACCATCTTTTCAATGGAGAACCATTTTCGTCAATTACCTGCAATTGCTGTACTCCTCCTGACATTACTCCTTCGTCCATTTTCTTGCTTTATTTTTCTTTACAGCACGTTATTGTTATGTGTATTGTTTATAGTCTATTCCTCCCTCTATAATGTACATTATAAGGTGGAAATTTGTGTCTCCTTCACTCACCACCAAAATCCTGAGTGCCTAGAACAGTGCCTGGCATCTAGGAGATAATCAGTAATCATTGTTGGGAAAAAAAAAGTGATCTTTCTCCATGCCCCCAGAGTTCTTCCACAGTTGCATTTATAGGAGATATTCTGTAGATACTAATTTGTCTTAAGCAAATGCCTTTCAGTAGGTGAATAGAGTTAATAGGTCACCTAATCAGTTTTTATCTTTAACAGTGACTATAAAAGATGATTTCATGTGTGGATAAGTCTTTCTGCTCGATGTAACCAAAGATTTTCACTGTCACATCAGAATCATTTCAGAAACCTCTCATGAAAGTGTTTATTATTTAATGATTACTCCCTATAACCCTCTTCTGCTAGAGAATGTAGAAAATGTTATCTGATATTCGGATGTGTGTGCTTTTTTCCCTGACTTTGAAAGCATGAAAAAAGGTAGAACTTATCCTTGCAGTTTGAAAATTTTTAATTTGGACTTCCAAACTGTAAGAACTTTTCAGGAGGTTTAGATGACCCATGGTTATTTTCCATTCAAGTAGCAGGGTCATATTTACAAGGGCTTAAAACAAATAATTCTAGTGCAATATCAGATTGCAGTTGGCATTTATAGGAGTTGGCTTTCCCATTACTCCACTCCTATTACCATTCAAGAATTAAATCTATAGCCAGGTTGCTGTTTTATTTGTGCTCATTTGTTGACTATTTTTAAAGATAAACTGTGTAGATTTTGAGGGGCCGAAATGGCAGAGAAGTAGGGGAGTCTGAAGTTGCCTCAGAACAAAATATTTTGTTCCCTCAAACAAATAGTATTGAGACCAAAGGAATTAGAACTCAAAGAGATCAGGCGGCAAAGCAACAGAGATGCTTCCAAGGACCCACCGGGACAACATAATGGGCCATAGGTGTGTGATTTTGAACTAGGAGAGATAAAACAAATGGAGGGAGGGAACTCCTTCTGTAGAGAGACAAAGAGAAGAGAAAGAGAGGCTGGGAAAGCATAGGACTGTATCTGGACAAGAGAAAAAATCACGGACCGGGCTGGAGAAAGAGCTTATCTCTAACTGTGGGGCTTTCTCTGGACTGGGGCTGGCTGCCCTGTTCTGCACAGCCTGGTGAGAGGGGAACCAGTCCCAGTCTTGGTAACTAGTTCAGAGACGCAGTCCACAGTGGGAGAAAGTAATCCCCTTCCTGGAGTGCTGTGAGAACAAAGTAGATACCCGCTCAAAGGAGCGGCCCATCCCTGAAATCAGAGCAGACAGAATGGGAACCTTAAATACATCAGGGTTTAAATCCCGGCCAAGCACCAGGGAGGCCTGGGAGTTGGTGGTGCAGGACAAACCACCTCGTCTGAGCCCACCACACAGCGAGGATGTCTTGAACAGAGTGGTTTGGGACACCCCATCTGTGGAGGAAAGACTGGGGTGTCACCATTTTTTCTCCCTATCATGAACAAGTTGGGGCTTCAGGGAACAGACAATGGGGCCCACAGTGGAGGCAGGACCCACCTACACCAAACTACACCCCTCCACACCTGGTAACTGCATATCTACGGAATGGGATGGACACTGATGAACCAGACGGCCTCTCCTCCAGACCGATGCTGTTGCATTTCCTGATTTAATTCTAGGACAATTATATAGATCTATTCTTCCTTCCTTTTCTCTTCTTACCTCTTCCCTCCTCTAGTCTGGTTACTTTAGTTATTGGTTTGTTTAAGGAGATATATTTAATCTATTCTCTTGATATATGTTCTACACCTCCTCCTTATTCTCCATTCTCTCTCCCTCTGGATTAAGCAGAATAGTTTCTCCATATGGTCAATTTTCCTTTCTTTTGTTTTTCTCCACCTCCTTCTTTCTTTTCTCTCTATTTCTGGATTAAGCCCTACAGTTTCTCTGGTCAACTTTTCTTTTTCCCTGCTCCTGTCCTTTCTCCCTTTGTATGGGATAAGGCCTCTTCCATCAGCATTGCTTCCATCCTGTTGTTTACTTGTAGCTCCTGTTTCTGGTTTTTTGTTTGTTTCTCTGCTTGTTTTTGTTTTCTGTTTGTTGTTTGTTTTTCTTTCCAGGACTACTTCAAGGAATAAATCAAAGTACACCTGGTGAAGCATCCAAAACATCACTAAGAGTACGGAGATAAAGTAACTGAAGTCACAACAATGGACACCAAGTAACATTCTCCAAAAAACATGTCCCGAAGGGCCAGTTCTTGGACAGTGTATGACTACTCTTTATTACAGTAGTGCTCACAGGTTTAGGAAACATAAACTTTCAAAACACATAAGGGACAGAAAATTTGCCAAAATGATGAAACGGAAGAGTACTCTTCAAAAGAAATCCCAGGAAGAAATGACAGCTAAAGAATTGATCAAAACAGATATAAACAATATAACTAACAACAATGTAGAATAATAGTTATAAGATAAATCACTGGGCTCGAAAAAAGCACAGAAGGCAGCAGAGAATCTATTACTGCAGAGATCAAGAAAGTAGGGGCGCCTGGGTGGCTCAGTTGGTTAAGTGTCCGACTCCAGCTCAGGTCATGATCTTGTGGTTTGTGAGTTCGAGCCCCGTGTCAGGTTCTGTGCTGACAGCTCAGAGCCTGGAGTCTGCTTCTGATTCTATGTCTCCCCCTCTCTCTGCCCTTCCCATGCTCATGCTCTGTCTGTCTCTAATAAATAAAAAAAAAACCACAAATTAAAAGAAACAAACTAAAAAATCGTCATGATGAATTTAAAAAGGCTATAAATGAGGAGCAAAATAAACTAGAGGTAGTGACAGCAAGGACTGAAGAGGTAGAGGGGAGATTAAGTGAAATAGAAGATAAAATTATGGAAAAATAAAGCTGCGAAAAAGAGAAAAAAAATTCTGGTTCATGAGGAGAGAATTAGAGAACTAAATCGGTCAATGAAATGGGGCAATATCTGTATCGTTGGAGTTCCAGAAAAAGGAGAAGAGAGCGAGAAAGAGGCCGAAGGTGTACTTGACCAAATCATAGCTGAGAACTTCCCAAATGTGGGGAAGGAAACAGAAATTGAAATCCAGGAGGCACCGAGAACTCCCTTCAGACATAACTTGAATCGATTTTCTGCATGACACATCATAGTGAAACTGGCAAAATACAGAGATAAAGAGAGAATTCTGAAAGCAGCTAGGATAAACGGGCCTTAACCTACAAGGGTAGACACATAAGGTAAGTAGCAGACCTATCTACTGAAACTTGGCAGCCCAGAAAAGAGTGGAAGGAAATTTCAATGTGCTGAATAGGAAACATATGCAGCCAAGAATTCTTTATCCAGCAAGCCTGTCATTAAGAATGGAAGGAGAGATAAAGGTTTTCCCAGATGAACAAAACTGAAGTAATTCATCACCACTAAACCAGCCCTACAAGAGATCCTAAGGGGGACTCTCTTAGTGGAATGTTACAAAGACCACAAAGGATCAGAGACATCACTACAAGCATGAAACATACAGATAACACGATGACTCTAAACCCCTATCTCTCAATCATAACACTGAATGTAAATGGACTAAATGCTCTAATCAAAAGACATAAGGTATCAGAATGGATAAAAAAAAACAAGATCCATCTATTTTCTGTCTAAAAGAGACCCATTTTAGACCTTAGGACACCTTTGGATTGACTGTGAGAGGATGGAGAACTAGCTATCACGCTACTGGAAGTCAAAAGAAAGCTGAAGTAGCCATACTTATATCATCAGACTGACTAGACTTTCATTAAAGGCTGTAAAAAGAGATAAAGAAGGGCATAATTACAGGGTCTATCCATCAAGAAGAGCTAATAATTATAAATGCCTATGAACCAAACTCAGGAGCACCCAAATATATAAAATAATTAATCACAAACATAAGCAATATTATTGGTAATAATGTGGTAATTACAGGGGACTTTAATACTCCACTTACAGAAATGGACAGATCATCTAGACAGAAAATTAATAAAGAAACAATGGCCCTGAATGATACACTGGACCAGATGGACCTGACAGACATTTTTAGAACTTTTCATCCTAAAGCAGCAAAATGCACATTCTTCTCAAGTACACATGGAACATTCCCCAAGATAGATCACAGACTGGGTCACAAAACATTCCTCAATAAATACAAAACAATTGAGATTATACCATGCACACATTCAGATCACAATGCTATGAAACTTGAAATCAGCCACAGGAAAAAGTATGGAAAACCTCCAAATGCATGTAGGTTAAAGTACATCCTACTAAAGATCTAATGGTTCAACCAGGCAATTAAAGAAGAAATTTAAAAATATATATAAACAAAAGAAAATGAAAACACAACTATCAAACACTTAGGGATGCAACAAAGGCAGTCCTAAGAGAAAAATACGTTTCAATCCAGGCGTATCTCAAGAAAAAAGAAAAATCCCAAATATAAACTCTAACAGCACACCTAAAGGACCTAGAGGCAGAACAACAAAGAAAACCCAAAGCCAGCAGAAGAAGAGAAATAATAAAGATCAGAACAGAAATAAACAATATAGAATCGAAGAAACAGTAGAACAGATCAATGAAACTAAGAGTTTGTTTTTTGAAAAAATAAACAAAATTGATAAACCCCTAAGCAGACTTCTCAAAAAAGAAAAGACAGAGGATCCAAATAGATAAAATCACGAATGAATCCCTCAGAAATACAAGCAGGTATCAGAGAATATCATGAAAAATTATGTGTCAACAAACTGGATAACCTGGAAGAAATGGAAATTCCTAGACACCCACACACTACCAAAACTCAAATGGAAAGAAATACAAAACTTCAACGGACCCATGACTACTGAGGAAATTGAATCAGTTATTGAAAATCTCCCAACAAATAAGAGTCCTGGGCCAGATGGCTTCTCAGAAGAATTCTACCAGATATTTAAAATAGAGTTAATACCTATTCTTCTCAGGCTGTTCCAAAAAACAGAAATGTAAGGAAAGCTTCCAGACTCATTTTATGATGCCAGCATTACCTTCATTCCCAAACCAGACAAAGACCCCACTAAAAAGGAGAATTACAGGCCAAGATCCCTGATGAACATGGATGCAAAAATTCTCAGCATGATACTAGCAAATCGAATTCAACAGTATCCCACCATGATCAAGTGGGATTCATTCCTGGGCTGCAGGGCTGGTTCAATATTCGCAAATCAATCAATGTGATATATCACATTAAAAGAAGAAAGGATAAGAATCATTTGATCCTGTCAATAGATGTAGAAAAAGAATTTGACAAAATACATCAGTCTTTCTTAATAAAAAACCTCAAGAAAAGATAGAAGAAACATACCTTAACATCATAAAAGCCATATATGAAAGGCCCACAGCTAATATCATCCTAATATCATGGGGAAAAACTGAGAACTTTCTCCCTGAGATTAAGAACACAACAGGGATGTCAACTCTCTCCACGTGTTGTTTAACATAGTGTTGGAAGTCTTAGTTTCAGCGATCAGAAAAGAAAATGAAATAAAAGGCATCCAAATTGGCAAAGAAGTCAAATTTTCACTTTTCTTAGAGACAAGATACTGTACATGGAAAACCTCAAAGATTCCACCAAAAGACTGCTAGAACTGACACATATATTCAGTCAAGTCACAGGATACAAAATCAATGCACAGAAATCAGTTGTATTTCTGTACACCAATAATGAAGCAACAGAAAGAGATATCAAGGAATCGATCCCATTTACGACTGCACCAAGAACCATAAAATACCTAGGAATAAACCTAACCCAAGAGGTAAAAGATCTGTATGCTGAAAACTACAGAAAACTTATGGAAGAAATTAAAGAAGACACAAAAAAATAGACAAACATTCCATCCTCATGGATTGGAAGAACAAATGTTGTTAAAATGTCAATACTATACAAAACAATCTACACATTCAATGCAATCCCAACGAAAATAGCACCAGCATTCTTCTCAGAGCTAGAACAAACAATCTTAAAATTTGTATGAAACCAAAGATAATCTTGAATAGTCAAGTAATGTTGAAAAAGAAAACTAAAGCAGGAGTCATCACAGTCCCAGACTTAGCCTGTACTACAAGGTGGTAATCATCAAGACAGTATGGTATTGGCAAAAAACAGACACATAGACAAATGGAACACAACAGAGAACCCAGAATTGGATCACATATGTATGGCCAACTAATCTGTGATAAAGCAGGAAAGAGTATCTAATGGAAAAAAAAAAAAAGACAGTCTCTTTAGCAGATGGTACTGGGAGAACTGGACAGCAATATGCAGAGAAATGATACTGGACCACATTTTTACACCATACACAAAAATAAAATGGATGAAAGACCTAAATGTAAGATAGGAGACCATCAAAACCTAGAGGAGAAAACATGCAAAGGCCCGTTTGACCTTAGCCACAGTGACTTCTTACTTGATACCTCTCTGAAGGCAAGGGAAATAAAAGCAAAAATGAACTACTGGGACCTCATCAAGATAAAAAGCTTCTGCACAGGAAAGGAGACAATCAACAAAACTAAAAGGCAACCAACGGAATGGTAAAAGATATTTGCAAATGACATATTGGACAAAGGGTTAGTATCCAAAATCTATAAAGAACTTACCAAACTCAACAACTGAAAAATAACCCAGTGGAGAAATGGGCAGAAGACATGAATAGACATTTTTCCAATAAAGACATCCAGATGGCCAACAGACACTTGGAAAGATGCTCAACGTCACTCATCATCAGGGAAATATGAATCAAAGCCACACTGAGATACCACCTTACACCAGTCAGAGTGACAAAAATTAACAACTCAAGAAACTGCAGATGCTGGTGGGGATGTGGAGAAATGAGAACCCTCTTGCACTGTTGATGGAAATGCAAAATGGTACAGCCACTCTGGAAAACAGTGTGGAGGTTCCTCAAAAAATTAAAAAATAGAACTACCCTATGACCCAGCAATAGCACTACTAGGAATTTATCCAAGGGATACAGGAATGCTGATTCATAGAGGCACATGTACCCCAATGTTTATAAGAGTGCTTTCAACAATAGCCAAATTATGGAAAGAACCTAAATGCCCAACAAGTGATGAATGGATAATGAAGATACGGTTTATATATACAATGGAATACTACTTGGCAATGGGAAAGAATGAAATCATGCCATTTTGTAGCAATACAGATGAAATTGGAAGGTATTATGCTGAGTGAAATAAATCAGTCAGAGAAGAATGTTTGTCATATGTTTTCGATCATATGTGAACCTTGATAAACTTAACAGACGCCAATGGCGGAAAGGAAGGGAGAACAAAAAAGTTACAAAGAGGGAGGGAGGAAAACTGTAAGAGACTCTTAAATATAGAAAACAAACTGAGGGTGGATGGGGTCCTGGGGGAGAGGTGAAAATGGGTGATGGGCATCGAGGAGGGCACTTTTTGGGATGAGCGCTGGGGTGTTGTATGTAAGCGATGAACCACATGAAATCTACCCCAAAAACCAAGAGGACAGTTTACACACTGCATGTTAGCCAATTTGACAATAAATTATATTAAAAAATTTTTTTAAATTAAAACAATAAAGAAATTGTGTAGGGTTATTTTTAAAAGTATTCACTCTATTGTATTCTTTTAGAGTCTATCTTTCAATCTTAAAGGTCGATTTTTATTTCAAATCTATTACTGACAGCCTTTTGCTAAGAATACAAGTGATGTGTATATACAGTGTACAAAACTCCCAAAATACAAACACTGCTAGAAAACATAGAAGCATACTGGTATAACTTAAGACTTCTTTGATGGCAGGGGAGGTGAACAGGAAACTCAGGTTAGAGGTCTCTAATAATTCATTGTTAAATTGGCCCCAGAGACTGGGGATAAGGAAACTTGTTAAGAAATCAGGCACATTTTCTATTATGTTTTGTTACCATGATGAATTTGTGTTTAATCACTGAAAGAGTGGAGAAATGCTTCTTTTCATAATCTCATAGTGTAGCACCAATTGTAAAACAAGTCACTAAATATAAAGTTTAAGTGTGAGATGGGAAATTGCAAAATTTAAATGACTATAATTTCAAAGCAAAAAGCAGGAAATACAGAAATGAGCTTCTGTTTGGTTTGGGAATTTGCAGATGTGTGCTTTCTATGCACCCTTGCAGGTCTCTCTTTGATAGGCTCTCCTTTCTACTGATCCTTTGGTGGCCGAAACAGCTTCAGACTTTCTGAGAAGCAGGCTTTCCACCCAGGGTCTGTCTGCCCACTTTGGGTGACAGATGAAGACTGACTCTCATCAGTACTGATGTTAGGTCCATGGGCTCAGAATTAGTTTAGCAGCTACTAATCCACTAGTTTTGCTTATGTGGTTTGTTCTATGGTTATTGTCTTCAGTGTTACCTAATTACACTTGAGCAATTGTGTAAAGGAACTTGTTTCATATTAAAAACCAGAGAGTAGCAATTATGAACCTTACATGTATATTTTCTCATAATTTTTGTCATCACTTAGAGACAAGAAAAGATAGTCCAAGGAAAATGGCCATCCACTTTAGTAGCTGTGCAACTGTGTACAAATTACTCCCTCTGGGTCTCAGTTTCCTCACTTGTAAAATGAGAAATGTTAAGGTGGTTGTGAAGCTTAACTTACATAAATGTAGAACATTTAGAAACATGCCTGGCTTATAGTATGTGCTTAATGAGCATTCATTTTGCTGTTGGGGTGGTTGTGATTTTCTGTCCAATGAGCATACTCTACAGTTCAATGTCACAGGTAAAGACTCTGAGATTGGCCAAACACTGCCAATGAACAATTTTGGGGGGAATAAAATAATGTCTCTGCTACTTGTACCACATCTAATTCTCTGATTTTATCTCTGGTCACTACTGCCACATTTTGTGGAGCACATCTAAGATCTAGGCAACATTTCATTATTCAGTGGAAGAACTTCAAATATTTCCTATAAATAAGTGGGTTCTCACATTTCAGTATGCATCATTATTACCTGGAATACTTTTTCAAACACTGATCACTGAGCCCTACACCCAAAGTTTCTGATTAATTCATCTAGGATAATGCCCAGGAATTTGCCTTCCTAGCATGTTCCCTTCATAATAAGATGCTATACTGCTGGTACTTGGGCCACGCTTGAGAATCCAAATGAAATGGTGTATTTGTTTAGGTGCCTTATTATATCTTTGGTATTTCACCCTACTCTGTGTGTTTGTCTTTACTTGTTCATATCTGGAGCTCTTGGATTGAGGTTTCAGAATGGAAACCAGTGAAGTCTAGGTCCTAGGAAGCATTGAAAGTAAAGCGATGACAGAAGATCACAGAAGACAACAGAAAATTTGACAAAAATGGCATTCTTTACATGTTCAGTATGGCATTTTAAACATTATATTAAATTTGCTTTCCATTTCATAGCTGTTTTGAAAATCTTACATGATTTACTTTCATGCCCATTTTTGTGGGTTACATGACCACCATTTTGTGGGTCACATCACTGGGAACAGTACAAATATAGTAATAAGAATGGTTACCTTTCAGTATTTCCTTCTAAAAAGATAAATGTTTTGCTTCATTAATCTCCTTTCTCTTACTTTCCTAGAATTTGAGAATCATGCATTGCCTAATAAGCCTTATGAGAAGTAAAATGTGATGCAGCATTCACCAATAGGTGAATGGCAATTCTGTTTTTAACAGCTATTTTGTAAGCTGCTTTGGCATATAAGAGCATTATTAAGACAAATGGCAACATCTAAGTTCTAACAGTACACTTCCTCAAAAAAAGTTTTTAGCCATGGATGAGTATTTCACAGGCTGAAAATTGCCATCTCAAGATGAGTCATGATATTATTTTTGGAAAATTAAAAAAGCCCTCCAATTGTAGGATTCAATAAACTTTGAGCCACTTGAAATGAGGAATTGATGGAGACAGAAAAGATTAGTTTTCAATCTCTTGAGAAGCGGCCATTAATACTAACTACAAACAAAGCCCTTCCAAGTCCAAGGATATTTACTCATGTAACATTATAGACCTTCCCAATAAGAGTATGCACAGTTTCCATCACATCTATAACAAAATTTAACCTAGCGTTGGAAATACTTCACCTTGTTGGGTATATGCATTTTAAAAACACTCATGTTAATTTGAAACATGTAAGTTATTCTGTTTAACCCAACTTTAATACATAGTGACTCAAGAGCTACTTTCCCAAATACCTCAATGAGGAGGCCATTTGTAAGACATCCAAAGACAAGTGACCACAGGCATGAGGCCTGGGAAGGGGGTTTGAAACAGCAGCCAAAGAAAACTGTATTTTGTTAAATGGGCATGTTATTTAGAAACAAAGTTGTCCTTTTGAGAAGTGTATATTTGAAGTGTTTCCAACTTTGGGGTGACATTAAGCAAAATAAGAGTTAAAATGGAGTCCTTCAGCCTTGTTCTCTAATGATTTTGGAAGTTAGGCATCAGGCTGTCTACCGGAGGTGCCATTTTAGGACTGGGGCAGAGAAGCAGCTGAAAAGAAAAAGCACTTTGCTCAGACAGGATATGCCTATGTGCTTGCTCTCCACAGCTGCGTCCTCAAAGAGGATAAATGAGGGCATATTCACTCATTAATCAACCAAAAGGGATCATACACTCAGAAAAAGCTCCAATCAAGTCCCTCGGATGTTGTGGTCCTTAAGCGCTATCACTAATTGCCTGGAATTGTGCCCACAGTTCTTAGATTTGGCCCTGGGCCTCTCTCGCTGTGAGTCCAGTCAAAATAGCAAGAGACAGCTCCCCAAATCCCATCTACCGCTCGAGCTTCAGATCTTGACACACTCAGCTATCTCTTGCTGAATTTCCCAGAAAGAAAGTGGCAACCAGGTTTTAAGTGGCTGAAGAAACAGGCCTGGGAATGACATGGTGGAATATCCTATCTCTTCCAGAAAAGTCTTCATTATTTCTTTTGGTTTATCTCTTTTGTTGTTGTTGTTTGTTTTCATATTGCGTGTAGCTTTCATTTCTAGAGGAGGTACCCTGAGGGCTCCACATGTAATGCAACAATGTGAGGATGCTTCAGCTGAGCTCCCTGAGTCTGTGAGAAGAGCTATTTCCAGCTTGGAGTAGAACTGTGCTGTGAGATCTCGACAGCCGTTCTTCACAGCAAGACTTTATTATTTAAACACGAACTCAGAGAGGCTTTGATTTGTTATGCTGGACGGGGCCCTACATGCAGTCTCTGATCTCACTGTTTTCCCTAAGAGGCTACAGAGGGGCAGCAACGTGCACAGGTTACTCAGTGGCTGATCCAGGACTGCTTCCCAAGAGTGTGGGTTCTCAGCTGCAGTGCTTCAGTGAAGTAAACTTCTAGATCATATTCAAATGCAAACCAAAACACATTCAGAAGTGAAAGATAAAGGATTTTCCCCTCAGAATATATACGTGCTCTATCTTTATTAGGAATAGATGAGTCTTAATTATTTGCAATGACTATTTTGAAAGGGGGAGAGAAAATAATCAAAGCACATGCATATCTATCCTATAATTATAATGGAGGAATAGCACTACTTCAGGAAGAATTTTAAAATAAATCTAGAATACATCAGTTATATGCTGAATTCTATGTCATGGTTTAGCAAGTGTGGGGACTGAAAAGAGACAAGACTTTATTATTGGAACCCTCCTACCTTTTTGCATGTATGTGCTTCCCTTCAGATCCCTAAACCAGACCACAGTCTTCTTACATCCTCCCTGTCATACAGGCAAGTATGGGAGGTAGCACTGAGTCTCCCTCCTTTGGAGAGAGTAAGCCTTCACTCAGGCACAGGAGTTTTGCTGAGAGTTATCAAGATTTTTTTTGAGCATAAAGCAAGCCCCCCAAATTAAATTCCAAGATGGCAACGAACACAGAGATGTTAACAAACTTTAAATAGGGGCACTGTGTACACAATGGGAGAGATTCTGCCTATGTAGATTCCAATGTAGCAGGCAGTGTTCCGGAATAGATTTTTGACACCATGGAGCAAAGTTTTAATGTTCATAAAGGTGGTTTTTTTTTTTTGGAAATTTCTATAACTTTTACCTTCTCGGAAACCGTATTTTTCCCTAAAGAATATAATCTTTATCATTTGAGAAATTACTGTATAATAAGGCCAGGTTTACTAGCAATTCGAAAGAAAGATAACATGGACCATGTATCACACATAAATCAGCCCCAAAGCTATTCTCATCAATAAAAAGGTCACAGGGCTGGTAAAGTGATCCATGCAGATTGTTCTCAACTTAGGATGGGGCCAAGTCCTGATAAACCCATTGTTAGTTGAAAATATCATAAGTTGAAAATGTTTTTCATATACCCCACCTACTGAACATCATAGCTTAGCGTATCTTAAATGTGCTCCGAACACTTGCCTTAGCCTACAGTTGGGCAAAGTCACCTAACACAAAGCCCATTTTATATTATAGCATTAAAGATTTCAAGTGATTTATTGAATATTGTCCAGAACATGAAAAACAGAACATTTGTACACTTAGGAATGGTTGTGAGCCTATTGGTTCTTTACCCTTGTAATTGCCTGGCTGATTGGGAGCTACAATCTCTGCCTGTGCCCAGCATCATGAGAGAGTATAGAACTCCATTATCACTAACCCAGGAAAAGATCAAAATTCAAAGTATGATTTCTACTGAATACGTATTGCTTTCATGCCATCATAAAGTCAAAAAATCATGTTAGATTATTGCAGGTCAGGAACCGTCTGCAGTGAGATGAAGAGGTGAATGGTTGTCATTGGTAATTTTGCACCACGCCACTCCACCTCTTTTTTAGACCTCCCTAGCCTTTGCTGTCAGTCATATTTACTTTGCAAAGATAAGCTTTTGAGATTTTAAGATGGCACTGCTGGTGATAAAATTTGCAGTCAAGAAGTTAGAATGTTAGGCAGTTTTGACAGGGAGTATGCAAGTTAGGGAGTTGGGCTACAGTAGACTAGGAATACACTATTAGGAAAGTGGGTAAGTGCACAGGCTAGGCAAGGGCGGACTCTCAGAAAGTGCCAGTCAATTCAGCAAGGTCTTGTTCCAGACGCCGGGATTCTCATTTTTTATGTATCTTCATAATTAAAACTTTAGTAGTAATAACTTCGTATTAACACCATTTGCCACAGTTTTAAACAATGTCAGTGATAAAATATTCCTCCTCTGCGAAGAGGCCCATTCACACTTTGACAAAAATGGATCATTCTATATTTTTCAATGTAAATTAATCCTGAATATTTTCTTTTATCTCTTACTAGTATCCTTTCATATTATAAATTTTATATATACCTATCACGCCATAGTCTGTTCACACAATCCTCTGTTTTTGGCTAATTTAAGTAAACAGTTTGAGGTGTGAGGTGGTATCTCCTTGTGATTTGTATTTCCATGATGATGAGTGATACTGAGCATCTTTTCATGTGTCTGTTAGCCATCTGGATGTCTTCTTCTTTGGAGAAGTGTCTATTCATGTCTTCTGCCCATTTCTTAACTGGGTTATTATGTTTAGTATTATTATTATTATGGGTGTTGAGTTTGATAAGTGCTTTATAGATTCTGAATACTGACCCTTTATCTGACATGTCATTTGCAAATATCTTCTCCCATTCCATGGGTTGCCTTTTAGTTTTGCTGATTGTCTCCTTTTCTGTGCAGAATGTTTTTAACTTAAAGAGGTCCCAGAAGTTCATTTTTGCTTTTGTTTCCCTTGCCTCCAGGGACATGTCTAGTAAGAAGTTGCTGCAGCCAAAGTCAAAGAGGTTGTTGTCTATTTTCTCCTCTAGGATTTTGAGTTTTCCTATCTCACATTTAGGTCTTTAATCTATTTTGAGTATATTTTTGTGTATGCTGTAAGAAAGTGGTCCAGGTTCATTCTTCTGCATGTCACTGTACAGTTTTCCCAACACATTTGCTGAAGAGACTGTCTTTTTCCATTGGATATTCTTACCTGCTTTATCAAAGACTAATGGACATTTATGGGTCCATTTCTGGGTTCTCTATTCTGGTCCTTTGATCTCTTTGTCTGTTGTTGTGCCACTACCATGCTGTCTTGATGATTACAGCTTTGTAATACAGCTTGAAGTCCGGAATTGTGAGGGTTCCAGCTTTGGTTTTCTTTTTTAACACTACTTTGGCTATTTGGGGTAATTTTTGGTTCCATACAAATTTTTGAATTGCTTGTTCTGGCTCTGTGATGAATGCTGGTGTTATTTTGATTGGCACTGAATTGAATATATAGATTGCTTTGGGTAGTATTGACATTTTAATAATATTTGTTCTTCCAATCCATGAGCATGGGATATTTTTCCATTTTTAGGTGTCTTTCCATTTCCTTCATAAGCTTTCTATAATTTTCAGTGCATACGTTTTTCATTTCTTTGGTTAGGTATTTATCCAAAGGATACAAAAATGCTGATTCAAAGAGGCACATGCACCCCAATGTTTATAGCAGGACAACTGACAATAGACAAAATATGGAAAGAGCCCAAAAGTCCATTAACTGATGAATACATACATATACACACATACATACATATACTGGCTGTATCTAATTTTTGTTGTAATTTATATTACTTTGATTGGTTATGGGGCTGATCACATTTAGCTTTAATATTTTCCAAAATCAAGAGGGGATCATATTCCCTCACATTTACTGTTATACTTCATCAGGAATATATTTTGAAATATAAAATAGTCAATCAGTTTAGATGCTCTATTGAATAATCATTTCAACCTCCCCTTTCTGATATTAAATTACCTTCTGTCTCTCTTTTCTATGTTTATTTTGAGATAGAGAGCATGTGAGCAAGTGGGGTGAAGGCAGAAAGAGGAGAGAGAGGATCCCAAGCATGCTCCTTGCTGTCAGCACAGAGCCCGACACAGGATTTTATCTCATGAAGCATGAGATCATGATCTGAGCTGAAATCAAGAGACAGATGCATGATCTACTAAGCCACCGAGATGCCCCTCTCTTTTTCTCTCTCCTTCTTTATACATGATATAGAAGATGACTTACATATATATATGAATATGACTATAAAAATAACATATATATGGTTGAATTTGATTTTGTTTTATAATCTATAGGTTCTATATTTAGGACAGTGTCACTCTATTTTAATTATTCTTCTATATTTCTATATCAAATATGGTATATTCTCTTTGATAATATTTTTATAATTTTTTGAGTTTTTTTCCAACCTTTATTCTATAAGATACACTGGAAAATCACACATACAAATTAACAACAACAACAAATCCTGTTAGAATTTCTATTAGAATTATACTAGTTTCTAATTTTATTGCATTATAATTTGTCGACATTGAATGACTTCTATTTTTTTTTAATTAGAGAGGTTTTCCCTATAAGTACTTCATGAACACATGAAAGAATATAGAGGTTTTTGGAGGGAGATTACTATTGTTAACTCTGTTTTCCAATTTTCTGTATTTTATCTCTGCTTTTCCCTACCACTTCGTAGTTTATTAACAATTACTTTAGGCTTGCTCTTTTGATTCCTATTTATTCTTTTTTTTTTGTGAGTTGGAACACATTGCCTTATAACTTTTCTATTTTTTTAAAAAAGCCAGAGAAATATACCATTATTGTGTTTTGTCAGTTTCTTCTATTTCTGACAGCTTAATTCTAGTTATGTTGATATTTTATTAAGTGACACATAAAGGTCAATGATTATTGTATATTTATTGAGAATTGTGCCTATTAGCAAAAAGTAATGAATTTCTATCTCATTTAATATTTTCTTTGCATTTTTCTTCTATCCTATTGACTATCACTGCTTTCCTTTTGTTGTATACTCTTGATAAGTCTTTACTAATTCTTTTATATCTTTTATCTAATTTTAAATACTTCTTATGTAAATAGCATTTTTATTGTAGAGGAAAATAGTTTATTTTTTTTAACATTTTAATTTATTATTGAGAGACAGAGCATGAGCAGGGGACTGGCAGAGAGATGGGGAGACACAGAATCTGAAGGAGGCTCCAGGCTCTGAGCTGTCAGCACAGAGCCTGACACCGGGCTGGAACTCATAAACTGTGAGATCATGACCGGAGCCAAAGTTGGAGGCTCCACCGACTGAGCCACCCAGGTGCCCCAACATTTTTTTTTAAAGTTTATCTTTGAGAGAGAGAGAGAGAGACAGAGACAGAGACAGAGACAGAGTGTGAGCGGGGGAGGGGCAGAGACAGGGAGGCACAGAATCCAAAGCAGGCCCCAGGCTCTGAGCTGTCAGCACAGAGCCCGACGCGGGGCTCGAACTCACAAACTGCGAGATCATGACCTGAGCCGCAGTCGGATGCTTAACCAACTGAGCCACCCAGGTGCCCCTGGAAAATAGTTTAATTTAAAATCCAAATAGACTAAAACAGCATCTATCTTGAGGAACTGAGGGAGGGTATGGGAACGAGTGATGGCATAATTTATATTCAGGAAAGTAAAATCTCTAGCTCTCTTGCATTTACTAAGGCTGATAGAAGAGGGAAAATGAATAGTGAAATTTCAAAGCCCGTTCTTCTGGGTTGTTAAAAGGTGAGACTCAGAGGATAAAGGCTGTTGGGGTAGTGATATCAATAAGACTTAGGAAAAGCGCAGGCAGAACAGAAGACTATTTGTGGTTCAAAAGCTGGATAAACTGCTCTGCTTAATAAAACGGAGGGGGTTGTTGAGTTACCTGTAAGCAGAGTGGTGAGGGGTTCTTGGCAATCTGAGAGGCCGGGAGATATGCAGGGAGTCTTAAGGATAAAAGAAGAACACACTATAGGGTAAAAACACCTTTCTATAGTCCCAGAGCTTCAGTGGTGTCTGCAACCCCCAGCATTTCCTGTCTAGGGAGTCAGGATGGAAAAACCCAAGAGGGGCAGGAGGAAGAGCTGGAGCAGGAGGTCAGATACAAGCAAGATTTGGAGTTCATATATTAAAAGATCTTGGGTCCAGCAAGAACTTTAAGAATATACCACCACAGAGCACTGATCTTGTAAAATGTGAGATACAACAGTGACTGTTTGTTTTAATGTCATAGAAGAATTTGTTTAACTTAACCTGACAAACTGCTTTTTAATAAGAAGCATAATCTACTTACAATTATTATCATATCTGATGTATTTGGGGTTACTACCATCACATTATTTTATTTGTAATTTTGTTACTTCTTATTCCATCCTACCTTTCCATTCATACTTATTGGGATATTTTTTTTTTTTCTTTTTAATCTGAAGTGTGTTTTCTTGCTTCCATGATTTGGAAGTTATAGGCATTTTATTTTTTAGCTAGTGGTTCTACTTGAGAACTTAAAATTATTTAAACTTACTTTTCTTTAATACTCATTGTGATAAGCATGTTAAATGAACATTTAGCCATTACTTTCAATCTCCTCTCCCCTATTGCTTCTCAACTTGTTATTATTAACAGTTACTATCCATTCTTGTTCAGTCTGAATCTGGTTCATACCTTTGTATTTTAGAGAACAAAGTCAAGTAGTTTTAAGAAAGGATAGACAGATAGATACATATTTTTTACCACTCGAATGCCTGAAAATGTCTTTTTATATCTTTGTCACAAGAACAAAATCAAAGATGGATAAATAAATTTGGGGTTACATTTTTGGTGGTTTACTTTTTTTTTAATTTTTTAAAATGTTTTTATTTTACTTTTGAGAGAGAGAGAGAGAGAGAGAGAGAGAGAGAGAGAGAGACACGGAGCACAAGCAGGAGAGGTGCAGAGAAAGAGGGAGACATGGAATCTGAAGCAGGCTCCAGGCTCCAAGCTGTCAGCATGGAGCCCAATGTGGGGTCGAACTCACAAACCGTGAAATCATGATCTGAGCCAAAGTCGGACGCTTAACTGACTAAGCCATCCAGGTGCCCCTACTTTTTAAAACTCCATAAATATTGCCTGATTATTTTCTGGTGCTAAGGTTGAGAAGGAGACACCTAGATGCAATGTGAATTTTGTTCCTTTCTAGGTTATCTGCTTTCCTATATGGTAGCTGAAGGTCTCCTACACCTCTTGTGAAATTTAAGAGTCATAACTAGGATATGTTATAATACTATCTCTTTTTATTATTTACATCTTATACATGTCAAATTCCTTTGATAAAAATTCAGGTCTTCAGGTTACCATTAATTTTTTTTCATTTATTATTGATTTTGTGATTTCTTAAAAATGATTTTCCTTTTCCTGGGATATCTATTATAGGTTGGATTTTCTGAACCTTTCCTCTATATCATATTTAATTACATTATTTTCACCTTTTTGTATTTCTTTTCTGAATTCTGGATTGATTTCTTGAGTTTATCTTTTATTATATTAAATTAGCTATAAAGAATTCAGTCTACTGTTCACTCTCAACATCAGGGCTCAGAGTATAGGTAAATAGGAGATATATTATCTATAGAGACTTTAAAAACAATAATAAAACCAACTAAAAGTCAGTTCTTTTTGTTATCATCATTTGCTAACAAATACAATAATGCTGGTTTATGGTACAGATTGTGTCTCAAGTCCAGGTAGGACTACATATTTCTGCATTAAAACAGTGAATACAAAAATTAACAAACAGACCTGTGGTTATTTTCAGTCTGTCTTTCTATGTGGCAGTTTTTATTTGTGCTTAAAATTTAAAGCAGTGAACAAAGTGTGAACCACAAGCACATTGTTTTTGATTGGTAAATGCAAATTTTGATTTATATATATATGGAGAGAGAGAGAGAGAGAGAGAGAGAGAGGATGAGAGACAGCACACAAGTGGATGAGGGGGCAGAAAGAGAGAACCTCAAACACGCTCCATGTGACACACAGAGCTCAATGTGGGGCTCCATCCCAGGATGCTGGGATCACCACCTGAACCAAAAGGAAGAGTTGGATGCTCAACTGACTCAGCCACCCAGGCACCCCCAAATAAATATTTACAATAGAATCTATTCTTTTAAGTGATAACTGTTTTAGAAATAAAAATAAGTAAAATTATGACTAGTACTGATTACTACATAATTGTTGTTTTGGTAATATAGGGGAAGGAGAATAAAAAGTTATCTCTGGGGGCACCTGGGTAGCTCAGTTGGTTAAGCTTCTGACTTCGGCTTAGATCATAATCTGACAGCTTGTGGATTCAAGCCCCACATCAGGCTCTGTGCTGACAGCTCAGAGCCTGGAGCCTGCTTTGGATTCTGCGTCCCTCTCTCACTCTACCCCTACCTCACTCATGCTCTCTCTCTCTCTCTCTCTCTCTCTCTCTCTAAAGAATAAATAAAACATTAACAAAAAAAGTTTAAAAAAAAAGTTGTCTCTGGTTATCAAATATGGTAGTCAGGTCACTGCCAACCATGATGATGGCTTTTTGTAGCAGCTTACTTCATGGGAAAGTCTGATGAGATAGGTTTTCTCTTTGGGACAGCAATCTATTCTTCAAAGAAGTACCTATTTATTGATATTTCTTCCTTCTGGCTACCTGCTCTGGGATATAAACCTTATGAACACTGACATTCTGCTTGGTATGGTCTTCTGGTCTACCAAGACCTCCTCTCCTTTCTCTTCCTGCACCTCAATCCTGCATAAAAGGAACTAGGTGAGTTATTTTTAAATTCCCCAACCCTTGTTTCCTAGCCACAATTTTTGCAAGTCTCCGTGCCTCTTTTAGTCTTTTTTGCATTCCATCCTGCAGAAATCCATCAAAACTTCTGATTTTTTTTAAGGCACCCTTTCTAGTTTCCAGGTTGGTAGATGTTTTCCTCTATTTTATTATTTTTTTTATTTCTATAGACATCGATGAGGTTGGTGAGGAGACATTTATGCTCATATCATTATCTTTCCACAAATTCTCTGCTTCTTATTGATTTAGATTCCCCAAACTCTCACTGTCATTATTACATTTCTGAAAGAGGTGTTAATAAGCAAGGGGTGTGTGCGTGTGTGTGTGTGTGTATGCAAGTGTGTGAAGTCGTGTGCATATATGTGTGTAGATTAATTTTAAAGACTTGCAGCAGTTAGAAGGAAGCTCTTGAGTAATCCTATAATTATAGTGTGCTGAATAGTTTTAATGAATCCATGTAATTTTATTTTTCTCTCTTTGAATTCATGCAAGAGCCTGAATAAGAGTACTGTTATGACAAATTCTTGACCCAGAATTTCAAACTTTATACATGCTTGCATTCATAAAAGAAGAGACCCAGAAAAATGCTTTTATCAGTTCAGGAAATATCACCTTTAGGGCCCCAAAGAGAACACCCACAGGAGCTTGCAGAGGTAGTAGCAAAGGTGAAGAATGACTGTGTTGAAGCTGAAAACTCAGGATCAGTTTAGAGAGTTGCACCCAGGACTGTAAAATTCTTTATTTTGTCCTATATACTTTAGAACTGATGTTTTTCTACTCTTAGATTTACCCAGTGTAATGTACCTTCGATAAAACTGGTTCTACAGACTGTGACCGGATGTCTGGCTTCTGAGGGAGTACTAACAGGTCCATAATGTTGGTTGCAGGTACACCAGAGGGATTTAAAGAATTCAGTACTGAGCTGGGAGCCTGGGATAAATAGAATCCTATTACTGAGATTGTAATATTTGCCAAAATTAATAGTTAAATTATTTGAAAGTTAATATTTATGATGTTTAAGAGGTAAGTCCGTAAGAGAAGGAAAGGAAGGCTATTTAATAGTGGCAATTGTTTTCAAGAGAAGGGCAGCCTAAGACACAAAAACAAATCTTTTGTGTGGGTGGGGGAAAAGAAGGCATTTCAAATTCTGGCTCCCTGTGAGGTCTCTCTGGTTCGCCCTTTGGGAGTTAGTCTCTCATTCCCACCCCACCACATCATAGGCACATCCTATGATGGATCCCCAATGAACTATAGATCATTTCCTGAACACCCATTTCTTTTCATAGCACTGTTCCTTAACTAACCCCTCTGCTTGGAATGCCTTTCCCCATCTTGCCTGTATGAGAAACCCCTCCTCATGCATCAAGGTGCAGTTTACATGTTTCCTCTGCTGTAAAATAAACAGAAGTTGTTACCGTCTCCTTGTGCCCACATTGCCCTCCCCAAGCCCAGCGTCTTGTTTTCACCAGCAACTACCACATTGTTTGTAATGCATGTCCTTCTCCTCTCTCTCCCCACTGGACCGCAAGTTCCTTGAAGACTGAACTGTGACTTATTCTTCTTTGCATTTTCTGTATCTGAAACATTTCTGCTCTTTAGCAGAGGCCAGAGATGTTAAATACATGAAGGGGTGAAGGAAACAATCCCATGTTAAACTGACCTCTATAATCTATACTTAAATTAACTTGTTTAAGAAAAGTGGACATATTACTCCATTCATTTGACTTAGAAATAAAGAAACTTTTAAGACTGCTCCATTTCCTTTGGAAGATGGGCTTTCTAGAACATTGGAAAATTAGCCATACAGATATTGTTCAAGGGCACCTGGACACTTGGTAGTGCTTTTGCCTCCTAGGTGAGAAAGTCTCTGTTTATGTTAAATTTGTATCAGGAGTAAGGATATCTGTAAATAGACCCTTCGAAACAAGTACATAAATCATTGGTGTAAGTTTTTCTGGATTGGTGCAGGAAGACTGACTGTAACAAATGCAGTGGCATAACACATACCTAGGTTTTTTCTTTAAATTTTCTTAAATATTTATTTTTGAGTAGGAGAAAAAGAGAGAGAGGGAGCACACATGAGCATGTGAGTAGGGGAAGGGTAGAGAGACAGGGAGATGCAGAATCCGAAGCAGGCTCCAGGCTGTGAGCCGTCAGCACAGAGCCCGACACAGGGCTCGAACTCCCGGACCACAAGATCATGACTTGAGCTGCAGTTGGCTGCTTAACCAACTGAGCCACCCAGGAGTCCTGCTTTTTCCTTAGTCTTACAGGAACCTCAAAGACTAATCTGGAAGCTCAGTAGGGGAGGCAGAAAAGCCACACTACATTATACTGCTCTGGCAACATATTCTATAATGGCACTTACAAAGGCTGCATAAATTAAGAATTCATAGCAGCGTACATGTATGATTTTCCCTGTCATCTGTGATCCACCTGCAATGCTGCAAATTATTTATACTGGACTGCAGTGGTCACTCTCAGGCACTATACTTAGCAGATCTTGTCTATACAATGTGAAATGTCTTTGATTTCACAGAGCACAAGCCCCCAGTTAGGTATTAATAGAAATGAATGTAATATGCACTTCATGTGTATATATAAAGAAGTGCCCACTTTCAGGGTCTTCACAAACACGTCTGTGAGTAGCTCAAAATGATATTCTGAACCAAAGTAACAAAGTTAATGCAGAACTTAATTGATCGTATCCACGCATGAACTCCTGTTCATGCTTCTACCCACTCTTTGTATGCTAGATCCTAATTCTAAAATTGGTAGCAATTTAATTCGAGTATTTCAGAATTTTTCTCTGCCTTGGAAAGCTCCAGGTACTGTAGCTGGCTACAGAGAATTACATGAGAGCTTCTTGACTGTTGGGCTAAGGCACATCTGTGTGGCTAAAATGCCATACAATTGTGGTGAGATGCTGATTCCTTCAACCCCCAGAGTGGCCAGAAGATACCTCTGGCCGCGAACAGTCTCATACTTTCCTTCCAGGCTGCAGGCCAAATGTTACAATTTGTTGTGTGTGCCATGATATGTAAATACATTTTAAAAGCACTGAATTGTAGTATGTTGATATAAAAACATAGGAGGCATATTGGCAAGAGAACCACAAGGACATTTGGAGGGTCATAGTACAGAGGCCAGGGGCCTGCACACGATAACGTGCTCTTTGGGTTTGTTTCCCTAGTCTGTTCTTTATGAGTCATAAGACATCTTTTCTCATCTGCAAAATAGAGATAATAAAATCTAGCCTTTAAGAGTGAGAAGATAAAGTAATATAGCCAAAGTGCTTAGAACATGCCTGATATACATTAAAGGAAATGAAAGTATTTATTATGATTAATTTTTTGGTGAGGAATAAGTTGAATTATCCTATAACTAATGAGTAAATCTGTCTCCAGCATCTACAGTGCTAGCATTAAGATGGATTCATCTCCCATACACAATGAACTAGTATAATATGTTTAGATTTATTCGTGTAAAATCTATAGCACTGAGGGCTTCCCTTAAAATTCTTACTGTCTCATTGACATCACTCTACAAGCAGGTACTACTTATTCTAGAAGAGTTTCATAAAAATTGAAAGAATTTGCTCAACAGAATGTTTCATTAGGAAAAATCTGAAAAGCGAACAAGACAATGGAAGCTCCATCATTTCTAGGAGGGTAGTCAGGTTGATGGATCAGGGCATTTGCTTAGGAAAAACAGATTCCGAAGCTTTGATAGCTCTAACATGTGGACCTGAGAATAGACACTGGCTCTACTTAAAAACGCAGGACCCCTGACATGCAATTTTCCCTCTTATCTAACCATTTTCCTACACCCACCAACTTTTTTTAGGACTTATTTTTGATAGGTTAGTATAAAGTGGAAGTCCCCAGTGGATCAGAATTTGTTACTTAATTGATTCAAATTATAAAGTGTCATCCTTAAAAATTGACAAAATGTGATAATTATAAGATCATTTTGTTTTTTTACTACAGGTGGCACATGTGTTATCTTTTTGATTTGTGGTTAAGGCTGCTAAGGATTGGCTATTTCAATAGCATCTTCATTAGTGGGACCCAAAGAATTGCTGCACACATTGATATAGTGCAGGGATCTCTCTACAGTGTGCTATTATGTTTGAGGAATACTGAAAAGATTATTTTTTCATTCCAACTATCAACTCAATGTTTCAGTTCATTTCAACCCCCATGTCTGATAACTACTCCCTTTCTGAAAATTAAGTCTACCCCTTAACTAACATTGTGATCAAGCCATAAATTAATCATGTGGTTTACTCACCCCACTGCTACAGTCATTCCTCAATAGCAACATGGATGCCTCGGAGAGTAAGTTGACTATGGAAGTGCCCGAAATGGCGTCTTAATGACCTGAAAGAGCTAATACACTTCTGTAAGTGCCTAGCTAAATATCACAGAGTGACTTGGACACTGGGGAAAGCTTGGCTCATTATTCCACTCTGCTGAGTTAAATCACTTAGGTTCTCTTTATTTGCTGTTGGCCTTTCTCTTTTCCTTTATCTGCTCATGCATAAAGGATATTGATTTAAATAAAAGACACTGTAAACATGCACTTTGTTAGGGAAATCTGACTATGCAAGTATAATTTCAAAGGTCAGAGTTCTAGCAATGCTTGATTTACATTAATTTGTGCTTGAGGAAATGCCTACTTGACTAAATTAAAAAAAATTTGATTCACATATTGCTCTCTGCTCTTCTATCATGTTCTGCCAGTGCTGATCAAAGTGGAAAATCATATTTAGTAGAAAATCTCCTATTTGGAATCACCCATCGTAGTACAATAGATTAAACCTCTGGGAAAAATTTATAGCCTGTATTCAAGTCTCAAAGATTTTGTACCTCCTTCCTAAAGTGTTTGGCCATAAGAAATTAATAATCTTTAAAAATAAAAACTATTTAACAGATGTTTCTAGGACAACACACTATTTAAATTACATGAAGAAATTTCAACGATGTGTTTTTATGGACATTCAAAAATGGACAAATTTTAAATAAAAAAATTTTAATGTTTATTTACTTTTAAAAGAGACAAAGAGTGCAAGCAGGGGAGGGGCAGAGAGAAAAGGGGAAACAGAAGCAAAGCAGGCTCCAGGCTCTGAGCTGTCAGCACAGAGCCCGACGCAGTGTGAACTCACGAACTCTGAGACCATGACCTGAGCTAAAGTCGATGCTTAACCAACTGAGCCACCCAGGCGTTCCAAAAACTGACAAAATTTTTTAAAAAAGAGATAACATGCTTCATATATTGCAAAAATTGCAAATCATTTAACTCTTTTAATTACTCCAGTAAAAATGTCTTTAAATGCCCTAATTTTTGCACATAAATATACTTTTCAGTGCTGATTTGCTTACAATAAAATGTGCTTCTATTAATAAGTTTGATAAACATTTTCTTAGAGTGTTTTTCCTCCAGTGTATTTTCAAAATTGTTTATTTGCCATTTTGTAACTTTATTCTGTAGAGTAGAAAGATAAAGATGAATTAAAACTTTGTATGTTAATAACCAAATGCAATTGACATCAGTGTCATAAACAGAAAATCCTTTAATTATGTAGTATCATGTATCTTTTTAATCTTGATCTTTGTGGGTTTATTTGCCAAAAGAATTTAGTTCCAATTTTCAGATATACCTCTTACTAGCTAAATTGTCAAGAGGAGATAATAACTACTACCTTATTAATTGTAGAGGAAAGTGACAATTTAGGAATCCTTTTATATTTATTTTTTTAAGTTTATTATTTATTTTGAGAGAGGGAGAGACAGAGGGAGAGAGAGAATCCCAAGCAGGCTCCACAGTCAGTGCAAACCCCAAAGTGGGGTTACAACTCATGAAACAGGAGACCATGACCTGAGCCGAAGTCAGGGTGACCTGAGTCACCCAGGCACCCCTAGAAATCCTTTTTTTAGGTTTATTCTCCTTACAGTGTGTTAAGGGCCATATTGTTCCACTTCCTCCTTATGAGAAACCTTTAAGATAGGTAGTAATATTGTTATATATATAAACGAAAAACTCAAGTTATGACAAGTTATGTCATCAAGATCACATACCTATTAAAGTGCACAAATGGGATTGGAATTTTGGCAGTCTGACACGCCCCCCCCAAAAAAAACAAAACAAAAACAAAAACAAAACAAAAAAAACACCCAAACAAACACATCTAATAAAATCTTTGACACTGAATTATTGTTTCTAACTAGAGATATTATTTTTAAAAGATGTAAAAGATTACATAAAGACATGACAGAATCTGACTGGAGCTCAATAATGAATTATCTTAATTTCTTTGATATTCAATAAAAGACAGCTAAGTGATCAGAATTCAAAATTAATACTGGAGTTAAGGAGTTCTTACTTGTCTTAGTAGTTGAAATTCTAGACCCACTTTTAATTTACTTTATTGTTACATTAAGTATCTCTGGTGGTATGTATTTTCCTGTGGTTGAATTCTGACCTTAAGCCCAGTACTTCTCTGTCGAATCTTCTGGAAGTACAAATACTTTTGACAGATTTATACTTTTTCAATAGGCTGATACAGCACACAAAATCTTTTCTATTTCTGGTTTAGGTATGTTTGGGTCATTTACCATTCCATGCCCATGACATTTCCTTAGATTTCCTGTACCTAGTTCATGAAACCTTTCATTCATTTGAATTATTCCCCAAACCCCACTTTCATCTTTTGCTGCTTCTTTTTTTCATTGACTCCATAGTCATTTTCCGACATAGAACCCTTACAGGACATAACATACATAATTTTTATGCCAGCATACATATTACTTTACTATTTGCCTTTGTCTCCACATGTTGCTAAAATCCTCAATAACATTTCCCAAGAGGAGACTCTGAGAGCCCAGACAGCACATATAGAAGTATTCTGCACATTCTTAATCATTAGTTAGGTATTTGTGGCAATTCTGTTTCAAGGTGAGCATAGCCCTTTGTTGTCTCATTTGTGGGTCAGTTTTTCTTTATAAATGCCCAGAGTGTTGTACACAGATAAGGAATCATGATGAGGTTTTGTTAACTTGAAGTGAACTTGAAGTTCACTTTTTAAGTGAATGAAAGTGAGTCTGTCCTAGGGATAGTCTTGGTCAACCTGGTGTTTTTTAAGCTATTATATATTGAATTTTGAGGATTAATAGAAAGCTAGGAACAAAGATAAAAAGACTATTTAATCTCTGCTATGGCATTATATGGTCATTAACCACTATACACCACAATTTTTTATTAAATCACACACACATCTAAGAAACATAATTGAAAAAATGTATATATATGTGTGTGTGTATAAATGTATTTTGTGCATATACATCTACATACACTATATATATCTCATGTGTACATCTTTGTGTGTGTATATATATATACAATCACAATTCTAGAGGAATTATATTATGTACATTACATGTGATAGAATACATGTTATATATAATTCAGTTGAATTGCTCCTTTTATTTACAAAACTAGATAATTAACTATATTTTTATTTGACTTCAAGTATGTGGCTAAGAGCTCTAGTTTTCCATTTCCTTCTGTGCTTTTGCATATGTGAGCATCTATGGAATCCATTTGTTTAAATCAATAAAACCTTATCATAAAGAGTTTTTCTATAGCATCCTTTCAGTTATATCAAGGCAACAGAATGTATTTTGAATGTTCATTATGATGCCAAGTAGTTCTGTCTTTTTTTTTAATTAATTTATTTATTTTGAGACAGAGAGAACACTAGTGGGGGAGGGGCAGATAGAGGGAGAGAGAGAAACCCAAGCAGGCTCCATGCTTCCAGCACAGAGTCTAAGGCAGGGCTTGAACCCACAAGACCACAAGATCATGACCTGAGCCGAAACCAAGAGTCAGATGCTTAACCGACTGAGCTGCCCACGCGCCACCCCCCTCACCTGTGCCGACATGCAACATATTTGGGATTCTCGCTCTCTCACATTCTCTCTCAGACTAAATAAATACAAAAGAAAACTTAAAACAGAATAAAAGTGAGAACCTGAAAAATGGATCCAGTTTCTTCAATATCACATATATTTATTAATTACTTAAATTGAACATTTGGGTTTCTCATTATCTGTATTTTTTAAGGATAACAAAGGCCCAGTCAGACGGAATCACCAAGATCTAGACTTCCAGTGAATCCTACAGGTCGTAAACCCAGAATATTCATTCTATGCAATATTTTTAAATGAGGTTTGTATTTTTTTCATAAATAAAAGAGTCAAAACAAATGTTTGATGCCCAAGTGAATTTTTTAACCATCAAATTTTTCTGTGACATTTTAATGCGAATGGCAAAAAGACCCCATTCCTTGGTTTTCAAGTTCCTCTTTAAAATTTTATAACAGCATCACTTCCCACGAAAGTATCTCCTAAAATGGCCTGAGGTAACCTCTATGGGATAATGGTTTATAAATACATTTTAGTTAGTTCAGTGGTAATTAGTGACACATGAGTGAAGAACCATATTTTAAGTTCATGGATACTGAGCCTAGTGAATGATGTTTTGCTTTTAAGAGTCTGTTGGGGGCTATCATGAATAATAATGAGGGCAGAACACGTATTTGCATCTTTACTGAATGTCCCGAGGCAGCAAGGCCTTGAGAGCCCTCATGCCCGGGGTTCCACTGCCTGAGTGGCATCCCAGACTAGCCTCCCCAGCAGAGCAAAGCTGCCATCAGCATGTTGCTGCCAAGGATCATTGCCTTTTTGACACCACTTTCATTGCTTCTTTCATCCTAAATTTCTCTGAGAATGAGTTTTCTTCATTCTCTAACTATAATACATCTCGTTTTGACACTTTTTATCGGTAATTACATAAGAATCAGCAGACTGGAATTTGGAGTAATTCAGATATTGTCTAACTCGACTGTGGCTCCTGCTTTGGTAGAGCTTCTGATATGAAATAGGACGTGCAAACTTTCCTGCTTTGTGCACTGAAGACCAGAGACAGAGTATCTGCTCAAAATCCCCTCATTAGACGTAACCTTTGGACACCCTTCCTAACCCATCACTATTCCTATCTTTCTCTATTTCCTTTCCCTGCATTATGTTCTTTCTAGCACACGTCAGTATAATTCACAGGGAGTGAATTATAATATGTATAATGTTTATAATATTTATTTATTAATTCACTCCCTGTCTCTCCAGTGGAATGTGAACTTTATGAGAATAGCATTTTGTCTATTATATTCACCTATCTTTAGTACTACCACACTGTCTGGCACGTTTTTATTGGAACGAATGAAAGGATCATAAAAACGTTGATGCTGCTTATATATCTTCGCCTTATGGGTTGACAATTCCGAGGCAGTGCATTAGAACATTTATCCCACACCAATTAAATTCTGACTCTGTGCTAGGCGTTAGGACACGTCAAGATAAATCAGATAAAACCCTTGCCCCCACAGACCTAACAATTCATCGAATATTATATTAGTCTGATTTTCTGGATATGGGCTTTTACGACTGTGTCATTAGAAGAGCTTCCTTTTACCTATAGTGTAAGAGGCTGAATTTGAACGTCATGAAAGATACCTGCTGCAAATCCTACAAAAGAGTTATTGTTAAGAGTGAAGTCACTGTTGTATCAGCCATTACTGAAACAAGCATGTTAGTAAGGGCTGGTAATTTATTAGTGCAGTAACACTTATAATAATAATAACCTGTTTTCATTAAAGATATTAACTGAACGTACTATGTGCTAAATAGATCTGTATCTATATTCACCAAGCACTTAGAGGCAGCACAGGAAACGATGCTATTTGTGGAAGGCAAAGCTAAGGACTGAGAGAAGTCTAGATGGAGCGCAGTAATCTTACCAAGGAAAAGGAACAGAGTAACCTGGGAACAGAGGCCACAGTACCTGGCAGACAGGCGTTAAAAGAAAAAGAAAATCAGATACAGAAGTAGGGGTTTGCCAACAATTAATATTTATGATTGGGGACTTTACATAGAACTTTAAGGTAGAGTCAGAGATTAGTAATCATCTCGGTCAACACTTCATTTTAGAGGTGAAGAAAATCAAGAAATGGTGACTTCAGTTGCTAAAACAGGGAGTTTTTGACTACTATGGTTTTATGACCATTCCACATCCATTTTCTTCTTTTGTTAGCAAGCCTTGAATTTTGTTTAGGGCTCTGCCTTCCTTTCACACCTGCCTCTTACAGCACAGTGAGCCCCATTCACAGACTCAGATGGGGTCAACATCATTTGAGCCATGGGACTTGAATGACACATTGCTGCTCCCAGGCCAAGTGAGCTCTGGATCTACTTTGACTCAAGGTTGAAAGGGTAAGGACTGACTCTGCTTTAATCCTCTTGCTTCTGCCAGGTAGAGACTGTCTGGAGCCAAGGCAGAGAGGACTTGGGAGGGAAGTTCAAGGCCCAGGGTCGTTGTTGCAATCTCGGCTTCAGCCAGTATGGGAAAAGCATCACTGCCTCCTGGACTTCTCAGTTTTCTCAGCCATTGAGCTCCTTTTTTCTTTTTTCTTTCTTCCTTTCTTTTTTTGTGTTGTTTTGCTTATATATGTTTGGACAAAAGGTTGAGTTTGCTGGTCTTTGCCAGGTAAATATGCTAAATGATACATTGGTGGATTCTCAGTCAGTTTTTACTTAATTGGTGTTTAAATGTGTTTTCTTGTGCTGTGACTTAAGGAGAGCCACATAGGTGAATATGTCTATTTGGTACAATTTGGTACTAGTTTTGGTGTCAATGATAAGGCCATGAAAAACTTAGGGTAGTATGGAACTTAACAGTAGCAAGTGTGATCTATTTGTCAATCCCCAGTTTCTAATGATAGGACCTTCAGTTGTTTCCTGAAACTCTTCTTTCCAGGTCTTTTAAACACAAAAAGAACTTAATAGTTATACTTGTCTCCTGCGATAATCCTGGTATTATTGGAGGATTATCCAATATAGCACCCAGCAGAGCCCAGCACACTCTCAGGACTTAGAGATATCTTCTGGTGATTAATACTATGTTAACAATTGCTTAGCTCAAGTCTGACAGAGTGTCATTGCTAAGTAAATGGTAGGTGAAAAACAGATGGTTTCTAATTTGGGATCAGAAGAATTAACCTTATTCTCTTCTTCACAGATTTATGTTGGTTTATTTTTCTTTTTTTAGAGAATGAAAGCCAGCACCCATATGCCAGTGGGGGAGGAGGAGAGCGAGAGGGAATCCCAAGAAAGCTCCATGCCCAGCTGGATCTTACAACCGTGAGATGGTGACCTGAACCAAAATCCAGAGTTGGACACTTAACTTACTGAGCCACCCACATACCCCTATAGATTTTACTTTTAAAACCACATTCTTGTCTTTTTTCAATTTTGTAATCTTTATTTAGGCAACGAGTTTCTTAAGCCCTCAGTTTTCCCTATTGTTCTCAAAGACCTTTTTGGGATTTCATTTCCATCCCTGGTTTCCTTCTGCATGGCCAAACTATTTACCGGATAACCTGCCTGCTAATAAAATGTGCTCAGAGAAACTGCATCTATTTTTATTTCTAATTTGTTCTTAAGCAATCTGTGAAGCTGCTTCTTACAAGTTTCATTTTCAGGGATCCCAATAATATTTTGGCCTAATGAATATCATCTTATGCTGTATGTTAAGTAGAAAAATAGATCTTTTGTGTGTTTTAAATCCTGTTATCTTCTTCACAAGGGTAAAACTACTTTTGCACTGATAGAACAATTCTCTCGGTTTTCTGTACTTCAAGTTTAACCTCAGTTTTGGCAATTACACTATTCTGGGGGTTGGAATTCTATGATTACATGCTAACTCTCTCTTGTCACTTTATGGGAGCAGGCACCAGAAGCAGTTTTAAGTTAGAAGGGGCCACATGCTGAGGAGAATGGGATAACACAGGCAGCGACAATTTAATAAATATAGTAACCTGGGACTCCCCTTGTATTCTCCTTACTGGGTGATTTATGAGAATACGTGTATATAAGGTAATTCCAAGGCGAGATTTTCCAATTACTTTTGTTCTATATAATAAAAAATTTTGTGCGCAATACTTTTTTTTATATTCCAACAAAACTCCAATCATAAAGAATCATTTTGAAGAAAACTATATTATTTACATTTCTTCAAACAGCATAGCTTCTACTATACTTTGGGATTTGTGTTCATAGGACCCTAAACAAAAGCCTATTTTGAGAGAGAGAGCATGTGCACGCATGTGCATGAATAAGAGAGGGGCAGAGAAAGAAGAACCCAAAGCAGGCTCTGTACTGTTAGCTAGGCACTCGACGCAGGCTCAATCTCACAAACCTTAGATCATGACCTGAGGGGAGATCAAGAGTCGGACACTTAATCAACTGAGCCACCCAGGCGCCCCTGAGAATATTTTTCAGAGCGTGAGAAAACCAATGGACCCGGCTTCACGTCTAACAACCTGGTGTTGTGAGTGGGCTCCTTGGGTCAAAGTTCATTAAATATTTTTGTAAATGCTACATAAAAACGTAATTTGGGAGACGTAAGACTTCTGTGAATAAATGTGACCTGGTAGGATGCAGGATAGATTTTTACAAACTTAGTGCAATCTAGTTTGGGAATGAAGATGGGGACACCTACAGTTGTATAGATTTATCCTTCAGTCAATCTTTTAGCCTAACTAGAAAGTCTGAGAGATGAGCATATACTTCGTCTGTTTTCATCCCACATCACTAACTTCTTTTTCTTCCCTTGTTTCTGGGTCCAGCGATAACTTGGAGCACGTTTTCAGTCAGGTTCTCAGCTGGTTTAAACTCAAGAGATTTTTATGGCCCCCATGTTCACTGGCAGACCCTATGACACCATCACTGAGAGCTGTCGGGAATAATTTCTCCATCTGTAACATATAGCAGAGCTACACTGCAAAGGGAACAGAAGACTCTTCAGGAACCCACTGAATCAAGAAGCTACCAACACAACCATCTACTCAGTCCCATAGAACCTCTGCACCATCTGCCCCAGAAAACTGCACGCCAAACTGCCTACTCCTCTCCTCCTGTGAAACACAGCATATATTTAGAGTCTCCTGGGAACTAACTGACAGAATCTAAACTGTCTGGAACTTCAGCGGCATAAGAATCTGGGAAAACTGGCCTTTAGACTGGAAGTAACTGCAGCCAGGAAAGTTGGCTAGAAGTGCATTGGAATGATTGCTGAGCGAGCCAGCCTCATTATCTGCCACATGGGTCGAGGCACGCATATTTTAATAAATGAAGAATCTAATGTGTGTCTGATGATTTGGCGGAGACACATACAAGAGAGGTAGAAAGATGGGAAAGAACAGGAAGGTTGTAACAGAAGCCAAGGTCCTAGGATCAGACAGATTCATTTGGTGGATCTTCTTTAGATTCTTTCATTTCTTTACTCTAAAAGACACATGCTGTTTCAACCACCTTGCCAGCCCCAGGTATAGCCTGTCTGTGACTGGAACCAAGTCAGAAGACTTGGAGGCCATGAGGAGGGAAGGTTCAGGGCTTGGGCAGTTGCTTATAGAAAACATCTCTTTGCTTTACCTTCCCCCCGCCCCCCCCCCCCACAACCTCTTTATCACGCTCTTTTTAACTCTAAGCAGAGGACAGAACCCACTTCTCTACCTGGGAAAGAAAAAGCGCTTTTGTCTGTGAGCAAGGAGTAGTTTTGTCTGTGGCCCTTTCATTTCCTAGATGACTGATATCAAATGTTCCATTAAATGCATTGACATCTTACCACCACCGCCGTGTAAGAAGGTTAAACTTGTTCCTTACCGGAGGTGTGCACTTCGTGCAGCCGCAGCTTCCTGTGCAGAGTTTGGCGTGACCACCAGCACTATCTGTTTGGAGAACGTTCACAGACTGGAGGGAGCTGGCAACGGTACAACAGCAGAGGCCGGAATGGGAGATTTCAGCAAGCAGCTTGTAGTCTGGCATCAAACTCTCAATTCCCCAGCCCTGCTGAATTCGTTGCTTCTTTCCTCTTCTCAAGTGGCAGCATCTGGACAGAGTCTTCGAGAGGAGGAACATCTGTTCCCGCTCTTGAATTTTCACTGTCTCCCTAAAGCTCCAACCTAAACCCTAGTGCCTAGCTGAGCCCACAAACACGCTGTGTGTTCGAGGGACAAATCGGGATGCAGGTAGCCCCTTTCTGAGCAGATTTGTAACCTTACTTCCAGTCAGGATGCACACAGCGTCTATTGTCTGTGGCTCCCTAAGGATGGTTCTCTGCATCTTAAGTTTTTATTTAAATTCTAATGAGTTAACATACAGTGTAATATTAGTTTCAGGTGTATAATATTGTGATTCGACATTTCCATACCACACCTGGTGCTCATCACAACAAGGGCACTCCTTGATCCCCATCACGATTTCACCCATCCTCCCACCCATCTCCCCTCTGGTTACCATCAGTTTGTTTTCCATAGTTAAGAGTCTGTTTTTGTTTGTTTGTTTGTTTGTTTTTGGTTTGCCCTCTTCTCTTTTTCCTCTTTGTTCGTTTGTTTTCTTTTCACATATGAGTGAAATCATACGGTATTTTTCTTTCTCTGACTTATTTTGCTTGGCATAATACTCTCTAGCACAATGCATGTTGTTGCATATAGCAAGATTTCATTCTTCTTTATGGCTGAGTGATATTCCATTGTATATATGTATACCACCTCTTCTTTAGCTCTTCATCGGTTGATGGACACTGAGACTTGTTCCATAATTTGACTATTGTAAATAATGCTGCTATAAACATCAGCGTACGTGTATCCCTTTGAATTAGTATTTTTGTATCATTTGAGTAAATATCCAGTGGTGGAATTGCTGGATCGTAGGGTAGTTCTATTTTTAACCTTTGAAGGAAACTCCACACTGTTTTCCAGAGTGGCTATACCAATTTGCATGCCCACCAACAGTGGAAGAGGGTTCCCCTTTCTCCACATCCTCACCAACATCTGTTGTTTGTTGTGTTGCTGATTTTAGCCATTCTGACAGGTGGGAGGTGATCTTATTGTGTTTTTTTTTTTAATTTTTTTTTAACCTTTTTTTATTTTTGAGAGACAGAGAGACAGAGCATGAGCAGGGGAAGGGCAGAGAGAGGCAGACACAGAATCCAAAGCAGGCTCCAGGCTCTGAGCTGTCAGCACAGAGCCCGATGCGGGGCTTGAACTCAGAAACCATGAGATCATGACCTGAGCTGAAGTCGGCCGCTTAACCGACTGAACCACCCAGGCGCCCCCTTATTGTGGTTTTGATTTCAGCAGGGATGGCCTCATCATCACATCCAGGGCTAATTTCCCCCCTATAAACCCAAGGGGAAGGCCACCCTTAGCAATATCCCTCCCAGTGACTGTAATAGAACCCTCCGGAGAGCTCAGGAAGGGGTGGGCTGGGTTATAAGCTGCTGCATATTATGTGGACAGGTCTGGCTGCTCACTATCTGCTCTTCCTCACGAGAAGGGAGCAAAGGTGTAGGCTTAGGTAAGACAACCCCGCCCATCCCCAAAATGCACCCTTCCAGACTACTTTGCAGGCACAGGCCCCCACATTAGAAGTAGCATACCCCAATCCCTAAGCCTTTTTCTAAACTGAGAAGCAGGGACAGCGGGGCACAAACACATCGCCCATTGCTGCACTCTCCCCTCATCTAAGATATTGTGTGTGTAGGCGGGGGAAACAGCAATAAAAGCTCCGCCCTCCCTCCAGAGATTTTAAAGTCCTTTTGTATTCCACAATAAATTGTTTTTAGGGGGGACGGGAGGTCGGGAAAGCTGCATTTCAGAAATGCTGTCATAATGGTTTTTAACACCTTTTAATCTTCTTACTGGTGCTATTTGGTAGAGTAAGGAACAACGTTGACAGGTTTTGTGGGACTTTTTTTGATACACTTTTTTAAAATCACAGACTTCTATTTTTATGTTTTAACATTGTCATAATTCTTTTTTTTTTTTTTTTTTGTAACTGGAGCCACGTAACAAGTATGGGGGAAAGTTTGCCTTATGTCAACAGTCTTGCTAATTTTTGGCTGAAAGATGACAGATGCATAGAGTTTGCCTTATGTTGAATTAAAGTCAGTATTTCTCTCACTGGCTATGGTTTTGATTTGTATTTCCCTGATGATGAGTGATGTTGAACATCTTTTCATATGTCTGTTGGCCATCTGCATGTCTTTGGAAAAATGTCTATTCGTGTCTTCTGACCATGTTTTAATTGGATTATTCATTTTTTGGGTGTTGAGTTTTAGAAGATCTTTATGTATTTTGGATACTCACCCATCAGCAGATACGTCATTTGCAAATATCTTCTCCCATTCCATAGACTGCCTTTTAGTTTTGTTGACCGTTTACTGTGCAGGAGCTTTTTCTTCTATTATGAGCAAGGTTGGAAAAACCACCCACTTCCTCCTCCCAACACATGCAATTATTGAAAAAGAGATTTTTAGGCTTCATTGGAATGTTTGGAGGAAGTATTTTCAAAAAATTACCTAGGAGCCCTCTATAGAGAATTACATTCATTTCTGTCTCTCTTAAACACACACACACACACACAGGAAACTACTGTCAATTGTTAGTTCAAAAATTCTGTGATTTTTTAAAATAAGATACCAGGCATTATCAAAGGTCTACAAAATAGTCTGTCTCCTCACCCACACAGATGCCCTTGTCCTTTAAAACAATTCAGGACAGTTGACTGGGTGAGTCAATCCTATTAATGTCTACTCTTTGGTAGAAAGTAAATGGTCATTTGAGTTTAGTAAAGGACAACAGTTATCTTCTAATAGAGACTGGCAATATTAAATGTTGGCTTTAATTGCGGGAAATGTCAATTATATGTCAATCGGATAAATGCTTTTCCAAGTGAAAGGAAAATTTACATGGTTAGAAATGTTGTCTTTTTAGATGAACAGTCCTCAAGTTAACAAATTTAAATTCAATAAATATATTCACACATGAATGTACTGCTGAAACTATTTGTCTAATACTTTACTACTATGAACCTTCATGCCAATTGTAACAAATACACCTTAATTAAAATGTTTAACAAAAAGAATTCTTTGTCTACTAGTGTTAAAACAATTTCCTGTGAAATAGCCTTTGTAGAAGAGGGTTGGAAGCTTTATTTACTCTAGTAGGATGTCATCAGTGTAGTTCAAAACCTACAGATTTTGAAATTTTGAATCTTGTTCACTTGTTATTTTGGGTAAATTTGGACAAACATTCTGCACCTGGTTTCGCATCAGTGCTCTGAGGATAATTATACTGAAATTAAAAATGTATTGGGGGATTAAATATAGTCACTGATTAAGTCCATAACAATTTACTGGCACCTATTCTGTGCCAGGCACTAAGCTACTATTCTGAAACAAGATTCATTACTGCCATTTAGAAGTTGTAATCAAGTATGAAAAACCATTTTGGAAATATGGAAGATCTAAACGAACACTTGTAGTTAAAGATGGAGTAATTTATCTCCCAGCTAAAATATTTGATGTTCCAGTCTTAGTCTTAGAAATATCAGAAATAGCAAATTTTCAATATTAGATCAATTTGGACAATGCATTCTCTGAAAGAGAACTCTACCTTTCAGAGACTCTATCTCAAATAACTCTAAAATCTTTCTAATCCCAACTCTGTTGTGTGACACAAACGAAGCCTTTATTATCTCACCGAGAAATAATTGCCAACAAGACAGTTCATTAGTTTTGCTAGTTATTGCCTTATTCAGCTTTTATAGTGCCTGGGACATAAAGAAATCTGGGGTCTCTTTAAGAACCTGAATCTAATATCAAAAATCCAAAATTAGGTTCAAGTGAAATTTTAGAATAACAATAATAAATCAAATTACAAATATAAAAAATTTAGGCTACCAGACACCACAAACATTACAAATTGAAAAATAATGCTTTATTGATTAATTTCCTCTAAAATTGTTTTCCACCTACAAATCTGATTACCTACCCTTTGATCACCTCTCCATATAACAATAGTTTTTTTTTATCACTTTCTCTAGATACAATACAGTTCAGTCTTTTGTCAAACATATTTGATTGAAACATGTCTATTTAGACATGTTTCTTCCAGACTCGTAGCTTTCTATTGATAATGTAATATACATTTTAAGGATTTCTATCAAATTTGGAAAACTTCTATTAGGTATTTTTGAAATGTGAATTATACAATTTGGAAGAATTTCCTCTGGTCCGGTCCATTTCAAACCTGTTTTCTTCTACTGTTATTACCTTCCAGACATTAGAATAGAAGTTCACATCCTCTGGTTCAATCTCTGGCCCTATACCTATATGTCATGGACCTGGATGAGTTGGCATAACAAGGGTAAAGGTGTTCCTAAAATGTGTTCCCACACTGGATGGCCAACAATAACTTAACTGTACATGGAAATGATGACAACTACATAATGTATCTCAGTAAAGCCAAGTTAAATATATCTGCACCCTCCCCTTGACTGTACTCCCCAAACCTTGATGGCCTCTCCTGCATGAAGGAAAGTGAAGCAAAGTAGAAGAGTAGAAAAAGAACAATTATGTGGAAAGCGTATTTTGTTTTTAAATATTTAAAAAATAACAAGTAACTGAGTGGACACTGCTGGAACCCCTCCAAGGACTGTAGAAGGGGCCTGTGCAAATGAGGAGGACCAAAGATTATGCTTCCTTATTTCACGACAAAGTTGCCTTTGTATTTAGTGAGGTTTTTCTTTCTAGAGCACAATATTTAATACATTGTATTATAAGATAGTGGTAGTTTAATGTGAAACAGTTATACGGTTTCATTTCCTTGAATAAGGTGTTTATCTACTTTGAATATTGTCTTTGTTTTGAACCACTGGCTCCTAATTTATTTATGCAGTTAACCAACAAATGTCATGTATGCAAATGTCATGTAGCATGCTAAACCTTACAATGAATCAATGATAATTCTGATCAAGCATCACTATATTTCATTTCTGAGAACTCGTTCCTGCAGAGAGACTATTCTGATTCTGTTAATTTAGTGATTTGTGTGGAATGGTACCATTCTATGAGTGGCTTACATCTGCACATTCTTAAGTGAGAATATTTCAGGTTAAGAGTTACACTATTCATCTGAGAATCTAACAGGGTTAAGAATGGAAAGAATCCCTCTGCACAAAGAGAATCAGAGGCCTTGGATGAATGTGGGAGGAACCCATGGCACTGCACGTGGTTATCCTCTAATTAATCAGGATAGATTAAAAAAGGTATTTTGTGTTTAAAGAAAGCATCAGACCAATTTTCCTAGTCACTCCTTCTCCTTTTTAAATTCTCACTCTCAGGCAGTTGTTTTATTTGTAATTAAATGGCTCAATATTGAGTTTTGGAAAGGAACATAGGTGGTTGATAATGACAGCACTCGAAAAGGTACCATGGATTAAAGCAATGGTATTGAGGCTTGCAGTTTTGAAACTCTCCAATAGCTAACAGGGGAAATGAGGAAAAGTACTCAGCTTTACACAGGATTCCTATTAAGACCCTGGCAACTTGCAAATTTGTAAATATTCTTGAGCCCCTCTAAAATCAAGTGAAACTGGATCTTGGTTTCTCAGAAGCACCTTCTTTCTCATTCAGATCTCTTGGCTACCCATTGATGAAATGTTTTATTTTGTAGACACTTCTCTCTTATTCAACACAGTTTTTTCATTGTCCCTCATAATATTCAAGATAACACACTAAGAATCCAGAAATGAGCAACGAGTCACAGTACCTGACCTTAAGGAACTCAGTCTAGGAAAAGATAAACATGAAAATATGTGTGAGGAACTGCAGTGGCAGAATTATGCCCACCTGGAGAGAAGCACATGAATAGACGTCACTAAACAAGGAAGAAATGCAGGGGTTTTACCCACATTTGCCATACAAACGTTTTAAAATAACTTTTTACTTTAGGAAATAGAACATTTAACCTCCCAGGGAAGTATGTTCTCTTAGATTACATCTCCAAAATCTAGAACAACACAAATCTCCTAAATGGATTCCACTGTATGCCCTTGACCTGGGAATCTATGTTTATCTCTCACTCTTCTTAGGAACCATATCTCATTCTGTAAAATTCAATGCACAGATCAAATCCCATGGAAAACTCTCCCAGACAGCACTAATCATTTTCCTTCTGATTCACAGTATCTTGAACAGAATTCTACTGATGCTTTTATCGTATCATATTTAAATCTAATTGTTTACTTATCCTTATCGCCAACTAGATACAGGGTTTTCTGTGAGTAGAAATGGCTCTGTCTTTATAGCTAGCATACTGTGCAAATTAGTTGAATTGAGAAGCGCAAGTCATTTTTAAAACACTTTTTAAAAATTCACCTTATGTTTAATAATAACTATTTCACCTGCAGAGAGAAGGGATAGCAGTGTTTTAATTAGTTGTCTATTTGGGCATAATATAGCTGATGTTATAAAATGGGCCTTCGAAGGGAAGAGCAGGGACGTAAGGAATGGTAGAGCCAGACCTAAGGCATGGGCAGAAGAAGTAAGGAAAACATACAGCATGTGGATGATCACCTTAGTGCAAAATATTGACAGATATTTCTAATACACCTGGAGGGTGGCCCCCAACTTCCCAGATTAATTTTAAGTTCAGAAAGTCAGGGAATGAATGTCATGGCTTTGATCTCAAAGAATGGCAGACTTGACCTCCTAGGGATGGTGAAGTTTTCAAAGGAAATTTTGAAGCATTTTATAACTTAGTTGCTCTAATTAGTAATTATATACATGTAGAATTAGATGAGGATTATTGCTCTAACTTTAAATTATCCTTTGTCACTTCAATATTTCTTATTTACTTATTCATCTTGTATCTTTTATTTCAAGAGGTGTTCGTTTTTTCCTTGAAATGTAGAAGTTGCTTAAAAAAACACTTTCTACTTTAAAAAAATGTCATTCTTGATGCCACATAGTAAAGATAATGCTATAATTACGGGACAGATACCATTTTATTTTGTAGTTAATTGCATCTGTATTTTGACCTTTTCATGTTTCCTTAGGATATTTTTCTTTATGCATTCTTATTTTAAGGATAACAATACACCAGCTTATCAAAAACTTTAAGTACAAACAAGAAAACAGGAGCAGAAGTAGAAATGTAATCCCTGATGCATTAGTAAGGGGCTTGTTTCTAGTTTGTCTTTAATATCAGTCTTGTTATATTTTCTCAATATTTATGTTAATTACAGTATTTGTTTCAACCACTCTCTAAACATATCAGGAACTATGGAAGTAGTTCTCGAAAATTTGAGTTGGATATACCTGGTGTTTTCGTTCTGAAAATAAAGTTAGTAACAACAAATAAAATGTGATTGTAGAAAAACCATGACAGAAAAAAATACGACTTGTGGAGGTTCTACCCACTGGGAGGGCAGGTCAGCCTCTGGAATGAGGCCTCTAAATGAATCGTTGAGGTTTTTCGCATACATGTTTGCTCGGGTGATATGTGTGTGTGTGTGTGTGTGTGTGTAGATCCATGTATATAGGAATATGTGTATATGTGTGTATGTATATATGTTAATGCATACATATAATTTTATATATAAATAATATCGATATATGTTATACATAAATATATTGTTTATATATGACACATAAATGATCTACTTTTATAATAAATAATATGCATTGATATTATCAGTATATTACATATGTTTATGTATTATATATATGTATATATAACCAAATAACAATAACATATTTTTATTTTATGTATATCTATAATATATACATATATTTCTAGGAAGATAAACTTTATGTGAATGGAAGCTATTTTTAAAAATTAACGGAAATAAAAGCATGCATTTATGTTTTTAAATAATGCATTACAACTGCAGTACTTGATTTATCAGTTTAAGTAAATCTTTATTGATCCCTTGCTATAAATGTGAGCCAATTTAAAGCTTTCTCCCATCTTCATTCCACTACTCCATCTTTTGCTTTTTGTTAGTGATTTAAGTTATTTCTACATCTCAAAATTCCTATTGTTATACTTTGACTTGTCCTTGATGAAAACATGGCCCAAATCAAAAACTATTTTACATTATAGGAGTGTTCTTCTCATGCCATGACATATTAGCCTCTTCCAGAATGAAAGAAACAATTACTGTTTGTAGCAAAAACAAGTAAAATTTATGAAAAAAAATAAATGAAAATAATCACTTCATAATAACAGGGCATTCAACATGGCAACAGCTTTGTAAAAAGCCAGGTTCTTAGAGGTCTCTGGAAACATCAGTGTTACTGACCTACAATGTATTTATTTACTCCGTGAAAGGCAGTAGGTTCTTTGCCCTCTAAGGGTGGGTTGTCAACCAATATATCTTTGGATCAATACCATTCTGAAGGAGTCACTAAGTTAATTTATCCTTTTGGTGTCTTCTCTATATAGATTGACAGCTACGCAGACAGCAAAAGTGGAAACCTGTGTTTCTTAAGATGAAATAGTTTGTAGGGAATTCTAGGTCACTCTAATTACTATCACTCTAATATAAACATAATGGCAGGTTGCCTTTTGATTCAGAGCCTGATGGTATAAAGGGATTTGAAAAATGAAACAAGCTTCCAATCCACTGTTCACAGAGGGGTGAATTGACAGTCATATGGGCAGAAGCAGGGGCAAGCTTTGAATAAAACTGATAGAAATAAGACATCTTAATTTCCATTTTCCCCTAATTATGACTGTCATACCGATTAATCACAGGCTATGTTGCATGTATCTCAAGATTTAGGGGCAGGTGACATTAGAATAATGCCTTTGATCAAAAATTTTGTGCTAATGGTTTTAAATGCAATTGATCCTCTTGGACTGTCCGCTGTCACGCAGAAAGGCGGCTCCTGCTTGATCCTTTTGAGCCCTGTTTTGCTGGGGCATCTGCTTCCATTGGCTCTGACAGAAGCACTTTCCTAAGGGACTCCCACTCTCCTCTCTTCCTTTCAAAACATTCAGAAATGTTTCCCTCCTTCACTTAGCTACCTGCATCAGAGCAAAGCTGTGTTCAGTGATTTCTCCAGAGATGAGGCTTAGCTGGCAAATCACCACAGACAACACAGATGTGACAAGAAGTCATCTAAGAATTTGAAACTGTAAACAAGAGAAAAATATATACCCAAGCAACTTAAGCAAAGAGGTTATCTCTGTAAGTATCTTGCCTGGTGCTTCAAAGGTCACCCAGAAAAGAGGCTTTTATTTTCTTGCACACAGTGGGTGCTTCAACTACGCTTCTTGATAACCTAGTGATGACTGTTACAGCTGTGCCTCTGAAAAAGAAAATACAATGTAATAATCATAGCTATCTAGCTGCTGAATTGGGTGGCCTTGCAAATTTCTTAGCAGGTTATTCAGTGTTCTTTATAACATTAGCTGCACATGGCCTAACTTGGGGAGGTTTAAAATATTAATGCCTGAATCCCATCATCAGAGATTCTAATTCACATGGGCAAGTGTGTAGACTGGGCCTGGAGATTTTTACAACCTCCCAGGTGATGTGTATGTGCAGCCAAGGTTGTAAATCATTGTCTAAATTGTATTAGCTGGTATGTGGTGAGCGCTTATTTTGTTCAGGCCCTGTGCTAAATGCATTACGTATGGCATCTTGCTTGTTCAGCAAAAAAAAAAAACAAAACAAAACAAAAAACAAAAAACAAAACAAAACAAAAAAACAAAAACAAAACAAAACAAAACAGAAAACAAAAACAAAAACACAAAACCCTTTGAAATTGCATTCAGTACCTCCGTTTTACAGATGAGGACACCAAGCTCAGGCTGAGTGAACTTCTCGGAGTCACATGGTTGGTGAATAGCAGGGAACGGATTTGCACCAGATCTGTTCATGATTCTCTTTGGTGGAAGTTTTGAGACCAAGGTAGAACAAAAGGCTGGTTACATGTTAAATACATTGTAAGGAAGTTTCCTAACTTGGCAGGAGACTGAGCTGGCCAAGGGGTTTCAACTTTTCTTAATGATGAAAATTTTCTGGGGTTTCCAAGCCTCTTTTCCAGAAACTGTTTCAGTGGTCATGGGATGAGGGTTTAATAGTTTTGCTGATGTTGTTGTCAGCAAATGTTTTGGCTGATTCTTATATTAGGGAAGCCAGGGAAGCACTGAACTGGATTAACTGCTGTAGGACCCTGGGATTCTGTGATCCATTCTGCAAATCCTTCTAAGGAAAAGCAAGAGGAATGAATCGGGAGACGCAGACGACCTTGTCACTAAATACTTTTGTGCTCCAGGCTCTGCACATTATCCTGACCCCAGTGTTTTGGGGCTGTTATTGTATTTGTCCTGGCAGCATTGGGGACTGATGCCTTTTACGTGCTGCTGGTCCTGCTCTGTCATTTGAGCCCCTTTCTCTCAAGAGTAGATTGTGCTTATCTTTGCCCAACTCTCCCTTGTGTTCAGTGATGTCATCTTCGTAGCTTGAAATTGGCAATCATGAGTTTTTTTTTTTTTAAGTTTATTTATTTATTTTATTTTAAGAGAGTGTGTGAGCAGGGGAGAAGCAGAGAGAAAGACAGAAAGACAGACCGTGAATCTCAAGCAAGCTCCACACTGTTAGCACAGAGCCCGATGTGAGACTCGATCCCACAAACCGTTAGATCATGACCTAAGCCAAAAATCAAGAATCAGAGGCTTAACCAACTGAGCCACCCAGGCAACTGTAAAATCTTTTTTTTTTTAACAAACTTGCATTTTAGAATAGTTTTAGATGTACAGAAAAGCTGCACAGATAAAAAAAACAAAACAAAACAAGAGGTTTATCATATTCCCCTTGGTAAGAGTTTTTACACCAAAGAAATCAGCAAATGCCAAAATCAGGACTCCACTCCTGTCCCCATTCCCTGTTCTCCAGGTCACTTTTAAACATTCAGCAGCACACCACTGCTTATGCATCTAAAACTGCTTCTATAAGGTGTTAACCTTTCTGACTAGAAAGGTCAAATTTTCACTTAACAGATATTTTCCAAATTTTTTGCAGAGTTTTTGTTTTGTGAGATCCTCACTTTAAACAATATTCAAATTTAGGAAATATATACTCAGAGTATGAAAGACGGAATGCAATGCTACTTCTTCCTGCTAATTTTAAGTGATGGTGAACGCACTAGGAAAAAAAAAACAATGAAATGATATCTGTATTTTATATCTCATATTACTAAAGAGGTAGACTAGGTAAATTTAATCTGAAAAATTTTGTAGAAGGCCCATGGGCTCAACCTCAGCCTCTAGGTACTAATGAATTTGTAATGATTTTGTTTTTCTGAAGTGCTTACATAAATAGAACTTCATTACAACCCACCACAGAAATATACTTCACTGTACTTTAACATTTCTAAATTTCCATCTTGGAGACTTTATGACATAATCAAATATTTTTTTAAGAAATTGTTTGAATGTTTATTTATTTTTGAGAGAGAAGGAGAGACAGAGCAAGAGCAGGGAAAGGGCAGAGAGAGAAGGGGATACCAAACCTGAAGCAGGTTTCAGGCTCCGAGCTATCAGCACAGAGCCCGACGTGGCTCTTGAACCCCCGAACTGTGAGATCATGACCTGAGCCGAAGTCAGGCACCTAACCAACTGAGCCACCCAGGTGCTCCTGACATATCAAGTATTTCAAGGGTTGTTGAAAGAGTTTCTATTTAGAAAACAAAAATACCTGCCAATTATAAAACCAATGTTACATGTGACATCAGAGTGAACTCAGTAAAATCTAACTCCTTTGTCAAAGACAAGGCCACTTTGCACATACTCCAAAATAACATGTCCTTCTACACCAGTTCAGAATGCTCCTTCCTCCTTCTGATTTATTGCTCCTCCCCTTCCCTCCCCACAAACTATTTATTTGGCATTTAATACCAGGAGACTTGTATTTGCAAGGCTGGTTTTTAGGTTTCTCAAGAGAGCTCCTATTTTGCTATCAATCTCTTGCCTTGATCCTTATTTTAATCATGTTATCTTATTTCTCTTACACAGACTTCTTAGAATCTCAAATCTACAATATCTTACATATGGTCTGAAGAAATTTTAAAGCTCTTCTTTCTGACCCCATCCTCTCAAAGAGCTGCCTCCTTGTAACTCTGTGGTCACTGAGGCATAGCTGACTCTGTGGCCCGGGCTGTCATGCGGGACTCCATACTCAGGAGGACCTTGTCCTTGGCTTAAGGCTCTGCTGTTGTCTTGAAATTCTTTATAATTTTTGAGCAATGAGCTCTAAATTTTATTTGGTAATGGACCTATAAATTATTAGTCAGTCCTTCCTGCACTTCTGATCACTTGAGGACACTGAATACATTTTTCCTTTCTTTGTAATAATCCATTGCCTAAAATGTAATTATTACTCATTAAATATTTTCTGATTGTGTGGAGCAGACCCCACAGTGATCCTTGCTGATCCCACCAAGGAAGATAAACAGTCTGGGGTATATAGAATCTCTCTGAATGTAGAATGTTTTCACAGTGGTAATGGCTTTTACTGTGTAATTAAATGGTTGATATTAGCCACAGAAAAGAAGACTTTCGGGGTAAATAGACACATCACATTATTTTACAAGGGAACTAACACTGAAGACATTTTTTATCACTCTAAAAATTAATGTTTTAGGCTTTGTGTCAAATGTCGGTAATAATAATTTACATTAAAACTATAATAACAACATCGGGAAAAATCCAACTGAGATTTCTTGTCTCATTTTCACTTAAGCCTGAAGGTATTAAAAACACCAGTTGGCAAATGTAGGATTGAACTATCAATTAGCAAAGCCTAAACCATTCGTTAATGTATCATGAAAATTTAAAAAAAAAAGAAAAAAGGAAAAACTGTTTTTATTAGAGACTCAAACTGGGCTTGCCCTGCTCAGTGGGAAACCTTAATCAGCTCGTTATTGTGTTATGTTACTTTCCTTCATTGGGTGAGTTAACAACACTGAAAAATAAAATAATAAGCAAGAGAGTGGTGTCAGGTCTGTACCCTAAAAATCCAACAAAAGACCTGCCACCGGCTCTTTAAAAGCTAACACACTCTTATGAAAAAATGGAGACTTGATGATTGTATTTTAATACTTGTATATGGAGATGGTGAGCTTGAATGACATAGAAGAGAAACGCTCAGTGAGGAGATACTATCTCGAATAGTGAGGAATGGTCCAAACAGTTTTATTTGTGCCCTATAAATACATCCCATTTTTGCGATTGAGAGGTGCATAACTGAATGAAAGAAAACATTTAATCATATAGTAATATTGTCGGAATAGTGTATTGACTTGTTAAATGGGTAATGACACTCTTCTATATTTAGAGAATGAATAGACTAGAATCTTTGATATCAGCTGATTTAATTTAGCCTGCTCTGAAATCATATAATTGAAGGAACTAGCACTACGTTATATTGTTAAGACTGAAGCTATCTATACAGGATAGTAAACGCTGCAGGGACACATAAGGCATTACACTAGCAATGATTACTGTAATATTGAAAACCTGCCCTTTCTGACTGAGCTGGTAGTTTTCTATTCAAACTCCAGGTTACTGAATAGTGGGTCAAATTGTCCCTTTGTCATTTTTATCTATTTAAGTTCCATGCTGAGAAATATTACAGTGTAAGTGTTCATCAGTAAATAATATAATGATTTCTACCACGATATGTAGCTTGCCTAAAAAGAAACCATTTATTTGGCATTGAAAAAAGTGGGATTTTCAGGAGTCAGATTGGTGCGTTGTACCTGTGGTTAAGTGCATCAAAAGGGGCAGCATTTTGGATCTTTAAAAGGTGAGGAAAAATTATAAGCTAATTTTTCATTTAAACATTAGAGATTTATCATGTGGAAACATGTAAAATGTATTAAAAAATAATAACTTTAGAAAATAAGTTAGTTTAAAACTTCCCAAATATCACATTGTTTTAAATAATGATGAACCATACATCAGTTTCTGTAGTGAACTGTAGTTCCTAGTGGAGTAATGTCTGTACATTTTTTGCATATATTTCTAGAAGGAATGGTTGAATTATTACAGATGTGATGAAAACTGTGATAACCTGATGAAGTAACTGCTCAAATCGGCAAAGGGGAAGATCAAAACCACTGGCAATGCGTGAAAAAGATGTGAACAGCAAGGTTGAAATGTTCATTGCAGCCTTCTATGGACATATTATTATATTTCACTGAGAAGTCTTTTTTTTTTTTTTTTTTTGAATCCTCAGACAAATTTCCCCCAGGCTAGCAGTATGAGAGACTAGAGACTAGCTATCTCAGTGGATGTAATCCCTTGGACTACACCTACGCCATGTATCAAACATGCTTCCCCACTGGCACACATCTGCCAATCTACATGATCGAATATTTTTTGGATGTACATAGGTTGATTAATTTCAAAGTATGTCTGTAGTATCTACATTTCATTTCTAGGAGTCACACATAAAGGCAGGCTCAACGGCAGTAGGCTGACTGCTTGAACATTGTTATGGGAATCTTGTTGCTTCTCCAGGAAAGCTTATCTGTGCTAAGGTAGAAGCAGAGGCCATGTGCGCATTGGGGCGGGGACCTCTTCCCGGCAGGCCCAGGGATGGGCTACCTCGCCCTGCAGAGCAAGAAAGGATGAAACCTTGAAGCCCAGATTTTTGGAAATGTTATATGAAATTTGAAAACAGACTTTCCATGAAATGTAACGTTTTCTCATTAAACTAATGACTGGAGAACAGCTGTTGACTTTAGTTCAGTGAGCTTTGGGGCTTTCTCTTATTGCATTTTTCATCATGTACAAGTGTTAGTGTAAGGATAAAGTCTTGGGCTTGCAGTTAGGTGACCCGAATTCAATTCCCTTTCCAGTGCTAATAGGCTACGTGATCTTCATCAAGCCTTTCTCTGTCATGCTTCATTGCCACTTATGAAATAGGGACACTAATAAGGTGTCTTTTAGAGATTCTGTAATTTTTGTTGTAGCTATTATCTTGAAAGGGCTATAGATTCACTGCTTTTATTAGATGATTGCTTGTCTTTTTCTTCTGATTTGCTGTTTCTGGACGTGTGCTATTCACACACACACACACACACACACACACACACACATTTTTGTGGCCAAATGGAAAATATTTGTGGCTAACCCTCTAGGCAAAGGTACCTCAGTGTTTAAGAACATCTAAAATGTCTCTGTGTAAGTCTTCATGCAGATTTTTTCAGTCACAGTGAGTTTATTTGATTTTTGAAGTTCATATTCCCTACTCTGTATTTATAGGTATATACTGCACACACCCTTTGGTTAAATCTCAGTTTACAGATTATTTTTGCTCACATCAGAGGATCTATTAGTTTGCTTTGGTTCATAAAAGTCTGCATTTAGTTTGTAGGAAATATTTAAAGAATGTGACCTTTAGAATTAAACTCACTCTGAGCTAAAGGTAGTGTGTCAATAGATCCTTTTCCTGTGGTTACACAATGGTTTTCTTTTATGAAAAACTGAGACTATTTCATGCAAATGTTTTAATGATATTAAACTGTATACATTCCATTTCTGCTAAGATAGCATATCAAAAAAACTGGATATGCCATGATTTTTATGTATTTATTAAACCCAATATGCATTCAAAATAATGTGGGAAGTTGGAGAAAATCCTCAGAATCCTTATTTTTACAGAAGGTAAATATGGAGGGTCTTTAAGCTACCAGGCTGCCGAATTTCAAGTTCGTCCTCCTGACTAGATTGTGCTGTTTCTATTAAAAGACCTTGATAGACTCTATTATTCCAAATATTTAGTTTCTTCCTATTGTGGTGTAAATGACTTTATCCCATTTATTGGGAATTCACAAAGCTTCGAGCCGTGTTAAAATAGTTAAGTGCATGTATCTAACTACATCACTTATTTTCAAGCTGAAATATAAAAGGTTGGAGTAAGACCTAAACTACCATGAAAAACGGTATTTATCATTGAAAGCTAGAACGTGGCAATGAGCGGATGCTCATGGAATTCACTGGTCTTACCATGTTTCCTGTCATCCTGGCAGCTTGTTTGGTAGGATGGTAAAATGGCCTTTGAAAGATTGGGTTACTTTGCCAGCAAGGTGGCAATATCTGGCAGAATTGGGTGAGCATACACTGCAAGCTGTGTATGCTTGAGAGTTGTATATGCCCTGAGTCAGTATCCAATATGTGATGCTGTCTTTCTCATAGCTAGTGTTCACGGGTCTGACAATCAAAGGGTGGGACTGGGAGTGGTACCATTCTCTGTTATCCCTAATGACCCACTGGCAAAGTTTTTACTTCTTGTTCTTGTAACTTTATGCTCTGCTGCTGGCCTACAGGTCTTATTCCAAAGGGAGGAATGCCTCCACCAGGAGACATAACAATGATTCTGTTGAACTAGAATTTAAGACTGCCACCTGGCTACTTTGGGCTCCTCATTTCTCTGAATCAACAGGCAAAGACAAGATTTACTCTGCTGGCTGGCATGACTGATCCTCACTACCGAAGGAAATTGGATTACTATTCCCCAGTGGAAGGAGACATATATCTGGAATATAAGAGATCTCACAGGGTGTCTCTTACTATTACCATGTCCTACAATTAAAGTCAATAGAAAACTACAACAACCCAACTCAGGAAGAACTACTAAATGCCTAGACTCTTCACTAATAAAAATCTGGGTCACTACACCAGGTAGAGGATCAAAGCCAGTAAAAGTGCTTGTTGGGTAATAGTATAAAGTAGTTATAAACATCAGTTATGACCATATGACCAGGTACAGAAATGAGGCTGGTGATTATCATGAGGATTTGTTCCTTATTTTGTTGTGAAGGTGTATGTGTACACACACACACACACACACACACACACACACACACAGTAAGAATATCTGCATTTTCTGTCCTTTATTATCTGTTTATCACATAAGATATATTCACTATACATCACAGTATTTAAGTATTGTTAACTTTACATCATAGTAAGTTGCAAGAGGATATCAATGAGAAAAGTAAACATTACCCAAGGACTTTGCATCATCTTCTGATTAAAGATTTAGAGCATTTTTCAGTTGTATATAGGATGCTTATATCATGTTAGGTGGCAATAAAACCTTGTTACTGTCATTGTCTTTATTTGGAGACTAAGAGTGGTTTAAGAAGATGTTCTTACATGCCAAGTTGACAAAGAGTGGACTTATGATGGTAAATTTTATATGTCAACCTAATTAGGTCACATTAACCATACATTTGGTCAAACATTTTTCTAGATGTTTCTGTGGAAGTATTTTTTTAGGTAAGATTAACATTAAAATCAGTAGGCTTTGAGTAAAGCAGATTATTCTTCTTCACTACATGGTCAGGGCCTCATCAATGTTGAAGGTCTTAATTTCTGATGTCCCTGGAAGAAGAAGAAATTCTCCCAAAAGATTGAATTCCAACTGTAATATTGGCTCTATCTTGGGCCTCCAGCCTACCTGTCTAATCCACAGAGTCTGAACTTGCCAAGTCTCCATAATTTCATGAACCAATACCTTAAAATAAATTTCTCTTTGTTCACTCCCCCCCTACACACACAAAGAATGATAGGTAGATCACAGTAGGTGTTTTTTGTTTTTTTGTTAATTATTTTTGTTTTGTTTTTTTCTGTTGTTTGTTTGTTTTTTGAGAAAAAAGTTGTAGAGAAGAAGGGAGATTCACATTTTTGGGGAATAATGTTTAATAGGAAGGACTTTAAAATCCAGGTTTACTCATTAGCTAGCTGCTTGACACTGGACAAGTTCCTTTACCTTGTTGAGCCTCCTTATTCACCCACAGACTGGATATAGCGATGTCACCTCACAGGGTTATAGTTGGATATAAAAACGTAGAAGAATTCTCGGAATATGTTTCTGTAACTGGTGGGCATAGCAGTTTTAAAACTTTAAATTCTTTGATACTCCCTGAGAGTTTTTACTCACTTGAACCTGGAGAACCATTATAACTTCTTTGAGCAACAAAGTTTGCCAAAACTAATGATATGTGACTTTTGACACTGGGTCAAAAAATGTCACACTGTCTTATGCTCTTGGAACACTGAGCCATCATGTAAGAAGCCCAACTACCCTGAAGCCACTCACCAAGCTGGAGAGGCCCTGTATAGATAATATAGCCAACAGCCCTGGCTACACACAGCCTTCCAACTATTCCAGCCCAAGCCCCAGCACGTGAATGAGGAAGGTGTCTGGGAAAGCTATTCTCTAGTCCCAGCTTTTCAGATCCCCCTTCCTCCACCATTTCAGGCTTTCCAACTACAACCTGTGCATCACAAAGCAGAGACAGTCCTCACCTGCTCTGTTTTATTCTAATTACTGATCTACCAAATAGGTGATAATGATGAAAGGGTTATTATCTTAAAATACTAAGTTTGGGATGCTACTAAGTTTCACAGCAATAGTAACAGGAAAATAGGAGTACAGGTGGTGGCTAACATGTCCAGTAGGGTAAAAAGCATGTCACAACAGCTATTGCATGCTACCCTCACAGCAAACCTATAGTGAATACATTATCATCATCATTATTTACATTTATCATATAAATAAATCAAGGTGCAGACATAAGAATTCTTTTTCTGATGTCACAGAATAAATGTAGACTTAGTAGGGAAACTAGTGTCTTTCCACTTTGTTATACCATGAAGTTTAAGATTGAGAGGAGAAAAAAAAAAGACAACGAGAGACAGAAAAACACGGAAAAATGTGGGCATGGTGTCTGTGGAGTTAGAACAGAAAGAGAGAGGCTGGTCTTGGCCAAGAGTTGGACTGCTTCAGAGAACAGAGGGGAGGGAGGCTGTTAGATGGGCTCTGGTGGATCTGGGTGAGGGTGGCAGGGAGCCATAATAACCTCAATTTCCTCTTGAGTGAGTGGCCCTTGATGGGAGCCTTTGCTGGGGTTGGGGGTCTAAGGAAAGTGGACCTGGTTTAGATTTAGACTACCGCTGTGGGCATAGGAGGAGGATCTGGCCAAGGGGAGGCAAAAAGATTACCGAATAACATTGCATGAGGAGTTATACAGAACTGTAGTTGAAGGATTTGTCATGGCAATGATCTGTGTAGCACTGTGACTTCCCTATGGGCTAACATCAGTTCAGATACAGCATACAGGCCTTGAGGAGGCCAATTTGGGGATGAGTTGAATGTTGGAGACTTGTAGTATCAGTGTGTTAGAAGCAGGGAGTGAAATGGGGGAAAGGATAATTTATTCAATCATACAATAAATAATATCTCTAACTACTATGTGCCAGGGCCTCATAAATATTTGTTTGGTGAGGTAGGGTCTAGATGAGTTGGGATGAACCCCCTCAGTCAATGGGATGAAAGTCTGAATGAGAACAAAGAGCAACTGCATGAGAGGAAGGAAGCAAGAGACCCCGGTGCATGGGAGACTGTGATGAGAGAGGGAGATATTAATGTTTAAAATTTCAAAGGAGTAATATACCTTGACGGTGACAAGGTCCTGAAAATGGAGTAGTTATCTTAAATGAAGTGAAGGAAATAGTAGACATGAGAATTCAAGGAATGCTGATATTTGATATTATATTTGCTCAATCCTCCTGACCATCAAGTTGCTAGACATAAAGATAAGTTGACTGCTATGGACTGAAAGCTCAGTGGTTCATTCAAACATTGAAATCCTAACCCCTAAAATGCTAGTATTAGGAGGTGGGGCCTTTGGGAGGTACTTAGGTCATGAGACTGGAGTGCTTAAGAATGGGATTTGTGCCCTTATAAAGTGGAGGCCCCAGGGAGCTTGCATCCCCTGTCTCTGCCCTCTGCCATGTGAGGGTCCAACGAGAGACATCCATTGCAATGTCTGCAGAGGAAGAGTCCTCTGCCATCAGCTTCATCTTGAATTTCCCAGCCTCCAAAACAGTGAGAAATAAAAGTTTGTAATTTAAGGCACACAGTCTATGTGATATTTGTTATATAGCAGCCTGAGCTAAGACAGTGACCTTTAGGGTAGGCTTTTATAGACGAGTAGGATGCTTCTAGATGAAACATATGATAAAGCGTATTATAGTCACAGGGAGGAACTTCAGTGGAGGATCAGAAATATGAAAGCCCTTTGAGCCACACTTGCCTAGCTGTTGCCTCAGAAATAGTGGCGAAAGGAACTGTTTCACAAGGGATACGAGAGGCTAAGCTCTATCCTAGATAGAAGTCCTTTCAAGTGGTAGCTTTTTCATATACTTAGTAATATTAGATGTTTGAATGAGATCAATTTCTGTTTACAATGTCAAAATAATTTACTTAATTGTGAATGTAAGCACACCGGTTATAAAAGTATAAAACTGAGAGTTTGAGAAGTTATTTAACACTTTTAATATAACTATGTTCTAAATTCTTATTTTCACACACACAAAGAGGGAGAAAGAACTCCTGACTTATAGCCAAATAACATTAGCAGTGAAACATGAATGTATGTGCTTAATTTAGACCTGGGGAATCATTAGACAGCTGGAAGAAGGTTATGCTTTTCCCTCTGTACACTAAAGAACACGAACAAATGGCTTTGTGAGTTCATAATTCACAGAGTATCATATCAGTCTGAAAACTAAGAATGTTGGTAACAGTTTGGCTGGAGTCACTCTACAGAGTGAGGTGCCCGAAAGGCAATGGCACACGAACACCCTACTAACTGTCACCTCTGTTCGTCATGCTCATCAAGCAAGCTTGAGCCCTGCGTGCTGATCTGGGCTCAGGAGGGCACTGTGACACTGAGCAAACGGGGACAGCCACTGAGTTCACAGTGACCAAAACAGAGCACAGGTGAACAGCAGATCACAGAAGAGAATTGCCCGAAGTGCCTGTTCTCAGGCCGCTGTTCAGGGCAGCCATTTAGTAAAGCAGGCAGGAGCCAAGGTTTTGGCGATACTGGACGTGCCAACTGCGGAGTCTTTCTGAGGTGTGGCCTACAACGCTGTCTTCCTATTTGCTCTTTCTATAGTGTCTGTTTTAATTCCGTCATCAGCCCACATCCGGGGGCTGCTTCATATTCTCCTAATTGATTTCCTCTTCTCCTCCGGACAATTTCCTCACTTTCCAAAGTATGTTTCTCAAGTACAGTTACGATAATTTCATTCTTGTGTAAGACGGGTTGCTGTTTAGCTGAAGAATACACTTCCCTGCTTCCTTTCTGGCTAGCTGGCCAAGTGAGGAGACTGTGCCCAAGGAGACACACAAGGAATGCATGGGCGCAAATTCTGATTTATGGACTTGGAAAGGAAAGAACTATGTTCTCCTCTGACCTTTGGTACTTGCCCTGCTGACGTGAACGCAGGCATGATGTGGGGGTGGGGGGGGGCCGCCAGGTGCCTCAGCCTGTTTAAGAGGGCAGAGGAATAAGACAGACGAGGATACTGCCCTGCTGGCACTGGATTGCTCATTCTCAGATCTGTGTGTGATGGAGGAACAAACTTCCATATTATTTTCGCCTTTTCTGTGCCCTACGGTCTAAGGTACTGTGTTTACAATCCTCATTGGCTCCCCATTGCTTAACAATAAGTCTGGCCTGAGGAGGGCATTTAAGGTCCTTTCGAATCTAGCTTCAGTCCACTATGCAGCTCAATTCCATCACTTGCGCTGGTGATACACTCCGCTGGCCGAATTAGTCCTCCATTTTCACCAAATATACCTTCATATGGTGCCTTTACATACGCTGTTTCCTCTTTTCTTGACTCATCCTTCAAGGCCTAGCACTAAAGTTACCACTTCTGCTTTCTTGGACTTCTTGCAACAGTTTTCCCTGGCAGAGTTCATTTCTTCTTCCTCGGGCTTCAAGAGTGCAGTGTGTGTGTGTGTGTGTGTGTATCACATTCCCTTACAATTTTTTGCACTATAATTTGTGTCTATCACCCTCACTAGGGATTACTCCATTACAACTTATTGGCCAAAAGTTGACTACACTCAACCCTTCGCCTTGTTCCAGGCAAAGCGAACAGTGGATCATCAGGATGGACACAAAACTGAAGACTCTATCTTTCTTGAGGAGCAGAACACGTAGCAAAAAGAAGTGGGATAAAGACTGGAGGTGCTTGATGTTCTTTTCAACTACAATGCCTCTGACGATGGCTGGGAAACCAGGAAATCAAACAGCATGGGGCAGATGCCTTTGGTTACTGGACTCAAGCTGGAAAAACAGTCCCTGACAGGCTACAATCATTACTGTGTATTTCTAGTACTTTGAAAGATAAGGAGGAAATCTGCAGAGTAGCCCCATAGGGATAGGAAGGAATTAGGCCAGGGTAGTCCCTGAGAACAGTCATGTCTTGTTTCAGTGGATGTGGAAATGCTCTCCCATGTGTCTGACATCCACAGCTGCCCCCTGACACTGCCGTTCCTGACACATATGACTACAGCAGGCCCACTCTGTGCCAAGTGCAAGAAGTCACAGCCAATGCATTTGGTTTAATCTGCTTAATCACATGCTTAGCCTTGAATAAAGAGCTGTTTTCGACATATGCAAATGAACAATCTATATGTCTCAGCATTTTACATTTCCATTGAAAAATACTTCTCTGCCCTGAGCTGTGCCCCAAATATCCAAGCCCTATGAGAAGGGTCTATGGATTCGATTTTTGTGAATTCTGGTTTAGGAAAGCATGAGATTTCAGGAAAGCAGTGTGCATAGTAAAGTTACAAACTAATTCTGAAAATAAATTTTGAAATGAAAACCAATGATAGAATTTTTGTTCCTTTTTTTTTTCCCAATGTCTGAATAAGCTTAGTATAGTAGGGAAAGTAGATTCTGGTAAGAATGAATGGAAGACTGTTAGGTCAACATGGTGGTTGGGAACACGAGTTTTGAGGTCAGAGTGTATGGGGTGACGGCCTGGTTTCATTCCATAGCAGAAGGAGACTGAAGCGTGTGAGGCTTTGGTTCCTCATATGTAATGTGGAGATACTGCTACTGTCACCTCATAGGCCGCTTCTAAGAATTAAGTGAGATAAATATATGAGATCTTCTTTATTGCTGGTACACAGTACAATTAATATTAGAGCTCTCCATTATTATTTTAGGTAACATTCATTTGTCAATTAATACTCTTTTCCTTGACCTCTTACACAGCCCGAGACAATGGACTGTTCCAAAAATCCTATCGTATTGGTGGGACTGGTGACCTTATAAAAAGAAAATGTCAAGAATTCAATATCTCCTTTTGTGGCATGCTAGTATATGAACTAGGAGAATGTAAGCTAATGTCTAAGTAATAACTCCACATTGGATTTTGAAAAAGAAAGAAGTTCTATTATGTTGGGTCTTCTGAGAGCATGAATCAAACTGGCACATGGTGGAATTTTGTAGGTAGGTTTCTGTAGGTGGTAGAGGATAAAATCATAAATGTGTTGGAGGAGAAGGGCTCTTAAAATTAACCCACACGGCATTTTTGGCACCTAGCTCCATGTCGGCCACCCCTGAGACAGTGCAAGAGTTTGAAGTGGATTTATGCCCAAATTCTTCATGGCATAATTTAAAAGAATTTAGGCAAAATATGCTGCCACAATGAACACACACTCTGTTTTATGAATGGTCTGTTTATTGCCGTGGTTCCAGACAGCTAGAACAAACTGGTCTAAACCAGTCAAATTCATGCGGAGTCACGAGGCTGTGCTTTCAACCCATTCCTCACTCCGAAATCCACTCTCAACTACATTAATGAGTATATATGGCAATGAAATATACTGGACTGTGCCCCTTTTGAACCGCTCCTATATGTCACTATTTAACGTGGAGTGTGAAGGAATCGACGTGTTCCTCCAGCCTGTGTGGGTCTGACTGCAGGAAACAGCAGCTCAATCTCTGAAGCAAAGACTTTTCCTCTGCCTCTCAGAGTAAATAGCCCAAGAGAGCTTCCTCACTCCAAGGAAGTCTAGATAAGTGTGTGATAGGAAGGGAGAGGCCTGTCTGTGGTGCTGTCAGAACGGCACCTGAAGGAAAGCAGCTGGCTCCCTCTGAGTGATAAGGCTAAGGTTACTGAGGCAGAGATAAAAAGCTCACTCGGCCAACGTACATTAAAATCGAAAGAGCCCCAACTGGAGATTTTAGCATCGCACCCTAAGCCTTTCTCTGAACAAAATGACAGCCTGTTCTGAGGTTTTATTTATTTATTTATTTATTTTTTTGAAGGGAATGCAAGAAGTATACTTCGCTAAGAGGAACAAGTGTGGAACACACACACGCACACACACACACACACACACACACACACACACACAGACACACTCCCTTGGAAATGGTTTCACTAGCTGTAGGTGGCTGACTCCCTCCGCAGTGGAAGGAGTCTTCTCTTTAAGAGAAGAAAACATTGCAACGGACCAGGATGGACAGGACATAGAGTTTCATTGCTTGAAGCAGGAGTTTTTGTCCCTCCAGACACAGGTGGTGGTGGTGGTGCTGGTAAAAGTCAGTGAGGGAGTTCGAGGAATAAAACCTCAGTGTATAGGGCCATGGGAAACCTCACTACCTCAACACTGTAGTGGGTGTCTAACCAGTATTTTAAAACTCCTGTCTGCTTTTGATAAACATTCACTTCTGAGGCACACCCTTCAGAGAACCCTTCAAAGTTCTCTCCACTGTCCCAGTGGTGTCTCTATAGTGAAGATTTGGGGGGCCGTATTTTCTCTGGTTTCCCTTCCTCCTGAAACTTAGTTTCCCCTGCCCACAAAAACAAAATAATATTATCATTGTGACCTGGCTCCTTTCATACAGTACATGGAACACTCCTTTCCCCATACTGGTGGGGTTACCATCCTAATATCTTTCCTGACCCCCATGTTTTCTCCCAAACTCTTTTTTTTTCTCTTTAAATACATACAGGCTTCCTGACACAATGTGCTAAGATAAAGCACAGGAATAACTAGTAAAATGGCAAGCCTTGTCTGTAGGACATCTAACAAAATATGTGCCATAACAAGGGTGTCTTCTTAATGGGAGATACTTGTTACGTCCATCTGTTAATGAACAAACAGACCTTCCCTCTCTTGCTAGTTTCTTGGAGAGGCCATTTCAACCTCTATATTTTTTCCAAGCCTCCCAGCAACAATCCATAGTGCAGCAAGAATTCCCGAACAAGAATTTGAATTTCACCCATTTCCAAATCAGATCTGTCTTAATGAACAAGGCCATCAGGGGGAGCTCTTTGAGAGAACTTCTGTGGGGTTTAGTAGAACCATAATGCAAGACACGTAGAGAATAGCAGATTTGCAGGACCAATATTCCCTGCGTGCGGGGGACACGAAGGCCACCTTCCCTCCACACATGCTTGGCAGGCACTGAAATAGCTCATTAGAAATAAGGAAATGGTCGAAGTTTTAAAGAAAATGAGCATGGGGCCAATAGCTTGATGGTTGGATACACAGGTGATTTTTGAACGCAGCATTGTGGGCACTCTGGTCAATCTCCAGGCATCATTTTTAGAAATCTAGACTTGGAGGGGCGCCTGGGTGGTTCAGTCGGTTGAGCGACCGACTTTGGCTCAGGTCATGATCTCGGGGTCCGTGGGTTCGAGCCCTGCGTCCGGCTCTGTGCTAACAGCTCGGAGCCTTGAGCCTGCTTCGGATTCTGTGTCTCCCTCTCTCTCTACCCCTCCCCCGCTCATACTCTGTCTCTGTCTCAAGAATATATAAATCTTAAAAAAAAAAGAAAAGAAATCTAGACTTAGAAACATGGATGAAAGGGGACCCAGCACCAGCCTGCAGTCTCTGGTGGTGATCTACTGATGCAATAAGACATGGAGGGAGGTGAGCAAGAAACAAGCATATTTCTGTTGGAAGCAGCACAGGGTTTGTTAAGGAATAGTCCAGGATTAGCTCATGTAGAAGGCCAGATTATTAGTTTACAGCCTGACGGAGGGAACCCCAGACACAAGATGGAAGAAAAAAAAAAGCATATATGAACCTTACCATAGAACTCTTTGAGCCAAGAAGAAAGGATTTGCAGAATCCAAAGGTTCCAGAGAATTTGCTCAAAATGGTGAGTCAAATTTACTGTTCTAAAGTTGTATTAAAACCCGATCATCTAGGATGACGAGGGAAGGAGTGTGTTAAATACTGTCTGCACACAGATCAAACACTATGCATCCTGTCGCAAAGGTATTTAGAGCTTCAAATATGATAACTTTCCATTTCCAATAGGTCCAAATCCTGATTTCCTGCCTCACTTTCAACCATGTTTTCCTCGGTACAACAAGAGTGAGAATGAGCAAGAGAAAAATACAAACTGTAGCTTTTTTCCTTTCGTCTTGCCGGTAAAGAATTCTACAGAAATGCCACATTTACCTGTCTACAGTCTTCCACAAAGACAGGGTCGAGAGAACCGCCCGTGAGGCTAAGTGGTAGTCTTTCGCGTGGCGGAGTGACTGGCAGGTGCGGAGAGATGCTCTGACCTGAGCGTCTGCGCCACGGAACACAGGGCCTGCTGTTGTAGCCCGAGGCCCCCGCGGCGCGTGCGCAGTCCGCCCTTGACGCCTTCAAAGTGCGTCCGTTGCGTTGAACAAGGTGGGTTAAAGGGGTCTGCGCTCAGCCAGCTTTTCCGGATTTGTAGACCGAAGACAACCTGCCTGCAGCCTTTCTTTTTGTCTCTTTTCTTTTTTTTTCCTTTCCTTTCCTTTCCTTTCTTTTCTTTTCTTTTCTTTTCTTTCTTTTCTCTTTTCCTTTCTTCCTTTTTTTTTTTTCCCTTTTCTTTTGTTTTTTTTTTTTGATTTACCAAACTTACAAACGTTTTGTTTACATTTTGACACCCTTGTTGGGAGCAATAGGAAAATTGTGGGATTTTGATGACTCCTCTTAAAATATGTTTCCTAACTGAAAAAGAAGGTAGCGAATTTTGGGACTTAGGAGTTTAGATGAGTTTGATGTTTACAAGTGTTACTTGGTGTTTCAGCCTGACCAGCTATTTCTGAATTTACAAATGAAAAATTTCAGGATCAAAAAGGAGTCCAGGAGGAAGGAGAGGGTGAGAGAAATGGAGAGAGAAAGAGAGAGAGGGAGAGAGAGAGAGAGAGAGAGAGGAACAGAGAAGAAACAGAGAGTACAATAAAAGGAAATTTATAGAAATACATAAAGACCAAAGTGCTTTTTTCTTCTTTTAGTTTATCAATTCCCAGTGCATTCAATTATAAATATAAAAAGTGACAATCATTTAACTAAATGTAAATAACTTCTCATATCCTTTTCCTGCAGAATATAATTGCTAAGAATCCTCATGTATATTTTGAAATATTTAATCTTATATATAGTTTCTAAATATAGAAGTACTGCCAATTTCATTTACAACCTTCAAATAAAAAACAAAAATAGATATTATGTCATAATGCATTATGCTTTAATTTAATAAAATCTCTGGAGTGCATAGGCTTTATCTGTCTGCAAGTTCCTCTGCCCCTTCATTTTACTGATGAGGAAACTGATGTTCAGAGAGGTCTAGCATACTTTTATCTATGCATGTGACTAAACGAGAATTCAATTACTAACGGAAGCATCCCTTCCCCATAGACCTTTATGCCTTTAATTGCAGCCTTCTCTCAATTCTTCGATTTCAAGTTAAGGCAGAAAAGTCATAGTCTGGGTGTCTCATGAAAATTATTTGCAGAGAGCCCTTGCTGACCAAGTGACTGCTCCTACACGTGATGAATTCCAGGACCCTCAGAGTTGGGGCAGGAAGGAGTGGTGAAGGGCAGACGGGATCCTCTGAATTGGTGCAGGGTCTGCACAGCCCTGTACTCCCCTTGGCGGTGCAGAGGCCTGCAGTCAAGAGCAGAAGTTACCTGTGACCCATTTCAGTCCAGAATTCTGGTTTCTGCAGCCTCACAAAATGCTTATGTTACACTGTCTTGGAGGTGTAGAGAGAAGGTGGCCGAGCAGGGGTTCAGAGGTTCTGACCACAGCACCATGTCTTCCTCTCCAAGGAGAATCTCTGTAGAAGCTGTATTTGTTCATTTGTCCGTTCATTCATTCAACAGATTATCTACAGAGAATAGAATCTGTGAAGGAGTGAGATTCAGCAGTGCACAGAAGCCATCATGGAGCAATACTTTAGGAAGTCATCCCAAGCCCCCGGAGATGGGTCTATGTCAACTTGGGCTTGAGGGGTCAAGATAAAGGGCAGTAGCTTCTGAAAGCATGAAAGAGTAGCAAGTGCCCCGATGGAGACAAGGCTACTGCAGAGATGCCATCAACAGGACAGGCCGAGTCTCTGTATCCCGCCTGATCCCTGATAAAACAGGATTGTGGGCATCCCTTGTCCCACTAACTCACACCCTTCTGTATTCTCTGAAACTTAGGCTCAGCCCCAGGCCGAATGACCTAAATGGGAAAATTAGTGAATTTGCGAAGAAATTAGTAAAGTGATGGAATAATTTGAAAGTCTCTGAAGTAACTGAGTTTTCTTGGAAATAACTAAATTACCTGCCCCCCCTTTTTTTTGATGGGGAAAACTTAGGTAAAATTTAAAGAATCCATTTTTGTACCCGGGTTTGTGGTCTGTGAAAAGTGTGTGTGTCACAGTGACAAAAACAAAAATCACAATATCAAAAAACTGAAATTTATTGAGCACCTGTAACATACACACACACACACACACACACACACACACACACACACTTCCAGAGGAGAAACTACAGAGACAAAACTCCTGGTAAATTGCCCAGAGACGATTTGGGATTTGAACTCAGGGCTGTCTGATTCCCAAACTTGGTGTTTATGTTTTAGAGGCTGTAGAACTCTAGGCTCATGATAGTGATGATACTAATTATTTGCAAACATGAGTGTCTTGGGTACGTCTATCTAAAGAAGATATATCCACTGAATGGAAGAATTTGGCACTTGTCAACAGATGCTGCAGAATCCTGTAGGAAGTCTGGGGGCACTCCTTAGGGATAGGTGGGGAGATTTAAGTTTGCTAATGGAATTTACAATTTAAAGCATCAAACTGAGAATATGCTAATAATATTAAAGTTTATATATTTCTATGCTTTAAATAATGTCAATGTTTGAGCCTGTGAATAACTAACTCTTTCTTTGGAAATCAAAGAGGTAGCAGAGGTAAGAATATGGCTCTCAGATGGATTACTATTTTTATTAAAAGTTAACTCACAGTACTGAAACCACTCCATTGGAATAAATCTATTCTAATAAATATTCCCTAAAGTAAATTTCAGCTGAGCCACAGTTATTGTTTCAGAGCTTGATTTTGTGATGGGACCAATTACGTTTTTATTTAGGCAGGGTTACATAAATTCTGAAAGCACCAAAGGATATGCCAACAGAAAGAAATATGACTTGTATAGGGAAACTATTGCATTTATTTTTGTGTGATTGTGAGGAGTAAATTTACTCAAACCAGACGCTACCCTAGGAGACATGTGTTTTTAATATTTTGAGAATTCTTTTAGAATATAAATCAATGACTGTCATCTCCCATTAATTTATGGGAGTGTTCTAATGAAAGTTTCAGTGGAATCACCTATTAATTCTCGTTTTCAGAAGCACACACCCTGCCTTTCAATCCATGGTCTTTTTAGTGATATGCAATATAGACCATAAATTATAACACAAATATACAAATTTTCAGTTTTATTTGAATTATTGAATAAAATTTTATTAAAGTATTCCAATAAACATGCTTTGAAGGAAAAAATAAGTCAACTATTTTGCAAGTAGTATGAAAAGGTAAATCATGGCAAATTCAATGTTTTGCCAGCTACAAACATTTCCTTCAGGAAGAGTCAGAAACAAGGTCCTATGCGCTTATTCAAAGTGTCAATATAATAAAAGAGCTTTTTCATATGGGGGCAGACAGTTTGCATCAGCTCCCTATTCAGCCTTTGCTGCCCCAGAGTCCACCATTATTAGCAAGCCCTCTGAGTTCGGGTGGAATGTCGACATGGTTCTGTGGGTCTCCAAGTCCAGCTCAAGTTGGGTCATCATTTAATACTGACTTATTGAATATTCGAATAACAAAGATTCTAGAATTTTTGTTTTTCTGTCCAATATATGACTTTCCTGATACATCCTTACTGTAACTATTGTGGCCATTTAAAATGTACATATATATATATATATATATATATATATACATATATATATTTTTTTTTTTTTTGAGAGAGAGAGAGAGCACAAGTCGGGGAGGGTAGAGAGAGAGGATTCCAACGCGAGCTCTCTGCTGACAGCACAGAGCCCAAGGCAGGGCTTGAGCTCACGAACTTCAAGACCATGACCTGAGCTCAAGTCAGATGTTTAGCTCACTGAGCCACACAGGCATCTCTACTGTAGCTATCTTTAAAAGCAGGTATAAGGAGCAGGATAAGAAGACCTCCATTCTCATGTGAGGTGCAGCTTGTGATCCAAAGCACAATCGGTGGAGGAAAGATGGAAGCAAAAGATGCGATTTTCACTTTCATGCCCAGAGTTTTACTAGGGTAGCAAATTTTTGGAATGTGCAAAATTGTCAAATATTGATAATCTCCCATCCTGGAAGATTGCCATTCATAAAAATGGTGGACAGGCATTGGAAAAAATTAAACCTCTGTCCCTAAAACATAAGATACAAATTATAATTAGCAAAAGAGGCTTTTTCTGGGAATATGCTATCCATTGAGGCACTCCCTGTACTCAGACCTTCCTCAAGATTTTCGTCTTCCAAATAAGAAGAGGCTGGATTTTGACCTGTACTCACACCCCTTAGCCTGTCATCTTCATGCATGGCACAACCTGCTTGCCAATACACAGATGCCCTGGACATAAATTTTAGCATTGATATTTCCACAGTTCCTTTTGTTTTGCTTTTAGTAGACACTAGATAAGTTTCTTGGATGAGAGAGTGCCTTGAATGCAAGTTTCAAATCATTATTTAGTGTGTATGTGGTTTAAAATAAAAAGAAATGGAGGGGTGCGTCGAGGTGGCTCAGTCGGCTAAGTGTCTGACGGCTCAGGTCATCATCTCACAGCTGGTGACTTCAAGCCCTGCGTCAGGATCTCGGCTGACAGCTTAGAGCTTAGATCCTCCTTCAGATTCTGTGTCTCCTTCTCTGCCCCGCCCCCCCTCTCGAAAATAAACATTAAAAAAAAAAAAAGAATAGGAATCCATATATGATATTGTGCTTAAAAAGGAAACAGATATTGACTCAAACCAAGACCCAGAAATAATGTGCATAAATACACTAGTGATATTCTGGTCCTCACATTAGACTACAGAATGAACATCCGGAAGTTTACAGGAGCTGCTGTAACGTAAGCCTACTAGAGGATAAATGAGATAAGGATTGGTAATGACCTTTTTATTACAGTCAATGTGTCTTGCCCAGTTTGATGCCTTACATTTTCAGAAGATCACTTAAAACATTGAGTAGGTTTTAAGAAATTGAAGAGATGTGAAAGAGCCAGGATATTTTCTTTTTCTTGGAAAGAACAAGAACTGGCTGATTATTAAAATCCTTAACTACCAGTTTTCTGATATTTGTGAAATATGTACATTCAGCTTCAGCAACGATGTAATTCAAATTTTAGAAATTAGATTCACTGACCATTAGAATTGTTAGACTTACTTAGGTTATACTATCCTTTCTTGAATACATTTAGATACTGAATGAATACAACCTGGAGAATTAAACATTTAAGCAAATGCGTCCCAGACTTACCGGTCCTGTTAATTCCAGTTGTCTAAGATTCTCTCAGCTTATTCTGGTTTACTGATGAATGATGGACAGAGAATTGGCTATTTAAATCAAGTTATAGAAATTTAATTTACTGATGATACAAGGTTACACAAGGTTATTTGTCACTGATTAAGCTCCTAATTCTAATTGAAAAGTCACCACGGAATGAAAAAGATAATGCCACCCATTTATTGCTAAGAAGTTGATTTCTTAAGTTGTGTTAGTGCCCATACCTTATTCTGTAAGATATTACTCACTGTTCAGCTTCTGTTCTAATCAAGTGTGTGTTAACTCTTAAATATTGGGAACTAGAACTCAAAAAGGGGTAGTTTTATGTTTCTTTGGTAAAACTTGGAATTCTTTTAAAAATTGGAAATGCCTATGATTTCTCTTATCTATAGAGCACTATATTTTCAAAATCTTCTTGAATACAAGTATTTTTTAATTCTTGCATTAAAGATCTCATGCTCTCCATGTGAGGATAGGCTATTTACTGTGTCTATGGATAGCAGATGCATTGATATTTTGGCTACTCACCTTTGAAAAAATGAATGCTACCCAATATCTCATGGTAGTCATTAGTGGTTCAGTAATCTGTGGATCTTTCATCATATATTGATGTGATGGTCTACACTTCACCCACTGATAAATTATTTCAAATACACATTATTAGATAATACTGATGTATTAAATTATTCAGGAGAATATGAGAAGTTACTGAAGAAACAATGCATTAAAAACTTTTTTTTAAAGTTTACTTATTTTTGAGAAAGAGACAGAATGTGAGTGGGTGAGGAGAAGAGAGAGAGAGGGAAAAAAAGAATCCAAAGCAGGCTCCAGGCTCTGAGATGTCAGCACAGAGCCTGACATGGGGCTTGAACTCATGGACCACGTGATCATGACCTGAGCCAAAGTTGGACGCTTAACCGACTGAGCCACCCAGGAACCCCCACAATGCATTTTTTAAAAAAGTAGGCTTCCCAGTACAGAGCCCAATGTGGGGATCGAACTCACAATCTGATTGGGATCTGAACTGAGATCGAGAGTCAGATGCTTAAACTGATTGAGCCACCCAGCCCTGATACAATGCATTCTTGGCTGGAGGCAAAATCATTTCTGTTGTGAATGTCCTAGTATGTAATAAAACACATTTTCAGGACCCTTTGACTCAAAAGAAGAAAAAGAATACTGAACTGGGCGGGAGACATCTAAGATGGATCCGGAGTCCTGCATCTCGGACAAGTGTAATGTCTTTCTGCTCCTCTTTCGCCTCTTACGAAGGAGACATGTTACTGCATTCTTCCCAGAATCTTCATCCTAGTAAATTGGATGTTTCAGTTGTCACAAATATTAAATTGGACAGTTTTGGTGTCATTTCAGATGTCCATTCCCTTACCGACTCCATTTACTGGCGTAAGTTTTGTCTTATGTTCTCTTTACACTTCGAATATATTTTTTGTTACAGAGACCAATACAATTGTTTACTTTCTTGTCAACCTCCTACTGGCCACACTGTGAATTCCTGAAAGTCAGGGCCTTTTCATCTCTGTATTTCCAGAAACTTGCCATAGTACTTAAATTTTGCTCAAAAAATGATTTTAAAAAGAGGTTGGCTAATCTTAACAGTTTAACTTCATAGTTTTAACTACTTAATAATAGTTTCTATGGTGTTATTTATAAAAGAATTTAGCTTTCATTTATATATTTGGTGAAAGTGAAAATGATTTAATATTTTACAGGACCCAGGATGCCTGGGTGGCTCAGTCAGTTAAGTGTCTGGCTTCGGCTCAGGTCATGATCTCACAGTTAGTGGGTTTGAGCCCTGCAACAGGCTCTGTGCTGACTGCTCAGAGCCTGGAGCCTGCTTCAGATTCCGTGTCTCCCTCTCTTTGCCTCTCCCACACTGGCACTCTGTCTCTCTCTTTCTCTCTCGAAAATAAATGAACATTACAAAAAGTTAAATGTAATATTTTACAGGATCTGAATTATAGCCTAATGCTACAATTCAGAGTCCTAAGTGTTTTGTGATATTAGACTTATGTAGGAAAACTCTCGAGCAAGGAATGAGTGATATGAATTTTTAAAAACAGGCCGAGAAGGTTAGAAGGAGAGTGTAGGGGAGCCAGATTAAAGGTTTTTCAACCATAAGTGACTGTAGAAAAATCCATTAAAAGAAACAAGCACCAAAGTCAGTTAAACAAATAACCAACGACACAGGGGTGTGTATTATATTCAACACCACGAGGCAGGTACCCCATAGGCAGCCTCTTCTCACACTGCAAACCCGCCTTCGGGCCATACTCAATATTTGGGTACACCCTCCCTAGCCGAATTATTCCCTAACAGAATAAACAATGGAATGGGATAGGGAAAAACTTGTTTTATTAGAATATTTTATGGGCAAAGGGCTTTATCCACTCCATAGGAGAAATTCACACAGTTCTCTGGGTAGTAGCTTTGTTTTCTTAAAAAACCTATCAGGCCTATAACACCACAGTCCTTGTCTGTCCTCGCTGAGCCTGGAAAAGCCTCCTGTTGCCAGGATCCATCCAGTTCTGGCTCTGCACTCACACTGACCACCCAGCAGACCAGGCAGCTAGCAGACACTATCCGTTTAGAAAGCAGTTCGTGAGTATGTTGCCATGGTTTTCAAAAGTTTATGACAGTGTCTCAGAGAAAGAAAAATAATTTATGCTGTGGTCAAGAACACATATATGCACGAGAATATAATTGAAATAAAAATGTTTTAGGAAAGAATTTTTCCAGTGGATTCATTCCTCCTCTTCCCTCTGCTTTTCTCTGCTCTCCGAGGTATTTAATTAAAAAAAAATGCTAGTGTTAATCCACCAATTTCTCGCCACTAGAAGTTTGACAAGCATTTTAGTCTGTTTAACATGGCTCTCGGAGTCTCAGTACACACAACAGGGAGTTTATTCAGCGATGTGTCTCAGTTTATATCCTTTCAGGGATGTGTCTCAGTTCATTCAGGCTGCTATAACACAATTCCTCAGACTGGGTAACTTATAAACAACAGAAATGTATTGTTCGTGACCATTCTTCTAGAGGCCGTGTAGTTCAAGAGTATCCAAGTACAAGAAGGTATCCAAGTTCCAGATAACTACCGCAGCCGAGCCAGGCCTACTTCCTGGTTCATAGCTAGTGACATTCCACTGTGTCCTCACATGGAGGAAGGGGGCCAGGGAGCTCTGTGGGGTCTCTTTTATTTATTTTAAATTTTTTTTAACGTTTATTTATTTTTGAGAGACATAGAGATAGAGCATGAGCAGGGGAAGGGCAGAGAGAGAGGGAGACACAGAATCCGAAGCAGGCTCCAGGCTCTGATGAGCCATCAGCACAGAGCCCGATGTGGGGCTCGAACTCGCAGACCGTGAGATCATGACCTGAGCCGAAGTCGGCCGCTTAACCGACTGAGCCACCCAGGCGCCCCTGTGGGGTCTCTTTTATAAGACCGCTAATCCCATTCATGAGGACTCCACCCTCATGACCTAATCACCTCCCAAAGTCCCCACTGCCTACACCATTACTTGTGCAGGTTAGGATTTCAACATATGAATTTGGAGAGTCCAAAAACATTCAAACAATAGTAGGATGCACCTGCTGTTTAAAAAAATAGCATTCTGCCATATTATTACTAAGAAATTCGAGAACTGAGGAAGCCAAACTGCTTGAGGTTAATTTATAGGACTTTTCTTTGTATTATGCCCTCTTTAATTTCTCTGTTCAATTCCCGTTTCCTGGGCCCAGCGGAAAATGCCACTGGCCTGCCATCGTTCTACTAAAGGCAAGTCCTTATTATTATTAGTATTAATATCATTATTTAAATTCTGTTCTATAATCCCTAAGAAGTGGAACAGTGATAAAATATGTGTAAATCCATGTTTAATTTGCCATTTCAGTCATTTGTTATGAAATGGAACATTTCCTTCTCTGTCATATGTATGCGGTCTACTCCCAGTTGCCTTGCCCTTAATTCTCTACAATGTCTGGGCCCTGCTGCTTACATAAGTTATTACGAAGCTGTCGCCATATTGGCCATGGGGGATGTGTTGTTTGTACCATTAGTCTCGCTGCCTCCACTTCTTTCCCAGGTAGCAGCAGGTTGAGCTTATGTCATAATGCATCATCGTTATTAACATATTCATGTAAGGGCATGTGAATGGCCCTATGGGGATTTTACATAAATATAGAAAAGTGTGGTTCATGCCTTTGAGGACATTACAATAAAATTAAGTCAGAGGCTGTCACCATATGCAATGCCTAATCATGTAATACGGTGACCATTTGGTGATGCCACTATACCATATTTCCACAGCGTTAGTGTTTTCAAATGACTTAGTCTATCCCTGCCAAGATATGCAAAAACAACTAAATGAGGAGTTTTTTCCAAAAATGTTTTCCTGTTTCTGCTACCAAATTCATCTAACAGAGTAACGCTTTGAGTAAGTGCCACTTGCTTACTGTGGAAAATACTTTATTTGGTAGTAATTTTGAAACATCCGATATGAATTATAGACACTTACTGCAACAGAATCAAGGAATCCTGTTTTCCCCTTCAAAATCAATAGAAAAATTGTTACGTACACTGGGTATTCTTTCTTTGTAAAGACAAATTTATCAGTGCATTCTGTTTCAGAGTAGTTCAGGTATTTCTCAGCTAGCACAGTGGTTTAATCCTTCATTTTACCTGCTCAGGTAAAAGGGTCATTTTGTGTCTCAAGGACTAAAGGCAATATTTTTCACAAATAAATAACACACTAACTCAGTTGTTAATACAGCTTTAAACTAGTCTAGGGAAGAGAAAGAGAGCACTGTATTCCTGATAGTAAAAATTAATGTCTCTTTACCAGTATCTTTACTTAAAATCATGTATTCAAAGCTGAAGTGCTGGATGTTTTAATTTTTTACATTATAGAGAAAGAATATTTTCCAATCATGATGTTAGTCTTAATAGATTTTTCAAAACAAATTTCAACATGGTCAAACTTCTAAGTGTTTCCATTGTTTGCATGTCTTCAACCAGTCATTTTAAAAGCTTCACAATGGAAATTTTTTGCTTGAACAATTACTCTATCACAATGAATTTTTGCCCTGTATAAATGTTGTCCTGGTTCTTTATTGGCCTTATTACATATCTATTATATAATACAGTAAATATAACATTATATTTAACTTAGTAAAAGCACATATGTGTATGTCTGTGTATGTGAAAAAATTAGACAAGCAATGGAACCCCGCGAAAGCATTCACATTCAAATCCAGTTAAAGAGAAACACACACGACTGCATAAGCACACATTACAGGTTGGTACTGAGAACAATCAGAGATTCACTGAAGCTCAACTAAGAAATCAACATTTAATCATTTACATTTTCCCCCTATATTTCTGAATCTTAAAAAAAAAATTTAAAAAGCATGAAGAAGCACCTGGGTGGCTCAGTAGGTTAAGTGTCCTACTTGGGCTCACGTCATGATCTCACGGTCCATGAGTTCAAGCCCTGTGTCGGGCTCTGTGCTGACAGCTCAGAGCCTGGAGCCTGCTTCGGATTCTGGGTCTCCCTCTCTCTCTGCCCCTCCTTGCTCATGCGCGTGCACTCTCTCCCTCTCAAAAATAAATAAACACTAAAAAAAAAAAGTGGGAAGAACACAGACTTCATATTTTACCTATGACCTTCAGATGAGCTGAAACAGGGTTCAAAATAAGTCAAATGTTCTGATGATCTTTAAGAGATAGCTGAGGTAACATGAGTAAATATATTATTAATGTTTGTGTTATTGCTTACTATTGACTGGATCTCTTCATTATACTCCAGAGAACCATATACGTAAAAGACAATAGAAATGATAGCAGTGGCATCTGATTAACAAAGGACAGATCAATGCTGGAACACAAGACTTTAAATATGCATGGGGCAAAACAATGACTTTGGGTGATCAGTATTCTAATAAATTTTCTACAGCTGAAAGGAGCAGGAGAAATGCACACATTTTAATAATTTGGGAAAAGCCAAGTTAGTTGATATCAATGTGTGTTTGGAGGCTGTTGTAATTTCTGTGTGTGTCTGTGTGTTTTTTTTTTAATGCATTTGCTTAATTGTCCTGTACAAAGAAAAAGTAAACCAAGCATGTAGTTGAGAGTAGTGGGCATTCACATTCAGACAATTCGTGTATTCTTACAAATGTGTTTAATTACAACTGCTTCAAAAGTACCCCAGATTTTCAAAAGTTTTATTTTAAGTTTGAAGACTAGACAAGGTCATACTAATTTTACAACATCCTACATGATTTAAGTATATATACAAAGAAAAAAACCAACATTGGAATATTACACAGCTTGAAAGTTTGCAAAGGTTATTTGTGTCTTAGTTACTTCTGTACTTACTGACACATGAGACTCCAGCAGTGAGTATTATAGTTCATAATTTGTTGACTAGCAAAGATACAATCATTAGTACCCTAAGTCTTCAAAGTTCACACCAATCCTTATGAAGCCATTCAGAAAGAGAAAGTCAACCCTGAAATTAGAATTAGTGCCTATGATAAGTGCTATTGACAGGACATAGATAAATGGAGATGTTTAAAATATTATTTTCAGAGATTATAAAACTAGCATATTATAGCTACTCCATATAGTGAAGATTAGGTGATTCTTCTGTGTGTTCTGCTTGTAACATTTTCTTTAGTGTGACTTTAAATAGAATAAATTTGTCTCCCATTGAGGTCATTGATACAAATGACACAACAGCTACATGATACTTTATGGTAATTGTTAACATGACCACAGGTGGGAATCCCTTTGTGATCATGAATTTGGGCATCATGGGACCAATAGGTATCCAATTGGCCATGCCATGTTGCTGAAGAACCCAGAGAGCAGAGAGAAAATGCACAAGGAAGAGAAAGCCATTTCAATGTGTTTTTAAAAGGGTAACAAGGGTAATTTTAACAAACTCTCTTTGAAAATATTTGTTTAAAAAACTGTCAGTAAAATAAAATTCAAAACATCCAAGAGGCTGTGAATAATTTTGAGAAAGTAAATTGTTACAAAGCGTTGCTCAGACTTTCTACAACATAGTCTGCTGAGAATGAAGAGTCAACTACGCGTAGTGTGCAAAGGAAAATGGCTAGAAATTTGGTGGGACGGCAAAGGTTTAAAGAAACAAAAGGCAGTGGCTAGACAGGAAGTGTGTGTATATTGTTGGGTCTACGTGATTATTTGTAATATGACTGTAAAATGTAGGGAATTGCAAAAAATTAAATTCCTAATTTTAAAATTGTCTTAAAAAGGTAATATTGAGGACCTAACAATTTTGTTTGTGAAAGATGCTGCCAAATGATCACCATTTCAGATGCTTCAAATCAACAATTTTATAAGAACCTGAAGTAGAAAGCCTGTGGGCACAGGATAAGTATGTGGCCCCGGGGTCTGAATTTTGCTCTTATTAAAAATGCCATTATGATTGACTTTCCCTTTAAACTCTTCACTATGATTGAAGACCACTCCATATATACATCATTAAGAAATGCTGTTAACACATGGACGGACAAGACAGTAACAGTCTAGTGGCTTTTGTTATGCAGCACAAATAATAGACGGGAGAAAAAAAAAAACTTCTCAGTGTTGCACACGACCTTAACATTTTGTACACATACCATACTTTCTTTTCCAGGACCCTTAATTTAAAACTCCAATAATTCTGTGTCTAAGCCTCATAAAATAAATACTTGTAAAGCTTATATATTAGATGTTGAGGACTTTTATGGAGGCAGTGTGAGCTTTAATTTGAGAGACATGTCAAGGAAACCTCCACTGTCAATAACAAATTGTTATGATAACTGCTTATTTTTTCAGGACCTCCAAAGCAAAATAAATAGAAATCAACTTTCATCTTGAAATGATGTACTACTTTGTCATTAGTAAATACTTTTCTTTTCACAAATAACTTCACAATGTGCTTTCCTGGGAAATCACTACCGGTTTCATTCAAGTCTCAGTAAAATGCTAGTTTCACAGGAAAAGCAGAGATGAACAAAGAAATGAGGAGTGTGCTTGGCCAACCTATGCAACGTGATGTTAACGTTTGTTTGCTAAAAATTTCTTAAATAGAGAAAAAAACTTATTATTCTAAAGGGAAGATAAAGCTATGTAAATAAGATCACGACAAAGTTTTAAATTCTAGTTTAAAGGGACAACATACAATTTTGTTGTTGTTTATTTTGCAAAATGGTAGTACTGGGTTTTTTGTAAAGGAAGATATTTGGAAATATATAGCTATAGCTTCCTTCAAAAATAAAATTGCAGATTTGACCTAATGATATGAAATATGATCAATTTACTGATACACAATCATGTTCCATATATGTGTATACACACACAGACATGATGCTCCTTTTAGGAGAATGATAGGAGTAAACTCAGTCAGCAAAAAATATGGACTTATTTGGTTACTATACAATATAAAGAAATATATGAATAGAGCAAAAAGGAAAAAAGATCACATAATATTTGATTAGAAATAATAGAAGCAAAATGAGAAATAAAATATCAATTAGTACTGCCTGTTGCAGATTCTTCAAAATTCTGTTCTAAACACTGACAGTGTTTGGTAGGCATGGGGAAACAGTTATGATAATGAAGTGTCATTATGAAGAAAAAAAAACTTATTGCTAACATTGCAGTATTCCTTTTATAAGTAGTTAAGTATTGATTATAAAAGTTCTATCAACCCTTGCTTCTACTTGATAACTATGAGATTTTTTTTTACCTTTGCTATCAAAAGAGTGCTACTTTCTTTCCTTAATATATTTCAACCATTGTGAATATTTCAGAAAACAATGACAAAAGTAATTCACAAGTTAATGTGATGTTGCTGAAGAAATTTAAACAATAAAAATCAAATTGAACCATTGAAAAGGCAAGCTTAGACCTCCTTGAAGACAGTGGCCTACCATAATTTGAGCACTTTTTCATGAAAAATCCCATCCAGTTTCCTACAGATTTTGCACAGTTCATTCCGTGGAGATACTTTTAGGGAGATAGAGAGGACGGTTGGGGGGGGGGTGTGGAGTCTCCTCACTCTTCCTCTGTGCAGCCCAGCAGCTCCGACCGCAGTGTGATCCTTCCATACCAGGACCAGGGAAGGATTCTTATGTGCCGTGCATAGATGGGAGGGTCGATGACATTTTTCCTGTGCGTGTCATTGTCAAAATTGCCTTGGAAAACCTAGTAAAGAAGAGCAAAGAATGTCAATTATACAGCCTTATTTTCCTTGGGAATTATTTTTATTATTTTCTTGTTTGGAGCTTTTTTCTCAAAGGTGAGATTTGAGAAGTAATCACGTTTTTCGAAATAAATTATTGCCACTTCTTTCTAATGATCATTTTTATACTAAATTGTCAAGTAATGTTTAATTTAAAGAGTTAAATAAGGGGTGCCTGGGGGCTCAGTTGGTTAAGCATCTGAATCTTGATCTCAGCTCAGGTCTGGATCTCAGGATCATGAGTTCAAGCCCCATGTTGGGCTCCAGGCTGGGTGTGAACCCTACTTAAAAACAATAAAATAAAAATAAATAAGATGAAATTGGGTGTCTAAGGCAGGAATACGTATATCTATCATTTTCATCTCCCTATCAGGTTTTAAAAAATTCAACATATATTTATTTTTTGCTATGTCACAGGCTGATGGTGATTAGACAGCTTGCTGAAGGTGCTCTCTTTCAAGGAGTGACTCAGAGATCCAGGCTACTTATAAATTATGGCCATTATCTGAAACATGGGGTCTCCACATTGACAAATAGTACAGTGAGAGAGAGTTGTTAGCCTGTGAAGGATGTTTTAAAGAACGCAGTAAAGAAGCAGCTTACATCATTTTTGGATACATATCATTGACCTTAACTAATTATATGACCCCAGCCCAGCTGCAGAGGAGGCTGGGAAGTGGAGAGAAGAGCATGGGTATTCGGTGAGCATAGCACTATCACTGTGTCTTTTGCTCACTTTTCACATAGACAACAAAATCCCCAAGAGATAGCACAATCAATGCTGTTTTGAACTCCCTTTTTCTTTGTTTTTTTGTTTTGTTTTGTTTTTTGTTTTTTTTGGCTTCTCTGTCTATTAATTTCTGGAAAGACTATACTTTCAGGGATCATTTCTATACTTCGTTTCTATTAATTTCTGGATCCATACAATACTGTTGTGATCATTGTGACATAATGTTCTGACATGTTGGCACTGCATTATTCTTCTCTATCTTCCTTCTTTTGTTTCAAAGATTTTTTTTTAATGCATTTTATGTCCGTTTTTCTCCTAAGAGACCTTTATAGTAACTGTGAAAAATGCTTGCTTCAGAAAAAACAAAATCAAAATACTGGGATCCTTATAGAAATGGTATTAAATGACACATTACTTTGGGAGAAATTCATGCATTCATAATATTTAGTCTTACCTAAAGATTTCATCATTTTTTGAGCTAGAGATTCTGAACACTTATTATTGAAGTAATTTCTAACTATTTTATATTCACATTTTCCTTTCAGCTCAACTAGGATATGAACATCTCTTCAAAGTTTCCCCTTTTAACTTTATGAGGCATCTTATAATTGGAAGATAATTTTCTTTCTTGCCTGAGATCAAAACATGACTATATGGCTAAAGGGAGACCTGAAAAGAAAATTCCCCAAAGGAAAAAAAAAAAAACAACCAAAAAAAAAAAAAAAAGAACTCCATCACTACGTGACAGAATATTTAACCCGTATCTTTGAACATTCTAAAATTAAAGGGAAGGTATTAAAAACGGCCTCCTAGAATAAGTTGGTTCAGTCTCACATTATCACAAAAGGTCCCCTAGATAGAGAAAAATAAAGATAGGCTCTTTAAGACATTAGATAGCATGGCACTGATTAATAGAAGCAAGAGACAAGATGGGGTAATAATTCTCTTGGTCCCATGGAAAGATTACATGTTGTCGAGGGCAAATGCGAAGTGCCATCCCCATCTAGTGTGGAATAATTTTTCAACCAGACACAAAATATATCTCAAAGCCTATTTTTGAATGAATATTTGCTGAAGAAGAGAATACCGAACTGTGCCAAGCCTAGAATTCATCATCCTGGCATATCTGAATCCATTTTCATTTAAGAGGAATTTTATCCTCAGCGATGCTCTGGCTTTGAAGTGACCAAGCAGGAACTAATTCTGGATTTAAATGTGTTACTAACTTACAGTGTTTCTGTTAGCAGTAGCTCACACGGATAGGACATACTACACAAACACTCACCAGAAATCCAAAGAGAGGTTGTCATTGCAAAAGCAGAAAATACGAGAGTATATTCTACGGTTTCCTGACATTCTCTCTGACATATGATGTTGGATTCAAATGCTTCGCTGAGATTGTGGTGTTACAATTTAATATAGAATCTCAAATCCAATTTCATAGCCCCTCTAGAGAACTTAATGCATATCTTTGGAATAATAGAACTTAAATTCATTAACTTTCATCACAAGATCTATAACAGTCCAAAATATAATGTCATACCACTTCTTAGGAAAGATATACAGTGAGAAACAATTTTCTTTTAAGTCGCTGGTCCTCAGCACAAGTTTCATTAAGAAACTATCAACCCAGAAAGGAATAGTTGACATATTAGTTAGACTTATCTTTTTATAATGGAGAATATATTTAAAGAAACGACATCAGCTCTGAAACTGCATACAACTGTGACATTTCTGATTCAATGTGTGAAATCATAAGTATTTGAATGTTCATTAGAAAGATTAAATTAAGCTTCATAAAATACTGTAATTAGAAAAAAAAAGTTTAAAAAAAGCCACAGTTTCTGTTGGAATCACCCAAACTATGGTCTAAAAGTAGTGAAAATATACTTTTAATTTTGGAGGTCTCTCGGTAATGACACACAGAGAACACCAAGCACTTACTTGCAATTTCTAACAAGACACCATGTACTTGCTGTGCAAACATGTGGCCATGGACTGTTTTCTCATCTCCGGCACTAGGAAGATCTTGGCTTAAGAATTGCGATTTCAATGTTTTACCCAGAAAAGGAATGCAAACTCAGTATTTTTAGCTAACTTTTAAAAAGCTGTAAAAATTCGAGCAATGTGCTTTCATATACACACTTTAGACATATAAGCACCGCTATTGAAATCAACGTCTGAAAAAAAACGATGGAAAACATTGAATGAATCTCCACCAAGAAGGGGAAAATTGTGTATAAGAAAGATAGTTGAGAAGTTTTTAGGTAAGAGTCTGCCCATGTTTAAGTTTCAGGAGGAGGCTTAGCTAATTAGCTGATGACAAGCTTGCTGATGCACTCCCACATGATAGTGCTTAGGCAGCTCTCAGGATTTCCCCAACATACGGGACCTCCAGGAAAAGGCACTGAAAGTACTTTTGGAGAAGCTTCCACAGTTACAACCTAGAGGAGAAGAGAGAAAACTACAACCGTCTCCATGTGGCGGAGATCTTGGATTCTGCTTTCCAATGTCAACTCTCCTGTGATACTAGTTAAAATTCAAATCAGATTCTAATGAAAATTCAAATCTCAACACAGAGAGACTGTTAGATAAAACAATTAAATATTGCTTCCAGCAATGTTTTAATATTTTTGTTCTCAGATGAGACTTGTCATTCTGCATTAGGGACAATGGTCTATTCAAGCCAGAGTAGACACCAACAGTGGAGACTGCCAAGAAGGCAAGATTATCCTTCATGACACAGTCAGATAGCTGGGGCTTATCTCAGCTTCTGTTACCAGCCATGTACTATATACCTACCTTTCACAAATGTTGAGGAATTCTTTGCGGATTTCTTGTACCTACTACTTATTTAGAATGTCATCTGGTATGCGAAGATATACTTCTTTTCATTTGTCCTGAACAATGCACTAAAAGTTTTAGAGATTCTCACTATTCTAACCTTTAGGAATCTAGGTTCACATCATCCAAATAACCAGCACTTGTAAGCATTTTAGGTAACCTCCCTGAGCTCTTCAAGGCTACAGAGTCTGTATTTTAGCAAGGTCTTGGGTAAACATCAGTTCGTCCCCATGGTATTTGGGTCACCTCTTTCTAGATTTCATTATTTCTCTTTCGATATGTGGAGAGTAGAACGATATCTGGAATTCCAGATATTGGGGAAATGCAGGGGTTGAATAAGCTTTCTCAAGTGTTCTCTATTGTTTGTATTTGCCTTGGTAACAGTGTCCAACATACCATTGGCCTCAGGGACTATGTCTGTACAACAATCTGATATCCTTAAAGGATAAAAGATCAAGATAAAAATCCATTACCTATTAGAGCAAGATTTGTGTGTGTGTGTGTGTGTGTGTGTGTGTGTGTGTGTGTGTGTGTTCGGGGCAGGGAAAGGAATGAAAGTGAAAAAAAAATCTTATTTGGCATATATAATTTCAATCATTTATTCTTTCATCTCGAGTACTTATAACAATGTAAGAAAAGAACAGCCGTTTGCAGCTCTGATCCCTGAGAAGCCCTGTTTTTCTTAACTCTACCCATACAGTGGAAGAACCTGAGACTTGGAAAAGAAGGCATAGATCTACCAGCACCAATTTTTCTCTAACATTTCTGACATGGAAGTTTCAACCGTGGCAACATATTCCTCAATATAATAGGGTACATATGCTTTAGACACTTTGGAAATCTGCCTTTTTACTGGGTTGACATATTGCCTCTTTCTAGCTTCCATCTATTGATCCTAATTCTTTATTCTCAAAAAGCATAGAAGATACCTAATTACCAAAAGAAAAACACTAATAATAACTAACAAAAACCTTTAAAAAACCCACAATTAGTGCTTGAGGCTAAACAGTTGTGGTTGCTTAAAAAATTCCTCATTTAAGTTGATCTTCAAACTTATCATCTTGACTGCATTCCATTGGACATCCTCAATTTAACTATTTAACACTCGATTAAAGTGTGGATTTATGTGGACATGGTATGTAGTCATGACGTGAATGCCTCAAAATATAGAGTGTACCTTTGTTACAGATTCAATACTTCTATCAGTGCAGTCTAAAATTTAAAATTATTGTATTACATTTTGGCCACGATTGATGACTGATGGTCAAATAAACTCTGAACTTTGTCATAGAAATTTCTCTTAAGCCAGGATTTCCCCAATGTTTTACTTATAAAATAGATTTATAGTGGATGTAGAAATGTATATTTATTCCAATTTCATTTTATTGAATCATGACATTTTAAAAATAGCCATTCCCAGTTAAATTATGATCTATATAAAAATAGTAGAAATTTAATGGATGTTGGAGTTAAGTATCTATTTCGTAAAGTAACCATTTATGCATTATGTGAGTATAAAATCTGACATTTGTAAGTGAAATAAAGGACTTACATTTATTAGTTTATAGTTCAGCATCATAAAAATTGTTATTTTATAATTATTATTACTGAGGGGCGCCTGCGTGGCTCAGTCAGTTAAGTGTCCAACTTCGGCTCAGATCATGATCTCACGGTTTGTGAGTTTGAGCCCCGTGTCAGACTCTGGGCTGACAGCTCAGAGCCTGGAGCCTGCTTCGGATTCTGTGTCTCCCTCTCTCTCTGCCCCTCCCCCTCTCATACTCTGTCTCTTTCTTTCTCAAAAATAAATAAAACATTAAAAAATATTTTAAATAAAAAAATTACTTGAATTTCTTTAGACGGTCAAAAAATTTCAGTTTTAACTTGAATCAATGCCTTAGTGATTTAAAAGCTAATGAAAATGCTCACAGAATTAGTATGCACAAATGAAAGTAAACATATTCACCTATTTGGATAGTGTTTTAAGAAAGACCAGTTGTTTCTCATGCTACAACTAGATTATTAATATGTCTTAGGAATATTTGCAATTTTTGTTCTACTTTGTCCTATATTAAAGTATTCCAAAAATCAAAATTTTTCATTAAACAATAAAATAAAATATGAGGCTTGTGTTAAAATATATAGAAAAGTATGTCTTAAAAAGTTTCGGTTAGTGGTATGAACATACATCACATTAAAAAAATCTAATTGGAAGTTTTACATGTATGAAACTTCTGTTAGTGATTGGATATAAAAAGTCTGAAACTGAAAGTTTGATTATTTTAGCCTACATAGACTCTAGCTATTATTCAGTGAATTCAATTTTCTAGGAAAATTTATCAGCATCCTGAAACCATTTCATGATTGAATGGCTGGTATATCATTCTTGATGGTTTCTCTCCAATCGATTCCACTAAACCAATGAAAGTCTGTAACAAAATTGGTCTAAATATAAGTACATTCTTTCAGATGTAATAAGGAAACAAGAAATCAGTTTCCAAGTAAACTCCAACATTCTAGGAAATGTCCCTTGAAAAACAGTGCATATTGAGAATTGCATTCTAAGAGGCACACGCATACATAAACAAAAGGTTTTGTTGGACATAGTAGGTTGTGTTAAGAAGTGTCTACATCGATCCCAGTCTGCAGAAGAATGAGTTGGAGGATGAGACCTCACGATAGGACATCCCGACAATGCTGCAGCAAAAACCCTCATTGGGAGAGAGGAACAGAGAGCTGCCTCAGTGTCTGCCAATCCTAAGCATCCTGCTCTCCAAAGTTGCAGATGCAGTAAGGCCATAGCCCTCCAAAACAATTTATCAGCAGGTGATCATGTCTGTACAATTCAGGGTGTGTCCGATCTAGCGTGGTCATAATGTTCGCAGACCTATGTCATTCCAGCGAAGAGAATACAGTTCACACAACTTGGTGCGAGGTGAGAGTGCAGTAAAATATTAACCTTACCCCAAAAAGAGGTCTGACCTTGGCTTTCAGCTCCCGTGAGAGAATCTCTAAAGCCATGGAACATGGCTGCACGATAAGACGGTCTTTGTTCACGTGTGGGCCTTGGGCCATGCCAGATAATCTATGCAACAAAGTGACTTATGATGGGGGCTTTGGACCAGCTTGACCATTGAAGGAGCTGGAAACTAAAGTCAGCTTTGCAGGTAGTAAACCATGTTTATAGGACAGAGCTTCAATAAAAACTCTCAACATCAAGGCTGAAGTGAGCTTTCTTGGTTGGTAATATTTAGCATATATTGTATGATACATACCATTGCTGAGAGACGTTTAGCGCTGTTCAAGATTCTGAGAGAACAACCCAAAGCTCATGCCTAGAACTCTCCCAGAACTGGCCCCATGTGCCTGTTCTCTTGGCCGATTTTTTTAAAGTTTATTTATTTATTTTGAGAGAGATGGAGACAGAGAGACAGAGCGGGGGAGGGACAGAGAGAGAGAAGAGAGAGAATCCTAAGCAGGATCTGCATGCCAGCACAGAGTCCGACGCAGGGCTCGGACTCATGAAACCGTGAGATCATGACTAGAGCAGAAACCAAGAGTCAGACACTTAACCAAGGGAGCCACACAGGAGCCCCTCTCCGGCCTGATTTTTATCTCAATCCTTTCACTGTTATAAACTGCAACTGTAGGTACAATAATTTTAAATGAGTTCTGGGAGTTTTTCTCATGAATTATCAAACCTGAGGTGGTCTTGGGGACCTTTGGACAGAGTTGATGCCAGAAGTGATGGTGGATTTGGGAACGCCCAAACTTGGCAATGAGTAATTGATGTTGTAGGGTTACATGTTTCACGGAGGACTTTTTGATATTCGTAACATCGATTAGTCTGAAAAGGGACCTCAAACGTCTCAAAGAATTGTGCCCCAAACTTCCTCAACCTTATGTGCCAGGCCTGTCATCGATATTCAGGCTTCAAATTAATTGTGAACATATTCTTTCACGATTCTTCGAATAAATCCTAAGGTGACAACCTACTGAAATGTATTTATTGTGGCCCCTGAGAACACTTTCTAAATCTTTTATTCTTAGGTTCTGCTCACTCTATTTTACTTGCTCTTTTTATTTTCATTTTCTGGATATTTATTCTCATGAACATAACCCTAGCAAATACATCAAACAGCTAGCGTTGCTTGTTGTGTTTCATATTTCAGTAACAAAACAACTCACCATCTTTATTCTTCCATGTTTCTTTAACAACATTTCTGCAAAAGCTTACCCATTCCATGGGCAATATTACTTTGGCCATCTACTAGGGATTAATTTGAAATCCCTGGGAAACGGCCAGGTTTTCTGAAAGCTGTAGAACATGGTGACATATATAAATCATTCTGCACCGTATTTCACATTGGATACCAATTTTTATCTGTGTTCCTCTCAAAACGTTATTTTGTTCCTCATGCCCTTTTAAAAATCTGGACCCTGGTTCCTTCAGAGATTTCTTTCCTTCTTGAGCTCTCTCGATGAAATTAGATGAGGCTTTCAAACTGCCTACCCACAGACTTAACTTCAAAGGTCCAATTATAGGACATTTTTGTTTGCTGGGAGAAGTAAAAAGACAAACAAGGGGACAGGTTCCATGTTTTTCTTCCATGAGTGCATGGATCACTTTAAACCATTAAAATGAATATATGGATTCTCTGAGAAAATGAATTCCATTCCCATTGCTGCCCTCAGGGGATTTTCTGTGGCTCTGAAGTTTGCTCTCTTTTGTAATTATGTAAAAAAGGAGGTCCTTGGCTGCAGGAAATGCTGCATTTCACTGAACTGATCTGGCTTTGCTTCATGTTCCTAGTGTATATAAATCTCTGATTATATCTCAAGAAATCTTTACTACCCCACATACCTGATATTCGCTTCAGGTTCGTGCAGTATTATGTGCACTGTATGGTTCTTCCTGTTACACAGTTTTCTCCCCAAAATGCACTAGTGGGAGGTTCTTAACAATAATTGGCCAAAACAATGCAAATACGTTAACTTTTTCTTTCTACTCTGACAATCAAGAGACTTTTCTTTTATTGCTTTTCCATCTGTCGCACACTCTCATTTCCCTGTAATTAATGCGAAAGCTGGCTGGCTGATATTTAATTCTTGACTGGGAAAGAGCGTTGTGATATGTCTCTAAAACTCCTTCCTCCTATGGTGCTTTGGCGGCTGTGAGTGTTGGGAAAGAGGAGGACATGGCACATCTTTGGGAGTATTTTTGAAAACATTTAACTTCTAGCTTCTTCTAGAAAGGCTCACCTGACCCATAGAGGTCTGAGATGAAGGGATATAACCCTCCACAGTAATATCACCCTCCGTATTACTGGCAAGCTGGCATAGGTTATACCTGTGATTCCCTAGTCCACTGCGAGAGTGACAAATTGAGCTAAGGAATTGCTGAGGTTCAACCCAGTCAGACTAGAGGGGACGGGGTAGCCACCTCTATTCCACCTGTGATTTTCTTTCAGAGCCTTAACTCCAAGTGACTGGGGAGCCGGCTGCTTCTTACAAAGAGCCAAAAGAGCCTTACTGAGAAATTCATAAGACTTCTGTTAAGTCCTGACCCTGGAAAAAGACCCAGAAAAGAATCAAAGCAAAAGTTTCTAACTCCGTTGATGGTAACCTTCCTTCTTCCACACTTGCTGGCATTTAGACTGCTCAGTCTAAAAGTCACTCAGTAGATAGGACACGCCACCATATTTAACTTCTTTTATGACAAAAGTCTCCTTAGGAAATGAGAATATCCTAGGAAATATATCACATAGGATGATTGCCTATAAAGATTTATGAAACATAAAATATGCCATTCTAAAGCGTGGCTATATATTTAAACTATCTGATTTCCAGCACTCAGGTTTTGACTGCCGTAAGAAATAGTCTACAGAAGAAATAGAACTGGGAAGTCATCTGCTTTTTTTTTAAAGCTTATTTTTATTTATTTTAAGAGACAGAGAGCAAGCAGGGGAGGGGCAGAGAGAGAAAGAGAGGGCAAGAAAATCCCAAGCAGACTCCACACTGTCAGCGCAGAGCCCCGTGGGAGGCTTGAACTCACAAACCATGATGTCACGACTTGAGCCAAAATCAAGAGTCAGACCCTTAACTGACTGAGCCACCCAGGTGCCCTGATCATCTGCTTTTTAAAGATATCTACAGGGGGTATCACCAGGGGTAGTAGGGGAGTAAGACCATCTTATTTTTTTCTTTTTTAAAAGTCTAACATCAGAAACGTAGAAATGCCTTTTCTCTTTTCTATTAAAGTACAAAACCATCTGCCTCTCTAATAAAGCTCAATGCTCTTCTCAAAATTTCCTAAGTCACCCAGGACATTTTGCATTGTACCAGAACAATCCGTAGTCTGACTCTATCCCTTCATAGCAGATATTTCCATGATGTGGCAGTAGAGACACTGGTGTCTGATAATTCCTTCCTTACCTTAGGAACCTTTTCCTCACTCCACATCTCTTTGAAGAGTTTCATCCTATTTTGATCAGAAATGTCTTAGCACAGAACTATATATATGAACACAGTAGTGATTATAGCATTCAGTCATGTGTCTTCTAAGCCAGACTGCCGGGGAGGGAAGAACGTCAAGGAGTCGGAGAAGATAATTCTGGAGACGGATGATGAGGAGGCAAAGTGAAATCTCACAGACGCAGCAGGTTGTGAGGGTGCGTGCATGCATGTGGGGTGCTGGACTAGGCGTAGAAAAAAGGCATCCCCACTTTATTCTGTCTTCCTTCTGTGTGTTCTCAGAAGAACATCTGCTCTAGCTGGAAGATCTGGGAGATCTTTAATGGAGACAGGGTTGCAAGAGAAGACTTGGGATATGCTTATAGTAAAAGAATTAGTCATTGCTGATCTGAAATTAAAATTTAGCAGGGCGTGCTGCATTTGTGTTTGGTCAATCTAGCAACTGTAAATGAAGAACATATAGTAAATGCCCCTGAGTTGAGCAGCTGCAGACTCTACTTAGGTCTGAGCTGAATCCTGAGTCTTTTTGTTTCCAAGTATGGAGAGCACCATGATTATTAAATTATATTTGACATCCGGAGGAAAAAAATCATCTTTGCCAATGCTTATAGATATCTCTAAACTACCAAAGAGAAGAAAATAAATCAAAAGTGAAACGTTGCCATGTAAAAGTAACATTTTTTTCCACTCACTTATGAAGAATGCCTTCCTTTAATTATTATTAACTATTTAACATTTCACTTATCTGTAGGAAATTAATTTTATTTCTAGCTTTATTGGAAGGCAGGGAATTAATTCCTGTGTTTGGTCTTCTGGGGTTTTTTTCTATAGAAAAATTGGAATAAATACTCCTTTTGTGCAGGTATAATTGCTGGGTTAATCTTTAATTTTTTAAAATTATCTTTTAATCGGCTTTGTGTCTCAAATTACACCAGAAGCTTTATAATGATGAGAAATGTGTTGCCGGAAGAGCCCTCCATACATATAAATATGCTTTCTCTTTGAGATCCCACAAAAAATACGGACATGAGTGTCATTGCCTAATGGGTCATTTTATAGGGTGTGGCAGATCCAGAAATCCTTTTATAGTTTCTCAGAAGCACAGAACCACGACAGGCATCTTTTATCCTTTTTCAGATTTAAACTGTGGAAAAAGTAGAGAGAAAGACTAGAACATTAATTCATTTTGAAAGTCAGAGACTTTCATTGCTCCACACATTACAGCCGAACGTGTGACGATCGACAGTAAAAACAGCATTTGTGCCGTGTGGAACTGACATCCTTGAGGGTTTTTTCACCTTCAAAATATACATATTCAACACTCCAAGCATTAGTTTTTTGGTAATTATTTAGAAATGAAGTGGGTTCATATTTTTGCTGTATTCGAGCCAATGGTAAATGCATGGTTCCAATGATCAAAATAATGACATGTTGTTTTTCTTTTACTCAGACTGATCAAGTACTCATTTTCATAGTGGGAACGCTAACTATCACGTTCGCATTAAATAGGACTCTATTTTTTTCTAATAAAAATACTTAAAAAATTTCACAGCTAAGCTCTACTATTTCTGTCAGTTCATCACTGCCTTTTAATGAATAATAACATTTTTAAAGTTTAAGCAATTTACTAAAGTTTTATAGCCTTGACTATTCTACTGGGGACCTATCGCTAGCCAGTAGTTTTAGTGTGTTAACATTTTTAATCAATGGCTAGGGTCATAATTGGACGAATACTTGATGGTCCCTCACAGTCATAATACAAGCATGACTTAATAAGAGAATGAGTAATTATTTTCCATTGAGGAATAATGTCATCATACCGTTGTCCTTAAAAATATATACCAATCATAAACGAGATATTCAAAATGTTCACTGTAGATATTTTTACTAATTTCTGATGAGTAATGGTGGGTTAGGATGACAAAAATTAAGACACTTAAAGGATTTTGGCATTTGAGCATTGGGAAAATTAAAGCCATAAATGTAATAATGATATGTAATAATAAAAATTACTTTTAATGAATATTTTACTTTAGTAGCATGTAATATATTTCATGTGTTTTTCACACATTTTTTTCATGCATGCAGAAACATCTGTTACCTAGAAAACTACATGGTTTCAAATTTTAAGGTAGCTTATCAAATTTTCCAGAAACCAAGAAGCGCTTGTGCTTTTAGGACACAAGATAATTAATACAAAGAAAAAAAACATGTATTTGTCCCTCACGCATTTTTCTGCATTGTTTGCTCCTTTCTCCATTGCCAAAACCAAACCAAACTGGCATCAGTTAGGCCGAGTTTGTAAACTGGGGCTTCATACATAATCTGACTGCAGTTTCAATCTCCCCCAGAAATGCAGTCTTAACTGGTCAGTCAGGAATTTTCTGATGGGCGCCAAGGAGTCTGCCACACGGGCTCTCTCCATCCCCCAGAGGAAGATGAAGTAATCTGCCTGATAAGACTCCTTGCTTTGACCCCTAAGGGAAAGCAGTCTTGCCTGGAACAATCTTCTTGTGCTAGGAACTCTTGTTTACCCCCCGCCCCCCCCATAAAAACCTTCCATTTTGTACAACTCGTCTGAGCTCCCTCTAGTAGCTAGAAGCCATGCTCCCCACTCATAAATCATTTAATGAAGCCAATTAGATCTTCAAATTTACTTGGTTGAATTTTTGTTTTTTAACACCTTGAACTTCTGTCTTACTGAGAAGTAGATTTCACAGCATCTGTGCTGGGATATTATCTGTCACTAAATACGAGTCATAGCAGCAAGGACGTTTTTCTTCCTCCTTGTTCCTAGCCCACTCCCAAACTGGTGAGTTTTATGGATTTTGTGCCTAATGTTTACTTGTTCTTTTCTGCTACTTTATGGTGTGTCCTCAGGCCGGCACTCTTTTTCTTTTGTTGCTGTTTGATTGTTTTAAATGAAGAAGATCAAAAAATCCCAATGCCATCTAAGAAATGTAAAGGCTTCAATGACCAAAATTAATGACCTATTTTACATTGCTAGTGTTTAATATTATAGAATGTGAAATAACATACAAAGAATTTTCTTTGCACCTTCAAAATTGATCCTTGAAGAAAGGCAATCAGCTTTCTATTGCTGCTCCAAATAACCGGAACGACTTCTTAATGAGCTCCTTCAGATCAATGGCTTCTGACTGTTCCTGTGGCTAGTCTATCATTTCAACTTGACTTTCATTTCCAGCATTCAGCCAGCTATTTGATTCTACAATTATAATTATTGAAGTTACTAACCCTCTTCCTGCTCACCTCCATCCCATCAGCCCCATTTCCTGGTCCTCCCTTCCTTTCCTTCTCATAAAGCATTTACCCTAGGTTCAAGAACAAACATGTTTGGGTAGGCAGGACACTTGGAGTTCGTGTTAAACATAGAAATGGAAATACAGTCCTCCGTGTAGCTCACTGCTTTTGTCTATTTGTGTCTGGACTTGCATCCAGTCTTGTGCCTTGTTTCTGATCACAAGTTCTCATTTCACAACTGATGCTAAGTGAGTCCGTATTGTTGTTCTCTGTGCACCTTAATAACTGCTATCACACTTCTCATTGGTGACAATATGCTGTTTTCTGAATTTAAATTTGTTCATTGTGGTTGTCCTTTCCCATTCCAGCAGGCAGATCCAGGTCTGCAAATGGCTTTTCACTTTGATAGATCGATTGTTCTATACTGGGGTTTTTCCTGAGATGTGGCCTTCTTGGTCAGAGGCCTTAGTAAAATTTACAGGGACTCCATTCTCTTTTTGTCAAGAACATGAATTATAAAAGCTACATAAGGAATCATTGGATTTCCTTGAATTTCTTAGTTGGTATACACAGGTTATGGCAATAACTGAACGTTTTTATTTACATGTTTTTATTAAGTATTTTGTCTCTGTGTGTTATCAACTTTTATTCACTTTTGATGAACACATTAGCCATAAGACTGCACTGCTTTTTCTTTTAATTTCTTAGTTCCATACATTTTTTTTTTTTGTTTTGCATTAAAAGTAGAATCATAGGGGCGCCTGTGTGGCTCAGTCAGTTGGGCGTCTGACTTCAGCTCAGGTCATGATCTAAGGTTTGTGAGTTCGAGCCCCGCATCAGGCTCTGTGTTGATAGCTCGGAGCCTGGAGCCTGATTCAGATTCTGCGTGTCCCTCTCTCTCTGCCCCTTCCCTGTTTGCACTCTGTCTTTCTCTTTCAAAAATAAAAATAAAAAAAAAAGTACAATCATAGCATTAACTATTATCTCTCTCTATCAACTCTTGGACAAGGCTTTTTAATATAATTTAAAATTAAAAATGGTGACTCATCATTGAACTTTACATTCTGCCAAAACAGAAACATTCTCAGGTGGCATCTTAAGTTTGAAAATCTAATAACATCCACAATTTGCGTGAATACCGACAATCGTTTATTCTTCCTACCAACACATACCCCAGTAAGGTCCCATAATATTGAGTTATGACAAAGAAGAAAGCAGATACAGTTTTAAATAAGATGATACCAGATGGTGTTTATTTAAATAACACCGTCCTTATTTTTAGACAATGCTGAAACTACAGCATTGTTTCCTTAACTTAGGTTCCAATTAAGTCACTCACCAAATACCTCAGTAAGTACACTACAGTGACTACATATAAATCTCTGTCATGTAGGGCGCAACTCATTTGCTATTTTTGAATCCGAGGGCTTTGTGTAGAGTCAATTCATTGCCAGAAATTGCTTTCAGAAAAGCAGCATCTTCTCCTTCCCTCCCTGTTTGATTTGAAAATAGTAACAAGGGTCTGAGTGGATGAGACTAATGGTCTCCAGGCAAGATGGAGAGACTCTGTCCTTGATCCTGCAGCTCAGAAACATGTGTTTGCTCCACTGTAAAAGGTTAATTCCCCTCTTTGACTTCCCCCAGCTAGACTCCTTCTCGCCCGATGCTACTGGGGATTCCATTTACTTTACCTCCCAAGGGATTCTGTAGGTTCCCAATTTCTCACCCGGGTCAGATTTCAAAAGAGCAGCAAGATGATTGACTACTAAATTGACATCCCATCTGACCTCTGCCTCACTGAAGACGTGGACTTCTGAGGCTTTCAAGCTTCACATTTAATTTCAGCTCCATGAGAGTGCCAGCTTCAGCAGGAACGAAAGGATGCCCTGTGGCATCTGTCCTTACTGATTAATTTGAATATATCCTCCAATACAGATTACGAAGGCTTTGCTAATGGGGATTCGTGGAGTCGCTGCCTTTTTTTCTTTTCCCCACATCGATGTTAAGGAAAGAAAGGAAGTAGAGACGAATGAGGTACTCTTTTTTTTCCTCCTTATTGGAGAGTCACAGACTTTTATGAAATAAGCATGATTTAATATTGTTCTTATCGTGCTTAGATTGTTCTAAGATTGTGTTACTTATTTCCTACACTTGTTTGATCAAGTAATACCCTTGGCGGATTGTATTTTAAGTCTTCAAAATTAGCTGACTGAATCAAAGGTCTCCCACCATTCTCAAGTTCCTCATTAGACTGGGGTTTCTCTGATCCACTGTCATAATCAGGCTTTCCCCCAGAGCATGCAGCAGTAAGTGCCTGCTGAATACATGATTGAACGAATATAAACGTCACATTCTTCGAGCTGTTTCCCCACCTAATCTGTGTTCCTAACTACTTATATCTATTATTTAAATTTAAGATTCATTTTAAAGTTAATACATGTTTCCTTTCTGGGGTTCATAAGAGAACTGGCAAATGTTAAAATCCAAACTTGCTTTTGGAGACAACGATTCATACTGACTTCCACTGACAAATTAGTGGCCAGCCAGTCCTAAAGAGTTATACTATAATACATTCCATTCTGACTAGACAAATCCAAAACTACACTGAGTTTCAAAAACTTAAATTTGGTGCCAATTAGAGTCGTCTTTCCCACATGTGCTATTATTCACATTAGCTGGAGCCTCTGTAAACATTTAGATTCCCACCTCACCCCAGAGAGCCTGAGGCAGCACCCAGAAATCTGTATTTTTTAACAAGCTCCCCCATGAGTGTTCTGATCAGGCAATTTTGGTGACCACTGAATTAGAGTTCACCAAGATGTTGCAAGAAAGTTCTTGATGAATATGTGGCATTTACCCTCCAGGGCCAATAAAATCTTACTGGAAACAGAGTTTCAGATTACATTCTTTTATAGACTATCCAGAGTATAGTTGCAATTTTTTTTTATTTATGCTTTTTAAAAACCTGGATAATTTCAGGGAGGGAGACAAAATAGACTATTACCAACTTCTTTTTTTCTCCGAAGAAGAAAGCCCCCATGGTGTGAATTCAGGTTTATTTCAACACCATGACATTATGACTAATATATTGGATGAGAAAATCCTTTTTCATTTCTAATTTTTCCATATAAGAACGCTTCTTGAAATTTATTATTGTTTTACTTTGGCTTATAACCTTAAAAATTAAATACTGAAAGTGTCTGTCAAATTTTGCAATTTTCCTGCTAACTGCAATAAAAAACAGCTCCAGGCGTATAAAACAAATGTCACTTTCATGAGAGCAAAGGAACATTTGACTTTCAAATAAAAATGTATCTGAATCCACGTTGTACACAAATATAAAAGTTGGTTAAATGTTAAAAAATCTAGACTAGAAAGAGAAAAATAAGACTGTAGAGATTGTAGTGAGGTAGCATCACCATGTGCTCAGTCGTGAAAGATATAATGTGGAATTTCGTCAAAAAGTAAAATGCTAAAATAAATTACAATTCTTATATGAGCTCTGAGAATGTAGTGAGAAACTGACCATTTGATGAAGAGAACAGGCATCTATTTCTCTTCAATTGACTTTTGGAATACACACACAAATATACATGCATAATATACATTGACACATACACTTAGATCCTCTTATATACATATAGACTTTTTCCTTGTCATCGTTTTCCTGAGGCCTAGGCCCTTATGACGAATAGAAACCAGAAAGGACATTATACATTTTTAAAAATTTGGCATACTTACATTTTTAGTGTTTCATTTGCACCACCTGTGGTAAACCTAGAAAAATGCTATTATTTTGAGACTGTTTTTCTGAAGTAATCTTGTTTCTGGATCTGTATCAGAATTCAATACAAACAGCCTAAAATCTATTAGAGCAAAGTGGTCAATAAAAACAGAAAGACACCTAAAAGAATTAGAAAATTTTGTTTGAAAATATTTCCTTCAAAAGGTACATACAGAAAACATTTCACAAGCACATTTTTTTGCCCCTGAAACATTCATTTATAATATTTGTGCGGATGAAAGTTTATAGTTGAATTTGCACTTGTAAACATTGCAGACATTTTCCCTTATGGAAAGTAACCATGGAAAAGAAGACACGAATAATATTAGTAATCAATAGGAAGTGGCTTATTCAGAAAAATTAATTTCTGAGCCGTGGAGGGCTTCTGTGAAGCAGAAGAGCACACCTATAAAGATTATATAAAATTATAAGTAATATATCTAATAAATGTTGTCATAATAACAAAGCACAATAGGTATTTGGATTATATATAAACATATATTTTGATTGGTATATGGACAGTTCAAAGAACTTTTGCAGTTCCCTCTTATATATAGGTATTTCTTTATTATAATAGTAATTGCTATATTCTTATGTATAGTTTATTGATGTTTGTCGTTTCCTTCCGGAATAAATAGTAAACTTATCTAAGGCTTTCTTCATCATATCAAATTAGTTATAATACCATAAACATACTGGCTAAATTTAATTTTAAAACTACCAATTGCATGGTGTGAGTTTAGCCAATTGTTATAAATATTAAAATGGTGTAACTCTTCAGGAATTTTTGCATTGGATAGATGACACTGATTTTTTAGCTCATATAAGAATTCTGGCATATATCCTATTCAACAGGTATCAATTTACTCTCATTGGTGACCAACTTGGCTGGCGGGAGCCTACTTTTTTCAAGTAAGATTTATTTGGGGAATGCCCAAATCATGTTTTATAATAAATGAGGTTCTTAAGTCCATGGATTGATACCAACGGTCTATTTTGTGTTTCTAGAGGCAGGTTTCTGGGGCTCGACATTACTGTGAAGGTAGACTAAGTCTGTATGCTACAAAGCCTAAAGTAATCACTGCAATAACAAAAAAATCCATAGCGAATAAGAGAAAACCAACAAGAACAACAACAAAACCCAACTGGAATCATTAAAAAAATTCAATTAATCCAAAAGGATACAGAAATAGAAAAAAAAAAAGGAAAAGATGCAATAAGTAGGAAAACAAACAGAAAGATGATAGATTTAAACCCATTTATAATAATTTTCATGTCAAATATAAGTGGTTTAAATGCTCTGGTCAAAAAGCAGAGATAGTAGGATTGGAAAAAGGAGACCCAACTATATGCTGCGTAGAAGAAATGCATTTCAAATATAAGATACAGATTGGTTAAAAGTAAAAGAATGAAAACACACACACACCCCAGCATAGCATTAATCAAAAGAAAACTGGAGTGTCTCTATTAATAGCAAAATAGATTCCAGATCAAAAAATATTTCCAGGGTTAAAGGTGATTTTCCAATAATAAAGGAGCTAGTTGATCCAGTGGACTTCACAGTGCTAATTGTTCAGCCAGCTTTTAACAGACCTTCAAAATGCATCAAGCAAGGGCACCAGGGTAGCTAAACATCTAACTTTGGGTCAGGTTATGGATCTCACAGTTTGGTTTGTGAGTTTGAGCCCCCTGTTGGGCTCTCTGCCCTCAGCACAGATCCTGTTTCAGATCCTCTCTCCCCCTCTCTCTGCCCCTTCCGTGCTTGCACTCCCTCTCTGTCTGCCTCAAAATAAACAAAAAAAACTTGAAAAAATATATTCAAAATACATCAAGCAAACGCTGATAGATCTAAAAGAAGAAATAGAGAATGCACAATTATAGTTGGAGATTTCCGCATTGCTCTTTCCATCATTGATAATGTAAGTAGAAAAAAGATCAGTACGGATATAGAAAATCTAACACTATCAAGCAACTTGGTCAACTTGATAAAAATTTTATATACATTTCAGACAGATAATGAAATAAATGTGTTAACATGCAAATCCCTAGTCTATTAATTAAAGGAAAAATTAAAAAATTATTTACATATGATCATGAAATTGCATGCCTAATGTAAATGGAGTCAAAAAAGTATTTAATCAGCACAATAATTTAACCATATTTTTCTTTATACCTCCTCCCTAAATCAATCTACTCAAGAATTTTGCTATTATGCTTTTTAGTGAACATTACACATGGAAAATGTATGAGAATACTTAGCTTTTTTAAAATGAATTTTAAGAGCTATATAACTTATGAAGTTTAAACAGCTTCACCTTATGGAACATACTTTCATTCTCTATACATCAGAATGCCTACTGTGAAAAGGCGAAAGGTAGGAACTGAAATAATTATCTGCAATAAATCATGGCAGATATTTGTCTATAGCCCACAAATACATTTGAAGACAGTCTTAACAAAAAATCCTATATCCACTCAATCTAAGACGCTATTGATTAGAAAACATGCCATTATTTTAGGTACTTCTTGAAAATAATAAATGCCTCCAATTAAATTGTGACACTGTAAGATACACCAACTTCTGAGATGTTAAGATGTTAAATGTATCTCTAGATGCCAAATGGGTGTGTTCTGAAATGTTAAAAGGTAAATAAGTGTGGATTTTATAATCTAAACCTAAAGACATGTCACCTCTAAAATGAATTTTATATGAAGAGTATTCAGACTCTGTTGATTCACTAAAATCGCCACTAGGCTTAGTATTTCTGGGAAAATTTATAAATTCTCTGTCTTGAAATTTTGAAAAAGCAAGATATTCCCAACTCTTACTGGTTAGTAATATACCAGGGAATAAAAGGGCTACATTAAGTGGAAAAGTCATTATGAATTCAGAAATACTTAAGATATTATATTTTCTCCCCAAATCCTTGAAGTAAGAAGTTTGTTTCGTTCATATCTTTAGAAAGCTAGAGTTCTTAGCACAAACATTCCCAGCAATGAATGAGTTTCAGTGTTATTGGCCCAACTGAGGCTATATTTTAACATCTGATCCAATTAGTTATTGATATGAACCCTGAGCACTTCCATTTTCCAGGGCCTCTGACAAATTTGGACCAGAAGATACTATAGAAAGATATTTAGAATGGTAAAAAACTTTTAGAAAAACAATTACAGGGGCGCCTGGGTGGCTCAGTCGATTAAGCGTCCGACTTTGGCTCAGGTCATGATCTCACCCTTGTGGGTTGGAGCCCCGTGTCAGGCTCTGTGCTGACAGCTTGGAGCCTTGAGCCTGCCTCGGATTCTGTGTCTCCCTCTCTCTCTGCTCCTCCCCTGCTTGCATTCTGTCTCTCTCTCTCTCTCTCTCTCTCTCTCTCTCTCTCTCTCAAAAATAAATAAACGTTAAAAAATTTAAAAAAAAACAATTACAAATAGTATAGTGTAGAATTGGATGTTGCAGTAATATATATTACTATAATATTAAAAGAGCTTACACAGGTCAAACAAACTAAACAAATCTATGAATTAAAACACAATGAAGAACTCTGAGCTGAGAAACATCCTGTATTTTAATTTTGATGAAACAGTATAATAGTCAAAATACGTTCATTTCTAAAATTACTAATTGTCCAAATAATCAAGGAAATACATAATTGAGAATTAAGTTAATTTTTAAAATATTTTTTGCCAAATCATATTTTTTCTAATACCAGTAATGTTTTTTAATAGTAAAGTTAGTGGTGACAAGTATTCACACAATAACTATTTACATGAGCTTTAAGATAAATTATTAAAGCTTCTATTAGGTTTATAAAATAAAAGCAAATTTTACTTAGGTGGATCTTAGGTAATTGATAATTTGGAAAATGTTAGAATTTTTTATTTAACATACATTTTTCAGTGGATGTAGCCATTATTTTGATACAAACATATCAGCAGTTCATTCAACCAAATGCAGATAGAGTTTGGTCCTTCACTTGGTATGTTATAAAAGACCAAGATCCCTTACCTTATCTTTTCTTTGCTTTTCATCCTGGTATACAGTCCAGTGCTCTCCATCATTGCTGTATGCGAGTTTATAGGAACCTACGAACTGTACATGACCAAAATCTTTAGCTCCTTGTGTAATGATGCCAGTTACTTTGGTAGGGACCAGAAGGTCCACCTAAAAAAACGAAAAGAGACATAATTTAAATGCTATGGTAGAGTCCATTATAAATGTGCAAGTCACTTGAATTCAGGAGATTAAGTAACATACATGATAAAGCACGTATTTGTATTTTGAAACTGATGACTGGGTCTGTTATTGGTTAATAATTTTGATTTTGCCAAGGGATAAACTTAGTTTAAAACCTGAATAACTATTTTGACCATTTTAAATAAAAATGATGGTCATTTCAGTTTACCAATCAATTTTATATTAAATCGATTTGTCTAGCTGTGCAGTTTTATGCAACTAAGATTGCACAGAGCCAAGGCTGACCTTCTTGAGACAATTATATCTTCCAGGGGTTGTGCTTATAATTCAGTTTGCTGACTTTACTGGTCATTTCGATTTTAATAAAAATCAAACTGTAGTTGTATACACATTAGGAATAAAAATAATATTATATGTATCACAGTTAAACATGAAATAAGTCAACAGTATTTCTATGAGTTTTAATCAGCTCAGGAATATATAATTGAATAATAGTAATCATCGTACAATGGAAATCTCATTCAGAAAATTAAAATCCTAAAAATGTTGCGGAGGAAGTTGGGCATTCTTTAAAACTGAAGAAAGACTAAAGTATGCATACTTGTGGGATCTGTGCTCATCAAGTTTGTTCCTACAAAATACATACTTATAAAAGCATAACATGCATGGAGACTCAGCAAACATTAAATTAATCAAGATGTGATGGAAATGCAAAAGATAGCATTGATTTTCACGACAAGGAATGCATAACATTGAATAACTTAGTATAATTCTTCTTTGTTCTCTAATTCATGAAGCTTTTCTTATATCTTATTAACGCTAATTTAAAAAAATTATAGGAATCTTTGTTTTCCATGTGGACAATTCTTGTAAGAGTTTACCTTTAGGTTTAGTAATGCTCCTTGATCTATAGCTTCCGCTCTCCTTCCACAATAGCGACCTACTTCCTCCTACTTCCTATGACTAAGTGTCCTGCTTACATCCTTGATCTTATCATCTTTCACTGTCATGATCCCATGTGTGACCTCGGTGACTTTCAACCACTATGTCCTTTTGTTTCTATTTCAGGTTCTTCATCCTGTGAGATGTATGCAGCCACAAATAGACAGCCATGGGTCAGACATAGTCCATGAATGAAAAGAGAGAGCCAGGGTGAACGTGTGGAATTGACCATATTTAGTGACTGTATTTAGATGCTTTTCAATAAAGATATGAAAAAAGATCCCAATGTTTCACAGCCTAGGAATATTTCTTTAAAAACACATGGTGGACTTGACCACTTTTTGGGACATTGTTTAATTAAAGATATTAGACTCAAATTGGACAATGGATTAGGACAGAAAACTACCTTAAATGCTTTATTAAAATATTTTAGAATCTTTATCAAAAGTAGAAAATATTTTTGTCTCTGCAAATTTCCTAACATGTATTATAGCATGGAAAATATCTATCCCACAGCAAAGCAAGGTGGCAAAATTCTCATACTTGGGAAGGAAACTGCTGTTGCCTTGTACACACTATGCTAAGTGCTTTCTTGTGTGTCCTCAATGAATCCTCTCTACAGCCTGTACAGTACCTTTGAGATGAGCGGATAGGGCCTAATATATCAGGATGTGTGATCCAAAGATAGATAGAGAGTAAATGGAGGATCCTAGATTCAAATCCATCTTTCTGATTCAAAGTTCCACCATACATAAAAATTCTCGCTCAAAGATTTCTTTCTATTCTTTGTGATTATTTCAGAAATTTCTGAAGAATCTCAAAGCTTCCTCACCACACTCAATAAACTTACAGCAACTCTAAGCTCCAAATCAAAACAATCCTGGGTTTACAATACTAGAAGAGCTACGTGATTTTTTAAAATGTTCATTATTTATTATTATTTTTGAGAGAGAGTGAGAGAGAGCATGTGCACGTGAACTAGGGGAGGGGCAGTGAGGGAGGGGGAGAGAATCCTGAGCAGTCTCTGTGCTGTCAGTGCAGATGTGGGACTCGAACCCACAAACTGTGAGATCATCACCTGAGCCGAAATCAAGAGTTGGACGTTTAACTCTCCGAGCCACTCAGGAGCCCTGGAAGAGCCTTGTGTTTTAACATGAATTTCCTCTCTGTTCTTCACTTGTCCAGGCTTAAAAGTATAGATTGCTTTTGTTGTCCTAAATCGAAATATAATTGTACAGACATCTAGGCATCACCACTCGTCTTCAAAATGCTCTTAGTGTTGCTGATGCTCAATTAAATAGGCAAAAAAATCTTACAATACTCTGAGTCACTGTGTTGCTGGCAAGGCTATAAACACACAGGAACTCAAACTGTCACCAAGAATATGAACGCTTCCAAGGCTTGATTCTTCGGTCTTTAAACTTCTATGACTGTTTAACTATGATGACGCAATGAAGAGTCTTATAGTATATCTCTTTTTCTGTGGTATTTCTTAAAGTCGGCTGGGTTTCCTGCTGGGTGGAGATGTTTTCTCCTGAAGCTGTGTGTCTTGGCTCTTTCTAACAGATATGTTTTTCTCCCACTCTAACTGCTCCCCTTCTCCAGCTTTTTTTTTTTTTTTTCTGATCTAGAAATGTTTTTCTTTTTTGTTCCAGTTAAGGCAACTTCTCTACTTAAATAGTCAGTAATCTGTTTCAAGCTGGATTTTGTCCTAAGATTTGCTATGTTAAACTTAGAATACCAGGCCTAAGCAAAGCTTCTTTAATGTAAAAATAATCGACATCCCACCTTTAACACGGAGGTGCTGCAACAGGGCACGTACGGATCTCACTTTGAAATATACTCACAGACGTGTCGCCCTCTATTCAGCATGCGGGATGATCCCAGAAAAGCTCATTTTTCTGGATCTCTGCTAACGCTTGGCTCATGAGCACTTTGCCCTCTTATAGATCTCTGAGTTAAACTTGTACCGCAAACATGCTAGACAAAATGCCTTCAGCTGTTTTAGATAGACCCCCACCTCCTGAGGTTTGGCTCAAATACAGCAGGTTATTTAGGGCACTGAGCTGGCATATGGGTAGACATTTGGCTTAGTGCTCTGCTCTTCATGTCTGGATCTGTATTAAATGTGCCTTATATGTAACAGTCCCTCAGTAAAAGTTCTGCTGGATTGAGCTAAAACTACTTCCTAACTATGGAAACGAGCTGACAAGGTACCATAGCAGAAAATGCCAAGAGTCTTTCTCTTGTTTCTCTACATAGGATAACATCACTGGTGAAGGAAATATAGTATCACGGGGGCACCAACCAAGTTTTACCGGGAAAGGCAACTAGTTAATAACCTTCTCCGATCTTCTTATTGTAAAAGGCAGTCTGTTGGAGAAGAGCTAGAAGGTCTGGGTTCCCCAAATGGCTCTGCCCTCACTAGCTATTTTTGCCCTTGGGAACCTACTTTATTTCTCTACATCTCAATGTCCTTATCTGAAAAATGAAGATAACAATCCTTATAGGATTTTATGAGGATTAGGTGAGTTAATATTTACTAAGTGTGTAAAACAACATATAGACTATATTAAGGGCTATATTAGAATCTGACAACAATAAAACAATAAGTAAATCTGGGGAAATAATCTATTTTCAGTCTCAGCATGTTACAAGAAGCATAAATATAGAAACAGAGAAAAGGGGTGGTTAGGTTATCCTACAAGCGACTTCTGGAACATAGGATATTTTGGTCACCTCCTTACAAAGATAGTAATTTCATCCTCACTTAAAATACAGAAAACGTGAAGCAACTGAAATTCTCGTTTATGGGTGAAATGTTTTACTAAAAGTAATATAATTTTATGGAATGTTGTACATCCTCATTTGAATACTAAGATTAATTACAATAGGGAAATGGTTCCAAAATAATACTAAAAGAGAGAATTAGATTCCAAATTATGGTGAGTGATTTATTTTCCTTTAATTATGTGAATAAAAACTGAGGGATGCGTATAGAGAGAGGCTTAAATGACATAGAAGTAAAGAAAAAAGTATTGCATGAGGGTTGTGTAGGAATGTTCACTCTTTTGTTGTAAAACATCTCGTAACATTTTAGTGAAGCATAAATATTTTTAGAGTGCCTAACTTAGGAAAACTGTAGAAAAACTAAGAACATTTGTTTGAGAAAGGTCAAGATAAATGGCATTTCAGATATCTGCATAACAGCTTGACAGATGGTTTCCTGGAAGAGCACACTAGAAAAGTGAGCTGATTTTCACAGAGATGGTCTTAAAGGGGTGAGAAAAATGGAAAGTGATACAGATAAACAAGTGTGCAAGAAAAGCGGAAAAAGAAAAAAGACCGAAGCTATTTGTAACCAATACATCACAGCTGCATCTAAAATGCTCTGGAGTTTGCCTTTATATCAGGTATTTTGAGGGACATATTTTATAATTTCCCAGAGTCTTGTAAAATTGACTCATTTAAACAGAGATAACGTTGAAGCTAGTATAATTAAAAAAATTAAATTATGGGCAAAACGTTTAGAAAATATTTTGGGTTCAATAAAGAATTTTTTACCGTAGTATTACATAAAACAATTGCATACAACCCTAGTTAATTAACTGTACTTGGTATTGAACAATATTGTTGGTTATAAGATGTTGGCAACACTTTAGTCCGTATTTGCAGGTCAACTAGTTAATGTGATCAAGCTATTAAGAAATATTATCCAGCTCCTATATCTGATGTGATCTAGTACCTCTAAGGTTATAGGTTCAGAATTCTTAAAATACTATATACTATATATTCATCTTACCACTCATTATTGTTTTCCTCCTTCTTTTACTGAGAAAGTTTAAATTTCTAATAATATTTTTAAATATTTAATATAGCAATTACTTTGTCTATATTAAACTCTACAGCTATGAACACAAATACAAAAAAATTATACCATAAAATAACCTATCAAAGAATTGAGGGACGTTTCTGTTTTATTGGTGTCTTACAGAGTATGCCTTTTACACATAAAACCACATATAACACATGTACGGTGCATAAAGAAGCTTTGTAAGCTTTAGTGATCACTCAGGAGTGTGTTTTGCAGGACACCTGGCATGTAGACATTCCAAATATCTAGGCATCATATGCCCTGGATTTAAAATTGAGATAATTTTATACTTAATAATTATGTTACATTATAACATGAACGGTGCTATCTGCCAACCTGAGGTACACCCCATGATTGCTGTCAGCTAACAATTACTTTTTTTTTCTTAATGTTTATTTATTTTTGAGAGAGAAAGAATATGAGCTGAGAGGGGCAGAGACAGAGGGAGACAGAGGATATGAAGCGGGCTCTGGGCTGACAGGAGAGAGCCCCAGGCAGGGCTTGAACTCACAAACTATGAGATCATGACCTGAGCTGAAGTCGGATGTTTAACCAACAGAGCCACCCCAGGTTTCTCCTCATGACTGCTAATCTTTATATATATATATTTTTAATGTTTATTTATTTTTGAGAGAGAGACAGAAAGTGTGCAAACAGGAAAAGGGCAGAGAGAGAGGGAGACAGAATTCGAAGCAGGCTCCAGGCTGTGAGCCATCAGGACAGAGCCCGACGCAGGGCTCAAACTCACTAGCCCTGAGTACATGACCTGAGCCCAAGTTGGACAATCAACCGACTGAGCCACCCAGGTGCCCTGACTACTAACTTTTTAAAAGAGTTCATCTAGAATCATGCAAGTAATTCAAATGAATAATTTAGCTGAGAATGGGAGATGGGACGATAACTGCATAATTCATATTTAATATTTTTATTTAATAATATTTCTCATTATGAAAGTAATACACGCTATGAAGAAAAACTGAGAAATACATAAAGTATAGGGAAAAAAACCTCTGTCTCACTATCAGATACAATCAATGCTTTTTATTCTCCCTAAACATGGGTTTTAGACAAATTTGTTGTACTTGGCATTTACTTGGTTACCAGGTGTTGGTTGCACTTTCGGGATTTGCAGTTCACTTAGATTATTCTTTTTTCTCCTTAATATTACATTAGTATTTCTATGCCAACAAACTATTTTTAAGACTTTTTTTTGCCATAACAAATCATGTTAACGTTTTACCACAATCATTTATTTACTATAAAACATTTATTCCTCTCTGTAACCTCAATTTTTTTCAGTAAAATTAATACTCTCAAAAAATTCTAGTCCTGTCAGTTGGCCATGTGTCTCATTTACATAGGATAAATTCATAGAATTAGAGTTATTTGGTCAAAGGATATGAAAAATAGATTCATTTCCTAAAGATAAATAATAAACACTTACTGTGAAAATTTCAGATGGTGCAAAGAAATAGAGGAATTCAGATAAAATAACCTACAATTCCAGCATCCAGAGTTAATTCTTGTTGGCCTTCTGATATTAATTTTTGTAGACATTTCTTATTCCTATAGATCCTCATATAAATAAGTTCACAGTATACATGTTGCTTTATAACTCACATGTTTTCACTTGCTATGGACATTTTACATATAAATAATAGTGATAATAATAATAATCATAAATGTGTGATGGCTGTATAACATCCTCTGATATGATACATGATAAATATGAAAATGATTTAACCAGGGGCACCTGGGTGGCTCAGCCGGTTAAGCGTCTGACTTCGGCTCAGGTCATGATCTCACTGTTTCTGAGTTCAAGCCCCGCATCCGGCTCTGTGCTGACAGCTCAGAGCCTGGAGCCTGCTTCGGATTCTGTGTCTCCCTCTCTCTCTGACCTTCTGCTCACGCTCTGTCTCTATGTCTCAAAAATAAATAAACATTTAAAAAAAAAATTAAAAAAAAAAAAAGAAAATGATTTAACCAGTCCCCTATTGATATTCCTTTAATTTGTTTCTAATTCTTTGCCATCAGTAAAAACCTAGAATGAACTCGCGTCGTTCATATCTTTGCCCACTGGTGCAACTATTTCTTATAGGCGTGAAAGACCTGCCATTTGAAATATGATATGCATTGTTTCCTTTGTCTCCAGAAAGATTATTCACTTGCATCTAGAGTATATGATAATTTTTTCTCTGCATACTCACCAATCTCATGTTTTACAAAATTTTACATTTATGACAACTTAAAAAATGGTCTCTTTTACATTTACTGTACATAAGTAGCAACAAGTGGCATTTAATTTGCATCCTCCTAATTGGGTTCAGTCTCACTAATAATATATACAGATAGTCTCTTTAATGTCCTTTATTTATTGGCTATTAGAGATTTTCTTTTTTTTTTTTTAAATGTTTATTTAATTTTGAGACAGAGAGAGACAGAGCATCAGTGGGGGAGGGGCAGAGAGAGAGGGAGACACAGAATCCGAAGCAGGCTCCAGGCTCTGAGCTGTCAGCACAGAGCCCGACGCGGGGCTCGAACTCATGGACCGCGAGATCATGACCTGAGCCGAAGTCGGACGCTTAACCGACTGAGCCACCCAGGCGCCCCTATTAGAGATTTTCTTATTGGTTTTAAGAATTATGGACTTACATAGCATCAATATGGGCTTCTGTTATATTTGCTGCAATTTTTCCAAATTTTTTGTCATTTAATTTTACATTTTACACACAAATTTTTAATTTTCCTATACACAAATCAATCACTCCTTTTGTGATTACATATCTTGATGTGCTTAAAAACATTGTTGACTTAATTGAATCAGTTAAACATGATCTACATATTTACCTATAATTTCCTATGTGTTTCCTTATATGTTTTTTTTTCTTTCTTTTTTTTATTGCAACATCTAAGGCATCTTGATTTTATGGATATATATGACGTGAGATTCTTTTTTATACGAATGTAATTTTCTCAACACTTTTTCTCAAATAATCCATTTCTTTTTTTTTTTTTCTCCCTCTACCTGGCTGATAGTTACAAGGTTTGCTCTTTAGTTTGAAATTAACACTATGAATCATGATCATCACCAACACATACCAGGACATATCCTGGTGAGAGTCTCTTTTATTGCTTTTCGATGGAATCAAGTGGGTGCATTCAAGCTGTATACTAGTTTCGGAGGGAGGGAGGTGTGGTCAAAAGGTTTTCTTGTTTTATGGTTTCAAATGTTGTTTCTGCTTCTTTTGGTGTCTTCCACTAGAAGGTCAGTTATCCAAAGACTGGCTCTTTGCTTCTGATTTTTCTTATTTATGTTCTTTTCTCACCCATAATTTGCATTTCTTATTATTCTCCATTCTGCCCTCAATGTTATGGATTTTATTTTTGCTAATGCAATTTCTACTTCTAAATTTTAAAATGTCCTTGAAACACATTATTATTAAGGTATCTCCCTCATCATCTCACGATTCATTTTATCCTATCTAGTATTCATAGAGAAAATTCCTTTGTACTTTCTATACATTCTAGTAATCTGCTGTTCTGGTAGGAAATTTTCTTCTTTCATAATTTTTCTTCATGCCTTTAGAATAATTTCCATCCTTTTGTTGTTCTACAAATTGAAAAATAAGCCCAATATCATCTTGTTTTGTTTTCCTTTACTTGAACAGAGAGAGGACAGTCCTGATGCCAGCACACTGGTCACAAGGGTCCCCTCGGCCCCTCACTGTCTATTAGGCAGCTGTAAGAATTCTCTTTCTGATCTTCAGATGTCAACACTGCCTCTGGCCTTTTTACCAATGCCCAGCAGCCATTTAGGCTGACCATCTTAACTAGTCTGAAGAAGACTCTCTACTCTCACTGTTTTTCCTCTGAATATTGTAAGGATAACGTATTTTCTTGATAATATAAAATCCAAAGCCCTGTCTTGTCAAATATAAGACCCCAGAGGCGGACAACTTGGTCACTATTGTTCATCTTGCACCTGGCACATAGGAGGTATTTCAATAAATACATATTGAATGAATGGTTTTATATTTTAGGATTCAGGGAGCCAACAGGTAGCCAACATATATTCTACTCCACCTAGCCAGGTTTGTATTACGAGGCAAATGGGTGTGATGAAACAGTGGGAGGGAGAGCAGTGGTCAAAGCATTCAGTTTCTGCTTATATTAAAGTGATGGTTGGGCTCTCCAGACCTCAAGGCAGGGCTCTGGGTCTTGGCCACCACTGTTCTGATTTAGATGTTGGAATCCACACACTCTAGGTACAGGGGATTCGGCCCAGGGGCCTTGAAAATCACTGAATGGCGTATATTTGTACTCATACTTCATGGATGAGGGAAGGAAATCAAACGTTGCAGCAGAGGTTGAATGAGTTAGTATGATGCAAGCGATTTCCTCGTAAGCTCAATGTAGGAACACTTAAAATCAGGCTTGCTTTCTAAGTTCCAGAGGAAGCTTCCCAATAGAGTTCTCAGGAAAATGTGAGAGGAAATTCAACCAGTCTTCACAAAAATTATGTGTAAATGAAAGTCCATTGTTTGAAGATTTTCTCATTCTATCTCAAAGAAATTTAAAAGACAAAAGCAACCAAATTATATATTATACATTAGGATTAATAAAATATAAAGACTGAATCTAATGCTTTTGTATTGATTTACTTAAATCATGATATAAAAAGGGAAAATAAGTTGATTTTCTCTTCTTTTTTTAAATGAGTGACCTTTGTAATATTCTGCATAATTTTTATTTTTTGAATTGTTTTGAAAAAATATTCTCAAACGATTATAGTTAGAAGTAATGAAAACTGACATTAGGTTAACTGGTAAGCTCTTACACAATTTCTCCAAATCCTATGTCAGAAAAAAATAAAATATTTGACAAAAATTATAAAACTTAGAAAATTCTTAGGGGAAAGAATCATACTTTTCTCATTGGGTTATGGAAAGTTATTTTCTGCTGAGTTCACCGAAATTAAGATGATCCCCGGAGAGTAGAATTAACATATCTTTATTTACCTTTCAAGCTTGATTTTGATTAGGCTGGGAACTTTGACTTATGCCATGAATAAAAATTCAGGGCAATCGCTAATTGAATTACTCTGCAATTGATAGGGTCATTATTAATTAGTAAGTGGAGAGTTAATACAAGACTTTGATCAAAGAGCCTAATGATATCCAATAAATATTGTTCAGCTATTTTAATTGGAGCAGTGCCAGAGCCCAAATGCAGTAGAAAATAAAGAAAATTACTGGTAAATGATTTGCATGTAATTTAAAAAAGCATAACACAACTTTTAACTAGGAATTGAGGTAGTCTGTTATTTAGTGCTTTCTGATAGTGCAATGAGAGGGGAGTCTAGGTAAAAATTGTGTCAGCATCTTTTATAAACCCGGAGATTCACTGAGCTGGCAATCAGATTTGCATGCACTTCAGTGGCTGGAATTTGGTCGATTGTTCACTTGGAAAACCTGTTTTGAGTATATTTCTTTGGCAACTACTCTACCGAATATAATTTTACCAAAGGCACTTATATTTTGTATAACCGTTATATACTTTAGAGATTGACATTTACCAATATAAAAACATTTATACACAAATATGTGTCAATATGTAAATTTACACAAATCTTCTTGTTTTGTGACAAATACGTAAAACTCACGAGAGCTCTGAAAATAAAACACCCCCAGAGTAAAGTATACTGCAACAGCAAATCACACGGCATGTCTTAAATATTGTGAGGCCCTTGGTAGGTAGGAAACTTGACAGAATACACCACCTATTTTTATGTACCATGCTGGCTGGAGGAGCTATGCATTTTAGGTTGATATAAAACATTGCCGTTCCCACAATTTAGAAATCATTCATAGAGTCCCGTGCATGATTTTGTTTCATCAGACCAGGTGAGCCTTAACACCAGATTTTCGGCCTTAACTTCACATACGCACATTATATGGTGACTGATTTTTAGGCTTCAACAACACCCTTGCAAAGAGAACCGGATGTAACTTTCCTCCCTGGTCCTCGCAAAAGGAAGTGGAAAGAGGCATGGCCTCTCAGGAATCAGGCATGAAGTAAATGCTTCAAATTGCTTTGGGGAAATGTACCATCGGTGTCAACAGCTGCAAAATAGCCGGGGTCAGCGTGTGGCTCTGAAGTGATTTGAGGGGAAAGGGAAGGATACGGCTCAGCTGTCTGTGGATTACAGGGTTAAGAGCCATTGACACAGAAAGTGAACTGCCCTGAAGGGTGGCTTTAAAAAAAAAAAAAATCTTTTGTACAAAGGATAAAATATACATATAGTATGGTTACAAAGGATACAAATTATTTCCATTCAAATGCATGGTCAGTAACACTGTCAGCATTTTATTTGTGTAAAAAGGACTAGCCGGGCTTTGGTGGATCTGGCAGGGCTATCCAGTCCGTCAGGACACCAAGTCACCTCACGTCGTAACTGTAGTGTTAAAGAGCCTCAGTGAAAGCCCTGGTTTATGGACTGCCTCATGGAATACCCATAAAACCAACGTGCTTTGTTTACTTATATTAATTTACTTATGGTAAAAATATCTTCTCCATATTCTTCTACTGTTAATTTTCATTTGTTTTGTTCCCATACAGAAATAAGGGGGAGTTGTTGTTTTCTTAAAACTCCAGTTTTATCAAGCTTTTCTTTTAGGTCCTAATATTAATTTCCCATTTATTCTGTTTAATAGAGTGTCCAAGGTCTTTTGAGCTTATTAAGTGGTAAAATATAAAACTGGATGCTGGATGCTAATAAAATCTACATACTACTTGATGAATATATTTTAATTAGGTTCCGCAGTGCAATGTGGCCTGGATATATTTATAATAAAGCTCAAATAGGTACAAGCCTAACAGTTACAATGTCATGGCTTGAATATAGAGTATATAACTTTCAGAAAATATGTCCTTCTTGACTACATGTGAACAATAAGATGCCAATACTTTCCTCCTTTCAGTAAGTACCACTATATTTAAGGGACTCTCATATATTTGCTTGTCTCAGAATAAGAGCTCATTTCTTTGGCCAATCAGCTCCAAACAATCTCATATTTTAAAAATCACATTCTCTAAAACTACTCATGCACTATGTTTTCTATTACTATAAAATAGCTCATAGAACACAGTCTTAAATTAGGTATGGAATTAATAAATCACTTGGAACAAACTCATTCTATTAAGCTTACTTAATGTTTTTTGCAAGTTATAACTCTCCAAGTTATAGCTCACTTCACTAAAGGATCACTGGTAGATTTAAATGAAGAATTTCCTGAGATACCACCCACCCTTGCGGTTGAACACCTTTGCAATAACTGTCTTCACTATCCCATCTGAGACTTCAGCTGCAAAGCTGATGAAATTTATTAACATAATTTGTAAAGAAAAAAATCAGAAGTGAAATAAGCAGAAAGTAGGACTATAAGTCCCGCTCATTTGTTACTGTAATTGCTTAAGTATCCTAAAATCCAAAAAGATGTTTTAGTCAAATTCAAACACCGGCCTAAAGAAAACAGGAACCATGTAGAAATTATTAGATAGAATGTCACTAAAAGCATAATTTTAGAAAGTTATTTATAATGGAATCAATCAGCAAGTGATAAAAACAGAAACAAAAATAAAAAACTATTCATCTTCATAAATAACTCACAAGATTTGTCTCTTGATCTCGTGGCTTATCGTACCTAAGGAAGTATTTTGACAGGTCTTTCTTATTACAGAGAAATCTGGTACATTTCAAGGAATGCTGAAATATCTGTTAGTTTAGGAATGAGAATATCAGCTTTGACACATCTATATGTTAAACAGAATCACTGGAAGTCCAACGCAAGTAACTTTTTAAAGTCTCCTCTTTCAAGACACTTGGGACAGAGGTCACACATGTAATTTACTGCCTTTTTAATACCCTATATTCTAAAAAATTGTGACCTTGTAATGCATTTTCTCCAACTCTTTTGTACGGTAACATTTTCTTTAAAAACAGCAAATGATATAAATGGTCACGTAGAAATTAAGCTTTAGGAGCAAGAAATGTCACGGTTGTTGGGGAGATTGAAAGGTTAATTGTGAAGAAATAATGCATACTTTCGAAACTTTCAGGTCAAAACAACAAATGTGGTTGTATTTTAAAGGTGGGAACAATAATTTAAAATAATCTAACAGTAAAAACCCAGACATTAAGAATGTATCTAACATTTCTGCACTGAGAATGCTTTTTGATATACCTTTTTTGTAATGCTTTATTAGATTAAGAATTTTCCAGTCTATTATTTATTTGTTTCAGAATTTAAAAATCATGAATAGGTATTTAATGTTATTAAATTTTATGGCTGTTTAAATTGAGATGATCATACATATTTCTCCTTTAATTAATGAGTATGTAACTAATGGGTCCAACACCAACACCCAACCAACACCAGAACTGTAACAGTGACAGTACTTATGGGGGTACTTTCCCCTGTCTTCCTGCTTCTCTTAACCATGGTTATTAATCCTACCTTTTTCAATATTTCCTGGCTTTTTTGAAACACAGTTTTATAAGAAATGAGTGGACTCCTACATAATATTTAGTTTTAAGTTGTTTTTAAAAATTATAAAGAGTATCATAGAGTAATTTTCCAGGACTTGCTTTTTTTCACTTAATATTATACTGCTAAGATTCATCTATATGTTTGTTTATAGTTATATATTTATTTTTACTGTTGTGTAATATTTCATGAGTACATACAATGCCCAGTACATAAGACCCAGTCTATGCCATGAGTATTTGATTATTTCCAATTTTAGCTTTTAAAAATCAGTGCTATGAAACTTCTTGTTCTTATCTCCTGACATACAGATTCAAACATTTTTTTGTGATGATGTACCTAGGAGTGGAATTTTTTGGCGGTAGAGTATCTGAATGTGTAACTCTCTAAGACAAGGCCAAAAAATTTCCAGAACGATTTTACCAATATATCCTCCCATCAGCAAGCTATAAATATTCTTCACCTTCAATTTCCTATCTTGGTGATTAGAGTTAGTCGATTTTCAAAGAAGTTTTCCTAAAGTTTGAACATTTTATGCATTCCAGACATAAATTCTTTAGGTAAACCTATTTAAACTTCGATGGATCCTATCAGTCACATTCTGTTTAAGAGTCTTGAATCTCTGTTTAGAAGTGAGATTCTAAATCATTTTCTTTCCTTGTACGTCTGTCCAGTTTAGGTACCAGAAAACAATGGTTTCATAAAAGAATTTGGGAAGCCTTTCTCTCTTTGTTTTCTACACAATAGTTTGTGTAACTCAGAGGGCATATGTATTTTGAAAGCTATGAAGTCTGAGTTAGAGTCTTTAATGATGGCAGGTTGATTCAGGGTTTCTCTTTTTCCTTTCTCTCTCCCTCTTTTTGTCTGTCATCTTTCCTGACCATATAGGTTTCTATTTTTCTTTGAGTAAATACATTTTGTTGAGTAAATACATGAATATATCTTTTACTATAAACATATACATATATATAAACATATCTATAACACATATACGTAGTAAATGTGGCACAATGTTAACTTTTGTTGAATTTGGGTATTGTTCTCTGCACGTGATTGAAATATTTTATAATTAAAAAAAGCACAGTCTATTGTGAACATCTGGGGAAGGACTTATGTAGTCTCTATATCTGTTATTGTTTCTACAGAAGTGTGTGGAGGTGAGGGAGGGGATGGACCACTTGAAATATAAGCTACCTTTCTCCAGTAATACTGACAATATGTCTTTGGCTTTACGATATAACCTTAGAACACATTACATCTCAAAATGAAAAGCGACATAACTAGGCAACTTCTGAATGTTAAAAAAGAAAAAAATCTGCCCGCCCAGAATACTGTAACTCTAGACGTAACAAAAGCAAGAATACTTACATGTCTAAATTCAAAGCTCTTTATTTTATTTTTTGAGATTTCACAAGTCTTTTTTTTAATTCTTTTAAAATGTTTATTTATTTTTGAGAGAAAGAGAGAGAGACAGCGGTGAGCAGGGGGGTAAAGAGAGAAGACATGGAATCCAAAGCAGGCTACAGTCTCCGAGTTGTCAGCACAAAGCCAAGGTGGAGGAACTCAGGAACCTGGAGATCATGACCTGAGCCGAAGTCTCAGGCTTAACCGACTGAGCCACCCAGGTGCCCTCACATGTCTTCTTGTTAGTACTGTGGCCACACCACTAACATTGAGCCATTTGTTTTAAAGAATGACTATGTTCCGTTAGCTGAACTTATTTTGTATAACTTGTTTTCAAATTTCTGAATTTTTGCTGCCTTCTTAATAAAGCAACTATGGCCCAATCACATAAACATGAAATAACAATGAAATCTGCAATACTTCATAAATTGTATTACCAAACTAGGTTTTATATAGTGACAGAGAGAGAAGTCCTGAGGACACTAAACATAATTGAGTCATCTTTCATAAATTTGATCATTTTCTCATAAGTTTTATGAAAGATGAAATCTAACTTATGCACCTTAAGGACATTTTTGAAAACCATGGATAACAGTTATATAACTTAATGAGAGTAACTTATAAAGTATTTTTATGCCACAGCACCTGGGTGGCTCATCCAGTTAAGTGCCTGGCTCTTGGTTTCAGCTCGGTCATGATCTCACAATTTGTAGTTCCAGCCAAATTTCCGGTGTGCTGACAGTGTAGATGGAGCCTGCCTGATCTTCTCTCTCCCTCTCTCTCAGCCCCTCTCTCGCTGTGCAAGCACATGCACTTTCTCTCTCTCAAAATAAAGAAATAAACTTAAAAAAATTTATTGCCTTCCTAACACACCACCTCCTCCAGCTTTTCTTATATTTCATGATGCCTAGGACAAAACTAGATTCTCAACAGATGTTGTTTTGATTTTTTTATTACTGAATGGGACCAAAATTAGTATGTCAATTCACCAAAATTAATCATCCATATTTGATATTCATCAGAAACTCAAATGTAAAGGCCTCTAAGCCTTTGTTTCAAACTATAGGTCTATGGTGTCTGTAGCACATTCCTCCATTACAGTAGGTATCACCTGTGCTTGCAGTAATGTGTTTATGAATGCCTGTCCTCGACTAGACTTGGAGCTCCTTGAGTGCTCTAATCATGTTTTAGTCGTCTTTGCATCTTCCAGGTTTATTCTAAGGTATGCGTATGTTAGGCATCTAGGAACACCTTTAGTAGACAGGTGGACAGATAAGATAGAGAGAGATTGGCTCAGGAACACAGATTGGGGTTTGTTTTCAAAGTAGAGCAGGGCCAACTTTTTTTCACAGATAAGTAGCAAGGAAAAACGATGTGTTAATATCTAAAGAAATGTTTGAGTGAAGAAAATCATTTTCCCGAGACAGAAGTTTTAAGGGAGAGTATCAAGAATCTCATGCTTCTACTCTATGGCACTATGAATTTGGCAACTTTGTGCAGTATAGTATAAACTTTGGCAGAAAGAGATGAAAGGTAATAAGAATGACTCCAATACTTTGTCGGTAATGCAGAATGAGGTAAAGGTCTCTAGACTCAAAGAATGGTAATAAGAACAAAAAAACCCAGGGACGATCTAACAGGTGAAGGACAGGACCTTTTTTTTTTTTTTTTTTTTTTTTAGTTCACTCAATTTAATCAGAACTTAAATCAAGATAAATCAGACAAACTGACAGCCAATGACAACACTCAGGAACAAGAGGTGGTTATCACACGTAGGTCAGAAATGCGTAAATTAGGAGCTGGGAAAAGAGGAAGAAGCTCATAGAATACCAAGTCTAATGTCATTTTGCCAAGTAAGTTTCAGAATCAAGAGGCTAAGGGACCAGTATGGTTTGGATTCTCCTGGCAGGGCTACAAAGGTAGACTATGCAAATCCTAACTCAACACTGGCTGAAGAGGCCAGCCCAGAGGAAGGGCAGACATGGGGACAAGGAGAAGAGGCTAAGTCAGGCCAGTCGGTCCAGAGTATCTTGGAAGACAGATGTTACAGTTAGCCGATGGAATTTCGGGAACCCAAGAGTGACAAAAACAGAAGCGCTGCCACATAAGTTTGCAGACCTGAGAAGTCCAGCAAGATGTACTGTATATGAAATAAAGTAAATAAAAGAGGGTGTATTGGATGGGGGCTAGAAGGGGTTTTAGAGACGGCTGGCAGAAAACAAAAGGTAAAGTTCCAAGCACACAGATACTCTGTATCTAGGAGCAGAGACAAAATAAGACTATGTCCCCTCAGTGGCTGGATCCTTTTTTCAGGAAATATCGGTGACACTAAATTTGGGAGGGGATGGAATATCATGCAGAGTATCACCTGGGAGGCCAAATAGAGTTGTGGTCCCCAGCTGTCTACGACAACAGAGAGGAAGAGCACCAATTCTAATGATTCCTGACTCAGACTTCACATGACAGGGTAAGATTAACTCCAAAGTCTGGGACTCTGGAGGATGAAGCTGCAAGTGTGGATGAGGGGCCCTCAACTGTGGGGGCTGGAAGTACGCAGAGGTCATTACACTGATGAATTCCATCCAGATGACTGGATCTCAGCTGAGGGTCCTGAAAAGGGCCGGGTCAGAAGTCAGCTGCTCTTCTACTTATCCCTGGCATAAAACACAACCCAATCACACTCTGACAGCTTCTGCCTATGACAGACTAGATATGACACTGAAAGGAGGGGGTGAAGGTGGTCTTCCCTGCGTGGTTAATAATTCAGAGCACTAAGCAAAGAACCCTGCAATTTTAAAATTCCCCTGATTTGCTCCTTAAACATTCCCTTAATTCTCTCTCCTTCCATCCAGATTCTGTAAAAGGAAGAAAGCAGGGGAATGGAGAAAGCTCTTTCGGCTAGGTGCCTGTAGATCCCTCTTTGTTCTAATTATTTCGTATACTCTTTTGCATGCTGATTACTGCAGAAAAAAATAATCGGAAATAAGCATTATTACAATCTCTCATGATCAATATAGGGCATTGTGCTAGTTCTCTGTTCTGGCATAATGATTTCTATAGTTAAACAAGTCTTGGTATGGCATATTTCCTTAGAAGAATGTAAGATCTTCTTTTGGTTGGACAAAATATTCTTTAAAGACTCTCATTTTTTCCCTTGCTGTTGGTTGTGAATATGAAATGTGGGGTTTTAGTGACAGAATTTAATTGTGGTCTCTGTATGTTGGTGCTGAGCCTGGAAAGCTTTAGGAAATGGATGATTTTTGTATACCAAAGTAATAAATAAAGGCCATACACACGCTGCTTTAAAATTTCTTGCTTATTCTTGTTCTTGAAATCAATTTTTGGTTAAGAGAAGAGAAAAAAAAGCCCTCCCTTTTTAAAATAAGCACATTGTTCTTGACTTTATGTCTGCCTGAAGTCCTTGCTGATTATTTTATGTATTATACCTGTCTAGAGCTAGGTAAAATTATTTGTAAATTCATTACTTTAAAATTCGGTAAATTAATTCATGCATTAAATCTGTTTTTCATAGTTGTATGAATAGATTTGTATTGTTATGTTAAGTACTACAATCCGACTTGTTTTCAGTCACCTTGGTGTTGGAACCGATGCATGTATAATTTTTAGGGTCAACTAGGGTTTACAGTGAAAGATCAAATTTCATATTACAAAGCACAGGGCTGCAATGCAGAACATGAAAATAGAACCTGGAAACAAGATTAATGCACGCTGAGAAAAATGAAGGAGAGGCTAAGTGCCCTGATTTCAAAATGAGTGTGTAAAATGTTCAGTACCACTTCCTTCAGTCTAAAAAACAAACAGGATATAGTTAGCAGACAAGTCCAGCAATAAAAAAATAAAACAGTGCCTTATATAAAAGAGCTTAGTCACCATGTGCTCCCAAATACTTGAAAGAACTTTTTATATTTTTATATACTGGTACAATTCCAAATAACCAAGACATAGTTTAGATAACAAAGTTTCTTCCATTGGACACTTTATGATGTAGAACTAAAACTATACGATATGGATTTAAATCTGCAGTCTGAGAGCACCTGGCTGGCTTAGTTGGTAGAGCATGTGGCTCTTGACCTTGGGGTTGTGAGTTCAAGCCCCACGTTGGGTGTAGAGATTATTTAAACATGAAATCTTCGAAAAAATCTTGAATCCGTTGTACATTAGTTTGATAACCTAAAGGAAGTTACCTCTCTGAACCTCACTTGTAAAATGAGAAGCATAGTTCAGAAGATTTTTGCAGCGCCTTTCCATTTATAAACCTCTGTGGTTTCCTATGCTACACGCTAATCAATAATAACCACCATGGTTCAATTTCCTCTTATTCTCTATTTACCCAAGCATCAGTCCAATATTATTGAGTGCTTACTAAACACTAGACTCCAGGCTACTTAAATCCTCTGTGAATCTCTGGTGTCATGGGAGAAGTGGACTCTTCTATGCACAGATTACAGTACAGAAGTGTGGGTCCCTTGAGGCATAGGAACAAAGATCCTGCAGGGTGTGGAGATCCATCAGAGCCCAGGTGAGCCTGGATGTTGAAGGATTAGTAGGAGCTGGATGAGAGAGAAAGGCATTCTAGCCCAGGAGAAGTGCACTTACAAATGTACATTATCTTGAAAGAGCTTTCCATGTCTGGAGAAGGAGAATCTCTTTGTGGCTGGAATGTAGGCCAGAACAACTGTAGGGAAAGGAGGCGGGAAGGGATTATTTGAACTAATTTGTGAAGATCTTGTCTTAGTCACTAGCCACAGTAAGTAAAAGAAGAAATTCACAGCATAAGGAATTTAGATTTTAACTTACATGGGTGCTATTTTAAAAGTAAAGCAATTAGGTTGTCATTACATACTCCACTTGAACAAATTCTTCGACCTCTCTAGATTTTCGGTACTTTGGAAAATGCCTTGGCCTACCCTTCAACATTATGTTTCTGTCTGTCAATCTTCTTATGTTTATTTCTAATGTGGGTAGGCCCTAGCTATCAATTTTTATATAGACCACTCCATTCACAAATGCCTTAGTGTCTTCTCGTTTTAGTCCCCAGTAACATAAAAGTCTATTAGTGATATATATAATTCGTGAGTCCAGTGAGCACTTCAGGAGCCATTTACACCTTTTTGAAAAGCAGCATGTATTCATACACTATGAGGTAAATTTAAATCTTTTCAATTTAGCCAGACCACCAAACAGTATTCCATCCGTAATTTCTGGTGATATTAGTGTGCTAACTCTCTAACGTTTCCTGTTTGTCAAAGTACGCAGCCAAATTTTTGCCTAGGGAGAAATGTCCTACCTCATCTTTCAGGTGTGCTAGAAAAAAGCGGCTGCTCAAAATCAATTTTCCATTTCTGAAAAGTGCAGATACTTTGTGTATCTGCAGCTTTTAGTTCAAAGTAGTTGCTTCTTACAGCTTAATCTTTTAAACGGTCACTGCAACTTCGCCTCATTATCCATATATATGTCCAGTATTTGCAGACTCATCACTTGTGTTCAAACCCTCTGCATTTTTGTTATAATCTCTGAGGAAGAATGATTACATAGGCAACTAAGAGTCTGAAAGGGATCATGTCACAAATTCTTTTTCATATTTCTTTGGGTTAAACAATTTATTTTATAGGGGCACCTGTGATAAGGGAGCCTAAGGCAAGCTGAGGACAAAGCAGAAGCTAGCACAGCAGCCACCCCCACCCCCAGGCAGGATATGTGTGACATTCCTCAGGCTCTCCAAGAACAAAGGAAAGGACAGAAAACAAATGGTTAAACTGATATGGTCTCCATCAGTTTTTTAGTAATATTACAAGAAAAGGACAATCTTAGCAATAGCCTAAAATCCAGGAACTCCTACTATCTTAATGTTAATGCTTGCTAGAGGGAAAAATCAACCTTAGCTTGACAGTAGCTAGGCCTCCAGTAATCTATGAGTCTTCTTTAGCATATGGAAATCCCTTTGAGAAACTTCCTTTTGACTTTACCTCCCCCAACTCCATAAGTATACAGCCAGTCACTCTTCACAACCCCAGTGCAGCTCTTCCTGCCCACAGGTCCTGTTATGGTGCTTCAATAAAATCACCTTTTTTCACCAAAGAAGTCTTCAAGAAATCTTTCTTGGCCATTGGCTCTGAACCCCTCATCACACCCAAATCTTGTCACCTGGGTGGCTTAGTCAAGTAAGTCTGACTCCTGATTTTGGCTCCATCATGATCTCACGGTTTGTAAGTTTCAGTCTTACATGGGGTTCTGTGCTGACAGCACAGAGCTTGCTTGGGATTCTCTTTCCTCTCTCAGCCCCTCCCCTGTTGGCCCCCTCTCTCTCTCAAAAATAAATAAATAAACTTAAAAAAATAAAAAAAATTGTTTTACAGATAGCATCAGGAAATATATACTCAGATTGCACCATATATATCACAATAGTTTATTATATTTAATAAACCAACCACATATATAGTTTATTGAGAAAAATCTCAAATAACATTTGTTATAATATGATCAATATTTACCAGAAGCAAAATGGAACTTGGGCCGGGGCACCAAACTAGATGACAGTGAATAATTCTAGAGCTCTCTTAGATGTGGTATGGTGTTCTGATTACACAAGATACGCTTCTCTGAAACTCGCTTTTTTCCCCACTGAAAATGACCCTCCTTGTTTAGACATGAATACTGCAAATCCACACCAAAATTGATTGGAAATACATCTGTGTAAGTTCTTTCTCATATTTGAGGAGAAAAGTAATGACAGCATTAAGGCAGCCAAAATCAACACATTTGTGTGTTGACATTTCAAGTGATTTATGTGCTTATCAGACGACTCAATAAAATAATGCATAATTACCAAATCTACTGACACATAAAAGAACCAATTCTATTTTTCTGACTCAGGCAACTTCTTTTTTAAAAGTGAATAAAATTCAGGACGTTTTATATTTATTAAATTTAAACACCTTTTCCTCTGAAATTAAAAAAAATGATCAATTAAAACTATTTCCCATAAGAACAAGAGGAAAGCAGTTCTTTAATGTTTCCATCTAGATCGGGTGTTTGCCTACTATGCACAGAGATCGTCTGGCCAGGAGGCATGTAGAAAAGCTCTCTCCATAGAGATGCCAGCCCGGACTCAGTAGGACTTCGATCATTTTTCGCCAATGTACTCCTAGACCATCATATATCCTTTCTGAGACTGCTTCCTCTCCTATAAAGTAAGGTTCATGGCAACTATCCTGACCTCCTTCTATAATTGTTCTGAGGATCAAATGAGATATGAAACTACAGCTTTAAAGGCAAAATGCTATAGCAAAATATATTTAAAAATAATTTTCCTTTATATGTAATATAAAAAAAAAAACAGGTTTGTTTCTACAGAGCAATCTAAGCTGAGTTTCCCAGAAATAAATGACACCAATTTAAAACCCAACATGAAGATTCAACGAAGAGCAGGAGCAACGATGTGACCCACCGCAAATGACATCTTAGACCAAAACTGAGCATCACTACTTGAGGAGGTGGTCAGCTTTGGGGGCTGAGAATCCTCTGAAAGGTAGTATTTCAAAGTCATTGGAAGATTATTTTACGAAAAACAAAATCAATTAGGAGAGCTTTTGTTCACAAATTGATTTAGGGTTCCAGAGTAAACTTCAGATTGCTTACTTTATCTTCCATGTGATTCAGGATAATTGAATAAGTCCCTGGCAGAGGAGTAGTGGTTCTTCCTTAGGTACTTAAACGCTAGGAACTGAGCTTGTAAGGAAACAGAATTCCTCTTACAATTTAACAAATGCTAAGCATAGAGAAGCAGCGCCTCCTCCCCATCTGCTCTTCCAGATAGAAGAAAAGATTAGTCCCAGTAGTTAAAGATCTGGGATCTCGCTGACTTCCTTTTTGCTTCTCCCCCCACCATGCCATGTGCCAGGGTTGCCTCTGTTGCCACTGTCCAAATGGGAGGCTTTGCTAACAGCTCTACAGAATGGAGATGACTCCTAGATAGAGGAGATATACTAGCTAGAAGAATGTTCCAATGTCTTCCCTTGCTGACGCTATCTGGAAACTGGAAACGTGCATTGCTCCTTATCTTTGTGAAGTGGAGAAAGGGCTGCTCCTCTGGTTCTTTCCAGTCTTATGGAATGTGCTTTAGGATCAGTCCTTTGAGTGAGAGGGGGGAAAAGGACACTGGAAGACATAAGATGGCTAAAGAGATAAATGATCTTGTGAGATGTATTTGACTAAAGTATGGACTTTAAATGTGGCAGGTGGACTCTTGGGTAATTACTATAATGATTTCAAATTCCTTGCTGTCCACACTGTTGTATATTTTCCCCTCCACTGAGTACAGGCAGGACCTGTGGTTTGCTTCTAACCAATAGAATATGGCAAAGATAACAGGATTTCAGTTCCCTGATCACTTACATTATATAAGACTCTGTCTTAGCAGACTGAGAAAGAGTTTCTTCTAGTGAGCTTGATATATTCAGAGACCATGTTGAGAAATCCACATGGCAGGGAACTGTGGGTTGCCTCTAGAAGGAGAATGTGACCTCGGGCAACTGAAAGTATCATGAAGGATATGAAGGCAGCCTCCAGACGAGAGCCAGACAAACAGCTGGGTCCTTATACAGCAACAGGGAAAGGAATTCTGAAAACAATCTAAATTGTCTTAGTAGCAGATTTTTCCTCACTCAAGCTTACAGATGTGAATGAGGCTCAACCCACACCCTTACTGCATCCTTGTGAAATCCTGAACAGAGGACTCAGCTAAGCCATGCCTGAGCTCCTGGCCCACAGAGACTCCCTGGTATAACAAACAAGCATGGTTTTAGTTCCTAGTAATTTGTTACACAGTGATAGGAAACGAATATGCCAGATAACAAGAGGAGGTAAAAAAGATGACTTGTCGAAATGATTAAAATGCAAGTAATAGAGAAAAAGGTGAAGGGCACAGGATAGCATGGGAAATGGAGAGCATGAGTGCTCTGTATTATTGACAAAGAATAAAGACCTATATTTGTGAATGGAATGTGAAACACTGCTGTACAGCGTACCTTCGGAATGCAGTCATTTCAAATTACCCTGTATTTTTTCAGATCCTAAAGCTTTTCTTCGCATTAAACATTTATGTTGCTTGCTTCTTAAGTGTGATCCCTGTACTGCACATTCCATTTTCACAGCTTTGTTTAGAATCTCTATAGCAACTGGCCTACTGGCCCTTCCTTGCCTTACCTAGTTGAACTGCAAGAAACTGTATTTTATAATAACAGAAGCAGTGAGATTTGACATTGTAAAGGTTTCTTGTTAATTTTTTTAATTAAGGGTAGGAGTATACTGAAGTAGTTAAATCTTTTTTTAACTAGAAAAAGCTAGCTGTACTTTCTGGTAACCAATCACTCTATCTTACTGTATCTGCCTCATCGATTCACCATCTGCTTCCAAACTTCATCCAACAACATGTTTTTCTTCTTTGATCACACCTCTTATTTTCTCACTTTTATTTAAATTCACAGGAACCTTAGGAAAGTTAACACGTTCATGCTCTCAGCACCTCATACACAATCGCATTCTTTGGGCCATTCACTGCCAATTAATGACGGCCATGAAGTAAGCCCCTCAAGGAATACAGTATCCGGACAACTTGATGTTGATGACATTGGAGGGTGAGGAAAAATAGGTTTGTATGGAGTCACAGCCACAGCTACAAATAGCATCTTTTAAGTTTTGGCAGGATACTTTGACTGCCTCTCTTCTCAAAGACGGAATGTGGGTTTTCCCCACTGCTCTTTCCCTCTGCTATCTTGGTGAGAAATGCCCTTCTCCCCAAAGTTCCCTGTGTCAGAATGTGAGTGTCCTCGCACAACCCCTGCTTCAGGGAAACTATCTGTCATCCACATTTGGCAAATTTGCGGACTCAGATAATTTCCATTTTATGCTCTGTAATCTATTAGTTTGCCTTTGAGGTTTCATAGAGCTTAGCAGGTGCAACACATAGGGATTCAATGAGGCATGAATGACGGTAAGTAATAAGTGCTATTGTCACAGTGCTACATTTCTAGACAGCAGTTTCCAGAAAGGACCTGTACAAGCACCTACGGGTAGACTTGTATGCAACTCCAAGCCAGTTCATGACAGCAAAGAATTGAAAGAATATGATAACTGTGTTCAGAAGTCCACTTTAAGAATTCTTTAGATTAAAACTCGGACATTTATTCCATTGATGTCAGTAAGGCAAAATACCGATTTGGCCATCATCAAATTGATTTAGATGGTACGCTCCACAAACCTTCAGAATTCAGACTAAATGTGTCCTTAGTTTTCAAAAGTATCTTTCATCATACATGCTCTTACAAGGATCATTTCACAATTAAAAACGTTGCCATCTAGACCCTGCTTAACAAAGCAGCAAGAAGAAATGGAGGCAAGTAAATAAAGAGCTGAAATTTTTTATAAGCACCTATGACTTAAATATGCTTATATTCAAGTCATTCACTTAAGTTCACAGCCAGTTCCAGTTGTAAGTTATTTCACCAATAAATTCTGCAATATCTGCATAATTTCTGTGTTTTCACACTCAAATTATTTTAAACATAGTCTAGAGAAATGAAAGATATCTTACATGAATCTATTAATTTTTAATGTTATAGAAATATTATTGTCCCCTACTTTATTATTATCACACATTATATTCTGAAAGCTATAAAATTTTTAAAATGAGGTCTTTAATTAGTGATTGTTTATTTTACTTTTCTCTTCTGGATGGGTAATGTGCAAATGTAAAATTTTAAAATTTTGGCCCAGATGAAGTGCCTACCCAATCAATTACTGCGAAGTATCTGTGGAACTAGTTGCTGTTCTGTAAGATTCAATTTACCTATATAAGAATCTTAAAATAGTCAATAGTATAAAACATTAGAAATAAATAATTCCAGAGGAAGAAATAAAAAAGCCCAAATGGTAACAGACTTCACTTAAACAAAACTTTAATTATTATAAGACAATATTTCTTGACTTTGTAAAAGGCATGTCTCCCTTGGTTGAACATAAAGATTTTAGACTCTTCTTAATATTATTTGAAATTTTTAAAAAATTGCACAAATAAAACAAAATCAAAATAACGTGACATGATGTTTTATTTATAAACCACCCATATTCTCCTCTATCCGCCATTAAAATAAGAACCCCAGGGGTGCGCTACTCTCTCCCATATGAGTCATTACCCTTTCATTCTGTAAATAACATCCTTTAACCTCATTAAGGAAAGATTGGAGGGGCACCTGGTGGCTCAGTCCATTAAGCATCCTACTCTTGATTTCGGCTCAGGTCACGATCGCACTGTTTGTGGGTTTGAGCCCCACATCGAGCTCTATGTTGAGAGTGCAGAGTCTACTTCGGAGTTTCTATCCACCCTCCCCCTCCTCCCCTGCTCATCCTCTCTTTCTTAAAAGAAATAAACTGAAAAAGAAATTTAGAAAAAAAGGAAAGATTGGAGAGAATCTTCAGAGAAGAGCTACTTAATCTACTAGTCTACCTGCCCCAAGACCTTAAATTCTAAACCGGTGTTATTCAAATAACAAATTTTAAGTAATTCCAATGAGAAGCAAGTTTCCTTGAAAAATAAAATGAGGAATGATTTCTTTGAGTATAATTCAGGTGACACCCTGCTTTTGCAAACCGAATCTTCCATGGAACATGAGCGTGCAAAATCTTGGACATTGAACTACACCTACTGACTAGGGAAGGTCAAGACTGCCCCAGACTCTTTCGTTGCATCTTTCCCTCTGCCCTCTAGCACCACTTTGTATCCACCACCTCGAAGGCAATCCTGGGGTTCTGAGGAATAGAATTAGTAAAGACTACCAATTTAAAACATTTTGACATATTCTACTATTGCTTACATTGTACCTATTCCTCTTATTTTTTTTTAATGTTTATTTATTTTTGAGAGAGAGAGAGAGAGCAAGCTAGAACAAGGATGGGGCGGAGAGAAAGGGAGACACAGAATCCAAAGCAGGCTCCAAGCTCTGAGCTGTCAGCACAGAGCCCAATGCGGGGCTTGAACCCACAAACTGCGAGATCATGACCTGAGCCGAAGTCAGGTGCTCAACTGACTGAGCCACCCAGGCACCCCCCCTATTCCTCTTCTGATTCAGTGCTTGGCCACTCTACTCCCTAAAGCTACCCATAAATATTTACAGTTCCCTTAAGAGGAATATAATAATAGGGCATTATAACATGGCGACTTCAAGTTAGGACATAGTTGGAAACCTTGAAAATTATAGATCTCTATCATTTTTCAATTAAAGTATCTTATGCATCCTTTATAATGCAAACAGCTCTTTGATCATCCCACAGAGCTGGAGGTATTAAACTTGATTTATAATATATTTTCAGATAACCACATTCTTTTTCAACTATACACCTGCTACTCTTACATCATCAGTAGACTAAGTTAAATATAAGAGATCTTGATTACTTTATCAACTTACTTTTTGGAAGAGTATTTGAAACTGAACTTAGAGAAATCCACTGGGAACAATTTCACAAGACTTCTTTTCCATTTCAATTATTCTACCATTTCAGGCTATTGTGTAAAGGTTTTTATTTAGCAAAAAATAGCTTGTTTTAAAAGTTCCTTTTTTTCTCTATACTCAGGCAATAAATGTAAGTTACATTAAAAGTGCCCATTTAATAAGTTTTTCTATCTCTACTGGCTAATAGTAAGAAAGATCTGAATAAAGTCTTAAATTTGGAGTTTGGTAATTATTATACATTCTCTTTTTGGCTGGCATTTTATGAGAAACGCTGTTTACCAACACCATATTGCTTAGTTCTTTCCAAATTACTTTTTGCCTGGAGAGAAAACCTGGATCTACTGGATGTATTTCCACTTAAATTATGTACTGAGAAAGTCATTTCTCATTTTGTTTTTCAAGGAAACGTGTTTCCCGTTGGAATTACTTAAAATTTGGTGAAGTTACAAAATATAATTTTGTGCAAAAGTTTGTATTTCAAAATTCTTCCTTACTTATTTCCTTTTTTTCTTATTTCTTCATAACTTATAAGAATTTCTCTAGACTGTAGGTAGGTGAAAGATACTATCTCTTTCACTGTAGGACCAAGTAGGATTAACCTATACCCTCCCCTAACCACCCAGCACACACACAGATTTGGGTTGCATTTTTCCTTTCTGTTGTAAAAATATTATTTATTTATTTATTATTTATTTATTTATTTATTTATTTTGAGAGAGAGAAAGAGAGGCACAGAGAGAGAGAGAGACAGAGACAGAGAGAAACTGAGCAGGGGAGGGGCAGAGAGAGAGGGAGACAAAAAAATCCCAAGCACACTCCACACCAGCAGAGCAGAGCCCCACCGAGGCTCGAACCCATGAACCATCAGATCATGATATAAGCTAACATTAAGAGGGCCACTTAACCGACTGAGCCACCAGGCACCCATCTTTTTTCCTTTCTTTATAGAAGTAGTTTTACTTATGATGCCTGTTTATTGATGAAAAAATGGGAAAACAAGTATTTCAAAATTCTGTGACATTTTAAAATTCATTTTAATTTAATTCTTACCAGCAGTACCTACACACATTTTTTTTTTAAGTGGAGACAACCCTCAGTATTTTAAGAATCTACAGTACCTTAGCAAACCCTCCAGCCCTCCTCCTTGTAGCCCACCTCCCTAATATGGGGAGTGGAGAAAGTGGGGGTGGGTAAGGTTTGCAGGACTGATTGGGAGTCACTACATTTGCATATAAACACATTTCAGAGGAGAAGGGTTGAGTGCTAAGGGAAGGCATTTATTCCATAAATGTTACGTTTTTATATATAGTGTCCCCACACCAGTATCTGGCAAACAACTGATGAACCATGTGCAAAGTTATTTCTACATTGGTCTAAAGAGTAGAATTATCTGGCAATAATCATTAAAACTGCTGAGCTGTTACATGCTAACATGTAATGTAGCATGTCAAATGTAGGAAGTTGAAACTTTAATCCATTTTCATATACTCTTAAAATTTTTAATAAAATCCAAACTCTGTAGACTTATCATATAATCACTTTGGGGATTAAAAGTATCACAAACTTGCCTGACGAGTCATCTTAATGGCCAGTGAAATTTGTATGCTATCTGTGATCTTACTTGGTGGATATGTCTCAATTTCTGCTTTATTACATTCCATTACCATGTTTTATTCATCTGCCTATTCCTCTCCTGCTCAAAATTTCCAACTAAGAACAGAAAATGCTGTAACTTTTATGAAGGCTCATTCTCCCTCCTACCCAGTAAGCAAGGGTACGAGTCTGATTGTGTTCTTGACAGACATATTTTTATCCATAATGAGCTAAGACAATGTGTACCCTAAATCTACCTCAGCTTCTGTAATTGATCAATTAGGAAACATAAAGTATAGCCACTATGTTCATATTTTCCCCTGACCTATTTATGAGTAATCTTAAGCTTCTTTCATTTCAGTAGTCAAATTTAATGTTCCCTGGCAAATCTGAAGATATTCTGAGGTGAATAATCTAGATGAAAAGAGAACAAGGTGTTTCTGATTAAATTTAGTTGTTCCTACAAGCATATCAGGCAACATATTATGTAAGTGCCTTTGGACGAGTGCAAACCTTTCTAATAATATTGGACACAGAATGATTAAATAGTAAAACCTCACACGACAGTATTGAACGAGAATTTTCATGATGCCTATATTTCTGGATAATTACAGCTATGTCTTCCACTTTGGTATTCAAGCAGAAAGAATCTACTCTAAAAGAAAATTTTAGTATCCTTCCTGTCATTCCGATGTGCGGAAGAATATACTACAGCAGAGGGAACATGGCTGCCAAGGCAGCAGAAGACTCTGATGATGCCAGAAAATGCTTTCGCCATAAAAAATGTGCATATTCTGCAACTGAGAGCCAGGATCATCCAGGTGATAAAGGCTTAATTGTTCTTTGAGCAAGAAATAGACACAGAAGTAGTGAAGGCAAAGAGAAACACCAGTATGTGACCCATTGCAGAGGATCCAGAGTGTTTTGGGTATACTGTGATGTATGATGATGGCATCAGTCCATTACACTGTGGAGACATAACAATAAACAGACAATAACATCGCAGGATCATGAGTGCTAATGTATGGGGAATGTTCTACCGGTTACCAAAAAAAAAAAAAAAGCTGCTTTCTGAAGCTTTCTGACCCTGACAGGCCAGGCAAGTCTTTCTAGAATATATTATATCTGAGGTAAATTCTAGAACTTTCCTTGTCAGGGTGTAATCCACCAGAGCATTGTCATCATTCCGAAATAGTTCTTAGAGATACAGAATCTTGTGTCCCAGCCTGAACCCACTGAAACTAATCTATATGTTAACCAGATCTCCAGGTGATTTGTATGCACATTAAAGATTAAAAAGCACTGTTCTGGAAGATGACTAAAGTAAGTAAATGAACAGGCAGGAAGACAGCCTTCCAGACAGAGGGAGCAACATGGGCGAGCGGGATGAGATAGAGAGAGCTGCCTGTTCTGGGAAATGTAGGCGCATACTGGTTAGTGTGGCCAAAGGCGTTTAATGGGAGAGTTTGCTGGAAATGAGGCAGAAGTGTGCAGATGTTGGAGAATGATACATAGGCTATTTAAAGGAATTGGACTTTCTACAAGATAACAATCAAGAGGATCATTTTTCTATTTTAGTAAGATTCCTTTAGCTGATGAATGGAGAAATTTTTGGTGGGGAGCAAGTAAGGAAGCAGAAAGACAACTTAGGAATCTATTGTGGTAGTTAAAGGGGAAAAGGATGGTGACTTAAACTGGATAAGGGCAATGGGCTGGAAAGAAGTGCACACTTACATAAGGAATTGTAATGAAAATCTTAAGAGACTTGGTGATTAACTGAACACTGGAGATAGAGAGACCGTGGGTAAGGGTGAAGAAGAAATCCCAGAAACTCAGATTTCTGGCATGGACATCTGGGTAGTTGGTGAAACCTATCCCTGGAAAGAAAAACTGAATTTGGATGGAAAAGGTAAGCAACTTGTTCAACACGTTGAGTTTGAAATAATCTGTAGGACATACGAGTGATGAGAACTAGCGGCGGTTGGATATATAGGCCTAGAGCTGGAAATTTGGAGGTTGTCAACAGAGTTGTTAACAAAGGAGGAAGAGAAGATTGTATCACCCAGGGAGAGCATATAATTTGAAAGAAAAAAAAAAGAAGGCACAAGAAAGAATGTTGGGCAGCAGGAAGAACAACCCTAAAACATACTAGAAAGGACCAGGGTAGAAGAAAAAATAACCTATTATTTCCACACCGAGAAAGAACTTTCTAACTATGCCAAATGTAAAACCTTATTGCTGATATGACCTTGCTGAAATCAGTTTCAAAAGAAGGGATGGGGCAAAAGAGAGAGTAGGAGGTGAGGGGGACAGGAAGAAATAATATTTGTTCATATTATGCAAACATCATAACTGGGAAATTATGGAAATGATAATCATTAACCTGAAGACACTTTGTTATAGGGCCAAGAAGGGATGTAACCCATGGGGTCTCCCAACAATCTTTCCAAACTCAGAAGATCCACACTGTGCTGTGATGACATGGCATTTTCACTCCTTGGACCTCACTAAGCCTTTGTTTTGAATAACAAATAGCTTTAACGCATCGGAGTCATTGTCAATCTGTGATACAATTATCTGTAGAAATAATCTGAGCGTGTTAACAGTATTGTCAGGCAATTAAGCAAAATTCCAGGTAGATTAATGTTTAATTTAATGAGGCTAACATTTGAAGTAAGAACTTGGGAGATTAATGACATTGAGCAATGTCTAGAGTAAAGAACACTGTCATGAACAGGCTGCCACACAAACGTCAAAGTCAGCCTTTATAAAAGTTCAAGGCTTCATAAAGGGGAATTAGATGGCTAGAGACTGGACAGTGTCTACAGATTGCTAAAAACTGTGCCTGTAAGCAGTTGAAGTATTGTAGGTGGTGGAAAGGAAGGACTTTCCACTGACCAGGCAGGACGGTCATCAGATACCACATGCACTTCTTTCACTTTACCGCATTGTCCCTGCCCCCGGCCGAGATGGAGGACCACTGCCACAAATTCAGGCACAGGTCCAAGTTCTTTATTTCAGGAGCAATAATTCATTAGGGTGGGCATCATTATTCCTCTTCAACAAAGGCAGAAACTGAGCTTATCGAGGTTAAGTAACTTATGCAAGTCACATAACTGGCAGGTGTCCTTGCTGGGACTCAAAGTAGAGTCTAGCAGCTGCTGAGGTTCACGCTTACAACGGCAAGGCCCCCGCCTCCCAGGAACTCATTAGCACTTACTTTTCAGGAGTAGAGATGGGGCTGTGTTTGAAATACAATGTTTAATATCCAAAGGTCTCTTTTTTAAAGTTTATTTATTTAGTTTGAGAGAGCGAGATAGGGAGAGGTAGAGAGAGATAGGGAGAGAGAGATCCTAAGCATGGGACTTAAACCATGAGATAATGACGTGAGTCAAAATCAAGAGTCAGAGGCCTAACCAACTGAGCCACCCAGGTGCCCCTCCTCCTCTTTCTCAGTACTAGACTATGTCTGTCCGAGTAACATTTGTATCAAGATAACTTCTTAAAACTATCTCATACACGATTCTAAATCAGCAGTCTGAGCCCATTTTGCCAATCGTTTTTCTAATCATACAATCTCATTCTTTGTAACATTTGGCTTGTACTTTCTACTCTATTATGTCAGTTTGCTCCTTTCCCCTAGCTTTGTCTTCTTTGCCATACTCTATTCTCCTCTCTTTCATAATTATTATTAATTTTTCCAGATTAGCTCTCTGTACAGGTTTCGTTTCCCCCAAATGTTTAATGTTTAGCGGTAGTTGGTTTTACAGACATAAACTACAGCTTCTTTTATGTGCTTGTCTAGTTTCACAGTGTTGTTTAATGTTAATAATGCTGTGTACTTACTGTTTTGTGGTTCTAAGTTTACAAACCACGGGCATTATATCAATTAATTCTTCGTTTTTACATATATATAATATCCCTCTCTGTATTATCAATTCTATCATGTTCTTTGTGAATTGAATAAATGTGGGATCTGCTAACACCGGGGGTTTTATAAATGGTTGTCTAATAGGTGGTTCACACTCATGTTCAATCACGTTTTCTCTCCTACAGGAGAGAGTTTCAGACAGGTGTAAAGCCTGAGGAAGCTGGGGGATGCTTTCAGGAAGTAGACCTGGACTACATCCAGTCAAAAGTAAATCTCCCCTAGTGAGCAGGCAGCATATAGCAAGAGTGTCCAAAACAGGGTAGGAGGTCATATGAGCGATGGGAAACAGCAAGCCCCCAGAGAAATGGCTCCACATCACTTACCTGTATGGGCAGTACCATCTCTATCCCGTGAGAATGTTGGGGCCCTGGAAGGGTCAAACCTTAGACGGTAGCACGCTGCGTTACCTACTGCCGTATGTAACATTTCCTCTAGTTTCTATACCTTTGCTCTTAAAGACATTCCATTTCATCTGTGTCTTCACACTTCTGTAGCCCGCTGCGTTACTGCCCCCCTGCAAACCCACAGACTCTTAACCATGCTCTTCTCATCTTCCCTCCCTCAGTTATCAGCCAAAACCTTGGAAATCACACCTGATTTCCCTTTGCCCTCAAGGCCTACACTCCTTCTATCAAGTCAGATAAGTTCACCTTCAAAATTTAAATAGACTCTGTCCACTTCCCCTTATCTCCATTGCTATCACCCAAGTTCAAAGTCCTTTCTCATTTCTCACCTGAATATTGAACTCTTCTCTTAGATGATCCTCACTGGTCTCACTGCTTCTACTCCCACCCTTCTAAAGTCAGTTCTCTTCATGGTTGCCAAAATAATTATTAATTAATTAATTAATTAATTCAGGCTCCATGCAGAGCTCAATCTCGTGGCCCTGATGCAGAGCTCAAGATCATGACCCTGGGATCACGACCTGAGTTGAAATCAAGAGTCTGACATCCAACCGACTGAACCACCCAGGTGCCCCACCAAAGTAATCTTTTAAAAACATAGACAGTCAGATTACTCCTTCCTTATCTAAAATTTCCAATGATTTCTCATGAGGAAGAGAGCAAAGCATTGGCCTGGTATGTCCCAGGCCCCGCCCACCTCTCCAACCTCAATAACAGTGTGTCCCTGACTTGTTTGCACTCCTCTGACCAGTGTTCTTCTGTATTTTTCTGTAATATACCACGTTTATTCCTGCCTTAGGGCCTTCGTTTTGCCTTTCTCCACAGGAACATACTTTGAATGATTTATACTCTCACCTCATTTAAGTATTTATCGTACCCTCAAGTCTTTAAAGAAGTGGGCCCTTGACTACCCCACTGAGAGAAGTAACCCCACTTCCATTCACACACACACACACATTCTCACAATTTTATCAGTTTTTCCCTATTTTGGGTTTACCTCATGGCACTTTTCGCCACTGGGTATTATTACCCATTTAAATTTTTTGTTAATTGGCATCTTTTCCACCAGATTAAAGTTCGCTAAGGATGGGGATCTGGTCTATCTTAATCTTCCCTCTATCCCCAGTGTTTAGCATGATGACATGTGCTCAGTAAATGTTGGTTGCATAAACTGTTATTATTCCTATCCATCTTTTCAGGATTTGAAAAAGGAAGGTCTGATAAAGGAAGAATTTGAAAAAGGAAGATCTGACAGGGATGAGTCTCTGAAGAGTCAGCATGACAGGGTGCAGAGGCAGGATGTGATTTGGAGTTAGACATGGACCTGGACTGGCTGGAAGAGCAAGTTTGTCCAGATCTATCTAGCTCACTGTGTGATCTTGGACACCTACCTCTCTAAACTTGTGTGTGCGTGTGTGTGTGTGTGTGTGTTTCTCTCTCTTGACTTGTAAGTAGGAATAATGATACCTACTTTTCACAGTTTTTATAAAGATCAAATATAGCTTCTATAGACACCCTAGCATTCTGCCTACCACTGCAGTAGGTTACTCCTTATAGACTGTAACCAGTCAGGGTGCAATCCTAGGGTCAGGACATTGACCTCACTATGAGTTCAAGTGACGAGTATTAATTCAATAAAACAAAATGTTTGCATTTAAGCAAATGTCCATGCTTATGTTAGGAATACAATACAACTGTATTTGGAAAAATACCTGCTTAATATTGGCTGTAGTAAGGCTTTGTTAAACCTCCCATTTTAGAAAATCACACAAATTTTGAGCAGAGTGGACTGGTTTCCCATTGGATCAAAAACATGGCAACTGTAAATAGTTTCTCAATTTGCTATTCTCCATGGTTTAAGACATATTTTAAAATTGTAATTATGCTACCCTAAACTATTAAAAGGGCTGGTAAACTGATCAAGAAATTACAAATCCTTCCAGATAGGATTTAATCTTTTTTTTTCCTGACTAAAGAAGCCCAACTTATTACCCTGCAAATAGATTTCATTTTACATGACTCTAACTGAATATATAAAATCTATTAAGTACATTTCCATTTATATGAAGATTTTACTGTGTTCAGTAAAATGTGCATTTCTAATCTCACTAGAGCCTCCTCCTAATTAAAGAGCATATAGCTGGCAGATTTAAAGAAGTAAAAAATGTTTTAAATTGTTTTAAAATATAATTTTTAAATAATAAAACCTTTCCATGCTCTCAGGGAAGAGTTTGTAACCTATGACGCTTATTTTATTTCTAGGAACACAAACCGAAAATGTTTGCCTTCCATTTCTAAATAATCTCATATAGAAATATAATACTCATTGAAGTGACTTTAAAATTAAATTTCAATCTTTTATTCCAAAAACAATTATGGGTATTGTTCATTAAATACAAAAGGGCCATTCTGTTAGGAAGTCTCAGCTGAAGTCATAAGCATGGCTTCTGATTTAGAGCATGAGTGATTAAGAGCTGGAATGGGTGACAGCTTTTTTCAAAAGAACTCTTCAATCACGATGGCAGAAACTATTTGAAATTTATCAAAAGGTTTCAGGAATATTATGCTGCCAACCACAGAGATTCTTTATTAGTGAGCAGTGATTACATATACACAGAGGGAGAGAGAGAGGGAGAGAGAGTAGATGAGCAGGGGAAAGGGTAGAGAGAGGGAGAAAGAGAACCTTAGGCAGGCTCCATGTCAGTGCAGAACCCAATGTGGGCCTCAGTCTCACTGTGAGATCATGACCTGAGCTGACATCAAGAGTTGGAGGCTTAACCGACTGAGCCACTCAGGCACCCCATTTGTTAATATATTAAACGAAGAGACAATGAGGAAGATGAAATAAACACCTCATTCACTTATTCATTCTCTCAATCATTTAACACATTTACTGAGTCTCAAACATGTAGGAATCATGGTTCTGAAGGCTGGAATATAGCAGTAAAGAAGAATGTGGTATGTGGAAATAGATATTCCTACTCAGGTTTAAAGTACATGTTTAACCATGTTGAATAATGCAAGGTATAAAAATATATCTCTCAGAACACAAAATATTTTGCATATTTAACCTGTTTTATGGGGAATAAATCCTTTTTCAAATTCTTTTTTAAAAGTTTATTTGTTTTGAGAGAGAGAGAGAGAGGGTATGCATCCAAGCAGGGAGGGACAGAGAGAAGGGAGAGAAAGAGAATCCCAAGTAGGCTCCCCACTGTCAGTGCAGAGCCCGATGCACGGCTCGAACTCACCAACCATGAGATCATGACCTGAGCTGAAACCAAGAGTTGGATGCTTAGCTGACTCAGCCACCCAGGCGCCCCTATGAGTAATAACTCTCAAGTGGAATCAGCAAGAGGCCAAAGTACTCGGCCAACCAATTTGATAGAAAAATTGGCCAATTCGGTATATTACATCATAAAAATTGAATTGTAGATAAACTGCAAGCTATTTTTTGTTTGTTTGTTTTGTTCGTTTGTTTTGTTTGCTTGTTTGTTTCTCTCTTTTGGTTGTAACGGGCCATGGAGCACCTTAGAGTTAACCACACCAGCTTATATTGTGTTTGACTTTTCAAGCTTCAAATCTAAAGCCCTAATAATTAGAGCAGCTCTATTCACCTATCATAAATGATAATATTTTATTTGGTTCAAAAACAAACTTAACTCCATTATGCATAACAGGATTTTTCAATGCCCTGCTTTCCCTATCCTTTCGAAAGCACGAAACTGCCATATCAATTGTCTGGAACAGTTAAATCGCTTGGAGAAAGCCTTTGATCACATTTGTTGCTAAAAATTACAGACTCTCTAATGAAGTAGAACGTGGCGTGAAAGGCCACTTTAACAAGGAATCCAGGAGAAGAGAAATGGAAAGGAAAACTACTAAGGAAATTACTTTTCTGTCTGCGGGTCAGTTGGCTGTGGGTCCTAGCTACCTGAAGAGCAGATAAGGAGCTCTGGATATCCAAATAAGACTAGAGATTGATGTCTCCACCATTGTGTCTATAAATTTGCAGCTAAAAATGGAAAGAGGCTGGACAGAATACACAGTGATCTCTGTACCACTGAGCAGTTTTGTAGACTTGCTTCTCCTGGTGATTACAAAATAAACTGTTCTTCTTTTATAGATGAATGAACCAGATACTTCCATGAGCTGAGTTGTGATTTTAGTATGTGGTACATCTGGGACCTAACAGGGGCTAGCTAGTGAGCGTGGCTGTCTATGAAGTGAAAACACTATTTGTGAGTGAAGCAATATGGGCTCTGAAGGGCAATATTGAAGCTGAAGAAAAAAGCAGCTATATTATAATACAATGGCACATTAGAGACGGATAAACGGTACAAGTCATCTACTCCAAAGGGGGAATGAGAAGGATTTATTACATACCAGTTGGCGCCGTTTGGACAGAAATGCTAGACTCTGGTTCTTAGGCCAGTATTTTCGGCACGGAGCTGTACCTTCATTCTAGAACTTACTCATAAGTTTCTTTTCGAAGTATAGTTCCACCATTTTTTCAAAGATTACACTTAAGGATGTAGTATCAATGAAATATAAAAAATTATTTGATTCTTAAAATATAAAATTAAAAAAATAATAAAACAGCTTTTATGTAAACCATGCTTATTCCCCCAACAAAATTCTCAGTAGCATAGGAAGAAAACCATTTGGCTGGGATGAAGAAAATAAGAATATATACTAACAATTTATAGTGAGAAATATCGTAAGAATATATGCATAGGAACACGGCTGTTTGCTGTTGAAATAGAGTGAGAGAAAAATAAGATTTTTCACAGCACTAAAAACTCGTCGGTTGGGATGAGCACTGGGTGTTGTATGGAAGCCAATTTGACAATACGAAGTTAAAAAAAAAAGAATGATGTAGAATGTAAAAAAAAAAAAACATCAACAACAACAAAAAAACCAAACCTCATCGAACTTATATGAAAAAATGAACCAGGCTGAGAAGTCTCTAAGAAGCAAAAAGATTGATGTGAATAGCAGAAGTGCTCTTGAGGAGTAAATGTTAAAACTGTGGCAACGGCCTTGAGAGTTTTCATTTAGAATTACAGCTTTTCTAGAGAACGGCATTTTTTCGATACCTTTGTCATCTCATAAATCTGCTTATTACCATGTGTGTTACAGTTCGTAGAGCAAATTTGTTTTAAATGGTGTGTGATGAGATTTCTAGCCAAAGGAGAATGTTTCGGCCAAAGTTCAGCCTCCGTCTGGTTTATCTGTATGCCTCCCGGAACCCTGGTTATCTCCAATAATTATAGCCCACCCTGCTTCTTTCTCTTCCTCCTCTAAAGCCTTATTCTGATCCCAGTTTGTGAAATGTGTGGAATTTTATGTCTTGGATTTATATTCCTTACTGTATTTCACGGTGATAGCTGCTGTAATTCATGTAGTTCAAAAAACATTATTTGAGTGTAAAAGCTTTGTATTCAGAGATGTAAGAGATTCTAGATGATTTAAAAATCACATGGCTATGAGAGCTGAAAGGTCTTCGATTATTTGTACAATCTTCTTATTTAAAAACATAAAGAAAATGAGAATCTGCCTAAAATTTTTGTACTTGTTGGTGGAGCTAAGCTTGAAACCGAAGTCCCTTAAATTTTCATCTACTTTGCTCTATATTACACGTCAATAGCCCAGAATTCCTGAACTTCTGAAGCTTACTATTTTAAAAGAAGGAAAAATAGACATTTTTGTACTTGGCTTGAAGAAAGAAAGGCAGAAATACAAGATGCTATGGGGTTCAAAATATGAATGTTGGAGACGGGGAAAAATTAAGACAACAGACAACAAACAAAAAGGAGCATTGTGGATTTTCTTACCCTAAAGGTGTGGCACCTACAGTCTTTGCTATCTGGACACATGAAGTCCATTTGCTATAAAGTTATTAGTTTCATGAAGACTGCTACTCTCGTTGCTGAAGGCTGCCCAGTTGTTGCTACAGAAGCCAAAGAGTGAATCAAAGATGAGATGGTCTTTGCAGAGGGACTCAACAACATGAGGCTTAGCTATCAGGTTAAACCTTCTCATGTATCTAGGCCAAATGTAATCCTCTCAAGGATCCTGTGAAGTAACTACCAGAAAGTTTCTTCGAAAACTTATAAATAAACAGGTGAGGAAATGTTACCACAATGTGACTAATTTGTCTATCTAGTGTTGAAATTTGTGGGGAAGAATGTGAATTTATACCCTGACTTTACTGTTCAAAAGTTTATGCCCCTTCTCCATAAAAACGACGGGGGGTGGGGGGGAGGGAAGTCTATGTCCTTTCCACAATGTCATCTTGTCATTCAAATCTACTTAAAATTATTCGAAAACTTTCTTGATGTGTAAATAAGCTATGTGTGAGCCCTGTAGAAATTCAGCGTCACACAGGCTGGTTACCTGCAGGCACTGTAGGAGGGACAGTGAATGTGAGTGTTGGCAGAGGCAGGCTTGAATCTTTCCTTTGTTTCTACAGTAGCCTGTAACCTTGGACCTGCTCCTTAACTATCATGAGTCTCCGTTCCCTCATGTACAAAATGGTGAGTATGATATCTGCCCAACATCTTCCACAGAGTTTTTAAGAGGATCAATGCAGAAAGCACTCAATAAATCTTTCTCCATGGATGTTCTTACACACAAGTTCTTTGCCCTCAGACACAAGTTAGTTGTACTGTCAAGATTTATAGGATTCTTTTTATAAATCTAAATTGCTGTACAAACATAAGGTATTCTATTATGTGTCAGGCTGCAGTGCAGGGCTTTGCTGCTGGCAAACCTGTCCTTCTATTTATTCCTCAGTGTGGTCCATAGAAAGGCTCAGAGTAATTATTATTTTTTTATTCACTCTAAAGACAGTTTCACTTTACAAATGTATTAAAAAACACTTTGTGCCTTTATAAGGTTCACAATATTCTGACTTATTTTTATGAATTTGGAAGTATCTTTCATAGGCAGCTATGTGTATTTACTTTTTTTTTTTTTTTTTAAGCTCTACACGCAGGGTGGGGCTTGAACTCGCGACCCAGAGATCAAGCTTCCATTCCAGCCAGGTGCACCTATATTTATTCTTGTGAAACTGTGTCAGAGTCAAAATGATTTTAAAATTCATGCTGTATCTTCAAAATTTAGGAATAGAAATGCATTGTGGCACACGAGAGCAAATTTTAAATTTGTTTAAATTATGTTTTAAAAATAAATATGTAACACACGTGGGGACTGCATTCATTGGGCAGGAAATACATAATGAAGCCTGACTTGGAAAAAATGACCGCATGTACTCCTTGAGTGGTATGACGTGAATTACAAATATACCAAAGTGAACTCATTATGTCGTTTTCTTTTCAACGGTTACTTATTCTGTCATCTGTTAGTATTGATCATAAATTGTGTCACTTCCAAGAAAGGTTCTATATAAACCCAGAGGAACAAACAACACATTCCCAAAGAAGGTCTGTTTTATTCCACTCTAAGTCCTCATAGATGTCACTTTTCTTTGACCATCATATGAAAAGTTGTCCATGGGAGGAAAAAAAAATCATTGACTTTCTTGTGCATATATTGGCCTACTCTTCTATGTCTAACTAAATTCCTCCCGGTCTCTGAAGTCTGGTTACCCAAGTCCAGAGTCATCTCTTTTGAGGGGGAGCTCTTTATCAATCAGCATATAGTAACTTGCACTGTTTTGCATTACGGTGTAAATTCTGACTGTACATCCGGACGCGAGATTCTTACATCTGATGTTTTTCTGCAACTTTTGCCTCAATATGGCATGTGCTTTGCCAGATGACCCTACAAATCCCTGATAAGAATTGTGAAGAACTGATATTTAAGAAACTTTTCTGATATTTTAACTCCTGTTTCCTGGAGCAGAGTAATTCCCTTAATGGCAGGAGGGATGTTTGGTTTCTCTGATGTCTTTGGGTTTAGCACAATGATAGGCCAGAAGGGCATGAAGAAAATGCTCAGTAAATCTCTCCAGAGCTGTCCTGACTCTCACATTTATCCCCACACTCAATCTTGTTCTAGTCTCAAGAATCATAAAATGCCATCGGCACCTGGCTTCCTTCACTCCTTGTGATGAGCTATGTCTTAGTTGGAAAAACCAGAGACACTCATAAATCACCTATGCAAAGAATTGGTGAGGTCTTCTGAGGCTAGCCTCTCTCTAGTGGTGTTAGAGAGTCATTAAGTCTGGAATTACAAAACTTCAAATCCTCAAAAGGCAAAGGGAAAACTCTGACCCTGGGGCTGATTCTAATATGCACTGCAAAAACTCTCATTTCTCTCTTGAAATGTGAGAGAGGAAAATAACACAGGGAGCCTAACACACTTTCTTGGGCTTTTAAGTAATTACATGCGAAGGGCTGGATATGCAAGACCTATTTTCATCCTATTTCCTAGCAACATAAATTTGAACAAGAAGCTCCAAGTGGGCTAATCACACTGGTTCTAACTGAACCCTTGGTTCCATTCCTGAGCTGTTGGAACTTGTGTTCTAGTTTAGCTCTAGTTTTCTGGTAAGACTGTCCTGGAGGTCCTGGGGCTGCCCCACAGAGCACTGGTCTTCCAAAAGAGCTCTGCAACCAAAGGGCTCATTGGCCAAATCAGTGTGGGGGAATCCTATGATTAATGGCCCTTCCTGAAGATTTATAATGAATATTAGTACCTTAACATGCAGATTTAACTTTGTGCAAAAGGAAAATGTTTTCCTTTTATAATCTCTTTATTCCTTCTAGTATTAGCCTTCTAAAGGTAAGATTTTATAAAATGCTGTTTTAATACACATAATATACCTTTTTACTGTGATGCACAGAGAGAGGCATTTTTTAGATGCTGAAAACAGATCTTACTCTCTTCTGAGCCTTATATTCAGCTACTAATTGCTTTAATAATTTAGTATACTTGGACGGATTGGGAATGACTCAAATTTATATTCACCCAAAGGAAATATGGATTAAGAAGATTGCTTTCTTATGGGCCATTTCTCCAGAGATAGTTGCCTGAATTAAGGAATAAAATGTCAGGTCAAACTAATTTCTTATTACAATCTAGCAATCTAAATGGCAGCCATTGATGTAAGTCCAGAGGGAGTTACATTTACAAGGAAACAGGTTTATTGACTACTTAAAATCAATCCTTCTTCACGTCTCTTCAACTTTTAGAGAATAATTTTTATTGGGTTAAAGAGGTCATTCTCTTTTAAAGAAATTTTGACTCTCAATATGGCTAGCTTTGCAGTGGAATCTAACAAGTTGGTTACATACAACACACACACACACACACACACTCACACACACACACACACTCACACACTACAATGATATTTGTCCCGGTGATTGATCTATCTATATAACTACTTGCTTCGCTTAGCAAGAACAGTAAAATTTGATAAGAAACATCTAAATATATACATAAATCATTTCCCCCTCCAGAACATAGCTGTATTAGAGAAATATCTTTCTAATTCTCTTTTGCATTTCCTTACTAAAAGAAAAAGCTACACAAGGATGCCCCTAAACAATCTCAAATATACAGACATGTACGTGCCAATAATTTCTACTTTTAGGTAGACTAAAGACAAACATTACTTGATCTCTAAAAAAACAATGAAAAGTAAGTCAAAGAGAAAAAATTTCAAGTAGAAAAAAAGGCATTAAAACTAAACATAAAAATAAAATTAGGAAATAAGTCAATTTTAAATATGAGCTTAAGAAATGATTGGGAAATCCATCGTTTTTAAGACACAGTAAAGTGTGGAAATTATTTTTGCTTTTTATGTCATGCAGCAATGTATGAAGTAGAACATTAAGTAACTTCTGCAAATATTTAAGTTTATTTTAATCTTGTATGAATTTAAGAACGATAGACATTGGGGACCATGAATGTAGTCTAGACACTGGCAAAGGGCCACAAAATCTTGTCCTTCAAAATAGTATATAACTAGTAAGCAATATTTTGACATAAATATTTCTACCGTTTTAACAATTTTTAAATTGCATAGAAAGTTTAAGTATAGATTATTTGCCTGCACATTGTTCCACATACCCTGTAATAACACACTTAATGTAAATGTAAAAAGCTTATTTGGCTACTTAGACTGTATTCAGATTTGAAGCTGAAGAGACATGTTCTTTATTAAAAAAAACCAGTTGGGTGTCAAGGTTCCTATTAACCTGTCTTATTAGTCCTTTTTTCTTTATAGTATACTGTGGACCCAATCACTAACTGACATAAGCAAAATGGCAAATCATCCCATTGTCAACAACAACAATGAAAAACCCGGACAATTATTTCAATATCTAAATCACTTGCAAGATTACACTTCAAATGATACAATAGCGCTGCTCAATTTAAACTACATCTTTCTGTAAAGCTGAAAAGCAGATTAAATTTGAATAATTAATTTTAATGTTTTCATTTATATGTGGTGCATTAAAATTTTACTTGCTCTGAGCCATTAATGATGGACTATAACCCAATTTCCAGGATTTAGAGATTATTTCCGTGCAGATTAGCCTTGGTGTTTATACCAGGCAAACCTTCTCAGAGGCAATGCAAAATTTGTAACTATACTTCACTTCTAATTGGCCTGACTCAGGCATGCAATAACTATAACTAAGCAGACCCTTCATGATATTCTATTCTCAAAGATATTGTAGCTATTTTGTAGAAAATATCTTTTGTTAATTAATTTTCAATCACTTTTAAAGTACAGTACAGTCCTTTGACATTACTCCTAATAGCCTACTTAAAATTAAATATTATTTAGGATAGCCAAGAAAAATGTTTCAATAAAGTTTCCTTATCATCGGTGTTTCATTTGCCATTTCCTTCTGTCTGTAACACCTCCAGTTTTCAATCATTTATTCATTTACTTACGGACTATGCACTAAGATAGGTAGATAATAGGTAGATAGATAGATAGGTAGATAGATAGATAGATAATAGATAGATAGATAGATAGATAGATAGATAGATAGATAGATAGAATGGATCCCTGAGCCAGGCACTCTTCATGATATACATATTTAAGTTCAGAACCTGGTCCCCTAAGAAGTTTACTTTATTGCATTGGTGCCATGATATAAATCAATATGTAAAACTTGGAGTAGGAAGAAAGGACATTGAACAAGGAGTCAATCTCTTGGTTTTGATCATGAATCTGCTACTTTGTAGCTGTGAAATGCTCCAAGCTCCAAGTACCAGGAAAAACTCCACGGAGAATGGCCTAAATATTCACTGAAATTTATTATTTCACACAACATGAAGACTTAAAACTGAGTAGCTCCAGGGTTGGTTAATTAAGGAGCTCATTAGTATCCCCAAAGACACATGTCCTTCCCAATTTTTACACTCCACCATATTCAGAATATTGATTTTTATCCTTCCAAATGGTTTCCTTTAGTATCCCAAGATGGCCGCCACAATTACCTGCCACACAGAGGCCAACAAATCAACACTCAACATTAGTCAGCAAAACCACATACAACTAAAGAAAAGTTGTCTTTTATTTTGTAACCAAAGACAAAAGACGGGGCTGTTGCCACCATGAGTTTACTGTATGTTCCTTGTACCCTTTGCTACTTCACTCAAACAGGATTCATAAGATTTTTCTCAAAGGAATTCTAACTGAGCAAGGGCTTGTTAACTTAGACTAGTTGCTTGATAAAGATGAAATAAATTTTGTTCTAGGAGAAATTCTAACATCTTGCTACTCAAAGTGTGGTCCCTGGACCAGGAACATGGGCATCACCTGAGAGCTGTTTAGAAATGAAGCACATGTGTCCTCACTTCAAGACATACCAACTCAGGATCTACATTTTAACAAGATGCCTAGATGACTTAAGTGCACACTAAATTTTCAAGGGATTATTATTCTCATAAGCCCTGCAGATGTTTTGAATCCAAATATTTCATTAGAATTATGCTAACGTTCATTTTCATAAGAAAGCATTTTCTGAAGCAAATTGCACTGAGCCAACTTAAGTTTAATCAATTTTATTTTCAGAGAAAATCTGCTTTCTTCTTTTTTATTTTCTTCCAATTACTTTATTTGATCAATTCTTCTCTAAATTTTATAACAGAGATTCAATTCACTCATCATCTTTTCTTTTGTATACAAAACTGTATTTAACTTGAGGCCAGTATGCCTCTTTTTTTGAGGGGGAAGGGACATTTTGACTTAATTCAGTTTTCCTGGCTTAAATTTACCATCTTTAACTGTTGTCAAAAATATTTAATTCCATTAATATTTAGTTGATACAAATTTTACTATTTTTGGTTTTAGCCACAGCTGACTTTATTTTTGATTATTTATAACTAATAATAATTATATTTTCATTTAGTAATGAAAATAAATTTCATTATTTAAAAAACCAGTTCCAAATACTTATCTTCAAACCAATTAAATAGTTATAGCTATCCTGATGTATTGTCTACTAAGTTCTTAAATTAAAAAAAGGTCTTAACATTTAGGTTCAAAATGTAAGAACATCTTTTTGTCTCTGGTATCCTTTGAATTCAAGCTGGATTACATTAGTTTTTGTTTGTACAATGTGAAGACATTATTAGAGAAAAGAGTAAGAGTTTGTGAGTATAAGAATATTCACAAATAAAATTCTACTGGAATATAATTTCCTGAAGAGTAAGATCTATGTCTCATTCATGTTTATTCCCCTCCAAGAATCACAAGTGGTCAAAACATTTGTTGAATTAGAGAAAAATAATAAACATATCAATTCTCAAAAACATGCTATAAGAATTCAGGGAAGGGAAGCTTGCTCCTATCTGGGTTATGAAAAGTTTTCATGCAATAGTTGGTATTTCTTCCGGAGGGTACAGCATAATCCAAATATGGAGATGGAAATGCCCAGAGCTTTTTCTGGGACACTGTCCATTTTGATTAAGTGTAAAATACTTATGAGCTAACATTGGAATGTAAATTTGGAAAGGCAAGAAGTCAGCATTCTTATCAGTGAGATAATTAGTCTGGTAGTGCATACTAGACAGGCATAGAAGGTGGAAAGTGGAATGAGGGGAGGGAGGTGGTAAGAAACTGACAATAGTGAAGTCAGCATATAGGATATTGCAGAGGGAATAAGAGCCTGGACCTAGAAAATAGGAACTGGGCTGGAGTAAAAGAAACGGATCCTGAAGACACTTCCTAATGAGGATGGCTCCGACCCTTGATGCTCTTTTCCTTTCACCCTTGACGCTCTTTTCCTTTCATTCTACTTTTTTTTTCTCCACAAGGAGAGGAGTTATTTGCTAATAACTTTCAAATTCTAGTTTGCTCTCTCCTGAACTGCAGACAGTTTAATCACTTTAGACTAACCCCTGGGCATTCCTTCTACCATGTTTTAAAACAAGTCTCAAAAATAATCTTTCATGTTCTTTCCCAAACTAAGATTTCCTCTCTTGATGACTACATTGCGAAACGTAAAAATCAGCCTTATATACTACTGGTAATGCAGGACTACCAATATTATTTCTTAATTCCCTTCCCCATTTTTCTCTTTGCCTAAGTGCACTGCCTCTGCTATACGCAGGGTGTTATCATTGTCCACCTACCTTTGGAGTGTTTTTCTAACTGGTCTCCCTATCCAGTGTCTTCCTCCTTCAAAGCCATCCTTCCCACAGCTACCAGAATAGTCGTCTTGTCTTTGGGAAAGGTAATGAGTTATAATAGAAAGGGCAATATACTTTAGAACCAGACATGTAAATTTAAATTTTGATTCTACTATGTATTAGTCATGTGGCTTTCAGCAAGTGATTTATCTGGCACTCATTTTCAAAAAATTTTTCTCTTAAGATTATTCTGAAAATTAAATGGAATTGTATAGCTAAAGTGCTTAGCATAGTACTTAATGGACATTGGATAAATACATATCACATAAGAAAATTACCAGTGAAGGACTCCTGGGTGACTCAGTAGGTTAAGTGTCCTACTCTTGGTTTTGGCTTAGGTCATGATCTCACAGTTCATGGGATTGAGCCCCACAGTGGACTCTGTGGTTACGGCATGGTGCCTGCTTGGGATTCTCTCTCTCTCCTCTCTCTTCCTTTCTGCCCCTTTCCCACTTGCATCTTTTCTCTCTCTCTCTCTCTGTCTGTCTCAAAATAAATAAAGTTAAAAAAAAGAAAATTACCATAGAAAAAGGTACAATACAAATTTTTTTGAACATTCTGGGTAAAACCAGGATTAGATACTTCCTGAGCTTACTACAGCATCAATTTCTTAATGTTAGGCAATGAAGTTAATATTAGGATGCATGCTAATTGTTTAGGAAAACACAATTCAACTTCGCTGTAGAATTAACTATTTTCAGTGAATCTTGCCTTGTGTCATAATAAAGTAATAGATAAAGAAATCCTCTTTGATATGGGGGTTATTGGTTCCTAAACCAAGTAAACCCAAGCATTATGTGCTGAAAAAATTCTCATGCCCCATGTAAGCGCATTAGGTTGGCTCTACTCTTTTGAATTAATGTCCAGATAAGTACCTTTTCTATTTGGGCATGCTCCATGATAACCGACAAGACATGGCAAGATGCTATGGCCACATTGGAAAGTTAGATAATTTGGAGTGACAGGAAGTTAAGGAGGTGAATGGAATAATATTTATATTTTGATGGCAGCAGGAAAAGAAACAGGATTATGATTTGAGCTATTTTTTCCCTAAAATTTGAAGAGACCTAACCTTTTTTGTAGATAAGGAGTGGAGATAAATGAGAGACTCAACCTGTAGTATAGAAGTATATAACCAAAGCATCAGATGAGGTAGGAGGGGCTGTAATTAAGGATTACACCACAATGGATCCTTGATTAAAACTTGATAAATGTAAGCCTTGATGAAAAGAGAGTCTTCTTCTATGGAACTAGTAAGAAAGGAGGAGAGGATTCTTATAGTTGAGGTAAATTTGTGCCTAAGAATAATTTCCAACCTTGTCGGCACATTAGCCTGATCCAGAGAGCTTCTACAAAATGAGCAATGTAAGGGCAGCACCCTGAGATTCTGATCTAATACATCTGGGCAGGAATCAGGCACAAGAATTTTTTAAGCCTCCCCAAGTGATTTTCATGTACATCCAGGGCTGAGGTCCACAGAGTTGCTTTGTGGCAGAGAACAGAGAAAAGTGGATGATGATAAATGACTCTGCAACAGATCATCTTGATCTCAGTAGCTGTGGAAAAAAGTAAAGTCTTTTCCAGAATGAGAAAAGTGTTTGTGGGATACTCAGAAACTTTTGAAGTTTGTGTAAGAGGCTTCTATTCCTTATCATGCTGCTTCTGCCTACATCAATATCTGGTGAGTAATATATCAAGACATCAAGAACACACCCCATAAGGTAATGTTCGGTGGAAGTGGGGGTAGTTGATTTCAGAAGACACGGCACAAGGAATATAATGTAGCTTTGTGACATAGTTTTTTCATCCATCTTAGAGGAAAACACACAAAAAAAAAGACATTGTAAAGAGTGTATATGTGGGTAGATCATACTTTTGGTATGTATTGTGAATTTATACTTTTACTCAAAGACTTGCAATTCTGCTACATAAAACATCTACTATAGGAGAGTGCAAACAGGCAAACACGATACGTGAAAACACACAAAATCAGTGAACGATTTACTGGAAAAATTTTAAACTAATTGTATGTGCATATATATTCACACAGAGTATTTATGGATATATAATATAGCCTATGTAAAATCTTAAATTTGAGTAAATAATGTCCTTCTTTGTTGAAGTTATAAACATAGATTTATATATTTATATTTCATGAAAAATAATAAAAACAGACATAAAAAGCTACTTTTTACCCCCTACTGAAAGGGAGTCTGCCACTTTCTTAAGACTGAGGTAGTTATGATGACAGGTATTTCTTTGGGAATTGCTTGGTATTCTGCAGTTAGTTGGAAATAGAAAAAAATACTTAAATTTTTTGTTCAGGTATACTAAAAACATGCAACAACTTCTTTCATCTCTTTCCTGTAAGAAATGGAACATGCTCCAACTGCGAGTTATTGCTAAAACAACAATAGTAAGAAAACCTTCCCTATGGTAGACTTCATTAACTAAAGTCTATGTCTACAAACTAAGAGGCAGAGACACCCTGCACTTTATCCATCTCATCCCATCCTGATAGAACACCTATGGAGCACTGTGTTCCATTCTGGGGACCATAGTTTAATAGAGCTATTAAAAAAAAATGCACTGAAAGACAAATGAGTTTGCTAGAGGTACCATACTCTACAATGTAAAGGTTAGAATGTGGCTAGAAATCAACAGAAGCTTTTTAAAGAAAGGGCAATTAGGTAATCTGAATAATCCAGCAATGGATGATGGAGTTCCCTGTAACTGGAGTTACCTAGGTATAGACTCAGTGACCACACATCTATCAAAGCTATGGTGGCAAGACTCTAAACATCAGATGTGACTCATCATGCCTGAGTTTTGATCTGGATGACCTTAAGGTCTCTCTCTAAATCTTGATTGCAATTATTAGGAAAAGAGACACACGCAGTGGACAATCAGTTAATGGTATAAAGGCGTTACTGTTTTTCATTTAAGTATTTTTAAATCCTATATGTGACATACTTTATAATCACACACATATTTGCATATCTAGATGTAATTAATAACATTCTTTATAACTTATGTATCTCAGAAAGATCAAAACTTTATCTACAATTTTATTTATTTTTACCTTCACTCTTGTAACCCATACATCACAAGCACTAAAAATGAAGTTAGATAGCTTTCCTTAAGGAATACATGCATAAAGTGTTGTTCTAAAAATATCTACTAAGCAAAGCAATTTCCAAGTCATAGCTGGGTTATGATAAATAGCACAAGAGCATATATACTGGATGCCTGTTTATTCTTCGATGGGTATTTATATATTTGGAATATAGAGGGGGGTTAAAGGATATTAATTTAAACATATTTCTTGAAGCACCTGAGATATTATGTTACATTGTTGTGGACTTTCAGCTGCTGAGATTTTGCTTTACCATGAACTGGGGAGCATTTTCTCTCCTTGTAGGGTGATATCCATAAAAGAACACCAGGAGACCGATTCTGCCTGCTCAAGTAGCAGAATTGACAGGGGACCCAACCTCCTGGGAACAGCCTGAGCTACAGGCTGTGACAGCTTCACCCCCTGACAGTGTCTTCCTTGAGCTTATCACACAGCCCCAACCATTGCTCGGATTTTCTCGGGTCTCGTCACGTCAATAAATTCCTGTCACAGACCAACTAGATTCAGTAATTGTCTTAGTTTGCTAGGCTGCCACAACAAAGTACTACATACTAGGTGGCTTAAGCAACAGAAATTTATTTTCTCACAGTCCTGGAAGTTAGAGGTCTGAGATCAAAGTGTCAGCAGATGGCTGACTTTTCTCCATGTCTTCAAGTGATCTTCCCTGTGTGTGTGTGTGTGTGTGTGTGTGTGTGTGTGTGTGTGTCTTAATCTTCTTACAAGGACACCAGTCATATTTGATTAGGAGTTACCCATATTACCTCATTTCACATTAACTCCTTCTTTAGAGACCCTATCTCCAAGTATAGTCTCATACTAAGGAATTGGAGCTTAGGACTTCAACCCATCAATTTGCAGGGAAACACAAGGCAGCCCACATCACTAATTTTAAAAAAATTGGGGCACCTGGGGTGGCTCGGTCAGTTGAGCGTCTGACTTCTACTCAGGTCACGATCTCAATTGCTCGTGAGTTTGAGCTCTCTGTCTGTCTCTGTGCAGACAGCTCAGAGCCTGGAGCCTGCTTCTGACTCAGTCTTCCTCTCTCTCTGTCCCTCCCCGGCTCGCACACTGTCTCTCGCATACTGTCTCTCTCTCTGTCTCTCTGTCTCTCTTTCTCTCAAATATAAACATTAAAAAAATAAAAAAAAGTAATATTAGTAAACTAAACTCACTTCTTAAAATATGAAATATTTTTGACAATATTTTTCAAGATCTGATTGGATGTTTTTGCAAAGAGGAATTTTGCTAAATTAAAGATATTTTGGATAATATGCTTTACTTTAACAAACTGTATTTTCAGGCAAAGGTCTAAATATTATTTCGGAGTTTTGATTTAGTTGGTCATTCTGCCTGTTGACTACTTACTACCAGCCAAGCTGTAACTAAAGATGGTACAAAAGCCTTTTTAAGAACTTAAAATATTACAGAGGAATTTCAGTTATAATTTTAGATTTGCCGGATGTATTAGCATAAAACCTCAGTGAAGTTTGTTTACATGCTCCCTGAACCATAATGGAGAGAATCATAAAGTGGCATTTGAAAAATATACTTGTTTTTTACATATGGAGAAGTCTGTGCTTTTTTTTTTTTCTTATGAAAAAGTTTCTCAGAGAAGAACTCATGTAAGATTATTAAATGCCTTTCTTGCTTAATTAAAAATAGTTTTATCTGAAATGGATTAAACACAACTGTTTAATTAAACCAAAACCTTCAAGAGGGTCTCTCCAATAAGATCGATTCACATTCTGTTATGTACTGAACATCCTTAGAAAGGCAATTTTTGCTTCACCTCCATAACTTTTAAAATACACTTGGCCTTTCAACGTGCTTTATGGCATTTCCTTAAGTATCCAAATGATTAAACAGAACAATCATATACTAAGTTGAATGTTAGCTTTCATTTTAAAATTCAAATTACTCATAAAATAGAACTAATAAATCTTGTTTGACAACTGGTATTTCTGATTAATTTGAGAATTCTGCATGAGAAAATATACTCCCATAGGCGAAAAAGGAGATTCAAACCTCAGGTCAGGGAAGTGGAACACTGAACAAATAGAAGAGGAATTTGAGTCCACACATTCATTTTTAGAAACGAAAGAGTTTCAGTCAGAGTTTCTGAAATATTTGCTTTAAATTTCTGAGTCACACAGCTTAGGGAGACAGCAAAATTTTATTAATGCCAACAATAATCTGAAAAGAAGGCTTGTATTTTCAAGCACTTGTATGAAATGGCCAAGAAAATTTCAAGAAACAGAAACATACAGAAACATACTTTGGCCACTGCTGCTTTGTGATATAGAGCCTATTAATGGCATTTTAAAAGTATGCTCTATACTTTAACACATATAAATGATACTCCTTGCCGCCCAGTGCATGCAGTTATGTTTCTCCCATCAAAAAATGAATTATTTGGAGATGTGTTCTAAGACACCTGAGTCAGTGGTTGAGAAGACATTCCAGTGTAAGGTTCAACAATGTTCGGGTGGGCTCAACATCTGGACTGCGGCACACTCCCGGGGAAAGCCAGGCCATAGGACTGGAGTTTCAGGATCCTCAGGTGTGAACTGCTCCTGGGTCCAAAGGTCATGCTGTCAAGTCTTGTAGGTCCTCAGTCCTAACAGGTGTAGCTCATCAAGGGTTTGTTGAGAGTTTGTCCTCAGGCTTTTTATATAATTTGCTTTTCTGATGCACACAATTCCAGTATAGGCTGCTTCTCTGGAGACAAGGGTCCTAACTCCTATATGTGCGTTACTACCTGCATATTCCACTGCTTTCCCCTTACCATTCTGGTAATTAATTTCTCTTTGTCTTTGTCTGTCTTCTTTTCCTTCCTTCCTTCCTTCCTTCCTTCCTCTTTCTTTCTTTCTTTCTTTCTTTCTTTCTTTCTTTCTTTCTTTCTTTCTTTCTTTCTTTCTTTCTTTCTTTCTTCCTTTCTTTCTTTCTTTCTTTCTTTCTTCTTTCTTCCTCTCTTTCTCTTTCTATTTTGGTGATTAATTTCAACTTGATTATTTCCTGACCAAAATACAACTTTACATGTGAAAAATCCAATCACTTGACCAATAAGAATCACTAACTTGTTTTTATCTTTTCCGTACTTCCTTATTTTTTTGTCTTATTTAAAAATTGAACTAAAGCATTTAAGATATATGTAATTAAAAAATATTAACAGATCAGCTAGTTGGCATGTAACACCTAGGGAAATAAGGTTTGGGAAAAAATGCAAAGAATCTGCTGTGACAAGAGTTCTGGTTGCTTTTGGTGAAGCACCAGTGACGTACGTCCGACTGAACTCTCCAGTGGATATACTTAGTATAGTAAAACCTTAGTTTGCGAGCATAATTCATTCCAGAAACATGCTTGTAATCCAAAGCACTTGTATATCAGACAAGATCCGACCCATTCAAGGTGGTATGGCCATAGACTAAAGCACTTGTATATCAAAGCCAATTTCAAGACATTGGCTCAGTTGTGATCATGTGATGCTCGATGTCACATACTACCTGTATTGCAAGACATCACTTGCTTATCAAGTTAAAAGTTATTAGAAATGTTTGCTCGTCTAGGGGAACACTCACAGAACAAGTTACTCGCAATCCAAGGTTTGTAATTGGACTCTGAGTTGTACTGGGACTACATTTTAACATGGCAGTCTGACAAAAAGGTTCTATTCTCTTAACCCCCACACAAGAACAAACACTCGCTTTTTCTCTGTATGGCCCTTTTGAGGGGGGTAAGCTCTTTGGGAAGGCAAGAGGGGGCACTGGCTGGCTTGCAATCGCTCTCAAACCAGCAGAACGCAGAGCAAGACTCTGAACCCACCGGAAAGACTCTAGGCTGTACTGTTGTACACAAAAAGCTGTGTGCCACTACTGAATGAAATCAGAAGAAATTTGAAAGATAGTTAAAAAGGCTTCAGCATTTAAATTTACTCATTTTTAAAGAGTAATTTGTTATGTATTTTCTAAATAGTTTAATCAATTTTACTAAAATTAGAAGAGCTGCACATCACAGGTGCATAATTACACTTGCCATTAAACACAAACACAGATGCATGCAACAAAATTAGATGTAATCATTTCATTGAGAAAAGAATGGCACTTGTTTCTCGTGTCTCATTTTTAATTCAAAAAAGAAAATAAACTAAGCCTTAGTTTTTCTCAAAGACTAATGGGTATGTTTGTGTGGTTTAAAAAAACATTTTTACCTTTTAGTGAGAAGTGATCAGGTCATTCTAGAAGTACTCAAGAGAAGCTATCAGATCATAGGCTAGGCTTCCTTCACCGCAGTCTTGATAATCATCACCACATACTGATCAACTCTACATGGGAGATATTGCAAAAAAGCAGGCGTGTCTTCCACCCATCTAGGACAGTCCTTGCTATAATTTTGCCTACTATGGTATGGTATATTCATGTGGGGAAACAGGGTGAGGGGGTGCCTGCTTATTATTTATGTACTGAGCAGTATGGTAACAATTTTCATGGATGCCTTCTCATTTCAGCTCCCCAGTGATCCCTTGAGGTGAAGTTGGCCTCATTTTGAAGATGAGGAGACCTACGGAGGTGAAGTCATTTGCCCTGCTAATAAGGATACAAATTCTAGTGGCAGGGTTAGAACTGGAACCCTGTATTGGGATCTCTTCTGGTATTCCACCCCCTCACCAGTCAAAAAATCCACAGAAGACAAAGCCTTCTCTAGTCCTGACCAACAGACTTTATCACTGTTATCAAGTCCCACTGTGTTCATCCTATAGGCCTGAATGAGTGGCCCCTCCCAGTACCTGAGCTGTTGGAATTCAGATGATATGGTGATTCATTTTTTACTTCTCTGTGACATTGCTTTTATCATAGACTATAAGATCATACTGATGTTTCTTGAAATGGGCTCATGAAATCACAATGGATTTCTCAAATCACTATGATCCTATATCAGAATTCTCGCTAACACTAGCTGCAGATAAAAAGAATTCTTTCAAACATCTATGAAAGTAAAGCTTTTTAGAGACACCTGGGTGTCTCAGTTGGTTGTCTCTTGGTTTGAGCTCAGGTCATGATCTCATGATTTCATGTGTTTGAGTTCTGTATCAGGCTGCAGCGCGGAGCCTGCCTGAGATTCTCTCTTTCCCTCTCTTTCTGCCCCTCCCTCACTTGTGCTATCTCTGTCTCTCCAAATAAATAAATAAATAAATAAACTTAAGAACAAATAAAGCTTTTTATTCTAGACTTGATGCAATTTTAGGGCAGTCGAGAGCACAGTTCATCCTCATGCTGATATGGCTGAATCTCGGCAAAGATCCTGCTGATTAATTCTGCTTTTTCATGCTGGGTTCATAATCTCATTTCCCTTCTTTCCAACTCTTATTATAGAAACTTTACAGGTTTCATTTTAAATGATAGTTTTTAACTCTCCTTGGAGGATTAAGAAATAAAATCACTTACATTTTAAAAATGATGATGATCCCTTAAAATTAGATTCATTTAACTCATAATAAATATTTATGTGAATACTTCTGAAAATGGGGTCATTCATTGGTACAGCTATTCCATTAAACATCCTAAATTTCATTTTACTATTATACTGTGACTTTATTTAAAAGTATACTCAGAGCATATATTGGGTAATGCACCTAAAGTTTCATTCAAATTGTTAGGAACTGAACTTCTTTCAGTTTCTCAGGCAAACTACACTTTATTTTATTTCTAGGACTACGTATATTGTTCCTCCTGGAATATTCCTTTTATTCCATATTCTTTCTCCTACTTATAGGCACAACTAACTCTTCTTATATTCCAAGCCTCTGCTCGAGTATCACTTTCTTTGGATGTCTTCCCTTAATCCCAGATCAGATCAGAACTCTGTTTGTTCTAATAGATTTTTCTATTTTTCTATAATACTCATATTTGTTTTCTTTTATTTCTTATTTCTAGCTGTGTTTTTATGAGCTACAAACTTGTTAAGAGTAGGAACCTTGCCTTTCTTCTTTATCTCTACATCCCCAGAGTCTAGACTTAGAATGCCTCCACAAATATCTGTTGAATGAGTGGGTGGTACCAATACTCTAAAAATGTGCATTTTTTCTTTGTTAAAAAATATCACAGGATAGCATGATAAAAAATTGTTGAAATGAGAACAAATTATCACTCTTTGTGCCATTCCGCCCAGAGTAACCTGAATTGAAAGTTCTGGATGAAGATGTGAAATACTCAGGAGACCTGTCTCGCCTAGGGATAGAAATTGGAAACACAACGTGTGGCTCTTGGGGTCAGTCTGTATAGCCTCAGTGCATCAAACCTGTACTTCTCACTAGGGAGAATCATTCTGGCTTCTGTCTCGTTCAGTTGGGATTTCGAGGCACTAATCATAGGCACCGTACTCTCTCTGTATACCAGGCACGAATCAACAAGACAGACAGAACTTTTCACTTTCATTTGTGTGATGATACCCTATCTACTTTAAAAATTAGAAACCTGGTTCCAGAAAAGGCAAGTCATTGGCCTCAGGGTTTACTATAAGTTAGTGGCATATACACTACTTCTTTGTATTTTTAAAGACTAAATTTTCTAAATACCTTGTTACAAGACATTTCTTTCAAGTCCAATACCTTATTGCCTAGGCCAACAACTCTTCGGTAGGGATTTTAGGGAGTCTTGCATTCAGTATCAATATGGAGGTGATTCTAAAAGCCACTAAGGACTTGAAAGATTCTAGTTTAATGCAATTGCAAAATCATAAAACTTTAGTTCTGTAAGAGAACATTTCTTATTTTGAGCTGCTTGAGAACTACCCGTTTCTTCAATCACATTAAACTACATGTTTCTCTTTCTGATATTTAGTCTCTGATTCAGTAAAACACCAATGTCTTTGCCAGAGAAGGTGACAGGCTTGGCAATAATAATTAAAGCCTGCTTTCCCCAGCTCCCCTCGTTGAACCCTGCCTCATTCTCGAATAGACCAAATCTGAAGCACCAGATACCTAGACTGGTCCTCTTCTCACCCATCAGATTGCCTCAAGTTTGCAGTGTATGGTTGTGCAGATTGTGTCCTACATGGAGTACCCATCCAAGAGAGTGAAACGGGGCCAAACAACTTCCTGGGTTCTGCTCACCAAGTGCCCTGGCATTACTGGTGAACTCAGAAGAAGGGGTACTTTGGTGCACACACATCCTGTGGGCAAACAGTGGCCCAGGCTCGCTATTGTTCTGAGGCTGTGATAGTCTCTTGTTTCTTCCTACTGGGCTCCTTCTCTGTCTCCATGTGTCTGCTCCAGAATCGGGCCAGCTCTACTGAGCTTTTGCATCACTGGAGCCTGGAACTAGTTCTGGTTCATGGTTCCTCAGCTGAGGTCCTGCTAGGATACATCTCTCCTGGTGAATATTTCTTTTATTAGATTAAAAAATTACCGCCAATGGTGTTGTAGTCACTGAGCCCATTCTTTGCTAATATCTGGGCTATTGTGTGTGTGTGTGTATATGTGTGTGTGCATGTATTTATCATCACTCACAATTATTTGCCTTATCTTCAAGCCTTACCCATCATTCTTGGCTTTCCTTCTGACCTGAACTTGCTTCATCACGTGCTTTGGTGAGCAAGGCTCTGCAAGAGCTCTCAGTCTCAAGTCGCCATGCAGGCATTGAGCACCTTTCTCTCTGTCCTATGTTTTGAAATAGGACAGAATGACAGATGCAAATTACAAATTAAAGAGCTTTGTTTTGGGGTACTTGGATGGCTCAGTCAGTTAAGCATCTGACAATTGGTTAAGGCTCAGGTCAAGATCTCATGGTTTGTGGGATCCAGCCTCACATGAGGCTCTGTGCTGACAGCATGGAGACTGCTTAAAATTCTCTCTCTCCTTCTTTGTCTGCCACTCCTGCACTTGCGCACATGTGTGCGCACTCTCTCAAAATTAATAAACCTTAAAAAAGAAAAAGAGCTTAGTTTTCTCTAAGTCATATCTCAAGAATGATCAAAAGCTGGGGGGCCTATTTCTTACTTTATTTTAAAATCAACTAAATAAAAATGCTTTTGGTTATGATGATCAAACTAAACATCTTACCTATAGGTAACATAACATAATTCCACTGCATTGACAAATATGTCCTTTTGGGTGAGGTCCAGAGTAGCAGTGTTATAATTATTACCATGTTCATTCTTCTTATTGTCAACGATGTAATGAGAGTTTACTGTGAATAAGGTGTTGTGTGGAATAGTACATCTGTATTATATAATTTAAAGCTTAGAACAACTCTACAAATAAGTATTTGTGTTCCTATTTTGTACATTTTCCACCCTTTGGTTTCAAGAACAAAAATTTAAAGAACTGGCTGGTTGACTACCTTTTGGCCTCATGGGATTGTGGTGGAGGTCAGCTGAGTCAACAGGACAGGGACCTACGTGCTGTTTCATAATATAAATCAGGACTACTTATCTGTTTTTTCCATTTCCAAAATCTTCCACTCAGATGAAGGACGCATCGTTTCAGCCCCCACTCATTGACCAAGGTTAAGTCCCATGGCCAAGCATGAAGTCATCTGGTGAGAAGGTTTATTACCCTCCTTCAGAGAGGAGAACAGCAAGGGAGCAGCAGCAGTCGATCTTTTGAATGATCAGTTAATCTTCCACGTTTCATCTCTCCAACAGGTATTGTGTGTCACTTGATAATAAGCTAGAATCGGTAGTCTAAAAGTTTGTAATTAAATTCCCATGTAAAAAACAAGTGATCATTTAAAATGTTGATACGTGGATGTTTCACATTCTTGCCTCATTAATATAATATCGTAACAAGTATTGGTTTCCTATGATTGAAACTTGAAGGTCTTGGATACAGCTGTCTCCTAATTAGGATTAATTGGCCAGTTTAATACTTTTGTTCATTTCCCCATTTTCTTTGTGTTTCTATATGCATTGGGTAAAGTGGTAGAAAAATAATAAGTCTGATTTATTTGATTTTTACTAGCAAATAGCTGTTACTTCTAATTTATTTTGGACATATTGAAAGTAGGCAAGTTTTTCAAAATTATAAAGGAAATGGTAAGGACTAAGATAGATTTCTCTAATATGCTTTGCATTTATTTGATCCATTAAAAAACACCTTGGAAATGAATATATTTATGCTCTATATAAATAGATTTTAGTATATTAAAGAAAACTCAAAGAATAAAACTTCCTAAAGAGATTTTATACTTTCTATATTTAAACCTGATTAGCATTTTAATTCATGATATTATTTATAGATAGAATTTTTCAAGTCCTGTGTTTTTCAGTTGAATTTTTTCCCCAAGAACTGAATAATAGGCAGAATATTGTCATTCTATCAATGTTTCCATGGACTTCTGGTACCAAACAAAAACAACCCCAAAACCATCAGTAGATAGGCTTTTCTAAAATATAAGGACTTTTACACCATGAATTTTTCTTAAATATTTGGCACTCTCCACTTCTTGGTTAGTATGGCCTGGCAGATGCCAAAAATAATTATTATCCATTAATATGAATAGTGAGCTCAAGAAACAGCAAAGTGTTTTGGTAATCTCTTTTCCCCTTCAAGCTTTTCCAGTAGCTTTCCATTTCATACCTGAGGGCAGAGTGGTGGCTCCAAGGAGTTGCTGACTCCAAGGTAACTGTAAATGTTTGGTTTCTCCTTCATCTCTCCACAAAACAATCTAAATAATCACTTGGTCATGAATTATGGTATGCTTGTTTTGCAAGCTCAGCTTAAGGGAATGTCTCCTATTTCTGCCTCCACCTTTCCTGGACAATTCCAACAAGATGCCTCTTCCATTTCCAAGGAAGACTCTTCTCTGAAGAACTCAGCTTGCGGGGTGGAATGCATGACTATGTTGGTAGCTTCTAATATAATACCTAGTTAGACTGGAAGCTCCCCAAATGAAGTGACTTTCCAGAAGAAGGAAAGCTACATCGATAAAGCAATGAACAATCTACTCAGTCAGATAGTCAAGTAGAACAATGATGGAAAAATCCAGGAATCTAGGCAACTTTTGGAATATATGAAGTCATCTGATTCATAGGGAGGGACACAAAGTAGCCTATTTCCTCCTTTACTTTTGTCTTTTGATTAAATATAATACAGCCACATGATTTGGGGTCAAAATTAGCTCAGGTACTGCTAATCTCTAGAGTTACTGTTGTAAAATGCTGACGAAGAGACAGGAAACACTACTCTAGTGGGGCACTTCTCCCATTCTGGGCACCATGCAGAATGTTTTATATACGTGATTGCATCTGATCTTCCAACAGCCCTATGGAGTGGGCATATACTACATTTCCCAGATGAAGAAAACTGATGCTTGGGGGAAAATATCATTCCCAGTGTCACACAGTTAGTAGGTAAGTGATCGAGAGTTGAGTTTAGGTCATAAAAACTGTGTCTTTTTATAATATGATTCATGGAGCCCAAAAACTTTGAGGATCTTAAATGCCATCTAGTGGCAATTTCTACACACGGTAGACACAATATCCCAAATGTCATTAAGAGTCACTCAGGGACATTCCTGGCAACTTCGATCAAGTCTTATCATGGGAAATATTATGCCATAGTTCCCAGACAGTGAGAGAGACAGACTTTCAGAGTGTTTCACTTGGCATCCCGGCACAAAATAGGGATTTGTAATATTGAAGTGGAAGTCGATTTAAGCATATTTATGCAGGACTTAACTATCGGCTCTGCAATATCTATTCATCTGGAATAGAAGCACGGAGCAAAACAATTACGGATGAGCAATCTATTAAAACCATTATCTATTGATTAAATCATCACTCTATTAGCATCATAACTTAGTTCAAGAAGAGATATCAGAAAAAGAAATCAAATGCGATGGAGTAAAAATAGGGTTGCTGGATTCATCAAAAAAATACAAGATATCCAGTTAAATATGAAATTCAGATAAACAACATTTGGGTGTGTATGTGTGTAGAAATATGTCCTATGCAACATTTGCAATCCCCTTATACTAAAAAACTCTTCATCATTTATCTGAAATTCTTAACTAAGCATTGAGGAATTTTATCTGGTAAATTTAAATAAAAAAAGACCTTGTACACAGTTTCACTGATTACTGGATTATTCTGATTAATACAATATAATAAATAACATTTTTATCATAATTATTTTTAAACACCCTACCTGTATTGACACAATCTTATAAAATAGACACTATTATTCCTACTTAGAAAAATGAGAGTATTGTGATACTAACAGGTAAAGTCAGAGTCACACAAAGAGTTAGTGGCAGAGAAGGAGTTTGAACCCAGTTTTGCTATATAGAATCTACCACTCTAACAGTTGGGAAATACTGTTCTTTACCAAATATATCAGTTAGTTTAAAATTACTCTATAAACTGCACATACATTGACAATTTTTGAAAATATTATTCAACAGACTTTCAACATGCATCGAACACCTACTTTAAACAAAGCCTCTTCATGAGATGAAAACAGTAAAACTTAATAATCTATCTTCAGTGAAATATTTTACTCTGCAAGCAGTAATTTAGAAATTGGTAGTGTCTCATGGTCATTACTAGGAATATTGAAGGACTAATTATTAAAAATCCTTGATTATTCAAGTTCCATAAGTCTATATACTAGACTATATAGTCTCGATCTATCTATCTATCATCTATCTATCTATATTTCATAGCCAGAGAACCCTGGAAATACAGAACCCAATATAGGTCTCCTTTTTTAAGATTTTAGATATGATTCTATGTAGCCATCTTTATGTACCTTATTTCCTATGCAGTTAGGAGAAACTAAAGATTTGTTGTTGGATTCATTCATTTAATAAAAGTCAGATCAATATAAGCCTGAATTTTTGGATTCTGCCTACTGGTACCATGATATTTCCTTAATTTGAAATATACTATCAGGATACCTCTATTCCTGAACTCCAATTAGATTCATAACCAGGGCGCCTGGGGGGCTCAGTTGGTTAAGCGTTCAATTTCAGCTCAGGTCATGATCTCATGGTTTGTCAGTCTGAGTCCTGCATCAACCTTGTACTGACAGCTCAGAGCCTGGAACCTGTCTTGGATTCTGTGTCCCCCTCCTCTGTGTTCCTCCCCTGCTCACACTCTGTCTCTCTCTCTCAAAAAGCAAATAAATATTTAAAAAATTTTTAAAAAAGATTCATACTGCAATCATTTTCAATTCAACATAACTAAGCAAGTTCCATTAAGACAGTTGCCTCTAGATAAAAATGTTTGTCAGTCAAACCATAAATTGCCAATTCTTTTTCTCTCAGACTTCATCTTGTGCAAGAATCCCAGAATATATATATATATACATATATATATATATATACACCCCCAAACATACATTTTCTATGCCTAATCCAGACCTAATAACATCAGAAGCTCTGTGGATGGGATTTGGTAATCTGCATTTTTAGTCAGCCCATACCAGCTAATTTTGATGTAGAAAGTGTCCAAACCACACTTTGACTTGCATACCAACCTGCAAGAAGGTACAAACAGCAGGTGGTATGCTTTTTCCCTTTAACGGCTTTAAAACTGTTTATTTTTAGAATTTCCCCTATTTCCCCTTATCTTGCCTATAAACTTCTACATTATCAGGCATACACCTCACAGAAGAGATGGGTCCTGTGGTACTCATGGGGGGCCATCAAACACTATTGCTTCGGGGATTAAAACTACAGTACGTCTCAGGAAAGAAACTAAGGGCTCATATAGTGGTAGGACTTGGGGAGAGGGGAGAAAGGTGACTCAGAGTTTAACTGGAATAATAGTTATTTAATCACCCTTGCTTTTACTTTATTTACTTTAAGCCCTCTTAACCATATTTGATTTTGCTAATTATTTTGCATAGAAAATAGGAATCATATTTTTAAACAATTCCATAATGATAATACGATTTTGAAGCCAATGTATAAAATTCCATTTTTTATTTTAAAACTATAGAACAAGGTATCATATAAATAGATACTAATTAATAATGATTACAAGTAAATATTTCTTGGTTTCTTTCTCTCTTTTATTGGCTAACCTTAGATGAAATGCTTTTCATCTGTTTTTAGTAGTATAAAGAAAATAGTGTACATTGGCAAATGAATCTATTCCATTGAACATATATGCGCGTGCACACACACACACACACACACACACACTTGTTTCCTTTATATTTTTCTCTATCAAGAGCCACTGAGCATGTAGAAGAGAAGACTTATGGAACAACAGCAATTATATTATTCAAAAAGACTATAATCTGACTTCTTAAATGAGGAGATTCTGCAAGGAACATATGTGTAAAGTGATGATGTTTCCATAGTTTCCATTTCAAGTTCCAAGTTCCCATTGTTCAGCCGTGGGGAATGCTACAAAATGTCTATTGCTCATGTGTAGTGTCCCATTTTACTATAAAACAGTGACTATCCTGATATGAATTCAACATGAAAGTTGAATGTACATCAGTTACAAAGGCCTCTCTTATTGCAATGAAGAAAGAGAACTTTACACCGTGAACATAAAGAAGGCAAAGCCAAAGTGTATGAATATTTGCCGAAGGATGAACTTCACAGATTACACGTTGAAAGATAAGTTTCGAGGCCAATCCTCTGTTACTTTAAGTGAGGGCGAAACAGAGTTTAAAAATTATCAGATATACTTTTCAACAAATGAGGGAGATTTTTTGTTTTTTTTACTATTTAGTGTTAGATATTTGTGTACTCTTGCAAACTTCTCTAGCTAAGCTCTTTAGCTCATAGGAGATAGTTCTTAACAATCAAAATGTTCATCATATATTATTTTCCTTGCTTTGGGTAGTCAGTGTAGAGAGTCCATTTTACTCACGACATGGGGCGACTATTCTCCGGGTACATCTAGGCTGACTTTAGCTTATGGGAAACATTTTTTTTCTGAAAAGAAAGTGAAAATAATGCTTTGAATTCATTTGGGCAATTTTAAATGCTTGAGTTGTACAGATATGGACATAGAATTGATGAAATTGTTTGTGATATTGAGTAGGCTTACCACAAAAATAGAAGAATGCAGTGAATTAGAAAACCCTATTTCCGAATACACATATTTTGCATACATTTGGCTGCCGTGGAAATAAATCATGAATGAAAGGCTGCTAAGGTTAGACTTCATCCTATATGATGTCAAATGCAAATAGCCATGAAATACGGCACTCAATGGAAAAGAGAGAAACTGGATTTTTGGGTCAAGTTCTGACATTTATAGGATTAAGCCATATAACCTCTCATATAAATTTTTTTCATGTCTTGAGATAAATTTTTTATACAAATAATCATACATAGCCAGATTATTGTAAGGATACAGTGAAAATTATTAGAAAAGCCCTTTGTAAACAGAAATGCAATTTAATTAGTACAGAATATATTGTATAGTGGTTCCTAGAGATGTTAAGGTAGTTATTTTTAAAAAGCATTCAGAGATGAAATAAGTTTGAAAATCTCCAAATAAAACAAATCTCTTTCTTATTCTATTCTTAAGGATCCTATGTTAATATGCATCTGAATCAGTAAGAACAGAGAAGAGGATGTAGGCGTTATTAAATATATTTCGGTTCAGAATCTTATTTTTTAAGAACCTATGGAAGGAGTGTTTTGCAGGGTACACTTTGGGAAATGTTCATAATATTTATCATTTGGGGAAAAGGGAACTTAATTTATTTTAGAGGACTGCATGTTTAGGATGAAAGAGTGATATATGTTATTCTAATTTTATCAGTTCATAATCACACTGCAGAAGAGAGAATCTTTTGGAAACTCTTGAGTCTGTAGTTAGGAGAACTAAATTCTGGAAGTAGAGCTACCTGAAAACATATCTGTTTTTCTCTCAGATACATACTAATTCCAGAACATGATTAACTGGAAGCTAGGGGAGGATGTGTCTGTGTGCACATCTTAACAAGATTTCAGAGAAGCTTCTAACCAAAGATTAATACAGGAACAGGCATGGTAGGTGCACCTACACTTTCTAGGAGATGTACTTTGCCGGTGAACTACAATAAATAGCAGCATGACACAAAGACATGAGAGATATAGAAGTCACTTCACAGAGGCATGTTTTCCCTACAGAAATGCTAGTTCAATAGTGAAAGAGAAAATGAATGTGATCTTTGCTAACAGTACATTTATTTTATGTTGACCTTAGCTAGCAGATAAATACTTCATAAAGGACAGACACCTTAATCATAAATGTAAATGAAAACTGAATGACCTACTCATCAGAGCACCACTGGCTGTGAAGAAAAATTACAAAGGTCTTTAGGATAAACCAAAGCAACTGGACCAGGTGAGTTTAATTGTGACCAAGAGCGATGAACAGAGTAGTATTCTCTAAAATGTAGGTCCTGTACACAGACATGCCATTGTAGGAAAACTTAGAATTTCCATCCTATTTCCAATCAGTTTTATCTTAAAGCAAGTAAGAATTACACTTTTATAATATGTAATGTATGCCTCTGTGTGTGTGTGTGTGTGTGTGTGTGTGTGTGTGTGTATTTAATGATCAATCACTGTTAAGGGGCATAACATTTTTACAATATGGAACCTCGAATTTAAAAGAAAAGCTAGATACACAGAAATACCACCATCTCCCCTTCGAGACAAGGGGCCACGGCAATGCTGGTCAGTACTGGGCTCTAAAAAGGCTTCCTGTCACAACAAGTATCTCCTGGAAAAAGGAGTCACCTCACTCACTTAACGGTCTATAAAAACTTGGTAAAACTTAGCACATAAGCTTCCTGGTGTATTTCAAGTTCCTGTGCAATTGCTGACTGGCCCTGCAATCTTTGCCAAGTCTTTCAGACTCCCTGGGGCCTCATTAGAAAAGAGACATAACTTAGTTACTAAGAGGGTTCCTGGAAAGGCAAATAAGCTCACCGATCAAAGGAGATTCCCATCTTACGTGTAAGCCTTCAGAAACGCTCGTCGTGTTTGAATCAGTATTCCCAGGTTCTAAATTTCACTCACCGGCCTATCTCCAGCTCATATTTTTAGAGGAGAATGGTTACTATCATTAAACCTGTATCTCGTTAATAAAAGATAACGAATATGTCAAAAGTCAAAATTCATTTGCACGCAAAGAAACCAGAAGTCACTTAATCCTTATTATCGTAAAAGCATGAATGGGCCTGCTGTGCACATGCAATTCTCGTAAGTCCTGCTCTTCAGTTTTTCAAAGGTCTCAAATAGTTCTAAGCCGAAGCATCCAGTTTCCTGAATTTCGGTTTATTGCTTCTAGAATGTTGAATCATGACAAGTAGGGTGTCAGTTGTCATACATGCAGGCAGACACGGCGCTGAACAGATCTTTCAGTTCCTTGCACCTGGCATTGTGTTTTGCTACAGTAGGTGTTTCAAAAATATTTATGTGAACTTGTAAATTATGAAGTCATTTAAAATAACCTCCCAAACCACAAAGCCTCCATCCAATTTCGATGTACCATCGATGCTTGCTTTCCAGAACCGCACATTGTGCTTCATCTACTGCTTTGTACACTTTTCATGATTTGCTATATTCGATGCTAGAGTATTAGTGCTTCATAATGGCTTAATATGTTGCTTTGTCTTAGGGGATTCTTGTCTTTTAAGCTGTTAGAGAGATATAGAAATGACTCAAACTTTGAACAGGTGGAAAGGTAGGGGAACTATTTTAGGTATTAAGTAGATATACTATGCATAACATAAAATTTAACTTTTTAATGTTTTAAAGAGCTTATTTATTTATTTACTGAGAGAGAAAGAGTGTGCGCACACACACATGCACATGAACAGGGGAGGGACCGAGAGGGAGAGAGGGAGAGAGAGAGAATCTCAACCACGCTCCCCACTGTCAGCAAGGAGTCCCATGTGGGGCTCGAGCCCTTGAGAAGCCACAAATCATGAGATCATGACCTGAGCCAAAATCAAGAGTCAGATGCTCAACCTACTGAGCCACCCAGGTGCCCCTAAAGTTAACTTTTTTAAAGAGTAACTTCAAGTTAGTTGGTTAAATCTGCAACACTAAGTCGATCATATGATGACTTTTTGTTAACTACATCAGAAATTAGCTGGTGGTCCTGATAATTTTCTGATTACTTCAGACTCGGTCAATCATTATTTAAGATACTTAGTCATCTGAGAGTCCCTTTCTCTTTTTAAAAGGGAAAGGTTGCCTGAGTGGTATCTTTTATCTTATGTCCACATTTTATATATTATTTTTTAAATTAATCTCTACATCCAATGTGAGGCCCAAATCTATATCCCTGAGATGAAGAGTTGGATACTCTTCCTACCGAGACAGCCAGGCATCCGTATAATACCCACATTTTAGATAAATAAGAGAAAATGAGTTCTAGAGCACTGATCTGATTTTTCAGCCCTTGAAATGAGATTTTTGGACTTCAAACTGTGCACTCAGTGTACTACATTGATTCTGGTTGCCCTTCTCTTTGCCCTCTAAGTACTTGCTACATAAATATCCTAGTCAATTTTATTTTTCTCATTAAAAGTTTTTGGTTGTTCTAAGTATCCTTTTGATACTGTAAAATTTAAAAAATGAAAGATGACTTATACTCCAAGCAAAGTATGGACATCCTTTGACTCATTTCGAACACTCCCAAATAGATTAACGTTATGAAGGATGGAAGCTGTTTCACAATAGTCCAGAAATTGTGCCATTGCTTGATTTCTTTTAGATTTGCTTAATAACTGAACTCTTTATGTGGGCCTATTGTTCACTAGCTACGAAATTTTGGAATAGTGAAATGGAAATCAGAATATTTCTTCCCATTGCCGAGTGTTTTCCAGTGGCCTAGAGGTCCTTGGAAAACTTTCCTTCAACACTTCTGTAAGTAAATTGTCCAGATGGCAAGAGAAGTTAATGGCTGTAAAGAAGTGATGCATTTTATGGCTAGAATATTCCCTTTAAAAAATCTGAAACAGACTAAATTAAATAAGTTTTATTTAATTTGAAACTTAAATTCGATGGCTTCCTGACACATCTCCACAAGATTAGTATTGAAAGGAAGCTGTGGAGGGTTAGCTGCAATTTTGACAAAGGTCAGCACTAAAGTGTGCAGGCTAACAACTCTATTAATTCTACTAATTTGGTTGAAATACTATGCAGACTACCTTAAATGAGCAAATGTCTCATGAAACAGACCAAAAGGTCATTTCCTAGGTGATCTGGTGACATTTTCCTTCCTGATAGTCATTTATATTATGCTACCCTTTATGAAATCTAAAAAATTTTTTTCACAGATTCAGTGATAGGTGGTGACTTATCCACATTCTATAGTTGCCACCAAGAAGGCAATGAATTTGTACATGGTATACTCACTAGAAGGGAATTTAGAATGTCTTACTTTAAAAGATGTTTTTAATCAACCCAAGCAAATTCTTAGAGTGCTCTTTGTACAGCTGCATCTACTAGATGAAAATATTTCTTCACAATTTATAAAATTATCACCAGTAATGCTCCTACCCCTGTTAGAATGTCATTAAACATCTCGATTTCATGCTGAATTTTAATCAGTTTGTACAATCTGAGCATAAACAAGAAGAAAATTTACTCAATCTGTTGAAAAGCCACTGAAAATGGTCCTAAAGACACATAAACATTCTAGTAAGAATATGACTTCAGCAGAGATATTGCCAAGTGATATAATGTTCATTTAAAGCTATTCATATTGTTATTACTACTCTCAGGTAAAGGTCTGAAAATCTGACTCTACCCAGGTAAAAAATTAGAAATTTTTTGTTTGCCAATGCAAATATATATAATTTATCAACATTGCCCACAGTTTGCAACTTAGCTAGTAGTGCATTACTCAACATTACATAGATTTATTGGAAAATCCCTTCTGGAAGAAGCAAAGAACATAGATGCATACCTTCATTCTTAGTTATGACTGGTGGTATCAGATAATGTTCTCCTGAGATTATACAGATCACCAGAAAGAAAAAAGGGAGATATCCATTGCTGGAGACCTACTATGTGCTTCCTCTGTTCTGACATTTGTCTGATTTAATGTACCTTAAAATATGACAAAACTTCTGGTCCTTTGTTTAAAATTTTTTGTAATGTTTATTTATCTTTAAGATAGAAAGAGAGCATGAGCAGGGGAGGGGTAGAAGAGAGAAGGAGACACAGAATCAGAAGCAGCCTCCAGGCCCTGAGCTATTAGCACAGAGCCTGATGTGGGGCTTGAACTCATGAACTGTGAGATCATTACCTGAGCTAAAGTCAGTGGCTTATCCGACTAAGCCACCCAGGTGCCCCTCCTTTGTGTAGAAACTAACCATATAAAGTAATCAACCAATCTTAAATGATCTCAGTGAGTTAAATGTCACTTTACTTTTATAAAAGGGATTAAAATTACTTTAACTGCATATGAAGAATGCTCAAAACTCTGGGGGTTTGGATGGCTCAGTCAGTGAAGCATCTGACTTGATTTTGGCTCAGGTGAGACCTTATGGTTTGTGGGATCAAGTCCTGCATCAGGCTGACAGCTCAGAGCCTCCCTCTTTCTCTCTGCCCCTCCCCTGCATGCATGCACCCTATGTCGCTCTAAATAATAAACTTAAAAAAAAAAAGATGTCTAACTATGAGTCAGGAGTGATTGGTTTATGAGCTTTTAATTTAGGTGTAGGTAAGATTTTTTGAAAGGCAGAAACTATAACCTTCAGAGGATTTTGGAAAACACACTGTAGGGCTTCTTGCTCAAAGTTTTAGTGAACATCAAACACATCAAAGTGACAGAACAACATTTTTTCAGAGGTCTGAGAAATGTCTCTCATTTAAGACTGCCTGTGGCCTTAACACATTTTTGCCATGTTTTTATAGGAACAGCATAATGATTTCATGATTAACAGCAGCTCAAAGGCATTAATCAGGTAAGATCACTTCTAAAAAAGGAACATGAGAACATTTGCTTGAGAAGCTGCTAAGATTTTGACCTTCTAGGAGAGACTGGAAGAAACCTTAGAGTAATAATAAGAAAAAAACTTTGAAGTGATATTTGAATACATAAGAATTCCTTAAAATGCATAATGACTGGGCAAAAAGGTGTTTTTGGGGTTTCATTTCCAATTGTATTTCCCAACATCATCTGAATAGGTTTGGGAAAAATCTATTAAACCAAAGTAAAACTCTCCTCATTAGAGGGTTATAAGTATAGCTGATGTATAGAAGAAATTTCTCAAAAAATCAATTAGCAGAAGATTGATCATGAAAGAAGAGAATTTAAACGACAGACGTGGTTTTTCTTTTGACGAGCTATTTATCAGAACTGATGCATCTTGGTTAAAAGCACGGCTAAAACTTATAAATTCAGAAATCTCAAATAATAAAAACTGACTGTATCAATAATTCAAAAACCAAATCACCCTATACATTCTCTAGGAAAGTGTTAATCTTATCTTCAACAAAGACACTAACGAGTATAACAAGCTACAGTTGAACAGATTATATTCTCTTGTGGAGAAAACACTAAAAATAGATACAATTCTGGAACATTTCCTGGCATGATGTCAAAAAAGAAAAAAATAAATAGAAGAAAAGATGTCAATTTACCTTGCCTTGGAGATTCTGAATATGTTTTGACACAACAAAAAAATACACATATACTGGAAGAACTGGTCCTTGAATTGACAGAAAATCTGTCACCAACAGAATGAATCAATTTCAGCCTGCAAGTGACTTTAAGAAGACAGTTGGAAAGCCATCTTAAAAAAAGTGATGGATTGAGGTTTGGATTGAAGATTACACCCTGATTCATGCAAAAAAAAATGTTTTATTTTATCTTTCTAAAGAAATTTGCCATTGGCAACCCTTTCGTGTGGATATTTCGAGAGTCTACTAGCTTATCTGAGCTACTTAGGGGGCATAAAATATTTTGTCCTATTCCACATGACATTATGACTCACAGATAATATTAGCTAAATCCAGTTAAAAATATTATACAGCAACAAAGAACCAGTTAAACTTTGCCATTGGAAAAAAAGTTTTTTCATGGTTTCCTCAAGAACTTGAAAATGTCTTAAAGATGATCTATTATGAAAATTTACTTCCTATATTAGAGAGACTAGATCTTTAACATAAAACTTTAGATTTTTTTTCCCAAATTTTTTTTAAAATTTGAGGATCTTACCAGGTGGGGACGAAAATTATATGCTGTGTACGTGCAAATCAATAAATCGAATTATACTTTCAACTCTTCGCCTATCCATTTATTCATTCATTCAGTAAACATTTATTGAATCCTTACCATGTGTCAGGTGTTGTGACAGGTATTCAGTTTGGACCTGGACAACTAGTTGAGAAAGTCAAAAACAGACAAGGGTGGTTTCATCTCTCCTCGAGCCAACAATCTAACATGAGAGCATAATTTCCAATGTAGCGTGATAATGAACAGCGAGAGAATTACTGAGGACACAGCGGGATTCAGAAGACAGCTCAAGCCAGCTATTGTATGGAACGGAGCTGGTAGTAGCAGAGCCTTGCCAGAGGAGAGTGCATCCAAACTGCAGTGGGAAGATATGAGCCACACAAGGCAGGGGATGCTAAGGATAGAGACGCTGGGAAAGGAATTGGAAGGGAGAACATTTGGTTTGAGAAACTGAAACAAATTTAGAAGAGTGTGGTCAGAGAAGAAATGGGGCAAATCATGTGGAGACTTCCAGGCTCTACTAAGAAATCCTCACTTTATTCTGAGGCTACTGGGGGGCAAAGGAAGGGTTTTACAAAGGGAATAAGAGAATCGGCTCTGCATTTTAGAAAAAAAAAATCACACTGGTTACAATTTGAGAGTTTTAGAGAGTTGACACCAAAAACAGGAAAGCTGGTTAGGAGGCTTCTGCAAAACCCAGGCGAGGGGGTGGTAGCCTAGATCAGGGAGGTGGCAGTGGGGGTGGTGAGAAGGGAAATACTGTGTGTGTGTGTGTGTGTGTGTGTGTGTGTGTGTGTGTCTACACATACAGCCTACCTTCAGAAAGCTCATGAAGCATTAAAAGGAGAAAAACGCACATAATTATCCTTAATACATAATAGCTAATGAAAGAGCTCAATAAAGTTCCAGATCAATAAAGATCCATATAGAATGTTAGAGGAAAGTAAAGAGAAAAGTGACTATTTCTACAGAGAAGATTCTACTGGAAATTCCTGATGACTTAGAACAGACTCAGGTGTGGCAAATCTGGCTCAAGGAGGAGTGACATTTGGTGCTGTTATAATTGTTTTCTGTTATTCTCAGAAATTCAATGAATTACCGTGAAACTCACGGCTACAGGATAAAAATCAGTAAGAATAGAACTCATATCTTTCAATAAAATGACCTCATTATGGAATTAAGCTGTCTTGCTTTTCTTTGCCACAGAAGACATTAGCAAATTTGTGCCTACTTAAAGGTACTCCTCGATAAATGCATTTCAAGAAGATTGTTTTTAAAAAGCACTGACTATAACCATGCTTCATTTGCAAATGATAAATAGACTTTGCAGCATCTATGCGTCCCTTCTATAAGCAAGCTCTCTTATGAGAATGGAATCAAACTGCTCCATTGCTTAGCAACCACAGGTAAAGAGCTAATAAGTCAGGAGTCATGATTCTATGGGAACAATCTGCAGGTCAATGGCATGATTTCAAGGCGGTCTGCCATCCTGCTGTGACACTTGCAAACCAATACTGACGGGAAGCATTAGAACAGAGGAGAGTTAAAATGCAAATGCTCTCAAAATCGATTGAATTGACCTATCCATACTGTGATCTGGTCCAATCGGCAGCATCCATCTATAAATCAACAGCACAGTAAAAAGAGCACCAGAATATGGCTTCACAAGGAATTTCTGTTTTACCAATTTTAGGTAAGCCAAAGAGGAAGGGGTACTTCAATTAGAATGAAGGCAAGGACTCCGACGTTCACACTGCCAACAGGAAATCTCCTAAGAAAGAGGAGCAGTGGCTGGTGAAATGGTTTTGGAAAATATTACCTGTAACCACTGCGACTGGTCATTGTGGCCAGAGGTCCAGGCATTCACTTTGCCCTGTTTGTCCAGCCGAGCTTTCCTCGGTTCCCAAGTGAACATGTCCATGTTGAGAGTCCTGAAGACGCTGGAGGCGGTGATCTGATAGTCTTGTATGTGCCCTGATTTCATCCCCAGAGGCTCTGAACAGCCTGAAAGAAAATGAGGAGGTCTCCATGAGAAAAATAATGGATGACCCTGGAAGTTTCCTACATTCGGTTTGGAGACGCAAGAGAAGATTAAGCATAATGCTATTCATTTCCCCAAAGAGAAAGCATCTAAATCCCAAACAAAGGCCATAATCAGAACTAAATCTGGAAAAAAATCGAGACACAAGATAGCCAATTCAGGCTATTTTGTCGGAATATATTTTGGAAAAATTGAAAACAAGACAGTCAATTCAAACTGCTTTTCGGTGATAGATGATTTTGCAAAATGAAAACAAGGCTGAAATGCTCTCTCCTGTCTCATTACTGATAGCCTCATGACTATTCCCATGTTTTCAACAGTTTCATTGTGTCTTTAAAAAGGAACATTTTCTCACAAAGTATATTTGGTTTTCTTTTATTTGTTTCCATAATACTGCAAATGAAAATTCCCTCAGTCCAAGTCATTTTCACAAACTGCTCTGAAGGCATATTTCAAACTGGACGATATTTTGTTTTCTAAGAAACGTCTGTTAATCTTTGTCGCGGATTCTTATAGCACCAACATGGGTTCTTCTGGATGTTGAGGAAGCTTGTATTTACTCGATGTATCCCATGTGTCAGACACTGTCCAAATGTAGAATTTAAAGTGATAGATAATAGAAGAAAATAAGCTGATTCTAGCAAGAATCATTCCTGAACAAGCCTTATTATAAAAATTGGCATTTCGGTCATACTCAACAACTTCTAGTTTCGGATATTTTTGAAAGATTTTCAGATCTGGCACATATATTTTCAGGTTTGACATGGTGTAAAATGCGGGTTTGTCTGCTACTAGGAAATTGTGTGTATATGCGTGCGCGCACCCACACGCACACACACACACACAATTTCTCAAGGAAACATGCACACACTTTCCCAATCTTGAATTGCAACTGTGATGAAATTCCATTCACAAAGCTCATAATAGGAAGCATGGTTCTCTTACTGTATTAGCAAATCTTTCATATGTAGAATTATTACATTTTGACTGGGGAACGCATAAGATAAGTTTGATCATCAGATCATCAAGAAAGCCAAGATAAAAAAGAGGACTTCTCTAATCAAGGCCATCTCTGCATACTCTACTGCTTCTCCACGTGCTCTCTGTATGGCTTTTTACCCATTATTTAACTACTTTGTGCCTCAGTTTTCTCATCTGTAAGATGGTGGTAATAATAGAAACTACCTCAAAAAGTATTCTAAGAAATTAGTTAATAAATATATAGTATTTAGAAACAGTTTGGCATATAGCTAGCATTCAGTAAATGTTAGCTGTTTTTATTATTTCTCTAAAGCTCATTCCAATAGATAACAATGTTAAATCCCCAAATCAGTAGAGCAGTGAGTGTTAAATAATGAATGAGGATTGGTTGTATTTTCTGAATCTAGGCCATTTTAAGCCTAAGGTTCTAAGAGAGGGAGCTTAGAACTCTTCATTGATAGGTAATTCTTAACTACAATTCATTGCTTTCTGTTCTAGTCAGTCTAGATCACTTCCTTCTTAGGTTCCTCCATGTTTGCCTTCACCTCCGCCTTCCAGGAAATGCCTCTCCCATGCAAATGTGGCAAAAACTGACATGGAGAATTAGTCAATTGTGTGCCTAATGCAAGTCTTGTTGGGTTTTGGGTGTAAAACATCTAGACCCTAAGTCTCAGGCTAAAAATAGCTCTAAATCCTAAATATAAGTTCTGGAGGACAAAAATTTCATGACAAATCTCAAAGATTCTAGAAAGTTCCAAAGTCTTAATGACAAGCCATTTATCTTCAGGCAATTCTATGGTAACAGGCATTGCCTGCATTACAGATTTCTGACTTTTCTATTATGACCACCAACTCCCTCACAACCACTCTGCCCTGACACTGGAGTCTTTGTAGAACTGCTTGGCTTGCAGAAAGATACAAGGGGAAAGGGAAAGTAGTTGTAATTCTCCTTTTGTGATATAATATTTGCAGTTGAAGATAGAAAAGGGATGCCTTCACTTTGACCATTTCTGCTTAGTCACAGAATTCATTTCATATCTACTCTGTTGTCTAGTATCTAGCCCAGAGCAAGTGCTGAATAATTTATTCAAAGAATGAATGAATGAATGAATGACTATTCCTCCTCTAATTATAGTCATGATTCATTTCATTCTAACCATCTTTTTTTTAAATTTTTAAACATTTATTTATTTTTGAGAGACATAGAGACAGAGAATGAGCAGGGGAAGGACAGAGAGAAAGAGGCAGACACAGAATCCGAAACAGGCTTCAGGCTCTGAGCCATCAGCACAGAGCCCGATGCGGGGCTGGAACTCACAGACCGTGAGATCATGACCCAAGCCAAAGTCAGCAGCCCAACCGACTGAGCCACCCAGGGGCCCCTCACTCTAATCATCTTAAATCATACTCTTTCAGAGAATTTAGGGGATTTTCTTTTTTCAAGTGTCTGGGAAAAGATTAACTGTTGATCTTCTAGGCAAGCCGAGAGAACTTCTACAGTTTACTGGGTACAAAAAGGAAGCCTTGTGCTTTACAGTGTTGCAGTGGACTGTGGCAAATAGTTTGGCCCATTATATTACTGTTTATTTCCACGTGTTAGAGCTAACCTCTCTGCCAATTTGCCTCACGCTACAAATTTTCCTTCTCATCCACATGATTTCACATCTATAGGTTAATTAACACTTTGACCAGAACGGATGGTGCCCGAACATGAAGTATTAACAAAGACATTGATTATTTCTATAGTGAGGTGCTCTAGCTTTTCAAAGCATCCACGGAAAGATAGTATCCTCTGTATGCAAGTTTGAAATCAACTTGTGGGGTTGGGATATGGGGTATGCCTTCTTTTAAAGAATATATAGTCTGTCAAGGGTCAGGGGTAGCCTCCTATAAAAACTAAAAGTCAAATATATTCATACGTTGGGGGTGTAACTGTGCGTGTATGAGACACTGGCCCTCATGAATCAAGAGACTGGAAAATGGGGGAATTTTAGTTAAACAACTAAAAACCATGGGGCTTGGCTTCTTCTTGATTGCTTTATGATGAATGACTTAGGGATGACATTGGGTGGTGATGATAGAGTGACCTGGAATATAAACACTGCACAGGAATCATACTGTTGAGATTTCTGGCAGTCAGTAAGCTGGTTTGAATTACCAGAATAAACAACAACAACAACAACACATCGTTGTTAGGATAATTAATGGAACTAAAACCGTATGTTGGTGCTTTATGAAGGATATCCATATATAGTATGAAAATGAAATTCTTAAAATAGATTCACTCATCTGGCCAAATGTCTCTACTTCCTTTAAAAGTAGTAGGTTCGTTTAAAGTTTGGGTATTTTCACAAGAGACACAGGAATGCTGATGCATAGGGGTACGTGTACCCCAATGTTCATAGCAGCACTTTCGACAATAGCCAAATCATGGAAGCAAACCAAGTGCCCATCAACTGACGAATGGATAAAGAAGTTGTGGCACATGTATACAATGGACTACTACATGGCAATGAGAAAAAATGAAATCTGGCCATGTGTAGCAACATGGATGGAACTGGAGGGTATTATGTTAAGTGAAATAAGTCAGTCAGAAAAAGACAGATACCATGTTTCCACGAATAGGTGGACTTTGTGAGACTAAGCAAAAACCAGGGGGAGGGCTAGAGGGGAAAGGAAAAAAAAAACACAGAGTGGGAGGGAGATAAAACATAAGAGACTCTCAAAGACTAAGAACAATCTGAGGGTGAGGAAGGTGAGGGAGGTGAGGGAGGGGGGAGAGGGGGTGACGGACATTAAAGAGGGCAAGTGTTGGGATGAACACTGGGTGTTATATGTAAACCAATTTGAAAATAAACTATAAAAAAAAGTTTGGGTGTTTTCAATAATAACTTCTATTTACTTAAAAATCATTCTTTCTCTGTATCACAAATAAACCTAAGAAGGGAAACAGATATAAAGCATATATTTAAATGTCCGTGGAACCTTTTGAAATGAATGAAAAGCTCTCGGTTGTCCTTTTGGAAAGATGTAATCCTCCTATTTTTGACTCAATGGCATTCTTGTAAGTTTGATAAAATCTTTCATGCTGAAAAGTAGGGCCAACGTGAATTTTTGGCTTGGCCTTTTACAAAACAGTTGTTTGAACAAACTAATCTCAGGCCATAGTGGTGAAGGTCGCTTTTAAATATTGATGCTAGATATACAAAGAACAACTACCCAAAATACGGCACAGTGATATGCCTAGACGAGGTTTTCTGTTTAGTTCAGAATCTAGCCCTGTTGAAGTGGGACCACTGTGACATCTACATATTAAGTCTTCATCTTTATATCTAGTTCTGATGCTCCTGGAAGACAAGACTTATTTAACTCTGAGTCCTTGATAGATTTATCTTTGAGCTGCATAATCACTGTTTGTACAATAAGCAGGCTGCTAGATAAGAATGATCTAAGAATGAATTTATAGTAGCTATCTTAGTTTTGAAGTATTATCTCCCTGGGAGGAAGGATAAATTTACATGTTTCATAAAACCTAAACAAAACAAAATAAAACCAAGTTCTTATGGTGGATGGACAAAGATAAAGCTTACTTTTCCATGCCAAAGAGTCTAAGCATAACTGCAATTTATGAGGTCAGGCAGATTCCAGTTTATACTGAACTTTTGTCACAAAACATAACTCATAGTTACTACTAAAAACAGGACACATTTAAATTTGACAAAAGATTCCAGGGAGAATTTGCTGTACTTTCTTTGACCGAAGAAATACACCGCTCCTTCCACATTAATTTTATTCCGTAGCATATTTGAGAACTTGTTTATCCTATACACACACACACACACACGCACACGCACACACACACACACAGTTTTTCAATGAACCGTGCAGTAGACATTTTGTAGCAAAAATGAAAGTCCATGAGTGTTGGAAAATAGCAAATTAGTAGTAGACTACACACAAATATGTGTTTTTTTTCTTCAAAGAAAATACAGAGATAGATTAATTTGAGACTTACCAGATAGTTCACAACCAAGAAGTTCCATTCTCAAAGTGCAATGTCTTCGACAAACTTGGGGATAGAGTCTTACATACTGAGCTTTTATGGGGGGTGTGAAAGAGTTAGCGTAGGGTGTGTTGTTATCGACATTTCCACGAAACACCTGTGTAAAGAGATAATACAGAGTTTAAAATGATTGACTGCAGCAGCATCTTTACTTTTTTCAAATACTCACCCTATATCCTACCCAAAGTAATCTTTCAAAAATTGGATTAAGTAATTTGGGGATCTGAAGCCTTTAGGAATCACCTTGCCCTCAGCAGTGAATATAAAACCTATAGATAAAATCCTAATTAAAGCTATAAACCACTGTGGTCTATGGTATAATCTATATTCTACTATGATGGTCTTGTCGATTTTAAGGCCAGTCCTTCAGAACCGGGGGAGTGTTTCTTTATTCTTTTGAGAAATCGCCACCTTAAACTTTTCAACTTAATCTGGGTCTATCCTAGTATTTATAGGTTTGTGAGGTTTTGTGTTTGTTTATTTATTTATTTATTTTTTTATTGTATTGTGCTGCCGGATCACTCAGTGTCTCTGATGTTCTGATAGAACTTATGATGTTTCAGTATCTGATTCCTCAAGATTACTTTCTTATCAGTCAGTCCCAGATCACTGGATGAGAGAATCATAAGTTTTTTATATGTATCTCCAGTGAAAAACAGTGTTTCCCTCTAAAAATTAAATGCTGAAATGTGTTATTTTAAATTTTTTAAATTTCATTCTTGCTTTACTTTTTTATATAACCTGGTAATCAGAACACTTTATTTAAGAAATTTTAAAAAATCTTTTTTAAAATTTATCAGAGTGTAATTTAATGATTCGGTTTTAAAATGGAAGAGGCGCAGTCCTAATTATTTTTAAAATTAAAAATTTTGAAGAAAAATTGATAAAAAATTGGGACTATCATATGAAAAGGCAAAGTGGACACTGAAATTATATTCATGTCTTCTAAAATATTTTATTCTGCAAAATAACAAAATTGTCTTCTAATATGAAAGTATACGAACATACATCTTTATCACTTGGTGTTTTTATTTAAGAATATTATTTTTTATTTAAAAATAGTAACTTTGATCTGTACTTATTTGATTAAGGAGAATGCTAATCTATGAAAATCATAAAATGAAATTTTATTTTATAATTAATTAAAATAAAAATTAACCGTCATATACAGGACTTTACTAAGATTGTGATAAACTGTTTACATAGCCACCAATTAAAATCTGAGAAGATTTGGGGCGCCTGGGTGGCTCAGTTGGTTAAGCGGCCAACTTCAGGTCAGGTCATGATCTCACAGTCTGTGAGTTCGAGGCCCGCGTTGGACTTCTTTCTGAGATCTTAATTCGTAGCAAGTGTACATACATTACTTGGAAAAATTCCTTATACCCTACACCCTACTAATCCAATTAAAAAGCTCATGCACGTATTTGCAACAACATAGGTTGTCGGTTAAAGACAAAGTAACTGATTGGCAATCAATGATTATGAACAGGTTTTTGGTTTTAAACGAAATATGTTAAATCAGTCTTACCATATCTTCATTGGTGCCTTTTACTTTGTACATCGCCCAAGTTTTTCCGTCATTACTATAGGCAATTTTGTAGGATTTTATATACTCTGGACTTCCAATCCTCTTGGCTCCTTGGGTAATCACACCAGTAACTCTCATTTTTCTTTGTAAATTTATCTGAGGAGACAAGACACAACAGTAATTTCATTTCTTTCAAGATAACAATATTGACAACCTCAATTCTGGGAATGGGACATTTTCATTTATTAGTATAGATTTAAAATAATGCAAAAAGCTAATAATTTTCCTATGTTTTTTTTTTCACCTGATTAAGTATATGTCAAGCTCAGTTTCAAAATCTTTCCTTAACAGAATACATTTTTATGTTTTTTTTTTTTTAATTTTATTTTTGAGAGAGAGAGACAGAGCACTAGCTGGGGAGGGGCAGAGATAGAGAGGGAGACACAGAGTCCGAAGCAGGCTCCAGGCTCTGAGCTGTCACCACAGAGCCTGACGCGGGGCTCGAACTCACAGACCGCGAGATCGTGACCTGAGCCGAAGTCAGACGCTCAACCGATTGAGTCACCCAGGTGCCCCAAGAATACATTTTTAAAGTAAGCACTATTTGTGAATAAAGTTTGAAAAAGGTATTGGATTACCAGAGACATCTGGTTGGTTATGATATGGAGGTATGATTTTGTAAACTAAAAAAATGGAAATATTATCTTGTCAAAATTACCTCGTGACATTACGCTGAAACGGTAATGTCACCATAATTTTAATGTGTCTCAAATTCCTTAGGCTTCAACAAACCGATGTAAATATAAAACATGAAAATCATCCTGAGATCTTTGAATACTAGGATAAAAAAAAAGGTAAGGATAAAAAGGATAAAAAAAGATAAAGGTAACAGTAATGGTAAAAAAACAAACAAAAAAAAACAAACAGAAGCGTCTTCATTTTCTGGATCCTTATCCTGTAGTCTCTGCTATGGGTTATGGATGGTTTTCAAAACATAGTTGCTTTCCTCTTCATTTCATCTTATAGAGACTTTCTTTTTTTAAATTATTTTATTTTAGAAAGATAGTGTGTAAGAAGGAAAGAGGGGCAGAAGGAGGGGGAATGAGAGAAAGAGAGAGAGAAAGAGAAAGAATCTTGAAGTAGGTTCAGCACAGAGCCCCATATGGGGGTCAATCCCACAACCTTGGGATCATAACCTGAGCGGAAATCAATAATCTGATCCTTAACCAACTGAGCCACCCAGGCGCCCCATAATGGAGACTTTCTAACTGGCATTTTCCCTCCACGTTTTCTCCTGACTCCAAATCACCCTACAATAGTTTGCTGCACACGAAACAGTCATCTAATAAAATTTTTAATATTGTTTTCAAATTTAAGGAGGGAGCTCTTTTTGACATTCAACATATAAATAAATGCTAAAATACGTAAGGAAAATTTCTACATAAATTTTAAAATTAAAAAAATTAAAAACATTAAAAATTGTTCCATTCACTTTAAAATGCTCTTACAATGTCTATAAAACCTTAAACTCAGTAGAAAGGTACCGTCTCACTGTTCTCGATGCACCGCTATAAGCTCTCTTCTTACCAACTGCAAATCAGAAAAATTGTAACGTCTTATCCTATAATACTGAGTTAATAATTCAGATACCATTTTCCGAAGAAAACCAGAAAATCTTCGGATTCATGTAAGTGACTAGGGTTTGTCATTCTCTGATGAGACTAGGAGTTAATGTTTGAAATGGTAGAGAATGTGCACAAGGAAACCAGTTCCTCTTTAAATCACTGTATATGCGGCATTTAGATACTATCTGCTAAATATACATTCATGTTACATATTCAAAAAGTTAAAAATCAGAACTAAACCTTCCCACCTCCGCGTGTGCCAGGATTTATAGATTTTAGATGTGCTAAATGTGGTATGGGCAATCCCGAATCCTGCATGCAGCAAGTATTCTTTTGGGAGTTTGAGAATTTGCCAACATGCAAATTCCTCTTCACTCTCAGTTTCCCAGTCCCATCTTCCCTCGATGAACGTCATGAGGATCCTTCCCAACCAGCGCTCACAGGGCAGTTCTCTTGTGAGAAGGCGGTCTTACCAATGCATAAAGAGAACCCAGAATTTTGATGAGGTAAAGCACTGGGGATGGGGGTGCCCCCCAGCTTCTGACTGGTAAACGCGCCTCTCTTTCATTCTTGGAATGCAGAACTTATAAACAGCATTTCTGTTGTTAAATTCTGGATGTGTGGTCTCTCTTCTTCTGCAACAATACTAAATGAGTTGACTTGGCTATACAATTTAAGTTTACCCACGTCAATACTCCGCCATCAATATAACTGTCATCAGGACATTTTATGTCCGTTCTTGTTTGGGGGATCAAATAACACAATATTCTCCATAAAGGTATCATCTTCTTTTTCTTTAATCTGAGACTCTTCGTAGTCTAAACCTTTTAATATATACAGCGTAAATACTGGACACTTTGAATCACATTTCCTCCCATTTTGGAAGCCGAATTCCACCCTTGATATAGCTGAACATTCCTTTTCAATTATCTTTTATCTTGTTTCAATTATCTTGTTTATACCTCTTCTAGACAGCCAAATTACCTCTGCTAGAGTTTTGGCTGATGAGCTGTAGACTAATTTTCTAAAGCTTAAATTGTGGAAGTCTAACAATCCAAAAATAAAAATTTGAGTACATGTTTCTCTCTAAATCATTCGAAATGATGTTTTAAAAGATTCCTCTTTGCTTTAATATTTACAAGCTACGAGTGTAAATCTCAGCGAGCTCGTATTCCAAATAATACAGCAGCACTCAACTCGCACTGTATCTACTTTTAGTAGGTATTTGTAATTAAATATCAGTGCTATTTCCATTAAATAAAAAATTTATAGGATGCAGGTTCTGGGATTATTAACACTTACTAGGTTTTAGAATTTTGTGTTCTCATATACTTAGCACTATTAAGCTTGGATAATAAGAGGCTCAGTATAAGATGGCTAAGATTTCACTCTCATGTTCAAACTCCAATTTAATACCAGCAATCTATATTGCTGTGAGAAATAAAGTAAGCCTTGGAAGAAGGCTATCTCATGATTTTTGAAACATCGCCACATAATTTGTGGCAAGTAATCCCCTTTCATATCCTTCCAACATTGGTACAGTCGCTTTGTAAAAGAAAATTGGCTAAAAGGTGAACTCCCTCTTATTCTGTTTATTCTGCTTGTATGAACCTCCCCAGACGCCACGTTAAAAGTCTGCTGGGGATTCCAAATTTATTTTCCAAAATTCCAAAATTACTCCCTGAGCTTGATCGACGTTCAAATATAGAATGAAATGTTTTCACTTATTTATCTGGTTTCAGAGAAATTATTCTATGTGTTAGGTAGGTGGCATGGCCATAAACAAAAATGCATTCTAAGGTATTTTGAGTGAATGGTGTCTCCTGCATTAATAAAAATATTAAGAAACATAATCTGGATCTAGAACGCCCAGAACTCAGGCAAAGGCCAGCCAGAAGCTCAAAATGGAGTGATGATTTCAGCCCTGGCTCTTGTCAGTTCCCACCAGTATAATCTTGGACAACTTGTCTAAGTTTTCTGAAATTTAATTTCCTTCCTTGGGAAGGGATTTTAATAGAATTATTATACCTGAAGATTATATGATGTAATGCATGTATTTAATTTAATACATTAAATTTAATAACACCCGTCATCTAGAAAGCTCTTGGAACATTTGCTTTTAGGGTTAATTTTCAGTTTTGGTTGTTGTTGTTGTTATTTAAATGAAAAGAAGCAATGCTTTATTTTGTTTATTTTCTACCTTAAGTATTTGGTGTTAGGGAATTTGGACTTCGAGGGGTATACTCTATTTATTAAAGCTGATAATCATAAGAACCATAAGAAAATAACTTTGGAGGGGCGCCTGGGTGGCTCAAGTTGGTTAAGCGGCCGACTCAGCTCCGGTCATGATCTCACGGTCTGTGAGTTTGAGCCCCCCATCGGGCTCTGTGCTGACAGCTCAGAGCCTGGAGCCTGTTTCAGATTCTGTATCTTCCTCTCTCTCTGCCACTCCCCTGCTCACACTCTGTCTCTATGTCTCTCAAAAATAAATAAATGTTAAAAAAAAAAAAGAAAATAACTTTGGAAACAACTTCCTAAGCTATGATCTGATAAGACATTTAGGGCTACTATGTTTAAGTGTGTATGTGTGTGTGTGTGTGTGTGTGTGTGTGTGTGTTTGTGTGTGTGTGTATGAATCTAACCATCAGCTTCAAATGGGGAAAAAGGGAAAATTAATGGGTCCCTGACATGATAAAAGAACGTGGGATACTGGTCCTCTCCAGCACTGGAGATACTCCCAGGTAGAAAGCTGCTGAGTAGGCACTAAGACTTATCAAACTCTAACATACACACAAAATAGGAGAAACCCTTAGTGTGTGAGGAACTTTTGATGTCTCCGTGTATGTCTTTGTGTCTGGGATGTATGGAGGAGAATTCTAAGGGCTGGTGATTGAGTGACAGGCTTGGGAAGAGCTTTCTAAATGTCATGTCTCACTCTCATTTTCTGTTTGCTTCCTGATGTATTCAGTTCCATGTACTGCCAGGGGGAGGCACTGGTAAAATGTGGGCCAGGCTGGAATGGGGAGCCTACAGTCACGGATAGGCCTGAGCAGTTCCCCTTCCACACTCCACTTCCCTGTCTCCACACTAAGGAGGTAAAACAGAGTGATGGAGATGCTGCTAAAAGCTGTGTCTGAGGCAGGGAGAAGAGAGATGAGGCATAAGTACAGATTATAATTCTGTCATGAGACACCCTTTGTGTACCAACTCAGTCCACCTGGAGCAGCTGAAATTAGGGCATGGGTTTCACCTTGCCCTCCAGGTACATCACTGGCCAAAATATTAATACAAACTCTCTGAGAAACGCGAGCTTTGTAATCAAAAGAAGAAGAAAAAAGAACAGAAAATACTAGAAAAAAGTAATCTAATAGAACTGACAGGTTAGGATTTTAAAATTAAAAAACAGTCCCTACAAAGATAAAGATATTTTTGAAACATATGACTGGAGGGGTGCCTGGGTGGCTCACTCCAGTGAGTGTCCAACTTCGGCTTAGGTCGTGATCTCATGGTTCCTGAGTTCAAATCCCACCTCAGTCTAACTCCTATCAGCCTGTCAGCACAGAGCCCTCTTTGGATCCTCTGTGTGTGTCTGTCTCTCTGCCCCTCCCTGACTCATGTGTCCTCTCTGAGTTCGAGTCCCACGTCGGGCTCTGTGTTGATGATGTGAAGCCTGCTTGAGATTCTCTCTTCTTCTCTCTGCCTCTCCCCTGCTTGGGCTCTCTTTCTTTCTTTCTCTCAATAAATAAATAAACATAAAAAAAAATAAAAATAAGAATAAAAAATATAATTAAAATTTTTAAAAAGTTAAAAATTAACTTAAGATTTCCAATGGAGTGATTTCAAGCAAAAAACAGAGCTGCAGAGTAAACTAGTGAGCACAAGACAGGCTACGAAACCCCTTCCAGAAGGCAGTAGGATTGGATGGAGCTATTGCCCATACTGGCAAGTGATGTAACAATTTACTTTGAGAATCTGAGGAAGCAACAAATAATAAAAACTAATTAAAAAGTTCTGCAAATTTGCTTAATATCAGATCAACATATAATCCTTATCAGCAATTGATTGAAAATGTAACATAAGTAATTAAAATAGTCTGAGACTGGCACATGTAAAGGCAGACAGATCAATAAAAGAGTAGAAAATCAATAAGGAGACCCCACTACATAAGGAAATTTTACATATGAAATAAGCTATATTCAAATCAGTGGAGAAAAGATGGAATGTTCAACAACTGGACTGGGACAATTTTGTAGGTATGTTAAGTAAATAATTTAGATCAATATCTGTCCTTTTATCCCAGAATAAAGTCCTGGTAAATTAAACACCTAAGTGAAAAACAAACAAACAAACCACCAAAGGATCAGAGGAGAATATAGAATTAAAAATAATCTCAGAGATGAAAATGACTTTCTAATCATGGCACTAATTTTAAAAATGTTATTAAAATAAAAATTTCTTTAAGATAAAAAGAAATATAAAGTAAAATACAAGTAACAATGGGAATTACTATTTTCCAATTCCATCATAGCAAAAAATTGATTAATCAAAGAAATTAGGAGATCTTACATATTAATAGGTAAAACACAAACAACCCAATAGATAAAAAACATGTATAAAGGATTTTGCTAGTTTACTTTAAAGGAAACATATATAGATTTTAACATATGAAAAGACACTCTTACTCATAATACAAATTAAATTAAATCTACCATAAGATACTATAATTCCCACGATATTACACAGTATTACCTAAAGTGTAAAGAAATTGGCAAGCTTGCCCATTCCTGGTGGGACTATAAATGACAGTCTTTTATGAAGGACTTTTGCGAATTTAGTGACATGAAATGACAAATGCACATTTTCTTAAACTCAGAGGTTTCATTCTAGGAATGTATAATGTACAAGTACAATCATATATAGACAAATTGATGTAGGTGCAAAGTTGTTCCCTGCGGCGCTGTATATACAAAGCACAATTTCAAACAATTTAAAATGTCTATCAAGAGGGGTCTAAGTCATTTCATTATAGAAAAGTCCAGAAAATGGAATACTATTCTGTTATAAAGCAAAATAACAAGAAAGAGGGAAGGAGGGAAGAGGAGAGGAAGTGGGAGAGGGAGAGGAGGAAAGAGAGAGATCTTAGCATATGATTTAAGAAATGACTGCTTGTCCAGTTTTTGTGTGGTATCCAAGAAGAATATCTGCAATCATCAGGAAATTGTATGGGAAGAGAACTAAGATGTTGGCAACGTAACAACATGTACTGCATACTTCTGTTTACAGTACTGTAAAGGGCAAAGAATACATATACATATTTTCTTGTATAGGATTATAAAGTCTCCGAAAACAAAAACAAAAACAAAAACAAAATAAACTGGTTAACAATGGTTTCTGTAACAGGAGATGTAGGTACAAAGTTGGGTCAGAGAAGAGGGAGGAAGAAGGTTGGCAGTCTGTCCATACTCTTTTGTATCTTTTGAAACTTGAAATATGTGATGTCTAATGTATTAAAAATAGAATTGCAACTAAAGTAAAAGATATGATTGATAATAACGTGTTATTTACAATAGTGAAAGTAATTTGAAAATAACTAGAGATTAAGTAATTCTAGAAAAAATATCTAGAAAGTATTAATAAACAATATGAACTTGTGGAAAATATATTTTCACCAAAAGATATAATGGAAGACCAGTATATATTTTAATGGATGAAACGACGTAATACATTTCTTCTCACAATTTTGTTTGTAAATTCTGTAGTTTTCATCAAAATCCGGAAGGGTACTATTCTGTGCCATGCATGATAAATTTATTCCAAAAATCTATACTTTTATTTTATTTTTTTATTATTAATTTTTTAAATGTTTTATTTATTTTTGAGAGAGACAGAGCACAAGTGGGAGAAGGGCAGAGTGAGAGAGGGACACAGAATCTGAAGCAGGCTCCAGGCTCTCAGCTGTCAGCACAGAGCCCGATGTGGGGCCCGAACTTACAAGCTGCGAGATCATGACCTGAGCCAAAGCCGGACTCTTTACCAACTGAACCTCCCAGGTGCCCCTATACTTTTATTTTAAATCATACATAGGAAAACAAATTTCCATCGTACATAAAGTAATCTTGGAAAGGATATTAAAAAGGGGGGAATGAGTGAAAGACCACTTTAATTACAAAAATAATGCGGTACTCACTTAGAGGCAGAAAAATATCTAACTGGAATTGGAGGAGGGTGTAGGAAGAGGTGGGGATATGTATTCACACTTGAGGCGGCATTACAAGTCAGGGGGGCAAGGGCCTAGTTAGTAAATGACGCTGGGAAAATTGATTCTTTATATACAGAAAAATGAAGTTGGGTTGGAATGTACTAAAGCCCAAATGTGAAACGTAACACTATTCATCTAACAGAAGAAAGGTAGAAACATATTTTTGTGACCTCAGAGTTGAAGAAGCTGTTCTGAAGAAAAACAGAAAAGCACAAAATGTGAGGGGAGAAATGAAATTGGCTCCAAAAAAAAAAAAATTCAAGGTTTCTATTCAACCCAGTACATTATAGGTAAAGTTAACAGAAAATTAATAGCCTGGGAGGAGAAATTCGTAACGTCAAAACCCGACTGGAGATTATTTAGTGCACTAGCTCTCAAACTTTTAGGTCTCAAGACTCCTTTACTCCTTTACTTTTTTTTCTTTAATTTTTTACTTTGGGAGAATTTAATTTTATTCACATGCACGCGTGTACGCCCCAGAGAAAAAGAGAGAGAGAGAGAGAGAGAGCTGGGAAGGAGCAGAGAGAGAGGAAGAGAGAATCCCAAGCAACCCCTGCACTGATAGCTCACTCAATGGACTGAGCCACCCAGACACCCCAGGATTCCTTGACTCTTAAAAATTACTGAAGGACCCAAAGAGCAAATAAACTAACACATGGCATTCTGGGATATGTGTGTGTTTGTGTGTGTGTTATACATGTATATAATATATATAATATAGAAATATACATAATATACTATATATATTAGAAATTAAAATGGACAAAATTAAAAATTAATGGAAAAATAACAATAAACTAATTACATTTTAACACAAACAACATATTTTTATAAAAAATAATTATACTGTCCCAAACCAAAAATGTATTGAAAGGTTATTTTACATTTGTATAAATCACTTGAGTATCTGTCTTGAGAGAAGACAGTTAGGCTCTCATATTTGCATCTCCACTCACTCTATTATAAAATATTTTTTGGCTGAAGTATATGAAGAAAATGCAGCTTCCAATGATACATAGTTATAAAAGAAAGGAGTATTTGAGTAATCTTTCTAGATAATGTGTATAATCTTCTTTGCTACCATATCAAAACTTGATAAGTAGTACTTTAAACTTTAGTCACAGCGTGGAATGTGAAATCTACCAGTTAACTTTTCATATTTGTAATGTTAAAATCCTTTGGTTTCTCCTGCTCTTTGAATAGGTCTTTTACCTTTGGATGGTTTTGTACCCTCATGTATTGGCCATTTGGAAAATATGTGCTCACTGAAATATGAAGAGCCTCTAAATGATGAAACATTTATTATATAATATCAAAAAGTTACATTCATTAATATCGCCACAAATTATATCGGAAAAGTCTTTATTAGAAGCTATTTAGCTCACATTGGTGGTTACATTTTTTCCAAAATTGTAATTTTCACTTGAAATTTCAAATTTTATCACCAGCAACAAATACTGTCAACTATTCCCCTTAATGTGGAAGGATTATTTTGCTCGTTTCCCCAGGAACAGCTGCCAAATATACAGATATCACTAGTCACGGTCTGTCAATTGTTCCTTAAAGTAAACACGATGTTGGGGAGTTCAGCTTGCAACTCGCACAATCTCCCAAGTGCTCTTCCTTGAGACAGTCATCATACTTCAGTACTTGGCAGATGTGCTTTCTGTGTTATTTCCATTTAATTGTGCAGAATATTAAAGACATGGCAAGGATTGACATTTAATAAAATTAATGATCATTAATGCTTCATCAAGGACATGCTTGAATGAACTGATTTTTTAAAAAAATTCCCACCAACAGTGTAGGAGGGTGCCTGCTTCTCCACATCCCCGCCAGCATCTATAGTTTCCTGTTTATTCATTTTAGCCACACTGTTGGTGGGAATGCAAACTGGTGCAGCCACTCTGGAAAATGGTGTGGAGGTTCCTCAAAAAAATGAAAATAGAGCTACCCTATGACCCAGCAATAGCCCTGCTAGGAATCTACCCAAGAGACACAGGAATGCTGATGCATAGGGGCACGTGTACCTCAATGTTCATAACAGCACTTTCGACAATGGCCAGATCATGGAAAGAGACCAATTGCCCATCAACTGACGAATGGATAAAGAAGTTGTGGCACATATATACAATGGACTACTACGTGGCAATGAGAAAAAATGAAATCTGGCCATGTGTAGCAACATGGATGGAACTGGAGGGTATTATGTTAAATGAAATAAGTCAGTCAGAAAAAGATAGATACCATATGTTTCCATGCATAGGTGGACTTTGTGAGACTAAGCAAAAACCAGGGGGAGGGGAAGAGGGGAAAGGAAAAAAAGACACAGAGAGGGAGGGAGACAAAACATAAGAGACTCTCAAAGACTAAGAACAAACTGAGGGTGAGGAGGGTGAGGGAGTGGGGTGAGGGGGTGACGGGCATTAAAGAGGGCGCGTGTTGGGATGAACACTGGGTGTTATATGTAAACCAATTTGAAAATAAACTATTATAATGAAAAAAAATTTCCCCCAGTGCGATGGAGATGGATACAATGACTACTAGTATAGTTGGGTGCTACTGTCTTGATTTGTGGTAAGGTACCAAGAGTTTTACTCACCATTGTTTTGTGGCATCAATGCAAATATTAATACAGTGAAAATGGCCAAGAAAGCCTTAGAATTATTATGGAACTAATGTTGATCTGTGAAACTCCTGAATGGGTACTTGGGGACCCCTGCCTCCACAAGGAGGCAGTTTCAATTGCAATTTCTCAATTTCAATTGAGAAGTATTGATCTAAAATATACAAATGGTTCTTACCAACATACGCACACACGATGAAGAACTCGACAGAAAATGGGGCAAAGGATATTACAAGGCAATTCGGAGAAAAGAAAATACCAATGGGTAAACTCTCACTATTAATTAAATGAGTGCAAATTAAATAAAAACATAGTAATTTATAGCAACAGAGTGACATAACAAAAATGTTAGATAATATCAAGTATTGGTGAAGTATTCCTCTGGTGATGGTGAGGGTACAAACTGGGATAGTTATTTTAATCTATTTGTTGTTAGCAAATTAAGCAATCTATTTCTGAGTATTATTTTCTGAAAAAATTCTTTCCTAAATGTTCGAAGAGAAATGCACATGCATATTTGTTGTAGAATTATTTTTTATGTTAGTGAAGAAGGCAGCTTAAGTGAATATTCCTAGAGGTGTAAGAGACTTAAAATATAAAATGTATGTGTGTGTCCATGCAACTGTGTGTGTCCTCTTGCACACGCATACACAGGCATACTTTCTAAGAGTCAGAAGTGATGAACTGGATTTATACATGGCTCTATCGAAAAAACTTAAGAATGGGTGAAGAACAATGAAATATACACAGTATCATTGATGTAAATTTAAAAACACACATGCAACATATCATGCACTGTCCTCTACTTGAGTTGTCTAAAGCAACATAGAAAGGGAGAAATGACAGCATCAGCTCTACGAGGCTGGGTTTCTATAAGGGAAGAAGAATGGGAAGGAAAGTGGAGAATGGGTAACGATGCTAAGAAATAAGGAGATTCATCCTCAAATCAGTACTGGCAAATGATATCCTAAGTGGGGAAAGGGATCTTTGTTTTCTCCCATTTAGTCTTCTCTTCTCAAGGAAAATGACTAAGTATGACCATCTGATGTAATAGGAAGGCTATATACAAAAGTATTTTCTGAGACTCATTCCCTAGTATAAAACACAGTACATAAGCATTTCGAACATATTCATTATATACTAACATACTTAAAATTATTTATGGTTGTAATTTAAGCAAAAGCTAGTATTAAGTAAGCAATTGGCTTTAAGAGTAGCTTTAGGAATAGCTAATTGTTTTTCTCTACCTCAAGCTTGTTACCAGAAGTCGTGATATACTTAAGTAGTACATTCAAGTATGGGTCTGACTAGCGGCAGAATCACTACAAAACAATAATCCGAACATAAAATGCAAACTAATACAGTTTCCAAAAAGGAATTACTTTCTTATTTTATTTAATTGAAAAAGAAGCATTCAGTTTCTTAAATGTTGTAATGGTTGGGAAACATAGGAGAAGAATTTCTTTCTTAAGAAAGTTTAGGAAGCATTTGCCAATGGTTGAAAGATAAACTGAGGAGTATTAAAAATTTTAAGAGTTTATTTGAACGAAAATCAATGTGAACAGGAGAGCAGAAGTGGGGTGAGGAGTGTTCTGCCAACAAGTGTTAGAGGAGAGACTTTAATGGGAAAGAAGTGGAAACAAAGCAACGAAATTATTTGATTGGCTAGAGCTTAACAACTTGCATTATTTGGGAAAAGCTACTTAGCTGTTGATGATTGGTTGTCCTCGGATTGTGATTTCTTAGCCTTGAGGCATTTCAGGCTTAGGTTCTGGTTTGCTTATGTAGGCTGCTAAGACAGTAAAGCCAACTCAACTTACCGGTCTCCTCATTTAATTAATTTAAGAAGATCAATGAACAAGAAAAGCAAATGTATGATTCATAGCTTAGTCTTAAAATAATCATGTAAGGGGCACCTGGGTGGCTCAGTCGGTTAAGCCTCTCATTTTAGCTTGGTCATGATCTCATGGTCTGTGGGTTCCAGCCCTGCATCATGCTCTGTGCTGACAGCTCAGAGCCTGGAGCCTGCTTCGGATTCTGGGTCTCCCTCTGTGTCTACCCCTCCCCTCCTCATGCTCTATCTCTCAAACATAAATAAATGTTAAAAAAAATTTAAAAAAAGGAAAATCATGTTAAATATCACTTAGTGGTCATTTACTTCATGATTATTGATGCACGTACACACAAGCAGTAGTTTGTGAGTTGCTATACAAAATGGCAGACTTGAAGATTAAATAACATACTATGGAAATATATTTGTAATATATATATATGTATGTATTATATATGTAACATACGTGTATGTTATGCATGCAACATATGTATATAGAAATATATTACATATATTACATATGTAATCTATGTATATGTAGAAATATATGACATATTATTACATATTATATTACATATTATAGAAATATAAGACATTACATAACATTTTATATAAATCATTATATATGCCATTATTTTCATAATTTGCATAAAACAGGCACCTTGTTTAAATTGATGACTAAGTGTTAGTGAAGAGAAATTGTGAAGTATTTTTCTTTTTTAATGATAAGGGTTATAGATTACCATATAAATATAAAAGCATAGGTAAAAGATTAATTAATAAAAGGAGCTGCTAGACAGGATGAGATTCACATATCTTCCATCATTAGAATTGCTAAAAATATGATGTGAGGAATTTGCTGTTAGTGTATACTAGATATGCACACATTCATGCTTAAATTAAAAACTTTTATTTATTTATCTTGTAGCTTCTTATTTATTTATTTACCAAAATAAAAATGGAGGACAATCAACATATTAAACTACATAATCCTGACATTGCAAAATGGTTTTGGTGAAGACAGTAGAGTTCCCCAAACGTTCCATCTGCTCCCCAACATAAAGAAAGAGCATCCCGAATACTGGGTCACTACTGTCTTAACCCACAGCAGCTTTTGCATGAGCAACTGTTGTGTTAAATCACTGTGATTCAGGAGTTATGGGAAGAAAAACACATTTCTTAAAGAAAGAACCATCACCCTATAAGCATCTTTCAATTATAAGAATTGAGTATTTCATTTGAACATCAAAGGTTCCTGGATTGAGTTAAAAACATTATTTTTTCACATGATTATTATCAAGAAAATGTGTAATTGGAAAAATTAGAGCACCTAAAAATTGTAAATTGCCCTAATCATAATACTTTCAACTTAATGGAGATTTTATTTTCTGTACTAGCATTCCTCCCCTGGTGGTAATGGAAAAAAAAATGCATTCAATTAGCACTTTTTCCTAACACCATGTATCTGGAAGTATGTGGGTACAGGTATTTATTTGAAGTTTCCAGGGGGCACCTGGGTGGCTCAGTCGGTTGAGCGTCTGACTTCAGCCCAGGTCATGATCTCACGGTTCACGAGTTCAATCCTCACATTGGGTTGCCTGCTGTCAGCGTAGAACCTGCTTTGGATCCTCTGTCCCCCACTTTCTGCCCTTGCCCTGCTTGTGTGCTCTCACAAAAATTAATAAATTAAAAAAATTTCCAGATAATGATATTGCACTGAGAGTATTTAAACTTTTATATTTGTAAATAAGATTTATTTTTCTATCCACAATATTGTTCATAATCAACCTCACTGAAGCAGGTTCTCATAGTTCACAGTTAAAGATAACCCTCCTAGGAGGACTTTTGGGTGAGATCTTGGAATATAAGTAAGCTTCAGGCAAAAAGAAGAGGTAACCAGTTTTGAGCCATAGCAGAAAGGACTTGAAACTCCCAGGAAGTTTTAAATATTCAGATGGTAAAGACTGTCCCTTTAGGGGTTAAAACAAAACAAAACAAAGCACAGGAACATTATCATTCTATTCTATTCTATTGATTCTATTATTCTATTGATTCATCTATTCTATTCTATTGATTCATCTATTCTATTGATGCATCTTTAACATCTTCTGTGGAGACCACGTGGTGTGAAGCATTACGAACGTGCCTCAGGAGGAAGGCCTCTGAGGTTTTTCCAGATGAGGGGAGCAACTCACACCAACAGAGCAGAGTTTATAGTTTTGACCTGACTGGTCCTAGTTCTATAATAAATTTCTCTGACACAACCTCATTTTCATCACCAACAACCTGATCAACTGACAGTCTTCATCCCCACCATTAAACATGCTCGCTGTTCTACACATCCTGGCACTTTGAGCTGCTCTCGGTCACGCCCACCGCCTTCGTTCTTGCCAGCTGAACTGCACACCAGCCATGAGTCAGTGGAGTTTGTTTTCCAACCTGTTTTTTTCAAGTCGTGCTTGTTATTTTAATTATGTAATTTAATTAAACATAATTGCCAAAATGTAACTGGGGAAGGAGAGGGTTTTTTGCCCACGTAAACATGAAAAAGCTCTGAAAAACCAAAAAAGGCCAAGTACTGAAAACAAGTGATAATACTGAGGAAAATGATTACCAGTACGCTTATTTAAGGTATTAATATCTAGGTTTTTATTCTTGAATAACTTTACCAGTACGTTTAAACAAAGAAAGAAAATCTGAAGTATCAAGGATGCTTTATGGGTGTGGTTCATCCAAGAAATATGAAACAGAATTTAAATGGTTTGTTTTAATCAATTTTTATTAGCTAACCAAATATTTAGTCTGAAGCTCCAAATAAGAGGGCTTCTCAACTGTCCTTTGCTATTCTGAATGCTGGCCAGCCTTTGACATATGCTCAATTAATTTAACTGTCTTCTTTGAAAAGAGATGGGGAAAGAACACATGTGAATAGACATAAAACTATAATCTCTTTATGACTCCTTGCACCTGGTGAAGCTTCCAATCAAAGTGAAACACCTCATTCACTAAACAGCACACAACAGAAGCAATACACCATCATGGGTGTCATCTGTTGGCTGTTTCAAGAGTCCTGGCCTCGCATAACAGTTTCCTCTGTATTTCCACCTGTTTCTAAAGGGCTTTCACTATACTGTACTCATCTTTCTGGGTACTTGCTGTGAATAGACTTTCTTCACATGCTCCAATATTCACAGCTTCACATTCAGAAGTGAACTGAACTGTGGCTATTTTTGTTTAAAGACTTCGGCCTGTATATTAAGTTCAATAGAATAGCATATATAAAGGGAGTGTAAAACCCTCATAAAGTTCTGTGGTCTCAAGTATTGATTTCAATTCATATGCTCTGAATTTTAGACTTTTGTCTTTTTCTTGGTTACTGTGTATAGTTAAGGCAAAAGTTAAAGGAGATAATGTTTAGAAAAAAGGCCATCAATCTGAAGAGGTTGACTAAAAAGATGGAAAGAAGGGAGGGAGGGAGGAGAAAAACAGAGAAACCATGAAGCACAGATAGGAGATGTTAGAGAAGAAACGAGAGGGATAAAAAGAGAAAATGATGTCAGTACATAAGTAGGAATCCTGGCACCAATAAAAATACATTAGAAATAGTGAAAATAAGGTCACTCGGCTAATCTATATTATTCGAAGAATCATGAGGTGCTACTGAAATGAAAAAAATTCCTTGATGCATAAGCACAGGGGCACAGTGAGAATGCTATAAAGAGAGAGGGGAAGAAGAGGCTGAGGGCAAGGATGGACTTTCTCAAATTCCTGTAGGTGGCATTAGCTCTCACGTGGGAGGAATTTCCATTAGGGCTCACATGAATGCTCTTCTCTGCTTCAACCTTCTCACTGAGAGGACTCCAAAGTGAATGTGACTGAAGACAGGGCTGAGTGAACCAATATAACAACAATATAAATATAAACAAAAATAAAAAAGGGATATCCAATCACTTTAAGGACAGCCTTATCTGAAAGTGACAATTTCCTTATGCCAGTATTCCTATCCAGGACAGTGAAGGACTGGCAGGCAGAAAAGAATGCCTTATCCGCCCCCGCGACACCCCATGCGTGTCCTCTAAACTCTCAGTTTTTCTCAATTCATTGTATGATAGCACGCAAATCACAAAAAAGTCAACAGAAGAATCTCCAAGTTTTGCTATGGGCACACTCCATACTTTTCCATTTATGAAGATATTATTGGTGGTGGCAGCAAGTGTCCTGAAATTTTAAAAGCTGACATGGGATCAATTAAACATCAAGACAAAACCAAATAACACATAATAAAAACTTAAAAAGCTTGTGGGAAGCAGAATACTGTGATAATCTTCAATCTTATGTACTGAAGAAAAAAGCCTACAAAGCGAACATATGCTGTAACACAAAAGATGGCAAGTTTTCCAGGATATTATTTTCTAGCATTGTGCAATATGAATTAATTAACCAAAAAAAGCAATAAGAGGGCTAAACAGAGAGACTGGAAAGCTCTGGGACACAGATGCAGTAGCTATTATCAAGTAATAACTTAGCTTTCTATATTCTTTGTGTTCTTCTGACTTTTCTCACTCTAAATAAGTATAATCTTACATCTGTGTTTCAAAAATAAAATTAAATAAATAGATTTCCGGAGTTAAACTGCATTGTCCTATTGGAATACATCAGCATAGGCTTTGAACAATCACAAAATGGACTTAATATTTCATGTTTTTTTTTGAGAACTTAACTTCATGATTCAAAATTTTGTATAAATTGACAGACTAGACCGTGCTTGATTTCTTTCTCCTTATGATTAAATTGTTACTCTAGACCTGGAGGTAGCTGTTAACTGGGCTAACCAAATTATCTAATTTCAGATATGCTGAAAGTAAGTTTTTAATGTGAATCCATGGTCTCTTAAAATGTCACTGGATACAAAGGATTCATTGCAGTCTATAACGAAGTCACCCTAGAGGAAGCAAGCAATATCTTTTCATTCTTCCACTTGCTTATATATTTTTATAGTAAGGATTAAGTTGTAATTTGTATTCTACTTCTAAGAGAGTTATGGGTACTAATCTTAAATATCTAATTATTCTTGAATAATATATGGAAGGTAGAATGCATTAAACTGTTTTTAGCATTTTGAATACTTTTATGAACAGACAAATCCTGAAATATTTGAGGTCAACCTTTGTAACCAGAACTTTTTCATCCATGCAATGGTAATGAGGTGTTATCTAACTCACGGGGTTGTCTGTGAAAGTGGATGTTATCTCTTCCGCATCTAGCATCCTTAAGCATTTCCTGATTGTTTGCTCTCCGTACTATTTTTTTCAGGGAAGAGGAAAATTGGATTTTCATTTACAAATGTGGAAAAACATTAAAAAGAACAAAATGATTCTTTAACTCACACTGATTGGGAATATGAGACTCTATTTCTTTAATTTTACTTTTCAAGGTTCTGGTAGGCACATGATGCACTATTTCGTTTGTTCTTTATATTAACTGTAAGAAATAAACGGGACAATTCTTGTCTTCTGGATGGGCCAACAAGGAGGAGCGATGGGGGGATTTTGGTCATCTCTGCTCCCTCAGAAGTAAGGAGAAGAATGCGCAAAGAACAAAACCAATCACAGAAAAAAAATCTACTCCCCACACAGCATTCTGGTCCAACAGCAACTTCTTAATAACATGGAAAAATAACATTTTTACATGTTTTCAAAGAAACACAGTTTCACCACTACCAAACAATTCTGTAGAGAAAAACATTAAATCCATGAGGAAGAAAATAGAGTATACCTCATTATTTTATTTTATTTTACTTTATTTTATATTTGTATACCTCATTATTTTAAAATGAAAGGTTTGCTGAACAAATGTTAGTAATTAGGAAATCTTTTAAAAATATACCAATAGTATCATTTGTAAAGGCAAACTAAATTGCACTTTTTTTTTTTTTTTTTTTTTGTAGCTTGAACTGTACATTTTTTCCTTTGTTAAATCACTTTGCCATTTCCGAACTTTCAGTGCATTTCCTCCTATCAAATTAAAACAGGTATGTTTTTCACTTTGGCAGCAACAAATTTCTATGAGGTCATTGCAGCATATTTTTCCAGCCGTATTTCTGATTATTATCCCATGCACATTTACGCCTCCATATAATCATTAACAGACTAATTCGTCCATTATTTCTCACATGTCTGTCATCTACAACCATAATGACATACACAGAGAGAAATGTAAAGGCAGAATAGATTTTTGCACCTGTCACATGTAATCAAAAGAGTAAGACACACAAACAACTAACTGCGGAACAAAGCAGAATGATTCTAAATGATGAAGGGACAAATGCCTTGGCTTGGATGTGAAGAGAAATTGGTACTGGAAATGGGAAACCAAGGCTTAGAGACGTCAGGTGGCCTGCCCAAGCTCACATGCCTGGACTGAAAGGTCATCTCAGACTCAAGAGACAGGAAGAGAGACAGGGCACAAGGTAAAGCATCCACTATGCTTGGGGACAGTGAGAGGTCTAGTGAGGCTGCACAAAAAGGTAATCCTTCTTCCACTATGTCAGTCCACCTAAAACGCCTCTTTCATCTGCCGCAGCAGTCTGAAAACTTATCTGCTCTGTAACTCTCATTCTAAATGAATTCCTTTGCACTTATATGTAACACTTAAAACATTATTATTGCACCATTAATATATTCTGCTTGGATCGAATACTGAACATGCTCTTTGCAGACTTGTATTAGGTATGATTTGGTTCAGCTTTGAGTGGGAAAAACCCAAATTAACAGTAGCTGAAATAAGGAAGAATTTGGCTTCTCCCTTGTATAAACATGTGACTAGGCATAAGGGGCCCATATATCAGGGTCCCAGGAACCTTTCAAACTGGCCCCCCTGTATGTAACCTTGATCTTATTGTCCAAGATGGCACCATCTGAGTTCTCAGTGGAAAAATGGAGAAAGGGATGAAGAGAGCGTGTGGGTGCTGTATTTTAAGAAAGTTCCCAGGAACCACCGTGTGACACTTTTGCTTATATGTACATAGCCATTTGTGAGTCACATGGCCACAGCTAGAGGAATGGGACGTTGGGAATTATAACCTGAAAGAGCATATTTTTACACAGATTATACAGAATCTTATGAAGCATCAAACTACCTGAGGTAAAAATTACTTAGCCACTAATCCTCTTGCCATGGAAACAGATGAAGAAGATACAGGGAGACGGTTAAAAGTCGTGGTACAACTCCCAAATGTTTGTTAAATATGTGAGAGTGTATGTTTATTAGCCACTTGCTGTATACCCAACATGTAACTAAACATCCATAATACAATTCTCACAACAATCCTAAGAGACCACGTATTAAGCCGCCCAGGCACCCCAGAACTTGTATCTTTAGAGTGAATAAGTAACTGTGTTCAAGGTGGCAGCGGCCAGCTGAATCCAGAATCACTGATCTTGAAAGCCATATTGCTCACCATAGAATATAACTGTATGCAATCTAAGTGACCACTGAGAGATTAATGGATAAAGGAGGTGTGGTATACACCTAAAAAAAGAATGACTACAAAAAAAAAAAAAAGAATGAGATCTTGCCATTTGCAATAACATGGATGGACCTAGAGGGTATGATGCCAAATGGGATAAGTCAGTCAGAGAGAGACAAATACCATATAATTTCACTCATATATGATAGAATAAAATCAGATTCACAAATACAGAAAACAAACTGATTATTACTAGAGGGGAGTGGATAGAGGCATAGGTAAAATAGGTGAAGGAGGTTTAGAGGCACGAAGTTACAGTTATAAAATAAATAAATCATGGAGATAAAAAGCACAGCGAATATAGTCAATGTGGTAACAACGTCATAGGGTGACAGATGGTGGCTACCCTCATCATGAGTATTGTATAATGCATGGAACTGTCAAATCACTAAGCTGTGCATCTGAAACTAATACTACATTGGTAGTCATCCGTACTTAAATAATAAAAACTTTTAAAAGAGAAAACAGAAATTTTATTCAGGATATTGATGATGACCACAAATCTATTCTTATTTATTAAAGATTTAGTCATAAGGGCTGGTGAGAATACAACTGGGCCAACAGATAGTGCCCCACGCTCATGCAGCTTACCTAATAAAAAATAACCTCCTATACAGTCTTTAATTAGAAGCCTGTGACAAGCGCTAGGCAAGCAAAGAACAAAATGTTGTAAGAACACATAGTAGAACAACCACATCTGTCTGAGGTGAGGGGTGGAGTTAAAGAAAGCTTCTGCAGAAGGGAGCATCTAGAATGGCATGTGGCCCATGGAAAATACTCAGTGAAGATAATGAATGAATGAATTTACTAATTTACAATGATTTGGAGGTCATCTTGGAAGATGTTTTTTTCTAAGCCTGTGGAAGCAGAAGGGAGGACCCTTCAGAAAAGCCATGTGGCTGGAACTCACACGGTAAATTCTCCAGTCTTCCCACAACACGTAGTTACGAGTTTAGTTGCTCACTGAATTAAACCAAACAGCTCTTCCCTTCTCAGATGTCCACCCGATGTAGTAGAAATTTCCACATAAGATAATTTTAAAATGCTTTATCTACCTAAGAAAGCTCTACACGAGCACACAAAACTTGTTGAGTGCCTAAATAGCTCTCTGAAAACAGTAGCTGCCCAAGAAATACTACTTTATCGATAGCAGATCTGAAAGTAAGGAAAACATTATGAAAAAAATATTAGATAAAGTATTCCTCTTTCAACATTTATGTACATCTTTCCAAATCTGGGTCAATTCTCTTAAGAAAAGGAAAGCTAAGATCCACTGGTAATATTAAAATGTCTTATTTGGTTTTTTTGTTCTGCAAGATAATCACATTTCGGTTTAAGAGCTTCTTGAAAGCTGCTGTTATGTAAAAATACTGGCTTAGGTTGGGCTCCTGCTAGGAAAAGTAAGATAGAAAAATTTACATCTATATCTGAAATTCAGCATTACATCTCTTAACAGCACTAATGATAGTAATAAACTAAGGAAACCTGGCTTTAACATAGTTTTTTAAATCTGAGAAATGAAAATATACCCTATGTATTATGAACTCAGGACAAATACTTCAAAGCTACGGAAGCATTAAATGTATAATAGGTACAAGAAATTCGAGAGCCCATTTGTGGAAAAAAAGGAGACCTTTATCATTTCTTTAAGAACCAAAAATCACAACAAAATAAAACAATCTCCACTAAGTCCACCAACGATAGACTGAAATAGCGACTATTTTAATTAACTATATCAGTTCTGGGGAAAACAGCAGCAGCCACAGCAATAACAGCATTAAAAACAAATACATGGAGAAAATGGAACCAACTTGTGAGATGAAAATGAAATGCCCTGAAAAAGGTCTTTGTGTAAAATTGCTAAACTTATGCAGAAGCTCAAAGTTCAGTTCTTTTCTTCCTAACAGGGCTGCACACTAGTGGTCCCGGGTAAGCTGCTGCCTTGTAAACTCTTTTGATGGAAATGGAATTAGAAGAAAATGAAGCTTTCATCATTTGGGGGAGGTACTTCATTTTAGAGTCCCCATCTGTCCCCTCAAATAGCTATTTCAACTCTAAGTGGACACCACCTTACCTCTTATTCTGGTAGGTGTGGTCATGTGACTCACGAATGGTCAATGGCAATAAGAAGTGTCACATGACAGTGAGCCCCACTCAATCTACTTCCAGGGTTCACAACGAGCAGCAAACTATCACTCTTCTAACTTCATGCCGGGCATGGTTTGGATTTTCTCCAAGTAAATAAAACATTAAAGCCTAGAATATAGCTGGCACCTGGGTGGTTCAGTTGGTTGAGTGTCTGGTTCTTGATTTCAGCTCACGTCATCAGCCCAGAGTCATGGTATCGCCCATATTGGGCTGCCTGCTGCATGTAGAGCCTGCTTGGGATTCTCTCTCTCCCTCTATCCTGCTTGTGCTCTCTCACTTTCCTCTCACTCTCAAAAAAAAAAAAAAAGACCCAAAATATATTTAACATTTTCCAACCACACCAACTCCTTTTCCTGATCTCTATATTTCTATAAATGGTACCAAAATCACACTCAAGCTCAAAATTCTCAAAATTTAATTTTTCCTCTTTTTCTTTTCCTTCCTCCCCTCCCCTAACACACAATTCAATCAACTGTCAGTGCTGCACCCTCAAGCCCTCTTACAATTTAATCTCTTATTTTTATCTCAATATCTGACATTGTAATTCAGGTCCTCCTTGGGCAGTTAGCAATAAAACCTCCCTCTTAAGTGGCGTGCCTGCTTCCAGGCTTGTCTCTGCATTTAGCACAACGTTCATTTGATGAAATTTGACTGTCTCCTAACCACTCGGCATTGGGTTGGATACTCATAATACATCCCACTGACGGGCCATCTTAATGAACTCTACTTCTGATGGTGTCAATTCCCTGCTGAAAACCCTTCAATAATCACCAAGGGCCACCTCGTTTGACACATGTATTTTCACATTCTAGTGTCTCCTTACCCTTGCAGACTTTAATCCTCCTATTCCCCTACATGAACCCACCTTTTCAGTATAGATCAGTCCATGCTGGACCCTGTGCTCCCTCCAGTTCCCTTGTGACTTTGTTCATTCTGTTCTCTCTGTCTGAAATAACTTCCTCAACATCATCCTCAAAAATGGCGAGTATGCTAAATTCACCTTTAGTAATGAAAATGTAAGTGGCGTTTTGATGTTTTCATTATATTCCGGTTGCATGGAAAATAAATATTTCTTCCTTAAAGACTCCTAAGAACCAGCTGAGGATTTGATAATAAATCATTTAAAGCCTCGTCTTATAGGGATGTGGATATTTTTATAATCCTTTTACTATTTAATTATGACTTAATTATTGAAGGCCTCATGTTACAGACAAAAATTCTTTGAAAACAATTAAGCATTACTATGTCTAGTTCATGGGATAATGCGGATTCTGCTTATGGCAGACACTGATATAGGCAAGTCTATAATAAAATATCACCAAAGCAGCTTAGGTAGTGAGGTCTTGGATTTGCGATGTCTTGATGTCATTCGTTATTTTAAAATATTTCACATCAATGTCTCATTTTGAAGAGCAGTATATAGTTCCCCGATACTTGAATTTATTTATTTAAGTTGTTTCTAATAGTGAAAGGGCACATCTAAGAGGAAGTATGTCTCTCACACTCGATTGTGACTACTCCTTTTTTCTCAGGATCGACAATACCAGAATCCACTGGGGTGTCCGCTCATCACATAGGGCCCTAGGTCCCAACTCTGATCTACTGATTTAGGAACTCTAAGGATGAGGCCCATGTTTAAACAGCTCTCCAGGTAGTTTTTATGTAGTTGGATTTTGAGAACTACTTCCCTAAGCTAGAGGAGTATTGCTTGCTTATGGGCAAATATAAATTTTATAGGATCCAACAATTCTTTTATAAAGCCTTAAGAAAATGCTAGACTCCCCATGGCCACTACCAATGCCCATCCCTCCTTCAAACACAACAAAACAAAACGAACAAACAAAGACAAAAACAGAAAAGAGAACTTCCAAGAGATGTGGAAGAAAGGATAGTACAGAGGATATGAACGGTGTAGTGCTGGCCTCACACAGGCTGCCTGTGTTTAAGTCCCAACCATGCAACTTAATATTTCAGTGAATTTGGAAAATTTACCTTTCTGTACCTAGATTTTCCTATCTGAATATGAGAATAAGACAATATTAATTACCTGGAAATACACGGTCAATATACGTAAAGCAATTGTAACAGCACACAATGATAGCTTTTAGAGTATCTTAAAGCTAATACAAGATACTATGGCTAATGAGACTCACTTGTAACCTAAGTAGAGATGAATACAGTGACTTTTTTCTGTGCTCAGGTCTCACCACATTCATTTAGTTTTAAACAACAACAAACTCCCCCAAACCGAAATGGTTTCAAATTAATTACTGTCTCAAGAAACTAAAGCTTTCAGAATCAGGTTAGGTGGCTCAATACTTGGTCACATTTTCAAAACAAGGGGGTTTTCAGTGAGGCGTTGGGGCAGAACAAATTTGTTCAGTGTCTACAGTGAAAATAAGGGATTCCTTCAGCCCAATCCAAACAGTAATCCCACTGGTTCCCAGAAGAAAAACATGAAGAGACAATCACACCTTTAGCTCAAACTCTCACTATTCCCCATGCTTCTCTGCATTTCCCACCCCTCAGGACTCAGGACAGGTGCCAGGAGACCCCCTCTGCCCTTGCCCTCTGAGGAACAACTGTTGCATTGAGGCCATGGCTGACTCTAATCCATAAACAGCATTTCCCATAGGCAGTTCTCAGAAGCAGGCTTAACACCTTTGGTTAAGATGGATTCACAATCACAGGAATAGTGAGGAGAACGTCAAATGACATAAGATAAAAGCTACAATAAGAAACTCTGAAAGTTGACTTGAAGTCAGAGTATTACCCTCCTTCTGTCCCAAGTGGCAGAAATGGGAAGAGACAGCCAGACAGCCCGGAGGCAGGCTAGAAGGTCAAGCGGAGGGCTATGAAGAGGGAACCAGAGTAATTTTGTCATCAACGTGATCAAGTTAAAGTAAAACCAGAGACTCTAAACTTTGAATTTTTATTTTTTTCATGACAATAGCAAGTCACTATTTTCAATTAACTCAGATTATCTCTTTCACTTTTAACAGTAGCAAAAACTATAAAATTACTATGGTAATAGTTGCAAGATAATGGGAATCGAGGGAACTACAAGGCGCTTAAAATCTTAACCTTTGTGAGTACAAAAGGGAAGCTAGACATGGCTAAAGTGTGCAGCAAATGCCATAAAACAGTCTTTTATATAGGAGTGGTTCACTGAATTATCCACTCAGGGTTCAATAGATGCTAAAACAATGCATTAAAACAATTCCCGTAACTCTTTACATTCTATATTTTATGAACTATAGTAACAAGGCATAAGTTTGTATGTTTTTGACATTTCTGTAGGGGCAAATAAAAATTACAAATTACATAAGCCAGATTGATACTCGTATTTTAAAACCCCCCCTTTTTTTTTTAACTAGGGCAAATTAATCGCAGGGAGAGAAGATATGGTTACTTTAATAACAGTACTGTCTAAAGTTCCAAATTCTTGTGTGAACATAACCACAAACTTATAAAAATGTGCAAGAAGCTGAAACACACAGCTAATATTTTGCATTATCAGGAAAAACTTAAATGGGACAGGAGAAGATGAAAATTTTGGTGCTTGGTATTCAAGGCTTAATTAGCAACCTTAATTATTCCCAGAGAACACCTTACAAATATTACCCATGTCTGTCTGATGTTGCTTATAAAGGGGGTTTGCAGTGATTACAGAGGAAGGTATGGGTCATTGGGCTTTACAGAAATTCTGGTTCCTGTGCCGCCAGATGGGTGAGGCACTCCCTACACTGTGGATAGAGGTATCGCAGATGGCACCACAGGAACTAGGCTAAGATTGCATGGTTCAAGTGACCGTTTATAACATCTGAACACGGAAAGTGAAGTGACTTGTCTGGACACGCCTAGTACCGCTCGGGGCAGTACCATTACCACGTGAAAATAAACATTCTCTTCCATCTATTTTGTTCAATATTCTTTATTCTTCTATCAATCAATTATCTGCATCTATCTAACCAGTTTTTTTTTAATTATTATTCAAGGTGCTATGGAAATAGACCTAAATCAGGAATAATTCCTACTCTTCTTTAAAAAATTTTTTTAAATGTTTTATTTATTTTTGAGACAGAGAGAGACAGAGCATGAGCAGGGGAAGGGCAGAGAGGAGGGAGACACAGAATCTGAAGCAGGTTCCAGGTTCTGAGCTGTCAGCACAGAGTGGTCTGAGCGGTCAGCACAGAGCCTGACATAGGGCTCGAACCCACAAACCATGAGATCATGCATGACCTGAGTCAAACTTGGAGGCCTACCCAGCTGAGCCACCCAGGCACCCCAGGTATAATTCCTACTCTTAGGTGGCTTATAGTATAGGAGGAGAGAGAAGGTAAACAGTGACCCTAAAGAATGTTAGCTGTTGGAGACGGAAACACAAAGTCGGCAGAGTAGGAAAAAAAGGACAGCGTGATCACTTCTATCTTTGGAGATAAAAAGCAGAAATTCCAGGAATTACTGTATACAGAATGGAATGAAGGATCTGAATCCAAAGAAGTCTGATAGCTTGTCAACGGATGAAACAGGAAATGTATGTGCCTAATCACGGCAGCAGAAAACAGCCAGATGCACATGAGGAAAAGCAAGAAATCCAGGTCATTGAGGCCCTGGGTGCTGAAAGTCAGAGAGGAAGCAGCTTAGAGAAGAGATTCCAGATGTGGCTCCTTTTAAGTTAGAGAACATTTGCTATATGGTTAATCATCTATTCCATAGCTCATAGAATCTGGACTTAAGATCCAACATACATCCTTTAAAGTTCATCAGCAAGAAATGTGCATGAGTATTAGTATAAACGCCAGAAATGATCAAATAGAGTTAACATATTATTTTTCAGTATGCATGCATCAAGTCATTTTTACTTAATGCTAAGTATCTTTTTGTTTTTAAAAATAAAAAAAATTACTAAAAAACACCACACACGGCTATGTATGAAAGCTTAGCTCTAATAAACAATTTTAAGAGAAACAGTAAATTTTCATTTAGGACTACTGTTTATAAAAATAGATCACTAGAAGGAGTAGTCCATTAATGTTTAGATGTAATTAGCCTTAGAGAGGTGTTTAGTGTGAAGGCAATGTATCTAAGAAGGTAGCTTTTTTAAGGAAGAAAAAAACAGGCTAAAAGATTTTCTACTTGAGTGGAGGAGTAAAGATGGATTAGATTCAATGTAACTCAGGTTCTGTAAGTAGAAAACAACTTGAAAATGAAACGAAAATCTACTTCTTAAAACCTACGTTTTTAAAAATGGTTTTTATACCTCGAGGAGCTCCAGCTGTCTGTAAGTACCAGAAGAGTTTTCAAACACACTATATACAGGCTTTTGAAATGAAGTAGACGATTACTCTGTGTTCTTGCGGCATTTTCAATCCCACTGTTCACAAAGTTAAAAAAAAATATGGAATGTGTACTCCAGAAATGTAAATCTGTAACACAACTTGTGCTCACACAAATCTCATTGGGGTCCGTGTATCCCACCTTAACTATTATTTGGTTTGAAATGCAAAAGTCAGATGGTGTTGCTTTGGGATATTTTAAATTTTCTAACAACAAAGAATCTATGGCCATTTAGGGATAGTAATTGCGGAAATTCTTTATGACTAATAAAGACATAAAATCTTTATGACTAATGAATAATGCTTTTTATGAGCTGCTGCTGAAGCTGGGTGCACTTCGGGCTAGGGTATCTAACGTGATTCTGCCTCCATCCAGCTTAGAGACCGTCTGTGGGTCACGTATCTCCCACTATCCTTCCTCATTTTTCTTCACCATTCTTTCCTCTCCTACTCATGCAGTTATCACTACTTGCAGTTCCAAAAACAAAGTGCCCCGATCATGAAATGAGACTGTTATTTTAATTTTATTTACTTTTTTATCAATGTATCTCGGGCAGTACAAATCCAGGCTTTATGAGTTGATGAGACATGTTTTTCTGTGTGGTCTGAGGATGACCTGCTGTAGTTGTGAGAAGCAATCTAGAAGCTTCTATTTTTACCCATGCACATTAAAGCTTGAGAAGTAGCTATCTCTCCAACCCCACCCACAAACTTTGTGGCATGTAGAGAGGAAACATATTAAGATTATATTCACATTTTCTAAGAGTCACGAATTATTTAAAAGGGAACAATCCAAACCTATTTTTCTCAGTGGTAAAATACTTATACTGACATAACTACTGATAGATTTACTCTCAAAGGAAAATTATGGCTTTGCTCTGGTATACCCATCACACAGAGCAGCATGTAATAATACAGCTATGCAATATCTAGTGTAACGACAATCCCTCTTCTCATATTGTATAAATACTATGCTAAATTAGTTTTTCCATTTAACCAAAGTTTTATTAGCATAGGCAGTTTGAAATTAATAAAATATTACTGTTCAAATGAAATGCTTAGCAGATGATGTTAGCCCAGGGTATACATAATATCTTGTTACGTTTACCTTACTTACTTTTCGATATCCTAGAATCAGAACATCTTGAAGGCAACTGTTGTCTTCCTGCTAGTGCCTAACAGAACAGAGACTTCAGAGCAGACATTCATTTTAGTAACTGTTTGTTGAGTGGATGAATAAATGACTAGATGAAAATCTAATGTACATGCATTCTAGACAGAATGTAGATACATAAAACAAAGTCACCTCAGAAATTAAAAAAGTGGTATCTTACTGCATGTATCTATAAAAAGAAATTAATGAATATAAAATAATTATCCTTAAAAATAAATAAAATGATCATCTTCAGAGGCCTTAGTCAGTTAAAAAAGTAATCAGAAGAATTAAGTAAGCTTATGTATTTTTATATGAGATAACCTAAGACATATTTCCATAATTGTGCAAAGTTGCTATTTCTAGAGAGAAAAATTGACATTCCACGGTGTTAAAGAACTAGCCAGTATTTAATGTGGTGTTTTTTTTATTAGTTGGAAAAAAATATATATAGTTAAGGAATATAAGGTCAGAAAAAGGAAAACGGGAAGAAAAAATTTTGTTTAACTGTATTTACTGCACTAACCCTCTAAATCCAAAAGCAGTTATAAACATTGTGGTGCTCTCAATAATTTCCCACTGAGTGTGTAAATTTAAAATGGCAATTTCAATTTTTATTTCATCAAGACACGGAAGAAAATAGCATTGAATACTAATTAGTGTATGTGTGTCATACACCTGAAAGATTAGGAGAATACTGTGCTCATTATAAGCGAGTTTAGGCAAAGTACTCAAATGTTTCATTTGAAGTAGTGAATATAAACAAAAGAATTAAGTGACAAGGGAAGTTAACAATGTTCAAACAGAAAGTCTGGTACATGAGTTGACTTCCCAGAGTCTGTTAGATATGATTTCCTTTAAGAAAGGGATACTCTTTTTCTTTTAAAAAATAACTTAGAAAATAAGATGTTATTAAAGAATACAATAACATAATAACTCTGAATGTAATCTCCAAACATTTATTAAATGACAGTTGAGAGATTTCAGTTTTCCTCCATTATACACAAGGCTTTTTCATCTAATATAAAAGCCTTTTTGAACTTTTTTGGGTTCCTAATTATAAGACTTTTGGCTTATTTCCTTGTCCCTCAAACACAGCTGTATTGAGGTCAGATCACTTGGAACACCCAGGAAATTGTTCTGAGGACCGGTAGAAGTATCTCAAAGGTTGGAGGGAGACAGCATGGCAGGTATGAGGTGTGTGGAAGCGAACTGGGGGAGAGAAAAACGGCATTGCCATGGAGGGGAGGGAACCCTTCTTGTGGACAGACAAAAGGTAGAGAAAAAGAGAGGGGTTGAGTGTAGCATCGGTTTTGTACAAGAGGAAAACCTCTCTACCCTCCAGATTGGTGAGTGAGAAGTACCGAGTGGCTCAGATTTTTCTGCAAACAGCATTTGGAGCTCCAATTCTCAGGTTTTGGAACTGTGCGCCTTTCTCCAGAGTGGAGCTGGGGCGAGGGAAGCTGGCCCTAGAGGGCGTAGTGTGTTGTAGAGATCTCTGGGGCACATTGAGAGAAGACATTTCCCCTCCTGGAGTACTTTTGGAAGAGGATATATTGCCTCCCCAAGGACAAAAGACCCTGCAGAAACCAGCAAAGGCCTTTCATCACCAGGGGACAGAGGCGCATTCAGAGGAAATAGAACCTTGTTACTGCTTTTACCAGTGCTACACCATAGATTCTGTGCACTGCACAGGCGTGGGACTTTTTCTGGGAGAAACAATCTCAGATGCAGTGTGGAGAGGCTCTCCTCCAAAGGAGGGGTGGGTCTTGGCGGTGCTGGGTCCTTTAAGACTTCAAGTTTTGAATCCCAGGCACGTGCCAAAATAAAAAGGGACAGGGAGAACAGACTGCTCTCAGTATTCTGTGAAGGCTCCCTGAACAGCAGGGGGTATGAGATCTCTTGTCCAGGTAGAGATATTGGGGTGGCACCATTTTCCCCTCAAGACCAACATGGTGGGACTTCAGAGAGCAGCCCCGTGGTGCCCCAACCCCCACCCTGTGGAGGCAGGAACCACTTACCCCAAACGATGCCCCCACTGTGGGTGGCAACTGCTTATTTACTGGGGTAAGACTGACTCTGAGCCTGCGCATCGGGCCTCTCCTCCAGAATGGCACAGCCAGCACCCTCCATGCACCAAGTGAACTGAAAATTGAGTGCTTCAAAATGACACCTGTAGTTCTCATGGAAATAGACCAGGCTTACTCTTGTTTTTTTTTTTTTTTTCTTTCTTCCTTTGTTTTCTTTTTGGTCAGGCTTTTAGTTTCTTCCTTGTTTGTTTCTTTGTTTTATTTCCTTTTTTCTCTCTCTCTCTCTTTCTCTCTCTTTTGATAAGGCTTCGCTCTTTCTTTCTTTTTCTTCCTTTTTCTTTGGAATCAGCCTTATAGTTTTTTGATTCTCTCTCTGATTTTTTTCCTTTCCTTTCCTTTTCTCTTTTTTGTGGGATCAGGCTTGGCCCCCTTTTTTCCAGGCTTATTCTAACAAACAAATCAAAGCATATGTAGTAAAAGGACCAAACACCCTCCACTGCAATCAAAGAGGAGTGCTGCAGAGGACTGAGGACTGGGAAAAAGCAATCAAAATGCAACAGCAGAGAGCACCAGAAACATTTGCTGAAATGCCAGGCCTAGTAGCATAAAAAGGGGACAGTGTATGACCCCTTTTTAATATAGCATTACACTCAGATACAGGAAACATAAAAATCTTTTAAAACACACAAAAGACCGAAATTTAGCCTAAATAACAAGAAGGAGGAATTTTCCGCAAAAGAGAGGTCAAGAAGAAATCACAGCCGGGGACTTGCTCAAAACCGATATAAGCAATATATTTGAACAAGAATCTAGAACAACAGTCATAAGACTACTAGCTGGGCTTAAAAAAAACACATAGAAGATACCAGTGAACGCTTGCTGCAGAGATGAAAGACCTAAGAATAAATAAAACATGCTGAAACTAAGATCCAAAACAAAGTGGATACAATGACAATGAGGATTGGAGAAAGAGAGGAGAGAATAGGTGAAATAGAAGATAAAATTATGGAAAATAATGAAACTGAGAAGAAGAGGGAAAGGAAATTACTAGATTAGGGAAGACTTAGAGAACTAAATGATTCCATGAAATGAAGCAATATCTGTACCATAGGAGACCCGGAAAAACAAGAGTGGGAAAAAAGGTTGGAAGGTTTATTTGAACAAATTATAGCTGAGAACTTCCCTATTCTGTGGAAAGAAATAGACATTCAAGTCCAAGAGGCACAGAGAACTCTGTTCAACATCAACAAAAACAGGTCAGTACCATGACATATCATAGTGAAATTGCAAAATACAAAGACTGAGAGAGTATTCTGAAAGCAGCTAGGGACAAAAGGTCCTTAACCCAGAAGGGCAGACACATAAGAGTAGCAACAGACCTATCCACTGAAACTTGGCATGCCAGAAGGGAGTGGCAAGAAGTATTCATTGGGCTGAAGGGGAAAAATATGCAGCCAAGAATTCTTTCTCCAGCAAGGCTGTCATTTAGAATAGAAAGAGCGATAAAGACTTTCCCAGACAAACAAAAACTAAAGAAGTTTGTGACCTCTAAACCAATCCTGCAAGAAATTAAAAAAAAAATTTTTTTAACGTTTTTATTTTATTTTTGAGAGACAGAGACAGAGAGTGAGCAAGGGAAGGGCAGAGAGAGACACACACACACAGAATCCAAAGCAGGCTCCAGGCTCTGAGCCGTCAGCACAGAGCCCGACGTGGTGCTCGAACTCACAGACCGTGAGATCATGACCTGAGCTGAAGTCGGCCACTTAACTGACTGAGCCACCCAGGCGCCCCCCTGCAAGAAATTTTAAGGGGGACTCTCTGAGTGGAGAATAAAACAGAAGACCAAAGCAACAAAGACAACAAACGACCAGAGAACATCACCAGAAACACCAATGCTACAGGTAAAACAAAGGCAATAAATTCATATCTTTCAATACTCATTGTGAATGTAAATGGATTAAATGCACCAATCAAAAGACATAGGGTATCAGAATGGATTTAAAAAAAAAAAAAGAAAAGAAAAAAGAAGACCTATCTATATGCTGTTGACTAGCGAGTCATTGTAGACCTAAAGACACCTGCAGATTGAAAGTGAGAGGATGGAGAACCATTATTCATATTACTGGAAGTCAAAAGAAAGCAAAAAAAAGCCATATTTATATCACACAAACTAGATTTTAAAACAAAGACTGTAACAAGAGATGAAGATGGGCATTATTTTATAACTGAGGGGTCTAAAGATAAAGAAGACCTAACAATTGTAAATATTTATGTTCCCAACCTGAGAGCACCCAAATGGATAAATCGATTAATAACAAACATTAAGAAACTCATTGATAATAATACAATAATAGTGGGGGACTTTAATCCTGATTTACAGCAATGGAAAGATTATCTAAGCAGAAAATCAACAAAAGGAAACAATGGCTTTGAATGACACACCAGACTGAAGGGACTTAACAGATATATTGAGAACATTTTACCCTAAAACAGCAGAATATATATTCTTCTGGAGCGCACATGGCACATTATCCAGAATAGATCACATACTTGGTCACAATCAACCGTCACAGGTACAAAAAGATCAAGATCATACTGTGCATATTTTCAGATCACAGCACTACGAAATTTAAAGTCAGCTGCAAGGAAAAAAAATTGCAAAGTCCTTAAATACATGGAGGTTAAAGAACGTCATACTAAGCAATGAACAGGTTAAGTGGAAATTAAAGAAGAAATTAAAAAATACAGGAAGTCAATGAAAATGAAAACATGACACTCCAAACCCTTTGCGATGCAGCAAAGTCAATCCTAAGAGGAAAGAATCATATAATTCAGGTCTATCTCAAGAAGCAAGACAGGTACCAAATACACAATTTAACCTTGCACCTAAAGGAGTTAGAAAAGAAAGAGCAAATAAAGCCTAAAGCCAGCAGAAGAAAAGCAATAAAGGTTAGAGCGGGAATAAACAATATAGAAACAACAACAAAAAGCCATAGAACAGATCGATGCAACTAAGAGCTGGTTCTTTGAAAGAATTATAAAACTGATAAATCCCTAGTGAGACTTACCAAAAGAAAAGAGAAAGGACTCAAATAGATAAAATCATGAATGTAAGAAGAGAGATTATAACCAACACCACAGAAATATAAACAATTATAAGAGGATACTAGGGAGAAGTTATATGCCAACAAACTGGGCAATCTGGAAGAAATGGACAAGTTCCTAGAAACACAGTCTGTGAGTTCAAGCCCCGCGTCAGGCTCTGTGCTAACAGCTCAGAGGCTGGAGCTTGCTTCTGATTCTGTGTCCCTCTCACTTTGCCCCTCTCCTGCTCATGCTCTCTCTCTCTCTCTCAATAATAAATTTGAAAAAAATAAAAAAGAGAGAGAGAACTTAAAGATGATTTGTACTTTGAAAGGCAGAATGATGTGTAAGGTTAAGGTAGGCAATAAAGTGGGACAAAGTAAAGTCACAGGTCAGGACATGAAACATTAATAAGGTGTTTCTCAGTAAAAATACTGCAGAAGTATGTTATTTATGGTTTATCAAAACATGGCAAAGACTGAATCTCTCAAACATAATTTGCCAAACCCAGATGCAATCTAGTGACATTGTCTTACACTGTTGTGCAATTTTTGCTATGAATTTTAACTTCTAATGTTTTATCATGACTATAATCCCACAAATGCATTTTATAACAGGCAACTAAACTGATTTTAAACAACGGTCTCTGCAATGATTTTTAACAATAAAATAGAAGCATTTTTTGTTCACGTCTATTTTAAATCTTAATTGTGTATTCATTAGCTTGGGATCAAAAGTGTATAAGTGTGCCATTTCCACTCTCTGGAATTCTCTCTGCACGTGTAGCTACAGATTAGAAAATTCATGTGTAGTCCAAGAAGTAATTTCTGCAAATGCATGCAAAAATAAATTCATAAGACAAAACAATATCTAGTAACCAGAAGGAGGCATATAATTAAATAAATGTATATAAGATATGTAAAAATTCATAAGAAACCTGAACAAAGGAAAATTCTGAAGGGGATTTTGGCCCAGTTCCTAAGGTATGGGAGTCATGTTACTTGGCTATAAACCAACATTCTATTAAATTTCCATAAAGCAATCCCTGTACATTGCACCTAATAATGTCAAATCATGGATTTTCACATTAAAAATAACCTCTGACTCAAAATACATAGTAAACAAAATTGCTCAACTACTTAAATCAAAATTCTGTAATACCTCCATGGAAAAAACCCCAAACTTTTTAGTAAGTGTGAATCCTACAGTACACTTAATTCACCCACTAAATTTGAACACGTTCCTCTATTAACCTACACACGACTCATGATTTTCTATATGATGTTCCCCAGACTCCCACCTAGCATCTTTGATCATGCTGTTCCGTAGGCTTTTAGTCTCTATTGAAAGGCATTTTTCAAGGCTCACCCAAAAAGCTAGTCTCCCATAGGCTTTCGCAAGATAATTATTTCTTTCACTAAACCCATTGTATACTGGGTATTCCTTCTCTTCAGCACACACTCAATGACTTGTTAGGTATTATTAATGGGCTCACCCCAACAGGGGTATAATCCTTCACGGAAATCATGGTTTAATCACCTTTTCTTTCTTCCTAATATGTAGTTTACTGTCTTACTTCAGCTAAGTCCTCAAAAACCATTTAACTGGACAAAATACAAGGTACTGGTATTACTACCATCTATCCCATTTTAGGGAAATCACTTATTATCTTGGTATATCATGGTTTTTTCTGTTTAAAAAAAGTAGCTGGCTGATGATAATAAGAGTATGAATTGAAACACCCTCAGCTAATGAAAGAAGGTGCTGAAGACATTTTCGGTATTCTCATGATCTATTCTATGCTTTATATACTCTGTGGATGTGAAATCACTTCTGAAATGAAAAAGAAAACATGCATTTTTTATTTTCCTGAAGTGTCAAAAGTTGTGGCGAAATGTTAACACGTGGCCTATGTGGAAACCTTCTTCTTTGAAAAGTACCTTAAAATAGCAAGATTCAGGGGAGCCTGGGTGGCTCAGTTGTGTAAGATCTTGATTTCGGCTCAGGTCACGACCTCACAGTGGTGAAATTGAGTTCCACTCTGAGCCTGGAACCTGCTAAAGATTCTCTCCCTCCCTCTCACTCTGCCCTTCCCTGGCTTGCAGGAAACTGCATGCGCTCTCTCGTGTGCATAAAAAAAATTAGTAATATTTATACTCCAAAATTTCAACATTTTTAACCCTCAACACACTTTATGGTCAATGTACATATATCTCACGGTTTCAGATTTCATAGTCAATTTGGACTCAACTGAATCATCATGTCCTCTGTGACCATGAAGAAAAGCCACACTTTGGGCTCTGATTTTTATCCTTTCTGAAATGACTCTGGTCATTCCTTGGCAGTCACCCTGTCCCATCCCATGTGTTACCTGAATCCATGGCCATCTGTCATTTTCTGCAGCTGTCCATGCATTTATAAGCCCCTTCTTATTGAGACGTGCATAGTAGGGATACCATTTCTGGAGTCCAAAAAGAGCTCGATGGGTAGAGGAAGCTGTGATTTGCTGATTTGAGATGATTCCACCTTCAATTCCCAATGGGCCTGAGCATTCTGGGAACAAATCAGGAAAAATTGTGAATGTATCAGAAATAATCCACATTTAAAATGTGGCTGTCAGATTTGATGGGAGATAGTTTTTAAATGAATTCATTTGTACCATCATGACTTTGGAGCTCCTCGTGAAGGAAATAAGTCTTTCTCGTGACACTTTTTTCTTCCTTTGCTTTAAGGGTGGCGCCTCAATAGATCCTGCCTTCCTGCATTAGGATTCTGCATTATGCACTGCCAACTCTGGGCTGTTGATCACATCAACCAAAGTGCAATGCCCTTAAAAGACCTATATCATATTTTACATTTCCAGAAATTAGCATACCTCATAAATCGCAAGCCCTCAATAAATATCTTTGATCCATTGTTTCTTGACTAGCCTATATCTGAGTTTGTGTCAAACTCATTTTCATACTGGCTTTGTATTTCTCACCGCTATAAATATTTTTAACTTAAATTTTTATAAACATCATCAGGTATGCTTCCAACAAAAATGGCACCGTGTAAATATGTCAACTTTTAATAAAACTAACTTGTAATATGTTAAAATAGAAACATGTAGACAAATTGTTTTTTGAAGTTAAGTAGATAAACTGTCTGCATTATACATGACTTATATATACCAATAAGTAAAATAAGATATTAAAATATTTCTATTTCTATTTTAAATTCAAAATTCATAACTATACTTACAGGTGTTTTGTACTAACATTTTAATTTTCTTTTTATTTTTCTTTAAATTTGTAACTTGGAAACGTAGGAAACATTTCTTAATAAAAATTTTAAATTCTAACATTAGGCATAATATAATTCAAATAATATGATCTTGGATATCAAATGGCAAATCCACCTAAAAAATATATATATATATACATATACACATATGTGTATATATATATTATTCGGTTGTAAAAATTCAGAATAAGTACTATTATGATAAAATGAAAAGTGATACCTGGTTTTCTTTATTTCGGTTATACATCATACTTAACATTTGTCAAGTTAAATTTGTAAAATAATATGATAATCTCATTATAAAATATAGTATACTGATTGATAAGAATTCCTGAAAATATGAAAGGAGCACACTAACATTATTAATTATCAATATCTATAAGCCAACTTGATCTGTGATTGTCCCCAAGCACACTGCGGATTTTAATAGGTATTGAAGCCCAACACTTGTCAGTAATTAAATGTTTACACTTTGAATATGAAAGAAATAATTTTGCAGCTGTGTTAGAAAAGTTAATTTTATTTATTTTAAAAAGTCAAAAAGATGTTTCTCATTGGTAACCATTTTTTCATTAAACATAAACAGGTTTCTCTTTTGTATTCCATATTCGGAGAATAGGTACCTCAAGCACACTGCCTACTAACATTTCTACAGAGGCTTTAAAACCTTGGGACACTTTTTATAAAATGGATGAAAATATGTGGATAAGTAATCATCTTAATCAGACTTTATCAGTAAAGGTGGCATTAACACAACAAAAACTGCACCTTTGTTGTTGACAACTGATAAATCACATACCTTTAGGTAGATGTCCTATATCATTTTGAAGTCATTAAATGAAGAAGCCATTCATTTTTAGGATTGCAGTATTGGGAGAGATAATAATCTGATTTTCACATTCCAGAAAAATTAACCCGAAAACCTCAGATGTTAGGCCCTTGGATTCTTGTTTTGCTTTCCATTTTAAACTTCGAGATCTCTCCAGACTTCATAAAAGCACTAAGAGACTTTCATGATGATACTTTGATTTTAGACAATTGCAGGAGGCTGGCTTTTTAAGAATATTGCCATGAAAGGAATCTCAAGCATCCTTGTCTTTGATTTCTGCACTGTTTGGATGGGAAAATGCAGTGGGCAAGGAGACTGTGTACTGTAGGCCGGTCAATAGAACAGCAGAGGGAGAGAGCCAGCTTTAATTTGGTTTAATTTAATATATTCATTAAACTCCATGATAGCCTTAGAAAGAACTCTACATCATTTAGTTGTGTACTTCTAAAAACCTTTTGTTAAATTGGACATTCCCACCAAATCTGTAACCATTTTAAAAGGGAGAGATTAGATCTCAAACCACACTATTCAGTAAGTCTGCTTCATTGGTACTCTTAACCTACTAACTTCCGTTTATTAATTAACATATCTGAAAACACATTGGCCATAAACTGTTGTATTATCAGATAAGTCAAATATCAATGAAAAATTAAATAAATAAATATCTGTCTCTATATATCTATACATATATTGTGTTTTATTCTGGCATAAGGCTCTCAATCTTTGTTATGTCCTCACTACACATACATTCAAACAAAATATAATTCAAAAAATATAAAGTGACATGTTATACTTTTATAGGGCTTTACAGCTTACAAAACATTTTTACATGAGCTTTCCCATTGCTGTGATGCCAAATTTATCAGTATCTCTTTACTCAGTCTTCAATTCCACATTTTTAAGAAATAACATTTTGTAACATTCACTTGCATACTGTATGTTGCCAATCGGTAAAGCCTATCAGGGAAAACATTAGTATGTGCGGGGTTCTTGAATGAAGCATGTATCCTTGAAGTCTCAGCTTACTTCCTTACTGTCTAGTGGTCCTCAGTTTTTCTTGTTCTAAAAATTGGGGTTAGGATGACACCGTAATTCACCAGCTGTGAGAAGTGCTTTTCCTCTGTAACTAAAAATTGTTAAAAAAAAAGAATGAACTTGGTGCTAGATGGTCACTCGCATGTTTCTCTTAAGAGCATACTATTGAGGAGATCCTGGTCTTTTAGCTCCTCTGGAGCAGGCGTTGGGTCCTACAGAGTGTCGCATCCTTAGGTGTCCATGGTGGTTTGTACACTGAGTTTAGTCAATATGTGACGCCTGCTGGTATCAGGGGCTATGTTTTTCTACACGATAAACCCAAAGGCAAATCCGGGGTGTATTCTTTATTTCACACCGGAAGTTGTCACAACAGCAGGTCTTCTTCACTAACTAATCATTTGAATCACAATCAAATGGATGTCATCATAATAAAAAGTTCAAAATCCAATTTCCTTTCGCCTGTGCTATCCACTTCCCCAATGTCCTATTAAACTCAGCAGTTACAGAAACTAATGAAGGAGTTGCAATTCAGAATGCAAATGATTATACACCTAAGATTAAGTGACCTTAAGCAGTGAACAATAAGATGCTCAAAAGAAAGTTACTATGGAGATATATACTGTCATCGCTATCAACAAACAGGGAACAGATACGAAAAAATAATTGATGAACAACATAATACTAGATGAGCATTCTGAAGTTTAAAAAGAGCATTCACATGCATTTTCTCACATCAGCAAAATGGTACTTGAGGGAAAAAAGTTAACATGCTTTTTTCATAAAAGAGAAAACCTGTGTGAAGGGAAGTTAAATTTCCCTTCCAGATGAACTTCAATACCAGATAAGTCTGGAACCTGAAGCCGATTCTTGCTTCACAAAATAATATCAACTAACACAGGGAAGAGTTCAGCAATTCTTCTTCAAAGGTTAATTCTGGATCTTTTTCTTCAGCTGTTGTTTTATATGGGGGATGTGTGCTTATACCGGAAGAGAGGACAGGACAATTAACATGAAGGAAACTTGTAGAACATCACTAGAGGCATTCAGGATATGACAGAGCTTTCCTAAATTGGGATACATTAAAACAATAGGTGACAGTTTATGGCAGAGAGCCACAGTATTGAGGTTTTCGTGGTGCTCTATGCCCCATAGGTGTTAAAAAATTAACCTACTACCATTATTGGCCTATATACAGCTTAACTCATAGGGATAGGCTAAATCACTTCCAATTAATTTATTGACCTCTTACTATGTGCGCATCCATCCATCAATCCTCCATTCATTTAATTCGGTTTTGAAAACGGCATATTTATTAAAGGCTTCCTATATGTTAGGGACTTTTCTAGGCAGTGGCATTACAGGGAGAAACAAAGCATAAAAGGTCTCAGGTCTCAAAGAGTTCATATGCTAGTGGGGAGGAAAACCCTGAATAAACAAGAAGATACCATGAAGTGATAAGTAAAGAAAAAAAAGATGGGTGAGCAAGTGGAGATATGTTGGGTGATCAGAGACAGCCTTTCTGGGAGGTGCCACTAAATTTGATCTCCGGGTAAGGGAGAAGCAGGAGGTGGCTACTGTACTGACTTTGCTGTGCTGGCTTCCTCAAGGACCTTTTCATCCACTGGAAGACGTACCCACAGAATAAAAAACAAAAACAAAGACACTTTAATATCGTGGTATCTGTGATGGCAGATGCACAGAATTCCATGGGACAAAGGAAGAAGTAATCACAAACCACCTAGGGCTCAGGGAAGGATCTCCGGGAAAAGAGTGGGAGGTAGCAGAGTGAAGAAGGAAAGAAGGGAAGACACAGAATGGAACCGGCTTGGTAAGGTTAGGGAAGTAGAGGCAGCTCAGTACCATTAGACCAAGATGGATTGGGGCGGCGATGGTTAAGAGATGAAGTGAAGATGTAGAGAGACCCTAGAATACTTTGTTGAAGATCCTGCTGAGAGAACTTGCTGGGATGTTTTGAAGGATTCTAACCATGGTCATATTTTCATTTAATACTGATCATTCCTGCTATACCACAGAAGGCAGGTTTAAGAGGGGAAAAATTATGGTCAAATAGCAGGCTCCACAATTGTTGAAGTGCAAAACGATGCAGATCTGAAAGAGGGATGAAAAAGAGGAAGATTCAAAGAATATTCAGAAGGTAAAGTTGGGCCGACCTAGTAATAATGAAATATAGGTTGGAGGAGAGAAATGCGGTATCTTCAAAGATGCCCGACAGCATAGACAGTGTCCCCTTTGGTTGGGATTGCCCATGTCTCAGAAATAACACTGTTGAATCATATCCTTCCCTGAAAATTTTGTCAAATATTACTCTTGCTGCTGGACGGAACTCGGGAGGACCCGCTTTTGTCCCACCTGCTGTTGCCATGCCCGCCCCACTGAGCTACACCCACCTCAATCAGGCTGCAGGGACAGGATTGAAAAGTGAAAATCGCCTCCATGCTCAAGCCATACCCAGAACTTCCCTGCCCCCCAACTCGTTCACATGCATTGTGCATGTACATCCGCTGTCCCACAAAAGAGTGAGCCCCTTTGAAGGTAGGGATTATATCCCTCGTGGCATCCAGCAGTAAGCTTTGATCTTTTTTAATTTTTAATGTTTTTAAAAGTTTATTTATTTATGAGAGAGAAAGAGCATGAATCGGGGAGGGACAGAGAGAGAGGGACCGAGGATGTGAAGCAGGCTCTGCACGGACAGCAGAGAGACCTGATGCAGAGCTGGAACTCAAGAACCATGAGATCATGACCTGATCCAAAGTCGGAAGCTCAACCACCTGAGCCATCCAGACGCTCCGGTAAGCCTTGATCTTATCAGACAATAAATATTTGCAGAGGGAGCTAATTTCTTAAAATAAACATGAAACATAAACTGCAAAAATGACAGGTCCTATTGTAACATTTTATTTGTGTATTTCACTTTTAAATTAAAGAAATAATTTCAGCTATTCTCTCGAGGATACACAGATACAGAGGCCTCCTTTGGAAATTCTTTGTATGCTGAGTAAAGAAGAACACTTCTTTAGTAATGAAACACATGGACTGACAGTCAAGCTCATTACTTCCCTTTCAGCCAGGTGCCACACAGCAGCTACCAAATATTTCTAAAAATTGGTCACCGTTATCCCTAAGGGGGGCCCAGTGGCAATTTGATGAGTGCCAATTATGGTAGCAGAATATGGTAGTCTGTATTTGCTGGCTGCTAGATCTGCGTTTATGTATCTTTAGTATCGTGCTTACTTGTGTCAGGTTTAACAATAATCCTAAATTAATGAGTCCAATTAACATCGATTACCAGAAGCTTTTAGTTAGACATCATTTACATGGTCAGTTAAAATAACCGCTTTCCCCGAATCGCCTGAGTGGCCCGCAAACGCCTGCTGACCTGAGCCGGGCTGTTCAGACGAACTCGGAGCAAGTGAGTCATGTCACCTGGCAGGCTGAGCAAGAACAGCCGGGCCAGCCAGGGCCAAGCCCCCGGTGCCCTCCCCGAGGCAACTTCCCTGCCTTTGCCAAGTCGGTGTGAATAAAACGGTTTCCAAGCAAAGTCCTTCTCACTCTGCAAACTCATTCTCTGGAGTGTGGCAAAGAATGGTGTCTGCGTTTTATTGATCTTGCAGCTGACAAGTAAGCAGTGCCTCAAGATGTCTCCCATCTTGTTCCGGAGTGTGCTGATTAAGCCTTTCAAATAAGAGAGACGCACGGCTGAATCCGTAACAGGGATGCACTGCTTTCATTTGCTCTATCTCAATATCCAGACATCTTCAGAATGAAAAGGATTTCAAATTAAAGCCATGTTAGAAACAAATCTCCTTTAAACATCTCTAGTCCTCTCTTTCTCTGAGCATCTCATCTTCTCGTAGGAGTGCGAGTCCTCTGCTGTGCTTAGCATAGCACGGTAATTGTGCTGAACACAAGCCCTAGCGAATGGATTACTGATGACCTCCAAAACTGCAGAAATTGATGCTGAGTCAAGCATTAGCCTCCCTCTGTGCCCCCTGGACCACGGCCTTTCCTTTATCCTAGCCTTTCTTTTATTTTAGAGCTGTCTTAAGGCCAGGCTCTAAATTGGCGAGGGAGAGGTCAAGGCCACCATTCCTCACGCTGTGTGGCCCGGGGGTTAAAAAGGAACCCCGAAGATTTTTTTTCTTTTTTCCGGTGAGACTAGTCACCTAACCACCCACACATTTGCTCTAATTTCTCTCAGGGGATCGTTTCTCTGGTGTTGGGGAGGGGTGTCAGAAGGCAAGAGAGGGAATGCAGACAGAAGTGTAAGAAAGGTTGTCCTCAGGGCTAGAGCTTGGACGCACTGGTTTGGCTGGAGGAGACGGTGAGAGGTGGCGAAGGAGCTCCCTGGACACAGTCTGCAAATGTGAATATGCACAACAAAGCCTTGCCTCCACTCAGTCATTCAAGAATTCCCATGAGCACCCTCTCCCTGACCCAGAGTGTCAGCTTCTTCTTGAATCCCCTTAAAAGGACTTAGAGTGGAAATCCCGTTTGGTGATGTTTGCATCTCTCCACACCTAAAGATCGCTTCTTTGTATCAGGGCATATTCTTTGCCTGTGGCCATAGTAAGCCTGACTAGAAGAACTAGTAATTCCAAAATCATAAAAATAGTTTTCAAGAATTAGTTATGCTTATTTGGATGGCACATAAAACATATGCCCACATTAGAGCAAAGTTCATTTTGTTGCATCACAGTCTTGAAGATGATTCCGAGATACGTGGCCACTAAAGAATCTTCCTCATTGTATAGAAAGTGAATTCTATTATTTTCCATGTTGGAAAGCTCAGAGATTTCCAGGTTAAATGATAAGCAACAACTATTGGTGCACATTTTTTTATTCTCTAAGATAATACACACCTTAAAGGTAGAAACCATGCTTTTTGCATTACTTATGTTTCCAAAGCACTTAGCACAGTGCCAAGCAAAATGTCAGCTCTCTGTCATCATGGGTCAAAGTTAATTAATTAAAACAAAGCATTCCTTTTTGGGATTCCTTCTCTGCCTGTCTTGAAATTGAATTAATTTTCTGAATGGAGATATTATCACTCTGAGGATTCAACATACTGGGTGGGTGTTAAAATCAGAAAGGCTTTCTTGGTATGCTGGGATACTTGAAAACATATAAGAATCAGCTTGTGCAAGTAGGGGAAAGATCATGTTTGAAATAAAAACCTGCATTCGTAAGGTTATAAATTCAATTATCAACCATCTCGCTATTTTCTTGCGAAATGTGGTTACGCTTTTCTTCACGCTGTGTTATCTCAAGTCAATGATGATCTATTATCAGCTTAAATTAATTGTTTTCAATTAAAACCACGAATAAGCTAAATGATAATAGGAAAGTTAGTTTTTTAGAATATCGAGGCAGAATGATGATGTTTTTTAAATAGTAGAGCCTCTGGGCTTTAATACTCAAAGGTCGAAATTCTCATTGAGGTAGTTCACAAAAGTTAACAAAATCGAATAAGATTATCATCATGTTACAGTAAACAATGTTTCTACGGCAAGCAGAAGAATGTGTTTTAGTTTGCTTAAGAGGCATGCTTTCAAATGAGAAAAACATATGGGCTTTTCAAGTGCTGAATGCACTTTTGCAGCCGGGCAAGATTTCAGTAACTTGTTCTTAAGGGTTCCACATAAACTGCACAATCCATCTTCTACCAACTACGAAGATAACAACATGGTTTGAGGAAACATTTGTCTGTAGAGTCAAAAGCCTGCAATTCAAAAACCTGCAGATGTATACCGATTCTTGCCTTCTGACAAAACATACATCTGCACAAGAAAGAACTCAAAAGGGGTATAAATGCCAAGGTAAAATGCTGAAGGTAGGATTCAGTTGCTTCAAGAAACTTGAGTTGAATACCAAATGTAAATATTCGAACACTGCTATGCAGAGGGCATACTTTTACCCTTTTAAGTTATTTGCATCTTTTAAGATTTTGTTGGGGAAGGCATATCAGGATAAATATCACAAGGCGCCGCCTCAGATGTTTTGTTATAAAGCAATATTCTTGGCATGTCATCCAATGATTTTTATTTGAGAGATAAATCATAGTCCCAAATCCAATTATCAGCTATCTAGCCATTTTATTCTGGGCAATGTAGTTATGCTTTTCTTCACAATGGATACTTTCTCAGGTCAAGTATGAAGTCTAGTGTTCTAAAGGTCAAAAGAAATCCAAGAGTGTAAATGGAAAGCCACTGCAGATAGCAAGATATGTCATAATGAGCCCCCTCTAACGCTAGAACACTTTGGAAAGTAGGCAGAACTAAGGATAGAGAGCACAAGAGAAGCTAGAAAGTGGGTAGTAGGTGATCTGTTTATTTGAATTCTAGAGACTCCTACATTATATATTCACTCCTAAAAGGATGAAGAAATGTTTCCCATATAGAAAATAAATAGATAATACTCATATAGTCAGAGAAGTATGGGAGTTGGGGAAGGAAACTACAAATTTCAGTAGAGAGCTAAGACAGAAGATGAATTCTTGACATATGCATTTCTTAACTAAACATTCCTAGAGGATAAAGTAACACAAAGGCTTTGCATATATTATTTGCAATTGCTTCAGTGGTTCTGAAAGGGAAAATTCAACATAGAATTTTAAACAGAGTAAATGTAAAGCTATTAAAACAAAGGATGGTTTATGAATTTTATAGAAAGAATATTCTAGGAGAATTTAACAGTTTTATGACAAACCTGTAAAAACTAAGCCAGCTTTTCATACGTTATCTCTTATTCAATAGAGAGTCATACTAGTTCTGTTTTATAATGCAATGAATATGGGCCAGCCTATTAAAACAGAAAATTTAATATTTGTTTCTTTTCAAATCTATTATATATAACAATAAAGTGGAGTCCGATATTATGCATTGTCCAGGTTATATGCTCATTTTTTGATGGCAATATTTATAGAAAAAACAACATCTAAACTTTGTATCTGAGCTACCTAGTAATGCGTATATACATTTCAAAGGAGCAGAGGTATTTAAAAATCTTAAATCTGGATTTAAAACTTCAGCTACTGAAATGAGTACAGAATATTAGCTGTGTTAAACAAAATACCCATTATTGAATAAATTGCAATTTTCTGGTATGTTCCAATAGAATACATTACTGTTATATCGTTCAAGCTAATGATTACATAAATAAATATGCTCCTATAAACATACTAAAATATATGACAAATATAAGGCTTTAAACTACAAATAATCCTGTGACTGCCCTTTTGGAAGTTGTAATTTTGAAAAAAAAATTAGTGAAAACTAGAGTTTCACGCTTTTTGTTAAGCTTTTAATTAAAAGACGATTTACTGTTTCTCTAATTTTGAAATTATCTAAAAGACTACATTCTCTAGAAGCTTTCACCTAATTATGTTGGATAGAGCACCACCCTCATATATATATTTATAGAATTAGTTAGGGATCAAGTAAGGGCCATCAAGTCACACACATAAAATAATGCAAAGTTATTAACCAAAAAGAGGGGTGGAAGAATAACCATCGTTTCTAAAAAGCCAGTACAAATAAGGAAAACAGTGACTTGTTTTTCTGACATATCCTTCCTGTTGGTTACATGCTTCAAAAATAGTAAAAGCAGTTATTTTATAATTTAATAGTCTTCTGGATACAGCAGGATATAACTACCATGTTTAATATACAGAACGACAAATTGCATAAAAATAGAATCACATATATCTGATTTATATCTGTTTATCATAACACACATATATAAATTTATTTATTTATTTATTTATTTATTTATTTATTTATTTATTTATTACCTTGCATTAGTAAGAAAATACTTCATTAATTGACCAGTATTCTTGGATTACCCAAATTTTCTTTACAGGAAAGAAAAATGACTATGTGAACTATAAATTGCTCAGGCAGGGGTTATGGTAATATACATATTTGATGCCTTCATACTTGCAAAAGTTATATGCTCAGCTAAACCAAAACTATAAAGATTGAAAAGGAAAAAGAAACACTTGTTTTATATTCACAGATTTAAAGGTACACAATTTCATACGATCATGCGTTTTACAAATGTAAGTAATATACTTGGGAAATAATTAAGGTAACAATTAAGTGTAATCTGCTGGTGATTCGTGACGTATGTGAAGTGACTTACTGAGTCTTGGAAAATGTTCTCTTACAGCAGTTCATCAAGACTGCTCTTCGTTGGCAATTTTGGTCACAGGTGTGAAAGAGAATGTAGCTCTTGATTATCCGTATTTTTAACAAACCTGGGTGATGCCAATACACAGCGAAGTATGGAGATTGTGAGCTAATTGTATTCAAGGAGAAAAACACCACCACCTTAGGTTTGCTCTGTAAACTGGAAACCAGATAGGGTAAGCACATAGGAAATTATATGGCAATCAATAGGCCTTTAGTGAATAGTAGCTCTTATGTTGTTGCTATTGTTCTCTTATTGTTATAAAGCAACAGTGAGAGTTAAAAGTCATGGATGGGGGAGACTGATTTCCACAGTGACTATCCGGAGACCCAAGGTTTCAACATATCTTGCTGGTATAACCAGGTTTTACATGCATTTACTTTTTATTCAAGAAATACGAGTAGGACATCTACTCCCATTTCCCATGCAAAATGTCTTTTAATAAAAATTAAAATACATACATGAACACAATTATTAATCATGGGCGGTGACCTAAAATGATTCAAAATGCCCCGCCACTTGGCATCTCCTTAATATCATATTCATCATCAGATATTTCTGTCACCAAAGCATTCAAATTGTCAGATAAATCTCTGCCTGGGGGAAATATAAACTATAGCTTCTTGTAATGAATGAAAACTAAGTGATTCCCCGCAGTATATTGCCAGGCTCGCTGGAAATAAAAATAACTAATTAAATAATCTCTTTTTAAAATGGGTCTGTGTCTGGCAGGCACACTTCTTCATTGTGCTACAAAATGGGGGTCTCCTACGGAAAAATCTCATATTAACACTTTGATAAACCAGATTACAACTCTGAAAGGCGCCTTTGTAATCAAGTTTCTTGCCCAATTTAATATCCGAGTAATCCTATCTTTAAGTTAGATGGAGATGGAGTTTTAGCTGGTGGCAATTTTGTTTCAGTAATCCAAGAAATTTCATTTCCTAGAGTCCATAACTGACAGTAAAGTAACAAACCATTTCCCCCCAAATTGAGTAATACCTGTTTCTCATAACCTCTTCTGTTTCATCATAACTTATTCTCTAAACAATGTGAAGAGAAAGTTAATATTCATTGTTTCAGATTTCCAAGGACATAAAGGGGATATACTAGAAAACCAAAACCAAAAACCCGAAACCAAAAAACATGAAATGCCCTTAGCACTCAGTTAACTCTTTTCATGATCTGATTTTGAGATATAGGAAAACCACACATGAATACTGGTTTCTTATGAAGTGTCACATAAAAAAGTAAAACGAAGAGACAGTTTCAGGAAGAAAAAATGTCTGATGAATTCAGGAAACGTACATCTTGGCACAGGGGTTGTCAAAAGCACACGATAAAAAACTTCAGATGATGCAATAAAACATTCTGGCTTATTTGTTCCATATAGAGAAGCGCAGTGCATTTTGGTACGGAAGTCAGCAGGGCGGCAAATATACACTGAAAATCTCTATAGAACTGACTGGTTATCTCTTCTTTAGCAGTTTCCTTTCCTCAAGCCATCAACCTCAGCCGTGCCTTATGCTAAGCTCACCACCAGTTGAAAAGGGGATAGAAGGAAGCTTGAGAAAATACTTCTTCAAATATCTTATCTGTGTTATAGTGGCTCTTGATGTTTCACTGGAGTTCACGTTCTGTTTTTACTCTCTCGGATCCCACAGATGTCACTGCATGGAATCATCCAAGAAATGCTACGTTTTTCTTTCTCATTCTTAATTACTTATTCATGACTGGAAATTCCACTTTCAGGGATGAGTAGTATTTTTTTTTTTTTTTTTAGTGTTTATTTACTTTTGACAGAGAGACAGAGCACGAGCAGGAGAGGGGCAGAGAAAGAGGGAGACACAGAATCTGAAGCAGGCTCCAGGCCCTGAACTGTCAGCACAGAGCCCGACGCGGGGCTCGAACTCAAAAACTGTGAGATGATGACCTGAGCCGAAGTCGGTGCTTAACCGACTGAGCCACCCAGGTGTCCCAGGGATAATTAATATTAAAAATACTTCACTCTTTTCTCTATTATTTTTGTCTTGGAGGTAGCCGAATGCCCTATTGACTAGAAGAGGGAAATTTTTTTCCTACTGAAAATACATCAGTAGAACTACAAAATGAAGATAATTTGGCCACATGAAACTAGAGAGCAATTTATTTACATATGGCCCTTGGTCATAGAGAAATGTCACAAATGTAATCTTTGTGAAGTTTGATTTCAACATTCTGAAAGCTTTTAGGGGTTAGAGTAAGCACTAAGTTAAAAATATATATAAAATATATTGGTAAAAAATATATTAGTAGAAGAATAATGTGAATAACAAATAACTGTATTTCTAAAGGATCTGAATTCATTTATTTATTTATTTTCAAAGTTTATTTATGTATTGATTGAGAGAGAGAGAGAGAGCACAAGTGGGGTAAGAGTAGAGACAGTAGTAGAAAAAAAGAATCCCAAGCAGGATCTGCACAGAGCCCGGCATGAGGGCTGAGCTGTAACCACAAGATCATGATCCATCCTTCCATCCTTCCTTCCTTCCTTCCTTCCTTCCTTCCTTCCTTCCTTCCTTCCCTCCTTCCCTCCTTCCCTCCTTCCCTCCTTCCTTCCTTCCTTCCTTCTTCCCTCCCTCCCTCCCTCTCTTCCTTCCTTTCCTTTAGAGAGAGAGTGAGCAGAGGAGGGGCAGAGAGAGAGAGAGAGAGAGAGAGAGAATTGCAAGAGAGAGGATCTCTATGATGACAGCATAGAGTCTGACACAGGGCTCAAACTCATGAACCATGAGGCCATAACGTGAGCTGAAACCAAGAGTTGGACACTTAACTGACTGAGCCACCCAGGCGCCCTCACAAATTGATATTTTAAAACATCTAATTTACTGTTAATAGGTATTTAAATGTTATTCATTATATTAGCTATTAAATCCTGTGGCTAATTTCATTGCTTAAGTAATCCTCATATTTGTCTTTTCTCATTCAGTATATGGTCATAGCTAAGGCCCTCACTGCCCATACCCCGCCTTCTGCTTGACTGAGTCCCCCTCTTTGATCCTACACATTGAATTCCGAATAAACTTTCTGCAGATCCGACCATTTCACTCCTCTGATTACATTTTATTTCCGTAGATCCACGTTGCTCAACAAATAAAGGCCATTCTCCTGGCTGCTTAAAATTTATCTTAGATAGAATTTAACTAAGATGGAGCCATATGAAATATTTTTGCAACTCATGTCCCTGTCATTTTCTTCTCTATCCTACCATTCCCTCAAGTTGAAGTAACTGCACCAATTCTGGGTTCCAAAAGGACTGTAAGCACACTGACATCACAGATAGAACTTAGTATTTAAATATACTTTTTCATGGACTTATGAATTTGTTCATCTTTCTTCCACATTAGATTGGAAATTCTTCTAGGACAGGGGTTATTAGGTCCTGTCTGTTGGACTGTATATTTCCTTACCCTTCCATAGTGCCTGCTAGTAATAGGGGCCCCAAAATATATTTGGTTAATTCATCTGAGGCTCAGGAGCTGAGTTTCCCACTAGAGTGATTCCCTATCCAGCAATGCAAACTCTTGTTGCAGTTTGCTCGTTATTACTTCAAGCTCACTCCTGTTTTCCACTTCCAATATCCTTCTAACGACTAAGAGGAGCCATATTTAAACATTGCAATTCCCTCTAGATAAACATTCCGTTCTTTTCTGTTCCCCTTCCAAAGGGAGAGATTTTTTTTTCCCTCACAGACACTACTGAAGAATAAAAATGAAGCACATATATGGTATAAAAAATGTTTCAGACATTGCAGCCCCCAAAATAATCCAATGAATAATACCTTCATTCCCAATTCTAACTCAGGCAACTGAGGCTCAGAGAGGTTAAGTAATTTCCCTAAAGTCACAGGGCCAGGATTTGGCCTCAGATGTATCTATTATCAAAAGGTCACAATACACACTGTGATACCAGGTGTTGGGACATTCTGTTGGCTGCACATGCTTTAAGCAGTGTAAAGAAGTTATGGAAAATGGTGAGCGGGTCACTTGGTCATCATATTTATAAAGATACATAGTAGTGACCCAACTCGCTCTGTGTTCTTCATTGTTGTTTCTGCCATAACTTGTCGACTGAAGGTTCAACACAGACTGTTAATCATTCAACATTTAACAAAGGTATGCAAAAAAGGTATCCTTTTTTTGTGCAAGGCAGAGGCATAATATCTCCTGCCTTACTCGTTTAGGGTTTGAAGTGATTCTACAACTAAGAGTAGCATAGTAGAAACTAATTTAAAGTTAGCATCATTTTATAACTTTATCCACTGCAAAGGACTAGGGCAAAACGCCTACCTCAGGGACTTCTAGAGCTTTATTTTTCCTCTCTCTCTCTCACTATTTGTTTTCTTGCTGCAATATAAGAGCTGCCATTATATTTTCACTTATAAGAAAGCCAATTACAGCATAGGGCATTGTTTTCCACTTAACAAATGCCTCAGGATAAACTGTGGAAGCAATTGTTTTCAACGCTGACGTCTTCAAACATGAAATTAGCATCTGGGTAAGTATCACGACATTAGTCTAACTTAGGATACAAAGGTAAATGCTAATGTATAATTTCCAAAATGTTTATCATTCCTTTATCAAGAACTTTGTGTCTTAACCCAGTATTATTTCTGTGGTTGATGTTAACCATTGTTTCCAATAGCTTAGTATTTTTGGTTCACAATAATCCTTAGAATAAATAAGCAAACACCAGTTAAACATTCATTTGCACTCAAACTTGGATTTCCCCAGTACATTTCTCCTTTCTATCATATTCACTTTAATGTAGGTCCAAGACTCATTATCTGGGCTCACAAATTAAAGAGTAAACATGAGGAAAATATATCAGTTGATTACATTTACTCCACACGCCTTGCAATCGTTTTAAAATTCAGTTTTAACTCCCGTCTCTAGTCAGCATGACTAATTAATAGCACTCATTATTAACTGAAACATGATTTTTGCAGGTTTTAACTTTTATCAATACCCTGTGATTAAGATAGCATGCTGAAAAAAAATTTCATTTCAACCAGTCATAAAAGCAGTCTTGTAGACAATTTACTTGGCTAGCCAGTTCCTGGAATTTCAAAAACTGTACCTTTGATTATTTTCTTGGGAGCTGAGGAGCTATGACTAGAATGCAAAATAGTGACTCCTTTTTGCTTACAGACTGTTGAAAAGCGTAAGACAGATCTTAGGAATTTTTCTCATCTTTTCCTTTTTTAAAACACAGTTAAATTTTGGATCAAATATATCTAGTGGTCTCTTCATGACATTTAGGTAAGTGATGATCTGCTTCCCATTTCTGTTCTTGCTGTTGCTGTTAATCAAAACAGACAAAGGCATCTATGTCTCTCTTCCTCAAATTCTTATTAAAAACTCAAAGAAATCTTTGCCAATCAACTGTTCCGGTTTGTCAAATGCCAAATTTATCCATATAGGTATTTCGGGAATGAGGAAAGGAAATATATTGAAGAAACGCTAACTCTTCTTGAAAGACTGTAGATTTGAAAAGGGATTTTGCCAACTAGGCACGTGGAAGACACTCCAGAAAGGATACAGTAACACTAATACTCTATCTGCAGCTGTTGGTATTGTGCTGCCCATGATGGATTTAAAAGGACTCTATTTCAGAAGGACAAGAAATTAAAACGTTCAATTTTTATTTCCCAAATGTTTCTCTATTTATCTATTATCTATATGTCATCTATCTATCATCTATCTATCTATCTATCTATCTATCTATCTATCTATCTACCTATCTTATATTTATAATCTGAAAAAAATGTCTAAGAAACATTGAGGGGTCATTCAAGACAAGGGGAATGTCCACGGTTTCCCAAGAGGACTATGGGGATGGTATCACCTATTGCTAAGTGGCATAGAGATGCTCACTAAAAACAACTGGAAAGATGCTATGAGTATTTTCTAATCGAGATAGTGTGTGTGTATGTGTGTGTGTGTGAGTGTGTGTGTGTGTGTGTGAGCGAGAGAGAGAGAGAGAAAGAGAGAGAGAGAGAGAGAGAGAGAGAGAGAGAGAGAGAGAGAGACGGAGAAGGAGAAAGAGGAAGAGAGAAATGCTTTATCACGATCTTATTGATTTTAAATTATTCTAAACACATCTGCACAACTGGGCAGTATAATCTAGGGACAGGTACCTTGACTTCCACAAATATGGGCTTACATAAAGGATGGTAAACCGCTACTCACCATGGGAAATACAACCGGACAATCTAAATCCCTGCATCAGTTGCTTGAGGATTAATCCATATTTGTATTCTCTGGATGTAAAAATCATTACTTGGATGTCTTAGCTTAGATACAGAGGCCGGCTAACAGTAAATTTTTTGAATGCTCGTGCTGCTGTAATGTGTATGTTATCATTAATTTAACAGACTTCAGTGAGACAAAAATCCTATTATTGTTTACCATTGTGTACCATTATCTTAGGTACCACTATCATACCAAAGATTTTAAGATGTATCTCAACCTCAGAGATGTTAATATGTTTAAATAAAATGGCATACATTTTAAAATTGAGGAAATAAAAAAAATTAAAAAAAAAAAAGGGGGGGGGCCTGGGTGGCTCAGTCAGTTAAGCGTCCGACTTCAGCTCAGGTCATGATCTCGCGGTCTGTGAGTTCGAGCCCTGTGTCAGGCTCTGTGCTGATGTCTCAGAGCCTGGAGCTGTTTTGGATTCTGTGTCTCCCTCTCTCTCTGTCCCTCCCCTGCTCACGCTCTGTCTCTATGTCTCTCAAAAATAAATAAAGGCTAGAAAAATTAAAATTGAGGAAATATACATGATTTCTGTTTATCCTTCTCTTAAAGGTGATCTTTTCAGTTTTTTACAAACAACTCCTTATTCACATATTCCTGATCTCACCAAATGAACTACAATTAGGAAGTCCTACCACTGGTACAGTGAAGCCAGAACTACGAAATTACTCCTTCCGGGTCATACCAGATACGAAAACCTCCTGACTTAAAATAAGACTGGGAAATGATTTTTTTTTTGCCTGTTGCTGGCTTATCCATTGATCGGGTATGGATTATTGGGAATTTTATATGTTACTATAAAATATTTTCACACTAGCAATTCCTTTACCGTTAGTACTTGAAAAAAATGTTTTACTTTTTACAATTAGAACAAACACCAGAAGAATGCAGTTAATAGCTCTGTGGGGACTTCTAGAGTGTTCTGTATAATGAATGAACTCACCTACACTCCTATAATAAAATCCACCTGACTACTCAAAAGGTTAAATGTGTATAAAAAGCTGGTATTTTGCTATGAAAGGAAGAAGAGTTAAGATACACTAAATGAATTGCTTTTCTTCTCAGGTACAATTATAAGCTGATTATGTTTTTGTGCTATAAGTAACCTTTTCATGTACAATCCATTGCATTCTTTATTATTAATTAAAAAAACATATCTCAAGTAAGAATATTGTTATAATGAGGAATGCTAGATAAGGTGAAATTCATCATTCATGTGAAGAAGAAAACAGTAAAAACATAGGGAAAAGCAAAAATGTGCTGAGAGACTCTGTGACTTGGAAACAGGAATGAAGAGAGTATGAGAAAAGCAAGCTCGAAGCCCAAGGAGTCTGCAAGCCTTCTTTACAGTTTGGGTTCACACGTCATCCTGAATACAGTACTTTTAATAAGGTAAACTCAGTGGGCCTGGGTATTTTTTCTGTAATAAAAAAATCCAGAGAAAAGTATATCAGAGCAATAATGTAAAAGTTCTACTATCAATGGTTGTGTTAGAGACTTTGAGTTTCCTCAGCACCTAGCATGATGCTGCTGCTATAGGCAGACTCTAAAAAAAATCGAGGTTATTAGATGACCACCCATTTTCACTGTCTTATTCTAGTCTAGCACTCAGAGATCTGTGCAAACTTACCTTCCTTTAAGCAAGAAGGTCAAATAAAAGAATTGTGGAGACTGGAAAGTGTATACTGCTTAAAATAACTCTAGGTACAAGTATATTCTGACATGATAACTAAACTCAAAGACAGTCTTAATTACATGTTTAGTGACAATACCTTAATGTTTCAAAATTGATGTTTCACATTAGTGAAAATACCACTAAGTTAACAGACTGACATTTTTTTCCCCAGATAATGAGTAATCCCCATTTACTCTGTTTTTGATGCTATGATTCTGCATGGCTAGCAATTTTTCCTTAACTTATATGCCAGACCAGACGGGCAGTATATGGTATTGGCAAACCCAAGCAGGTAAACTGTTACATAGATAATAGTTGATTTTAAGGAAATTGACAAGGGCCTGGTAAAAGTCTCAACTTCAGACAGTAACTCCTGGGGGATGTTCCTTAGTTTCTTTCTGTTTCCTTGTCTTTTAACTATAGTTCATTGTCCCTAGGTAACAGACTATATCACAGAGTTACAAACTTTCCAAAACTGCACTGCTGGTAGGAAGCGGGAATGGCTTCAATAAAAACTCAACACTGCTGTAAGCTAACATGGCAGTAGCAGAAAGAGAAATTAAAGAAATAATTCCACTTACAATTGCACCAAATATAATCAAATACCTAGGAAGCTTAACTACACTGGTGAAAGATCTGTATACAAATGAATAGAAAGCTACGTTCATAGATTGAAAGAACCAGTATTGTTAAAATGCCCATACTACTATTCAAAGCGATCTACGGATTAAAGGCAATCCCTGTCAAAATACCAGTAACATTTTTGATAGAACTAGAACAAACATTCCTAATATTTTCATGGAACCACAAAAGACCTGCAGAGCCAATAAAAAGAACAAAGCTGAAGGTATCACAATCCCAGATTTCAAGACATACTACAAAGCTATAGTAATCAAAACAATGTGGTACCGACACATTGGCGATTGGAACAGAATAGAGAGTCCAGAAATAACCCGCTCTCGTATGGGCAATTAATCTACCGCAGAGAAGGGAAGAACATACAATGAGGAAAAAGACAGCCTTTTCAACAAATGGCGATGGGAAAACTGGACGGCCACATGTAAAAGAATGAAACTGGACCACTTTCTTTCACCGTACACAAATATAAACTCAAAAGAGACTCAAGACCTAAATGTAAGACCTGAAGCCATTCCTCTAAGAAATTGCCTTAAGCCATTCCTCTAAATTCCCTCTAAGAAGGTACAAGCAGAAATTTCTTTGACATTGGCCAAAGAAACATTTTTCTAGATATGCCTCCTCTGGCAAGGTAAACAAAAGTAAAATTAAACTACTGGAACTACACCAAAATAAAAAGCTTCCGCAGAGTGAAGGGGACTATCAAAAAAACAACAAGGCAACCTACCGAATGGGAGAAGATATTTGCAAATGATACATTCGATAATATATAATTGACACAACTCAACACCAAACAAAGAAAATAATACAATAAAAAACGGTCAGAGGACCCGAATAGACAGCTTTCCAAAGAGGACATACAGATGGCCAACAAACCTGTGAAAAGAGGCTCCGCAACATCAGAAAAATACAAATTAAAACCACAATGAGATATCCCTTTACACCTGTCAGAATGGCTAAAATCGAAAAGACAAGAAGTAACAAGTGTTGGTGAGGATGTGGAGAAAAAGGAACCACTGTGCACTGTTGGGATGCGAACTGGAGCAGCTGTTGTGGAAAACAGTGAGGAAGTTTCCAAACAAAACTAGAATTATCATATAATTCTATATATTCATATATAGAGAGAGCCTATATATATATATATTGGGATCACGTTCTGCTATTTTTCTTACATGTTTTTACACATGGAAGTAGAGATCAAAACTCAGCAGAAAGGTCAGGAATGGACATTCAGTGAAAATGCCTCATTAATAACTCTTATTTCCAAAAAACTTCATCTATATCATACAGGAGGAAAAAATATCTTTTGAAACCAATAAGCCATTAACTCAGAGTTCTGAACATTTTTTATATTCCTTTTATTAGTCTGGTGAAGACTACAGGCTCGTTTCAGAATAATTATGTTTAATGTATAAAATGAAATACAAGGAAACACAGTGTTATTATCAAAATATTGAAAACTGGGTCATAGAGTAATATAGGTGCTTAACACATTAAATAACAGAGTTAGTGGTAGATCTGCTATAGTTTCATATTGGTGAAAGATATAAATGTTTTTTCGGATATGTGTAACAAGTACAATGTGGCATAAAAATATCTGTGATTTTTATTAGTGACAAAGTCATTGGTACTGTTAATGTTATGATCTGCTGCTTGCCTACATTTGTAATTGTTGGAAATTCTACATTTCAGGTACCCCTTTGGGTTTTCTTATCAAAGGATACAGACACCCTGAACTCTATCCATTCATCCTTTATGGGTCCTGTACTCTTGGTTAAAAACTCCATGAAGTGGGGCACCTGAGTGGCTCAGTTGGTTGAGCGTCTAACTATGGCTCAGGTCATGATCTCACAGTCTGTGAGTTCGAGCCCGGCGTTGGACTCTGTGCAGACAGCTCAGAGCCTGGAGCCTGGTTTAGATTCTGTGTCTCCTCCCCTCTCTCTGCCCTTCCCCCACTCATGCTCTGTCTCTCTCTGTCTCAAAAATAAATAAACATTAAAGAAAAATTAAAAAAAAAAAAAACTCCATGAAGCGCTCCAGAGGGTGGGACTGAGAACATCCTTCTATTAATCTCTTTTGGAAAGTGCTCACATTCTGTTAAACTGAAAACTATTCACAATAGGAGAATCCACGAATAATTCTAATGGGAAAGGAAATGGCATTATTAAGTTACTGCCGAGGGGATGCGAAGCAATATTTATATACCAAGTAGTCATTTTATGGATGTTTAAAAAATTGTGTGTCTGCCTGAGTGTACCGGAGAAAATATAAAGTGAATTTTATTTTGAACAAACCACCATGAATATCCTTGGGTTTCTTGGAGCTAAGAGCTGCAGTTCAATTTCTTGGTATTTTGTAGTTAGATAATAGTGCTGAGTATTTATAGGCTTCCTTATATAACTATAGTTCTATCCATTTTTCTTGTCAGAAGAGTTTATTTTCTGTCCCTGCTCCTGTTTTCCTTGAATTTTAGTATTGGATTTACGGACTTTGCTCTGGCTCTACTTCTTTTTATAGAACCATATTCCTCAAGTTCAATTTATTTTTAAGTTGGATACTTTATGTGTCCATTCCCTTTAGAGCTCTAAAAAGAATGCGTATTATTGACCAGATAAAGCTATTAAAGTAACTATTATTAAATTTATTTTTAGGTCCTTGGCTACCTTAATGGCTCTTCGGGGTCTAAGACAACGCTCGGAGTGGAGTGCACCATAATCTGGGTGGAGCATCTGTGGCTATTACTTCTCCTTCAACACCTGCTCAATCTGGAATAGAGGCAATTCGGCATTCTCTTCTACCACCCTCTGTAATTATTTAAGGGCCATAATGGCTTGAGGCTCCAAATTAAAAAGTCTCTTCAGAAGTACCCATTACCTTGATCAGCTCCTATTTTGGAAACATTCTTTTCCTTGCTCTAAGTTTTATTCTCTTTCTACTTTTCTGATTATGCTTTTATTTCATTTTTTTTGGTGCCTTTGCAGATAGAATTTCTTTACCGGCCTTAAACTCTGTCTTTAGCAATCTTATACTCTTTATACTTTGACTCGCTCCTTTAGCAATCTCCCTTCAATCTTACCACTTTGCCATTCTCATCTGATCCCTGAATCTGAATCTTAATTACTCATGCTTTCCTGAGCTATCATCTATCTGCATTTCAGTATCCAGCTTACCGAGCTGTGCCGCTTGTACCTACAATTCAATATGCCTTCTGAAGCAAGGAGATTTGTTGTGCCCCTATCTTTCAGTTGAAGAAGATTTCTTTAAAGATGAAATTGGAAACATGTATGTGGCTCTTTGTCTTACATGCTGCTGGAAGCCACTGCTTTCAAGTCCATGATTTGGTGGAAAACTGTGGGTAGGATCACACCAGTTGTTGGCATCACTGCCCAACTTAGCTCCATTCTTTCTCATAAAATTATTATTGCAATTATTTGAAGCCCATGAGATTTCAGGAAATCACAGAAAATTGTGCATATTTGGCAAAAGATCAAAATTCATAAATGTTTCTCCTACTTAAGAAAAGCTCTTCTTTGTTTTTAAGTTTATTTATTTTGAGAAAGAGAGAGAGAGAGTGTGAGCAGAGGGAAGGGGAGAGAGAAAGAGAGAATCCCCAGCAGGCTCTGCACTGTTAGTGCAGAACCTATAGAGGGGCTCGATCCCATGAACTGTGAGATCATGACCTGAACCTAAATCAAGAGTTGGATGCTGAACCAACTGAGCCACCCAAAAAGCTCTTATTTCTGCTGTAGACCATTGTAGGTTGTGACTGAAGTTTCTCCACCATGAAATAAACCATTTCATCCCACTTTGATAATTCGAAACCAAAATTTCACCTAAGCAGCCAAAAATGCCATGTTAACATGTGTACAGGATAACAAAGAGCTCACAAATTACATTTTAGACATGCTCAAACCCTAAATTCATCAGATGACTTCTTTTTTAGTGCTTTCCTTACAGATTTCTTCATACTCTATACACTTTATTTGGGTTTTTCTTTTTTCTTCTTTTCTTTTTTTTAAGTTTTACAAGGGGAGGAATAGTGACAGTTGAAAAGATTGATACTTTCAATCGGAGAAAAATACAGTATTTTTCAAACATACCGTTTTAAATTTTATGAGGATGAAATCAAGTTGTCCTGTTCCCAAACTCTCCTGATTGCTGCACACTTCATCTGTCTTTGTCTTTGAAACAGGAAATATTAGAGTGAGTTTTAGCCTGCAGTATAAATGCAAGACTAACTTTGAATCCCCGGACATGTGTGATTTAGCACATGACGGGAAGGTTAGTATAATTTCAAAATCAAGAAGATCTTACTGGATGTTTCAGTAGTTATTTGCAACCAAGTACAAAACCGGCAGGTAATGAGAATCTGATTCGATTTGTTAGAGGTATTTAGCAAATCCTAGAGAGTCTATTCGAGCATTTTGCAGATATTTTTTCCATCTTTCCTTTATTAGAGTATCACTTCAAGGTACAGCAGGTAACCTTTCAAAGTGTGAGGTGTCTGTACAAAACTGTTGGGCAACATTTGGGAAAATATACCCAGAGGCATCTGATTGAAGATGGAACTTCCGTGTCAGACACAGAAAATCCAATTCGGTTTTGTCATTGAGTCAATTTTTTTGTGTTTATTGTTGCAAAGACTTCATCCTGCAGTAATGTTGGAATCATTTCTTTCCTTGAGGGCTACTGATACACTTGCACAGTATTCTGTTCTTTTTTTTTTTTTTTTAATTTTATTGTCACACCTCTTTAAAAAGAATGTGAGAAATTAAGTTAAAATAATTAGTCATACTCAAGTATTTATAGTCATGGTCATTTCCATTTATATCTCTACATATTTATGGGTACATTTTAAATGTTATGTATCTTAGATTGAACATTATACAGTTAATCCTAAATGTAAAACTTTTATCAATCCATAGCTGATTTCTTTATTTTTTACTGTTCACAAAAGGCGACAGCTTGAGGCACACTTTTTCCTACTAGATTTCTGGATTAATTCCTAATTTTATGTAATTCAAGGAAAGCAATCTTAAATTTATGTCAGGTAATGCTTTAAAAGACAAAAATCATTGCTAAATCATGCCATTTCAAGTTTCAAAACAGCAGATATTTTTTATCTGGAATAAATCTAGGATTCAAGTTAATGATTATTAATAATTTTTTACTTATCTTTGATTTCTTGCTATATTTACATAAATTAAAGTCTATTTTGGTGTTTTTTAATTTTTTTTAATGTTTTGTTTTATTTTTGAGAGAGAGAGAGAGAGAGAGAGAGAGAGAGAGAGAGAGAGAGAGAGAGACGGAGCACAAGTAGGGGTGGGGCAGAGAGAAAGAGAGAGACACAGAAACTGAAGCAGACTCCTGGCTCCGAGCTGTCAGCACGGAGCCTGATGTGGGCTTTGAACTCATGTGGGGCTCGAACTCATGAACCGTGAGATGATGACCTGAGCCAAAGTTCGACGCTTAACCGCTTAACCGACTGAGCCGACTGAGCCACCTAGGTGCTCCTATTTTGGTGTTTTAAAAATCTCTTGTGGTTGCACGAAAAGACAGCTCATGAGATGGATTTTTAATATATATTATTTATATATATTAAATATTAGGGTCAACTGGTCTTGACCCTACATTTTCAGGGCCTAAAAGTTAAGTGATCATCCTACAAATCTCATCACATCACCATCACACAGCAATTGAAATAATCCACTGAAAATGAAGATTCTAATGGATAGAGGGTCTATTTATCCTTGTGTATATTATCTGTCTTGTAAAATTCACCCTTCATTTGGTACCTACTGTACATTCTTCTGGTCTCAGCTCAAATGTCATTTCCTTAACCCCCCAAAACAGAACAGGCACCCCTGTCACAGCTCCCTTCACTTTTCATTCATAGCATTTCTGCCACTAATCTGTATACTCCATGAAAGTAGGAACTGAATTAATTTAACACCATTTTTCCAGCTCTAGAGGGTGCTACTGTTGGATGTAATTTGGTGGATGAATTAATTCATTTATATATGTTTTCCACACCTTGTACACAGTTACGTTAAGAGAAAAAAAGCAATAAATATTTGTGGCTAGTTTATTTGATCACGAGTGAATGAAGACATTTATTATATTATAATGTTGGACTTTGCAATTTTCTTACTAAATTATTTGTATATTAATTCTCATTTTTATTTCCCCATAGTTACCTCTTATTTTTTAAATTCTTTATTTTAGAGCAGAATTTGTTTATATTCTGCTTTTGGATCTATAACATACCTGGATATAGCAACATAGGAATTTAGTGTTGCATAGTATAACATCTATTTGATCATCTATGTAAGGTAAGAAAATACTGGAAATTTTCATCCTACCACTGGTTTCTTTTAACCATTCATTAAAATACTTGATCAAATAGCAGTGACAGCTTACAATAATTGCAAACATAAAAACATAGATGAAGAAACGAAATTAGATGTTCGTGGTTCAAAAGTATGTGATGATGTCATTTTTTCAAATATCAAAGCAACTCCTATCTTTGGTTGGGTTGTATTAACAATATTTGTTTGTTAAAAGTTATATTAATGGCACAGGGTTTCCTAAATTTATGTACTACTAATACCTGGTATGCAAGACGTTACAGCTGAGTTTTACACAAGTTGTTCTCAAGTACATACAGGTAGTTACTAAAGATGAATTCATTGTTTGAGTATATAAAAAATTCCATTCAACTGACTGAGCTACCCAGGTGCCCTGAGTATATAAAAAATTCCAAATTGCACCAAATTATAACAAAAGAAAAGATGGGATCGTTGGCATTGGCTTTTCAAATAAGACAAAGCTCCTTGTGTCATTTTATTTATTAATGCAATTATTTGTTTATTTGCAACATTTACTTTCCTACGATTTTACTATGTATCCTCTATATGCTATTAATTTTAATCTGCCCATCAATATAAACCAAATGGTATTATTAATTCCATTTACAGATGAGGAATCTGAGGCCTAGAAAGGGCAACTAATTTATCTAGACATTTAGTTACAAAGAAGCAAACCAGAGTTGATGCCCAGTTCTATCTAAATGCAAACCCTGTAGTCTTTCCTCCTACTCTTCCGATACTCCCCAAGGCCACTCCTCAAGTGCAAATGTTCTTAAAGTGTACACTGTAATAAACAGTGTTCCTTTCATCCTGTAAGGAGCAGGATCAATCATGCTTAGGAATGCAGGCTCTGTAGCTGCCACCCTTGGAGGTAAGGCCAGGCTCTGCGGCTCACTAGCTATGTGAAATTACACAAAGTATTCACTCAGTTCGCTCCGTTTTCTCTGTTAAATGGAGCCAGTGATAAACAGAACCCACCACAAAAGGTGTTAAGAGGATTAAATAAATTAATATTTAAGGTACTTAGCACAGTCTTAGCACACAGTAAGTTAAAAGTCCAAATTAAAAACATTATCATATGACCTTTAATTGGTGATAAAATATTAAGGTAGAGAGTTTAGTTATGAACAAAAGCAATAATGAAGAGTTGAGAATAGAAAAATAAATAACACATAATTTAGTTGTCTACAAAATGCTTTAGCAATTTTCACTGCATAAGCTTGAACTTGTATAAATGTACTTGGCAGCAGTGACACCAAAAGAAAGATACATATGTACATTTATATAGTATATAGTGTGTATTTGTACATACTGGCTCATCTGCAATGAAGGCTTAAAAAGAGTTACAGCTTTCAAATAAATTAGGATATAGAAATATTAATTTATCGTTTTTAAAAAATATATTCACATGTATTATCATCTCTTGTCCTTATTATTTTATAGGTAGAGTTCTTAAAGGAGAAGCTATAGAATTATCTAGATTATTATATGTAATTAAAAAAAAACTTGGATGACTGGGACATTTAGAAACATCACTTTATCCTCAGTCGAGGATATTAGTTTTCATTTTTAATAAAACTCTCTGAAACCATTCAAGTCCTAATACTTCCTGGCATAATCGTTTGGGGATGTTGCGTTATAGGAGATCCCTTGGTAACTATCTTAATTTCCAGAAATGGTGTCAGTGATGACAATGAATTTGAGTGCCATTTCTGAAATTTAATCATGTCACATTTAAAAGCCCAGCAGGGAACTGTATATGGCTATTGTGGGCCACGCAGTCCAATCAATGGAAATAATCCTGGTTATTTTTAGACGAGCTAACTAAAGCTGTATCACTTTCCATTGCACTTACTTTAGTGTAAACATCATGTTCTGTTAAACGTACACAGCACAGCGTATCTGCTCTTATGAGAATACGTTTCTCACACCAATTCATCATTTCCTTTCAAGCTGTGTATGAAAATGGCTGAACACTTGAGCTTGTGTCTTTTAGAAACAATGGGGGGATATAAATTAGAGCTTTATAATTAGAAGAATTGCCTGTAATACTATAATAAATAGTATGAGCATGTCTAAGTGATTTTCACATATCATTCAAAAGCAACTCCAAATAAAATTAAAGATAATTGAAATTAAATTTCCTCTAATAAATAAATTAAAAATAAAACCAAAAATAACTGAGACTGGCCAAAGTAAGTAATAAATTGTATGAATAATATCTGGAAATCTAAACTGAAATACTTAAATGAGAAGTATTGCCTTAGCCTACTTATAAATATAATTAGAAAATATTATTGGAAAAATTATAGGCAGATTTTTGCCCAGTATTAAAACTTTTGTTATTAATATTTGAAATAATAAACTTATTGAAAATATTTAATAGGTGATTTATTTGCATAATAATTATTACTACATAATTGAGCATGATGTCATAAGAGAGAGGTTAGATATAAATAGTACTTTTAAGTAAAAACACTTAGTAGCTAAATTAATTAAAGACATACATTATAGTAAAGAATTCATATAGATTTTAAATATTTATTAAAGTAATGCCTTAAACATCTTGCTTTTACTGTTTAACTGAAAATTTTAAAATATATTTAGGTTTTAAAAATGCAGTATATCGGGGCGCCTGGGTGGCTCAGTCGGTTGAGCGTCCGACTTCGGCTCAGGTCGTGATCTTGCAGTCTGTGAGTTCGAGCCCCGTGTCGGGCTCTGTGCTGACGGCTCAGAGCCTGGAGCCTGCTTCGGATTCTGTGTCTCCCTCTCTCTCTGCCCCTCCCCGACTTGTGCTCTGTCTCTCTCTGTCTCGAAAATAAATAAACAACAAAAAATTAAAACAAAAAAAAAATGCAGTATATCACTAATATTCAAAATATTTCATTGAATTCCACTGGTGAAGGTGTCTTAGTAAATTTCTTAAAGTTGAAGGCTGAGTAAAACTGAGAAAAAGGCAGAGTAAGGTTAAAATCTGAGAAAAGCAAATCTTTTTGATAAGTATGCAGACACTGAGATCAGGCTGTCCCCACCATTTAAAGAATTATATCCAAAATTACCACTTTTATATTTTCAAGTGTTACTAGTGGTAGTAGTTAGGTCACATACTAATATGTGTTTACTGATATTAGAGATGGATGATAAATAAATAAGTAATCTAAGATAAATTATCAAGATGTCTACAAGCAAAATGGGCTAAGCAGAGGAAGAGGGTCCCTGTTTACTTGTCTTATTTAAAATTCATTTGCATAATCCTACTGCAAAAAAAAAAAGAATTATAAAAGATTGTATTGAATCAAAAACAATTCAACTTGCAGTATCATTTGTTGAGTACCAATTAATATACCAAATTATATCTCATTATATTGGCATAACTGCTCAAAAAATGAAAAGTCTGGTAAAAAAAAATAACTTGATGGTACTTGAGGACTGAGAAATCAGATACTATTTCTAGGCTTAGAAATGCAAGGTTCATTCATTCATTCATTCATTCATTCAGCAAATGTCTATTGAGCACTTACTATTGACTAGTCCTCTTCAGCAACTGTGATTATAACAGTACAATCTCTCCCTCATGGAGGATATACTCCGTAGGAACAATAGTCAATAAACAATATATAAAAGCAAAAATATGGTATGTCAAGGATTAATGCTAAGGAGCAAAACTGTAAGAAAGAAGGGGGTGGGTGTGTTTTGGTATGCTGAGGGAGGGAGGTAGAGAGGCTGAGAAAAGTCTCATTGAGAGGACCCTTTTTGCCAAGACCCAGAGGAAGTATGGGAGTATTCATCACATCCTAAGAGAATATTACAGAAAAGAGGCGATGAGAAAGGAAAAGCAATGGGGCAGGGATGTGCCAGGCATGTGCCAGGAGCTGCTAGGAGGGAGGGGGGGGAGGGCGCAGAACAGCACACGACAAAGTGAGAGTCCCATGAGATGTGGTCACAGAGGTGAGCAAATAGGGCAGAGGGCCTCTCGGCCTCAGGAAACAGGAAACAGGGAGACTATCATTTTCACTCTGTCTCAGATGAGAAGTCAATAGAGGGTTTTGAGCGGCTAGGTGATGCCTGTTGACTTTTGCTTGAACAGGCTCCCTCTGGCAGCGGAGTTAAGAACAGACTGTGTTAAGAAGCACGTGCAGAAGCAAGGAAGGACCTCTCCCTAGCAAAATGGTCAGGTGGGAACCTTTTATACCTTTGAAAAATTCTTTTTTGTCACCTCCTTTCCTTAGGATTCTCTGCCTTTTAGCAAAGACAAATTCCTCCTGGAGGGAGGGGGAGAGAGAGCGGATCCCAGGAAATGCCCGTATTTCCATGTCAGCATGGATTCAGGTTCACCTCTTTCCCTTCTCCTTTTTCTTATCATTCTCCTTCTAAAGTCTGTCAGCTCACTTCTGCTCCTCCTTAGCATTTCATCTCTTTCCATTTATTTCTATTTCCATTTCTGAAATGCGAGGGGTAGAGAAATGGGGTGAGAGGAAGAAGCAGGAAAATGCATGGTCATTCCAGTTTTTTGGTCATTTATGTAGTGCCCTCTCATTAAATGGGCATTTAAAATATAATTACTCTTTTCAGATCATGAATGTATCATAAGCCTTATAAGTTCAAAATATGCTGAAGAATAAAGCTGACACAACTCAATTATGATATGATAAATGTCAAGTCACTTACTTCCTTTGTGGGAAGGTTCTGTTCATGTTTTTGATGTTCTTTTTTCCCTTCTGTTGTGTTTAATTTTATTGAATTGGGAGACATAACAAACTAAGGATAAGAAATATTTCCCTTTCATGTTTATTGTAAATATCTCCCCAGGCTATTACTTGGGCTTATAGTTACTATTTTTATACATAATTTTTAAATTGATTCTGTTCTTCTGCAATAGCTTTTATTATTTACTACTTGGGAGGGCAATGAGAATGATTTCATTTTAAAATATACCAGAACTTAATTAACCCATCAGTAGATGTAAGAAAGTAGTGGAGGAGTGAAGTAAAATGAGGGCAGATACCCGAGATTAGAGTGAAGGGAGTTTGGATTTGGAAAGGGTGCCAGCATTTCAGGACTGTGTCCTCTGACCCACTGAGCAGTGAGTCTCCATCATTCCTCCTCTCCTCTTCCTTCTGAAATATCTGCAGAAACAAATGGCTTCTCTGCCGAAACTGTAGGCATAAGCAGACCCAACGGTACCCCTGAGGCACATGATAGACAGCTCAGAAGAAAGTTTATAAATCTTACTCCAGAGCGGAAGCTGGGCACACTGATTATCATCTCCATACTATCAATTCCCAAGATCCTAACCTCAATCAGCATAGAGGTGCACCGCCTGGAACGTGCAGGTGTTTCTGTGTGCCCTGTAGTGAGTGAATACTCTAAGTTCTCAATGTGTAGTACTATGTCATTACTGTGGCAGAAAGGCACTTTTTTATTCTGGATTTCTAAAAATTCTGAGAAGCCACACTAAAAAGAAAAGCCATATTCATAAACACCTAAATAGTAGGGAGATTAACAACCTTTAATTTATCAAAAACTCTTGCAAATCAATACAACAAAAACAAATACACTAATAAGAAAATATTTTATTTATTTTTTATGTCTATTTATTTATTTTGAGAGAGAGAGAGGCGTGTGTGTGTGAAAGGGGGAGGGGCAGAGAGAGAGGGGGAGAGAGAATCCCAAGCATGCTCTGCCCTGGGTATGCAGGGCCCAAAGTGGGGCTCGAACTCATGAGCTGTGAGATCATGACCTGAACTGAAATCAAGAGGTAGAGGCTTAACAGACTGAGCCATCCAGGCACCCCAATAAGAACATATTTTAGAGTGTACACTAGGTAATTCTTTCTGATCTTTATGTTAGGGCACAGAAGTAAATAGAGGAAATGTAAAATACCAAGGCACATAATGGGTTAAGAAAGTCACTATTGCATTCTTGTTCAAAGAGAAGTCTGAGTTTAAATACAGAGATATATAGGGGCACCTGAGTGCCTCAGTCTGTTGAGCATCTGATTTCTGCTTAGATCATGATCTCAGGGTTCGTAGGTTCAAGCCCTGCATTGGGCTCTATTCTTACAGCTCAGACCCTGGAGCCTACTTTGAATTCTGTATTTCTCTCTCTGCTCTTCCCCTGCTTGCTCTCTCTCTCTCTCTCTCAAAACAAACAAATATTTAAAAAATTAAAAGAAAACGTTATATAGATATAAAACTAGATCAAATACAACGAATAATTTTATTAAACATAAGGACAAAACTGATCGGAAGACACTAGAAACAAACTGGTGGCAGTTAAGTTCAAAGTCTATTTCGAAATGTCCTTCTATCACGAATCGAGTTTCTTTCTTTGCAAGGTTATTTTTAGATGTGGTGACCTCAGTAAAATCTATGATGCAGAGATAAAATGGGCTTCAGTTGTCTAGTTCAAAATAGGCTTTATTCATTAGTTACCACATTTGGTTCACATTCAGTTCTCCTCCCATTTTCCACCTGTAGGCAACAGACTGTCTACTTGCTCCTTGGCTAGCACAGGAGGGCAACGGTACATATACATACACACACACACACACACACACACACACACACACACACACACACAAACTCTAAGACCTAGGTCTCTTCTCTGAGGGTGCCTGCAACTTCAGTTATCACTTCTTCTTCAGGTCATTCAGAAAGCTGGTGCTTGACCACCTCAGAGTGACCCTCATTGCTGAGCAGGGTTCCCATGACATGTCCCTTATATGGTTCTCCTTTTAGGAAAATGGGAAGGTCCCATTTTCTCTTGCCTCCCTGGCCAGGCTTCCTATGGGTCAGAGGAGGTCTTACAATGCCTGGACACGTTCTTAGCCAGGCAATGTTTTAAGCTCTGCCGATGTTCTAGATCTCTCTTTTTGCTGCACGAAAATCAAAAAGTCACTGACATTAGTTTTTTGCTCTTTGTCATGGTAATTAAGTGTTCATTTACAGACACTTTTGGGTGCTTTTTAATACAACTTCCAGGGCTGATTTGGCAGCCATCTGTAAGTCTCATGAGCCAAAGGCCAAAAGGATGCAAGAGCTGGATCTGGCCAAGTCCAGGACCGATCTAATCTGAATAAGTTAACTTACTGCATGGTCAGGTAAATGCTAGGTTAGTTGACTGGGTGGCCACTACTCTATTTAGGTGTATGATCAACCTGCTTGCTCATGCTGTTTGTTCCTTCCACTCATTGATGCCTGAAGGATCCTATGTCAATTCACAATTACCGTCTTCTCCATTATGTTTTAGAAAAAATTTGCCCCAACATATTTCTTTGATATTCACAATTTCATTATTTAATGACGTTTTTCGGGACTCGGATACTGAGCATTCGTAGATCATCATTGTGTTTATATACACGACTCAAATGAGTTCTTCCATAATTTTCCCTGTTTTATTTTATAAACTATACTTGTCAAAGAGAAGAGAGGGAAAAATGACAGTAAAATTGGTACTCTGATTGAAAAGGAAGGTGTGTGTATGTGTGTGTGTGTGTGTGTGTGTGTGTGTGTGAGCACATGCGTGTTCGTGTGTAAGAGAGATGGAAGGTGTAGTGTGCCATCGGGTATCTCCTTCAAGTCTATCTGAAGAGGTATCTGGATTTAGAGCAAAACAAACTGAGCTGGGAATCCCAAGCCCCAATTCCACACTCCTTCTCATCCTGTTTTCGTCACTAATTGCAAGAGCCTGGGCAAACCACATACCTATGTGTCTCAGTTTCCACGTGGGAATCTCATCTCTGTCTGCCTTCTGATTTATGTAATGTGATACTCTCACACTTTCATAGTCTAATCCCCTAATAGTATACTCTAATAGTATAATATACATCAAAGCAGTAGCACTATGGAGTTTCTGTAAGTGTCCAACAATGATTAAACTATATCATTGTTGTTCTCATTAGCATGTTTTCGTGTCCAATTCTGAGTTCATCACAATGACAATCATCTTTTCCTAATTTTTGTTTCTTTGGCGGAAGGGCCATTTTGTGCTTCTTTGTAAACACTTCAAGAAAATCACTGTCCTGGCATTTGATCCATCATCATAAGACCCTACTCTCTTAGGCTTCCAAAAAGACAAATAAGCGGTATGTAAAATTCTTACTAATGTGTATGCCAACACGATACAAGTCCTCTTTTTATTTGTGAGAGAGGCTATCAGGTTAGAGCGCCCTGAATTTACTGTCTGACGCAGAGTAACTACTCTGGTGGAAATTTAAGTCATATACGTACTCAAAAGCCAAAATGGGATTCATAGGAGAGATGCACTTGGATCTCTGCAGAACTGCTGCCTTCTTTTCAGACCACACACAGAGTGTCACCTTCTATGCCTAGCATGCACTGAGACCTATCCTGAGGAAGATATGTGTATTAGCAACATTAACGGCAACACATACGAAATGTGCCATTTCAATAAATTAGGAACTATGAAAGCAAATTGTATTAATTTTGACCCTGATTCCATAATAAATGGAGGTTATGCAAACAACCAGAAAAACGTATACATATATGAATACTTACTGTATTGACAGTTTCTTCCCATGAATTCTCCTGGGCACTCACAGGAATAGTTAGCAACAAGGTCTGTACATATTCCACCATTTTTGCATGGCTCAGCTTCACATTCATTTATGTCTGAGGAAAAGAGAAAGAACAGAGAATACGAGAATTGTTGGTGAAAAAACAATTAGTGATGGGAAGGATTTAGGCCTTTCGAATAAAATAAAATCTGAGTAATGCTATTATTTTAGTGTGTCTGCGAGTGTGTGCCTATGTGTTGAGTCAATAATAGAAATAGTACTCAAAATCAACAACTGATTAATAATCAGGTGCAAATGGAATTGAGCACCTCCACGAAAGACCAACAGAACCAGGCCATTCTCCAATTCTGAAAATAAATATGAACAGTTTGGGGAAATATTCAGTGTACCCTTAGAATTAAATGGAGCAAATTAACCCTGATAGAGAGATGAATTGGTATCACTTACGAGATCTAGAAACCTCCCCGGCAGCAACAACTGCCAATTAACACTGTCTCATTTCATCTTAATTCATTAAAATTCTAACTGACAGAGATGTTTTAGTTTCTAAATAGTTCGCCTTTGATGAATGCGATGAGAAGCAAATTAGAGTTAATAGCTAAAGCTCGTTACATTAAGCAAAGTATAATAAATGTAAATGATGATCACTTCCTAATCTCATTCAAGGGTTTCTAAAATTAGGATGACTAAAGGGACTTACCTTTGATATACCATTATTATACCTGATGCAAAATCATGAAATATCAAACATTCAGCAAATCGCACTAATTTCCATGCTAATTTTGGACAACAGATACAATGAATATGATTTTAAATGACACAAGAAATAATGACTAATTCAGTCAAATATCTATCAGTGACAACTTACACGTCATTCCCTCGAAGTACAGCACCAGGCTAGGCTCTGTGGGAACTAGGAAAGTAGTCGGAGGACACGCAACCGCTCCTCATTGTTTTCTCTTTGTAGTGTCTACTCCCGGTGAACTCCTTCTCTGCCCTTATTCCCACAGCTCCTTACAGACCTGACTAGGGTTGCCTAGGAATTATCTATGTATGTGCCTTTCACCCTCTCACCTAGTTGAACTGCCAGTCTTGTGGATGTAGCCCCTGTCCTGCCCTGCTTTTTGTATCTCTGTGAATGCCACGCACTATCTGGGAGACCACTGGTATCCCAAAATATGTTTCCTGACTAAATTTCTAATGAAAGATTAGAAACAGTGGCCTAGACAAGGTAAGCAAGTTGTTTCAGATGTGTAATGTGTCTTCTGATTTACTACGATGTACCAGAATGTATTTTCAAGTACTGGGTTTTCATAGTGTTTAAAGCAATATGATCATAAATTATCCTCTCAAGGCTGAACGAGAATAACACACCTATTTTGCCTTTTCTTTTTAACTTCCTTTCTTCTTTAACAGTGTCTCCTCTTAGTATTGGTGTTGGTTACCCTCTCATTTTAAGTTTACTGTAAAGTTAGGCCTAAAATTCCTGAGGCGGGTGATGACTTTCTCTGAAAAAGGCATCCTTTTGGGTTTCTAGTTAACTATCAAAGTTTGAGAGTAGAGACAACTGTTGACTATGCTCAAAGAATCTAGATAATTTGACTATTTTATGACATCAAGTAATAGGATAAATGCAGATTCTGATAATTTCTAAAAATAGTTGTGTGCCATAAAACATAACAAACTTCCTAATATTTGAAAATATACCCTCCAGAAGGAGGAAAGGAAGGAGGGGGGGGTATGGGGGAAGAGAGGAAGAGAGGGAGCACAGAAGTTACGGTGCTATTTATTTTATTGTCAGCTCTATGTAAGGGAATTGCAGTATCTGTCCACTTGGGCACATGCCTACTATATCTCTTCTTGCATCATACTGTCTACATTTTCTTAAAGATGAGAATATGTCAATGGCTAATAAGAAATTAAATCTTCATGTTAGAGAATGAATGGCCTTTATTTTATAAAGTGAGATATAACAAGTTATTCATTTATTTACTTATGGGGAAGAAACGGAGTATTGATGTCTGAAGACCACATTAGGGAAATATAATTTGATTTGAAGGAAAGGTTTAATTAAGATTAAAGACAGAATGGAGATGGTAATGTATTTCCTGAAAGGAAACCAGAATGAGTCACGACTTTGAAGAGAAAAGTTCATGGTATGACAGTGTATTCAGGAACACGAGTAGCCAGCCCGTCTGGAGCATAGCGTGCAAAGGCGAGGGTTGGGGCCCTAAGTCTGAGGGTGTAGACAGGGGTCAGGTTATGATGAACTGTTGGTGCCAGTAGAGAGAACTGGCCTTCATTTTTTGGCACGAACGATTTGGAGCTGGGTGGGAGGGTATCCTCTGGACCTTGTCCTTTAGATAGACCTAGTGAAGCCGATATTTGGGATGCATTCAGAAATGAATGAAGGCAAGCAGAACAGAGAGACCCACACAGGATTTGAGGCTGATAGGTACAACCTCTATTTTAATTCTCAGGTAAGAGGCTCTAAGCATGTTGTCATTTAAATACTGAACGATATATCATGAGTAAAATCAAACCTAGCTCTTGCTGCTTAAAAATGTTAATAGAAGGAAGTTTTCATAGGCGATGATGTTAGCACTATGAAGAATCATTTTATATTCCTGTAAGGATATGCTGTTCTTGGCTTCCTAATTTCTTCCAAGTGTTTACACAATAAATAATACTTAACACATGTGAAATGTGAATCTAATGGAGACAAATGAACCTTGAACCTTCTAGCTGTTTGATCATCAGGCCAGATCTACAACCATCTACAAAGGAAATTATAATTAAGGATATGGGACTCTGAAATAAACCATACACCTTTATCCAGAGGTTCACATAAGGTGGAATAACTGGAACTGAATTTGCTGAAGTGAAAATACTTTATAACCATATCCATTCTTTAAAAAAATGCTTTTTAATATTTATTTTTGAGAGCGAGTGAGAGTGAGAGAGACAGAGAGACAGAGAAACAGAGACAGAGACAGAGTGTGAGCAGGGGAGAGGCAGAGAGAGAGGGAGACACAGAATCTGAAGCAGGCTCCAGGCTCTGAGCTGTCAGCACAGAGCCTGACGCGGGGCCTGAACCCACAAATCACGGCATCACGACCTGAGCCGAAGTTGGATGCTTAACTGAATGAGACACTCGGGCACCCCTATCCATACCCTATTTTTGATACAGAATGACCTTTTATTGTTGATCCATTTTTCGTTTTTTTTAAACTAAAAAGCTACCTTAAATCTATTATTCGTAAAAACACAAATGTTACATTAAAGGGGTTACGTCCTTTAATATAGTAGCCAAAAAAGGAAAAAGCATTCCTGTATATGCACTTATCTAATAACATGGAGACTCGGATAACATATGCAAATTACAGGAAAGCGTTTACATATTAGTATAGTGCAGGAGTTCTTTTAGCGGTGAAGGCTATTTGCACTGTGATTAACACTGCAAGCAATCTAAATGGAAACAGACCTCAATTTGAATAAATCATGTTTAATTAAAGACTAGATATAAATGTTCACAGAATATAATGTAATGAAATGAAAATTAAACATCTTTGTAATAAATCACATACATTTTTCTTTGTCATAGATCAAGACATTATCATTCCCAGAAAAGAAATCCTCATCTATTCCAAGTGTAGTGAAATATACTACACTCTTTTATAACTAAGAAAAATTTGATATAACAGTCCCCATGCAAAATAGGAATTTCCATATTTGGCCACATATACAGTTCATTTATAATATTAATAGCTATCACTTTCTGAGGTTTTTATTTCTATGACTGCTTCTTAGGAACTGTTTTAATAAATAGCCTCATTCAGAATTGGGTTTTATAATAAGACACCCAGCTGAGTCCTGATCCCTCATCCTAAAAGCATAGAAGTGCTGCCTACCATCCCTCTGGCTGAGGACAATGGTAAGAGCTGACCATGGATTTCCAGAGGTAAACTCATGATACGTGGGTGTGAGTGTGTGTGAGTGAGTGAGAGTGTGTGTGTGTGTGTGTGTGTGTGTGTGTGTGTGTGTGTGTGTGTTGGAATTAAAAAGCAAGGTAAAGGAAGAATGTAAAGGAGGAGATGAGGGAATAGATAACTGGTCACAAGAGAATGCATTTCTTTGAACGAAAGAGGTACCTTAGAAGGATTCTCAGGCCCTTTGCTCTATTATAAGTAATTACACAAATTCATTCACAGGATACACCTAACTTACTCTATCACTATTATGTTGCACTCAGCCCATTTTTATGCAAACTTAAAAAGGTGTGCTGGTAGACCACCCACTGTGGTTTAGGTTTTGGCTAATAGAAAAAATGCCAACCTATATATATTTTAGAGATTTCACTGTGAGAATCTTCTTTCAGTAACTGGCAAACACATATATTCATAAGATCACTCTGAGGGTTTATGACCGTCTACACGTCTGCACCCTGAGAAGTGTTAAGGTACTCCTAGCCTTTTTCTCTGGATCTTTGTCAGACCTACCATTGTGTAAATTATAGCGCCAAAGCCCATGATATTGACTTGGGAGTAGTCGGGTGTCAAAGAATTTCTGAAAATCAAAATTTTATTTGCTAGTTCCTTATTCGAGACTTCAGAAACAATGGCTTCTCTGGGCATAATTTCTTGTAACAGAAACCATGTTGCTTATTTTCAGACAATTGTATTTAAATATTCAGTAATCCCATTCTTCACAACAGACTCAACCAGCTGGCCAAAGATGAAATGGAGATTTTTGGAGTCTAATTCCCTGGGGTCTCCTCTGGAGACTCTTAAAATTACTTGATTAACTAACTAATTAATTAATTACTTTCAAATTGTCTCACATTTGTAATACATAGATTAAGAGAGATAACAGGTAGCACTCCAGGGCCACCAGTGTCCCAGCTCATCCTTGAGTTTACCCAGAATGCTCAGGTAGACGCCGTCTGGCCCCAGAAGGGCAGCTGCATTTACTTGCCAACCTGGTTTAGAATGTTTAGAATACTGACTTCTCATCCTTCTTGGGATGGGATCCATCTAACCTCCTCTTGAATGGAGACAAAGATAACTTAATTCGATCATGAATTATCTCCTTTTCATCTCCAAGTACAACCAGACCTGTGAGCATCAAGAATGAACCACTAATTTTCAGGCTGAGCCTCCTTGTTTTCATATATTAAAAGGACAGCGAGATTAAAGACCTTATTTTTTTCTTTGCAAAGATAGAATTTCTCAGCTTCCTTATCCCTCTCCCTTGGGCTGTCTTTCCTCCTGCAATATTGTTATTGACTGTTAATTAGCCCACAGCGCCTATTTTCAAGAGCCTGATATTTTTGATCCTAACAAGCCATCTTCTCTGGGCTCCCCGTTAGCTATTAAAGGATCACCAGACCTCTTATGAGTGATTGACTTTTACAGTTTGACCTTTTATTTAGTTTTCTAATCTAAAACTTATGGGCTTTCGATTTCTCTTTTTTTTTTTTAATGTTTATTTATTTTTGAGACAGACAGAGACAGAGCATGAGCGGGGAGGGGCAGAGAGAGAGGGAGACACAGAATTCGAAGCAGGCTCCAGGCTCTTAGCTGTCAGCACAGAGCCCGACGCGGGGCTCGAACTCACAGACCTCGAGATCATGACCTGAGCCGAAGTCGGACGCTCTACCGACGGAGCCACCCAGGCGCCCCTCGATTTCTCTTTTAAGCCTAAATAAATTCTGATGAAAATCTAGAAATTCCATTCTTCCAGGCAGATGCTGAATTAAATGATCAGGATCAGAATTATCAAGAAAATGTCCCACTCCTTTCTGCGACCAGTTCTGTATATTTGTATGTGTTTGAGCTCCCTTTTGATCTTGCCTTCTACTATTTCACTAGGAATTCATTTTAAAGAAGCAAGTTAAAATCCAAATTCTTTAATCAGAACATATCACAAACTTTTTATAAGAACATATTGATAAGCTTTGCTTACTAAGAAAAAGAGTGTAAAAAACAAACAAATCCAAAGCTAGGAGATACTTAGCCCTCATCACGTACTAACAAAGATCGTACTCTCTGCCCATATATATCCTGGCATCCTAGCATTTATTTTGAGATCCCAATTTAGATGCAAAAATCTTTGCTACGAGTATTCAGGTACAGCCCAGTTCTTCAGGATGTTTCCATATACAATTATTCTGGTAAGGCTTTCTTTGCTTTAATCAGATATTTGGCTACTAAGGTAAGATAGCTATTCCAAGGTAGTAACATGGAAGAAAGAAGAAGAGTTGGGGAAGGGGGGGTAATCAAGAGGGTGCTATACCTCAGATATCTGAGGCCTTGAGAAATGTCAGAAATAAAAGCTGTATAAAAAAAACATATAGTAGAAACGAACAAACAAAAAAAACAAAACAAAAAAACAAACAAACAAACAAAAAACCAATGTCTCTGATGAAAATACTACCCAAAGAGGAAACTATCTCTAAGGACATTAACTCTGCAGTGTAGTAACTTGCCTTGTAATAAATATTTCTTGGCTGGTAGAAATGAATTGAGAGTATTAAAGACCTGAAGAATTGTCAACTGTGCTATAACGGTGAGTGCCTTGACTGGGGCAGGTGTACCAGCCTATTTCTAAAGGGGCTCTATTATGGAAAATCAAGTTAACAAGGCTTGTTTTAAAAGCTAGAACTTCTATTTTATGTTTTAAACATTTTTTTTTTCCATTTGAGAGAGAGAGAGAGAGAAAGAGTTAGCAGGGTAGAGGGGGAGTATGTGTGAGAGAGAGAATCTCAAGCAGTCTCCATGCTCAACACAGAGCCCGATAAGGGGCTCTGTCCTACAACCTGGGATCATGACGTGAATCGAAATCAAGAGTTGGATGCTCAACCAACCGAGCCATCCAGGTGCCCCAAAAGCTAGAACTTTTAAAATATAACTGTGCAAAGGTCCTACACCAGAGATCCTGATTTAAATGGACTTGTATGAAATGCAGTGAGTAATACTGTTTATACAGGAGTCCAGATGAGTCTACAGGTAGCTAGAGTTAACAAACACCAGGTAGAACCTCTGTCAACTCATCTATACAGCCTTAGTTCTGTGCCGTGTGCTAAGAATGAAAAGATTAATATATTGTGGCCCATTAGTTTTCTCAAGACCATTTCAGCACAGTAGTTACTCAAAGAAATAATCAGTTACCGTGCAAAGTGACACAGAGTCTAACAGGAAAATGAATGTACAGTTTCTGTAAAAAAAAGAAAACAAAACAAAACAACTTCAACTATCAATAACTAAAGCAGTCTAACTGACGACAGAATGTTGAGTTTTAGAGGAGCCTAGCTGACTGGGGATAATGCTTCTGAATTATCTAGATTTATAACTAATTACTCTGTAAAGTCGCTTTTCTAAATTACTATGCATCTCATTATTCCACAGATGTAAGACTGACTCGTCACGGTCTTAGTTCTTTGGTCTTAGTATAGATCTTCTATTTCCTACTTTCCTACTTTTATTATAGTATGTTATTATATATACACATATATATACACACATATATACATATACATACATACATACATATTTACATATATATTTATATCTATTTCATATTTTTACTCTGTTTTGTCGCCTGCATTTCAAGTTCGTTCACTTGCAGCTCTCTGATGCAACACTGATGACGGGCTCTGTTGGACTTTTTCTAGAGTGAGCAATCAAACACTCATTACTGGCTGAGATGAGATTTATTCTGGAAGCAGAGCTATGACTCACATGCTTACGTTATCCCCTCATTCAGTCACTCACTTACTCACTCATTAAAATGTTGATGAGCACCTTCCAAGAGTCAAGCCCTAAAATACATGACTGGATATATTGGTGAATGGGGATCAGGTCCTACTCTAAGAGATCTCACCTTCTGTAATTCTATTTGAGAAGAGAGATCATTATAATAAAATAGTGAAATACGTGTTCTACGCCATCGCACACGAAAGGTACTGAGACCGTAGAACGGGCAGTGGCTTTGCCCGGAGGAGTCATGGAAGATTCCTTCAGAAGGTAATATTTGGTTGGTGCTTAAAGGATTAGTGGGAATTTTATAGTAGGAAGAATAGAAAAGAACACAATGTTTCCAGAAAGAACTGAGCACTTTTAAATGTCTAGATATGCACAGGAACAGTGCGTGTGGGGCTCCGAGGGGTGGCAGTTACTAGGCAGTATGGGCCGGATTTTTATGGCCCTACAAATCAAGTTAAGGAGTCTGAACTTTAGTCCCTGGATACTGGGGAGTTAATAGAGAATTGAAGAATGTGAAAGGGGCATGGGATCTTTATTTTAGAAAGCTCATCCACATGCTCCTGAATTTCATTACGGGGAACATTTTGGAAAAATAATTCAAAATGTCAGAACGGAATTTTATGTTGACTCCATATTACTCAGATCACATAACATACTAGCTATGGCCATGTGTGTTTAAACATGTAGTTTGGTTTGAAACTAAGCACACAGATTTCCTAATATTTAGGGTTGCCAGACTTGGCCACAAACACACAAGATGCGGATGCAATATCTGGGTCGTACTTAAAAAATAGTTTATCTGAAATTCAAATTTAGCATCCTGTATTCTATCTGGGAATCCTACTCGAACTGGTCAAGTAGAATGTGATTTCTCCACATTTTCTTTCTTTCTTTTTATAGACGCACTTTAATTTTCAGCATATGGTCACGCTTTCCATTTTGTGCATTCAGCAGACCTCAAGGAAAACTACCTGCAGTGGAAAATTCCTATTGACAAACGAGTCTTCCTCAGGCTTTTGCTAATGCTAAAATTCATTGCATGCTTTCTGCGAACTGGTGCATAATCTTTAGAGTTTAGAGTTATCTCTCTGTAAGCTTCAGTACTACAAATACAGACAAATAGCAATTCAGGATGACGATAAGTGTTTTCACCTAGTTGTAGACTACTTACTATGTGGCAAATATTTGTCGAAGCATTTTGTATATAACATGACACCCCATGAGCTAGTAACCCTGAACATAGCTGTGTGACAGATGAGGAAATGGAAACATTAAAAATGTAAATAACTTGCCCAGAGTCACGCAGCAGGTAAAACTGAGATTGGAACCCAGAAAACGTGTCTCAAGAATCGATGCTATTCTCAGGGATGCTTCGGCTCCACTAGGAAATATCAGTATCCCCTTTTCATCATCATCTCACCATCACATGCCTGTGGGTTCCACTCTTTGTGCTGAGGACAGATGCAGAATAATATACGGTTCTCAACCTCTAAGTGTTTATAATGACCTAGTAATATTAGCATCATGTAGTCTAGGCTCAGAGAATCCCGTCCTAAAATCTCGTTAGGAATACATTTTACTGCCAATTCCTTTATTTCTCTTTGTAATTTTTCTCGAAATCTTAAGAGATCTGGGCTTCGTGGGCATTTGTTCTAATTTTATTCCTGTCTACTTAGAAATTGATTTCTTTGGCTCTTATATTCTTTTCTACATGTCTTTTAATTTTGCGTTCAGATGAAAGAAATATATTTGTTTTAGTTCTTTCTTTATAGAGGGCATAGATATATTTTATACCTGTACAACTGAAATTTTAATTTTTCGGGGGTGATAATACATATAACTTTAAAATCTTTATTTGCTTAAAGAAAGCACACATACAGAAAAGCACAGGAAGCAATAAAGGTAAACGAACTATTTTTAAGAGACAAGCTGTGTAACAAGCACCAAGGTCAAGCACAAGAACACTGCTACTACTCTAAGTCTTCCCAGGCCCTTCCATTCACGTTTCCTCCAGCCTCACAAAGGTAACCCATCTCCTGCTCTTTAATGCAATCATGGACTCACTCTTTGTGTGGTTTATAATTTTACTACTTAACTACGCATTCCTATAAGAGAACCCTTTATTCCTGTATATATTTGAACTTTATAGTAAAATAAAATCTTTCAGTGTGTGTTCTTTTTTCCTTTCTTTCTTTCTTTCTTTCTTTCTTTCTTTCTTTCTTTCTTTCTTTCTTTCTTTCTTTCCTTCTTTCTTTCTCTCTCTCTCTCTCTCTCTCTCTCTCTCTCTCTTTCGTTCTTTCTTTTTTTTTGTGGTTTCATTCACAATGCTGTTGCAGGTGACTGCAGTGAATTTATTTTCATTGCTTTACAATGTTTCACAGTAAAATGTACCACAAGGCGCTTTCCCTGCCTGTTGCTAATGGCATTTATGCTGTTGCTGGGAATTAAAGCATCAGGGAATATGCCTGTACATGTCTCTTGATGCATAAGTAAACTGAATTTTTTGGGGAGTGTGCCTAGGAGTGAAATGGCAGAGTGATGTATATGCTCTAGCAGATAATGCCAATCTGGTTGTTAAAGTGGTTGTATTCCTAGGGCGCCTGGGTGGCTCGGTCTGTTAAATGTTCGACTTCGGCTCGGGTCATGGTCTCACTGTTCCAGGGTTCGAGCCCCACGTCGGGCTCTGTGCTGACAGCTCAGAGCCTGGAGCCTGCTTCCAATTCTGTGTTTCCCCCTCTCTCTGTTCCTTCCCTGCTCACACTCTATCTCTCTTTCTCTCAAAAAAAAAATAAATAAACACTAAAAAAATTTAAAAAAGGTAAAGTGGTTGCACTCCTGTCAGCAATTTAATCGGTAACAGTTTTAGTGACGCAAACTGCACGAAACCTGCAAGTAACCACTTATTCTACTTCGCATACAAGTTGTAAGTAGAAAGGCTTAACACCGATATTTTAAGATATATTTTTAACAAGAGAGGCTTTTAAGGGAACAAATTAGAACTCTCAATTCCCTGGGTTGAATTGTTTTTCCCTTCGATGACTGCAACTTCTTTAAAAAAGTTAAGACAGTAACTTATGCTGAAAATAATGAGCCACTGAAGTCATGTCAACAGTGTCACATTTAAATAAGTAGGACTACTATGCAGTTAAATTTTGTATATACAGAAAAATAATTTCATTTATTCTAGAGTTAATTTCTGAAAAATAATTCTATAAATCAACTCTCACCTACAGATACATGTAGACTCAGATAATAAAATAAGAATACTTCTTGCTCCTACATTTTAATATCTTTGAAATTTTATGTTATAGGTATAATTAGAAATCTGTTAAAAAAGATTAATTCTGTTATACTTCTAAAGCTACTATGAGGATTACATGAGGTAATTTGTGGGAGAAAATCCTATAAACTTTAAGGACTGTAAAAAGAATTATACACCTTTTTATAATATGGACTAATCTGTATACATATTGTTCTATAGAATGTTTCTTGGTCATGTTGCTGAATGAAAATGTGGGTACACAAAGACTAAGAAAAAAACTGAGGGTAAGGGGGATGAGGGAGGGGGGAGAGGGGGTGATGGACTGTGAAGGGGGCACATGTTGGGATGAACACTGGGTGTTATATGTAAACCAATTTGAAAATAAACTATTATAAAATTAAAAAAATAAATAAAATAAACACCTTGTGTTTTGGGCACAAAATATTACATTAAAGGTCATTTGAGGCTTCTTAAAAAAATTTTTTTTTTCAGCGTTTATTTATTTTTGAAAGACAGAAAGGGACAGAGTGTGAGTGGACAAGCGGCAAAGAGAGAGGGGAACAGAGAATCTGAAGCAGGCTCCAGGCTCTGAGCAGTCAACACAGAGCCTGACATGGGGCTCGAACTCTTGACCGGTGAGATCATGACTTGGGCCAAAGTTGGACACTTAACTGACTGAGCCACCCAGGCACCCATAGGTACATTTTTTTAAATGTTTATTTATTTTTGAGAGACATAGAGACAGAGTGTGAGCGGGGAAGAGGCAGAGAGAGAGGGAGACAGATCTGAAGCAGGCTCCATGCTGTGAGCTGTCAGCACAGAGCCCAATACAGGACTCGAACTCATGAACGAGATCATGACCTGAGTTGAAGTAGGGCCCTTAACCAACCGAGCCACCCAGGCACTCCCGTTTTTAACGAGACTTTCTGTACACAGATATTTCTACTTTTGGGATTATCACCAGAGTAAACAAATGGGTAGAATTTCATAAATATTCTACGGAGGAGCTGCCCTGCCTTGGAGAGGCATGAAAGACAGTATTTATCCACAACGGAAATTTTGATGCACTGAATGGGATAATTCAACAGATACTCTTAATATCACTTCTTTCTAAAATGGAGACATTCACTATTTTTTTATGTCAGAACATCAACTCCACATTTTGGCTGACAGATCACCAAGTGCTAGAGCTGAGAAGATTTAAATTATGGCTGGTTAATACGGCAAACACTTTTTGAAATTGCATTTCAGTTCCCGTCAAGGTGAAAGAACTGAATAGCTATATTTTCCTCAACTCCAGAATCTCATCTGCATAATTATAGGAGATTTCCTGGATTCCTGGCAGACCTGGAGGCAAGAGAACATCTGCCACACTCACGGCCACCATGGAAAAACTTGCTTCGAGCAACCAGCTCACTACTACGTGCCAGAAAAGCACTGCCCACGAGCCATCGCTTTTGATATTTTATTGGTTCTCCCATATTTATTGTTAAGTATGCCAATTTGGCATATTTTTTTTGTGTGTGTTTGTTTTGTTTTGTTTTTCATTAACAGTGATAACTTTGAGACTCAAGATTCAAGAGAACTTCAGTTTCTGGCCAAGACACAGTCCGGATGTGCCCTCCTGCCTGAAACAACCAAAATAATAAAACAGACAAAACACACGAGACAACACTTTTGAAGACCCTGGACATTAGGAAAGAAAGGACAATGATAAACCAGGTGGGTGCTACAGTTGTTCAGGTTGACTACCTTAAGAAGGATTCCAGACCGTGGCATAGGAAGGACGATCCAAGTAAATCCTGGTCAAACCTCTGAGATAAAAAGAAGGAGCTGGGAAGAAGGCCATAGAACTCACAGGGCTCTGCAGAGCACCCGCTCACGAATTCAGCAGAGTGTGGATCACCTCATGCAAGTAAAAAAAAAAAAAAAGAAAAAGAAAAAAAAAAACACTAAGGAAAGAACCATCTGGAGAGACCACAGGGTGCAACACTTGGAGCTCACGTTGGGTTAGGAAAACTGCCTGATCCTTCAGGGTACTCTAGAAGATTAACTCATTCACGGGGCGTTGGGCAGAAGGTTCAGAAGAAACTTGCCTCAGTGGTGGGAAATAATTAGCCTAGACTGAAACGTCACTGGTTCTGCCTAACAAACCTTATGAGCAACACCCGGAAGGATCAAAGTGTTTTCAAGTAACTTGTCTGTGTAAGAGAACAAAGCTCAAGAAGATATGAAGGACTACAGAGTCTCTAATACTCAACAAGGTACGACTGATGTCTGATAGCCATTCACGATGAACAGGCCTGCAAAAAAGCAGGAAACACGCCAGATTGTGGAATCAGCAGATAATGCCATTAAAACAGCTATTATGACTGTATTCCCTACATTGAAAATGTTAGACACATGGAAAATACCAAGAGACCCAAGCTGAACCTCTAGAGATGAAAACTACACTGTGGGAGATGAAAACTGTACTAGAAGAACATAAAGAGGATTAGACATTGTACCAGAAAGGATGACTGAATTTTTAAGACATAACAAAAACTATACAGAATAAACCACACAGAGAGAAGAAAAAACTGGGCATCAGGGAATTATGGGGCACACAGCTATATATGTAACCTAAAAGAGATGCAAGTGAAGTCTGCGGAGTGGAAAGGACAGAAAACTATTTGGAAAACAGCCCCACATTTTCCAAATATGATAAAACTGTACCCGCAGACCCAGGTAGCTCCACAGATCCCAAGGACCAGAAACATGAAAAGTATCACAAAGGCACATCATGATTACAGATGTAAAAAAAGCAAACAATTCTGTAGATAAATGTAGTTGTTTTCAACAGCTGATGCTGGAAAAACTGAATACCTTTATACAAACAAACCAGAAACTTAGATCTGCCTCTCATGCCATATACGAAAATTAATCCAAAATGGGTTATACACCTTAAAGGAAAACCTAAAACTAAAATAAAAAATTACTATAGGAGAAAATCTTTGGGGGGTTAGTTTAGGCAGATATTTCCTACATACAACATCAAATGCACCAGCCATAAAAATTGATAAATTATACTTTAAAATTATAAACTTCTGCTCTTCAAAGTTAACTTTAACTTTAGCTATTAACTTTAACTTTAGCTATTTTAACTTAAAATAAGCCAGAGATCAAAAGAATATGCTTACAAATCAAATATCTGATATTCAGAATATCTGAAGAATTCTCAAAAGTCAATAATAAAACAAGTGACACACACACACAAAAATCTAGTAAAAAGATGTGAACATACTCTTCACAAAGGATATATACCTAAGAATGGCAAACAAACATAATAAAATGTGTTCAACAGCATTTATTATTTAGCATCTATTATTTAATCCAAATTAAAACTACAATCACATTACTACACAACCATGACAATGGCTTAAATTAAAGAGACTCACCACACCAAGTGTTGGGGAGGATGTGGAGGAACTGAACACTCACAGACCACCGGTCACAGTGTAAAATAATACAATCGGTTTGCAAAATAGTTTAAGAGTTTCTCAGATACGTAAACATATATGTGCCATACGATCTAGCCATTCCACTTCCCGGAATTTTTCCAAGAGAAATGACAACTTATGGCCATTCAAAGAGTTGCATGAATGTACACAGCACCTTTATTTGTACTAGCCCCAAACTAGAAATGACCCAAATGGCCATAAATTAGAGAATGGATAAATAAATTGTGAGACATCTGTATAACTGAGTAACATTCAGAAATGAAAGAGAATGATCTACCAGGGGGCCTGGGTGACTCAGTCAGATAAAGATCTGACTCTTGATTTTGGCTCCGGGCATGAGCTCATGGTGGTGAGATGGAGCATGTTGGGTTCCATGCTGAGCATGGACCCTGTTTGGGATTCTTTCTTTTCCTCTCTCTACCCCTCCCCTCTTATTCTCTCTTTCTCTCTTTCAAAATCAATAAATAATCTTAAAAAAATAAAGAGAATGAATTATTGATACAAACAATAACATGGAGGGATTTCAAAATAATTATGCTGAGTGAAAGAAACCAAAGACCACGGATTTTCTGATTCAATTTATATAAACTTCTATGAATGCAAACTTATTTATTGATAAAAAGCAGATTAGTAGTTTTATAAGTAAAAGGAACAGATGGGAGGGACTATAATGGGGCAGAAGGAATCTTCTGAGGGTGACGAAAATGTCCAGTATTTTAATTAAGATGATAGTTTCATAGGCGTATATACATGTCACAATGTACCATATTGTACATTTGAATTGTTTTAACGTTTATTTATTTTTGAGAGATATAGAGAGAGACAGAGTATGAGCAGGGGAGGGGCAGAGAGAAAAGGAGACATAGAATCTCAAGAAGCAGGCTCCAGGCTCCATGCCATCAGCACAGAGCCTGACATGGAGCTCAAACTCACAAATTGTGACCTGAGCCCAAGTCAGACTCTTAACCAACTGAGTCACCCAGGTGCCCCAAAAAACGTGTATTTTATTGTTTAGTAATTATATCTCAACAAAGATATTAAATAAAGTCATCATGTCAAGGTTCTTTTCATAATTCACTTATTTATCAACTGTGAACTTAGAACTACACACACACACAAACACATCTAATACACATACAGTGCATCATAGTAACCAGCCCACAAAATTAATGAGGGACATCAGTCTTCTCATTAAATTCACATCAGAAAGGGGTTTTTTATACATACAGCTCAAAGTGAGAACTATGTAGCCCAAATGAAATGAGGCAGGCCTTACTGAAAAGACGGAGTAGTTTAATAAAACTTACTAATAGAAGGAGCTGTATTCATAAAAATGACAAAAAATACTGATTTTTTCACAGCAGTTTACCTCCTGTTTTGCAGGTTATTTTTATCACTCAAGGAAAACTTCACAGGAAGTCTTAAACGAAGATGAATGAGGAAAAAAAGTCATATAACCGCAAGATTTTCTATTGCTCATATATTTTTGGTTTCAGATTGCATTTATTTCTGATATGGTTGACTGTAAGAAATCAGGAGATTATTAAACTATAACTGGGGTTACCCGTGCCTTTCGTAATAGTTCTTATTTCCCAGAAATTTTTCTGAGGTAAGTTCATAAAATATATTGATGTGTATGTTTCCTGCACTCTTATGATCTATTTAAGAGATTATAATTTTCAGGTAGGAAGCATGAAATAATTTTCTCTAGTTCTCTTTGCTCCTATATGAGAGGTAGGACTTTAGAAACAAATATATGTGTATGTGTGTGTATACATACATATTACATATATATACATATATATATACATATATACACACATATAATGCGTGTTTATACATATTATAAATTTATTTGAAAAGAGTTGTATTATTAATTTTTTAATATACACTAAGATGGAAATCTCAATTCCATTAATTACTTACCGTGTAATTTCAGATTGTAAAAGTAAGCCTCCAGGGCAACAATTTCCATCATCTCCAATGAACCTGATTAAAATAATTGGCCATTTCCATAACAAGGGTTCTAACAAACGGTCCTGTTCTGTCAGAGAGGAACGGGTCTGATTAGAAACTGCTTTGCTGTGTTATGCTATTGTAAGATTAATGCAGAAAACAAGTTGAGTTCCTTTTAATAAAATCCACTGACTTGTGAATTGGACTAAATATCAGTAAATACGAAGCATAAGGGTAACTCCACTTAATCTGGTTGTTTAATTTGGCCCCGAGTATAATTATTTGAGTTTATGCAGCAACTTACTTCCCTACACTCATTAAATCTCTTCCTCCTGTGTTTCAAGAGGATAAAGGAAGGCTTATGTAGTCTCAGTTAAATGGGTGATAGAGTTGTCTTCAGAAGGGAAATTAATATTTTCCCAGAGTAGAATCCACCCACACGGTACTGCAATATTTAAAACGTTTTGTTACGTCATGTACAAGTAGAGAACAACTAAGATCTATGACGATCTACTTTACTGAATATACAAATATATTTTTGAAATACGTAGAGTTTTTTATAGGCACTGTCTCTAAACTATAATATATTCCTATGTTAAATTTCTTGTGCGAAAGCAGTGGAGGGGCAGAGAGACACGGAGACACAGAATCTGAAGTTATAGTAATTTCACAGAGTTAAATACGATCGACACCTTATTTTTGCCTACCTGCTGTATACATACAATATATGCATATATAAATTTACATACATAAGCTATGTGGATGTACAATTATTTAGCCCAGGGATTTGTATTCATTATCAATACACAACTTATTCTACAAGTGAGAAAAGGATGTCTGAAAACTACCTCCTCTTACTTAACTTCATCCCCCCCTCAAATGTGTTGGTTATATCATTTATTTTAGTTTTATTTTTTTAAGTTCATTTATTTACTTTTGAGAGGGACAGAGACAATGTGAGCAGGGGAGGGGCAGAGAGAGAGGAAAAAAGAGAATCCCAAGCTGGCTCCGTGATGTCAGTGGAGAACCTGATATGGGCTCGTAAGCACAAAATCGTGAGACTATTGCCTGAGCCTAAACCAAGAGCCTGGTGCTTAACTGACTGAGCCACCCAGGTGCTCTATTTTTGTTCTTCTATTGGTTACCTATTCAACCTTAAACAATACATTTAAACCTACCATGTGTTCATAAACTTTAGACATTAAAACTCTATATCACCCTTCAAGTCTCTCGTCTGCCTCTACACTCCTATAATTTTTTCGCTATACAATTTTTCTTAGTTTTTTTTCAACACATTCTGTTCTATTGGTAAATATGTCAGTCAGAGGAAGCTAGGGTTTTTGCTTCTTTAAGGTTAACATGTTACCTCTCTTAGGGGTATGGGATTTTCTCTAGAACCATATTTCACTAGAATTTGTCTGTATACATGTTGCTTTTTATTCATTGTGTTAGTAGTCATCAATTTATTTCAATATGAAGAGTCATTGGTTATTGCCTCCAATTTCTTCATTTTCTCTAGAGCTAAAAAATTAGTCCCATGATAAATTTCATAATGGATTCTCTATGTTTGTTAAACATATATCATTTGTTTATGTTTTAGTCTAAGTGTTGAAAGATTTCTCTCTGAAAGAATTCTGCTGCTACATTAAAACAATCTTTCCTGTCATAGTTCCCATATCCATGAACTCTTCACACTGGCATATTCTTATTTTATGAAAATAATATTTTCTTTGCTTTTAATTAAGATGTTTTAAATATTTTATTTTTTTAATGTTTACTTATTTTTGAGAGAGAGAGACAGAATGAAAGAAGGGGAGGCACAGAGAGAGAGGGAGACACAGAATCTGAAGCAGGCTGCAGGCTCTGAGCTGTCAGCACAGAGCCTGATGCTGGGCTTAAACCCATGAACCATGAGATTATGATCTGAGCTGAAATTGGATGCTTAATCACTGAGCCATCCAGGCACCCATACTTAAGATGTTTTAAAAAGGTCTCTCTGTCTCATGAATCATACTTTTGTATGATTAACTTGTATCAGTTATTCTGTGTATTCATTTTGGGTCTTCTGTTTTGTGTTGTTTACTTCAAATGACTACTGGTCCTTAATTGTGTACTTACATGAATGAAAAAGCTATATTGATTAATATACTTAACAGGTATAGTTTATTCAGGGTTTTTGTAAGTTTATTTTCACTAATAGTCTTCTCTCCTGCATGGAAGGACTGACTTTAAGCTCCAAGTATGTGCAGCCTAGACAGGGGAGCAGGAGGTAAGGATAGCTCTATCTGCAAAAGGAGAAAGGTTTTATTAAGTGATGTCTACTTCCAAATTAGGAAGCCAAGCCCTCTCCCCACCCCTGCCTTAAAAATATAACTCTGCACATGTTTAGACAGCAGTCTGTCAGCGGCAGCTTTGGAAATCATGTTTTGTGTGTAGGCAGTGTAAAAAAGAGAAGAGGTGAGCAGCTGGAGTCACAGGTGTAAAGGAAGTTCTGAATTAACTAACTTGATTTCTGTCCATTCATCTCTCTGGACCAGCTGACTCCAGCGGACTCCTAGCTTAGACCCTTCCACTAGGAGGACAGTCCTTACCTCCATTTCAGACATTTTCAGGTCAGGGATGTAAGTTCTTTGTTTCCTTCTCTATCCACACCATTTCTTTCCTATATTCTTCACCTAGAAGTGTCAAAAATCACTGGGGTGCTAACAGTCCTTTCTCACAATCCTTAGACTATTAAAAATTATTCCTTTCTCTTTAATTTTCACTGTCAGTTCAATAAGATTTGAATTAAATAACTAACTATATATGTGTATATATACAATTTAAGTTTAACCTTTCAAGAGAGAAAACTGAATATATATATTTACCATACTTTTATTTTCAAGTCTTATTGAAGTGACAGTGAAAAGTAAAAAAAAAACAAAAACAAAAGGAGACAATCCAGTAGCGTGTCCTTTTCCCAAACAATTTAACTAAAATGTTTAGTTCATTACCAAGGTCGGTAATGAAGAAGCTTCTTAAACATTTCGAAACCAACCTTCTACCGCCATCCCTCGACTTAGAGATGGCCCTCTGGGGAGGGTGGCATCCCCATACATAAAATAATTTCTTCTGACTGCTCAGTAAAGTTACAGAAGAGCATATTCCCTGAGAGAGCAATAAACTCAGTCCCAGAGATTGTTTAGGAAAGCTTCAGGAGAAGTTATTCTTTTTTTAAATCTAGCATCCACTAGATAAAACCTTTCTTCAACATATATTCATTTGAGACACCAGACCAGAGTCCCATCAACACATGTCATATAGACAGAAAGAGAAAAGAAGTTAAACACGCTTGGGCTTTCTCCTCCAAGTACCATCATTATAGAACATTTTATGCCAGAAGTTAACCATGATCCATAATTTTTTACGTAATTCTTCTCAGCAGAAAAAAGAAGAGCAGGTACTTAATAAAGTTCTGAGAATATTTCTTTCACCATTTTAATTCTATCAAAAAGCTGAAGGGTATTTGACAAGAATCTCTATATAACCCTTTAGTTCTTTCTTTAAAATGAAGTGGAGGATTTACCCACATTATTAATTCCTTTTTTTAAAATTTTTTTAATGTTTATTTTTTGAGAGAGAGACAGAGAGACAGAGCATGAGCGGGGGAGGGGCACAGACAGAGAGGGAGACACAGAATCCGAAGGAGGCTCCAGGTTCTGAGCTGTCAGCACACAGCCCGACGTGGGGCTCGAACTCGGGAACGGTGAGATCATGACCTGAGCCGAAGTCGGACGCTTAACCGACTTAGCCACCCAGGCGCCCCCCTACATTATTAATTCTTAAACAGCTTTATACACACTCTGGATGTGAAACGATATGCCCAGCCAATAACACTCGAACTACTATAAAGAATCAAGTTAAAGACAGGGGTTGGAGGAAATGGGGACTGAGATTTCCAACTTTTTTAGTTAAAAGAAAAAGCTACACACACCTGTGCGCATGCACGCACGCGCGCGCGCGCGCGCGCACACACACACACACACAGGTTCTGGCATCATTTTCTCACACTCTATTTTCGTGAATGTAAATATTCTCTTAATTCGACTTAATTTTTTTTTAATTTTTTTTTTTTATTTATTTTTGAGAGCAGGAGAGGCAGAGCATGAGCAGGGGAGGGGCAGAGAGAGAGGGAGACACAATCTGAAGCAGGCTCCAGGCTATGAGCCATCAGCACAGAGCCTGACACGGGACTCGAACTCACAGACCGTGAGATCATGACCTGAGCCGAAGTCGGCCGCTTAACTGACTGAGCCACCCAGGTGCCCCGACTTAATTTTTAAAATTACAAAGTGTGGGTCTATGTTTTTCCCAAGTCAATTTCCGGATCCCTTTGCATTCTGCCCACATAGTATAACTCAGCGTTCCTGACAGTGGTAGAGGTGCCAAGCTGTGTGACCTCTTTAAGGAAACCTGTAAACGGAATGCTATAGAAGAAGGTGATGAATATTTTTTCATTCTTGTGAATTCTTGCCTGCAAATTTGCTTTTCCTTTGTAATTACTTCTTATAGAGATGTGTTATGAATGAAAAATAATAGAATACAGAAAGCTAAGTGCATAACTTACGAAATGCATAAATATTCGAAGAGGTAATTAGAATAAAACAATACTTCGGCCTTACAATACTGCATATTTTGGTGACAAATAAAAGTGGATGCTTCTGAAATTTTCTAGACCTCGAGAGCCAGAATATATTACTGAACAAAGAAGTGTTCTCTAATGAAGCAGCGTGTTGCATATAATTAAAGCATTAAAATAGTATACAAAGGCGTTAGGCACAACAAGCTACATGACGTATGATGAAAGTTAAAAGAAGAATATATTTGTAAAACCACATGTCCTACTAAGTAAGAACAAAAATAAATTGAAATATGACTGGTTTATAAATCTGTCAATTACATTGGACAGAGGCAAATAACGTTCTGGGATTCTCATTTCCCTACTTTGATCTAACAACTCACAAAAATAGGTAACCTTGAGGGTTGTACCAATTTACTTCTTAACTCTCAAAGTGAACGCTGCTCTGATATTTTAAAGAATATTATCTGCAACTGAAGGAAATTAAAGTGAATACTGGGGATATAATTTATCCAATTCCCCTAGCAAAACACACAACAACTCGGCGGCACTCATACATATCTAAATGTGTCAGCTTTCTCTCAGAGACATGCCCTGAATTATGCTACAAAATAGAACACCTGAGAGATAAAAGAGCATTCAGAACGACAAAACAGAAATACATCGATTACTAAAACATAATTCTAAAGTGCTCCTAGCATATACAAAATACATTTATATTCCATAGTTATGTATTGCATCGTACCACCTTATTATAAAGTAAGCTTTGCATCTATTTGCTATTTATCCCTCAATTACATGGTAAAATTGGATCGTTAAAAATAGAAGCATACATAAATATATAAATATTTGGTTTTATGTTCTGAAACCTTTTATCCTAAGATGGGTAGGAAAACCATTACTTTGAAAAAAAATGTATTTTTTGTGATAAGTTCTCCAGTTTTTGTGACAAGTTGTTTACCTTAATTTTTGAAACCTTCAGGTCAAGTAATTCATTCTGTCATTCCGTGCTTTTGCATTTCAGTTTCATTCTTAGTATAGAAGGTATTGATCTAATAATCATACTCTATTCCCCCAAATATCTACAGCCATTTTATAGCCCCTCAAACTCATTTATTACAAAATGCATAAAAATTTCCCCTGTGGTGCCTATAACAAAAGAACAAACAGAACAATAAAAAGAAACAATGTACATTTTTATTATATTTTAATGACATCCCCCCTTGCCTGTACATGCCCAACCAAGTGGAAAAATTTTAGCCACGGGCATCTCCAGAGATCCACTTTATGCCACTCTGCAATACAAATTAATGGGTAGAAACTTCCATTAACAGAAAAAGTTAAAAGGCAACTAGCTATCTATTATAAATAAACAGCACATTTATGACTTAGCTCATCCTAAATCCCTATATGAAAGCCAGGGTACAGACGTTGGTACAAGTATTTCTCCTGGGGCTGCGCAAATGTCTCTGATTGAGGTTTCATAATGTCTCGATAATCATAAGTAGACTGCAAATTTCTAGGTAGAAAATGGTGTCTTTTGGGTTAGCTAGAAGCAGAAGAAATGGGTGAACATAAATTTAAGACATTCATTTGTTGATTACTCTTACAAGTTCAAGAGTACATGACCTCATATATTTAAGTATATTTTTTCTTTCAAAAATGTTAAATATTCTCTAGTCTTTTCTAACCATGGTTTCAACATTCTAGATTCTATATTTCTATCAGTAAAATTTTAATTGTGGTATGTACATCCAATAAATGTCTGATTAAGCACTTGTAGGTTCTATACAAGTCTTACTAAATGTATATATTGTGTACATTTTAAAATGCATATAGAAAATATAAATTTTAAAAATATTGAGAAAAAGTCGCAATAAACATTTTTAAAGCATCTTCGTAATGGTGATGGCTTCATATTATCATTAATATATCAAAACATTGTACTCGCTCTGGGTGAGTTCATCAACAGTAACGGTGGAAGTAAAAATTCAGTATACATCATGTTGATAATTTCAATTTAGGAGGGAAACCTCCTGTTAGATGGTTTCAATTGAACACTGCTTTATCTCCTGTTTTGTGCTTAGCTCATAGTAGGAGAAGAAATGACAGCTGCCATTTTCCTCTTTCCATGCATTATCAACATTTTCTTCAATCTGACATTTCTCGGCATATTTTTTTTTTCCAGGTCAGTGTGGTTTGGTGTGGGCTAACCAAAGTGGATGGAACTAGAGGGTATTATGCTAAGTCAGTCAGAGAAAGATATCATATGATTTTGCTCATACGTGGAATTTGAGAAACACAACAGATGATCGTAGTGGAAGGGAAGGAAACCTAAGTTAAAAACAGAGGGAGGCAGACTATCAGAGACCTTTAAATACAGAGAATTAACTGAGGGTTGCTGTGGGGGGGGGAGGTGAGTGATGGGCATTAAGGAGAGTATTTGTTGGGATGAGCGATGGGTATCAGGTATAAGAGATGAATCGCTGAGTTCTACTCCTGAAGCCAAGACTACACTATATGTTAACTAGCTTGAATTTAAATTTAAAAAATCAAAGAAAATAAAAGAGTCAAAGGATTATGTGATGCTGTTTGTCAATCCACCTGCAGGAGGAGAAAGCTCACCTCTGAGGTTTATCGAGGTCCAAAGCTGGGATTCTTAAATTCCTCGGGATGGTTCAAATAGTTGTCTTACAAACGCCTAGAAAATGTGGCTTACATTTCCACTAAGGCAGAGGTCTGTGAACTATGGGGGCCAAATCAGGCCTGCCACCTGCCGCCTGAAATCTAAGAATATGTTTTACATCTTTTAATGGTTTAAAAGGAAAAATGATTTGTGATATGTGAAAATTATATAAAATTCAAATTTCAGCACCCATAAATAAAGTTTTATAGGAACCCCTATAAAAATAGATAACATAGGCAGTTGTTCGGCGCTAGAAGTATGCTGCTTTGTAGAATTCGTACTTTTCCCTAAAAACCTGTGCACTAGTGTCCTTCCGACAAACAAACGCAGTGAGGTACCTTTTCAATCTATGTGGCAAATAGTAGTACAATTAATATATATATAAGTGAAGTATAATGGAGATTTAACATATGTCCTATTTGTTTTTAAGCATGAAGTCATACTCTACTATTTACAACTCATAAAACACGATAATGGTTAGCAGAATTAGATTTTTTGTTAAGGACAAAAAATCCCAAACATTTCTTATGCTAGCTTAAGGACAACTGCCTTTTTAATAACTGGGTTTGATATGACTAATATTATATATTCAAGCCTAGGTACTGGACGGACACTAAGATCACAGGGGGACAATAAGGGAACAATTCACCCAAAGCAAAAAATGAACACTGTTTTCTTTATTAACCAAAGAATTACCCACTATACAACATGTAAAACAAAACATCCTTTACCTAATACAAGATATTTATTTCTCCCTATCATTGAATCAAATCTCAAAGCATAACTTCCACAGTTTTCCTGGTTACCTTTAGGTAAGAAAAATATCCTTACTTACTTTCAGTTAATAAACAAACAGTCATTTGCATTTTTCATATAAAACCATGTTCGGTCTTACAGCATCTAAAAATCCATGATCACACCCAATCTGGAAATTTCTTCCCCAGCTTAGGCCTACCTAGCAAGGAAAGAGCAGGCCCTCTCCTAAGACTTGCAGGGGCTGAGCAAAAGGGCAGCTGTCTTACATGTGTAAATATTTAAAAGTTCTAAATAAGGTTAATAAATCATGAAATTTCTAATCATGTGAAGGACGAGGTTTACATTTAGAACTTATAGATACCTCAGAGTTTCCTAAAACAATGTGAGGACCCTGGGAAAAAGGGCTTTCAATCCACCTTGTTAATGGATAACCCAACCCGAACATCCAAGCTTTGCCTCCCTCACCCAGTAAACAGCTATTCTATGACCTATCACTGAGCCAAATGGTGTGCACGGTAGTAACTCAGTTCATCCACGGCAGGGCAGATATGAAGAAGAGGACCACATAGTCCCTGGAAGTAAGCTTGGTATCATTTGGACATGGTATCCTGGGGGTCTGAATACCTTGAGTCTGGCCTAGAAGGGGAAACCTAGACCTTGAAGGTGGGTGGCCAAGCTCCTTTGCGCCCGTCAACTCCTCGCCCAATCCACTCCTTCGTAGAGTAGACGAGAGGAATATCTTCCCTGATGGTCGGGTTGAAATCTGACATTGGTGACTCCTGGATGTGCTGAAGGTACAAATGTGAGTTCACTGTCTCCTGGGGCAGTTTTGTGGTTTTTCTGAAGATACCTCATTTCTGAGAATTCCTTATATCTAGCCGCCTTCCCTGACAGGTTACTCTCCCCTGCCTCCTGGTTCCCTGTGGACCACCGCTCTGGTGAGTCAGGGAACTTCTCTGGCCTTTGCCCTCGGGCTCCGTCTCTCCTAAGATAACACAGCTGCTTTGATCTGAGAGGTTCACATCAGGCCCACAGGAAAGGCACACATTTTCTCCTGCCATATTCTAAAAGTGTAGTCTGTTGATCAAACAATTCCTTGCCCTGGCTCCATTCTGCAGTTTTATTCACAGCCGCTTGTTTTTGGACATGTCCAGGCAGGTGTGAAATCACCAGTGTGTATATAATTGCATACAAGAAGTCATTACCAATAATAAAGGAAAAACATAGCGTTTTAGTTCTTTCTGATCTCCCATGGCCTCTTTTTCCTTTATCGGTAATATCGCACTTAATATCGATCATGTTTTGTAAAAGGAAATATTTAAGGAAACAAGAGAGTCTACTTTTAAAATCCACCAAGGCTGCTGAGTTCTCTACCTGAGAAAGCTTTCAAATAAAAGTTGGGCAAGAAATTTGAACCTCAAAGTGTGACTGTACTTTTGAATGACAAAACCAAATCATGTCCAAAGTCTCTGAAAAACAGAAAATGACCAGGAGGTTCATTTTAAATATATTCTCTGAACCATTTGAGAATGGCAGGTCATAAACTACAGCAGAAAGATAGCTGGCGAGAAATATTTTCCTTCAATTCAATTGCTGTGAAAGGGAAAGAAAAAGACTATAGTCTCAAATAAAAATGTCACTTACAGTCTTACAAGACTATACTCAGAGAAATTGAAATAAATTATGTTTTCTGTGAGCAGAAAATATCAATTAAAAGTATAGTCAATTAAGAGTTAAACTACCCCAAAGAAATAAAACAATTTCACATTTGTTTTGTTTTTGATATATAAGGCCATCAGTGAAAAAATATACTAAATACCTTAGATGACTTTACAATTTAAAAAAGCAATTAATTGATATTTCAGGAATTTATCTAAGCAGACTTAAAAGATTAACCAGATATAACAGTCATCCTGAGTCAGCCCATCTATATAATTATGGTAATGTTGGCAGTAATGCCTTAATAAGGACATTGTCATCTTTTACAGAGAGAAAAAGGCACATGGCAAATATCAGCAAAAACAAAACAAAACAAAAAAAACAAAAACAAGAAAAAAACACACAAAACCCAACAGCAACAACAGCAAAACCCAAACAACTAAATCCATGTATATAGACTTGCAGATACACAACGAATTTTATCCTAAATGAAGACTCAAAAAACGATTCTGAAAAATGCTAGCTATGTTGTCACTAAAATGATATCTTATCAACTTCTTAGTGGACTTCATTGGCTACTCTATTCAAATACGGTAAGTCATTTATGTATAGCTCCATAGAAATTTGGAGAAATTATCCAGCCTCTACAAAAGGCTGATTTGGACCCTGAGGCTGTCCGTAAGGGATTTATCTTTACTCCTATACAAGGTGTACTGAGTTTGTTGTTCTCATTATATATGCAGAGCCAACTGAGAAGAATTTGGAATAATTATTTATTTTTAATATATACTCTGATGTTCCCCCAAAAGCAGATGAAACAGCTTGCAGTAAAATCTCTACACATTAAGGAAGTTAAAAATAATATCAGATATCCAAAACCATAAAGTAGAGGTGGAGTAATAGGATCCTAGGATGGAATACTTATGGGATTCGAACATTAAGTTTGTCCACGTCAGATGAGCAAAACAGCTTCGATAGTTCTCAGTCCCTGATAACACCCAGCATCTCTGTGCCTCAGAAAAGAGAAATACATACTTTCTCGAATTTATATAAAATGTATAAAAATACCCTGATATTAGGTATGTTGTCATTCATTCAACAAATATTTATTGTAAACCTACTAGATATAAGGGATAAGTTTGTGTATAAAATAAGCCCAAAACTCTGCCACATAAGGACAAATAACCCCAACAGGTCGAGCACAAGAGACAGAACGATTGCAATGGTCTCCATTGCAATTCCCCATGGTTTTCTCTAGGTTTCCATTTTGGTAGTCAAACAATAAGCAAGTGTTTGCTGAGCTCCCACTACTCATTCATTTATCAGCTATATTTTGAGTATCTACCATGTGCAAGGCACGATTCTAGGTTACGATCAGGAATCAGTCAGGACTCAGGTAGAAACTGCCTTCGAGCCACGTGGACTGATGAGAAAGACACCAATAAATACAAAAGGAAGTAGACAGAATGGAGAAGTAAGTGTCAATCAAGGTAGAAAGCAGTGGGAGCTTTCTTGCTTACAGGAATGGAAATCGTGAAGGGGTCCCGGAGGATCTGTAGCTGGTGTTGGAGACGAGCCAATGAGCCACACAGGAAAGGGTTCCCCAGCAGGGAGAGCACATCATCAGAGGCAGCACAATGGGCAATCAAGGCACATGCAGGAAGAAGGGCAAGTGACTAAGTGGGCGAAGTGGTATTAAAAGGGAATATGGAAAAAAAGCAGGGAAATTAGTTCAGGGCCAGGTGTCGGCAAGCGATAAGGTTCAAGTTCTAGAGCAGCTGGCCCTAACTGTGTCTCTTGTTGTGCAAAGGCTAGCAAAGAAGACATACAGCTAGACCTTTGCCCTCAAGGACTTTATAATCTAAGATGCACATGGCAAGGCAAACACAACATCCTCGCAGTTAACTATTGTCATACCTTCTATCTACCGGATGATGTTGAGTTTTATAAAGAAAGCAACTACACCATTGGCACCCGTCTGGTAAGGGCATATTTGGAGTCATCTGACCTGTGGCATAATCCCCTTCTCCTGTGCTTACCTTGTATGTGTGACTATAGGTTCTCAGGACCCATTTCTCCCCGAAGGGGAACTCTCGTGCTGCAGTCCCCTCTAAGTGCTGCCGGCTCCTGCCTTACAATATCACTCTTGAAGGATTCACTGCCCAGGCTGTGGGAATGTAGCTCACAAAGGGCCTCTGTTCAATCTGAAGAGATGCAGCCTTAAAGCAGACACAACTGGGAAAGGCAGCAGATACTGGACTGAGCTGGGAAGAATGTCTAGGAAGAAAAGCAACTCCAAGACAAACAGTGGGCTGACTGCAAACCACAAATAATGGCACGGAGTCTAGAAACAAAAGTGGCAAGTGGCTCTCTCGATAATCTTAATGGCAAGCACTGCTCAACACTCCCTCATCTCTCAGACAAGGGAAGTCACCAGAGCAAGGCAGCACTAACCTAATCACTATTTCTGGGGAGAATGTTAAGTGTAGAAAATCAATGCTTATAGACAAATATGTGTGGGTGGACTTTCCTCATTTTGTGTGCATGCATTAAAATGAGCATATGAACAGATGCAAAGGATCCCGGAATTAATTTTCAACCTCACCCCAGCTGCCGCCTCCATATTTACAGTTCATTTGACTCCTGCACCTTCTCCTGTCTCTACCTCACTTTACTTTCATTCATCCTCTCTCCCTTGCCTAAAGATGAAAGTTTCCATCTGAGCTTTCAGTGCTATTCTCGCTCTCCTACTCCCATGTTTTCCAGGTAATTGACTTAAACAATATTAAATGAGCTTTTAAAATCATCTAACAATTATTTATCAATCATTTTTTATATACTCCAGGGCTCGCTAGAGCTTTCAAGAAGTTAATGAACACTGACTATCTCCAAAAGGAGGAAAAAAAATGTACAGTGTCCCCAAACTTAATTGGTCACAGGACTTTCGTTAGATGAAGCAGTGTGTTGATCCAGAGAAATGTCATAAGCTATTGGAGACATACACTGTTTTGCAGAGCATGTGTTTTTTTTTTTTTGTTTTTTGTCTTTCACCGAGCCCAACATTATGGAAGACAGATATTAGTATACAATACATTAATGGTAGATCAGTTAACAGATTAAAGTTGCAGTTACTTATTTATTTAACGAATATTTATTGAGCACCTACTATGAGTTTTTTAGGCGTTGAAAAAGAGGAACAAGGAAATGAATCAAGTGTTCACTCTTGGGAAGCTTACTTTCTAGAGGAAAGAAAAACGATAAAAAATAAATACATAATATGTCAGGTGGTGAGGAGTTCTAAAAAATAAAGGAGAATACGATGAGTGGATGAGTAAGAACTAGAGAGAAGGTGGAGGAAGGTATTACAATATCACATTTTATTCAAGCTGGTTGCAGAAGAGCACTTTGAAAATTACCACTGTACAAAGGTCTGATAAGAAAGGGAGGAAGCCTCATGGTTATCTAGGAAGGAGAGGCTTAAGTGAACACGAAGGCAAATCCCTAGCCTGGAAGCAGGTCTGGCATGTTTGCAGACAGCAAGGAAAATGGTATGACCCAAATGGAATCGCCGTGATGAGCATGGCTGGGGAGACACAAGATGGCTAGGAACAGAACACATCCGTCTCTTGGTTGCTACTTTGGATTTTACTCCAAGTGAACTAGGAAACAGTGTGTGTGTGTGTGAGTGTGTGTGTGTGTTTGTGTGTGTGTGTGCATCCTTGTGTGTGTGTCTGGGGGCGTTGTACGAAGAAATGTCCTAATATGACTTGTGTTCTAAGAGGATCACTTTGGCTATTGTTTTGAAAACAGACTAGAGACAAACGTAGAGACAGCACAATCATTTGAGTAGGTAATAATGTATAATGGTGCCTTAGAAAAAAACCAGAAGTGTAAGAAGTGATGAGAATCTGGATATTATGGTCTCTAAGTCATCACGGAGCATACAAGAGATACTGAGTATAGGTAACTCCTCTAAGGTGTTTCATTGAAAAGCAAACAACTGGAAAAAATAGCACCGACATGCTTTCTCTCTCCCTCCCATCCTCTCTCCATACCTCCCTTCCTTGTTTCCCTTCCTCTCATCCCAGCTACTGAGAAGATACACACTCTTGATTATAAGCTTTTGCTTTTTATTTATTTTTTTATTTTTTAAAAAATTTTTTAAATAATTTATTTTCAAATTGGTTTCCATATAATACCCAGTGCTCATCCCAACAAGTGCCCTCCTCAATGCCCGTCACCCACTCTTTTAAATCAAGACATCTAGTGTTTCCAACCTCTCTGTTGTGAAATTAGCTCAAATAAAAATCAGTATTTATTTTAGTTTTATTTTAGTCCCAATTTCTTTTACCGTAATTAGAGAAAATATATTTTGAAAACCAGTCATGTTTATGAAGAAATAGAACCTCTAAAATGTATAGAACACTTTGTATTTTAAATTGCCTGGATATCATCAATCTGGACCTAAAAGAAGGCAAAGGACCCAGTTATTCCATTTTACACAAGACGAAGCCAAGGCTTAGCATAACCACTGGTTCAAATTGACATGATTTGTTAACAGCATACAAGAAATCACAGCTTGGGGCTCTTCTACAGTGAATTGTCAACCTGCTTCATGACTTCCTTGTTTCAATAAACTATACTCAGGGGCATCTAGTTGGATCAGTCAGTTAAGCATCCAGCTCCTAATTTTGGCTCAGGTCATGATCTCATAGTTGTGAGATCCCAGGTCATGATTTCAGTCATGAGATGGAGCCCCGCATCAGGCTCTGTGCAGACAGCGCAGAGACTTCTTGGGATTCTCCGCCTGTCCCTCCCCCGCTCACGCTTGTTCTCTCTCTCACGAATAAATAAACATTTAAAAATAAATCAATAAATAAACTATACTCATTTTACTTAGAGTCACAAGCAATTCCTTTGTCACTAAAACAACCTTTTTTTTTTCATATGGTCGAGGGGAAGAAATAACATTTAGAAATGTTCTAGTTTAAGATTCATCTTATAAAATGATTTAAACTTCCTGAATATCCAAGGATAATTTATTTCCAAAGCATATATTGCCTTAAGTTTTTCTAAACTTATAGGCTATGGCATGATTGCAAAATCAACTAGGAACCTTGAGAGCAAAATCAATCAAGATACGTTCTAAAGGCTGATGTTAGCAAATACCCACTCGATGCATCTGTGATTTCCAGATTTCCCAATGGTGTCCTCTTTTTCAGAATCATTATAGGGGCACCTAGGTGGCTCAGTGGGTTAAGTGGCCGAGTTCAACTCAGGTCATGATCTCACAGTCTGAGTTCAAGCCCCGGGTTGATGGCTCAGAGCCTGGAGCCTGCTTCGGATTCTGTGTCTCTCTCTCTCTGCCCTTCCCTTGCTCATGCTCTGTCTCTATGTCTCTCAAAAATAAAAATAAATAAGTAAATGAAAAGAATCATGATAGTACTTTGTATTAGTGATGATTTACATATCACTCCTATTACATTTTCTTTAAAATATACAGTATCTTACCATTATGACTTAGCTAATGTGAAAGATAAAGTAACATACATCTAAAGACAACCAATCTTAAGGGTCCTTTAAAAATATCAAAATTGGAAAATTTATTATCTTAAGTAACATCATGTTTATTAAAGGCATTGAGATTATATATGTGTATGTTTGTATTACACATCTTTTTTATCTTTAAAAGTTTAGATTCTATGCTAATGATGCTATTAAAAGCTAGAAACAAATGTCAATAATAAGGCATATTGGAAATTGTAACAATGTATTATACAGTCCCAGTGGATGGCAAAAGTTAAGTGAAAAAAGTTATAATGTTACTGAAATTCACAAGCAAGAAACACATATTTATGATCCCGGTGGAACCCACTTCAAACTATTTTCCGGATCTGAACACTGTTCAGTTCTTCCCGTGTCCTCATTACCACCTCAGTCCAAGCCACCGTCATCTCCCAGCTGGTCTCAGGCGTTCCACTCTTGCCTCCGACACAGCCTGTTCATCAGCACCCAGAGGTACTCTCCGAACAGAAGTTAGGGAGCATACTTGTTACTGCTCTTCACTCTCTAAAGATGCCCTGCCACAATTATAATAAAGTAACAAGTCCTCTCTCTGGCTTACCAGGCCCTATACGATCTGACCCTTGTCTATGGCTCAGGGCGCTTTTCCACTCGTCTCCTCATTATTCACCATACTCCGAGCACATACCCCTCTAAAGACTTTAGCATTTGCTCTTCCCTCTGTTGGCTTACCGGACCCCCTAACTTCACTGACCGCCTCCACACATTGTCAGCTGCTGGGAGCAAACTTCCTTGGCCCTGCTTCAAAATAGCACTCAAACACCTCTGTTCTTTGTCTTTATCCTTATAATACGAATCGATACTTGATAGTATATAGTACTACATTAACCTGTTTCATTGAAATTTTTGTTGATAATTATAAATTCACATGCACTTGTAAAAAAAAATACAAGGAAACCTCACGTACATTTTAACCAGTTCCTCTCAGTGGTTAGCATTTTGCAAAACCATAATATAAAATCACACCTAAAATACTGCCATTACTACATCAGTCTTACTCTGTTCCCTCAGGTTTGCTTCTACTCATTTGTATAACCATGAGTAATTCTATACAGACCCATCGCACATGTAAGTTTGTACATCTATCATCCCAGTCAGCATACTAAAGAGTTCCAACACCACGAAAATACCTCAGGTCCTTTTGTAACCTCATCCACCTCCCTTCCCCTCGAACACTTGAAAACTACTAGTCTGTCCTTTATTTCGAAATTCTTGTTATTTCAAAAAGTGAATATAATTAGGATCATCTAGTATGTATTCTCTTGGAACTGGCATTTTTCCACTCAGCTTAATTTCCTGGAGATTTATCTAAGTTGTTGGATGTATCAGCATTTCTTTCCCTTCATTGCTGAGTAGTATTTGTTTACTTACAAATTTGTAAACTGTTTGTTTACCCATTCACCTGCTGAAGGACATCTGGGCTGACTTTACTTTTAGCTATTATCCACAAAGCTCCTAAGAATATCCGCTTACAGATTTTTGTGTGAACTGAAGTTTTCATTTCTCTGGGATTAATGCCCAAGAGGGCAATTGCTGGGCCATCTGGTAAATGTATGCACCATAGTTTTTTATGGCCCATTTCCCCATTAGAATGGAAGTCCTAAGATGCCAGGGACTTGGTTATTTTGGACCAGTGCTGTATCCTAGTGTCCAGAACAGTCCTTGGCACAGAGCAAGGACTTAACATATATCTGTTGGATGAGTAGGCTTCAGAGCCTTATGGAGCCAACGTGCACAGATGCTATCGCTTTTATAACTGATTAAAGCAAAATGAGTCTGCAAAAAGGCTCTCTGGGAAAAATGTAGAGATGAGAATAAGAGAGGTGTGGCCATGGTGTCCCCTCAGGCATCAGTTAGAGTCCTGAATGAAAGAGTGGTTCGACTGAGCAGTTGTGTGTATAGAAGGATGTGCAAGTCTCTGAAAAAAAGTCACATGACTTTCCGATCCCAAGGAACACAGAAGAATCCAATGTCATTAAAATGACTGATACAGCTTCAGACCATGTACCATTTCGAGGGCCTGGATGGCCACAAGTAGAGGACAAAGTAGCCTAGTCCTTAGCAGTATTTTCAAGATGGGACTGGCAGCACAATCAGGGAGCTTATACTCCTTCCTAAGTACATGTTGGCAACCTGACAAAATAATAAGTAAGCTCCCCCAAAATATTTGTTAAATATGTAAATAAATAAATGCTTCTTGACAGGATTGGGTAGAGATTCAGGGGAGAATGAGGTCTCACATGGGCCACTGGGATGGACAATGGTAGTTCACAGGACAGGAATGTGGAAATTGATGTTAAGAGACCAAGCTGGGAAACTTGGGAACTTTGGATTACATGCAAAAAAAAATTATTTTTTTAAACTGTATTTGTGGTACCACCTATATTCCTGGACATCCTTTAAACAATCATGAATGAATCAATTCTAGAAGGTCTGGCCTATTAGTGTAAATACAACACTTTTATGAGTATAACTTTCTAGCAAAATTCGTTTAATATCTTTTTGTTCAGAGTTTGTTTTCCCGACAAATTTCTTTTAATAAGTAACAGGGAAAAAAAGTCTTTAACCGTTATTAAAAGTAGCAATTTTCAAGTATTTTGACTTTGTGAATATGCCAGTATCTCACTGCAAAAATCACAAACTGTGTGTATATTTGAATAGCATAAATATCCATTATACATATCCCCCAGGAGAGCGCTCTTTGTAAGGCTCCTGCAAAGGATGAAAACACGAAAGTTAAAATGCCTTGGAACTCTGATAGATTAAGGGATAACATATTTTAAGAACGGTAAGCTAGTATCTTTCTCTGGCCTGATTCTTTCAATCAGTTCTTGCTGTAAATGGTTGAAAATGACAAAATTCAATAGGTTGCATGATTATACACTTAGTGTGGGCTTATGTTTGTGTATCGTAAGCTTGGCTTCTTTTTAAGTATTTTTCTGCTTAGTGTCTTTAAGGCATAGTAATTCCTCACGGTATGGTTCTAGAACAGTGATTCCCAACCTTGGTTGCTCATTAGAACCATCTGGGGAGATTTTAAAGCTCTTAATGCCTAGACCATATCCCAGACCAATTAAATCATAGTCTCTAGGGTGGGAGCCAGGCATCAGTATTTTTCATAGGTCCCCAAGTGATCCTAACATTCTTCCACGCTCGAGAATCAGTGTTCTAGAATCATTTGCATCAGTTTCAGGAGGGTGATATTAAGAGTCAGACCTGGGTCCACAATTGTATGTATTAAATTGGAATACCTATAGATAAGCAAGAGAAATCTGGATACTTATCCGTACTGCCAGCTGCACACTGAGTTTGAGAATCTTTGGCTTATAGAGTTAAGGTGTTCAACACTGATTTGTAAAGTCATTGGTGAGGAGTAGAGTTAGAAGTTTCAACCCACAGTCAGAAAATCTTTTGGAATTGGAGACAAGTCTATTCTGGAAGTCTCGTGAGAGGTCTTGATTTAGCTAGTGTAGTTACATAGCTTGTAGGTATAAGTAATAACTCCAGGTAAAGTTTCCACACAGTTTTCAAGTGAATTCTTTATTAGAGCAAACTGATCCTTCAGTGGAAAGCTAGAATAAAGAGGCCATTAAGCTAAAAGTAGAAAGAGTAATTTTTAAAAATAATAATTACTTATAAGAATCAAGGATGTTAAGAGAGGAAGTCTTATAGAAAACCGCGAAGCTGTGAATTGAGCTTCCCCTTGGCCCACCACTCATTTTTTTTTCTTAAAAAATTACAATTAAAATGTTCCTGGAGAAAGGGAAAAATTAAAGACCAATGGGAATCCCCATTATATTTAAAACTATTAGCCCATTATGGATAATTGACCCTTCAAAATATGTAAAGGATGCTCTCAAACTTTTCATCTAATACTAACGAGTATCCTGTTTAGGGAAGCGGGACAAAGGATTATTATTATTTTGTATGTAATGTTTTATTTCAATTTTTAATTTAAATTCTAGTCAGTTAACACATATGAGAAAGTTGGTTTCATCATTCAGGTGTAGAATTCATCACGTACATATGACACCCAGTGCCCATCCCAACAAGTGCCCTCAATATCCACCACTGATTGACCCCATCCTCCACTCACCTCGCTCCATCACCCTCAGTTAGGACAAAGGATAATTAATTCCAGTTCTCATAGACATGCTACTTCTACCACATAACACAGTGTGAAGTTCTGAGTGTTTGTTAAATTGAACTGAATTATCGGATAAGAAAGCTGAAGCACAGAACCATGAGGTGCTAATTGACCATTCATCAACTGAGCTAGAGACAGCTGCGTCAAAACCCTGGTCTAATCCAGAAGCCATCCCTAACTGCATGGTTCCTCCAGTGTAAATTGGAGAGTAAAGGCCGTTCTTTAAGCCAGTTGTCCTTCACCTGGTACACCCACAGACCATATGGATGCTTTTAACTATGCTGAGGGTACTGACCAAAGATTTTGATGGGACCAGAGTCTGCATGTCTACTAAGCACCAACTAACACAGAAAGCATACAATTGCCAAATATGTTATTAAGCCAATGAACAATGATCCTCAAAACGGCAAGTATCATTGGCTAACTCTGAGAAAAGTGGAATATTCGAATTACAAAAGTAAAATGACTCATAGGCCCATGCGGCATCAGCCTGGAATCTATATCTTTCTTGCCCAGAATACAACTTCCTTTTTAATCTTGATCACATGGAATTCGAGGGCTTTCATTTTTTAGTCATTGAAGCAATCCTTGCCACAGATCTTAAAAAGCACTTTGATTTCCTTGCTGAATTCACTGCCAAGATGTGTGACACAAATAAATGCCTAGTTTCAAACATGGAAATCATTATTGTCAGTATCACCGGTGTTTCCTAATGTTAAGTTGGAAATAATACTACTAATAAAGTCATGATAAATAACTGATATGAGACAAAAAATACAAAAAATATATATTTGTTGAGTCTATGAATCCATAAGTCAATTGTGTAAAATTAAGACCAAACTGGTTTACAATAGTTAGCATGACATATAAAGAGGAAAGTTTTAGATTCTGTGTTTTTCTGGCCAACTTCTTTAGTGGGAAAAAGGATTAGACAGCATATTGCCTTCAGCTAATCTGATAAGGTGGGCTGTTTCTTTAAACCAGTCTTTTTTCTTTTCAGGTCTTGGTGGGCACCTAGATCGGCTCACCTTCCTCAAAGAATAAGAAGCAAGAAAATTTGTGCGGAACAGGAATCGGAGTCTGGGAGCGGCGCACATGTAGGGAACAATGCACAGAATGCCTTCAGTGGGAAGATGGACAAGGAGTTTTGGAAATGAAGAAATCGTCCTTCCCTAAGGCGTTAGATTTGTTACTAGGCAACAAATAAAATACGATTACTCTAACCAGCCTGAAATGAGGCTCCCAGAAAAAAACAGTGTACTTAAAAATTCCTTTCAAAAGTCTGACCTTTGGACAATTATGATGCTCAGTCCATCCTATAATTTACATCTTGTAATGCAAACACACACATATACACATGCATGTATATACATACATATCCGCGTACATACATGTGTGTTTCACATCATCCTATGGCATTTTAATAACACGTATAATTGGTAATTCTATATACAAATAATTATTATTATTCTGATAAAATTATAACATCTGCTCCTTTCATGATCAAAAATGCACACGTAATGGCTAAAATCCAAAACACCTAAAGTAACAAATGCTGGTGGGGATACGGAACGCTGGAACTCTCATCCATTGCTGGTAAGTATGCAAAATGACACAACCACTGTGGAAGGCAGTTGGAAGATTCTTACTCTCTTTTAAATGTTTATTTATTTATTTTGACAGAGACAGAGGATGTGCATGCAAACAGGGGAGGGGCAGAGAGAGTGGGACCATGCACGCATGTAGGAGAGGGGCACAGAGAGAGAATCCCAAGCAGACTCCACACTCCTGACACAGGGCTTGATCTCATGAACCATGAGGGCATGGCCTAAGCTGAAATCAAGAATCATGCTTAGCTGACTGAGCCACCCAGGTGCCCCTGAGGTTTCTTACTCTTACGAGCACTCTTACAAAATGACTCAGGAATTGTACTCTTAGGTATTTACTCAGATGAGTTGAAAACTATGTCACACAAGACCAAAGAAAAAGCTGCACATGAATGTTTGTAGCAGCAATATGTATAAGAGCCAAAAAAATTGGAAACAACCAAGGCGTTCTTTAATAGATGAGTGAATAAACAAACAGTGATACATCTATAAAATGGAATATTATTCACTGTGTGTTTTTTTAAGCTATCAAGACATGGAGGAGACTTACATCTATATTGCTAAGGGAAAGAAGTCAGAAAAGGCTACACACTATATTATTCCAGCCACATACACTGTAGGATTCCAACTACATGACATTCTGGAAGAGGCAAAAATATAGAGACGATAATAAAAAAAAAAATCAGTGCTTGCCAACAACAACAAAAAAATCAGTGCTTGCCAAGGATTTGGCAAAGGAAGAAGGGATGACTAGGCAGCGCACAGAAGATTTTTTAGGTCAGTGAAACCACTTGCGAGGCTATGGTAGATACATGATATTATGTATTTTTCAAAATCCGGAGGGCTGTGTAATACAAAACGTGAGCCCTAATATAAACTATGGACATCAGTTCAAAATAATGTATCAATACTGTTTTATCAATTATAACAAATATACCCTATTAATGATAATGCTCATAATGGGAAAAATGCAGGCAGGTAGAGAGATAAATGGGAACTCTGGGCTCAGTTTCTCAGTAAACCTAACACTCCCCTAATATCTAAAATCTATTAATTAAAAAAATCATATGTAGATAATATTAATGCTGGCACTGGAAACATGTTTTTCTAATTTGTAACATATTGACAAAATCGTTGTTAAAGTAAGTCTGTTAATTATGTATTTATCATTCCTGTATCATGAAGCTTAAATTTCTTTAGCTATATTCCAAAAGATATTTAATTCACATTCTGCAAAGAAGAACTAAGTTAATAAGCTCCCTTTTTATGGATATCTGAAGAATTTTTTCAATCCTTTTTCCAAAGGAAATGTTCATATTTTATTGGTACATTTTTTATTTTCATTGATTTTCAATGTAGTTCTGATTTGTGCAAACCATAATAAGTATTTTGCCTATAATGTGGTGTTATATAAGTGAAAGCCAATTACTTGTAGCTACTGAAAGTCTTGTGCAGAATTTCTCAAACTTCGGTATGTGTGTGGGTGTCTACTGGCGATCACTTTGGAAAAGTGGATTTCTGGTTTAGTTAAGTGGTCCTGACAATCTACATTTCTAACAAGTTTCCAGGCGGTTCTGAGGCATGACCCCACAGTTAGGGTAGCAAGGTTCTAGAATGTATCTGGGCCATGAAACTATTGGCATTGTGAAAAATAAACCCAAATACTCAGCAGTTCTTACAAAGGATTAAATCACTGCTTTTTTTTTTCTGTTTCTCCCAGGGCACCCAGAACTTCTAAATCTACTTTTCCAACATACAATCCTTTTCAATTTCATCTATAAAGAGAATGGCTTGATAACCTTTGTACAGTAAGCAAGCTACCCGTTTAGTCAAAATACTCTCCTCGCTTGTTTGAACCAAAGACCATCTATTTCTAGTTCAATTACTCGATTTATATATCTTCAATTCCAGAAAGATCAAACAACCGGCTCAAGGTCACTTAACCAATAACTGCAAAGGTCAGGTCTAAATCCAGGTCTCTGAATCCAAATCCAGTCCTTTCCCCTCCATTCTCTGTTGTTTCTGCTAATGATGCACTCCAGAGAAGAGCGACTAGTATGTTGAGACCACAAAATCCCAGTTCTGAATTGAAAATCTCAGCCTCAGACTTCTCAGTGCAATGTCTAACTCGGGTTTAAAGTCTTCTGGGGAACCAGGTGCAAGAAGGAAGAGAATTTCTTTGGGCTTCAAAATAAGCCTTGGAGTTCAATGAAATTATGTGGATTAATGAGCTTATTTGAAACGGTATAAGGTAGGAGAGAAAAGACTTGGATGTTCCACCATGGAGAATGGAGGCAAGAATAGTTTGCTTTATCTCTCTAAACCTGATGGTTCTCTTGAAAGAATTCATAGCTAACCATGTATGGGAGTCAGAGGCAGGCGGACACTTCCCCAGGGCCACCTCCCTTATACTGGGACTCTCAAATGATGACGAGAAGTCTTCAGTGGGACTGCCAAGCTGTTAAAGATAACTGAAACTAAAGTTTTCTTCACAATACGAAGAAAGTAAGATGATCCAGAGACGTGAAAATAATTTTATGCCATTGTATAGATATCATTAGTTGGAACTTATATTTGGAGTTTCTCAACCTCTGGTTTAAGGATCAGCTTCAACTTCACACTGATATCAGCAGGTAGGTGAGGGTTAGAGAGTTCATCAATATGAAATAGTTAAGTGACATTAGGGTATACATATGCCTTCTAAATACAGTAAGAATCTTTGTATACTCTAACCCTCTCCCTCCTAGAGCCCTGCAGTATAGAAAAGAAAAAGTAAGGGTGATACGACCTTGGAAGAAATTCCTGCCTCTGAACATTGGACAGCATCCCGTTATGAAAATTCTGTTCTCGTTTGAAGGGAAGATTCCTCTGTAAGTGTGTGTGTTTGGATGTAAGTGGCTCAACTGAGGTGCTCAAGTGGGCGGCCAGACTGCCTTCCTCCGGGCTCTGCTGACACTACCTCACAAATATTTGTAAACAAGTAAGATTAGTAATATTCTCTTTATGGGATTAAGTGAATGTCAAAGCAGCCCAGATTTTGGGCTATCACGTCTGTCTGCCTGGGGATATTCAGAGGTGTTTATGTGTGGACGCTGAGCGATAATGTTATAATAAGGGAGAATCAGTTTTGGCAACTCTGGAACCAGTATGGGAAAAATCAGGAGCCTCTCAGTTCCTTGTGGGTGATCTGAGCTTTTAGAGATAATTATAGGCAGTTTAGGGGCCTGTTGTAAAGAGCACAAATGCCACTGTACTATAACTGTCTTGTACAGAACTTTTATAAATTCCCAGTCACGGCAAGTCTCCAGAAAAGTACGTTATGCCCCCACAGTCACAGAGCCAGGAGGCATTCTTCGTTTCTGGCTTGAGGTTGGAAATCTGGCTCTGGCTGACATATTCAGCTTGGCCTTACTCATTCCTAACACCACCGTCTTACCCACCGTTCCAATATTTAGAGCTCATGGATTCATTCCCCACTCTTCCTCCCATGTACTATTCCTCCGTTCCCCTCCCTCTGATCAAAATCCTCTCTCTCCTTCAAGACTCAGTTCACATGGGACATCCTTTCTAAGAGCCTGTCCTGACAGCGTCCCATCCACTGTGGCTTCCTTGCTTGCTGCACCCCTACCACAGCTCAGGACCCCAACCACTCACTTGGCATTTCTGTTGAGCCACACTTCTAAAAAGACACCATGAAGAGCAGTCCTGCTTTGTTTAACTTCTCAGGATAAATAAGAACAGGGACAAAAGAGAGAAGTGAGGATAACACACGTATTGAATTTTCAAAGATTTTCAGGCTAAAAAGGCCACCACTGGAAGCAGGAGGAAACTGGATTTTTGAAAGGGCTGGGTGGGCAGTTTTCTTTTCTTTTATGAGTGTATCTCTGAACCTAATAACAGAATAATGTCTGGGAAGCATGAAGAATATAGCTTCAGGACAAGTGTGAAAGAAAGAGGCAGACAGCAGCTTAAAATAAAGGCAACCCTGGGCAAGTATGGCTGTACAATGTTGAAAAAGGGTCGCCCGAAGCTACTGGTCCCAAACACCCCTGGGAGGACTGACACACAGTCCAGGAGCCCTCAGCAGGAGATGCGGTATATTCGGTGGGAAAGAGGCGGCATTATCCAACTCTCAGGGTTCTCTGTTACTGGAAGCTTCTATCAGTCTACTACCGATAAGTATGATAATGACTTGCATACTTTGCAATCAATAACAATAAAAGCACAATCACTGGGGATGACTTACTGTGCTGACAGTGAATCCCATTGAATCCCCGAGGACATTTGCAAACGTAACCTATGAACGTGTCCCCTCGGTAAGCCTCACTGATTTCGCAGGTTCCTCCATTATGGCATGGGTTAGGGATGCAGGGACCTGAAAGGCAGAAAGAAAAAATTGCTGCATGATGCATATGTGTTAAAGTAGATACTGGGCCGACATTTGCAATGAACAATTTTATGGCTATTACATATATATTTATAGATATTTCTGAATATTATTGGTATAGGAAGTAGAGTTGTTATGTGGGCTCTAAGACTAACAGCCTGGGACTGAATTCTGGTTCTGCCACTTTCTGCCCAAGTCGTCTTGGAGGATTTAGTTAACCTCTCTGTGCCCCAGTCTCACTCTGTGTTAAATGTCGGAATTAATAGAATCTATCTTAAAAGGTGATGAAACAGATATAAAAGAATTTATACATATCAAACACCCAGAAAAGTGTCTGTCACATATTAAGCAGTCAAAAAAAAAAGTAGCACTAAGTAAAATATTGGTATTAATGTCTCCAAATTGTAAAATACTTTCTGCATGTTTAAATAGTAATACTGAATGGCAATTTCTGGAGTTACTAACACCGAAGAGCTTTTGTAAACCTGCTGGTGAAAATAGCATATACTTGTTATTGCTAAATGATTGTGGCCACATAGCCTAAGTTACCATGGATGCCTGGATACAATACTTTTACCGACTATATATGAGTTTGTGATGAGGCATGCTTCAAAGAACTATAATATTTTATAGAGAGAAACAAAAGGGCTGATAGTCATTTTTAAGCTTTGGAAAAGTAACTTTATCAAAGTGACTGGTACCTGTTAACAGCCAGTAGAAGGGTGGTGTCTGACCTCCCTTGGAGAAAAGCAGCTGTTAGCACTATGAAGGTGTAGACCTGGGCCAGTCCTGCCAAACTCGGGGCTCCTCTAGTGCACATTCTTTACTCTGGGGTGCCCCTTTGGTATGGCTCAGACTTTCTCAAGGGACATGGCAGTCCCAGGCTTTCTCTATGGATCTTCTTTACCTCCTTTCTTTTCTCTTTAGGAAGTGACAGGTTCGGGTCACAGTCTGAAGCCTCATCCTGCCTGCTCTTGCTTCTTCTACCCTTTGTCCATCACAGACATTCTCCCCCAACAAATCTTTCATACCTCTAATTCTGTCTTAGGGTTCATTTCTTTGGAGGATACTAATATATCCAGGGAAGAATACAGACTGGACATAATGAAGAAGGGAAGAGAGAGGCTGAAGGATGTATAAACTCTCTCTGGGAGATGAAGAAAGGCCAAAGAAAAAAAATATATAGTAGTCTCTAATTTTGTGTTTTTAAATTTTCTTTAACTAAAGAGACTAGAACACATTTATGAAAGAAAAACCACTGAAGAGAAAATTAAGATGAGCATATTAATATCTAATATACGTACATATTAGAAAAGAAAGATTAAACGGTGTGACTATCTATGAAAAGGTGAATGCCTGAGGCCTGGAGGAAGGTTAGTCAAGAAAAGGAGCACATGGTTTCAGCAGAGAGTAGAGAGGAGGCGATGGTGAGGCAAGGATGGTGGTAAGTTGAAGCAACTGGGAGAGAGCTCCATTAGGCAAGGCTGTCGGCAGAGTCGATAGTGAATGGCTCCTCAAGCATGGGGCAAAGCCATTTAGAGACTTACAGATAGAAAAGGAAATTCACCATCATCACTGTGCTTCCAACAGGAAGCACTTAGGGGTGAGCAACATTGTCTTGCACCGAGGCAAGACTTTACAATTCGAATCCTTTCTCCAGCAACTGTCTTTGAAATTCAGTTCCTTTCAGCTTAAAATTTCGTGAAATTCAACAGGGGGAGAATCGAATAAGAATATGCATGAAGTAGAACACAATATGGTTACTCTGGGTCTTGCTGATAGGGCTAACTTTCAACAAGTGAGAAGAAAGTAGTTTATCTGTGATTTTTCTCCAGATATCTTCACATCAATTAAAAACAAGACATGTGTGTAAGTAGGCAGTTTTGTGCAGTGTGGTATGTTAATTAAACTAACCTCACCTGCCAGTTGGTACACTGCCAATATTTAAGACAGGAAGAAGAAACAGCACCAATGATCTGTTTTGTGGCAATTGGACTCAGGTTTCTTCCATTGCTAAAATATGCAAATCATGCTATAGAACTTTCTCAGTTTTTCTTTCTTCCCTTCTCTCAAAATAATTCACATTTGATGGTGCCTTACAATTTATAAATTTCTTTTCACATACATAATCTCTTTATTTTTCTCAGCTACTCCATGAGCTCTCTGTCATTACCATTAGCTTTTAAATTAAAAAAAAAAAGGTAGGGTACAAATATTAGGTAATGTTTCTCAAATGAACATCTACGAGTGATGCCTTCAGGTCTCAGACCAAGAGTCTGTGATCCCCAAACCTACAGTTTTTAGAGACTGAAAAGCTGGGGCACGGAGAATGAAAATAAAAAATGATTTAGAGTTTTGATTAATCGGGTCACTTCAAAATAAGAAAACCCATGACAGTTTTTTTATTAACTGGTAAGCGAAAGCCATGTATATAACTGCTAGAGAAAAAAATATGTAGGTAATTACACTCAAAGAATTATATGATTTTAAATAAATAAGGAGCCTTGAGATCACCTAATCCAATCTTTCAATTTTACAGATGAGAAAACAAAGCCTAAAAAGAATTCAGTAATTTCTCAAACTAAAACAACAACAACAACAAAAAACCAACCAACAAACAAACAAAAACAAAAAAACCCCCAAAAGCTCCCAAAAAACCTAATGTAAGAAAAATTGAGTTCAAGTATTTGTATTTAGGAGAAAAGCAGTTTTAAGTTATTAAAATCAAAAATGATTCAGCTACTCTTGCCTCTTAACGAACGTGATGTCATTTATATTTGAGACAAAGTAAACCTTTTCTATGCTCTCTTTCTCTTTCAAAGCTGGGTGAGGAAGGGATTAAAAAAAAACAAGGCTGAAATAGTAATGGTTCTGCCAGTGCTTAGGAACAGTTAAAGCCACGACTGCATGGAGGGTGGTCTCTGGAAGTCACTTTGAAGAACAAGGGGCAAAGAGGAGCTTGGGAGGGCTGACTCCCTTTGCTCAAACCTACTGCACCTTAGGAAAAGTAGAACGTGGCTCAAAGTCGAGGATGAGTTAGTGGCTCTGCATAATAAAGGCAAGAACTTAGGAATGGGTGGAGAAAACCCAGAAGAGGAGACCCCAGAGTTGGACGTGGCCTTGAGGGACAGAGTGGGGTCAAGGGGTATGCTATGAGGCTGTGTAATATGTGAAGAAAAGTAGCTAGTAAGAAAGCGTGGTACCTAAAATTCACATTTAAGTTGTGAGCTCGGCTCCTCTGTGAACTGTCTCCGCCGGAGCATCCAGATCTACACTCCAGTCAGCCAGACGCACAGACCTGTGTGTGGCTTTTGGGGAAGTCAAGGGGAAAGGGATCATACTGGCCGAAAGGAAGAAACGCTACAGCACATGCAGCCCAGGGAATTCGAGAATCCAGTGGAAACAGGAGGCAGACGACAGAGTTGACAGGGTACCTAAAGTCCGAGACACTCGAGATATTTCCTGAGGGCATAGGTGAAGCCTGCTTGGCAATCTTGGTACAACCTCTGAGATTCCCAAAAGATAGGAGTTAGAGCATTGGGGCTGATTTTATTTACAACCCAAAGAACATCATGACCTCAGCTGACATCTGAGTTTCAGAAAAAGATTATCTGTTAACAGAGGTTGTGACTGCTGTTATTTTTCCTATTCTAAGAAATTCTATGATTTTCATTTAAAGGGTGAGGATGAGGAAAGTGAATGGGACAAGGGTTTAACCTTTCTAGAGAGCCTTCTATGCTAAGCAACATGAAGTATACATAATATTCTTTCTAATGCTAAGACTATATCTTCATTTTAGAGGCCAGAAAACAGGCTTGCTCACAGAGGTTAAGTGACATGCCGAACTGGGAAAGGCAAGATTGTAACACACTCTGCTGACTACGAATCTACGCACTTTCTATTGAGCCACACTCCCCGCCATGCTGAAGGTCTGTATATTAACATGTTAATCTTGATGGATGCAAACAGAATCGGCATGAATTCACTAAGCATGTTCCTGTAAATAATGCAGTACTCCAAAGCCTTCCTAAATGGAAATATTTGAGAGTATTTTCAGCAAACGGGTCAGGGTGTATTAGATATTATGACTATAGATAGATAGCTCTGCTGTACTAACAGTGCTCCATTCTCCATTTCAGCTATGTTTGAAACCAACTGACAAATATGTATAGTTGCCCAGTATTATTTTGTGATCACATATTTTGTATGTATATACTCTTGTGTGCACTATGAGGATAAGAAAGAACTCGACTTTAATACAGACTTTAACACAGATTTTGTTTGTTTGTTTGTCCCTAATAATCATACTGTGAAACTTGTACATACTCTTTTGGAGCACTCATGACACGGTGTCCCTTTTCCCCATTAGACCGTAAATTCTCTACGGGCAGAGTGATGTATATTGCACGTGCTGGCTATATTTTGAATAAACAAGGGTATGACAAAATAAGTGACAACCGTTACATGGTATTCATAAACCACATTCAGATTTAGGTTTATAAGCTACCAAGGTCTTTTGGTGTTTCACTTGGTAATTAATTAGGGTACCTTCTATAACTTTTCTATACCTTTCAAGGTTCAAGTTCTTTAAAAATATATGTATTTTTCATCTCTAATAGAGTTTAAGCTTCAAGAGTGTTACATCTGTAATAGCATTACAATTGTAAATGACAGATCATTAAAATGTAAACTTTGTATAATAATTACAGGTATCTTAATTCTTTGGCAAATATAGAATTAAGAAAAATGTACCATTGTATCATCTCGTCAATAGCGTTACATTCTCCTAACTTAGCAAGTCCCGAGTAAATAAAGACATTCACTTAAAGCATTAGCAAGATGAAATAATCAGAATATATAAATTAGTACACAAAGGTAGTAAATTAAATGTAGCCAAAGGTCTCAACTCACAAAATTTGCTTGGTAGCCAAAAACTTTTGTAGTTTGATATTAAATAGTGACAATTAAAATATATATCAACTGTTTCCAGGTTTATTCCTTCAAGTGATAAGTGGGCTAATCGTATGAGAATTAGAGATCCCAGGAAACTCTTTGTGTTTTTGTGTTTCCCCTCTCCGATATATCAACTATTTTATATAAAAATAAGTATTATTTTAAGGCCTTGGTATACTGAATAATCATCATCATCACCTATAGCATATATTATTGCTTGTACTGTGAGGGTAAGAAAAACATTGGCCCTGACTTTGATCAACATAGAGTGTTTTGGTGTTGGGTTTTTGGTTTTGGTTGTTCTGACTTAAGGTTAAATAACATTTATGCATTAGGCACCTATTATGTGCTAAGCACTCTACACATAATTTGGAAAGATATTTTCAAAAGAATGAAAATAGTTAGCAGCTGGAAGAGTAGGTTCACAACGCAAGGAAATATTTAGTCATCCAGTTGATGGACCTCAAATTACAAATAATTTTAATGGTTATCCTTTACTGCAAATATAATATGCTCAGTATGTATGTGTATGTATGTCTAGATATCTATATATAAATATCCATATATAGAGAGAGTTTACATAATGGTTTCTGGAATAACCATTCCAGAATAAATGGAATGAATAAATGGAAATTTAATTCTAGGATTTTCTTAGTGAAATCATATTAACAAATGTTGGCAATATGGTCACATTCTTCCCTTTTACTCCCAAAGCATTGTATATTTAGAGCATCTCATATCTTTTCTGTACCATGTAAGCATACATATATATATACACACACACACACACACATATATGACTTACACATAGCTTTGAAAACAATTTTATAGCAGAGAAAAATGTTTAAACAAATGAGAATTACCAACCACTTAGAGCTTGTAAAAACAAAAGAAGACAAAGGCGATCTTAAATCCTTTCCACTTCAAAAGTCTCTTTTAAAAGGTTTGCTTCCTCTTGTATTATATTACAGCTATATAAAAGGAGTACACAGAGTGGTGGTTACAAGCTTCAGTTCTAATTAGTATTCGTAAAAGTCCAAACCATCTGATTAGACAACAACATTTGGTAATATCACTCTTCACGATAAAAGTATAAGTGGACTTTCGAGATACAAAAGGCTTCAGGGAGTTTTAAAATCGATAACGCTATAATACTTTTGCAGGTAAGCTTTAAGTAGCTCCAAACACAATGGGGAAAGTATATAATCAATATTAATGAACAACTAAATTCTAAGGCATGCTTTCCCCACATTTTTATGCAAGCTCGTATAAGAATGTCAACAAGATTAATTGCTCACAAAAGTAATGGATCCATATGGTTTTTGCATTTACCTTCTCACGATCTCAAGAGTAGAGAGGTGAAGTTATTTACATACGTGTAACATGGTTAGTTTTTTACACATTCAGCGACTATAGCTGAGATCATGAATTTCTTATAGTGTGTAAGCGGATTATTAGAAAGTAAATAAGTTAACCCTCTCTTGTGATTATGTGTACACAGACTCGGCCAACTTTACAAATTATTCCCCCAAACACTGGCAGTTAGACATTAAAAATAAATGTACATGGTAGATGATATAATAAGGAAATGCCAATCAGGCAATTTCAAGAGCACAGTTTCACTAGCTGTTCTCGCAGGAGAATGAAAAAGGAACAGTTATTACCCAAAAGTTCACTTCAAAATCTGGTCCTAAAAAAACACATTAAAGTCCTCTTATTATACTGTTGCTTTTATACTTGATAAGGTTTGAACATGTTGGCAGTTGCCATTTTGAGCCATTGCAACTCTATTTTACAACCAGTTTGAAAAAGAAAAAAAATTATTCTGGGAATGTTGACATGATGGACGCTTCCCAAACCATTCTGTACACTTCTTGTTTCTCTTTCTCCTCCTCCTTCAGCCCCGCTTCCCTCCTCCTCCTCTCTCTTTACATTTAAAAATGTAAAGTGCAAATTCAGCCATTTGAGGAGAAAAATTATCCGTGGGTAAACTTTGTACATAGAGAAGCGGGTAAACTATAAAAAAACCTAAAACATTCCGTTTTAGAGGAGGAATGAGAAAATTTAACAAACTGTTCTTAATATGTAAAAATATTTGAATAGCTTATAAAAATTGAAATCTGGGGCTAAACAGAGTTGTTTTTAAATACCCACTGATAAACTTTCACCTCAAGAATTAGTACTGGACTCCTTATACACAACTTTCCACAGGAAAGCACTGGGATAATTAGTGGCTAAAGTGTTTCTAGAGTACCTACATAACAGATACTGCCAAGTGGGTGGCTACAAACATTAGAAACTTATTCCTTCAAAGTTCTTTAGTCTAGAAGTCTGAAACCAAGGTGTCCGGAGGACCAGTCTCCCTGTGAAGCTCAAGGGAAAAATCTATCCTTGTCTCCTCCAGCCGCTGGTGGCTTCTACACTCCTGGGTTTATAGCAATATAGCTCCCAAATCTGCCTTCGGTCTCATGTGTCTTCCCCCCTGTGTTCCCGTGTGTTTACTCCTCTTCTTAGAAGGACACCACTCATTGGATTTAGGGCCCACTCTAATCCAGGATGATTTCATCTCAAGATCCTTACTTAATTGCAGCCGCAAGCCCCTGTGATGTTCTGAATTTTGTTCTCCCAAAATTCACATGGAAGCCATAAACTCCACTGTCTCAGGATGTGACTATTTAGAGACATGAACTTTAAAGTAACTAAGATTAAACAAGGTCGTATGGGTTGGCCCTAATCCAAGCCAACTTCCCTTATAAGAAGAGTAAATTTGGACACACAAAAGGGGCATCATTGATATGCACACACAGGAAAAAAAAAAAGCCACGTGAGGACAAAGCAAGAAGTGGGCTATGTACAACCCAAGGAGAAAGGCTTCATGAGGAATCGAACCTGCTGACACTTTGACTTTGCACTTGGAGACTTGTGAGGAAGTGTATTTCTATTGTTTAAGCCACCAGGCTGTGGAATTTTGTTATGGCAACCTTAGCAAACTAATACACACCCTATTTCCAAATAAGGTCACAGTCTGAGATTCCTGGTAGACATAAATTTTGGAGAGGTATTATTCAAACAATTATAGTCCCCATGTAGTCATTTCCTTGCATCAATGAAGTTGTTTAAGGAAACTAAAGCCTTCATTTATTGTTAAAGTTGGCTGGCAAAGCACTCATATTTATCAACAACTAACACTGTTTTTACTTGGCTCTCATTACGAGATCAAGAGAGCATTTTAAACTTGGAGCAGTGCCTAGAAAGAGTGCAAAAATGGCTACTTGTTTGGCATCAAGGAGGATCTGGCCCTCCAAGATAGAATGAAGTATCAAAAAAATAATTAAGACTTCTTGGGGTTGATCTGTATCCACTTAAAACCGTTGTCTAGAGTTGGACTTGCCAGTGGAAGTGCTGTTTTACGTAGTCTGTCAACAATCTGAGAAAGTCTTTGTAGGTATTATTTCTATAAACACACGCCATCATTCATGTCACAACAGTTGATATATCTTCTTTCTCCAATAAATAATACCTGATTAAACATTAACATGATCTTTAAAAAATTAATTATAAACTACAGCAAAACAATGAATCACTTTACAACGCGATAACTCTTTGCTATTGCCACGTTTTGTCATGGAGCATAGTCTCTCATTCTCTCCTCTATCCATTCATCTGGCACACTACTGTTGAAACAAGATTCCTAAACCAACACCCATGTAATGGAAATTCTCAGCTTGGAACGACTGATTGACTGATTGATCAATTTAGAGAGACAGAGGCAGAGAAAGGGAGAGAGAGAAAACCACTGATTTATTTATTTATTTATTTAAGTATTTATTTATCTATCTATTTATTTAGAGAGATAGCGGCAGAGAAAGGGAAAGAGAGAGAATCCCAAGCAGGCTCTATGTTCGAATGGACAAACCAAGAGATCATGATCTCAGCCGAAATCAAGAGCCAGAAGCTTAACTGACTGAGCCACCAAGGCACCCCTCGGCTGGGAATGTTTCATTATGCAAATAGAAATCTGACTCATTACTCTATAGTCATAATGCACATACATTTTTTTTTCAATCTTCCAAAACATGCTGTCTATTTTGAAACACCTTTTAGCTAACCAACAATATTTGCTGACTATGCGATTTTATCATTAATAGAGCAATATGCGGAGAACACAGACAAAAGACAATGTTACCCTTTGATTTCTTTCTAAAACAAAAGAAACTAAATCTGACATAATATATCTACAAACAGTAGAGAGAGCAGATAGAAACATTTTGTAAATTGATGAATGTGAAACAAAATTAAATTAGTTATTATTGCTGAAGTAAGCAATATAAGACCCAAGTGTACGTTGAACTCTGGAGTCAAGAGAACAAACACTCCTAAAATCTAAGAAAAAGAGATAGCAAAAGTATAAACCATTATGATAATCAAGCCATACTTTTATTTTTTTCAGACAGCCACTAGAATAAGAGTAATAATTTTCTTGTGAAAATTCCTATGACATATCAGAAACCATAAATGCAATCCAAGCTAATTGATAAAACAAACATCCAATAAATTTTGATCAATCTAAGGGGGAAATGTCTGTTCCTAGTAATTGCAGAAAATTAGTTTTTGTTACCTCTCTGAAATTATAGCAGTTTATCTCCAAATCCTTAAAAGTCCTCTTTAATCAGGGAGCTATTTCCAAACAGAACTCTGCAAATCACATGTTTGAGAAGTTCATCTGTCTGAACTCACACATCATGTCTGCAAAATACAATTCGAGCTCAAGAACACACAGCTGCAGGTGGTGGAGAGTGGGAAGCTATTATCCCAGGTTGCCATTAGCTATTCCCTTTCTCCATGTCAATAGGACCAGGTATAGATTAAAGACAAGGCAGAGATCAATGTTTCCATGTGTTTTATTATAAGCAAATATTTGAACCCAAGTTTCAGGAGCATCAAGCAATCTCACTTTTTCCCATGGAGTCTCTAAAATGCTACAAAATTGCCATGTTCGTCATCAATCTTTGTCTGACAACTCTTCACCTTTTCCAGGCTCTGACCGAACTTGCCACCTATACTGTGTGACTAACATGTCATTGAACATTGCTTCCTTCTCTAATTATTTCATGGGTCTCTTTTTCTCTCTGACCAGATTGTAAACTTGTAAAATATAAGCACTGGGGGTTTCTATAAACTACTTGTACATAGGAATACCTTTGTCTATATTTTTGTATCTCCATAGATCCTGATAAAGTGCTATATACTTTGGTGTTGTTTCATTAATGATAGAAAATTATTATTATATTATATTTTATTTTATACATATTATATTGTTTGTTATTCTATTAGGAATGCCAGCATATATCCAAGCTACAGATCATAGTCTATAACAAAAACTTAAAGTTTAGAGATCAGATCCATTTTCATCTGTAGCCCTTCCTAATCCACACTCAGCAGGTATCAACAATTAATTTTAAGGCTGAGATCAACCCTAATTTTCATCGTTGACTGCTGTGGCATTTGTAAAATGTAAAATTGTGGATAATATTATAATCACGAATAGGTGTTGAAAATAGCTGCATACACACACACACACACACAACACAGTGCACTGTTTCCACAAAACTACAGCTCTTTCTCTTGAAACCTAAAATAGTGGTTTTGATTTTGAAAGCAGCGATAGAAGGTGGAGGAAAGGATTTCTATTTTTACTTGCGGAATCCGTCCTCCATGAGTGCCATCCTAATCGCGAGGCAGTAAGATCCCTGTAGGAAGAGTTTCCAGCTACGCTCAAATGGGAAGGGTGCCCACCCTGACTTCACAGCTGAGAAGACTGGAAGCACAGCTGGCTAGGCGAGTTACTGTTTGGCTTGCCTCCTCAGGTCCCGCAGGTGGCTTCTTTGGGGCAGACTTGAGAAGGCATAAAACAAAGCAGGCATGGATTCCGGCCAGCTGGCCATCTGTTCCTTCACCCACTGTGATAATTTGGCCTTGTAGAATTTTGTTAAGTGAGCATTAAGTAATGACCATGTCAAACAGAGTGCATAATGAATGCTTCTTAATCACTGGATAAAAGCTTAGGGGATGCTTGCCCAAACGCGGGAAAGGTCACCAGCGCAAATCGAGAATTAAAACAAGAGGCATAGAGGAGATGCAAAAGAGCGACGATTAACTTCTTTTCCATTTTTACTTTCGATCATCTTGAGTCTGTGTCAAATAAATGATGGAGGTCTCATGAGGAACTTAGGTAATATCATCACAGTTCCTACTATCTCATTATGTGTATATACATTGGCAAACTAAGGAAGAATTTTAAAATCAGAAGAAAAAAAAAACCCAAAAAACAAAAAAATCAAAAAACCAAAAAAATGTGAGGGACTTTGTCATCCTGACCTGATTTAAAAGCACTCACTTAAACCACCATTAATATCATGTTTTTCCCTAGATAGAACAGCACCAAGTAATCACTGAATATTTTGCATTACTTTTTAAAGATCAACTGAAATATTCTATTTCAAGAAAGCAACCTTTTCCTCATAAGCAATTAATAACTGCAATATCATGAAATTTTTTAAGCCCCCAAAAGGACATGTAATGATGTACTTAATGTATTATTGGGACCGTCTCCTACTGCCTGAAGGTTGAGTCCATACATTTGAATAGCTCTTGTACAATCAATTTTACCTCTGCTGTTCATAAAAATGAACCAAAATGCTTTACCTGGTTAAACTACCATCCTATCACATAAAGAAGATAATTAGAATTATGTCTAGGATGCTGCTCATATGGTTCCCAGGTTGGAACGCATTTCTATACCCTATTGCCTCTTCAAAGTTTCCCTTTCCTTCCAAGACTACCCCAAGTTTCATAACCTCCAATAACTCTTCCCTATCATCTCCTTGTCCTTTTCAACAAAAGTTCTATTACTCTGTATTCCAGACTTTGTTTTATTCATTCACGTGTCCATTCATCCATTTATTTACATAATCACTAGGTTCATATTCAGAGCTCCTACTATGTTCCAGATTCATTGCTAAGTATTAGAGATAAAATAGTGAGCAAAACAGATACTCTTTCTGCTTCGTAGAACTTCACAGGAGTGGTAGAACTGACACCAACCAAATCATCACATAAAGAAGTATAATTGCTTAATAAGTCATGAAGAAAGGGTGTAGTATATCCTGACAATCTATTAATAGGAGGTTCCCTGAGAAAGTGACACATAAGCTAGGAGCTAAAAACCAAATAAGAGCTAAGGTTATGAAGGAGATGAGTCTCTAATTCATACCTGTGTAGAAGGAGAAGCAAGGCAAGAAGAAAGGTCATCAAGAAAGCCACTGTAGTTGGAGCAGACAGAGCAAAGACGAAGGAATAGACAGAGACCAAATCATGCAGGCTGACGAAGGCCATGCACACACACAAATTTTGGCTTTATAGGATATATTGTTGCATCTAAGCAAAAGGATAATAGGACCAGAATCTCAATTTTAAAGGCAAATCTGTGGGCTATATGGACAGTCATTTGGAAAGAATCAGCATAGGTGAACACACACCAGTTAAAAGTTACCCTTCTAGTCCAAGTAACGCATGACAGAAGCCTAGATTAGAGTGGTGGGCTGGGAGACGTGGAGAGAGGCAGACAGATCTAAGAGCAAAGGGTCGACAGTGACTACTATCTTTCTGGATTTCACATGTCAGTGGATGAATGTTGGTAGCATTACCTAAAACAGAGATCTTAGAAGAGGGTCTAGACTAGAAGGGAAGATCATGAGCAGCTTTTGGATCTGTTCTTGGAGCCGTTCTTCAAGAATAGGTTTCAATAAGACAGAAGAGAGTGTGACCTGGGGATATAAATGTTAGCATCCCTAGGAATAGATGGAAATTCATAGCATGGATATAATCACCTAATGGAAGACTAGAGAGAATACAGAGAATCCAGGGCCAAGATTCCAGAAATCCCACCAATGGAGAGACGGAAAATGCAGTGCTCCAGAAAAAGCAACAGCCAGAGAGGTAGGAAAAATAATTAGCAGGGAAGTGAAATGACAGTGGCACTTAACATATTGCTTTTCAATATTAATAAAGTGCTTAATGCATATGTATTTTATCCTTCTGAATAGAGTTTAAGGTCTCAGAAACATAGGATTTCTATTATAACCACTCTGTGTTTAATATGCCTCCTAGCACCTAACAAATACTCGTCGGAGGGTTGAAAAATGTTCACAACTTCCTGGACTGAACATATGGGCAACGTATGTTAGGAATATGTTCTCCTTTAAGTGACATTATAGTATACCAAAAGGGCATTCTGGTTGACTCTTTTGCTTACCTAGGGAGTTACTTTCACACAACTAAAAAAAAAGTCAAGTTGGAGAAACTACCAATACTGTTTGCTTCCAAAAGAAGGTTTATTTGGCCTAAAGGAGTAACACATTTTTCAGCAATCTCAGTTCCTTTAGAAACCACAAGAGAAAAAATAAAACAGAGAGAACCAAAGGGTTATAGGAAAGTGAGGAAAGATGGAAAAATTATATGTTGAGAAAATATACATGTTTCCTGATTTCCTGAAACTCTTCGAGCTGTTTTTCTGTTTTTCCCTCATCTGTCTCTCTGGAGCTCTAAAGGTTCTACTGTCATTTCACTAACCTTATAAGTCCTTTTGTTTGAATGCACATCTAAAACTGATTCGTGTAAGATGATTCTGATGGGAGAACCCATTTTGAATTTCTTTACAATTAGGACAAAAACCAAAACCAAAAACAAAAACCTCTACCAAGATTTGCCCACAGGGATAAGCAATATATGGGCAGAAAAAAAACAAAAAGCCATTTAGAAATCATAACATCACACTTTATATAAAGTACTTGTCTGTATGCTTGTAGTAGACATGAAAATGTAGTAGGCAGTTAAATATTTGAGAACTCTGGAAATCCACTTAAAAATGTGTACAACAATTTATTATCATTGCAAACCCAATTAAAAATGTTGAGCTATTAAACACAGCTCACTTTCTAACCCATGAGAGAAAGTATTAAATGTATGCAGCACAGATTTGCATTACTATAAAAATCTTTATTTCTACTTTTCAGCATTATGCATTTAAATTTGTAAATTCCATGTTACATTAATCACATGAATATAGATGGGCAATTTTTAGATGGAACTATGGTAATCACTGTATTCCCTATAAAAGAAACCGTTTCTGCTGACAATTTTGTGGTGAGTTTTGTAAAAGATTGACTATAGTTCATAAAATGGCAAGGCTTCCCTCACAAAAGTTATTAGACATTTTTGCCCTCCTTGGCTTGATCGAAATAATAAAAAAATTAAATATTACACTTTACTATCTGTCTTTGGACTCTGACACTGTACATAATACTGCCTAGAATATGGTCATATAGTCATTAAAAGAAATGGCAATAACCCAGGTTTGACTGCACTGTGATTTAATATTTATAATGTTTTTATGATCCAAATAAAGTATGCTGATTAAAATGATCAGGATGTCACCATCTGGATGGACAAAAAAGCTGAGGTTCACATCTTCAATACAAAATGCCTGCAGCTATTTTTGCCTGTTACCCTTCCTTATTTCCAACACATTTCTGTTAGATGAAATATTATAGTACAGAGAGATTATAGGCAGTACAGAAGACCTTAGTCAATAAATGAGTACCTTAAATAATTAATTAGGAGTTGTTACCAACGTGCTGTTTAAATATGGTAAGTCTGAAATTTAACTTTATTAGGTCATTCTTTAAGATCAGTGCATCAAGTATAAAAGATTTTCAGAGTAACCGATAATTTCCTAGAAATAACAGAATGTGTGGCTCCACTTGGTCAATATGGTAGAGCTTTAAACGTGATTTGTCTTGCAAAAAAGATTTGAAAATAGTTTATAAGTCCGATTGAGGTAGGTCATAAACAACGACATAAAGAGATTTATGATTGTTTATTTAGTACTAAAAAATCAGTTGTAAATAAACAGACATAGTAATTTTCAAAGAAAAAGCTAAACAATGTCCTTATATCATTGCACAAGACACTATGGTACTTTGATAGGCAAGATATGTTGAATTCTAATGGAAAATTAGCAAGCATCAAAAATGTCTAATTTGTGCATTTAAGGATAACCATATTGTTGAAGATAAAATATCTTCTGGAGGTGGACTGACGCTCACTCCCATAATGTAGCAGAACTTTGATTACACTTGCTTTAATATTTTTCTGGAGAAGTTCATTTTGACCACGCTGTAAGTCACAGAACTTAAGGGCTCCAAATGTTCTTTGATCTATGTGCTAGAGGGGAACCTGAAATTTCTAGCAGATTCTCGGCTCTTCCATGGGAGCTATCTTAGTCCACCTCAGGGCAGAAAACTGCAGTCTTTGGGTCACATACCTGTGGTCATCAGGCCTCTCAATTTTCTTAATACAATGTCATTTCTGCTTCTGCCTATGCTACCCTTTGGAGCATAAGGGTATATATGCTTTCACCCCGCATCTACCTGACTGGAAAAAGCTGTTGCCTCTACCTCAAAACACTGAGTGGTTGTAAAGTCAGAAAACATGGATAAATACTCAAAATAAATGATTTATTGACAGCATATTGGAAAACAATAGAATAACTTCGGGCTGCCAGGCTCCCACTCCTGTACTGGACATGCCAGCCAGACTTCCAGTTCAGACAGTTTGCACTGGCTGTTCCCTATACCTAAGAAGTTCTTCTTCTAACTTCTTCATCTCTATTAAACCTTTGCTCAAAATCATCTTATCAGGTATTCGCTCAAAATGATATTACCTTTTCCCTGTCAGAACTGGTAACCATGCCCTCAACCCTGTTCTTATTTCTCTCTTCCTGAGATCTTGTCTCCTCAATAGCTTTACTCCCTTCTAATATCACTTATTTATTTGTTTGTTTATTTATTTACTTATCTATCTCTATCTAGTTATTGTCTATTGGTTTTGTTCATTGCCAGACATCCTTATGTAAACTCCATAAGTACACAGAACTTTGTGTGACTCACTGATATATCCCAACTGTCTGGCACTGAGGTACTCAGTATGACTGTTGACAGAATATGAATGTACATTTAAATGGCTAAGTTTTTCAAGTACTCATGAAGGAACAGGACATTAAACTTACTAAATACTGGATCAAAAGCTGGATTTATTCCTGTGTTATGTCAGAATAGGTGCTATCCATGTACATAGGATCATTTTGACAAATACAGAAGGGCTTTTATAGGATTATATTTTGCTGCTATACCACTGACCTACATAAAAAGATTTTAGAAAATAAAAATCCTGCTTTGTTTGCCATATGGAGTTAAGTTATCCAGGGCCAAGGAGAAATCTCTCTGAACTCGAGACCAAGAATGGTTGTTTCTTACAAGGAACAAATCTACTTTACTTTTATGGAAAATCTAACTTGAAATATAATTTAGTCTTCAGAAATGTATTAAACAGCTGCTATGTGCCAGGCACTGAGTATAGTGAACAATATCATAATACAGTTAATAGACTAAAAAATCTTATATGCCAATGAAGGTAACAGACAAGTAAATAGAAAACCTCAATATAATGAAATCAGGGCTAATGCACGGCAAGTACACAGAGTTCTGGGAGGATGCAGAATGAAAACCTAATGCAACAATGGGGACTCGGATACAACATCTTGGAATAATTAACATCTAAAGTTGAGGTCTATCGGATGAACAGAAGTTAGCTGATAAGGAAGGTCCCTTATACAGCCTTCCAGTTATGGAATGAATAAGTCACGGGGAGAAAAGGTACAGCACAGGGAATACAGTCAACGGATGTGTAATAGCAATGCCTGGTAACAGATGGTGGCTACACTTGTGGTAAGCACAGCATCATGTATAAACTTGTGCAATTGCTATGACGTATACCTGAAACTAATGTAATTATTCGTCAACTACACTCGAATAAAGAATTCATGGATAATTTGTAGACCTGAAACAAATGCAAGAGAATTGTAATGGGATGTGCGAGGGGGGTACTGGTAGCAGAGAAAGTCAGATTCGCAGAGCCTGATTATGACAAGTCTCACAAACCAGACTGGGGATTATTCTGAGAGTAGTGGAAAGTTATTTAACTGTTTCAAGCAAAGAACGACCGATCAAATGCACATAAAATAGATGTGCAGGATTAGCTACTTGATGGAGTTACTGAGGGAAGGTTTCTATTTTTGTTGCAAAGTATATCTCTGTGTCAATAATAGAAAGGGTGGTGGGAGGTAGTATGATACCGAATGAAGTAGAAGCTTTTTAAATAGCATCTGGTGGGGCATAGGTGACATATGAGTAGGCAGTCAGAGGATCTGTAGGTAGTGTTGGTGTTCAGCTGGTGACGAAGACTAGAAATCTCTACCGGCGCCAGTCTCTGTATGGTGTGGCACCTCTTCTATCGTGTGTACTAGAAAAGGACGATGATACCATTAATCCAAGGTCAGATGTTTCCCACTTGTGTGCAGCTCAGATGACAAGTCAAGATAATAAAAATGTGTGCAGGAGAGTGACTTTGAAGAGAGATGGCTTTGGCTAGCAAAGGGAGGGAGATGAGGCTTCAAAGAGCTGAAAGAGAAGGGTGGAGGGACACAGGGATGGAAGGTCTGAATTCAAAGAACAGGAGTCTTTTAAGAAACTACATGAGTTATGGATCTGAAACGAGTTATAGAGTCACATGTTAAATGCACATATACATTTTGGATATATTTTATAAAATGTTAGAGAACTGTATTCTTTAGATTAACAACATACTGAGTCATTCTGGACATAACCATAAAGAGCGAAGGAGAATTAGCAAGAAAGTAACTTTCTCTGTAACAGTATCTAATTCAAGGTTATTAATGTCTTGTTTGCCCACCACCTAAAATCACCCCATGACAATCGGCACGGAGTATTGGACTTTTGAAAACACTGTGTGAAGACACAGGAAACGTCTGGGGAGATGCTGAGCAGGTCATGGAATTTGTGTGCTAGGAAAGGGGCTCTTCGATTTCAAGACAAAGGTGAGCAGCAGAAATTTAGACCTGACCAGAGCAGTCAGAGCTACATGAGAACATGAATTACTTAAGATCACGAGCCAGAAAGGCTTTCCATTTTAGTAGTCACCAACCATATTACGATGTCTAAGATGGAATGAGATTGCCTGGCTATCAGATTTCCAGAATAATTCATTCCCAACAGTGCCCTGCTTGATGGGGAGACTCAGAACTCTGTAAAGAGCAAATTGCAACTTGAATCGATTTTGCTGAGTCTTTGCTCTTGTTGGTAAAGATGAGATGGTTCGCTGTGTTAGGATCTTTTATTTTGAAAACAGCAACAGCTCTTAAGGATAACATTTAGAGACATAGTCATGGCTTACTTCTACCTTGCAGGCCTAGGCCATGAGTGTGCAAACCCTTTACGCACAGACCTCACCTTAAATTCATGTTAATTGATTGCTTTATCTTTCTTTCCTTTTTTTTTTCCTTTTCCAGCTACATGGAACTCGAAAAACAATCATCCTCACCCTCCTGACCACTTTTGGAAGGAGGATGGAAAATCCTTACACTTCACATATTGAAATTGGTTCAAACATCAATGAAGGGAAGACATTAAACATGATCCAGCCCAACGTGAGCACTTCCTAAGAGGGGACTTTTACCTGGCAAGGCTTTCTGAAGAACTTGATCCTTCTTCCTACGTTAGACCTCTGCTATTACCTGCAAGCATGAGATCTGCAGTGGAAGAGGTGAATTGGGGGGAGGGGCAGATTTCATAGCAAGAAAGAAAACCATGGTGACTGAGACAGAGGAGCAAGGCTTGCGAAGGAATGCATGGATGAAGGGAAAAAACATAAAAGGCTCAAGCTTCTGCTTCCTTTTTTCTCGATTCAAGGAACAGTCATATCAAACAGCAAGTTTATTTCTAATGTGTTGTCATTTTTATTTCTTCCAAGCAGTCTCCAGTCTCCAGTACCATCTTTGCAACAAGCAGCTTTTGTGTTGGTGGGCTTGAAGAGACCTGAGTGGTTGGTGGTAAAAGGAAATGCTGGATTCCACCTACCACACCTCGGCTCAGTGAAGAGCCGCATTAGCTGTGGCACTTGGAGGAAAAGCAGAAGCCCGGGAAGGTTACTCTGTGGTCCATTCTCAAGTGAACAAGGGCAGATAGACAAGCTGAGAGCAAGCAACACAATGGTGTCTATACGACTGAGGAAAACAAGTCCTTTACAAATCTACAGATTTGCGGATGTCTAATACTATATTGGTACACTTTCTCCAGAAGCCTGAAAGATTAGGGAAAACCCAGGTGATTGCATTCAAGATTACAGGGATTGATTTTCTTGAATGAGTTTATTTAGAATATGAGTTATAAATGTTGTATGATTCATACCTGAATTGAAAGATGCCTCTGCAAAATCGCTCTGAATAAAGGCAGAGTATTAATTAATCAATCTATCTAATGAGTTCAAGTATTCTTAGGGATTAATTGTGGCTATATGGAATGATCTTCAGCACACAGAAGCGATGGAGCATATTTGTTTTCAAATAAACCAAACTGGGTATAAAAATTAATTAACGTTTATGAGTGACTGAAGTAAATATAGCAAGCTTTCTGTTCGGTTCAAAAAAAAAAACACATCTCAAAATAGGAATCACAACATACATAGAGAAGAATGGCTATATCATCTTAAATTTTGTATTTTAATTGATGAGGTTTCAAGTTTCAAAGGAGGCTATTTTTATATGAGACATCCATATTGTCAAACTTAGTACATAGTTTTGCGACATATTACACTTGTTTGAGCAAAACTGAAGTGATTTGTCATATAGTTATTCTATTGAAACTAGTTTTAAAAGAGACAAAAATAAAATCCTTAAATCTAAATTAGGCTAGCATTAGTGACAGACAGGCATTCCTAACTATGTAGATATTGACGGTAAGAAAACAACTTCCTTGGAAAGTATTGGCATAGTGGGAAAGAAACTGGAAAAACTGTCTTACATGGAGAAAGAGTGACAAATCTTCCCGTTCATATGAATTTCCATTAAAATTCACCCTCACGGGAAAGCCTAAGAAAATTATTTATCAAGCGTAGGCACTCACACAATGGGGTAAAGCTGGATGCTTTCAAATATTTTAATAGAATATTTTTTGAGGAATGAAAAATGAAATTCTTGTATCTTAAATCTCAAAGAAATAATCTGGGATGTAAACAATAATTAACAAACATATATATATATATATATATATGTATATATATATATATATATATATATATATATTACTTGAATCTTGTGGATAAAACAGTGAACCAACTGAATTAGAATCTATTTCTCTCTCTCTTTTCTTTATCAGGTGTATGATCTAAGGGAAAGAAAGTTAGATGTTTCAGGTCTTTATAAACATAATAACATTTACTAGGAGGAGAACGCCTGTGAATGTTTTTAGCAAGATGTCTATAGTTGAGGATGGTTTATGGTAAACAAATCTATAACCCATGGGATTATAAAGCCCAGCTCCATGGCAAATGCCATGTAAAGTATACAACTGTATGAAGATAGCATATTACCTAAACAGCTATCTATCACCACCCTCACAGATGTGATAACACATGTACCCTTTTTGGGTCAGAAATCATGTGTCCAATGGAGGAAAGAAAGAACTGTCATCAATGTCCTAAAACTCTCCTTGATTTGCCTATGCTTCTTGACTGCCTATATACTTGAAATCATTAATAAGCTTTGATATTGGGGAAAATCTCTCATTTGATAAATCTCTGACTTGACTACTCTGATTTGACAATCCAATATTTTAAATTATCTCAACTCTACTTACACAACTTTTCTAAAAATGTTGTATAGCCTAAAAATGAAACTCCTGGAGTCATTTAAATGTCCACAAGTTGGGGCGCTTGTATGGCTCAGTAGGTTAAGTGTCCGACTTCGGCTCAGGTCATGATCTGTCAGTTCATGAGTTCGAGCCCTGCACTGGGCTCTGTGCTGACAGCTCAGAGCTGGAGACTGCTTTGGATTCTGTGTCTCCCTCTCTCTCTGCCTCTACTTCGCTCTCGCTCTGTCTCTCTCTCTCTCAAAAATAAATAAACATTTAAAAATAAATAAATAAATGCCCAAAAGTTAAGGAATAGTTAAGCAACCTTCACATAAAATACCTATGGAGTAGAGTAGAATATTGCCAATTAAATTAAAAATAAGAAAACCACTTAGTGACATGCTAATATCTACATGGAATTCTATTAAATGTAAAATGAAAGAGCACATTATACTCTACGATTAAGTACAAATTATACAATGTGTATACACAATGAAAGGCACTGAGAAAAGTAAATTGATTTTGTGAAGTAGCAGGGCTACGATGGAGAATTCTGTTATAAAGCATTTGAGAAAGAATGATGTCAACACAGGCAAGGAAACCTGTGTGAAAGTCCTTGTAATTGTCAGATTACAGTCATTAAGGCTTCACAAATGTACCAGTTCTCCTCACAGATATACGGTAGAATTGTACTTCTCCATCCCTTTTGAAGTCCATAGTAGCCATGTAAATTTTTTTGGCAATAGTGTGAGAAGTAATGTGTGTCATTTCTGACAGATGTTTTAAGAACTAATGAGTGATTAACCGTGTTTGCTTCACACTGCTCTGCTGACCATAGAAATAACTGTTGAGATGCAGCCTTTGTCAGCCTGGGTCCCTGAGTGTCTACAATGAGCAGAGATCCCCTACTGACCCACACTGGACATGTACGTTAAGTCACTGAAATCTAGATGTGGCTCATTCCTGAGGCATAACCAAACTCATCTGGACTGATTCAGCAAGAAAAGGTAACATTTTGCCAACTATAAAGAGCTAAGCAAACTTTGTGAAAACACAGACTCTTAGTACTATAGGATGTCAGTCAGGAGTCCCTAGTAGGGGACAGACTGATTAGTATTGCAGAGTCAAGAACCAAATGAGTATACAAGATAATGTTGAAGAAGAGGCTAGAATTAAAGGTAACTTGGCTGTTTTATGCCTGACAGAGATATTGGTAATGTCAATGAGAGAGGAAATACCTGAAGGAAGAGGGAAGAAAGTAAAGAATACTCATTTTTGCAAATAGGCCATTAGATGTAGCTAGCTGATGTCTGAAAACAGAAATCTGAAATTCAAGAGAGAGACCAGGCTACAGAAAAGAGGGAGAAGAGAAAGTCCTCTTACAAATACTTTGAGTTGTTTATTCCCCTATAGGCCTTTTACACATAATATCTCCACTAATGATTACATAATTTTACCATTTCACTGAGAGAACTGAGTCACTAAGAGGTGTAGCTCCCTGGATTTGGGAATCCTGGGAATACAGGAAGCCTTGAGGAGATACAGAGAGGTGGGTCATGGAGGTAATAAAGACCATATTAAATAAGTAGACAAAGGAAAAATAACACTCAATAGGACCAGACACCTTTAAACCCAACAAAGAATACAATACCAGAGACGGCAAGGCAGGAAATGTCAAGAAGAAACGGACTGCTGTTCACGTTGAATGCTGCAGAGAAAACTAAACGGATTCATCTTCAAACTATTGAATTTTGCCTTCAAATGGTTAACTCGTGAGAGGAAAAAAACGAAGTACTCAGCTTTTAATATATTAATAATCTGCAGAACGTTAAGCTGAACAGATCTCAAAGATGGGGTGTTTTATGAGCATTCTACCTCATGTTTGCCTAAATTAAAATCCAGGGAATTAAGTAAATACTACCGCTAGGAATATTTTTTTATTTCTTCAGATAAAAAGTCTGAAGCAAAGATGACCCAACAGATGTTGAATGAACCCCTTACCAGGCCTAAATCATATAGGTAAATTAATTCCACAAATTGCTCTCAAAAGGAATTTGAATCTCAGGGCTGATTTTGGTGTGCCAACAGCACATGTTCCTGGTGGGTCATAATGCTTAATGAGATGCATGGGAACCTCTGAATTGGATGAATATTCAAAGTGATCTTCAGGGAAATCCTGAATTAGAATGCACTGTAATAATTTAATTGAAAGGTCACCTAGGTGAGTGACTTACAAAATCTGTCACATAATGGAAGCCTTGTACTCTCACAAGTAGCCATTAAAAACTTTCAGTGGAGGGCTCATCCCATTTCTAGACTTATAAGAAGACAATACTCCTTACTTATAAAAAAGTGTTAACATTTCTCTAAAAAAATACTCATTTTACACAACATAAAGAAAATGATTGCATATTTCATATTAACTATCTCAGAAAAGAGGCAAAATTTCATGTAAGGAAACTGCACAGCTGTAGATACATATATTTTCTTTTTTAATTTGGATTGATGGGGCACCTGGTTGGCTTAGTTGGTTGAGCGTACAACTCTAGCTCAGGTCATGATCTCATAGCTTCTGAGTTAGAGGCTTGCATCAGGCTCTCTGCTGACGGCTCAGAGCCTGGAGCCTGCTTCGGATTCTATATCTCCCTCTCTCTCTGTCCCTCCCCTACTCGTGCTCACTCTCTCTCCTTTTCTCTCTCTCTCTCAAAATAAATAAACATTAAAAAACCATTAAAAATTAAAAAGCAAGTGAATTTGGGTTGTTACATGCTTTCGTCATTCCTTAGACATGATTAACAATTCTTGCAGATACTGGGTTCTATCATTAGACAATAGCTTTGATTTACCTGTTTGTTCCACAGAGATTTCCACCTTTTTGCTCTGTACTATTATTACCTTATTTCTAAAATAGCTAATGAAAGCAAAACATCAAACACAGTTTTACCTTAGTAAAGTATGTTTGCAGCATTTATTGGACGCAGTGAATAAACCTAATAGTCGTTATTTAAAATGATTAGGATTTCTTTAAAATAATTCATTAGAAAGTAATTAGTTGTCCTGGCAAATGTTCACATTTACGTAACCCTGCTAGTCAAATCCACTTTCCCTATATTCCTTTACATATCCATTGAACATAGCACACAACCAATTTTAAAATATTTTGAATATTGTCTATCCTAATTATACTTGTTATAGGTTTTTTTTTATTTTCATCAAAATGTAGATTAAAATACAAGTGGATTTTTGCAATTAAGATAATATACTTTTATAGCTAAATTCCATGTTTTTGATGTTCAGCCCATTCCTTAATTATAGAATTCTTTTCTTTTTTCCAATTATATTTTGAAATTTGCATGCATCTCTATTAAATGTCTAGTTTTAGCCATTATCTAATTAGTTTCTAACTCTCAGCCTACATGTAAACTGTCTTTCCCTTGTCTGCTTAAGTTCCAATTAACTTGAGGATTCAGCAGGTCCCTTATGACTGCAACATCGTATCTATCCTTCAAAGAGTCTTATGCTTTTCCTTGAAATAACTATTAGTGTTCTCAAAGTCATTCTTAAAATTCTACTTTTTCTCTAGTTGTCATTTGTAAGCATAAACCAATTGGCCCAAGGCCAACTATCAAAAAAAAAAAAAAAAAAAAAAAGCTTCATGACCTAAAAGAAAAATGATAGTTTCGTATAACTTCTAAATGGAATATGCTCTGTAAGAGCCTTGATAGTTAAAGTAATAACTTTCTACTCAGTCACATATATGTTTTTACATATCTGTTTCCCATGTTTTTCCAGGAAAGATTTTAGAAAGCCCCAAAATATGTGAAAGAGCTAGAAACATTCAAATAACCGACAAAAATAAGGACGGACAGTAATCTGAGAAGGGGCAAGAAAAACAATAAAGTCAGAGGTGTCACTGTAAAATTGCATCTCTTTCAAAGAGGCAACATGAAATGTGTAATAGCCATATTATTTAAAATCTTATAAAGAAGCTGCGTCCACTTGAACTTGACTCTTTAATGACAGATGTGGAACACTAAAGCTATTCTCAATTTCTATCAATCATGGGGTAGAAGAGTTGGCAGTGCTGTAACGCTCAGCCACAGAACACACATATTTATTGAGTAGCCAGCTTATGGCAAATAAAGTGGAAGAAATTCCATTAAAATGTTTTCCCGACACACTTTTTTCCCACGGCAATCTACTCACATTTTCTTCTCTATCCTTCATGTTACTCAACATGAGGTTTTCCCAGGAGTCGTTTCCACATCATAGTGAGACACTCAGGTTCTCGTTACCTGAATCTAGAAAGAGCTTAGACTTCTATCTAAGCACATTCTAATTCACCTTTTAGCATCACCCCTTTCAAGGGATATTTTCTAGACGTAGAAAATGTATTAGCCTACCAACAAAATTTACATGTTAAGATTAACACGAAAGTGAAATTTAAAGTAGTAATAGTTTAAAAGTTCCTGTGTGCATTACAGTAGCGTTAAGCTTCAGCTCCAAAATTGCTAAAATGAATGTGGACCACAGACTGTCCTCACTTACCACAGTAAATAACTGTTTTCTACTCAAAACAGATCATCCATATTGAGATGATCATTTTGCCGACATGATAAAATTGAAATGGAAATAAGGTAAGGTTTGATTTTATGTTTTCTAATTCTGTGTTCCTCTAAATTGACTGGATAACAGTTAGGTTTCTACAACCTGGGGTTCTGCTTTCTTTTTCTTGGCTTTTACAAGTTAATGAACCCAGCATTAAAGCTGGAGAATCTATAAAACAGCAAGCAATTATAAAATTATGTCAAAATATTTAGGAAGAAATTTGTGAAAATCACGTTCCTTATTTAAAATGAAAAGAAGCTACTTTATAATACAGTTATAATGCTGCTTATCTGTTTTTTCTGTCACCAGATGTTTCATAAACATACATGTTTAAAATATTACATATTATAGTTGCTATCTAATTTTTTACCTAGAACTCATTTCTTAGAACATTAAGAATTTCCTTCCACTGATATTGAGGCGAGCTCCACCTTTACTGAATTATATTATTTGACAATATCTGCAGGCTTTATGAAAGGTATCTACGTTATTTTATTGAGTAAACTAGGATCTCATTATTATATTTCTATGGCCAATTTTTTAAACCAAATGCAAAATAAAAGCAGTGCAAGAAAAAAATATCCTGCCAATTCTATGGATCTTTCATTATACATCAACATGTTCATTTACTAAAAATTTTCAGGTTCAAAAAATGAAAAACTAATTCATTTTACATCTATTTACCACATTGACTTTAGCTATTGTAGTGGGTTGAATTGTGTCCCCTTCCCCGCTCAAAACAAAGGTAAGTCCACCACCAGATCCTTGGAACCTCTGAATGTTACCTTACTTGAAAAAAAAAGTGGTCTTTGCAGTTGTAATTAAAGATCTTGAAGTGAGATCATGCTAGGGTACTCAAGCGGGTGTTAAATCCAGTGACAAATGTTCTTATAATAGAAAGAATAAGGAGAGCCACAGACAGAAAAGGAAAAGGTATTGCCACTATGGCGGCAGAGATTGGAGTGCGGTAGCTATTACCAAGGTAGCCAACACATGCGGACAGCCACCATGAACTGGAAGAGGTAAGGGAGGATTCTCTCCTAGAGCACTCAGAGGGCGCATGGCCCTGATGGCACCTTGATTTCAGATTTCTGATCTTTAGAACTGTGAGAGAATAGATTTTTGGTGCTTTAAATCGCCAGGGCTATGGCAACTGTTATGAGAACATTGGAAAACTAATACAGGTAAAGGTAATCCAAGTGATTGGAAGATGATATAAGTCAAGAAACTAAACTTACATAGTTATAATTTGCACAAATCCAGTACCTACATATGGGTACTATAATGTAATACACATATTTTCCATATTTGCAAAGCACTGTTCGTTTGATCTCTCTCTCACTCTCTCTCTCTCTGCTTTATGACCCCAACAGCTGAAAATAGGTTTTTAAAAAATGTTTTAATGTTTATATATTTTTGAAAGAGAAAGAGAGAGAGAGAGAGAGAGAGAGAGAGGACGAAGTAGGCTCCATGCTGCCAGGAGAGAGCCCAAGGTGGGGCTCGAATTCAAGAACCATACCATATGACCTGAACTGAAGTCGGAAGCTTAACCGACTGAGCCACCGAGGTGCCCCAGTGATTATACTTTTTATGATATCATCTATTGATCATGACACAGGTATCCATCCCTGACTGTTTTCAGAATTGTTGGGAATGCAATAGAGGGAATGAGTCACAGTCAAGAGTGAGTCCCCGCCCTAAGTGGAAAACAACTCCAATGCACATCCAATACATAACAAAGGAGCTCAAATCCCTTTAAGGACAGAATCTATAGTTTCCGCACATCTCCTGAGTGTGAAAGAGGGATAGGTTTTAAATTTTTTTTTTTTTAACATTTATTTACTTCCGAGAGACATAGAGGCAGAGCGTGAGCAGGGGAGGGGCAGAGAGAGAGGGAGACACAGAATCGGAAGCAGGCTCCAGGCTCTGAGACATCAGCACAGAGCCCGACGCGGGGCTCGAACTCACAGACCACAAGATCATGACCTGAGCTGAAGTCGGACACCCAACCGACTGAGCCACTCAGGTGCCCCGGGATAGGTTTTAGAGATATGAAAGGGAAAGAAAAACGTGCTCTATAGACAAATGTGAAATAAAGCTTTGAAGTGAGAATGAGCACAGCATGTATGACTTGGAATCGAGGAGGCTGTTATCTCCTAGGGAGAAGAAGCATGGCATGATGGGTCATAAAAACCTGAAAACAGGTTTCAGGAGTAGAATGAAAGAATGCCTTAAGGGACCGGCTTTTGTTGGTTCATTCAATTCCAGAATAAGAATAAAATTAGTGAGAATCCATATTTTATCTTTCAAGCTCCTACCACCCACCCAAGTGGCAGGGGGCACAGAATAATTGGATGACAGACGCAAAAGACACTGAAAATAAAATCACGTCTGAAAATTGAAGTTACTTAAAAATACACTAATCTCCCTCTTCTATCGTTCCTTGGAGTCTCAGCAATCTTGAAAGGTAGACAAATTCCTGGAGTATTCTGCCTAAAGAATATCAGACTAAAGACTGGCGTATCATAGGAACTCAACATGCATCGGTGGTTTCTTGAGGATCTTATAAATAAAACTTAGTGTAAAACAACGTGTTTAGATAGGTGACGGTGCAGAATGTTAAAATCCTGGGGGAAACGGCCCAGTCTGTTCACTTTCCAATTATTCTTACCTTAGCATTGCTTATATTAGTAGCTCAGTATCTTGCGCCTTTCCTCCTAATCCATTTTTAAACACCAAGTTATGGGATGAACCGGTTTCGGTGCCTCTGCCTCAGACAGGCATCGTATGTCCTCTCTAGAAAATCTAAAGCCTCGGCACAAACCCAGTGGCTGACATGCACAGTGGGTTTTATTCCTTGTTTAAATTTTTTAAAATGCAACTAGTGAGCATTTGAGACAATCAACAATGCTATTTAAATTGGATGAAAATGCTGGCTCTTGTTTAAATTTGACAAAAATACTGGATATTTCCTTGCTGAGATTTATGTCTGGAGAAGCAGAGAATGAGATATGAATAGATGCTGATATCACGTTAAACGTATCACTTAAATTGGATAAAAAACACTGAGTTTTTCTCATTTAGACTTCTGTTTAGAGAAGCTGAATAAATAGGGAATGAATCTCTAAATCTTGGTGAAATCTAGCAGGTGAAGATTTGCTTTGGGTAAATAACTCTTTTTTAAGTGTATCTCCCAAATATGTTATGCCCAGGTACATTTTATTTTTAAATGTGCTACTCAAAGACTTAAAAAATCTAGTATTCATGCAACTTTAAAAAAAAATTTCTTGAAACTGTCTGTGAGCTTACGAAAATAGGAATCGGTAACACTGAGATCATGACTAAGTTATCATACTAAACAACCGCAGGCCCCTGCTCATTCCTCTTGGAGTCCAATCTCAGGAAGCCGGTGGCCCCACACGTCTGCCCGGCCCATGTGTACAGGGCCCTGCGTGCTGCCTCCTTGCCCTGAGCCACCCAGTCTCCTGCCCACATCCGGCCCTGAATTGTGGTTGTTGTTGTCAGGTTTAAGGCTTCTTCATAGCACTGCTGCAATTTTCCATACAGTAATGACTAACCATGGCTAAATTACTAACATTGCTAGGACACCACACTGAAAGAATTACTTAGCAAAACACATTTACTCCAGCGCAACAAAAGCAGAAAAACAAAGACCAATGCCGAGGGATTTCGGTCATTTTAAAGCATATTTAAGATTCTTAGCAAATCATTACTGTTATTCTTTTATTTATTAATTTCTCAAATGGGGAAACACATCTATCACCAACCCTCTATTTCATTTGATAGGAAGAACTATGTATGTTCTTGGGTTGATAGTCCTTTGAAATCAGCATAAAATCAGTATGACTGACTTTATTAATTAATCCCATCATACTGCAAGTATTTATTAGGCATCTACCATATACCAAACATCTGTTATAGTAGCTAGAGATTCAGTAGTGAATACAATAGGCCAAAAAAATTTTATGCCTCAGGAGTTAGTATTCAGCTTGGACAGACAATAAAGAAGCTATGTATGCATAGAAACTATATACTAGGAGATGTGACAAGGTGGAGAAGATGTCACCTTTTTAGAGACAAAGAGAAGGGCTTCCTGAGAAGACATCTTTGGATCAAGATAGGAAAGATGTGACGAGGTGGTGAGGCAGATACCTGCGGGAGAAGCCAGGAGACAGTGGATCTGTGAGCTCACAGCCCTGTCTACGATAGGAATGTGCGCAGGGTTTGTGTCGGTTTTACAGAAAAGGAAGGACAGGGCGGCCGTGTTAGAAAATGTATCCAGGGAAGTAATGGAGAAGGGTACAAATATCCAGTGTCCATCCCCAGCCTCCGGGATGAAGAAGACTGTAAGAGCTGCTGGATTGAAATGGAACATCTTTTAAAATGCAAATATTGAATATTGATAGAGGCACTCAGGTAGATTGCCATTTCTTATTTTATTCTTTTAAAAATGCCCACAAGGTCCATAAACTACTACACTCATCAGACCATCATTTAAAATAATAGGTATGTTTTATGTAAACCAACTTGAAAATAAACTATTATAAATGAAAAAAAATAAAATAAAATAAAATAATAGGTAAAAGTTTGCATGCTGTTAGGTTCAGTTTTTTTTTTTTTAATGTTTTTATTTATTTTTGAGAGACACAGAGACAGAGCATGAGCAGGGGAAGGGCAGAGAGAGAAGCAGACACAGAATCAGAAGCAGGCTCCAGGCTCTGAGCCATCAGCACAGAGTCCGACGTGGGGCTCGAACTCACAGACCGTAAGATCATGACCTGAGCTAAAGTCGGACGCTTAACCAACTAAGCCACCCAGGCGCCCCAGGTTCAGTTTTATACCATATACATAAAATCTGAAGAGCTGTGTACTACTTTCACAACTGAAAGAAATATATCTTATTTAAAACTATTTATAAGTGAATAAAAAGGCAGAGTTTGCTGAAGTAGAATATGCACAAGTTTTCTTAGGGGAACTTGAATTTGAGTCTTGCTTCTGTTACTTGTTTATTATGTAACTCTGGGCATATTTCTTCATGCTTTAAAATGCAGTGTTCTCTTTAAGTAGAAATATAGATGGATCAATCTATCAATACATATAGAGATAGAGATATATTTTATCTTTAAGCTGTATTGCTTTATTGCGAAAATTAAATAAAATACTGTACATAGAATACTCCACATATTGCCTGACAAATAATCATAATCAAAACAATAATAATAATAAGGCGAACAACACTCATGGTAATGAAAGCAAAAACATTTAGATTTCCTGTGCATGTTGTAGGATGGGCAACACATAAGTGCTTTCATGTATCATTATGTTTGATCCTTAGAGCAAACCTCTAAGGTAGGCACTATTATTATTCCATTTTACAGATGAAAATGAAAGCTATAGAAGGAAAATACTTTATAGGCAGGAGATGGCTATTTATTTGAAGATAAAAACACAGGTTCAGGTCTGCAGGTTCATGGCGGTCTTTATCTTACCATGAACCAGAAAGTTTAATGCCTTCCCTGAGTCAACAAATCCCTTGAATTTTAAATTAATATTTCTCAGCACTCTATTTGTATTAACTTTTGAGGTGAAACTTGAGAAGGAAAAAAAAAATGGCCCAGACAATGGAGATGGCCTAAAAGATAAATTCAACCAATACAGGGAGGATTAAAAATTAGAGAAACTCAGAGTCTAGGTGTATACAGATAGTAGAGTAATAAGCATATTATTAGAAATTATGCTTGATCCGTTTATCCTGAAATAGATTTAGTGAGAATTAAAATATTTTACATTTACATAATTTTTACTTGCTCTCTGTGGTGGTTATACTTTATGTGTCAACTTGGCTTGACTATAGTGTCCATTTGCTTGGTCAAATAGTAGTATAGATGTTACCGGGAGGTATTTTGTAAATGTCTACAATCAGTTGACTTTAAATAAAGCAGATTACCCTGCATAATGTGGGTGGGCTTCATCCATCAGTTGAAGGTCTTAAGAGCAAAACTGAAGTTTCCCTGAGTAAAAGAACTTTGCCTCAAGAACGTAACATAAAAATCCTGCCTGAGTTTCTACCTGACCTGGCCTCAATTCCTTAATATAAATCTCTTTAGCCTATATATTTTATGAATTTACACACACACACAGAGACGCACACACACAGACACTTGTACACACATATATGGTTCTGCTTCTCTGGAGCATCCTGACTGATACACTCTCCATTTCCAAGGATAGATTTTTATTATCATTTTTTAAAATTTGATGCTTTTTCGGTATTTGAGTTTAACATTAACTTGGGTTTCATTTTTGGTTTTTCTCCCTGGATTCTAACGGTCAAAAGCACAAAATGTACCTTATTAATTGAAATAATATGAAATCTCTACGAACATTCAATCAAAATTTTATTTATGCCACTGGAGTTATTTTTCAACATTACGATGGAGATGAGTTTCAAAAAGTTGAATTTTTGAAGCCGTGGCAATATACCTGCAAAGATTAAGTAGCATTTTTTTCTCCAAGCTTAAAAAGCTGAATAAATATGAATGGACATTTTCTAATATTCTAATATGTTTTGACTATAAGTTCATGATAAAAATGTTTATCTATAATAAGATAAAATCAGCCTGGGTGAAGCTAAGTAATGACAGTATGTAATACTCTTAGGAATTTTCGGGACAATGAAATTTAATATAACTGTCATTTTTTGCAACGTGAGGGAGGAAGATTATGTCAGCAGCACGTGAGAACTAGAGCTGAGTAAACTTCAGTGTTTCTATAGAAACCGATCATTAAAGCAAAATAGAAAGATTAGTTCAATACAGATAATAGATATACACAGTTTCGGTAAGCATACAAATATTTTAAAGCATATGAGGGAAAAATTAAGTATGCAGTGAAGCTGAGATTTTACAAGCCATGACGTGTAATGCTGCAAATATGAATATAGACTTTAGTATGACTGAGATGTGTACTAAGTTTATTTCTCAACAATTGGATTTGAGGGTCTCCTAAGAGTTTTTGTAAAATAATCTGAAAAACATACTAAAATGTAGAAGAAAAACTAACCAGGTAGATAAAAATGACAAAGAGATGTTATAATGGTTACTTCTTATTGGCTTTCCTGATCATTGACCTAGTATGTGTTTCATCCTTTCTCTTCCGAAAGAGTCCTGTGATTCTTATTCATGTATCTGCCCTTTGGATCCCGATCCTAACAGAAAGCAGAAATCAACCTCAGAGGCCGTTTGTTTCACGGATTGCAGAAGGGATCTAAACCTGTCGAATTACAGTGGATTCTAGAAATCTTTTTTTTTTTTTTTCAGTAGGCTTCCAGCCCAGTGCAGAGCCCAAGTTGGAGCTTGAACTCATGACACTAAGATCAAGACCTGAGCTGAGATTAAGAATCAGATGCTTAATCAATAGAGTCACCCACGTGCCCGAGGTAGACCTCATGACTCTTGTTTTCTCGTCTTCTCTGGACCATGGGTAAAAAGATGCAGACAGCCACATTAGCTTTTGTCAGACATATCACCACCATGAGAGAAACCAGTTTGAAAATGAAGATAAATTTTATACCACAGAAGATAGAACAAGGTGGGGAAAGAAAAACAAAACCCTGACTTTCTACTGACATCACTGGGCTACGCATTGTCCATTCTGTGGAAGCTTATAAAATCCCTTATTATTCAAGTAACTTTGAATTGAATTTCTATTACAACCCAAAGCATGCCACACAATAACTGTTTTTAGAATGCATGCATTGCTCGGTATTAACATATACCACTGAAGAAATGGTATCTTCAAGTTATACTATGAGGGATTTTTGTTACATACTTCTTGACAGTATTTTAACTTTATCTCAAGTCCAGGTTATATTTTGGGGGAAAGTTAATAAATTATATAACTGTATCTATATTCACAGATTTACAAATATATTATTTTACCCTTTTGTATATTTTAATTCTTAAACTTGTCTAAAGAAAAAGATATGGAGTAGATAATCTCTCAAATTCTCTACTGGTAAAATGATTGTATACGACAGTGAAGTTTATCTTAATGAAAACATAAAAAAATACTATCTGCATAAAACAGAGATTTAAATAACAACTATTTTTTTCTCACAGCTCAATATCACTATCTGACATCTATCAATAAGAAAGTTTATTTTTATTAAAAAAAAAAAAAGGCAGCCTTATTTGGTCTTTACATTGATGTCTCGGTAAACCGGAGAAAACCAAATCTTTAGAAGCAATGATTTCTTCCTTAGTCCACTGAAAATCTGCAAATAAAGACTTCTGGTTTTTAGAGATCATAGCAAGAAACTTTTTGGGTTTTATATATAAGTTTTTAATATTTAAGCCTGCTTAGCATATCTTTGTGAACAAGAATAAACTTGATAAAATCATTAGTAGAGAGGCTTCAGGCACTAGAGGGAAAATATGTCCATATAAAAAAGGAGAAAATTTGTAACAAATGTAAGGCGAACAAGAAAGAGAATGCGAAGCTCTCTTTCAGACCCCAAGGAAATAAAGTGCTAAAATCAGAATGCAAAAGCAAGCCTTGTTCATTAGAGAATAATATGGTAAGATATTATTCCTTTTCAAAATGCATGAGTTGTAGAATAATCGAGCATAGCCAGCCATGCAGAATTAAATTTCATAAGAAAACAGGAAAGAGATCTAAAAGAAATCTATAGCATAGTTAAGAAAATCGCAAAATTCACCATAGACAGCAGGAAAGCTTTTGTGGGGCCAAAACTGAATATGTCAAAAGTTAGAGAAAAATATGTTATCACTCGTGTATTGTGTTTAGCTACACAGATATATGACATTTGTTTTAAACATACACACACACGGCTTATCTATATAATCATATATATATGGTTCATGCATCAAAGCATACATATATATTCGTTTATATAAAACCATAGTTAGGGGCGCCTGGGTGGCTCAGTCGGTTGAGCGTCCGACTTCGGCTCAGGTCATGATCTCGCGGTCTGTGAGTTCGAGCCCCCGCATCGGGCTCTGTGCTGACAGCTCAGAGCCTGGAGCCTGCTTCGGACTCTGTGTCTCCCTCTCTCTCTGCCCCTCCCTGACTCATGCTCTGTCTGTCTCTGTCTCAAAAATAAATAAATATTAAAAAAAAATAAAAAACCATAGTTATAAATCCTTATACTGCTGGTCAGTGTTCTATTGTGTATGTAGATGACTAGTGTTCTCAGGTGTACTTCCTCAGTGACCAAATTGGTCTTTGGAAAGATTAAACATATTGGGGTACCTGGGACAGCTCAGTTAGTTAAGCCTCCGACTCTTGATTCGGCTCAGGTCATGATCTCACAGTTGGTGAGATCGAGGCCCACATCGGACTCCGCACTGATAGTGCGGAGCCTGCTTGGGATTCTCTCCCTCTCTCTCTGCCTCTTGCCTCCACCTCCCAAATAAATAAATAAACATTAAAAAAGAAAGATTCAACATATTAAAAGATCTAGAAGGAACCAGGGAAAATGATGATCCCCTGGCGTGCCCAGTCACTACCGTCTTCACCTCGGATGGGCATCACAGAGGTCACAATAAGTTTATTATAGACGACTGTATCCAGGAAGCAACGTCCGTCATCGCTTCCAAGTGGGATCAGATATTAATAGGCCACAAATGGAGTTTTACATTTAAGTAAGTTATGAAATTTTAACTTTATAAAAGTATAAAGAACAGCATGGCTTTTGTAGTTAAGTGTTTAACACAACTGACTGCTAAAAATATTTTTAACTTTTACATTCACTGAAAATTCCTGTATTTTCTAATTAAAATTTTTTGTCATTATGAGTTAGTTCAGTATAAATAGCTACTTTTATATAAGCAAAACCCAGTCCCCTTCTTTAATATATATATAAAAAAAGGGACAAAGCAATTAAAAATCTCTCCTTAGGCAAGAGAGGAAAAAATATAAGCTTGGTTTCTGAGGAGACAGGAACAAAAAACAGTAGGTTGTGGTTTTAATTTTAGCCTCTGATCTACTGTAGAGCTACAAGTCCTCCACTGTGTCATTTTTTTGATTAATTTGGATCCTATTCGGTAACATTTTTCATTTGTGGCTCTATTGTTGTTTTTATAATGATTTCATCAATTTGACGAATAAATGGTATTTTGTAGAGAGGTAAAATAACAGCTAATAAGACCAAATAAATTAAGAGGAATGAGGAAATTTATGTGAGAATAAGCTTGATTTAATATACTTTATGGTTAATAAATTAAATTTTATATAGATTGCCTCATTTGTAGCAGTCAATTTTCTAATGTAAATGTCTTAATATTTTTAAAGGACATAGACAAACGTATTGGTATAATCAGTTTATAAAGCCTCTCCTTATCATGAAATTTAAATAACAGATAAATGGAAATTGGATTTGTGCAACGGACTGGGAAGCAGCCACTGATTTAACTTTATTAAAAGAGTGTTATTTTATGAAATTTAATCTAAATATTATGCATCACCTTTCAAAAGTTGTACTCTGATTTCATTTCAAAGTTATAAACTGATCTGTATTTCACATGCACACACACACACACACACATTCTTAATATTTGCAAATGACTGTTTTTGAGGACATATTTATCAGGGCGAAGTCTGACGAATATGGTATCACACTTCTGAGACTATAAAGGAATAATTTATGTTACGGTCTCATGAGCAGATTCTGAAGGAAATTTCGAAAGAGAGCTTCCAAAAACTATCTGGGCAATGGCAACATAATTGGCTCGCATATATCACCTCTGAAGGTGACTCCTTCGAAGGTAAGTATCTGTGTGACCACGCGAAAAATACGAATGTCACTAGGTTGTCATTAGGTCTTGGCATATAATCTAACTTGAAATTTTTTTTTGTATAGTTCATGGATTTCTATATACTCATTGAAATAAGATATTTAAATATCTGAACATAAGATTCACGGAAGATAAAGAAAAGGGGTTTCAGGCGTTAGTGAAACTGCCCTAGTAACTCAGATGCCACAATATGTGTTCCTCTAGGCTAACGCATCCCATCAGAACACTCGGAGCTGAATGATTAACAACTGGTTACTCTACACTCAATAACTTGACATATCCCCAAGAGGAGAAATGCAGATGTGACAGATTATGCATTTCCTTCTCAAAATTACACACAAAAAGCAATTATTTTAAGCACTTGCTTTTTTGCGGTGGCAATTTAGAAGTTCAAATAAGAGAATTTAGGGGTGTCTGAAAAAATAACTGAAAATAGGATAAAGCATAAAAATATTGTAAACAGAATTATATGAGAATATAGGCTCAAATAGGCTCTATTGTAAAGAGAAAAGCCAGTATCACTTCGTAGCATTATAATGTAAGTAAAATGCTATCTAATACCTCATTCATTTTCTGAGTTATGTTATCTATCTTTCTGATTTTTTTCATACTGTATGTTATTCGAGATAGAAACCTATTACTCCCTTGAGAAATAGTTCTGACTATGAAAATTGTCACATTATGGGATTATAGTTAATCTGATTTTGTGTACCTGCTGGGTAAAAATAACTTAGTTTTGTTATACAATATCCATACGTTGCATTTTTGTAATGTTTATTTTTTGGAGAGAGAGACAGACAGACAGAGTGTAAGCAGAGGAGTGGCATAGAAAGAGGGAGACACAGAAGCCGAAGCAGGTTCCCATGCAGGCTCGACTCACGAACTGAGATCATGGCCTGAGCCAAAGTCGGAAGCTCTACTGACTGGGCCACCCAGGTGCCCCAACAAACATTTAATAAATAGTATCATTCAGCAGTAGTATCTACTAGGGATCTACAGTGATAAATCATGTATAGATTTGCTTAAAATAAGAATTATTCTTAATTTCTAATTCATACATTAATAAACTAATAGGAACCTGTGACGTCCCTGCTTACTTTAATATTACTTCTTCTATTGAATTTTGAGGAGTGGCAGTTCTCCTAACAAACACATTAAAAGTATTTAATTTAAAGAAATAATGAATGTATTTGAAAGAGTTACTATCCAATTATGCTGTGAATCTGATCTGAAGGAAGAATATGAGTCTGAAAAACGTATCAAAAATAGCATGTGGGAACTTACAAAAGTTTAATTCAGGTAAAATTTGGGGGGCAAATAAAAGATTGCATTTCACTGATAATTTAAACAGTATGAAGATATACCAGGAAAGAAAGATAAAATGAAAGACGATAAAATGAGTGTGAGCTTAGAAAAGATTATTCTAGATCAATTCTGTTAACAGAAGAAGGTAGGAGTAGAAACAGAGAATTATTGGAAAAACACATAACAGATAATAAATATTCTTTTAAGAAAAAAAAAACTGCCAAAAAAACTGGTGGAAAAAGGTACCAAAAAGGACTAAAATAATAATCATAATCCACTTTTCATTTTCCTTATAAAATCATGTTTTTAGAAATCTCATAATAAATACTTTGCCAAAAGTTTTAATACAACTATATAATAATATTTTTTTTATTTTGTACTTTGATAAAATTAAAAGGAAAACATTTAATTCCCACTGACAGTTTTTATATAGAAGGACTGCCTCCCTTCCTAAACGACACATATTTTCAATGCAAATCTGTATGTGAAATTATTTAGTTAAAATATTCCTTAAGAGTACATTCATTCTATTCTAAAAGTCTGGGCTAAAATCACAACAAAAACATTTGGTCATATCTGAAGACAAAAATATTTTCAAACCATAATTTAAACTATGATGTTCGTAATACTCTAGAGTAAAATAAATATTTGGAGAAAAAACATTCAGTTGCATTTACCAAAAGACCTTCTTGGTAGGCAGATAAATTATTCAAATAACTTTAGAATAATAAAATTATACCAAGAAATAGTTATAGTTAAATATCATTTACATTAGGTTAAAATTAATCTTCATTATGCAAAATTAATAATTCTTTTGCAATGACACCAAAGTTGTTTGGCAGGAAAAAGAACAAGGTATGCGATGTAACAAGGAAGAGGAGTTAGGATGGGCTAGAAAAGCATTGGTGCCAGTGAGGACTGATACAAAGAGAAAACTCAACTAAGGCTGTGGGATGCAGTCTTTGGGCAGCCCTGTAAACACTAATGCCTCAAGTGAGGGCAAAAAGGAGCCAGAAACTAGGAAGAAGAATCATATCAATGGAGGAGTCTTCTCAACAGATGAGTTCACTATTGAGTCACGTGATGAGGCTGCTCCTAAAAAGAGGCTACACAACACTGACTAGACTAGAGAAAATGATAGGGAGTTCTTATCCAAACCAGATTACGAACTAATAATATGATGAAAATGAAATCACTGAGAATGTATCTAATTCTGTGGTTCCATTCTTAAGCAATGTATAATCAGAATGATATCATACAATATGATATTCTCAGGATTTGTCAAAGACATTTGTTAGATGTCTATTTCATTTCCTTCCATTGAATTTTTGATCTTTCGACTTTACTCTTAAAGGTAAAAATGCCTTTTGGAGGAAGGGAGAAATCAGGAAGTCTCATACCAGTTGATGTAAATTAGCCCTATGAATCAAAATAGGCCTGTCTTGTACCTAAGTTCCAATAACTGGACTAGATCTTCCTCCTGCACCTTCCTAAAAAATTAAGTTGACTTTTGTCCATTGGTTTCAGCAACCATTTCCCGCTCTTGGCTCTCAGGCCTAACTTCTTTCGTCAATTACTTGCCTAAGAAGGAGTCTAGGGCTGAGGTCTGGTTTTTGTCTTCAGACCAGCCTCTGACCCCTTTCTCCTGATGTTGCTGGTCTGCTAGCCCGGGTCTTTTATTTATTGCTAATCACAAGAGCTGCACTGCCTACTGTATCCCTCTAAATGTACCTGGTCTTGAGGCTCCTGGCATTTCTCTTTGACCCATCCCATTGTCCTGGAACCAAGTTGGAAATACAAGGCTTTCTCTACCATTAGCATTCTTCATAGTCGTTACTATGAAGTATTATAGTTACATAGAAGTTACTGTGAAATAGTAACTGCTTCAAACCTGAGCCTGTGCTTGATAAATGCTGATTAACTGGATGAGGAGCAGACTTTTGATGTCAGATTTGGTATCATTAATTTATAACTGTAAAAATTTGGTTTTAAATAAACTGGTTGAAGCAATAATGTGGTCCTTACCTTTAACCTTAAATGAATAGCATGTTCAATGCCGGCTATATACTTGATAATGCAATATTCTGTCAGGGAAGGTCATATTTCTGAAAGTATCTTTTATCGTTTTCCTCTTTTTTTTTTATTCTCCTCATGTTAGTATTTTTCTGCATTTTTTAGTTTTTCTCCTCATTTTATTATTTTTTGGCATTTTTCTTAATGTTTTTATTTTCCTGTTTTCCTTTTTTTTTTTTTTTTTACTATTTATTTTTGGGAAAGCACGAGCTGGAGAGGGGCAGAGAGAGGGGGACAAGGGATCCCAAGTGGGCTCTGCACTGACAGGCTCCCAGCAGTGAGCCCGATGTGGGGCTCAGACTCAGGAACCATGAGATCACCGCCTGAGCCAAACTCGGGTACTCAGGTGACTGAAGCACCCAGGTGCCCTCTATTTTCCTCATTCTTTAATGTTGATGTGATGCTTTATATTATGCTTTCCTCTGTGACAGTTCATTTTCAATTCTTTTTCTCTTTCTATTTAAAGCTTATAACCAACATCGTTTAATCTGGGGCAGTATAATGCGTCCAAGAAATAAAAAAAATCAGTAAATAAAACTGTGCTAGTTCCCTGGTTGAAATCTGAAAAAAAGAAACAAAAACAAACAAAGAAAAAAAAAACACCCACTTCGAAAGGCCCATTGTTAAGGGCATTAAATTACATGCAAATAATCTTAGCAACAAAGTAACAAAGGAACTTTACCTGCTGATGTTGGCTCTTCTTCATCCGATGCTACCATAAGAGGAGGAGAGGTGAGGACAGAAAAAGGGCGGGGGTGGGGTGTGGGTGGGAAAAGAGAGAGAGAGAGAGAGAGAGAGAGAGAGAGAGAGAGATTGAAATTGGACATAAACATGTTTTGCATTTTCAAAGACTACAAGCTCCTGATTCGTAATTTTGTGAATACAGTAGAAATCTGTCATGAGATAATTGGATTATGACAAATTAATGGGAATTTACATTAAAGGAACATTTATAGACTTTTACCCTGTAAGATACGTATTTATTAGAAAAGACCACCCAGTTGTCTGAATGTGCTTTTCCTTTCTGCAAGCAAGATGGACTTTATTTAGTGTGAGTGTAAGTTATTGTAACTATCATAAATAATACTTAGAAACTATAAATTGTATGTAACGTATGAATATCCCATCGTCACCACTTTGTGGGAATTTTCTATTAGCAAAGAGGAATTAAAACGCATTAAAATTTTTTTCTATGAAGGAGAAGTTATGAGTAAGCTAAGGGTTACACACAAACACCCTTGACTCACAGGTACCACATGCTTCAAGATTCAGAAGGGGCGATTCTGAGGTAAGCACAGAACCTGAGCTTCGAAGGATCACCCCGAGTGGTTTTGACACAGGTGCTCCACAGCCCACACAAGGATCCGCATGGATATTATAAAAGGAGAGGCCACAATATGTAAATACAACTTTATGCGAAACCGCTGTCTCACAACCACGAATCTGTATTAGAAAATCAAACTCTGGGCCCCACCTCAAATCCCAATTAAGTCAGAATCTCTTTTAACGGTACTAACTTGTAGCCGGGTTTGGGACAGCACTGGATAACATAGATATGAGGTAACAGGAACCGTATCTCAAAGTACGAATCAATCTGATTCCTGTTTTAAAAGGGAGGGATTTTTAAGAGCGGTCAGACTCCAAGGGCAATCATCTACTATTATGTGTATGTGGAGGATGGAGTGCAGTGTTTACGAGAGTGAAAATGAGAGTTTATCTCATATTGTTTCACGAGTTTGCCTACAATCCTCCCCTTCACGTTGACGCTAAAAGACACACTCCGTGAGGACGTATTTCTGCTCTGGGCACAAGTTCATCCTACCCGAATAATACCGTTGAACTATATGACACCAGTCAGTACTATATTATTTGATTCATGAAACTTTAACATAAAAATTTACTCAACTGACGTGCTTATAAAGGGGCTTTGTTCCCAGGTGATTCTTTACTCAAGGTATCACTGTGTTACCAAGGAGCAGTCTCCACTCTTTTCGGTGAAGATTACATCTGCACAGAGTACACCTTAGACAAGGTTACTCTGTGTACGGACAGTATTTTCCTCTCACTGTTTGGCTGGTCTCCTTGGCACATAGAGGAACGGAGAGAGCAAACAGAGTTGGCATGCATGGGGTGGAAAACGTAAATATTTAAAAAGCCATTTGTTGCTTTCTTATGGCCAAAATATATCATAACATGTTCCAAGAGGAAAACTATCAGTAGCTTCCGGGAATTCCCTTGGAGGAAAATACCATCAATCCTCATAGAAGTGCTGACTTAGACGGTCAGTGTTGGTAAAAGTCTGGAGATTCAAAGTGGGGGGAAAAAGCACTTATGGCTGGTCACTTCAGGTGCGTGAACTCTATAAATCTGTGGTGCGATGAGAATGACTCATACTTGATAGATGAACATCCAGAGGTTCAGAGTGACTGAGCGATTTGTCTAAGGTCAGTTTGAATTTGAGCTCAGGTCAGTGTGACTTTCAAACCAAACTCTTTCCACTATGCCTCTCTCTCAATGTGTTGATTCCATATCCACTAAGCAAGAGAGGGAAAGGTGGGGGAAAGGGCCAAGAAATGAGGACTAGCTAGATCTCTGATAATTTTACTCAGACAGAGGCATAAGGGAGAAAAAAAAAACTGGATGTAGGGACTGGGAAATTTCTTTAGGTCCCTTACAATCCAGGGACAGATGCAGGCAGGTGAGATCCCAAGTACTCAGTTAAAACATGCTAAGCATGTGATGTCTAAGGAAGGGAGATTAGAAATGCTAAGATTTTATCCCTCCCTTATTTATGAAAAAGCAAACATTTTAGGAAAGAACTAGCCAGCACCAAAGCAAAGACAATTCCAAATTTATAGAAGTCATGGCAATTAGAATGTCTTAAAACCAAAGCAGTATACTAACCTACACTTGAGCTTGTAATATCTGAAAACATGTTTGTAACAGATTAACAATATTAGAGTCAGCAGACATACTAGTCTGCCTTGAATTCTATTTCTATGCAATGTCTCCATAACAGCAGCTCCTCATAATATAAAGATGTCACTAACCAATATTTGTACTATTAAAACACACGTGCGTGTGTACACACACACACAGATACACACACAAGGTTTAGTATTAGTATTAATTCGCTGTTGTAATTCTCTCTGGCAAAGATGTTTTGTTTGTAGGCAGCCAAACAAAACATTGTGAACTATTAACAGGCGGCAGGTAGAGTCCCAAAAGAACAAATAAGCCTCAAGGTTGACATTAGTGGCCTATTTAGTGACATTTCCTTGAAATAATTACCACAGAACATAATGTCATGCTACCCAAATTATTTTTCACTCATCCTATTTGCTTCTTAGAATTCATGAAATTAGCAAATCAAAAAAAATCTATATGTCTTTGTCACATGAAAGTTCCTTTAATCCTGGAAATTAAAAACGCATGCACCAAGGAAAACAAAAGTAAACGAACAGCTCTGTATTGCTCTGCCTGGCACAATGCAGAAGGATGTACTGCGATTGTGGTGCCAGGGGAAAAAGAGACAGTAAAATATATGTATCTGAGGTAGGGAACTTAGCTGTGTGGTCTTCTCCTTGCCCATAAAAAGATCACCCTGGGTGTTCCGTAAAATGTCCCAGATCTACTGAATTTAATTTGGGTGTTAGTTCAGGTTTATGCATTTTTTAAATTTATATTTTTAACATTTTTTTAGTTTTGAGAGAGAGAGAGAGCAAGCATGAGCAGGGAAGGGGCAGAGAGAGGGAGACACAGAATCCGAAGCAGGCTCCAGGCTCTGAGCTGTCAACAAAGAGCCCTACGTGGTGTTCAAACTCAAGAACCACAAAATCATGACCAAAGCCAAAGCCGGACCCTTAACCCACTCAGCCACCCAGGCGCCCTCAGGTTTCTGCATTTTTAAAAAGCGCCCCAGGCGACTATTATAAACACTAAATGTTGAAATGATGGCTCTACCCATCAAAGTTTGCTGCAGCAGGAAAGAGCCATGGGTTCAGTTGTTGGAACCGCAGCAGTAAATTAGCAGGGCTTATAGGAAACCCTTTGCAATGTGTACTATGGTTGTTTCACCAGCTTTCAATGCTCTTTCTATTGTACTATCTTCAGATTTATTTGAGTATCTACATCAATCCTTTGGGGGAAAAGGACTTCTCCTTTGGATTTAGACGGGAAGCTTGTATCTCAGAACTAAGTAAATCTTTTCTATTTTCCTGGCCACCATTATTCGTCCAGGTAAGTATATGACTCACATGGGGATAATGATTTGTAAGGTCAAGTTTGTAGGCGCTTGGGTAAGGCAAGGCTCTTGGAAAGGAGGCTTCCTCAATCTTCTGAGAAAGTATCTGGAAATAACCCTCTCTCTCTTCCCTTTAGATACAGACAGGAAATCTGTGGCCCCAAAAGAAAGCAAGCAGGCATTTTGCACCCATAATGGGAGCCAGCCTTATAAAGAAGCCAACCCTCCTCAAAGTCAGAATGGAGAAATAGAATGAAATTAGATTTAAAAATAGATATTTTTTTAATTTTTATTTATACTTGAGAGAGAGAGAGAGAGAGAGAGACAAAGAGAGCATGAGCGGGGAAGGGGCAGAGAGAGAGGGAGACACAGAATCTGAAGCAGGCTCCAGGCTCTGAGCTGTCAGCACAGAGCCTGACACAGGGCTGGAACTCACAAACCGTGAGATCATGACTTGAGCCGGAGTCAGACGCTTAACTGACTGAGCCACCCAGGCGCCCCTGAAATTAGATTATTGATGATATGGTTCAGGCACTATATCATATCTGTACCCAAATCTGGACTTTCAGTTCTGAGGAAAATACTTTTCCTTTATTGTTTATCTAGTTTTAGTTGAGTTCTCTCTTATTTGCAACTAAGTGGCAATCTGCACAATTGTAACCAGTTCTGTTGTTCTCATTTAAAATACATTAGAAGACATCAGGAATTAATGACCTCTAAGGGAGGTGAGATAGAAAGGACATGCAGTCTTGGGCGGTGCTTTCAGAGGGCAGCTGGGCTTTCAGAGCCTAATTGTTCCACAGAGCTTGCCGCCCCATGTTTTGATACCATAAACCGACTCTGATTTTGAAGTTGGTCTCTGTTTTTTCAGGATGGTCTCGCAGTGTACATGTTCATGAACTGGGTTAGTGCTTGGGAGAAGAAGGCAACCTGAGGACTTCCTTCCTCCCTCCCTTCCTCCTTTGTTCCACAGGACCAAATGTCAAGTACAATAACTACCCAAACCTGATGGGCTGTGTATTACCCTGATACATATATGATATTAACACACACATCATTCTTCACTGGATAGGCTTTAGTCTCTATATGGTATCAACAATTCTTATATCTCCTGATTTTGTCTTATCCTTGGGTGTTATTTACTTATTTGTTTATTTATTTATTTATTTGAGACAGAGCATCAGAGTAGGAGCAGGGGAGGGGCAGAGAGAGAGGGAGATGCCGATTCTGAAGCAGGTTCCAGGCTCTGAGCTGTCAGCACAGAGCCTGACATGGGGCTTGAACTCACGGACCACAAGATCATGACCTGAGCCAAAGTAGGACAGTTAACTGACTGAGACACCCAGGCGCCCCTTATCCTTGGGTGTTTTAAGTAAACTTTTATAACATGGAAATTCCATCCACTTAAAAATAATTATTTTTTAAATTTAATTAATTAACTAATTAAATTTTTTTGGTTTATTTATTTGAGAGAGAGGGGGCGATCAAGCATGAGAAGGACATAGAAAGGGAGAGAGAGAATCCCAAGCAGGCTCTGATGAGGGGCTCGACCTCACAAACCATGAGATCATGACCTGAGCCGAAAGCAAGAGTTAGACACTTAATCAACAGAGCCACCCAGGTGCCCCTAGAAACAATTCTATACTCAGTGTGACTCAACCCTCAAATACTCATATGCTCATCATGAATGAAATAAAATACAATTCTTAGCATATTAGAATCTTTTACATATGGATATTACTAAATTCATATTGACTTATGGATCATTTTATTTACTATATTATATATCTAGTTAATTATGTACCAAATATGGTCTGTAAGTTTGCATTTACCACTGTAATTCATTATTTCCATAAACAAAGAAATAAGAAATATATATTCTCATATTCTAACAATGTTTTAGGTTTTATTCAACCACAATGATGTAAAAATAACAATAATATTTATGTATGATTATTCATGCTTGCCCAGATGTTTAATGCTATAAATGTAAATGTGAGTGAGTGTGTGTGTGTGCGTGTGTGTGTGATTATTAAGGCAAAGAAGAGTAAATTACCATGTCAAATCTGTGAACTCAGTTATTTAAATAGTTTGTAGAGTTACTTCTGGAAGTATTCAGAGATGTTTCTAGAGATAGCTTTTGGTTTATATGGTTTTTCTTCTATTGTTTGTTTGTTTGTTTGTTTTGGCCAATGGCCCAATGAGAACATGCCTCAGGACTTGAAGGTCGCCAATACCAACTTCTCTGTAAAAATATGAAGAGGAATGTTTTTCTCTTCTGGCCAAAATCTTCAGACAGCAAATGATTTGGTCGATTCTATACGCATACAACTGCAGGGTGCTTCGATCACAATGAGAGACAACAGACAATGTGTTTGTGTTTGCATTGAAAGTGTTCAGAGAATTACAGAGTTTTCTCTATTCTATCAGTCTTTCACATGCAATTTGATTTGTATGCTAAATTTGGAGAATGGCATCTATTGAGTATAGTTAATAATACAGAATATATAAAATTATGTACACATGCAGTTAGTATGTAAGTCTATATTTGCATGTTTATTAGTCTCTTCCATTAGACTAGTGGTTTCACAAGGCTGTAACTTTTTTGCTTACCACTATGTCTACAGTTTTAGACTACTGTCTACAATGTTGTAGGTTCCATAAATATTTGTCCAAAGGAATAAAATATGGGTAAATATTTAATACACTCCTCTGTGCTGCTCAATAAAATTCAGATGTTTCATTAAACTACATTACTAGACTTACCGAAGACAAAGCCTTATATCTTCATTTATGTTTTAGTTATATAGATCTATATATACTAACGTATAGAGCTATATATAGTCATATAAATCAGATTTACTTTCTTGGGGCAGGAGAGAAAAAGAATAATAATTAAAACGACAATTGTTACTCTAATGGCCATTTGATCGTCTCATGAAAAAACAAATCTGTGATTTTTAAACCAACACAAAAAAGCATCAAACTATAGCTTATTAATTAAATAGATTCATTAAAATAGCATCACAAAATGCACTCTCTATGTTCAGTAGTGATATAGCTCACACGGGTGTCACAAGCTACTCATACAATGAATCACATTAATAGCAATTAGCAGTGCATTTGCAATTTTCTCATTTTAGAAAAGAGGTACAAATGGGAAAAATAATAAAAAAATGAATGGAAGCTTTAGTTCATTTTTTTACCACTAAGTTAAAAAATACATAATTTATAAAACTAACCCAGAGTTTTGGGAAGCTAAGAAGTAGTATGACTCATCTTCCAACTTGTATTAAAGACATGTTGGGGATACAATTAGGATATATTTTCCTATTAAAGGAAGCACTAAAGATCTTTAGGTGATTCGACATTATGAAGGAATATAATTCAATATCTCCTGTATCTATTCAATTATCCTCAAATATCCCTTGTTTACTCCATTCGCCCTCTCTCCCTAACCAAATTCATCCCATCCCTGTAAACTCAACTCAAATCTCGCCATCCTCAGTTCATTAGTATTTATTTTAGTCTCCAGATTTGTGTAGTTGTCCCCTTTCATCCCTCATTGACTTAAACTATAACCTAAAGCTGGTTTGAAACCACGTGGCAATATTTTCCAGTCTTGTTCCCAAGCTGGACAATATCCTTCTTTTAGGCCAACAGTTGTGTTTTAATTTTGTATAGTGCACATAATTGGGACTGAGTAAATATTTTTGGAAAGCTATCTAATTTTAGAGATGAGAAAATGAAGTCCAGTAAGTGAGTAAAATGGCTGTTTTTACAGTATTCTGAGTCATGTAAAGACTGGTAATGAAATCTAAGGTATCCTAAGAAAATTCATGGATAAATAGAAAGAAGAAACTTGAAAGGGATCAAGGATATTAGCAGTTAATATGTACATAATTACTCAGATTTATTAATTTCCAATAAAATTAACTCATAATCTTTTTGAAAGTTTAATATAGGAGAGAGAAAATAATTCTGCAATGAGAATGCTCTGTAATGTGACTAGGGGAGCCATGCGGTGAAGGTTACCTGCACATCATATGTGACATTCAGATGGTCACAGCACCCATATTGTTTTGCTTCACAGCAACTGACAGAAAGAAGCTGATACCATCAGGCTCATGTTCTATGGATTTCTGCTTTATTTATGTGTGGGAAACTGCTCACTTCAACCTCAAGTCATTTCCATAAGTCGGGACAAATGTGCTAATCCAAAAAGCAAATCTTTTAAAACCAAAAGGACAAAAAAACTAAAAGGTACTAGATAGACCAGCAATACTGACACAAATCTCAGTGACAGCATCCACTTAAAGAAACCACAGAATCGTTGCACATAAAATGTTAATGTCAGAAGAGATTTTGTGATTAAGGGGTTGGCAGAAACACAAAACAAAACCTTGTCCAAGTGGGTTAAGGTTTGAATTAGGAATTAGAAGTATATTTATTAAATCATCTAAATTATCAACTAAAAACTCCCCATAAACTGAATTTTTAAGTAAAATTCAAATACATGGGAATACATATATATTTATTTATAATATAAATAAAAAGAGGATTACACAACACACGCTGTTCTACAACTTGCTATTTTCACTGGTATTTGCACATATTCCTCTATGTCAATATACTCAGTTACTATAGGCAATATTTAACGATGTTTTATCTTAAGGATATATCATAATTTATTTAACTCTACTGGATGACATTTGGATGGATTCAGGGGTATCTCTCTTACGAGTAATATTGCAATAAATAATCAGACTCCATTTGAATAGTGATAGAAACATGAAACAAAAATAAATGACCGCATTTCATCAAATAAATAGGAGCTCATAATACTATGAGCAATATAAAATATTGACTTTTTGTAAACGAGGCTTTTAAATGATACTCTTTTATGCCATCAATCTATTTGCAGTGATATGCTTCTCAAATATAATGGACAGTATGATATTTGTGTTTTCTTCCTGTGAAAGTTACTCTTACAATAGAGTTACCATTAATGATGACCACGTAGAACTTCCAGTGTCCCTTGTCCAAGTAGTACAAGACAGAGAGACAAAGAAAGGGCTGAGCTCTGTGCTTGGACAGATGCAGCCTTAGGGTTGAACACTGAGTATAACGGTCTTATATTAAGTAATATAAAATCTCGATATTTTAAGAAAAATAAATGGTGGCCGTTTGAAGACTGAAAACTACCTTATTACATTACAAAATCTTGGCATATAATGTGTGTGTATGTGTGTGTGCACAAGCAAATATTTAATATGTTACAGTTATTTCAAAAATTGCACTTTACTGCTTTTGAAATCTGTGAAACCTTTTAAGAAAATATCATTCCTTTTCAGTGCCTTTCTTACAAAGAGGAATTCAGAAATTTATGATGGCTTTGAAATGCTGAGTTCTCAAAATATAGTTCCACATACTTGGCTTAATTAAAATACCTTTTGAAAAGATATCAAAAAACGAAGGGGGGGCATAGTGGGCAGGTCTAATTTGAAGAGAGCGCCGATATCTCTGGCAGATCTATGTTTCCCTTTGGTCTAGGGAAATTATTGTTTTCATGTAGTTTGAACTCATCCCAAGGACACTAACTTTAAGAGATAAAGCATGGCTTTGCCTTGCCTGTATAGAACTCGACTAATCTAATGTGCCACTGAATTATTCCGTAGCCAGTTAATGACTGCTAAAGAGGGCTGTGTTTTCACTGCCCTGTTACAAAAGGAAGTAAAATTAAACGCTTTCTTTTCAGAATCATTAGGATTTCTTTAAAGAAAAATGGTCAGTATATCTACATTCAGGCATTCATCAGATGACACGGACAATGTGATTTCCCTATCTGCAAAACTGGTCTCCGTAGGCCAAATTTTTCCTTAATTGAAATGTCTTTAAAGAACTCAACTGATAAAAAAAAAGTAGACAGGTCTAACTTTAAGAAAAGGAAATTGAATAAAGGTACAGGGCTATTTAGGGAGGGCCCGAGCCCCACTCTTCCTATCTTGGAGGTTATTTTCAAGTTGTGAATGCATACTGTTAAGTTTGCATGGGAAACTGCATGGGAAAAACAAAACAAAACAACACAAAACAACAAAACAGCCAGGGAAATAGACTATTCAGCAAACAGGATGTAAGCAACTTTGAAAAAACATTTTAAACCCAAACCAAACTAAAAAGTCGCTTAGTCCAACCTGTCCACTAAAAATCTAATTATTCCTTCAATACTTCTCGGGGTGCCTGGGTGGCTCAGTTGGTTAAGCGGCGGACTTCAGCTCAGGTCATGATCTCACGGTTTGTGAGTTCGAGCCCCGTGTTGGGCTCCATGCTGATGGCTCAGAGCCTGAAGCCTGCTTCGGATTCTGTGTCTCTCTCTTTCTCTGCCCTTCCCCTGCTCACACTGTCTCTATGTCTCTCAAAAATAAATAAAAACATCAAAAAAATTTAAAAAAACTTCTAGTGGCAGGGAATTTATAATCTCACAAAGAAATCTGTCACATTGCCCTCCCAGAGCTAGCCTCTGGAAAACAATGGAATAATGTGGCACTTTCTCTGACAAAACAGCCATTCAAATACCTGAAGACAGCTATCATACCCCCCATCATTCCCTTCTTAACTGAGATAAACATCTCCACTTAATTTCATATATCATGACCTACACCATGGTCATCATTTTTTTTTAACCTTCCCCTGATAAATTCAGATTTGTCAAGGTATTCTGAAATACAGCAACAAGAATTAGATCTCCAATGACACCCAACTAGGAAGAAATACAAGGGCCTTATCACCGGTCTTCCTCGGGCTGCTATAGTAACCCAACATTGCATTAGCTACCAAAGGAGTAAAGAATTAATTTCCTGTCTCTCTTTCTTCCAGTCCCACCTTAGACCAGAGTATATACTAGGGACTACTTATCTTCTTACTGTGTGAGAGAAAGATTGGGCAAAAAAAAAAAAAAAACAAAAAAGAAGGCAGAGGGCAGGAAGGCATGGGATAAAGGGAGTCCAGTTTTAGGAGGGGGTCAAGAGAGAATAGGACTGGCTTATCAGCTATGTTAAATGTCTTTTACCAAAAGGAAACAATTACAAAATTTTCAACTAGCCTTAAAGGTATTCTTTCAATGTCTTATCTTTCCAGCAAAGAATCTCATTTGCATGTATTTCATATATAGTTGATTAAGTCCACAGCTAAGAAAATCAAACACTTGTCTTTATCAAAATAGTTTCCTTCGTGTCCTGTACCAGGTATGCATCCGGGTAAATGCTAATATTTTGTGGCTTCTCACTGGAATTTCCGTATCTCAGCTGAGATTTATAGTCACAGAAGAGTATCCTGGAAACTGTCTTTGGACCTTTATAGTGTTTTCTCCAGCAATTAACTTCTGGTTAGAAATTCTAGGTTAGAAATTAGCACTAATTTCACTAAATGAGCTACACTCAACTTTTTCCAAATCAACTACCTACCAGACCCAGTCTAACTGAAAACAATCACAATAATTAATGAAACAAACAAACAAACAAAAAAGACCTTGGAGGTAGAATAAAACTGTAATAGAGAAAAAATAGTACAATTTAATCCACAAAAGAAAATCCTGAGGTAGTACTTAAAAATTTCCTCAAATATTGTTTAGAAAAGTGTTTTGTGTTGGTATGTATATATATATGCATACATATATGTATATATGTATATATATGTTGGCATGTATATACACATACATGTATGTATACATATATGTATGTATGTATGTGTTGGTATTTATGTGTGTGTGTGTATATATATATATAATGCTTGTATATTTCAATAGTAATAATATTATCAAAAGAGATCAGAGAATCATGTTTCTGGGATAATTTTGTTAATCATATTGAAAACTAAACAATGGGACTAGTTTGGGAGGATGTGTAGAGCTGCTACACAATAATATAGGTCCAAACTGCCTTCCTGGTCTGGCTCCCAATCAACCCTAAAAACATCAAATAATCTGGGCAACAACTAACGCTAACTCTTCCAAAACGTTCTCGAGCTTCTCATCTTGTGTTTATCATCCTGCAATTTGCTTAAAGTGTTGCCATGTAATAACTTTGCTGGTGACTACACTTCCATCCCAGCCCATTTTAAAAGCTATCTGAGCTATCAGATCTGATCCCTGAGACTCAAAGTAACCTTCCCTCCTCTTGATATCTATTGCACTTCATCCTCCTCTTATGATGATTATCTACTGCGTTATGTAATAGCTACCGGTGCGTGTGTTTTATAACCCTTTCCCAAGTGTAAGTATCTCAAGAGCAAGTTCTCTGTACAGGGGTCAGAGACAAAGGGGAGATTAGCCATGGGAGGTTGGGAATAGCTCTTAAAAGATGCTCAATAATATTTGTTAAATGAAAGATCCTAGTGGTCTTTTTTTTCTATACTGTGATTCAATCTTTATGCAAAGCCACAAAGAGTTTATTGTTGATCTATCACGTCTAAGAACCTAATATTAATATGGTACCATAAATTTCAACTTGGTATTTATTATGTCCTTACAGATTCCTATTTTGTACTCTTATAAAGAAAAATCAATTCATAAGTTATTTGCTGTAAGCATAAGGAAAGCTATACTCCTAAAAGGCCGGTTCCTAATTATGCAAGCATTACTTACATTACTCATAATTTTCAAATAATAAAACATAGGGTTCTCTTTTTCCCATACCAAGTGAGGTGATTTGTCAAATTATGGGCTGAAGGAAAGAAATTTTTGAAAAATTAAAAGCTGACAGCTAAATTGCCCCCAGTTCGCATATTCAGGCACAAGCAGAAAAAAATCCTGACATAAAAATAATAGATCAGGATTTATTGGACATTTCAACAATGTTATTAATGACTAAAATGATGGAAGAATATTCAGGAACTTAGAAGTCTGATTTCTGCATGTAGCCTCTGCATTGTCTATATTTATATTTATTCATTTTATAACTCCTGTATAGCTCTTCTTATAAGCTAGACACTATTCTAAGAGCCTTACATATATTAACTCACATATTTGAACAAAACCCCTTTGAAGTTGGTCGTATTATTATCCCAATTTTACAGATAAGAAATTAAAGAAGTTATGCAACTTGCCCGAAATAATGGAGATAGTAAATAGAAGAGCCAGGATTGAATTCAATCTGAGTTCTTAACCACAACAGCATGATGCAATCCTTTAGAGAATGTGTTCCTACAACATTCCAAGGAACCATGCTCAGCGTGTGACAAACACTGTAACTAAAGGTACTATTACTAGTATTACTATTATATCTCCAGGTTCTCTCATTGTTCCAAAGTATCCATCCCCATATGTGTAACAGGCACAGTTTAATTTGAATGCAAACAGAGGACTGTGGAGAATGCATGGGACAGAACTTCAGATTTAACACCTGTTCCGCCTGCCTTTGAGCAGAAATCTATGACCTTGGTCAAGTCATTACATTTATCACAGAATCACTTTCCTATTTAACACTGAGATTGGTACTAGCTCAACTGTTTATTTCAAGGTTATAACAAGAATAATATGTATATTAGCATTTTAATGAACAGAGTACTCTAAAAATAAAAGACATTATTAAAGGGAAGAGGGTGAAGAAAAAAATGTCCTTGGCATTTTGGTGATTGGTAAACTGCAGAAAAAGACTATCTGCCCACCCCCGTCAACGTTCATTACATGAGGGCCTGATAGCCAGCATGCCTGGTTGTGAGGTGAGCCTTACCACAGAAGTTTGGGGTCAGGACATCATTGTGAAGAATAATACAGCTTGACCTTCATAATTGAATAATTAATAGAGGCTGACCTTAAAGGCCAGAGCACGTTCTATGATGCCCCTTGATTTACCTATTTCTGCGACAGCCAAAGCCTTTGATTGAAAGAGAGCTTAAATGACACAAGTCACCTCTATCTTGTTGAAAATGTTTGGTAGCTACTACATCAGTGAGTAACAGTAACAAGTCCTATACCAAATTGCTCTCTACGAGCTGGATAAAGCACTTGGCTTCTGATTTCTCAATTAGAATCTTACCAGATAAAGACATTATGGAGATTTAACAATACGCTATGAAAAGAAGTTGCTAATTCTTATTTGAAAGTTGCTGTCTTTTCCAAGGGTTAGTTCTTAAGAAAACATCCTAAGACTGGCTCTGTCTTTTACTGAGACAGAAACGAAAATTGTGTCCTCCCTATTTTCCACGTCTTGAAGAAAATAAAATGAAGAGAGCAATAAATATTGATTGTTGTCCATTTTAAATCATAATTTGTGGAGTTTTATACTTTCAAAGGGAAAAATTTAATATATTCCGAAGAGGATTCTGCCCAAATTCTCACTCATTATATGACTCATTTAAAAATTATGTCTTGTCACTGTATTTTAAATAATATGCTTTATAGAATCTGCCTCTACATGAACACTTTGATTTAGAAACACTGCCTGAGAGTACAAAGTTACCTTGAAGGGGCACCCAATTGAAGTCCTATGGCTTCAGGGACTGCAGCCAAATAAACCTTCATAGACAATGACATTTACTTGAAGCTCCTAAAGAAGAGATTTCATGCCTCCTATTTCATTTTAGTAACCATTATGCTTTACTCTAGTAATCCCTCACAACAAATAGCATAATTTTAGTACACAGTAGGTCTCAATAAGATTTGGTAGTAGTTAGCTTATCTAATTTACCAATATTAAATACCATAGAATTTCTAGTAGTTCTAAGAAATAAATTTTCACCCATCAAGACAGTTCTTTGCAATGAACTTTTAATGTTTCATCTCTTTCTCTTCCTTCTATCTTCGACTAATAGTAAGAGAGCAGATGACAGCAAACACTCTACCATTTAGCCAATAGCCTTTTGGTTTCCATGAGACTGATATTAATCACTTCCCCACTTCCTTTATTTAACCTTGTTAGGTGTTTTTGAATTCAGTTATCTTGAGTCGCTCCATACTCTACACTCTCTAGAGCCATTATTTAAGGCTTTTCTGTCTATTCTCTCTCTTACTGATCTGAATTTTAGAGAATAGCCCATTCCTCATAGCTTTTATCAACCAAACTGGATATTAAGATGTGTTTATAGTATTTCCTTTTAAAATAATTTATGACCTTACATAATAATTGTTTAAGTGGACAATAAAGGGGAATGTAGTCTTTATATGTTGTTTTAAAACTATATCTGATTATATTAAAAACTACAATCTCTTTGTTCTCCAAGTATATTTTTCTCCTCTTCTATTTTATATTTGTAAATATATCTTAGATCTTCTCCTCTACTTTCCTCCACAAATCTAACGATCCCAAATCTACATGACTGTGATTAAGTAGATATAAGCCCATTATATTTTCTTTCCATTATAAATCCATCATGATAAACTCTTTCGCCTTTCCTACACAATCTTACAGTATTAAAGGTTCTTAAATAACTCCTTCCAACCATTAATGATAAGAATTAGATCTAAGGAGACAATGGTGAAAGTTCACAGAATTTAAGACTGTTTATCAAAATGTTTATAATAGAGCCAATTTGCATACAACTTAAACATCCAAAAATACAGGCTGGTTAAGTAAATGATGGTAAAGGATGGTATGTTAACATGATATTTTATATAATGTCAGGGAAGAATTGTTAAAGAAACGGAAAGATATTAATATTATATCCTAAGTGAAAACAAAAGTGATCACTAAACAATATGAACTATCTATGGATAGTATAAGTTTAGTGCATATATATATATACACACACATAAACATTCATTCACATAATTGGGTAAACAATAGTCAAGTTAAATTGTATCATGCTTTACAAGGCTGTATTTGGCCATAGAAACATATATAGATAGATCTATAAGTGTAGGTAAATGATAGAAAAAAGAATGAGAGTATATATAACTTAAGATTATAATACTTTTGATTTCTTTTAATTTATATTCCTATAAATTAATTTGTAGGAAAATAAATATCTTATAAATTTCATAAATTCTATGCAAATTATTAATTCATATATACGGATGGAGATACCCAAGAAAAAACCAGAGTACATGCTGTTCAATTTTCTTCCCGATAAAGGCACTCAACAACTCAACCTAAAGATAATTATTTTTTTCATTTTCTTTTCTATCGTAATCATAGGAAGAACAATTTTGCTCCTTCTCCAGCAACATGCCAACTTCTGTGACATGATGAAATATCAACACCTTGTCATAACTGCTTAAAATCATATTTTAATGTTATTTTTAAACTCCGAATAGATATGTAATTAATTCAATTAAAAAGAAACAAACAACACATATAGCTGTTGGAATCAAGAGATGGATTCAGGTTAAAAATTAATGAATAAGAGAAAACCAAGTAACTATATGAAAGGTCTTAGAGGCTGTCGGACTGGGCACATTTTAACTATTTTATGTCATCTATGAGTCTCCTATAAACCTCAATCTGGAAGAGAAAATTTTTTAAGAGGTTAATGCCAAATTTGCCACTTAGTCTATCACTTTAAAATAGCAATTTTCAGGGGCGCCTGAGTGCCTCGGTCAGTAAAGCGTCCAACTCTTGGTTCACTGTCCCACTCGTGGCTTCGGCTCAGGTTATGATCTTACCATGGGTGAGTTCAAGTCCCCCACTGTGCTCGAAGTGGAGCCTGCTTGGCTCCCTCTTCCTGTATCCCTCCCCACCTTGCACATGCATACAGACTCTCTCTGTCTCTCAAAAATAAATAAACAATAGCAACTTATCAGTTGCATGAACGTGTAGAATTCTACATTTTGGCAGTGCCACTACTGACTTCTTGCCATTCCCTTTTGAATCAGAATAAAAGCACAACTTTTTTTTTTTAATTTTTTTTTAACGTTTATTTATTTTTGAGAGACATAGAGGCAGAGTATGAGCAGGGGAAGGGCAGAGAGAGAGGGAGATACAGAATCCGAAGCAGGCTCCAGGCTCCAAGCCGTCAGCACAGAGCCCGATGCGGGGCTCGAACTCACAGACTGTGAGATCATGACCTGAGCCAAAGTCGGTCGCCTAACCAACTGCGCCACCCAGGCGCCCCTAAAAGCACAACTTGATGTCACTTTCCATTTTCACTTTTCTAATTTTTCAATAGTTTTCCTAAAATGAATGCAACATAATCAAGTGTTCCTTTTTGAAGAGAGCTTTTCCTTTTTCCTCCTGTATAAAGAAACAGATGACCTTCATAAATATAAGGGTCTACCGACATGTTCATCGTATTTTTGCATTGCCAATAAAAACTAATAATTTTACAAAAATTAAAAAGGAAAAGAAAATCAACTAACATTCTGTGGTAGACTGCAAAACCAGCCACAAAATTCTTTCCTTTCTTGCATCCTCACTTTCTCAGTAGGAAGTGGCAGGTCTACCTATCAAAACTGTTATTAGCTAGAGTGACACAAACTGAGATTTGAAAAGTGCTTACAGTTTGGGCTTGATCTTTCCTACTGCTCTTCAGACCTTTCCTCCACCACAAAAGGAAGCCTGATCTGGCAGAGACAAGCTATTCCAACTGAGCCACGTTCCACTACCCAGTGCCAGTCAATCAGAAACCTACTTTACTCTCAGAATTGAGAGATAAATGATAGTTTAAACCCACTAAATTTGTAATAACTTGTTAAGCAGAAAAGCATCATGATACACATTCACTATCACTTCATTCACAAAAGTATTTATTCCAAGCAATAGAAAGGGCACACTCTCAGAAAGAAAGAAAAAAAAAAAAAAAAAGACAATAGCTGGAATGGTATACATCAGTATTTCTTTTAATGTATTATATTTTCTTTTCTCATAAATAAAATCCGTACCACAAATTGGCTCTTATCTTTCTTCTAGGTGAGAGAGGGTTTCTGTACTTGATATTTTGTAAGGTTCTTTGATGTTCTGTGTTTCTTTTCTGAGTTAATATAGGATTGTCAGGGATTGGAACTGCAAGCTAGCAAATTCTAATCATTGTAATTAACTAAATGATTAATTAAGGTAGAAACATTTTAAGATTAAGAACCTAATTTTTTATAACCTATGTTATAGAAACATTTACATAAAAAACAAAATTTTTTATAATGAATACAAAACATGGCAAAGATTTACTCTTAAATCTACCATCTTAAGTATACAACTCTATTTGTTTAGATGACACATATTTAACCTTTCTCATTATCAGAGAAGTATATAGATGTAACTCTGAAAATGAATCCCCTGAGTCTAGTTGACTGGGAAATTTCTCAGCAATCACCCATGGCTAGCAGCTTTTGAGAAACTATTTTAGTCTATGCAGAATAGCTCTCATTATGGTAATTTCTAGAAATATGGATTCAATCATGACCTATCTTTCCTTATCCCAAGAATTAATCTTAAGGGGAAAAAAATCCTGGCAACTACTCATAATTTTACCTAATATATAAATAATTTAACTGAAATTCATCAAATCTCTCATTTTGCAACCAAAGTTTAGAAATCTAAAAATAGCCTTGCTCTACCCAAGAGATCTACTTAAAGCTCGTTAACATTCTGATAGTTCATGATCGCTAACAAGAAGTCTTTTAGACAGTGTCAGCCTCTATTACACTGCTTGGTATTGTGGCAGTGATCACCTCCTTTTTTAAAATTCTCTTACTATTTATTTATTTTTGAGAGAGAGAGTGAGTGCGAGCAGGGGAAGGTATAGAGAGACAGAGACACACACACAGAATCCAAAGCAAGCTCCAGCTTCTGAGCTGCCACCAGAGAGGCTGATGCGGGGCTCGAACCCATGAACTGTGAGATCATGACCTGAGCTGAAGTTGGACGCTTAGCTGTTTGAGCCACTCAGGCGCCCCAATGGTGATGACCTTCTTAACGGTAAACATGAATTTACCTATTCTCAGGGGCAAGATGTTCTGTGAAAATTGTTGGGTTCTGTTAAAAAAAATATGAGACTTTATTTATCCTAAGTAAAAGTAACCAATTTCTTATTATGAAATAGAAGCAGGACGACAGATGAGCAGTAATGAGATTTGAGGGGCACACATTTAAAAGAACCCGAATTCATGTTAGAAAAGGAATATCAATTCTCAAGGGAAATGAGTTTGGATGGAATATGATAGAAGACAGGAGAAGACAGAACGAAATGAATAAAGCACCATCATGTTTATTAATTTTTCTAAATGAGAAAACCTGGTCAGAAGCCAACGTAACTACAGAGAGGACAAAGAGGAAGAACTACAAATGAAATGGTACCCTGCCTTTGTTATTCTATACTGAACCTAACTCTCCTAACACAGGTACCTGGAATTTTTTTCTAAAAGTGAAAATGGATTTTAAATTGCTGCCAAATTCCAATATTTATGTCTTTTGTGTTCAGACTGATAGTTAAATGTATGCTAAATAATACTGAAATATATGAGTCATCTAACACAGTTTATTCTTAGTAAAACACAAGTTTAAGTTTTATGTCATCTATCTGAATCATAATGATATTGCAAACCCGTCTTAAAGGAAAAAACTCTTTCAGTCCAAACACCCCTTTCACGTTACTGTCCTCGCTCTCCATCCTTATACAATGAATTTGTCTCAGTTCCACTCTCTGTTCAAACACAAACTTTTAAGTCTTTCCTAATAATCTTTCCTAAAAATATCTCTTCTTGTTCTACTTCACAGTTGTCTTTATTTTTCTTTATAGAACTTCCCACGGTAGGTATGATGGTTCACTGCCTAATTCCCCATTTGACATGAAGATCTATATAGGCAAAGCCTAATTTTTAGTGGTTATATCCTTAGTGCCAAGAAAAGTGTCTGGCATACAGTATAGATTCAATAAATATTTGATGGATGGATGAATAAACAAATAAATGAATATATTGATGAATATTACAGCCATTCTTTAAAGATTTTAGTTTTAGAAGAGTTTTAAGTTCATAGCAAAATAGAGACAGTTAAAGTGATTTCCCATACAATCCCTGATCGCACGCATGCGTAACCTCCCTAATACAACATTCCTCACCAGAGCGGTACGTTTCTTAAAATTGATAAACCCACATTTACATTTACAGCATAATTATCCAAAGTCCACAATCTGCAGCAGAGTTCACTCTTGGTAATACACATTACATGGATCTCGGCAAATATATGATGGCATGTACCCAACATTATAATATCCTGCAGAGTTTCTTCACTGCCCTAAAATCCTCTGTGCTCTGGCTACTGTGTTTTTAATTTCAAATTCAACTTGTTCATTACTGGTTTGTAGAAAAATGATTGACTTTTACATATTAACCTTGCATTCTATAATTTTCCTATAATTGCTTATTAGTTCCAGAAATTTTTGGTTGATTCTTTAGGATTTCTTTCTGCATAGATGCTCATGTCATCCATGAAAAGATAGTTTTATTACTTCCTTCCCAATATGTATGCCTTTTATTTCATTTCCTTGTCTTATTCCATTGACTAGGACTTCCAATACAATGTTAAAAAGGAATAGTGAGAGGGAGCATGCTTGTCTTGTTTCTGATCTAAGTGTAAAAGCTTCAAGTTTCTTAACACTAAATATGATTTTAGCTGTAGGCTTTTAATAGATATATTTTTTTATCAAGATGAGGAAGCTTCCCTGTTTTCCTAGCCACTTTTTAAAAATCTTATTTCGAATTCTTCTATGTGCCACAATATAGCTCTTTCTCCACAACTCCAGCAAAAGTGCTCTTGTCAATATCATCTCTCAGTCACAGATAATTAATGTAAGTATTTATCTTGGTCAACCTCTCCATTGTGTTTATACTGCAGATCATACATTCCTTGACATGCGATTTACCTCTCATTGTGGGGGTGCAACGCTCCTCTGGTTTTTCTTTTGTCTTTCTGAACACTCCTTCTCAGAGTCCTTTATAGATTTAACTTTCTCTACCCATTGCTCAAATATTGATGAACTTTCATCAGTTTCCATTCTTTGGTCTTTAAAAAAAAATTATTCTCCATGTGGCTGATCCATACAGTCCCTGGCTGTCAATAATTATCTGTATAATTATAACTTATAAATCTATGCCTGATTTCTTAACAAATATCTAGCAAATTATTCCAATTCTAGAAGTACACATCCTCTACATGTCTTAGTATAAAGTCCATTTTCCTTAAAACGTCATGCAGAAACTGCCACCACTGCCATCTCCAGATGCATTGGGTGACTAGCCACACTGAATTTTAAGCTCTAGTCACATTGAATTTCTTGCAACTCATGGAATTATGACTTTTCTTACCTCTGATCTTTTCTAAAAAAATATTTCCAGTGTTTGAATACTTTTAGCTTTCTGCTTGCTAGATTGGAATTAATTTTTATAATCATGTCACCATGTTATTTTTTTGAGTAGGCATTCATTCCCTGAAATCTAGCTTATAAGACACCTGCTTTAGATTCTCATGACTCCCTATACTTCTGCTATCACAACACCCATCATATTCATTTATTTATTTATTTAAGTGCTTTCCTGGCTAGACAGTAATTTCTGTAAATTTGTTTACCAGTGTACTCCATCAGAAATGTAACTATTACTTAGCAAGTACTCAACAGACTTTTAAAAATATATGAAAACTAAGATTTTTTAAGTAAATCACTTATTTTGTTCTCTTTGGTTCCATTAATATACTATGTATTTGAGTTGTAAATGTTTACACTTGCTGTTATTTTACTGGGTTAATTTGCTAGTGTACAGAAGAGAATTATGCCATAGAACTTGGACGATTTTATAACTTTCCAAAATTTCACATATGAACTCTAAAGTATTCACCCAACAGAAATTTCTATATGAAATAAATGTGTCAACATTTGCCTCCAACTTACACAGTGACATCCAGGAATGTGAGAAGGTAATTGGAAAGTAATTTGGGGCTTAAGCATATGGTGGTCTGTCTACAAGTTCCCTGCATCTACTTACTGCACATCTGTGCAAACATTGGTTAACCTGGTTGATGTCTTCACATCTGAGGCTGTGAAGGAGGTTTGTTTTTTTTTGTCTTGTTTTGTTTTGTTTTTCCCTTTCCTTTGATCAGGGAGTTATTTTCCTATTGACTTTAGCAGTTATCAGAAGTGAGTTGTAATAACTCTAAAAGGGTGAGAAGGTTGAATTGTGGAGGTATGTCTGTAGAGGGAGATGTGTGTGGGAGAGAGAGACAGGGAAAGAGATAAGGAAAAAGAGACAGAAAGAGGTACGAGATGGATATTGGAATGTAGAGACAGACCAAGAACTAAATCTAATAAAAGCAATGTTGTCTAGTGAATGAAGTTCACAACCTGCATGAGTCAATTTCTCCAAGCTTCCACACATAATATAGGAATGTAAGCGAGATGAGGATTGACTGCAAACGCAGTAAAGTGTTTTGTGCTTATCTGACTCTAGATGCTTTGGGAGGGAAGAATAAAAGCACAAAATTGGATGACAATCTCATTCGAAATCAGTAGCATCAAGAACTGAAAACAAAGTTACTACCAAATATTGAGGTCTGAGCTAAAATCAAGAAGTGATTTTTATCTCTAAGTATAGTGAATATTTGAAATTGTCCTTTCAGGTTGTACAGCAAAACCTCTATAGAATAAACAGACTAAAAATAACTTAAAATTGGGATCAACACAAAACAAATATAGAACAGATTTACTTTCCTTTGGAAATTAATAATAAAGAGATTTAAAACTTCATAGAATCACAAAATGTATATGGTTTAAAGTTTAGAAGAAAGCTTGGACACATCTCTATCTTTGGGGGATTAATATGTAAGTAAAAATACAGCAATGGCGACAGCTCAAATCTCTGACTTTTAATATATTACATTAATATACCCACGTTTTTTTTTTTTGTGGAGGGGGAGTGGACAGTATAAAATTCTAGTATACTCTAGGCTTTCTGCACTGATGCGACCTAAAGCTATGGAATCGACAGCAAGAATATCCCACCAAAGTAATCAATGTTTTCAAACTAAAAATCCAGGATGGTCTTTAACGATCTCATGTTTCATGCATTTTGTCCCAGTAAATAGTTTTAAAAATATGAACAAAACCTCTCATGTAGGATAGATATTAAAAACATTACTAACACAGGTTTTTATTTAATAAATATTCAGTTTCCCCTCATATGCAAGAAAACATGGAGTTGAAAAAGAGGTAGTAGAAAGGCATGTAAGGAAATACATGTCCGTCCTAAAGAGGTCTCTTACCTGACAATTGTGTTAGAGTCCCCCTTACTTTCTCACCTTTTAAAAAACTATTTCAGAATATAACAATGTTGTATATAAGAAACTATGAACATTTTTAAACTTTTAGGCCACTTCTTTTCTATTATTTTGATGTTATCGAACGAGGACTTTAAATTAGAATTGGTAACTAATATGCTTTGCTAAATGACAAATCAAATATAAAATAAAAAATATATATTTCTTACAATAGTTCCTAAATATATACCATGGAAGAATGAGGTTGCTTAAAACATATAATAAAAACTAGAGCTTAGATAATATAACTACCATATTTCTGAATGTCACAAATATTTTAATAATATATAGTGATGAATCTGAGTAAAATTTAATTCTATAATCATTTGATTCTCCGCAGTCTAACTGAACTACATGGAATATGACAGTGTATCTAGTTTTTAGTGTTGTTGCTCACACTCTCATTCTTCTGATAAAATGATAAAAACCGAATTAATTTTAAAGTATGGACAAAAAATTCAAGTATTTACTTAAGAAATCTATGAAGATACTGATTTTTAAATTATTTTAAGACCTTTGCCTCTTTAATTCCAGATTTGGTTCTTAGAATAGCAAGAAAAACATCAGATACTAAAAATGTAAGGCATTGTCAATTTTGCGTTAGTGGGCTTAAAATATAACATTAAATTTTTATTTTATTCATTTACTCCTGTTAGGAATATTTATGACTATAATTTTCTTCAAAGATAGAGACTTTCCCGAGGATATGGCTCTATGTGAAACCCTGAAACTCACCATACATATTTGGAGATGGGGTCAAAGTGGTTACAATAGTTTTATTTCTATGGCACTGTATCAAACCCCTGAAACAGCAGTGAGTTAATAAAAGCCTTAGAGGAGAATTAAATTTGAAATGAATTAAATGAACAAAGTACCTTTTGGTAAAAATATAATTAATTTTTTCATATACCTCACAGTCATAATATCATATAAAAGACAAGAAAAACATTCAACAAATAAACCACACTAAAATCCAATAACTACTAGTCAAAATAGTAAGTTAATAGTTTTATTTTAAATGAATCTTTAATTCAGTCAATAATTATTGTGCTTTTACTGTGGATAAAGGTACTAGGTTTGGTCTAGAAGATGTGGTATATATACATATGATGCAATACTACGCAGGCAATGAGAAAGAATGAAATCTGGCCATGTGTGGTAACATGGATGGAACTGGAGGGTATTATGCTGAGTGCAATAAGTCAGGCAGAGAAAGACAGATACCATATGTTTCCACGCATAGGTAGACTTTGCAGGACTTAACAGAAAACCAGGGGGGAGGGGAAGAGGGGAAGGAAAAAAGATACAGAGAGGGAGGGAGATAAAACAAACATAAGAGACTCTTAAATACTAAGAACAAACTGAGGCTTGAGGGGGTTATAGGAGGGGGCAGAGTGGGTGATGGCACTAAGCAGGGCACGGGTTGGGATGAGCACTGGGTGTCGTATGGAAACCAATTTGACAATAAAAAAACTAAATAACAAACAAAAAACTACTTTTCAAAGGCCAGAGAAACCTCTGAATTTTCCAAGGTTTATGCAGGTTGACAGAAATTTAACCCAAAACATATTTACTTTTCCTATATTAAACAGATATGGTCTACTTTTTATTTTCCTTGGTGCTGATGTCAAAAAATATAGAAAAGTTTCAAACTTTATCACGACATTGCCTTTAATCAGAGAGAAGATCTCTATACAAATTTACACAGTGCTAAATTATTTAAAGCACAGCTATTTCCTTAATGGGAACACTGGGCAATTGTGGAAGTGATCCCGAATCCATAAGTATAGATGCCAATGAAGTACTTCGCAGAGGAAAACCAATCTGATATGTGATCAATGGCTAGACAATACGTGCGAAGCAAAGTTTTGGAGAAGACTCTGGGGACAATGCCGCTGAAATACCATCTTTCATTTATTCATACTCTTGGAAAAGTAATGATTAGAAGAGCTACAAAATACGGAGGGATATTATCAGTCACTAAAATAAGTTCTATTTTGTTTAGAGAGACTAAATTAAATAAATTGACTTAGGAATTATTTTTCACTGAGAATAAACTTTTAAATATATATCAATATTAGAGACATAAGAAATTTATTATATTCGAGTAGTACTTGTAGTGACTGAAATACAGTGTTAAGCATGAAAACATATTTTTAAATGATTTGAGAACACCATGAATAAAAATATAATTTAATTATAAAACAGAAATTATAATCTTAGGAGTACTATAGAGGAATAAACCAATTAGCAGCATATAGCAATCTTGTATAGAATACTCATGCTACGCCTCACCAAACTTGGCAGTCATTCATGCAAACAAAGGGGGTAACTACTGAAATGCTTAAATCTTGCACTTACCAACCTCCACAACACTAGAACAGTTGGGATCTGTGAAGCCATCTGGACACTCACAGGAAAAGGAATTGTCAGACAATCCTGACAAACAAACACCTCCATTTTCACAAGGATTGGGATCACAAATATCACCTGAGAAATAAAGAAACAGAGAATGACTTTTCATTTGCAGTCTTAGGCACGGAGATGTACTATTTCATATTCCATCTTCCTTTAGTAGAGTCTCCATACTGTTTAGAGTTACAGATAAGTTCCGCAAGACCCATTTGAAACCTTTTACTTCTCAAAGACACGGTATGTAACAGCAAATGAAATTTTCTATTCAAACACTGTATACCAAAGAGCATACTAAAAGCTATTAACTCATTTTGAGGTTCTTCCATTACATGTCAATAAAATTGCATCTGATTTGTTAAAGATTAATTGAAATATTTCTGGTAGACTGGCCTTATTAATTACTCCAATTAAAAAAAAACCAAATCTTTCTAAATCCATACACATAACTCTGTAACTTTGCAATTTCTCTCACTAAAGGGGTGAGGTTTATGTCTGGAGCCCTAGATTGTGGGCTTGTCCGTGTGACTTGCTTTAGCCAATATGATGTTAGCAGACTTGAACCTAGCAGAGGTTTGAAAAAGTACTTGAATCTTTCTATTTCTCAGAACCCTGTCGGGGCTATGAGAATAAATTCAGGCTAGTTTGCCTGAGGTGAGAGAAACACGTAACAGTAAGAAAGAAACTGGCAGAGAGAAATAAGTTGTGCCATAATCAAAACCTAGAATATGTGGCAGTGGCTTTGGTACTGGGTGGAAAGGCATTGAGAAAAAGACTAGAGGAGGCTAGAGAAAATGTAAGGCTATCCATGTTACGTAGAGAAAAGCAGTTGCTAAGGTTGTTACCTGAGAAAACTTTAGTGACAGAAATATACCTAATGACTTTTTACATATGAATAATGAGATTTTCAGGCAGAATGTTCAAGTGTCAGCAGGCTTTTAATAGCTGCATTGATAAGGTACTACAAGAAAGAGACATGCTAAATAAAGAACTGATAAGTTTGAAAGTAAGGAAAAGGAATATAGAAAGGAGGATCTGTGCTATTATCTGTGCTAATTGACCAACCAACCAACCAACCAATAACAACCAAAACTGTCTCAATGTCCAAACCGGTGAGAGATCAAACCCTGATCTTTGTCACAAGGACACGGCCTTAACGTAAGTATCAAACTGAGGATTTGGCTAGAAGGCCCTTGTGAAAACATTTCAAATAATTCAGGTACAGCCTGACACGCCCTCAGTTTCAATCAAAAAGCTTCCAGAATTCTTAAGGGTATTATCTCTGAACAGCCTGACACGCCCGATATGGCCCTGATTAAGTCTGGAGGGAAAAGCAGGCTTCCAACAAAGTCATGAGTGTGGTTTTATTATACAGAGAGGATGTAAATCAGATTCAGAAATAACCCGTAGGGTTTTAAAGGGAGCTTGAGAGGGAAAAATGCCATCGTCTAGATTAAGAGAAGGACGTTTTTTCAAAGTTTACAAAAGCATCTGTGTCCCAACTTCCTACCACTTTGTGTTTCTTGGGAACTTTATTCCCTTTTGGAGGCTTCCCATGAATTATTTCCTAACTTTTCTAGACTAACCACTCTAATACTTTAGAAAAATAAAAATGGAGATTAAGATTTTGGTCACATTTATAAAGCAAGTCATTAGCTACATTAAGATGATAGATAAAAAATACTAGAAAAGAGAGTCATGAAATAAGTGAACAAATGAAAGAATAAATATGTTTTGGGAATACCATAGAATTTAGTATGGTTGGACCACAGATTATTTGGTTAGGAATGGCTGAGAAAGTATAAATATGTCAGATTAGTAAAAATTAAAAAGTAACATCCTAATTTTTAAGGTGAAGAGCCAATGAATACATGTTTTTAACATGTTTTAAAGCTGTGACATGGTCATATGTATATTTTAAGGTGACTATCCTGGCAACATTTTACAGAGTGATTTTGACTGGGGAGGGTGATGACTGAGATATTTCAATAAACTTTCTATCTCTTTATATATCTAGCTCGCCATTCCACCATTCCTACATTCATCCTTGCATGTGTACCTTCACACCCCCCCCCCACCCATTGCTTGAGTATCTATTTTATGCAGGCACTGAGGTCAGTGTTGAGCATACAGAGAAGCATATAGAACTGAATAAAGATCGTCTTTACCATCGAAAAGAATAGAGCCTACTAGGAGAGAGAAAAAAGCAAGAACACTAACCACACATAGTAGGAGCTGTAATTGGTCTACACAATCCAAAGTATAGGATCAACAGAAACTTCTAGAAGGATTCAGTGCTGTGAGGTGATACAGTAGAGGAGGGGGTACCTGCTCAACATTCTAGGCAAAGGGAATAGCATATAGAAAAGAAAAAGATCACAGCTTATTCCAGGAATTTCAAGCAGGCCACTATAATTAGAGCATAGATGTTATGAGAGAGGGAAAGGGGCTCAGAGAGTAGCATGGTTGCATAAATAAAGGCCTTATGTGTTGTGCCAAAAAATTTGAAGATTCTCTTTAAGCAATGGAAAATCAGAAAAGGACCCTGTACATGGGGAAGTATGTGAAGATGTTTGTGTTTTGGAATGATGACTCAAGCAGCATTGTATTGGATCAAATGCAAGAGTCACGGTTAAGGGCAAAAGGACGAAGCATTAAACTCGAAGTAGTCCCAGCAAAAATGGATTTCTTAACCCTCTTCAGAGATAGCTATGAACAGAGAAAGCAATGGAAGTATGATTTAATCCAATGCAGTTAATAAACACTAGATAGTAAAACAGGAAATGAAAGTCCTCCAAATCACTACTATTCCTCCCCCAGATAACTAATCTAGAAACAAAGGCATTATTGTTAAGATTTTCTAGAAAGAGGCAATCACCAGTTTAAAAGTGATATCATCCCTCTCTGCCTTAGACACAAGCAAAGCAACACAGCTTTGTACAGTGAGACTAACACCACTGTCATCCCAAACCTGTACATTCCATGAAGTGGACAATTAACACCCAGTTTTTTTTTTTTTTTTTTGATGAGACGTCAGTCATAACCCTGTGTATTATCAGTACTACAAAAAGAGGAGTTCTATATTCCCCAGACCAGGATCTGCTGTTGCAGTAATTTCAACAGATCAAGGCATAGTGTAGATGTTTATATTGATTTATTTGTACTGACGGAAGCAGTGTCTACAGGAGAAAGGCTAGGCATGAGTGACATCCCAGAGGTTCGCAGGCATACAGACTACACCGATACGCTTATCCAAAATCATGTACCTTTCACTCTTACCGTTCGTGCTCCTACAACCAAGTTCCTGCCTAGTTTATTAACTGATGTGAGCTTACAGCCCTGATAAACTGAGGGCCTCATGAGGCTGGAATGTCTGGTCTCTTCAATTATCCCATCATGATGGGAAGTCTTGATGTCCTAAGAAAATTTTCTTGGCCTTTGTGCTGCCCTTTCTAGATGACAATACTTAATCCCATCGGTTTTCTACCATTTGACCAGGTGTGTTTGCCAGCCATATGATGCTTCTGTGGTCAAAATAAGACAGGATAATGTGTTATCTCTCACTAGACCTTGTAGACACCAGCTGTTGTTTAGCTGACCTGTTTATTCTGTCTTGTCCCTGTACATTTTGTTCTTTTTTGCTTATATCTACTTAATTCTAATAAATTACACTTATGAAAGTTCATCTTTTATTCCCCCCCTTATTGATATTTACTCAGTGTCTTTTTGAAAGGTAGAAAAGAGGTAATAAATATGGCCAAAATGTACGAGGTGGAATCAAGATAACACTGTGACCAAATTGGTGTGAGGGTTGAGAGAGAGCAAGAAATCTGGGTTGATTTCTAGAGCTTCTGTCTGTATGACTGAGTGGTTACCTTTCACGAGGAAACATAATGGGTTTAGTTTTAAAGGATTACTACATTTGAGAAGTCTGTGGGACATCCAAAATGAAAAGGCCCCATAAAGCTACTAAACAAGCAGATGTGGAAATGGAGAGATTTTGCTACAACAAGGATTGCTACGTGTGGATGTGACAACTGTATTTCATTGAGTCTTTAAAGGGAGGGAAGAAGAGGGGAGTAGAGAGAAAAGGAGAGGTCCTTGGCTATACCAACAAGTAAGTGAGGAAAAATAAGGAGGAGTCCTTGAAAAAGAAAAAAAAAAGGAAGGAACATCTGGGTGGTTCAGTCTGTTAAGCTTCTGACTCTTGGTTTGTATCAGGTCATAATCTCATCATTTGTTGACTTCCAGCCCCACACTGGGCTCTGCACTGACAGCGCCAGAGCTGCTTGGGATTCTCTCTGACCCTCCCCCACTTGTATTCCCTCTCTCTCTCTCTCTCTCTCTAGTAAATAAACTTTTTAAAAGAAAAAGGGAAATGAGTCCTAGGCCCTTTCTACTTCAGTATAAATATTCAGCTTATTCACTCTGGGTCAAGGTCTGTCTGAGATTAATAAAGGTCCCCACATGTACCCGTGTTAGATAGACTACGTCAACAGAAAACAAAGTTTTGGCCTTGGATAAAGTAAAGAGTAGACAGCAGAAGCCCATCACTCATGATTAGGATTATTATAGATTGTGCTTTAAATCTGCTTCCCCGCGTCAAATTATTAAATGCACCCTGTGTCAGATGGGTTCACCATGAAGTAAATGCTAAGACAAAGAGTGTAGAATGTATGAAGAAGTACTGCCTCTGAGAGATAAATGAGGAAGAAGCAGAAATGGGCAGGAAAGTCTTCATCCTATGATGCAGACCTGACACCTGTGCAAAGAAATGGGGGGCGGGGAGGTGATTGAAAGAGAATCAAGCGAGGGAGACTCAGTCTGTAATACGGACTTGATGAAGTCTTAGCCAGCCCACTAGGAAGAAAGGATTACTCTTTAGGGGAATCCTCCAAGGGCAGAAAAGACCAGACACTGGTGCCCTTGTCATGTTCAATCACCAGCTGGAGGCGGCCCAGGCAGAGGGCGGTTCTAAAGCTCCAGTGAGACCCCGGGAATGCTGTAGAAGATCCGCTGAGGTTAACTACATTCCTTGCAGCTGGACAGCTTCTCTTGAAGGGAGGCTGCAGCAGTGCGCTTCCACGGGTGCCACAATCTCCTTTCTCTCATCAGTCCCGGTTAGGATCGGGTACATAGATACTTCAAGTAGCTGATCATATCTCAGCCTGCTGTTTTCTCTACTTACCCATTATCTCAATGGGTTGTACAGATGAAGCACGATGCTTTAAGTGGAAACAAATCCTCAAGTTGAAATTTCCAGTCCAATTAAAATGCACTGTAGGGACTTCTGATTCCCAGTCATTTCAATTAACCTGAGAAAGCCTCAGCTCAGGTACGAATGCTGATTAAAATGCAAGAGATTCCTGGCCTCCAAATCAGTGCTTTTTGTCTGTTTGTTTATTTCTCAATGGATGTGTTGGTAGAGTTTTTTAAAACTAAGATGGCAACCAGTACAAGAAGGCAGGCTCAGCACAGGGAAATAGGACAATACACAATCTCGTGGTTCTTTATTCACTGTCGGCAGGCTCCTAAAATATACCTCTGCATATTGTAATCTGTGTGCAGCCTTATACCTTGATGTTTCTTGGCTGGCTGGCCTCACCTGCTTTAGATTAGGACAGATGTGTTTAATTTGAATCTAACTATGTTTTATGATTCCATCTGCAGTTTATGGCAGACTCAGGCAAATTAAGCTGATGCCGATTTGCCTTTTGGCAATAGAATGAAGCAATTATTTTTCCCAGGGGCAAGGAATCATTGCAGGCTAAATTTAACTTCCTGTTTGCTTGGTCTTTCTCCCACTCTCCAGGGTTCTGCTTCGGCTGGGACCATCCTGTCTGAGTCTACTATCTACCTCATTCTTCTCACTGGCCCACCACGTGTTACCAGTCAGCTCTTCAAGGTGATTCACAGATCGTCTTATTGCAGTTCATTATTAATTTGCAATCCATGATCGTTTAGCCTAGATTGCAAAGTGTATAGGCATCTGTAATATATCATGCAGCACTGCAGAAGATGATGCAAAAAGAAAACGAACAAACCCTAAAAGCCTAATATCTATCTATACTTTTGTGATTGTGATTGTGATTATGTGTGTGTGTGTGTGTGTGTGTGTGTGTGTGTGTGTGTGTTTCTGTAAGCTCAGTGTATAACTATGCAACTTTTAATGCCAAGTAAAGGAAAATTCTATGTTGGCCATACTCTGGGAAACAGGTGGACAGGTGGACAAAACAGCTAATTTTTCTCATTTATGTTTAAACTCTCAGATGATTTATGCATTCGGTTTTCTTTATATGTTAGTGCCCCTCTCCAGTTCACAGATCAGAGAGTCAGCGATCCATTCGTCATGTATTGATATTCCAGGAAACACCATAGAGGCTGGGAATACAGCCTAGATGAAGACACATAAGGTGCCAGTACTCTCAGAGTTTACATTATAGTTGGGGATGCATAAGGAAAAACTAACAAGAAAGCAAGGAATTGGTCATTGTAATAAAAACCATAGGTACAGGAGGAGAACAGGCTGGTGAAAAGGGCAGTAAAAAGAACTGGTTACTTAAGATAAAGAGTCAAGTAAGGCTTCTCGAAGGAGGTGTCACTCAAGCTGAAAACTGAAAGATGAACACGTGCCAGTCATGCTAAAACCTAAGGAAGAGTCTTTTAGGCAGCAGAGCAGCATATGTTTGACCTACTGAAAGGCAAGAAAGTAATGAACTCAAGAAAGGGAAAGGAGGCCACGCATTTGGGACATGGTAACAAAATGTCACTAAATGCTTTTTGTCAGCAAAACAATTTTAGTAGGAACCAATTTATAATTTAAAGCCCCACATTTGACTGTCTGTCTTCATGATAATCAAGGGCATTCTGCTAAGCTTATTCTTAATATTTATCAAACATCTACTGAAAATATATTATTGTATTTACGTGCTAATCTTCTTATGTATTTGTATATTGATCTTTTTTTACATATTAATATATCTACATAGTACTACTAATGTATTCATGTAGCTACATGGCAATGTAAATATAGCAATGATTTTCTGGATGAATGCATGCCTATCCATTTTCTCTGTTCCTTTAGCAGTGTTAGATGTCACCCTGCCCTCTCTCCATTTCTGCAAAAAAATTGGTATACAAATGTTAAAATGAAAACAAATCGAATGTAACATCACTCAAACAAGTTACTTCACCAACACAAAATAATATTTAATTTCTTCACTGTCTCCCCACACTAAATGTGAACAATATTATCATACATATTTATATGTGAGAAAGTAAAACACAGCAACCACTTAAACTCATGTTTCACAACTATGACAATGCTGGTCTGTGTATTACAACCTCATCTTCAGTTTATTGCTCTCCCACTGAACTTGGTAGCTATCCTCCTATCATTTCATTTACCAACTGAAAGAAAATAGAAGCTTTGTTTTCAACTGCACAAATTAGAATTTTAACCAATCTGTAAACAGAGTACTTGGCAAAATGAGACAAGCATAGTACACAAGTGAGCAATAACTCTAGTTAAAATGAGATAAAGTTCATAGGAATTTGCATACTCCACCTGGTAAAACTACTCACAGAAAATTTTAGCACTCTTACGACTTACTGCCAGTGAAATTGTACACGACAAAATAAATGTCACTTTTGAATCAACAATAGGCCTCTCAATTTACTTTGGGGCCTCGTGAGAGACCACTGGTGTTGCATATTGAAATTTCATTGCTGTATGTTCTAATAATTTTGATGCACAGATTTTTATTTGAAAGCCTTCTTTCATGAACTAAAGCTTATGAATATGGCCAGTTTAAATTTCATAAAAACCTAGTTTAAAAGGTTTGATATGATGTTTAGCTTCATATGTGCTTGAAAAAATAAATTCTAGTTGATATTTCAGACCATTACTGCAATCGAGAGGAAGAGAGAAAGAAGTAAGAATGCCAATAAGAATAAGTTTATCTACACTGATAGGCTCTGCCATTTTACTGAAAAATCACTGGACAAACTTGCAATAAAAGGCCATCTAATTCTATGCCCTGGTGTCCACAGGGCCCCCGAATGACCATACTCAGCTACAGAAGACACAGATCTAATGACTGAGCCAAGAAATTACTTAGACTCAGAGCCACGCTAAAGCTCACTTAAAGGAGATTATCTCTCAGTGGTTAGCCACTGGTTTATCGCACTATTTCTAGAGACATTTTTCTTTTTAGATAAGGTTTTAAATGCTAAGGGAATACTGAAAAGAATTATAAGAAAATTAGCACAAATTGTTGAGTACTGACAATGTGAATTTTGCATCCCTCAACATACAGCTTCAACCAAGGCTAACTGCATGAAAAGACAAAACTATTTCAGGCTCTACATTTTGAAAGAACATCTATGGGCATATTTTGTATTTTAAAACACTCTGGAGAGTCCCTTAAAATAACAAAATCTAGAGGTTTTAGAATTGAAAGGGACATCAGAAATGATCTAACCCAGTGGTTCTCAAAATTTGCTGTATATTACCATCACAGGGGAGCTTTTCAAATTCCTGATGCTCAGTCCAATTAAATCAGAAACACTGAGGGTGGGACCAAGTCCTCCACATTTTTTTAAACTCATCTAAAGATGTCAACTTATTAAAGAGGAGGAAAGAAATACCATAAAGTGAGGAAGGAAACAAAGAAGAGGAAGAAGAAGGAAAGATGGAAGAAAGAAACTTCATACCTTGCTGCTTTCAACTGAGGGGAAAGCAAATGAAGAAAAATACTTGACTAGCTTTTTTTGTTAGTATACTCTGAGATGAAAAAATCATTTGCAAGAAGCCAGAACTGGCAATCGGAAAAGAAAGTTACCCTCTATGATAGGGAAATTAGAATGGATACTACTTAACACTAACATATATTGAATTCCTATCAATTAGCCGAAACTTTATAAATTTCCAGAAAATTCAACCATATAGAATTCTCAAGTACTATTGACTGTATAATTTCTACCTATGAGGAAAATCCATCTAGTCATTCGGTCAATATTTACAGAAGCCCATCTATGCTCTATTAAAAGTGATAATTGCTACACATACTACAGGATCTCTGATAGACAATTACTTGTTCTCCAGAGTTTAAGAAAAGACACAAATAAGTTGGCAGATAGTTACTACTGCACATTAGATCTATGAACAAGAAAACTGTGTGTGCCAAGGGAGCATGGTTGGGGAGGGGAGAGCATCAAACTCAGAACTGTGATTTAGGAAACCTTCCCCAAAGCAAGTGATCTCTAATTCAAGACGAGAGAACTAGTGGAAACCAGCTAGGCAATGAGGTGGGACAAGAGACTGGAGGCAGAGGGAAAAGTATATGCAAGTAGAGGCAGCAGAGCCAGAGCATATGTTCAAGAAACAGGAAGAAACTCACTTCAGCTAGAGAGAAGAGGAAACAGAGATGGCAAGAGGCGAGGCTGAAGAATACAAAGTGGCCAGGATACCCAGTGTCTTCAAGACACTCATAAGGAGTCTGGGCATTCCTGAGCATAAAGGACAGCCATTTAAGGGGACTAAGCAGAAGAATTGACATGATTTGGATGTGAGGTAATTCACCTTACCTGTAGTGTGGAGAATTGATTACAAGGAAGCAAAATTTAAGGGTGGCAGAAGAGTTAGGAAGTGGCAGATGTTAGGAATCTGGCACACAGATTGCTGGCTTGGATTAGAATACAAACCATAGAAATGGAGAAAAGTGGATACCAAAAGGTATCCTGGAAGGCAAAATTTATGGGTGTGATGGATGAAAGGAAAGAGAACTAAAAATTAAACTCACAAATAAAAATTCAACAAAAAGTTGTGCCTTTTATTTTGATGGAAAACATGGTCTAAGGAGCAAGTCTGGGGATGGTAGTGGAAGGGGATGATAGATTCCATTTTGGAAATGTCTGGACCCAAGTGCCTACAGACATGCAGCTGGGGATATTTACTGAGAATTTGGTTTTATGCCTTATGACCTGGGGAGAAGGGTTTGGGCTAGAGATAGATAAATTAACACAGAGTTGATTTTTTAAATCATGGAGATATAAACAAAAATTTTGAGAAGCATATTTGGAAACTTGGTCTAGAAGCCATGTAAACTTGCAAACACTCTACACTGCAAATTCTCTAACATCAGAATCATTTCAACTTGGTAAATTCTCTCCCCTGTACTGTAGATCAGTACCTGGCATACGGTCAATGGTATCCAAATAAAAATCGGGTGGGAGAAAGGGGTTGGAAATGTATTTAAAATGGCCGAAACCTAACAATGTTTTGGTGCTAATGAGAAACAGCTACTATAAAGAAGAGGTCAAAGATACAGTAGAGAAGGAATACTCAGAAGGTTAATGAGTTTGAAAAAACATGACTGATGGGCTTCAGAAAAAAGATCGACAGAAAACATCCAGGGCTCAGTTGAGTTTGAAAACAAGAACCTGATCGCAGCAACAAGTTCCCAACAAGGTATCTGCTTCGAGGTCAACACCTGGATGTATGCTACAGGTAGAGGACCAATCCGGGTTTGTCGTTTTGTCACGTAGGTGTAGCTATGGCCAAAAGAGCAAAATGAGTGACACCTGGCTGCTTTTGATTTTTTGAAAAATGCATACGATAGCTTATTGAATTTTATGCTCTAAGATAATATTTCTAATTATGCAAAAATTGTAAACCCTGTGAATTGTTCTTTCAGAGAATATTTCTGTTGCTCAGTTGACAGCAAAGGACAGACTAAAAGATAGAATTTGGCTGCTATATATAAATAACGCAGTACATCATGACGGAAACACTTAGCCCATCAATCCTTGTCAAGAACACAAACTCACACTGACTATAAAAACAATCAGGTGATACAAAGAAAATCACATTTAGTGCCATGTCCAACTGTGGAAGTTTTACATTGTCTTCTTATTTAGATCTTAAGTTGTCACTTCTGCCTCTTCTTGATGGAAAGCTGTTCAGCCACAATATAAAAACAACCTCCAGCAAAAACCAGTCGAAAAACATGCTGGCAAACTTGGCCACTTATTAAACATGGAGACCCAAAGAAAGAACAGGACATTTCTTAATCACCGGATAACCTGTTTTATCATTTGTTTTTGAGTCAGAAAGGATATGTTATGGTAAAATGACAGAAAAAAAAATTTAAGTCTAATTTTGTGTTTTATTTAGAACCTTGTTTGAAAGAGTCACAACTTAAGACAGCAGTAGAATGACAGTTTCAAACTAGAGCAGGGAAAAGCTGAAGAAATATCTTTCACTGTTTCAAGTGCAGCCCCAACTATTTATTGCCAGATGTTTAAAGCAGTCAATCATGTCATTACATATAGTGTTTATAAACTGTGCACTAAACCTGACTACATATGTTTATGTATTTGGAAACTGGAGTAAAAGAAAAAAAAATCACAAAGATTGAAACTAGTCTTCTTCCAGCTAAAAAAAACCAATAGACACTATTGGTTATACTAATTTACAGAATGGAAGGCATATTTTAAAAGTCAGATTTAGATCTTGATTAATTTTTGTATAAAGTGAATGATTTCAGATTCACCTTTTACAGCAATATTTTCACAAGAAAGTAACAGTTTATAAAATAGTTGGGGAATGCTCTCATTCCATATCTGTATAAATTTTCAGAATTTAAATATTTGTATTCACAGCCAACAGTCTGGGGGAGAAGAAACACAAATGACTTGGATAGGCCACTGTCTGTAGACATGCTTACTAATCAACATGAGAGCATATTAGGTCTGTAATTATTTTAACAAACACGGAATATCTTATTCAGATTTAATGACTATATGGCCACTGTGTTTTTCTAATGCAGGGCAATTCCTGATAAGAAAAGACAGCTGAGCAATTAACTCAGTGGAAATCAGAAATTATGGGTGTTCATGCTATCTTCTCGGTTTTCAACAGGTATCTGGTTATTGCTATTAGCACTCCAATTTGCATCTTTATAGGGAACAGCCTGATTGTAAAGAGAGAAGCAAAGTGCTCTTTCTTTAGGTGTTCCAGCTGCCTTAATGGAACTTGATTCAGAAAATTAGTGATTTTATACTGAAAAGACCAGAGAAATACTTAGGAAGGTGGACTATGTTACTCTTCCAGCCTACCAACTAGAAATGTGACTTGCTGAAAGGAAACTATTAGACACAGAAATGGACAAATGAGAGAACTTGAACACATTAAAAAAAAACCCATTGCCTCTATTCTATCAATAGTCTCGATTCTGCATTGGGTCACACACTGTGAGTCCTTACCTGGTACTCAATCTCTATATCCCTCCTGTCCTTGTTTTTGTGATCATTTGATACACACTAGCTTCTTCCCAGTCCCTGAACCAGCCCTGACATGACAGTGATGACTTTATGCAAATCTAACCTAATGCTCAGAACCCAGAATTAATTTATCACAGCTACTAGTGAAACTCTGATTTTATTTGTCTTTCCCTTTTCTCATTGGTTTAATTGCTGTCTATGCAATTTTATTAGTGACTCTCAAATATGGGTTGTATGAGTGCATTTCAGAATAATCTTGGATAGGGGTGCCTGGGTGGCTCAGTTGGTTAAGGCATCTGAGTTTGGCTCAGTCATGATCTCATGGTTCATGAGCTCAAGCCCCGTGTGGGGCTCTGTGCTGACAACTTGGAGTCTAGAGCATGCTTTGGATTCTGTGTCTCATTCTCTTTCTGCCCCTCTCCCTCTCATGGTCTCTCTCTCTCAAAAAAAAAAAACAAACAAAAAATGTTAAAAATATCTTAAAAAAAGAATATCTTGGATAAAAGGCTTCAAACTACATAAACTGTTGGGAATCACTCTGCCCCACATTCCCCATGTAGCTCCCTTTTGACGTGCTTCCCTTGGCATCACTATCCATAGGTTAGATCCATAGAAATCATGCACCCTATTCCTGAAAAAATTTTTCTGATACAAATTATCTGCTTGCTCAATATCCAAATTTCATATACTCGTGGATTCTTCTACTCCATCACTTGGCTGACCTGTTCGAAGACTTTACTATTTGATAGTAACATTAAATTTTTGTAGCTTAACTATGTGCTGAACATTATACTAAGTGTTTTATGACTATTACTCTCATTTAATCCTTATAATACTCCTATCAAAACTTTGCTGATAGTAATAAGATTCATCTTACACATGAAGAGATGGAAATTTACTAAAGTTGCAGAATTTACCAAAAAGCACAGAATAACTTTGGCAAAGAGAGATTTACACATAGGTAGCATGACTTCAGAAACAAGAAACTATGCATGTTTGGGTGGTTTCCCTGGCTTCTATTCCTCTTCAAGCTCTTCATCTTCTTCAAGTTCTTTTCATTCTCTGACTAGGGGCCAATTATTTAGTATTGTTGTGCATTGCCCTCCTTTCATCCTTCAGATAACTTCAGCCTTCTGGTAGAATCCACCCATCGCTTGCACTTCTGATCTTCCTTTTGTTTAAAAGGGAACAATTCTGGATTCCAGTCTGCAGTTAACGTAGCTATGACTCAGAATGAACTTTCTCCCTCGTGTGGTCAATGCTGACCACAGCTGCAAAGCAATGGCAGGCCTTTGATATCAGGCCAGATGCTAGACTAGATCACAATGCAAAAAACGCTATGTTGATATATTGATTCCTTGATGATATATTTATTCCCTGACATATAAGTTAGTTTTAATTAGATAAGTGTCTAGAGGCTGAGTATTATAAAATAAATTCATCTATTAATCCTAATCTTATTTGGAAAATTACGTAGATGGCAACAGTATATGAATCATTGTTTGAGTCAAGATAGCAAATCCTGAATAAGATCTGATCCAGAGGAGACTCAATACATGCTTGGAAAGAGGGTTTCATACATATATTAAAATTAACTTAAATAATATATGCTATCTTATAAAAATTTTCAACGGTGATAATCACAGGAACATACCAAAGTACCTGTGACATAAACAGAGCTTTTGGAAGCCTAAGGTAGAACATCTCAGTAATAATTTGGCTAGAAAGAATTCACTGTCCCTCCTATGGAAAGGCAGCTGTAGATCAATGAAGCACTAAAACAGAGCTTTGGGAATAATGAATGACTTCTAGACTAAGTGCCTTATTACTGCTTCTTTTCAGTTGTGAAGGATTCTTTACACAACAGAGTAAGGTGTGCATTTTCTCCGTGTAACATCAATCCTCTTGGAATCCATGTTGTGCTTACAAGATAAGATTATAACCAACTTCCATAAAACAATAAAATGGCTCACTGCAAATTTTAGTGTAAGAGCATACAGATTTAAAGTAACATGGTGAGCAATTCAGAAATTGATATCACTATCATTCTAATAATGTGGTCTGTATTCCACGCAAAGCTACTCTGAACTCAAAGATTTTGTTTTTTTGTTGTTGTTTTTTTTGTTTGTTAACCTCTTAGGGGTTAAGATAACAATAATGACAAAACCTGTTTTAATGAGCAACCACTATGATCCAAACAGTTTTATTTCTAGAAAAAAATTAATTACCTATAGTTGAGGAAACTAGATAACCACATGCAAAAGAATAAAACTGACCTATTATAACATACACAAAAATCAACTCAAAATGAATTAAAGACTTTAGTGTAAGTTCTGAAGCCATAAAACTCCTAGGAGAAAACATAGGGGGTCAGCTCTTGGCATCAGTCCTGGCAATGTTGTTGTTGTTGTTGTTGTTGTTGTTTTTTGGATTTTATACCAAAAGCAAAGGCAAAAAAGCAAAATAAACAAGTGGGACTAGATCAAATTAAAAAGCTTCTGTATCAGAAAGAAAACCATAAACAAAATGAAAAGGCAACCTACAGAAGAATATTTGTAAATCACACATCTGATAAAAGGTTCATATCGAAAATGTATAAAGAGCTAACATAATTCAATAGCAAACACATAACCTGATGACAAATAATTAGAGGATCTGGGGCACCTGGGTAGCTTAGTCAGTTAGGCGTCCCAATCTTGATCTAGGCTCAGGTCATGATCATGATTCATGAGATCAAGACCCCATCAGACTCTGCACTGAAAGCGGGGAGCCTGCTTGGAATTCTCTCTCTCCCTCTCTCCCTCCCCTCGCCCATGCATGCACACACACATGTGCTCTACCTCTTGCTCTCAAAATAAATAAACTTTAAAAAAAATAGGCAGAAGATCTGAATAGACATTTTTTCCAAAGAAGACATGCAAATGGCCAACAGGTACCTATAAAGATGCTCAATATTCCTAATAATCAGGGAAATTCAACCAAAACCAAAATGAGATATCTCTTCACACCTGTTAGAATGGCTACTGCCAAAAGACAAAATATGACACGTGCTGGTGAGGATGTGGGAAGCAGGGAAACCTTTTAATATGTTGGTGGTAATAGTGTTCTGTGTTCCACTACAGAAAACAGTACGATGGTTCTTCAAAAAAAACAAAACGAAACAAAATAAAAAAAAAAAACAACTACCCTATGATGCACCAATTCTACTTCTCATAGAGGTATCTGCACTCCCATGTTTACTGCAGCCTTATTCACAATATCCAAGACACAGGAACAATCCACATGTCTGTCAATGAATAAATGGATGAAGAATATGTGGTATATTATATAAAATAGAGTCTTATTCAACCATGAGAAAGAATATCCTGCTTTTCTCAACAACATGAATGGACCTTGAGGGCACTGTGCCAAGTGAAATAAGTCAGACAGAGAAAGACAAATACTGCACTTCACCGCTTAATATGTGAAATCTTAAAGAGCCGAATGCATAGAAACAGAGACTAGAATGGTGGTTACCAATGGCTGGGGGTGGGGCAGGGTAGGGGACACGAGCAGATGTTTGTCAGAGTATAAGCTTCAGGTTAAGAGATGAATAGGGACACCTGGATGGCTCAGTTGGTTAAGCGTCCAACTTCAGCTCAGGACATGATCTCATGGTTCGTGGGTTCAAGCCCCACATCGGGCTCCGTGCTGACAGCTCACAGCCTGGACCTGCTTCAGATTCTGTCTCTCTTTCTCTCTCTCTCTCTGCCCCTCCACCACTCTCTCTATCTCTGTCTCTCAAAAATGAATAAAACATTAAGAAATTTTTTTTAAATAGATGAATAAATTCGGAGGGCCTAATGTACAGCACTGTGATCATTGTTAATAATAATGTATTACATAATTCTGAGTTGCTAAGAAAACAAATTTTGAATGTTCTCACCACAAAAAAGAAATGGTAGTTACTTGACATGATGGTTAGCTAAAGCTATGGTGGCATCATTTTGCAATATATAAGTGTATCAAATCAACGTGCCATGCAGCTTAAATTTACTCAATGTTATAAGTCAGTTATATCTCCATAAGGCTGGGAAAAATAAAGATAAAAAGTAAAAAGTGTTCGTTCCTTGTAAACAATTCAGATAATAGAGTAGTAAGGCAAAAAGCACGTAGTTTTCTCTACTCCCATCCCTAAGCTATAATCATTGTAATTTTAATACATCCCACAAAACTTCTCCGTTTAGCTCTACTCATTTTAATCTCATGCTTTTTAACTATAAAAAAAATGAAGGCATATCTTTTTTTTTAAGTTATCAAACTATTACACGGATTTAAAATACACACCTTCTTTGATTTTCGTTCTTGAATCCTAAAAGTAGCCACTGTTAGCTCTTTTATTATCCTTTCTGAAATTTATAAATACTCTCTTTGATATTTGTTTTACACGAATTGACAGAAATGGCCTGTTTTTCCAAGCCTCATTTGTATTGCTTTGCAACACATTTCAGAGACTGTCAGCACAAAGACACTTCATTCTGTTTAGCAAATACATGGTAACAAATATATAATTATGGCATAATTTTATATGCAGTTCCATACCACTGGATATTGAGAAGTTTTCAAATTTTTCCCTTTACAAAGAATTATGAATTGATCACTACCATACCAACATATTTGTGAACTTTTACTTGTATTGGAAATAAAACCTTAGAAGTGGGCATATGCTTCAAAAATTTATTTACAATGCCTAATAGTCTTCCAAAGATACTACACCAATTTTGAATACCACTCATAGTATATTGCCTTCATTATGGTTGGTGGCATTTGGCCAGGACTGTTTCCAAATTAACTTACGTTATTATAAGCAAGATGTAAGCAATACTGTAAGCAAATTTCCTTATAATATTGTAAGCAAAGATATATATGATTTCTGTTACTCTTTAACAAAAGCAGTTTACAATGCTGGTTCCAACAAGTACAAAATGTCTGAGTTCTTGTCACCTGGGAAGGAAGAGAAAGGATGATCTGCTTAAGTGCATAACTAATCCAAAACATACACAAATTTGAAGGCTCTTAAAGCTTTAATTCTGTTCTGAATGTGGGCCACAAAGTTAGTGTGACGGTTGGCAATTTTCCCAGATCTGGCGCTAGGAAACTTGAGAGACCTGTCAGTGGACACTAAGTGGTCTCCAGAGAACCTGCCTGCCATCCTGTCCCCTTCTCCCACATCTTAAGCTTGGAAGACTCTTTACTGGAGATCATTAGAATTTGGAAGCATGGAGTCAACACACAGATGCTGCTGTATCTTATCAAAATCCTTTGTTAAATGGAAGAAAAACAGGACATACTCCATGATCTCTCTCTAGAGTCAAAGGAAGAGGGAGAAAGATCTAGAAATCAACAGTAGCTATGACTACAGAGGGAGGTTAAGGGAGTATTTAAGTATTCGTCACTGTGTTTATCTTTGTTTTGTAATGTTTCCTAGAATTATATGCTCTGCTTTTTTGTAATAAGCAAAAAAGCTTAATTAAAAAACTCACAACATTTAAAAATCCAATTAGCAGCTAGGTAGAAACAGAAACGATAACTACCGAGGTTGAATTGAGAGAAACGGAGGTTAGTGAGCATTATGATGGGCCATGAATGTTTAATGTTTACTTAATGCAAGGAATACTAAAAATTTGATTGTAGGAATCCAGCCTGAGCTCATCGTATGCACATCACAGCTGTGAACTTTCAAGGTTTATCACAGTTGTTAAACTCATAGGCTTGAGGATGTATAGATACTTGCCGGTGTACGCTCACATTGTTTGCTTACTTTAGGTGATGTTCTTTGTCAGTTTCCAACATCTCTTTGATAAAATTAATGCATACTTCAAATCTAATTCATTTCTCATTTTGGTTGATATATTTCCTTAAAAATTTATCTATTGTATTTAATTTTATTTTATTTATGAATTAATAACAACAACAATAACAACTATAAAAGCTAACTCTTAAGCCTTAATTCTATACCAAGCATTGTTCTAATCACTTCATAGATATTATCTCATATAAACTTCATAATAACCATCTGACATATTATTTACGTTTTGGTGAAAAAATAGTTAAGAAGTAAGGTTATATAACTCGCCCCAGATTCCTCATTTAATGAGTCATGTCATCTATATTCAACTCCATACAGTCTAATTTCTTATTCTCTGACCTAGAATTTGACAAAATGAATGAAGGCATATTCATGGAGTATGCAGAAATGAAAACATTATAGAAATATAAGTCATGGTCTGGATCACTAACACATCCAATCCTGAAGAAAGATCCTATTCTTCCAATTCTCAATTCACTGAAAAATAATTTATTGTGCTCTTACTAGGTTCAAGGCACAAGGCTCATTAGTGTGAGTTCAACTACAAACTTATAACACAATTCTAGGGTACCTAATTTATTTCTCAAATTTTATCCAGACAACTTAAGATTCATCATTTCTGGGGTTTCTAAGGAAGAAGCAACAGACAAAATTGACTCTATTTGAAAATACCAGGTTATTACTATGAACTTTAATGTGGAGTTAACATGCCCCTTTAACTGTCACTTTAAAAAAGGACTTTGTTTATTACAGAAAGAAAACTAATGCTGATGTTCAGAGGATCCCTCATGAATGATTTATGCACCTTCGATTTTCCCTATGAAGCCCCTAGTTACTGATATGTTGTAAGTTTGTAAGCTACTGAGATTTAGTTTACCCATGGAGAGAGAATCTATTTTATGTTCATTTCAAATCCCTTATTTAGTTTTTCACTTTGATTAATAAACTTATGTCTCATACTTTTTAGAGTAATTACTTAATTACTAAATCAGCTACATTCTAATACTCTGGGGAATGGAATTCAATTTTAGTAACTTTATTGGCATGATAAAATCTAGGAGCATTTCCAGGGTCAATATAAAAACTCTTCAAGCAGGATGTCATAATTCACAGCAGCCAGAGGAATTATAGACCAAAGCCTCAATAGGTGAATGATTCAGATGTGGATTCTCTGCTCCCACTATAGTCTCTGACTATTTTCTTGGAGCTTTTCTTCATCTTGACTTAAATCTTTAAATTTTAGTTTTGTTCTTTAACCAAAAATTAAAAAAGAAAACCGGGAACTACTCACAATTCATATTCTATAAAGGCACGGAATTAAAAATTCAAGAAGAACCCAAGACTGTGGCACCAATACTTCATGGGGTGACCTAAGAGAGGCCGGTGGATGTACCTCTCTGTCTCTACAGCACTCCTGGCTTTGCTTGTCTCCAGTGTCTAATTAGCTCTCAAAAGGGTTTCTCACATAGCGCCAAAAAGACCAAAGCAATAACACAGTTTGAAACCACACACTAGAAGAAGAGAGCATCTCTAATAACCACTCTTTAGCAAGAGCAAGGGCATTTCATTGCTGGAAGACTCGGGAAATTTCCCCACTGCTTATTGGTCTTCAATGTGCATCAGAGTATGCATTTCTGATCCAATTCTGTCTTAAGGGAAATGCCATGGGTTGATGGCCTTAAGCCTTAGCTCCTGAATCAGTCACTCAGAAAGTCTTCTTTTAGAACAATCAGGGGTGCCTGAGTGGCTCAGTCAGTTAAGCAGCCGACTTCAGCTCAGGTCGTGATCTCACGGTCTGTGAGTCGAGCCCTGCATCGGGCTCTGTGCTGACGGCTCAGAGCCTGGAGTCTGACTCAGATTCTGTATCTTCCTCTCTCTCTGCCTTTCCCCTGCTCATGCTCTGTCTCTATGTCTCTCAAAAATAAATAAATGTTAAAAAAAATAGAATAATCATGCCCCACTGTGGGGCAGGCAGAACAAGACGACTCTGCTAAAGATGCATCAGGCAAACTTCTGGGTTCAGGTCTAGCTTCCTTGCATTTTTAGGCAAGTTTCTTAATCTCTGTGCTTTTGTTTCCACATGTGTAAAATCAAGATAATAATGGTAACTATCTGATCAGGTTGTGGCAATAATTATATCAGTTGATATTCATAAATGCTTAGAAAAATGTCTAATACATAATAAGTAGTACATGTTGAATAAGTAGACCCATAAAATCTACTTGAAGAGTGAGAGACACAACATTGCCCCAGTGCCCTGAAAGTTCTCAACCATACACTCTTTGTTTTACAGTCACTTGCGAATGCAAACTCCAAGCCTGGCTTTTCTAGCGGTTTCCCATGGTAGCGTCCCATGGTGCTGTCTTCTTGCATGCTTCTAGATAGATGTATCCACCCATCTTCTTATATTTCTGGGTCTTTATAATACGAGAAGAGGTCTGACCCCCGTGATTCATACCTGTACAATTTTTCCTTGCTTATAATCTTAATACTACTTAATATTCTTCCCAGGGTGCACAGTATGCTTTAGGTTTAAAAGAAGACCAAGAGCTTGACCACAGGTAGAGATGAAGTGACCTACTAGTTTTCCAGTGTTTGTATGCCTATTGATTTTGATGCACATCTGCTTTTCTTCAAAATGCTTTATTTCTGATTTAAACTGTGCTATCTGAATTTGAACATCCAAAAATATTTGAGAATCATCTTTACCATACAACATGTAACCTCTCTACACTCGCCATTTGCCAATAATATCTGGTCCAATTTTCACAAATATTGAGAGATTAAGTAACAAGCGAAGGAATATCTTACAGATTTATTTCAAAATACATTAGAAAAAAAAATAAAACCAGCATATGATATCCACTTTATGGATATAACTGCTAACTTCATTTGAGGAAAATGTGAAATGACTGAAAGAAAATATTAAACAATTTTTACATAAAATGGTGGCAAACAGATATAGTAAAAATCCTCGCTATCATAACAAATGACTGATTTTGTGGAAACACTATACACCAGTGAAAATCAACACCCATAGGAACAACCACACACACACACACACACACACACACACACACACCCATAAAGAGGAAGATCTTCAAGCACAATAGTCATCAGAGTGGTAATGACAAAGAACTCATTGCATTTTACAGCAATTTAATCTTTCTAGCACAGGCTCACAAATGCATATTTCTTTTCAATCTCACAAAATAATCCTGTGACTTAGGATAGCCCACATGCAAAGAACTTCAGAGATAAAGAGGACCCCGGAGACAGAATGACCCACCTCCATGTTCTTTAAATGAGTAAAGGGAGGTCCGGCCATGCATGACATGCCCAGCTCACAAGTGGCACATTTGGGATTGGAATCTCAAGCTCCTGAACCCCTCATCAATACTTTTTTTTTTAATGACATCGCACCACCTACTCCATAGTTATAGTTCTTTTATGGGTGGGAAATTGAGGCTCTAGTGCTAATGAGCGACTAGAAAACCCAGTTTCATCAAAATAAGCCCCATGCTGTTTTTACTCTCTACTTAGCCACTAAGATAAGAACGTAATCCACTTTGCAGGTTTCATTCAGTAGAGCTTTCTTTTGGTCAAATGTGCAAAATAATTCATTGTCACAAAAGTCGTGCACCAGTTTTGATTTCCTATCTACCTTAACAACTCATTTAAACATAGTCTGTTCATTTAGCAGCACAGGAAAGCAATCAGAGGGATCTATAGAGAATGTATTAACATACTCTTAGCAATCACTCTCAATTATATATAACTTATAATTTGTTGGTTTCATTTACAAATTGAATTCCCATTGAATGTTTTCTCTCTTATCCCCACCTGAATTGATTTTAGTGTGTAATATCTGTTAGATATTAAAAGAACACTCTGAAAGTTCTTTATATTTATTCCTAAGGCAATTTAAAGAATTTTAGAGGTGATAATCTAGAATACTTGCAACTCTAATAAGTGATTAAGGAAGCATCATTATTCACAGACAGTGGGTCTGAGAGAATTGCAACAACTAGGCAAATATATTAACTGAGTCCCTAGAGGGAGGTAGTGAATGATTTTGACAAATGCATTTTCAAAACCAAAGATCTGATACGTAAAAAAGTACAAGTAAACCTTAAGCATCAACATTTTTCTTGTCAAATAGGACTATTAATACTAGCTCGGGGCCTCATTACGGCAAGACTGAACTACTTTTTATTCATTGGATTTATATATTTGCTGCAGGGAGTTTTCGTAGTTTACATTTTTCATGTGTGAATATTTGGTAAGTTTTCCCCTTATGTTAGTGGGATCTCGCCTTCTTACTGCTCTGAGTCTTTGAAAGTCAGCCACGACTCATCGCTGTTTTCCTTTTAAGCACATGTCTGAGCCCTTAAGGGCTGTTCCTCTGCCTTCTCATCATCTCCTTTGTTGGGGGCTTATTCATATGCGTCTGTGGGCAGATCTTGAGGTGTGCATAATGTTACCCAGGGACTCTCAAAAGAAGAAATATGACTCCCTAGTTCCCATCCAGTTTTCAAAGACTACAGTGTGAGTGTCGCTAAATTTAGAGTCAGATGAATTCTAGAAAACATTTACATCCCCTTGCTTGCAGATTTTCGACATGAATTCAAGGTATGTCCTCAGAATTCTCAGCTCTGGTTGTTCATTCTCCCCACTTTCTGAATCCCTCGCAGTGCTTTAATTACTCTTCTGTCATTTTGTATTCCTTTTCCTCATAATCTGTCAGCACTAATTTATCTGCTTTTGATCTCTTTATTTTGTTTGCCGATATCTTCATTTCCTCTTTGGCATGATTTTGCTGATATACCTCTTGACTCTATATAAAAGTCAAGTGATACTGGTTTTACATAGCACATCCGAAGAATAAATAGACTGAATCAGGCACCTTTTTAGCCATTTAAAATTTTTAAACATGGTTGTAATAAAAATTACAACTTTGTTTTTCTCTAACCACAGTCCATTAACACCAGTGGTCTTAACCCTATTGTATAAAGAAAATCATTATATAAGGTAAGTTTAAAAATTAAAAAGCTGATGTCACTTTTTGCTTAATTAAAATTTTTTTATTATTATTTATTTATTTTTGAGACATAGAGACAGAGCGTGAGCAGGAGAAAGGCAGAGAGAGAGGGAGACACAGAATCCAAAGCAGGCTCCAGGCTCTGAGCTGTCAGCACAGAGCCCGACGCGGGGCTCGAACTCACAGACTGAGAGATCACGACCTGAGCCGAAGTCGGCCGCTTAACCGACTGAGCCATCCAGGAGCCCCTTAACTAAAATTTTAACGATTTGCTATTTTACCTTAAAGAATCATAGTTATTTACAAGAATGTTACTATGCATTCATCTTCACCTTCAAATATGTAGTGACTAAAGTTATTAAGATCGCAATTTGAAATAGCTCATATATGTACTTCTTAACATTTCATAAAATATACTTCAGTATGACTATCATGGGTTTTTCATTCATTAATTCATTCACCATATATGTCCATAAGCATCTACCCGTGCCTCACACGGCGAAATATAGCAATTTACACCGTAGGTGTTTTTTCTACTATTTATATGGGCGCCTTATGATATCTTTTACTTCTGAAAACTTTGAACAGAAATGAAATTAAAACAGACTATTTTAATGTAGAAATCAGTTTTGAAGCACAAAATGCAAGCCCTAATTTTGAAAGTTGATTTGCATTATTATGCAGTTATTAGAAACAATGTATGTCCTTCTGTTAGTACTTTTGCTCTGAAGTACCATTCCTGAAGACTTAACCTTTTAATATCTTCATCAGTGTGACTAGAATCCTAATAATACCGGTTTGTGTGTAGCATATTTCCCCACATAACTTAAAGGAGTTATACAAATGTCCTTTCCCTTTAATAGTCCATGTCAGCGACACGGTCTAGATTGTTGTCTCTATCATATAGATAGAAAAGCGATATGCAAATATACATAAAAGCAAACGTCTATAAGTGATCTTAACGATGAACAGAGTTTACGAAACAAGAGTGGGTGGAAAGAAAAGGACTCGGAGCAACAAATGCAAAAGAGTGGAAGCATAATATTACAGGAGGCGTGTCCCTCTGGTGGGTTTCACAGTGCATTTCATTCATTTAAACCACTGCTTCCGGTACGAAATAGAGCGTATCCACTTGAGCATATGGCTTGAGTCTATTTGTATTTCTGGCATCAGTCTTGGCACAAAATAGGGACTCAAAAATGATCTGGACTTCTACAGATTCAAACGGGCAAATTTACTTCCTCGAGGTCACACACTTGCACAGTAATGGCTGAAAACTGATGTTATCATGCTTTTACCACAAATCAACATACCGAGCATCTACCGTGTATCCAAAGTACATCGGGTATAGGGGGCGCAGAAAGACTGTCTGATGTCCCCAGTAGTGAGGAAAGGAGCCATTAACCTATCTGTGAGTCCACTGCTACTTCTTGGAGGCTAACCTAATCTCGAAGAGAACAAAATTCTTCACAGAATGAATAAACAAAATCTGGGCTGTCAATGCATAATGTTATTTGCCTCACTCCGGGGAGTTTGCGAAAGTAAACGCCGATCTGCTGAACCCTCTCTCCTGGAGGAGCAGGGGTTCCCCATCCTTCTCCCCATGTTTTCCTGAACATCGCTGACAGAGAGCGGCTACAACGGTCCCACCTGGGTTCCCTGTCCTTTTGGAGAACATGTAAAGGACAGTGTTGTACAAGTCAAGGGCTATTGGCTACCGGAGCCAGGTCAACCTCGTCACACCCCAGTTCTACTACTTTTAGTCTTGTCACTTTGGGAAGGTCCTCTCTGCCTCAGTTTCTTTTTCACTCTTAAATTAATGAGATTTAATGACATACCAGAATAATGTATATAAAGCAACTAGCACAATGCCTGGTGCATAACAGGTACTCGGTGGCCATAAATTCCCTTCTTCCCTTCCCCTTTCGTGAAAGAAAAATTATTCAAATCCTGTGTTAGAAAAAAGGTTATTAAGTCCATGTCCCTCCAGTGAGAAGAAATAATTTAAATATATGTGGAGTAATCACATCAAAACACTGCCTTAACTGTTAGTAAACCCTATCAATAAAAGAAAACCTATACTTTCCCTAGAGAAGTTCCCCCAGCATCCCACCAACAGGCTAAACATTGTTTTCTTCTATTTTCTTTAAAAATCCTGCTATGCAGATTAGCATAAAGACTGTAATCTGCATTCTGCTTATGTATTCTTTATTGGTATGCAACTGCATTGACAGAGATTACGATCAGCGTGTACTGCTAAACCTACAACGGCTGATGCTTTACGAACAGATTATGCTATACTGTGCATATCTTAAAACTGTTCCTTTCTTTCTTTGTAGTCAGACCTACTATTTGTAGAGCACTTCCGTGTTTGTAACGCTGCCTCTCCGGTTCATTTTGAATGGATGCGTTGGTCTGAAAAGAGCTTGGCCCTTCCCTATTTCTCCACGTCGTTCTCCTTATGCCGAAAGCAAAATCACAAGGCTGACGCTTCTTTCAGCTATTTCTCCTGCCTGCTCTGCTATCTCCTGCTCTTTTCCAGCTCCTAATCCAAAACTGTTGGAATACTCTATTGCTGCACCTTATCCCCTGATACTCAGGAATTCTGTACTAAAATGAGCATTCCTTTATTGCCAGTGCACTGACACACACCAGCACTCAATCCCTGGGGTTTCCTTCCTGCTATTTAATGTACCACTACTCAAGAACTGATGCTATCTGGTTTTCACAGAAGTCTGAAAGCTGCACATTGCTATTGCTTTATGGTGCTTGACGCTTTGGCCACAATGTTTTTCATTCTTCCCACGTGACTTGTATCCCTGAAAGACAATGGCTGAGTGAAGGAAAGGCAGAATGTGTTTTTGTATTTTCACTGTCTATAAAATCCCTGGCAAAGAACTAACTCCTGGTAGTATTCAGGACTCATGTCCCTTTCTTCCACCTGTACTGAGTAGTAAGGGGTGTCATTTTGTTGTTGTTGTTGAAAGAGGGAGAGAGCACAAGTAGGCAAAGGGGCAGATAAAGTGTGAGAGAGAGACTAAGAGATAGAGACTGAGAGAGAGAGAGAGAGGGAGAGAGGGAGAGAGGGAGAGAGAGAGAGAGAGAGAGAGAGAGAGAGAGGAGGAGGGAGGGAGGGAGAGAGTCTCAAGCAGTCTCCATGCTCCACATGGAGCCCGATGCAGGGCTCACTCCCATGACTCTGGAATCATGACTTGAGCCAAAATCAAGAGTCCGATGCTCAACTGACTGAGTACCCAGGAGTCTATAAGGGATTTAATTTGAAATGTAATGAGGGATAACAATAGCAACTCGCAATAATCCTACCGCACCATAAGGACATGAAAGTCCAAACAGTATATGGGGTGGTACGAAGATGGATCTAGGGTCCACAGACCTTTGTTGAAATGACAGCTATACCAAGTATGAGATGTACAACATTGCATCAATTTAATAATTTCTCTAGAGTTCAGGTTCACCTCCTTGAAACTGTTATCATTAGATAAGAGAATGAGCATTCGGCAAGCATTCATTGAACAGTGGCTACTATTTTAATAGTCCGTTCTAATGGCCCAACTTCTCCACAACGTTTTCTGTTATTACTCTACTTGTCTGTATAGGTTTTTCTTGGTAGTCCGTATTCTTATGAGTATCAAATGACAATTATCTTTCCTTCACTGGTGAGCTACTATTTTTTTCTATCACTTGCCCACACTGTAACTATCAGCACTGTATTGTGGTTAAGAAGGCGAGCCTGGAATTCTGTCCTCATTACAGACTAGTTTTGTGAACTTGGGAAAATCACTTAAAATCTATACTTTGCTGTTCTTTTCAAGTCATTATGAGAATCAGGCAAATTAATGTTTGCAAAGCCCTCGACAGTGACTGGCGCATAGTTAGTGTTCAATAAATGACCACCATGACCATCAACTACAAACTTTCCATGATCTGTTGAAGGGATTTGGTTTGCCTTCCAAAGTGTCCCGTGTTACTTTTTTCTCATCAGTGTAGTTTCACTCATGTCTATTTCTTACCTTCGCTGTGATCAACAGAATTTAACTCTGACTTTCAAGAGTTCAGATATTTTATGCATAGGTTACCATCTAAATAATCTTAAAATGGAAAAATAATTTGCCTACAAATAGAAGAGGATGGGAGATAGCCTGTCTGATATCATTTCATTCCCAAACATATTACGCATTTGTTTTTTGAATGCCTTTTGCGACCCATATTCTCCTTCAGTGACGGGCAGTCCTCTCTAACCATTTTAGATCTCACTTCAATATGACTCTTGTTTTCATTTATCCTAATGCCATAGTCCATATAAAACACTTAGCAAAGTATCTAATCAGTGCTTAAAAAAATGTTGGCTGTTAATATGATTTGTCGGTGACATGTTTGATCCCAGTGTGGAAATGGCAAATGCACACTTGGTCGTTTTCTGCATGGGCGGTCGTATGTACACACTTGACTCCACTTTGTTCTCTGCTGACTATCACAGCCAGACTCCCCAATGGTGGCTCTTAATAAATGGTAACCTCAGGCAATTCGAGAACTTATTTTCAAACGATGAAATATTTCAAGAAAACAGAGAAATATGGAGATTAAAACATAGAACACCCATGTATGTACCACCTAACTTTGCCAAATATTAGTATTTTGTTTCTTTTTTTATTTTAAGCAAAGCAGCAAAAGCATAGTTGTAAGTCTGTCCTCATCCCTCCTGACTGCATTCCTTTCCTTACTTATTCTGCAGAGGAAACCACTAAATAATTTTAATACCTACCATTTTAACACATGATTTATGCTTTTGCTATAGAAGTATAGATCCATACAAATCCAGAGTTATACTGTACCCTCTAACCTTTATGGATAGTATTATACTGAATGTATCCTTCCACATTTTTCTTTTTTCTTAGAAACTGTTTTTGAAGTTTACGCATATTTTCCCACAAAACTCCAATTTGTACATTTGAATTGCTTTATAGCAGTCTATTATACAAATACGGTATAATTTATTTACCTGTTCTTCTGTATGTGGTTATATAGGATTTAAGTTTGTCCTGTTTTCCTTTTTGTTTTGCTATTACATTTTAGTATGTTTCTCCTTATGAAGTATGCAAAACTTAAGATATATACCTACAGGTAGAGTTGCTAGGTCACATGATATGCATTTACTAAACTATCTTCAAGTCATTCTTCAAAGCAGGGGCACTTACTTATATCCCACCATCAGTGTGTGGGTCTCTGCTACTCACATTTTGGCAACACTTGGTGCTGTTTAGCTTTTAATTCTCTGTGAATTGATCCGTAGAGTATCATATCACCTATTTTAGTTTGCATTTCCCTGATTCCTCTTAAGTTTTCTTCTATTTACTTGAGGAAATTGACATCTGTAGTTAAGTATCCAATATTGATACTCAACGGCTAACTCTCAGTTTTCAGTCTGTTTCACATACATGTTGAAAAACTAGTCCTTATCAATTATACCAGTGAATTTGTTCTTGAAATTACCTAATCCAATGTGCAGGAAAAATAAATGGATACAAAAAAAGTGGCTCTTTATTGTTCTTATTTTTTTTAAAGCAACATGTCACTGTTAGAGAAGAGAAGCTGGTAAAAGACTCCATTGGGCTGGAATATTCAGTATTCAATTATAAGAGCAAATATAAAGTATAAGAACCATGTTATGTCTGCTAAGTAAGGTTACAGTTTTTTCCCAATTATGCCATCTCATACGGGTATTTAATAAATGGCTGCTGATGATATAATAATTATAACATCATGGTGATAATCATTATAATAATTATAAGGTCAGTTAACTGTTTATGTTTATATTGTAAGAATTAGAAACTGCTGTGATTATGGTTGACTGTTCTCTTTTGAAATGAACAATTTTCTTCATCCTAACTCGCTTTAGTCTATAAAAACAAACTAAGATAATTTTTTTCCTGGGGAATCTTCAAGGTCTCCTACATTTATTTATTTATTTATTTTAAGTGTTATTTATTTATTTAAAGAGAGAGAGTGAGAGGTGAGCGAGCAAGCCGGGGAGGAGCAGAGAGAAGGCGAGAGAAAATCCAAGCAGGTTCCTCATTCCTCAATGTCAGTGCAGAGCCCAATGGGGCTCAATCCCACCAACTGTGAGATCATGACCTGAGCCTAAATGAAAAGTTGGACACTTAACTGACTGAGTCACCCAGGTGCTCCATTAATGTCTCCTACTTTAAAAGCTAAGTATGGCCCCAGGTTTTCCTTCAAAGGCCATGTTAAACTAAATCGGGTTACAGCTTAAGCCTTCAGGGTGTACCATTTACTTTAAAAGAAAAATATCAATTATTTAGAATTACACACAAATTCTTGTTCCCAAATCTGGCCATACCGAACTACTACTTGTAATTCACTAATCTTTCTCAATGCCTCATCATAATTCAGCAACAAGGAGCATTCTTTTTCGGCAAACGCCTTTTACATATATTCTTAGTTTCCTACTATATATATGTAGTTTTCTGCCTACGTTTCTGGCCATTTTTTCTTTGTCTTCTTTGTCACCTGATTATCTCAATTTATATATGTCTATGGTATCAGAGGTTGAATATATTTAAAATTGAATGTATGCTCTAACGACTCCTAAAACTTGATTCTTCAGTGAGGAGCACAACCACTCACTCACTTGCACAAGGCAAGACAGAAGCTTGTTCGTCCCTCATCGCCAGCTTTCAGTCTGCAATCACCAAATCCTCTCTGTATTCTACCTCCTAAATTGCCCTGGAATCTACTCTCTTTCCTCCATCCCCACTACTAACATCGCTGTCAAATTTCTGGACTGTTGATACTCTCTTTGCCAAGAAAACCACCCTCCTCCTTTTCAGTCTTCATTCCTTACCTATGAACTGACCTTCCCAAGTCCCAGCTGCCCTCTCCACACTCATTCCACAATTGTTTCTGATGAAGTTGCTCCTCCCCAAACCTTCATGGCATGCGTCCTATGCCATTGCTACCATACCCGTGCACTCATTCTCTTTAATGGTCCTTCCTCACTGGGTCACAAAATCTTTGAGGACAAATGCCTATCCTTCATCACTTTCTTGCCAGCACCTAGAACGGTACGCAGTGCCATAATCACATTCAAAAACTACTTGCTGTAAGAATTGATTACAATAAATCTCATGAGATGGCCATTATTAAAAAAAAGTAGTCTGAGGGCTATTTGGTGGCATTGCCTCTGTTGCTGCTTTGACTAAGAAAAGTTTCTGCCTGACAGAACAATCATTTTAACTTCTGAAAGTTTTAAATAGTTTTGTCCTAACATCACAATTAAAAGCACTCTTATAAAAACAAAAGTCTTGAAGAATTCAGACCAAAGAGAATAATTGGAAACAGATGCCACAGCTCATTGCTGCAATGCTACCTTTGTTACCAGTATAACTAAGAAAATGCTGTCCTGTTCCTTCCTGAAAGATATATTTTTTGATTTGTAGCTAAGTATCAGTTACCATCCAGAAAACAATGGGAAAAAATCTATAAAAACTATTATTTTCAGTGACACTCTGTGTACAAGAGAAAGCTCTGTGATGGGTTGAAATTTAGTTTAACAAACAAACCAAACAACTGTCACAAGGAGTCGATATCTACAAGAATGTTCCAAAAGGCACACTTAAGGGAATCTGTGTTAAACAGCACTATGACGAAAGTATAGTTAGACTATATACATAAATCTGTATAACAGTAAATTTCAACCTATCTGAATAAGTGGGCCCCTTTTAAATGTCAAAAAATAATAAACACTGACATAATCTGAGTTACACTTTCAATGTTCATTGATTGAAAAAAACCTTAATGACAAAATAGTACCATTAACTTAAACTAAATTTAAATGTACCGAGGGTACCTGGGTGGCTCAGTTTACATCTGGCTCTTGATTTTGGCTCTGGTCTTAATCTCACAGTTGGTGAGATCGAGCCCCACCCTGGGCTCCATGCTGAGCATGGAACCTGCTTAAGATTCTCTCTCCTTTTACCTCTATTCGTCCTCTCTCTCTCTCTCAGTTTCTCTCTCTCTCTCTCGCTCTCTCAAAAATAAGTAAATAGAAAGGAGCATTACTGGTTACGAAACAGTGACCATGTCTTGGGGGCTATGCACCCCTACTACAGCAACTGGCATACAAAAGCTATGTAGTAACTAGCAAGTTAAATGAACCCAAAACACTTAGTCTTTACAATATTGATAAATTAACGTTGTTCATATTACCCGAGAAAAAATATAAGGAAACCATAATGAAAAGATAATCTCAGGTTAGACGGACGCTGGCTTCTAGCTTGCTGAAAAGCAACTCTATATTAGCTCCTAAAACGTTTGGACGTACTTGGTACGCGTGACTGCACTTTCAGTGAGAGCCACTGCATCGCCATGGATTTAATGAAGGGAAGTGATGGACTAAGACAGAAAGTGGGAGGTCTCAGATAGAAAGCCTTTACAGGAAAAGTGGCAGGGTGACTGTCTGTCAGTGGCATAAAGAATCCAGGGGCACTGATTAATTTCAGCGCCATTACTTTACATGGAAACAGGGAGAGCACAAAATTGAAAGTATATTACACATGAAGTTCTTTCTTACCTGTTTGAATATAATTACCAGCAGCCAGAATCTCTATGATTCTAGGGGAAATTTTTCCATAGATTTCCCTACAATGAAACCCTTGTCCTGGATCTTTAAATTCTTGCTTTAGCGTTAGGCTTACTGGGAACTCTATAGTCAGACCGCATAAATATTACTGAGGTTTGCTTTGTGCACCAAGCTCTCCTGAGAATAGCCCAGGCAGTAGACTGCAGTTTAAGATGTTAAAAATGTTTTTAATTCTGTGATATCATGTATTTTCACAAAAACTGATGTGTGTTTTAGCTTGCTGTACTCTCTCCATGCTATATTTTTAGAAGGAAGGGCTAGTAATGAGTAATAGTCTACCCTTCATATTAAAAAAAAAAAAAGACATAGATATCAACATGAAAGAACAGAAGATTTATTAACCGAAAACAATAAATAAAATACTCTTTAAAGTATAGAAAAGACTATTCAGCAATAAATCTTGCAGTACAGGCTGATATGAAGGGCTTAAAGTCTTATCAAGCCTATACTGAAAGAATTCAGCAGACAGCCACACTATGGATCAACCATTATATTTAGCCTCTACTCTTGGTGTGCTTGTTTTATTTCAGTAAACATAAGCCAGAGATCCACAACATTACACATTTAGTTGGATTCTTTTTTTAAGGGGTTTTGTAAATTTTATAACTTATTAGGTTACAAGGGCAACATAGTATACAGAATAATGTAGAACCTATTTGTTCTTTCTGATGATTTCAGATACAATGCTTTCTCTATTCATGCTTTATCTCCTGCCTTCATAAAACAGAGCCCTGCAGTTCAGGTGAGAATCAATTAGGCTGAGCCTCAGCTGTTCAGTGTTTAGGGTTCCCAGCGGGGCAGACTAAACCTGGGTGCTCTCCCCACTGGGGTTTTAACGCGAACTTTGGGAACTCTCTACCCACCCTTGAAGCCATGCACAGTGTCTCAGGCATACTAGTATGGAGAGCTAGAGAGAAATATAGAAAACATTTTATTAGTGCTCTTCTGAAAACAACCCTCTACCTAGGATGTCTGTGACCAAAGATTATTCCTGGTAATGAGACAGGAAGACAGCCATATAATAACAGATATAGACTTTTTGTCCGTGATAATTTACATAATACTGTTGAATGATGTAACATATGCTTATATTTTATAAATTGTAGAGTTCTACGGAATTAAGCCTCTGTTTATTAACTCGCCTTTTTTCTACAAGGTATAAACAGTAAAAAACTTTCCAAAGAAAAATATGGTATTTTGATCCCTTACACAAGAATGAGAGCTTGGGGCCCCTGGGTGGTACAGTCGGTTGAGCATCCGACTTTGGTTCAGGTCACGGTCTCACAGTTCATGAGTTCAAGCACCGTGTCAGGCTCTGTGCTGACAGCTCAGAGCCTGGAGCCTGCTTCAGATTCTGTGTCTCCCTCTTTCTCTGCCCTTTCCTTACTTGGTCTGTCTCTCTCTCTCTCTAAAATAAATAAACATGAAAATTTAAAAAGGATGAGACCTTAGTTTTTTGATATAATATGATATGTGAGATTATTTTTAAAAAGAAAACTTACTATGTAACAACATAAGGGGTTGGTGTTTGATTTTTAAAGGTGTTGGTCTTCTTTGTGGTTTATCTATAAATCATTATTAGCAGAACCGAACTGAACAAAAATGAAGAAAACAATAATGCTCTTCAGATTCTGAATAATTGAGACACTAAGTTTGGAGGTCAGATTGCCATGTAAATATTTGTCAAATGATTTCCAATGCTCTTGGCATTCAGGTTAAGTTTTTAAATTAATCAAAAAAAAAATCATACGAGCTTAATGAATAGGGATTAAAATGCAAGAATTTCTATGTCTAGCACGTCCCACACACATAGGCCTGGTTTTTACATGGTCATGTGGGAGAATGAAGTAAACCCTTTGAAACTGAAAACACTGCTGCATTAATGCCGCTGGTCAGTTCTCAGTTCTCACCCTATGTGACAGAGGGCACCACGTGCCACAGTTCAGCACTGCCCCCTTTGTAAACTATTTTCTTCACTGAGTTCCAATAACCTTCTTTGCTCTGGTTTCCCTCTTACTTCTCTGGGCCTTTCTTCTTGGCTGGCTCTTCCTCTTCCTCTCCCACTCTTAATTTTAGAATGCTCCAGGACTCAGCTTTGGAGTTCTAGGTCCTTCTATCTATACTCTCTCCCTTTGTGATTTCATCCAGTCTCCTGGCTTTAAACACAACCTAGAGACTGATGACTCTTAACAATTTTACCTCCAGCCTGATATACCTCCTCAAACCCCAGACTTGTAATTACAAACTCACTTGGGTGACTGATGGGCATCTTAAATTTAACATGTCCAGGCCCCTGATCATCTGCCTCAAACCCACTTTTCCTACTGTCTTTCCGATCTCAGTTAATGTCAACTTCATTCTTCCTGGTGTTCAGGCCAAAAGCCTCAGAGGCATTCCTGACTCATTACTTACTTTCATAAGCACATCCTCTCTGTCAGCAGTTCCTGTTGGCTCTCTCTTCAAATTACAGCCAGAATCTGACTGTGTCTCCCCCTTCCACTGCTAACATTCAAATTCAGTGCATAATCATCTTTTGCCTGGATTATTGCAATAACCTCCTAACTGGTTTCTTTCCTTTCACCCTTGCCCCTTCCAGTATTGTCTCACATATCAGCAAGAGTGATTTTGTTAAAACATGTCAGATCATGTTATCACTCTGTTCAAAATTCTCAGTGTCAGGAGATGATGTTCGAAAACTTTAGCAGGGAGTAAAATGCGGTCCTGTTGGGTAGAAACAGATGCCAGCATCCACCTGATAAGACTGGACCAGTACCTACTGAAATGATTCCAACACCAAATCCTCATGTAGGTGTGTTTTGGGGGAAAGGGAGTTTTCCCAATACCAACAAGCAATTCCTGACACCAGCTGGGTGTCTACATGTCAAGTCACTGTAATTCCGACACTGTGTACCTGGATGCAGCATCAGCTCCAACAGATTAAAGGTTCAGTCTTATCAGACTACTCCTCCACACACACGTCAGAACTGGTGTCACCTGTGCTTATGACTGACTGGTTCTAGATCAGAGGTTCCAACTACTTTTTTCTTAGGTTTGATTAATTTTCTAGAGCAGCTCACACAACTCAGAGAAACATTTAATTTGCTAAGGATTTAATTTGTGAACAACCAGTTAGAAGAGAAACACAGGGGGAGGTATGGAGAAAGGGCATGGAGCTTGCATACCCTCTCCCAGTGGGACATACTCCCCAAGTCTCCGTGTGTTCACCAAGCCAGAAGCTCTCTAAACTTTGGGGTTCTTATGAAGCCTTCACTCCACAGGGTAGTCATGACTGACTAAATCAATGGTCACTGACCAGTGATTCAACCTTCAGCCCCTCACCTCTCCCCAGAAGTCAGGCATTTGGGACTGAAAGTTCCAACTCTCCAATCACGTGCTTGGCTGCCCTGACAACTAGTACCAAACCTTAGGTTAACTAAGGTCCTTTCAAAGGTTGCCTCATTAACATAACGGAAGACACCTATTTGTTCTTATCACAGGAAATTTCAAGTGTTTTGGGAGCTCTGTCCCAGAAACAGGTAAAAAACTAAATATACATTTATTATAAATCAATCTCACACCTACGAACTAAATATCAACCATACTCCAATGGTTTCCCAGCTTCTTATCTCTGACCTCATCTCCATTGCTCAGTCTGCTCCAGCCCATAGACCCCTGTTGATTTCTCAAATATTTCAGCCATGCATTTTAATTCAGAAGCTTTGCCTCTAAAACACTTTACTCTGTTTGGAATGTCCTTGCATCAAGTATGGCAAGGCCTGTATCCCTACCATATTTAAAAGGTCTTCACTCAGATATTATTCTCTCAGAAAGGTCTCCCCTGACTATTGAACCTGACTTTCAGGTCTCCTTACACCTAAATCCTGACACTTCCTTCATAGTGCTTATCATCAACTATCATAGTACAAATTTTACTTAACTATCTTTTTATTGTTTCTTTTCTACTAGAACAAATCCTTACAACCTTAGGGTTTTTAGTTTGTTTGTTTGTTTTTGTTTTTGTTTTCTGCTATACTCATTGGTTAGAACAGAGTGAACATATAATAGGTGCTCTAGAAAATTGGTTAGTTCTTGAATTAAAGCTCAATGGATCAGTGGAATATATGGTATATATTATAACATATATAATCCCTGCCCTATCCTGTAATGCCACATTTTACAATGTTTCTGGTTTTGTTTTTTCTAGAATAACTGTTAAATTTAACACTTTACACCCTCTAGATTTCTTTTTAATTTTTTTTAATGTTTATTTATTTTTGATAGAGAAAGAGCACAAGCCAGGAAGGGGCAGAGAAAGAGGGAGACACAGAATCCAAAGCAGGCTCCAGGCTCTGAGCCATCAGCACAGAGCCTGACATAGGACTTGAACTCACAAACCGGGAGATCAAGCCCCGAGCCAAAAGTTGATGCTCCACCTACTGAGCCACCCAGGTGCCCGTAAACCCTCTAGATTTCTAAATGGAGCCAGGCATATAAAAACAAGTAAACGAACAAATAAATAGAATAAGTTCCACAATGTAAGCTTGGCTTTTGGTAAAGTAACATTCTGTTACTTTATCTAAATAAATTTACTTAAACTTAGTCATTAATAATAATAGAGGGTTTTGTTAATTTTTTCTTCCTTTTAATTAAAAAAAAAAGAGCTTGATTAAGTAAACAAATTGCTGCTTGAGTTTTGTACCCTGTCCTCTTTCCAGAACACAGCCTTTCCCACCTCCTCACGGGTGAGAGACAACATCCTCTAATTCTTTATTTTTCAATTTTCTCTTCAATAAGCTCTTTCTGGCCAGGCCATGCTGACACACGCTCATGTCAAATACATTTTCTCCCTGTGATTCATTCGGCCACTCTCTCACTGCTTGCACACTGTTGTCTGTCCCAGGAACCAAAGGCCACTTGGTTGTAAATCTAGTAGGTATTCCATACTCCTTAGCACACCTGACTTTCTGTCAGCAACTTGACATGGTGACCACTCTCCGAATCTTAGAACACTTTCTTCTTAGCATAGGGGAGCAAAATTTGCCAGTTCGAAATGTGTTTCTTTTAGGAGTATTTCAGGCTGATGATATTTAAGAAATGGAAGAATTCATAAGTTTTTTTTTTTTTTTTGCCTTCCCCAACTGTCTAAAAAAACTTAGAGGACCTGTCCCAGGAAAGATGCTGTCACCATATAGATTATATACTATATACCATATATATATACACATCTCCTTATATATGGTATAAAGTATATAGTAAAAAAGAGTGTGTATATATATATATATATATATAACATATATATATATACTTCTCCTTACTTGAGAATATATACCTTGTTTTGCCTGTCTTTGGAATCTCTCTGGCTTCTCTGAATCCCCTGTAGGTACGTAATTAATTTTAACTTACTCCTATTAATCTTCCTAATATCAATTTAATTCTCAGACCAGCGAGAAGAATGTTAAAGGGTAGGAAAAAAATTTCCTTCCCCAAAACAGAATTCACTCCTTTTAGATCTTTCATTCCTCGGATAATCTCTCTAGGTATTCTTTCTGACATTATTTCTTTACCAAAAACGAACAGTACTGAAGTTAGTAATAATAATTTTAGACGCCTCCAACTTTTAAGTTAAGAAACTGCTTAAGGGCCGCCTGGGTGGCTCAGTCGGTTGAGCGTCCGACTTCGGCTCAGGTCATGATCTCGCGGTCCGTGAGTTCGAGCCCCTGCGTCGGGCTCTGTGCTGACGGCTCAGAGCCTGGAGCCTGCTTCGGATTCTGTGTCTCCCTCTCTCTCTCTGCCCCTGCCCCACTCATGCTCTGTCTGTCTCTGTCTCAAAAATAAATAAATATTAAAAAAAAACTGCTTAAGTACGAAAATATATTGAAGAAATGATAATCTTAGTATATGAACTGTATACACTTCCACGTAAACATCCTAAATATCCATCACAAGTAATGTTATTTTATTACCCCTGTGCCTAATAAGAAGAATTAAAAACAGACTCTTGGTGCCTTCGAGTGAACATATTGTAGGAGATCTATTAGTAGGCCACTGAAATCTTTCTTCAGGAGCAAAACATTCATTTTCCCCAGCTGGGAATACTGGCTCCGGAAACCTCGAAAGCTAATTCCTACTCAGTAACTGTCCTGGCCAAGGGAGCCACCTCACTGGAGACTGCGCTCCCTCCCTTGGGAAAGCACACATAGTTGATGGTGGAGGACAAAAGCGCAGGCCCTGGATTCGAAGCCACATAACTTGGAAAGGCCGTTCCAGCTTCAGAGCTGCCCATGTCTGAGACCTTTTTTCACAACCTTGTCACGGTCATCCTCTCCTGCCTATTCCTTCTTCTCTTCTTCCCTGCAAGTATTCTTCCTACACACGGATCTCCATTTTAGAGTCTGGTGTCTGGGAGTCCCATCTGGACATATAGCATCTGTAATACTAAGATATTGAATATCTATGTTATTTTAAGCAGCTCAGTTTCAATCCTTGAACAGACTGCTTGCTGAATGCTTGCTATTTTGGCTTTACACTGACTGCAGTATTTAAACTAATATTCTCCACGATAGAACATTGTAGCCAAAAGAGTTTGCTCATATTATAAGCTGCTTGATAATCCAACTTATAAATTCAATATATGGAACAAAAAAGCCACAAAAAAAACAAACAAAAAACTGCAAGATGTTGTCTATTCAATGGTGAGGATATGTGCCATTTAGAATCCTACAAGTTACTCAGGAACTGCTTATAGAATTGAACAGATCTAAAGAGACAGAAGAGCTCACAGCTTTATATTCAGCTAAATCAGTTAGGAGGTACTGTTTCTGGGGCACCTGGTTGGCTCAGTCGGTTAAGTGTCCAAGTCTTGGTTTCAGCTCAGGTCACTATCTCATGGTTGGTGAGTTCGAGCACCAGGTCGGGTTCTGCCCTGGCAGCACAGAGCCTGCTTGGAATTCTCTATCTCCCTCTCCCTCTGCTCCTTCCCTGCTAGCTCTCTGTCTCTCTCTCTCTCTCAAAACAAATACATAATTTTTCTTTTTAAAAAAAGGAGTTACTGTTTCTACTTACTAACTTGATTTTCATTATCTCCACCAGAATATTATCCAAATTATATTGAGACATTTAATTATATTCTAGTTATGTACACACACACACACACACACACACACACACTAGTACCTACAACTGCCTTGCCTGAATATGTTTAAAGAATACTTGAACAAAGGGATAACTTAACTTTTGAAGACAGAGATTATCAGGTTGAATTTTTGAAACTTCATCTATATGTCCTTTTCAAAAGATTTATCTAAAGCAAAACAATCCCAAAATGTAGAAAACAGAGTAATGGTATATATATTATAAGAAATATTTTATATATTTATACACACACACACACACACTTACTGTGTGTATATATACCTTTCGGTATATATACCAAAAGCTATTCCACTTAAAGAAAAGCAACAGAAATATAAATATCAAACTAAAATGAGTTTTAGACAAAAATCTACACAATGGTTATAAGATATATCAAAAGTAGCCAAGAAGTTACAAAACTGTCATGTATACATATAACACAAAGCCCAGGTGTAAAGAAAACAATAATTGAAACACTGTAGAGAACAAAACATGTAGAAAACTTAGTTATATTTTATGGTCCCCTTCCTGCATATATAAAAACCAAACAAACATATAGCAATTGGTTTACCAAGATATTGTTTAACAACAACAAACAAAAAAATTCAGGAAACGTACTAGAACTTTACTCTTCAATGTAGTGTTACTAGCCACAGTGACTATATAAATTTTATTAAGTTAAAAATAAAATTACAAGTATACATTCAATTTTTTAGTCACACTAACCACATTTTTTTAAATTATTTATTTTGAGAAAGAGAGAGAGACAGACAGACAGAATCCCCAAGGGGGGTCACACTGTCAGTGCACAGCCCAATGCAGGGCTCAATCTCATGAACTGTGAGATCATGACCTGAGCTGAAATCTACAGTCGGATCCTTAACCAACTGAGCCACCCAGGTGCCCACACTAACCACATTTAAGTGCTCAATTAGCCATAGGGCTGCTTATCTTATTATATACATAGGCTACAAGACATTTTCATCATCACAGAAAGTTATATTTGACAGTGCTCTTCTAGAGTAGAAGTCAATCTTTTAACAAAGAATAAACAAGGATTTGGGGTATTTACTGACGACAGAGTTATTTTCCACTCACTGTTTCCCGACTTTAAAAAAAAAAAAAAGAAAGAATTCATGGATTAAATGTGTAGTTAAAAGTACTTGTTAAAAAGGAATTACCATTTACAACAGAACTGATCACTTTAAAAAATGATTCTATGCATGCAAATTTTTCAGATATTTATGTTTATATAAATTTTGTCCTAAATCCCATGTTACAGCTGGAAGAAAACTTATGCAGACCAGACAAGTGTCTTACTAAACTCTTATTGTTATAGGTGAACTGAATCAGAAACACTGCATCCTGATACCCAAGTGTTTAGAGTCAGATTGTGTCCCCCAAAATTCACATGTTGAAGTCCTAACCCACAGTACCTCAAAAAATGATTACATTTGGAGAGAGAGGTCTCTAAAGAAAAAACAATTTAAAGTGAGGCCATTAAGGGGAGTCCTAATCCAATGACTCTGAGAGAAGAGAAAAATGTGGATGCAAAAATGTACAGAGGGAAGACCCTGTGAGAATAACAGAGAATAAATGGTCATGTACCAGCCCAGGAGGGAGATCTCATAATCTTGATCTCAGATTTTTACCCTCCAGAACTGTAAGAAAATAAATTTCTGTTGTGTAAGCTACCTACACTGTGGTACTATGTTATGGCAGCTCTAACGAACTCCTTCACCAGGCTTGACATCCTTCTGTGATCCCATGCTCTCTCTCATGCCTGTCTAACCAACAACGGTTGTGCATATCAGTGTGCTGATCATATTATTTATAAAAATTAAAAAAAAAAAACCTGACAATTATAACATCCGAATTTAGAACTTGTTTTCAGAATAAAATATTAAAGGATCTCTGAGTTTCGGAATCCATCTAACGCTGAATAGGATACAGTGTTCTGGAGCCAGGAAAGCATTCATTCTTTATTAATGCTTTTTTGTTTCGTTCTCTCTGCTGTGTACAGAAGAAACAGGACAAAACCATGGCACGGAGTTTCACAGCATATTGTCAAGCCAACAGCATTGATGCAAACTCTCCGTGGCAAAAGAGCAGCTGTGTTGATCATTAATGGCTGAAGATAAAAACATAAAGAAGGAAGCTACAGTTGCATCCTCGTTATTTTAAAATAGTTTTGAAAATATCCTATCATTAAAATATTCGGCTCTCAACTATATATACTCTTACTGATTTCACAGACTGATGAATATATCAGATACCAGAAACTCATGGGTACGTCGAGTAAACCAAGGGTTACTGCTAACAACACAATTACTACTGTTGTTATATGTACTTAACAAACTCATAGCACTTCACAAGGTCAATTAAGGTAATTTTTAAATCTTCCTAACAACTCTATAAGCTAACACTATTATCGCCCAATTTTACAGTTGAGAAACCTAAGTTCCGCGGAGTTTGAATAATTTTCTCAAGGTTGCTGAAGCACTGTCAGCATTTGAGCCTAGGTTCTCCAGCTGTAGTGTGTGCTCTTGACCAGTGTGCTATAGTTTCACTTGCAAGTGGCTCTGCTAACACATCTTTCCAATCACAGACTTGCTCCGGTATAAGGGAAAATGAACCATGTCAAGTTCAATGTCCACATGTGTCCCAGTTAAATCTTTATATAAACGCAAAAATTTTTTAAACTTTTATCCATTTTTGAGAGACATAGAGACAGAGTGTGAGCAGGGGAAGGGCAGAGAGAAAGAGGGAGACACAGAAACCGAAGCAGGCTCCAGGCGCCCCAAAGGCAAAATTTTAAATCTGGCAAATCGATAGGCTTAAGGGAGACATTGTCTGGTTGTAATGTGGTAAAACATTCAAGGAAGTGATTACCATACAAACGGATATAATGTTTCCTTTGCCAATTGTGAGCAGAGGGAAGGGAGGGCTGTGGTTAGAAAGGGGCCTTGGAGATCATGCATCTGGGCTAGAGCTCATCAGACCAGGTGATGGTTATAAGAATTTTCCCTTTTAAATAATTCATCCGTTCCAATGCATATTTGTTTTTATACACTTTTCTGTTTGTATGTGATTTTTCACAACAAAATCCTAGTATATTCATATACAAATACATACAAATACATCTTCTTTTGGATTTGCTGCAAACAGAAGAAATGTTGTATATTCCATCTGCAAGTGTTTATATGAAATGTATGAAGTGGAGCAGCATCCAAAATGTAAGTCAAAATTACATTCTGCAAAATCACAGATTCCTTTCTAAAACGGCATGGACCATAATGACCATAAAGTAAGTTACCATCCAGATGGCAATGCTGCGAGAAAATCGGAACTGGCCATCTATACTCCACAATTATTATTAAAACATTAAATAGTTTGAAACTAATGTATCATTAGAGTTTAGTCTTTTGGCAGATACATGCCACGTACATACACATATACATAGGTACATGCATGCATATCCCAAGTACTACACTTAAAGGGATTAAATGGGGGCGCCTGGGTGGCTCAGTTGGTTAAGCAGCCAACTTCAGCTCAGGTCATGATCTTACGGTTGGTCTGTGAGTTCGAGCCCCGCATCAGGCTCTGTGCTGATGGCTCAGAGCCTGGAACCTACTTCAGATTCTGTGTCTCTCTCTCTCTGCCCTTTCCTTGCTCATGCTCTGTCTCTCTCAAAAATAAATAAACGTTAAAAAAATTAAAAATAAATAAATTAATAAATAAATAAATAAATAAATAATAAAGGGATTAAAGGGATTTCTATAATTTCAAAAAAACAAAAACAAAAACAAAAACATAAATTCTCCACAGACCAGAACCCATTCATATTATCTGAAAGCATTTTAAACAATCACATGGCTTTTCCAGTTAGAAAATATACTGGCCAACACTTAGCAGCTGATCTTTACTTAGTGATTACTGCACGTTAGATGCTGCGGTCATACATTTGTGCCTTACCTTTGTAAACTCCAATCATGAATTAAGCACCATTATCCTCATCCTACAGAACTCAGAGGTTAATAACATGCCGTTGTTATACTGCAGGTACATGTTGACTCTAGGATCTAGACGGAAAAAGCCCTATTCTCAAGACATCATGTCACTACAGAGAAGCAAAAGCAAATTTGAAGCGTGCCAGGAAATTGACTAGCATGCACATTACATCGTATTTAAAAAATAATACATTTCAAAAAGTATACTTATCTGGACGATTTATACAATTCCCATAGATGTTGGGTAAGGAATTCAGTACAAGAAAAGAAAAAGGCAGAAGATTCAATGGTCACGAGAAAATGGAAAATTTTAGCATTTTTTTCTCTTCCTATGCCACACTAATAACATAAAGGAAATTAAAGGAAAATATTTTTGCATATATAAATTCCAAAAATAACAACTATGTAAGTATGAATATGTAGGTGTGTCTGTTTCAACCCATGGATTAGTATGTCATTTGAAGGAAGGATGTACTCTAAAATAATGTTTGATTTAATTCTTGCTTTAAGAACAAGAATCCAAAGGAAATTATCTAAAGTAATTCAGACACTGGTGTTTATTCATAACAACAAATTTAGCAATCTGTTTAACAGAATTTTTAATGGTTTAACAGTGGGATATTATAGCGTACCACCATAAAGATTAACTAAATTAAATGGTTTCGACTTTATTCTTCTAAATACTCAACAAAGATTTCATGTGTAAAGTAGAAAAAAAGGTAGACCTACTAACCTTTCCTAAATTTAATGGCTAATTTCTGGATGCTAAATCCAGAGTTCATTGTTGTATTTTAAAAAATCAGTAAGAGTAGTAATTAACAATATGGCTCTTTAAATATATTGCTCTTAAAAGAAACAATTACCAACTTTTCATAAATTACTAAAAACACAAGAAGGCAGACTGCCATTCATTCCCACTGTTTATTACATAAATAAAAATTTGAGTTGAATTATTCCCCTAGGTTTCTTAATTTCTACAAACACCATTCACTGTATTATATAATCGAAAGATTTTTCAAAGCCCAAAGACTTCGTCTCCATGTGAACACTGACTCAAATTGTCAGTAATCAAACAGGGAGGGGATACTTATAGCCATGTGACAGAAGTTAGTGTTATCTTTGCTACAGAGCTGGGTTTCACCACTTTCTGCCTGGTCCACATTTATAGTTACTTTATCTCTTCCAGTTTTGGTTTCCTCATTTGTAAAGTGAGAATAATCTGTTACTGACTGAATTTATTATACAGATGAATTAAGACTACACAAAAAGCAACAAACGTTGCATGTGACACATAGTAGGAAATTTATACTCGGCAGTTACTTACTTTTTTCCAACTCTAACAAGGATTAAGTAGTTACAGAAAAGATATTAAACTCCTTCCCTTCTTCCTTACCCCGGGGCATTCTCTTCCTTTCTAGCTCTTTACATGCTTGGAGCTGCAGGCAGTGAGGTTCAGACTAGCGAAGTAAGCACCTTATCACTATTGTACCAGTGTTTCCTTTTAGTTAGGTATTTTAGTGATTTTTAGGTGTAAAATTTATATTCCAGAATGAGTTTCTTCTATTCTGAACTTCCCACAGGACCTAGGAGAGTGACGCATACTCAATGAACATTAAATACATATTTTGAAATTAAAATGAAACTATTTGTATCTGAAGAGCACAAGGTATCTATTCCTCATTTTGAGAAACTTAACACAATTTCAAATTGATAAAGCTAATAATACTAAAAAGCTAATTTTTTATGTCATCTAAATTCGAAACAAAGCTAAAGTTTGGGTTGGTGTTTTGAATCAAGGCACCTAAAGAAACTTGTCACCACCACATGATGTCTGCCCTAATTCACTGGTTATAGGACTGTGGAAACCGAGCTGGCTAAGCTCGTTATTATCTCTGCATTATGAAAGCAATGGTCACACCATTGTCTTCTACTCAAACTGGACATAACTGACCTCTCTATTCTTAAAACCACTCTCCTCTCATGGTTGCTACCATCCATTGGTTCCCCTCTTGCTTCACTGACTATTGGTTCTCACTCTTTACAGTTGGGGCATCGCGGCGTTCAACACCGTGGCTGCTTCTTCAACTATACAGCACATTCTCTCTGGGCCACCTCAGATAACCTCAATGGCGAGCTGCCAACCAGTCACTATAACATTTAAACCTGCAGCAACGAAAAGAGTCATAATCGGCAGATGGAATATTTAACAAATGTCTGGGAGACCCAATGAGCTTGTGCAGACATATTAAAAACTGAGAAGGACAACTTCGTTCTGAACATGGTTAACAAGCCGCAGTGGGAGTAGAGTGGCTGTGCCCCTGGAACACACTAACAGGTTGTAGACAGAAAGGCAGGTTCAATCCTTGCATATGTGGTAGAACTCCAATGTCCAAAGCTGTGGAACTAAGAGATGGTGGGAGACATATATTGTGTAACAGCATGTAGGCTAATGCCAGAAGGAGCTAAATTGGCAGGTGAAAGAGATGCATAGAGTAACAGGATAAGGCTGGGCACAGGGAACTGCTATTTCCTCTGTTAGGACTTTTGGCATTATTTGATACATCTTAAAACCAATATGCATTATTAATATGTATGTGTATACATATATGTATCTCATATATATATTTCATATACATACATATTTCATATATATATGTATATATACATTTAGGGAATGTCGTTTAATGTAAATACAACACTCTTTGAATATGCTATTTCTTTGAGATCTCCACTCCCTGTATATCCCTTAATGCTATCATTAAGGCTGTCCCAATAATTCTAACTCTTAAATTGATTTTTTTTCCTACAGCAGAAAATCTATTCTCCATCTTTTGAATGTATCTTCCATTCTCCCAATATAAATTTATGGATAACTGTTTCAATTTTATAATTGTTTCCTGTTGTTATCAGTAGTCTCAATTGATTATATACTTTTTACATACAAAATTCAGTTTTTCTTAGAGTTATAATTGCTTTGTTTTTTTTTCATGTGCTTCGTGATTTTTGTATATACATCTCTATTTCAATTACATCTCAGAACGGATAGGATATGAATGCCTATGATACATTAACCCCCTTGACTCCAAGGCACTTAAGTTTTTATTTGTCTACAGGTCAGGGCTTATTAACCAATAAATATGAAACGTTCTGCATATCATAACATATTGGAAACTGTATGTCACTATATATACATAGCATACACACACTGTACACAGACACACACACACATATATTTTTAAAATCTACCCTTTTGTCTGAATTTACCAACATTTTCAATGTATTAAGGGCTCAAAACAACACAAATTCATTCATTTTCTTATAGTTCTATAGGTTCGCAGTTTGACCTAGATATCACTGGATTAAAATCAAGGTGTCAGCAGGATTGCATTCCCTTCTGGACGCTAAAAGGAAGAATCTGTTTTGGATGCCTTTTCCAGTTTCTACACACTGTCTGCAGTTTTTGGCCCTTGGGCCCCTTCCCCTATCTTCAAAATCAGCAGAATTGCACCTTTCTGACCATTCTTCTATGGTTGCATCTTCCCCTCTCTGAACTCAGCTAGAAAAGGTTTTCTGATTTTAAGGACCAATGTGATTAGGTTGGCACCACTTGGATATCCCAAGATAGACTCCTCACCACAAGGTCCTTAACCTTAATCACATCTGCAAAGTACCGAAAACATATTCATAGGTCCCATTAATTAAGAAGGATGTTGATATCTTTGGGAGGGCATTGTTCTGCCTACCACACCGAGTATTACTGATGCAATCTTCTCAATAAAAACTCTAAACAATGGGTATGTTGTATGATCTAAGCAAATTACTTTATTTCCTGAGTTGATGTCTATAGTATATAGTTACTATGATTTTAAAGAAAACAAAATGTATATTCTAGTCGCCTTGACAGAAATCCATCCTTCATAAATATTTGTTAATTAAGAATAAATGGAAATAATAACTCAATTCTATAATGTATCTATTTACAAAGCAAATTTATGTGTTACCTCAAACTACATTCTCAGGTAAATTGTTGTATGTCCATTTGTAGACATGGAAACAAGCAATGATTATATAACATACTTATAATTATACAACTACTAGAGGGCAATATTTCTGTGCCGTCGAGAAGTGATAGAACCCAGACTAGAATAAGAATCCAGGTATGCTAACTTGAAGCCAATTATACATGCTCACAGGCATGTGTGTGCACACGTGCACACACACATACATAATACAAACATCTCACGAAATATTTTACAAATTTCACAGAATCATATGGAATCAGAAGAAAAAGTCAAATGCAAACTCATGAAGTAAAATGAATCCAACAGCATGAACTATAAAAGGTAGTTATTATGACAGGACAAATTCTAGACTTGCCAATCTCAAAATAAGCTTGTTAAATCAAGTCATAAGCAATAGAATATACCCATATTCTTGTAAAACTTAGTATTTGCTTGCCACAGTGAGCCAAATACAGAAATAGAATGCTCTGATTCTTGCCTGCTAAAATATGTCAGCCTCTATCCTGTCACATAAATCACAATTATCATTACTTTAACAAAAGCCTGTCATACTTGTAGTAAAAACTGAAACTAGGATTGTAAATCATCAAGTTCTGGACCACTGTGACTTGAGACTTTGTGAAGCAATCGTTAATCAAATAAATCCCACATTTGAAAAAAAATCAACAAGACCAAGCTCTTCCTTTTGTGATGATCTTTGCCAGTCTTTCAAGGAATGTCTCCATAACTCTTTAGCATTGTTTGGTCCAAAGCAGATAAAGAAGATATGAAGATGAAAAAGAAACAGGAATTCTAAGTGTTTCTTCACCTGGATCCAGATGTGTGTGTTTTTGTGTGACTTTAGTTTCCCTCCTGGCTAGAGACTCCATAGTTCCCAACATATTATCAAAGTAGTGTGAGACACAGAAAGTTAAGATCCATCCTATTCTGACTTGAAAGAGATGCAGAGGCCAACATAAAAATAATTTTTTAATTGTTGCAAATATTTTCTCCATAAAGGGCATGGACTATGTAGAGAACACATCTGGGTAATGTCTGTCTCAAAAATTTGCCTTTTGGTGCAATTATAAATTTGATTTGTAGCTTCCTGAGAGATTCAGTGTTAATCTAAATCTAAATTTTATTATCAGTTCCATTTTGGTGTTTTACTGTGTTTTTTTTTTTAATTCAATTTATGTTAGCACATTAATAACTACACATGAATTTTAGGAATGCTTGAAATCTCAAGCACTTTATTTTAAAAGGAATCGTATCCTGTAGAAAGTTCAGTATGGATTTATTTTCTTCATTTCTCAGAAATGCCCATGCAATGTCATTTTCCAAAGTCTTTCCTGTGTTATCTATCTCCATTACATGTCTTCTATTTTAGGCAATATCATCATCTCACTTGCTAGTGATTTTGAGCCCATGGGGACAATAGTAAGAACTAGTTCAATCAAAGTAGAAGGTAGACAATCCCCAACATTTATGGAGAATATTGACATGGCTACCAAAAACCCAATGAACAACATTTACTTTTACTCAGGGTAAAAATAGGTGATTCAATGCCTCCCGTGTGTGTTGCACTGTGCTTTCATGGCGCTCACAATATTGTTAAGGAGTTCCTGAGTGAGCCATCTCAGAGATAGGTGATTACTCCCCTGCAGAGAATTCCTTGACCTACACTTGGCATACCTGCCAGACTTATTCCTGCTGCCATCACCTCTAGTACCTTCCATTATTCTTTTATCATGCACTTTTTCTTTGGAGCTTTCATTTGTGCCCAGGTATTTCCTAACCTTAAAAACGGAGTATTTTACTTACACCTCATAGCTCTTCCAGGTTCTCTATCAATATCTTCAAAACAGAGATTTCTATAGTCTCCACTTTGATGTCCCATGTCAGGTCCTTTGAGTGAAGCAAAATCATTTAACGATCCATTAATCTACCACAGCCAATGAATAGGCTAGACCTTGTTCTACAGTGACCTCCATCATAGCTTCTTGTACAAGTCACAGTGTTTCTAAAAAGCAAGGGGAAAATACAGATACTTTCCCTCAAAGCAATTCTCTGATCAATTCATGAAGATCTCTGTCAGGACGGTGTGGACTGCTGGAAAGTTGTACAGGACACAGATCCAGAGATGCTGTGTAAGGATGTGAATGGTGCCAGCTGGAGCTCTCTAATGTATGGGACCAGTCTCTTTGTCTTCTGCCTATGTTATGTAAATTCACCCTCTGTCTTTCATGGGTCCTTCTTGATCTGTGTTAGGAAAGCTACGTCTCTTCCTCACTAACCACAGAATCCTGTTCCTTTACATATAGTTGGATAACAAAACATGTCATCTAGTCTGTGAGTGATTGGCTATAGTCTTCATGTGACATCAGGGTGAGCTTGTGCACTTGTGCTCTGTCCAAGTTTTCATATTTGATTTTATTTCTAGGATCTATACTCTGTTTTCTTACTTAACTATTTGGCCAGAATCCTGCCCAACCTTGTTTCTTTTCATTATGTGTGATATCTAAAGAATGGCTGCAGTATGTGGAGTATGCCTTCTGCCATTTCTGTAACTGACTTCACAAATATTACACCCACTTGCCCGTGAAACACCACGAGAACTAGATAACTGAGAACCACCTTCAAGCTGACCACACTACTCACCCTGAACTTGCTGTCTGAACCTGCCTCACAGCCATCCCCGAATGTGGTGATCATAACTTTTGAAGTTCCCCAGACTTCCCTGTTCTCTCCAGTTTTCTGACTTGCTAGTCTACCAACATTCTAACTGTACGCATGGACTAGTAAGCGACTGCATTCTGATCTCATCTGTGCTAGTTTGTTCTCCTCAACTAATTTGGTGATTAACATCCATGCGGGTACATAAGAAACAGTCAATAATTATTTTCTACATTATATTGAATAATTTAATTTCTAAAGTTCATAAATAGCTATAGTTCAATTTTAATAGGTATAGTTAAGCTATTTTTAATGATTACTGTTAATTTTTTTTACAGTATAGAAAAGTATGTAACAATTTTAAATTTCCTCTTCTATTCTTCCAATTCTTAAATCCAATTTCCCTGAGGCAACTACTTGAACAAGTGTGTGTTTATCTGTGCGTGCGCATGTGTGTGCGTGCGCATGTGTGTGTGTGTATTTGGGATAAAGTGGACCATGCCATATATAGTGTTTGCAACTAGCTTTGCCACTCTATCATGGGCATTTATTCATGGTACCCCATATAAACCTATCATCTTATTTTTAATGGGTGCAGAATAATGAATTCACTGGTGTGGAGAAATCATAATTTACTAAAATAATCTGTGATTCTCCATGATTTTAGAAAATTTAATATAAGTAAATATGAAAAGACACAAAAGTAGATGGTCCAGTAAACGATATATATTTTCTTAATATTTTCACTTTTAATATTTTCACCATTGAGTAGCAGCAATGTTTCTAGGTAAAACTGAATTGGTTACAGAGTATCTGTCTTTAACATAATGCAGTGAGCTCGACTACACTTTTTGGTATATGTCAGTGGACTGACAGGAATGTCAAACTTGGGGTTTTCAGCTCAAAGTCACCTAGGGTGCACCAAAATTGTGTTAGTTGGAGTATGGAGCCTTCTCAATGTGTTACAGAACATCTGAGGCATTTCTGTCATTTAACTGACATGCACGACAGACCACAAATGCTAAACGCCAGCTTGCATTTTGTAGTTTTGAACAGGCAGCCTCTATTCCACTCTTCTTGCTTTAGTGGGGTTGACACAAGAATGCCGTAGTAAAAAATTGTTATATACTCTAAATGAGAATTTGAGGCCAAGCCTTATAACACATTGTTATAAAGATCAATTAAGTGTGCAGGGTGAAATTATGTTTTGAATAGTATATTGAGGTTCTGATGAATGATACATATTGTCTTGGGATAAGCCTCATTGAAATCCATTAATTAGTTTTACATGTTTATGACTAACCCTTTGAAAAGTCATTTCAACATAAATAAATCCAAGCACTCAAAAAAACACAACCAATGGATACTAGCCAAGGAATCCTAGGGCTGATGAAAATGATCACATTTTAATACACAAAAATAAAGGCTTCACTTTGCGGTGACACATTTTAGAAATGTATCAAAAGCAAAGATCTCTCTCATTAAAAATAATAAATAAAAAAGTCGGCATCAATAGAATTCCAGAGATGGAAAGATGTGCACGTGTGTGTGTTAATGTAACTTTAATGTGACTAAAAATGAGCTTTTTAAAGCTCTTAGGAGGGCAAAACATTAGATACTGCATTAGATACTGGGTTGGAACATTCTGAATAAGTTCACAAAATTAAACAATAATTGGTATTTAATAAGGTGGGTAAAACTAAAAATATAAAATAAATCTAGAGTTTAGGTAATAGTTAAATAATCCTGACTTCATCATTCTTTAAGAATAGAAAAGGTACATTTAAAAGCTATTAACATTTTTTTTTAATTCTAGTTATTTCCCCATGGGTACATATGTGAACACTTATATTAACTATCTCTTCCGTCTCATGTGGTAAAACTGTTTCTTTGGACCACCTTGCAACTATTTTCTATGTCTACCTTCTATATAATTTCTTCTACAAACTACAGCTCTCACCAATTGTTGTGTAATCACTCCCAAAGGCTCATATTAGCTCTGTTGCCCTTCGTCCCAGCAGTCTTTTTAGATATAGGTTGTAATCTACTAGCTAAATTGAAGTACAGCCCACCCTAAAGTTCGCAAGAGTTTGATTTGGCACTATGTTCTACAATTCCAAGCTGTGAGGTCTACTAATCATTCATTAAAAAATAACTTTGAGATATACCGTGTGCATGTTCTTTTCTTCTGTCTCATGTCCTTCAAGTTCTCCTGTGAATTTGAACACATTCCTCTCCTGATTAAGGAATAGAATTTCCTTCTCACATGTCATGACGGTCGCGACTTTTTTTTTTTTTTTTTAAGAGACAGAGAGAGAGAGAGTGCGAGCAGGGGAGAGGGACAAAATGAGAGAGAGAGAATCTCAAGCAGCCTCCACACTCAGCACAGAGTTCAGCGCCAGGTTGGATCCCATGACCCTGGGATTTTGACCTGAGCTGAAATCAGAAGCTCAACCAACTGAGCCACCTGGGAGCTCCAGAAGGTTATTGCTTTTTCACTTACTACTTTTTTAGACAAAAGGATGAGAGCAAGTCCAAGAAATTATCCTACAAATAGTCACCAGGTATCAGTAAGCCCTTTTCTGCTTACATTTCTTCCACCGTTGGCAGAAAATTACAATCAATTGCCATGTAAAAAGGTAATTGGCTTAGGTTGAGCACTTACTTGAAATATTGGAGGAAGACCAGTCATGACAACAGCCTGATGCAGTTGGGACTGCATTCCTTTACATCAATAATCTAAATTTAGAGCATCTAAAATTAGAGCATACTTTATTGATAACACCATACATATATATATATATATATTATTGTTATAAATAATAACAATTTCACTCTCATCTCTCACTTTCTATAAATGATTCTTCTTTGAGATCTAGAATATGGTAAATGTATAACGTCTCTTCTTCAACAGTCAAATTATCTATAACTCTCTTTTGACCAATATCGCTCAGATGGCATCAAAAAATTTAAAGCTTGGTGAGTATGTTAATCAAAAAACATTAGCCAAGTGTTAAATACAAATCAATTTCTAGTGAAAACGATCTTTCTCAGAGCTTCTTTTTTTAGTATTTTGTGGTGTCAAAGCTTGGGGCAAAATTTGTGGGGCTGTAAAGCATGTTCCCTGAACCAATCATTTCTTGAGAAGATTTGTTCATTACCAGTATCTTCTGCAGCCCTTTCAAGTCATATTTTCCAAAGCGAGTTAGTGCTTAGGTGTGCACCCAGGCTCTAAATCCTAGCATCACTACTAACCAGCCATGTGACCTTAGACAAACCATTTTACCTCCCAGTGCCTTACTTTCCCTATTGGAAAAATGAAAGTAATAACTGTAACAGCTTTGAGGAATTTATAAAAATATATGAGATGACTCATGTAAAATGCTTTTTACAATACCGGACACATAGGGATTACTCAATAACTAGTAGGTGTTATTCATATAGTCTTCCAGTAGGCAGGCACTAAGTATGAGCCTCTTATATATTCTGTGCTGGAGACACAAAACATGATTGTAAGATATACAATCTTACTAGGGAGGTACAGTTAAGTAACAAAAAGAAACACAAGAAGACAAAGCCATTCCAAGTGACTGACAGGACAGAAGTACGGTTATTCAAGGAAGGTTCTGTGGAAGAAGTCAATCCAATCTGCGAGTTAAATGTCCGCAAATTCTTAGAAAATTGGGAACAATGTTCTAGGAAAAGAGACTAATAAGAAACATCACAGAAAAGAAAATTAATGACATGGTGTGAGTCAGGGTGATCCTGAAGTCATTTGGATAAGGAAGAGCAAAGAGGCTCCCATGAAAATAGAAGGGTTATTGGTAGGAATGTTATATAAGCTACAGTTACACAAAAAGGTGTTTACACTAGCTTCATTCATTTATACACATGAGCAATAAAAAAAATCACTATAGGCTCTCAAAGAGGAAAATAACTTGTCAAAAATTATGTTTTAGAAAGGTTATGCCAGCAGCTGTAGGCTGCACACTCTGGGTTGAGGAAGCACCAGAAGCGTACAAGTGGCAGTTGAAGCTTTGAGAGCAAATAAACTCTCTCTGAGGGAGTTATTAGAGGGGAAAAAAAAGCATAGGGCAAGCCCAAACTTGACGAAAGTCCACAATTAGCTAGAGCCTATACAGGAGAGAGACAGGAAAAATATAGGAAAAGAAATGAGAAGGTGCAGTATATAAAAAGGTTAGTCTCTAGTGGACAAGGCAGTGACAAGATGGAGAAGAATACGAAATTAGAGAAAAGGGAAATGAAGAGACAAATTTGAGTTTGAAAAGAGTGGCTAGGGTAGAAAGTAATACTAGCAAGGCAGTTTGAGGCCAGAGCTTTGTAGGATTCTTGCGTTTTCCATTTACCCACTAAAAGACTTGAGACCACCATGATTAGATCTATATTTTTAGAACAAGAATTCTGGCCAACGGTGTAAAGGAAATGCCGGAGGGCAGCAAAGGTGAAGGCAAGCAAACAATTTAGGGTCTCCTCCAATACTCAAAGTAAGAAGAGGGGCCATAGGAACGGAGAGGAGAGGAAATTAGGAGATAATGGAATGGAGAATCAACATGAGTTAGTGGCCTCCTAGTTTTCAAGTCTTTATTACCAACAAAGTATCCAGATTGGGCACGCGAAGTAGAAACTACAAAGTACGTTTTAGAAATGCTGACTGTGAAAGTTTCCATAGGATGTCCAGCAGGCAGATTTGAACATGTTCCTGGAATCTGGAAAAAAGCAGCAGTAACTGTTTGTATGGAGGACTGTGAAGCTGAGGGTGATTCACGCATATGAATATTCCATCGTTTCTGTGCTAGCTTCCCAAGAAATGTACACTCCTGATCATCTGCTGAGCGGTCTACACGAGCGGCACCTTAAATGCAATTAGTTTTCCTGTGACAGGTACATGACCCCTATTGTATTTTCAGTTCATTCTATTTCATCGAGAATAATTGTGACTTCCTCGGCCACATATCAAAATAAATTGAGTGCTCATGAGTGGCTAGCAAATTATAGAAATATTTTAAAAAAGGAAAAAGAAGTAAATTTAAGAGTCAGCTTTTATGAAACAGAAATATTTTATATCCTATCAGGACAGGATTCACAATATTAGACACAAGACTAAAAACATATCTTTAAAAAATAACATCATATGAATCAAGAGATCAACCTATTGGGCTGATATATACTTGATAGTGATATTGAAAAATCAACCTGACACTTCTTTTTCCAGTAATGTATCATATTTTTCAGATAAAGATTCCTCAGGAGATGCACTGAAACCTTTTGATCTTGCGAGCGGGCCAAATTTGATCTTCGAGCATTCAGTTGCTTCCTTTGGACCCGTAAGAATTAGGTAACAATCATTTATGCAGCCTGTGTGATTTTTATGGGACATATAAAAGGAGATATCATATTCACATTTTTGTCAAGTACATTTCATGGTTTATATAAAGATACAGGATTTAATATAATGTGTTTACATTTCCTTTCATGACTAGTGATATACACTCTCAAGAAGACAATTTTACCTTAGCTCAAACACAGATAATTTTATGTTGAGAGAAAGATTTTCAAGGAAAACAAATAAATGAATTCTGACACTGAGACCACTTACTTTAAAATAACACTTGAAAACTATTCTCTTGACAAAGAAAATACCTGAATCTTAACATTAAGCATTCTTTCAGAAAATACTTCTTAGCCCCGAGTAGTACTTAAATAGTTACTGGTGTATGGCATGTTACTGGGGACAGATGATGAGGTCATATTATAAAATCTTCAGATGAATGGTGGTGAGTAATTTATACAAATAAGTACGAGAGAAAGTAAATATACTTCTAAATGTGGGGGGTTCATGATGGCGATTGAAAGTTTCAGGTTCTGCTGTCATTACGTAAACACCATGTATTCCATGAATCGTAGGCTCATTTTCATTTATGTTAGGACTGTCATTTTCAATTATTGGATGAATTTACAGAAAAAATAGTTCTGTCGCACCCCAGAAAACAGACAAATGGTGAAAAAAACATTATTTTTATAAGCTCTAAGGTGAATGACACAGTCATCCAGAATGTTCATTCTAAACCCTCTAAAGTCATTATTTTTCTTTATGCTTATACGATACTTTCTCTAATTTTAAATCAAAACTTCAAAAAATAGATGTGCACACACACACATACATGCATATGGATATCAAACGTACTTTGATGGGGTTAGAACTTGTACAGAGTCTAGTGCACAAATCATGAGTTCCTTAGGTATGTTCCCTTATCGCCTCTTGGATAAAAATAGTTTTTGAATAATCCAGCACACTCCGTGGTGCTTTTACTCAGTCAACAGTAATCTCCAAAGGTAACCATTCCTTTGACCGTCTTTATCATAGATTAGTTTTGCCTGCCCCTGGATCTCATATAAATGGAATGTATTCTTTTGAGTCTAGTTTCTTTCACTCAACATTATACCTGTGAGATTTATCCATGTTGTTGCCGGAAGTAGTTCTTCTTCATTGCTATAGGGTATTCCTGGGATAAATAACCCAATTTATTTATCCTTTCTATCGTTGGTGGACATTTTATTTCCAGGGTATTTCTTTAATTCGTAAATAATGCCACCATAAACATTCTTTTGTAAGCCATGTAGTTTGAATGCTTGTCCTTAGGGCAGACTGAGTTAGTTGGTGAACATACATGAGCTCATGAGTTTCAGGAGGACGACAAACTGGTTTTAGGAAGTGGCCCTCCTACCCCTCAGTGTCTTTTCTATTGAACATTTTAGCATTCTTGGTAGGATGGATCTTTTTTGTTGTTAGGTCACACTTTCTGTCAGTTGTGCAAAATAATCCCCCAAAGAGCTCTTCTTTTTTTTTTTTAGGTACTTCTTTTCTCAACACACAGATAATTTAAATACAAATTATTTATATTCCGGTATGTAAGATGAAGAGAAGAAACCCCATAATTCAAAATAATCATCATATATAATATTGCAATATCTTGAATAAGTATATTTTGAAAGAAAAATATAATTTAAAAAATTTAATGTTTATTTTTGAGAGAGAGAGAGAGCATGCGCATAAGTGGGGAGGGGTAGAGAGAGAGGGAGACAGAGGATTCAAAGTGGGCTATCCACTGACAGCAGAGTGCCTGACACAGGGCTTGAACTCATGAACTGCGAGATCATGACCTGAGCCAACTTTGGAGGCCCAACTGACGGAGCAGGCTCCAGGCTCTGAGCTGTCAGCAAAGAGCCCAACGTGGGACTCGAACTCACAAACCATGAGAGCATTACCTGAGTCGAAGTCACATGCTCGACCAACTGAGCCACCCAGATGCCCCAGAAAAATATAAGTTTTTAAAAAATATTCACTTCTTTCTTTTAAAAGAGACAGTGCACGTGTACATGCATGAGCAGGGGAGGGTAAGAGAGAGAGGGAGAATCCTAAGCAGGTTCCACACTGTCAGTGCAGAGCCTGAGGCTGGGCTTGATCTCACACACTATGAGATCATAACGAGCAAAAATCAAGTGTCAGACACTTAACACACTGAGCCACCCAGGCACCCCAAGAAAAATTTAATTTTAACATGTTTCAGAAATATTTTGAGTGGCATCCTTTTCCTGCCATAAAATTATATGAATTGTCTAAGAGTAACCATCTGGGTTTTTTTTGACAGGGCCCACCATATTGAAAATGCATGCATATATTTAAATGGATAACTAAAATTAAATAAAGGAAGATTAGAATTTTTGTCACTAAATGAAATACAGCAAACATTAAACAGCTATCTTGGCACTGATCAGGTTAAAAGATATGCTGTAATTTAAATTCAAATGGGCTACTGCAGTTCCATAATATATTAAGGGAAAAAATAATTTAAATCGATCATTATAGACACAGAGAGTTTGGTTTTAAGTAAAAATTGTTTAACTATTTTTTTTAATTTTTTTTTTGTCATTTATTTATTTTTTGAGAGAGAGAGACAGAGCATGAGCAGGGGAAGGGCAGAGAGAGAGGGAAACAGAATCCGAAGCAGGCTCCAGGCTCTGAGCTGTGAGCACAGAGCCTGATGCGGGGCCCGAACCCATGAGCAAGATCATGACCTGAGCCGAAGTCGGACGTTCAACCGACTGAGCCACCCAGGCACCCCTTTAACTTTTTATAAAGAAGAGCAATTTAAAAATATTTCAGGACACAAAGAAAAGAAACCACAAGTTTGCCATGAATATGGGTCACACACTACAAAATCAGGCTTACTTCTACAGCGATGGGGAGGATCAAGCCTACAATTATGGAAAATTGTAACTACCATGCACTTGCGATATTAGCCTTAGGCCAGTGAAGAAGACCAGAAGATGCTATCATCAAATATGGCCATAGGAGTTCAGGACATGCCACTCCAAAAGAGGCCACCTTGGTATATCATTTTGAGCTGAAGACACTTGACAAACCAAAATTATAGGTAAAGGCTTTCTCTGAACGCTCTTATCTGTCTAAAGACAGAGCCTCCAAAAATCACACAATTGCCATATTTCCCCTCCCTGGAAATTTCTTCAACCAGGGAGGATTGGCTTTCATCACAAGAGAGACCAGAAGTTGACATCACACTCAGATGAACTGTCCCAAACTATCATACCTCCCATTCATTCTCCTTAAGGGCCCATTCATCTTTCTTGAAAATCATTTACTCTTCCCTAAGAGGCCAACATCCCAACGCCCCCATCCCCCTTTCCCTATTAAGATTAGTGAAGCCTGAATTCTAGTGCTACCTGTTTCGGTTATTCCTTTTTTCTGACGCTCTCTCATGTATACATGAGTTATGCATCTTAGTACATTTCTGTTTGTTTTTTTCCTGTTAATCTGTCTTTTATTACAGGAGTCTGAGCTAAGGGCTTAGGGACAATTATTTTTCCTTCCCTATGCCGTTCGTTTAAACTTTTGAATATTATTCTGTTTCCTTTTCCTACAATATATGCAATATCTACCTCCAAGGCTATTTTGAGCATTAGGTTGATGGTGATTCCAAAGAGACAGGTAGACTTCCTGGTACATTTCAGTGATTCTCAAATTAAATACTAGTCTTCGGAAAGCTTTTAAAATATCCCAATACCTAGCTACAGCTCAGACCAATTAAATCAGAATCTCTGTGGGTAGGTCCTAGATACAAGTAGTATTTAAGCTTCCAGGGGATTTCAAATTTGTAACCACAAGATAGATCCTTAGAAAATATCTAGATACAAAAGGTGTAGAGGACATAGAGCAGGCCTCCCATTTTGTGTGGCTCGGGAGATGAGACAGGGATGGAAGACCACAGGTGGGAACCAGAAAGGAGTCAACAGTAGGACAAGGTAATCTGAAATGCGCAGATCAAGGGGAAGGTTAGGGCAGTGACGGCAATGACACATTTCTGCCATCATCACTGTGACTCGCTCTGCTAGGGCTTCACAGTATCAGAAATATCTGCTTTATCTTCATGCCCAATTTGCTTCACTCCTTTTCCTTTTTAATTTAGCGTTTGACTTTCCCATAATAAATGCATGCAGAGGAAAATCTATTTCAGGCTATGGAGAATCTTTTATTAATACAGATGTACAGAAATATAAGCTAAAAGGTTTCTTAGATTTCATAAATTTCACCATGCTAAAATTATTAGGCCAATTTACCTTTGCAGGAAAGGACATCAATCTTCCTTCTAAAACACTTTGAAGATAAAATGTCATCATTTAATCTTTTCCACTTTATCTCTCCTGTTCTATAAGGTGAAATATTTTAAATATATAAAATATGATTTTTCCATAATGCTACAAATAAGACATTATAAAACATCATTTTGAAAAGTCTCCAAGATGATAAACTTTAAAATCGACTCCTAGTTTAATAAACATGTAAGCTTATTTAATTTTCTAAATGAATAAGCCTCAAGAATCAAAGAAATCTCAAGAAAATTATTCTGCTAACTCCATTATTTCAAGTAGTTCAAACAACTTCAATTAAACTATGAATAACTTTTGAATTTTATTTCTTTTATAGCAATTGTAGAAACTGGATAATGAGGAGTGTGATGTGATGCTACTAAATGCTTTTCTAATAAATTTTTTTCTCTTTTCTTTTACTTTGGATTTAACAGAATTTATGGCTATGACTACAAAGATAAGAGTTGAACTGATCTCTTTCAGTGAATTTGATCATCTAAAGTCAATGACCCAACTGAAATTACTCATGTTTCTCAATGATTGAGATAATTGTCTTGAACTCAAGTCTACACTTTGATGCTTGGTTTATATATAAAATAACTTGAAATTTCATACATGAACTATCCCAAAACTCTTGTCATGATGAAAGTTTTATAATCGCATCCATTTAGATGTACAGCAATTCAGAAAAATCATGCAGCTCATTCAACTCTTAATTCTTCAGAGGAAGAACCTGAGATTTAGATAACTTACATCATACCAATTCGTTGTAGAGTTGAGATTGGTACTTAGGTCTCGTAATTATCGAATTCAGAGTTTTTCATCTGTTTATTTGGTTAAATCAAGATATCTCCTTTCATGCTAATTAAAAAAAAAGATGAAATACCTCACTGATTTTAGTACCTATGTCAAGGAGCTGATTAAAGAAATTTAATGTAACTAAAACTTGTAAAAATGATACCTGTGTATCATTTTCTTGTAATTGAATCTCTTAGTAAATTCATTAAATAAAGTATACTGATTGAAAGAATTATTCTAAGATTTTTTGAATACTCTGCTACCTGAAATGCATGACTTAAAAATGTGGAAAGTAGCACTGGCATCGCTAAAAGTTTGTCAGTGGGGCGCCTGGGTGGCTCAGTTGATTAAGCGGCTGACTTCAGCTCAGGTCATGATCTCATGGTTTGTGAGTTCAAGCCCCGTGTTGGGCTCTGTGCTGACAGCTCTGAGCCTGGACCCAGCTTTAGATTCTGTGCCTGACTCTCCTCTCCTCATACTCTGTCTCTCTCTCTCTCAAAAAAATAAGTAAACATTAAAAAAAAAGTTTGTCAGAAAAGGGAGAAAGCAGCTCATTCAAACTCTAAATGATGGGTGTCTACATTTTTTATGCTTATTTTTATTTATTTATTTTTAGAGATAGAGTTTCCTCTTATTTCATGCTACCTTCTTCATTTATTCATTTTGAGAGAGAACAGCACGAGAGGGAGAGGAGCAGAGAGAGAGAGAGTGAGAGGAAATCCTTAGCAGGCTCTGCACTGTCCTCGCAGACCCCGAAGTGGGCTTGATCTCAGGCACTCCAAGATCATGACCTGAGCAGAAATCAAGAGGTGGACGCTTAACCGACTGTGCCACCCAGGCACCCCTAGGTATCTACATTTTAACCAGAGCCCTGGGAACTTACAGGTCCACTGAAGTTTGGAAAGTCTGGCAGCCAGCTCTAGTCTCACCCAGGGAAAGGGACATAAAGTACAATTCAGTCAGCAGGAGGAATTTCGAAGAACCAGAAAGGGAAGTTGAGGCATGCAGACTCTACGAAGATTTCATAGTTAGTATGAGGCTGAATCAGGGGTCTTTTGCTACTCTATCATCCTACAAATTCTACCCAATACAAGTTGCGTCGAAACAGCCCTACTCCTCCTTCCTTACAGTAGAAGGAGGGACGCCAATCTAAGCCTCAGCCTGCTACAAAGGTCCTGATTCCAGGCAGTCCCACACCAAACATAGGAGAAAAAAAGGCAACTTCCATCAAAGTTTCTTCCACTTCCACACAGTGATGCCTAGAGGAAGAAAAACCCAGGCAGGTTCTATCTGTGACTACACCAGTTCTTGGAAACACCGGATTTGCTGGTATGTGGAGAATCTACCAACGAAGGAATTCCCTTCTCTTTCCCTGAGAATTTCTGACACAAATGATTTGAAGGTTACTAAATTCTGCAACCATTTAGATGATTTTTTGTCTCTTTAACATGTTAATATGGGGAACAGATTTTAAATGCGTTTGCCAGATTATATTCATGAGATAAATTCAAGTTAGGTTATGCTGTTATAATCTTTTTTTCCCACATGGCTTTACTTTTTACTCAAATTTTGTTGAGGATTTTTGCATTTATTTTGTGAGTGAGATTGTAATTTTTTCTTCTCCAACTATTCTTGTCAGATCAAGACTATACAAGCCTCACAAAACAAAATGAAGCATTTTCTATTTCTCTTTTAGGATGATTTCTCTAAAAGCGATGCATTAACCTTTAATTATTTTCCATAGTTTTAGGGCTTATTCAGATTTGGCAAATGGATTTTCCTAGAAATGCTTTCATTTTGTTTCTCCAATTATCTCTTTATTCTCTGTAGTATCTGCAATTATGTCCACGTCTCTCCGCCCAGTATTGTTTATTAGGGCCTTGCCTCTTTTAACCTGATGAATCTTGAATGAGGTTTTAATAGTTTTTAGGAATTCCAAAGAACCAACTATTGACTTTTTGATCTTATTGGTCTTTATTTTATTCATCTGTGCTTTTATTGTCATCATCTCCTTAATTCTAATTTGCTTGGATTTATGTTTTTTAACCTAACTTCTTAATATAATGGCTACAGAATTTTCACCTTTTTATTCTTTCCTAATAACTCTAATGGTTACACATTTCCTTCTAGTTCTTTCTTTAATGCATCCCCCAAGGGGATACGTAAAAATTTTACTACTCATTTCAAAGCATTTTATAATTCGCACTATTACACTTTTGACTCTCGAGGTATATTTTTTTTAATGTGGTTTTAAAAATGTCCAAACATATGGAGTTTAGTAACTACCTGATATTATTAGTATTTTTAAGCTTATTTATTAATTTGCAGAGAACGTGTGTGGGAGGGACAGAAAGAGAGAGAGAGAGAGAGAGAGAGAATCCCAAGCAGGCTCTGCCTGCTCCGGAGCTTGAACTCACGAACCTTGAGATTATGGCCTGAGCTGAAATTAAGAGTCAGACACTTAATCGACTGAGTCACCCAGATGCCCCATAACTATCTTCTATTATTGACTTTTAGCTAATATTATGTTCTGAGAATACAATCTCCTTATAATGGTTCTCTGAAATATGTAGAAACTTGCTTTATAGCTTAGAATGCTGACCATTTTGGATAATGTTTTGTGTATTCTTGAAAATTACACATACCCTCCATTTGTGGGTGGCAATGCTCTATGTGTCCTTAGATTGAGTTCATGTTGTACATATTTGCTATATCCATACTCTTTATCTGCTTGGTGTATCTGGAACGGAAAGCTTAAAATCTGCCTTGACAGTCGATTTGTTTATTTATCCTTGTTTAATTTTGGCTTTACACATTTTGAGTATTATTAGTTGATAGAAGGTCAAAACTGATATATGTTACCAGAAATTTAACATTTTATCAATTTGTAGTAACCCTCTTAATCTCTAGTGATGTTTATTTCCTTGACATCTATTTTGTCTAGTTTAAAAATTGCTTCAATTTGGTATTTGCCAACTATGTATGTTTTTTCATTCTTTTCCTTTCAACATTTTTGTATCCTTACATTTTGGATGTATCCCCTGTACGGATTTTGCTTTATTATTTCCTTTGATAATCTTCGTCTTTGAACTAAAGCTTACATTCATACTAATTTAGATCACTGATATGTTGGGACTCAATTCTACTACCTTACCTTGTGCTTTTCACTTGTCCTACTTTTCTGAGGAGGGTTTTCCCTCTCTTTCATACTGACCAATATTCTCCCCACCTTCACACTCATTCCTTTTATTGCCTTGTTTGGGTAAATATTTCTATTTTTTTCCCTTTCCATTGTTACTCTTTAGTGATTGCTTTATTTTCATTAACCAGCAATCTGAAAATCCGTATTTCACTCCATGTGTTAGGTGAACCAATATTTGTCCTTTTCCAGATTAATATGATCTTAATGATCTTAAATCTTTACCTATGATTATCCATCTCTAGACTTGAGTTAATCACATTACAGGACATTGTTTAAAATGTGATTTTTTAAAATTTCATTTATTTATTTTAAGAAAGACAGAGAGAAAGAGAGAGAGAGAGGGAGAGAGAGAGAGGGAGAGAGAGAGAGGGAGGGCAAGCATGTGGGGAAGGGGAAGAGAGAGAGGGAGCTGTTTGGGAGCAGGCTTCACGTCAGCTCAGAGCCCTAGGCAGGGCTCCATCTCATGAACTGTAAGATCATAACCTCTGCTGAAATCAAGAGTCAGATGCTTAACCAAATGAGTCACCCATGCATCCCTGTAATTGGAGTTTTCTAACCTGAGGTTACATAATTTTGTTATGATTTTATTAGATTTTCCTCCAAGTTTATCTCTTTATTTGCTCACTTTTCCTTTCTGTAGACTTTCCTGTGTATGTTCCCTCTGCTAGAAATGTACAACTTAAAAGTTCCTTTAGTGTCTGCCAGTTGGTGCTGAATTTTGTCACTTCACTTTTCCTGAAAATATATTTTTCTCTTGCTTTTGAATGCAAAGTTTGTAAAATATAATTACTAGTTACAAGTCCTCTTAGCTTTTGGAAAATATGATTCAGTACCTTCTCTCTTCAACTGTGCTATTAAAAAGTTAGAATAAAATCTAATCTTTATTCCTTTGTTGGTCGGTTGTATTTTCTCTCTGGCTACCTACACAATCTTTGTCTCTAGCATTTTATAGTTTCACTATGTTGTATTTAAATGTGAATAATTCTTCTCCTCCCCTTTTTGTCCTCCTCCTTTTATTTTTTGCTTTTGTTTCCTGTGCCTTCGAAATCTTTCAATATTTCTAGAAAGTATTTCAGCTACTTCAATCTTCAATATTGAGTCTTTACCATTGTCTGTATTTTCTCCATCTGCAAGTCAATAGGCATGTGTTGGAATTATTTTTCCTTCCTTCTTAACGTCTGTCAAGTTTCTTATTTCATTTTCTCTCTGCTGTAATCCAGATAATTTCTTTAGATATCTCCTCTTGTACCTCAAATGCCTTCCAATGGAGTCTACCCTAGTTTTTCAGTTTACTGAATCAACTTATTAAAAAAAGTATTTCAATTATTATGTTTTGCATTTCCATCAGTTTCGATTTAGTTCTGTATCAAATATAACTGGCCAATTTGCATAGTCACTTGTACCTTTGTCATACCGTCGACTTCATCTTTTTTGGTTTGTTTAAAGAGATTAAAGATATTTAGTTTTTATTTTGCATATTATAATTTTATTATGTATAGTCTCCAAAGTTGATTCTAGATTCAAAGTTTTTTCATAGTACCTATTTCTCTCTGTTTCATATTGTTTATTTTTTTTAATTCCAAGTTCTTTAGAGTCTTTTTCTGGAGGAACACTTAGACTTGTGTATTTCATATTTATTTTCCCATAGAGACATTTTGTATTTACTTCCGTTACACATGTTGGACACCATTATCCCAAGACTACTTTATATTAAATTTTAGTTTTGGAGTTTTTAGCGCCACACAGCTGGTGTAAATGGCAGTCCTAATACCCTCTGAAGGAGTGCCCATGATTAGGAATTCTCAGGGTGACACCTTATTTTTGTTATTTTAGCTCTTTCCACTGCCTGTGAGATTAAGAACGCTGGGTTTCATTTTAGTTCTCCCACTGAGGATAAAGCCCTAAGTCATCTCAGTTTTATATGAGGACAGTGTATATGGAGGTACCGCCAGCACACAAGAGCACTCTAAGAAGGCTTGGAGGTAGTCTGTACCCATCTTCAAATGAATGAATGAATGCTGCTCAAAGCATTTTATTTCCAATATTAAATTTTACCACTTCGATAACATTTATTAATGTTCTTGAGAAGTATCATTTCCAGGGGCGCCTGGGTGGCTCAGTCGGCTAAGTATCTGACTTCAGTCTAGGTTATGATCTCACAGCTCATGAGTTCAAGTCCTGCATTGGGGCTCTGTGCTGACTGCTCAAAGCCCAGAGCCTGCTTCAGATTCTGTGTCTCCCTCTCTCTCTATGCCTCCTCCTTCAATTGTGCTCTGTCTCTCTCAATCAAAAACAAACAAACATTAAAATCATTTAAAAAATAAATATCTTTTCCTTTTGCCTTATTAGAGTGACGAGGGAACCAAAAATGAACAATATTTCGCAAAAAGGACAAGTAGCCTGGAACATTTTCTGGACCGTGAACTGTCGAAAGCCTGTCGTGTGCAATTAAACATTTCAGCCTTTCTCAGCAATCCTCTTCTGGAGAACCAGAAGTCCTCTCTACAGATCTTGTTTCTGAAAGCTGTGTCTTAAGATGGACTCAATCAGGGCATATTAGACTTTGTGAACCTTGATGCCACAGTGACATCGGCTATACAGAATTCCTTCCCACCACTACCACCCACCTCTCCTCCATCTCCGTGCTGCAACTTTCTGGAGAGAGACGCAGTCATGACCATAATAGAATGAGCTTCAACACCCTCTAGGGAATAAACGTTCGCGTATCCACATTGACTGAAGTAATTCATCTAACTAAATGCTTTAGGTGACTTTTTATCTCTGAAACTTGAATCTAATATTTCGGAAATGGATAGATGGCTCCTCTATGCCTACGGTATCTTCATGTGTGTTATAAATGGCTCCAGAGAAATACAAAGTTCACCGTACTATCTCCTTACCATGCCTCTGCTTCACTACAGAAAATGGCCAATTTCTTCAGCTCTGTGAACTCCAGAATTTAGCTGAGATAAAAAGCCTCGTATCGTTCCATCAGTAAAGGAAGTGCAGTATCCTGAATGAAGTAAAATTCAAGTAACTATCGGCGGCTCATATTATCTTTCACGGCATCTGTAAGATTACCGCAGTTGGGAAAAAGAGAAGAGGCAGATAACTTGTAAAGTTTCTTACAAACACTTGAAATTTTCCTCAGGGAACTTTCAACTTCGCTGCCGGGTTGACCCTTCAGAGAGAGATCACCTTCTAAAAGAATTACAGTTCTTTGCCGCAGAACCCTGCATCGTACCAGTGCTGAAAAGCAGTCAGCCCTGCACCTCTCACCAGGTCTGAAACCTCACCATCTGCACACTAACTGACTTGATGCTAAGCGCCTCATTCTGCACATTCTCTCCTTTTAATAATTGCAAAAGTGTATCCGCTTCCAGAATAGGAAAATTGCTATTCAGTTTCTTCTTCTGGTTTTTCTTCAATAACAAGGGAGAAAAAGGCATAAAAAGGAAAATGACCATTGTTTTTTCTCTTCCATGGCAACTACTTTGTTTGAAAACTTAAATGCCTTATCTACTAGCTGACTATTATTAACACCTCACACTAACAAGGAAGACAGGGGAAAAAAAAGTAAAGTAAAAGTTGGGCAATTTCCATCAAACGTGTACTTACGTTTTTCTGTAATACTAAGATTTCTCCTAAATATTCCAGATAAACACTTCAACTCTATTTGCTAATTTTGTCAATGTACGGGATACGATCTTTCGATGCCTTACTATGAAAACTACATCTGTTCCTATTACACCGTCCTCGCTCTGTGAGGCTCCACGAGCTTGTAACAGCTCATGACTTGCATTCTATGACGCTGTGCCATGGTATTAATTTATGCAAGTTTCTTCGAAGTTAGCATACTGATTAGACCAGTTGTATATATGCCTTCTACTTCTATGCTTGAAAGGCTGTTGCTCTTCAAAATTAATAAGCTATTTTGGTATTATTTTGGTTCTTCATTCTACTACATACGTTATTGGCTAATTTCTTCTAGTAATCATCATTTATCAACATTTTTTCATAATAATGGTAAAGACAATTGATCGAATAATAAATACAGTGATAAACTTACAACAATTAGTATATTTCAAAGCATTTTCACGTAGCCTAGTCACAAAAATACTGTCAAGGAAGAGAGTTCCTATTATCACCTTTGCACAAAAGAAATACATAATCACCTAGATATCAGCCGATCTGTCTCAAATTATACAACTTGTAATTTTTTATACATATTAGTTACGAATTTTTAGAAGAAACTCCATTTCAGAGAGTGTAAAATTACCATGAGATTAATTTCCAAATACCAAATTAAAATGTCAACATATCTAAATATCTAGATATCTAATTATCTAAAGTTGTTTGTTAGAAAGTAAGTTCACAATTTTCCAGAGACATATTTTATTGATTATTAAATTCTAATATTAACCTTCAAATAACTAATTCATCCCCCACGCATATAAAATATAAGTAAGGATGAGGGACAGAGAGACACAGTTTCCCAGAAAACTACCAGTTTCTCTGGTAGTAACTAGCTGCTTTTTCTTTTCAGTTCAAAGAAATCTGGGAGCCTGAAGCCTGCTTCAGATTCTGTCTCCCTCTCTCTCTCTCCCCCTCCCCTGCTTGTGCAAGCTATCTCTCTCTCTCTCTCTCTCTCTCTCCCTTTCTCAAATGTAAATAAGCACTAAAGAAAAGAAAATACTGGTCTGTAATGCTTGGAACTCAGAAATGTAGTAGAGTACATCCTGCTCGTTTAAATGACAGTCGACAAGCAAGAGTGAAACAAGACCATAGATGCAGACAAGCTGCAGTGCACACTACAATGAATGACCGAAAACATTTGCCGAGAGCTAAAATTTGTCACGGTCACGTTTAAGTACACAAATAATTTATATAATAAAGCTTGAGGGTGGTTAATTTCAGTGTTTAAACTGGTACAATCCATGTTTTCTATTGGTGCATACTTTCTTTTCCTTAAAGTCAGAGAACTCTCCTTTTATGGAATCAAAAATCGAATTATGTTGCCTATGCAATTACAATGATAGAAGTAATATAATTATAGCTCTCAAATCAAGGTTCAAGATCTTATTTTTAAATAAGTTAAAATTACATATTTTTATTATAGTCATGTCCATTCCCAGCAAGACAAACTAAAAAGAACAGATTTTTAAAATATCATCTTGATTAATGGGATGCTTTATCATATCCAGCTATGTTCTTTTATCTGTATTTAATGAAGAGAGTCAATAAAGGTACCAGCTAGGTGAGAATACAGACTTATAAGAAATGTGGTCAACATTTACAACGGACATCAATTATCAAAAAAATTCCCTAGATCTTTTTATTTATAATCCAGTCTCTCAAGTTCTGCTTATCTTTTAAGTAGACAGGGCTATTGAAAAGGCTCCTGTAGGACTGTACACCCACCCATAGTCAAGATCACCCTTCCCGGGCAGCAGAGCTGCCTTCAGCTAAAAGCATTAAAGACTACAGTTGGTTCTATGCTCCTAGGATTTTGTAAAGCAAAGAATAGTGGATCAGGAAGAGGTTTCTGATTCTCTGTTACATTATTTTACAGCAACTTCTCTGTTACTTTATTTTATTTCATTTCCTTACCTGATATTTACCTTCAAAAGAGTTGTTTAAATAAGAACGATCGAGTAATTATTTCTTTACGTACAATTTTCCTTTAGTGGAAGGATCAACCTGGGTACAGGGGCTATTCATTTACTTGTATTTGTTTTAACTCCTCCTGCACGTATCAGAATTTGATCAATAGATTTTCAGTCAATACTTGATTTAAAAAAAAGTAAATTTACTATATGAGCTCAAAGAAGTATTGAATCATTCAACTCTAGAATTAGGGGTTAACTGACAGATGTCTAATAAGGTAGGATACATCTCAGCCTTAGAAAACCTCACTGAAAGCCTCTCCAGCCAATCTGTAGAGGGGTATTGTGTTACTGATAAAAGAGGAAACCTGTATCAGACTCATTCTCAGAGAATAGCATGAGTAAGGGTATTGCAATGGTCATTTCCAAACAAGTTACAGTGGACAGCCAATAAAGAGACTTCGAGATAAAGTACTGATCATTGAATTTGAGTTTGCAGTGGACAATTTCATGAGCTTACGCAGCTGTTCCTCTTACTGCACTGAACAGGACCCCTATCCTTGTAGTCACATAGAAGACATGCTAGTATCTTGGGGTACCTCTATGGCTCAGTCGGTTAAGCATCTGACTTCAGCTCAGGTCATGATCTCGCAGTTCCCCAGCTCAAGCCCCACTGTCGTGCTGACAGCTCAGAGCCTGGAGTCTGCTTTGGACCCTGTGTCTCTCCCTCTCTCTCTGCCCCTCCCCTGCTCACATTCTGTCTCTCTCTCTCAAAAATAAATAAACATTTAAAAAAGTTAAAAAAAAAAAAAAAAAAAAAAGGAAGAAGAAGAAGAAGACATACCAGTATGTCAAATGGCAGGGACCTAAGGAACTGTGAAAGGAAGGTCCGAGCCAGTGTTGGGGTTTAATGGCAGCGCTATAGGTTTAATAAGTAAATCAACACTGCCTCAAAAGGCTATGTTGAACACAAAGAGCTTCTTGGGTTAAAGATCACCTTCAACATTCCATCAGCATATTGCAGAATGCGGGCAGAACTTGTCTCTTTTTTTCTTATTGCATTGAAAAGAGGGATAATTAGGCTATTTTAAATGTGTTTATAGATGATATAGATAGGTAAGTGACAGACACACAGATAGAGATACAGATGTGAAAAACAGGATGAGTTGAGAAGTATAAGGGAAAAGGAGGGTGGCCCAGTGAGAAAACAGGAAATGGGCTTATTTTTTTTTTTTTTTATCGTGAAAGGAACACACAAATATACTAAAGCTCAGGACTAACTTCCTGCTGACATATGATTGTGCCGTTTAGTACCTCACCTTACTTCAGGCTGTGAATTACTCACTTATAATCAATTTCTTAAAGTTGCAAATATGGCTGACCCTCAAGAGTCGAAGCTTCTACACAACAGCTGGAGCTATGAAATCTACTTGTTAAATACCTTAATTTACTTCCACTTGAAAACTAACATCATTCACCTTTTGAAACAGAGGCTGAAAGGAATGCAGGTTTTGATAGAGGAGAAAATTAAGAATAAAAACTGATTCATGAGAAAAATTAAAAAAGATCTCAAATAACAAATACAAGCATTAATACATATTCTATTTGTTTAATTTCAAAGGAACAAGCTAATAATGTAACTAAGTAGATAAATATGAGAAAATCTGCAATAATCCTCCACTATAAAAGAATCATGAGACAAATACATTTTTTAGTCAGACCACTAACTACTATTTCTATAGGGACTTTGGAAAATAAATTATTATATGTATTCAGCAACCATTAAAATTCAATAGCAAAATAATTATAAACATTAGAATATCACGAAATAATATATTACTTGTGTATGCAAATTGAAATTTATGTGTAATAAATTAGATAATAAAAAGAGAATGCATAGCTTCCTAGGGAGGAACAAAAGCAAGGTTTTTATGGGTATGAAATTAACATTTCACTGGAAGTATTTTAGAAAAATAGCCCATAGAAACAAAAATATTCACAATAAAGTGATTAGTTATGGTTTCCTTCACGAAAAAAAAAAATCAAAAGCACAAACTTAATGAAAGAATTACTTCACACTGAAAGATACATTTCAACGTCAAACAAATAAATGCATAATTGTAGATTTTTTTTTAGAGTATAAAATTCTCTCATTCTAAAATTTTGTTTTTCCTTTTTGTTTTTTTAATTTTTGAAGCAAATACCCTTCCTTTATTACCAGGACCACAGGGCTTTAAGTTAAATGTATAATACAGTACAATACTGAAATCCATAAATATTATACCCATATGTTCTATTTCTTACTGTAACAAACTCTTAGGGAAAAGACATAGACACAAACTTTTCCCTCAAAAGAATAATCAATAAAAATTAGTAACTTGTGCTTGGAATTCTTATTTGGAAGTATTTCTGAATACTGTCTGATGGAAGCTAAAGGAACCAAAGATGCCAAAGATATAACTTTTTATGAGTTCGGGGAAACAGAGCAGCGACCGTGACTCACGAAGTGCAGTAATCGTACAATATGTTTCTTCCTGCCCAGAAGAACAAGAGGAGGTATCAGCACACTCTGAATTTCTTTCATCCTGAATCTTTTCATGTAACAGGAAAGGTGCCCTTTCCCAGGGGCCTGACGGGATGAAGGGAATATTTTATTCTTCAAATACTGAAGCCAGGAAAAAAAAAAAAAAAGAGGGAATCTTTTTCTTACGGTACAAGAAACCAGTTTCTACTACCTTTTTCATCTCAAACTTGGTCCATGTGTGCACATTCAGAATTGGTTGCCAGTGTGCCCGGATTCATTGTACCTTTTCAGTGTCTGACTTTCAATGTCCTACCTGCTCTTTCAGAGACACGTACCTGTTCATTAATTTGGCAGACGTTTACTGAATACATATTATGTGCTGGGCAAAAATGGCGAAAACAAACCAGGTTCCTGCATTCACTAAGCTTAGTCTCATGATCACGAAATCCCATTAATTTTTAATGACACCTTGAAACGTTATTTTATTTTTACTTCATTATCCTTTGCCTCAAGTGTCATCTTCTATGTCTTCCTAAAACCGTCTCTTCTTTTAAAGCCTCCCTCCATAAATACTAGTTTGTTTTGAACACTTTAACCACTAATGAATATTTAGTTCGCTTGCCTTTTCATGCAATAAAATTTTAAATTAAATTTGGGTCAGAGGACTGTAAAATCCTTTTTAACAGTGCTATTCTCCAGATGAGAAAACATAAAATAATGGGAGAAAAAATAAATAAGAATTTTATATAAAGTAATACTTTTCATTGTAATTCTCACTCATGATTCTTGCAGTTATACCAAAATTGAGAAGAGGCCTTATAATTTCTTTGAATGGAGTCTACAAATTGTCTTTCCTAATTGTGAATACCAGCAGGATATCAACATTGTGAGGTCAGGATACAGAGCTATGACTGAGAGGATCTGTAGGCAAAGAGTGCCTCGGGGAAAAGTCCATTTTGTAATCACAGCCTGGACCTAATTATGTGTAGGGGTCAAGGACAGGCCACCCCAAGTGGGCTACTTTGGCATGAAAATTTTTTTTAATTTTTTTTTAACGTTTATTTATTTTTGAGAGACATAGAGTCATAGCGCGGGCAGGGGAAAGGCAGAGAGAGAGAGAGATACAGAATCCGAAACAGGCTCCAGGCTCTGAGCTGTGAGCACAGAGCCCGACGTGGGGCTCTAACTTACAGACCATGAGATCATGACCTGAGCTGATGTCGGCCGCTTAACCAACTGAGCCACCCAGACGCCCCTGGTATGAAAATTATTTTGAGCCGAAGGCAATGGAGACCCTTCAGGCTCAAAAGAAACTTTGTCCTTCCTGTAACCACAGAGAAGAATCTAAATTGGGGGTCTTTCCCAGAACAAAAGTTATTACCAGAGATAAATTTTATGAATGATCCATGTGCATGGCAAGGCAAACATCTAATTACCAAACATCTGCTCTTCTTACTGCCCTGTGAACTGCATTCCTTCCCTTTGCAGTCCCAGACCCCTACACCCTTTGCCTTAGTTCAGGAGAACATCACCTGTCTTTGGAATTTCCATGTCTATGTAGACTTCTCAAACATATAAAATTAAATTTGATTTCCCAAATGTCATGTCCATTTGATTCCTTGTCCAGCTAGAAGGACACTGAAGGGGGGAGGAAATGACTCCTCTCCTACACAGGTATGGATTCTACAAATATGAAGTCATCTCACTCAGAGCCTCAATGTACAGGGGCTTTCCACACAACAATCATCTTTCTAGCCCAGCATAAAATCGAGTAATTGTTTCATTCCCTGATGGGGTCTTCTAGTGCAGCATGCCTGTTAACAGAAGATTTGAATGAAGATTTGAATCTTGTTCTACCCCTTACTATGGTCGGGAACAGCATGTTTTTTTGTTTTGTTTTGTTCTGTTTTGTTTTGTTTTTTTCCCTAAGCTTCAGCTTCTTCTTCAGACAAATGGGAATAACAATGCTATCTACCTTGGAGAGATGTGAGGATTAATAAGAAGATGCATGTGAATATCGAAACACAACTTCTAACTTGTGAGTAAGCCACCGGAAACCTCCAGCCCTCGCCCTCATAACGTGACTCATTCCCACTGATTTTAGCGGGAAGTCGTTTGTTTGGGGACATTCTGGCTCCGGGATTCATTAAACTGGACATCTTCAAATATACTCATACAACCAATAGTAACCATTTAACTATTTTACACTATAGAAACCATCAAGCAGGTGCAAAGTCACTTCACTGCAAGAACAGTAACAGAGACCAGGACTCAGATGTTGAACCACACACCCCCCCCCCCGCCCCTGGTCACTGGGTGACACACAGTAAAGCTTAATTTTAAACCATAGGAGTAAATGACGTGACTGACAGTCTATGAAGACCAAAGATCAATTAAAAAAAATAAATTATCTTGATTATTGGTTACTAAATTAAAAAGGTGGACCCATGACAAAAATTCCTCTGAGTGAAAGAAAACAGAACAGTAGAGAGACGGACTATTTCATGCAACAAGTCCTACTAGGCAAATGTGGACAAATAACACTGGTCTCCTTTGCCTTGCAAACAAGAAGCTACCTGTGCCTGAGTGAACCAGCAAGCTGGGGCAATGAAGCTCCTTCCAGATTAATCTGGTTGAGTTCTGCGACGAGTCCTCATCCTGGTCTCAGGGGTGCTGTTTCTCAGAGAGGCCGAAGGCTCATGTGTTCCTCCTCTGAAATACCAACTCGAGTGTGTGGCATCTTTAAAGGCTTCCCTAGCGATGGCTACCCAGACAGTGATGGTGCCTCGCACCCGTTTTCTTTCATGTTATTGTTCACACCCAGGATGCATGAGCTCCATCTTTGTTCTCCTTACTGACAGGAACAGTGTGCTGGAGAGGGAACCAAGGGTATCATGTAGAGCTCACTTATTCCATGTTGTCAGTAATTATGCGATTCTAATCAGAAACCGGGCATTATAAAAAAAGAAAGAATTCCTTCTTGAGAATTCCAAATTTAATAACAATATTGCACTAAACCCCTTACAGTCAGCTTTCAGTACTGCTCTTACTTTACACAGTGACCACTTCTATGACACCCCATCCCTTTTTCAGTCACTTCCAATCTTACGCCCTTAGTTTGGCGTTTTGTTTCTATCTTCTTCTGACATAGCCACCGTATATTCACAATGTTTAGTCTGAATTATCTTGCCCATTCAACATCTCTTTCTATGTATTACAAATGTTTCAGGGCACCTGAGTGGTTCAGATGGTTAAGTATCTGACTTCGGCTCAGGTCACGATCTCATGGTTTTGTGAGTTCGAGCCGGCATCAGCGTCGGGCTCTCTGCTGTCAACAGTGCAGAGCCTGCTTCAGCTCCTCTGTTTCCCTCTCTCGCTGCCTCGCCCCTGCTCTCTCTCTCTCTCTCTCACATGCATGCTCTCTCTCTCTCTGTCTCAAAAATAAACCTACATTAAAAAAAAAATGTTTCAGAGGTTACAAGTTTCCCCCTTCCCTCTCTCCGGTAAGGGCTTTACAGCCATGGTATCTGTATAATTTTGTACTTACTCTTTTCTCTTCCTGACCTCTTGTCACTGAAATCTCTTCTTTTCATTATCCTTTTACTGGCATCATTACACCTCCATTCACCCCAGGTTATTTCTCCTTTTATAGCATCTTACTTGTTTGTACTAAAAGTCAAGCCCTAACCCAGATACTGAATGTGTTAAGTAGTGACTTTCATTGGAAAACATTTGTGGAACAACTATGTTGAGTCATTCCTTCAGAAAGATTCAGAAGACATATTAAAAAACAAAAGACAACGAAACACCTACGGCCCTGTCCTTTAGCTCTAAGTACAATCAAACGGAGACTACAACTTGTAAAGAAATAATTACAGGTGGCATTAAACAAGAAAGGTTGGCACGCCTTAGGAAGACACTGGAGAAAAGGAGTATGGCTTAGGTAACATCTGAATGGACTCTTGACCTGCAAATAAAAACTTAATGAATGAGTAAGAAATCACAGGAACAGGGGAATGCAGCATTTGAGGTCGTAGCGCTAGTATGTCCAAAGACTCCGAAGTATAAAAAAAATCTTCACATGTTGATATCCGTGTGTACTAGAGCAGGAGGGCGGAAAATGAGGGTGGGAAAGGCAAAGGGGGACCAGATACATGAAAAACCTCAGATGTGATGCTTATGAGATTGCTTCCTGGGCATTCTGATCTGCCTCTGAGGATTTCAGGCACAGGGGTATCCTCAGGGTAAAGGTAATAACCAGGACAGTATGGAGAATGGATCAGAGGAGGTTGAAACATGATTCAGAATGAATGGGCAGCAATTACAATAATGCGGGCAAGAAATAATGAGAGTCTGGATCCAGGCAGTGAGAACAGTGATAGAAAAAAAGGTAAAATAGAGGTGATTTTTAAAGAAAGGTCATGAGCAGGCTCCGTAACTATAACTGGGAAGAGAGAGAGGGTGAGGAAGGCAGTTCATAAAGTATCTTTGATTCAGGCTTAGTTCACAGAGCAGATGGTGGTGGTTTTAATTTAGATACATTTACTCCTTTATATTGTTGAGAGAATGCTAAATATCACTATATAAATAACAATGTTCTTTAACTTCATTTATCTTACATAATGTAAATATAGTTCCAAAACAAGATACCAAAGACATATCTCCCCTGTTTTCCTTTGAAGTGAGATCTCAACTTACAACCCTAAGATAAAACAATTAAAAAAATAAAAGATAAAAAGCTTTGAAGTGTAAGGAACTCGCTCAGCGTCACTTACCTAGTAAGCAGGAGAGCTAGAAATCCAATCTAATTATTGCCTAGGCATTGTTCTTTTAATCATAAGGGCTACATACACAGGTTGTTCACTGCACAAAAGTACCAGGGCAAGTGAATAGATAGGAGATGAATTCCAGTCTATGATCCACTGGCTTTGCCAGACACACTGACCCAACCATGAATATAAAATTTCAAAGAGTTGCCTTTCCCTAATTCATTAAAAAGTCTTTCTGATACCAAGCTGTGCACCTTGGGAGCTCCTTAGAGGGCTCAATTGTTCAAATTTGCACAAAGTTACCAAAGTTATCTATGGTCTGGAGGTGGCCCTGTTTATCTGTTGTATTTTAAGAACTTTATCTAGGTACACGTTGATATGTAAAGGCAAACAGTAAAGAGAAATTACCCAAAGCTGGAAACAAGAAGAGAAGGGGTAGGAGTAACTCTGAATCTGTGGAGTTTATATGGCATTGAGTTCAAATTTTCCTGCTCTCAATTCTAAATGGTAGCTACATCCCCAAACTAGAACACATAGGCAGCTGATAATAAAAACCGTAGCTATTCTAGGGTGACTAAAATTAATTACAAGATAAACTGTACTATATATTAATTTATATTGCTCCTCCGGGGCATGACTGTTCTGAAAGTAGAGTAAAAATCCACACCAAGGGATAACTCTAGAGTGTGTGCATACAGAATTTGATTGAGATATGACAAAGAATAAAATTCCTTTTCCTGACACCATAAAGATTTTATTTTACATTAACAACACATTTATGACTAAATCACTCACTATATTCAGGCTGACCTTCAATATTTTCCATAACAACTTTTAGTCATGGTAAATGATAAATTATAATCAGAAAAGTGATTTCTTCTATCATGATGCAAATATTTTATTTTTTATACTGAACTATAACCTCTAATTCTATACTGAATAAGAATTCATAATCGTATGCAATGTCATGCAAAAACTATAAAGTTGTCCTTTTTCATATTATAGTAAAATATGAGGCTCTTAGTCACCAACTTGACAAGAGTACACATACATTTTCTTTTCTGTTTGTGACATTCCTCTATGCTTCTTTGAAGTTTCATACCTATTAAATACTGATCTACATACTTAGATACAAACATGTAAGGGTCAAATAATTGGATTCAGGAACATAGAGAGCTCACTCTAGACTTATGTTAATTAAAATTTTTCTTATTTTATTTTCTAATAATACTGTTTAGGCTAGACACTCCATAGGGGTGATCACCACTGAAAGTTATACTAACTCTGCAGAGGACAAGAAGGAATAAAAAGACTATTCCTTAAAAAGCCCATGTCAGCCTGAATTTGAGTAGGTCTATAACTTGCTTTAGCCAACAGAATGCAAGCAGGCATGACATAAGTGGAAATTTTAAAATGTCTGTGTGCTTTGGTTGGCTCCCTGCATGCCTACCCCTTGCCATTAGACAACCATTCCATGAAAGATAAGGACCCATGAAGTAAATACGAATTTAAGTAATAGCTTGTGATCAAGTCCAGCAGTCTATCACAGGAAGAGGAGCCACACAACTGGGCCCAGTCTAGATCTGTACACCAGTCCATCTGTTACATGTGAGCAAAGAACTGTTTCTTGATCTTAAGCTGTGATATTTGTCACTATTTGTTACACAGCATGAGTTTGGCAATAGCAGACTGATACATAAGCCAAAGAACCTTAAACAATATATTAATTTCTCTGGATCTCACTTTCCTCATTTGTAGTGAAGAAAATTGGTTGGTACATGTTGATAATACCTAAGTTCAAAGGTTGTTGTGAAAATCAAATGAGATAAAATATGTAAAATCACCAGCATAGTACCTTAACTATCTAACTTCACACAAGTAGTTTAACAGGCAGGTTAGCCCTGTCTCTGATCTATATTAACACTACTGTACATTATCCCTTTGCCTTAATAAGTCTCCTGACAAATCCCAACATCATTAGGGTGGGTAAGTAAAAAACTTCTCTCACTTTCATGCATCATTCTCAAATTAAAGAACTTTTTATATTTTCCCATCTACTTACATGGTTGACTTATTCTCTGAGATATGCTATGTTTTAAAATATTTAGGATAATTTCTCAATATTTTTATGATATTGTAGTTACTGTTTTTTACCACTACCTTTAGAAAAATCCAACGTGTTAATGTCAGATATGATGATTATTTAATCTCAACTCTAGCATGAACTTAGAATGCTCAATAAAAAACATTTAAAAGATACTTGCAATTAAAGTGACTTCTAATTTTGATGCTTGAAGATAACATAAGAATTTAAAAAAAATAAGGAATGAGAAGATCCTAGATAATTTTTAAGTCTTAATTTATTAAAATACACTTCATGAATGAATTCTACTTTTGTTCAAATTAAAAAAAATAATGATTTTACTTTCTATAAGTATAAAAGAAAATCTAAAACTTATTAAAAAGAAAAAAAATATTGTTGTATGGAAGAATAAACACATCTTTAATAATAGCAGTTTCTGATGTATATAAATATTACATTTCATAATATTCAGACTGTGGAAGGACTTTTTTGTTGCTTTGTTTATACTTCCTTTCATCACATCATAGGTATTGTTATCACTTATAAAAAAGAGAACTTACTCCTAATTCCCAAGTAAACTAGGAGCAGTATGATTTGCTGAACCTCTAATTTTATGGACTTCAGAAATGTAAATTAAACTTTTATATTAACAACAGTAAACAGTGGTTTGGAACACTAGCTCTAAATTTAGGTAGCTCTGCCCCTTATAAGCTCTACTGCGTTGAAAAGTTATTTTGCTAAGAAGTACCTTGGCGGTGCCTGGGTGGCTCAGTAGGTTAAGCGTCCCTGCTTTGGGCTCTGTGCTGACAGCTCAAAGCCTGCAGCGGGCTTGGGATTCTGTGTCTCCCTCTCTCTCTGCCCCTTCCCCACTCACATTCTGTCTCTGATTCTCAAAATAATAAACAATAAAAAATATTCAAAAAAAAAAGTCAGTACTTTAGTTCCCATATCTCTAAAATGGGGGGTCGTAATAGTCTCTTTCTTATTTAAATAATGTGAAGTTAAATGACTTGATATGTGTAATGTAAGGAGCACTTCGCAATTTGAATTAGAAAATAGTATTATTACTCACATGAAATTTCACCAAGTGAACATTATTGCTTATATTTATATATAATAGGACTATATTACTCCATGTAAACATCTCTGGGTTTTGGATTCATCCAGAGTGACAATCCCTATAATATTTCAATTTTAATGGCATGCCCATTGTGAAAAGGACATTGGGTAGACCTACTCTTGGTTCCTCGTACCCACAAGTACCTTTTAATTGTTACATAATTATAAAGACTCTTCTAGTCTTTTCTTGCCAATAGGATACAGATCAAACAGCCTACAGGGATGATTTGGTCCCTTCACTATTCTCTATCAATTTTTAATTCTCTCCTTACTATTCAAGTCTGTTCTGCAGGCTCACACATTTAATTCAGTTTCTTAAAGATACAATATTTCCTCTTGTCATAGGGCTTAGCCTGATGTGCCCCATAAGTCCCCCATCCAGACTCCTCCCTTGCCAGTATGTCACCCCAATTAAGTGAACTCCTCCATTCTTCCTGGCGTAGCTCAAGCCAACTCAAGGAAAACTTACTTGAAAGCTGTCCTCATCCCTGCCTCCACATAAAGCCCTTTCTGAACACACTGATGGGAGCAGAATTTGCTGCCCCCAAATATGCCTTTCTGGCAGAATTATTTTAGGCTGATTGTTTTGACAAACTGCAAGACACAGGAGAAGCTCTGAAAACCAGTTGGAAGTTACCCTTTGGTGGAGGAAAATTTACATTTATAAGGGAAATCTACATTTGTAAGGGTGTCTCCTCTATACCTGGGAAGAAGGATGAGTAAATCTCTAGAAACTCTTATCAATAGCAAAGGCAGTGATTTAAATGTCCATTAACAACCAAAACCTCCCTTACTATGCTTTTCCTAGAAACCTCCCATGATCTGCCTTCCCCTCCCTCCCAACATCCTTTGTCTTTAGCTGAAGATGATATTTAAGGTGGTGACTTAGGCCATTCAGAGTTATTCAGTTTTCTGGGGCATCCCTCTTGTATACAGGAGGAAGACATGTTTTTAAATTCCTGTCTTTTTCCTGTTAATCTTTTACTCTGGGGGGTGGGGAGCATCTCAGCCAAGAACCCAGAAAGGTAAAGGAAAAGCTATTCTTCCTACTCTACAGCATCTATTACACTGCCGTTCAGCTTACATTCATTACCTGATTACTGTTTATCTTTCCTGACAGATCCTCAAGCTTGGTATCGAAACAGAAACACATCTTTTTGCTAAAATAGGTTCTTGCAAATATTTATGGAATTACACACATTTATCTCTTATTTCCCACAGAGTTCAATATTTTGCACACATCATGGACTCAAGCAAGCACTGGACTTTCAGCAAGCATTGAATGAGCTCCTACTATGTGCAATATTCTAGACTGGGGATAGAGCAGTGAACAAAAGACACAAAAATCCTCTCCTTGATGGATTTTATATTCTAGTTGAATGAACGGCTGCCTGACAATTGTTTCTGGCTATAAAAAATAATTTATAAAAATCAAAACAAGGCTAAGCCTCACGGAAACCAAGGGAAAGACTATTTTGTTTTTCAGATTAACAGAAAAGTTTTCCTAATATTTCTAAAGGTTTTATTAAATATTTCTGTGTGGTTTCACAAAATAAGTTTAAATGGCTTCTATGATATATTCTATTTGTTGCCGTATAGTCAAAATTAAACAATTACCTCAAATCCTTTTCAGACTAGACCTTAAAAAAATGTGGTGACCAGGGCAAATGAATATAACCTGAAATAGAGTCAATCAGAAAAAATCCATCATGTTTCAACTAATCATTTTTTAAAACACTTAACTTCCTAGTGGATAAAGGAGTTTTGAAAACATTCTTCCTTTTGACACAGGCAAACAGGCATATTTTGCATGAAAAAACCCAACTGAGCATCTAAGGATAATGTCCCTTGAAGTATCCAAATGTCCCTCTGACATAACAAAGAGTTAAACAAGCTTATTTTAACATAGCATTTTCCCTAGAAAATCAAACTGCATTAAATGAATTGTCAGTGGGTGCTTTTTGCCCTTATACCATCCTTGAGTATTTAATAAAAGTAATAGCTTTTCTCTCCTTTAATTTTTTTAAAGTTTATTTATTTATTTTGCGAGAGAGAGAGAGAGAGAGAGAGAGAGAGGGAGAAAACCCCAAGCAGGTTCTTCACTGACAGAGCAGAGCCTGAGGCCCCAAGGTGGGGGTCCAGCTCACAACCCTGAGATCCTTTCCTGAGCTGAAATCAAGGGTTGGATGCTTAACCGGCTGAGCCACCCAGGTGCCCCTCTCCCCGTTTTTAAATGAGGAAAGTTTATAATAATTATGTGCCCTCTTTTGGCCTTTCAAGATGAGATAATGTCTATCCCTTGAGAAAAAATTTATCAATTAAATTTCCAGAACAAATTACCCAGTTTCCTGGAACGAGGTGAGCATTTCTTTCATCTATCCTTTCAATACAGAACAGCAAGTCAATCTTTTTATGAGGAATTACCCATCTATCCTTCATGACTGCTTAGCATGACATTTCGGTTTTTTGAATACTGACTTAGAATCACACTGCTGGAATGTTATTCCTCGTTTTTCACTGTTTCCCTGTTCTATCAGAGACTTTCAAACTTCTAGAGCTGCGGGCACACTTAAAACCCATCTATCCATACGTTAGTAATCAAATTTCCTTTCAAATCAGATAGTACTTGTTAATAACAAAATAGTATTTTCTTTGAGCATCTCAGCTGTTAGGCAGCCATGACTTCTTTTTATACACATTTGCTAATCAGATCTTCATTGTTCTAACACAAGGTAGTTTACAGTCTAGTCAGAACTGCAATTCTCCTCTTATTTCCCTGTCCAAATTCCTCTCCGCTTTCTCGTATGTTATTTAAAATCTTCAGAACACCTAATCATATGTTTTTACATTTTCAAAACTCAAATTCATGGTAAATGCATATCTTATAATTTTCAATGGCTAAAATGCAGGGAACATCCAAATATTTGCCTGTCCCCTATTATCTTTAGAAAGAAATTGAGAAAGGTAGTAAGAAGTCATTTAGGGGCACCTGGATGGCCCCAGCGGTTAAGCGTCCAGCTCTTGATTTCAGGTCAGGTCATGATCTCATGGTGGGTGGAACCCCGCATCTGGCTCTGTGCTGGGCATGGAGCCTGCTTAAGATTCTCTTTCTCCCTCTCACTCTGCCTCTCTCCCCCACTTGTGTGTGCATGGGATCTCTCTCTCTTTCTCTCTCTCTGACAAAAAAAAAAAGTCTTTGCCACTAATATTTTCTTTTCTTAAGTAGGAAACTTTCATCTGATGAAATTTGGCACTTGGAAATTACTTGTTTTTCTTTTATTTAACACTAGCTGAGTTCTCAGTATGTTTAAAATTGGAAAAAAAAATGTGCTTGGCATAGCTTCTATTCTTGGCTATGTTCCTGAAATGCTGTAACCAGGGGTCAGGCCTTCAAGTCCTTTTAACCTGAAGTAAAAATAGTTTCTTGACATTTATGTTATGTTGTTAATGAATTTCAAGGGGTTTGAGTGGAGAAATAAATTTGTCTAGTTCATCTATTTTAAGATGGTCCAGCTCATCTGTACTAGGTCAAGAAGTATAAGTTGGATTTAGGTTAAGTTCTGAAAAACTGAAAATTAGCAAGTGTTATAATACAGCCATAGAAACTTCTTCCTACTTTAGAACTTCAGAAAGCCAGCCTAAACAACCATTAACATCTGTTTTGTATTTACTGCATGAGTAGCCATACATTTATACATAGGTGTCCACAGGAGAAGAAAAAACGAGGTTGCTCCAGAGACGCTAGTCTCATCCTAACTCATGATCTCTTACGGGATCCTTTGGTCTAGAATGGAACCTGGGGACGAAATAGGAACATTTCTCCCCTATGGGAAATGCTGGAGGCTTGGTCCTAAAGGCCCAAACCTCCTGCCTCCACTGCCAAAGTTGTTCTGTAGCCAGGGCTCAGGAAGAGCTCCAGACAGAAGCCACATCAAGATGCTGACATGAAACTATTACATCTTTAATATCTGGAAAAAAGTGAACAATACTTCAGAAAGACGTTTCACCAATTAAATATTTCTAATTTTTGAAAAAAAAGAAAAGGCAGCCCGTCTGTGTCTGGAAGCTGCTACTATGGCAGCAGAGGCTCTGCTGGACTGCAGAGGAGGGTGAGAGCTTGGATAGAAAGATGACCTGGCAGAGATCCAGATTAGGAAAGATCCAAAATACATACCAAACACATGCCTGTCAATTTTTAGTGTGAGGATTCACTCTTCTGTATTTTGTAACTATCGGCATACCATGGATCTTTCTATGAGTTTTATTATTATAGGCTAATCAATTGCAAGGATTTGAAGCCTAGCCCAGTATGACACCTGTATTGTCCGATGGCAGCCAGTAGGAACATGCAGCTATCAAGCACTCGAAATGTAGCTGGTGTGACTGAAGAACTTACATCTTTACTTTTTTAATGATTTCATGAATTTTAACTGAAATAAAAATCGAACACTTAATATAATTATTAGAAAAAATTTAAATACATTAACAATAACTTGGGTATGTGATTCTCCTTTTTCAAATGTAAATTTGGTGAAATCTTAAATACAGATAGAGTATCTGTGATGAATATTTAGCATCTAGTCAGTGATGTGCTACTAAAGTAAAATATACACTAGGTTACAATACCGAGAATGAAGCAGAAAATGTAATATACACTAGGTTACAATACCGAGAATGAAGCAGAAAATGTAATATACACTAGGTTACAATACCTAGAATGAAGCCGAAAATGAATATACACTAGGTTACAATACCTAGAATGAAGCAGAAAGTGTAATATACACCAGGTTACAATACCTAGAATGAAGGAGAAAATGTAATATACACTAGGTTACAATACCGAGAATGAAGCAGAAAATGTAATATACACCAGGTTACAATACCTAGAATGAAGCCGAAAATGAATATACACTAGGTTACAATACCGAGAATGAAGCAGAAAATGTAATATACACTAGGTTACAATACCGAGAATGAAGCAGAAAATGTAATAGGTATCATTAATAATCTTATATTGGTAAGTTTTTAATAAGAGTATTTTTGACATACTGAGTTAAATAAGACTAAATTATTGTCCTAGCTTTCTTGGGGTACAATTGACAAAACTATAAAATATTTAGTGTACAATGTGGTAACTTGATATATACAAACATTTGAAAAGATTCCTTCCCCATCCTCCATTGAGTTAATTAACACATCTTTCATATCACATTTTTAAAAAAATTTTTTAGTGTTTATTTATTTTTGAGAGAGAGAGATAGAATGAGAATAGCGGAGGGACAGAGAAAGAGAGAGAGAGAGAGACACAGAATGTGAAGCAGACTCCAGGCTCCAAGCCATCAGCACAGAGCCTGCTGTGGGGCTCGAACTCACAAACCATGAGATCATGATCCTAGCCAGAGTTGAACACTTAACCGACTGAGGCACCCAGGTGGCCCGCATCTCACATATTTACCTTCTGTTCTGTGTGGTGAGTATACCTCAGCTCTACTTTCAGAAAATTTCAGTTGTACAATACAATCAACTGCAATCACCATTTAAATATATTATTAAAATTAATTTAGCCTATTTCTTCTTATGTTATTAATACAGCTACCAGAAAATTTTAAATTACACATGTGATTCACGTTACATTTCTATTACATAGAGCTGTCTTAGACAATAATAAATCAGTTACTATGCCAAATGCTAGGGCTCTTGATTTAAACATTTTATGTTGCTTCAAAATTATATTATCTTCAACCAATGAGTCATATCACTTACACTTAGCACAAACTGGTAGTGGCATTCTAAGAACTCTTGTAATTGCTTACAAAGCATTTTAAGAGGATTATGTGTGTTCACATAAGCATTTGAATAACCAAGTTGTTAGTCTCTCATCTTTTCTTGTTGCTCATTTTATTGGCCCGCACAGATAAAATTCTGCAGCCTCTATCCTGTAAATCTATTTTGTGTTACCTCCCATGTCACCACAGAGAAAATACTTAACCATTTAAATGCTTCTGCAATTATATTATTGTGTAACACACATGCCACTCATCCCCTTGTCACAGAAAAACAGGACCGGACTGATTAGAGACATCTGAAACACATACTTTGGCAAGGAAACATCCTCTAAGTTCACCTACTTACAGAAAGAAATAAGAATTACTCAAATCTTCTCTTCAAAATATCTGCTATTCTTGGGGTAACTTTTAATGGGAAAAATAAATAGCAAAAATAAAACATTAAATTCTAAAATAGCCAGATACTCTCCAAATCAAAAGGTTATCACTTAGATTCGGTTTAAGAATTGAATTTGGGGCTCCTGTCTGGCTGAGTCAGTGGAGTATATGGCTCTCGATCTCAGGGTTGTAGGTTTGAACCCCATGTTGGGTGAAGAGATCACCCAAATAAAATCTTTTTTTTTTCCTTAAAGCAAATTAAAATCTTTAAAAAAAAGAATTGAATTAAAGTAGAGTTATGACGCTCTGTTACAAGCTGACGAATGCTGAGTTATTGTGCAGCAAACTATCCACAAGCTGAGCATCTCCTACAGATGGTCCGTTAAAAAAATAAAAAAAAAAAAGGACACACTATTATTAATTGTTCCCGAATTAGGTGGGGCTTAGCATGGTACAGAGACAGTATGTTTATGTTCCATTTTTAATTTTATAGAAGAGAAATAGAGTCCCACAATACATAAACATTTTTAAAAAGCATAATAATTTTTATGCATCATAATTTATGCATCATAATTTATACATATTTACTTATTAATTTATATAATATATATTTATATGCTAAATATACTATTAATGGACATTTGGCAAAACTTCCGGAAAAAATGTAATAAAATGCAAGTACGAAAAAAAAGGGATAAAATTCAAGTTAGTAAAGGCTGTTTCAAACCCTCTAAAATTAAGTACAGACAATAATCTAAAATGTATGGGAGACTCTCACTCAGCAGAACCTTATGTAACCATAGCAATGTTTCCTAAACTACTAAAGCAGATGAATCAAGGAAAATGCCTAATGAAACAAGTTCAAAAGCACAATGTCTTATTTTGTTGTTGTTTTAAAAACTGATGCTTGCACAAATTCTATTTACTCTATTAAGTAACCAACTTAATTCTATTACTTTTCTCTTTAAATCTTTATTTCAGGGTCACCAATTTTTTTCTTTCTTTTTTTTTTAATTTTTATTTATTTTTGAGAGAGAGAGAGACAGAGCGCCAGCAGGGGAGGGGCAGCCAGAGATGGAGACAGAATCCAAAGCAGGCTCCAGGCTCTGAGCCGTCAGCACAGGGCATGATGTGGGGCCTGAACACACAAACCGGAAGATCATGACCTGAGCCGAAGTTGGAAGCTTACACAACTGAGCCACCCAGGCGCCTCACCAAACATTTCTATAAAAGGCCAGATAATAAATATTTTAGGCTTGACGGTCAATACTGTCTGTAGATAGTACTCAACTCTGCTGTTGTAACGCAAAAGCAGCCAGAGACAATACAGAAACTAAATGGTTTAGCTGTGTTCCAATGAAATTTTTAACAAAGACAGGCTGTGGGAGCTGATTTGGCCCTAGGGGCATAGTTGACTGACCCCTGCTCTATGTCACTGAACTATTTCACTTTACTTATCATGATTTTCATGCACACTCTACTGAAGTCAAGAACATTTGACTTCATTTTTGGTTTTGCCTGCTTTACCTCCATTCCTCGTCTTCTGTTAACAGCCCCTTGATATTCCTCGGAAAACCTGCCTCCCCACTGTCTCCATGTTTTCAGTGACTGTTAGGGCGACTCAGAGATGATAAGAGGAAGTAACCAGGACATCAGAGCCAATGCACTTATTATAGAACTTTTGTGAAACTCTGCAGAGACAAAGCTCATCCTCTTTCTACTAGGCTTGATACTAGTAAGATCCATGTCTACCCCCTCTGATGACCATCAAGCTTCCGTGAGGGGAAAGCTTCAGAGAATGAAGAGATGAAATGTGGGATGCACGGAGACTGCAACCTGAAGGCATTCTGTAAACTTCTAGACCCCGCTGTGTCTGCAGACAGAAATGTGTCAATTACATAGCATGACGCCTGTTGTTCTTCCTTTGAGCTAGTTTTTGTTTTCTATCTTTTGCATGCCAAAAGTACTAACAAAAATATTTTTCCAAAGTTACTATACCGTAATGCTTCAAAGTCCTAACTCTGAGACAAGCAGTTTGGCGGGATTTGGCTTCTTCATTTACTATGTCCCAGAGACCAGAGATTTTAACATATTGGCCCTTTGTCCACGTGCTCTGTCTAGGGAGCATCCATTCTATGAATAGAAGGAAAATAGTAAAACCGTAAATCTCTTCAGATCTCATCAAGTACAAGGCTCTGTTTTTATCTGTTCTCTTATTGGAAAGGTTACTCATCTCACACGGCTCTAAATAATTTACAGATCTTGTACCATGAAGCAGAGGATAAAAACTGAATATGTACCAGAGGAAAGAAATGATATGCTTCATTGGGGAATAGTTAATTGACATTTCAGTAATATTTGCCTTTAATTTTGTCATATGCATTGTGCCCATATCATTAATTACAGTAACTAAAACCAAGTGCCTGTGACTTTTCTATTGATCTTCCTTACCTGAATATACACAACCATATTTTGGCTTTTCTTCCCCCTATAAGCTCAGATACAATCTAGCAGCTTTTAAAGAGAGGATTGGACTAATGTTGGAGAAAAAGTCTAGTCACATTAAGGTCTAAAATCTAAAAGGAGTGATTATTTGATTTCACATGTTGTACTAGTCTATCTTATAATCATCTTTGTATTTATCTTCTCAGCCAATACTAAATGGCAGTTTTCTTGAAGGTAGGTAAGTGTCTCATCAGTTCTAGGCATTGCAGGGCTACCGTAGTTTATTACATGTAAAACAGAGTCAATATCTACTTTACTGAATTACTTTTCTTTACATTCAGATGGCTTGCTAACATCTATATGATAAAGACTTGGAAGACAGGCAATGATTTTGAATGAATGAGATAAAGACCTTCTTCATCTCCTGCTCGTGGGGAAATGATTCATGAAAGGAAAGGCATTCAATAAAGAGAGATTATTATGCTACTGCTGAGAGTGACTCGGACTTAATTCCTCCGGGGAAAATTCTGGAAAAGGTGGAAAACACACTTCAGAGACATATACCATTTGGAGCAGGGGAGCCAGGTTATTTCTATACCAACTCCCTGCAGTCATTGCTTGAGGGCTTACCCCTAGGGTGTTAATTCCCTGTCGTTTCTGCTCTCCCTGTTCTAGAAAAAGCCTCTAGGCATAGAAATGGCATTGGACAACATCCAGAGTACCCCAAAATTCAGCACCGAAAGACACGGATGGGGCACTGACACTGTCTGCTATACCCATCTTATCTTTCTCCTTTCCATTCTAAGAAATATTCTAAGAAAGACTATTTTATCAAACTTCCTTATCCAAAAAAAAATTTCAATTATTCTCCTCTCTCTGGTTTTACCAAATCTAGAATATCTCATCTGATTCCCCCTCCCTTTTTTTTTTTGTTGTGGTTTCTTTCTGTCCAAACAAAACAAAATAAGAAACCAAACCAAAACAAAAACTATCCACGCAAAACATAATTTTGAATTTGAGATGCATAGCTAGCCAGATAAAAGATGAATTAAACATATGAATGAAACATATGAATGAAACAAATGAAACATATGAATGATTTTCCGATGTCTTATGTTTTTCTCTTTGTACTGGTATCCAGAAAACACACCAACACATAGAAGGTGCTCACTGTCTATTGAAGGAATAAAGTCCTGTTTTCAAAATATTTAAAGTACCACCTCATCTCTCACAAAATTCATATTTCTAGCTAGTATTTGTTTAGCAATGTTACACTTGAAGCATCTTTCATTGAATACATACCATCTTTCATTACTTCTCTAGCTTATGGGAATTAAAACACTTTATTCAACCATTATTTGAACACATAAAAATAATGATTCCTAGTTATAATGTCATAGCCCTGTCCATAAGCCTAACAACTCTTGCATATTATATCTGAAAATTTCATCTAAAATATAGCTCCTTTATTCTCCTTTCTGTACTATGTAACACAGCAGCCCTTTTAAGAGTCAAATAATACGATGTTAATTTCTATGGCCAAATTTAGTGGGTTTTGATATTTGATATTTAGTGTGTTACGATTATTAAGTTTGTATATAACCTCTTCTGTATATAGCAGTCTATATGAAGTTGATGGTGGTAAGTTTGAACCCATTCTTTTCTCCTCTCCTCTTCTCCTCCTTTAGGTACATGTTATTATATTTTATATCCTTTGTGAGTTTCTTGACTGATTTTTTAGAGGAATATTCATTTTTATTGCTTCTCTGTGGCCAAATACAGAAACATGTTATATTACCATTATTTATAAAGAATAACAGCTTGCTTTTCCAAATATGGGTCTGGAGGCAACAGTGTACCAGATATTTCTACAGTCTTGTATTGGCGAAAAATTTATGGTCCAGAGAAATCTAATTAGTAACAGCCTTTCCACCTGTATTCCCTGGCCCTGTCTGACCTGCAGCAGCTTGTTTCTTCTTCCTAGAGCTTTGGGTTAGGGAGGATTGTAATGAATTGATCTAGTTAGTAGATCAACCAGCTAACCCTCTTATCCAAAAAGGCAACTAACAGTAGTAATGCACTTAAGCATCTGCTGACTCAAAAGAGTACATAATCTATTATTGGAGAAAAGAAGCAATGGTTTGTGACATACATTTTTAAATATGTTTTTGAAAATGTAATTCACGATCATTTTGAAAACTCAGAATCAAATTTTTATATAACAAAATTCTTCTTTTAAAGGAAAAGGGTTAATAGGTTTCTAGCCATTTTTGTATGAATATACATAAAATAGAATAATCATACCCATTATGCTATTGAACGATCTCCTTTTCTTCTCTATGATCAACTCTCTTCCATGTCAATAAATGCAGTCCACAGCATTTATATGACTATATGTTATTTTCTAGCATGGATATACAATTCATTTAATTCTTACTTTCAATTTTTATATTACACGCAGTATTACAGATTTTTATATGTACATCTATTTTAGCAAATCCTTTTGACTAACTGAAAAATATATATGTAATTTATTGTGGGCCAGGCACTGTTCCAAAAGCCTTAGCATTAACATATTTAATCCTCCTAACAGCTCTATAGAGTAGCTATAATTCATCCTTCAATTTTACAGATGAGGGAACTGAGGCACAAAGAGGCCAAGTACAGGGCCTACCCGTGTGGCTTAGTCGCTTAAGCATCTGACTCTTGATTTTGGCTCAGGTCATGATCTCGCAGTTCGTGAGGTTGAGCCCCACATTGGGCTCTGTGCAGACAATGTGGAGCCTGCTTTAGATTTTCTGTCTCCCTCTCTCTCTGCCCCTCCACAGCGCTGTCTCTTTCTCTCTCTCTCAAAATAAATAAATATTTAAAAAATATATAAGGAGAGAAACATGCATTTTAAAATTTTCTGGTAGCCATATTAAAGAGACTAAAGAGAGGAAAGATACCTGAATAGATACTTTTTTTCCAAAGAGAGATATACATATGGCCAACACACACATGAAGAAATGGTCAACATCACTAACCATCAGGGAAGTACAAATAATAAAAACCACAGTGAGATAGTACCTCACACCAGTCATAATGGCTAGTACCAAAACGACAAGAAGTAACAACGTTGGTGAAGACGGAGAAAAAGGAACCCTCTTACACTATTGGTAGGAATGTAAATTGTTACAGCACTGTGGAAAACAGCATGGAGATCCCTCAAAATTAAAAACAGAAATATCATATGATCCAGTAATTCCACCACTGGGAATTTACCCAAAGAAACAAAAATATTAATTGGAAGACATATATGCACCCCTATGTTTATTGCAGCATTATTGATATTAGCCAAGATATGGAAACAATCCAAGTGCCCATCAACAGATGAATAAAGAAATATGGTATATATTTACAATAGAATATTGAGAGTCCAAGAAAAAGAATGAGAACTTGCTATTTGTGACAACATGGGTGGACCTAGAGAATATAATGCTAAGAGCAATAAGTCAGTCAGAGAATGAAAATATCATACGGTTTCAGTTATATGTGGAATCTAAAAAACAAAAGAAACAAAGCAGGAACAGACACATAAATACAGAGAACAAACAACGGTTGCCAGTGGGGATGGTGGTGGGGAGACGGGAAAAATGGGTGAAGGAGAGTGGAAGGTACAGGCGGCCACTTATGGAGTAAGTCACAGGGATGAAAGATACAGCACAGGGAGTGTAGTCAATGGTATCATAATAGTGTAATAAGAAGACGGATGCTGGCCACACTTGTGGTAAGCATTCATAATGATAGAGTTGTCAAATTACTATGTTGTACACCCGAAGCTAACATAATACTGTGTATCAACTGTACTTCAATTAAGAAATAAAAGAGGAAAGACAAGTAAAATTAACTGTAATGAAAGTATTTAATTTACCATTTAAACATGTAATCAATATAAAAATTAATGAGATATTTTAAGGAGGTTTTTGTACCGTCTTTGGAATGTGGTATGCATTTCATGCTCACAGCATGTATCAATTAGGACTAGTCACATTTCAAATAATCAATAGCTATGTTATGACCAAACAATACTATATTGGACAGCTAAGCAACAGCCTTTTTCAATTAGAGCATTCCCTCCATCTTATCCTTTAAACAATCTCTTTGGGGTAATAAAAGGTTATTCATCGGTCAGCAAGGACAGGTAGTTCTGGGAAACCGTCTAACTCTTATCAGTGCCATTTGAACATTTTTATCTATTTTGACTCTGCTCAGGATTGAGACAATAAATTTGCAGTGTCATTCTTGTTTTGCAATTTTATCTGATCCAAAAATCTATCTACAATCTTTGGCATTATTTTAAGACCTCTTGTTAACCAACACTGTGTTCTGGCCCTAGGTATGTTGCTAGTCAGTTGCATGAACTTGAATGACCCAGGCTGCTGCTTTTCATCTCTACAGGAGATACATAGTGCAGGAAACCAGTGAACTAGGCTTTCATTGCTAAAATCCTGTCCAGGGTGTATGTATTTATTTCTATATTTATTTTTCACTATTTTATAGATCTTATAATGGGTTAGTAAATAATCACCAATATACAGGTTTAGGAAGTTGTGTTAATCAGAGAGGGTGTTAAAGTGAATACTAACTTTATCTGTTATATTCTTTGTGTTCTTAAAAATCTTTGCTTCACTGCAAAACTTCATAACTCTGGGTATGTGCATAATAAATACTTGTATAATAAAGACCTTGTAGATAGATCTCTTCTGACACTAGAGAGGACCGAAGGAAATAATGTCAACTAAAACAAAGTAAATGTATAGTAAAAGCTAACATCTAAACTAGTCTTCCACTTGGCCTCACTGGGAAGATGGGGCAGATACTAATCTTAGAAGACAAAGAAGACAGAATGATACTGGGTAGTAAGCCATATTAAGGCCTCTTACCCTTCTTATGCTGACAATGGAGACTAAGAAGGGAAGAAAGTATGTATCTAATCTCCAGTGATTCAGCGAAAATTAGTTTTTAGAAGTTCAGTAATCGATGACAGTTAAATAACTATCATGCAGAAAGGGAGTTTTAAGAGTAAAATTAATTTATATTTTCTTAGGCTTCTAGGTGTTACAGTTCCCCAAATGTGTATAACTGAAATATATGCAAGACCTAAGTTAGGATAGATTTCATTTTATATCTTATATAATTTTTATACCTTAACAATTTTTTCATTCCTTTATGAGAATTTTTTATATCACTGTACTACCTCTAGGTTCATGTTTGCCCCATATTTTTTAAGTACCTCATTAAAAAGCACCTATCAAATTCTGTTAACATGATACTCTGAATATAGATCCCTGTATGGAAAAAAAAAAACCTTCCAAATATGAGCAGATGGCCCATTTATCACTAGCAATATTAAACATAACAGTATTTTAGTACTGTGAAATTATATAGACTTTAAAGGATAATTTTTAACAAAGTTCCAGAAGTGTTGCAATGTATAATTTCACATCAAAATTCAGAAAAAGGAACAAACTCCTGAGAGAAAATTGTAAGCCAGTTCACCACCAATGAACTGATAAATATTTTTAAACACACTGTTGTCTAAATTAGTTTTTAATTCACATGAATTCACTCTAGGCATGTTTTTACAATCTTAACCAGTCACACACAAAGCCATGTGATAATAACATTATTCCCAGAATTCAGGATGCCAACACAAGAATGGCGAGAGGAAGGAATGGCTGGGATTATGTAAATGAGAGAGACAATGTTGCATCAATGTATTAGCCTCCTCCTGCCGCTGTAACAAATCACCACAAATCAAATGACTTGACACTTAATACATAAATGTATTATCTCATAGTCTGGAAGACAGTAATATACATGGACCTCAAGGACTGAAATCATGGCGTCACCACGACTACATCCTTCCTGAAGGTTCTGCAGGAGAATCTGTTATCTTGCCTTTTCCAGCTGCTAGAGGTGCCCACATTCCACCTTCCTTGACTCATGCTGCCCCTCCCACCTTCAAAGCCAGCAATGTCCGACTGAATCTTTTTCACCATCATCACTCTGACTCTGCCTCAGTCAGTCATCACCTATTTTTCTCAGAACTTCCTGCCTCCCTCGTGCTCTTTAAGGACCCTGTGACGTGAGTCCACCAGATAATCTAGGATAATCTCCACATCTCAAGATCCTTAACTTAATCACACTTGTCAAGTTTCTTTTTCACAGATTCAAGGGATTAGGAATCGGACATGTTTGGGTGACCATTTTATGCCTACCACATGAGATAATTACAGTGACATCATTTCCTCTCCTAAACAATCTCAGATCTAACCAAGCACCATGCTCCTTTTCTTCTGGTCATTATATCATTGATTCAGGGGTTGACTCTAATAAATATCGTATGTTTGGTTTTCAGGCCTTGAGAGAACAATCTTTCTGAGCTCTGGTTCCACTTTTAGCTGTAGCCTCCACCTACTTCAACCCAGAACTCCCAGGTTCTTATCTTTCTGTGAATACAATGAAAGCAGAGAGTCAATAGAAACATTGGGAGAATATTAGCCCGTTTCTTTCTCTCCAGAGCCACTGAATCAGAGGTGGTAGGCATGAGGTAGCAGGATTCACATAGAAAACCCAGACTAACCACAAGAATCTTCCACACAGCCAAGGAACATTCTGCACAAGCAATAATTATCTCTGGTATACCCTGGAACCTCATATTTTGAGGTTTAGAGGACAATTCCAGTGTATACATTACAAATGGAAATTGCATTCTGGAAACACACCCAGTCGACTCTAACTATTTAATATATCTTCTCTTCTGAGACCCAACACGGAGCAATTTTTTCTAATCATATGTAAGCAAGAAAACCACAGAAAAGTGTCGTTCATAATTAGGAATATCTACAACAATATGATGTGATCAGGTGACAGAGAAGTTACTCTGAAAGGGCAAGAAGTTCCCTTTTGAAATTGCCATAACATTTTTGCATATAATATACTGAAGAACCTAAATGGTGGTAGTTTGGGTCAGTAAGGGCTATATATAATTTTTAGAAGAAGTAAAACATTGCTCAGTATCAAGCCTAATAGACTAGTTAAAAATGAAGCTGAATAAACAGATCTGGGACGGAGATTAACTGTGGAATAAAGCAAGATGGCGCTCATATTTATCCTGTGGTGTTAAGGCAGTTCCCAAAGGAGTTTAAGGTATTTGAACAATCAGGTTATCATTTGGAAAAATGGAATAAACTTGCCTGGGCAATTACTTTGAAGGACAACATTCATGTAGGTATGGGATCTGGCTCTATTAATTAAAAGATGCCATTTTAATATTATTGCTGTTCTGCCCCATGCAAATTAATGTTTACATTTTATATTTGGTGGTTTTAGTTTGAGGTAAGTCAAATATGAAGAAAAAATTTTAATTAACCACTTGATTGATTAAAACATTATCGGGACCATCTACCTTTATAACATTATCATAAAATGTGTCAGCAGCTATTCTCAACACAGCAAGCATTTCAGTAAATATCCTCTCTAGTCCCCAATTTTTGCCCAAAATTTGATCAGACAAGCACAGAGTTAGATAAATGATTTATTATTACACATTGCCATCATTAAACATAGAAGTATAAATTGCATTCCTAAAATACGCAATTTTGTTTCTGAAATAAAAGCCAATACCAATACTTAAATTCCAACATTATGGCCCTCTAGTTTAGATGGTTCATGCATCCTGAGATTGCAATTTTAAGCACATTGGGAATCCTCTAAGGACTTGGAAATTTGAAAAATAAAATTGTCAGTTGATGATTAAAGATAAAATCAATCCTAACAGATAGAAAAGACTGAGTTTTCAGGATAGCAAGAGTTGACTTGGAATTAAGGGAACTTATTACCATTTTCAGAGAAAGAATATGTCAGTCAGATATGTTTTGGTAGATAAACAAGGTGGGGGGAAGAGGTTATTCAGAAGTTTAAACATGCAAACCCAAGAGGTGGAGGCGAACCTTACACTGCCCATCCAAGCACTGACCATTAAGCAGGAAAACGGAGACTATAGTACAGGCTAGGAGACAAGTGTGTTCCTGTTGTGGTCAGACCATTTGAGCCTCCAACCATTAAACATTCAAGTTGTTCAACTAACTCCTTTGTTTTAATTCCACAACCAATGGAGAGCGAATAAATTGACCAGAAGTTTCATGTGTCTTTTTGCAACTTCAGTGATTATAAGTACCATTATGGAATTTAAAATTCATATTCTGTTATAATAAACTTCTAAATTATATATCCCTGGTAGTTCACACCTAGGAGATGAATCTGTTCTCATTGTACTGACTAACACATGTTTCTAGAACTTTAAACTATTACTGCCATCTAAGCCTAAATGACTAGCAAGTGGGAGCAGCTCAAGGCCAATAGATCAGGGGAGTTAAAGATTCAGAAGAGAACAGCAAATGTAGGGGCAAAATGGTATAAGGTGAATAGAGAAGCAGAAAACATACGAGAAAGGTTAGCGGAGGGAAAAAAGAGAGCTTTTATGAGCTCAAAGGACAGGTATTGTAGGGGTAACCAAATAATTCGAAATCTAATTACTTTCCAACGGTTTGAACCTTACAGAAATTTGTAAGAAAATATAGGAACAACTATTTGTACAGCCTTCCCTGAATTCAATTAATTCAGTCAGAACCCAGCTAATTTACTTAAAAACTGAAGTTTGACAAATTAAAGGCCAAGGTGTTTGAAACCTGGGAATAAATTCACTGCCCAAAAACATCTCAATATAAAGTAAGTAGATTAATTGAATGCCCTTTATCAGTCATTTCCTATTAGATTAGTAAGAAAGGAGTAAGTAATGCCATCACTTGCATAGGTTATAACCTCCAGAATGGTAATTATCTAAATGAGAACCTTAGTAAACACTGAAAGGAAAAGAGATCTAAGAAAATTTCAAAGTAGAACTTGGTACAGATCTAAGAAATCTTATCACAGATTATCACGGTAAAAACTAGTCCTTTAGAAGATTCTTATTTTATTGTAATCATATGTGGCATATCTAAATCATGGAAAGAAACAGTGAATATAAATATACTGCTAATAATGACCTCTCGAGCAAGAAGAATGTAATTTCTTTTCCAATAACCCAATCTAGTGTTTAATTATCGTACAAAACATTGAAAAAATTTACTTGGGGAATGGCTTATACGCAAAATTCATCTAGGAGTACTTTCTTTTTAGTCCTAAAATGTTCTATGTACCATATTAACATATTAAATATTTCTTAATGTCCTGGAAAGGTCCCAGCAATAAGTAGCTCAAAAGCATGTATGTCGCCTCTCAGTGTAGCTTAGGTCCACCTTCCTGAATCAATTCCACAAAGCCAGGAGAAAAGATAGACAACTTATGGTTTTGCTTAACCTGTTTAAAAGAAAATCTCATTAGTTTGGATTTCGTTCAGGTGTGAACCAAGGTGAACTTCGGTCAAAGCAAGAGCTTTCCAGTAATAACACCCTTCTGGGATAAGGTCATGACCCCACTCCCCACACACACACACACCACGCACGCACACATTCTTTAAGCTTCTAAAATGGGATTAACCCTCTGTATAATGTCTTCCTGCCTTATAAATTCAACTATTCTGCAAAAAGCTAGGAATAAGTGTAACTACCGATATCTTTACACAGAGAAGACTCACTTATCTTTCCAAGGTAGCTAACTTGCAAAATTATATATTTATTTTTATATATTTATATATAAAATTTTATATATTTTATTTTGAAGTAACTGACAATAATAATAACATTTATTATTTGAAACGTTAATGTTTCTCTAACAGTACTGTCATGGAATAAAATATTAATAAAATGGTTTACTGGGAATCTATCAAGTATGTTCTATGTGCAAAGTACTTTTATAAGCACTGTGAGGTATGCTGAGGTGCTGAATGATCTCCACTCTATACTTAATTCCTGTTGAAAACAAAGTAAAGCATGAAGAATGAAATAATGTGAAAATGCTTTATATTTTATAGAACCCTTCAAATGGAATTGGTGCTATTGTTAAATATGGATCTATATAGATACGTAAGTGAACAAATACAAGATCTTGATCAATGGAAGGTAAAATATTGTGAATATGCCCATTTCCATTAAAACGATGTATACATTTAATGCAATTTTAATCCAAATCCCTACAAGATTTTTTGAAGTAACTGACAATTCTAAAATTTATATAATAATACCAAATAGAATACATTTAGAAGAATTATATTACCTAAATTCAAGCTTTAGTATAATGCTAAATTAATCAAGATGTTATGGTATTGGTGTAAAGACAGAGAAACAGATTAAAGACATAGAATTGATACAACTAAGGCAAACAAGATATATCAAAATTTTAATGGTGAAAGCAGCATTCCCAACAAATGAAATAAATGAATCTCTCAATGGAAAAAATAAACTTCAACTTGTACCTAATGATACATACAAGATTAATTCAAAGGGATCATACACTCAAATGTAAAAAACAGAAATATCCAATTTCTAGAAGAAAAACTAAACAATAAATCTGTGACACTGGATTAGGCAAAGACTTTCAGGACAAGAAAAGCCCTCTAAAAGGAAAATACCAATAAAATACATGTCATTAAAATTAGAAAGTATTCCATCAAGAGACACCATTAAGAAACTGAATATCCAGGGTGCCTCAGTGGCTCAGTTGGTTGAGGGGCTGACTTCGGCTTAGGTCATGATCTTGTGGTTCGTGAATTTGAGCCCTGCACTGACAATGCGGAGCCTGCCTGGGATTCTCCTTCTCTCCCTCTTTATCTGCCCCACCCCCAACTCACACAAACACACATACACACAAAATGAATGAATAAACTTTAAAAGAAAAAATTGAATATCAAGCCACAGATTAGGAAATATATTTGCAACACACTCCTGGCAAAGTAGGCATATCCACGATATATACAGAAACCCTACAAATCAACCTTAAAATCCCAAACAACAACAAAAAAGAAATACTTGCAAAAGACTGGACACTTCACAAAAAAAGAAATATAAGTGGTCAATAAACTCATGATAAAGTCCTCAATACCCTTAAATATTTGAAAACACTAGTTAAAAACTACAGTGAAATACCATTTCATGTCAACAATCAAAAGACTAATAGTGACGAAGATTGAGCGAGGATATGGAACAACCAGACCCCTCATACGTAGCTGTTGGGAGAACAAAAGTATACAATCACTTTGGAGATCTGCTGAGTAGTTTTTCAAGTTAACATGTATCTACCTATGACTCATAAATTCCATTCCTAGGTATTTTTCCTAAGAGAAACAAATTATAGCTATTTAGAAAAAAAATTTTTATAAGAATTTTCAGATTATCTTTATTTCTTATGAAAGCTAAAAACTAGAAACAACCCAATTTCTCATCAACTAAAGAACAGATAAACAAATTGTGGTATATTTCTATGAAATACTATTCACGAATAAAAAGAAATACACTCATGATATGTACAATAACAAGGATAAGTACCAAACACATTATATTGAATGAATGATGCCACACTAAAGAACACACACACACACACACACACACACACACACACACAATTATAACAATGGTATAAAGTCCAACAATAGACAAAATTAATCTATAATGATAGACATCAAAAACATAGATGTCGGAGAGAAGAAGGGTCATGGAAGAAGATTCTAGAATTATGAAATTATTCTCTATCTTGTTTTAAGTAATGATTACATAGGTACACACAATTTTGACAACTCACTGAACTACATAAAGACTTAAGACTGTGTGGACATTTTTTGCATTTCGGTAACGTATCTAAAAGTTTCTAGCACCATTTTGTCATTGTTGATATTAACAATTTTCATAAACCAAAAGAAGCAATATTAACCATTCCAACATAATAGTCTAATAACCCAACTTGAAATTCATAAATATTCTGGTTACACAAATGCTGTCTGTATGCTGTCTCACAGCTACAGTGTGAGTAACATCCTAAAATAACAAGCTTATGCAGAAATATAACAAATGAAATTAATGTAGAATACATACAAACCAACTTCCCAAATAAGCAGTGATGCCAAAGGAACCAAGTTTTAATTATAAATATGTATTAATAGGTCTCCTGAAGTGGTTTCCACCTTAATTTGTGGATTTTTCAGATTGTTTTTAAATTTTTTAAATGATTTATTCATTTTTGAGAGAGAGACAGCATGTGAGCAGGAGAGGGGCAGTGAGAGAGGGAGACACAGAATTGGAAGCAGGCTCCAGGCTCTGAGTCGTCAGCACAGAGCCCTACGGGAGGCTCCATCTCATGAAAGTAAGATCATGACCTGGGCTGAAGCTGAACACTTAATGGACTGAGCCACCCAGGCGCCCCTCGATTTTCAGGTTTAAAAGCACATAACAATAATATCTTTATGCTTTACTATATACCTTTGCAATTATCCCAACAAAAGAAACAACAGTGTTTAGGTTTCTGGACTGCAACCAAATTATTGGTCAATTCACTTTGCTTTAATTTTCTTTTGTAAAAGTCAAAGAACCATGAACCCTTTGAATAAGCTCTAAATTATTGAGGTTAGGAACACTCAGTGTATTTCTACAATTTCTTGAATAAAAATAAAGTGGTTTGATCCAGCCTCCAATTGCCTAAGTATAATTCTGTACCATTAAATGTTATGGAGTGATGGTTAACATTCCTTATATTGCCCAATGACCTAAATATTAAGTTATCTATAATGCAGTTACAAATGAAAATGCTTACTTTCAGACCACTGTAACAATGTAAATGAGCCCAAGAATTCACTGTTAAAGTTTGTATGCTCCAATTGCCCGGGCTTAGATACCAGGCTTTGTTCATAGTAATTGCCCTCACAAACAATTAATCCTGGAAGAATTCTTCACATCTCTTATTATCCCAAAGCCAATTGACTCAATTTATAATAGATTCCAATTAAAGTTAAATCAGCAACCTGAAACTTCCAATTCTAGATTGGCTTATTATGCAACTAGTATCATTAATACTATTTTAAATATTTCAAGGTAGTTTTAAATTATGGGGAATGCAGAACAAAATAAAGGAATACAGAGTGGAAAGAATCAAGAAATATTACTTCAAATTGATCTATGGCACTTCTCTAGGAACAGAAAGAAATTATATTTATCAATAATTCTGCCTATGTTTTTGTTTTCTTATTTCTAAATTGGACTTTCAAATAGAATTCATGTTTAAAGCAATCACTATATGAAATCTATTACTAACTAAAGATGTCATTTAACTTAGATATTTATTTTTCTAATTTATTTAATACTGTCTTTTATAACAAAGTATTGTAAATTCACATTTACACAAACATTTACAGTTACCATGGGGAGAAATCCCAATTACACAATTGCATTTTGGCCTTGAATATAAGCTAATTATTCTATTGAGAGGTATCATCAAGCAGTTTTTAATTCAAAAATAAGGCACAACTCATATATAATTTTGAAAATGAACTTCTTAGAAACAAAATAAAACATGTTTCTCCAGAATCAATTTTATAAAACTACCCAAATTTTTTTAAATAGTATCACTGCTACTACATTTCAGGAAATTTAATTTCATTTTTGTGGATTGGCATTGGGCCAAGAAGAAGCTGAAATGTGAGTTGTAGGAACATAGCAGGAGAGAAGATGACCCTGATTCTTTTAGAGGTGGCAATTTTCTCAGCAGGGTGAGAGAATGATTTAACTTCTTAACTTTCTACATTTGCATGAACAAAAAAGAATTTTCGAAGCCAGCCATGCTAGGTCTCAGCTTAGGTTTGAAAAGGGCAGGTGAAATCACGTTCATCTGGGGACATCAGATATGAATGTGCCCATGTTAACACGTACGAGGTGTCCAGCGTCTGATCACCACCAATTAAGTTCTCACAATTCAGGGCCTGCCTACATATCAGATATGTCATTAGTTCTTAGTGTGCTTATGTTCTTTTTCTACACAGGTGTAATCAAAAGTTTTCATAACATCTGGATATGTTCAGTATAGTACAAGAAATCAAACGAGGGGGCTATCAACACTAGCTGATTTTATAAAGGTATAGAAAACAAAGTAAGAATTTGGCTACCCCAAAACAGATGATATATATGACAGTTTTCAGGTTCCAAAATCGTTCCTTGTATAACGCATCACTTTCATTTTGATCATAAGGAAACTAGGACCTTAGAGATTGGAGTTTGCTGACAGTCACAGGCAAGTACTTGGTAGAGCCAGGACTAAGTCTTTTGATACCTAAACTAGTCCACACTGCTACTACAGGTGAAGAACTGCACAAACCTAAGTCTAATTACGAGATTGTGTATGTAAACAATAGGATGATTCTGGTTCCATGACCTTCACCCCTTGGTGTTTTGCCTATTAAATATGCTAGATCATATAGGAAAAGGGACTTGGTAGATAGAATTAAGACTGCTAATCACCTGACCTTAAAATACAGAGATAATTCTGAACCTGCCTATTATAACTGTTTCTCTGTGAAGACATTCGTACAATAATCATATGTTTTAAATTGCCACTTGATTTGGAAATAATCCATAATGTATTTGCCCAATAAATTTCAACAGTTTTAACCATATAAATTTCATATGGAATCCTGCTCACTTTGACAATCAGCTCGTTTTAGTCATAAACATTGTTACTTTGAAAACAGGTACAAACAGACCTAGCGATCTTCTATCCTAAATCATTAATGTCTATTTCTTAATTGATCTGAATCACCTAATTCATTCTGTAGGAAACCATATTAGTTCTACACGGATCCTTAAAACATATTTGTATATCTATACCTTATATTTAACTTAAATGTTTTAAAGGACAATTTTCTCCCTCCCCACCCCCAGAAGTGAGGAAATAGTAAAACTTAATTCTTTAAAATGCAAATAGAATTCTTTTATTTTAAAATGTTTAGGCCAACATAAACTTAAGTTTTATCCATTTTTGACATAAAGTATTAAAATAAACTTGAACTGCTGGAAAGCAAGACACAGTGAAGAGTTTCCTGAATACTAAATACTGACCACAGAGACCACGAGTTATGAATAAGCAGATTACAAAAAACTTCCAAGCTGTCGACTGCCTTCTATGCCATATTTACAATTGAGACCTCTAAAGCCAAATGTGAAGTAAAAATAACCTAAAATATTTTAGAAGTTTCTATTATAGGTTATAAATCAGGACACAACTTACAGTCTATAGTCAGAATAGAGTGTAAGTGCCACTAGGTGGGAAGAATATAAAGGAAGCAAAGACTTCCTAGTGGGGTAGGTGAAACTGAAGGATATTCTACTACAGACGATACTGTAGGCCATTTATGTCCACCCTCCCCCAAATTCATATGTTGAAACCTAATCATCAATGTGATTGTTTTGGGAGGCGGGCCTTTGGGAGGTGATTACCTCATGAGGGTAGAGGCCCCATGAATAAGATTAGTACCTTCATTGAAAAAAAGCCTCAGAGCTCTCCTTAACTCTGTCAACCATATAAGGACACAGTGGAAAGATGGCTGCCTATGACCTAGGAAGTAGGCTCTCACCAGACACTGAATCTGTCAGCACATGGCTTTTAGATTTCCTAGCCTCCAGAACTGTGAGAAACAAATTTATTTTTTATAATCCCCCCCCAGTCTATGGTATTTCTCTTACAGTAGCCCTAAAATAAGGCAGACTAAGATAGTCAAATGCCCCCAAAATACAACAATTTAAAAGCAGAAACATAACCTAAATATGTTTAACAGATATTGAAAAATTGCCAAGCTCTGTTGATTGGCCATTTTGTCAGATCAATCCAGGTTCCCATCCCCTCCTTATACCATTCTCCTTTGGTATCCCAGGGTATCCAGGGTAACTGACCCCTTTACAGGAATAGCCAGGACCACAAAGAAAATAAAAAATACCTAATATTTATTCAAAGTTTATATTGCCAGGATCTGTAAGCATATTACATGGGTTATACCTTTTAATCATTACAGTAACCCTATTAGATTGCTTCTGCTTTATCCATACCCTACAAAGGAGGAAACAGATTAGGTATGTAAACCTAGGGATGTAAAAGGCTTTAGAATTAGTAAATTAGTAAAGGGGGGAACCAACTCCCAGTCTATCTGATTCCATTCTCTTATCACATTATATTAGTATACCTGCAAATTATATCTCAGTTAAAAGACTGAAGTCTTCTTAATAAAAATAAATATAAGCTAATAAATGAAAAAGATGATTGACACTCAATTCATTTATCAACTGTTTTTTGACAAGATTTGTGCCAAGCACTGTGCTACGAAAGTGGAAATATGAGTCCTTCTCTTCCTCCTCCTTATCATCTCCATCATGGGTCAAAGACATTGTTCTAAGCACTTAACCTGCATTAAATCCTGACATTAACTCTAGGAGTCAGGTTCTATTATCATCCCATTTTATTTTTTTTCCATCCCTATTTTATTTATTTTTTGAAAACCAAGGTTAGTCAGCTTGAAGTTGAAAACCCTGATCCCTGAGCCTGAAAGCTTTATCTTTTTAATGTTTATTTTTTTATACTTTGTAGTTATCACACACTATATATATATATGTATATGTACATACATATACGTACATATATATTATGTAAGTATATATATATTATACATACATACTTGTGTATATATATAAGTACATATATATATATATGTGTATATATATATGTACATATACTTATATATATGTACATATATATACTTATATATATACACAAGTATATATATATACTTATATATACTTATATATATTATATATACGTACATATATATACGTACATATATATTACTATGTTTAGTTTTATATAAATAACACTTCAAAATTTAATGCTACATATAATACACGCTAATAAATTAGAAAATATTCTTATATTATACTACTGTATCAGAAATGATAAATTATCAAAAATGGAAAAGGAACAACAAATAAGTGCTCCATTCATTACGGAAGAACCTAGAAATAGTATTCACTAAAGTACCCAACAAACAGGTAAGATTGCTTAGTTGTTGAGTTATTCCAAGACTTTAAGAAGCAGAAAACTCTTAAGGTACTCCAAGGAACAGAAGCTTTCCAACTTATTCTATAAATATTTTATTTCTCTAGTACCAAGACTGATAAAGATTGCTCAAAATGGATGCAAACATCCCAAGTAAAATATTAGCAAAACCATATATTTCTATATTTCTAACAATATGCAATGATTAATAATTAAAATCCAAAATTCATAAATAATTTAATAATTAAAAATATTGTCCTACTAATAAAGAAACAGTGCAGTAAGTCTCTGAACTGATGCAAATATATCATAGAATTCAGTATATGACCAGTGTTTCATTTTCTAACAGTTTTAGCAAGTTGTGTTGGGATGCAAAGCTAATCATTTGGTAGAAAAAGCAAAGAGCAACTCTTATGCACTTAAATATGATGCCAAAAGCAGAAATCATAAAGGAAAATATGGATATATTTTACCAAATAAGTTTAGCTGTTACATAACAAACAAAATAAGTTCAGAGACAAATGAAACATGCTTTTAATATATAAATATTATATGGTTGGGTGAAAAGGGAGGCTTGACATGAGCACCCTACATGAATGTGAAATCCACTCCTGAAATCCCTACCCTCTTCTTTTAACCTCCCAGACAATTTCCTTTTGTTTATTCCCTAATCCCCTCCATTTGACTCATTGGAATTGAAGCTGTATGTGAGCAAGGATTGCATCTGTTTTGTTCATTCTTGTAATTCAATCACCCCAAACAGTTCCTGGCATCTATCTCTGCTCAACAAAAAGTTGTGGAATAAATATGTTATAAGACTATGTCGTGTGATCAATTTTGTGATTAAAAATACTACTTTGAGATATTTATTTATTGAAATGTCTCTAAATTCAGAGACCAAATGACACGGCTTTTCTTCAATGAATGTATACTTATAGTTTCAAAAATAGTTAAAACTTTAGAGTAAGTGTGAGGAATTAATCGCCCCTTTAAAAAACTGCCAAATATTCTTCCTTATCACATAAAAAGAAGCAAAGCCTTAGATTTTATCACTGACTGCATACACTCCTTTGCCATCATACACCTTTTTCAGAAAGACACGTTTTCAGAGCTTTCAGACTAGCAGTGAAAATCACACAATTACTGAGGTCACAAGCACACAAATAGGTTTAGAACCACTGAGGCTTTTAAGAAAGGTAGAAGTACAGTTGCCCAAAGGGGAATAAACAGCAGTTATCTGTGACATAAAGACTGTCATTACACACACAAAAAAACTCTGAACAGAGCTGTTTCTGAGGCTCTGGGCTCCCAGGCAGACACAGCTTCCTGGGGCTGTCTCTTCCCCTCTGCCAAGTACATCTGGGTTTAGCAGGTGTGACTGCATGGAGGGAGGAGGGAAAGAAGTTATGGTTGAAGGAAAGTTATTGCTGCTGGAGCTTATGGGAGTGATCCCCCAGGCACTGGGACAATTAGCAGATCAAAGGGCTACCTGAGGCTCCTCCACCTGACAATTAAAACCACCACCAAGTGCTTTGATTTTGTTGTACACAGTTTTCTTGTCAACCCTGGATAATAAAATGACAAACTAGAGACTACTGTCTATCTTCCACATACAATTACAACTATTTTATTGCAATTTGATAATTTAAGGTAAAACCCAAATCTTGCTTTTAAAGTGTTTATAAATTAGACAGCTATGGAAACAAGGATGCCATTTATTTAGTCTGCTCTTAGAGTTTGCCACTACTAAAGTATTCATTGCTTTCTAAAAGTGTATCACTTGTGCCATAAATTACAGGTCGATGCATCAGTGCTTCAAGCAGATAAGAATTTATTAAATGAGCTAATGGGTTTATCAAAAGAACACATTTTTTTTTTAACCAAGGGAAGATTTATACACCGAAAGAGTTGTTTTTAATTCATGTTTTCATTCATCCCTGCATACACAAATTGAGCCGACAAATAGGGAGTGCTTAGTACATATAAGGCACCATGTTTGGAGCTGAATAGACACATTAGGGAACAAAACAAACGTTTTTCCTGCTTAAAGAGCTTACAATACACTGGGAACAAGAAATGAAATAAATAAGCTATTAAGTTATTTCACAGCTATGATTTTTTAAAATGCCATAATTCAAAAAATCAGTGATAGAGAATAATGACAGGGGCATACTCTACGCATATCTGTTCATGTCGGAGCACTGGTAACTTGGAGAAGGTTATCAGAGAGATTCTCTCAGGTTGTCCAGTTTAAGGTGAGGAATGAAATGGGAGCAGAAAATGGCAACATTTCGAAGGAGTAAGAAATAGATATAGGAATAGAAAAAAACTACAGAAATAGAGTTAGCTGGCAGTTTCAAGAAGATAATGAACACTTTAAAGGCCCAAAAGGAAATAAGTATGCAGAAAAGAAAACTAAGGATAGGATTTGGTGCATATAATTTAGCCGATATGTACAGGATATAAAAATAGTAGGTAGCATAATAATATAATTTACAGGAAATGAAGTTAGGTTACTCTGTGATTCTATGGGTAGAGGATACATCATGTAATAGTAATAAATGTTACCCTAAATACAAATTGAAAAAAAAAGTAAAACCCCAGTGAAGGCAAAAGCAAAACAAAATTATGAAAAAAATAATAGCATAGATAAATATTATTTAGAAAAAAAAGTGGTCTGGTAGAAAAAAGAACAAAACAATAGATGAAAATTAAGAATGTATTTGCAAAATTTGAAAGGACAGACTCAAGTGTGTGGCATTATGTAAGGCAAGCTCATCTCTTGAATTCTCTGTTGGTTTTTTGGCAAGCCTGTTGAATAAAAATGTAGGCTACTTGGAGAGATTCCAAATGCAACAACTAAAATGATGAAAGGAATGGCTTACAAGGACAGATTAAAGGAAGAAATATGTACAACTTTAGCATGTCAGAAACTGAAGAAGAAGCATTATGGTTGACAAATATTTGAAACATGTAAATTTGAGGAAAAAGAATTCTTTGTGCTCAAGGCTGCACAATTTTGACCATGGCGAAAAGAAAAAAAGAAACATTCCCCAAATAAGAATGTTGTTTTCCAGGAAGAACTATTCAGGCAAATGATCCAAGGTGGGCAAGGATTAAGACCACCAAGCAAAGACATTCCCAGTAACCTAAACTACACAGACCTCAAAAACACATAGGGGTCCATGTGGATAAGAGAAAGTAGGTCAGGACATATCTGCAGAAATCTTCCTATCTCCCAGATGTGCCTTAAATTTAAAAAGGATCCTTCTCTGGATCTGGGTTTTTCTCTGTAATGCGCTATAGTGAAGTAAATCCTGGACTTGGGTCTATAAGGTTGAGTGCTGACCACTTGCCCTATTCTCATCTATAGCCTCATCTGCCAATGAGGACAATAATAACCCCCTAGATGGCGGTGAGGTTTAAAAGAGCTATTGCATATGAAAACATATTTTATGTGCTTAAAAGCAATGTTCTTAGTGAGCTATATCAATTATTGTAATGAGCTCGACACATCAAAAGCTGTAGGATGAGGACTGTCAAAGAGCATGATGCCTGGGACGAGGCCATGACACCTGTCTTCCTGGTCTAGAAGCAATCCGCTCTCCTCTGAGTCACTGTTTACCCACAGGCCTCTTAATTGGACACTTTTTTCTCTCCCAAAGATTCTAGACCTGAGATGTGGCATGAGTCTTTCTCGCCCTCCAAAGCAACTTCCTGAACATTCTTTTACCTTCCTTTCAAAAATTAAACAAAAAACAAAAAGAAACAAAAAAAATCCACCAATTTTTAATTTCGTGTAACAGATATCTATTCTCCATCATGATACCCTCACTACAGTTATCTCCTGATCTCTGCACTATATATCCCCTTGTTCTTTGAAAATTTCTGTTCCTGGTTCACTGTCATTCTCTCCAACACTTTTTCTTGTATAACTTTTTGTGATTTCAATATCCACATATATTTCCTTTTTTTTTAACAAAATGCCTTGACTCTTTTCTTCTAATGATCTTGTCTTTTATCCTCCCTCAACCATAACCCCTATGATGACGCTCCCAAATTTATAATTATCAATAAACTGTAATTCCCATACGATTTCCGCAGTGTCCCATGATACTTTCCATAATATCACTTTCTATCTTTCTTGCTTCTTCCCTTTAGGACCTGGAACTCAACTTTTCAGCTACATCAGGATTTCCAACGAGTCCAATACCCTCTGATAGGACTCCAATTTTCTTAGTTGCAGGGATGGGAATGGGACTTTGAAATCTATCTTAGTTTGGGACTTAATGAGGCAAAACTGGTAAAAGCAAAAAGCATCGGGCCTGAGAAATTCATGAATGGTTGAATATCTCTTAAAATGTTTCAACCACAGAGACCAGGTTGGGAAAGAGGAGAGATAAGTAAGACTAAAAATTAGAGTGGTGACAAGAGTGAGTTTGTGGGAATAAACGACAAAGAAAGGTAGAAAGACAGATAAATCTAAGAGAAAGTCCGAGAAATTTAAAGTACTGGTAGCTGAGCAAATCATGTGATGAGAAAATCCATTGAACAGCATTGCCAGTAGGTAACGAAAAACGGAGATGGGAATCATTAAGGGTTGTGAACTTCCAGGAAATTTAATTCCAGAATGTTAAAAGAATCACACATTCATGCACGAGAGATTTTAAGGGGACAAATATAGAGAAGAAAGAAGGTTCTGAAGCTCCAGAGAAAGTTCAAGATGTCACGATGGTTAGTAACAGGCTCCCTTAGAGGAGAGGAGGTGTTACAGGCTGATGGAAAGAAAGTGTTTGTTGGAATGAGAAACAGTTAGTTTCTAACAGTTTTTGAAAAAGCAATAGTATAGCAACTCCTCCTTCTCATCTTGTGAGTCCAAGAACTGAGAAAAAAAAAAGCACAGCTATAATTACCACAAGTAAAGTGGTATAGCAGAAAAGAGAGAAAAGTACGTTGGGATCAGAATATGTACAGTCCAGTTCAAACTCTGTCACTGGTTGCTTGAATTATAGATGATGCGACTTTTTGAACCTCAACTTCCTTATGTGTTAAACAAAATTAAGAATGTCTTCTTAGGGTGCCTGGGTGGTTCAGGTGGTTAAGCATTCTCTCTCTCTCTCTCTCCCCCTCTCCCCTGTCTGTCTCTCTCAAAATAAATAAACTTAAAAAAAAAAAAGAAAAAGGAATGTCTTCTCTGCTTGTGGTAACTAGAATGGAGATAAGAAATGTTTAAGAAACTTTTTCTATTGTTTTGTTATTTTACGAGAATAAATATAATATGTGGAGGTCTATTTAAACTATTAATTATTATACAAATGTACAATGTTATTAATAAAGAGATCATATACTAACTGGCATAAGGTTTATCATTTTGTAAAATGATGACAGGTAATCCAATTCTAGTTAAAAACATAAAATGTCTTTTTGGTAAATATCAAACCAGAAAATAGCATTTTCCTTTTTTAAAATGTTTATTTATTTTAGAGAGAGAGAGAAAGAGAGGCAGATAGAGAGAAGGAGACGATCTCTCTGCTATCAGTGCAGAGCCTCATGCTGGGCTATAACTCATGAACCGGGAAATCATGACCTGAGCCAAAATCAAGAGTTGGACTCTTAACCAACTGGGCTACCCAGGTACCCCAGAAAATATACTTTTCTATTTGATGGTTTGAAACCACTCGGTGCTTTTGTTTGGCTAAAATTTGTTAATGGGGTCACATAGAAATAAAATTAAATGAGGATGGAATGTAAGGCAAATTAAATACCTTCATTAAACTAGCAGAAATAAAAATCTTGTTAACCTTAAAAATCACTTTGTCCTATATTATGTATCTGAAAATTACAGAGAAGGTATACTCTTACATATCATATTGAGTAACAATGAAACAATGTAGAGGAACAATGGAATCCTATAAAACCAAAAAAAAATATGAAAATCATGGTGCAATAAAATTGAATGGCAAGACTGAAAAAAAAGTGAGTTTGAATCACTTCTTTTCACAGCTTTCTCTTCTTTTCCCCACCTTTGCTACTCCTCCTGGTGATGCATGATTTTGAAACACAACGTAACTCTTTCTGACCAAAAAGAACATACTCCAAACTTTATTGCTGAATATGAAAAGAGATATGACATGTTACCAACTTAAATTAGTACACTGTAAAAATACTGTGCAGAGAAGAAATATAATTCACCCAAAATACCTACCAATTAAATAGTAATAGAAATGAAGGGTGGGTTTTATAAATAAGAGAATCATTTCACAAACTATCTCCATGATATATATGTTTTGCCACTCATCGAAACAGCATGCTTTAGTGGTTCAGAGAGAAGTTTCCAGATTTAACCTGGATTCTAATTCTACCAAGCTACTTAGTAGCTGCATGATCTTGGGAAATTATTTGACCTCTGTATCTCCATTTATGTAAAAAAGTAACAGTACCTGTGCCTCAGACTCTGGTAAGAATCAAGATTCGAAAGTGATACTCAGAAGAGTGGAACATAGAGCATGATCTCTCTGAATACTAGACCTATGACCTGTACTTAAGAAAGATATCAGAATGAATGCCATTTTTAACTTGTTTAACAAGATGCTTAAAACTGACTGGTAGCAGACCCCAAGTAAAGAGAAGAAAAGAAAAAACAAACTAATACCTGAAAAATTATTGTTTCTGGGTCAAAATTATGTCAGTTAGAAATGTCAGAACCTTGCATTTAACAAATAAATGTATCAGAGGTACATTTTAGATGTAACTTTTCTTCTTTTTTAAAAAATATTTATTTTTGAGGGAGACAGAGCATGAGTGGGGGAGGGGAGGAGAGAAAGGGAGACACGCAATCTGAAGCAGGCTCCAGGCTCTGAGCTGTCAGCATAGAACCTGATGCAGGGCTTGAACCCATGAACTGCAAGATCATGACCTGAGCCGAAGTCGGACCCTTAACTGACTGAGCCACAGGTAATTTTTCTTCTTTTTTTTTTTTTTAATTTTTTACTATTTATTTTTGAGAGAAAGAGAGAGAGCATGAGTGGGGAAGGGGCCGAGAGAGTGGGGAGATACAGAATCTGAAGCAGGCTCCAGGCTCTGAGCTGTCAGCACAGAGCGTGACGTGGGGCTCAAACGCATAAACCATGAGATCATGACCTGAACCGAAGTCAGTTGCTTAACCGACTGAGCCACCCAGGCGCACCACCTGACTTCTAATTGAAGATGCGTAACAGTCATAAAAAGCACTTTACCTCATGTCTGTACATTAATATTACATTTTTAACAATGCTCTTGCAGGAGCACTGAAAAGTATCTTCAAAGTATGCTCATTGTACAAGAGAGATTGTAAAATACTGTTAAATAAGAAACAAAGCTTTTAACATTTCTAAACTACTTTTGCCTCATTTTTTCTGTAAAAGACAGACTGCTGTTTCAAATGTCTGGGGACTTATTTTTCTTTTTTTTAATATTTGTTTATTTTTGAGAGAGAGAGAGAGAGAGCAAGCGAGAGCATGAGCAGGGAAGGGGCAGAGAGAGAGGAAGACACAGAATCCGAAGCAGGCTCCAGGCTCCGAGCTGTCAGCACAGAGCCCGAGGTGGGGCTGGGGCCCAGACAATGAGATCATGACCTGAGCTGAAGTCTGATGCCCAACCCACTGAGCCACCCAGGCGTCAAATATCTCTGGACTTCTTAAGGAACACTGATGGGCGGGAGTGGGAATAGATCCATTCATTGCCATGTATATTGAGTGTCTGTTTTGGGTTTTGTTGTTGTTTAGTTGGGTTGTTTGTCCTGCCCACCACCATTTTAAGTCCTGGCTCTGCAGGAAGCAGAAAACATGGAACAAGAACTTGGCATATAAATACCAAAGCATTTTGAATGGTCATTCACTTGTTACTTGTCTATAGCTGATAGTTCAAAAAAAACTTAATGCCTTCAAAATTAAACTACTAAAAGAAAAATAAAGAGTTGAATAAACAAGGTAAAGTGAGAGTTCTAACTGGCATTGGGAAACAAAACTCTGAGGAGAGAAGGGCATGAAAGATGGGAGTGCAAATGGAAGAATGACATCTGTTGGGGGCAGACACTACCGGGAGGGAGTGGTCAACTTATTTCAAATAAAAATATTCTCCAGTGTTGCCATTTGACTCTTCCACTCTTTTCTGCTCAAGAGTCATGGGCCCTTTTTACTGATTGTCTTCATATACGAATCTCTAGGATCAGTAAAATGTACATGATCATAGTGACCTCAGTACAGCAAGAAAAGCTCAAGAGGATTATTCTGCATTCCCCGAATTAAAAACTTTGTCAAATACAAAGCATAAACCTTAAAGAACGCACGATGGCCTAACCTCATTGAGAGGTTAGCTTCAAATCAACACAGTGTCATCTAACATGAGATTAAAACCCTGGCCTTCCCATTTATGGATTCTTATACTATATTAAATTATTCTTTAAAAAAAGATCGATCAGTTTGATGCAGACGCGTTTTAGAAAAAGAGAAAAAGTAAAGCTAAGCTATAGACTCAATCTTCTTTCACCATAGTGATAATCACATTCAAAAGTGCTTGAGCGCTTGGAAAAAGCCTTCCCTTAAGTTCTTGTACTTAAATCCTCCATTGTGCTTCATGCACTATTAAATCTCTTGTTGAACAAATCCTACATAGTTACTATCGCTGTAATAATACATATTTTTAAACAAAGTAATGACATATTTTCTCCTAAAATATAACCAAATAATTACGGGACATTTTATCTGCATTCTGAGGACTACACCTTTGGTACAACATTGAGTCTCGTCTTTCCTAATACTTTCGTTCATTGTTTTAGGGGGAAAAGAATCAGCAATAAATACATAATAACATATTCTCTGGAATAATGGGAAAACAGCATATTAAACAAGAAAATTCTTCAGATATCTGTCTCCTCCACCATTGAGAAGCTTTTCCAAGCTTAAATATTTTTGACAAAAATCTCTTCAATAATGCTTGCATTTCACTGCTTTTACACCCCCAGATATTGAAAATATTGCTGTGAGCCTTTGTCTACGATTTAAGGCCAATATTGGCCCCAATTATTAGAATGTTCTCTCACACACTAATGCCTTTTGGCCTTTCTACTTAGCCCCTCCCCTGGTAAATGTCCCTGTGTTTTTACACTGTAAGATATCACAGCTTTCGCACAGACTTTTTCAGCCCTATTTCTAATAGCTGCCATGGTTTTTTGTTCTGATTAAGAGTGACCTATCACCTCATGTGCCTTTCATTTTCTGGATCTAGTTTATAGAAAGCCTGGGAACTTAAAAACCAAGAGACTTTTCTATATGATCTAAGTTCTGAATGGATTATCTGTCTTAGGTGGTCTGGAGTTTTTGACGTTTTCTCCTAGTTTCTCAACTGTGTGCTAGAGGCAATGCAAGAGACTTCTCTACAAGTAGGATGGATATAAATTATTACCCAGTTGGTCGTTTCAGGCAGGACAGATCCAGGTATACAATGTAAAGTTGGTCTATAATTGAGATCCTGACATACTTCCATGTAGGTTTTATACCTCAGGATTTACTAACAGAGGCTTCACATGACCATGGTTTTTTCCCTTACACACACACACACAAAGTAAATTGAAAACTGCAGGCTGTTTTGGTGATTTGAAGCCTCTTGATGATGACAGAATTTTATGGTAGATGCTGTGCCCTAGTCGCTATCCAGCAAGAAGATGTTGGGGAGGCAGGAGGAGAAGAGGAGAAAGATGAAGGGGGAGAGAAAGGAAGAGGATTTTTATTTTAGGAGGACTGACACAAGATGTCACTGGAGACAGATTGTTTGGCGTGACACAAGCTGATACAGCTCACCGGCTCTACAAAGACTGAGAGAACCTGTAGACATGGTGTAATGCTGAATCTGTAACCAGGTTTGAAAGGCTGTATCAGCAGATATTAGAACTAATTTATAAAGAATGGTTATCAGTTAAGGATCAATTAAAAATAAATAAATTACGTCAAGTCGTAAGAGCTAGTGATACGCAACAGGCACATATATAAAGGTGAATCACTGGCTGAAATGGGTTATGACAAAACTTTATTTGTCATGTCTTTTGGTCTCTTTTGGCCACCTGACTTCTGTTAGTTTGACACTTCCAAGCTCCAGGAAACATATACTTCACCATCATGATAAAAAAGAAGGTAACTAGCCATCTCTTACCCGTTCTGTAGCTGTGTATAAGTATACAGGTGAATATACATCCATGCAAGTCATCATACCACAATTTCTATTTATAAAACTTAGAGCTGGAATGGAGGCTATGCTTAAAAGTATGCTAAACAAGTCAGCAATAATTGTTTTCTTGCAAGTACCTCAGAGCTTTATGTGCATTTCCTTGGATGATACTCAAGAGACCCCTGAAGAATAATGGTTCAACCTAGACATGCGCTTGTTAGTGGCTGAGTAACTCTGTTCCTAAGTTAAAAAACTGCAGTAAAAGAAGTAGGTTCTTAGAACTCACGCTCCCTCTCTTTCTCAGGGGAGCACTGAAAAGGAACTAATAACATCAGTTTCATACACAGCAGAAAGTCACTTTACATGAATTTGCAGATTCAAAGGACTGGTTTACTTATTTTACTTTTTCCATCTTTCCTTTAAAAGATCTCCATTGATTATCCTGACACCTGCTGGCAAGGGCAAGGTTGATCCTGGTCTGCTTTTCCTTTCAATGACTTCCTCCAATCAAAGACATTTTAGAGGAATTTTCAGTGACAACTAAACGGTAATTTATTCAGTTTAAGTCCTTATAGTATTTAGTTTCTACCATTATCACACAACCATGAGAACAATTTCAATACTTACTCTACTCCACAGGTGTAACCATTTGACCTTTTGTAGATAAATACATATTTGTTTTGATTAACCAAAAGATATGGTAATCATTACATGGGCTATGATTAAACAAACAAATAAAAAACAGGCCAGACATCTTCCTTACAACCCAGGTAAGAAGTGAATAACACAAATGTCTTGGTTTTGATTTTCTACTCTTTTTTTTTCTTAATAACAATGCGGTTTACAAACTACTTAGGAAATAAACTCCACTATGTAACAAGTAAACTGATTAGCTATGAGAAATCATACCATTAATTACGTATTTACAAGATTTGCTATTTATTTTTCACTACCTACGCATCACGATTTACTCTGGCTTGATCTGAGTTTTAAACCCTGCACTGTTTTATGGTTTTGTTTGTTTGTTTGTTTGGCTAGAATATGATGAATCTACTATGTCACTTATCATACTCAAAGCTACCCCACCTGAAAGTGTACTCAGTAAACAACAAATACCATTATTACTTTCTTAAGCTTTATAAAACTTTCGGATCGGGCAGATTTTTTAAATTGCACACAAATGATAAGATATACAGTCCATTTCATTATTTAAAACTCTTTTAAAAATTAAGTTTTAAATTAAATTGACTAAATAAACTTTTATGTTAATGTCAGTAAAATTAAGAGTACAAACTACTAATTTAGGCACAGAGAACCACTGAACTCTATTCTGTAATGATTTTGAGTAACCAACCTATTTTATACTTACTCTTGTATATTTTATTCCCTTACATTACATTTCTATAGTTTTGTGAGGAGGAAAAATCACATGTATCTGGCAATGAAAGCAAACTTTATGAAAATATTTACTAAAAATACCCTAGATCCTGAATACATGTTCTATATCAACATTAATCTTAAGATATTGGAGGAAAAAACATGTGAGTTTTAGAGGAGAGTACAGAAGTGAAATACATTAGCCTGGTTTTAGAGATCTTTGTAACTTCAAGACTAGAGAAGGAAGAAGGTAGTACTTCAAATTTTAACCATTAATTTTTATTACTATAAATGTCAACGTTTTCCCTAAAAATAGACATATTTAAAACAAAATGCATTTCAATTCTAAGGAAACATTTCAAGAATAATGAAAAAAGCTTTTTCAGGATCAGAAAGGAAAAAAAAAGTGTGTGCTGTATGGTGACAGTGTGTGGCCAAGATTTTGCATTACTGTCAAACTGTCTTGGCAGAATACTTTATCTTCACTTAATTATTTTTTTAGTTCAACCATTTAAAATTATCCTTAGGTCTTACAGCTGTCATCTGCATTAGCATTCATTTTTAAATTTATTATCATGCAAACGGAAAAACAAAAACACTAACGCGTGACACATTTTAAATACAAAACACAAAACACAAAAACCTGCTATTCCAGTATAAATATTGCTCTACTAATCATAGAAGCAGAGTGTTATTATCTTAAGGGAGATTCTTCAGGTACTAATTTATTCTCACGTAGAATAACCAAAATTCACCATTGATAAAAAAAGGAAATTCAAATGCCAATGATTCATAGTATTTAGGACATGTCTAGACATTTTTAGACAGTGCCATTTGCTTAAAGACTTCAGGCACCAACTGCAGGCAGAGGGACAGATTGCATAAGATGTCACGTGTTTGCTGCAACTGTACGCATGTTATTGGATTTTTCAGAGCAACCCATAGCGATGAATAATTTAAGAGTTAATAAAATATTCAATCTGACTGATCCATTGGTTTAATTTTAAAATAAAAACTACTAATAAAAGAAATGACCAAATCCCAATCATTAATGCACGGAAATTGCAGCCCACACAGGGAAACACCAATTTCTGAAAGGCTACATTAGATAAACGCTGTCTGCGCAGGGAGGATGCGAGGGAAATTCCCAGGGTTAACACTGGCTTCAATAAGTTTACTCAAAGTTTAATTGTTTGGAGCTGTCACACAAGCGGCACTCTGCCTTCTGCAGGGCTAAGGAAGAATATACGCGAAAGGTGCAAGTGTAACAAAAATAGTGGACTGAAAACGGTCCCTGTGTTTCCTAAAGCCCTCTCTCCTTCTAACCACGCGCTGGCTGAGAAAAAGGAGCAGTCTACTAAAGAACATGGAGTACACAGCCCCCGATCGTTGTCTAGGAGCGGGAATGGAGAGCCCTGGCCACCTGGGAGGAGCGGGTGGCTCGCCTCAGGCAGGGAGCAGTGCCCTGGGCGCGGTATCTTCAGGAGGCTGAGCTGCCGGCTGCAGCAGCGAGCCAGGACTCACGGCGCCCAGGGCTCCTGCAACCAGACCCCGCCAGGAGAGCGCGGCCACTCACGCTACACACGTTATCTCCTCCTCCACCCCCGCTGCTCTCCCCCTCGGCTCGGGGACAGATGGTGGCTGCGGTGGCACGGTGTAGGTGCGTGTGCATGGGTGAATGTGTGTTTTCGTGCGTGGGGTAGGAACGGAGGCGGCGAAGGGAGGAGGAGAAGGTAGTGCCTGCAGTTCTCCCGTTCGCCTTCCTGCTAAGGGGAGAAAAGTGCAGAAGGAATCCAGATGGGAAATAAGAGAAAGGAAAAATAACAGTGGCGGGAGCACTGCCTTTGCCGTGTCGCCTGGGAACTCGGCTGAGCAACTACAAAGCCATGACCATTCTTTAACCTTCAGTGGAGTGGCTGCTTCTGCCTGATAACTGGAAGGGCACTTTGTAAAGGCTGGCAAGGCACACACCTGCACACACGCCTACACGCTGGGGAGAACAGCCACCTTCTGGGGGGGCGGGGGAGGGAGGGAGGCCGAGGCGGAGCTTGGCCCTGGATCGCCACCGGCAGGGCAGCGGTGGCATCCAGGAACCCCAGGCTTCTGGGGCAAACGGTAGCCCAAGAGCCCACAGTTTGCCTGTGAAACGAATACATGGATGGATGCATGGATGTTGTGTGTGTAGAATATTCATGTAGTGTCTAATTTCAAATGGATTCGAGTCAACGCTTTTAATTCAACTACCCTCTCTCAGAGGCACAGCATTTTAAACCTTGTAGTGCACTCAGCCCTCCACTTGAAGCATCCTGCTAAGGGCTGTATCGCCCTCGAACCCCTGAGAAGGGGCCATCTCCATCAGTGAGCGCAGAAGGGGAGCAGGTCCCCCCTAAGCTGTCCCTCCAGAACCCCTGCCCTTTCCCAGCGCCAACTTGAGCCTCCACCCGCGACCCGCGCAGTGACGCGCGGCCAGGACAGGGGTTCGTATTGACAAGCCACCCTTTGCAAAGGACCTGAAATTAGTCTATACAACTCAGTAGGAGAGTCCTCGAAGTCCTATAATTTTCTGTGCAGTCTGGTTTATTTCACACAAGTCACGGAAAGCACAACCAGACCCGCTCTTACAACTTTTCTGCTCTTGGGCGGGGGAGCGAGGATGTCTCTCACTGCAGGATTGTCTATCACCACGAGTTACGCTTGTACCCGGAGGGAGTGCTGAGCTAAGCTCTGAGCCCCTGAGGTTAGGGGAGAGGTAGGTTCCAGCGGGTTTTCTGTAATTTCTCTGTAACCCACGCAGCGAATCCGCGATGGGAAGGCAGAAGAAAGCCCGTCTGCATCTCGGCCACCTGCAAAACTCCAAGGGCCGAGTTCGGATTTGCAAACCGCTCAGCCCGGGCCCACTTTGGAGGAACCGCGCCCGGGAGCCGGAGCGGACGGATATGCGGTTCCACAGCCTCTTCCCGTTTCAATCAGATGACGCCCGCACGCTCGCTCCCCGGCTCGGGCCCCCTGGAAGTCCCGCCCGTTGCCCGTAGCTGGCATCCCTGGCATTGCCCAGGGAGGTCCGCGCAGCGACCCGTCGGCCGAGCGAGCCGAGGAACCTCCGGTTCCCAGGAGTGCCGCTCCCCCCCGCCTGCCCCAGTCCCCGTCTTTCCTCTACCGCACCTCGGTACCCCCCCCCCCGCCCCCGCTCAACCCCACGCACTCGGCTCTGACTTTGCGAGCACTTTTCCGAGGCACCCAGGCGCGCCGCTTCCTCCGTACCGCCCGCGGCGCTCGCCGCCCCTGGCGCGCCCCGGGGACCGCCTCCAGCCCCCTGCGCGGCATTTCCCAAGGGACTCCAGCCCGTCCCGCACCTAGCGGCCCCGGGCCCCGCTGCCTCACCTTTGCAGAACTGGGGGACCCCGAGGCTGAGCGCGATCAAGAGCCAGGCTGCCACCGAGCGCTGCATGATTCCGTCTCCCAGACGTGACCCCGGCTGGTCGGGGGTCGTAACGGAGGGCAGTGCCGCCGAGGTGGCACCGCAGGGCAGCCGCCGACCCCGCCCCTGGCAGAGAATTCAAGAAGGCGTCTTCTGCCCGCAGCACTACCTTCAACAAATTCTTGAAGAGGACGAGAAAGAGTGGCGACCGAAGAGAGGGAATCTTTCTTCCCCTTTCGCCTGCGCTCCGGCGCCAGAAGGTGGGCGAGCCCCGAGGAGCCGCGGGCGGGCTCAGCCTCGGCGGCGGGTGGGTCCCGGCGGAGGCGCGGCGGGCGGGGCGGGGCGGGGCGCGGGCTCCCGCGGCGGCTCCGGGTCACCCGAGCGGCGGACGGGCGGACGGCGCGCTGCGCCCGCTCGGCTCTCGCCGCCGCAGCCGCGGGGCTGCTGACTCGGAGAACAATGAAGCGTGAGCTCGCGGGGAGCCCGCCGGCGGCCGGGAGCGCACTGTGTACAAACAGAGGCGGCGTGCGTGTGAGCCCGAGCTCCCAGGCGCGCTCCCCGGGCCCGCCCGCCCCGCCTTCCCTCGCCTTCCCTCCTATTCCCTCCCCCGTCTTCCCGCTTTCCTCCCTCTTCTCTCTCTCTCTCTCTCTCTCTCTCTCTCTCTCTCTCTCTCTCTCTCTCTCTCCCTCTCCCTCTCCCTCTCTCTCTCTCTCTCTCGTGGCTCCTTCTGCTGGAAGAGAAAAAAGGAGACAACTGCAGCCACACCCCGGCACCTGCCACCACCTCTAAAGTTCCTACACGGCCTGTGCCCTCTCCGCACACGCGGGAGACTGTAGGGTTAAGGGAACTACCCTGGGGTCCGAAATACTCTTGGTTCCAGTCCGGACTTTACAATGAACCACGTTTAGGATGCCCCTGAAGTCCCGTTCTCCGTAGAGCCAGGGAAAGAAGTTAAGAGATTTTGAAAAGTGCCTCTTGGGGCACGAAGCTGCGTTAGAAATGTAACCCTGGAAAGTGAACTGCCCAGAGAGATCCTCAGGAAATGCAACCTGGTCAAGTGGCCAGACTCTAAGCTGCTCTGCGGTTCTGTCTGCTCTTCAGTGAGCTCTAGGGCTGGGGAGAGGGTCTTGAGCTTATCTGCCACAGGGACAAAAAAGGTGAAGGCCTCCGGCAAGAGTAGGAGACACGTTCCTTAAGCAGGACGCGTTTCAGATGAGAAATGACGGGGAGACTTTGGGGACTGTGCAAGGAAATAGAAGGCAAGGGCAGATTCGGGAAGTGTTACCGTGGTGGGTCAAATTTCTCTGCCACCCACCCAGACCGATCTAAATGGACTAGTTTTTACAGTGAAAGAGGATGCAATATACAGACCGTGGTTTCAAATAGTGCTTTCTCCTCTGTTTTTACGTTAGAATTACTTAACCTACATGGATTTGATTCCAGCAGATGCAGGTATTCAGATGAAACACAGGTCTTTTTCCTTCTTCTAGAGGAGGTAGAGGAGAACCACAGGAAAAGGAGAATTGTACATTCCTGAAAGCGAGGATTTGAAATGAGAAGGGACTCAGAAAGAGGTAGCAGGGCAACTTCCTGCAACTTCATCTCCTTGTGCCTCCTTGAATCCTTTAAACATCAATTTCTGCCTTCCTTATGGAATTCCAAGAGAGGTCAAGGGTGAAAGGTTGATGGAAAACTAATACTGCATGTTGCTATGGAGGGGTTAAGGGACTGTACCATCGGCAAACAAACACAAAACAAGAGTAACAACAAAAATTATGTCAAAGCAAGTTTTCCTGATATCTCATCTTTAGTGGGAGGGTAAAAATAGTTACATCTTTTAAAACATGACTTGGCTACGGGAAAGAGGGAGAATCATTTATTTACTACTTTCAAGCTTAAAGCCGCAGATGTTAGAATTATCCAGAGCTGTTGCAGGGAAGTTTTAAATCTAATTCCAACTTTCTCCCACATCATTATTAATTTTGAAAGTAAGTTTTCAGACATGTTGTGGCATGTCCGTCATAAAGTACCTGTAACATTTTGGAATGAGAGATTTCAATTTAGTTTTAAGTTTTATTTCTAACGAATAGTACTAAATCTCAAAAACATAAAATCGGGGGCACCTGGGTGGCTCAGTCAGTTAAGCCTCCAACTTCGGCTCAGGTCATGATCTCACAGTTTGTGAGATCGAATCCCCCAGAGGGCTTGGTGCTGACACCTTGGGATTCTCTCTCTCTCTGCCTCTCTCTTCCTCCTTCTCTGGGTCTCTCTCAGAAGAAATAAAATAAACTTCAAATATATACATATAAAATCAGGAACCGGAGTTTCTGTGATGAGAGATTAAGAAAGATACGTGCCAAGAGTTTTATTTTCCTATTTTATTCTCCGTTTATTCCCACTCTTCCCTTAATAAGCATGTTAGGAAGTTAATTTTTTAGCAACTGAAATTTTATCTTTCTTTTAATTTAAATTGTTTTTTAAAAACTCCAGGGAAGGGATGCCCGGGTGGCTCAGAGGGTTAAGCACCCGACCTCAGCTCAAGTCATGATCTCGCGGTCTGCAAGATCAAGTCCTGGATTGGGCTCTGTGCTGGCAGCTCAGACGCTGCAGCCTGCTTGGGATTCTGTCTCCCTCTCTTTCTGCCCCTCCCCAGCTTGCCAGCTATCTGTCTGTCTCCGTCTCTCTCTTTCTCATAAACAAATAAACATTAAAAAAGAAAAAAAATCTCCAGGAGACCACAAAACTACCTTAAAAGGTATATTCTCTGACCAGATACCTGGAGTTTGTGGCTGTAAATGCCATTGTATATTATCAGGGAGACGACTTGTAAAATATGTTACCAGTTTAATGCCATTTCTAGGTTAAACTGGACAGTCTTAGACTCATATGCATAGATCATGTGCAGTTACTCTTTTTTCCCACTAACCAATAATGATGATGTACCAAAAAGACATTACTTTTGAATATTCCAGCCACGCTACCTTACCTTATAGGACTTACTTCACTCTTACAAAATTCACACGTAGCCTCTACAGAAGGGGAATATAATGAATATTTTAGAAACCACAGGAAATAGATGTTTTTAAGGACAAAATGCTGTTATGACTCTTTTACCTCACACCTTCGCTCCTCACATATGATGTAGTCGACAGTTGTATACCTTCTCTAAATACGGGCCTAATGTGTCAAAAACGAACCTATACATCACTTGAAGACAGCACTTCTCAAAAGATTTTCTGCAGACTTACTTTCCCCGAGATGTTAATAAGTTTTTGGGTAGATAAACAAGTTCCGTGGTCGAAGAATTTGGGGGAACACTGTGTATGAAAGTAGCATTAAAAGCTCTGAATTGTCCTGGGCTTGAGAAACTTTTCCAAAAGTGTTTAATCCAGTTTTTTACAAGCCTTTGTTTTTTTTCACCCCGAAAAGCTTTTCCTCAGAATACCTGTTAAATAAGGTAGATGCGGTTCTATAAGGAAAACAACTTGGGAAATATTGCCTGAAAATAAAGGAGAATAAAGGATCAACAAAACGAGCAAAAACAGGCTGAGGGGAGTTTACTGGTTTCCAAGAATTCTTCTTACTGGCTCAAGAGTTTGGATTCTGGAACGGTACATACCTGAAATGAAATACTATCTTTACCATGATGACTCTTTTAAGGCAGGCAAGTCAATTAATGGCCACGCCTCAATATTCTGATCTGGAAAATGGAATAAAACTTACAGTGGTAGCTTACGATGGTGCATAAAACGACCTAGTCCAGTAATGAGTACACGATGATAATGAAGATTATAATAATGATGAATAAGAAGACAATAATCACATACGGAATTCTAAAACTTTTTCTCAATAGCTGATTATCTCCTTCCCCACCCCTCACCCGCACTAAATTATGTGGAAAAACTTTAATTCACCTTTTGATTTGTCAAGGAACAAATAACACTAAATACAGTATTTCTTATTCTTTCTCTAATTACTGAATGATATTTATAAATAAACTAGATACAGGAAGAGTCTTAGATTATTTGATCAAGTTACATTCAGTACCATTTTCAGTGTTTTAAACTATTTTGCATTTCAAAACTATTTTGCACTTAGAAAACTACATTTTCTTTGATATCCTAAATGCCCCAGGTTAAAAGTTGGAGTTCAGCTTTGTGAGATAAAAAGCAGAGAACTCAGCCAAGCCTACCTGGACATCTGACCTGAATAATCATGAATTAAGAAATTAGTGTTTTCCAAATGTAAATTTGTGGTTATTTGTTAAGCAGCAAGAGAAAATTGATAGAGCAGCCCATGGGTATTATCCCCTTTTTGGAGAGAAGGAGGAAGGCACAGACCGGTTAGATCCTTTGCCCAGATTATCAAGTTAGCAGGTGTTAGAGCCGATAAATGAACCCCATCCGTCTGAATCCAGAACCTGCTCATTCCACTGGCAACATTTATGGAGAGCCAACTATGTGCTAAACCTTTATAAATATATTGCTTCATTTAATCATCCCAACAACCTTTAGGAAGTAAACATGATTCTTATTTCAACTTACATCAGTTGAGGAAACCAAGGATCAAAACATTTAAGAAATTTGTCCCAAATTAACGCAGCAGTGAAAGATCGAGCCAGGATCCCGGATCTGAGCCCTGGTTCGATTCCCGGAGTGATTTTCGCAGACATTACGTTATAGCGTCTATTTATAAAATGATCCATTTTATTTATTAATATTTTTAATTTTAGTTCTAATAATAACTGTCATTTTTTAGTAGTCTGTATTCTCTCGGCCCTTCTCGAGTTATCATTTTAGAGTGGACTTTGCCCAAGTGTGGAGATCCAAGGACATTTTAAAATTCTCTAAACTTTTGCGTAATAACTAGCGCTTTTTTTTAATTGCTGCCCATAAGCCCCAATTCTTCCTTCTAATCTTCTGCTCATGTTGTTATCCCTGTCTGAAATGACCTCTTAGAAATTGTACTAAATTCCTACCTCCATGTAAGAACCCCCCAAAATTAGTGAAGCGCCACAAAATCATGATCTTTTAGAATTAACACTTTTGTGTTTCTCTAGTTATTTCATCGGTGGTAGTGTTACCTTTCGAAAAAATATAAATAGTTCCTGCTATGAAGATGGGTGTTCGCCTCAGACATAGCTGAGTGTTATGTTTTAAACTTCTTTAGCCTCCCTACAATGAACACTAAGGCAAATTCATTTTTTTTTAACATTTATTCATTTTTGAGAGACATAGAGACAGAGTATGAGCAGGGGAAGGGCAGAGAGAGGGAGACACAGAATCGGAAGCAGGCTCCAGGCTCTGAGCCGTCAGCACAGAGCCCGACGCGGGACTTGAACTCACAGACTGTGAGATCATGACCTGAGCTGAAGTCGGCCGCCCAACCGACTGAGCCACCCAGGCGCCCCGCAAATTCATTTTTAAGACTACATGTTTTATATCAAATTCCCAGTTCCCAGTATTTCCCTGCTTGATTCCACGATGGAGGCTGTTTCCAGAAAATATGCAAGGTCATTATACTGGAGTGAGCCTTTGCTTTCAGAGTCTGATCCTCCTAACAAAAATTTCTGGTGCTTTTAATTCCTTCCAATTTCTCGCTCAACCCATTGAGTGACTTAACTTTTAGCTTCCTAAAATAGTTCTGAATAATTAATACATGTACGTAAGAAAAATTCAAAGGGACAAGTGGGTGGTACAGGAAAATAAGTTTCCCCTTTAATGACACTCCCTCCTTCCATACGGTTGCTTTCTTTATATTAGGGAAGCTATTGCTGTGTATCTTTCTAAAGTTGTGTGTATATATACACATGTGTGTATACAAAGTGTATATGTATATGTACATGCTTTCACAAACATAAATGAATTATATAAACATTATAAATCTTGCTTTTCCTCCACAAATATATGTGTGTATGTGTGTGTGTGTGTGTGTGTGTGTGTGTGTGTGTGAAACTGTACCAAGTTCTATGCAGTATTGTGTAACATAAATCCCTTTGACAGGTAAGTTGCTTCCAATCTTTTGCTATTGCAAGCAATGTTGTGGTGAACCGGCATTTTGCACACGTGTGCAAAATAAACCCGTTAGAAGAGGTTGTTTGAAGTGGCATTGTTGGTTGAGGCTATGTGCGTTGACAACTGTGGTAGATATTGCCATATTGCCATTCATAAAAGATGTCTGAATCCATCTCTCTACCTAGAACGCATCAGAGAGCATGTCTCCCTGCTTTCTGCCCATACAATGTGTTTGCAATTTGGGGTCTTGTCAATCATGTAGATAAGAAATGGTATCATATGGTTTTGAATATCTTTTATTATGACTGGGTTTTAGCAAATTTTTACATATTAAAACATAATTTATATTTACTTTATGTTACTTTTCAGGTCTTTTCCTCTTTTTTTTTTTTTTTCTTACTAGATTGCTGACCTTTCTTGAATGACAAGAGCTCTGTATGTATTAAATAGTCACATTTAGGTCAAAAAATTATCCTGCTAGTTTGTAGCTGTTTTGTTTGATTTTCCTAGGCTAAGATGTTTTATATTTGGAGTGATGAAATTTACCCATCTTTGCTTTATGGTTTCTAGGCTTCATGTTTTGCCAAGATAGGCTCTTACTATTCTGAGTTGAGGAACATATTTTCTTATAGTACTTTTAAGGGCATTATGTTTTCATGTGTGTATTTATAATTCTTAACAAACTGAAATTTATTTTTGTGTAAAAGAGCAGCACAGAACTTACTTGTTTTCTGGAAAACTATCAGTTGTATACAAAAACCATTTATTGAGTAAATCCCAGTCTTCTTTATAATACGGCATGCCGATTCAGTCATTGGGTCACTGTATATTTGGCTCTATGGATTGCTTCTGTACACCGTGCCATTTGGTTATATACTCATGTGCCAGCACCACACTCTTAATTATTGTTGTTTAACAATGTTCTATAACTGCTAGGGTAAAATACCCTCATCTACTTCTTTGTAAAAACAATTCCCTAAAATTGTATATGTATCTTCCCCATATATCTTTTAGAACGAGCTTGCCTAGAGGAAATGGTAGAATAAATGTCTTTATACTAATAGTATTCCTATCTATATATCCAAGTTTTCTTTCATGTTCCTCTTGTTAGGTCTCTACTTAGATATTTTATCGTTTTATGCACCCATCTAAATGCAGGTTTTTCCCATTATGTTTTGTACCCGGTTGTTTGATGTTTATAAGAAGGCTCTATGTGTATGTGTCTATGTGCATGGACTGAGGTTCTACCTAGTCACTTTATCGAAATCTTTTACTGCTTAGATTAGTTTGTCAGTTAGTTATTCTGGGTTTTCTGGATACACAATCATATCCTCTTAAAATAGTATTAGTTTTACCTCTTTTCAAATTTTCATTCTTCTTTTCCCCATCAAATTGGTATTATTGCCGCCAAATAAATGCTAAATAAACAGAAATACTTATATCATTCCTGACTCTAGTGTGTACACTGTAGTGACTTTTTGTGGGCACGACACATGTCCTCTGGTTTCCTGGGTCCAGGGCAGCCATTACAGTAATTATCTATATATCAGCATTTGCTCAAAAAATAACTTTAAGAGGGGAAGACATTCCTGTCAGTGTGGAAAGGAAATAAGTGTCCATGAAAGTACAGGCTAGGATAAAAGAAAAAAAAATAACGTTTTCTTTAGCAGGAAAGAAAGAGAGGCTTGTGAGGATTTGGCAGGACTGAATGCTGTAAACTTCGAGGTGGCATTTGCCAGAAAACTGGAACTCAGTGTCTTCTGATTTAAAACAAAATGATAAAAACTTCTTTCAGACACACCACAGCTATTTAAATACCTGGTTAACTGGGGCGGGCAGTGGGGAGGAGAAATGCTATTATAACATTCCAAAGGACAATCTTGAACTATTTCCCCTTTACCTGGTTTTCATTGGCATTTTGCTCTCTCTCTCTCTCTCTCTTTTTTTTTTTTCTTCCATTTATAGTATTGCTGAAAATTGAGCCAGGGACTTACTTATTTAAAATATACAAGATTTTCAGTTTGACCCATCAAGCATAGTAATTGGACCAACATTAACTGAAATTTAGAGAAAAATGTTTCTGCTATCCATAAACAAATGTCGAAGATAATGAATACATAAGATCCTCGCTGAGTTTCCCCATTCCGAAATGGGCTGCAACTTAAAGAGAAAACTCTTGTCAATAAAAAAATTACTTTCTTAATTATGATTTCCTTTAAAACTTGAAAAAGCAGATAGAATATATTTCAAAATACGGTATTTTGGCAAATGCAATTTAAAATATAGTTTGGTTTTTCAGGCATGGGGAGAATAACATTTAATTACATGTGTTTAATGTTAACATTGATTCTGTTACTTCTGTCTATAGATAAAAGACTAGCACCTTTTCCCTCATATACATAGTAATTTTAAATATTTCACTAAAATAGAATATGACACATGTCACATGTAATAGTCATATTTGTCTTAAATTATCATATTAGTATAATATGAAATATTTGATTAAATGTTTTAAGCTCATACATTTCCATACAAACCAACACAAAGCTAGCATGTCAATATTAAATCTGGAGGATGAAAGAAATAACATGGTTCTCACTAAGAAGAAAATTTTGGTATCTTGTCCTTAACTTTTTGAGAGGGACCAAAACAAAAATTAAAAATGTAAACTAAGAGAGTTTTAATAAAGTTTTGTAAACACGATGACAGCATATCTTTTTTGCTTTATTTGATGATCCTGGGAACTTAATCCATGGGGAAGTTTTTCTTTTCTTTTCATTTTTTTTTAACATTTCTTTTTTTTTGAGAGACATGGAGACAGAGTATGAGCAGGGGAAGGACAGAGAGAGAGGGAAATACAGAATCCGAAGCAGGCTCCAGGCTCTGAGCTGGCAGCACAGAGCCCGACGCGGGGCTCGAACTCACAGACGGTGAGATCATGACCTGAGCCGAAGTCGGCCGCTTAACCAACTGAGTCACCCAGGCACCCCAAGTTTTTATTTTCAAGAACAAAATTATAAAGCATTTGTAAGAGACTCAGAAGCGTAAGTGCATCTTTGCCTCATGAAATCTGTAAAGAATTCAGAGATTTCTAGTTGGATTTTGATAATATTTTTTAAACTTATTTTTTTAGGGAGAAAGAGAGTATGAGTGACGGAGGGGCAGAAAGAGTGAAGAGACAGAGAATCCCAAGCAGGCTCTGAGTTGTTAGCACAGAACCTTATGTTCTCGAACTCAAAACAATGAGATCATGACCTGAGCCAAAATCAAGAGTCAGACGCTTAACCAACAAACCACTCAGGCACTCCCCGTAAAATTTTTTCAAGCATATATAGGGATGGTTCTTGATTTGTAATGCAATTTGCTATCTGAAAAATATCGTAATGGACATTTTGTACTGAAAATTCCAGCTTATACAGTAAAAACCCCTTCCAATGTGGGCCTCTACTCACCTAGTCAGCAACAAATAAAATTGAAAAAAAAAAAGAATTTTCTAGTTAGCTGAATTAGGATTTTCCATTTTAAGGAACACATTTCTGAATGTTTTCTACAAAGAATGCAATGAGAAAAATTTACATGAATTTGAAAGTAGAGATTGTAAGTCAACCTAAAATCAGTTTGGTGTGTTGTTTTGTTTTTTTTTGTTTGTTTGGAGTCTTTGTAGATGATGAATTTATAAAAACCCTTAGACTGTCAAGCTAGAGATGAGTAAAGTGCATGCAAATGAAAGGTAGGCACTTTCGCCAACAAGTTTAAAAAAGTGCATTTGTCTACTTTAAAAAATGAAATTAACAGTGGTATTGACAGTAAACTATCTTCTAGGGGTGTTGTTTCTGACGAGGAGACGTGATAGTGTATAGGGTGAGGGGGTGGAGATGTTTCTAGTGTTGCCTGTGATGCTCTGACTCAGGATCAGCTGAAAATACCCATGTATTATTTTAACATTTTCCTTTCCTCCATTAAACAACGTGTCACTCTGGGCTGTGACTCAAGCCGGTGACTCAGTTTTGTTCAAGACTCTGCCTGGGAACCTTCGGCAATGACTGCAAATATCAGAAATCTTCCCTTGGTTTTGATAACTTAAGTGTGTAAATTACTGATCCCCAACTTGTAGGGAATTTACTTTAGAGAAAAGAAATGGCTAGGACCCTTTACCTTTCCTATTTTTTAACCACAGCAAAATCTTTTATTGTTTCATCTGCTTTATATTCTACTGTACTTATATCATTATTGCATTTCTTTTAGCTATTCTAATTTTTTTTTCAAATGCAGAATACTAATCTTACGAATTCTCTGAATTCTAGACAAGAGACACGGACAGTCCTTTTGTTTCCAAATAGTTCTATAAAAATCCCTTATAATACCATAAAACAGATCTTCTTTTTCGGTCCCAGAGGGCACCTGTGCCCCAAAAGGCAGTCTTGTGGAGAAAGTAGATAGCACCCAGCTTAAATCAGCACTCCTAGCAGTCACCGGGAGTGCTGGCTGAGGATTCCCCGCCACGGGAGCAGTAAGCACCAACTGACAGAGAGATCGGCTAAGGACTAGAGTAGTGTTGCTTTCTAGTTTCTAACATCGTTCAGTCTTTAATACACAAATTCATGAATTAAAGGTAACTTTCCGACAGTGACCAAGTCTTCCATTCAGTCCGTAATATGGGGTGAAAAGGAAATTGGAAACTATCATAATTCCTTTACTAGTTGCATTCGCTAGCACTTCCAAAAGAAACCTAAAGCACTCGGCAGTATGAACTGCTGATGGCCTTCTAGTCCAAGTCCAGAGGTGTGCAAACATGAGCAACATGAAACATGTCATAAACTGGCTTGTCTCTGCCTCCTGCAGGAATCTCCTAAGTACTTGAATCTAAAAAGGAAGACGTGCCTCTCTGTATAAATCTTTAGAAAGGACGGTGAGTCTGTCCCTAAGTCTGTTTAAACAATTTTGTAGTAAAGAAGTCTAATAATGTAAATTAAATTCTAGGTTGATTTTTGTTTCCTCTTTAAAAACAGGCAAAGTAGAAGGGAGGGTGGAGTTGGGGGGTGCAGATGGGAGAGAGCACACATCGATGTCTTCCCAGGGAAAAGAGTGAGAGATATCCCTCTGTGAAATCAAAGATACCCTGATATATAACTGCTGATACCTGGATAACTGGAGCTCGGAGTACTCAGTGGAATGGGAGAGGTTGGCGAGCTGGGAAAGAGGGGTGGTGTGGTCCTAGGGGGGCTGAAAGTGGAAGATTCAGCAGAAGTCGGGAAGCCAAATACCTGAATAGCATATTACAAGAGGCCTCCTCCACACTGCAATTGTGAGAAGAAATTTTAAAAATGAGAAGTGTGTGTCACTGTGGTTTTCACTTGCATTCTGAAAATTTCAGATTTTATTAATTATTTTTTGCTTATTAAACTTCACTCCACAGAACAAATCTCTATAAAGAATTCGTACAAGAAGGAATATTGGTTACCTCATATAATTTCTTTTTCTAAACTTTACTTCATCATTGATACATCAAGAGAAGTTTGATTCTCTTGAACAAAAGGACCAAATGTACTATGAGTCTAACTCTCATGATGAACAAGAGGTTGCTTTTGCTTTGACCAGCTTTCTCACAAAATTAGACCAACATTAGAGGTCTAGACATTATGCTCTATTTGTTTTATTTGGAACATCACCTAATAACACTTTTCTCACTTAAATTTTCTGATCGGTCTGTTTCTTTGATCGATCTGCAGAGTTAAATTTCCAACAAGCTTTACCGGTTCCTCTGCGAATTGATACTATTTTCCTCCTTATTAACACTGAGCTCTAAGTTTTATCAAGCACTTTGGGGTGATTCTCACCCTCAGTTACTTCTCTCTTACCAGTAAGGAAATCCAATCATGGGATGTTCAATCATTCATCTACTCCTTCATGCTTTCAAAGATATTAATTTATCAATACTATGTCTCAGGCATAAGCAGTTCTTTCTAAGCCACTAACTGTGAAATGCTAAGATATATTTTTGTTAGTGCTACTGTGCAGCCCAATACTCCAGTAACTTCTGAGTCTTGACTGAATTCATCAGTGTGCATGCCCATACTATCCAAATCCACCTACACCACTGGTCTGCCAAAACCACATTCGTCTGAACTCAACAGACACTGGAATCCATGTAGCTTCAGATACCAGGAACGGCACAGTTTCATGAGGACCAGAGCCTAGATTGATGCTGCTAAGTGTTCTATCTGAACATCTATTATTTAAAATGAAAATTCACACACTAATTTAAATTAAATTCAGCCTACTGTGCTCAGGCAAGCCATGAAGTGGAGTGAACGAACCTATGAAAACCCAGTAAGAAGTGGCAGAAAATTTGAAAATGTACAGCCCAGTCTTAAGGGTAGGGTAGCCACCCAAATTCGGTCAGTGCTGCTTTGTGGCATTATGGGTCTGGCATGGCCAGACCCCAAATTTTCAAAAACTGATATTCAATATAAAATTTCCTAAAATTTAATAATGCAGATGTAACTCAACATTTCTGCAAATCAAATAAAGTAAGCATACTTCTAGTGAATGGATTTTTTAAAAATTCCCATTTGAGTAAAATAAAAATTGATCATCAAGTAATTAGCTTTACTATCAAAATATATACAAGAGAAAAATTTAGGTCAATATTTTAATTGAATTTTTGTAGGTAGAAAAAAATAATGAGAAGAAACTAGAGACAAATTTTCTTGTCTGCCTGAAATTAAAAAAAATAAAAAAAATTTTGCCAAACGTAAGTCATAAAAATAAGTGAAAACTATTAAAGCAGAAAGAATACTTCTTAGTGATGACCGACTCTCATATACCACTAGTGGGAATGTTAATTGCTTCTACCTTCTAAGAAGCCATTTGGCAATACAGGTAAGTAAAATAGTAAGTAAAATAAATATAAGCTTTGACCTAGTAAATCAATTTTTAAGAATTTTTCCTAAGGAGTTCATTTAATATAGTTTTATATATTATTATAATTCACTAACAGGAGCGATTATTCTTGATTATGTACTAAATCTAGTATAATATATATCACATAACTTATTGTATCAAATATTCAAAACAAATTAAATGTTCAGAATTAAGTGAAGACTAGGTTATCTTAACCAACTCCGGCAAAACAGTTCTATACTCTTTGTAACATAGTTTTAATTAATTTTTAAGATATTCAATAAGGCAAGTGCATATTGTTAGTCTAGATTTTTTTAAATGCTAAAAAAATTACCGATAATCCACCACTACTTCTTCAGAACTGCTAAAATTTTAGAATATACCTTTTCAGAATATGTATTTCATGTATATGAATGGAGGATACGAATATGTATGAAGTATACCTCTTCCTTCCTCCTTCACTTCTCTCTTCATTCATGGTCCCACTGTACATTAAGCAATGTATTACGGATATATTTATGGCACACTGCACATGCAGATGTAATTTTAAATGATTTTTATAACATTTCCTACTATGATGTATAACAAATTCAACACAATAATCCAATCCCTTACTGACGGGTTTTGGGTCGTCTGCATTTTTTGTGGTCATTCCTGTTGACTACCTTGCTATCAAAGGTAACACTGTAACACAGATATAAACGTATATCTTTTTAACTACAACCATTTATTTCTATAGAAAAAATTCTTAGAGAGAGGATGTGGGGGGAAGCATATAGATGTTAAATTCTAAGAGATCCTCCCTTACATTTTCCAAAAGTTTGTATCAAGTTAATCTCTCACCAGCAGAATAGGAGAGTACCCATTCTCCCCAATAATACTAGACACTAGCAGGCTCTTTGAGCTCTGCAGCTCTGATAGCCCAAAAACTCTCATTATTTTAATTTGCGGTACTCTGACTAGCAGTGAGGTTAAACATCTTCATTTGTTTTTCACCTTATTACTTTCATCTTATATGAATTGCCTATTTATATTTTATGCCCATTCCTTACCGTGAGATTTTGCTTTTATACATAATTTCATAGTTTTCATATAATGAAGATAAAATGCGTTGTTACAGATTTCTCACCCTTCCCTCTGTTTTTTTCTTTTAACTTTGTTGAGCAGAAGTTTTAAATATTTTATGTGGCTTCTCAGCTTTCCCATTTATGCTTAATATTATGTCATCGTGGGTTTATAATTTCACTGATAAAACTTTTTACATGAAAAAAGTTCAGACTTTAGGATTTTACTCCTGATCCTTGTGTGTGCTTTTATATAATGATTTATTCATACGTATATAAATTTAGATGATTAAATACGTATTTATTAGGAAACAGAGTATATATGCTTTTTTGGCATATAGCGCATATGTGAAACCATTTAAAAAGTGTTTCTATTACTTTTGTGTTTAGAGAAATCACTGAAAAAGATCTTCTGCTTTAAAGTAAAGTGACAGTTGTTTAGACTTTCTCATTTCATCACACGCCCATGCACCTTTCCATCCCTAACAACCAAAACCTCTTACCTCCCATAGGGTACTGACGACACCTGTTTACCTGACAAACACCCTATTTCTTTGCCACACTCTTCAGCTGTGCATTTTAGCCTTGATACTGACTTCGTTCATGAAATAAGAAAGGAATAGAGGAAAAGAATGCTATGTGTTGTTATTTTCCGTCATTTTTTTCTTCTTGCTTACATTGATGGGTGAGTGCCAGGAGTAGTAGGTTCAGATTTTGTAGGACCTGAGGCTTATCTAATGTAGCTGGCCCTCCCTATGAAAAATTACATGAAGCTATAAAAAAAATAGACACAGAAGTGAATATTCACTTAGCATGACCAAGATTATTTTTAAATCTGAAAAAGTTAAGTTGTATCTCAAAGTTGGAAATATCACAGAATGAAACATTTTAATTTATTAACAGCTTAGCATGTGTCTTATATCTGTCGCTTTTTTGGATACTTTTTGATCACTTCTTTATTTCAGAACAATTTTTTAAATATGACTTCCTATAGAGAAGAGAAAGATAATTTGATCTTCTTACAAGCATGATTCATTTAAAAAATTTAAAACAGTAATTTAGGTTTATATGGCGAGACTCCTAGTCGACAATGTCAGAAAGTTACAGAATTGGTATTAAAGTTTATAAAACTCTATTAACTCATTAATAAAGAAGATATAACATTCAAGGAATATTGCACAGAGTGCAACTCTACTTGTGAACAATGATTCTCTTCCACCACCCATGGAGATTTAATTCAGGTTACCTCCATAGGGTGTAGCCTCTCACCTCACGGTCACCGCCCTGGGATATCAAGCTAATAAGGAGTGGCAATATTCATGGAGTCACTGCCCCACTACGACAGTGAGTAGTTACTTGCAATAAACGTGACTGCAAAGCATACAAACGAATGCCAAAATAAATGTATCCTCAACTCAACTTTTTCATAATCATATCCTCGAAATTCCCACGGCCCCTCCAATGCCACTCCCCATGAAGAACGGTTGCTGACGAAAGGAGAATTGGACTAGAAAGAGACAACGATTAAATAGGTTACATTTTTTCAATTTTTTTCAAAAGCCTATGACCACATGAACATGTTGCTAGTTCTGTCCCAGGGCCTTGGAAGGAGTGGTGCAAACAGGAGTCCCTGCAACTTCAACTTCACTAGCACCAAGGTCAAAAATCTCTAGTGAAGACTGGCATTAGCTGATGAAATTGCACTCTGCTTTCTCAGAATAAATCAGTCAACTGTTCAGTTATTTGTGGAGTAACCTGCATTTTCTGTTATCACTTCAGAAAGGAAAGAAGGAATAAGGGACAAACCAACGCTAGAAGTTCTGGTTCATGGATGGCATCATAGACACCAACGAAACTGCTTCAAAGAGGTAAACGAATGCATGTCTTCTTAAAACGATATGGACATTTTATCCTTTTATTCATCAAAGTTCTATTCCTAAAAGTTAAATGTCAATGTTACATGTTAATTACATGTAATATTTGATTAAATAATAATACTACCAGCCATGAGATGCATGTGACCATTAATAATGTATTATAGAAACATATTCATTAATACAGAAAAATAAACATGATTCGGTGAACAAAAAGGCAATTTTCAAAATTATGTTAAAATGAAACAATTGTGTAAAAATATATTTGTAGGGCTGTCTGGGTGGCTCAGGTGGTTAAGTGTTCGACTCCTGATTTTCACTCAGGTCATGATCTCATGGTTCGTGAGTTTGAGCTCCACGTCATGCTCTGCAACGTCGGTGTGGAGCCTGCTTGGGATTTCTGTATCCGTCTCTCTCTGCCCTTCCCTGCTGGTGCTCTCTTTCTCTCTCTCTCCAAAATATATAAATAAATATTAAAGAATACATAGTTGTAGTTGCATTGGAAACACTTTGGAAACTTTTCATTAAAGTGTTAGTAATGGTTCTCTCTATGGCATGTCATTATGGATATTGTGAAATTTAATTTCAAAATTTAATTTCAAAACACAACCTTAAAATTTTAATTTAACATTTTAAACATTGCAGAGACACCTGCCTGGCTCAGCTGGAGAAGCATGAGACTCTTGACCTTGGGGTTATAAGTTTGAGCCAGACACTGGGTGTAGAGATTACTAAGATAAATAAACTTAAAAAAAATAAACATTATATATATTGCTTCTTGAAATATGTTGTAAAAATTATAAAAGTATTTTTATTTGAAAAGCAATGTGAGTCATACAGTAATATAGAGGTTTTGTATCATAGGAATCCATTTTGGTTCATATAAACTTCCTATTATCCAGGGCCTATTTTTTTTTTACATTTTTATTTTATTTTTGAGAGACATAGAGACAGAGCATGAGCAAGGGAAGGGCATAGAGAGAGGGAGACACAGAATCCGAAGCAGGCTCCAGGCTCTGAGCTGTCAGCACAGAGCCCGACAAGGGGCTTGGACTCACAGACCGTGAGATCATGACCTGAGCTGAAGCTGGCTGCTTAATCGACTGAGCCACCCAGGCGCCCCAGAGTCTATTTTTATACCATTTACTTGACTCCAGCATCAGTCATCCAGCATTTCTGTGTATTGTGATACTGGGTTTTTTATTTATTTTCTACTTTTCTACTTTTTTTGAACTAAATCTTGATGAAGCAGTTGATAATCTGAGGCTTGCCTGCTATATTGTGAAAATCTCTCTATGTTCATAATAAAGATCTCATCTCTACTTAAAGTATGTGTCAAGAGTGAATAAATAAAACTCTGTTAAGCACATAATAGGACATTTATTAACTAATCATTTTTATGGATTATTTTACATACTTATACATAATATGTGATGCATGTTAATTATTATATGAATTACTTCATTTTAATTTTTTTATTTATTATAAAATGTTTTATTTTTTTTTAAATTGTTTTTTAATGTTTATTTATTTTTGAGAGACAGAGCGTGAGCAGGGGAAAGGCAGAGAGAGAAGGAGACACAGAATCCGAAGCAGGCTCCAGGCTCCGAGTCATCAGCACAGAGCCCGATGCGGGGCTCGAACTCACAGACCGTAAGATCACGACCCGAGCCGAAGTCGGCCGCTTAACCGACTGAGCCACCCAGGCGCCCCTGTTTTGTTTATTTTTGAGAGACACAGTGCAAGCAGGGGAGGGGCAGAGAGAGGGAGACACAGAATCTGAAACAGGCTCCAGGCTCTGAGCTGTCAGCACAAAGTCCGATGCGGGGCTTGAACTCATGAACTATGAGATCATGACCTGAGCCGAAGTCAGACACTTAAACAACTGAGCCACCCAGGTGCCCCATTCATTCACTTTGATATAACGAATATACCAAGGCTTCCAGTAAAACTTGTTTCTTCTATTTTCAAAGATAAGGAAAAGCAATATACTTTGAAATTAAAAGACAAGTGAATAAAATAATATATTCCAAATAGAACTGGGTTAGTATAATTCTTTGATTATATATTTTAGAGCGTATGTTACAGTGACTGTATGGAAACATGATGTTACTAATCTCTGAGATACACTAGCCAGTGTGGCCTGCAGAGTTTTGTAGTTCAATTTATTTTATCTTTAACATGGACTTGTGGCCTCTTAAGACTATCGGCTATCCTACGAAAAGGCCCTCTTTTGTTGCTTCCCTTTGTCATTAAACTCTTGTTTCCAATCCATCAACACATTTTTTATTGAGTTCCTATTTCATTAAAGGCAAGACTCTGAGGAAAAGGCAAAGAAATATCAGGACCCCAACCTGCCCTTTGAAAGCTCAAACAGTGAAGGTGAAGGCGCTATTACTAAATTCGAAGATAATAAGGACATTTTACAAATACACAGTTCGACAATAAATATTAAGGGTTTTGTTATATTGTTGCTTCTTTCTTTGCTTTTATCAAGAATAAAATGTAACTGTTTTAGTGTCCATGGATGAGAAAGAAGACAGGGCAGTGAGAAACATACTCTGTATATCTAAGGTATGGTTGGAGGTGTACATGTTACATAGAAAGAAACAAGAAAATACCACCTGGAAGAATCTCAACTGTATCTATTGCTGCGAATGTTTGGTAAAGACCGAAGCATCAAAGCTTCAAGTATTTATTTTTGCACACAGATCAGTTAGTATCGATGTCTTTACCTGGCAAACCACCAAAAACTCAACTCAAATGGAAATTTCTCAACTATGAATTAAAATCCAGGGATCACTTACAACCCAGGCATGGCTGGATTCAGGGGATCAAGGACAGTTACAAGTTTTGGTGTTGCCTGCTTCTGCGTTGGCCCCAGTCGGGCAAGCACGTCCCACATGGTGGAAAGATGACCAAAGAATTTCAGCCTTGCATAATCATGGCTTGTAGAACAAGCAAACGACTTCTTCTCTCCGTCAATTTAAACAAAACTCTAATCCTTATGGTCAATATCTTAAATCAAGGAGCATATCCGTCTCCAAAGCAGTTTCTATTAAAGGGAAAATGATACGCGTGGCATGGCCGAGGCTTGGGCCACAAACACATCCCTGAAACAGGAAACAGAATGAGAGTTCTCCCAAAGCACAAAGACTGAAAAGGGGCAGAAACTCCGCAAAGGGAAATCAAATAAGGTGAACTGGTTTTTAGACGATCTAAAACACAGTATGCTTTCACTTCATAGGGCAAGGTAAATATTGGTGAATGTGGGGCTTTATCTTGAATACTTCACGATTCACAGAGTTGTGTGTTTTGTCTGAATGTAAGAACAAATGTTAACAAAATGTTTAACAAGTTGGTCAAAGTATTTAAATGTTATTTAAAGAAGAAAATTTCAGTGTTAGGAAGAGTGTTGAGAAATAACCAGAAATGGAAAATGATAAAAAATATGTCAGGAAGGTTAACAATAAATATCAAAACTTTAAAAAATGCTGCGCCATTTCACTTAATAAATGCACATCTTGAAAAGTATCTTAACGGAAAAAATAGGTCAAGCACAGACGGACATATACATGTTTACCACACATCGTTAATAATATCAAGAAGGGGAAATCATTAAATGATGAATAATAAAGAACCAATCAAATAAATTTTCTTACATGTGTATAGTCAAGTGCTTTGGAGGTATTATTAAAATTTGTGTTTGTTAATAAATATTGCACAAAACAGATCAGGTTTAAGAAGAGCATACATATGTGGTATGAGTCCATCTACGTATGTAAATACAGAAAGCTTGGAAGTATACATACTAAGAGATTTAAAAAGTGGTTATGCCTGCATTATGGGGTCGAAGGCAGTTTTTTTTTTTTTTTTTTTGTTTTGCTTGGCTCTGTTTGCTATTTTATAAAATAAAATTCATTTTAAAATACATAATGATAGGAAGAGGGACCGGAAAATCTTTTTGCTTTTGATTTACAAAGTAAAATATAATTTTAATGAGAAAAAAATGGTGTAGAACAGTTTGAGGACTTTAGCTTTATTTAAGATATATGAGAAATACGGTATTTCAATCTCAAAAGGAAAAAAGACTTGGCTTACACGTGTGTGGTTGTGTGTATATATTTACACATATATGTGGGCAACACCCATTTTTCATATCCAGATTTTTTATATTGCTAACTTTAAACATATTAGGGTTTTTTCCCCCAATGACCAAATCACTGCGTTATAGGAAATGTATAAAATGGAGCCTATCATTATGCTTCAGAATTTAATTGTATACATGAACCAAAAGACCTTGCAATTTCCAAACGGGGAAATTATTAGCATCAAAAGACCTTCAGTCACACATCACTTATTTTCAAATCTTAACCCTTAATATCAGTCTAAGAAGACTTCGAATGGTTTCCTGCAGGGTAATGTCAATGCCTTGCAGAGTAAAACTTACATGTTTCCAAATATTTATTGTAACTTACGTAAAAAATAAATACAACTATCTAAATTCAGTTAGCTCATTTTTTTTTTTTTTTTAATTTGAGAGAGAAAGTGCAAGTGGGGGCGGGGCAGAGAGCGAGGGAGAGAATCTCAGGCAGGTTCCGCACTGTCAGCACAGAGCCCTCTGTGGGCCTTGACCCAGTGAACCAAGCAGAGAGCTCATGTTTTGAAAGGAAAATATAACTTAAAGAGGACTCTGAGAGAACCAGAGAACTTCAAATTTGGATTTGGTCTTAGAGAACATCCAGTTTAAATTTGTACTTTATTTTTTTTAATTTAATTAAATCTATTTATATTTAAGTCTTTATTTGAATTCCGGTTAGTGAACATGCAATGTAAATTGGTTTCTGGTATAGAAGTTAGTGATGTGATCAACACTTCCACACACCAGTGCTCAGCACAAGTGCCCTCTTTAATCCCCGTCACTTAATTTCACCCATCCCTCCACACCCTCCCCTCTAGTAACCATCAGTTTGTTCTCTGTAGTTAGAGTCTGTTTCTTGGTTTGCCTCTCTCTCTCTCTTTTTTCCCCGTTTGGTCATTTGTTCTGTTTCTTAAATTCCATATATGAGTGAAATCATATGGCATTTGTCTTTCCCTGACTGACTTATTTGCTTAGCTCTATAAATATGAAACACTAGACATCATGATGCAAAATGACTCTCCCAAAGTCCTACTGCTCAGTGATAAAAACATTCAAGACCAGCCCTGACTCACACTCCTTTGGTTTTGCTGTTAGGCTACACTGCTAAAGTAACCAAAAATGAACCTGCTACTCTTTGGATTTTCCTCAATGTATGTCTGGAAAAACAATGACTTGACTTGAGGTGTCAAGGAAAAGGTGTAGACTTTGAGTCAAACAAGTTGATCTTTCTCACCTTAATTAACTGTCTAATTTTCGGCATGTTAAGCTCTCTATGCTCCACTTTCTTTATCTGTTAAATGGGATGTGTAATATTTACATAAAAGTGTGTGTGAGGCTTCTAAGTTTTGGAAGCAATGTGTATTAAAAGCCTAATATATAGTACGCTTTGGTCAGACTGTCCTACTGATTCTCTTCTAAACTTATGCTATCTTGCTCTGGATTAAAACTAATCAATATTTTACATTCTGAAGAGACAGTTGCCTTCCGCATTCTAACTTAGATGCCCTTTATTAAATTTTGTTCAGGACACATGATACTGATTCTTAACTCACCATTTACTGTAGCTAGTCGTCACCTTTATTTGATTTAAGAGAACTTGATTTTTCATTACAATGGACAGAAAAAATTTATTGGACAATATAAGAAACGATAGGATGAAGAAATCTGTATATTACGTTTTTGTCTGAATTTGCAGGGTGTATAGGTGAACCTTTTCATTCTAGAAGGTGTGCTTATGTGAGCATTTCTTTCATCAGGTTTCATATAATTTAAAGAAGCTTGACTTCTTATTTTTAATTAATTCCAGATGCTTTGTCCTAAAATGTATATTTCATTGTCAATTAAAAATACAAATAATAGCCTTTAGAGAAGCCTTTTTAAAATTAATTAGTATATCATTATACCTACTGATAACTATTCTTTGAGAAGAAGCTATTTTAAGATAGCTTCCTGAGCAGTTAAAGGTTAGCATAGAACTGTGATAGTATCTCTCAGGTTGTAACCATCACCACAGGGGGATATATAGATATATATAGAATAAAGGAAATAGGCCAAAACCTCAGAGAAATCTTAAAAGAATGACACCCAAAGCAAAGGGCATATCCAGCAGTCTAGGTAATAATAATAAGCCTCCATCATCAGGGTTTGTAAAAACCATCAGAATAACCACTAGCACCATGACTATCCTTTCTACGCAGAAAAGGAAGTACTTGGGGAGAGCTGTGGGCTCCATGGTACCTACATTACTCTAGGAGGTCCTTAGATGGTAAATAATGAAAAGAACTTGCTGGAAAACAGATTTCATCTCTATCAAAGGAAGACCATCTGAAGATTCCGAGCTGTCCAAAGATGCCTAGGAGACGGTGAGTTCTGTGTCACACAGCTCTTCGTGAAAGGATATATTTACATATGTTCTATTGCTTCTCTAGAAGTATGAAAAATCCCCTTCCTTAAATTATACCAAGGCAAATGTAATATAGTTTCTGAAAATCATACATAGATAAGTTTGCAATATGTTTTTAAGTTTGTTTATTTAGAGAGAGAGAGAGAGAGAAGGGAGAGAAGGAGAAAGAGAGCACACTCAAGTGAGGGGCAGAGAGAAAGAGGAAGACAGAGAATCCTAAGCAGGCTCCAAGTCCAGCGCAGAACCTGACTTGGAGCTCAATCTCATAACTGTGAGATCATGACCTGAGCCAAAACCAAGAGTTGGAAGCTTAACTGATTGAGCTACCCAGTCACTCCTGAAATATTTTTATTATGAGATTAAAAGTAATTTCCAACATTAAAATATAATGCTGTTAAACTTGTATTTTAAAAAGAAATTATTTAGAATTTGAAAGTAATTAGCTTTATGTTTACCTGTGTAATGATCTTTAAGTTATGATCCTTATAGACATTTAACTAGGTATTGTGTTAAAATTAAAATAGTATTTATGTCCTAAAATTCAATAAATTAAAGTTAATATAAGCATTTAACTAAATTCTTAGGTCATTCTTCTGCAGTGTCAATGCCAATATTAAATATAGGGTTTTATGTAATATATCTGTCTGGGTTGGACATATATAGGCTTGCATATATGTAGATACATTTTGCAGTTGGGATATTGAATAAATATGAGAAATTCTCCATAGATATAACTGGATTTAGTGAAGGGATGTAAAAAAAAATCAGAATTGCCATGCATGCTAATTTAATTAAGTGTGTTCTTTCTAGTGAAAGCTTATCTGCCCATAAAACAGTTTAAAAGAGTAATAAGAATAAATACAGTAACAAACAGATATTGCATGTGTGCCCTTCATTAAAATCTTTGCACACTTTACTTATAAGAGTTATCTCTCATCACTCCTGTTCAATATAGCACTGGAAGTTATAGCCAGAGCAATCAGGCAGGAAAAAGAAATGGAAGACATCCAAAACAAAAAAGGAAGAAGTAGAATTGCTTTTCCTTGTAGATGACAAATTCTTTCAAATAGAAAATCCTAAAGACTCCGTCTAAACACTATCACAATAAATGAATGCAGTAATGTTGCAAGTTATAAAGTCAACATACAGAAATCACTTTTATTTCTGTACACCAACAAAATACCTGAGTAAGAAATAAAGAATACAATCCCATTTATAGTAGCATCATAATGATATAATACTTAAGAATAAATTTAACCAGGCAGGTAAAAGATCTCTACACCAAAAACCATAAAACATTGATGAAAGAAATGTTAGGAAAACACAAACAGAAAGAAATTCTATGTTCATGGGTTGGAATAATATCGCTAATGTGTCCATGATAGAAAGTCATATATAAATGCAATGCAATCCCTATCAAAATTCCAATGATATTGTTCACAGAAATAGATAAAACAACACTAAAATTCATTGGGAAGACCCCAAACAGCTAAAGAAATTCTGAGAAAGAAGAACAAAGCTGGAGGCATCACACTTCTGTATTTCAAATGTATTACAAAGTTATAGTAACTTATATTGTATGTTAGTGGCATAAAATCTTAAAGAAAAAGCTTTTACATTTCATCAAGGAATATGATGTTAGCTGTGGAAATGTTATAACATGGTCATTGTTATGTTGAGGCACATTTCTTATTTAACCATCTTGTTGAGAGTTTTTATCATAAAAGGATGTTGTAGTTTTATCAGTTGATTTCCTGCATCTACTGAGAAAATCATATGATTTTATCTTTCACTCTATTAATGTGGTGGATCACTTCTGCTGTTTTACATGTATCGAACCAACCTTGCAACTCAGGAATAAATCCCACTTGATTGCAGTGTATGATTCTTTTATTATGCTGTTGAATTTGGTTTTTAATATTTGCTAGAATTTTGTATTCATCTTTATATTTATCTTAACTTTTTCTATATTTCCGAAGGACATTTTTGCAATATATAATATTCCTAAGTGGCAATTTTTTTTATTTTGAGTATTTGAATATACCATCTCATTCTCTCCTGACCTGTATGGTTCTGGTGAGAATCCTGACAAATGGCGGTTCTCTTGTATGTGACAAGCTTTTCTCTTGATGCTATCACAATTTTTTTTTTGTCTTTGATTTTAACAGTTTTATTAGAGAGTGACTTGAAGAAAATCTTTTTCAGTTGAATTTGTTTGGGAAACTATGAGCATCATGTTTGGATGTCAAAATCTCTCCCCAGACTTAGAAAATTCTCAACCATTATTTCTTCAAATAAACTTTCTTCCCTGTTCTCCTCTTCAACTTCTGAGACTCTAATAATATACAGATTATTTTTACATCACTCATAGTTCATGTAAGGCTTTCTTCATAATTTTTTTTCTTTGTGCTCCTGTGATTGAATAATTTCAAAGGACTATCTTCAATGCACAAATTCTTTCTTCTGCTTGTTCTACTCTGATGGTGTTGCTTCTATCTCATTTTTCATTTCATTTACTGTATTCTTCAGCTCTAGAATTTCGGTGTTTTTTTTTTTTTTTTAATGATTTCTCTGTCCAACTTTCTTTTTTAATCTATGTATTTTTTTTCTAACTTCATTGAATTATCTTTTTGTGTTTTCTTATAGTTCATTGACCTTCTTTAAAACAGCTATTTTGAAGTCTTTATCAGGTAAATTCTAGATCTTGGTATTTTGTGGTTGATTACCAAAAAATTACCATGTGGTCAAGTGAGGAGGACTTAGGGATTGCTTGTGGGCTACTTGTGGGGTAAACAGGCCTGGTATCCCCAGAGGCTTGTGGGTGGGTATCCCAATGGAGTCTGTAACAGCAGTTAGTAGGATCTGTGTCCCTTTGTTACAGTTTGTTCCAAGTCCCAGCTGCTGTTCTTCCAGATATGCAGCTTACAACTAAGTACTCTGGATGAGGCAAAAGAAAAATGAGTCTCCTTGGCTTTATCCTTCAGAGTTGAGGAAGTCAGGTGCTTACTCACACGCTCTCACTCTCCATACCCACCACCCCATGAGAAAAACCATAAGTTGACAACAGCTCTCTCAGCACAGAGCTATGGGCTCTTGGGAAAGGGGTGATGTGAGTGAGGTCAAACTGTTCCTCTTCTTCAATGAATCCAATCTCAGATTTTTTGTTATTCCAATATGTGCTAGAACCTGTGTGCTGGACACCAGGAGTTCTACAAAAGGCTCTCTTACCAGTGGGTAACTGTCTAAATCATTGTTCTCCAGGAGCTTCCAAACCATGGCTGAGAAGGACTAGAGACATTTCATGGGCCACTTCAGGGTCCACAGCCAGGATCAATGTCTGTATGCTTATTACCCAATGCATAGATGGGTAAGACTCCTCCTTGGTTTCTTGGTGTATGGTCCTGGTGATGGAACCATAGTCGAAAGAGTCTGGAGTCTAGTCTTCAGGTCTTCGGAGCTGTTGTCAGGTCTACAGGCAGAACCCTGGTCACAAGCCAACCACCTAGGTGTAAGCCTAACTTCTTTGACCGCATTTGGGGTTTCACAATCTCCTACCTGGATCTCCAAGCCACAACAAAGGTACTTTTATCCATGGATGGATGCCAAATTGTTGTTGTTGAGGTAGGACCATGAGTGAGGAATGTCTTATTTGGCCATCTTGCTGATGTCACTCACTTCTGTGATTTTATGTTGAATTTTTCAAAAAGATCATTTGCTAGGTATCAGTGTTTTAACTGATACACATAATCTTTATCTTTGACAAATAAACTTTCTCATTTGAATTATGCACACTAAATCTGTAGTACAGCTTGTTCTAAATGTGTATTCAAATCATGTGAATGTATGGCTTTTAATATTTACATAAGTTATTCTCACACCTGTGATTACTTGATTATTCCACGTTGTAACAGAAAATTTTAATACTTTTCAACAAATACCATCTTCCTGGGTTGTATCCCATTGTAATGTGACATTATTGGTACACCAATTATGAAATAGAGTCTACTTCTCTAATCTATGATACTGGGATGGTCTTGATTCTTCATTCTTTGGTGAATACAATGCTATGTGAGTTCTGGAGCCCTGGCCATAAAAGACTTTGAGACTTAGGCTGTCTCCATCTTGAAACCCTGAGATCACTATGTTGGGAAGAAGTGTAGCCAAACCTACTTGATGATAAGAGGCTAAGTGAAGGAAAACATAGTACCTCAGGCGACCCCAAGTCCAGACATGTCTTTGAAGCCCTTTGGACCATCCAGTCTAGCCACCCTCCAGCTAGATACATCAAATGAGTGAGACTAGGAAAAACCAGCAAAGGAAATGCTCAATCAACTCAGACTTGTGAGAAATGGTAAATTGCTCTTATTTCATGCCACTAAGCTGTTGTTTGTTACACAGCAAGCTAACTGATAAATTTCCTTTCTCATACTATATTGTGTAATAGGACACAAGAAGTTATAGTAGGTATAAATCAATCCAGAATTTATTTATTTTAAAAATGATATTATAAATACATAACTCTACTCAGAAGCACAATAAGAAAAGTTAAAGAGAAGTGATCTGTCAGCCAAATAAAATGTGAAATTTTATTTCTTGTAGAAGGTATACAGTATTTTCAAATGAACAAAATACACAAAAAGGTATACCACTATCTCAGACAATTTCCCAGAATGTCTACAAAGAAAAAGAGAGGAAAATGAAGGGAATTATCTTGTTAAAGTAGATACTGTATTTCAAGACTTCCTCAGTTGGAGAAGAGACAGAATGAGTCAAGATGTCAGATATCCTGCATTAATTCTCTGATTCTTCAACAGTTGGAATATAACTGCTTATGTTAAGGCAGAGGAGTCTTTATTGATAGAATTTATAAACCCCCTTTTGAAGGTTCTAGATCCTTTATGAGTTAATCTAGCAAATGCTGATTCCGGTTTATACTTGTTTTCAATATATCAAAGGGTCCTGTTAATATTTAATCAATGTTTTCTAGGTACATTGACTCTCGAAATTTACTTCTCTCTATAGGGAATGTTCTCATCTGATGGATATTAACAGTACATAACAGAATGACTTTCACTTTCAATGATCCAAACATTTTGAAGGCTGCACCATGGAGGCACCTTTTAGACTCTGAATATCTCTAAAGTTTAACTGCAATCCATTTATCCCTGTGTTCTAGGGGCCACCATTTTGCAGTTCTGTGACAGAAGGCAGTTATTCAATAAATGTTGGCCTGTTGAATGATCAAAGGATACTGACTACATCTAAATATGTATATCCCGATTCTTGGTAGCTATATGATTCCGAACTGATGTGATCTCTCCCCTCCTTATGTCTGTCCCATAACATAACAAGAAAAATATTGACATACACAGTTTCCCAGGCAAATTAAAACATACTCAATGATATTTTTAAAATAAAACCTAGTGAGGGAAAATTATTTTCAAAACATATGTACTGATTTTGTTTATCAGAACTGTGACATACAAATATGTTATTGGAAGAGAATCAGAGTAGCAAATGGAAAAAAGTACTTCTAAATTGTAACATTTACACCAGAAAGGAAAAATCTCTACAAAAAGTCTAGAACAGATAAAAGGAAAATCTTTTCAGTTTTATTCCAGTATTATTTTATTCCAGTTTTATTTAGTTTTATTCCAGTATTATTTCACCACTGTAGCAGTTTCCATGGCCATGCTCTCTATTTTAGGATTACTGAACTATTATTCCTCCATTGTATAACCATGTACCTTTTTTTCCAGAGGATAGAACACAGAGGCATCCCAAATAGAGAGATTTCCAGTACCCATTATCTTCCACTGTCCTGTGACTTTGAAAATGATTTCCAATCTAGATAATTTTTTTTAGAAAATATTGATTTGTAAAAGCACTTTGTGGTTTACTTGTTGAAAATGCACATAGTAGTAATAGCATGCTTCTTTTTTGCCCTAGATGTTGCGGAAACATCATTTTTCCAGAAATAAAGACAGAAATATTTTCATTTTGGAAGAAACTATCTTTTTCCTCCATGTATATTTGGATTGAAGTCTAACTTCTTTTACGAGTTGTTCTCTAAAAGAAATTAGCCTTCAAAATTAAAAAAGTAAAAAAAAATAGTCATGCTAATCAACATGACTAAGTCAAATTGACAATTGTAATAAAATATATGAAATGATCTTCAGATGTTTAGAGGTAAGCTAACTGAAATATGTATTCAAGATTTCTTCAATGTTACATAAACTTTACTAGTTTAGACTACTACCAAGTAATATCAGTAAATATAGTAGCCAAACATTAGATATGAGTAAGTTATGCTATTCTATGATTAACTTTGCTATTTGTGAGATATATAATTTTTCTATAGGTAATCTCAGATTTGGGTTTCCAAATACATAAAACAATGCCAAAGTATTTTGAGTTGCCATTTTCTGTAGGAATATTTTCCACGGTTTCTCAGTATAATGCTATCACTGATCACACAGTACATATTCCTTATCCAAATGACTAAAAAAATAAATCTGGTAGTACAAATGCAACTGTTCCTCCTCTTCTTTACTTGGGTAATCTCATTTTAAATCAATTAGGAGGACAAAACGAGGTTGGCTTTTATGTGGAAGAGAATGGTGGCTTGGGGTAGTCCGTCCCCCAACCCGGGTAGAAACGGCGCCCTGCTTGGAAACAGCATGCTTACACTGTAATTTTTTAGAGAGAGGGAAAGTTCTTTGCATGATACTTATAACTCTTCTCTACATTTGAGATTGTTTTAAAACAATAATGCAAAGGAATATAATTATTGAAGTTTGTACTTGCTTAATAGCAATGATATAAAAATCAATTTGACTTAAAAGTTTCAAATAATTATGTAAGTGTAGATTGGATATGCCCAATAAAACTTCTCATCAAGTGGTTTCTTATTTTTTCCCCAAAGAAGCCTGACGACATTTTCAAATACTTGTTTAGATTATATGAAGATGGTAGAAACCATTATTTATCTTGGCTGTTAATGTATCATTGAGCAATAAGATAGGTAAACAACTCAATGAATGCTGACTGACTGAAAATTATAAAGTATTAATGCTCAATATGTACTGAAGTCAAGTAACACAACTCATATAACCAGTTACTTAACAATCTTTTGGAAAAAATCTAATCACAACCTTAAGCTTAGAAATCTATTCCTTTTAGACGGTCTTTTTTTTCTCTGTAACTTGGTATTTTGTATAGAAACAAAACTATTAGAATGATTAAGGAGTTTAGAAATGGGTTAAATCAGACCACTGCAGTATGTGGTAATGGTCTTCAATGAAATGAACTATAAAAATAAACAATAAGCATGGATAATTTTGTCTTGACTTTGAAGTGTTATAGAGACAGAAACAGCATACTTCTATCTCAGCATTTATTAGAGTAAACACAAGTGAACACAGCTCTACAATCTTTCTAAAAATAGAGCAATTTCTCAAAAGTCTGACCACTTATTTTTCATTATAAACCTAATTATGTATCTCATATTTTTCAAAGAGAGTTATAATGGATTTTTGTATGCAGTGATTGGTAAGTAGGAAGCTTAATAAACTTATTTTAAAAGTATTTAACTTTATTATTTCCTTACACATTTAATATCTTAGAATATAAATAGATGAATTAAAACATGTGCTAAAGCTAAATACATACTATGCATTTGAATAGTGTTCATATATGTGTAGAGCAAATAGGATTAGGAGTTTAGGTCTATTTTCTGTAATTCCTCACTTTCTTGGTGTGGATGATTAGATTATATTTTAGCAAATATTCAGTGTCTCTTCCCCAAACTGTCATGAAATAGTATATTTTCTTTTACCCAAAGATGTTGGATTGGGTGCATGACTTTGTTTGGGCCATCTGGTATTAGTGGATGCGATGCAAGTAAAGGTTTGTAAACTCTTTTGAGGTTGGACTTGCTTTCTTGTGCCTCTAGTGTCTGCTGAGAGAAGATGCCTCAAAGAGTTGCTGGCCCAAGAAAGATAACATTCTTGTGAAGGAGGTAGAAGGAAGCATATCCTTTCTTCAGAGGTAGTAATAAAATTAAAGTTCTTTATCAAGTAAATACAATAATGTAGAGGGATTATAGGGAGAAAAGAAAAATCTGCAATGGCAAAGACAGGAAAGGTAAGTTGGGAAGATCATAGATAAAGAGAAATTTGTAATACAAAGAACAGATATGATAATGTTATCTAATTAGCAATAATAGTCCAGACAGTTGCAGACAAATGTTAGCACACACTCTAACATTGTATTATATATTCTACCATACTATAACACCAAAATATAAAAAAAATTGAAACTTACATTCTTTCATCCCTTTATATACATGACAGTCTTAATGTCAATGCTGATTCAGTTGTTTGCATTATCCATGTAATTATTCTAACTCTCCACTTCCATTTCCTATTAAAAATCTAATTAAACTACAAATTGAAGGGGATACATGTTGACACTAATTGGTAAAAAAAAAAATCTGCTTTGGAAACTTAGTTTTGAATATAATCTGAAGAGCACAAATGATTATGTGTGATATTAAAACTTAATATCAATATTGCATTATTCCACTATTAAATTATCATTTAAATGAGTCTGGATTGGATTTATTCATTTGATATATGGAATTTCTTTGCTATGTTATTTTCAACAATTATTGAGGTGTAGTATGTGAGATTTTAAGTAACATAAGTAATCTTTATAATGTAGTTTAAGTTCTTAAATTTTCTAGTTTTTATTCTGTTTACAATCTTTTCTCCAGCTTTTAAGGATTTTCTGTTTATCATTCATTTAATCATTCAGGTAAAATTTTAAACATATTCAACTTTGTTACTATAGAAGGCTAACAGATTAAAAAAATCATCTCATTAATCAAATTAATACACAAAAAATCATTCAATTTTAATTTTCACTGATTTTGTGATGGTTTTAAATCAAATTTATTCATTCACCAGCTACTGACTACCTTTTGTGCATTAGGCATTGTATGAAGCAGTAGAACAAAATGTTTAGCCAAAGTATGTAATTTTTGGCTTTCATGGGACTTAAAATCTAGGTAAGGACACATAATCAACTTAAAAATTTCACAAATGAAAATTTGTGCCTGTTGGTGAGTGCCACAAAGGAGAAGAATGTAATAAAATGAGAACGCTTTGACTTAGAGAAGCCAGAGAAGACTTCCATGAAGTGGTGAATGAGCTTAGGTCTAAGGAAAAGTAGATGCTAAGTCACAAGAGGATAGGGTGTCCTACTGTATGCATGTAAGAAACCATACGTGCATTGGTCCTAGGCAGGAGAAATTGCTGGGATATAAACTGGGAAGGGACAAAGAGCTACTACTTTTGTGTGTATGGGTCTAGAGCCAATGAGAATAATATTTCAGCCACAAATCCAATTTAAAAAGGCAATCATTTTGATTATAATTTCAGATTATAATTTGGTTCTATGCTAGAGTTGTAGGCCTCAGCTGGTATCTTTCTACCAAGTCAGAATTACACAGCAGTCAGTAGACTGCTTTGCTCATTTCTTTCATTCTGGCTGTGTACAGCAAAGATAATCTTTGAAGTATATGGCAGAGATTGCTTCTTTATTGCTAAAACAATGCTATGTAACAACTACCCTCAAAATTCAGTGGCTTAGAACAGCTATGCAGTAAGTATAGTACACAGATAGGCAGGGAGGCTAGATGGTACTGGCTTTAACCAGACTTACTCTTGGGTCTCTGACCAGCACTTTTCTCTGCTAGAAGGCTCTGATGGTCTCTTCTGGGCCTTTTGACATTTCTGTTGACTACTGTAAAGCAGTCTTAGCTGGAACTACTGGGATGATTCAGCTCTGTACCTGCTGCCTTATCTTCCAGCAGGCTTGACAGAAGAGCAAGAGGAGAAGTGAGGATCCATGAATTCTTCCCTATATCTCCACTCTTTCCAAATTTACATGACAAGAACCAGAGTCAGTGTAGCAGGGCATTACCAAAAGGCATGGGTGATGAGAGTGTTGAAAACTTGAGACCATTAATTAAAGTAATCAGCCACACATGACATCTGGAGCAGGAAGTGTGGTATCAGTAAAATAGGAGCACTCTGCTTTTAAAGAGTTTACTGACAGGCTGTAGAGCCTGACAAAGAAACCCAAAAGTCCATGTGGCTGGAGTGCAGAAAGCCAACGCTGGCAAAGTGGGAGTCAGAGCTGGAGAGGCTGGTATGGTGGGGAGTCTTATTTCTGAATTCAGTGAATTTTTTTACCTAAATGAACATATAAAGTAAACAATAAACTTTTCCATTAGGAAAGAATTACAAATTTACAGAGAAACCAAAATTAGTTCCTTTGTTATATAATATTTCAAGAATAAAACTGAAACAATCATTCTAATGAAACAAAAATCATAAAAAGCTCATTCTCATACATAAGAACACCATAACTCTACAATTTGACCTTAATTTAAATACAATTTTCTTCTGATTCTTTGATATTTTAAATGGAAAAGAATTTGCCTATTAACTTTAGTACAAAAGTTGATTTGTTTAAAAAAGTTCACAATTATTTGTTTTTAATTTTGGTGTTTACGATGAAATATGATGTTGATATTGCTTATTCCTCTTTTAGTTTCCTAAAGTGTATTACCTTATTTTAATATTTCTTTTGGTTCTTAACCATGTTTACTTTTGTTGGATTTCAGGATATTTTTAAGGTATGACATACATGTAGAAAAGTGCACAGAACATATGGACACAGCTCACTTATTAAACTGAACATAGTTGTACAAGGAATGCCTCAATCAAGAAATAGAATATTACCAGTCCCTCAGACACAACTCATTCATTCTTTCCCAGGAACTACCACTCCTTCCCCAAAGGCAGCCCCTATTCTGATTTCAAAAATCATAAAAAGCTGTTACCTAGTTTAATCATTAACTAGTTTCACTTTTTTGAACTTTATGTAAGAAGAATGTTATAGTCTAATTTATGTTAGTCAACTTTGTGTTTGTAAGCTTAATGCATGTTGTATGTAGCAGTATTTTATTGGTTTGAATTGTTGGAGAGAATCCTAGACATGAATACACTGTGATTGATGTAGTCTATCGCTGATGAACATTTGGTTAGTTCTAGTTTTGTGGCTATAATAAAATGGTGCTTTACTGGTAATCTTGTGCATGCATTTTAGTATAGAGGTGTGTACATTTTAAATAGTTATATGTATGACTATATACTTAGAGGAGTACTGGGTTTATTCCTTTTAGTACATACCTGGGAAAATTGGAGGGTAGATATTCTTAAGCTATATGCCAAGGATTAGTGGGAAAATACAAGACTATTATTTTCTCCTACAATATATAATGCCAAATAGTTTTTAAGGAGGGGTGGGTTACTTATTTTAACTTCGTCCAGCAATGTATATTTTTATTATTCCAGATACTCTCAAACAGTGGTACTGTCAGCCTTTATAGAAGTCATTAATTAAGTTAATCCATTCTGATACCTAAGTAGTTAAATATAATTTCTGTTTATTTTGTATTTCTCTGGCAGGTTTATACAGGATAAACCCTTTAATTTTGTTGTTGCTCATCTGGACACCCATTTTTTTTTGAAGCACGTCTTTAAGTCATATTTTACTTTCAGATTGCCCATTTTCTAGTGACTCCGTCTTCTGTACTGTTTGTATTTTTATTATCGATTAGATGAGTTTACAAAAATATATTCTGTGTATGAGTCCTCCACTAGGTATTTGTAGTCTGAGCATCTTTTCTCAGTATGTGGTTGTACTTTCCTTCTCTTAATGGAGTCTTGATGAACAGAGTTCTTAATTTTAATGATATCCAATTTCCCAGTCTTTCCTGTTTGCTACTTATTATGTCTATTTAAAATATCATTTCTTTCCCCAAGATCTTCAGGATACTCAATGTTTTTTCTTCTAAAATTATTTTACCATCTGTAATTAGATTTAGAGCCTATCTGGAATTTATTGGATTTTGTATATATACAATCAGGTCTTCTGCAAAGAAAGATAAATCTATTCAGCCCTTTAAACACTAATACATCTTTCCTGCTTTATTATACTGGAGAGGGCCTCTGGTACAACATTAAATAAAAATAAGAATAACAATGATCCTTTTTCATTCCCAGTCTCAAGGACAAAGCTTTCAATTTCACACTTACTTTTTTTAATGTTTACTTATTTTTTGAGAGTGAGAGAGACAAAGCATGAGCAAGGGAGCAGCAGAGAGAGAGAAGGAAATGCAGAATCCAAAGCAGGCTCCAAGCTCTGAGCTGCTGGCACAGAGCCCAACGCAGGGCTTAAACCCATGAACTGCAAGATCATGACATGAGCCAAAGCTGGACACTCAACTGACTGAGCCACCCAGATGCCCCAGTTTCACACCTATTTCTAATTTGCTTTACAAACAATCTAATCACGAATGGTTGCAGATTTTTTCCAAGTGCTTTTTTTGTATCTATTGAGTTTAATACATTATTTTCTCTTTTATTAATATGATTGTGAATTACAACTCATTTTCATACTGTTTAATTTTTGAATTTTAAAACGATTTCAGTCATTTAAACTGAAATAAACTGATCCTCTATATAATCCTTTTATTTTTACTAAAATATTTTTTAATGTTTATTTATTTTTGAGAGAGAGACAGAGTCTGAGCTGGGGAGGGGCAGAGGGACACCGAATCCGAAGCAGGCTCTAGGCTCTGAGCTGTCAGCACAGAGTCAGACATAGGGCTCAAATCCATGAACCGTGAGATCATAACCTGAGCCGAAGTTGGACACTTAACCGACTGAGCCACCCAGATGCCCCTTTTAAAAAAAATCACTGGATTTATATTAGGATTTCCAGAGAAACAGAAAATATCTATATATCTATAGTGATAAAAAAGAGGGAGGGAGATGGAGGAACAGAGGCGGGAGAAGAGAAGGGGAGAGGGGGAGAGAGAGAGAGAGAGAGAGAGAGAGAGAGAGAGAGAGAGAGAGAGAGAGATATGAAGGGAAAGCACAGCAACTACTGATGATGATTCATATTTGGCAAGTGTTTTCCTTAAAAATCAACTTGCCTATGACATTTCCATAAATCTCATAAGGCTTACTTCCAAAGTTTTCCCAAACTTCAGTGTCTGAACTTCAGTGATACTCATCTACTCTTAGCACCCAAGGAAAGTAGTTTATGAACACAAAATTCCATAGTGCTGTTTCGAAATCTTTTTATCCTTTATGACCGTGACATCTCTCCAGCTGACTATGGGGACCAGATAAACGGACACTGTTGACACGACTATTCGCATTTGCACATACCTTCTAATCGTGGTACTCCGTGTGGGAACAGTGGCATTCTACGGCAATCACAGAACCCGTGTTGCTCTGTCCTGATATTCTGAGCTGGCCCCACATTCTCTAACAAAACCATTTAATTATTTCCAAAGATAATCCTCCTTCTCATTCAGACAGATATTCTCAACCTCCTTATTTCTTTTTACCTTTATTGTATTCTCAAACATTACTCCAGCCGACCACTTATTAAAACAAAACAAAAACCTACTTCTTATCCTCTGAGCGACTGATCTTTTTTTTTTTTTAAATCTTGCACAAAATTCACTCTGCAATTATTCAATTTTTCTCTGGCTCATAATGAAGAAAAAGGTATTCTTATTGTATCGCATTTTTAAAAGCAATAATAAAAAATTCAAATAGAAGTTATAGGCCGATGCTTATATTGTAATTAATGGACACATTGATTAATCCAAGCCCTTTTCACACTGAATCTACACAAATTAGTTCACTGAAAATATACACTGATAACAACTATACCTTAAGCACTAGAGAATAAAATATTAATAATATATGGCCATAGCACAAGCGTGTTGTGTACATAATGATATAGGTATAAATAATTTATATAAAAACATACTAACCGTTGTAAACTATTAAAAGTATAAAGAGATGTAATGAAATAAGAACAAGAATTATAGTCCTGATAACTTTGGCAGCCAAAATTTTTCTATCGGTTCTTCACAACTGCTACTAAAATTGTCAGCCAATCTATATTAGCCAAATGGATGACCTCAGTCTTTATTATTATTTTTTTTTTGGCTTTCTTGCGAGGTCTATACAGTCATGATCCTTTTTTCAGCCTTCAGGGTGACATGACGACATCCATTAATTTTTTTTCATTTTTTAATAGTTTATTTTCAAATTGGTTTACATATAGCACCCAGTGTTCATCCCAACACATGCCCTCTTTAATGCCCGTCACCCCCTCTCCCCCTCACCCCCCTCCTTCACCTCCCTCACCCTCAGATTGTTCTTAGTCTTTGAGAGTCTCTTATGTTTTATCTCCCTCCCTCTCTGTGTCTTTATTTCCTTTCCCCTCTTCCCCTCCCCCATGGTTTTTGCTTAGTCTCTCAAAATCCATCTATACGTGGAAACATATGGTATCTGTCTTTTTCTGACTGACTTATTTCACTTAACATAATACCCTCCAGTTCCATCCATGTTGCTACACATGGCCAGATTTCATTTTTTCTCATTGCCACGTAGTAGTCCATTGTATACATGTACCACATCTTCTTTATCCATTTGTCAGTTGATGGGCACTTGGTCTCTTTCCATGATTTGGCTATTGTCGAAAGTGCTGCTATGAACATTGGGGTACACGTGCCCCTTGCATCAGCATTCCTGTGTCTCTTGGGTAGATTCCTAGCAGGGCTATTGCTGGATCATAGGGTAGCTCTATTTTCATTTTTTTGACATCCATTAAATTTTTAATCCATGATCTTGTTTTCCCAATTTCTAAAAATATCAGACATATAGTCCAAGTTTTTAATGGAAATCAGAAATAATCCTTGAGCAGCTGCATTTTTTTCCTTGCATCTTCCATATTTGTTTTAGGTACTTTAACATTAACAGATGCTTTTATTTCTCAGTATCTCAGTGACAAAAAGGAGAATAAATAGAAGCTTTGTAGTAGCCATTTCTATTGACTGTATCTATTATAAGAACATATAAAGTATATAAAAAGAACTATTTAGACCCATCTTGATTTCAGAATTGTTTATATTATTAATATGTTGACTTCTTCCTATTTTGAAGAGGTTGAATAACATCGTATTTCCACAGAACATGAAATATTGTCAGAAAAGACGGGGTTGCGGTTGATCCTTTCCTTTTGATGTGGGTGAAAAAAACCCCAGATGAATCTACATAGGCAAGAGAGGACTGACAGGGAAATAATAACCTACCATGTGCCGGGCATTATCGCAGACATATGTTTCATTTCATCTACACTGTGATCCTTTCAAACACATATTACAGTGCCTAATTTTAACTTACACTCCCAATCTGACACGAAAGACATCTTTCTATGCATAGGAGAACTTGATACAGTTTTATTGTCAGACTTTGGGAGCTTTTATTTGTCTTTCATTGCAAAGGTCTTCATCTTCCAAGTTTTTGAAGAAGGATTGTTCTAATATTGTTTTTTAGTAGTACCAGCCGTTGTAGATGACTAAAATTTAGACCAAATACTTTTCCTATTACCCTAATAGTTGCCTTCAGCCTGCACCATGTTGTAATATCAGTGTCAACACCGATGCCAATATTGACGCGAACATAAGTATACACACCTGATAGCAACACTGACACTAGTGCTGACACCAGTACTAATACAAACATCGATAACAGTACCAAGATCAACATCAGCACCAATGCTGACATTATAACTGTAACATCAACACCAGCACCACTGCTGGCACCAGTACTAATGCAACACCAACACCAATATGATCACTAATATCACCACAAACATGAATGATAATGTCAACATCAATATTAATACAATTATAATATCAATGGTTTTAATTTATATCAGGTCAAGGACAATGCTAGCATTCTACCTGACAGCATTTGTGTCTTTGTTTTTTTGTCCTTTTTAAATTTTTTAAAGGTTTATTTTTTGAGAGAGAGAGAACAAGCAGGGGAGGGACAGAGAGAGGGAGAGGGAGAGGGAGAGGGAGAGGAAGAGGGAGAGGGAGACAGAGGACTCAAAGCAGGCTCTGTGCTGACCCTAGAGCCCGAAGCGGGGCTCGAACCCACAAACTGTGGGATCATGATCTGAAGTGAGTTCAGACATTTAACTAAGCCACCAAGGCACCCCTAGTCTATTTGTTTTAAGAGAAGGAAAGTGAGGCTCAGAGTGCCCAAGTAACTCACTCATCACCTTCAAGTTAGCAAAGTCGTAGAATCAGAACTGGTTCTAAGCTCTTATTGCAACAGATGTAATATACTGTAGACATTTTCATATTAGTTCTGAATCTTTCAAGAAGAGTGTATTCTCCATCCCTTGCCCCACCCTCTCCCATGTAGGCTTCTTAAAATTATACAGATATCATTCAGCTTTTGGCTTTCAGAAAGAAAGCCTCCATTCAGCTTTCAGAAAAATGAACGTATTCATTAAATTTAATTTGAATTTCCCAACCAAACTGCAGAAATATTCTTCACTGATTGATCTTGTAACAATGTGCATAACTGCTCATCTAGTCCCTCATTAAGGTTTCAGTGGGCCTCAGTTCTTCAGCCACAATTGAAGAATTTATGAAAATATTTTTGAGGAAACACTTTTATATTTAGATTGTTAGCACAGAGACTTAGGGTCACAAGTGACTTTTTGCTAATCTGCCAACACATCCAACTATTAGTCTGGGAACCCTCCTATTTTTCATGATCCCCAACAATGAGAGTGTTGCAAAAATCACACCATTTCATTCTAGACATACTTTTGTTCACACTGTTCAGGATAGTCAATGGAGTTGATTTTGCCTCCCAATTCATCTCCAACATCACCTTCTAAGCTTTTTAGTGTTCAAAATCCCCACTTTGAAAGATTTATTCAAGTGTCCTTGTAACTCCTCATTATTTTTAATAAGTTCTCTGGAGCCAATAGACCACATTAATGGTGGAGAGATTCATTTCCTCCATTTATCTTATTAAACTTTTATAATAACAAAGGAAAAACCTAGGCTTTCCAGGTGCACAGAGAAACACAAATCGATAAGATCACATCAAGATGGGAACCTCATGCTTTGCTTATCTCAAAGCAATCCCAAATAGTCATTTTCTCTCCCAGGGTCAGCTCCAATCGTGGTCTCCGCTTCACTGTCCCACTAATTATATTTTCCTATCTCTACTTCCAACAGACAATTGGGAGTCCTTACTTTCAATCATTTCCTAATTTTTACCAACTAAACTATTCTTTCTAGGTTTGCTCTTTCTGATTGGTGTCCTATTTTTCTTTTTGCTTTTGCAATCTAACTCCTTAAAACCATTGTTTTTTCGATCTCTGATTTTTAATAACTACCATTCTGTTCACTGCTCAGACTTCTCAATCAAGTGCCTCTCGTTTGTAATTTACTAGATAATACACTCATTTTCATTTTTATTACTTAACACCTGTCTTTTTCATTAGATATAAGTTTGAACACAACCAGGGATATTCTACACTCACAACCCACCCTGCCTAGATAGGTTAATTCCAAGTATGTAGAAGAGTGACTGGCACAAATTAGTACTCAATTAACATCTTACAGTGAATGGAAGACCATTATCTAATCTGTTTACTTCTATTCATGAAAACTTTAAAAATCATACTAGAATATAGGTTACTAATTAATTTTTCTCTTCTCAAATCCTTTTAATATATTCAAAGATGAATAAAATGTTAAATTCTATGGTGTGATTACTTGCAAATGAAGATGAAAGAGTTTCTTTACTGTGTGATGCTTAATAAACATTCCCCACAGTGGTAGAAATTGTAGTGGCAAGAAAAATAGTAAGGTTCGATGAATAATGCCATAGGAGAAAGAGTTTCAGGTATGAGAAATAGCTTGAGTTACTGTGGAGAACTGGAAATGAATATGGCATTCACAAATTATCAGGGAGACAGCAGTGGAGGGCAAATATTAGGCAAAGTAGAGTTAATGTTAGCTAGCTGGGGAGAGGCAAAATATGGAGAATGGTGAAGTCTGACCAAAACACCTTGGTTTTAGAACAAAAAATAAAGGAGCAAATAAGCTTTTCATCAGGGAAGTGGAATGATAAAATACACGTTTTACAAAGAGTAAGCATTAACATAACTTGCAATTTGTAACTTGAGATGTGCGGGGTACTAATGGAAAGTGCAATTAATAAATAATTTTTAGTAACTACTTCATGCCGAGCTCTGTCCTGAGTGCTTCAGATTTTTTATTTAACAAAAAGGTAATAATGCAATAGAATGATGATCTCTGTGCAAAATACATTAGCCTCCCACTCTTACAAGCAAAATTAGGACTCATTTAATAATATACTACATTTGGAGATATGGTCTCTTGATTTCTCAGATATATTTCAATGTTATGTGAAAATGCCCTGACTATAATGATAGCTGGATTCGACTATACGTTTTTTTTTTCCTTTATGCCAACCGTATTGCTTGCTAAAGCATTTGAAGGCATTTAGTATGTGTTTCTACATAAACTATTTACTTTACAATATGAATGTATATATTTATATGTATGCACATCCAAATATAAATGTTGTGAGAAATGTATCTATTTCAGTATATTACATTTTAAAAGGTGTTCAGAATATACTTACAAGATTTAGTAAAGATCAGCCAATTTTATGTACTAATTTACATATGCATTTTAGACAGTTAATAGATACTTCACTGGATTATGTTAGCATGTAACAGTGCTTTCTACATAAGAATTCAATAATCACCATCATAGAATAGAGTGCTTCTATCAACTGATCAGTAAGGTGGCTGACTCTTTTCTTCCAATCGCTTTCTGTGATCTTTCGAAATATTTGGGAGAAATAATTTTCTCAGTCATCTTACCACAATTTTTCTGTCTTTCTAAGATTGGCCTTCGTTAGGATTTTTATTCAGGAAATAGGTACATCTTTTTATCTATGTCCTCTTAGAAGAGTGGAAGGCGTGTGAGTTAGATATAAAGAACATGTTCTTGACAGTGTGAGCTGTTAAACATTGGACTAAGTTATAACAAGGGAAGGTTAGAAGACTTCACAAATGAGATGGATTATCATCTTAATAACCTAGCACAAAAGCACATAAGAAATTTCATTCAAGATCAGATGAGTATCTATATAGCTGCTACCACATAAATACCTAGAATGTTGTAGCTTCCTTCCCCAATATTAATCTTAAAAGAATGTAACCCAAGCACTCTTAGTTTCACAACACTCAACACAGTATTTGGGGAGTGAATTTACTCAACTTTAAACATAATCATTTAATTTTCCTTATTATTTTTTGACGTACGCTATTCAGGCTTTATGGGTGGGTTCAAGTTAATTAAGTAACACACACATTCATTCATGTCATAGAATGAATTTGAAATATCATTAATTAGAAGAAACCGAGATAGGCAATGCATGAACTCAATATAAATGGCACCTTTTCAATATGATCTCAGTTAAGACTTGCATTTAGTTGTGAGAACAGAGACCCACAAACGAGTATCTTAACAAGACAGGGAACTCTTTTTCAAAACAATATACAAAAATACACTGTGAAGTGTGGGAATGGAATGGCAGGTCACAGTATCATTAGAACTTAGGATGCTTCCATTCTTCCAGTTAGCCTTCTGTAAGATATACTTACTGTTTCATGGTCATATGAGGGCAGCTGGAGCTCCACCATTCACCTATGTGTTCCAGGAAGAAGGAAGGGAAAAGGCAAAGAGCAGAATTTGCCTGCCAGACAGACATAATCTTCCTTTTAAGGTATCTTTACTTACAGCCTACCCAAGAAATTTGGCCAAAACTTAATTACATGGCCAGCTGTACCACTGCAAGGTGGCTAGAAAATATCATTGCTAACTTAGGGATATTTCCTCCACAAATGACTCAGAGTTCTGTTAGTAAGGAAGCAAACAAGAAATGCACAACAGACAAGCAATAAAAAGTCTATACCACATCTTCTACATACACACCTTATGTTCAATGCACTATTCCCATGCTAATTATCTACTTCTGGATTTCCTCTCGTTGTTCTTTGCTGTTTATTCTTCCTGACTAAAATGTGCTTGCCCAGTTCACTACCAGTTGAATTCTGTACTGTTACTGACTTTAGATCTTTGTTTCCTCAACTGTTCTTTCTCCGCGTTTTCCATCTGCTTTTACTTATGACCTCTCCTTTTTCATAAATATACTATGCTCTCCTTTCGTAAACTAAGAAATCATTTCTTTCCTGATCTTAATTTGCTCTTCAGCCACATGTGTTTTTTAAGTGTATGCTTATTAACAGTTCTGGTTATCTGTTCTTTGCCTTCCAGATCTAGTCTTCATCCTTCTTTACAAGGAAGGTATTAAATTAATGGTTTACAAGGCTTCAGGTGTCCTTCAGGTCTGGCAAAGAGGAAACTAGAGGAAAAGGGAGAATGAATGTGGAGTATTCATTTTCCCAATTCTCTGCCTTGGAGATAGGTTTTAGGCTTGTGTGTCTTGACTAAAAGTCACTGTTCCTTTCAAGACAATCTGGGTTCCTGTAATTATTCTATCCTTGTTCTTAGGGCTTAGGGGTGGTTAGCTGTAGTTCCCTTAGACCTGATCCCATAACTGTATTTACTCTATTGCATTATATTATAAATAAACTATTTTAAATCTTGATGAAAACTGACTCCATTCATATTTTTAAACTTTATTTTAATTCTAACATACTGATCATACAGGGTTGTATTAGTTTCCCATTTTGTCACCATAAATTTGTTCCTCAGCTCTGCAATCTGAATTACTTTCCTTGTTCTCCTTTGCAGAGAAGTCATTTATGCTGCTTGACAATCAGAACAGACCTCTGAAGATCCATTCCAAGTCAAGTGCCTTTCCCTCTAGAGAAAGAGTGCTCACTAGGAAAAAAATGTCTGAGAGAAGAGAGGTGGGTGAAAGCCTTAGACTAGAAACAGATCAGAAGCATGGGGTACAAAATCAGTAGAAGACTAAGCCTGTTTTATATTTATCAGAGAAAAGTAATACAACATGGTCAAGTGGCTTCAAACAATTAGAGCTTTCGCACTAATATATTTGAATTACCAAGCATTTTCATATATTCCCTGGAAGCATGTTATTTAAAAATTAGCACCTGGCTATACCATAGATTACCTACAGGGATCAATGGAGAAATTAGTGACTTTTAAAACACATATCATTCAGTCTTATTAACTATGAAGTAACATTTACTCTAGAGCTCTGAAAAAAATTGAAACTTGTAGCTCAATTACATATGGGAAAAAATAAGGTTGTAGTTAAATTACATATAGCACCTTAAAAATGTAAAACAGTTAAATATTTTAGATAATACTACCTAAATGAGTTTCACAGGTTTTATTTCTATTGCGCTTTTTAATTCTTTTGAACTTTCTTGTTTAAATAACATAATACATATGATTACCAAAATGAAAAATGTAATCAACTCATGGTCAATTTTATGACATTATTTGAAAGTATTTGATAATATGACTGAATTAACTAGATGAAGATATTTACGAAAATTATTCTATGGGTCTAACTGGGTTTTTGGAACAACAGTAAGAATGATATAAAACTAAATTCAAATTTTCAGCTAAAACTATTTCCGTTGTATACATATGGTCAATAGAAGATGTTGGTAGGAGGAAAGACTAATTACATTAAAAAATTCTCTTGACATAATCTCATGAAGGTAGCAGTTTCAGACTAGTTCAAAACAATTGCCTTTAACTATCTCTCCTTTGAGAACCACATGAGAAATGCACATTGGAAACAATACCTAAAAAGATCACACTGAATGTTAATTACGCTTGGGTGGAACAATTTTTGATGCTTTGTTTTTGTTTTTGCTCATTTGTGTTCCTAATTTTTACCTATGATAAATATATGTTCCTTGTAAGATTAAAAAAAGAAACTATCCAAGGGGCACCAGGGTAACTCAGTCGGTTAAGTGTCTGACTCTTGATTTTGGCTCAGGTCATGACCTCATAGTTGTGTGATCAAGTCCTGCATTGGACTCTGGATTGATGATGCAGAGCCTGCTTGGGATTCTGTCTCTCTCTCTGCCCCTCTCCTGCACGTGCTTCCTGTCTCTCAAAATAAACAAATAAACTTTAAAAAAAGATATCATCCAAAACTTAAAAATGCTAATGAGGGGTGCCTGGGTGACTCAGATGGTTAAGCATCTGACTCTTGATTTCAGCTCAGGTCATGATCTCATGGTTCATGAGATCGAGCCCTGTATCCGGCTCTTCACTGGCAGCACAGAGCCTGCTTGGCAGCACAGAGCTCTGTCTCTCTGCCCCTCCCTTGCTTGAACACATGCTCTCTTGCTCTCCCCTTCCCCCACCCAAAAACAAAACAAAACAAAAACAGAAACAAACAAAAAACTTTAGAAAATAAAAATGTTAATTTTGAGAACATGTCATCATAATAAGCTATCTCTTCCTTTTAAATCAATGTCTCAGTGACATGATTTTAGAATATACTTGAACTTAATTTGACTCATTTCAGAACACACTGCTGAGTATCTATTATGTGCCCTGTGTTCCCTGTAAGTCCTGAACAAGGATGAAGAGATGGAGTCTCTATCTTGAAGGGAGCCACAAAGATATTATGAAATAATAATACAAAGTCAAAGGGGTATGAAGTCTACTCTAGGATTTTACCAATTAAAGCAAAGAAGAGGCTATTATTACTTTCTACTTTTTTGGGGGTAAAGGATTTTTAACAAGATAGCTGTATTATTCAGAATCTTTAATGATGAACAAAATCTTAGCTTATAGAAGGATAGAACAGTATACAAAAAATGTGAAGATTTTTAACTTTGAGAAGGTAATATTAAGGCAATGTTTCAGTGCCCTTCAACTATGAAAATGACTATTATATGGAAGAGGATATAAACACATTCTGTATTGCTTTAGCCAGCATGACTAGGGCATATCTTGGTTTTTAATCACCCAGTGTTGGGTGACATGCTTTTACACACACACACACACACACACACACACACACACACACACATAAAGACATATATATGTATATATGTGATATGCTTTTACATATATATGTATATACACTCATATAGCTTACATATGTACACATATATCTTACATATATATACCTTACACACACATGCATATATATATGACTCATACATATATATATGAATCAAAGCATATCATAAATATATGATTCATATATATAATATATATTACCTTGGCTTAATAAGTTTATTGAGAGTATTTATCTTTGCTCTTAGTTTCATGTGCAGGGTAACATGATGTCAGCTATTTGTAACATTATAGATTGTAAATGGATGAGGAAAACAAGAAAATTGAAAGTGATTATTGGGTAAAATCTACTCAACAATTTATTTCAAATGTAAAGACAGTCTGGCATTTTTTTTTCTATTTTCATCAATGGACTTAATAGAGAATGAAATCGGAGTCAGAATCTGTCAAGTACAGAGATGAGAAAGTTTACTACAGGAAGAACACAACTACAAAAGTTAAATCTTGTGTTATGATGCTCACAAGCAGATAAGAGTTTAAAGACTATAAAATATCTTTAAGACCTGAGTTGTGAACCCAAGCTTGAAATCAAGAATCTGGGTAAGTTTTGTTATTTGTGAACTCTCATTTGTGCTTCTTAAACCTGAGGGTGAAAACAATGTCTACAGGGAAGTAAGAAGAATCCACAAAAAGAAAGCTGACCCCTTAAGTAACAAAGTGCTTGATTTAAAAGGAACTTGCTCAGTATGCTTTTGCGTTTGTCTCTTACCACAATGATTTCAGTCTATAGTGTATAAATACAAAACGAAATAATAGAACTCTTGGAGAAGGGAGTCCTTCAAAGTCAATTACATATCAAAATAATTATTGAACTTGGATATGTTGGAATTCTAATAAAATGCAGATTTTTGATTATTTTTGATTAAGTGAAGATTATCTTTTGTAGTTTTGCAAATCTTTTAAACTATGATTAAAAAATACCCTAGTTAGATGGACAAACCATAATTAAATTCATTGCTGGTTGATATTATTAGAATAACTATAATTATCCTGAATATTCAAACATGTTTATATTCTATAAATGCTGGCAAAAAACTACCATATGTTGGCACTGTTCCAGGGACTAAAAAGATCAAACAAAAAATAAAATAGTAGATATTGAAGAACAGTACCAGTTGTAAAGGACATCGGAAATTAGAATGAATTCACTCAACAAGTATTTGTGTGCTGCTATAGGCTCATCATTGCTCTGGGTGCTGAGGATACAGTAAGAAACAACATGAACAAAAGAAATAGGAAAAAAAAACGGTCTTCGTTAAACTTATTGCTAAGGGAATAATCAGAGGGCACTGCACATGAAGAAATTAATTTGATGGAAAGATGATAAAAAATGTCTTTGCTAACCACTTCCATTATCTCAGTTTAATAGGAACAAAGATAATCAATAGAGGGTATGAAAGGAGAAGACTATTGATAGTTTGAGGACAGAAAGGAAAGTATGAAGTACTCAAGTAGGAGAGGAAAACAGGATTGACTGGAAGCACTAACGACCTATTAAAGGCTTGTGATCATAAGCTGACTTGGAGCATGCTTGCATGTACTTTTCCAAACAGATGTGCAATGCCAAGTTAGATTAAACCAGAGTTGAAACTTTCCTCAGCAAATATAATGCACAGGAGTATTAATAATGATTGGTGTGCAATCTTGAGTCAGATAAGGAGAAGGCTGAGGAAAATTAAGTTAAAGAAGAATGAAAAAATGGCAGAATCAATGAATTCCAGGTTTCAATGAAGTCAAAGAATTATTAGAATCAGGACAAAAGAAAGAGTGACCTAAAGACAAAAGGTCGTAAATGGAGAGTTGGATGCTTAAAATTGAGAGTACAGAGGGGGCACAATTATTAGTAAAAAGTTATAGAGTCTAATCATAAGAATGAAGTGAATGAGTTGAATGAAGAAAGAAGAACAAGACGTTGGAAATGAGGAAGTCCGAGTAACCAAAACCAGGATTTTGCACAGATCAGATATAGAAGCACTGAAATAATCAGAAAACACTTGCACGGATCCTAGCCCGTACTCTGGGAGAACTGATATAACGTAAACCTCTAATAGTCGCCTGATTTTACTCATTATCTTTTGTCCTCAAAATTAAGTCGCATAAAACCATTCAAACATACTAGGCATTCAAATATATTGCTATATACACATACATGTGTGTGTGTATCCCAAATAATACTAGGCGGTCTTTTCGTTGAGCCAAGTCTAATATTAGCATGAGAATGTATGCAAAGGAAAAATAACTCTGACTCCTAAAACCTTGAGAACTTAGTCTTCTATCTAGATTTTCCTGAAGAATATTATGCAGAAGGAAGTATAGCACACAACCCCCACCAAAATTTCTTGAAACTCCTTTTTATTATTTATTTGTCCATTCAAATTTTTTTTAAACATCTTTCCCCATCTATGCTAATGCATTTCTCTCTTTATTGCCTAATGCCCTTTGCTGTCTGATCACTTTGATGAAGCTATAAGGCAATCTGGGACTTCTGGTACTTTGTCATTCCTATCTCCTCTCACTATGCAGCACAGATCACGTGATTTCTTTAATAGGAATGAGAGAGAAAAAGTTAAAAGTATTTATACTTTCATATATTTAGTCCCTCTGAGATAGGTTTATGCTTATATAATATGGATAAATATTTATTTGTATATGTCAAAGAATAAGATAGAGTTTACTCAAAGACATGAGATGCAGTGATTTACCTTAACTGTTGAGAATCAGAACTGTGGGAAATGAAAGTTTTATTAAATGATAGATCTTCACTGGTTGCATAGTCAGGTAAGTTTGAGAACATGACTGTAAATAAATGAATGAGGAATTGAGTTTGACATTTTCATGATGAAATATGAAGCACATTTTCAATAATTTCCGTGATCCCCTAAATATCATTCAGAAATGTTAGCTGACCTAAATTTCAATTTGGCTAATGACTTTCTTTGCAAAAGCATATGACAAACTGTCACTACCATAACTCTAGTAATACATCAATAAATTCCACCTTTTCTGAGTTTTTGTATATTTATACCTAAAGCAATGGAAAAATCCCCAAGTAGAATAGAAATTGACATAATCACTTATGGAACCAAGAAAGAATATTAATGTTTAAAACATTCATGTATTTGAATATAATGCAAAATGCAGGACTGGATATGTCTGTTAAAGAACATTTAACTATATCCTAAGGTAAGCATTCTCATTTATCATTTCTGGGCATAAAAAATAACCTTGGGAAGTCTATAACAATTTTTTTTTATAAAAACTACTTGCAAAGTCTAGAGGATTTTGACAAGCAAAACATTATTTCTTCTTCTTTTTTCTAAATAAGATTAAATCCCTAATAAATAATATGAATATGTTTCTACCTTATCTGCTTAGGTTTCTCAATGGGATATAATTAATACGAAATAGGTAGAGAGGGAGAAAAAAATCTTGATGTACATATTTTAAATAACTCCAATGCTGTAAATTGAAATTCTTATTAATTTATATAGCTAAATAGCTATTAGCTCATGATTAGGCATTTTGATCAGTGAATGACATAAATAAACAAAAAAGAAGATCTAATTTCATGTGAGAGAAGAAAACTTGAGTGAGGGAGGTGCAGAGAGGATGAGAGAGAGAACTCCACACAGGCTCTGCACTGTCACACAGAGCTCCACGCAGGGCTCGAACTTAAGAACCATGACATCATGACTTGACCCGAAATCAAGAGCCTGACACTTAACTGAGTCAACCGGGCGCCTCCATGAGGTTACTTTTTTTAAATTTTTTTTTCTAGAGCAAGCTTTTATTTATTTTGTTTATTTTTATCTTTTTAATAATTTGTCAAATTGGTTTCTATACAACACCCAATGCTCAATCCAACAAGTGCCCTCCTCTGTGCCCATCACCCACTCTCCCCCCTCCCACACCCATCTCTCCCCTCAGTTCTTTCTTATTCTTTGAGAGTCTCCATGAGGTTACTTTAAATTGATCTTTTAAAAATAGTTTGGCATCTGCATGGAAAATCCGTACTGGACAGGTGAATGTCTATTGGTGTAGGCAGAGATTATGTGATTATAAGAAAATGAAGCCAAGGCAAGGGAGCAGAAACAAAAAGGAGATTCCGGGCAGATGCAGAGCATATTACCCAGAAGAGTGAAAGGAAGCAGAGTCCCCTAGGACCTAGAGTTAGGCATTCATCACCATTCAATAGCATCCTCTTTCTCTCTTTCTTTTATACACACCTCTGCAACCCTGTTTATGCTGAATAGGCTCTCATCTCTGCCTACCATCTCTGCTTCTTTTACTGTCTCTTTCTAGACTAACTGCTTTACCTTTACTCACAAATGGCCCATACATGGCTGACCCAGTGGAGGCTTCTTTGTAGCCTCTAGTTCAAGGGCCAAAGTCAAACTAGATACCTTGAAGGGCAAATTTACTACCTTGTATCAGATGAGTGGCCCAGAACTAATGACCTGAGATGTAGAAAGTGGTACATAGATAAGGCCCGATGTGGAGAGGTGTCTCTGGAAGCACATTCTCTGAGAAAGGCCCAAGGACAGTGATGGTTAAAATTCCCATCTATTTGCTTTGTAGAAAGGATACGAAGTCCCTTAACCCATGTACCCTTCCACAGTTTCCCCCAGAATTCCCAAAAATTTCTATTCAGAAATCAATTCCTTTTGGGAGAAAGCACATTTTCTGAGGAATTAAAAAACCTACGGGAGGGGCACCTGGGTGGCTCAGTTGGTTAAGTGTCCGACTCTTGATTTCGCCCAGGTCATGATCTCACATTTTGGTCAGTGGGATCAAGCTCTGCTGACAGCACAGATTACACTGATAAGATAGAACTAAAAAATAGGTGTGTATTTGAATGACTAGGTCATCTGCTTATAATAAGTTATAAATGCAAGGAACTTCGGGTATCAATTAATCTCATTCTTTAGCTGGGGAAAGGGGAGAGTAAACTGCAAAGTTTAAGGCTTGTCCAAGTCCATGTGACTGATTTGTCAAAGTCAAGGCTAGAATCCAGTATTATTAACTTGAAGTCTAGTACTATGTCAGCTGTACTGAAGAGTTTCTTTTTTTTACAACCCAGTTTGTCCAGTGTACCAAGGACACTGAAATTCTCTTGTATTGGAAGTGTCTGTATTAGTTTTCTTTCGCAAATGTTGTGACTTAGAACACAAATTTATTATCTTACAGTTCTGGGAGATCAGAAGTCTATGCTCCTTTCTGGAAGCTCTAGGAGAGAATCCATATCCTTGCCTTTTCCAGCTTCTAAAGACTGCCCACAAACTGTCTAAAGTCCCCTTCCATCTTCAAAGCCTGGGGTGGTGAGGTGAGTCCTTTCACTTAAAAACACTCTGTTCTCTACTTCAATCCTCACATCTCATCCTTTTCACTTTTAATGACTTGTGATAACATCAGACCCACCCAGCTGGTCCAGGAAAAGCTATTTAAGATCAGCTGATTAGTAACCTTAATTTCATCTATAACATTAATTCCCCTTTCCCATACAACCAAACATATTCACAAATTCTGGGAAGAGAACATGAACATCTTTGGAGGGGATCTGGGGGGAAGCTATTAGTCTGCCTCAAAGGAGACAATTCTTAAGTAGGTCATAGAGATGGAGGGACACTTATCAGATAATGGGTGGGATGTGTGAAAGACAGTCCCCTTTGGTCTCTGCCACACTTGCCATTGCGGCTCCTCCCTCTGCCTTCTGAATTTCCTCTATTACATTAACTACGCTTCCATCCTTCTGCTGTACCTCCTAAATACAGGCATTTCTCAAGATTCAATTCCAGGCCATCTATTAAGCTACTTTTTTTCAGAAAATTTACCTGCTTTCAGAAGGTCATCGTACACCTTACCCAGCCCATCATCTTACTTAAATTACTCCTCATTACTAATAATTTCTTTTTTCAACCCACTGAATCTAATTCTTTCTAGTTATTTGTGGGAGAAATTAATACTTCTATTTGTACATGTAGGGGGAAAAAAAAAACAGAAATTGCTTTGGTGACTTCATATAACCCAAATCAACAAGACAGTGATATGGCAGAGAACAGAGTTTAGTTCAAGTTTCAATTCGTGTTTCCTACAAAGCATAGCCCCAAAACAAGGAAAGAAATCCCACATGAATTAAACATCCTCCTTAGAATCTAAATAAGTTTTTCTTTTCAATATCAACACTTTCACCACAGAATATTCTGTGAGCTGAAAAGAAAGACTGTGTGCTGAAGCTGTGTCATGCTAACACTGCAGCTGGTCTATTAACTTCTTGTTGGAGAGCTATTTAACTTGAATAAAACCTCACCAGTTACAATGGTAGGAAGATTTTATGTAACCTTCATTTTTCTGTTAATGAAAGCTCTCCTACTTTTAAGATCTGAAAAGGCAAGACTTCTGCCATTAAAAAAAAAAAAACCTGCAGTCATCTGAAAGACATATTCACAAGCAGTTTGCAAGTACAGTTTTTACATGTTACTAAGGCATAGAAAAGGTATAGTGAGGAGATCAGAGATTGACAGACCTTCTAAATTGAAAATAATACTGACTTGAATGAATGTATGATTAAACTTCAAATACGTACATTTTTTTACATGTTACAGCTTTTTTTGGAAAGAATTTAAATTTCAATAATGAATATAAGATTGAAAGAAAATGGCCAAATTTTAGCTATAATCCAATGAATATAATTTTCTGGTACATAGAGACAATTAAAGTTGCAGAAATTTTATTTTATTTAAAAATAATCAAAATATTATATTAGTTTCAGGTGTACAGCATAGTGATTTAATATTTATATGTATTACAAAGTCTAGTTACCATCTGTTACCATACGGATTTATTACAATAGTGACTGCATTCCCTATGCTGTGCATTCCAGTCCTCTGTCTTATAAGTGTCTTAACATATAACTGGGAGATTATATCTCTTAATCCTCTTAATCTATTTTACTCATCCCCTCACCTCCCTTCCCTCTGGCAACCATAAATTTGGTCTTTGTTATTTAAGAATCTGTTTCTATTTTGTTTTCTCATATTTTTTTAAATTCCACATGATAAGTAAAATCATGCAATATTTGTGTTTCTCTGTCTGATGAATTTCAGATAGCATAATACCCACCAGGTCCACCTATATTGTTGCATATGTCAAGATTTCATTCTTTTTCATGGCCGAATAATACTCTTTTGTATATACCACGTTTTACTTATCCATCCATTTATTGATGAGCACTTAAGCTGATTAATTATGTTGTCTATTATGAAGGACGCTGAAGTGAATATGGGGTGCATGTCCTTTCAAATTAGTGTTTCCATTCTCTTTGGACAAATACAGAGAAATAGAACGGCTGGATTGGATGGTAGTTCTATTTTTACTATTTTTGAGGAAGCTCCATGCTGTTTTCCACAGTGGCTGAACCAATTTACATTTCTACCAACAGTGCACAAGGTTCCCTTTTCCCCACCCACATCCTTGCCAACAAGGGTAATTCCTTGTCTTTTTGTTACTAGCCATTCTGACAACAGTGAGGTGATAACTTGTTGTGCCTAGGGTTTTGCATTTTCCTTATGGTGAGTGATGTCAAGCATCTTTTCATGTATCTGTGGACCTTCTTATGTCTTATTTACAATATGTCTATTCAGGTTCTTGACACATTTTTTAATTGGCTTGTTTGATATGGAGTTGTATGAGTTTTTACACATTTTAGATGTTAACTGCTTATCAGATGTATAATTTGTAAATATCTTCTCCCATTCAGTAGGTGGTCTTTTTGTTTTGTCGATGGTTTCCTTTGTTGCGTACACGTTTTTGCTTGATGTTGTCCCATTTGTTTATTTTTGCTTTTGTCATAGTTGTCTGAGGAGACAGATTCAAAAAGATATTGCTAAGGATGATGTCAAAGAACTTACTGCCTATATTTTCTTCTAGGAGTTTTATGGTTGCTGGTCTTATTTTTAAGTATTGAATCCATTTGCATTTATCTTGTATATGGTGTATTTTACATATGATGTAAGAAAGTGGTCCAGTTTTCCTAACACCATTTATTGAAGAGAATGTCATTTCCCCATTGTATATTCTTGACTCCTTTTGTCATAGATTAAATGGCCATATAATCGTGGATTATTTTCGGGGCTGTGTCTTCTGTTTCATTGATCTATGTGTCTGTTTCTGTGTCACTACCATGCTGTTTTGATTCCTGGAGCTTTGTAGTATAGTTTGAAATCTCAGAACATGATACTTCCAGATTCATTCTTCTTTCTCAAGACTGATTTGACTATTTACGGTCTTTGGTGGTTCCATACAAATTTTAGGATTATTTGTTCTAGTTTTATGAAAAATGCTATTGATATTTCGGTAGGGATTGCACTGAATCTGTAGATTGCTTTGGGTAGTATAAACATTTTAACAATATTTATTGTTCTAATCCATGAGCACAGTATATCTTTCCATTATTTGTGTTGCCTTCAATTTCTTTTATCAATGTCTTACGGTTTTCAGAGTATAGGTCTTTTACATTCTTGGTTAAATTTATTTCTAGGTGTATTATTCTTTCTGATGCAAGTGAAAATGGGATTATTTAATTTCTCTTTCTGACAGTTCATTATTGGTATACAGAAACACAATAGATGCCTATATATTGATTCTGTATCTTAAAATTGCTGCAGTTATTAAACATGAAATTCATTATTAACCTGCTATTGAGTTTGAAAGGACCTTATTAATGTATTGTTTGTCCACTGAGAAAAAGTAAGGGTCTTTACTTTTACCATGAAAGGACCCAGAGTAGTTGTAAGGGTTGTATTTTAGTGCACAGAAGAGCATGCTCCCATGTTAAGTAGATAAACTTGCAACATAATCTTGGAGTACATTTCTTTCACCCATAATAGGGTGCCCACATTTTAAATTATTTTATATAAATTATGATAATTCCTGGGCTCCCTTTGACATTTCAGCAGACAGCTCACATCTGGTTGAATTATTAAAATTCAGTTATTTACATTTTCTGTTAACAAGGATAAACATTTTGAAATTGATAGACTCATTTGAAATCTACAACTCATAACAATATATTAAGTGTCTTTATTCTAGTCACTGTAGTAGGTTCCAGAGAGCTAAAAGAGATAATATACTGTGGAATACAAAATATATAGAAAAATTATTAAATAATGAAAAACTTAATAATAGACATATATAACCTGGATCTTAAACAAAAAACCTTGGAGGAATTTTCCTGTAAGGTGAAGAATAGGCTAAGAACATTCCCATCATAAAGAACTTCATTTGAAGACCCATGAAGACCGAAAATAACATAAAATAGTTGGAGAACTACATAGTTCAGCATAGTTGGATCATATAGTTCAAGCAGAGAAGCATGAATATGTTTTTGCAGAGACAGAAAGGGTCCAGGTCAAGGTAAGTTAGTTGTGGCAAGAAGGGTATTTTGATCTAGACTAAAGAGCCATTGAAAAGTTTTAGGAGATAGTTTCTGTTTTATACAGGGCACCCTGTCAATGGTGTGGAGAAAAGGTATGAAAGCATAAGATTAAAAGCAAGAAAAGCAAGTAGTTAAGGGAACGTTGAAATAGTGCACAGGAGGGATGTTGTGAACCTCAACAAGAACAGGGATATTAGTGATAAAGAGTTAGGAAAAGATTTAAAAACAAAAACAAAAACAAAAAAACAACAAAAAAATACCCCAAAACATTTAGGAGCTACAACTGTCAGACCAATGGCAACTGCCAATGCGCAGACTATCTGTGGGGCAGAGAGAGAGACAGAGGAATCAGGAATAACTATTTTGGGGTTCTTCATTTCAAACCCTGGATGGATGGGTTGGCATCTACTTGACTGAAGAAATGTAAGTTAGGAAGAGGAGGAGCAAGCCTTGAGGATAAGGGGAGAGAGGAGGGAATTTTACTGATCATTGCACTTGTAGGCAAACTGGTTTTCCATTAGTGGATGTGAAATGAAAACATATAAACATCAGAAGGTGTTCACTGTCTTTTAGGAATTTTGCTATAGAATGGGTACTCTCAGCTACGGTAGCCTATTTATTATTCTTATTTTTCACTTTGTAATACTGTAGCATTTTATTAGAATTTCTTCTATTTTTCAAATATTCTTCATATATTAAACTGGGTTAAGCTTGCCCATTTATAGAGAAAAGCAATAATGGATTAGACTGACTTTTTAAGCATTCCAAAATTCCATCCCAGGGTTAACATTTAAGGTTTTAATTTTAAAAGTTTATGGAAATTTATTAAGCATCCCTAGACTTATTAATGAGTTAAGGATTTATCAGTCTTAATTCATTTCATAGAATTATAGCTAAAATAAATAATTAGTTCAAGCTATCCATCTGGTTCATGTTTACTCTGAGATTAATGTTTATGCTTCTTAGATTTGGTCATTACCTCATCACTAAAATGCAGTTAGAAAAACTCAAACCAAACAAAACCAAACAAAAAAATCATTTAACCAAAACTGCTACCCCATAACGTAATAACCCCTATTCATCTCCAAGCAGCAATAAGTTAATGGTATGGTAGGCTATAAAAGGGTTTCCAGGGTGCCTGGGTAGCTCAGTTGGTTAAGCATCTGACTCTTGATTTTAGCTCAAGTCATGATCTCACAGTTCATGAGTTCGAGCCCCACATGGGACTCTGCACTGACAGTGGGGAGCCTGCTTGGAAGTCTCTCTTTCCTTCTCTCTCTGCCCCTACCTCACTCACTCTTTTTCTAAAAATCAATAAATAAACTTAAAAAAATAAAAGCATTTCAAAGCCTGACTATATGGAAATAAGAAAGACCTTTGTTCTACTAATTGAATCTGGTGACATATATATACTGTTGTACATTTTCCCTTAGTTTTATTAATTTAACATTTAAAAGGCTCGACATATTAGATCACATAATTACAGGAATATCTGAGACAGAAAATTTCCAGCAAAACTAAAATAAAACAGATCTAGATTTCTCACATTTCTGTACCTCTAAACGCTAAGAATTTCTTCATTTACATTTATCACAGTATATCCTATACAATTATACTTGCAGTACAAATGTTAGGAAGTCATTTATACCATGATTTGCTCTGTACAGGAGTCCAATGATTTACTTTGTTGTGATATAGTTTATTTTCACTAAAAGGAATTATCTATAGGGCTGACACAAAGGTGGCCTTTAAACTTCCAGGTTATGGCTTTTAATTATCTCTAAATTATTATGGCAACAATGTACTTGATGATACACAAGTGATTTAGATGAGTCGATATGTTTTCCTAAACACCTAAAAGAGTGCTACAGTTTGACCTGGGGAAAATCCAACATTTTATGTGAATTAATTACAACAAAAGGTGCTCTATGTGTCTGTTGTTTACTTTACTAAATATTCTTAGAACAATACTTAGATCTCAAAGGAATGAGCACTATCCAGTGAAATTATGAAACTACTGAATCTAAAAGGAATTAAATGAAGTAATTTGAGACCCGGCCCGTTTATACAACTGCACCTTGTCAAGACAGTTTAGTGAAAGCCAAGACTGGTTTGTTTCACTTCTTGGTATGCTCCAGATTAGGGATGGGTCATGAGTATGACACTGATATTTGAAATTTGATCTAGACATAGTTGTGATCATTTTCAGTTTTCTTTGTAAAGCAAATCGTATTTTTTTTTTTCTGTCAGACTTTGTTTTAATAACCATGGTCTTGTATTAATTGGCCTCAACTTAATGTTTTCCAAACTGGCTTTAACATGTAACTCCACAAGTATCTGAGAGCAAATGAACAGACATTTTCCCCAGGGAATGGGAAACGCTAATTTTAATACTCCCATGAGTAGAAATAATGATTCCAAGGTACCAACCAGCAAGCCCAGCATCCCTATAAACCTACCGCAGGGTGAAATTCATTTGAATGAGTATCTTATGGGAAAATTTGGCAGAATCGCTCTGAAGCATTTTTAACGTGGGAAATAACACACAGTTGTTAATTTCCTAGTAACCAAAGGGCCACATTAAAAAGATGTGTTACAGTTGAGGGTTTTTTCGAGGTTATGATATCGTCCATCAACACCAAAACATGAGATGCACAAGACTCTGAGAGAAAAAAAAAAAAAAAGAAAAAAACCCCAGTAACTTTCACTCTTATACTCAGTAGTGGGTCCCTGGGAAGTAATTGGATGTCCTTGATACTACGCCATGGTTAGTTTCTGCTGCTCTAGGCATTTTGCTGAATACTGTTTTTACCTTTATGGGCATGCAATCATAAACAGTACCAGGAAATGGTGAAATAAGTACATGTATTTATTATTTTGTCTTGTTTGTAGTAAGAATTCAGAAAATGTGGAACTCATGATTAGAATGAATGCTTAGTGCTTTTATGTTTTTAAATAATTGAATGTGGGTTGTTTTAAAAATTAGAGTCGAATAAATTTAGAGTAAAAACTTCTTTTGGTTTTTGACTAATGTTCGATTTCACGTGCAACTAAATTCTTGAATTTGAAATATAGTAGGCCATGGAATTCTAGTTTATTTTTTCTTCATAGCATTCTATCTCCATTTTAATAAAATTAATGCAGCTGAGTCTTGGAACTTAAACATGTTTAAAGCCCAAAATGTACTATGGTTCATAATCCTTGGGTTTCGCAGACAAATCTACAATAATTGCTTAGTACCTACAAATATGCAATGAAAAGACAAGCTCCTTGTGATGGAAAGATACTTTGTTATGATTTATTCCTGGGAGACGGTACAAAATATAAAATATTCTCATCGAACTGAATTTTTATATAGCTACATTATTAGAAATATTACTATTAGATTTATTTATTTATTTTTGCCCTATGCATCTCAGGGCCATAGCCTGATTTTAATAGAGACACAAATGGTTGCAGATGGGGTAAAAAGTTCACACTTAATATAATGCCTATGACAACCTTTATTCGACTATTGAAATCCTTCCTGAGCCAGATAGCCATAAATTGAAATGAGCATCTTATGTTACTTAGGAATGTTAATGCCTCAAAGGACAGTATCAGTCAATTTCCCTCTATATCCTTCTGTCTGTCACATAGTAGGATCTTTATAAATGCTTCGAAATGAATGGATGAATTCACATACAAGTGTCCTGAAATTTTACAATTTATACCCCTAACGTACATTATGTCATTAGCTGTTCAAAAATGCTTTGGCGAATTATGCATCTGCTGTGAAACCAGAATTTAAACGTTCTTTCACATAATAAATTTGGTCATTTGGGGGGTCTATAATTTAGATAACATATAATTTTACAAAGCATAAAGACATGCTACATTCCTGCCATACACAGCTAGCCAGAGGTTTTGACAGCCATACTTTGTTCCCGGAAGACACATCAGGAGATTTTAATTTATGGCAATAACTCATTTTCCCAAAAATGGGCACTATTTCCCATTAACCAAAATTATTCCTACATAGGCTAAGTGCTTATGAGGTAGCACAGTAATGGAAAATATAGACTTAGGTGGATTTAGGGTTTTAAGACTCATATCTCTAGCAACAAGAAATTCTCAATACAAGTATAAAGTAAAATTTTTTAAAAATCAGACACGTAATATAAACAGAAGTATTACCTTGCTTCATTTGCATTTACCAGCATTTTAATAAAAGACTATATTACCTTAACTATCTTTATCACTTCATTACTATTAAATTCCTCATGAGTTTTGTTTCTTATAAAATGTGGTCATTGGAACTCTAACGTGTCAAAATGAGGTCACTAAGGTGAGGACAAGAGGTTACACAATTTTCAACCTAACTACAAATAACGGCCATGCAGAGTTTAGGAAGAAAGCTAAGAGTGTCAACTCCAAACTGTGTAAACATGAGAATAAATTAACCTCCTTGGCCTCAGTTTCATTACTTTCCAAGAAGGAGAAGTAGAAAAGTCACTTCGCATGTCTATTCATACTCTAAAAATCCAATGCATATAATGCTGTTAGTATTACCATATCACTATTTCATCATCATTATTATTTTTGATTAAAAGTCTTAAGAATTAAAAAGCCCCAGGACTTTTTCTAACAGAAGGTATGGCTTCTTCTCTTTCCCTCTGGCCTGATAGATACCTCACCTTCTAGGAAGAAATTAGTGACTATGGATGATGATTTATTTTTATTAAAATCATTTTTTTTCTCACTGAGCTATGACACAGCAAATAAATAAATAAATTAATAAATATAAAAATACAAGGCTATATACTCCACAATAACACATTTTTACTCTATACTATGAATTTTCATTTATATATGACAAAATTATTTATACTTTAACCTAATACCTTTATAATTATGAATTAATTTATAAATTTATTGCAAAGATTTGAAAACTGATAAAATGGGATTCATTTCAGATTATTTAAGAATACAGCTGCTAACCCTTGAACAGTATGAGATAACAAGACAGATGGATGGATGCCTACTGAGAATATGATTTTTTATTTATTTCATCATCTGTTAAGGGGTTTTCCAAAAATATTTTCATTAAATTAAATGCTTTATGTTTTTCATTAACATTAAATTAAGTAAATGATATTAACCTTCACAAAAATGCCAAGTTTAATTCAAGAATAAAATGTCTTTCCATATCTAGTAACTTGATCTCTAACCTATTACACTTGTATACAATCGGTATCACTAATTATTTTTCCCCTTTCAGCACTTCAGGGTGCTCCAAAAAATTGTTGTTTCAAGGTATTTTAGTAAAAGAAAGCTCGAGGCATCTCTGCTTTGAGTTTTTATTTTGGCAAATTTCATTTTGACACCTTTATGTCTTTATAACATAACTATTAAACCTTAATTTTCCGCAGTGGCACCAGGAAATAAATATATTTACCCTGCGATAAGGTGGTATATGTTGTAATGTTCTTACACGTTAAAATCTGCCATGCTATGGACATTTTTAAAGTTAAATTAGAATATACTGGGTGGGTTAAAATTACTTCTACATTTCTTTTCTACCATGTTTGTACTTTTACAAATAATTTGTATACCTTTGAATCACTTAGAACGCAACGTAGATATTCTATAATGGGTGATCCAATGGGTTTCACGCATTGTAGCAATATATTTCTTCTATAAAAATTTAATAAAATCTAGAAAGTAGAGGTGGAACAGAACTTTAATAACATTGTGTTTTATGTCATGCTTACATGCATGTTAAAGGCCTGGCTGATTACTAACAACAAGACTGGTAATGCAGTTCTCAAGACTTAGATTCATCCTTGGTCAACATGATACAAATAATAGTTTAGCTCATGGAGTAGCTGTGAGGATTAAATGAAACAATGCATATATAGTCTTTTTTTTAATGTTTATTTTTGAGAGAGAGAGAGAGAGAGAGAGTGCAGGGGAGAGGTTGAGAGAGGAGATAGATGATCTGAAGCAGACTCTGCACAATAGCAGAGCCCAGTGAGAGCTTGAACTCACCAACCATGAGATCATGGCCTGAGCCTAAGTCAAATGCTTAACCAGCTGAGCCTCCCAGGCACCCCGATACTTTAGCAGCCTTAAACACAGTTTTTAACATTCAGAAGGTAATAGCAAGAATTACAAGGGAAGTAAGGTAAGGAGCTCTGGTGAAGCCCAGGTTGGAATAATCGAAGTCCTCCTGCCTTCACCGCACTCCTCTTCCCTTGTGGGTATCACTAATGGTGCAGAAGATGAATTTCGAATACTTCATCCACTAATTCCCATCTTAAATAGAGGTCTTATCGATGATCCAGAAAATAGGGCGTTCAGATAAATGATAGGCATTTCCCTTAGTATATGCTAGATTCTTCCTACTCTCTCACTGAGACATAAAATCAGGATTGTTTCCCTGATTGGAGGGGCCCATGCATCAGAGGAGCTCTAGGGTTATGGTACAATTAGGAGCTAACGTTCAAATTGACTCTCATCTCACAGGTAAACACCGGTAACAATGGGTAGTATATTAATTGTAATCCCTAGTAAGTACCAAGCAGGGGGTTACATTTGCTATTGAATGGATTTCATGGAGTATCAGGAAAGTTCAGGACTGCTGCTGCCATTTTCCAATCTTAGGAGTATCTCAAGTATCATGAGAGTAAGAAAAGAACACTAGTTTGGGACAGATGACTGGATAGAACAGTACCTGTTCCTTGTTACCTGAAACGAATCTTCCTCATTACCTTGTTTTTTAAAGACTAACAGTGAGGATAATTTCTGGAGTTCACAGGCCCATATATTAAAGAACAGGGTACGTTCTGTGTGCCAACCTGGACACTACATTAGGTAAATACAAAATATTGTACCTAGCATAATGTATAATGTTGTAAGTTGGAAATTCAGGCTGTGGTTTGCTGGGAAATACTGGCTATAGCTTGACTCTCTCACGCATCTGTGGTCTATAGGTCAGTGAGGAGGCTCATTTCCTGGGGTAACAAAAGCAACTGAATCATATGCTTCTTATCTTCCAAAAAGGCTAATCTGGAATTAATCACACACTTTTCAAAAGCAATATGTGCTATTGCCATCCCAGGATCCTCAGAAATCTCATCCAAGTATGACACCAGACTCAAAACCCTGGGATTTTTGATCTATATTAATTTTTAGATGCTATTTGGATGTGCCTTCCTTTGCTCCAGAGACCTATGAAAGATGAGCTATCTTTCTTCTAGATTTCAAGAAACAAGTGACAGACAAGAACAACAACAACAACAACAACAACAACAACAACAACAAAAACAACATAAGCACTCCCATCTGAGGGGGGAGACAATTGAATATTGCAGTCACTGGCCCATGACAATCCAGAAATCCAATGAGACAAATATTACCAGGCCATCTCTTCTAGGAACAGGGAATGTTTTTTGACTAGATCCTGGTTCTGCTCCCTGGGAATTACTCCCTCAGTTCACTGTTTTCCACGGCTTTCAGCTCCAACTTTGATTTTCCCTCCTTTCCACTCTCCTTGGCCACTACTGAAGATTGTTGGGAGCCATTCTGGGCTCGCTGGTTGAGACACCTCCCTGTGTGGAAAAAGTGGTTGAAGCAAAGTTCCCACTGGCCAAGACGGCACCTAGTCTTACCTCCTTCTAAATAATCTTTCAGGCCTGGATTTCTTGACCTGCTGTCATTGGCCCAAGGGATATAATGCTCTTTGATTTTATGGCATATGGAAAAGGGGACCTGGAGTGCAATGTCTTGATGGATAAAATCTGAATGAGAGTAATCTGGCCAGAAGTAAACTCAAAGTTGCCTCTTGGAAATAGGTTACACAAATTGATCATACAGAATAGCATTTATGAGTTGGCTAGAAATTAGTAGTCATTAGGCCCCAAGACTCCTTGAACCAAACTAGATTTTCCCTGCAGGTATTGCATTGCATTGCGTTGTGTTAATCATCCCCTCAGCCCCACCATAAAACCTCAAGGCACATCTCTGTAAAGCTTCTCTCAGTATTTGATTAACAGACTGATAGGAGAGATTGTAAAGAGACTTAGGACCTTCCCTGGAGGTTAGCCTAGTCCAAAAGTTAGAAGCACTGTTTATAGATAAGGTACAAACAGAAGCCAAACAAAAGTAGCTACACATATCTTTACTGATCAACAACAAATATTGAGCACCTCCCTGAGATTAACATTTCAGGAATCCTTTGTAATTCTCATCCCCACACTCCCGCTCCCTTATAATAAAAGGGCAATAATAAAATACTTTTACAGAAATTACCATAAAGAATAGATAGACATGAGCCCTTACGATATACACTCACTCACTCACAAAAGAAAAGAACTTAGGCAAGCATTAGAGATCATGTCTCTACCAAGCGAATAATACCTCCTCCATTATGGTTAAAGATTATGGATAGAAGGACTCCTAATCTACCTATAGATGAGTAACATAGGTCTTGAGGCAACAATATATGTTGTTAAGAATCCCTTGTCACTGCCTTTAAATAAAGAAACTAAGACCAACAGGGCAGGGATGCCAGAATTGCCAGGGCTGCCTGCTTGGTCATCAGACTACATCTCTCTCGTGGCTCTCTCACTTCTTTCACCTGACCGTCCATCCTTCGGGGACCCCTAGATTTGCTGGAAATGGACCCCAGCAGAAGAAGTTATTGGAAACATCTCTGAGGACTTTTCCCAGTATACTTCTTGCTTTAAGAAAAATAGGGGCCCAGTGGTCCTTTCCCCTTTTGAACCACCTCAGTCCCCTTTCATCCATTCAGGCAGTGATTTTGTCTGTATAATTTTTTTTAAACAATTTGTGGTTTCCAATGAATTTTGTGGTATGAATTTTATTCACCACAAAGATACACCCACAATTCTCTCTACTTTGGTTTGGCATGTCAGGATGCTATGGAAGACACTTGAGACTCTTTAGAAACGCTTTACCCCCATCCCCACTAGTTGAGAAGGTCTAATATACAGTATCTGAATCCTTTCAGATCTTTTAAGAAGGAGTCTTACTCATAACTGTACTTCTGACTGAATCATGGACCCAGATCTTGTTTGTTTTGATGATCTTTAGTCATTTCAATAAATTAGAATAAAAATACAAAACAGTTTTATTTTCCAATCCAGCTACAAGCAGGTTAGGCAGCAATATTTTTGAGATTGGGCTATCGACTGGAGCAAGAGGGGGCAACCAGACAGGAGTACTGCACACTCTAATAGGTCAACTCTGGTCCTGTTCACATAGCAATGCCGCAGTTTCAAAGGAAATGGAGAGGAGCAAGGCTTCACAAGAGGTGCATGGTCACTTTCACCACCTTCTAATGATAAGCTCAGGTTAAGGTGAAATGGAATCTGCCTCTTTATGGAAAGAGTGAAGAATGGTGGACAATTTTGCAATCTGGCACAAAAATGATAACATGAACTATTGGTTAGACTTCATGTAGCATCAGCCAACCTGGAATTGATTGCTACCATTTGGTTTTTTGTGAGCATTCCATGCCCCATGAACGTTAGAAATAAACAGCGGTTGGACAAAGGAAGTCTCTGTTGCTGTTAAGATTTCTCTCTATTATCTCATTTATTCTAAAAACCAGGCTCATTTCCTTGTGGTCAGGCACACAGGGCAGAGCCTATATACCATCCTGGGCACAAGAAACAGCAAATGCAAAACCTCAGGCACAGCCTAATAGTTAAAAATGGACTCTTACAGTTGACACTAATCACTGCTGGTGTTTAAGAGAACTTTTCAGAGAGGAAAAATAAACAGATCTCAAACAAATATAATCAGAACGGCTTCAGGTTTTGCAACTGCCAAAGGGGAAACTAGAAGATAATGGAGGAATGTCTTTGAAATTTTGAAGGGAAGTATTCACAATCTAGAAATCTATATTTATAAAACTTCCAATCAAATAGGAGGGTTGAAATTCTTTAAAGTAAGAACTTTAAAGATTTTCTTCTCACATACTCTCTGTTAGGAAATTATGCAAGGATACGATCCACCAAGGAAGGAGAAAGAAAAGGGAGAACAGAAAAACAAAAAAAGAGGGAAGGAGGGAGGGTAGCAAGGAGGAGGGCATTATACACTGGAAAGGAAGATCCCACAGTGAGAAGAGGGGAAGGAAATCCCTTCATGATGGGGAATGGGTAGCCCAGGAACCCTGCTGCATACCAGATGTATAAAGGTAAATGAGTTCAGTTTGGAGCAGGTTAAATAATTGGCAGACAAAGAAAGCGAACTCATTATCCACCAACCTACTGAAAGTCAATGGAATTATCACTCTTATGATGGATGGATGATGCTGGATATGCTAAAATGAACCACAAGGCAGTGAACAGCTGTGTTCCTAACCTGATGGCTATCCTAAGTCTTATACTAGTGTCTTCCCGCTAATCAATATCCATGCAAGACACTTCAGTTGCCTGTAGGGTACAATGCTGAAGAGAACACAAATTTGCCAAAATAGAGGGATTACTTTTTATGTTCATGTTTGCTGGGATGTGCATAGAATTATCCCTAGAAGGATACTCAAAAAGCAGAGAAAACTGCTTGCTTCTGGATAGGAAGATTACAGGGTTGGATATTAGACACATACTTCATTACCACTAATTACTCATCTGTTTCTTTTGAATTCTGTACCCCATGCATAGATCTCTTATTAAAAAACCAGAATCTATCTTCTACAACAAAAATTCCTGATTTGCATTTCTTATTCCTACCACATCTTCAGAATAATTTTTTTTAAACTGGTAAAATTGGTAAGGTCTGAGGGGAAAAAAATGGATATTGTCAATTGTAGATGGAAGCAGCCTACTTTTCAATGACAACATTTGCATACCTTTTGCTTTTGCACCGTATGTCTACGTTAACTTAATAATTAGTAAGATATAAAAATAAATTATTTTGACTAAAATTATAAAGTTACAAAAAAAAATGTGACTGCCACAAAAAATGGAGGTTGTACCCTGAGTTGTTGCTCTGCTCTGCAGTTTGTCCGGCCGCTTCGCCTCAGTCAAATGAAACATCCACTTTATGGGTCTGTTTTCTCATCTGAGGTTCAATAATATTTTACCTAAAACATTTGCAATGCATGTTTATTATAATTTCTATCTAGACATGACAACTTCACCTAATTTTCTGTTCTCTGTAACACAACTTTTTTTTTTTTTTCTATTAAGTAACGCAGACAATTCTAGAACAGTGCCTGACACTGACTGCACACCAGACGGAGGTTTATAGAGTGAACGACTGAATACTGTCCCAATTATTATTAGTTACAGAAGTCTGACATTTTGGGCACCATTTGGTTCTGCTTAAGGTGTTAATATGCAACTGTGCTCTCCCTGGAAGTGTAGCATCTACCCAAGTGCTCACCCTGTTTGAACACTCTGGAAGGCAAGGCTCTCATTCAGAAAGAACGTGTTATTTGTATGTCTTGTCTCCTCTCCCTCAGTGGCTGCAGCAGTACATATTTACTCTCAAACTCAGCTATGATTTAGATGCCAGACATCATTAGTCCAATTAGTACTCATATTCCAACAGAATGAGGGACAAGTCGCCTCATTTTGTTACAATTTACAAACTGAAATTGTCAGATTCAGTAGAGAAAGCCTACACCGAGTTGTCAAAAGAAAATCTGACTTGCTCGTTAAAATTGGAAATTTGTTTTTTTTTTTAATATTTTAAACAGATGTTTGCTTCTGATTCAATATGAAAAAAAAAAAAATACCCGCACCAGAATTTGATGGTGTGGGGGTTTGAGTAACAGGAAAAAACTATTTTTAACTGATTAATGAATAAAAAAGTATATTGCAAGAAAAGTATCAAAAAAACTAATTAAATGTTCATCTGCGCTGTGACTACTTTTCTGTGGGTGACATTTGTGATAATTAAGTCTTCACTTCTTGGGTCACATAACTTTACAAAAAGTTCAGGAAACTAAATTCAAAAGTTCTGGTTGAAGGGGGAGATAACCTAAAATTGAACAATATGGTTGAAAAAAATTTATAAATTTGATATTAAACCACCTCAGATTTTTGACATATATTTAGTAGATAAGAAATCCATATCATAAAATTTCCCAACCCAACATTAAAATAAAAGAAGAAAATGTATATGTATATTCACTCATTTATAACAGCTACTCACAGGTGAGAACACTGTTTCCGTGTTTGTGATTTTAAAATATGGATTATACATTTATTTATCTATTTTTGAGTCCTGGTAACTTCATGTACATGTACCTAAATAAATATAAGCAGCAACTTAAACTTCTTTTTTGTTTTTAAATCATGCAAATCTAAACTGCATATCCAAGACAGTTCAAGCAAACATAAGATTCACTCATGGAGAAACTCATAACAAACTAGTGCATTATTTCTAACTAGATTGATAAAATTCAAATCAATTCCCTAATCCATCTATTTTTCAGCCTATCATTCATAAAATTCTTCATTCCACACATATTTCCTGACTCTGTACTGTGCACTAAGAAGTATTCTAGGTATTGGAGATACAACAATGAACAAAACGAGTCCCAAGTAACCATGTTCCTAGTTATCTAGTTGGTTACGGAGCTGCAAAGCACACAACCAATAAAAGAATTAAAATAAAAGCACCACTGCTGTTAAGCCAAAACTCTTCTCACTTCACACTCTTACCACATCACATATTCCCGAACTTTCTAAAGGGCTGACTCTTTGAATAAACTAGATCCAAAGTAGTGCTGTTCAGAGCCCACTTCGCCCCAGGTCCCTTTTTAATGGCAAGCTCTTATTTATTTCCTTCCTAGAACATTTCACAATCTACATTTCTCTTGAATTCCTGGATACTCTCCATCACCCTCCTATCCACCCCCAACACCAGAAGGTAAGGTCCTTACCCATCTTGTTCCCTGTTGCCAAGCACAGTTTATGACATATAAAAGAATCTCAGTAAACAATGAATACAGCAAGCTATGATACATTAAAGAGATATACAGAATACATAGTGAAGAGGCCGATAGGTAGTGAGCAGAGAACTCAGCTGACCTACAGGAAACAGAGGAGTCAGGTTAATGTTAATATATTGGAAAGGGAGATTATAATCTCTCGCTCTTAACAGCAGAAATATTTTGAACCCAGAACACTTCTTCTGCATAAGACCTAACCTGATTATATATCCCGTACTCAATTTCTGTGACACTGCCTACTTCCATGCTAGTATATATTGCTACAATAATCTTCTCTTTAGCTAACCTGGATGAGTCTCTGTGTGTCAAATAGTATAACCAATCTGCTGGAAAAACCTTATTTGATTTATGAGTTGCTCCCTTAGAGACTCGTGTCACAATATCTGTGATATATGATAACATTTTAAAATCCTCTCCTCAGAGAACTGACATATTTTTTTAACAGTATTAAACCAGTAAGAAATAAAACTGTTCTAGTTATGAGAAAAGATTTACCCTCCTCTAGCAGTTCAAAATCAATTCAGATTACGTTGATTATCTTGTGTGTGATCTGGAGACATCAGAATATTTCCTGATGGTAATTTATATCACAATATTAAAACCACAATATCCAAGTTGGGTCCCAGTCATCAGCAAGAGGAAGCAATTTAATGGAATATAAAAAGTTTTTTGGCTACCCTGAGCTCAATGGAGTCATTCTGATTTGACAGCCAGTTCTACTTACAAGGCTTACGCTCTAAGGAATTTGTATGTTTATGATTTTTGAGATTACCTACCCTCTCTGTGGCTACCCGGCAGCTGAAGTTGTTCTGTTCTACAGATTACAGGTTCTAATTTTTACATTTAGGTACTAGAAATCAAATGTTTTAAGTGCCCTGCGTTCTAATTGAACTTCTTAGTATCAGCTCTACCAATGGCTGAACATTCCACTCATAAAACAGGGAATGTATTTTTGGATTTATATACAAACCTTTAGGAAGTTTGCTGTGAGTATATTCCTTATGGATGTTTTGGAGAATTTTCGAGATCTGCGACTTGCCCACAATCCCAACAACTAATTTTTACAAGAAGTTCACGTAGATAAGTAAAGTTCAGTTAGTATTTTCACTTCCAAGACTTACAGACCTTTCACAAAGAACAGAAAGGAGTGGCAGCAACGTCTTCTCCCTCTGGCAGGAAAGGAAGCAACATCTGCCATCATTTTCTGCACAACTACACCACCCACTTGCATCGGTCTTCCCTGATGTCCTTATAGATGCTTCTTACCTATTTCCAAACCACTTTTTTTCCTTTTGGTCCTGGATCCAATCTACTCCTGCCTTCTTAAAAACATTGCTTCTGCAATAATATTCTCCTCTAGAAATTTTTCCTCTCAAAAACTCTATCCTTAGAGAATAACTTATATTTTATCTTAACAGAGCTAAAGCAGTAAGACTTACGATTATACTAGAGATGTAAAAAGACTTACCCTACAAGTATCAACATATAAGTCACTAGCGGCAGTACCTTCCATTCTCAAAGCAATCAAAACCTCTCTTGGCCGAGTGCTGACACATAGTACATGCTAGCAAAAGTTGAACAACCAGTTTTCCAGGAGGGGAAGAAGCTAGCTTGTAGCATTTTTCAAAGTCTATGGTATAAATATGTCATCCTAGCTGCTCTCAAGTCATCAGTGTAACGTCAATGAGTATGGAGTTGCGAAGAAATGCTCAGTAGCTCAACATTATAAGTAGTCTTTCTGCCATATGGACATGGATACAAACAACCTGAAGGGTATCCATTATAGAATGAATGGTTGTGCCACTTCCACACCCAAAATCATATACTGAAGTCCTAACTCCCCAATCTGATGGTATATTAGAATGTGGGACCTTTGGAAGATAATTAGGTTTAGATGAGATCACGAGTATGGTCCTCCATGATAAGACTGTCGTCCTTATAAGAGTAAGGGAGATCAGAGCTTTCTCTCTGCCATGTGAGGACACAGTAAGAAGGCAAGCTAGGAAGAGTGATCCCACCAGGAACCAAATATGACAGTGGCTTGGTTTTGGACTTCTAGCCTCCAGACCTGCGAACAGTAAATGTTTATTTTTTGTTTGTTTCACCTATTATTAGAAAAGATACTTTGCATAATTTCAATCTATTGGAGGTATCTAATCTATACATTCTCCATCGGTGATCTTAGTTAGGTTCACGGGTTGAAGATGATCTGTCGATTTATGATTCTCCAATCCCTGTCTCTGGCCTTATTTCCAAACTCAAAATCACCCCACAATCCACAATCCTGTGCACAACTGCTTTCTTGACTTGTATACTTAATAGGCATCTGAAACAGTATATTCAAAAGAGAACCCATCCTTACCTAAACAAAATTTGGCTCTTTTAAAAACCCCGTGGCTTCATGTTATTACAACATTCTGAGTTACGCAAACTGAAAATCTGGGTATCTTCTTTCATTTCCTTTTCCCTCACCTTGCAGATCTAAGTAGAATAGATTCTTTCTTCAAAATATTTCCTAAATCCATTCACTTCTCTCTGTATTACCACTTTATCTGATCTCTTCTTTGGGACTTATGCATCTCTTTTTTTTTCTGTGTCTCATATCTTGTCCTTCTAAAATCTGCTTTCCAACTCCTAAAAAAATACAACAATATATAATATAATGTTTACTCAGTACTTATTATTAAGTACCAGACACTATTCCAAAGTACTTTAACTTTTTAGTTTTGTTGATTGTTTCCTTTGCAGGGCAGAAGCTTTTTATCTTGATGACATCCCAGTAGTTCAGTTTTGCTTTTATTTCCCTTGGCTTCAGAGACATGTCAAGCAAGAAATTGCTGTGGCTGAGGACAAAATCGCTGTTGTCTGTTTTCTCCTCGAGGGTTTTGATGGTTTCCTGTCTCATATTTATGTCTTTCATCCATTTTGAGTTTATGTTTGTGTATGGTATAAGTAAATGGTCAGTTTCATTCTCCTGCGTGTTGCTGTCCAGTTCTCTCAGAACCATTTGGTAAAGAGACTTTTTTTCATTGGATACTCTTTCCTGCTTTGTCAAAGATTAGTTGGCCATACATTTGGGGGTCTAATTCTGGGTTCTCTATTCTATTCCATTGGTCTATGTGTCTGTTTTTGTGCCAATACCATACTGTCTTGATGATTATAGCTTTGTCGTAGAGGCTAAAGACTGAGATCATGATGCTTCCCACTTTGGTATTCTTCTTCAATATTACTTTTGTTCTTCGAGGTCTTTTGTGGTTTGATACAAATTTTAGGATTCTTCGTTTTAACTTTGAGAAGAATGTGATTGCAATTGATTGGGATTGCATTGAATGTGTAGATTACTTTGGGTAGTAATGACATATTAACAATATTTGGTCTTTCAATCCATGAGCATGAAATGTTTTTCATTTTTCTTTCTTTCTTCTTTTCTTTTTCTCTTTTCTTCTTTTTTTTGTCTTCTTCAGTTTGTTTCATAAGCTTTCAATAATTTTCAACGTACATATTTTTTACCTCTTTGGTTAGGTTTATTCCTACATATCTTATAGTTTTTGGTACAAATGTAAATTCTCTTTCTGCTGCTTCATTAGTGTAAAGAAATGCAAACAATTTCTGTGCATTGATTTCATATCCTGTGACTCTGCTGAATTCATGAATCGGTTCCAGCAACTTTTTGCTGGAATCTTACAGATTTTCCATATAGAGTATCATACTGTCTACAAAGAGTGGAAATTTTATTTCCTCCTTGCTGATCTGGATGCTTTTTATTTCTTTGTGTTGTCTGATGGATGCTGAAACTTCCAATACTATGTTGAATAACAATGGCGAAAGTGGACATGCCTGTCGTGTCCCTGACCATAGGAGGAAAGCTCTCATTTTTTCCCCATTGAGGATGATACCAGCGGTGGGTCTTTCATCTATGACTTTTATTACCTCGAGGTATGATCCTTCTATATCTACTTTCTTGAGGGTTTTTATCAAGAAACAATGCTGTATTTTGTCAAATGCTTTCTCTGCATCTATTGAGAGGATCATGGGGTTCTTGTCCTTTCTTTTATTAATGTGGTGTATCACATTGATTGATTTGCATATACTGAACTGGCCCTTCATCCCAGGTATAAATCCCACTTGGTCGTGATGAATAATTCTTTTAATGTATTGTTGGATCCATGTTGGCAATTATCTTAAGAATTTCTGCATCCATGTTCATTAGGGAAATTGGTCTATAGTTCTCCTTTATAATGGGGTCTTTGTCTGCTTTTGGAATCAAGGTAATCCTGGCCTCAATGTTGAGTACGGAAGTTTTTCTCCTAATTTTATTTTTTGTATCAGCTTCAAATGAGTAGGTATTAACTCTTCTTTAAATGTTGATAGAATTCCTCTCGATTCACTTTTTGTGAGATTTTTGATTAGTAATTCAATTTCTTTACTGATTATGAGTCTGCTCAAATTTTCTATTTCTTCTTGTTTCAGTTTTGGTAATTTGTATGTTTCTAGGAATTTGTCCATTTCTTCCAGATTGCCTGATTTATTGGCATATAACTGCTCATAATATTCTCTTATTATTATTTGCATTTCTTCAGTGTTGTTTGTGATCTTTCTTCTTTGATTCTTGATTTTATTTATTTGGGTCCTTTCCTTTTTCCTTTGATCAAACTGACGAGGAGGGGTTTATAAAGCTTTAAAAAAATTCTTTCAAAGAACCAACTCCTGGTTTTGTTTTTCTGTTTTTTGTTTGTTTGTTTGTTTTTTGACTTTGACAGCATTGATTTCTGCTCTAATCTTTATTATTTCCTGTCTTCTTCTGGTTTTGGGTTTTATTTGCTGTTCTTTTTCCAGCTCTTTAAGGTATAAGGTTAGGTTGTGTACCTGAGACCTTTCTTCTTTCTTTGGGAAGGTCTGTATTGCTATAAACTTTCCTCTTATGACTGCCTTTGCTGCATCCCAGAAGTTTTGGGCTCTGGTGTCATCATTTTCATTAGCTTCCATGTACTTTTTAATTTCCTCTTTACCTTCTTGGTTAAAAAAGTTCATTCTTTAGTAGGATGTTCTTTAATTTCCAAGTATTCGTTGTCTTTTCAAATTTTTTCTTGCGGTTGATTTCGAGTTTCATAGTGTTGTGGTCTGAAAATATGCACAGTATGATCTCAATCTTTTTGTACTTGTTGAGGACTGATTTGTGTCACAGTATGTGATCTATTCTGGAGAATATTCCATGTGCACTTGAGAAGAATGTGTATTCCACTGCTTTAAGATGAAATGTTCTGAATATACCTGTTAAGTCCACCTGGTCAAGTATGGCATTTGAAGCTATTGTTTACTTGTTGATTTCCAGCTTTGATGATCTGCCCATTGCTGTAAGTAGGGTGTTGAAGTCCCCCTACGGTTATGGTATTCTATCAAAGACTTTCTTTACATTTGTGATTGATTTATATATTTGGGTTCATCCAAGTTGGGGGCACAAATGTTTACAATTGTTGGATTTTGGTGTATAGATCCCTTTATTATGATATAATGCATTGCATCTCTTATTATAGTCTTTATTTTAAAAACTAGATTGTCAGATATAAGTATGACTACTATGGCTTTCTTTTGGTGACCATTAGCATGATAAATTGTTCTCCATTCTTTTACTTTCAATCTGAAGGTCTCTTTAGATCTAAAATGGGTTCTTGTAAACGACATACAGATGAATCTTGTTTTCTATGAGTTTTTTTTTAGGTAAAGTTTCAGAATTGTGTTGACCCCAGAGCCCTGTCCCAAACATCTCTTTTCCATCTACTATTCCATACCTGAGGCAGCTACATGAAACTCCTAAGCCAAATAAAGGTATATCCTTCCACGGAGTGCCTAGTATAGTGCCTTGCACAGAGTAAATGATCCTTAAACAATGTGTTGTTTCCAAACAGCTTACCAGGGAGGTAACTTATAGGCTCATGTGTCAATCTAAATAAATCACCTGTTTTCTGAGAATTCATATCCTTATCCATTCCAAAGATGAACCAAGGATAGATGGGTTTGGGTGGGGGAAGGGGTGAGGAAGGTTGACAGGAGCTGAAAATTATAATCATTAAAAGTATTTTCAAATCTCTTAAGTTTATATTTGATAAAATATCGTTGATTATTTTTCTGAACAGACAGAAAAAAATCTATTAATTGCAGTTTTCACATCTGTGGGTGCATGACTGTGGATACATACATGTCTCATTACGATTTTTATAGAAACACTAAGAAATGAAGAATAACTTATAAATGAATATGATAGGATATCCTTGGAAACCAAACCATATTTTGTTAAATAGATGGAAGTTTCCAAAGAGAAATCAAGCAGAAATGAAGGATTGCTGCAGAGTTTCGGGAAATATCAATGACAACAGCCAGATTATCTAACCTATTATGATTATCTAAAGATTTTTACTCATTTTGGAACTGTTCATGCATTCAGAAAATTAAAGAAAAAATACCTTTGACCTTTCTAAGAAAAGTTATGATAAAAAAAAGAAACTGAAAATTTCAGATGTTTGATGAGTATCAGTAAATGAGGTAATAAAATATATATGTTACTATTCAAAGTAAAGTAAGTGCTAAGTATCAAGTAGAGATTGAAGATAAAACAAGGGAGTGCACACTTCTAAAGAGAATACTGATACCTGCCCTCCCTATAAGCTTAGGGTAATCGGTATTGTTGAGGCACTCCAGGACTGGAGGGAGAAGTCTTTGAAACATAGATAAGGTACTAAGTGGAGCTATTAGAGTGATAAAAAGATTTTGACACTGAAGTAGCCTACTTCACACCGCATTCTGACATCCTTTGTCTCTCAAAAGAATCAGCATTTAGGAACTGCCATCTTAGAAAACTGTGAGAATGCTTTCAAGAGTGAGATGGAGTTAGAATGAGTTCAGTCCAAGATTGATTTGTAAGCAAGTACTGTAACGTACAGTAAGAAAAGCCAGAGTAAGGCAAATATTGAACATTTTTATTTTCTAGGCAAACTTCATTAAAATATTATGAACGTTGTAGGTATTGGTTCAATAAATCATGAATTGTTTATGAATTCTTAAGTTATATCACCTTTTGGACAATAATTCATTTTTAGTATAATTTTTTCTCACCCAAACACATTTAATAAGTATATAATAAATGTGCTATTTCAACGTTATACTTCGAGACAACAATAAGATGTACTAATTACTTTATACCTTTTCTAATCAGAAAATATTATAATAAGACTTAAGTTGTGTACCATATTTGGATGGACCCCAGATGGCTTGCTTTGTACAATTACATTAATAGTAATTAAGAGGTAGCAACATCTATTATTTCCACATATTTTGAAGTGTTCTTTTGCTTTTATTTTGCTATAAAGACTTTTTTTCTTCTGGTGCTACAATTGTCTTCAAGGTAGTTTGAAATGAAGTAACCAGGAGCCCCAACTAGTTAAAGAGAGTGCACAGAAAGAAACTACATCCTTTAAAGAATGACTCTGCACTTCTCTTCATCACCTAGAATCATTTCTCATGTCTGTCCTGGAGCGAGTCCATGTAATATCACATTGAATAGTTTGTAGAGTTGTTTCTTGGACATCTTGAGGCCTTACTTGATGCAAGGGACAGCCCCTTCCAGTCAGTCAATTGCTAGGGATAATAAAGGATTCATAAATCCAGAGTCCATGCCCTCGTGGGCCTCCTGTATGGGACTCTTACTTTCAGGACTATCATACCCTTGTATTAATGACCCAGGGTCTAGTACCGGATAACTAGAAACATCTTCTATGTTTGGAGCCTGCCAAAAGTATTCAAACTAGCTAAACCTAAATCTACTTATGCTGGTTTGCCAATTCTCTCCCATGAATACAACATTAAAGACTCTTGTTCAAATCCTCGCCCTCTCCTACTGCCTCCTGACAGATCCTGGTGCCTCGCTATGTGACTCCTGTGGTGTGATGTGTCTCCTCCTCTGGGGAACTGTGAGTAATGAACTATCATGTCAGTCATCTTCTGTTTTGCTGGTCTCACCATATCTGAACAATAATGAAACAAACATTTTAAAACTATAAAGACATCTTATTTATGCTATGTTCTGTATACAGTATTGCTTATGTATAGAAATTATTGTTAATTAGGTAAAGAAATGAATCGGTGTTGTTTAATTGATTTAAAGTATTTGGATATCTAGATGGAAATATTTCTCATTAAAATTAATGGATTTTTTTTCCCACTTAATGACTTTTTCTACATAAGAGCCATGGTTTTCATGCAAAAATCAAGGTCATAAAACAAAAGATAGATACACTTACCATTTTGAGTATTTTTTAAAAGTTCCATTAATTTTTTTGAGATATACATAGAGACATAGATATATAAAATAAAATATATAAAATGCCAGGAAGAGTCTGAGGCATGATCTCATAGGATGTAAATGGTGTTGGTAAAAGGAAATTTGATTTCAACTATTATCCTAAAAGCAGAAAAAAAAAAAAAAAGAGAGAGAGAGAGAGAGAGAGAGAAATAAAAACGATAAGTTATGGTGAATACCTGACAAATGCCTGAACGTTTTAGTTTGACTCCTGTAGTAAAAACTTATTTTTTTCATTTTCATCTAAATAGGCTCTCTAATTACACGTGGAAGTTTCGGCAATTGTGGCCACCAGAGTCGCTGAGAAGCCTATGACCTCTCTAAGAAGATCTGTCAATTCAGTGCTATTAGACAGGTGGTCAGCATTACCTGAGGGCAGGGTGACTTGGGATAAAGCAAAACCAAATCAGTGTATCATATCAAAGAGTTTAAGTGAAAAATAGCTAAAATACAAAATTTCGAATAATTTTAGCTCTAGTCAACAGTCACTGGATAAAATAGTCACATAACTTTGAAATCTAAACTATGTAGAAAAAGTTAGAAGAAAAAGAAGAAAGCTTAGAATATCTTTGCTCTTTTAAAATTTGAAAAAATAGATTTTCAGTAAGGAGGAATTCCCTCTTCAACTTATTGAAGGCTTTTGAAATATTTATGAAGATGCGAACAACAACAAAAATGATTCCATACAAAGAAGTTAGTAACAGAACTTGTCGTTTTCATTTTATAGTCATATAATGACTGCAAGTCGTTCAGTTTCTCAACTTTGAGAAATTGCCATATTCACAGAGTAGCTAGAAGCAGAAATAGTCTCCAAATAGTATAGCTGTGATACTCAAAATGTCTTGAATACACATTTAAATTATAGCAATCACTTTAAGGTTACAACATTTCATAATTTGAAACATTCCAGCGTGGAGGGGGTCACATTTTATTGTAATAGAAAGAACACGGTCTTTGCAGCAGATCTACCTTTGTTCAAAACTAGGTGCTGTCACTAGGAGAAAGGCTCGAGGCAAAAAACCCTTAAATTAACATCACTCTGGTAATAATGATAATCAGGAGTAGCACAATAAAAACCATAAAATAATACGTGTTGAGCATTTACTATGTGCCAAGCACTGTTAAGTTCTTTCTGTATATTCATTTAATTCTCAAATCCAAGGAGACAAGTATTATTGTTGTCTTCATTTTACAAAATATAAAAGCTAAGATAAAAAAAGATGAATAAGTAAAAGTTGAAATAAAAGAGGAGACAGGACACTTGGCATCACAAATAGAAAGGATATTACAAGACTACTACAAAAAATTATACATCAACAAATTGACAAACCTAGAAAAAATGGATAAATTCTTAGAAACATACAACCTACTAAGATTGGATCACAAAGAAATATGATCTCTAAACAGCCCGACAGTAGATTAAATCAGTTAGCAAAAACTTCTCAGCAAAGGGAAGTTCAGGACCAGATGGCTTCACTGGTGAGTTCTGCCAAACAGTTAAAGAACAGTTAATACCAATCCTTCTCAAACTCTTCCAAGTAGAAAAGGACTCATTTTATGAGGTCGGCAGGACTCTGATGCCAAAACAAGGACAATACAAGAAAAAAAAATCATAGTCCAACATCTCTGATGAACACAGATGCAAAATCCTCAACAAAATATTAGCAAGCTGAATTTAATACTACATTAAAAGGATCATATACCTCGACTGAATGGATTTTATCCCAGATACAAGGATGGTTCGATATGTAAATATCAATCAATATGTTGCACCAAATTAACAAAAGGAAGAATAAAAATCATATGATATTCTCATTAGATGCAGAAAAAGCATTAAACAAAATTCAGCAGACATTCATAATGATAACTCTCAACGAATTGTGTATAGAAAGGAACCACAAAAGACCATGACTAGACAACAAAGGTTTGGGAACGTACTTCCTTATTTCAAACAATACTACAAAGCTATAGTAATCATAACAGTATGGCATAGGCATAAAAGATCAATGGAAAAGAATAGAGAACCTAGAAATAAATCTATGCTTATGTGGTCAATTCATTTATGGGCAAAGGATACTCTATTAAATAAATGTGTTGGAAAAACTGGATAGTTACATGCAAAAGAATGATACAGGATGCTTTTTTTTAAATACCATACACAAAAATTAACTCAAAATTGATTAAAGATTTTAATGTAAGACCTGAAACTCTGAACCTCCTAGAAGAAAATATAGGGAGTAAGTTGACCTTTTTCTTGGAAATTATATTTTGGAGTTGACACCAAAAGCTAAGACAACAAAATCAAACATCACCGAGTGGGAATATATCAAATGAGGAAGCTTTCACACAGCAAAGTAAATCATCAGCAAAAGGAAAAACAAACTATTGAAAGGGAGAAAATGTTTGCAAAACATGTACCTGATAAAAAGTTAATATTCAAAATATATCAAGAACTCATAAAACTCAATAGTAAAAAAACAAACAACCTGGTTTGAAAAACTGGGCAGAAAAATTCGATACATTTTTCCAAAGGATTTTAACAGGTATTTTCCATACCAATGGCCAAAAGGTACATTAATAAAAAAGATCAATATCATATCATCAAGGTATATCCAAACCACAATGAGACGTCATCGCACAACTGTAAGTATGGCTATCATCAAAAAAAAACAAACACTGAAGAAATAACAAGTGTTGGCAAAGATGTGCAGGAAAAGAAACACTCGTGCACTGTTTATGGGAATGTAAATGGTGCAAGCACTGTGGAAAACAAGATAGAGATTCCTCACTGAGCCACCAGATGTTTCAGTAATTCCATTTCTGGATATTTACCCCCAAAAATCTTTTCTCTATCATGAAAAGAGACCTGCATCCATCACTCATTGCAGCAATATTCACAATAACCAAGACATAGAAACAACCTAAGTGTCCACTGAAGAATGACTGGATTAAAAAAATATGATCCACACATATATACATGTATGCGCACACACACTGTAATAGCATTCAGCCATCAAAAAGAAGAGAATCCTGCCATTTGTAACAACATACATGGATTTTGAGGGCATTATGCTAAATGAAGTTAAGTCAGAAAAATACCATATGATCTCACTTACATTTAGAATCTAAAAGCATAGGTGGTACAGAGGGTGGTTGCTGGAGGTCAGGGTGGAGAGGTAGTAAAGGTGGTCCAAAGATACAAACTTCCAGTTATAAGATACATAAGTCCTGGGAATATAATGTACGGCATGGTTACTATAGTTCATAATACTACATTATACATCTGAAAGTTTGTAAGGGTATGTCGTAAAAGTTCTTATAATAAGGGGGAAAAATTAACCAGGGGATATTGGATATTAAACTTACTGTGGTAATCATGTTGTAATATATACATGTATCAAATCATTATGTTGTAAATCTAAAACTAATGCAGTGTTGTACATTAATTACATCTCAGTAAAACTGGTTGGGACTGAAACTGGCATGGATTCCATGTTGTATATTATAAGTTCCTGAATATATGTGCGTGTGTGTATTTGAATGTTTATTTATTTATTTTTGGGTAGTGGAGGGGCAGAGAGAGAGAGGAAACAGAGAATCCAAAATGGGCTCTAGGCGCTGAGCTGTCAGTGCAGAGTCCAGTGCGGGGCTTGAACTCACAAACCATGAGAACACGACCTGAGCTGAGGTTGGACACTTAACTGGCTGAGTTACTCAGGCGCCCTATGAATATACTTTTGAATTATGAAATATAAATGTATAAGTTGGAGGTAGTACTTACTGAAGACGTAACAAATTTGTATGAGGAGGCATTTATTAAAGTGTAGGTATGATTTTATTACTGTTAAGAAATGGATTATTTTTCAAATACGTGATAGTTCCTTTCTTCCCTTCCTTCTTTCTTTCCTTCTTTACTTGCCCTCAAGTTCCTCCCCCCCTTTGTCTTCCTGTATCAGCTTACCTCCTTCCCTTCTTCATCCTTTCCTCTCTCTCTCTTTTCCTCCCTCCTCTAGCACTTCTTCTTTGGTCACAGCCTTCCCATTAAATATTTCTTTGGTGGTACACATTGTTGTGGCCTTAAGGATCCTGTGGTGAACAAGATGGAGAGTTTTTATTCTAGTGGAACTCGGTCTTGTGGTGGGAAATGGAGAGAAGCATTAGAAAGTCATTAAAATACAGATGGCCAAACTTTAAAATAGAAGTATGAAAAAACAAATAACAAAAAATAAAATAGAGAAAGCGTGTTTAGAAACTTGTAACAGAGCACCTGACCTACACTATGGTTGAGAAAAGACTTTCACCAAGTCAAAATTATTCAACACATAGAGATATGATCACCTACAGGTAAATTAATTTTATTGGTTCTGAGAAAAAATTAAAATTTTGTATTTTAATATATGAAATAGCCATTTCTGTAGAACGTTAGACTTATTGAAGATTATTTTCAGGATGTGATCAAATTTTTAAATTTCTATTATGATTTTGACTTAAAAAACAACATTTATTCCACTTTGCAGGAAGTATGATTATCTTCTAGCCATTTTCTCTTCTGGAAATATACTTAAAATGTCAATGAAGAAATAATACACCACTTACAAAATTCAGCTTTTACAAAGGAATCTTTATAGAAATATGCCCTGTTGCATAATTCAAAAATACTTCAGAATATGGCTTGGAACATCAAAATCATCATGCATAAAATAATCCTCATTATGTTGTTTAGTGAGTCACAGATAATATCATGATTGGAAAAACTGAAGCACAAGTGATTTTTCTCAGCATGCCAAGTCAGTCATATATTCACCATATACTTAGCTTATCATTTCAATGTAATCATCCCATGGGGAACTTGAATTGGTTGGTCCAGTTGAAATGCAATTGTTTGAAATGAAAGTATTTGGAGATACTATATTTCGTATTTCGAAGAATTCAGAAATGAAAGAAAATTCAAGTTTAGTCGCTTAGGAGAAAACTGAGATGTGATTCGAATCCACTGGATAAACTAAGGTGTATTAGTGGCTTCCTACCACCAATTTTGGTCACTTTTTCCTTTTTTACTTTTTAAATAACTTTTAAATTTGGGGGGATCGTTCTTTTGGGGCTTGATAACAGAATTTCAAGTATTTAACTTTGTTGTTTGAACTGGCGAAGAGAAAGTAGCGTTAGAGGTAAAAAGAGCGACTATTTCATGACAGTATAAGAAGTGTGAAAGTTCACCTGCGACTATTTTCTCCCTACAGCAATGCAAAGAACACATAGATGACTTTTTACAGCTTAGCACCAGAGAAAATGGTGGTAGCCAGGTGTGTTAGTCTCCTATGGCTGTGGTTATTGGGTACGATAACCACAAACTTACCGGTTAAAATCAACACCAATTTATCATCTCACAGGCTATCCAGGTCCACTGCGCAGGATCTCACCAGGCTGAAATCAAGCTGTCAGCTTCAGGTTCTCTCCAAGCCCACTTCCCCTGACAGAATTCAGTTTCTTGTAGCTATAGGAGCTCACCATCCAGAGGCTACCCACTGTTCCTGGCTGCGCGGCCCTCTCTGCACTTGGCAGTTTACTTTCTCAAGACCAACAATCTGCACTTGGCAGTTTACTTTCTCAAGACCAATAAGAAAAAGACTCCGCTATTTCAAATCTCTTTGTCTCTGACCTCTAGATCTTCTTTTAGTGGACTCTTTGATTAGGTGAGGGCCACCAGGACCATCTCCTTTTTCATTAACTTAAAGTCAAATGCTTAAGGACTTTAATTACATTTACAAACTCCCTTCAAATTTACCATATAGGTTAATCATGGGAGTGATACACCTTCATATTCACTGGGTCCACCCACACCTAAGAGGAATAGATTATGCAGAGCACGAATACCAGGGGACCATAATTAGGAGATCAGGAGAGCATTGTACCTACGATGAGAGCTTTTCCCAAGGGTTGCTGCAATCCGAATCATTTTCAATTTATGACATAAATACAGAATACTATCAGGAGGGAATGGTACTATTTCAAATCAATTGCACATTAAATGAATGGTTTGTCTTCAAAAAATAATTAATACAAAAAAGATTAAATGTTACATAAACTTGATAAATGCAAAAATGCAAATTAACCCATTTTTATTTAATTAGGAAAAAAGTATCAAAATGCATTGCACCATTGTGCATTTTAGATTTTTGGTTTAAAAATGAAAACTTAGACAGTATTTTTATTAGAAGGTATTTCTGTGTTGTATCATGTGTATCTTAAATTGTTAACATTATTGGTGACTGAATTTTTAAATTAGTACAAAAGGACTGTTCCTATATTTTTCTTTCATTGTGGCACGCCAGGAAAACTGTTTCACATGAATACACTTTCAGAATAAGGAATAAGACCGGAAACTGACATTTATACTACCTTGGAATTAAGGGTGTTCCCAGAGTCATTAACTCTTTCATTTTAGGCTGGCTACCTCCCATTTACTGAAAACCAAAGGATACATTTTGCATATTTTATTTGAAATATACTTTTTTTACTATTTACTTTTGAGAGAGAGAGAGAGAGAGACAGAGCATGAGAATAGAAGGGGCAGAGAGAGAGGGAGACACAGAATCCGAAGCAGCCTCCAGGTTCTGAGCTGTCAGCACAGAGCCCAATGTGGGGTTCAAACCCATGAAATGCGAGATCATGACCTGAGCCGAATTCTGAGACTTAACTGACTGAGCCACCTAGGTGCCCCCTGACTTCTTTATATTTAATTTGAATATCCATTTAGAACTGTAAGATTCACATTTTACCCATCTTAATGTCTTGGGCCAAAGAAGAATGTGGTCTTAGGAAATAAATACTAAATGCTTAACAATGAAATTCACAAAAGTTGCAGTTATAAAAAGGATATAAAATGTGGATCAACAATAATAATAAAGTCAATGACATACATCAGCTTGATAATTGGAAATGTTTCCTGGCATCCGTATACAAATGGAACATGAGGACTTCCTGTTCGTCTCTTATAAACAATGTATAACTTCCTAACTGCTTTTTCCTTAAAGATCAACAACAAGCAAAGTATAAAGACAAGTTTAATCTTAAATATATCTACTAGTAATTTTATATTTCTAGTGCCTATTATATTTATTTCCTTTTATGTTAACTTGTTTATGACTCCCAATTTCTCTATGAAGTCGAATGCAGAGAGGAGTTTGAAAAGCCTGGCTGTAAGCAATTCTTTTTGTGCTGTACCAGATCAACGAGGGCTTCCTCGCAGGGTTCTCCGTGGGGCCACACCCCCTGTGTGGTAGTATTTGCTGAAATACATAGGAATTTACTGAGGGCCGCCATGCTGTCAGAGCACAGGCATTGAAGTCTGACAAACGTGCGAGGCCATGGTTAGGGCTCAGGCACTTACTAGTCAGTGTCCTTAACCTTGTTACTTAATCTCGCTGAAGGCCAATTTCTTCATCTCTGAAGTCAGATAATACACAGATGATAAATGAAAACAAAGATGAGTGGGACGTCTGAGCAAGCAGTAGTTAATTTTGTTGTTATTAGGTCGTAAGTGTTCTATATTTTCTGATAATCGAAAGTGAATTTTGGGTTCCAGTTTTCCTCTTGCTTTATGAAGCAATGGAAGAGGCTGTAGCAACAGTATAAGCAAAACGACACAAGCTCACGTTCTTGCACAATATAATACTGGTTAAACAAACAAGAGGTCCATGTTTGCTAGACTATATGCATATCAATCCTAAACTGATAATATTCTACATTGTTTCTGTGATTTGGGGAACTGGGCATCATTTCAACGCTTCGTGTTAAGGGCTAGAAGGAAAATTACATTATGTCAACATGACCCACTCCCAATTTGCGATCATTTTATTTTGCTAGTATTGATGTTTTCCTCTTAAGCTTGAGGGAAAAAATTGCGCATGTAATTGAGGATCTGAGACGATCTAAAAATCGTCACTTCAAATTAAAAACAAAACAAAACAAAACAGTCCCTCTGTCCGGGACAGAGTTCATCTAGGTTTTGCCAGATTTTTAACTCCAGGGAATATCGTTGACATTCTCAGTCTGCCATGGTTCATCAGAACGTGGTAGGTCTTTAGCAAAGACAGATGTCTGCCCGACCTTCTGTACTAGGTGCTGATCCCCAATTAAACGTATCTTTTGCCAACCACTTGATGTTCACATAGAAGTCAATGATCACTGTCAATCCTCTGCCAGGGTTTCCTTTATGCAAAACCATTCACCACGAGGGCTTCTGTAATCAATATAATGGGTTCTGGTCACCAGCATAGCTAACTGTTCTATATCTACTCAGTGAAACTATTCTTTTTCCTTAAACAACTGTCCCTTCGGACCTTGAGACTGCCTATGTCACACAAAAATAAACAAGTATATTAATAAGATAATGTTAGTAAAATAGGCTGATTGACTCACTGCATCAGTCAGTATGTTTTCAATGGTAGTCTACGCTTTTACAGAAGCTCTGAAGGAAAATGGGGAACAAAATAATTGGATTCTTGTCTTGGAGAAATAGAATTTTATGAGAATATGACAAAGTAGGTGACTTAGTGGAAGGAATTCAGAAATATTTAGTGTTCAAATGACTTTAAAGTTAACACCTTGAAAACAAGGAGAAAAATCAAACTGATATGAATAATCAGGGATAGTATTTAGTAGGAAGAAGTTCATATTCTTCAATTAAGAATGAAAATTAAAAAATTTAAAAAGACATGAAATTGGGAAAGACTGGTTCCTTTTATACAACAAATTAAATACATAAAAAATAGTATTTTAACAAGAGTTAACCATGGTATGGTAACATCTTTTTAAAGATGTGACATATGAGTTCAGTGTCAAACACTTACAATTTATAGTCTACATTAGTCAACCAATAATACCAAAAGTTGGGAGACAATTCTCCTTATGGTTTCTTGCAAACAGAAGCACTACTTAATCTTTGTAAGATTATTATTTTAGCAAAAAGCATTGGAAAATATATATAGCACCTTCATTCAGTATGAAAGATTTAGATTCCTTAACCTTAGATTTCTACTCCTGTAACACATAATTCTTTAACACATAATAATTGCAATCATAGTAAGATTATAGTAATAGTATTATATTAGGTGTTCATGATCGAACTTCACTGTAATGCCCTACATGTCTAAACATAACCAATAATACTACATCCCTATATATATCCCTATATTCTAAAAATATATCATAATGGGGCACAGGGTTGGCTCAGTCAGTTAAGTGTCCAACCCTTGATTTCGGCTCAGGTCATGACCTTGTGGTTTCATGTGTTCAAGCTCCACACAGGGCTCTGTGCTGACAACAGAGAGCCTGTTTGAGATTCTCCCTCTCTCTCTCTCTCTCTCTCTGCTACTCCCCTGCTCACACTCTTTCTCAAAATAATAATAATTAAAAAAAAACTTTAAAAATATCATTATAAACATTATTATAATAATGCATTTGTCTGTATAATGCATGCTTGATTATTCTAATATATTATAAATGCTAACTGAACGGCCCCTTAATTATTCTGAATTAGAAATACTTTTGCTTTTTATGCAAGCATTTTCACCTATTATCAAATTCATTTTTACTCTAAAGCAAATATATAAAAAGCATCCGCTACATTCCTGATAGTGTACTATGCATGAGGTATACATAGATGACTAAGATGCTGTCCCTGTCTTCACTATTGTCACTTTTTATCACAGAAATCTATTCTTTTGTATGATAAATTTTATCTTGTTATAATTTGATAGAAGACATAACAGAGGATTGAAAACCCAGTATAAAAGCATATCTAAGGGAGTACGTAATTTTCCATGGATGACTATGTGAGAAGAGAGTATGTGAAAAAATGTAGTATCAAAGTGAAGGATTTATATTTTTTGGGTTCTTTAAGAAATCAAGCAGAGAAGAAGGCCGATCAAGTTAAGGATGACAGAGGCTTTCTGACAGAGGAACTATACACGCACAGACTTAAAGGCATAAAAACAAAATGAGAACTTAATGGATTATAAATTACCTGGTTTAGTAAGACTATATGTTTTTTGTTTGTAAATCTTTGAAACATGGAGGTGCAAAAATTAACTGGGGACATATTTTGAAGGACACTGTGCTTTAAATTATTGCTATTTTCTGTGCAATAATAAGTCACTATGAGTATTTATATAAAGAGAGATGTGCTGATTTTTTTGTTTAAGGAAAAATTTATATTATTGCTGTATAGAGTTTGAATCAGAAGGAGGATATTAGGCATAAAACTATTACAACTTCTCGTGTTCAATGATAGAATGCTCTGGTTGTCTAGTTTCATATTGAGAATTGCTTTTCTTGAAATTATTTTAATAAAGCAATTATTAAAGAAAATGTTTGTAACATAAAAATGTGTCTATCTAATTCTAAATCAGTATCTTCTGAAATGGAGGATCAGGGACAAGACAAATATAACTTTTATCACCATTACTGTTTAGCACTGTTTTGGAAGTAGTATCCAATATGATGAGACAGGAGAAAAAACTAAAGACAAAAATTACGAGAAAGAAATAAAATTAACATTCTTTGCAAATGACAAGGTAGGATCCATAGAAAACTAAAATAATTAAAAAAATGTAAAAACATAAAAAGGGATTTTAAAAAATAACTAGAGAGACACATAGCATTGTCAACATAATTAAGATGTCAAGTCAGTCTGAGCTAATTTTTAAATTTAAAATAAATTCAGTCACAGTGGTATTACATATTTTGATTGTAAACCAAGTCATTCTAAAACTACGTGAGGAAGGATATGAGAAAGAACAGCGAGGGAGTTTGGGAGGACAAAGGGGGTGAAGAGTAATGTGGAAGAACTAACCCACACATATTAAAATTAATTGTAAATTATAAATAATTGTGGGTTAAGAACATATAATGGAACAGAATAGGTATCCAGAAATGGACACAATGGACAAAAATACACATAAGAGCTGAAGGTGGAAGTGTGTTTTTTTTCTCTACTTGTATAACTGAGTAGTAATTTGGAAAATAAAATGAAAACAATCTACTTTTTGAATACATTTCAATTATTTAAATGTAATGAACCTTTAAATATACAACAAGAAAGAACTAGATGATTACTTTATAAAGTCAGACCATTAAATGTCTTTCTAACAATGACACAACATGAAGTACCCTAGAAATAAATGATTGATAAATCTGACTAAAATGCAGACACATATACTAAACATACAAATGCATCCAAAAACCAAAATGTGGTGGAAAATTTGCAACTCTTATTATAGGCAATGGACTAATTTTCTTACTATATTCTTAGTTAAATTTGACTTCTCAATCTAAATTTACAAGTTAGTAAGAAAGAGACATACTACTCGATAAAATTGGGCAAAATGTGTAAACAGCAAAATCATTAGCAAATACCAATAGCCCTTAAAATATTTTATAAGCTCAACCTCATCCAAAAGAAATGAATATTAAAATTACATGTAGCACCTATTTTTCTTCCACCTAAGTTGCAAATATTTTGCTATTTCTTTCCATTCCTTGAAAGTCTGAATTTCCTAGGATGTGTATATGTTGGAGTTAATGGTGAGGTGGTTGCATAGTATGGAGGTATGGAAATACATGATGCTGATTCCGATTTCTTTCTCATGATTAGAAGCGAAAAAGTTCTCCTGCAGTCATTTTCGAACCCTGTAACACTAGTACAGTGTTTGCAACATACAAGGCAACCAAAAACATATGTTGAGTAACTAGAGAGGTGGCAATTTTTGTGACACCATATGGTAAAAGGCCACTATGCACCCAGAGGCGATTTGCCAAAGGGTCCAGGATGTCATTAAATCTGCTCTAATTTTTCACTAGGAATTATGAAGAGTAAGTTGCATACAGAAGATTTAGTACTAACAAATAGATTGCAGGTGCAGAAGTTCAAATGGCAGTATTACCTGACAGATTCTAGTCAACTGGAAGGGACCTGAAGCTCAACTGTTCAAATTAGAAGGGTAAGTCGAATGGTGGATGATATATGAGATGTAGTTGACCAGAAACAATTGGGGGAGAAAAATAAAACAAAATAATGAAAGATAAATGGAATAATCCCCTAAAAGTGTGATAATTTACCTTGACCCACTTAAAAAGTCATAATAGGGGGGCTCCTGGTTGGCTCAATCAGTTAAGCATCCGACTCTAGCTCAGGTCATGATCTTGTGGGTCATGGGTTTGAGCTCGCATCAAGGTCTGTGCTGACAGCTCGGAGCCTGGAGCCTGGAGACTGCTTCAGATTCTGTGTCTCCCTCTCTCTCTGGCTTTCCCCTGCTCATGCTCTGTCTCTCTCTAAAAAATAAATAAACATTAAAAATAATAAACAAATAAATAAAAAGTCATCGTGGAAGCTGCTGTTCTTACCTCGAGGATCATTTAATCCCTAGTTACTGAATGGAGTATAAATATTTTGAGATACTATCTTGCTACAATATAAAAGATTTCCCTAAAGGAGAATTCCCTCCTTATAAATAAAATCTATTTCCAATATTTAATTTAGAAATGAGTATCACTCATTTCTTTAAACAATGCAAATTAATTTTTAAAGTATTTCATGTTTACCTTGTATACTATAGGATTCTGTATCTTTCAAAATGTGATAAATTTTGATAAGTTTTCTATTTTCTCTGCTTTGTTGCAGTTTTGATAACTTAGTTGTCACTTTCATGTCAATAATACTTCCAGTTTCTGAAGTTCTCTGTAAAGGACATATATTACAGTATATTTCAAATTTAAGATTTAGAAATCCAAATTGATCAAAAGTAGTCTCTCAGAAACACTCAGAGCTATTGATCCTTGAAATATGTTCTTAATTTTGGGGGGAAGCTATCTAAATGACATCGATTTTAAATAGTCTGGCTTTCTATGGCTCAAGAGGGAAAAATATAAATTAGGAATGGAAACAGAGAGAAGCAGAGGTCTCACCCTCTTCCCCAACCTAAGTGTATAGAATGGATTGAAAGTAAGTCCAGGAAATCATTGATGCCTGCCACGTTCACGGTTAATTTTTGAAAGGGGGTTCCAAAATGCATTTCACCATATGTGCCCCTATCCAAGTCAGTTTTCTTGCAGTGTTCACTTTAAAGAAGGCAGAGCCCTCTTCGTCCTTAGTCCAAGAAAAATGGATTAGAGGGTGCAGCATTAGTTGAAGGTGTCTTGAATTCTTTCCAAGCAAAGAGCTTAGTTAGCATCAAACCGAAGCATTCAAATCTTATTTTTAGAGGTTACTCACTAAGGATGCTGTCTTGAGGACTGCTGAGCAAAATTTTCAGTTGCCTTATTTAATTAAGGCCACTTTGCACAGAGTTAGGAGAAATGGGGTTTCTTTTCTGTGAGGCGGATGAAGTATATTCTTCTTCTTTGTCATGTTTCTGTGTCCTGATAATAAGCTTCATAATTTTAAGTCATTTCCATGCATTCTTGCTTGGGATCTTAGCAAAGTGTCATTCTGGACTGATAGGAAGTGGTTATATGTTATATGTTGAAGGATAGTATGTATACATTAGAACTACTTTACCAAACTCAAATTACAGTATTTAACTTGCCATATGGAACTGTATTGTAAAATATATGGATTGATTTCAACAGATGCATAATATTTCAGAAACCGATCTGTACCGTCTGTTTGTGTTCTACAATATGTGAAAAAACCTTCCTCCTTTCCTTCTATGTAACAATTTATGCTTTGTTTTAGATTTTATTCTCACCTATATCTTAATATATACATATTATATACATACACTTCCTATATATGTATACATATACATGTATTTATCCTTATGAGTATATAAAATAAAAAATTTTCAGGAAATATATAAAACATAAGCACAATGCATGTATTCACTGATTTAAAACATATGTCAAACACAAAACACATCTAAATTCAAACTTCCGAACAAGTCAAGGTATCTGAACAACTGACCTAAACATAGTGTTTCTCTTCTTGTAACTGCCAGTGAATTAAGCAACAACTGCTGTGTTCAGAGTATTTTTTCTTTCTTCATGAAAAACTTCATAAAAGGCCAAGAAACAAAGTTGAAAATTGTTTTATTCTATTTAAATGGTTGTCCTGTGGGGAGCAAAGCCTTTTCCACACCCAAAGCCTCATAAATCTGTCAGTATTCGAAAACTCCTACGGGTCTGACTCCAGAGAGGAAAGCTTCTGAAGGCTGCAAGACAACCAAACTTTTTTGTTCTTTTTCCTTCAACTTCCATAATTGCGGTGCCCTTAGCCACCTGAATACCACCTGCCCTAGCTTTCATAGGAATGACAGGATTAACACATTAGGGCCATTAGAATTTTCTCTGTAGTTGTGCTTGGAAACTATATTTTACATTTAAGTTATTTACTTATTTAAATTATTTCAAATGTTCTGAAACTATACTGAATCTTGGAACAACTAGGATAAGTATTCTCCAGAATGATAAGATGAAAAATAAAGTAACTGAAAAAAATTCAAGGAGAGATTAATGAATTATGATTTTAACAAAAAAAAAAAAACAGAACTGAAAAATCATGAGCTAGTTCTTTTATGAAAACTAATAATATGGTCAAATATATGTGAAAATATGTTTAAGAAACTAAAAGCAAGAATATAAAATTAGAAATGTCAAAGTAAATACAGCAAGAGAAACAATTTTTTTTTAAAGATCACAGTATATTGAGATTTAACTTCTAGGAATTATAAGCTTTGTTAGTTTGATTCCTATTTATCCTAGGTCAAACACAAGTCTAAAATGAATGGGAGGAAGGAGAATAGAGCTGGAATCACGAGAGTCACCAGAGAGGAAAACATAGACCAACACACAAGTGATGTCTCTGTCAACGGATGATAACGCTAACATAAAACTCTGTTTGATATGATGTGTGAGCCAGAGAAGGAAGATGCTCCACTGACTACACAGAGTATACCTAAGGTAGAAGGCTGGACAATGAACAGGCAATTCCAATGCAGTGTGATAAGCATTACATTGGTGGTGGTGAGGATAGATAGTGGGCAGTGGGCTGGGGTGTGGGAGCTGGATACAGAGAACTATCAGAGTGGTTCTTCTTCAGATGAGTAGGAGGTTGCCATGATGGTGCAGGAGCCAGGGAAGGGACAGAGATGAGCCTACAGGGGGTAAGCAGAGCCAAGAGAATGAAGTACCAGCATTCTTTAGAAATAGCTGTGCTAGCTTCCTAAAGCTAAAAAAGCTAGCTTCCTTTTTCTTTGGTTCTCTTCAATCAATCAATCTTTCTGAGTGTCCTTGATATTTTAGAGCATGGTATGGACTATTACAGCGCTCACCCTAGTTACTTAGTGGAAGACCCGAGATTTAAACACAGGCCATCTAACTCCACAGTCCAACCACACTCACAGTCACTGTGATCTGATGTCTCTCTCAAGTGGTGGGTGAGAATACGGAGTAATATTCTAGAATAGTTAGCGTGATTGACACCAACTAACCAGTATTTGGAAAAGATTTCTGACCAACTGAACTAACCATAGCGTTTCTCTTCTTGTAACTTCAGTGCCTATCTGAAAAGATAGTGAAATATGACTGAGCAATAGTGTGTAGAAGAAGGTCTGCTACATATGAGCATGAAATATCCATTTGTTGCATAAAATGAGTATTTTAAAAAAAGGAGTAAACTACTATTTTTAGCTGTCAAGCAAATTTACCTTTAGCACTGAGGTCTAAGTTTTAATTTTTTACACAGATACTAGAGAACTCCTAGGAAAAATCAAGAGAGCAAAACCGAAGCTCCAACTTCCTGATCTCTGTCTAGTGCACTCAATTCCCCTTTTCTACTTCCTTAATTTCAGTGCTTTAACCTAGAAGTCTAGGTTCTTTCTCTACTGGTTAGTTAATATCAAGCACACATATTATCCCAAATCCCTACTTTCTCAGTACTATTAGGTATCCTTCAGAGATATCAGAATCAAAACGCATGGGTTTAAACTCTAGCTCTACTAATGGGAACTGGGTATCAATCAGACTGGTTGCAGAGCGACATATTTAAGAGGAAACCACTGGAAGGCAAGGTGTACATATGAGAAGTAGATACTTTGGGGAGACAAATTTCTATGGGTCTCTCTTGTTTCTGCATATCTTGCAAACAGAGACTATCTAGCATGTCTTTGCAATTATGCTTGTGTAGTGAACAGCCTTAGAATATAGAGTATTTCCCTCCGGAAAAAAAGTAAAAGAAAATAAGTCAGTAAAATAAAAACAAAGTCCCTCCCCAGAATGAAGTCCAGGCAGGTTATCTTAATGTCCGTTATAAAACTACCTATTTTCCAGGTTAGGATTTCCTAAGGGGTAACACGGACCTACTGTGCGCACAGCATCCAACTGGATCCCTCTGTGCTGCACACGTGGGACAAAGGAACTGACACAAACATGAAACAAATGCACAGTGCACAATAAGTAATAAAGTCCTTTGTCTCGGAACCAGGACTCTTGCAATTTCTGTCAGCACCCATGAAACTGGCAGGCTAACCTTGTCTGCCTACCAGCAGGATAAAATCTCAGAGTCTTCAGTTTTTCACAGGTGCCTCGCTAAAATTAGCAAACCCCTCTATCCCTCAATGTATACTACATATCATGAACCAATAGTGCTTTAACGTAATTAGGGCTGTATGATCGACAACGATCTCTTTGTATCAAAGCAAAAAAGAAAATTCCTTTCATTCCCTATAATTTTTCTATATGGAAAACTGCTAAATTCCCTAAATTTCTCCATGGGCACTTTGCCTATGCTGTGTTGGATTTTCACACTTATTTCACCTTAGTTAATACACATATCCTAAACAGCATTGGGAATACTTAGTTATAGAGTTTACGACACTGAGGACAGGATATAGTGAACTGTTCACACTCATATGACCTCTCTTAAATCAATTTTTAATAATTATGTTTAAAAATCCAAAGCAAAATAAAACCTTGATTCACCCTTGAAAAGTACAGGAACCGAGTATGCCTCGAACTGCACATACATATTCAATAACTGATCTGAAATCAGAATGTCCTTATGGCTCCCAGCCTATAGGTCCCGTCAGGTCACACTGATATAAATTCCCCAATATTGCCGGCCTTGTTTTTTTTTTTTTTTTTTTGGACATAATTTGAGAAAATCAATGTCTACTTCGAAATCCCTCCAAGTTATTTCTGGGAGTCTCTTAAAGGTGTCCGAGTCGAATCAAAAAGATGTCTGCTCTGGTCTTGCCTTCCTTTGCAGAACTGCTCTGCGGGGCGTGCCAGTGGCTAGCGTGAGTTCCTGCTGTTCTTCCAGGGCAATCTCTCCTCTCTCACGGCAGGCATGTTGACCCCTGAGCTGTCAAAACTTTACAAATGTCTGGGTCAGAGAGTGGGATTGTTTTAAATATGTGTTGGAAATGATATGGTAAAGTTGTGGCCACAAGAGGAATCAAGAGCAAGGCCTATAAGGAAATAGTTTATTATATTCCCAGGTCCCAGGGAAGGGAGGAAGCATGTACTGCTGAGGGCCACAGGAGATGACACCAGCATCCGTTAAGAGGCAGAGGGATAGTAGCAAAGAAGTGCTTAGGCCATGTCCTGCATTGGGGTTTCCACAGAAAAAGTGAGGTGAGGTGTGGTAAACAGTTTATGATTGACTAGTTTGAATAATTTCAGCAGGCGTGGGTGGTTTCTAGTTGCCTAGCACCTGCCCTGGGATAATTCAGGCAGAGGAATAGAGCCTGCCAGGGTGCTCGGGCCAGACAGAGATCTGTAGCTCTGGACTGGTTAGTTTGCATATCAAAGGCATGCTCCCAGCTGGGCCCTTTGCTATCTCTAAGAATTGGCTAGCCCCAGGAGGGACAGTCTTTTCCCAGCAAGAAAGGTTGCTTAAGCCATCAAAACATCATATTATACAGAAAATAAGAAATATACATATACCTGCAGACAAGGGCCTCTTTCCAGTCCGAGATTGTATGTCAGCACATGGACTCTGAATCCACACGGCTAGTGTCAAACCTTCAAAATTGTCCTTTCTGAAAACAGCTTCTTTGCCTTCTGCCCTCATTCGTTGCCCCCTGGGATGGGCAAGCTTAGTCCCTGGGGTCTTGCTGAGGAAAGTCATTCTATTATTTGTAATTTTCCTTCTTCTGTGACACATTATTCACATTACACAATTTTGAAAGCTTTGTTCACAATATCCATGTCATTTCAAGCAAGTAGATACAGATATTTCGAACATCGCAGAGTCTCGGATTAAATTCTAATGTTTATTAATTGGTTGTTAAATTTGAGGCAGAGAAGATCACCTCCCTTTTACTTTTCTAATTCATTGCTTAGGAATCCATCAACTCTTTCTTTAGAACCCCATGAATTATCCAAGTATGATGGTCCCTTAAAGAGTTCGAAGTGGTCATTACAGCTTTTGCAGATACGCAAAGAAAGCCTGAAGGCCGGCCAGCCAACCTTGATATTGTTTCAATGTCTTAACGTGTTTCTGTTGACCTTTTGTTTGGTCATAATTAGACAGGCCTTTAAACACTGAGCTGTGATTCCCAGCTGGTCAATGGACCTCCTCCACCCCAACCAAAGCTGTAGCTCTCAATACACAGATGTTTTTAGTTACCATAAAGAGTCATCTATAAGAGCATCACTTGGTTCCAGAAGCATCTTCTACAAAAAGATCCAGAAGAGGAATTTACTCCCTAGGTCAATATGACCTTTTACACCCCCCCAACCCCGTCCCCCCATTCCCTACACTATCTAGTGGCTTTCAAGGCTTTATGTTCAACTCTCAAAACACAAAAGGTTTTGTTATTTGCCTTTCTTTTCCACCTTTCTAAAGGAGGCTAACTCTAATGATTCCAAGATAGTTTTCTGGCAATCCTTTCACTAGAAAAGACAAAAATGTACTTTGATCTCTGGCAGAGTATCCTCTGCTAGAGTACCTGTAACACAAGCAGGTTCTGATCACCAGTGAAGGCTCCTCTCTCTCCTGACTAAACATTTATTCCTGTTATCAACAAACTTCAGCCTTTGACCACAGAGTCAGAAGAAGTCACAAGATACAAGTGAAATCCCGTGGGAGTTCATGTTAATAAGTGTCAAAGTTGTGGACTTTAAGATGGAAAAGGTATATGGAAAGTAACATAGAGTTGTTGCTCGTGAAATGAGGCGGAGTTCAAAACGACATGGAAGAATGACACGTGTGTCAAGCAGCTTACAATGGTGCGGAGTCTTTAAATGGAGAGAAGGTATTAACAGATTCTCAAAGCCGATTAAATAAAAAATGAAGTCTAAGCAATTAGCGAAAATGATAGCTGTAATCTAGGAACGAGGCTGAAGATTAAAATGAAAATGAGGTTATATGTAAATGAGCTTGTAAGGGTCACGAGCTGAGAGAGCAACCCTTTGGTAGTATATAGAATCCCTGTTAGAGTAAGAATAAATAGGACTCAGCCTGGGGTGGAAATGGGGGAAGCAGAAAATACTGATTTCCTGCCAAGAAGTTGTCTCGCTGTGTAACTTGTCAGCTGTGACTGACGGTCCAGTGTACTTGGGATGGTCTTACTATTTCTTAGTAAGTTTATTAATCCTAAAATGTTTAGAATTAAGCATAGAAATAACTATGGAGAATATTTTGCTGCTTAATTTGGCGTATTTACATATTTAAGAGCTTACTTTTAAAATCCTAACTTGAAAATATATTTGAATAATTAATATAGATGTTATTTTATTTGAAAAATTAAAATTTTACTGTTAGCAGTACAGAAAAATTTAAGAATCTCAAAAGATACAAATGTAACTTATTAGACACTTAAAGATTCCTGGAAAATTTGAAAATATTTTGTGTTTTATAAAGACAAATTTGAATATATTTCCTTTAGAAAAACAGCGAAAAAATTAAATATTATTAAGCAAGCTATATTTAAGGCCACTTTAAATATAATTAAGTTTCCTACATTTATACATTAAAATATATCTGATTTAAAATTAAAATTGAACTAAACTTATTAAATCCCAAATGATAGCAAATCTAATATGGATTTTAAAAACTAAAGTAAATGCAAATGATATCTTTATTGTACCTGAACACCAAAACAACTTATTATGAAAAATATACTATGGTAAAATATTCTAATAAAAATGAGATAAGTAATATTAATCTGACATAGTTAGGAAAATCGAGGGAAAAAAGAAAAACTCTGTAATTACTAGTATACTTTATGGAGACGTTTCTCTCCAGATTTGATAATCAATTAAAACTATTATTCAAAATGGTAGTGACCTACATTCTTTGAAAGACTTGAGAAAAAAAAAAACTTTTTAAAGTTAGAAGATAACTTTTTGATGTAAATAAAATAGGAACAAATAGTAACTTGGCAGATTTTTTTTTTTAAGTGGATTTATTTACAGGAACTCTGCTTCCTGAAGATTTAGTTTTTTTGGTACAGGAAATGGTTTTTTCCCCATTGCATTTCACAGTAGTTATCTTCTTTTTAAAATTATTTATCTACTTTCAGACTTCACTAGTAACAGAAAAATAAAGCAAAATTGAATGGTACTGCCTTTGTAATAACACTGCTGATTTGGGAATAATTTGTGCCCTCAGATTCAATGATCTATCTGTCAGATCCCCTGGGCTATGTCCCCTTGTGGTAAAGCATCTGTGTCAACCTTTACCCTATTATGTCCATTAGGGATACAAAAAATGCATTGCTCAAAGCACAACATCAAAAAATTGTTTGAGAAGAACACAGGAAAATGGCAAACATTCCAAGGCAAATTATGCACGCCCCTAAATTAAATATACATTGAAAGTAAAAAATAGCAGTCACTGGACCACCACAGTAATGGGAAGTATTTAAAATTATGATCATAATGTAAAATAAGTTGCTCCTCTATTTATTGAACTTGCATTTTCCTATCAAATACACAGATGGAGCTACCTATTTAAACTCTTACTAATGGCCTAAGATAAAGACACTAGTAGGAATAGCCAAAGCTAGGACTGACAGTCAACCTATTGCCAAACTCTGGGAGGATTTTCCACTAATTACAGCCCTCCAACATGGGTAGACGTGGGATAAGAGTATAAAGGGAGATCCAAAGAATATGGTAAATTGACTGTAAAAATGGTCTCAATTTTCTGCCCCCTTTTTTATCTTCACCCCTGCAATTTGAATTTATATCTCTTTTCATCAAGAAAAAGTCTCTTTTCCCTCTCTCTGCCCCTCCCCCCGTTCTTGCTCTCTCTCAAATAAATATTTTTAAAAAAGAATGTCTATTCTACTTATATTTAATTCATTTAGTATACATTTGAATTTGCTTTTTAACTTTTTCTCCTTTTTCACCCACCTACGGTGTAGTCCTTTTCTTTATTTTCTCGCCTTCCACCTGGATTATTCATGAAATGTTGCTTTTTCTGTTAGCCCGTAAATTATTTATTCTATTACTAATATTTTAGAGATTATCCCAGGAATTACAATGTACATATATAAATCAATGCCTTTCTACTTCCCAAGTATTTTAAGAGACTTATCCCTTTATCTCCTTCAAATATATTTGTTTTAATTAAACAGCTATTTTAAAAATTGCATATCCTTCTTTTGGTTTCACATGCTCAATATTTATATTTAGCCACATGTTAACCCTTTCCATTGTTCTTTGCTTCTACCTTTATTTAGTTATTTATAGCTGGGGCTTTTCTCTGCTTGAAAAAATTCCATTACTATTTTCTCAGTTTTTGTTTTTATGAAAATATATTTTTCCTTCACCTTTAAGAATATTTTTGCTACGCTTTGAATTATAGTTAGGAGTTTTATTCTTTGAAAGTATGAAGATATCCTTCCATTCTTTTCTGGTTTACTGAATTCGTATGGAAAAGTTTAGAATCAGTCTTATTCTTTTCAGATATTTATTTATTTAATTAATTTATTTATTTAGGGATCATTCACAAGGTGCTTTGAACATGTTCTTTTTTTTTTTTTTCTCCCCTCACCAGGTTGACTATGGTGTGCCCAGGTTTTATTTGTTTGGCTTTAAAAAAAATATGCTTATACAGATTCTTTAATTTTTGACTTGATATCTTCTGACAGGTTTTGGAAACATTTGGCCATGATATCTTTAAATATTGCTTCTATCCAGTTTTCTCTCTGTTCCTTCTAACGTGTATTAGACTTTGCCAATGTGCCTCATATATCTCTTATTCTGTTTTTCTGTTTTTTTCCCCCCATTCTATTTCCTCTCCAAGTTTCAGTCTGAATATTTTCTCTTCTCTCATTTATAGATTTTGTTGCATCTAGGCTGCGATTAAGTTCATTTATCTAGTTCTTCATCATGGTTTTCAATTCTAAATTTCTCATTTGATTTTTTAAAATCTAAATTCAGTCTTCTTCTGAAATTATTGTTATCTACTATTTGACATATATGTATATATATTTAATATTCATTTTTGAGGGGGGTGATATGAGTAAGGGAGGGGCAGAGAGAGAGAGGAAGAGAGAGAGTCCAAAGCAGGCTCTGCACTGACAACAGGGCCCAATCTCACAAACCGTGAGGTCATAATCTGAACCAAAGTCAAGGGTGGAATGCTTAACAGACTGAGCCACCCAGGCACCGTGACATATATTAATTATACTTAAACTTTATGTCTCCCACCTTCAATGGCTTGTTTCTATTGTACATTTTTGTTCTCTTGGTTTTGTCATCTAGTCTCATTTGTGGTGAATCTGATAAATTTTGCTTGAATATAGCATGTTGTGTCCAAAAAACTGTAGAGATATGGTGAGGCTCTGGTTTATGGTTAACTCCCACAGGAGATGAATGATTTCATTTCCTACAGGCAGTTTCAATGAATAAAGATCATCTTAAACCAAAAAATGTTTGAGCTAATTTAAGGCAGAGTTAAAGTCTTTGTAAAAACAGATTTATAATTCAGTTTTCCTATTCTTAGATCTTATTCCTATTAAAAATTTTCAGTTTTTGTGTGGGCTTACATGTGCCTATATTGCTTTACTTCTAGGATATAGACCTTCAGAGTTTCTGATTCAAAATCAAACATTTTTCAAAGCCCTTCCTCATTGCCGGTGCTGATTTCTGATTTTTGTCCTTTAACACCATTTAACTCTCAAAATCTGCTCATCTCCTTGACGTCTTTACGAGGGAGGTATCAAATTGGCGAATACATCAAGAGGGTTATGAGGGAGTGAGGAACAATGCTTGGATAACTGGGTTTATATCATTGTACATTTCTGTTGGAACTTGATCCCTCAAATTTGGTTGTCCGTATCTAATACTGTAACATAGATGTTAGAGTTTTTACAGCCTCATTAATTTTCTATGGTAGAAAGAGTAAGCTAATTCACCATAGCTAACAGTAAAAAAAAGTCATATTTTCATCCAATCATCCATGGCTTCAACTTTGTTTTGCAAATTATTTTACTGAACTTTAGCATGTATATCTAATACATTTCTACTCATTATTTAATCACTTTAATTATTTATTCTCTAAGTATTTATTCCAATGCCACTCACTCATGCATATTAAAAACTAAATGAGAGCACAACTTCTGTGTATTTTTATGGATTGACATAGCCTGACTTTATGTCTGGCACATTGTCCTTTATAATCTGGACCTATTTTCTAAAAATTAAGTTCTTCCAAGTAGAAAAAGGACAAAATCATCACCATAGAAATCTCCATCATTAGGGGTCATTCAAGTAAGCTCAAACGACCATAGATAAGAAGTTAGCTTTGAAAATACACGCTGTAAATTCAAAACTCTAAGATCACATGGTTCTTGAGCTGGAGCCCTGTGTTGGACTCTGTGCTGACACCTCAGGGCCTGAAGCCTACTTCGGATTCTGTCTCTCTTTCTCTCTCTCTCTCTCTCTCTGCTCCTCTGCCCTTCGTGCTCACTCTCTCTCTCTCAAAAATAAATAATCATTAAAAAATTTTAATAAATAGAAAATTGAATGGATGATTTACAGGGAGATACAGGCTACAAAAAATAGATTTTGTGATAATACTAAGCATTAGAAAAAGAAAAATTACAGGAGTTAGATTCTTTCTAATAGAATTTCCTAGTGTTATTTACATGGATGCATTTTAGGATCTTAATTACTATATTTCCTTGCATTTTCAAAATTTATGATGACACTTCTCAATATTCAGAAAAAACAGCTAAAATAATACATGGATATTCTAGGTTATGTCGTGTTATTTCTTAACTGGTCACATGGTACAGATTATTTTTTTCAAACAGTTTTCGGGTTTCTTCCAGACAGTTTTGTCAGTTTTAAAAGCTGATTTTTAAACATGTGATGAACTCTGCTACACAGTAAATGGACTTCTAGTATTAAGGTGATTGAAATTACTAGATTAAAAGATTTTTGATTTAATGATTTCGTTTCTTAGGTAATGGTTCATTTGTAAAAGTCCGCTGAAACAAGAATATTTAATACATTCTTCAGAGCAAAAAATCCTGACAGATGGAGCAGTACTAGAAAACGTACTGAGTTATAAATAAGCATGAATTCGAAACACATACATCCTTACAATGATACACAAGTTATTTAATCATCTGTATATAAATCTTCCTGTGAATCCTCACCTGGTTTGTGATTTTCCATTAGCAAATTATTTTAGTAAATTCAATTCATACAGATTAGTCTAAACTCCATTCTATTTCCTAGATATATCATTTCGAACATTTCTGACATTAATGAAGTGAAATTCATTATGTTTAATAACACCACAATTTCTTTCAAAAATATTTTTCAAACAAAAATAAGAGACAGTGATGGGTAAATTAATTATCCTATCTAAATGTTTTAAATTATAGGACAAGGTCTATAATAACTAATATCAGCATTTTAATAATCAGGAAGATAAATGAGAGCATGCTAATAGTAAACTATTTTTATGAAACAAGACATAAATCTATGAATATTTTAACATCCTAATGCTGAAGCTAGGACTCATTGATTGTGCATATTGTACCTTAGGCTCTATTCTAATTTTTAAATGGTTTTAAATTGAAATGCAGGTAAACTCCATTATATTAAACTCTTCAAAGTAATGTCTGAATTTTTCCCTTTAATGTAATGCACTCTGTCAAATTCCATTTATATTACTTAGAATAAACAGACTATTGACTGTGGCTAAGCATATTGTGTTTCATTCTGGGAGCCATACATCAAAAGGATTTTAGGTAATATAAAACACTTCAAAGAAGGAAAACAATTGAAAGAATGAAAGTCTAGAACCTATGTTTTACCAAGAATCACAAACAGGGCTATTTAGCCTAGAAAAGAAATGTTCAAGGCTACTGTATAGACTAGGAATTATATCCCTCCTCCATAGCCCCATTAGTTAAAATATAGAATAAATAAATACATACCGCTGAGAAACAGAATTATTCCCCCATGAGAAAATGTATTACTAAAAATCAGGGTTATCTAACTTATCTAAAGATGAAGTGAATCTCTGGGCATTCAAACCCCAGATTTGTGAGAGAGAGAGGAGAGTAGACATAGGAAAAAGGTGGCATGACTATGAATGTCCATTCCAACACCTTAAATCTGTTATGAAGAATGATGAGATCATCTAGGAACTATTAAATCCATAGTTTTAATCCCTAATGAGACTACAGAACAATTTACATCATCTTATACATGGGTAATAGAGAGAGACTCAAAATGTTATGATTTCAACAGTAAGATGTGTTAAATTATCTAATCTGACTTTCCCAGCTAACGCATAAAGAAACTAAGGCCAAGATATATGAAGCAACGACTTGCTAAATATTATCGCGTAGTTAGAGTGAGAAAGTAAATTCCCTGCTCAGAGACAATGGTTCGCTAGTAGTGGTTAAGAAATTGGTATTGATATGAAAGAAGACATTCTCTATCACACAGAAGTTTTGAGTTCTTGTATAATTTTTTTTTGTTTTGTTTTTCTAAACTGTAGTGTCCAGTTATGTAAAATTTGGATTTAAGGAAAAAACTTTATATGAATCTTCATATGAAGGATAGATAAAAACGAAGAAATACGATGTAGTAGAGAAAAAGAATAATAGGGTCTTTTCTTCATTTTCTATTTACTGCACTGTCTTCTGGAGCTTTTTGAAACGCCTCTGTGTTACTATTTTTATTGTTTTACATAGGCATGAATTAAGACATTGGTATGCAAAGCTTTATTTCCCTATTATTTGTACAACTTCACTGAATTTTTATTGCCTCTAGGCTGTAATCTTAGAAATAGATAATCTTAGGGGCACCTGGATGGCTCAGTCGGTTAAGCACCAACTTCAGCTCAGGTCAGGATCTCACGGTCTGTGAGTTCGAGCCCCATGTCAGGCTCTGTGCTGACGGCTCAGAACCTGGAGCCTGCTTCGGATTCTGTGTCTCCCTCTCTCTCTGCCCTCCTCCTGCTCACGCTCTGTCTCTATGTCTCAAAAATAAATAAACGTTAAAAAAAATTAAAAAAAAAGAGATAATCTTAGAAATAGTTTAAGGTTATGGATTAACATTAATGTAATGTACTAATTTTATTTATTAACTTTATCTTCTAATTTACTTTAGAATTATTTTTTACACTTCAGGGAAAGTTTTTGTTTGCTTTTTGTTCGTATTTCAATTATTTCTAATAATAAATATATGCAAAGTTTGAGCTTTGTATTTGTAATCATAAGTGCTAAAAGAGAATGAAATAAAAATACACTACAGAGACTACTTAGCATGCCAAAAGTGATTTTCAATAAAGCAGTGTGCTTGGAAATATACTATTAATGATTTTTCTGAAAAATTAGGAAAGGCTATAAATTAAGTGACACATATTTGATATTGAACTGAGATTGTATTTCAGACATATATTGCCAGACTAGGTTAATTCCACGTGGTTTGAATTTTTGATAAGTTTCACATATTCTTTTTTGGTAAAGTACAAATATCACAACAACACTAAAGCACAGATTTTGGATCACCTCTGAAAAACAAACTCGTTTTAAAATATTTAATGATTCAAACATGTCTGAATATCAATGCAGTACATGAGTTAACCTAAAATTACATCAATATTTTTGATTTCTCATGGAGGCATTAACCTTTCAAAACAGAGCTATTTGTAATAGCTCTTCCCAGAAGACTACTTAAAGTTCCCCCATGATTGGAATTTATATGAATTGGTTATGTGTTGGTGCTTGGACAAGTGGTGATATTTCATTCCTACAGAAGAAACCTACATTGGTCTTTCCTAGCACATCCAGACCCACCATACTTCCTGATGCACTCCTGACAGTACTCTGTTCCTTCTCTTAGAAATGTATATTCCCCTATAAAACCTTACCCATTATTCTTTTTTTTAATAAAGCAGAGAAAAAACAAGAGGGTGTTTTCCAAAGTTATTTGTAACCTTGAAAAGAATATTTGCCCTCGTTAAAAACAGTCTTTAAATGTTATTCAAAATTGTCAGTATGACCTCAGGAACTTGATAGTTCTTTAATTCATTGGATTTGCCTTTACTTTTGCTAATGAAGTAAGTTGCTTTGTGAACATGAAAGTTGTTTTATAAGGAACTATTTTCATGAAAGGAATTATTATAATATCAAATTCACTAAAAAGTACTTTCACATACACAGTGATTTGAAATAACTAAATAGTGGGGAACCTGGGTGGCTCAGCTGGTTAAGCATCTGACTCTTGTTTTCTGCTCATATCGTGCCCTTATAGTTCGCGAGTTCAAGCCCCACCCACATGAGTCATGCCCTGCACAAAGGAGTCCTGCTTAGAGTTGTTCACTGACAGTGCAGAGCTGGCTTGGAATTCTCTTTATCACTCCCATTTTCTCTCTCTGCCCCTTGTACACTTGCGCTCGCTTGCTCTCTTTCTCTAAAAAATAAATAAACTTAAAAAAACAAAGTAACAAAATAGTTACAATTTAGCAGGGCATCTTCTAAAGGTTTAATACCATTTTTAATCAAGGTAGACACAAATATTCTACCTGACTTTACAAAGGCAGATAACTTATTGAGCGTCTAAACAGGTGAAACTCTTCCAGATGATAATGAGTATCCTAAAAACAAAATAATAAACAGTTATAAAACCATTTCTCAACCCTACTTGAAATAAAATTTCAAAGTATCTTTAAATACTTTTGCTAATAAAAATTAAAACCGAGGGGAAACTAGCTAGCTCAGTCAGTTGAACATTCGACTCTTGATTTCAGCTTAGGTCAAGAACTCACAGTCATGAGACTGAGCCCTGAGTCAAGCTCAGTGGGGAGCAAGGAGCCTACTTAGGATTCTTTTTCTCTTCCTGTCTCTCTATGCCCCCTTCCTGCCTGTGCTCTCTCTCTCACTCACTCTCAAAACAAACAAACTTAAGAAAAAAAAAGAAAATTAAAATAGAAAACTTCAAATTGGTGGGCACAGAGGACAAGAACTTGTGTATATCATAGTCAATACATTATATTACATTTAGTTAATGGAAGTCATACATTTCTGTTGTCTGATTTGAATGATCCCAGGTCCTTTCAGCAATTTCTTTTTGTGACTTCAAAAAATGCAATCTGATGTGTGACTTTTATGTTCACTTAAAGTAGGATGTTTATAGTATTTACTGTATACCTTGTGGCATTTAATTATTGTTATTTTATCACTTACATATTCATTCTGACATTTAATACCCCAGTTATCAATAAGTGAATCTACACAAATGTCATTAAAGCTTTAATACATGAAACACAAATGAAAAACTAAGATAAATATAAAAGTTAATTGCTATTTATTTATAAGTAGGAGCTGCTGCTTTTGTTCCACTAACAGATAGATTTGGAGACAAAGAATATGGTAGATTATATATATGGTAGAATCTATGGCTGAGGAAGAAAATGAAGGTCATTAATGGATTTATTACCGTTGGTTGGTTCAGATCAAAATCCTAAAACTCTACTTATTGGTTGTTATTGCCCATCTTTTTATTCTAGAATATTCTCCTTCATTCTCTTCAATGCCAATGATTTATTAAAGAAGCTCAATCACTGTTGTACAATTCTACAAAATGTTTCACATTGGGATTTGGTATTTTTATGCCCCCATGGTGTTAACTAGTCACTGTATATTCTTTATACTCTTGTGCTTGTATAAAGTTTGATTTTATAAAATTTCAATTTTAAAAAAATTTTTAATGTATGTTTTGGAGAGAAAGACACACAGTGCAAGTGTGGGAGGGAAAGAGAAAGAGAAGGTGACAGAGAATCGAAGCAGTTTCCAGACTCTGAAAGCTGTCAGCACAGAGCCTGATGCGGGGCTCGAACTTACGAACCAGGAGATCATGACCTGAACCAAGTGGGATGCTTAACTAGCTGAGTCAACCTGGCACCCCCGTTCAAGTTCAGTTTTAATGAGGAGTATTTATAGGCAAATATGTGTGTTTTCTTACTGCATCATATCATGAAGTGTGTGTATGTGTAGTGTATGTGCATGTAGGTGTTTGTATATATATATATATATATGTATATATATATACACAAAAAAACTAGTTCACATGTATATATATGTATATGTAAATACACATAGCTCACAGGTATATCTATATATACACACAGCTGTTCCACATTTAGGGATACAAGTACTAAACAGTGGATTCAGATGGTTTATCCCTTATAAAGTTCCCACCAATCCTTTACTTATTGGGCTTTTCACTAATAATCATTGCATAGATTGATTATTCAGTAAGAATTAAAAATGGTGATTTTTTTCTAATTCTATTATTCATCTTTAATACCAGAAAGACTTTTATAAAGAACTTTTCCTTTATCTTGAAATAAAATAATGCTAGGAAGGTAGATTAAATGCTTGATTATTTACATAAAAAGCCAATGGGTAAAGAGATAAATTTATCGGTGACCTCATTTGGTTGCTGATTTAGTTGATAGAGTACTGTGGTGTGATATGCACCCAAGGAAATAACTGAAAATTATGAATGTGCATTTATATTTAAATGTGAATGTGTGTATTATCTATACATAACATTATATACGATATATATGGAAAATGTATGCATTCCATATATATATACTATGTTATATAAAATATATATGCATGTATATATATATAGAATATATATATGCATGTATATATGCAAAATATAGAATATATATATGCATGTAATATATGGAAAAATACACCTATATACACTTTTCAACTAAAAAATTTGGTTTTCATAGTGTGAATCATCCTTGTAAATCCATGATGGCTCAAATGCCAAACTTTTAAATTACAGGCTAGATCAATGAATGGTCTTGTGTTACTGCTTTGCTAGTATGAGGAAACGGGAAAACTGTCTCCTTTTCTGCATATTTTATAGATTCTGCTCCTGCTATGAACCGTGTTTCTCTTTCAAATGACTGAAAGGTGGTTAGGTAGATTAGTCCCCACTCTCAGAGATTTTGTACTAGATCAGTGGTATAAGGTGGTTGAATATAGGGAGCCGACCTGACAATTCATGTGTTAGAGATTACTTATAAATAAGTCATGCATACAATATCATGAATCAAAGTAAAATATATATATATATTGCTGACTGAATAAAACCATCCAAAATAAAAGAGTAACATTTTGTATGAACTTCTAGAAAATGCAAACTAGTTCATAGTGACGTAACATAGAAGACTAGCAACCTGGATGTAAGGGAGGGGGAACAGGAGGGAGGTTACAATGAGGCATAAGGAAACTTGAGTTGGTGATGAATATGTTTCTTGTCCGGATTGCTAACTGACTTCATGGTTTTACCAGTAGGTTCATATGTTGAAATATTTTCATATCTAATGCTTTAAAAACATGATGCTTATGGCATATCATTTATATCTTCATAAAGTTATTTTAAAAATAGATTATGAAAGAACAATCTGAAGACTGTATTGGCACTTCAGTGACTTAAAACGAATTTGATTTTACTGAAGAGAAAGAACAAAGGGGAGGGTTTGGAGTAAAGAGTTCTGCATTAGGAAACCAGTCTGAGATTAAGTATCCAATGAAAGAATTTCAGAAGCCCTAGAGTAATACAAGAGCATTTGTCTACCTAACCACTGTATTCATTTTTGAAAAAGTAATTTTATTTTAGAATAAAAGACCATTTCAAAGCTTTTAATACTATAACCAAGTCCAATATGAAAAAATTTCCACATTACATATGTCAGATACTGACAAAGAAAGAGAATTACAAAGCAAAGAAAAAATAAAAAATATAAAAGGGAAATGGGGATGGACAGAGAAGGGGGTATTTGAAAGAAAGAGGAATAGACACAGAGAGAAAGAAAAAAAAATACAGGCAGAGAGGAGGAAAGGCCAATCAGAAAGCTTTCGTAATTTTGGTTCATGCCACACATATTGTTTATCTGGTCAAAAAGTCCTAATTTCTGCAATATCAATAAACTTTCTGGCAGTTTAAGATAGTCGTTTTATAATATGTTCATCCCAATCTATTTTTCAATTACTTATTTTTATTTACTCTCAGAATTATAAAAGTTTTCATGTAAATGAAGGATTGACTTGGATTTCTAAAATATATCTAAGAAGGAAATATTTTAAACAGATAAACTCTTTTCATCAGATGATATATATAGACCAATGTGTCAGTTTATAAGAACACAAAGTCATTATCGGCCTATCATAGAAGACAAAGATCAAGTGATGCACTAATCTTTTTATAGGAAAACTGATCCTTTATCTAAAGAATTTAAAACTGTTGCTTGTAATCTTAAACTATGAAAATCTACTTGTTACATGTAAATTTAAAATTTACTTGAAATTAGTAATATCATAAGACATTACTAACTAATGGTGAACAGGGTTCTACAAGCAGTAGTGTTGAACAAGAAATTTAAAAAATGATTCTGAGATTGAAGATTGTTTCTAGGACTAGAGACTCCGACTTCTTGAAAGGAAATCTTTGAGCAAAGATCTAAGTTATTTTCATTTATGTAGTTCCCAAGCTCAAAATGTTGCAAGACATTGTAGAAAATTCAGGGGTAGCACCCTGACAAATTGCAAGGATTAAATTCAGAGGAGAAGTTAAGAAATAATGCTCATTGTGCAAACAACTCAAAGTGTAGATGTGATCAGACACGCAACAAAAGAACACTTATAAATCATGATGTCCAGAGATGCTTGAGGGCCGTACAAGATGGTAGACGAGATAGGCAGTGATTAGGAGATAGGGACAAGCACCAACGAGGAGATCTTGCAATTAAATCTGTATCAGTATCAGACAGAAACATTCATAAAAGGTTTCAATTTTTTCTTTTTTTGGATCTAATACAGACTCTGCAGATAGCAATTCAAGAGTCATTAGATGAAATAGTTGTGGGAGATTTTGGCATATTCTGTAAAATAGAACCACAAATCTCCTAATATGGAGTTGAACAAGATGTTAAGAACTGTTCTTAGACAAATTAATTAACATTCTGTAGTGTGGGCTTATTTCAATAATATAGCAGTTTTTTTTTTGTTTTTTTTTTAACATTTTTATTTATTTTTGAGAGACACAGAGACAGAGCGTGAGCAGGGGAAGGTCAGAGAGAGAGGGATACACAGAATCCGAAGCAGGCTCCAGGCTCTGAGCCATCAGCACAGAGCCCGACGAGGGGCTCGAACTCACAGACTGTGAGATCATGACCTGAGCCGAAGTCGGCCGTTTAACCAACTGAGCCACCCAGGCACCCCCTTTTTTTTTTTTTTTTTAACATTTTTTCAATAATATAGCAGTTTTTATGCAGTGCTGTGACAATGTTTCTGAACGGTGAATATTTACTGATTATTTATTTAGTTCATTTTATTTTAGAGAGAGACAGAGCATGCAAGCAGGGGAGAGGGACAGAGGTAGTGAAAGAGAGAATCTCAAGCAGGCTCCACAGTCAGGACAGCACCTGACGTGTGGCTCAATCCCACAACCCCGGGAAGAAATCCCTGAGCTGACATCACAAGATGGATGCTCAACCAACTGAACCACTCAGGTGCTCCAACATTTTTTAGAAAGATTCTCACACTAGTGTTGTCATCTAAAATCCCTCTCTCATGTTGCAGATGAGGAAATGGGAGCATAACAGACATAAGCAACAGAACCAAAATAATATAACTAGTAGAAAATTCAGTTTTAAACTTTTTGGGTGGGGTTTGTGTTAATACCAGCAACAATGTGTCAATCTTCTGGCAATAGTAGACATATAAGTGAAGAAACCCTAGATGCATGAACAATTCTGGCCTTCCTGTAGGGTATATTGAGTCTAAAATGGTAGGATAATTTAGGTGCCCGTATGCTAGGGATGTGGGTAGGATTTTGTTGCTAGAATCCCGTTAATTTCCACCTACTTTTAAAATTTCTTGCTGGGGCTTTATACCTACTGGATTTAACAGCCAGTTAGAAGAATCCAACCATAAATACAATGTCTACAGTATGAGTTGCTGGAGAAAAAGGGTAATGCTACATTTTAAACTTGTTTTTTAATGTTTATTTACTTTTGAGAGAGAGACAGAGAGACAGAGCGTTAAGTGGGGAGGGACAGAGAGAGAGGGAGACACAGAACACAAAGCAGGCTCCAGGCTCTCAGCTGTCAGCATAGAGCCCAACGTGGGGCATGAACCCACGAACTGTGAGATCATGACCTGAGCTGAAGTCAGACGTTTAACGAGTTGAGACACCCAGGCGCCCCGGTAATGCTACATTTATAATGCTTTTTTCAATATTCTTTTTGTCTTCAAAAATCAAATCCAGATTCTTTAACTATACATTTTTATTCCAGATTAATGAAGAAGACAACTCTAGCTTTGATTTCAATTTCCAACAGAAGGACACTCCAGAGTGTCATGATTTCACCAGACATTTGCTCGATCTCACACTACATAACATCTAAACTTTTTCTTAAAAATCTTTGTGATGCAGGGTATTCACAACAGCATAAATGTAAGCGGTGAATTCCAACAAGGATTTATATGGTTCTTTGTCCTTATCTTTAGTTGCCACTGACAGTAGTTCTTCCTAGAATTAGAGTATTCATCTAAAGTTTCTTCCACTTGACGCCAACTTGCCTTGAGGATTGAAATTATTTTATTCCTACAGAAGACTGCATTGAAATTGATTCCATTTTAGCTTACACTCGATTTTGCCATTATTTGAACTGGGCTTGAATATATTTAACAAACACTGAGTACACAAATTCTTATGGAAGGCTATCTTGGTTAACTTGATCTTCCAGCAAAGTACTGCACAAATTGAAATTGCACTAAAATATGTAACATACTTGAATTTTGAGTGGGTTATCCTATGCTGTTTAACTGACAAAAATGGGTAGAAAGTTGTTTTACTCATTCCCCCCAAAAAAAAATTCTGATGCCCTCAAGGAATCTCTTTTCATTCCCTAAATATTGTACTAGTACACAAAACCGGTAATGCAAGGCATCGATAAAAAAAAGAAGAAATATTTTTTTAGTATGCAAATATCCTTCTTTAAAATAACACTTTATTTAGAATGAAAATTCAGAAAGATCAAACAGGGAGGAGTAAAGCATTTATGGGAAGCTTATATGCCAGACTTTTCTCTCTTCCCTTGCAGCTAAAATTATCCTTTTCATTATAAATGGGAAAGGAAACATTTCTTCCTAAAAACTCTTAGCTTTTCCAACTTAATTTAAGCACCTAGAACTGAAAAACTCTCATGTTTATACCTTGCTTTAGTTGTCTTCTATTTATTTGAGATATTTATGAGCTAAGAAGATAGAATGTTGATTTAAAGACCTGTTAATTCCTGTTCCACATATATTAAGATGTTATGTGGCTTCTGTGGTCCTATAATAGGGGACTTCAACTATCTCGCCTATTTAAAACTAAGTTATTTATGATCATTTATATCAATATTTCTATAGTGGAATAAAAATTCTTAGAATATCTTAATGTAAAAATGTAATTTTTCTTTAGATTCACTAGAAAAAATATTTAAGATTAAGCACTAGATTAAGTATTAACTTGCCTTTAAGAAGATTTGGAAGCAAATTTTCTATTTGATGTAGGCTGGGGAACCAATAGCCACCAAAATCTATTTTTAAAGAGCAACCGAAATGTAATTTTGATTGGAAAAAAAGAGGCCAAGAGATAGTGTCGCTTTGCGAGTATCGTGGTTTCATCTATCATAAGATGACCATGAAGGGGTGCCTGGGTGTCTCGGTTGGTTAAGTGTCCAACTTCGGCTTCTGTCATATCTCATGGTCCATGAGTTCGGGCCCCACTTTGGGCTCTGTGTTGACAGCCCAGAGCCTATAGCCTGCAATGGATTCTGTGTCTCCCTCTCTCTCTGACCCTCCCTGACTTGTGCTCTGTCTGTCTGTCTGTCTCTCTCTCTCTGTCTCTCAAAAATAAACAATAAAAAAAAAAAAAGACGACCATGAAAAGCATCATTTGATGGGTCAGGAGCCAAATGGGAATCAAATTATCACTACAGTGATTGCATCATCAAAATATACAGCCTAGACTTCACTTGAATGAGTTATGCCTTTGCTGGTCCCTAAGACCTACACTGGTTCTCCTGGCAGCAAAAGGTGAGATGTGACTTCATCAGAAACCAGCATCTTTCTACTCAGTCATGTAGTAAATACTACACATGTTTCTCTCACATGTTACAAAAGGTAACTATGGAAGCCAAAATTGTCGCTTTATTTACAGTAACTTATTACAGCAGCCCCAGGAAACTGATTCTATGACAAAAAACATTAACTCTCCTTAATACATGGATTGAATGGACTCAGTTTGGCACCTCTCGCCTGGGGTCTTTATTGAGATTACCATCAGATGGGCTGGGGTCTTACAGATTTAAAAGCTTGACAGGGCTGGACTCCAGGAAGGCCCACTCGTATGGTAGTTCTCTAGTCCTGACTATGAGCTGGGAGCTCAGCGGAAGCTCAAAGACTGGAGCCACTCCATGTGGCTTGGGTTTCTCACAGGACGGCAGTTCCAAGAGGAAGTGTCCGAAAGCATCCCAGGAGTGAGTTTTTCAAGAGATGTGAGCTAAAACTGCAATGTTCACTATGACCTCCCCCCAGGAGTCCCAGACATCATGTCCACCGCATTCCATTGCTCAGGGAAATCCAATGCAGTCCATATTCAAAGATAGGTGAATTAGGTTCTACTTCTAGGTGGGAAAAGAAACAAAATATTTGTTGTCAACTTCAATCTACCTTGCCAGGTTACACTTTTTAGTTTTAAAACAATGGAGGGTAATCCCAACATGTGAATCTAGTCTGTTTTCTTTTATAACATGGTATGCCATACAACCTATTCCAGGAAAGTGGCTTCCTGATTTTTCCTCCTCAACCAATATGCTAAAATGTTCCTTCGAAATTTAACATACACTCTTCGGTTTGTCAGATTTGCCAAATTCCTATCTAAGTCTTAGGACACAGTTTATATCCCTGCTTTTCCATTAATCTCTTCCCAGTTTTAGTCTAGAAGGCCCACATCCTTCATGTGTGTGTACACTAGTGACAAGAACCCAAATGAGAGTGAGAACTGGCAATTGGGTAAGAGACTGCAATCATCTCTCAGTCTTGTGGCTGACATCAAGCTTCTGTGTGCGTACTCACAATTCCTTCTCATTGTGCAAACACTGGAACACACTAAGTGCTGGCCATCTATCTCACTCTTGGGAACAACTGGATTCATTGTCATAATACTTGGGGGTCGATACACACTGTCACGTAGATCTTGCTGCCCACTGAAGGAATCACTTCTATTTTGTGGCTTACAGTTTTGCGTTTCCACCTCGCTTCTCTCATTATGCTTTACAATTAGACTGATATTTGATAGTAATGGCCACTGGGTTTGTGGCAATTTGTTAATTAGCCAAAGAAAACTAAATATAGCATGTAATAATGTGTTGGGTCAATAACATTATATAATCCTTTAAAAATAATTGATATTTTTACTGTCATGAATGATTTTGTATTTAATAAAAGATTTGATTTCTCTATTTCCGGAACTATGTTTTCGTTTCTTATCAAATGGATAGTAGTGTTCAGTTTCACAACATTAAAAGACAGTTTTTTGACAATTTAGAGATCTATGGAATACAATATCTCTTGTTTCTTAGAATTACATTATACTTCCATTTCTATTAAAACTTTTGTTAGTTAATGATGTGTTTGAGTCTTGAAATTTAGTGTCTAAAGACATGCGTAGGTTTCAGCCTTTTTCACAATCTGCGGTCAACGGTAGATTTTTTTTTTTTTTTCTCACCACTGGCTACTAATGACAGCTGTTCCATTTTTAGTTTGGGTGATCACAATTTGAAAATGATTGAGCATGGCAAATTAGAGCGCATATGCATAATAGGTTTTCACCTAGCACCTACTTTCCAAATTCCCATCTATTCTGCACAGCCTCACTAACAGGCAAGTGTTACATTTTAATCACACTTTCTGACACGAGCTTTTCCTTTTTCTGTTGAAAAATAAATTAGGTCTTCTTCCCATCTGCATATCCTCTCCTAAGGACTAAGTGATATCTTTGTATTTTTATGTTAATTCGAAAGGAAAACCATCATTCCTTTTTTCTTTTCAATCTTCACAAAATCTACAAGTCATTTTTGGCTTATTACTCAGAAATATTTGATGTTGATAGCTAAATGTACAGTTCAATTAGAGAAAGACTTAAATGTTCAATATCAGATGAAAGAGCCAAGATAAAATAGGATAGGAGGTAGCTTTACTCGTTTAATTGTTCTTCTGGTTGTCAGCTGTTTGTAAAAACGATTCACGCTAGAGACACCATGCTGGTACAGAGGCGGTGTGTGTTATGTTTCTTAAATAGATACTACTCTTTTATTCAGTTCATATTTCTGAAAAACTTGTTCATAGTTCTTAGTTTTCTTGGTTGATTGCCTATGAGAACGAAGTAAATGTTTTTCTCTGGATAACAATTACTACCCAGTGGAGATTTCTCCTTTTCTCATTAAAAAAGAAGTAAAATTGTAGAACATGCAGCTAAAAGGAGACGGCAATTTTTTTTTTCTGAGAGTTGATTAAAAATAAAAGTAAAAGGCTTACTCAAGGAATATTATTTGCTTAATTGTACTATAATCTGATGTGATTTTTACCTGTGAAAGGATAAATGTTACAAAAAGTGGGCAAAAGGAAGGTCAGAGGTCTTGTTTCCAACTACAACAGTAGGGCATGTTAAGATACACAGTTTGCAGGGGCGCCTGGGTGGCTCAGTCCGGTTGAGGGTCCAACTTCAGCTCAGGTCATAATCTCACGGTCTGGGTTCGAGCCCTGCGTTGGGCTCTGTGCTGAAGGCTCAGAACCTGGAACCTGCTTTGGGTTCTGTATCTCCCTCTCTCTTTGCCCTTCCCCTGCTCATACTCTGTCTCTGTATCTCTCAAGAATAAATAAACGTTAAAAAAAAAGACATACATTATGCGAACTTGCGTTGTTCCGGACTTCAGTTTATTTTCCTTTCCTTTATCTTCCCTGGAATCCTGCTTTCCTCTCTTGTTACTTATTCTTTCCCCGAGTCTTTTAGTAAACTACTTTAAATGCTTTTTTGGTAAAAGGCAACAGTCTTTACTCTTCCTGAGTAAGCAATAAAAATTAATGGGGAGACACCTTAATTATCAGGCCATTGATATTTACAAACTTTAAACACTTTCCTTATGTACTTTTTTTTCTCCACGGGATTGTTGTTAATGAGTTATCCACCAGGAATTAAAATACTCAAGCAATTTATTACAAAAAGGAAAAAAATCTGTTTTCCCTTTAAGGTCACCTGTTTGGAGAGTATTTTTTTGTGTGTGTGTGTGTGTGTTTGCTTTTGTTCTTCGCTAATACCTGAAAATTCTTAAGGTTCAGGAGGAAATATACCAACTGCATTATAAAAATTTGGATAACAAAATTAAACCTATTCCGAGAAAGTGTAAAAATCATGCTTTAAACAGAACTACCAAGTTTAAAGCAAAAGAGAAAAAAAAGTTACACTAAATAAAATTTGGGTAGTGAAGCTCTGAACTTCGCTTTCTCTATTTATATAATGAAGGTGGTTGCAAAGAAAGATATGGAGCTTTATTACATTCTGAAATTCCCCAACTGCTAATCAGTTTATTCTTCTGACAATTTACTATGCTGAAAAAGTAAACTTGTTTAACTCGTTCTTTAGAGCTTGATCAAGTTCTTGGAATTGTCTTTATTCTAGTGTCCCTGTAGCAGTAAAAATGAAATAAAAATAAAGTTAAAAGATAATTCTACAGAAGAATAAAACCTGGGATCCATTTGTCGCTGTGCTAAAGCCTGTTTTGCATGTATCTACAATCAATAAAAGGAGGAAAAAATTCTCTGAAAGTTCAAGGCTCCAGAATCATGCCTACAGGCTCAGACAGTCTGGCTGAATTTATATGAAGCAGAAACTGCATAAAGTTAAGACGGCCATTACAGAAAAAGTTCCATTAGTCTTTTAGTTGAAATAAACTTCAGGAGACAAAAATACGGTGTGGACTAGGAAGGCAAGAGGATGGAGGGAGTAAAGATGAATTTTTTAGTGGAAAGAATGAAGTATGATAGTTGGGAAGCTAAGTAAGTCCGAATAGATACTGGAACAGGTCAGCGAGCCTCTTTGTTGGGAAAGCGAAAAATTGCTTGCAAATCCTCGGGTTAGAAATTCCTTGTGTGCTCTGTAAGGGCTTCTGACTATATCTTATCTCAAAGGCACAATTTGTAGTGAATGAATAATCTCATCACTTAAGGTTCTGATTATTAACAAAAGGAAATTTCATCTGAGGAAAACAATGGCTTTTTCATGGAAAGTAATGCAAGCATTAGATCACCTCATTCAAAAACACAAACAAAAAAACAACTTTTAAATTAGTTCCCAGAATACCAAGCCGCAGTATTTGTGGAAAATAGGAGTTAGAACTTTAAGAATATATTTTGAGAATTGCCACCAAAAAATGGAGGATCCTTGATTCAGGAATTTGGATAAAGCTTTTTTTATCCAATTAGTATGCTCAAATCTCTGCTAAAACACCATTTCTCCTAAAGAGTATTTCCTGCCTAAGGCTTTTTCCTAAAACTTAACTCTTGGCAGAAATTTCTATCCTCTAAATTCAATCTAATTCAAATCCTCTATTAGGACTTAATTCTCAGAAATGTAATTGTTTCTTACGTGGTCATATCTCTTATGACATTTATGTTGTTTAAGAGGAAGTAGGCTTATCTTATTAAAATCTCTATCTTCACTGCATGAGCCTTATGCTAGTCACAACATAGGTACTTAGTAGTTAATGAGCAAATGAATGATTACCAATACAGACAAGTGTTTGCCAATCCAAAGCTTATCCCAATTTATATAAAGAGCTTAGTCTCATAAGACACTCTGATTTAATTTTTAACTAGAGTTTTATTTGGTTTGAAATAAAATTCTAATAACTTCCTTGGATGCAGTTACCTTGGATGCTTATCACAACTATCCATGGAATCTTTAGAGACTGACTTATCACCTAATTGATAAATCTAAATGCTTGCCTAATCTGCTCTTCATTGGTTAATACACATGGAGACAGCTGTGTGAATCTCAAAACCTGAATTTATTATAGACTTCTGAAATGTCTATTTCCAACTGCATGCTTTAATTTTGCCCTCTGGTTTAAAGATTTATCAAGTGCATTTTTTGAATGTCTAGAAAAGGCCTATGACACTGAAATGGCCTTGATATGAATTATAATAAACCTTTTAAATTTAGATAATATAATTTTCAGCTCCATCAGATGATTAACATTTAATTCTATTTCCTAAAATTACTGACCTATGTTTACATGTGAAAGGGTATTAATGTTGATCCAACTTAAAGTCTAAGAATTTAAAACCAGGCTGTCACTGTATGTAAGCTTATATCCGGAGTTACATGAAACCTCAACCATACATTACTGTCCCTGTGCAGTTATTACTGGGGGGTATGTAATTCTTCACTCTGACCAAATTTTATATATCATTAATTCTATTTACCATAAAAGTCAGGGAAAGATGCTTAAAAAAAAACCAGAAAGCATAAATAGACCAGAAAAAACAATATGTTGTAATTAATGCCTGCATTCCAGTATATTCGGATCAGTCATGTTTGCAGATCCTAGTTTTATCACAAAGTTTTTTAAATCTCTGCAACTCAGTATCTTGATCTACAAAATTCAAGATGCAACACTTGCAGGATTCATCAGAACAGAAATGACCCTCAACAAATGTCAGATGTTATTACTACTTTACTGCCTTTTTTTCTCCTAACTTCTCTTAGCAATCTGCTTTTTATTTTCTCTTATTCTTATTTTTTTTTCATACTTTCTTTCTACTTCCTTGGGTTTGATGGCAATTCTGTTATTCACTGCCATCCCTCTCCAAATATAATTTAAATTAAATATTTACTCCAAAGAAGATAAAAACTAAAAAAGAGACCTTAACTTCCATTTCTTTGCCTATCTCCCTAATCACAAGGTCTCTGTCCCTCTTACTCTCCCCCTTTCCCTCATTTATGCCCTAATTAGAGATTAGCAAATAAGACTGACATATAAAAGGTCAGATTTAAAACTAATGAAGTTATCAAAAAATATATAATGCCTATCAGAACATGAAAAAAATAATTGAAATATGTACTGAACAAAAATTTAAGGAGCTTGAGAATAGTTTTCAAATTTTAACATGTTTATTTTGCAGGAAAAAAAAAAGGCTAAATCGATGCCAGGAAAAGAGATGGGCTCAATATAAAAAAATGAATTTACAGACTGAAAGTTCAGACAATGAAGCAAGCACTGATTTGGGGTTAAGTGGCATCACCAGTCAGAATTTTAGCCTTGCCATTCTAGTCTTCAAGTCCTTCCAGGTGTTTTATTTCCTCCTTATCTAAATCACAGCCATGTCCAATGCAAAGAGCAATTTGTTCTTTCTCTGTCATTCTCTATCTGTGCTTCTGGTCCGTGGGGAGTTCCAACATTAGAGAGACCATATTTAAGAACAAGAAACAGAGTACTTCTAAATTATATGAAAGAAAGATGTTTCCAAATAGCATCTTTGTTCTTTTCTCTAAACTACAGAAATTACGTTTGCCGATGTTCCCAGGGCAACAAGTGAATCAAACTTCATGGAGTGGGCTTATGGAAAAGTTCCTGAACCATTGTGCTAACTGAATTGTATTAGAGTTTTGGGATGGCTGTTCTCAGGAAACTCCTGTCTTTTACTCATCTTATCCAATCAGAATTACATCTTGGAAAAGTGCTTTGCTAATCTTCATTATCTGAAGCTATAATATAAAACTTTCCACTGACATAGGACATTAACTTCTCCTATATTCATTATAACTTTGTTGCTTGATAACAGTCTATTTATCTTTGTTTTTTTTTTTTTTTTTTGGAGAAAAGATTTTTATTGTCTACCCGTCTCAATCCTAGCATTATGATGAAAATGGAAAGATGAACAACAAAGTACAGTAAACTCAATACTACTAAAATATATACTTATGTAAATCCCGTTTAAGAGAATGAAAGGTGGTCAGAAGAAAGGTTAGTGCTTTGAAGAGAGGAAGTAGTGAGCCTTTCAGCTAAATAGAGTGTTTCTTAGGTTGACTTTGTGAAAATCAGCACATCAGAACAATATCAGACACTTTAATCTGCTCTGAAATTTCAGCACTTTTAGGTCCCTACATTGTTCTCTAGCCAAATATAAAAGGTGGGAAGATAAAAGACCATTGACCTTCCAAACCTTTACTTGTAAATTTAAGGTATAAGCAAAGGTCAACAGCAGTTTCCTTAGGCTTAGAGGTAATTCTTGAAAAGCTCAAAAGATGTCAGTGTGAAAAATATGTGAGAGTTCCTATTTTATTGAATTTACTGTGGTGCAGTAAGACTTTCATTCCTGGAGATACCTGAAAGAAAACCGGAGTCACCATCACAAAAAAGTTTTAGGGTTTAACATTTAGACCTTGTGAGTCAAACACGATCATAATTTAAAACTGTATATGTATGTGAGGGAAAAAAAAGATGAAACGCTTGAGTAGTATGTATTTATTATCTGGTCTCATCCTGACATTTCTATGAGACGTTGTCCCCGATTTCAGAAGTACCTGAGAAAAGAGAAATGGGGTAGGTAATTTATCCAAGATAAGAGAGCTCAGAAAACATCAGATAGAGTCTGGAATCAAGATGGTGAGGAGGATATGGAGACTGTGAAAGAAAAACTCACCTAGGTAATTTCTCAACAGGTAACACAAAAACTCCGTAAAAGAAAAATTTTCATTAAAAAGTCAATTGAAAATTTCACGTCTTTACAATAGACCATTTTCTCTAAACATGTTTTGAAATTTGTCACCAAAAAGTTTTTCAAGTAAAAACTGGAATTTTTTTTTTAACCTCATGAGGACAGTAGCAGTAAGATACTGGCTCATGTTTATTATGTCCAGCAGACCCAAGGCACACAGGAACCCAGTGTCTCCAGGCACTGGGGCCATAGCCCCTACAGGTAATCCAAGGTGAGTGTCAACAAGGAGAATCACCTGCTTCGAGAATGCGCACCCCACGGCTGCCTCTTCTCTCTGAGCCCACAGCTGGGGCTGGTTTCCAGCCCTAGGAGACCCTGTCCAACTCCAGCCTGTGGTAACACAGCAGGAATGGCCATGACATGAGCCCTGCATTGCTGGCAGCAACAAAGACCTCCAGACACAGACAAAACCCAAGACACTGGAACCCAGGCTCCCTAACCACCCTCCACTCCTGCTCCAGGTTCTGTAGGCAGAACTTCTAGTGAGAAGCCAAAGGGCTCCCAGGTCTCCAGAGCAGCTGAAGGGGATTCATGTATCATCTAAGATATATGGAACTAATTCATTTTTTTATTCAACTGGCAGCAATTCTTCAACCTCTTGAGAAGCTCTACAATTTTTCCCAAATATTGTTGTCAGTACGCTTTCCTCCCGATGTCCAGCCAAATTCTGCTTCATGAAAATTCAAAGCAAAATCCTTAATACGTGTCCTTTACAGAAACTGAGAGTATGTGCTCAATGAGCTTTTCAGTTCTTTCATATACAATGCATATTGAGGAAAATTTAGATTTTCCTTAGTTATTCAGCATCCCTGTTTGCTCTTAAATTTCTATAGCTTTTAATTTTAGGCTTCTCAAATAACCAATAGTTCATATTACCTTCTTCTTTCCAATAATATAGACTTTTATGTTTATTTTCAAAATACTCTATCACTATCACTCAATATAGGACTCCTATCATTTAGTATATAATTCACTCTCTCTCTCTCATCTTAATTTTTCTGGAAACTAGTAAGTAATTCTATGTCTTTAAATTTATCATCTTCAATCTCAAAGATAATACCATTTATTTTGTTCTGCAGAAGTTAAATTAATCTGGAAAATCTATTCACCAAATTTTATTGCTCAGCAGTAGCAGGACTACATAAGTACTTTAAGCACTACAAATATTGAATTCTGTGGAACCACAAAAGATCCTGAATAGCTAAAGGAATCTTGAAGAAGAATGAAGCTGGAGATATCACACTTCTTGATTTCTAGCTCTACTGCAAAGTAGTAATCACACAGTATGATATTAGTATAAAAACAGACATATAGATAATTGAATAGAATAGATAGCCCACCAATAAGTCTATGCACATATGGAGAAGTCATTTATGACAAAGAACCAAAGATATAAGATGAGAAAAGGATATTCTCTAAATAAATGATGTTCAGGAAACTGGACAGCCACATGCAAAGAAGTGTAACTGAACTCCTCTCTTACACCAAATACAAAAGTAAACTCAAAAGGGACTAAAGACTTTAATGTGAGTCCTGAAACCATAAACCTCCTAGTAGAAAATATAGAGGGTAAACTCTATGACATTAGTTTTGGCAATGATTTAAAAAAATTTTTTTAATGTTTTTATTTATTTTTGAGAGCAGGAGAGACAAAGCATGAGTGGGGGAGGGTCAGAGAGAGAGAGGGAGACACAGAATCCGAAGCAGGCTCCAGGCTCTGAGCCATCAGCACAGAGCTCCACGCGGGGCTTGAACTCACAGACTGCGAGATCATGACCTGAGCCGAAGTCGGACACTCAACCGCCTGAGCCACCCAGGCGCCCCGGCAATGATTTTTTAGATTTGACACCAAAACAAAGCAAGAAGAAGAAAAAAAAAACTGGAACTACATCTAACTAAAAAGCTTCTAGGCAGCAAAGGACACCGCCAGCAAAATGCAAAGACAACCTACAGAATGGGGAGAACATTTTTATAAATTACATATAAGGGGTTATAACCAAAATATATAAATAATTCATAAGACTCAATAGGAAAACAAAAACCAAGTTAAGAATAAGGAGAATTGAATAGACATTTTCCCAAAGAGACATACATATGGCCAACAGGTACATGAAAATGTGATAACCATCACTAATAATCAAGGAAATGCAAATATAAACCATAATGAGACCATGTCACGTCGGCTAGAATGGCTTAAATCAAGAAGAGATGACAAACATTTTAGAGAATGTGGAGAAAATGAGCCCTTGTGCACTGCTGGTGGGAATGTAAACTGGTCAGCACTATAGAAAACAGTATGGAGGCTACTCGAAAAGTTAAAAATAGAACTATGATATGGTCCACCAGTTTCACTTCTGGGTATATATCCAAAGGAAATAAAATCAGAAAACTATGATGTTTGCAATCTCATGTTCATTAGAGCATTTATCACAATATCCAAGATATGAAAAGAATCTAAGTATCTATTGATGGGTGGAAGGATAAAAAAAGACGTGGTATATCCGTACAATGGATTATTATTCATCCACGAGAAAGAAGGAAATTCTGTCATTTGAGCCAACATAGATGGACCTTGAAGGTTTTATGTTAAGTTAAATGAGCCAGACAAAGATAAACACTACACGGTATCAGTTACAAGTGCAACGTAATCAAAAGCCAAACTCAGAAACAGACAGGAGAAAAGCGGTTGCCAGGAGCTGGGGAGTGGCGGAAATATGGAGACGTTAAATAAAGGGTATACACTTTCAATATAAGGTGAATTAATTCTGAGGACCTAAGGTAAAACTGTATGGCTATACTTTTATATGATATATAGTCAACTATGATGAGTATACTTGGTAATACTGTATGTATAACAGGACTTCACTAAGAGTAGAACTTAAATGTTCTCACAAAAAGAGATTCACAAATGTTATTCTGTTCAATTTGGTAACACTGGTTTATTAATTTCCTATTGCCCCTTAGCAAATTGTCACACAGGTAGGTGCTTAAAAGTGCATCCGTGTATTATCTCAGTTTCTGTAGGCTGAACCAGGCATGGGTTAGTTAGGTCCTCTGCTCCATCCTTGAAGGCAGTGATCAAAATTTTCACCAGACTGTGTTCTCATCTAGAGGCTGAATTTGTGAAGAATCTGTTTTCAAGCTTGTTCAAGTTGTTGGTAGAATTAATTTCCTCGTATCTCTAAGACTGAGGATTCCAGTTTCTTGCTGGCTGTTGACTTTGACTCCCTCAGGTCCTACAAGCTACCATAGTCCCATGCCATGGCTCTTGTTTCTTGGCAATTTCTAACATGGTTGCTTTGTTTCTTCAAGGCCACTCTTGCTCCAGTCAGCTAAGACAGTGTCTTATGAAAAAAACATATATAATTTTGCCATATTCTATTGTCTAGAAGCCTGGACTTGAGTCAAAGGAATCATATAGGGGTAGTACTCATTGGGGTGACCACCTTAGGTGTGTCTGTCACAGGGACCTATTGAAGGTTTTCCCAGAGTCATGACGAAATGACATAGTGAAAGCATCTGAAAATTAGGCATGTACGATTTAATGTATTTCCCAATAGTGCTTGTAAAGTTCTTTTGTTTTGTTTTGGTTTTGGTATGAAAGTATGCATCCTTAAAAGATATATTAAAGAACTTTTGTTCTTAGCAGTATTTCTTAACTATTTGAACACAAGGACTATTAACTCATTTACTGCATTTTCTAAGAGTAACATCCTACTTAGCTTATAATTCTATTTTAATTTTATTACAGGAATAAGAATTAAACTTATAATTTGCTCCATTTTGGATTTATTCATATCTTGAGGTCTCTCTTCTTGTAGCAGATGTATTTTGGATATTCGGTTATGGTTTCATCGACAATCCTATTTGGTTTTCTTAAAAAAAGGGAGAGTGAGAGAGATCGAGCTCTAGAGCTAGCGACTGCAGCATTCAGAACAACAAAGATAGGCATTGAAAGGCTTGGCTGGATTGACATCAGTAGCAAAAACAAAGCATTATTTATGAAGCCTGCCTGGCTACAATTTTCCAATGGTAATTTCTATTCCCTGACTCACTCCTCTTTTAGCATACACATTTAATGAAAACATTATGGAACAAAACCCAAAAGCAATCTGATGCCAAAGCACACTTAACTATTGCTTAGCATGATGAAAAATGTTGTAAGAACACATCGCTGTGACTGGGATGTTAATGGGACAAGCTGTGGCTTCAGAGAGGCGGCTGGTGAAGAATTTGGCACACCAGGTAAACAAAGCAGCAGGTTTTGCCTTTGTATCACAAGAAAACCACACCCTTGCGTAATTGCCCAGCAAAGTCTTCCCTCCTATTTCAGTAAAGCACTAGCGTTTGTACTTGGAAACAGTTTCCTTGTGGAAATCATCAGGATGGACCAGACAGTGAGGTAATAATGTAACCAGGGTTACTGAACATTTCACTGCTTGCATTAGCAAGGAGATAATATACTTAATCAATCGACGAATACTTTCTGAATTCTTATTAAATGCAAGACACACGGTGGCACACGGGCCTATAATCAGAGGAGATAATGCAAATGACAGTACCCTGTAAACTGTAAGTCTCTGTTAAAATGTGAATCATCATTATTTAGAATAATATAACTCATTACTTATATTATTTTGCAGCCTGACTTCTAAGTGGGAGGACAGTGCTTTTATTCTGTTGGGAGTGACCCAGAAGTATCTGGACTGAAGTACATTTTGGTTAAAACAAAGCATCCTGGAACTTGGTTCGAAAGGTTAGTAGTGATGGATGCTAATTAACTTTATTACAATAATTATTTCATAACATTATTCTGTACATCTTAAACTTATAGGTGATATATGTCAATTATACTTAATAAAACTATTAAAAAAAAGGTCAGTACAAAGCAGGTCAGATTCTTAGAAAAGTACCTGCAAGATTCCATTATTTTCACTGTGTAATTAGCAAGACAAAGGGTCTTTGCTCCCCACTGAATAAATGGACTGACTAGGATAGAGAACAGTGCGTTTGTAGATGGCCAATATTGCAGACTAATCTACTTTATTAAACTGTTTTCAATTAAAGGTGTCTTTCTGCCATGCAAAGTGCTACAGGCCTCAGTACCATCAAGTTATCAGTACATTTACCTTTGATTATACATGTATAGCCTGGCATAACGTTGGTACATTTTATACAAAGAGACATTGAGAAATGACTTTTATACATTTCACTGGTTATGAAAGGGAAGTTATGATTTAGCCTTAAGCCAACTTCCCTGCCTTGGGCTGTAGGCTTTTTTTCTTATTTTCTATTTCTTTATCACTTACTGAGCAGCTTCTGTTATTCTCCGTTTCTCTTCCACAAATGGAGCCCTGAACTCAAGGCAATATATTCAAGAGAGAGCACTAATCCCAGTTACTTATTAAGTGGGCTTTGAATGCTTATAATTCAATGCTATCTCTTTTTACTTGTCAAGTTCATGTTTCCTTCAGCTGGAGGGCATATACAGGGAATCTCCTTTTTTTTTTTCTTTTTTTTTTTCTCTCTCTCTCTTGTTTTTTAATCATTCCGCTTTGCAGTCAGCACCAGTAATATCAGAACATAGACAACCAACAGCTTCCAACCCAGATGGCTTCTGGTACTGCCTTCATGTTCTTAAGTGAAGGAGAGTGAGACTTTGCAAACCATTATAATATCCTTCCAATCTGTGCATTGCCATTTTGATGCTAATGCAGTATTCCTAAAGAATATTCCCCAAACTGCAAGTTTCTAAACAGATGCATTCTCCTGACATTCCCCTTCAATTCATAGGGAGTTTTGAATTTAAAGACACATAAAATAGTCTCCTTGCAGCGAAGGCACTTGCTTCCACATTTGCCAGTTAGCACTGCATACTTCTAAGGAAAACTTAATGTGTATTGATTTTAGACTTAATTTTCACTTTCTTCGTAATCTTGCCAAGCTAATAATCAAGATACCATTTTTTAGTACTTTGTTCTTATATATTTTTCTAACATAGAAGTTCCTTGGAGCCTAATTAATACCCTGTGAATCCTCGAGGAAACTGACATGCTTGAGCCCATGATAGGGACTGAGATTTCTTGCTTTTGCAGTCCAGTTATTTACAGAAACTGCTCTCAAGAGACAGCTAGCACACACACGTATTTTGCCTTCTCTGTTTCTTCTACCCTGCTTCTTAAAACGTAGATGCTATTGTCTTTGACCTGAGTTTAAGGTCATACAATGGAATCGTAGGTGTGTTTGGAAAAAAAAAAAAAAAGTCTGCGTTTACACTTCTCTTAGGTTAGATTAAACTTTATTTCATTTGGTCAAAATTGAGTTTAATATAAACTGATTTAAAACAAAAATGCTTCCCCTCTGTCATTATCTCTGTCACCCGTATTAGCACTCTTGTTCCTAATTAAAGACTATGTATTCTTTCACGACACTACGGAGTGACTCTACAGAATGGGCCATTAACTCATATTTTTATTTTTAAGTAGATTATCCTGGGAAAGTTCATTTCTTTCTAAATTTTAATTTTTGTTTGTAGTCGTTGAACTCATAGATAGCTACCCTTGTCTGGTGGCTTTCTTTGTATGGCATCCAATACTTAACCACTCCTGATCAAGAACTTTCCACACAACATCAGGATATTCTGAGAAAAATGCCAAATAACTGTGGAATCACTCATGCTGCAAGAGTCTCTCAAATCAAAACTTGAGATTTTCAGGACTTGTTTGTTGCACAGTGTTGACCAATGTTGACAGCTCAGAGCCGGCCTGCTTCAGATTCTGTGTCCCTCTTTTGCTCTGTCTCTCCCCAGGTCATGCTCTGTCTCTCGTTTTCTCTCAAGAATAAAGCATTAAAATTTTTTTCTTAAAAAAACTGATTCCGTTCTTGTGTAAGACAGAGAGACTAAGCAACAGCAGAACAATACATGCCATAACTGAGAACAGAGAAGATAAATAGTGACATTTGAAGAGAAGAATGTACCAAGGTCTCCTGAAATGTTATCCAATTGTTTGTAAAAATTTTAAATACACTTTTTAATAGCACATTTAAAATAATTAAATCCAATTGGAATTCTTGCTATGATAAAACGGTGCCATTTAAAAAAGAGTCACCATTGTTATAACAGAAATAGAATATTTCAGGCAAAATGTAAACTTCAGATATGTTGATCAAATTATAATGGCATTACAGAGGAATTAAATGCAACTGGCGTAAAAAAATTAAAATCATTTAAAAAATCTAATTTCTCCTAGAGGCTGAGGGAAATGTGCTATTCCAACATGGTCCATGAAGATGAGAATTTGATTAATTTTAATGAGAATTTTCAACTTATGAATCAAAGGAGAAAATTATTTGGTACAACTAGTAGATATAATTGGAGAGGCAAGAATAGAGTTAGACTGAGGGTTGGATTAGAAGATTGAACATTTAGGGGTGCCTGGGTGGCTTGGTCGGTTCAGCGTCCAACTTTGGCTCAGGTCATGATCTCACAGATCATGAGTTTGAGCCCCGTGACAGGCTCTGTGCTGACAGCTCAGAGCCTGGAACCTGCTTCAGATTCTTTGTCTCCCTCTCTCTCTGCCCCTCCTCCGCTCACACTCTGTCTCTCTCTAGCTCTCTCAAAAATAAATAAACATTAATTTAAAAAAAGATTGACTAATTACTAGCACTGTATTCTTGGCAAAATAATTAAATACTGAAGCCTCAGTATTCCTATCTCTAAAATGAGAATTAAAAGACCTACCTCATATACTTGCTGTGAAGTCTAAATGCATATAGTAAGGTATCCAAAAAGGTAATTATCATTATAATTCTGCCTCATATTTGTAACATATGTCATTTTTTTCTATTATCTGGTTGATTAGAAACATGGACGATGAACTACAGTGGGAGAAGGAGAAGGGGAAGCAAATCTGGAATTGAGTTCATCATTATCACACACTAGATATTCAAACCCCTTCAAACATTCCCATGAAATTATAATGAAAGTCCAGTTTCCAGTTCCACATGCAAGGAGCTTGGAAGTTGCCACTTCATCCTACCAAGTTGAAGAGACTGGAAAATCAACTCATCTTTGAGTGAAGGAAGACCAGGAGTAGAAGGAAGAGAAGAGCAAAGAGAAGAGATGGGAGGATACAGGCCAAACTACTGGTCCCCAAGACTGGAGAGACAAACAGGAGTCACAGGTTACCAGAGCAGAAACTCACCAGCAGAAACAGTCACAGGAACCAGTGTCTGGGAAAGAAAACTGAACTAAAATTAGTGATTGGGTGGAGACTCAGTAGGGACACTGAGAATGAAAAAATCCAGGTCCTGGAGAGAGAGGAGCTTGCCAAAATATTTTGAGGTTTACATCCAGAAGCTCAACCTGGTTCTCACAGTAAATATTGGAAAAAATTCCCCTCCTCCTTCCCAAGGGGGTGGGGTGTGCTGGGTACGGAAACATTTGAAATACTCCGAGCACTCTGATCTTCTAAACAAAGCTTGTCCTCAGGAAAACTAGTTTAAAAGTTTTTACTAACTTTATCAGAGCCAAAATAATTTGGGGTATGAGAAATATCCAATACCAGCCCAATTATGCTTATGTTTATATATATACATACTTATACAGAAGTAAAATATACATAGATGATAGATAGATAGGGATATATTTATGCTTATATATAAATGAAATGAATGACAGCTATGATATAAAAATTATCATTGTTATTTATTATAAATTATTTAAATTACCTGTGAAGTGTCACAGTACTATTTGAAAGTGGAATTGGATGAGCTCTTAAGTACATATTGCCAAGTCTAGGGCACTGGTAAAAAAAAAAAAGTTAAAAAAAAAAAGATGTATAACTGACCTTGTAGGAAGGGAGAGAAAATTGAATATAAAATGCTCAATTAAAACACAGGACTAGAAAAAAGGAGGAGACAAAGATAGGACAAAGAACAAGGACAACAACAACAAAATAACACACATGGTGGATATTAATCCAACTATAACAAGTATCTGAAAGGTCAATGGTCTAAGTGCATAAATTAAAAGACAAAGATGGATCAAAAAACAATACTCAATCACACATTGTCTACAAGAAACCCACTTAATACAAAAACATGCACGGATTAAAAGAAAATGAATAGGCAAAAAATACCATACTAACACTAACCAAAAGTAAACAGTAGTTATATTAATTTAGGACAAAACAAGGAAGGATATCAGAGAGTATTACATAATGACAGAGGGTTCAATTCTCCAAAAAGTTATACCATATGTGAGGCTAACAAAGAGGATCAAATTCTGTGAAGCAAAATCTCTTAGAACTACACAGAAAACTAGATATACACTATCACAACTGAAGACTTCAACACTCTTCTATTAGAAATGGACAGATGCATCAGCATTCCTATGTACCCCAATGTTCATAGCAGCACTTTCGACAATAGCCAAATTATGGAAAGAGACCAAGTGCCCATCAACTGATGAATGGATAAAGAAGATGTGGCACATATATACAATTGACTACTACGTGGCAATGAGAAAAAATGAAATCTGGCCATGTGTAGCAACATGGATGCAACTGGAGGGTATTATGTTAAGTGAAATAAGTCTGTCAGAAAAAGACAGATACCATATGTTTCCACAAATAGGTGGACTTTGTGAGACTAAGCAAAAACCAGGGGGAGGGGAAGAGGGGAAAGGGAAAAAAGACACAGAGAGGGAGGGAGATAAAACATAAAAGACTCTCAAAGACTAAGAACAATCTGAGGGTGAGGGGGGTGAGGGAGGGGGGAGAGGGGGTGACAGGCGTTAAAGAGGGCACATGTTGGGATAAACACTGGGTGTTATATATGTAAACCAATTTGAAAATAAACTATTATAAAATAAAAAAAATAAATTAAAAAAAAAAAAAAGAAATGGACAGATGCAACAGACAAAAGGAAGAACATAGTTGAACCCAACAACACCATAAATTAGATGGATGTAATTTTCGTCCATAGACTACTTCATCCAAAAAGAGCAGAATAAACATTCTTTTTAAACTCAGATGGAATATTCACTAAGACCACATAGTAGACGATAAAATATACTTTAATAAATTGAAAAGAATAGAAATCATGCAATATCTTCCCTGAGACCACAATGAAATTGTACTGAAATCAACAGAAAGTGGAAAATCCCCAGACACATGAGATTAACCAATATACTTCTAATTAACATATGGATCAGGGCACCTGGGTGGCTCAGTACATTAAGCATCTGACTATTGAGTTCAGCTCAGGTCATGATCTTACAGTTTATGAGATCAAACCTTGTGTTGGGCTCTGCAGTGACAGCACAGAGTCTGCTTGGGATTCTCTCTCTCCCTTTCTCTGTCCTTCCCCTGCTCATTCTCTCTCTCTCTCAAAATAAATAGACATTAGGGGCTCCTGGGTGGCTCAGTCGGCTAAGCGTCCGACTTCAGCTCAGGTCACAATCTCATGGTTTGTGGATTCGAGCCCCAGCATCGGGCTCTGGGCTGACAGCTCAGATCCTGGAGTCTGCTTTGGATTCTGTGTCTCCTTCTCTCTCTACTGCTCCCCCGATTTCACTCTGTTTCTCTCTCTCAAAAATAAATAAATATTAAAAAAAATTAAAAAAAATAGACAAAAAAAAAAACAGCACATGGATCAAAGTAGAAATCTCAATAAAACTTTTAAAAATGTTTTGAATTAAATGAAAATGAAAACATGAAAAATTTATTGGATGCTATGAAGGCTGTGCTAAGAAGAAATTTTATAGAATTTAATGTATCACAAGAGAATAAAAATCTAAAAATGATAATCTAAGTTTCCACCTTAGGAAACTAGAAAAAAAATAAATCCATAACAAGCAGATAAAAAGAAATAAAAATTAAGCTAAAACCAGTGAAAATGAACAAAACCAAAGTTAGTTCTTTAAAAAGATAAATAAAATCGATATGCCCCTAACGAGGCTAAGAGAAAAACAGGACATAATTACTAACATCAGAAATAAGAGATGGAACATTACTACATATCCCATTGAAATTAAGAGGATAATAAAGGAATACTATTACCAAATGCATTAGCCAAAAATTAATAATTCAGATGAAATGAGTCAAGTTTTTTAAAAAATTGCCACACTCACACGAGAAGAAATGATTTGGATTAGTCGATGTACTAATGAAATGTAATCACTGGTTACTAACCTCATAAAACAGACAACGTTAGGTCTAGATAAGTTCACTGGTGAATTCTACCAAAAGTTTAAGGAAGAAATTATACCAATTCTCTATGATCACTTTTAGAGATATACACAAAGGGAGTATTTCCTCTGTGAGGCCAGAATTACCTTTATACCAAAACCAGGCAAAGACGTAACACGAATAGAAAACTACATATCTTTCGTTCACATAGATACAAAAATCCTTAACATAATAATAGCAAGTCAAATCCAAAAATATATAAAAATAATTAAACACCATGACCAAGTATAATTCATACCAGGTATGCAAGCCTGGTATAACAGTGAGAAATCTATGAACACAATCCATCAACAAACTAAAAAGAAAAATCTCATGATCACATAAATAAATATAGAGAAGCAGCTGACAAAATCTGACATCCATTCATAATAAAAACTCTCAGTAATCTATGACTAGAGAGAAACTTTCTCGACCTGATCAAGAATATCTAACAAATACCTACAGCTAACACCATAGTTCATGGTAAGACTTCCTAACTTTCCCATTCAATCAAGTACAAGAGAAATATGACTCCTTCAACATTTCTTTTCAACATCATACTGGAGTTCTTGCTAATGTAGTAGGTCAGAAACAAAAAGAAGAAACAAAGACAGAAATGACACTTCTTTACAAATAACATGATCAGCTACACAGAAATCCAAAAGAATTGACAACCCACATGGAAGTAGTAAGTAATTTTAGTGAGACTGCAGGATATAAGGGACACAGGGTTAATAAATCAGTCAATGGCTTTCCTATATACCGGCAATGAAGAGGGAGAATTTGAAATTAAAAACATAACATCACTTACATCATTGACCCCCAAAATGAAACAGTTAGGTTTAAATGTAGCAAAACATGTACAACATTTATATGGGGAAAACTACAAAACTCTAATAAGTGAAATTAAAAAAAATAAACCGAGAGCTATTTCATGTTTACGGGTTGGAAGACTCAATATTGGCAAGATGTCAGTTCTTTCCAACTAGATCTGTAGATTCAAGAAATTCCAATTAAAATTCCAGAAAGTTATCTTGTGGACATTGACAAACTGATTCTGAAGTTTACTGGAGAGGCAAAAGACCCCAAATAGCCAACACAACGTTTAAGAAAAATCAGAGTCAGAGGGTTGGCAATAACTGACTTCAACACTTACTGTTAAGGTACAGCAATCAGGATGGTGTGGTATTGGTGAAAGAGTAGAGAAATGGATTAATGGAACAGAACAGAGAGCCCAGAATTAGACTCCAATAAATACAGCCAACTGATCTTTGATAAAGGAGCACAGACAACACAATGAAGCCAAGATGGGCTTTTCCAAAAACCGCGCTGGAACAACTAGATATCCACTTCCAAAAAAATAAATCTAGACACAGACCTTACACCCTTCACAAAAATTAACTCTAACTGGACCACAAACCAAATGTATAATTCAGAAAAACAAAAGCAACAACAAAACCCTAGAGAATACTGTAGGAGAAATCCTAGATGATGTTGGGTATGGCTGTGGCTTCCATAAATGTAACATATAATAACATCAAAAACATAATTTATAAAAGAATGGATAATCTGGATTTTATTAAAATTAAAAAGTTCTGCTCTGCAAGACATTTTCAGTAGAATGAGAACACAGTCGTGGAGTATGAAAAAGGTGCCAAAAAACCATGATAAACTTATTCTAAATATAGAAAGAACTTTTAAAATTCAACAATAAGAAATTTAATTTGATTTAAAAATGGCCCAAAAATTGAACAGACACCTAGGCCAAAAAGATGTACAGATGGCAAATAAGCATATGAAGTGGTGCCCCACATGGTATGTCATTGAGGCGCTGCAAATTAAAAGCAGATACCTCTAATACCTATTAGAGCAGCCAAATCCTGGAACACTGACATCACTAACTCCCGGTATGTCAAGCAATAAGAACTCTTATTCATTATTGAAAGAATGCAATTGGAAAAGGGCAGTTTGGTGATTTCTTACAAAAGTATACCCTTAACATGAATCCAACGATCTTCGCTCCTTTACCTGAAGAGTGAGACGTACCCAGCCATGGAAAGATCAGGACAAAGTAGTCCAGACAACGGGAAGAGCAAAGAAAAGCCTTCAGGAATAAGAACGAATAGATGGAGACCAGCTGGACTTGCACAGAGCGTGACCTGAATGAATGAAGCAAGCTCCTAAGATATGGCAAGGGCCACACCCCTTGTAACTGAAGGTTCCTTATTCAACAGGACGCACCTTCTGTACTCGGAGGCACCAACTGTCTTTATCACGTCTTTAGTCTTTATCAAGGGCTCGGGATGCTTCTCATTCATTGAAATAAATCCCATAAATTAAAAAAAAAAAAAAAAAGCAATTGAAAACCTCTGTCTGCAAAAATCTGTGCACTCAGATATTTAAAGCAGCTTTACTTATAAGTTGCCAAAACTTGAGAGCAACCGAGATGTCCCTGAGTAGGTAGGTGGATAGTGTGTTACATCTAGACAATGGAATATTATTCGGCACTAAAAAATGTGAATCGACCATGAAAAGACATAGAGGAAACTTGAATGCATATTAGTAAGTGAAAGAGGCTAATCTGAAAATGTTACCATAGGATTCCAACTATATGACATTCTGGAAAGGGCAAAACTACGGAGACAATAAAATGATTAGTAGTTGCTAGAGATTGGGAGTGGAGGGAGGAAGAGTACAAGCACAAAGGATTTCAGGCCAATGCAAGTAACTCTGCATAAAATTATAAGGATGGAAGCATATCGTTACACATTTTTCCAAACTTACAGAATGTACAAAACCAAGAGTGAATCCTAGTGTCAACTATGGACTCTGAGTAATTATGATGTGTCAACACAGGTACTTCGACTGTCATTACTGTACACTCTGGGGAGGATGTTGATAATCGGAGAGGCCCTGCATGTGTGAGACCAGGGAATATAGAGGAAATCTCTGTCCCCTCCCTTCAATTTTCCTGTGAACATTAAATTTATTTAAAAAAAATACTGTCTTACTAAAGAAAAAGCATAATCGAGGAAACTATAATAGATTCTATGTGTACTTACAAAAAATGTGGTCTAATTATAACAACATATCGTAAGCCATGAGAAGTTAAATAACAAATGTAAGATGTGATTCATGGTATTTCATGCTGAGTGAGTCAAGAAAGAGCTGAGTTAAGAACGAGGGAATCTCTGAATGACCAGCAGTTGCCCAGAAAAAATGAGATGTTTGAGATATGAGTCTGAAGTTGATACGTGACAGATAATTTGGTTTTAGGGAGAGAAGAACGAGGAACAACAACATTCATACCATTAAGTAGTGTCCCTGCTCTTCTCGTTCTGAGATTAATATAGCAGTTTGCTGCTCCTGAAAAGATGCTAGTGTTGGTTTTTCACAGGACTGGTGTGTAATTTTTATTTAGTGGGACAATCTTTATAATATTATAGTACCATTTTTGAAAATGGATTTGATGCGGCACCTGGGTGGCTCAGTTGGTTAAGCATCTGACTTCGACTCAGGTCATGATCTCACAGTTCATGGGTTCGGGCCCTGCATCGGGCTCTGTGCTGACAGCTCAGAGCCTAGAGCCTGCTTTGGATTCTGTCTCCCTCTCTCCCTGCCCCTCCCCTGCTAGCACTCTGTCTGTCTGTCTGTCTTTCTCTCTCTCAAAACTAAATAAATATTAAAAAAAAAAAAACTCTTAAAATGAAGTTGAAAAACTATTTTTTTTAAATATTTGTTTATTTTTGAGACAGAGAAAGCATGAGCAGAGAGGCACAGAAAGAGACAGGGGGGCAGAGCATCTAAAGCTGACTCTGGGCTGAGAGCAGGGAGCCTGATATACAGCTCGAAACTCATGAACCATGAGATCATGACCTGAGCTGAAGTCTGATGCTTAACTGGCTGAGCCACCCAGGTGCCTGGGAAAACAATTTACTGTTTTCATGAGAAAATGCCATTCTAAAGGGAATTTTATATTAAGTAAAAGCTGTCTATTCCTGCCTCATTTAAAATGAAAAGGCAGGTCACTGGTTCAATGTACACATCACAATATTATACTCATGTAAATTTAAAAATGTCAAGTGAATCAAAATTTAAAAAATTAAGTAAAAAAAATCTGTAATAAACTGGGTAACTTGAGGATAATACCTAGTTTTACTTTTTGAAGCTTATGTGAAACCTAGCACATAGAAGACATGCAAAAATCTTTTTCTATCTTGATGTTAAAATAATTCTAATTTAAGTCTCACGTTATGTTTTTTCTTTCACATTTCTGATAATGGTCCTTAAATAACCAATTATCTAAATGATGGGGGCACCTGGGTGGCTCAGTCGGCTGAGGGTCTGACTTCGTCTCAGGTCATGATCTCGCGGTCTGTGAGTTCGAGCCCCGCGTCGGGCTCTGTGCTGACAGCTCAGAGCTTGGAGCCTGCTTCGAATTCTGTGTCTCCCTCTCTCTCTGCCCCTCCCTCACTCATGCTCTGTCTCTCTCTGTCTCAAAAAAAAAAAAACAAAACACAAAACAAAACTCCTAAATCCTTATGGATTTTTCTCATATATATTATTTCATTTCACCATATTTTCAAATTTTATAAGCTATTTCTTTAAATAACAGACTAAATGATGCTTTTTTAAAAACATGACAGTCCAATGCATTGCTAACAACTTGTACAACTTAAAAAGGTTATTAGAAAGATTATTAAACTTCTGAGATTCATTCTGCATTAACACTCACTTGTACTCACTTTGACAGCTTTTTAGTACACTGAACTTGATATAAAATTAATATAAATCACACCTCAATGTTATTTAAAAAGTCCTAAGCCTATCTGTTGAGTAGCAGACACTTCTACAAATAGCTCAGGTATCGATGAGGCACACATCTGAGCTACGGAGACTGAGATCCGTGGTGTGACGGCCAGGTTCCATTCATCTATCTACTGGTGCAGTCATACCCAGTCTGCTAAGTCTTTTTAATGCCTTTCACGCTTGGTGACTTCCACAGCGAGAGGGATGCACCATCTCTAAAATCTCTCACTGACATACTCGACTTTCTGAGCACATTCTTGCATACATTCAGTTCACGGGCTAAAGAGCGCCCTTACGCCATGTTAGAATTCTACCACATTTTGAGAATGCCAGCCCATGAATCCACTATTCTGTCAATTACTCCCTTCCTTTGTTGCTCTCCTCACCACACCTACATTTCAAGAGTCCTAATAACCATACTTCTGCAAGATGCGTAATGCTCCCTATCTTTTCCACGCTTGGACCCAGGAACAGAAGAGTTCTGATAAAAACAAAAAGAAATTCAATCCAAATAAATAAATAAATAAATAATCCCCCTCCCAGAGGAGGTTGGCTTCACTGTAAATTCAGGATCGCCTCCTACCTATTAGTAAAGTTTCCTTCCATCTTCTCCTCTCCCACTGCCACCAACTTTTTTCCTGATCTCTTGCTTTACACTAGTCTCCAACCTTAGCTATCGCTCTCCTTACTACCTCATCTTTGACCCACTTTCATAGGGATCTTCGTAAAATGCAAATCACTTCCCACAACTCCCAGGCTTCAATGCCGGTAATGGCCTTCTGTGGTCCTTAGGCACTGCCCTAAAATCCCTTAAGGAGGGTTAAAACTTGATGTCACATAGCCTGTTTATCTGCTTCTTACTCTTCTCTTAGGCTGGCTTCTCTCCAGTACTCTTACTCCACAATTTTGTATCACTTCCGCAAACATTCCAGCCTCTTTCTCACTTCATCTTAGGACTTCTTTCATTCCCGCTGTTAGGCTGCTGGAAGGCCTCTTCTCATATTCAAGTAGGCCTTCCCTCTTCTCCAGATCTAAAGTAGATTCTCCATTATTAACTCTCAGAGGACTTAGCCCTTCTATCAGTTTTCCCCAGGGGTAAACGCACTTTGTAAGTTTTCTTTGCTTACTCTCTGATTCTAGGCAGCAAGAAACATTATTGGGTGCCCATCGCAAAGCACAGTATTTGGAACATAGACAGTGAACAATAAGGATCGGTTAAATGGATAAAAAAATGAATGGATGAAGGAAGTGTGCTATTAGTTGGCAAACATAGTGACTTGGAAACATTATATTCTATATACCAGTACCTCCCCAGAGAGAGAATCCATTACATTTCTTAAATCACCAACGACTGACATGCTTTTTCAGAAAATATTCTGTCAGTAAGTGATTTGCTTCTAATAAAATGAAGTGTACCTTCACTTCTCCAACACAGATCTAATTGGATAATTACTGATTTTTGTTTTTATAATATCCAGAAAGAAGTGAATACATCATAGTATCCTAATCCAACCTTATTATCAAGAGGTGGAAACAGGGCCACAGAATTTAAAGGAAACTCCAAATGTCACTTTTTTGTACACGGCAGAACTGCTACCAGGATCTAAATGTAAATCTTATGTCTTCGTTTTTATAAACTGTAGTAAAAAAATCTTCCAAAAGTTGTTTAGGTTTTACCTAACTACTTATTAAAACTATGATGACAGAGAGTTTTAATAAGATCCTAAGTTACTGAGTATTTTACTTCATACAGTATAACAATAGTTAAGTACTACTTTCCAGCTTAATAGAACCCAAAGTCACCTTGCTGTAGTTGGTTTCCACTGAGCCTGAGGCATCCGTACTATAGTGGTCTCTCCTGATCCGTGGGGGGTACATTAAAAGGATCCCCAGTGAGGGGCGCCTGGGTGGCTCAGTCGGTTGAGCGGCTGACTTCGGCTCAGGCCATGATCTTACGGTCTGTGAGTTCGAGCCCTGCATCAGGCTCTGTGCTGATGGCTCAGAGCCTGGAGCCTGCTTCGGATTCTGTGTCTGCTTCTCTCTCTCTGCCCTTTCCCTGCTCATGCTGTCTCTCTGTCTCTCAAAAATAAATAATCGTTAAAAAAAAATTAAAAAAAAAGGACCCTCAGTGGATGCTTTATAGTGCAAACTATATTCAGTCCTATATACACAGTCTGTCCTTTTCCTACACATACACGTCCATAATAAAGTTTAATTTATAAATTAGTCACAGTAATATATTAACAATAGCTAATAATAAAATAGAACAATTATAATACAGGAACTAGAAATAACAACCTGTAATACAAATGGAACAAAGATCACAACAAAATAATAAAAGTTATGTGAATGTGGTCTCTCTCTCCCTCAAAGAGTCTTACTGCCTTGTACTCACCCTTTTTCTTATGATGATGATGATGTGGGGTGATAAAATGTCCATGTGATAAGATGAAGGAACGTGAATGACATAGAAATGGTGATGGAGGGTGACAGTATGTCAGGAGGAAAATTATCTGCTTCTGATAACCAGACGACCCTGAATCCACCGAAGGTGAGATTGTAGGCGAGTGGGACTACTGTATTTCTTTCTCTTCCTTAATGCCTCTGGGAGAGGTTTTCCTAGACGATGGATACTTGCTTACTAATATCTGCACTGATATTTAAGGCCTGTTGACCCTAATTTAACTATCACTTTAAACTTATTAAATTGTGTTTAGTTCTTGGTTGAAAGCTGGAGATAAGATCAGATCTGTCAATTTAACTGTTGCTCTGAGACCTCTGGAAAGGAATTTATGGAGGAAATAGAAGGAGACAGGCAGCTTTCAGGTTGAATCTCTGTCCGCCCAGAGCAGTAAACTAGGCACAATTTGTTGTAATTACATTCCTTTCTAAAATGAATTAAAATATATAAGAATAAAAATTACATATACATTTTTCCCCTCAGCTTAATACTTGTTAATATACTCAGAGAGCAAATTGTATTTGGCCTCTTTCCTTATCAATACGCGTTCCCAATTCTCTCCCGTCCTTGCCTCATTGTTTCTTCTTCCTAGAGCACATCTTTTACTTAACTCAAAAATATTGAGACTTCAACAAAATAACTGTCAGAGAAATGTTTCCAACTAGGCAGGTTCATTCAATTAAAATAAAGTGAGCTGTATTTCATTGGAATAGGTAATGTTCTAGAGTTCCAAGGCAGAGATAATTGCATCCACAGGTCTTGCTGTTTTTATTTATGGTTTTATTAAATTGTATTGCTTATTACCATGTACAAGTCTATAACCCACACTCATTCTGCTTTTTTTATATTTCTTTGTTCCTAAAGAATAATTTGCCTCTACATCTATTTCGAACCTCTCCTTCATAGGTTGTTTTATGTTTTTTTCCCCCTTTGGTTTGTGTTGTGATTCTTTCCACTTTGTGGAACCTTTATGTAGAGATCCCTGAGAGCATTAGCAAGAGCTATTCATAGCTTGTCTCTGAATTTTAAAAAGGTACAAAAACAGTTCTCACTACGATCAGCCTGGCTCAGTTCATCTACATGCCCATCACAGTGCACATCTCTTGATCTACAATTGGTATGAATCTCAAAATGGGCAAGCTTTGTTACCCTGGGCAAGTCAAACCTTTAAACTTCAATTCCTTGAGGGGCGACAATACTGTCCCTATGCAATCCATAAATTATTGTGAGGCTCAAATTACATATTCATCGGAAAGCAATTTTAATAGATAAAGAAATATAATAAAACCAGCTATCATTAGGTCATTGTTCACTAAGTCACACACAGAAAGTAGGAGATAACACAGGGGGCCATTCATCGATCAGAAACCTCTGAAATGTCTTCCTCGGCTTCTCTTCTACTCAAGGAAATGTCAGTACACAACTCCCAGATAAAAGTAAACATTTTACTTCAATTTTCAACTTGCCACGTTGAGTAAAAGATACAGGGTTTTGTTTTGTTTTTTTCTTTCGAAGTCAGATTTTCACAAACAATGCAAAACTTCAGCAGGTACATTAGATACTGTATTTTAATTTTCTCAGATCAAATTTGTTTTCTATATTTTAAAACTTTGTACTCTGTTAAGTCATTTTTTAAAAATGAATTTAGCATTAGTACCTGTTTTGTGGTTTTCATATTGTTAGGGTCACACTAATCTCATCCATGTGGAGCCCATTTGCAAGCCCTGGTATTTACCTGTTATCTTATATATATCATTCTGTTAAGTTGCTTAAAAACATTTTTTTACATTAAAGTGTGGATACTTTAATTCTTCTAAGGTTCAGTTGGAATTAGCTAAGTTTCTAAGTTTCTTCCAAATGTTTAAATTATGTATATGTGTTTGATACTTTGTTTTAAACATTCATTTTGAGTTTTCAAATATATTGTGGATGAAGGCACGGGTTTTCTGGGGGGGATAGTCCTTTCAGGCACTAACATTTAGCTAATAAATCAGTTTGGTTATTGGCTTCATAGAGTTCTGACCTAACATCCTAAAATCAATTGAATTCAAAAGATACTTATTCTTAGGGCACCTGGGTGGCTCAGTTAAGTATCTGACTCTTGATTTCAACTCATATCACGATCTCACAGTTCATGCGATCGAGCCCAGCAGTGGGCTCTGTGATGACAGCAAGGAGTCTGCTTGAAGTTTCTTTCTCCCTCTCCTTCTGCCTCTCCCCCACTCATGTGCATGCTCTCTCTCTCCCTCTCTCTCTCTCTCAAAATAAATAAACATTAAAAAACAGATACTTATTCCATCAAAGGTGATTGGTGAACATTGCTGTCCTCATCAGAATTTACTGATAATCCCTAGCTCACCAGCTGTGGGGAAACGGACATTGTGAGCTCCTAAATGACAGCTGTTCTCAGACATGGCTGCACATTAGAGCTTCCTGAGGAGCTTTGAGAAAATAACAACGGCAGCAATACAGAACGTCCAATCCATACTTCAGACCAATTACATCTCTCTGGTGGTGGAACCCATCCTTGGGAAGGTGGTGGAGTGGTTAGTTCTCCCAGGTGTGCATCAAGGCTGAGAGTGAGTTTAGCCAAATCTGAGTACGATCAAGCCTATAAAGCTAACTTCTATTTACGGAAGGGAATTCAGGTGAGAGACAAGAGCTGTTCAAATTAGAATGAGTACAGAAATCACCTAAGGATCTTGTTAAAATGTGGATTCTAATTGTGGTCTGGGGAATACCTGAAGATTCTGAACTTAAAATAAGCTCTCAGCTATCTGGAATCCATACTGCTGATTGGCGTCCATATTTTAATTAGCGCTGGGACAGAAGACATGTCGGATTACAGTAGGAAGCACAAAGTAAAAATGTGAGATTTGGCAAAGGAAAATTATTTTAACCTTTTTTAGATCCTATGGGAATTTTTTTTTTACTGTCATTGTTGCTGTTAAACTTTTTTATTGTTAAAAATATCATAAAACTTACTATTTTAACTTCTTAAAAAAATTAAGTTTGTTTATTTGTTTGGAGAAAGAGGAGAGAAAGAGAGAGAGAGAGCAAGCGAGCCGGAGAGGAGCAGAGAGAGAGGGAGTGAGAAAAAGAATTCCAATCGGGCTCGATGCTGTCAGTGTAAGCCTGATGCAGGGCTGGAACCCACACACCTCTGTCTGACTCCTGGGTTTGGCTGAGGTCAGGATCTTGCAGTTTGTGAGATCTTGTGGTTTGTGAAATTGAGCCCCTGGTTGGGATTCTCTTTCTCCCTCTTTCTCTCTGTGCCCCTCCCCTACTCATGCCCATGCCCGCACACCCGCTCTCTCCCTAAGAATAAATATATAAACAAAAAGAGTGGATTTTTTCCTTTTTCCACATTATTGATCCCTACTGTACTCTTGAAGTGTTTTACCTAATGTTTGTTAATCTTTTTAGCCACAGTCCCCATTTCCCTATTCATCTTCCCATTGGCTAAGAGATCCATTCTAACATGAAAGCAGAAATCCTTTTGGGGGCAAAACCTTTTCTGATAAAAAGGAATAGATTTGGTTGTTTCTTTATTCACTACCCAGGTGCCCCTAGTTTGTCGTTTTGTAAACAACAGAAATATTTGATAATCTGTATTGGATGATTCAAAAGAAGTCCAGTTTACTAAGGTGTGACTGTGGCATTGGGATTATAAAATAAAATGTCCTTTTTATTTATTTATTTTTAGAAATGCATAGGACCGAAATAAGATGGTATTTGGAACTAAGTCCTAAAACATTTCAGCAATGAACAACAGGGAAGAAAAAGTCATGAATAAAGGAGATGTGGCCAAATCTTGACAAGTGGTGAGTATGAGTCTTGGGTACACTGGATTGATGCTTTCCATTCTTTTTTTGTATATTTTAAAATATGCAAATACAGAATGAGATATATTGGATACTCAATGTCGGCTTCTGTATTTGTGAGTTTGCATACTTGCTAAAATACGTTGGTAACACCAAAGTCAATGCTTGAGGTGCTTTTGTGGTCATCTGCCAGCATGGACAGAGGGCTGAAAAATCTGAGTCCTCCCGAAGTGTTTTTTCCAGCTAAAGTTAAACTAGGCTATAGTCTGCCATCAGATTGCACCTCTCCTACTATGAACAAATGCCCTTTTTGTAGTTTATTTCATGTTATGTTTTGTGCATTTTTGTGCTTGTTATTGATGATTTTACTGTTTAAAATGGTGCCCTCTTCACACCAAGTATAGTGCTGAAGTGTTTGCTAGTGTTCTTAAGCTCAAGAAGGCTATGGTATGGCTTACAGAAAAAACACATGTTAGATACATGGTTTACAGTGCTACTAACAGTGAATTCAGTGTTGAGAAGCAAAACATGTTAAATAAGGTTTCTTTAAACAGAAACGCAAAGAAAAGAACATTATGTATTTGGTCTAGTGAGGAAACGTGTGGTTTGTAGAGCCCTAACCCTCTTTCTCCCCTAGGAACAATCATTCAGTATTAGCTGATGTAGTGTTGGCAGTGAGTTTATAAAATATAACTACTGTGAATAATGAGGATTGACTCTGTTGGTTAAATGCCTAGATAACTTCTCCACCTAAGAAATTTCAAACTGAGTAGTAAAAATACCATGTAAAACCACACATGATTATTACACTAGTGGCATCACACATAGGCGTTACAGGTAACCAGAGGAAAGTGAAAATGGCAGTGGTATATGAGGAACCTAGACCAGAAACCTGGGGACAGACATTTCCTGCTTGTTCCCTATTATTCCCCATCCATACTCAATCACTATTTCCTGTGGACATCACGTGATAAACAATACGCTGCTACAATCCATCATTTCTTCTATCATCACTTCTGGATATGTTGAGTAGTTTCCTAACCATTCTTCCCATCTCCAATATTGTCTTTCTTTCATCCATTTTATTGACAAAGGCCATCATGATACATTATTTAAAGTGCCACCCTGATTAACATAATTCGATGACTCCAAAGGACGCTAGTCAGGATTTTTAATGCTGGTCCAAGAAGAGTGTTCAAGGATGGGAACCCATGAAACTATATGTAAAATGTTAAAATGCTGCTAAATGACACACTCCTCCTCCCACTTCAAGAAGACATACAATGTTTTATCACTTTCTGCCAGGAGTCTTAGTCACACACCCTTGCCAAAAATTAAAAATACAAGGTCCTTAACAAAGCTTAGAAGACATTCCATAATCTCATTCCTGCTACCTTTCCAGCCTTGCTTTTCACCATTCCTTACTTGTGCTGCAGCGACATGAAACTCCTCCTAGTCTCCAGCACACCCCATGGCTGTGTTCATCGTTACCACATTCACTGAGGTGCTTTTTGATCGTACATTCCTACATTTTACCTAGTTACGTTCTCCTTATTCTTTACAACACTCATATCTAAAATTTCAAAATAAATTAGATGGGTTAAAAGAAAAAAAAGATTGGCCTGTCTGAGCATGGGGAGGCAGGTAAAGTGGAATGAAATGATGTGAGAATATCAGAGAGGTAATCAGACACCAGATTGTGTGGATTTCTGTAGACTGGGCTAGAAAGTTCGGATTGAATGCTTAAGTCATGAAATGCCATTAGAGAACTGTAACGAGGGAGTCCGACAATAGCCAATTTCCAAGTTTACAAACATTCTGATGTACAGTGGGGGCTGTAGGTGGAAGGATCGGCTGAAGTAAAGAGATTGATCTGGAGGATGTTGCAAGCATCCATTCTAGATGGCTGTAATTTGTCAAGGATGGTAGTAGAGAAGATGGAAAGAAGTAGACCTTGTGGATTTAGACTGGGATGTGTTTTGGAGGTCAAAGTGACAGTATGTACTGATGGACTCTACGTGGGAAAAATGGAAGAACTCTTCAATTTTTTTACTCCAGTAATTGGATGGATGATTGTGTCATTTCCTGAGGGAGCAAAAGAAGAAAGGAAGCCTCACTCCCAGTACTTTTGCTTGGAAGACTGAGTAGATGGTAACAGGCATTATAAATACATAATTCATAAGGAAGAACCGATTTTCTAAGGGATGGATTGGGTTTATATTTAAACATATTGCATTTTAGGCACCTGTGAATACCTTCTTCCAGAAATATATCTCTATTTCTAGGAAAGCTTTGTTTTCAATGAAGAAGTAGGAAGACTACCTTAAAACTAATATTCTTACCCTGATGCCGTTTATGAAATAACTCTGTGGACATAATAAAATATGTGTGATGATGTCTTCTGAGCCCATATGGAGAAGATTCACATTTAAGAGAATTATCCATATGGTGTTTCAGATTTTTGTTTCAAGCTTTTAAGAGTATTGATGGTAGGGATGTATAAACAACTTGACTCGAGTCATTAAAATTAATCCATTTTTAAACAACCAACCTTCTAATAAAATAATTAACAGATCTTTGACAAAATCCTTTTGAAATTAGAGCCTGTACTTTTAAATCCTGACAGTTCAGAGAGGACAATGGCTATAATTCTAAATGTTGTATAAAGGTGACAGAATTTGTTCTTTTGATCTTATTGCACAAAGTAGTACTTCAAATTTTTGGCAACTGTGGAATAAATACTTTGATTTGCCTTTAGTTAAACTCTATGCTTTAAGACTCAAATTCAGTTACCTCATTGGGAGACTACTTTTCTCAGTTCTTTTTTCTACTTCTTGGATTAAAACTGCTACATGCCATGCCATGGTGACAATGCTTCCACTTGCCCTCTTGGCAGTTACTAAGTTCACATGGTCCACCAAACTCCTTTTCACTCCTTCAAGTAATTTTTGTCATTTCCTCTTCCATGTGCCTCCATTCACTCAAATTTGCTTAACCTCCACTCATTGAAAAGCTCTGGCTGACTTCCCATTTCCAACAGCCAGTATTCTCATCTCTGAGCCTATGGACTCTTTCCCCAACATTTAAAAACCCACTTGAGGATCAAAGTGCTGTGGAATTAACATCGTCCAACCACTGACTGGGAGTAGACAATCACCTCAGCTTTTCCAGTGACAAGGTGGGGTAATTTGGAGCTATCTGACATTCTGCTTCCCAGACCATTCATATGGCAGTAAGTCTCAGACACTCTCTGTGTCAACTGACTTAAGAGAACAGAACGTCCAAGTGGGCAGTCACCCGGCTTCACTTTCACACTTCTTACTCTTGTTCCCTCAACTCCCCAAATACACTGTTGCACTCAAATCCCCATGTGTCACCAATGTCCAAACAGATATGCTCTCCTACAAACCCTCTCTTCTTGGAGTCTTTCCTAGGTCAATCAAACTTGACAATTCCAATTCTACTAGCTGCTGGGCTAAAAGCCAAGGTGCTGTTCTTGATCGTTCTCCTTTTTTCACATCTCACGTTAGCATCATCAGAAAATCTTGTAGGCTCTATCTCAAGGTTATTTACAATTTGACCAACCATCTCCATCTTTAGTGACTGCGTTCACCGGCTCCGATTGCTGTAACAAATACCACTGAGGGGCTTAGACAGACAGACAGGCATTAATTTTCGCACAATTGTGGAGGCTAGAAGGCTGAGGCCAAGGTGTCAGTAGATTTGGTTTCTTTAGAGGTCTCTCTCCTTGGCTTATCTTCTTCCTGTGTCCTTACAAGGCGTCTGTTCTGTGTGTACATTCCTGGTGTCTCTTTAGAAGAGATTAGGTGTGTGGTCTAATCTCCTCTTCTCATAATGACACCCATCACATTGGATTAGAATCCATCTTAATGGCCTGATTTTAAATCGCTTCCTTCTTTGAAGGTTCTATCTGCAAACAGAATCACATTCTAAAGTACTAAATGTTAGGGATTCAACATATGAGTCTTTTAGGAATTCGATTCAACCCAAAAGAGCAAGCCTACACCTACTGACCCCAGTTTGGCCAAAGCCATTATCTTATTCTGCCTGGAAAATCAATAGCCTCCTAACTGTCTGCCCTACTGCCCCTTTTCCTTCCTGCAGTCAATTTTCAACACAACAGCTAGAGTTATCTCACCCAAATCCTCTCTACTCAAAACCTTTCACTGGCTTCCCATCTGACTTAGAATAAAATCCTATGTCTAACATCATCTACATTGCCACCAGTCTTTTCCTCTCTGGTGTCATATTCTATTACTCTCCCCCTCTGCAACACTGATCCAACCCACTAGCTGTTCCCACATTAGGGTCTCTTCATGCTGTCTCCTTTACCAGAGTGATAGTCCCTGCAACCTGGGCATGCCTGTCACAACTCACCTCAGGGAAGCCTTTCCTGGGCACTGCGTCTGAAAGAGCAATTCCTCCCTAATGCTTCCCACATCCTACTTCCTTGCTGCTTTTTCATCTCCTTAGTACTTGTCATCTTCTAGAATATATATTTTACATGTTTATAAGGCTTTTCTTTCACTACAGTATGAGCTTTATGAGGGCTAAGTTTTGTTTCATTCTTTTGATACCCCAGCAGCTAGAAGCATGCCTGCAACATGGCACGTGTTGTAGAAATATCTGTTGGTTGAAAGAATGGTTTTCCTCAGCCTGTCAGTAAAATCATCATTGTTCTAAGAATTTAATCTTTCTTTAATTTGTCTGAATATTACACATCCTTTGTGTGTATCTTCCCCACAGTTTTCAGAGAAGTTTTTGTCTTTGATATGTGATACAGACAATGCATATTTTGTTACAACCTAATGTCAAAAGTGAATTTCATCTACCATATTACTGACAACAGACGAAAATACAAGGAAAGAGTAGATGCAAGGGCAAAATACACAGTCTGGAAGCCTCTGGAAGGTTTTCAGAATGGCATCACTGTTCTGATGTCTAAGGGGCAAAAATTCATTTACCAGTGATTCACTGGTTAGTATAAATGTGCCAATCACTCATTTAAGAGCTTGGGGTAGAAAGATAGGTAAGGCCTGGACTATGCCTAGGAGGACTATCGAATCCATAGGGAGTCATTCCTTCTGCCTGTTTTGAAGTTTTAATTCCCAGTTTTGTGGGGTTACAGAGAAGGAGCAAGAGAAGGAGGATCAATCACTCACTCATTAGTAGAACTAAATTTCTAAGCAAACGAACACAGAAAATAATGGGTCTCTTAGTGGTTAAGTGAAAAAAGTCTTTTCATAACTGAAGCGATCGGAGGAGAGAGTGTTTTCTCTACTGGCAGCCCTAAAATGATGCTTTGAAGCATTCTCGGAAGGCCCATACTGTGTCTTACCTTTGTTCTAGTTCTGACACAATCAATATCCAGTGTATCATAGGAATGATAGCATAGGTGATCAAGCAACCTTAATGAGGCTTCTGCTATGCTTGCAGTTGGATGGAGAATGCATTCAGTATGAAGAACTTTTAAACCGAGGGCAACTCCATATCTACAAATATAGATTTCTTAACACGTGGTTTGTCATCCTAGCGAGAAGCCTGACCTGATTTCTTTCTAGGCATGGGCGTTTGTGAGCAGGGAGAGGGACTGATTGGGGAGAGGGGGGCTTAAACCTGGGTATGATTATTCCAGTCCGAATGTTTCCTCACAGGCACATAATAATTGCTGTTAGCAATGTACATTTCTAAAGTTCAAAGCTACAGCATAAGTAAAATAAATGTTTATAGATATCAGGGCTTACAGCCAGTGAAATTGAAAAAAACATTCTTAAGTTCCTCCTTAGAGATGCACACAATTAATTGAAGACAGATAATTGCATGTGTAATGGCTTCTTGTACACTAAGTACCTGTTTACAAATCAAATTATTCAATTTGGAATCTCAAGTGTGTGCTGTCTCTGCTCAATTAACCCCTTATGGTTATGCATAAGCACCTAGTTTGTAAAAATGTGGCCTTTAATATTTTCAAGATCATTTAAATTATGACTCACATTTATACAACCAATTGTGAAGTAAAACTCTGTTCACGTTTCCTAAGTAAGGAGATGTAACATGTCGAATACTGCTCTGAGTCACGTGCTGCTCTTGGCTGAGGCTGAGATCTTTGTTTGTAAAACTTGTACTGAAACAAGTTCTCTATCCAAGTGACAAATACTCTACGAGATACTAAAACATGCCTGATAAAAATCTAAAAAGGCAATTTCCTAAAGACATTTGAGAGTGGCAACCAAGCTTCTCCTATGAGCTGCTGCTAAGTGCACAAAGTAGGTATTTTAGAGTTGCTCATTTAATCATAAATGCACTTGAGTGTTACTGCACAGCAGATATAAAACACCACGGACTGTGTGCAAAGAAAACGAAGATACAAGCCCTGCATTTGACACACATTGAAATGAATCTGATCCACAACCCTCGATTGCTGAAGGAAGCATAGACATGGTGCTCTGAGCTCAAATCCTACGGTCACACAGACTTTAAAGTCAGCTCCATCCATCAGGAAGTGAACGAACAAGAGATGCATCATCACTTTTGGCCTCAGTGTTCCTAGCTGTAGAAGTGGACCAATAATGTACACAACTCAGGTAGTAACATGAGAATAAATGGTTTACCATAGCCTAAAAAAAAATACACTTCATTGCTGTCAAAGTTGAAGAAAAATTATTTTTTCTCTTTTGCCTTGATTTAGTTGCTGTCATCTTTACAGCTGCGTAAAACTGGAGGGAACAAGACTCATAAATAGGTAATGAGGCAAAGTCAAGCAGGCAGGGTAAAAAGAAGCAGGGGTAAGTTTTGGATTCGTATAGTCAACTGAGACTATTTCCTAGAAGGCTGTGGGACCATGTGGCTAAATTAAAGACACAGCAATAGGGTTAGAGGCAAACTGTAGAAAGTATGCAGTGGATAAAAATTATACTTATTACTGGGTTATAGAATTGAAGTCTAGTTTCCAAGCAAAAAAAGACCCTGATGTTAAGAATATGGTAAACACTAAGGAAAAATAATTTAAGCTTTTTCCTTTAATTGACATTTATTTCCTATTAGATTTCCCAACTTTATGAAAAATTTTAAATGACTCTTGTCTCCAGATGAAAACAGGGAAAAACCATCATACAGAACTTGGGGTAATGCACCTACTTATTTTTATATTGTCCTTTAAAAAGATTCCTCTCAATAATAAAATTTGCTTTGGAGAAACCTGAGGGGCTCTGTTAGTTAAGCTTCCTACTTTGGCTCAGGTCGTGATCTCATGGTTCTTGTCATTTGAGCTGCACATGGAGCTCTCTGCTGTCAGCCAGAGCCTGCTTCGGATCCTCTCTCTCCTTCTCTCTCTGCCCCTCCCCAATCATCTTTTCTCTCTCTTTTTCTCAAAAAACAAAAAAAAAAAACCATTAGGGATGCCTGGGTGGCTTAGTCAGTTTAGCATTTGACGTTAGCTCAGGTCACGATCTCATGGTTTGTGGGCTCAAGCCCTGAGTCAGGCTCTCTGCTGACAGCTCAGAGCCTGGAGCCTGCTTCAGATTCTGTGTCTCCCTCTCTCTCTGCTCCTCCACCACTCATGCTCTCTGTATCTCTCCAAAACGAATAAATGTTAAAAAAAAATGTAATAAAAATAGGGGAGCCTGGGTGGCTCAGTCGTTTAAGCACCGACTTCGACTCAGGTCATATTCCTATGTGAGTTCCAGCCCCGCGTTGGGCTCTGTGCTGACGGCTCAGGGCCTGGAGCCTGCTTCAGATTCTGTGTCTCTTTCTCTGCCCCTCCCCTGCTCACACTCTGTCTCTCTATCAAAAGTAAATAAACATTAAAAAAATTAAAGAAATGTAATAAAAATAAACACTAAAAAAAGTAAAATAAAATTGGCTTTTTAGTGGTAGTAAATAAAAACACCAGATATATCCCTGGCATTTCTTGCTCCAGGAGAGAAAACTTGAAATAAAGTTAATTAACTTCCTGAGCATTATTGTTTATAGCATTCACTTTAGTGACTGAATATTGAATGTTTGAATTGGGTGAATTTTGCTAGTAATCTATATTCATTTTATTCTGCTTCTGAAATATAACTGCATTATAAGAGGCTTATAGGCTCAGGAAAAACAAGGCTTTCAAAAATGATTTTTCTTTTGTTTCATCTCCCTCTCTCCCTCTCCTTCCTTCCTTCTTTCCTTTTCTTTCCCCTCCTTTGTGTTTACATTAAAAGGAAGAAAACCTTAAAGTTAGTTTTGAATTACTGATGACTTATGCTCATGATGATTTGACTACATAGGTTTATTATCTACTGTAAATTAAGTTTTAATAGAAATGACTGATTCTTTTATTGTACAATAATCATGAAACCACCAAACACTTATAGCATATGCCCCATTTTTGTGGTTAGGTAGGAAATATATATTGAAAAATAACCATACACCTGTTGCATACCTTGTGCTGCTCTTTGGGAATTATACTTCCTATGGTGGTTGCACATTTCCAGCGGTGATCCAACTCTAAGGCTTCTGTGGACCTGAGGCATCTCAGCCTTTTCTGACGCAGAGAGACAGCCTTTGAATATGCTTTTGTTGTGGCCATTTTCTCCATGCTCAGCAGTCTGTGTTTCACGAATGTGCTGAGTTGTCAGCTGAAGTGTATGTGTGATATAGTCATCACCAGAAAAGGATATGCGTGTAATTCCATTAGATGGAAGAGGATTGAAAATGTTACACATTTATCAAATATTCATTACTGGAAAGATGATATCATTATTGTAGCTTTTCAAAACAGAAGGCTGTGGCTTGGCTTGTGCCTGAAATAGTGGCAAAGAAATGGGAAAAGAATCACTGACTCCATCTGTCTCCTTTTGCACTGGTTCTATTCCTTTGTATTATAACTCATTTTTAACTTTTTTTTTTTTTTTTTTTGAAGACAAATGTTACTTAGAATGTGGTGGTGGAGTAAAAGAATGTATTTGAGAAAATGGAGGCATAAAAGCAGCAAATAGCTGTCTTAAAAATATTGTGAAAGAAAAAAAAAAATGGATATATGTAGAATATTGATAATGGCAGAGCCGGCCTTTCTTTTAAAAGGTGGATCAGTTTCCCGAAGACAGAAAAATGTGACTTGTTACCAAAGGTGTCACAGTAACCTTCATATTATTAATAAGTAGCTATGAAAATTTACAGAAGTAGCACGGAGCAATGGCAACTGTCTGAGTCTCAAATAGCATGGCATCACCGGATGTGACTGTGATTCTGATTTTTATTTCTCTAAAGAACATCTGGCATTGGAATATCCTTATCTTTTACCTTTTCTACCTGTTCTGGTAGTGAATATATATATGGAAAAAACAAACAAGCAAACAAAAACAAGGTTTCTTTCACCAACCGAAAGACAAAAAAATACCAACATATCTAAACTGCAGATTTCAACTTATTTACTAGATGGAATGGAATTTTTCACATTTCACCAAAATTAAGAAATGAAATCTGGCATTTCTCGTGTTTATCTGCCACTTATCATGATGTATTAGGATTCCTTAGTTCCATGGTTTATTTTGTAACAAGACAACAATAATCTTTTGTGTTATAAAGTAGAAGTAATGTCTATTTTAAGTATCTCCAACACACAAGTAACAATGTGTGAGCTCTGTGTTTCTACAGCCGGTGATGACCTCAGACAGCCCTGTATGTTGTGCAAGGCTCTCATTAGATTATAACAAACGGAACTAACAGTAATATTTGCTAGTACTTCTAGTAACCACTCTAGTGATATTGGTTGAATATCTGCCTTATACCATGTACTTGATGTCTTGGTCATTTGATTCCACCCTCTTGTTCTCTTTTTAGGGTTTTGGTAATATAAGATTACTAAATAAACATTAATCATTAATTGCAGACTTCCTGTAAATTCTACGAGATTACAGTGATTCAAGCGCAGTTAAAGCCTACATATAAAGATTGTATCTGGGGCAGTGAGGAGGCAGTAGGTGTCAAATGTAGCAAGGGAAGATGCACAGGAGGCAAAATACCTGGGTTCTTCCAAATCACATCTAGATAGTCAGTTGAACCCTTTAAACAATAACCTTCTGGAAAGAAATAAGACTTCATTGTCTAATTCATGTTTAAATCCCTTTAACAGAAAAACAATGCACTGTAAGTAGGAAAAGCTTACAGTGCAAAGTCAGATATACTGGCTAAATTGGAGAAATTTTAGTTTTTTTAGAAGTACTGGAAAAGGTCCTATTCAAAAAGATGTTCTGGAACTTTAGTTTTCTTAGTAAAGCAGTGTTATTAGCCATCTACCTCCCAAGATCCACAAACATAGTAAGACCACCATAAGGTCAATTTATCAGACACATTAGAAATGGGACTTTTCTGTTAATCAATGATTTTAGTACACATGTGTGTACCTGCTATATATTAATGATTTTTTACATATTAGAGAAACAACAAAGTACACTTAGTATTAAAATTGTACGTATGAAAGATAAAACTACATCATGGGAATGACAGTTTAAGCTCTGGGAGCGCTTGATAGGTTATCATTATAAACGTCAATTATCGTATTATAATTCAAGCAGTGAAGAATATTTACTGAATTCTCATTATAGGATAGGAAGCATGCAACAATTTACCTTACTGGAACTAAATGGATGGTCAGTTACTTTTATTCTTAGGTCTTTAGAGTGGACAAGAAAAATAATTTTCAGAGAAATATTGACATCTTTGCTTTTTGTATATACTAATATTTGTTGCCTTTATCTAATATTTCTTAAGAGGTTTTGCCTTTTTTATTTTTATAAACACATTTTTCCTTTATTTTAATTTTTAAAAATGTTTGTTTATTTTTGAGAGAGATAGAGACAGAGTGTGAATGAAGGAGGGGTAGAAATAGAGGGAGACAGAATCTGAAGAGGGCTCCAGGCTGTCAGCAAAGAGCCCGATGCAGGACTTGAACTCATGAACCATGAGATCATGTGCTGAGCCAAAGTCAGACACTTAACCAACTTAGCCACCCAGGTGTCCCGTTTTTTTTTTTATTATCATAAATGATTTAATTATTTTACAGATTTTTAACATGGGGCAGATTTTATATTCATGGAAGTATCCCATGCTTTCAAATAGATAAGGTTCTTGTTACTGACTTCTTTATTGGTTTTAATTTTTCCCTAGGAACCCTAGGGATTGATTTTGAGAATAAAAACATTATTCATCACCAGCCATTAGGTAATGGTGCAGTTTTTCTATTTTTATTTTATGTTGTTGAATCACATGATTTACAGAACAAACAATGCTGAAGATTTTCAAGAGAGATGTATGTTCTATGCTTAATAAAGAGAAATTCAAAAAGGCAAGTCGTCAAGAGAGTGATATTTTGAGGAGATAAATAATATTGTTTTCCGTGACTTAACCTAATGGATTTACAATGATCACACTCTTTTGTATTAATCTACTCACTCCACGTCATTCTTATCATGTTCTGCTAACATAAAAATGCCACCATTTTAACGTATCATTTCCTCCAAAGAGGTTACATATCCATTATGCTACAATATTTGGAAAACAACAATTCTATAATGTGTCAATTTTTCTGAAAAAGAGAGTAATTCTTTCTTTTTTATTATCCAGAGAAAATGGGAAGGTCAATTGTACTGTAAAATGTTTCTGTGAGTCACGAAACAACCTGATAACCTTGAGTCATAACAGGGAATAAATACAATGAACAGGAATCTCTTTAAGGTATGCCTATCTTCAAGATATGATTGTCTTCCTCACCAATGGTTTTTATCACAAGAGATAGTAGCAACAGAATGAATGCCTAAAAAGCAACATAATACGCAATGGTTTCTGGGAGATACTCTACAAACATGTTAGAAATAAAGGCATGCATATTAAAGTGTAAGTACTGGCATTAACTGGAAGGGAAAAAACAGCAATATTGTAAGACTAGCTGGTTAGCTAATTTATGCTCCTCAGAATATCAGAGATAGATCAGAGAAAAGCTTTCAAGTCAATAAATCTGTGTCCAGAGATTTTTCCAGAGAGTACAAAGAAACATCAGAAACCTGCAATTGTGCATTACTAGATTCACTAAGTTTTACTTGGAGTTTTCAGAATTTTTCATTTACGGCTACATTTTAATCCACTGTTTCTTATCCTTGAAAAATAAACTAACCACTTTCAAAGAAAAAAAATCATGAATTCATGGTATTGTTGACATACAGTATTTTACTCACAATGATATTTAAAATCATAGAAAAATAGGGATGCCTGGGTGGCTCAGTCGGTTAAGTGTCTGACTTCAGCTCAGGTCATGATCTCATAGATGGTGGGTTTGAGCACTGTGTTGGTTCTGTGCTGACAGCTCAGAGCCTGGAACCTGCCTCAGATTCTGTGTCTCCTTCTCCCTCTCTCTCTCCCTGCTCTGCTCATGCTCTCTGTCTTTCAAAAATGAATACATGTTTAAATTTTTAAGATAAATAAAATAAAATCATAGAAAAATAAATCCAGACAGAAGTCCCTTGTGCTTACAGCTCCGGTGAAATTATAAAGCCAAACAATTTTACAAATTAAATATAAACTATAAAAACAAGAAAATTCAAATTAACAGTATCAATTTTGTTTGACGAATAATGTTTTGCTAAACTAAATTGCCTTTCATGATGCAAATAGTAGTTTCTTAGGCACAGGCTTTTCCAACTGTCATAAAATTTTCAATTTCAAGCTGTACTGAGATTTTTATGTGTAGAACAGTGACACCATTTACTGTTCTCTTAGAGTGAATTGTGTTGTGTCCACTCATTTTTTTTCCCCCTATTAGCTGGTGACAAAACAGTACTATTGCCAACTTGATCATATATAAACACAAACGTAGTCACACAAATACCGTGATATTTGGTCTTAGGTATCTAGAAGATTAAAATAATTTTCAAAATTCTATTACTGAGTACTAACTGATCTCCTAGAATATGTTTGAAAAGTCTCAGAGAGCCACAGAACTCAGGAGGGGAATATTAAATCAATTACAGACACAATACAGAAAAAAATCTTAAAAAAACTACCATCTATCAGAATAAATACATGTCAATAGACAATATCACAAAAAAACAAAGTATATAAACAAAATGAAAAAATCTTCCAAACAATGTTAGAATATCAAAACAAGAGAAATATAGGAAAAAAATTGTTTTATAAAAAGAAAAGCATACTGAATTTCTAAAAACAACAACTATGAAGTAGCAGTTAGCATGCAGGTCCTTTTATTTTTATTTTTGTCTCCCTTGTAGAAAGATAAAGAGTGTTCAGTGGGAATAATGCTAGGAAGAGGGTGGAGTCAAATAAAGGTGGGCTGGGATTAGGACTCAAGGCAGAACCAGAGGAGCTCAAAGACTATCCTACCTACTTCTCGTCAACTCAGAACACTGAAACTAAAGTGGGAAGGAAAGGACAAATACATTCAAAATTATTTTTTGGAGATTTCATTTTTTTTGGTACCCAGGTCTTTGAGTTTTTGATCTAAATTGACTTCCAAGTAAAATTGAAATGATTTTCATTCTCTTTTATTTTATTTTCTTATTTTTAGCATCATGATACAGAAAGTTTCCCTGGTTTTTGTCAACAAAAAAGGAGCTGCCTTGCAGGAGGGAAGGAAGGGCCCTAACTGTCTGATCTTCCCACAGAGAAGTCTGACTATGATGGAAATAGAACCTTCGATGGCATTCCACAGGAGGATTATCTCGGTAGTATCCCAGACTTATGTTTTCTCTTCTGTGACTATTGAAATGATAATTCAGTTGTGGTTTAATACAGAATTTGTGTAGTAAGATCAGCATTACTGTATTTCAGCCAGATTTGAGTTTTAACGATTTTCTCCAAATGTGAATATTAGGTTGACATCTATATTAATATTATAATTTTAAGCAAATCCAAATTTCTAGCATTTCACAGGATAAATTGAGTCCAAATTGCATTTTAGCTTGGTAAAAGGTAAAATTAAGTAGTAATCAGAACTTCCAAGATATGCATCAGAGATTTGCTGAATGTGCAAACGTTTAAAAATAGATTCCTCAACTATCCCAATCAATTTCCTGCTTGTGATAACAAAAATAACCATAATTGCATAACTATGGTATGTGTACTTTTTTCCTTATGTTTTGCTTAAACACATTTTACAAAGATGTAATTTATGCCCTCTATACAGCCTGGATTTCCATTAATATATCCTAAGCAGTTTCCATTCTGCTATGTAGTATTTGAACGAAAAGTCCTATCACTCCATTTTATTATAAAACGTTAGATTATCAGAGAAGCCCCAAAACATGTAAAAGCTAATCAGAAACTCAGAATCTAAGCACCCAAATATTATCGCTGCTAATATATTTTTTTTAGATTTCAGATTTCCCTTTCCCTAAAAATTTCCCCCAAATTTCACTTAGACCCTCAGTGACACATGTTCATGATAACCTCTTGAAAATACCCATGAGGCTCTGCCTGAGAACTTTCTTCCCCAGGGAACAGTCCTTGGCCAATAAAGATAAAAATTAAAAGGTGACAAGCTTAGCTTCTTTGCAATTCAGGTGGATGGCTCTCAGATATTGTGGTGGTCCACTCCTCAGAGACCTGGAACTCCTCCAAAAAGCAACTAAGACAGGAGAAATGCCATGAACCAGCGAAAACTCATGGAATCTCTCTCTACCCAATCCTCCTTCCTTCCCCTCTTCTTTTCACAGACTTGCAGTGTGGTCTGAAGACTTTCCAACTCCTCTTCCTCCCTATATTCTTCATAGGTGTTTCCCCAATAACCTCTCTTCTATCTAATCCTCTCTTGACTACTTTATGAGAAATTCAAACAAAAAAGGATAGTGCCAGGTTTAGTTACAGAAAATAAGAGGTAAGTTTTAGAACTGGCCAACTGATCATTCAATAGGCAAAGATGGCACTGGCAAGATCAGGGAAACATGAACTATAAGCTACAGCCATCACTTAGGGGACAAGGACACTTGGGACTCCAGATCAGAAAAGGAGTCAACATGTTGGCCACAATAATTGATCCTCAGAAGCAGAAGGTGGTGGATTTGCTTTTTACAGCTGGGGCAGGTAGAATTCTGTTTGCAACCTGGTGGTCCATACGTGCTCCTCAGTAGGCTCAGGTCTCCTCTAGCTGTGAATGGGCATTTTTAACAACCAAGACCCAAGAAGCCTCAATTGCCAAGGATGTAGTCCCTCAGGAATAAAGGTTTGGGTCACCAACACAAGGTGAGGCATCAAAACCTATCAAAGCAATAGCTCAGGGTGAGGACATTTTAGAATAGAGCGTAGAGAAGAAGACGAGTGAAACTTACGTCTTCGAAACCAATGCAGTGGTGGGTCTCCTAGGTGAAGTCTTTAATCGCTCTCTTTCAAGTTTTCCCTCAAGAATAAAGGGCTATACCAACTGTACTGGGACTATTCCTTAAACCTACACTGAAAACAAGATGTATGCACTGCAATGGACGGACTACAGAAAATACACGGTTTTGATGTTAATCTGTAGGGATCTTAGTTGACCAACTGTTTTAAGTGTCACCTGAGACAATTTTAATGAGTACTCCACATTGGCCTGACTGAAAAACGTTTAGAACTGCATGGCTGTTTTATTTTGTCTTATTTTTAAAATGTTTTTAAATGTTTATTTTGAGAGACGGAGATAGAGAGTGAGCAAGGGAGGAACAGAGAGAGGGCGAGAAAGAGAATCCCACGCAGGTTCCACACTGTCAGCACAGAGCCCGATGTGAAGCTTCAACACCTGAACCATGTGTGACCTGGGCTGAAATCAAGAGCTCAACCCGCTGAGCCCCTCATGTGTCCCAACATTGCTGTTTTAGACTCCTCCTATCAAATCCTCTCTCTTTTCCTCTCTCCCTTCACAGGGTTATGATTGCATTGTATTCTGCGTGCTCTCCTTGCCTACTTTTTCTTCTTTTTAATCCTTCACGCGAATTTCCCCAATGCATTTATTACTCATCTAATTTCAACTTGGTATCTGCTTCTCAGAGCACTCAAACTAACACAGGCATGGTCCGCATCATCACCTAGAGGTTGCCAGTAGGAACTGAGCAACCAGTACAACTGAGCCCAGTTGTACACATTAATTATTAATCTGCACATCAGCATACCCTGTTTTGAATATTTTCCATTCCATGTTTTATGCTTTTATTCAGCTACCACTCCTCCTTGAGATTAAATTAATGTGGTGGTTTTAAAATAATTCACGCAGGTTTTGAAACATCTTGCCAGACATGGAACCTAATCCCTCACCCCCTGAGTGGGAACTGAAATTAATCACACAAGTCTAATAAAGAGAATATAGCAGAAGTGATGGTATGTTCAGGTAACAACCAGCAAGGAACTAAAGCCTCCTGCCAACAGCTATGTATGTGAGCCCTGTTGGAAGCAGAACCCCCTGGTTAAGTCTTCGAGTGATGGGCTGACATCTTGACTGCAATGTCAGGAGACAGCCTGAATCAGAACTGCCCAATTAAGGCATGTCTATACTTCCAACTCCCAGAAACTGTGTGAGATATTGTGTGTCTTAAAATGGTATAGTTTTAGGTAATTTATCACAAACGGATAAGTAATACGTCCTTAAATTTACCACATATACTCAAATTCTTTTCTCAGAATCAGCTTCTGGAGGAATATAACCACACATACAGTCACACATGTATATTGACATGATGTAGACAATATTCTGGGTTTATATAGGTTTCTTTCATGTTTGAGTCATTTAGGAACAAGAGTTTTATTTTTTACTATTAATAGATATTGAAACAAATTTCAAAAATATCTCTGTATGGCATGATAAGTCACTCTATACTGTTCTATTATTTTAGTGTCTCACTATGTTCTAGTATCTCCTTTTTTGTGATAAAAAGAAGATATTTTTTATTTGTAGGTGCCTGTCTACTTATTTTAAAACATGAATAAAATAACACTAGTTGAAAGCTGCTGATTAAAAATGAAAACATTTTGGGGCACCTGGCTGGCTCAGATGATTGAGCATCCCGCTCCTGGTTTTGGCTCAGGTCCTGATCTCACAGTTTGTGAGATCAAGCTCTGTGTGGGGCTCTACACTGAGTGTGGAGTCTGCTTGGGATTCTCTCTCTCTCCCGGGACCTCACCAGTTCATGCTCTTTCCTCTCTAAATGAATAAATAAACATTTTTTAAAAAATTAGAAAAATAAAAACACGAAAATAAAAAAACTTAAATCACTATGTGTTGTGATATTATTCATACTTACACTCATCTTACAACTGTAACTAGAACAAAGGACAGATGGTAAAGGTTTAAAATGATGTTCCTATTAAAATCATGTACATTGCAATATAATTTCTCACTATCACAAGTGTCCATTCATTAGCTGCACCACTCAGACAGGGTGGATAAAATTTGAAGGTCAAGAGATAGAATGCCATGAACAATTGTTACTTATAGTCTCATAGTTTCGTTTCCTTAAATATAATAAAATGTTCTAAGAAGTCACGGGCTAGTTGATGAATTAAAAAAATGAATTCATAGGGTGCCTGGTGGCTCAGTTGTTTAAGTGTCTGACTCTTGGGTTCAGTTCAGGTCATGATCTCACAGTTTGTGAGTTCAAGCCCCACATTAGGCTCTGTGCTGACAGGACAGAGCCTGTTTGGGATTCTCACTCTGCCTCTCCTCCACTTAGGTGCTCTCCCTAGCACTCTCTCTCAAAATAAATAAATAAACTTAAAAAAAAAAAGAATAATGTAGATTTATTATGGGTATATATAAGTTTCTCATTTTAGGTTTGTCTCTTCTGCTTGAAAATATATTTTTAAAATAGTCTTAAGCACACAAAAAAATCTTATTATGAGATTAGCAGAGTGCTCATGGAAACTAACAGAGGAATTGACTAGACATAGTAGACAACAGAAGAAAAGGATTCCAATGTCATCAATTTAGTTGTTTCTTATTTCTGTAAATGCAAATAGGTTTGCTTTAATTTTTGGTAGACAGTGTTCTTAAGCAACAACAAAACAAAAATAACAACAATAACAACCATCAGTTATAGACCATGTACTAACTTTTAGGTACTCTACAGATATTTTACCCTATGTAATCCTCACACGAACCCCAAAAGTTAAGTACTTTTTTTATTACTAATTTACATATGTGAAGACAGACATTAGTTATGTGATAAAGAAAAGAATCAAACTGAGTCAAGTCTGATTCAGGAGGCTGCACTTATTACTGCTTTTCACACTGCCGTCCAGAATCCCTGCGAGAAACTAACTTCATTTTCTGAGTATTAAGTTCAAATTCATAAGGAATGTATTCCCCTCTCCAGCATGGATCGATCATATCCCTTTATCTATTTACTCAGCTCTGGCTTGAAGACTGGACCAGTCTGTGCTGTGATGTCCTCTTGAAACAAAGGATAATGGAATAATGGAGGCCGTTCCTATAAATAAAAACGATGTGTGGAAAGGTAGAAAGGAATAAAGAACAAATGAGAAAATGTGAAAAGAATTTTTTTCTTTTTGCTGAATTTGAATGAGTAAATAATGGTAATGTTTTTGGTTTTCAATGGATAATTAAATAGCACAGAAAAAGTACACTGAAGAAGTATGACTTCCTGAGCCAAGAAATACTATGACAGAGTCAATTTTAGAAGAAGCTTAATTTTTTAAATGAATGTTCTAAAAGCTGGAGATATTCTTTGCTGTAGCTCAATTTTAAAGTATATTTTAGAGTTGAAGGACACAATCCTGTACAACATCAAGTGTCCCTGTGAGTTACATTTGGTGCTGGGTAAGTGCCTATAAGAGGACTGAAGGTGAATTTATGGCTTGGGTAAAAAGATACAGGAAAGATTACAGTAAGAGGTGGGTATAGTGTACAACCCTTTATAAATCCACTTATGTAAATGTCTATCCTCAATGAGACTTTCTAAACTGGTGAGAGTTTTCTTCCAATAGAGCCATGGATCTCCCATCATTTCTCTAGGATCCAAGAGCATGTGTGTGTATGTGGTTATATGTATGCATGTATACGCAAGTTTATGTATGTGTACACATACTCATACATATACATATATATACACATATATATATATATATATACACACACATATACATACATAGACATCCATATATATGTCTATGTATATAAGTTGTTAGCCCAGTTTAGCATTATATTTTGGGTACAAATAGAGAAGAATTGGTGATAAGCAAACTCGAATATTACATGGGAAAGTGGAAATTGTTCCAGATTATTTTTCTGAGCGTGGTATTTTTACTGAAGATTTTCTGAGTTTTCTTCCCCATGATCATGGCTATGCTTATCCATTATTTAATGAAAATTACTAACTGTGTAGACAGAGTCCACATATTACGGCAGAAATTTAGTTAACGGGGTATAGGTGATTTGTTTTTTGAGATAAAAGAAGAATTCTAACAACATAGACATATTACAGAGAGTCCAAAATTGAAAAAAAAGAGAATGAAACTAACTATTAAAAATAGAGAGATTGAACTTATGACTAATGCTGAAGATGAAAAAACAATTTTTCCCCATCTTCTTCTGTTTACTTTTGTAATAATAGTAACAAAGAGTATACCACAGAACCAGTATTCAAAATCCAAGCCTGTGTGACCCCCAAACATTTATCTTTTTAAGTAAAAACAGAACGTGACTCGGACTGTAAATATGACTCAAAAATGATTTATAAGTATTAAAGCATGTATCATATACATTGTTTCTCTGAAGTTTGGTTGAATTTGTTTCAAGCTTTGGGTGTGTGGAGAGATTAGAACTTTTGCCTCCTCAGAGTTTCTTTAGATACTTCTGAAATGTCACCCCCCTGGTAACGCTGCTTTTTTTTCCCTGTGAGTCTTCTATTGATTTTCATCCTTCCATTGCAAATAGTTCACATTCAATTTCTAGTCTTCAGATTTTTGTCTTGTTTTTTTTTTTTCCTAACTGTATCTAATTATATGTCATTGTGGAAAAATATTATACCAAAATTAATTACTTTAAAAACACATTTATGACTTCACAGTTTCTGTGGGTCAGGAATCAGGCATGACCCCTCTGATACATGGTCTCAGGAGGCTACCTTCATTTTAAGGTTCAGATGGATCAGGTCCCCTTTCAAGCTCACTCAGTGTCTGTTGGCAGGATTTAATTCTTTGCAGGCTGTTGACTGAAACTCTCAGTTCCCTGGCTGTTGGCCAGAGGCCACCCTCAGTTCCCTTTTAGTGGTCGTCTGCATCACAGTAACCATGTGAGTGAATGGAAAAATAGCAGAAAAATTAAAATCAATGTCTTCTATAACTGAATATTGGATAAAATCACATCACTTCTGCCATATTGTATATATAAGTAACAAACCACTGGATATAGCATACGCTCATGGAAGAGGACTCCACAAAGGTGAAGATATGATAAAGCAAGCGTCATTGAGAGTCATTACAGAAGAGTACCTAATGTTCATCTACTCTGTACTGTTGTCAACCTGGCAACATCATGATTACTTGGGGAGATTTTATTTACTTTCTCTTTTTATTGTGAAGTTATGTTAGACTTACAGAAAAGTTGCTAAGCATAAAATCCCTAGGAATAAATTTATGCAAGGAGGTTAAAGACTTGTACACTGCAAACTATAAGACATCGATGAGAGAAAATGAAGATGAGACAAATAAATGGAAAAATGTTCAGAGGTCTTAGATGGGAAGAATTAATGTTGTTAAAATGTTCATAATATTCAAAGCAACATATAGATTCAATACAATCCCAAACAAAATTCCCATCTTCTTTCACAGTAATAGAACAATCCTAAGATTTCATGGGAACACAAAAGACCTTAAACAGCCAAGGAAAACTTGACAAAGATGAGCAAAGCTACAGGCATTGTACTTTTTAATTACAAACTATATTACAAAGTTATGGTAATAAAAACTGTATGCCATTGGCATAACAACAGATACACAAATAAAAAGAACAGAATAGAGAGCCCAGGAGTAAGTCTATGATTAAACAATCAATTCAGTTATGACACAGGAGCCAAAAATATACAATGAGTAAAGAATAATGTCTTCAAAAATGCTGCTCAGAAAACTAGATGTTCATATATATGCCAAGAAATGAAACTGGACACCTGTCTTATACCATACACAAAAATAAATTCAAAATGGATTAAAGATGTGAACTTTAGATGTGAAATCATAGTAGAAAACATACACAAATCTTCTTGACACTGATCTTGGCAATTTCTTTTTGAATTTGACACAAAACACCACAAAAAGCAAAAAAAAAAAAAAGAAAAAGAAAAAAGAAGTAAAACTATATCAAACTAAAAGAAAGCCTTTGTGTGACAAAGGAAACCATTAAAAAGAGAAAAATCAATGCAGTGTATGGAGAAATATTTCAAATTATTTATTTAATAGGGGGTTGAAGCTAAAATATATAAATAAGTCACACAACTCAAAAGCAAAAAAAAAAAAAGGCCAATAAAATTGTGCAGAAGAACTGAAAAAACATTTTTCCAATATACAAATGGCCAACAGGAACCTGAAAAGATGCTTAGTATCACTAATTATCAGGGAAATGCAAATCAAAACCACAATGAGATGTTACCTGATACCAGTTAGAAAGACTGCTATTAAAAAAAATATAGTAACTAACAAATAGTCGGTGAGAATGTGGTGAAAAAGAAACCCTTGTGCCTTGTTGGTGAGAATATAAATTGATACAGCCATTGTGGAAAGCACTATGGAGATTCCTCTAAAAGTAAAAATAGAATGGTGACAGGATGCAGCAATTCCTCTTCTAGGTAGTTATTCCAGAGATAGGTAATCACTATCTTAACAGGTACTTGTACTCCCATGCACGTTGCAGCATATTGACAATAGCCAGGAAATGGAAACAACTTAAGTGTCCATCAAAGGATAAACGGATGAAGAACACGTGGTATACGCATACAGTGGAGTATTACTCACACAAAAACGGAAGGATATCTTGCTATCCTGCAACAGCATGGATGGACATTGACGGGGGCACCATGCTTAATGAAAAAAGTCAGAGAAAGAGAAATATGGTATGATGTCACCTACATGTGAACAGAATTCACGGATACAGAGATCAGAATGATGACTTCAGAAACGGTGGGTGGAGAGATGGGGCAGAGTAGGTGAAATTTGTCAAATGATAACAAAAGTACGTCTTGAGAATACAATATATACCATGATAACCACAATTCACAATATTGTGTATTTCAAAGTTGCTAAGAAAACATATGAGATCTTCTCATACATGTACAAAAAATTTCTAATTATGTGTGGTATAGATATTAAATGAACTTACTGTGATAATAATTTTGCAATCTACACATATATTAAATCATGTTGTAATCTAAAACTAATACAATATTAGGTCAATTATATCTCAACTAAAATATATTAAAATGAAAAAGGTTGCCATAATATTTTATAGTACATTTATATTTTTAAGCTTCTTTAACCTAGTTTCAGAACTTATCTAACTATAATATAACTATCAATAACTTATTATTAATACTTTTAAACCAACTAAAGACTCTACTCAGTTATCACTAATTTCTCAACAAATATCCTTTTTCTTTCTCTGGATCTTATCAAGGATTATGCATTACATTTAATTTTATTTCTCCCCCTACAAAATAAAAGGCTCTTCGGAGCCACTCAAATACCTTAAAAGCATAGAAACATTAATTTCATGTAATAAATAAGCAACAGAAAAATTTCAAACATCATATAGAATTGAGGATGAAAAAGAAAGAAAACAAAGATAGTAACATTTCAATAAACAATAAAAGTCCACGGGCAGACCTACTTATCTGCTCGTCTTATCATCTGCACACAGAAGAGATAAAACCCATAGCCTAGCATTTTGAAACAATCAAAAACTAATTTACAAATGACAGATGCTAAGAGGAACGAAAATAGTAGCAGAGTAGGAGGACCCGAGACTCACCAAGCCTCACAAATACGACTAGATAACTATGAAATCATTGTTAATACCCCAGAAATTGACCAGAGGACGGGCAGAACAAACTCCACAACTAAAGGTAGAAAGGAGGCCTAATGGAAGAAAGGGAGTGGAGAGATGAGGCTTCGAAGAGAAACAGATCAGGGCTGCTGTGGTTCCACAGAAGGGTGAGAGACAGTAGCACAAAGGAGAGGGCATGGGGAAAACCAACTGCCATAGAAGCTGGCTTCCGAAATGAGAGGACTGCATTCTGTGAACTCTTGCAACCATGGTTGTTGCATCCGGGGGGTCATTGGGGCTGCTTGTGGAGAGAATGCAGTGCAAACAGCCCACAGACATGCCACATGGAAACAGTGATCTGAACAGTGGCTGGGGCACACAGTGGGGAGCTTAGTCGCGTATTTTGGAGCATGTCCCAGAGAAGCAGTGTTCAGAGAGAGACCATTCCAGGAATGAAGGAAATCATAGATATCATTTCCCTCTCTTGTCACTCAGCATAAACCCAAGGCCACCTGTGGAAACAGTGCAGTGTCAACACCCACTACCTTACTAGTTTACACCAAACCGCTCTCTGGCCCCCTGGAAGAACCACCATTCCTATTCATCCTTGTTTCAGTCCCAGTGCTATGGGTCCCCTCTCTGAAAAACTGGCCCCAAATCCTGCCAATCCTGTGTCTCCGGATCCAGGAGTTTTGAGGGGCCTCGGTTTCACTGGTAGCGGTGACAACACTTCTCATTTTACAAGCAGTCCAGAACACACCTAGTTAAAACATGCCACATTCAGGCCAACGACCTGTCAGTGACTACGATAGGCAAAGAGAGCCCCTGTACACGACTGGTATGAACAGGACACAACAGCAGAGTGCACACATCACTCTGGAGACTCATATAATGGAGAAACTCCTGGAAACACCAGGCCCTGGGGGACAGGGTACATTACTTGGCAGGGCATTATAAAAACCTCTTCTTTAGGGGCACCTGGGTGGCTCAGTTGGTTAAGTGTCTGACTTCAGCTCAGGCCATGTTTTCACAGTTCATGGGTTTGAGCCCCGCATTGGGCTCTGTGCTGATAGTTCAGAGCCTGGAGCCTGCTTCAGATTCTGTATCCTCTTCCCTCTACCCCTACTCCCAACTCACGCTCTATGTCTCTGTATCTCTCAAAAAAATATTAAAAAATTAAAAAAAATAAAACCTCTTGTTTATAAAGTCATTACCCTCAAGAAGAAGAGACATAACCAATTTTCCTAACATAGATAATCAGGCACAGAGATTTAGACAAAATGAGAATACAGAGGAATTTGTCCCAAATGTCAGAACAGGACAAGTCCACGGCCAGAGATGCGAGCAAAAAAGATTTAAGTAAAATGTCTGATGGAGAATTTAAAGCAATGATAATTAAGATACTAACTGGATTTGAAAAGAGAGTAGAGAGTATCAGTGAGACCATTAACACAGAGATAAGAAATAACATAGCAGATATAAAGTGATAAATAAATCAAATGAGAAATATGATTGATGAGATGAACAGCAGGATGGAATAAGCAGAGGAACAAATTAATATCTAGAAGACAGAGTATAATACTGGAAAATAATACAGATGAACAAAAGAGAGAGAGAAAAAAGCATTATTCAAAATGAGAATAGAGTTAGGAAACTCAAGGACTCCATCAACCATAACAACATTCATATTATAGAAGTCCCAGAAGAAGAAGAGAGAGAAAAGGGGACAGCAAATTTATGAGGAAATAATAGCTGAAAAATTCCCTCATCTGGGGAAGAAAACAGATATCCACATGCAGGAGGCAGAGACAACTCCCATCAAAATGGACAAAAGCAGACCCACACTTATACATACGAATTAAAATGGCAAAATACAGTGATAAAGGAAAAAATACTAAAAGCAACAAGATAAAAGAAGACTGTTAAATACAAAAGACACCCCATAAGGCGAGAGTGGATTTTGCAGCTGAAACTTTTCAAGCTAAAAAGGAGTGGCATGATATATTCACTGAAAGGGGTGGATGGGAAAAACCTGCAGGCAACAATATTTTTCCAGCAAGGCTATCATTTATAATATAAGGAGAGATAAAATGTTTCTTAGACAAACAAAACTAAAGGAGTTTGTGACCACTAACCCAGCCCTGCAAGAAACATTGAAGGGAACTGTAAATGAAAAGGAAAGACGAAAAGTGACAGTATAAAAGTAGGAAGCACACAAGCAGTAAAATTAATATTTCTGTAAAAACCAGTCAAGGAACATATAACATAAAAGGATGTAAAATATGACAACATATTCCTGGAATGTAAGGAGAGGAGGAGTAAAGAATGGGTTCAAATTTAAATGGCCATCAACTTCACATCAACTGCTATATGCAGATGATGTTACACACAAACCCAATGATAATCATAAGTCAAAAACTACTAATAAACGTTCAAAGAATAAAGAGAAAGACATCCAAATATATCACTAAGGAAAAGAAAACCAGTAAACCATGTAAGACAAGAAATAATCAGAAATGATCTCCAGAAACAATCACAAAACAAGTAACAAAATGGCAATAAATGCATATCTATCAACAATCACTTTGAATGTAAACAGATTAAAAGCTCCAATCTTAACACAAAGGGTGACAGAATGGAATAAAAAAAAAAAAAAGACTCATCTATATACTGCCTATAAGAGACTCATCATAGACGTCTTTACATAACCTGCAGATTCAGTGTGAGAAAACAGAGAAACATCTATCATGCAAATGGGTGTCAAAAGACAGGCAGAGTAGCAATACTTATATTGGACTGATTATCCTTTAAAACAAAGACTGTGGGGCGCCTAGGTGGCTCAGTTGGTTAAGCGGCCGACTTCAGCTCAGGTCATGATCTCCCTGTCTGTGAGCTCGAGCCCTGCATCAGGCTCTGTGCTGACAGCCCAGAGCCTGGAGCCTGCTTCAGATTCTGTTTCTCCCTCTCTCTCTGCCCTTCCCCTGCTCATACTCTGTCTCTATGTCTCTCAAAAATAAATAAATGTTAAAAAATTAAAAAAATAAATAAAAATAAATAAAACAAATACTGTACCATGACACAAATAATGACACTATATCATAATACAGGCAACAATCCAACAGAAAAATATAATGATTCAACAATACTATACTCAGTGCTCATCGGGACCAGTGTACTCTTAATCTGCTTCCCTGTTTCACTCATTCCCTGCCAACCACCCCTCTAGTAACCATCAGTCTGTCTTTATGGTTAAAAATCATTTTCTTGGTTTAATTTTCTTTACTCATTTGTTTTGTTTTTTAAGTTCCAGATATGAGTGAACTCTGATGGTATTTGTCTTTCTGTAACTGATTTCACTTAGCACTATATTCTCAGCTCCATCATGTTGTAATATAGCCTATTTTTTAAATGCTTATTTATTTATTTTGAGAGGCGGTGAGAGGGAGAGGGAAAAGGAGGAAGGGGAAGGGAGGAAGGGGAAGGGAGGAAGGGGAAGGGAGGAAGGGGAAGGGAGGAAGGGGAAGGCACGAAGGGAAAGTCACGGAGGGAAAGGCACGGAGGGAAAGGCACGAAGGGAAAGGCACGAAGGGAAAGGGAGGAAGGGAAAGGGAGGAAGGGAAAGGGAGGAAGGGAAAGGCACGAAGGAAAGGCACGGAGGGAAAGGGAGAGGGAGAGAGGTGAGATCAAAGCCTGAGCCAAAATCAACAAGTTGGAAACTTAACCAACTAAGCACCCAGGCAAGAAGTTGAAGATGGCACAAAGAAATGACGAGACATTTCATGCTCACGGACTGGAAAAAAATATATTGTTAATATGTCTATACTAGTACCCAAAGCAATATACACATTCAATGCAATCCCTATCAAAATGCCAACAGCACTTTTCACAGAGCTAGAACAAACGATTATTATGTAATCACGAAAGACCCTGAATAGCATCAGTCTGTCTCAATAGTTAGGAGTCGTTTTCTTGGTTTATTTTCTTTGCTCATTTGTTTTGTTTCTTAAATTCCATATATGAGTGAACTGTGATGGTATTTGTCTTTCTCTGATTGACTGATTTCACTTAGCATTATCTTCTCAACTCCATCATGTTGTAATATAGCCTATTTTTTAAATGCTTATTTATTTATTTTGAGAGGTAGTGAGCGGGAGAGGGAAAGGGAGGAAGGGAGAGAGTGAGGGAGAAAGGTGAGATCACATCCTGAGCCGAAATCCACAAGTCGGAAACTTAACCAACTAAGCACCCGGGCACCCCTAATATAGCCTGTTTTTAAGTGCACATGGCACACTCATAAAAATGGACCATATCTTAGGCTATACTAACTTTGTATTTTATCATTTTAGCTAAGCCAGAACTACAGTTGCCCTCCCTGGATGGTTCTGAGTTAGAGTTGGCTACAAGAACACGATAGTGAGACTGTGGAATGTGAAACTGAAACAGCAGACATGCGTGCTTTCACTCGGAAGGTGAAGGTGTCACTTTTCACACCTTGTGTGGGATGTATTGATTGTGTTGTAGTTAGGCAGCAGCTGGGTCACTAAAAGTTCCAATTCATACTGGTTATGCTGCCTCCTTCAGTTTTTCTAATTCCTGGACCAGTTTGGGTACTGGTCTTTGGCACACTGCATCACCATTTCTGCATTTCATCTGCATAATCATATTTGGAGGCCTGGAAGCAGTGAGAGACAGATGCAAATTCTGGAGAGAGACTGGTGTTCGTTCCAGTTCATTCTCGCAAATTTTAGTTTGTAACTACACTGCTGTACTTCAGTTCCATCTTCCACCCCAGACCCCAGGTTCACCACTGGGCTCAGGGACTCAGGCTGTCTAATCAGATACCATGATTTTTTAAATTCTAATCTCTATCCCTTACACCTGATTCCACGGGAATGAGATTTCTTTACCTAAAAATAACCTTAACAATATTTCCCATTCCAGAGACTCTTTCAGAATCTTGTTACTGGATTTTATCTACCCTCTTCCTAAACCTGGGAGAATTTTTACAATCACCTCAAGTAAGAAAGGAGATTGGACGTTACTATTGGGACTTCTGAGGTTAGGTCATAGAAAGTGATTGAGTTTCTGCTGACTCTTTCTTAGGTTGGGTCAGCTTGAAAGCCGGATGTGATACTGCAAGAAAGCCCAGACCACAAAGCAAGATGCACATGAGAATAGCTGAGACCCTCAAACTTCAGTCCAACCTGAGTTCCTAACCACATCCTGCATTAAATTGGCAACCGTGTTAGTGGATCATCTTGGAAGTCGATCTTTTGCTTTTTTCAGTTAAGCAACCCCAGCTAATGTAAATAGAGTGGAAATGAGCTTTCCCCATTAAGCCCTGTCCAAATTGCAGATTCCATGAGAAAAATAAATGACTACAGTTGTTTTAAGCCACAAGTTTTAGAGTAGTTTGTTACACGACAATAGGAAACTATAACAGTCATTTGATATTGCTTTAATGAATCAGCCTACCATTTTCTTTCATCTGTTTTATGCCACGGCTGAAAAATCATATAAGTAGAGTAGGCATTAGATATTCTGCCCCATTCTGAAAGATACATTAACAGAACCAAGCCGAAATGCTCAAAAGCAAAAGATGCTGTGGTTTGAGGGCAGGGCATATTAATCATTTTTATCTTCCCTCCTCCTCCACTCCAATATCACTGTGTCCTCTTTGTATACCCAAGAGGCTGGGAGGGAACTGATTATCTTAGCTCTGCCTCTCTGGAGTCAGTTTGCAGGCAGGAAATGCAAGCCAATACCTGATCCTTCTAAAAGATATAGTGGCGGTCTCTTAAACAGACAAACTGGAGTTGTAAATATTTTCATCTCACCCAATTATTAATCCATGGGGTTTCTGTCATGTCTCTTCATAACAGCTTTATAGGAATTAGAAATCCTTTTATGAGAATTAATGATTTAACAATTGATGCCAAGATTTCTACTCAGAAGACATAGGAAAAATAAGGGAATATTTCTTCGTTTATATGAGGATTGGTTCCTAGAGAATACGAACACTATCATGCTAAATATTCCAACGGTTCAATGGTCAAATTTTGTTTTTAATAATGTCACTACTACCTGCTTTTAGCAGGCAGCATTTAATATGAGTTATAAAAATAGAGAATCTAGTCACTTAAGATTTATTTACAGTGAAACTTGGGACACTGCCATAATTAATTGTTCAATTCTATCACCTCAGGTTTGAAGGTGGCAAGCAGAAAGGTCTGAAACTCTGCTTTTCACTCTTTCCACTTTTTATTTTTCTACAATCCATCTGAAGTTTCCTACAAGTCCCTACAATCATACTAGCATTTTTAGTCTTAAACAGTATGAAACTAACAATACTGTTTTCTAAATTAAGACATTATCTAAACTGGTTTAATTCTCTTACGCTAGGTCACTAGAAAAATTTAGCTTTTCCAAAATAGGTTTGGGACCTGCAGAAACTTTGCTGGGAGAACCAGAAGGTTAGTCAATGCTGTATTCATATCTGCTCACAAGACTTTAATTTATTTCAAATACTTTTTCTCGTTATTTTTTTCCTCTTAGTAAGGAATTAGAATTTCTGAGAAGTCTTTCTGCTCAGATCCTAAAAATTTGTTCCCTCAGAGTACAGTGCTGAGTTGACTCACTGTTAATTCATAGCGGGGTTTGGGCATGTTGCCTGGAGTCAAAGGTTGTGGTTGGAAATCATACCAGGGTTTTTTCCTAAATGGCTTCACTGTATATTATATAACACAGCCAGAATTTCGGTTAAAGGCTGAGTCCAGGAGACAAGTCACAGGGACTTCTGACTCTGCCTACTCATTGACCTGTGTTTATACATGACAGAACATTATTAAAGAATAATTTTATGGGGTATTCTTCTTAAAGATTAATATTCACAATTTTCTCCCCTTACAGAAGGAATGAAACTAAATTACTGGAGGATTTTTTTTAATCTGACTTGGGTTAAGTGGTAGAGGAAAACTGGAATGTAAATATAAATAGGACAGGGACTGACTCTTGAAAAACTAACAGTCCAATGAGGACAAAGGCACACACCATGATACAGCATGAAAGGTGTTCAGAGCGAGATTAGAACATGCTTCTGCGGAAGCAAGGAACAATTATGGATTAAGTAGAAGGAAATTTAGAGCTCTCAGGAGAAAGGAGAGGATTTTGTTCTTTTAAGAGAAAAAAACAGTAAAATATAAAAACATACGAAGTATATTTGCCAGGGTGAGTAGCTCAAGGGAGGGGATAGCGTATAGATACGTATAAGACAAACTTAACTTATATCCACTTGAAATTTGAGTTCAATGATCTACTTGATTTGTGTTTTATTCATTAAATTTTCAACAATCTGTTAAAAAATAGCTAAGTGTTTAGGTTTATCTATTCTAATGGTTCCACAAGTCTCTTTATTATTTTTTCTGCTGTTCAGTTCTGTGCTTCCCTGTACTTCAACCCTAGTTCTGTTAAATTGTATTTTCTCAACTTATGCAGCTGCAACATGTATCTTTAATTGACATATTTTATAGGTGCAAGAATACATCAGTTGTTATGTTCCCTTTCCAGACTCTTAGAGGTAATGTTTACCACAATGAATACACCATTATCTTGTCAACAACCCCCTGTCTGCCTGTCTGGGAAAAGAGTAGAGTGGGAAGTGAACGTAACCTCAACGGCAGTAAATCAGGACATAGGACTGAGAAAACATCCTTTAAAGGGACCAAACATTAACATTCTGACACAGAATTCGAAATTAAACTGAAATAGAAAAAAGTGATTTGGGTAATACATTTCACTAAAGAGCAATTTCACTAATGGTTGGCAGAAGGTAAGCTGACCAAAGTTCATCAATAAGTAACAGCACGTTATAGAGGATAAGCTTTCCCAACAGGTCCCTTAATCTTTATTCGGAATCATTATTCGCCATGTTTGTACACACTACAAATCCTAATGGTAGAAATATACGTTAGGTTTGGGATCTAGATTAAAACAGTGCACGACTGATGTGACATATTCACACGACTGGCTTTGTCAGAAATATATTTGGAAACTTATCAGACCAATTGCCTCAGTGTCATTTGGCAGTAATCCAGATGACAAAATTTGTCAGTGAAATATTTTTTCCAGCATGCGGCAGCATCATCCGCTGCTCCACTGTGGACTACTTTTACTGAAGGAAGCAGAAATGTTTATCTTTCTTTTTATACACAATAAGGTAAACTTGCAATCATAATATATATTTCCAATAGCCGAGAATTTTGAGGTGGTGAAAAAAAGTACAGAATACAAGACTGTAATATGAGAAAAAAAGAGGGGAAAAGTCAGACCTGAATCCATTTATACAAATGAGCAAGGGATGTATGGATATTAATATCACACAGACACGGTATAGAGAGAGACTATTTGGCCCCAGGTTTTCAAAGAATTGGTCTACTAAATGACAAATACTGATTACGATTTTCCCACATTCAGAGATTAGTAATCCAATACTACAATTTCATTTTTATATTTGAAAATAATTTTAAACATCCTTTATTATCTTCATGAATGTCTTAGCATCTCACTTTTCTGTATAGGAACTTCTTTACTTGTCCAGTGTTTCATGATTCAGAGTAGATCACTGACTTCCTCAAGACTGCATGGGAAAGAAGGCACACAGATGGATGACAATGAGCAGATGGAGAGATGGCCCACAGCATAGGTCATTATGGTATTAAAAATTAAAACAGCAATGAGTAGCTCTTCACGCCTATTAGAATGGCTAAAATTTAAAATACCAAAAATACCAAACGCTGGTCAGGTCATTTTTTTTTTCCAGGTAATTTTTCCATGTAATCTATCATATCTAAAATATGTTTTTTGTACTTAAAAAGATTCTCAATTCTTGCTAACTAGAAGATGTGATATGTTCAATCCAGGACTTCGATTTAATCTAGGAGTTCAATTCCTTCTGCTACACTTCTGAGTAATCTGATATCTGTAAAAACCAAGTTCATTCTCAATTTCACTGGATCTATTCCTATTCTATGGATGTTGAAAGTTGGTAAGGTATAATCAGTGTAAATTGAGTTAACCTCGAGTGTTCGTTGAAACATTCTAAATATATCAATTTTTTTTTAGTTAATAAATCAGCAGGTAAGCAGGGTAATGCCAAATGAGACTAACTGATGAATAACAGTTAATGTGCTATGTAATGGGGGAAATGTTCTTATTAAATATCGAAGTATGACAAACATGGCTAACAGTAGCCTTGATTTTCCAATACTATATTGTGAGATTGTAAAGTCAAAGGTCTTGAAACTCTTTGATTTCATTTCATTCCCAAGCTGCCTTTAATCTTACTACATTAACCTTTGAGCGGTACCACACATGCAGCTTAAAGAACATGTTGCAAGTCCCTTATATTATCATGTGCAGTAGGGACAATCAACAATAGCTTGCCTCTAGGATATATACCTGGCCTTTTATAGTAATGACTTTACATCATATTCTAAGGGTGCCCGGAAGTGAACATTTTTGAGGCTGTCCTTTTGGACGTAGTTTGATTTGCTTATTCTCTAAGCAAATTGTATCCATTTAGATACAATCATGAGCTAAAGTATAGCTATTTCACTGCTCAGCAGTCTAGCTTTACAAAATCAAGCTGTCTTCTTTCTACATCCTTGAACAAATGGAACGATCATGGCTTGTGAACAGAGTTTCAGTAATCCATGTGGTGGTGATGACATTTCAGACAAAAGCTCATGATTTTTGAAATGTAAGGTACATCCTTAGGTGAAAAGCTACAAATAAATTATTTACAAGATACATTTAGCATTGGAAGGTGAAGTGAAAACCCAATTCCCAAATTTCAAATTTTAGCTTTATTTTCTTAATGCATCAAATTTCAAATTTTATTTCAGTACAGATAATCGTTGTTTACATATATTTAGATTAAAGCCAATGCATGATTTCTTATTTATGACAAAACTCAAGTTTCCATTAAACATACACCTAAAGAAAATCCTTTTTTTAAATTTTTTTTTGCACAGAAGACTGAAGAGCTCAGAAACTGTTTTGAAGAATATTAGGAGTATAAAAAGTCTCATAACATGCTTAAAATTCTAACCTGGAAATACAGTTAATATGGTCTTGGTATTCTTTACCCTTGATCTGGACTATTTCCTTGAGTGAACTAATTGTGGCTAAATCCCTGCAGTGATTGTGGATATGTATTCCAGTCCGAGGGAAACTGACCAGATCCCTGAGTGCTGATGTTCATCAGAAAAGGCTTATAAGGAGGTCAAAAAATCTATCGTCTGTCTCCCTGTTGTTTACTGACTTTGTCTATTTTGTCTATTACCTACTGATCTGGCATGATGAAATCTCTCCAATCTGGTCATCTGCTTGGTCCTGATAGGATTTCATGGACTGATGCACTCATAAATTTCCCCCTAAGGGGACTGATACAAACTTACTTGTCAATGTGACAGGCATATGCTTCTACCTGTGCTTTCTTACTCCAAAAATGTACATTACAAATCTTTTCTCGACATATATATGCTACTGAATATTCTTGATAAGAGGCTGAGTATTGTTGGGACCTAACAGTGATTCCAAAGAATGCCGCAAACAATCTCCACTCGAATCAAATATTCATTATTAACCTGATTTTATTATGTATGATAGTGTAAGTTTTGTTGCCTGAAAAATCTTCTTTTTATAAGTTTATTTACTTAATTTAAGAGAGGTGGGGGAAGGGGCACAAAGAGAGAGCAAATCCAAGCAAGATCTCCCCATGTAAGGTTTGAACCCTAAGACGCTGAGACCACGACCTGAGCTCAAACTGAGTTGGATGCTTAATGGACTCTGCCATCCAGGTGCCCCTCTTGCCTGAAAAATCTTATAAATGAGTTTAATTCCATGATATATCAAACAATAAGACCAAGTCCATTATGAAATGCATGCACACACACACACACACATGCACACAAACTGTTGGCCTAAATTGCCTCAAGAGTTGAGGAAATAATATCCATGAAATTACATGTAAGAGAAAGAAACTTCTCAGAAACACATGAAATGCTTCGGGTAAGTATATCTTGAAGTTCCAACGTAAGAGACAATACCAGTAAAAGGTTTTGGTCTCAAGTTACATCTTTCTGAGAAAAAAAAAAAAGGCTGATTATTCAGATTTATTTTTCAATTGAAGAAAAAACACTGTCTTTCTAAAATTCCCTTTTAAGGAACAAAATCTTACAAAAAACTAAAGCCAGACCTCAGATTTGCCACAATTGAACAGATAATTATAGCTAAACTAGCCCCGGATTTACCACAAAATACTTAATTCTACTTCCAGAATTTTATGGTAAAGTAGTTTTTCTGCCTCTGCTATTAAAATGGAAACTTTTCATAAACTACATTTCAAATGCATTTCAAAGCCTGTATTTTGTTTTTAATAAACACCAATGCATTAATGTATGTCTTGCATAATCTTAATTACTGCGGGTATGGCCGAAGTCTCGATAACCACCTACACCTAAATCCAGTCCCCTCTCCAGAGTAAATTTAGATTTAAAAAATATAATCTTTAAAACTAGGTATATATTCAAAGCTTTGTTTTTCTTTCTTACTTTTTAATGTTTTTGTTTACTTTTGAGAAAGAGAGTGCAGCAGGGGAGGGATAGAGGCTGGGAAGGAGAGAGGATCCGAAATGGGGACTTGAGCTGACAGCAGAGAGCCCGATATGGGACTCATACTCACAAACGTTAGGGTCATGACCTGAGCCGAGGTAGGACACTTAACTGACTGAGTCACCCAGATGTCCCTCGAAGCCTTGTTTTTCTAATACTACTTATGTGTCCTGGGGCAAATCTCTTAGGCCATTTGACTTTCAATGTCCCTGAATGCATAAAGCATTGTAGTTACAAACTTTCAGAGATAATGTGTGTAATATGTCTGTTATATACTCGTTTCTTAATATTTGCTGTATTATTTAAAAAACATGGACACAGAAGTATTGGAAAATGTAATACAGTGAAATTATTTTGCCAGTCTCAACCAAGAAACCAGAGATGAGAGTTTTGATGCTCTATCTACGGAATGAAATCCAGAGATGATAAAACTCATTCCTCAGAGACACAGGTGTTACCTCTCTGACCAAGAATGACTGGAGCAGAAGCCAGGAACAGTGTGAGGAACAAAAATGTTGTGTATCAAAAAGAAAACAAAGCAAAAAACACAATATTATTTCCCAGGTTTTAAAGTCTAAGCCTTGAGCTATTAACAAAAAAGGACTCTCCTGGTCTTAATCTATCATACCAGGAAAAAAAAGAAAAAGAAAAAGAAAAACATAAAGGGAAGGAGGGAAGGAGGGAAGGAGGGAGGGAGGGAGGAGGGAGGGAGGGAGGGAGGGAAGGAAGGAAGGAAGGAAGGAAGGAAGGAAGGAAGGAAGGAAGGAAGGAAGAAAGAAAGAGAAAGAAAGAAAGAAAGAAAGAAAGAAAGAAAGAAAGAAAGAAAGAAGGAAGGAAGGAAAAGAAGGAAAAGAAAGAAGGAAGGAAAGAAGGAAGGAAAGAAGGAAGGAAAGAAGGAAGGAAAGAAAGAAAGAAAGAAAGAAAGAAAGAAAGAAAGAAAGAAAGAAAGAAAGAAAGAAAGAAAGAAAGAAAGAAAGAAAGAAAGAGGGAGGGAGGGAGGGAGGGAGGGGAAAGAGAGAAATCAGAATTCAAAAGTTATGGATTTAGTAAACTCAAGTCAAATCTATATTGACTGCTTCATTTTCAAATTATTTTTGCTAAGGAGAAATTGATAATAAAAATACAAAATACAACTCATATGATGCTTAAAGAAGGCCACATAAACCTTCTTGAAGGCAGGACGCTAAGCCTTAAGTATTTTAAAACCGCGATTGTTCCCATAGGCCAGGTTTGTATGATACTCAGTCAGACCACCATTTGACAGTTGACATTTATTGTAGTATCAGACATGTGAGTATCACTTTTGCATGTATAATATTAGAGACACTTTAAACCAATTGCTTCAACTTTTGAAGCTTTCATGCTTGCAATTTCCAAGAAAACAAGCTTTAGAAATGTTGCTATGCAGAAAGGAGGCTTGGTGGGGGGATGGACACACATCACTGATGGGGATAAAAGGGCTTAAGTGGAGAATCCTTTACTTTCCAAATGTAATATGATAGCTTTTGTAAAACCAAACCGAGAAACGGGCAAGCTTTTAACTCTGAGGGAAAGGAACAGGGCCTTAGATATGAGATGAATAAATGTCTTTAAGAAAAGAACGAACTGGGTATTGGATGAATAAATGCTTGGCTCCTCTGAATGAAAGAATTGGGTAACTTCTGAGAAAATAAAACAATAAAAAAAATAACAGTCTGGTATAAAGGAGTGAAAAGCACACATTTGTGAAGACTCCGACATTATGCAGATTTTTAAATGTGCAGTCTAATTTTAATCCCATGTATGCGAGAAGAATTTTGAGTCATTCTCTTGTTTTCCTGAATCAATCTTAAATTAGAATGAAGTTGAAGACGTATTAAATGAGTAGTACAATCATTCCTTAAGGGGCTGTTCATATTATTGGGCCACTGGCTCACTTGTTCAGAAGCGTATCTATATTGTATGTATTCCTTTGATACAGTAAGTAGGTGCTGAAACATAGCCAAGAATTAGAAAATCTGACACTTAGATCCTCATTTTCTTTAAGACTGGCATTTAATGATAGGCAGTCTACCAAAATCTTATGTAATCAGAGATAGGAAACCTTTAAAATGTTTATCAGTTCAAATGTTACTTGGAATAAATATTGCAAGATGCTTAATTCAATTTTATCAAAATCATTAAAAGAGTACGCGCTTCCAATGTAGTACTTAAAACCAATGGGGAGGTTTAACTTAATTTTTTTTCTTTTTTACTGACAGACTGTAGGAGTTCAGTAAAAATAGACTCTCTTTGATATTATGCTAATGTATTTATGAGTCTATTTTAAATCAAAAAGATAAAAAGCATGAAAAATAATATTTATGAAAGGAGAACCAGGAAGCTTATTAAATATTTATGGAGGTCTCATAATAATAGATAAGTATTTTAAGGTTTAACTAAACATGATACCATTCTCTATTTTTACCAGTACCATGTTTACGTTCAGGAAGAGAGAAGCTATATATACACGGGCATCTTTATCTAGGTCTTTCCCACATGCTCCCATTTTTTAAAAAAGCTGTTTTTCTACCATTAACTGGATTTTAATTATTATATAATGGCAAAGCATTTTAAAAACTGTCTCATGAAAACAACAGCGTTTGGATAGGAATCAGGGCATTGCTACTGAGATTTATAGGGTATTGATATTTTCTGGCACCCTAAGAAACACACTGAAATCCCTCCAAGCCCTCAGATAACACATCATCCAGGCTATTAGGATTTTTTTTTCAGTTTTGTTTGTATTTTCAGGAAAGATTAGGATAAAGTGTGAGCCAGAAGTACCGATGCGCTAGTTGGAAGTACAAACAGAAACTTTTTTTGGTTGGTTATCTCCATCTCAGCTTACATTTTACTTCCTGTCACTGTTACTTCTTATTTATTTATTTTGGAGGTGGGAAGCTATTCTACGCAGTGTCTTGGTGGCCAGAAGAACAGCTGGCATTTGCTATACTTGAAAGAGGTGCCAAGGATGGGAATACGTGGGTAACTGGCGACGTAAAAGACTTTGAAATCTGTCTCAGCAGCTGTCACCGCAATGGGCATAGTACAAATACTCAAAATGTTGCTTTTCACTGCCAAGGCCTTCTGTACTTTTGGCAGCATTTCCTCAACAGTTCTGAATGCTGTGTGGCTCCCTTCTAGGTAGCAGGGCTGTATGGGTCAATGTGTAGAAAGATGCAGGATCTTTGGGTTTTGGGCATGTTTGCCAGAGGAAAACAAAGGGCGGGTATCTCTGTTTCTACGGGTTCGTCTACGTCCTTTATTTTGTTTTTGTCTTATAGTCCATTAAATTTCAAGAAATCTATTGGCGGTTTTAACAATTCTGTGGTCCCTAAGACACGATGGTTTGACAGAAGGAAGCTAAATCCATAGGTACAAGATCTGCCAGATGTTAAAAAAAAAAAAAAAAAAAAATTAAAGAAAACAAGATCTGCCAGACGCTCCGCAAAGGTAATTTTATATAAACAGCTATTGTTGCTTATCTACATTGTAACTTTAAAAAAATCTATTTTCTGAACTTCAAAGGTCATCAGGTGGGAGAATGTGAACGACTTCATAGATCAAACTGGGAAGAACAATAGATCTCTACGTTTTTACGTTTTCTTTTTAAGTACCTTTGCTATCTCTGCACTACGTCTATAAATGATTACCATATAATTTGGAAAATATTGTAAGAGAAAAGGTAGATAGTAACAATCCCATTGGAGAAACAAAATATTAAATTTAAATATATTGGAGGGGGGCGTTTCGTCAGCCAACTGGTAACGGCTATAAACAAATGCTTTCTACGACCTAACGCATTAAATGGAAGATAACACTGATTGGCCAAATACAAGCTGAAGCTTTTTAACATGTATGTGAGTTTGAAGCTAAGCACTTAGTAAAAGCCTTGTTGAAGGCTTGACTCTAATAGGAGGGCTTTCCCACATCCTTTTCAATCTATTCTTGCCAGTAGCTGAGTAAGATGCAGTACTATACATTTATTGTGCCTCTAAACTCGAGTTAAACATATTTTTAAGTGTATTGTATAAAGTGTTAAGAGACACTTATATTAAATGAAAATTATACTGCCTGTACTTTAAGCAGCACACTGTTTAGGGAAATATCGATGACAGAATTATTTTAAAAATCCTTGGGTTAAATTGCATGGAGAGAGATAAAGAGAAAAGGTAGTCCATATGTTTAGTATGGTTCCATTGCCTTTATATTCTGTGTACATGGTATGGCTTACTTCAGAAAACTTAAAATAATAATAATTTGTATTTGTCACATTACATTTTTGATTCTATAAGATTTTAAAATTAATTGTTCTGGGTTAAAGTGTTGCCTTTTGAGAATGCTTTTGAGAAAGATTAAAAATCATGATATAGTGAAATAGGCAAACCAGGTGGATTTCAATTATACAAAACCACTCTTGGCAACCTTTCCTATAGATTAATGGTGCTCTACGTTGCATGGATATGGACAAATGGATAAGGGCATATATTCACCAGAACAGTATCTTACAGAACAGTTTTACTGTCCTAAAATTCCTCTCTCTGTGCTCCTCCTATTGTCCCTTCCTCTCCTCTAACAATAGGCAACCATTGATCTTTTTTACCGTCTCTATAGTTCTGCCTTTTCCAGAATGTCGTATAGTTGGAATCATACAATATGTCAGCTTTTCAGATTGGGTCCTTCACTCAGTCGTATGTATTTAATTTATGTATGTATTCTTCTTAGTGCTGAAAATTTCCATTACACGCATGTATCAGTTTATCCACTTAGCTATCGGTAAAGGACATCTTAGTTGTCCTGAGTTCTGGCAATAATAAAGCTGTGATACATATCCATGTGTGAGGTTTTGTGTGGAGTAAGTTTTTAACTTACTCGGGTAAATACCAATAGCATGACTGCTAGATCACATGGTAAAAGTCGGGTGTTGATGGTATATAATGCTTATAAAGTATACAGATATATAATATGTAAGATATATTTAAACGTGTGTCTTTAAGCATACTTTTAGATGTACAAATGTAATACAACCTATATTTTATAGATATATAAATCATCCTCTATCATCTATCCTTTTAACCAATTTTCACCTTAGTTTTTCTTTTTTTATTTTTTAAATAATGATTTATCTGTGAGAGACAGAGAGAGGGAGACAGAGAATCCCAAGCAGTCTCTGCCCTCTCAGGGCAGAGGCCCACACTCAGCTCAAACTCTGGAACCATGAGATCATGACCTGAGCCAAAAATCAAGAGTTGGACACTTAACCGACTGAGCCACCTAGGTGCCCTGGGAAGCCTATTTTGATGCCAGTCATTCTATTATGGAAATAACCTCAAGTATGATTTTGAATTAATAATTTCATGCTTTTTTTGGCCTTTTCAAAAATAGTTTTTAGTAAGTAGGAATAAACTTAACCAAAGATGCAAAATAGCTCTATGGTAAAAACTATAGAAAACTTATGCAGGAAATTGAAGAAGATACAAAGAAATTGAAAAACATTCCACACTCATGGATTGCAAGAATAAATATTGTTAAAATGTCAATACTATCAAAATCTATCTACACATCCAATGCAATCCCAATCAAAATTGCACTGGCATTCTTCTCAAAGCTGGAACAAGCCATCCTAAAATTTGTATGGAATCACAAAAGTCTCCAAATAGCCAAAGTAATATTGAATAAGAAAACCAAAGTGGGAGGCATCACAATCCCAGACTTTAGCATCTACCCAAAGCTGTAATCATCAAGACTGTATGGTATTGGCACAAAAACAGACACATAGACCAAAGGAATCGAATAGAGAACCCAGAATTGGACCCCCAAATGTATGGCCAACTAATCTTTGACAAAGAAAGAAAGAGTATCCAGTGGGAAAAAGACAGTCTCTAATAAATGATGCTGGGAGAACCGGACAGCAATATACAAGAGAATTAAACTAGATCACTTTCTTACATCATAACACAAAAATAAACTCAAAATGGATGAAACAGCTGAATGTGAGACAGGAAACCATCGAAACCCTAGAGGAGAAAGCCTCACTTCAGTCACAGCAATTTCTTACTCAACACATCTCCAAAGCAAAGGAATTGAAAGCAAAAATGAACTGCTGGGACCTGATCAAGACAAAAAGCTTCTGCACAGCAAAGGAAGCAACCAACAAAACTAACAGGCAACCAATGGAATGAGAAAGGATAATTGCAAAGGACATATTGGATAAAGGACTAGTATCTAAAATCTATAAAGAACTCACCAAACTCCACACCCAAAAAACAAATAACCCGGTGAAGAAATGGGCAGAAAACATGAATAGACACTTTTCCAAAGAAGATATCCAGATGGTCAATGGATACATGAAATGATGCTCAACGTCACTCATCATCAGGGAAATACGAACCAAAGCCACACTGAGATATCACCTCACACCAGTCAGAGTGGCTAAAATGAACAAATCTGGAGACTATAGATGCTGGTGAGGATGTGGAAAAATGAGAACCCTCTTACACTGTTGATGATAATGCAAACTGGTGCAGCTGCTCTAGAAAACAGTGTCAAGTTTCTCAAAAAATTAAACATAGAACTACCCTATGACCAAGCAATAGCAGTGCTAGGAATTTACCCAAGGAATACAGGAGTGCTGATGCATAGGGGCATGTGTGCCCCACTATTTATAGCAGCACTTTCAACAATAGCCAAATTATGGAAAAAGCCTAAATTTCCATCAACCGATGAATGGATAAAGAAGGTGGGGTTTATATATATAATGGAATACTACTGGGCAATGAGAAAGAATGAAATCTGGCCATTTGCAACAACATAGCTGGAACTGGAGGGTATTATGCTAAGTGAAATAAGTCAGGCAGAGAAAGATACTGTATGTTTTCACTCATATGTGGATCTTGAGAAACTTAACAGAAGATCATGGGGGAATGGTAGGGGGGAATAAAGTTACAGAGAGGGAGGGAGACAAACCATAAGAGACTCTTAAATATAGAGAACAAACTGAGGGTTGATGGAGGGTGGGGGAGAAGTGAAAGAGGGTGATGGGCACTGAGGGGAGCACTTGTTGGGATGAGCACTGGGTGTTGTACGGAAGACAATTTGACAATAAATTTTATTTTAAAAAGGGAAAAAAATAAAATATGAAAATATTTTTAAACACTTTTTTTAAAGTATGATTGTCATTCTTCTTCTCCTGGCTCAGGCAGTAGTTTAATCAAATATCACAGTTCTATCTTTTCTCCCTTTTAATTTTAACTTATTAGTCATTTTTATCCTACATTTTGTAGTCAATATGGGTTGAGATTTACCAAATGATGATCACTTTCTTTGCTTGCCAAATTTTTCTGGCATTCAGAACTTCCTTTTAGGGGTGACTGAGTAGTCAGTAGGTTACATGTCTGACTTTGGCTCAGGTCATGATTCATGGTTCGTGGGTTCAAGCTCTGCGTCAGGCTCTGTGCTGGCAGTGTGGAGCCTGGAGCTTGCTTCAGATTCTGTGTCTCTGTCTCTCGCTCTCTGCCCCTCACCTACTCACGCTCTGCCTCTGTCTCTCAAAAATAAACAAACACTAAAGAAATTAAAAAAAAAAAAACTTCCTTTTATATTGCTTTCCTACTCCTTTAGATAACTCTTAAAATTTTTAAGATTTTTGAAAACATTTTTAAACGGGCATTTTCTCTTAATATTTGGAAAAATTATTCCAATTACTTTCCATTTTTCTTTTTGTTACTATGAATTAAACAGTTAACTCTTAACAGAGAATTTATCTTCTGCCTCTGGTCCCTTTCAACATGTTTTCTACATCTTTGGTGTTTAGTTTTAAAATGATATGCATTTGTTTTTTATTGATACTTTGCAATCATTGTGTTTGCTGATTTTGAGTGAATATGTCTCTCAAGAGAAAACACTTATCCATTACTCCTAAAATATCTTTTTTCCTTCATTTATTAGATCTCGCTTTTGTAAATTTCAAAAACCTTCTATTTTTGACACTTGTTTTGGGTATGTATGCTGGATAAATTCTTCAGTTCTTATAGTTCACTGATTTTCCTGTGAGCTATTTCAAATTTCTTACCTCTAAATTTCTAATTTATAAATACATACGTATGTTTTCAAATATTTTGCTTCATAAATTAAAAAAATACTTTGGCCACCTTAATTATTTAAAAATATTAACAAACTTATTTTGCATTGAGTATCTCAGACTTTCAATTCTTGCCTAAAATGTTGTGCCATCTCACTAGGAAATAGTAAACTGGAGCAGCTGCTCTGGAAACAGTGTTGAGGTTCCTCAAAAACTTAAAAATTGAATTACCCTATGACCTGGCAATAGCATTACTACGAGTTTATCTAAAGGATACAGGAGTGCTGATGCACAGGAGTATGTGCACCCCAATGTTTATAGCAGCACTTTCAACAACAGGCAATTTATGGAAAGAGCCCAAATGTCCAAAGAAGGTGTGGTTTATATAACAATGGAATGCTATTTGGCGATGACAAGGAATGAAATCCTGCTGTTTGCAACAACATGGATGAAAATGGAGGGTATTATGGTAAATGAAGTCAGTCAGAAAAAGACAGACAGCATACGTTTTCACTCCTATGTAGAATTTGAGAAACTTAACAGAAGACCACAGGGGAAGAGAAGGAAAAATAAATTACAGACAGACAGAGAGGTGTATCGTAACAGATTCTTAAATACAGACAACAAACTGAAGGTTGATGGGAAAGGGGAAAATGGTACACAGGCATTGAGGAGGCTACCTGTTGGGATGAGCACTGGGTGTTGTAAGTGATGAATCATAGGAGTCTATTACCGAAACCAATACTACACTGTATATACACTGTACATTGGCTAATGTGACAAGAAATTATATTAAAAGAAAGAAAAAGAAGAAGACTCAGGAGTAAATCTTTGTGACCTTGAGTTAGGCAAAGCCTTCTTAGAGAGGACATAACAGACAACTGGTAGGCGGTCTCCTTCTGTTTCAGTTCATGATCTAAAGTCTCATTTCCATTGTCTCTCTTAAATATTTTTTTTATTACAAAAGAGACTAGGTAAGATTAAAGAATCAGCATAATTAATAGAAAACACTGGTCTCTTCAAAAACCACATGCAACTAGGTAGGATTTTTTTGGCTTGGTGAAAGTTGTACCGTACCACGCCTCATGGGATGAAGAGTCTAGTGCTCTGCTGGGATACGATGGGCAAATGAGTACGGGGCTCAAACAGCCTCTTGAGAGATGAGGATTGACAGTTTCCCATTTTCTTGCAACTTTACTATTGATGCATTTCTTAGTGATTGTGAAATAAAGGGTTTTGCTGACACTGGTGAGCAAAAAAGGTTCAAAGCTTCACTATGTGAAAGGCTATGAATGGATTTTGGTGGTTACTAGACTCACTGTGCCACCCAGATTATCATCAGAAAAGGCATTATGAGAAGCATGACGTTTAGCTGAATCATAAAGTATTTTCTGAAAGCTACAGTTAATTACTGATTATTTTTTGATTATTTAGTGAGTGCAACATACTGTACTCTGTATTTTAGGTGGTAAATAAGTACACACACACACACACACACACTCCAAGATCTTACATGCTCAAAAAAAATAAGTTATTTATGTTAATTATATTATGAAGCAGAAACTAATAAGCAAGAAAATTAGACCAATTTTTATAAAATTAAATTCAAAAGCACTTCTATTTAGAACTGGGAAAGATTCTACAGATGAAATGGCATTTGAATAGAACTTAAAAATGTAAAAGGTAGATAGATTAGCATGATACAGAGACAGAGCAAGGCGTTTATCACTGAGGATGGTAGATAAGAAGGGAGAAAAAAATACAGAGGATAGATCTGGGTAGCAATGGTAGTATTTTTGTCAAGAAAGGCATGTATTGGGTCACAATAGACTTGAATATCATTTAAAATTAAGAAGTTCAGGGCGCCTGGGTGGCTCAGTCGCTTAAGTGGCCAACTTTAGCTCAGGTCATGATCTCACAGTCTATGAGTTCGAGCCCCACATCGGGCTCTGTGTTGACGGCTCATCAGAGCCTGGAGCCTGCTTCGGTTTCTGTGTCTCCCTCTCTCTCTGCCCTTCCCCTCCTCATGCTCTGTCTCTATGTCTCTCAAAAATAAATAAACATTAAAAAAAGTTTAAAATTAAGATGTTCATTTCTTTTATAATCAGGGCTTATAAAAGACATATGATCTAGCGTCATGTCAAACTTGCACTGAATTGAAGAGAGTTTATACTAACAGTGATCCATTGGAAAGTTTTATGCCACTGCCCAGAGGACGAGGACAATGAGGTTGGAAAACAGGAAAGGATAGGTGGGAATGGTGAAAACAGGCTAAAGCCAAAAATTATAGGGAAGGAAGTTGGCAACTGTGTTTTGAACTGTAGAGAATCTCTTGTGTACACTGTATACTAACTCTGTCCTGGATTAATTGTATTTTCCAACTCCTCTACTCCCTTTTCCATTCTTCAGTCTTTGACACTGTTGTCCTATATATGTCATCTTTTCAGTTGGCGAGGGTGGGGGGGATGATCTCAAAAAGCGTAATGATACGAAATATATTAAGTATCTATATTCCTATCAGAGAAGACTGAAATTTTGGTTTCATTTTTGATGTTCTTAAAATCAACAAAGATAAAACTAAAAAGTGCATTATTCATCACCCTCCTCATTGCAATTATGAGTTCTAATATATATAATTGATATGTTAGTATTTACCTCTTTAAGATTTTACATTTCTAATGTACATTTACACGTACACAAAAAGAAAAATATATGTCTTTTTTGTTTGTTTGTTTTTACTGAACACTTAACAACAAAATAAACTATGCAACAATGCCTATGATCCAGCAGTTGGGCCTCTTGGAATATAAGAAGGATGAAAACTTATAACCATACAAAAGCCTACACACATGTTTACAGCAGCTTCAAAAAGGATTGTGAAAACTTGGGAACAATCAAGATGCTCTTCAGTAGGTGAATGGATAAACTGTCATACATGTAGACAATGGAGTAGTACTCACCGCTAAAAAATAAAAAATATGACCTATCAAGCCATAAAAACATATGGAGAAAAACCAAAATACATATTACTAAGTGAAAGAAGACAATTTGTACAGGCTGCATATTATGACTGTAAGGAAAAAGTATGGAGACAGTTAAAAAAAAAAAAAGGTAAGTAGTTGCCAGTAGCAACAAGATTTTTGGGGCAGTGGAACTACTCAGTATGATACTATAATGGTGGATTCAAGTCATTACACATTTGTTAAAACCCACATTATTAACAACACTTAGAGTGAACTTAATATAAACTACAGACATTATATAAAAATATCGTGTCAACGTAAGTTCATTGATTTTAACTAATGCACCTACTCTGGTGGAAGATGTTGATAACAAATGAGGCTGTGCATACATACGTAAAGACAAAAAGTATATGAGAAATCTCTGTATTTTCTGGTCAATATTGCCAGGAGCCTAAAACTGCTTTAAAAAAATAAAGTCTATTAACACACACACATGAATGCACACATACACAAAGGATGCCAGGGTTTCAGTCTTATTTACTGAGATGGTACAGTCTACAGAAATAATGGTAGAAAAAGGATAACAAAGGGCCATCTTTGAATGAGGATCTGTGTTCAAAGTTCACGTGGGATGTGCTCAAATCAACGTGCTGGCAACACATCCTGGTGGAAGGGCACATAAGAAAGATCGAAATGTGAAACTTGATTTTCAGAAATACATCAGACCTTTATGAAAGATGTTCTCAATAGAAGTAACTCAATGGAACCATTTAGAATTTTGTATTTTAAAACTACTATTCAGACTTCAAAGTTTTCCAGGCCTTTCATTTCCTAGACTTAACGACTGAAGGAAAAAAAAATAAAAGTAGGTAAAATCCCCTTGATATATGTAGACCATTTTAATGTATTTTAATAAAATTTAGGGTTTTCTTAAGTTGACACTAAATTTTAAAATTCTTCTGCTCAGTTTCAAAGTCAAGAGACATTATCATTTTTATATGTGCTACCAATATAACGATAAATAGTTGCTCTGAAGTATGATACTAAAAATCAGTTATGCCCTCAAAATGGGTAAATAGGTACTCTTTTCTTTTGAGAATTTGTTTGTAATGTGGGTTTTAACAGAAAAAAATTCTTTTTTTTCTTGAATACATGTAACTCGTTTTTACTTTTGTAGTTTTGTAGCAAAGTTCAATTAAAATTTTATTCACAATCAGGCACATCGTTTTATTTAAGTTACTTATTTAATTCAAATGGAAGAGTATGCCCGAGAAGCCCTTTCCAAATAATTAAAAAGTGTCTTTAGTTTAACCCAGATCAAGTGCTTATATTTTAAAACACATGTGAATAGGCTTCCTAGCAATTACCTGCAATCTGTCCCTGAGCTTTTGACATTAAACAATTAAGCTCTATTTCTTGACTTTCAATTAGTATATCCACTATCTCACTCCATATTTGAAAAGTTGATTAATGAATCACTAGAGCAATTTCAATCCTGTCAAAATAATGGAGAATTCACGATATTTGTTCTTACCAACTAAATTTTAAATGTCAGTTCAGTCTCTGACACAGGGTTTAGTACGGGGATCATAAAGAAAGATGTAGAGTGGGAGAGAGAAGCATTGGTGTCTCCAGAAAAGTTCTAGAGGTCATGTTGAAAGGAGAGTTCGGTATGGGCATTCCCAGAGAGCTCACAATGCTGCACGTGATTTACTTTTTTTAACTTGATCATAAGGTTATAGAATATTTTTGACTATTGAAATGTTATAAAAATATTTGGTTCAGAAACATTCCTTTCCGTATTTCCAAATACAAAGCACTGCTTTAATTATTCTGTTTGGACATCGGATGCTGCCTCCCATCCCTCTAGGATCCAATTACTCTTGCTGAAACATTTGTTTGCTGTCATGAAGACATGGGTTAGGTGTCAGAAATCACAGAATTTCACAACATTAGCTGAGACAAAAAAAGTTAAAGAGACTAGGGGGCAAACATAGAAATAATCTACATGGAAAAACTGAACCAATGATGAAAAATTCCTCCTTCGATGTTTTATAGAGACAAATAAAATGTGGAAATCACATTGCTCAAAATAAAATTTCTTTTGTAGTTGTATGAAGCAACTTTAGAGGATTATATACTGTGGGAGATGGAAGGTAACAAAAAGTTTTGCGTGGCAAATGTTTTACTATGGATTCAGATTTACTGATATCACGTATGAGAAGATACATGCCACTATTGTGGGAAGAAATGGAGTTTTTAGAGCATAAACATCACAAGGTCCCCTACATCTAAAATTTTAAAACACTAAAGAATGTGAAAGATGATAATTTCAAAAATTCAGGAATTCTCTCTCTCAAAGAGAGACTAGTGCCTTCTTTCGGGCTTTGCAAATACAGGAAGGTCACGTTCTATAGCTCACTGTTCTGTTACTATACAGTCAGCCAATCTTCTTCCTACTTACCTACCTTGAGATAACTCACTATGTCCAAAGGCTGTTGTAACCTTGTCTTTCAAACTGCTAGTTTTCAGTGTCTCTACTTTGACACCGAAATATTTGTGTTAAATGGAAACCACTCACTCTTTAACCTTTTTTTTTTTTTTCATGTACACATTTTGGCATGGCTATGTTTGCCTTATATATCCTGTAGCCAACTCTCAACTTCTAGTTTTACTGGTTCACTATTGGCTACACTTGGCCTTTGGCACAATTCTTGCCCTTTGATCTTTTCCCTGAATGGTCCTTTCTTCCCTAGGACTCTCTCCGCCCTTTCACTCGGCTGCAAACCAGAGAGCTTCTTATTGTAAATGAGAAAATTTTCTCCACTTCATTTCCTACCCTAGGAGAACATTTCTTTTCCAGAAATATTCTCCCCAATCACCTACTTCATTGCATTTCTTTGTCTGAAATCCACAATCTTTTCCAAAATAGCAGTTTCCTATAGAGCCTACCCCAAAGAAGTCTTTCTTCTCTTATAGCCTGTGACTTTCAAGAGAGAAGGGTAATGAACCTGGTCCCTGTTCACCGATTCCAGATCACTATTCTATCTTCTTAGTTACTCAAAGGATTTGCTGTTTTCAAGTATAAGGTTCCATCATGGAGTCGGATTCTAAATGTTAGAGCATGCCTATGACAGCTGTCTCTGCAGGGGCATCCCTACTCCCCGTAACCTCCACAGCGACCCTCTACATCCCTGAACAGTCCCTCTCAGTGGAGACCGTAGGTAGTACGTGGTCTCTCTTTGCTCTTTCTTCCTTACCATCTGTTATCGTAATGACTTGTGTACCATTGACATCAATGGTAAATTGTATACTCTGACATTCAAATTCTCTAAAAATGCCCATCATTCTTGCAAAAAGACTCAGACACCTGGATTTAATTTTATGCCTTCCATTACCGTATATTAATAAAATCTACCGTTAACTACTAAAACCATTCATGTCTACATTTTTTACAATATTTTAATGTATTATATGTCTCCTTTTCAATAATGGGTCACCCCAGCTCTTCAGCCACCTGTATCATATTTTCTTGCTGTACTTTCACTACTATGCAGCACTAACCACCCCCAACTATGTCCTCACTATCTCTCAGCTGTTCTTTTATTTATTTATTGTTGTCTTCCAACTGTATTCCCTAGAATTTTTCAAATCTTTTCTGATGGCACCTGAGGATCAAGGGCCCTGTAATCTTCATCTTTCCTATTCCTTTTAATTTTTACCAGAGAATGACATGACTGACAGCATGCTTTAATCAACCTAACAATCAGGCCCGAGCCCCTTCCATACAATATCTGTGTTTCATCACCTAATTATTTCTTATCTCCTTTCCAAGACACGCTGACACTTCACCTTCTATGGTCTTGCTTGTAGGCCTCCTTCCTGCCATGCCCCGTTTTGCCCCCTGAAAGCTTTAATGTGACATTTTTCAGGATAAGCTTGGTACAGAAGTGAAGAGACTGTACTCCAGCATAGGTCATCTGAATTCAGATTCTCATGCTGCCATTTATTAAACACAAACAACAGTTACATAACGCTTGTATCACTTTCCTCATATGTATGAGGTAAATGATAACAACACTTCTCTCACAGCTTTGTGTAAAAAAAAAAAAAAAACACAAAAACGAAAAACCTATTTGAAATGCTCATATCAGTGGTGAGCACAGTGTTTAAAAATTTTTTTTAATGTTTATTTACTTCTTAGAGAGAAAGAGAGACTGAGTATGAGTGGGGAAGAGAGAGAGAGAGAGACGGAGACACAGAATCCCCAGCAGATGCCAGACTGAGCTGTCAGCAGAGCCTGGCTCAGGGCTCAAACCCATGAACCACTAGATCAGGACCTGAGATGAAGTTGGATACTTAACCTACGGAGACACTCGGATGCCCCTAAGCACAGTGTTTTCTTTTCTTTTCTTTTCTTTTTTTTTTTTTAATTTTTAACGTTTATTTATTTTTGAGAGACAGAGAGACAGAGCATGAGCGGGGAAGGGGCACAGACAGAGGGAGACCCATAATCTGAAACTGGCTCCAGGCTCTGAGCTGTCAGCACAGAGCCTGACGCAGAGCTCCAACTCGGGAACAGTGAGATCATGACCTGAGCCAAAGTTGGACACTTAACCGACTCAGCCACTCAGGCGCCCCTAGTGTTTTCTATTATAAAAAGTATTTTTCCTAATTTCAGCACCACTGATTTTTGTACTCTGCCAGTTCCTTCACCATAATGTATTAAACGGTCAGATTACTCATTTTTTTTTTTTTAGCGTTTATTTATTTTTGAGAGAGAGAGAGAGAGAGAGCGAGCAAGCGAGCGAGCAGGGGAGAGGCAGAGAGAGAGAGGGAAACACAGAATCCAAAGCAGCTCCAGGCTCTGAGCCGTCAACACAGAGCCCAACACGGGGCTCGAACCCACAAGGGTGAGATCATGACCTGAGCCGGTCAGATGCCCAACCGACTGAGCCACCCAGGTGCCCCAGATTAGTCATTTTACAATAAAATTCTCCATAACTGGCAAATGTAATTGAAAAGAAGCGGCTTGTCACAAGAGTTTCCTCAAGACCTGTGCATTCCTTTTTTGGTTGTAGCATCACACTTGCAGGATATTTTATTCTCAGACTAATATACAGAAATTAGTGCTTACAAATATTTGTAATTGATGGAATGACTTCATCTAAATATTAATACTTCTAATGGGTATAAATACAAAGTATCTCTTGATGTTGTGATGTTAAGATACTATGGAAGATCAATTAAATATACTAAATATATCTTTAGACATTCCTATGTGGCCTTTAAAATCATCTTCCATGTATAGATTTGTTGCATCACTGTATTGTACACCCAAAATACTTTATGTTAATTACATAAGAATTTTTTTTAATTTGTTAATTTAAAACAAAAAGACACATTTTTCATGCTTAGTTCTTGGAATGAAGAAATGCCTTTCTTTTAGCTATTCAACTTTTATATTCCTCTGTTCTGCCTACAATAAAATACATTCATTCTTGAATCCTAATCAAAGCATAAGAGCTTGTCTGTTACTTCTAACCAGGCAGACGTTGCTAGGATCAATGGCTCCCAGTTGCTATTATTATCTGGCTATGACGTTCGCAGGAGACCTGACACTGGTGATTTCAGAATTAGTGGATCTTGTTGGGCACCCACATAACTCTGAAGAATACTTTCTCGTTTGTCTGCAGGCACATTGTGTTTATATTCTTAAACGGTAATGGAAATGTGCCCATGTACAGAGGTGAATACTGGGTATGAAAAGTAATACGGGAACGTGAATGTGAAGAATGCTGGAAAGCAAAAAGTTTCACTATTGTGAAACTCTGCAGTGGTTTAAGACATATAAGCAATAGTTTAAAGTCTTAAAAGGTCATTTGCAATTCATATTGAAGCCCATATCTCTGTTGCAGGCATTTTAAAAGGTTGTGTGCATCAGAGTAGAAAAAGAAATTGCCCTAATCTAAATATGGTCTTGCTACAACCGTCTGGGACAAAAATGTGAAATTGGTTTCTCTTACGTTCAGTGTGTTCTGCCTCTGACCATTATTTACAATCCTAGTGGCTGTTTCGAAAGTACATAGGGAATCCATGTTCATAATCAGGAATCACAAAAATAATATGTTATGACAAGAAAAAGTCATGGTGAATAGTTTTAATGTCTAATGAGATTTGTCTTTAAGCTCTTCAATAAGTTCTTTATTTAAATCTAAGCTAATAAAAAAAATCGCCTTTGAGCAAAGTTTTGGCCTGGATATACATGAAAGAAAGTTCCCTTAAGTAGTAAATAATAAAACTCAGAGATTGAGAACACAAATTTTTCTAATTTAACTTTAATGGAATTCTTATAGTGAGTTGCGTTCAAATGTAGTAACAACTGGCAACTAATTGTAGAATAAAATGCACGTCAAATTTAATTGTCTCTAGTAATTCAGTTTTGTTAACTTATGATTGAATTAGACTTCAATACTTGGGGGAAATTTTTTCCCGTGCAACAATTCTAAAATGATAAATTCTCATAATTCCTGATTGGAGGTCTATTTTGAATGTTAGAAAACACATAATCTAAGTATTTCAGAAAAATACTATTTTCTGTGGCATGGACAATTGTGCCTTAAGCAACACTATTAATACCAGTATATCACGATAATTGACATAAATTCCTTTAAAAAGTGACAGATATTTATCAATTTAGTCAGCCTCCAGTCTAAAGGGCACTGGCATTTTATACAGTACGTTATACATTATCTACCTATTTTCCCATTGATTGAGATTATGCGATTCAACTTGTCAAATTTCCTTTATTTACGCAGTTTAAAATATTATGACATGCTTTAGTAGTCTTTAGTTCTCAATAAATATCTTGCTGTTCCATTTATTTTCTGAGGTTTTCCCAGTATGTCCCAGGGACTAGAATATTTAGATAATGATGGTGATAACCCATGGTATTCTATAGACCTTAGAGCCCCGAGTACTTTGTCACTTCTAAATCTTTCAAATCCGAATACGATTGCTGCGGTTCCCAAGTGGGGGGGGGGGATGGAATTGACATAATCAGGCTATCTACTCTAAGAGCATTCTAGTGTTTAATAGCCCTTTATAAACAGACTTTGTCAGTGAAGAGAAAATGCAGCAGCAGACTCTCTTGATTCACTGATAAAAACAGAGCAATGCACAGATTATATTGGTTTCTAAATTTTTGATATGGACATCCCTCAAGCAGATGAGGCAAATACTATTCCCTTGTCATTTTTTTCTTCCCCAATAGGTTTGCATTATACTGAAGTTGTCATTTATTTTACCCACAAGCTAGCATTTCTGTTATTTGGAGCACAAGTGAAAAAAATACACACGAAAGAACTTAGGGAGGTATATGCTCCAAATTTGTTAAGGAAGAGCTATGTCTCCCTCTTTCCCCTCCTTTTTCTGTTTTGCATTTTGTCAATAGCCCTGTTCTAACACCTGCCTCGTAATTTTTGTGGCTCTCCTTCCTATTTCCATGCAACATTAGCGAAACTTCAGGGATGCTGGGTCAGCGATGATTTTTCCACGGACAATTCTTTTTTTTTTTTTTTTTAATTTTTTTTAACGTTTATTTATTTTTGAGAGACATAGAGATAGAGTATGAGCAGGGGAAGGGCAGAGAGAGAGGGAGACACAGAATCTGAAGCAGGCTCCAGGCTCTGATAAGCCATCAGCACAGAGCCCGATGTGGGGCTGGAACTCACAGACCATGAGATCGTGACCTGAGCCTAAGTCGGCCGCCCAACCGACTGAGTCACCCAGGCGCCCCCACGGACAATTCTTGATACAAAGAATAACCACATGATTATAACTAATTACAGTTAATTAATGTGTGATCTTCCCTTAGAATGTGGTTGCCTTTATGACAGCAATTCAGGAATCACAGGAAAGACATGTCACTCCCTAAAATGTACCCTTTGATCCTGATTAAAGTTTGGAATCCTTGAAAAAGGCAACTCCTTTCATCATATAATTTTTAAAAAGTTTTAGAACCGCAATACCTTTGATTGATAACATATTCTTCCTAAGTGTATACTAATGTAAGGATATAAAATCATAGAAAGGCAAGGAGAGCCAAGTGGCAGTAATTTTTGTAATATTAAAGGATAGAGGGTAAAGAAAGAATAAAAATGAAATTGAACTCAATTTAGATCTTCAAAATTTTTAAAATACAATACGCATAGATTAATTATTTTTACTCTGCTTTTTTGTGAGTATAGAGCAACTGGTTGATTTTCTGCAATTATTAAATAGCTTCCCTGTTTAAGGAGGAATCCTCTTTAGACTTCCTTTCCCTTGGTCAGACCTTCAGTGCAACTTAACAGTCAGGTGAAAACATTGGTTTGAAATCATACTGTGTTCTACTGCAGCCAACCAGTTACTGCACTCACTGACTTGTACCAAGTATACAGATTGAAAACTATTAAAATTAGGTGTTGATTTAATGACCAATGGATGATCAAAAGCAATCAAGCAGATAAATGCCTTTGAATAATAAAAGGGTATTTTTAAAAGGTAGAAGACCTATCTTCCCAATATTTATGATACGTTTTCCCTCTTATTTTTATAATTTCCTTCCTTTCACCTACCTCCTCTGTCTTCTTTTCTATCAATCTCTTTCCTCTTACGATTTTTCTTCAAAAGGTATTGTCACACTCTGCCTTAATTACCTTTCTCTGAAGCTATAGGGAAGTATCAAATGGCAACTCAAAACACCTGAAAACTTGTTTCCATTGTGGTTTGCTGAGGTTTTGTTTTCTTCCTGACAATAACATGCCAAGAGTGGGTATTGAAATAGTCCAGGCAGCAGACATTGATCAGAAATTTCGATGGTTAATTAGTGGATCAGGTATCCACAAGAAGTGTGTAATTATTATGATTTGTGAAAAGTAAGTCCCTTGCTATGCTCCTTACCTATCATTTAAACTCTAACACATGGCTATAATGAGTGCAACGTATAGCCAACTATGTCTCTAAGGATAACAAATGGGAATCAGATGCAATTATTCTTGATCCTTCACAGAGTTGTGCTGAGAGCATGTGTTTAGACAGTGATGCTCTGCTGACTGCTTTTTGTTTGAGGCACCAGAGCTTCCATCACTAAAAGATTTTAGACTCATTTTTGTATTTAAGCTGCAGAGAACAATACGGGCTGTTGTCTTTAAGGTAATTTGTACCTATACCCCTCTCCTGGGTTCAAGTTGGCATTAGAGTACACAGGCCACATAGTTAAGTGTAAACTCTCAGGTTTCCTTGTCACGTTACATGGGTTCTTTGGACATTTTAGATATTTAGATTAGAGGAATAGCATTTGTTATACAGTGAATTTATTTCTCACATATATAGGGGAGAAAGATATCAGAGACTTTCCTTTTCCTTTCTTCAGTTTTCTACTTCATGTCTATATATAACAGAATACTTCATCCGCCCCATGACATTATAATAGTAAATGTTCATATCTTAAAGCAAAAAGCATTTCCTCTCTAAAAGAATTGCCTACCGAGAACCTAGAGCAAAATTTCTTTTCATCTGCAATTTAGGAACCTCATCATTGGTTCCAAAAAGTAAGTAAAATGTGTTTGGAGGATGAAAATTTCTGCTTTCCTCTACCTCACCTAATCTTAACTGAATGGTCTTAGAATTGGGAAATACCTCATTTCACTATTTGTCTACTAAAACAAAATTTGTCTTCTGGAGTATGATATGCCTTATGCCCAATAAATTTGCACATTAACTAACAAAGAAAACAAGACCCTGGATCAAGGAAAGCTTTACAAAAATAGTTTCAATTTTAATAAAAATAAATTTTCTTCTTATTTTGTCTTTTCTTTTTAACCTCTTCCAGCAACCATACCATTTGGGTCACTAGCGATAAAGCTATGTGTAAAGTAACATAGAAATACGTGAATCGTGATTTAGAATCTTCACAGAGTGAATGTTCAAAGTAAAATTGGGCTTTGGACCATAGAGAAGAAAGATTAATTCCCAGAAAGGAAAAGTAAGAGAGAGCAGAAATGACAGACTTGGTTTGACCAAAAGTATCAGGGGTGAGAGATGGAAGATACTTGAGAGATCTGAGGAGATGTCTCCTCTGACTCGATTCCAAATAGGCTATAACCATCTCACTGTATGCACAAAAGTCAGTATGTCATGGAGTTACCCATCCGCTTTTGTTTATTGTCATTGTTGTTTCACTTTTTTTTGTAAACGCAAAATCAGACACGGTCATTTGGAGAGGCAGTGTGGAGAAAGACAACTCCATTCACTTCACTTGAAACTTATCAAGAAGAGCCTTGAAACACAACGAGTATAATCAACTATGCACTGCTAATAATTTTTAGCATTTCGTTATTTTCAGTCTCCTCTATTTCTTTTCCTCCCATCATTATATAACTATGTCTGGTTACATGTAGTTATTACATATGTAACACATATATGACTATATGTTATGGTCATAAATATGCATTAAACAGGTTATATGTTATATATGTAATAGGCATGTGGCTATATATAGTTACATACAAATATTATATATGTAATACAGGTATTAGGTAATATAGCTTCAAATTCTCAGTTCCTCAGAATACTTCACTTTTTCAGTTTAGAATATTTTCGGCATCAATAGTATTAAATTTTTATGTAAAATGGTAGGATACTGCGGATATTTAACAGATAATGTTTTCTTATATAAAAGTATATTAGACTCTTGGATTCCACGTCAAATTTGTGTCCTACAATATGATTTAAGTGTGTACATGTTCTATTAAATGTCTTAAAAATATATTACACAGGTTTTAAAAAATAAAAGACTAAAACAAAAATTTAAAATTTTAAACCTAATTGTGTGCATGCATAGGAGTGTGTATTAAGATACAGAAGCATAAAGTATAGAAAAAATAAAAGAGAAAAGGCAAATGGGTGAAAAGGGAGATAACCCAGCTTAGAAGTCCTAAAATTGGAAGAAGAGAAACAACCATTTTTGAACGGAAAAATAGTTTCAGTTCAAAGTATGGCAAAAGTTTATGTACTTATGGTCTCTAACAAGGGTCAATTTTTTACTTGTATGAAAATTTGAATGATCTGCTTGAGGGACAGGTTGACTAATATAAAAAATGTTCAGAAAATTTAATTTTAGAAAATTCGGTAAGCCCTCTGAAGTTGTTAATGGAGCATGACAATATAAGGCTGAGACTCTGAATGCATGTACCAGACCTGCTCATGTAATTTCCAACTCACTGATGCCTAGGAAAGAGAAGGAAGTCTAGGAATTTTCAGAGTATTTTATAACAGAAAATTTTAATTAAAACCTGACACTCTCCTTTGGCAAAGTTCAATACATTTAAAGTGTAAATCAATAGTATTTGTCCAGAAATGCTTGAACTTATAAATACTGAGTTTCCATAACTAAACAATTTCTGTGGATATAAACTTTTACATCATTCAAAATGTTTCTCTTTTTGCTGCTGCTGGAGTTAAAACATCTGTGCAAATATGTTAGGGCAATTAGGAAAATTGATATTGGTTTAGCTATTTTGAAACTCACAAATGTGTTATTTAAAAATTGAATTATGGTTTATACCTAAAGCCTGCCTAGCTACCTTGAACAATCCTTCGTAATACAAAGATAGAGATATTTGATCTTGTCCAATGCAAAGCATAAAGATACATTAAATACTGTATTATACATTAAATGTTCAGATTTAGCATTTTAATAGTTTCTGATGTTATCTAAAGGCCACAGGATTTACTGAGTTTTAGGCAAAGACATTTTAATAGGATTTAAGGTGAGAAATCTATGCTATTCGAACACACAGTTTGACAGCAAAAACTGTGTTAGAATCCCCACATCTGACTTTATTTTATGTCAAATACACAGAACCTGATTGATGTCTCTGACTCACAGGCTGGAGGACAGAGTCTACGCATCTCCTTTCTCCACTTACCAGGGTCACAGTGATTCTTTAATCCTACAAACCCTATCTTCTGGAAGTTTTAATGTCTCAGGGTTTATTAACCCATTTTCTGTGCTCACATAGCATTCTGTCCCCTTCTACTATAACATTTGCACAATACATTTTTTTCATTATCTGTCTCCTCACTAGACAGTCAGCCTCCTAGACCGGAAGAGTATCAGGCACTCAAATTTGCAAAGTATAGAAAAGGATGATCAAATGGAGCATATAGACCATGAACAGGTATTAGATTCCTCTGAGGAATGTCACCTCAGAATTGAGAATCACAGAAATGGTGATTTAGGTGCCTTAAAAACCCAAAGTATGCTCTCCTGTATCACCACCAACTTTAAATCCATATAGACTGGTCCCTGATTCCCTATTGTCTTGAAGCAGTATTATGATACATATTCTCCAACATACACTTGTATGTTTTTTGTACATGTGCAGAAATACATATTTGTCGACCTTCCCTTACCGAGGACTGTCATCAAGATCCATCATCAACAGGGCTGTGAAGGTTTGGACTCTTGGAGAAAACTTGTCAAGAGAAACAATAGTGCTTTCTTTTCCTTTTTCTCGGAGATCGATTCAGTCATTGCGGGTAGAAAAACTATCAGAAAGAGGCTAGTGTCAGCACTGCATACTGAATTAGAACGTGAGGAGACTGAATTTTAATTTTGTTGGTTGTTTCCTCTGCTGTGCAGAAGCTTTTTTATCTCGAAGAGATCCCAATAGTTCAGTTTTGTTTTTATTTCCCTTGCCCTCAGAGATGTGTCAAGTAAGAAGTTGTTCTGGCTGAGCTCAAAGCGGTCGTTGCCTGTTTTCTGTTCTAGGATTTTGATCGTTTCCTGTCTCCATTTTAGGTCTTTCACCCATTTTGGATTTATTTTTGTGTATCGTTTAAATAAGTGGTCCAGGTTCATTCATCTGCATGTCGCTGTCCTGTTTTCCCAGCACCATTTGCTGAAGAGACTGTTTTTCTACTTGATATTCTTCCCGGCTTTGTCCAAGACTAGCTGGCCATACATTTGTGGGTCCAATTCTGGGTTCTCTATTCTCTTCCAAAGAACTGTCTCTTTTTGTGCCAATACCATACTGTTTTGATGATTACAGCTTTGTAATACAGCTTAAAGTCCAGAATTACGATTCCTCCAGATTCGGTCTTCTTTTTCAGGATTACTTTGATTATTTGGGGTCTTTTCTGGTTCCATACGAATTTTAGGACTGTTTGTTCTGGCTCTGGGAAGAAAGCTGGTGTTATTTTGATATGGATTGTACTGAATGGGTAGATTACTTTGGATTATATAGGCATTTTAACAATTTTGTTCCTCCAATACATGATCATGGGATGTTTTTCCATTTCTTTGTGTCTTCTTCAATTTCTTTCATAAGCTTTCTACAGTTTTCAATGTATACATCTTTTATCTCTTTGGCTAGGTTTATTCCTAGGTATCTTATGGTTTTTGGTACAATTGTAAATAGAATCGATTCCTTGATTTCTGTTTTGGCTGCTTCATTATTGGTGTATAGAAATGCAACAGATTTTGTTATGTTAACTTTATATCTTGTGATCGTGCTGAATTCATGGAAGAGTTCTAACAGTCTTTTTTTGATGGAGTCTTTTAGTTTTCCATGTAAGATAACATGACATCTGTAAAGAGTGAAAGTTTGTCTTCTTTGGCAAATTGTACACCTTTCAATTCTTTTTGTTGTCTGATTGCTGAGGCAAGGACATCCGGTACTATATTGCACAACAGTGGCGACAGTGGAAATACTGTAGTATTCCTGACTCTAAGGGGAAAGCTCTCAAGTTTTTCCCCAGTGAGGATGATATTAGCTGTGGGTTTGTCATATGTGGTTTTTATGATGTTGACATATATTCCATCTATCCCTACTTCCTTGAGATATTTTATCAAGAAAGAATGGTGTGTTTTGTCAAAAGCTTTTTTTTACATCTATTGAAATGTTCATATGGTACCAATGGAATGGAAGAAGATATTTCCCAACAACATTTTGGATAAAGGGTTAATATCCAAAATGTATAAAGAACTTATAAAACTCAAAACCCCCCAAAAAACAAATACTCTAGTGAAGAAATGAGAAAAAGACATGAATAGACACTTTTCTGAAGGCATCCAGATGGCTAACATACACATGAAAAGAAGCCCAACATCACTTATCATCAGGGAACTACAAATCGAAACCACAATGAAATACCACCTCACACCTGTCAGAATGGCTAAGATTCACAACTCAGGAAACATCAGATGTTGGTGAGGATGCAGAGAAAGGGGAACCCTTTTGCACTGCTCGTGGGATGACAAACTGGTACAACCACTCTGGGTAACAGTACAGATGTTCCTCATAGAGTTAAAAATAAAACTACACTACAACCCAGCAGTTACACCACTAGGTATTTATGCAAAGGATCCAAAATGCTAATTCAAAGGGGCACATGCACCCTGTGTTTAGAGCAGTGGTATCAACAATAGCCAAACTGTGCAAAGAGCCCAGTGTCCAATGACTGATGAATGGATAAAGATGTGATATATATATGTGTATATATATATATGTATATATATATGTATGTATGTATATATGTGTGTGTGTGCGCGTTAATGTGTATATATATACGTGTATATATGTGTGTGTGTGTGTATATATATATATATATATGTATGTATGTATACACGCCATGGGATACTACATGGTGATCAAAAAGAATGAAACTTTGCCATTGCAATAATGTGGATGGAACTAGGCTGTATTACACAAAACAAAATAATTCAGTCAGAGAAAGACAAATATCAGAGGATTTCACTCATATGTGAATTTAAGAAACCAAGCAGATGAACATGGGACAAAGTAAGGAAAAATAAAATAAAAACACAGGGAGGCAAAACAGAAGAGACTCTTAAATATAGGGATGGGGGTTGCTGCAGTGGAGGTAGGTGGGGGGATGGGCCAAAAGGGTGATTGGCATTAAGGAGTACACTTGCTGAGATGAGCATTGGGTGTTGTTTCTAAGTTTTGAATCACTGATTTCTACTCCTGAAACCAATACTACACTATATGTTAACTACCTTGAATATAAAAATATAAATTAAAAAAAATGAAATAAAAATGAAAAAGACCAGGAATGCCTGGCTGACTCAGTGGGAAGAGCAGGAGACTCTTGATCTCAAGGTCATGGGTTCAAGCCTCATGTTGGGTGTAGAGATTAAGTAAATAAAGTTAAAAAAAAATTACAAAGACCAAAGAGTGGTAACAACCTAAATGTCTATCAACTGGTGACAGATAAATAAATGTAGGCTATCCATAGAATAAATTATTCAGTAATAAAAAAGGAACAGACTACTGATATACACTATATGATGCATTTTGAAAACATTTTCTAAGTGAAAGGAGCCAGAGACAAAGGAGCATATATTGTATGATTCTATTGGTAGGAAATGTCCACAAAAGACAAGCCTAGAGAATTTTTTTTTTTGGCTTAGAAAGTAGATTAGCAGTTGCTAGGGTCTAAGGGCAGGAAGAGAGAGTGACCCCCACCACTCCGTGGGCAAAAGGGATCTTTTTGGGTGATGGGAATGTTCTAAAATTGGACAGTGATGAAGCCTACACAATTCTGCAAATTTCCTGAACTTAATGAATTGTACACCTAAAATCAGTTAATTTTGTGGTGTGTAAATTATATCTCGATAAACCTGTTTTATAAAAAATGAAGAAAAATAAAGACATAGAAATATGACCCATAGAAATGATGACTTACCCATGATCCCTCACTCCCCAGTCTTCTGCAGAACAATGTGTTTTCTACCAAACGATGAAACGTACATTTGTAAACTTATAGACTCATCTGAGATTTTTTTCTGGTTTTTAGGTTATGTATTGCTCTGTAACAAATCACTTTACTACTTAGTTACTTAGAACTATGGTTTAGTGTTTATCACCATTCTATGGGTTGGTTGGGCAGTTTGTCTTTTGGTTTGTCCTGGGTTCACGCATATGAACACATCTGTCAGTTAATGCTGCCTGGTGGCTGGCACACCTTCCGTCTACCCCATGTGGTCTGTCAGCTTCCTGTAGGGCTGACTGCCTTCCTTATATAGAGATCTCAGGGTAGTGTTCCAAGAAGAAAAAAAGTAGAAGCTACAAAGCCTTTTAAAGCCTAGTATCTGAAACTCACCATGTTACTTCTACCACGTTGTGAGAAGCTATTTAAGCAGCCATGTTTTCAATCTACTACAGCATTCTATTACATATACAGTGTATTCAGTATCCAACATCACCTTCATTCTGTCAAGGTCAGCTACTATTCCTGGATAGAGATTAAAATCATATTATCTGTGGTTGCTGTGCTTAGTGCTTTTCTAGCGTTTCCTCTGTTGACTCGCTTGCATAATCTGTCACGACCAAGTCACAATCTGCTAGTTTTATAATTCTGATTATTATCTCACTTTGAAAAACGAGGCTAGGTCAAATTTTTTTATTTCTTTTTTTAAGTAAATACTCTAAATGAGTAAAACAATCTATTTCTAAACATTTTCTCATATGACTGTGAAAAAAACAAACATGGAGAAAAAATTCAAACGTAAAAAGCCCTTGGAGCAGAATGCTAAAAGGGGATTTTTCTGTTTTTTCATGATTTCCTTCAAGGACCAAAGGTAAGGAAAGTTGTATTTATTACTGTAGGACCATTACTCTAAAGACACCTCCAAAAGATGGCCACTTACTCTTTCTAATGTTCATGAAGATACCACTAATCCTCTTATCTTTATCCCCAATACACAAACCAGTGTATGCAAAGACCCCAAGTAGGCAGTTCAATAAACCAGGAGATTTTTAGGTGCACTGTAGATGTGGCAGCTATTATTATGTTTTGGGAGAACATATTTTCAGAAGGTAAGTAGCGGTGAGAGGAAGCATTCAAAAGAACCAATGACGTGGGATCACCGGGTCTGTGCTTTGTGCTCTGCACCTGTTGACAGGCCAAAGACATCGTAGGGCTCCCGCTGTCACGGAGCACAATGGAACAATTGAAAGCTTGCAGGTTGGGGGAATATACATTAATGCAGACACTAAAAACTTTTTTTTTTTGCTTGGAAAATTGTGGAAGTCTGAGGCTACGTGAAGTAGCAAAGAAAAGAAAAATTGCAAAGGTGGAGCAGCCTGCACTCCCACTAAATGATTTTCCATTGGGCTAAGTGGATGGTCTCAAAGAAAGTCAGAGTGAGGTCATCTTAAAATTACCCCACTGAAAAGCATAACTTTTTTGGGTAAAAGAACTTTTATAATAGGGACTGTCGAAGCACTTAACAGAGCATGAGAGAGGTTGGAAGAGGTCAGTCCGAGTATATTTCATAGAATACGACCCTCTGGACCTTGATGGGCCCACACATGTGGCTTACAAGACAACCTGCACTGAAGCACCTATCATAAAAGGGTTATCTGTGACCATATTACAACAGCATGAGCATTCTAAACTTTTCACTTGAGAATGACCCTCATTTCTCTATTTAAATAGAGTATCAATTTCCTGCTTTTCAGCATTTATTCTGCTTAACATCTACTATTTTAAGTAACGGCCAATAAAAAATTTTACCCAAATATAAACTTAAGGTACATCTCTCTGCTAGTTAAAAGCAATGACTTGACACTGTCCAGGTGAATAAACCTCTATGAAGTTCAAACATTACCATCTTAGAATCTTCTCTTTTGAGACTCGGTACATTTACAAGGAGTTACGACAGGCACAACAGCATAAATCTACACACTAGGTCATACCCTGGTGATAAAAATAGACGATGACATTTACAAAATAAAATTTCTCCAGCTTTTACGCTACAGTGTATTCTATCTTTGGATGGATTATACAAGTATAGTTCAGTTGCTTATATAGCTGACTTCCAAGAGCCATTTCTGAAAATATGAAGTATATTGGCTCTTGTCAGAGTGATCCAGGACAAAAGGAGGTATGAATTCAAAATTATAGCCAGACCTTTTGCATCACTTCAGCTTTTCTCGCTGTTTGCCTTGCCTCCCACGTCCACAGCGTCCCTTGCATTATTCCAGTCTCCAGTTGTCCTCTTCCTTTGGCTGCTTTGTAGCTGTCCGGTCCTGCACTGTGAGTTCCTTCACTTCCTTTCCTTGGTCCAAACATCACATTCTCCATTACACCTCTCAACACTGTCCCACCTACCACACATCTCAGACCCTCTGTCCTAAGAAAAACCTAAAATACAATATGTTCTGCTCGATAAGTTAACTCAGAGAGGGGGACCTCTCTGTCCCCCTCCCCTACTCACATGCTCTCTCTCTCAAAAAAATAAATAAACAAACATTAATAATAATTCTTCTGTATGGGATTGTTTCGAGGCATCAACTCTCTTTTAAAAATTTTAATGGAAAAATTTCAGGTATCTAAAAATTTTAAATGAAAAAAGTTATCTTTTTTCTCCTCTAAATGCTTGAGTTCTTTCCTTCAGAAAGGTTTGATTCACATATCAACACACAACAACTTATTTCGATACCCCTACTAACAATTTACTGTATTTTAACAACATATGATTTTCGTGGTTTTTTCTTTCCTCTTCCAGGATTTCACCCATTTATTCAGATGTAATTAACAAATTTTAAACTACATGTATTTATAGTGTATAAGTTGGTAAAATCTGATATACGTACACACCTGTGAAATCATCACCACCATCAAGATGCTGAACATATCATCCTCAAAAGTTTACTCAAAAAATTCCCTTTATAATTGCCCATCCCCTTTCTCCCACCTTCTACAATCCCTTCCCCAGGTAAACACTGATTTGTTGCCATCACTAGAAAAAGTCTGCACTTGTCAAAGTTTATGTACACATAATTATACCGCATATACAGTTTTCCTGTTTGTCTTCTTTCACTCGGCATAATAATTTGAGATTTATCCAAGTTGTTATATTAATGTTTTATTACTTCTTGTTTTAAGTAACATCCCACTGTATAGATAAACTGCAATTTATTCATTTATTCACTGGTTCACAGACATTTGTGTTGCTGCCAGCTTTTTAGCTATTACAATAAAGCTATCTTAGGAACGTGTATGTATTTATGTACACACCTTTGTATGGGTATATGCTTTCCTTTCATCTTTAAATTTTAAAGCTTATTTATTTTGAGAGAGACAGTGACAGTATGAGTGGGGGAAGGGCAGAAAGAGAGGGAGACAGAGAATCCCAAGTATACTATGTGCTGCCAGCACAGAATCCAATGCGGAGCTTGAACTCAAAACCATGAGATCATGACCTGAGCTAAAACCAAGAGTCAGATGTTTAATGGATGGAGCCAACCATGCACCCCAATAGGCTTTCATTTCTTGGTAAATACTCAAAAGTGGAATGGCTGGATCACACAGTAACTATATGTTTTTCCACAAACAGCCAAACTGTTTTCCGAAGCTGTTACACTATTTTACATTTTCCCCAACAGTATCTGAGTATTCCAGTTTTCCTGTATTCTCATCAACACTTGGTATGGTCAGTCTTTTTCATTTTAACCATGCACGTGTAATAGAAACTCATTGTGGTTCAATTTGTGGTTCCCTAAGACTAATGATATAAATCATCTTTTCATTTGTTTATCTTCTTTGGTAATGCGGTCATTTAAATCTTTTTCTTTCATTTATTTTTACAGTGGCTATTTGTTTCCTTAGTATGTTTTTAGAGTTTTCAGAACAGATATTTTCTCCCAGGATTTGGCTCATCTTTTCATTAATTTAAGACAGTCTTTCAAAAAGAAGTTTTACTTTTTTTTTTTTTCATCAGCATGTATCGGTTTATTCTTTCATAAGTTGCACATATAATGTCCTTTCTATGAAATTTTCAGCCAAGGATCTCAAAGCCTTTTTTTGGTATTTTCTTCGGGGATCTTTATACTTTTAGCTTTTATATGACGGTTTGTGATCCATTTTGAGTTAATTTTTGCACATGGGTAGAGGTATGGTGTCAAGTTTTACTTTTCCATTTATTATTTTTTTGCATATAAATGTCTATTGTTCCAGTATCATTTGTTGAAAACAATATCTGTCTTTTCAATATTGTCTTTGCATTGTGAAAAATCAGTTTGCTGTATTTGTGTGGATTGACTTCTAGGACTATGTTCCAGTCACCTATGTATCTTTGTACTAATGTCGCACCATCTTGATCATTGTAATTTTTTTTTCGATCATTGTAACTTTCTAATCTGATCACTTGGTGTTAATATTCCATGCTGATATTGTCAAAGCGGTTTGGGCTATGACAGGTCCTTTATATTCCCACATGAATTTTAGAATCAGCTTATGCAGTTCTACACCAGAGTCTTCTGGAGACTGTCACTGTGCAGAATCTGTAGATCATTTAGGGAGAACTGACATCTTACCCATGGAGACCTTCACCCCATGAATATGGCCTATCTTTCTATAAGTTAATGCATTCTTTAATTTCTTTCAGCACTGCTTTGTAGTTTCAGTATAAAGATCATTTATAGCTTTTGTCAAATTTGGACTTTAAAATTTCATATGTTCCGTTTTATATAAATACTATCTACTAGCAATGAATAATCTCGAATGGGTATCAATCACTAATTTGAGTATATATCTCATCACCTTTTCTAGAGTTTGTCATGTCTATGACTCAAGGCAGTTATACTTCTTTCTAATCTGGATTGCCTTAATTCTTTTTCTACTTTAATTCCAGTACAGTGTTGAATGCTGGTGGTAACAAGCAGGTAGATTTGTGTTATTCCTCGTTATGTATTCAAAGTTCTTGGCTTTCTTCGTCTGTAGTGTTTAATCTGCTGCAAATCCCTTCAGTTTATTATTAATCCTCTGCATTGTAATTCCATTTCTAGAAGTTCTATTTGGGTCTTGTTTCCCATATCCTCTATGGCCTTACTTAAATATTTATACATTTCTATTATATAGTTGGCTTAATGTTCTTGTCTGCTAATTTTAACAGTTGTGTCATCTGGGTCTGTTTAGATTGATTCATTTTTCTCCTTATGAGCTCTATGTCCTGCTTTTTACCTGCCTGGTAAAATTTGATTAGTTTGAGATATTGTAAATTTTACCTTTCTGTGTCCTAGATAATTCTGTATTTGTATAAATATACATGAGCTACATTCTGAGAAAGTTATTTGGAGGCAGTTCGATCCTTTCAGAAGTTGCTTTTAAAATGTGTTACATGGGACAGGAACAGGGCCCATTCGGGAGTTAATTGTTCCCTACGACTGAGGCAAAACCCTCCTGTGTATTCTCCTCAAGGCCTGTGCATCCAAGTTTTTAAGTCAGTGAGAGTGCCTGGCAGGGTTATCTATACATCTTTGAGTAGTGCATCTCCTGCCTTGGGTAGTTTTCTCAGACACATGCTCTGGTTAGTACTAAGCTAACACTAAACAGAGACTCTTTGTAGGTGTCTGAAGCATCGTTCTTTCTCTGGTACTCTGACTTGCCAATGAAATCCCTTCCATTTTCTGAATCCTTAGCTCTGTCTCGGCTTGTGTAGCCCACCAAGTTGTTGATTCCATGCAAGTCTCTCCGGGGTCACTATCTTTTCTTACCTGATGTTGATGGTCTACAAAACCATTAGGTCACAAAATTTGTTCATGTTTTAGTTGTTTCAGGCAGTAAATTCAGTAAGTATTGCTCCATCTGGGAGTGATAAGCAGTTATTAAGAATGCTAATCATCCCTTTATTTCCCATCTTTCCACAGGTAACTGGCATGTTTTGCCAAAAAAAGAAAAAAAAATAAAAGGAAATAAAGGAAATATTCCCAGACCCAAAATCCTTCTCTTATTCTAATGCGGACAACCCTTTAAGTCCTTTTACTTCTTTTATGCTATCCAGACACTGCTCTGGCCTAAGTTATGTCTCTTGTTCATTCAGCTGACAAATGATTCAAATCAAATTTATGTTTTGGGTTAGACATGTTTGTAGGCAACGGGAATCCTGAGCTTCTGGTTGACAGATATCCTACCACCAGTCATCTAGTCCTGTGTGGATTCAACATGTGTGTTTTGGGCTGTGTTTACAGCGAGCTGATAATATTCCTGACCAGGAAAAATTTCTAGCAAATAAAATAAGAGCTATCATTAACATTTATTAATCCTTTGTCACACACTATACTGTTTTAATGGTTTACATATATTATTTTGTTTAATACTTACAATAACATTTTGAGATAGGTACTATTGCTGTTCTCAGTTTAAGATGAGGAAACTGAATCTTATATAAACCTATGGTGATTCCATGCATTTACTTATCCAGCAAACCAGTTTTAGGGAAATATAAGGGAAAATAATTCAGTGATAATTATAAACAAATTGAAAAGAAAAGAAAATATATTATGTATTTAAATAACAAACCAAAGAGATAGAAGACCAAAGAAAAAGTGTAATAGACAATAAAACTATTAGCATTCAGAAAACTGTAGATACATTGGGAAACATTTATTTTCACAGTTTAAACTTTTTATTGTTAATATTATCTGTCAATGGTAGAAGACAAAGAGAAAGTTTCTTTGAGGTTTTTAATGTTTATTTATTTTTAAGAGACATAGAGAGACAGAATGCAAGCAGGGGAGGGGCAGAGAGAGAGGGAGATGCAATATCTGAAGCAGGCTCCATGCTGTGAACTGTCAGCACGAGCCCGATGCAGGGCTCGAACCCATGAACATTAAGATCATGACCCGAGTCAAAGTCAGATGCTTAACCAAGTGTCCCTTGGAGTTTTTTAAATAGGAAGTTGACTGGTTGGTCAGGAAGAATGTAAGACAGCCATTAGAAGAGTCGGAAAATGAATTAGAGTGGGTTTGCCCCAATGGGAATGGTAAAGAAGGACATTTGTGAGAGCTTTAGTGAAAGCATAATTGAGTAAGGCTAAGTGAGCACGGAAAGATACCGTGGTGGGAAATTACAACTGGAAGTGAAGAGGCGAAGATGGTTATGAGGTTCCAAAGCCATGGATGATGTTTTAGGATGGTGATGTTACTGACAGATGAGGGGAGAGAGGGATATGGAGGCTAACAAAAGATTTTTAATGAGTCCTTTTTATGGATGGTAGAATGATCAGGTGGATACTTTGTATAATAATCTGATAATCTCCTTTTAATCAGTGATGTGATCACATTAAAATCTTAGTGCAGCTTCCAAAACCATTTTGTAATTCCAGAGAGATTGAGTTCCCAGAAGAACTGTTATTTAAAATCATTAGTGACTGAGTGTGAAAAGAGAGAATAATAGATAACATGATTCATCAGGAGAAAAAAATCCTGGCATATATTCTCTTTTTTAAAACTGATTTTTTGGGCTGTAACATAGGTTTGTGGTTAATGATATGAACTATGTTTCATATGCTGTGAAGCTAGAGACCATCAGTGTACAGGGAGAGAGTTTCACAATTATTTACGAGATTTTCAGAAGTGAAAAGTGCTTTAAAGAAGTAAAAAGGAAACATTTCTTGGCTGATTAAAATTGTTGTTAGTTTGGTATCTAGGTTTTATACCCCTACTAAATCCTTATTTGTAAATTCTCAATGATGTGTACAAGGCAAGAAGATCTAAAGAACATCTACTAAAGATATCCTTATTCTCAACAGCGGTGGTTGCCACAGGACATTGGACTCACTACACAGTATGTAATGAATGTAGAGTTGAGAAAACTTCCCATTTGGTGGTTCAGAGGAGGAAACCCCTCGAGAAAGCTGCAGAGCCTTAAAGTAAAAAGCTTAAGATCTGACTGGTAATAATCTATGCAATTATATTTTCAATTTTGGTAGTTTTCTACATAAACTGATTATTTTATTGGTTGTATAAGTCCCTTTTCTTGAAGTTAAATTTGGTAGCTTCTGAATCACTTTATTATATATTAAAAAGTAGAGAGATTTAATCACTTCCTTACCTTTGCCTAGATTGATAGTTTCCTAAATTTCATTCCATTTTTTTAATTTTTGGGTTCAACTAAATTTTGAGCAATTTGTTAATGAAATACTGACCTACTGATGAACAACATAATTCTACTGATTATTATGTAGAGTGGTTATAATTTCTTAATCATTTATTATATTCTCTTAATTTTCTTTTTTTTTTTGAACTTTGAGTTAGTTTATTGTAAAACGAAGAGTATTAAAATAGATAAAAAGATTTTTTGTTGTTTTTGTTAGCAAAGGTAACTAGTTAAGAGTACTGATCATGCAGACAGAAGGCCTAGAATTAAATCTTGGCACCAAAATTTAGTTGTGTGAACTGAGGCAGGATGCTGCCTCTTTGTGCTTCATTTTCCTGATCTGGTAAAAATGCGATTGTAGGAATTACACGTAGCAGGTCAATCAGAGCACCAACTGCTGAACCTCTTTTATGTTGCCCTTGCTTCCATTGTTAGGGACAAGTGTCATTTCACTAATTTTGAGAGTGATCAGCCTGGTTAAAAGAGGATCGCAAAGAACATAGTAAGTGTGCCTTTTAAAGTCTATCTTTTGCCAGAGATAACAGTCAAGGGTGAGTGTGTGTGTGTGTGTGTGTGTGTGTGTGTGTGTGTGTATGCACACACATGCCCATGTGACTGAGAAAGAGACAGAGAGAAAGACACAGAGACAGGAGTAAAAGGTACACTGAAGTGACTAATAATATATAAAGAAGAGATTCTAAATAATTACAAAGCTCTAATTATTGAACAATTTTCCCTACAAATTTAGTGAGTTTTTATTAGCAGAGTTAGTCAAGCAGGATCAAATTACCAGTTACTGGTGATTTTGTTGAAGGGAGTCATGCACTTAAAGAGGGTTGGAATCAATGACCTCCACAATCCATTTGAATTAAAAGATTTCATGAATTATATACACCCAGTAAACAACTATCCTACCATAAAATCTACTACCTCTGGCTCTTCTCTCCTTTATCACCTATTAAATCAGAGATACAACCTCCCTTGAGGCAGACTCTCATTTTTTCCTCTTCTGAATCAAGACAGAAGATGAACCCTCAGGTACTGAGAGCTGGAGTTAAGTATCACAGTCCCTTTGCCATGTGGGCCGCCCTGACTAATACCTTGTGAATCTGGCCTTAGAAGAACATCAAACCTAGTGACTAAGCATTTATTTTACTTGGTGATGAAATTAGGAATTAATTCCCATTTCTTGCCTCCATCCTGAAATTCACTGAACATGATTAGTGGTTTCAGAGTGTTGGTTCAACACACTTTACAAATATTTCTTTACCTAATTCTCTAAATCACACTGAATATGAAATGATTTACTATGTTGCCTTCAGGACAGACCCTTGCACACCGAAGGGCGCACCGGACCTACTGGGCACAGATCTGTTTTCAGGGTCTCTGTGTCATTCACTTGAGTCATAGCTGGCACCTACTTTCTACCTAGCGCTTCATACTCTGTCCTGAAACTTTCAATCTTAGAGTCATTTTCAAATGATGCTTTGTGATCCCATTCAATTTGCAAGCTGATTTACACGCCCTAGGTCTGTGGGAAGTGCCGTGATATTTTCAATCTGTTCCACTTAACAAATTTGTTGCACAGTAGGAAAGCAATTCCAATCATTCTTTCACGATATAAATTTGCACAGAAAGGAGATATCCCTGTGTCACTCTTTTGAAGGTTATGGACTTCACCCTGTTTCTTAAGTGAACAATGTCAAGTTTTAAGGCGATATTGTCTCTGTCCTTTTATCTCTTCTTCTTGTTTGTGGAATTTAAATTCATGCTGTACAAGCACAAACAAGAAGTACATGAGAGGGAAATTAGATTATTCAAACAAATATATATACCATTTTTAGAATTCACCAATAATAAGTATCTTGCTCACATCAGCAGGAATTATTTATGCTCTTCCCCACATTTAGGGGTGGGTATTAGAAAGAGACGCTAAAGGAATATAGATATTCTGTATTCTTGAGCTTACTAGAGGACGCAATACCGGCCTCTACAACTGCTTTATTGCTTTTAATCTTTGTAACAATCCTCAGAGTTGGCTCTTTCTATTGTCACCTTTATTGAAGAGAAATGTGAAGGTTAGAGGAGTTTTATGACCATCTTACGGTAACACTTGCAAAACACCAAAAATAATGGAATCTTCTGAAAGCTTCCAAATAAAGAACAATATGATGGAAGCGGTGTTTAATTATAACCATTCCTCTCTTTGTATTTGCCCCAATCACATCCTCTGGCTAATCCTCTTTAATAGAGCTTTAAAACTCTTTATTGCCCTTGCCTTTTATTATTTGGAAATAGCCATTAATATTATATTGATATCAGAAATTCATAATATAATTGAAAATGGTAAAGCCTAATATAATAAGATTTACAGGTTATTTTGATTGTATTTATAGAAATAAACCTTTCAAGGGGTATAACTTCAGAGGTAAACAAAGGTCTTCTCTTGTTACATAATTAAAATTGAACTTGTTGCTTTGATGATAATATAAGTCTCCCTATATTTGGTGGATATTTAATCTTTTCATTTCTACATTCATACAAATGTGGAATAGAGTCTAATAAGGAGCTGAAAGGTAAAAACCTGAAGAAACAGGGAATTTCAAGACTAAGAGTATTAGGGCTATGGCTGGGATGGAGAAGTTAACCAGCCTAAGTGGCTACTTGAGAAACGAAGATGAATGACAGTTAAGATAGTCTTGCTGAGAAGAGAATGGAAATTAAGTTATGGCTAGAGAATAAATGCTACATTTCTACAACTCTAAAATACCATGAATTTATTAACAAGCTTTCAGAAGTGATGTGTCATAATTGTGGTAATGTTAAAATGTACAACTCAGGGAGAGAATCCCTGGTCTCAAAATACCTAGGTACCTCGGAAATGGTTGTCATAAATAATGTGACATATAGGCGTCATTTTTCCATTCCTTCTTATAAGCATGTAAATACCCGAGTCCTATATCAGATCTTCCTTTCCTTTAAAATGAATAAAGTGATTCCTATTTTCTTTACTAAAACCTAGCTGACGCAGGGCTTGGGGCTAGACATGTTTTCTAGCAACATATAGTGGGTTTTTTTTTTGTGTGTGTGTGTGTGTCTGTTTTTTAAGGAGAAATGGTATACTAAAAGTCTACAGCATAAGATGGCTAATGAATTTCTTAAAGCCTCTTATGTGCCTACTGAATACTAAACATTGGAGAACCAAGTGGCTGTTGCAAGAGATCCCCGGAGCAGGAAGGAGGACTGCGAGGGCTGGGATGCTCCGGCAAGTCTGACTGTACTGGAAAGCCTACCGAAAGAAAATGGCTTGATCAGGCTTTAAATTCTTGGCTTGAGAAATACACAGAGGCCAAGGAGCTATGATAACTATACTAATATAATCACTTCTTTCTATGATCACAGAGGTGGACATAGCTGGAAATCAGGCAGAAGTTTAATTCACACTCCAATACTCTTATGTAAAGTTTAATGTATTTACTGTGAAGAACCAAAGCTCAGAGAAATAAAAGGATACAGAAGTAACGTAACTGTTCTATCGATGGATGACTGAATTAAGAATATGTGGAGTTTGTGTATGTACACATGTACACACTGAAATATTACTCAGCCATAAAAAAGAATGAAATCTTGTCATTTGGGACACAGATGGACCTTGAGGGTATTAAGATCTGTTAAATAAGTCAGGAAAAGACAAATACTGTATGATTCACCGGTATGTGGAATACAAAAAATTATGCAAACACAGAAATGGATTTATAAATATAGAGAACCAACTGATGGTTTCTAGACAGGAGAGGAGTCGGATAAAATGAGTGGAGAGCATTAACAGTTACCAATCTCCAGTTATGATAGAAGTCATGGGGATGCAAAGTACAGCATAAGGAATGTAGTTAACGATATTGTGATAACAATGTAGGGGGGCAGATGGTATATACCCTTGGGGTGAGCAGTGCATAATGTATAAAACTGCCAAGTGACTATATCGTATACCTGGAACGGATTTAAGAGCATACATCAACTAAACTCCCATTAAAGTTGGAAAATTAAAGAATAAAACATAACACGTCCTTTAAGTATTCATTGTTTAACTCATGGATTCATGCATAAGCATTCCTGAAAACCTTCTTCTCTGCTAATGTCTGGATTTGCAGTGCAACGGGAATTTACCTTGGCTTTGCTATAGTATACAGGATGGAGTAGCCTGAGTAAACCAGGGAATAGTCTTTGTAAAGACACAGAAAGGTGACAACTATGAATAGTTTGGAATGGCCAGAGAAGATCAACATTGGGGAGTAAAAGACTGCTATATAATGAGACTTGAGAGTTTGAAAGGAGCAGATAATGAAAGACTTTGGATTTTATTTCATAAGACAATAGTAAGCAATTAAAGGACTTATAGGAGAGTAACATCATGCTGTTTTATGAAAAATGCCTTGAAATATATGATCAGAGACAAGGGTTAGTAAATGGTATGACATAATAATTCATGTGTGATTAGTAAGAACATGGACTTAGGTAGGACCAGTGATGATAAACGGAGCTATCAATTCTAGAGACATTAAGAAAGTAGAAGAAACTGGACGTAACGATGGATATGGGTGGCAAGGAAAAAAATAGCAAGAGGTAAAACCTAGGTCTCTAGCCCATAGTTATGAACTGGTGCAATGACGGTAGTAATAAGTATGGAGAAGTTACTAAAGTAACAAAAAAAAAAATACTTTTCAATCCTAATGATTTTTTAAATTATCTGTTACAATGGACTAAAACATTAAACATAAAGCTTTTGTGTCCTTAGGGCTGGAAAAAGATTTCATGGTAAATTAGCATGCAAATAATTACAGCTGCCTCCTCTTTTTAAATACTTAATCCCAGCAGGCAAGTGTGCTTGCATGTGTAATAAATGCCCCCTTACATTAAATCATTGTCTATAAGGAAACAAGGCAATTTTATTCTAGACAGAGCACTTATAGTTAAGTGAGTTATAGTTGTGCCAATATCCTGTGAAACCATTAAACAAAGAATGGACACAGGCATTATTTATGAACTTAAAGTGATAAGATGTATATGATATAAACAAGAGCCATTCATTCATTCATTCTCGTGGGCAGATTTGACAATCTCCCTCCAGGTCAGAGCAAAGTATGAACCAAAATCCAAATTAAGAGCTAGGTCAAAATAATTGGAATCAATTTTGATGAGGAATTAGCCAATAAATAGAATAGGCATTAAATGTTACTGAAGTCCTGAGGAGAGCAGACAAGAAACCATTCCTATTCCTTGTTCCTTTACGGCATGTCCAGAGTTTTGTTAATGCTCAAAAAGTTCTTTCTTAAAAAATGCATTTAGATTGTGTTGTCTCAGAGCAAAATAATGTATTTTAAAGATAGTGAATTATTTAAAACCAGATGAAGAAATCAGTGACTTATGACTTTTTCTTTAAATGATTTATTTTTGAGAGACAGTGCACAAGCGGGGAAGGGGTGGAGAGACCGGGACAGAAGATCTGAAGTGGGCTCTGCACTGACAGCAGGGAGCTCCATGTGGGGCCTGAACCAAGGAGCGATGAGATCATGACCTGAGCCAAAGTTGGACGCTAAACCAATGGAAACACCCAGATACTCTAGTGACTTACAACTCTTGTTAGAAAAATTGGACTAGAATCTGAGATTCGACTTAATGTTTGCTTATAGCCTGAAATCTCATGAGAATTTACAAGAGGAGTAGAGGAAGCTCTCATTGTCCATATTGCCTGGAATGAGGATTGAGAAAAAAACCCAAGGTATTTTGCTTTCAGTAAGATAAGTATTTTCCCCAAGGAAAAGTGTGTGTTCTACTAGACAAAGATTTAAAATGAAAGGTGCATCAACAGAGACATGTAGACATAATGGAGAATCTGCAAGGAAGGTCCATTCTTCTTGTGCAAAGCCCTCATTTTAAATATTCTACCCTAGGGGCGCCTGGGTGGCTCAGTCGGTTGAGCGTCCGACTTCGGCTCAGGTCATGATCTCGCGGTCTGTGAGTTCGAGCCCCACGTCAGGCTCTGTGCTGACAGCTCAGAGCCTGGAGCCTGCTTCACATTCTGTGTCTCCCTCTCTCTCTGCCCCTCCCCCACTCATGCTCTGTCTCTCTCTGTCTCAAAAATAAATAAACATTAAAAAAAATTAAAAAAAAATAAATATTCTACCCTAATGGTGTAGTAGGAAAAGTTTGAGTTAACTACCTAGTTCTTACTGTATTGTAGTTCCTGTCTATATATTAGTTTTGGGTTTCATATTTGAATTGCAGTCTTGTGACTCATTGGTCTTGTGAAAGTTGACATGATAAAATGCGTCGGCTATGGCTATGTTGCATCCAATTCCCTTCAGGGTTCAATGGAAGAGGAGGTGTTAACATATTCAGTGGTCCACTATATGAAGACTAGTAGCTATTATTAGTGATGGGCCAACTTAAGACATGAAAAACATTAGAGGGCAAACATGTAGGAGAAACAGGAAAATTAAGCTTTCCAATTGGTACATTAAAAGAGACCCCACTTCAAAAAGGGAATCGTAGCTATTAGGGAGACTCATTCAATAAACACTCTTTGCAGCCAGGCCAGGAGTTAGAGCTATGAATAAAGACAGAAAAGAGGATCACCTGGGTGGCTCTGTAGGTTAAGGATCCAACTTCGGCTCAGGTCACGACCTCACAGTTTGTGGGTTCAAGCCCTGCGTTGGGCTCTGTGCTGCCGGCTTGGAGCCTGGAGCCTGCTTCAGATTCTGTGTCTCCCTCTCTCTGTCTCACTCCCACTCACGCTGTGTCTGTCTCTCAAAAATAGATGGAAGGAAGGAAGGAAGGAAGGAAGGAAGGAAGGAAGGAAGGAGGGAAGGAAGGAAGGGAGAAAGAGAGAGAGAAAGAAAGGAAGGAAGAAAAGAAGGAAGGAAGAAGGGAAGAAAAGAGGGAAGGAAAGAAGGAAGGAAGAAGGGAAGGAAGGAAGGAAGGAAGGAAGGAAGGAAGGAAGGAAGGAAGGAAGAGAAAGAGAAAAGAAAGAGAGAAAGAAAGAAAGCAAAGGAAAGAAATGCTATCCTTGAGGACCTCACAGGTTTTAGCAAAATAAAATAATATAGTCAATCACTATGAAGGAGAGCAGTAAGTATGGAGAAGGTGTCCACGGAGGGTTATAAGAGCCCAGAGAATGGGAGGTTTAACGTCTGGAGGGCGGGAATAAGAGAAGGGGGTTTCAGGAGGACAAGTGCAGTGCTTTCTTATTGCCAGGCAGGATTAACTGAAACTTGTGTAAACGGTGAATAAATTGTACTTCAGAATGATAGTTTTATTCTAAATAACACCTGAATTATCTTACTACTTAACACATCCTCCTCAAATTGTCCCCCAGCTTTTATCTTTTTCAGGACATATGCTGGTCTACCAGCCACTATCTCAGACTTTCTAGCCTCTTCTTTTTTGGGAGGGCGTCCACAAGCATCTATTTCTACCTCAACTGTTCACTTCTTTCATTCTTGTGTCTTCTCAGATCCTGAGCCTTTTTAGGGCTCCAGCCTCAGAGTTCAGACTCTTGTCATCTTAAAGCATTTCTTAGATTTCAAATAAAACAAAAAAACAAACAAAAACGAAAACCTATGTCACAGGTTTTAACACTTATTTGTGGGCCAATCAACTCCAAATTCTTCTCTAGGCTTTAGATCTTCACACCATCCTGAGCAAAACTGAAACGGGCTCCGAATTAATTTTTCATTTTGTATTGCCTCTCTTAACTGAATCGTCACTATTCTCTCACTCTAGGGAAAACACTGATCCTGAAATTATTTCTCTCTCCAAGCCCTCAAATACCTTTAATCATGTAAGATTCTCTCTCCTAAGCCCCCTTCCAACCATATCCTCATCTTAATTCTCACTGCTATTGCCTTTAGATCCTCGTTTTTTGCTTCAATAATCAGAATAATCGATTAGTATCTCTAACATCATTCACTTTGACTTATAATCTATCTTTTCTTCTCCATAAGAGTGATCTTAATAAAAGGAGAAATGCTATTCTGTCTCTTGCTTGAAATCTTTCTTCGACTCCCATTCATTGGCCCAAGCGATAAATGATAAGTTCCTTAGCAACTTGCTTTACATGCAGGCCCTACATAAATTGGTCAGTGCACTTCCTTGCCAACCTCATACCTTTGCCCTAGGCTCCACTGCTGTTCAGTCTTTATCAAAACTAAACTGTACAGTATTCCCTTTTACTCCTTTTGGTACACAAACATTCTATGGGTCACCATGGCTTTGCCAATTCTTTGTTGATGACTCCCAAATCTGTGTCTCCCTCCTGTACCTATTTCCTGTGCTCCGGGCAAGGATATCAAACTTAAATGTTTATTTCTGCTACCGTGTACCACAGCATCTAAAACCCAGCATTTCTACAAACTGAGTTTATGATCTTCCACAAACATACTGCATGTAAAAGTTTTAAATTTTTAATGTTTATTTATTTTTGAGAGACATAGAGACAGAGTGTGAGCAGGGGAGGGGCAGAGAGAGAGGGAGACACAGAATCCGAGGCATGCTCCGGGCTCTGAGACACCAGCACAGAGCCCGACGCGGGTCTCGAACTCACAGACCGCGAGATCATGACGTAAGCTGAAGTCGGAGGCTTAAACCGACTGAGCCACCCAGGCGCTCCAGAAGTTTTAAAGATTTGTAGTTACTTTAGGGAAATCCACAGATTACTACAGTAATACTTCATTTTAGATGCATAAAAACAGACTCAGGAAGGTTTGTCAGAATGCTTAGTGTTTCAGAAATCCCAACTCCAGATAGCTTAGTGAAAAGGACAAGGATTGTGTCCTATAATTACAAGTCCAAAGTCAAAACACGGGGGACTCAGTCATTTTGGTCTGTTATTCATATTGTCTCTCCCAACCTCCCAATTCCATTTAGAGTTTTTCTTCACTGTCTCCTTTCTCAGACAGGGATTTCTCTTTTTTAGGAAATACGACAGTTCACCACTTGAAATTTACCTCACATCCTTCCAGCAGCCATCGGATAAATGAAATACAGTTTTCCTTTCCTAAGGGGTAAAAATTTTTTCCAGTGGAAAATACTGAACATGTACCTCTTTCTGAAACCATCAGTGTGACCACAGGGATAGGCTATGTTGAGAAATGTATTATCCAGAAGCCAGGAGATGGAACCCTGATGGAACCAGAGGGAGTGAATAAATGTTTAGAGTCATCCAAGAAGTGGGGGTGGGGGATGATGACACAGCTGGCCAAAGGAGAAAGGGACACTAAGTAGGCAAAAGCAACAGCTACTTGTCCATAGTTACTCAGCAAGTAAGTGGTCAGGCAAGGGCTCAGACTTAGGCCATTTAGTTCCCACACTCTGCTTTTTTATGCTCTAAAATGAATATAGTCAGCTGTAACTTAGCAACTGGAGACACAGGGAGATATAAGACACAGCCCTTTTCCTAGGGAACTGTAAATCTTATACTGTAGGTCAGTAGATCGCAACCATTTTATCATCAACAATTTAGTGTTTCCTTTCAAGAAGGCTATGGTTTAAAAAAAAAAAAAGAAAACAAAAGAAAGCAAGCTATGGTTTAAAAAGCCTTGTAAATGTCATTTATTATGCACTAATTGATTGTGTGCACTTTACTGATAAAGTACATTATATTTTATTATTCAGAAAATTACTTCCCGAAGTTGCGAATTTACTATTTTTAGTCAAGAACACCAAAGGCTAGTGAGCTGGGCTATTGCTTCTGCATAAAATCTCCTGTCACTTGGATAGGTGCCTAGCCTCATGTTTCTTCTGTGCCTGTTAGATTTGTCTTCTATACTCTAAAAGTCTATTTTTCTTTTACCCCTCAGATACAAATTTCTACTCTTACTGCAGATAGCTGTCAGCTAGATTGCGGTGTAGGAAACTAATTTACAATACAGTGTTGTTAATCACTGGAGCTGCTTCTACGTGTTCTATTCCTCCTCCTCTGGCTGCACTGTACTTCCCTACCATCTTGAAGGTAGGCATGCTCATGCGGCTCACTTTCGCTGACTATGAGCAGTGGCATATGCTACTTGCCTTAGGAATTTTGAAATCTAGTTTTTAAACTAGTGTCTTCTCTTTTCCTGCTCCACCAATCACGGAGACATGGAAGAAAATGGAATTGCCATGAAACTTCATCCTTGAATAAATATAATGCCAACCCACACTGGACTGGCAGCATGAGAGAAACATATTTGTTATTGTATTTAGCTACTCAGATTTGGGGGGTTATATGTCATTATAGCATAACATGGCCTATTTGGACTGAATCAGGCATTTTCACTCAATCATCCAAGTATGCCCCATATGTACCCTTTCCAAAGAATTTACAGTGTTATAAAATGTGTGGAGAAACACACCAAAGGAAAGAGTACGTAATGGTGAAATTTTACAATTTATGAGCCCAAAGGACTATTCATATACGAAGGGCTCCATATTAGGCAAGTACTCTCCTGCTTGCGAGCAAATAAAAAACAAACTAAACTGAAGAACAATAGCCATAGACCTTACATCTGGAGAGATGGTCACAAGAGATTCTTTTAAGTTCATTATTCTCTGAAACAACTGCACACAAAGATATGCCCACTTCTTTTTTTAAATAAAATAAGGCACCTACCAAATACGACGAGGTGTCATTTATAGGGACTTTCAATTTAGTGACATCCAGAACATTAAAAAAGAAAGTTCTGAGTCCCTCTGCTTCTGTTCGAAATTGTCTTGAAGAAAAGAACATGATAAACTGCCCTTGAAATGCTGTGAAAGGGAAATAAAACTTTATTATCTCTCTCTAAAGTTAGTTAGGAAAGGTTCTTCAGCCTGTCACAGGAATCTGGGAGGAAGGCTGAAGTTAATGAGCTGTTTGCATTGTGATGGGCTTCTTTGAAAGAAGCTGTGCTTCTCCACAGTGAAGCCATCAGAAAAAAAAAGAATCAGCACGGCAGCAGGAAGCATCATAATTAATAAGGAGCCCACAATAGAATGCTGTTTAATCTAACATGACTACTACGAACTGTAGACAATAACAGCAGGAGTCTTCATTTACAAAGGCAATCTATCACTTTTCCTCCCCAGAAAATGAGAAAGTATCAATCTCTTCAGAAGCTCCAAGTTAAAATCCTGCAGAACAAAATCAACTTTCTAGAACAAGAAATAGTCCAAAAGATGTGGAGACAAATGTGAAAGAGAGACTTAATCTCTGTATCTGGGATGCAGTCGACAGTGGAAATTCCATTTACCATCTGCGACTAAATATGCAAATGACCAACTTCCACTCTCTGTAGTACCTTTAAGTGGCCTGTAGCTTATTATCTAAAGGCTTGGGAATTTTAAGTTCTCTCTAATGACTTGATAATTGAAGGAAAGGGTAGCATTAAATATTTCTTGAGGGAATGACTGATTAACCAAGAAACAAAGTTTGCATTCCTCAAATCGGCATTGTGAGAATACGGGAAAGCAAAAGCTCTGGGAAGTGGGAGCTCTTTTGCAACCTTTATTCAGGTGTCCAGATTTATCTTCTTCTTACACAATACTTCCTTTTATCTCTACATGGCTCTGGAAGTACCAGAGTCCTGTCTGTGCATTTTAAAAGAAATCAAGGATTAACAAAAAGGCAACTTCTTTTAGTTTAAATTTTTTGTTGCACAGAAAATACATGGAGAATGATACATGAAAACTGTATTAATGTGACACAATTCGACTTATTGGTAAGTGTTAGCGTGAATCAAGTCATCTAGCACAGGACTGTCATTGGAAGATTAAAAATATGAAAGATTTTCTCAAGAGCAATGACCTCCATTATGGACAATCGGAAATTTTACTTTTATTAAAACACGTTTTACAGCACATATTTTCCATCAAATCTATTGGCAAATGGAATTATAATTTTTTAAATGGCTAAAAGTATGTGTGAAGAGGAGATTCTAAGTGATGTTAAATGAGCTTTGACTCTTGCCAATAGCATTAGAAAGATAGGAGGTCTTTCATGGTCTATATTGTTTTCAGAATTCCTGGTTATAAAATAAAATCCTTCTCAGGAAGAAAATTAATGTAAACAATTATTCAAAAAATGTTTTAAAACCTGTTCTTAATAACAAATTTCTTTATGTCTCTGGAGAAACTGAAAATATAAAAACTTTCAAGTTTGAAATAGAAATTTATAAACATCATCTTTTTCGGAGACTTCTGGCAAAGATAAGAGAGTAGGGGGATTCTATGCTCACCTCATCCCATGGATACAACTAGGTAACACTGAAAATGCCCCAGTGACTGGAAGAATAAACTCCACAACTAAACGTACAGAAAAGGTCACATCAAAGAAGGTAGAAAAGGTGGACATATGGTCAGGAACTAAACGGACTCACAGGACTATCTGTGGGATGGACAGATACTGTGGGCATGGAGAGGGGAGAGAAACAGACCCACACATTAAGAAACCCACATGGGGAAGACAAATCTCCATAACATTTGGTTTTGAACATCAGAGGGGCTGGATTTTGTGACTTCCTACAACCAGCAGGTCTTAAAACATGGAGTTTAAAAAATCAGCAGGCTGGGCTCTGGGAGAGCCAGGAGGGCAAGAGAAAACTGAATCACCACCCTTAAAGAGACAACAGAACAAAGAGTCCTTCGAGACAGAACACAGAAGGAACAGCACTTAGGAAGGCACCTGGGGGTTCAGGTGGTTAAGCATCAGACTCTTCATTTCAGGCCAGGTCATGATCTCATGGTTCATGAGTTTGAGCCCTGCATCTGCTGACAGTGCAGAGCCTGCTTGGGATTCCCTCTTTCTACCTCTCTCTGCCCCTCCCCAACATGTACACCCACACACACACACTTTTTCTCTCTCAAAATATACAAACAAATAAAAAATAAGAAAAGGTAAGAAAGGCATCTGGGACATACAAGAGATAGTTATTTACTAACCTCTGAGTCTGTCCCAGAGGAGCAGAAATTTCTGAGGAACTCCTCCAGAAATAAAGGAACTTCCTCCCCCATCCCCCAGCATAAACACAGGGCCACCTGCAAGACTCACTACCTAACTTGTTAGCACTAGAGCCAACTCTGCCCCACTCTGGGCTCCCACTAATCCATTCCTCGGGACATCCCGTCTCGGTCTGGGTGCTGTAAGTCCCCTCCCACAGAAGAATGTGGGGGTGCAAACATTGCTAGCACCGCTGCACCCCTCTTCTGTGCTTTGGCAGATCAAAACTCTCCAAGACGCTCTTGGTCAGACCTCACACGGGTGGTTCCACAGTGGCCAGTACCACTCCAAAATGATTCTTTCCTAGAGAGAGGAAAAGATAACTACATACATGCAGCAATCAGACAAAGACCCAGCACTGGGCTGGAGGCCGACAACTAGTCTGATTACAGTCCCCCTCCCCTCCTCTGTCACCAATGAAAGCATCTCGAGGGACTCAACTCAATCCTAAGGCATCCCTAGACTGGCCCACTAACACCAGCAGGACCAAATAGGTCCCATAACAAAGAGAGCCATTACAGAAAACTGGACTGAAGGGAAAAGTGGCTCAGCCACAATAACAGGACACAAAGGAGATACCTCAGAACCCCAGGTTCAGGTGAACAGAGGACTCTTCACAGCAGGACACTAGACACCCTCTTCTCCATAAGGCCATTACTTTCAAGTGTAAGAGGTGTAGCTGTGTTTCCTAACATACAGGAACAGATGCAGAGAAGTAGGCAAAAGGAAGAGACAGAGGAACATGCCACAAATGACAGAACAGGACAAAAATCACATAAAGAGACCCAAGAGAAATGGAGGTAAGTAACATGCCTCATAGAGAATTTAAAGTAATGATCATTAAGATACTCCATGGACTCTAGCAGAGGACATCAGTGAGACCCAAGAATAGGTAAAAAAAAAAAGGGGCACCTGGGTGGCTCAGTCGGTTGGGCGTCCGACTTCAGCTCAGGTCATGATCTCGTGGTCTGTGAGTTCGAGCCCCGTGTCGGGCTCTGTGCCGATGTCTCAGAGCCTGGAGCCTGCTTCGGATTCTGTGTCTCCCTCTCTCTCTGCCCTTCTCCTGCTCATGCTCTGTCTCTATATCTCTCAAAAATAAATAAATGTTAACAAAAAAAAATTTAAAAAAAGAATAGGTCAAAAAAAAAAAGAACCACAGATGAAGAACATAATAAGTGAAATGAAAATACACTAGACAGAAGGAGTAATATATTAGACAAAGCATGAAAATAAGGGAGCAATCTTGAGGACAGAGTAATAGAAAGCAATCAAGCCAAGCAAATAAGAGAAAAAAATGCAAATTGAGAACAGACTTAGAGAACTCAGGAACACCATCCAGCATAGGAACATTTACATTATAGCAATCCCCGAGGGAGAAAAAGAAAACGAGGGGTGGACAGGATTTATTTGAAGAAATAATATGTGGAAACTTCATGAATCTGAGTAAGGAAACAGAGATTCAGATCCTGGAGACAAAAAGATGCCCAAGCAAAATGAAACTAAAGAAGTTCACACCAAGACATGGTAACTAAGATGGTAAAGGCAGTGACATCCCAGGGAAACTCCTTAAGGTTACTAGTTGATTTTTCAAAAGAGGCGTTATAGAAGGGAGCGGCACAATATATTCGGAGTGCTATTATAGATGGGTTTCCCTAATTTTCATTTTAGATTGTTCATTTTCAGTGTTCAGAAATGCAACTAATTTCTGTGTGGTTTTATATTTTGCAATTTTATTGAATTTGTTAATTAATTTTAATAGTTTTTTTTTGTCAGATCTAGGATTTTCTACATACAAGATATTGTTACCTACAAACAAAATTTTGCTTCTCTCTAAGAAATAGCATCCTTTAACACAAACTTTAAAACTGTATGAATTTCACATTTGTTACCTTCTGTAACATAACTGTAATATCCCTAATAGGTATAAGGAATAATATATAAATAAAATATACTTGGAAATATAAGATAATCATTAACACTGGGGAGCTAGTATATATAATTGCTTTTCAGTTTCAAATACCTTATATAGGACTTAATCTTCTATCTATTAACTTTCTTAATTATACCTATTGTAATTACTTAATCTATTACCCAAAGTAATATTTCAATATGTGTATTCTTAATAGTTACTGACATTTTCAATCACATTTCCTGGAATTCACAATTTCCAAAGGACAAGAAGAAAGACTGAACAACATTAATCCTGACAAAACTAAGCCAGCCACTACATATACACCTTTCATGCATTAATGTGAATATTGCCAATTCTATAAAATGTAAATTCTGCAACAGTGAGAACACCACTCTTGTCTCTATGGTCCTACTTACACAATCCTGTTATCCGTGATTTATCTATGTACTGCAGTTTGATTAAAATACTACCATATAAACCAGATTAAAGGATTTATCCATAGCTAGGAGTTTACTTTTTTTCCCCCTCAAAACCATAAATTCTGTGAAAGATGTGGCCAGTTGCTTAAATTATCTGGGCCTTAGTTAAATATCAACATTAATGAAAAGGGTTAGACTAAAAAAGGAGTTTTAACATCCCTTCAATATGGAATATGTAAGATTATATAATCTCATAACCCATGATTAAACAGCTTAAGAGTCATCTACTAAGTGTTACTTATATTGAAGGAATCTGAAAGGCTATCCACGTTGAAAGTTTTTTAAAAACCCCCTTTAATAGAATGGAAGTACAAAGCCAAACAATACAATTTAATTGTTTTGAGCATCTAGTAAGTTGAGCATCCTAAGTTTCATTCCAAATCCTTTCTGGAATGCTTTTTAAAATAAAAACTTGCTGATAAGTTCACATGGATGGCCTCATCTACATGGATCTGAAAACAGAAGTACTAGAAAGCTTCGGGAAATCGAATCACTGAATAAAGATGGACTGTCTACGAAGTGAAGACTTCGCATCTATTTCACATGTGCCATTTCTTTCTACGGACATGCTGATTTTACCCAAAAATTTTAATATGAGTTTGATGATCCTCAAGTTTTACTCAGTAACATAGGAACTAAAGCATCACTCCTAATCATAATTGCAAATGAAAGAAAAAATAAGTATGATGGTGGTGAGCTCCGATTGCGAGGAAATCAAAACAACCTTGGCAACAGGTAGAGTCTGTGTACATTCACACCAAGTTTGGCCTATTTATAAAAGTTGAATACTCCTACACCCATATATTCATATGGTCTGGTCTCTGTACTTTATTTCATGTTCTAAATTAGAAAATTAAACAAATTCATTCTATCATTATATAATTCCAGTATTCCATTGTGTTTTATAATTTTTTTTAATTTTCATATAGTAAAGATTCACTGATTGAAAAAAAAGGAACACAGCAAAGGGGCAATCATGTACCTACTCTCTGGTCCCATTTTAGTAAAACTATCATGCTTACAACTGAACCTCGTATTCACAAATACATTTATGTAGTACTTCATCATCTACCATTCTTATGACAAATGTATCAAATATGCATAATATGCCAGGAAACATGCAAAGTGTCTTCATTTTAAAACACAAACTTCTGCCTTCAAAGAGTTTATATTGTCTAGTGACAGATTTGGTCAAAGAAATGCATCAAAGTATTTGCATTAATTTTAAGATAGAGACTTATGGAGTATACAGAACACAAGAGAAGGTGGCAGTGCTACTTGATGGGGGGATGGGAGGTAACAAGATGAAAGAAACTGTCATAGTATCTAAGATAGCACAGAGCTATGAAAGAAGGCACAGAGGCAGGAAACAGCCTGGTTTTCTGGAGGAATTCTAAATGGATTGTCTTGGAAAAGAGGGTCCTGGGACAGAAGAAGAGGAAGTAGACTGAGAAGACCAGTCTCTTCAGGGTCTTACAGGCTGAAATGTTATTTGGACTTCATCTCATAGTGAAAAACATTAAACACTGTTAAGAAAGAATGTCATGAGTAGATTTACACCGATGTCTCTGGCAGCAAAGGATTTAAGATGGCTCAGGAAAATAAAGAGGGCAAAAAGGCATGAGATTAATAGTTGAGGAAATCAGGAAGCAAGTGTGAAGAGGATAGAGCCTGGGCCAAGCTAGCAGACCAGATGCTGATCTTATTTCCCAGACACGATTAGCAAGAAGAGCCAAATGTGATTCTGAGCTTCCTGAATACCAGCTAGAGAAATAAAGGCAAAGGAATGATTGCCAATATTCATAAACCAAGGGGCCTCCTCACTGATAGAAGGAAAAGACAATCCCCTGCCAGATTCTATGCCCAAAGAGAATTATAAACAAAACAAAACAACAACAACAAAAAAACAACAGCTATTAAGAATGAGCATTTTCTAAAATAGCTTAGAGGGGTGCCTGGGTGGCTCAGTTGGGTAAGTGTCGATTTTGGCTCAGGTCAGCACCTCAGCGCTCATGAATTCAAGTCCCATGTCAAGCTCTGTGCTCACATCTGGGAGCCTGGAGCCTGCTTTGGATTCCGTGTTCCCCTTCCTCTCTGCCCCTCCCTGACTCAAGTTCTCTCTCTTTCTTTCTGTCTCTCTCTCTCAAAAATGAATAAACTTCTAAAAAAAGTTTTAAATCACTGAGACAAATTTCTCCTGAGAGTCTTCTTAAAAGGGCATTGTATTATCTATGATCTCAAAAGCACCTCCAAAAGAGAAATAGTTACAGGTTTATAGTATTTATTATTTCTCATGCCCTTCAGTGTCAGTAGGTAGCATAAAACCAGAACTCCATTTGATAAAAGCAATTAGATGAAAGACTCAGACGGCACAATCTAAAGCTCTTTAAGTCTGATCCAAGGATAAAGTTGAGATTATCAAATGGTCTGGATGAGCTAACTGAGTATATCAGTGTATCACAGGAGTCAGAGCAAATTTCTTCTCTTCTGGAAGATTCTCCTGGTACTTGGGGATGCACTGTCATCGTTAATTGATGTCATTTATGCTTCATCTGTGTAGAACAAAAAGGCTTCATTCTGTAAATTAAAAACTCCGAAGCTCTTGTTCTTCCAAACTGTAAGAAATGTGAACATTTCTAACAGTTCACCTGCTTTCACCAATACCAAAGGAGGTAATGTCAGAAAATAGGAAAAATGTCTGCTCCCCATGCAGCCTCATGGTCATATAGTGCCAATTTCCCTTCACAAAATGGCCGAACAGGGGCACCTGGGTGGCTCAGGTCAGGATCTCACAGTTCAGGAATTTGAGCCCTGCGTCAGGCTCTGTGCTGACAACTCAGAGACTGAGCCTGCTTCAGATTCTGTGTCTCCCTCTCTCTGCCCCTCCTTTGTTCACACTCTCTATCAAAACTAAACATTAAAAAATAAATAAATAAAATGACCAAACAACCTACCTATAAATTCTCAGACAAAAAAAAAAAAAAAAAAAAAAAAAACCACAAAAAACATCCAAGATCTAGAAATAGTGTCAAAAGTAAGTAAGGACTCATTCTCTCAAAGTCAAACATAGATGCAAACATTAGTTTAATGCAAGTGTTGCAAATTAAGGAAAATGCCATGCCTTCCTGTTTAACAAATGTACTTGTTCACTGGTTTATTCAATATATCAATGCCAGGGATCATGCCAAGTGCATGATTTTGGTATGAATAGCACTCAGAGTGTACCTTTTATTGCAGGGGGCAATCAAAAAAAAAAAACAAAAAAACAAAAAATAAATATGATCCTGACAATGGCTGTGAGGGAAAAATGCTGATTATCAGAACGGCAAGTTGAACTTAACATTACAATATTGAAGGATATGTCAGCAATGAAACTGATAACTTGAACAAAGTTTCCTGAGTCATGATGTCAGTTCTAACAGTAGCTTTTATAGCTTATAGTTCATTTTAGGCTAGGCCTAATTTTATTCAGGCCCAAAATCTTACAGGTCTGGTAATTTGCCTAACTAAAAAACAGATCTCTCCTGGAATAGGATGGGAAAAAGAAAAAAAAAATCAGCTGAAATTGTTCTCTTAGAAGTTGCTTCAGGCCAAACAGGCAATAATAAGGTAATAAATAAGACTTTATATCAGTTCATGGAAAGAACTCATTGAAAGATGACTATATTCCACTCCAGAACTTTTCTCCTAGGTCGTCTGCAAAGCAGAATTTCAGATTTTAGATTATTGCTCTTATGTGGAGAGTCTGGCTGTACTTGCGATATCGTTTATTGTAATTAAATCAAGCGAGATGTGAATTTATCTTTTTTGATATTTCTTTTCTTTCTTAATAGGATTCTTAAGTGAACATAATTCTTAATTTAAGCTTTATTTTCCTAAGTGATCCATCTATCACTGTTTTAGTACCAATAGAGATGCTCTCATTTTCAAAACTGATGAACAAAAAGTTCAGATTCCCTAAGAAAAAAATAAGTCTCCGATTTCTCTTTTATGCATGAATTTTACCAACACTAGTAAGGACGGTTTGCTGATTTATGATGTCTGAGCCCATTTTGTTATTGCTGTATCCATGGAGGGACCTTCTCTGTGCTTCATAATTGAGAAATAAGATATGGACAAGTGCCTTCCTCTGTCTCCAGAGGATATTTACAAGATTTAAGGCTGAAGTGCTAGTGATTTTCATCATCAGAATAGTGTGATAATCTCAAAGGAAAAAAATAAAAACTTATAGTCTTTTAATGTGATTAAAAATAGAGATAATAAAAATGGAAACATCTGCAACTACTGGGTCATTCTCTAGGTGTCTTTAATTTGGGATGCTGTTCTTGGCAGCAAATCAGAAACTTCCGTTTGTGTCACGAGTCCTGAAGCTGTTAACAATGAGAAGTTACTTATTTCTCTGTTGACATTCTCAAAGAAAATGGCTTATCCCCGCAATTCACTTGATAGCAAAATTATGCAAATATATCTCAGGAGAAACTGCTACCTTGGAACAAAAAAGGAAATCTCATTGATTATTTGCTTGTTTCCAGACTTGCAAGCTGGAGAATGAGCCTCACTCTCTGACAGAAAACACCCTATTTAAATCCTTCTTTTTTTTTTTAATTTTTTTTAATGTTTATTTATTTTTGAGAGACATAGAGGCACAGCGTGAACAGGGGAAGGGCAAAGAGAGAGGGAGACACAGAATCCGAAGCAGGCTCCAGGCTCCGAGCTGTCAGCACAGAGCCCGATGCGGGGCTCGAACTCAGACCGTGAGATGGTGACCTGAGCCGAAGTCAGCCGCCCCACCGACTGAGCCACCCAGGCGCCCCTTAAATCCTTCTTCAGCTCATCCCTGAAGTACCAAAAGTTTGTATTTGTCATAGCCTTTTGAAGTAAAATGCAGAAGTAAAATCCCGTTCTGTTCTACGGAGTCATTATTGGGAGGGATAGTATGAGACAGAAAGCCGAAGCTATATTTATTGAACCTGAACTAACTCAAATGCAAATGATTTGAGAATACTTACCGAATTTATAGAAATAATCGGAGATTATTCCACTGCAGATAAAGATTTGACACCAAGAATGAAAATCAGAGTATGAACCATGATCTTTCTAAGAAGGAAAAGTACTAGCTACTATCATATTTTTTTCATTAACTATATGGGTTGTCAGGGAGGATGACAGTTGTACTAAAAGCTGTTTTGCAGAACCAGAGAGATATGCAAGACCAAGAGGCTTAATCATCATTATGTTATTAGGTGGTGCTAATCAAAACTCTCCTAGGCCCATGGGAGCCTTGAAGCCCGGAAGGTCAGGTAGCCTCTCCAGGAAATGCCACTGGTAATTCTTTTTTTTTTTTTTTTTTTTTTTCTTGAGAGAGAGAGACAGACAGAATGTGAGTAGGGGAGGGGCAGCGAGAGAGGCAGACACAGAATCTGAAGCAGGCTCCAGGTTCTGAGCTGTCAACACAGAGCCTGACGCGGGGCTTGAACCCACAAGGGTGAGATCATAACCTGAGTCGAAGTTGGACGCCCAATCGACTGAGCCACCCAGGTGCCCCTCTTCTCTTTCTTAAAACAAAAATGTATATACGTGGTCCCTAGGGGTGGAGCATGTGACTCCTGATCTCGAGGTCATGAGTTCAAGCCCCACCTTGAGTGCAGAGATTACTTAAAACAAAAAGGAAAACAAAACAAACCAACAACTTATGTATGATGCCATTAGAGATCAAACTCAACTCTTACTGAAGAAACTGAGATGTAAGGGCAGGTGTACCTGTAGCATTTCCAGGGCCTCCTGCTATAAAGTAAATAAAGGCTAGGGTATCAACCTAAATCTTAAGAGTTACAAACAAAGCCTCAGGTTTTAAGTAAAATCACGTTTTATCTGGGTGTTCCAGCAGTGTCTGAATGACTAATAAGGACAACTCTTAGTTTTATTTTGTATTTCTATTAAATGTAGGTGTCTTTGATTTAATTTCAGAAAATGCAATCTTTTGCTATAATTAGGATGTTCATGTAACTTGCACTTTGTTGAGAGTAATGCCATATTAAACTTCCTTGAGTGATTCTAACTCTTATATATATTTTTTTAATTTTAATTCCAATATAGTTAATATACAGTGTTAGCTTCAGGTGTACAAAATAATGATTTCTACATAATTTTAATACTGATTTTAGTGTAACAAAAGTTTGCTGGGAATGGAGAGGTGAAGTATCTAAGATTAGCATACTCATACCTAGATTTGGAAAAAGCCATGCATTTTTACAGTGAATATTAAGGACTCAGATCCACAAGACTGCCAGAAACTACCAGGAATAAACACTGTAATGGGCTTCTCTATGATAAACTTGTTTAAAAATATATTTTAATATTTTCATGTAATTTTTGTATAACTTAAAAATCATATCCTGTTTCTAAAGTTATTTATTTATTTTTTTACTTTTTTTTTTCTTTAGAAAGAGAGAAAGAGAGAGATAGCACAAGAAGGGGAGAAGGGCAGAGGGAGAGGGAGGGAGAAAGGGAAGAATGGAGGAAGGGAGGGAGAGAGAGAGAATCTCAAGCATGCTCCATTTTCAACACAGAGCATCACACGGGGCTTGATCCCAAGACCATGAGATCATGACTTGAGCCAAATCAAGAGTTGGAGGTTCAATCGACTGAGCCGCCTAGGCACTCCCAAAGTCCTAATTTTAATGCTAGGATATCATAAAGAAAAATTTTAAATCCGGTATGTAGATAACTGTGTTAAAATGTCTCTTCTGTCAGAAATATAACTTGATGTATCTGTACATTGTGACTGGTAAATAAAACAATTCTATTTAGTCTTCGTCCCTTTTCTGGTAGAGATCTCCTAAAACCCTTGGAATTTCTTAAGTGGTAATGGTGATAAAATCATTGACTTTTGGTGATTAGGTTAATCATGCTTCCTTAATGTAGCCTCCATAAAAGCCAAAAAGGACTGGGCTCAGAGAGCTTCTGGGTTGGAATTTGTTAAAGTACCAGTGGAGTCATCTACTCAGAGAAGGCATTAGAGGTCTGAGCCCGAACCCCTTTCCTTGTATTTTATTCTATGCAACTCTTTCATCTGGCATTCCTGAATTGTGTGCTTTTAAAATTAATGAAAATCTGATAAGTAGACTGTTTTCCTGAGTTCTGTGAGCCACTCTGGCATGTTTATTCTAGCCAAGATGGGATCATGAGAAGTTAGAGCCAGTCCCTCAGAGGTAGAGGTGAAACCTGGTGTCTGAAGAAGTAGAGCTGTCTTGTGGGACTGAGCACCCAACCCGTGGGATCTGAGTCTATCAGATCAACAGTTTAAGAACTGAATTGAATTGACTCAGCTGGTTTAAGGAGAACTGGAGAATTTATTAGCATGGAAAACCCACACATGTGTTGATCATGTGTGAGAAGTCAAGTATTCACAGCAGTGCTGTGATAAGAAAAGAATGATAGTTTTTTTTTTCATAAAGGCAAAAATAATGGTATACACTGTAATTTCAGCATTCATTGTGTGAGCTTCCATTGTCATAGAAATGTTTGTTTCCTTGCTCTAATCCCATTATATTGGAAGATTAATTTTGTCACGTATTCTTGAAAATCTCAATTTCCTGTAAACATTTTATAATGACTTAAACAATCATTTTTAAGTATAATTGTTGGTTTTCTTTTGTAAGTTTTTGCCAATATTAATAGCAAGTGGAAGGTTATACCCAGCCGATAAAGTAGGCAGTTAGATATGAGCAAGGGACAAGAGCTTTCCACTGATAAAAGGGTGGAAACCAAGTTCCAGTAGCCCGACAGACCCCAGGGGATATGCTCTCATTCTCTCCTCCTTTCACCCGTAGTTGCATTACAATGCATTTCCATTGTAGTTTTAACCCCCATGGTGGAGGAAGACTGCCGTGGCAGTTTCAACAAGAACCACGTAGGGCCAAAAACTCCCCTCCCAATAGGTAGGAGAAGTCCCTTAGGTGATTGGCTGCAACCTAGTCAGGAACCACTCCAGCTATGACCCATAACCTCTTCAAATCTAAAAGAACAACAGTGAACCCCTGATACAACTGCCACCTCTGGGCCAACCCCCTTTCCCATCTTGAGAGCATATTTGCACTTGAACTACTCTTAAACCCTTGCTTGCTTCAGAGTGTGGCTCTGAATTCTTTTTTGGCTGAATTCAAGAACAGAGGCCAAGGAATGGGACAAGCCTTGGACATGACTATAGAATGGAACGAACCTACTTTAGTTTACAGAAACCACAATTTCCTCTTAAAAATTGCCATTTCAGTAGCTTTTTCTTATGCCTCTTGATAAATTTAATCCAATTGCTTTAACACATTAAGCTGACATTCACGTATCTAAGACTGTAAGGTCAAGTTTGATACATGTTCCATTCACCAAAATGTTTCATTTTGGGGTTGATGAAGAATATACTATATTGAATGTATAAATTCTCACATTCTTGACATTTTGATGATGTCAAAATGAGGACATTTTTGGTAACAATCGATAACAACAAAGACTATGACCTCTATAATCAAATTTAAACTAAGTGACATACATGGCACATGCACACACATAAAATATGCTTCTGGATTTGGGGCCAAAATGCCAATAAAGTCCATTACATTGTCATACACTTGAAGTTAATATTTTAGATTTTTTTTAATATTGAGTTTTTCAAGGTTCTTCATGCAGGTTACATCTAGACCTAAGTAGAGACAAAGAATGTAAATTACTTAATAATACCAAACATTCCTTAGCCATCATGTGCTACCATTGAGGATGTACATTCATTTGTTTTATCTCCAGATAAAGGAACTAAGAAAAAATGGACACTTAGCACTGCCAGAAAATGATACTTCCTTATGAAAAGGCTACTGCATCCATCCTCTCTCAAAGGAGGAACGTGACAAGTTAATTTGTTTTTATCTGTACACGTCTCCCATTCAAATCCTACCCATACCCTGAAGCAGGGTCTATCTCCCACTGTGGCTGTGTCACCACCTGCACATCTTGACCTCATTTGAATATTAGTGCCTCTTGTTAAAGAAACAGGGCAAGAGTTGTCAAGGGTTTTCTGGGCTTCTTTGGAACATTTAACATTCCCTGATACTAGTGGCCCAGGGCAGGGTCTAAAAGTAAAACTGTGTAGGATAAGGGATTTCATTGTCCAAAATTTATGACCTTTTGGCAATAATTTCCTGATCCCTGTGCTATTTTTTTTTTTTTTACACCATGCCATTTCCAGTGTAAATCTATATACAGATATTTTAGTAAATCTAATTTTATCATTCAAAGCAAGCATGAGAAAGTTAGACTAAAAATGTCCCACAGAAAACTGCATTCTGTGACTCTGGAAAATCAAAATATTAAATTACAACTGGCATATCATATATTACTGATATGATATACTCTAGATAAAATGAAGAAAAATTTATGAGAGAAAAGGCCAACAAACTGAGAGCTTCGAAACGTTAATTTTATTTTCACCTTCATAACTGTTATGTAAATCTTCTAGTCTCTCTTATATTTCATGTTTTCTTATCTCCATATTTTCTAATTTGTTTTGCCTAAGATTGTTTTTAATGTATGAACTTATGAATATTTGTAGTTTATGGAGAAGTCAATAAGGAAGTATAAGAACCATTATTTCATTACATGTTGCTAGACTTTTCTCCACAAATAAAGAGAAATACTCTGCCTCTTCTTCCAAAGGTGCATTTTTCAAAATGGATGCCTAGATAGCATGATCTGTATTATTTAAGTTTGTTAGACAAGTAAATTCTCGAGTTTGAGAACCACTAATCCACAACCACTGGAGTACCACTGCTCTAGATACCTTCAGATTTAGCAAGATTTAAAGACCAAGTGATACAATTTGAAGAAACTAATCATAGAGGCATTTGACAGATATTAAAGATAGAAGCCCTAAGGTTATATAAATAAAGCTGTGTAAATATAACCCTCCAATATGGAAAAAGAGACAGTTAAAGACTAATGATTATCACCTATTTTCTCTGAGAAAAGGGTAAATCATAGGCACTAAGTGCCTTTCTATTAACTGCAATAGCTGGTCCTTCCAGTAATTCAAAAGGGTTTTACATGGTCCCACAAGGCACCAAAATCCCACATGTAGCCAAGTGAATGCTTCCGGCAAAGACACCAGGAGTCCCACAGACCTTAGACTTAAGTACACAAAGAGGACCAGCACTCTCCAATCATTGTGAAGTAGTCAATATTGGCATTTTTTAAAAAAGAAAACATTAATTTTTAAATTAATTAATGACTCAAACTTCAAATACAAAACTTTGAGAAACTGCATTAAGCTCAAGAGCTAAATGATAAATGTTCGAAGGAAAGAAGCAAATATCTAGGATATGTGAGTTGTAAGGAAGACAGGCTTATGGCTACCCAGACCCTAGAAGAAGAACCTAACACTCCTTGCTTAATCTCACCTAGGTTAATCAGGAATTAAATGGAGAAAAGAAATTACCTCCTGATACCACAAATCATGGTGTGTTATGATGCAGAAAGTTTAGGAAACTCATTTTACTGTGTGTTTTAGTCATTTGATATTAATTAGGAAGCATGTTTAATAAAGGTACAAGTGCAAAAGAACCGGCAGATATGGTTATTCATAAACATGTGAATTGAGTTGATTGGCTTATTTTAGTTCAGAGAGTGCATGAAAAGAATGCTTTAACAAGGCTGATTGCTTTCTGTGCATGCTCTGCATTACATTAGCATGACAGAGAGAAGGAACAGGAAAGAATACATTGATGCACTGAGAAGCTAAGAATAGCAAAAGATTAAAATAGAGGTTAACTTTGAAGAATATAAGAATTAAAAATTCTGAGAATATACGCCAATATTCTCTTAAGAGATAGTCATTAGAGACATTTATGCCAACCCCCCTAGTGTTATTAAAAGCTAGGTAAAACCTGAAGTCACTCAGAAAAATAAATGAGAAAGTTGGACATATAGTATGAAAACCTCAGAAAGAACTACATAAAATAGATACATAATTTAGTTTAACAGAATAACGTTAGTACAGGTAATATGTAGAACATTTTCCCTTTTTGAAGTATACAGAGAAAGAATGAAAGAAGTTGGTAGGTATTATTCTGTACATTTCTAGTATTACTACCCAAAGTCCTATCAAAACAGACTCCTTAAAATTATTATTTTTCTAAACTCAAATTACAAGTTCTAAGTATTTAACTGTTCATTGACTTTAAACTAACTCTGGATCACTGTTAGGATGCACTATTTAAAAAGCAATCAATAATATGCAAAATATTATAATCAAGATTTCATATATTAATATTTGGATTGAGAGTAAATCATATTATCAGTGATGTTTTCTAGCATACCAAAATATCTTCGTAGAGCTAAAAATTCATTATTTTGTGAAATTGAGTATTCAAATTCAAGGATGTATTTTTTAAAATAAAATTCATTATCAGATTTCTTAAGGTTTCTACTATCTTAACTACAGACATGTAGAAGAATTTCAAGTAATTCCTTTTAAAGTAGAGTTTATTACTACAGTTGTCCTCATACCAAGAAGTTACCAAAAGAGTTTTCATTTCCATTCTGGCATGTAAGAAGCTTCAAAGCTGCTATTCCATTCTAACAACAAGTAAAAAGTTAAACTGAAAAAAATCAACAACTCTACTTAGAATCTTTAAGAATAGTGAGGTCACAGAAAACACTATTCCCCCCACTCCCTTTCCCCTAGCCCCCCCCCCCCTCCCCGGGTTGGAAAGACAGGCAAATACAGAGAACTACAATTATCATAACAGAAATCCATGAGCAGAAGCCTCCTTGGAAACCGGTGCAGGGTAAGAGAATCTAAACTGTAATGGACTAGTTCCTGGAGACTTGCTATGGCCAAGTCCAAGAGTAAAACCTCCATGGAGATCCAATCATAGGGAGGCTTTCCCATTTTTGTGGAAAAACTTACAGTGAATGTGAGAGAGAAATTAGCTTATACTTCCAGCAGAGGAGAAGAAAAGCAACCATTTTGAACAATACTAGAGCACTTTGTTCTTCACAAGGTCTCCCCTCACCGAACCCACTGGGATGTTATCAAAACCTAAACCCGGAGAAGGGAAAGGCTCCATTGCCGCCCACTCTAGACATCCTGTCCTGCTTAAGTGGTGACTGGACTGAGAAACACTTGTGAAGTTCACCGTCTAGAGGCATAAGCTCATTAGAAGACTGATCCAACGACTATAGAATGCTTCCCACTTTGCCCCACGCTTCACCACAAAGCCTGTTTATAGCAGTTCTTTTTCCATAGCACATCAAATCTGGCTCACAAGAAAAAAATTACAAACCATACCAAAAAGAAAAAAAAAAAATTGGAACAAGCATTAGAATCAGATATGGCAGGGATATTGATTTATCAGAGTAGGAATTTAAAACAACTATGATTAATATGCTAAGGGCTGCAAAGCATAAAGCTGACAGCATGCAAGAACAGATTGGCAGTGTAAGTAGAGAGCTGGAAATCTTAAGAAAATCAAAAAGAAATTCAGGGATCGAAAACACTACAATAGAAATGAACACCTTTGAAGGGCTAATTAGTACACTGGACATAGAAGAGGGAAGAATCTTAGAGGGTTTATCAACAGAATCTTTGAAAACTGAAAAGGAAAGAAAAAAATATCCAAAAGCTGTGAGGCACTGAAAAAAAAAGCATAACAAATGTGTAATGGGAATACCAGAAGGAGAAGAAAAAGAAAATGTTTGAAATAATAATGACTGAGGATTTTCCCAAATTAATGTCAGACACCAAACCACAGAACCAGGAAGCTCAGAAAAGATTAAGTGTAAATGTGAAAACAACCACACCTATGCATATAACTTTAAAACTACATAAAATCAAAGATAAAAATTCCTTCCGACACAGGGACAAAGGTAATTACATCCAACTACTGAGAAAATATGCGAGCATAAAGCAAGTGGAGTGAAATATACAGTGTTGAGAGAAAAAACCCACCAACCTCAAGGTTCTATACCCTCTGAAATTATTCTTCTGAAGTGAAGACATGAAGACTTTTTCAGACATACAAAAATTGAAGGAATTTGTTACCAATAGGCCTGCCTTGCCAGAAATGTTAAAAGACCTTCTTTAGAGAAACTAAACTAATATAGGTTAAAAACATCAAAGTATATTTTAAAAAAAGAACAACATTTAAGATTGAATAAATGAAGATAAAATAAAAACTTACTTTCTTACTCTTAAGTGATCTTGTTACGAAACCTGGTCTGAATCACCCAGTGGAAGAACCAAGCAGCACTAGATTTGGAAGCCAGGAGGTTTATTTCACACCAGCGGGCTCAGAGAAGATCACTCTCCAGAGGTCTGAGTCCTCAGAGTAAGCAGAGGGAACAATTTATAGTCTGTTACTTTCACATTCCGCATCAGTAGTAATTCGTCCCGGGAAGTGGGGTAGGAAGAAGAACCCAGAGGAGAAGCCTTAGGTCAAGGTCTGGAATTTCCCTGGCAGTCCTGTCTGCCATCTTTTAACAGATTTTCCCCTATCAATCCAATAGTTAAAAGTTTCAAAATAATAACAACAATGATGTACTCAATTCTGTTATACGTATATATGTATATATGTTCTTATATCCTTATCATAAGTTATGTGAGTTGCAATAATGACACAAGGGACAGAAAAATAATTAGGAATGTTTTTATAAGGGATATACACTACACAAGAAGCAGTATAGTGTTATTTGAAAGTGTACTTGAATTAGTTGTAAATGTATATAATAGCAAAGTGCAGAGCACCACCAGGGACAATGACAACAATAAACAAGAAATAGAATTCATACACTAAGAAAGGAGATAAAATGGGATCTTAAAATGCTCCATTAAATCCATACAAGACAGAAAAAAAAGTGAAATAGAAAAACAAGATGAAAAAACATGGGCAACAAATACAAAAGTAATAAATATGGTAAATTGCAATCCAACTATATCAGTAACGACTTGAAAAGTAATGATCTACATGAACAAATTAAAAGACTGTCAGAGTAGATCAAAAAAGACCCAACTATATTTTGTCTATGAGAAATCCACTTTAATTATAAAAACACACACTTAAATAGAGAGCCCAGAAATAAACCCACACTTATCTGGTGAATTAATCTATGACAAAGGAGGCAAGAATACACAATGGGGAAAAAGCAGTAATTTTCAATAAAGAGTGCTGGGAAAAGTCAATAGCTACATGCAAAAGCATGAAACTGAACCACCTTCTTATACCTTACCCCAAAATAAACTCAAAATCAATTAAAGACTTCAATGTGAGACCTGAAACGATAGTTTCTAAAGAAAACATCAGCAGTAATCTCTTGGACGTCAACCTTAGCAACCTATTTATGGAAAGATCTCCTGAGGCCTTTGTGGCTACATCAAAACAAAAAGTTTCTGCAAAGCAAAGGAAGCTACTCAAAAAATGAACAGGCAACACAGTGAATGAGAGAAGTTATTTGCAAATGACATACCTGATTAAGAGTTAGCATTCAAATATGCAAAGAACTTGTACAAATCAACACCCAAAAATCCCCAAATACTCCAATTAAAATGGGCAGAAGACATGAACAGACATTTCTCCAAAGAAGCCATAGAGATTGTGAACAGATACATGAAAATATACTCAATATCACCCATCACAGGGAAATGCAAATCACAACAATAGTAATGTATCACCTCGTGTATGTCAGAATGGCTAAAATAAAAAAAATGCAACAAACAAGTGTTAGTGAAGATGTGGAGAAAAAGGAATCCTTGCATACTATTGGTTAGAATGAAAACTGGTACAGCCACTCTGGGAAACAGTATGGAGATCTCTCAAAAAATTACAAAGAGAACCACCCTACCATCCCGCAATCACATCACTGGGTACTGTCAATTGGATATAATGGACATCTATAGACTACATCTTCCAACAAGAGAAATACACATTCAGCTCACATGGAACATTCACCAAAATAGACAACATTCTGGGCCAGAAAACGTATCTTAACATTTTAAAAGAATAGAAATCAAAGAACATCTACTCTCAAACCACAATGGAATTAAACCAAGAATCAATACAGAAAGACAGCTGGAAAACACAAAAATTCTTGGAGATTAAATAACTTCTACTTAACACATGGATGAAAGAAGAAATCAAGAAAAATTTCAAAATACTGTGTAGAAAAATGAGAAGACAAATCAAAATTTGAGGTACGCTTACTCCTGCTTAGAGGAAGATTTACAGTATTAAATGCATATACACTAAAACCTTGATTTGCAAACATAATTTGTTCTGGAAACATGCTTGTAATCCAAAGCACTCGTGTATCAACGTGAATTTCAAGAACCATTGGCTCGGTTGTGATCACGCGATGTTCGGCATCACAAACCACTCCTATTTTAAGACATCGCTCATTTACCAAGTTAAAATTTATTAGAAATGTTTGCTTGTCTTCCACAACACTCACAGAACAAGGTTCTCACAATCCAACATTTAACTGTATTAGGAAAGAGATCTAAAATTAATCATTTTGGTCATTACGTCTCAGGAAACAAGAAAAAAAAGAGAAGAAGAAAGAATGAGTAGAAATCAATAAAACTGAAAACAGAATCAAAAGAGTAAAGTCAACAAAATTGAAAACTAATTCTTTGAAAATATCAATAAAAATCAACAAGCCGTTAGCCAAGCTAAGAAAAAAAGAAATGACAGTAATTACTAATATCAGAAATGAGAGATGGCATATGACTATAGATCTCATGGATGCTATGAGGATAGAAAATAAATACTATGATCCACTCTAGCCCACAAATCTGATACCTAGATGAAATGGACCCATTTCTTTAAAGACAAAATTATTCCTACAGGAAGAAGTAATCTAAATAGGCCTGTATCTACTAAAGAAATGGATTAAAAATTAATTAATAACCTTCCAAAGTACAAAGTACCTGGCCCAGATGAGTTTATTGGTGAATTCTCACATCAAAGTAAAACTTTACAAATACTCTATAATCACTGTTATAAGACAGAAGCAGAGATAAAACTTTCTACCTCATGCTATGAGGCCAGCATTACCTTAATACCAAAACCAGTCCAAGAGGTTACAAGAAAAGTACATACTCCTCATCTCTCTCATGATCATAGATGCAAAAGTCAACAAAATCCTAGCAAACTGATACACCCAAGATATACACCATGATCAAAAGTGATTTGTCCATGTGTACAAAGCTGGTTCAACATTAAAAAAAAATAAGTCATATGAATAGGCTAAAGAAGAAATCACATAATCATATCACTAATACCATGAAAAGCAGTTGACAAAATTCAGCATCCATTCATGATAAACACCCTGTAAATTAGAAATTGGGACATGACTATTCAACTTGATCAAGACTATCAACAAAAACCTACAATTAACATCATACTTGATAAAGGTAGAAGCTTTTCCACAAAGGTCAGGAACAAGGTAATGAGGCTTCCTCTCATAATTGCTTTTCAACATAGTACTCATAGTACTGGAAATCCTAGTTAATACAACAAGGCAGGAAAAGATTGTGGTGGGGGGAGCTAGACGGCTTAGCAAAAATAAATAAAACTGTCTATGTTCACAGATGACGTGACTATATTTAGAGTATGTCTAAAAAAATTGACAAAATAGGACAAAAAAAAAAAAAAAAAAACCTCTCATAGAGTGATTGTAGCAAGATTGTGGGAAACAGGTCAAAATGCGAAAGTCAGTTTTCTTCCTAAATACCAGCAATGAATAAGTGAGATTTGAAATTTAAGATGTAACTTACATTCAAAACCCGCAAAATGAAATATGTACAAGTTCTATATAATAAAAACTGTAAAACTCTGATAAAAGAAATCAATGAAGAACTCAAGAAATGTAGGAGGACACACTATTTCCATTACATCAGTTCTTCCTAACGTTATCTACAGATTCAATTCCTTTTCAATCAAAGTTCCAGACAAAGACCAAGAATGGCCACCGCAATATTGAAGGAAAAGAGCAAAGTAGGAGAAATGCACTTACCTGAGTTCAAGGCTTTCTATAATATTATCATTCATCTGGAATTGTAGAACTGGTGCAAGAATAGACAAATACATCAATAGAAGAGAACAGAAAGCCCAGTAACAGATCCACCAATTCAACTGTTACTTGACAAAGAAGAAAAGGCAACACAATGGAACAAAGACAATCATTTTAACAAATGGTGTTGAAACAACTCATCATTCACATGCACAAAAATGAATCTAGACACAGACATTACACTCAAAACAAAAATTAACTCAAAATAGATCACAGACCTAGATATAAAAAAGTAAATCTAGAAGATAATATAAGAGGAAACTAGTTGATCTTGGGTTTGGTAATGTCTTTATATAAGACACCAAAGACACAAGCCATGGAAACAAGAATGGATATGCTGAACTATGTTAAAATTCAAATTTCTCACTCTGCCAAAGACTCTATCAAAATCATGAATTGGCAAGACACAGACTGGAAAAATGTACTGTTAACAGACCTGTATGATAAAGGATTATTATCCAAAATGTACAAAGAATATAAAATTAAAGAAACAACGTGATTAAAACCTGGGCCAAAGACTTTATGTGACTGCTTGCCTGAAAATCAGATACGCAAATGGCAAATAAGCATGTGAAAAGATGTTCTACATCATAGGTCATCTGGGAAATGACAATTAAAATGAAGATACTAAGACAAGTCTAGGAGAATGACTACAATCTGGAACACAGGTAACACGAAATGCTAGTGAGGATGTGGAGCAATAGTTACCTTCATTTGCTGCCAGTGGAAATGACAAAATGATACAGCCATTTTGGAAGGCAGTTTGGCAGTTTCTTATAAAACTAAACATACTCTTAACATACAATCCAGTCAGTAATTATGTTCCTTCATAATCCTCCAAAGGAGTTAAAGTTATGTACACAAAAATCTGAACATGGACATGCTTCTAACAGTTTTGTTCATAATTGCCCAAAAGTCAAAGCAACAAACATGCCCTTGAGTAGGTGAATGGATACCTAGGTCTGTGGTACAAAGAACAGAAAGTGACTCAGGGCTAAAAGGGAATGAGCTATCGAGTCATGAAAAGACATGTAGGAAACTTAAACGGACATTAAGTGAAAGAAGCCAAACCAAAAAGTCTCTTGACTATATCATTCTAACTATATCATAGTTCTGAGAAAGGACAAACTATGACAAAATTTAAAAAAAAATTAATTTTTGGTTTGGAGAGAGAAATAAATTGAAGAGCACAGAAAATTTTAGAGCAGTAAAACTATTCTCTCTGATACAATAGTAGTGGATACATGTCATTAAGTATTTGTCCAAACTCAGAATAAACACCACAAAGAATGAACCTTAGGAACAACTATGGGGTTTGGGTAATTATGATATGTCAGTACAAATTCATCACTTGTAACAAAAGCATCACTCCGGTGGGTGATACTGTTATCAGGAGAAGCTACACATATGTGGGGACAGGGAGTAAATGGGAAATCTGTGTACCTTCTGCTCATTTCATGGTGAACCTAGAATTATTCTAAAAAACAAAGTCTATTTAACAACAACAACAACAAAATCAAACTACTAGGTATAACAAAAAAGTATGAACAACTTTTCTGAGGAGAAGGAGTGAAATAGGTTTCAAACCACTCTCAACTCTTTCAAAAAAAAAAAAAAACAGAATGGAAAACTGTAGTTTAACATCAGAAATAAAAGTAATGTAGGGTGCCTTGCCTGGTGACTCAGTTGGTTCAGTGTCCAGCTCTTGATTTTGGTTCAGGTCATAATCTCACGGTTCTTGAGTTTAAGCCTGATATTGGGCTCAAACTGACAGTATGGAGCCTGCATGGGAGTTTTTGTCTCCCTCTCTTTCTCTCACTCTCTGCCCCTACTCTGATCATGTGCAATCTCTCTAATTAAATATACCAACTTCAAAAAAGAAATAAAGTCATGTGAACGCAGCAGTGCAACGGAGGGCCAAGTGGTGAAAAAGCCATTTAGCAGGAAACTTTTAATTTCTTAACTCTTATGATCCTAATAGAAAGTGTCATGCTACTAAAACATAAACTATCTCTGGTCAAATCTCCAAAATGGTGTGAGCTGTGATCTTGTTCTGTATGATCTAGATATTATTATTAATCCTTGTTTTCTACTTGGGAATGATGGTGACACTTTAACAGAGATGTAGATTTGGGACTTTAAACAAAGTGGTAACTTAGTTCCCCCACCATGTTATAATGTGAAAAGTCTGTTGCAGTACTTTTAGATTTTCTTTCCAATTTTATGTCATTACCACACATTCTATTACATTTTTATATATAAAAATAAGTTTAGGGGCGCCTGGGTGGCTCAGTCGGTTAAGCACCTGACTTCGGCTCAGGTCATGATCTCACGGTTCGTGAGTTCGAGCGCCGCGTCGGGCTCTCTGCTGTCAATGCAAAGCCTGCTACAGAACCTCTGTCTCCCTCACTCTACTCCTCCTCTAGCCTCTCTCTGTCTCTCAAAAAGAAATAAATATTAAAAAAAATTAAAAAAAATAAGTTTAGATGACCATTTTAGAGATACATTCTTTTACAAAAGTACTTCACTTTGTTTTAATATAAATCATACTTAACTATCGCTGTTACAATAAATATTTATCTTTACCTCCATTTATCTAGGTCAACTCACATACAACCGGAGTTCAACTTACGGTAAACTGAATCCACCAATTCATGTCGCATGAGGCTTATACAGTCCCAGATTAACCATAGTTTGGAGAACAAGACAGACAATAATATCCATGGAGATCTTAGAGATATCATTCATATTGGCATCAGGATTGACACAGAAGTAACTACCAGCTTCCAATCTCCAGAGCAATACAAATACTTGTCCTGACTGACCAAACATTTACACATGCTTTTTCTTTTTTTAAACAGATCTCAGAAATTATAATGGATTTGGAGAGAAGTCTGCATATGTATGTATTTGTTGGTTGAAAAGGAGAATTCCACTTTCCTTCACTGGGTTATTTGACATATTGTTTCTTGTGGCAGGACTGCTGGGTCTTAAATTATTAAACAATCCCTGAAGGTGGGATTCAGGAACTTGGATTATAAATAAGCACACACTTGGGATCACCAAGCTAACCTGTTATCTGATTACTGCTTCTAGTAATGTTTACTGTACAACCACATTTAGAGTTTGGTTCCTGACATAAATTAACTTTTTAAAAAGTTTATTCATGTAATGGGGCACCTGGGTGACTTGGCTGGTTAAGTGTCTGCCTTCAGCTCAGGTCATGATCTCAAAGTTGGTTATTTCCAGCCCCACATCAGACTCTGTGCTGATGGTGCTGAGCCAGCTTGAGATTCTCTGCCCCTACATTGCTTATGCTCTCATTCTCAAAATAAATAAACTTGAAAAAAAATTAAGTTTATTTATTTTGAGAGAGACAAAGAGTATGCAAGCTGGAGGAAAAGGTATAGGAAGACAGAAAGAGCATCCAAAGCAAGCTCTGTGCCATCAGCAGAGAGCCCGACACGGGGCTTGATCCTACAAACTCATGAGATGATGACCAGAACTGAAAGTAATAATCAGACACTTAACTGACTGAGCCGCCCAGGTGCCCCAAGGCACAAATTAACTTCTAATGTCCATCATTAATAATTGAACAAAGTCAGCTATATTGTGTGCATTAGTTTCATTATAAAGTCTTAATTTTTACAGAAACATGAACTTTTTTTATAATTTAGTTACAGAAATAGAAATAGCAGTAATATTGAACCTATCGTTGAGAATCTCAAGCTCTAACTCAAAGTCGGTCAAGAATTTTGAATTCTTTTGGAAAATTTCTCAGTTTTACAATAATATTTAGTTTCTAATTCCTTTGTTCAGGTGCCTTTTGAAGTTTATACCTATAAGAGAGGTAGAGGTGTTTGACAAGCCCCACCCTCCTAGACTCAGCCCAGCCAGATCTGTGCAACTTAGTTCAAGTCTGATTATTGAGTAGTTAGAATTCTGTCCTTTGAAAATACACAGGAAGAAACATTCCTGTGTATGTTCTTCAGGGAAGAGAAAAATTATTTCAATTATCAAGACTAATTAATGTCGAGTTTAATGTTCCAAATATTAAAAATAGAAATCGTATGGCAAAAATGTAGTCACTCAAATGGAGAAAAGGAATTCGATACTGTATAAGCTTCCAACAGCAACAAAAAATGTAATTCTAACCATACAGAAGTATGGACACCCTTTAGGGAAGTAAAAACAAGCTAAGATGTCTGAGAATCCAGATAGATGTGTTGCATTTTTCATTTTGAACAGAAAACTTGTCTTAGTTTGATGACAAAACAAAATGCATAATGTAAATCCCAGAATAAGCTAGGTATCTAGAAGCACCATGGGGAATATAATAGAAGGACACACACAACTGAAAGAAACAGGAGGTATTCTTAAAGTACTTACAGTAGCCATAGGACCAGAATCCAACAAAATGTGGTGTCCTTTTACATGATAACCAATACAGTGATTGATTTGTGGCTGTTCTGGCACCTATCTTTGGGGATCTAGACAAACAAATAGAATTATATACTTTACATATTTTATTTGTAAATAGTGCTCCCCAGGATGCATTTTAATGCTAATGAGGATATATATATATATTGCCCAACATGTAGAAGTCTATGCTTTGTATTAAGTCATACACCGTTGAGTTGGATACCCTAATTCTAGTTCTAACAGATCGTTTTCCTAATTACAATTTACCAGACCTAGACTGCTTTTTAATTTTAATAAATGATGGATTTTAAGATAAGACCCAATATTAATTTGTCTGGGTCCTCAATGCCTCAGTATAATGGAAAATCTCAAATGAGAATGTTAGAGGCAAAGGGCCATTTTTGGAGCTAGATAGAGCAAGAAGGCTATGTCTTGGTTCCCATTCTCCTTACATGGAGACCAAAATTCTAAAATCTTCTCCTGAAGAGTAGCTAGCTGCTTTGGATTCTTCCAAGGTCAATACAGTATGGCCATGAGGGAAGTCACTGAAGGGAGAGTGGATAGATGGTCAGCATAGAGAAAGGCTGATATTTTAACCAGTTGAGAGTTCTACTGTATAAACTTATAGGCCATGACTGAGATATTAAAGTGTCTAGAAAGACCAATTTGCCAGTAGTGTCTGCAGAAAATTGGTGACTAGAAAGAGAATGCCCATATATCTCTGAGCATGGCTCACTTCTATAGGCAAAAACATGCAATTTAGGGGCCCTATCTGGCTCTCTTTCCAGGACTATGAAAATCTCTCATGGGTAACATCAGTTTAAAATTTTTTTCCTATATCAAACTATTTTGCATTTGAACACACATACATTTTCCAAGATTAAAAACATCCAATGAAACAGGAGATTGTTGGAAAGATTATCAAGATTGCCTTGACCTATGGGGCACCTTCATGGAATTTTTATGTCCAGGCTTCCTGTGATTTAAGATACCTTTCACAGGTAAGGATCTTGCAAATGGGGTTTCTATTTCTCCCCAGGACAGCCTCTGTAAATTTCCTGGGAACTCCAGCAAGTTAATCTCTGCTGTTGCTGTTTTGTGGTAGGCCTCTCAAGTACTAGATAGGCAATCCAGGATGATTCATTCTCCAGCTCTCACACATTCTGTTTGTGATGAATGTTCAAGAAATTCATTGATGTTCTGCCCCGATAATAAAGTTTTTGGACTGGTTTTGCAAATCTTTTACTTTAACCAAAGCAACACTGTAATACTTAAGTGCCAGACAGCATCTCAGTCAAATTACATTGTCTAGAGCTGGAGAGCAATTTTTGCCAGTAAGATATAGGCTGACATAAATGAGGTGAAAGACAAATGAAGATATGCATGTTTTCTGTTTGAGGTGTATATTAACAGTTTTGATGGAGTGTTTTCTTTGCACAGCTTTAAAAATAGACTTTTTTATAGTCTTAATCTAAGTTAAGGTTTGGAGGACCCGAGGCAGACAAAAACAAAACATTTGAGTAATTGAGTAATATTCAGACAAGCCCAAGCAATGCATAAAGTAGTGAAATCCAGTCAGACCTATGAAGAAGTGGAATAAATCTTTAAGGCTTTCCTTATAAATATTCATTTACACAGACTACACCAAGTACTATATATGTTCGTGTGTCTGCATATCTATCAAATGCTGAAAGTCCACTAGCTTATATCCATAAAACTAAAACTAGCTAATCCCCACAGCCTATAAACCATTAGGTAATTCCTCTCTCAACTCTACGTTTTGTTCATAATTTTTAGGCAGCCACTCCTATTAGCTCCTCACAATATATGTGTTTGTGGTCCTGGGAATGTAGTGAGTTATATTTTTGTTGCCTGTCTTGTTCTCAAGGTTTATTAAACATTTATTAAGTGACTGCTATGTGAGGACTAAAAAACCAAAGTAACAGAAACAGACAAAGATCCTCAGATTAATGAGATGTAAGTAAGAAGGAGGTCTGAGATAAGTGACATTATTCCAACAGGGCGAAGTAGAGCGTAGAGAACCATTCAAAAGAAGTAGTATGAAACTTTCTGAGTAAGTGAGATTATTTACACATAGGAAATTAGTTTAAAAAAGGAAGATTCTACAAGAGGGATGACCATGCTTAATTTTGGGTTTAAAACATTAGGAGAGTGTCCATTCCATCCTCGTTTACATGGAGTTTTATACCTTTCATGCTATTAACTCTTGTGATTTAAATAGTGAAAAACAGGATTTGCTGCACATTGGAAACAAAACTATTCTTTTGCTGATAAACTCTGTACTGCTGTCAGTATACCATTTGATAGGAAGTCTATACTTTATTCACCAAAGGGACATTTTTTTTCTTTCATGTGAAAGGTAATTGCTACAAAGCATTATATATTGCTTGCTAATGAAAAGCTGAGAGGAAGTGGTTGAATTTGGCAGTGCGAAAATTAACCTCGCTGAATGTTCTTAAAGAGAGGTTTGTTTTTAAAACTATTTTTTCACAGCAGTTCATTAATGCAAAATATTTCAACTGGATAAAACTTCTTTTAAATGATTATTTAAAGCAGATAGAGATGGGCTAGTTTGACTGATAGACAAATTTCTTAATTCAGGGGATACAAGCGCCTAAAGAATGGTTTTAAAAAAGTAACATATCTATAACAACATTCATTTTAAGAAACCATACGGGTAAATAAAAAAGCAAGGAAAACTTCCATACAGATAAAAGAAACAGTCCACTTCCCCATACATCTCACTCTTTAATTTACCTACTAAGTTCTTAGTTGGATCAACGGTCAACCCTCTGTGTGAAGCTCTTAAGTCTATGTTTGAACGTGTTTTCATCAATGAGTAAATTACATGTGTGCCTTCGATTCAGTGACTTCAATCTTAGCTCATGATTTTAAGTAACAGCCCTGATGCATTTCTGGTTATACTCCCACATCATCATCATACCTAAGACACAAAGGCATTCCTTGATTTAACACAGTTTCCTAAGTATGTTATCTTGTTATATACATAGATATGAAAATATATTTATGTATATATGTGCATATACAGATGGATATGAAGAGTTTCATATAATATAATTAGAATTCCATACATTATAATTACGCTCAAACAAGTATTTTTGTTCTCAAGAAGTACCTCCATTTAAAAAATAATGGTTTTCTTCTGCAATATTCCATCACAACCCTATATGACGTGATACAGTTTCACAGCAAGATTAGATATGGTTTTAATCTCAATAGGTATAGTAATGCATCATACCAAAAGAAAAATAGATCAAATCTCCTTTGATCTGAATTTCATTCCAGGAAACCCACATGGAATTTTCAAAGGTTTACGTCTCAATTTCCCACCAAGGGTAGCCTATTTCCATAACCCCAGAAAGTTCTTTCCTGCTTTTTTTCAGCTAAACCCCACAACCTCTGCTCCCTAAACCATCGGCTGCTTTCTTACAGCATACACTAGTTCCACTTCTTCTAGAACGTAAGTATAAATCAAACATTATATAATTTTTCTTTCTAGCTTCTTTCCTCAACACAATCCTTTTAATATCCTTCGTGTTGCCGTATGTATCGGTTTATGCTTTTTTATTGCTAACAAGTATTAAATCGTTTAACAGAATTAGTTGATCATTCTCCTGTTCCTAGACATTTGGGTGGTCTCCTGTATTTGAGCATTACTAGTAAAGCAGTAATGAACTTCCTTGTGTGATTCCCTACTTCCTAGGTAAATAACAGAAGTACAGTTGCTGAGGCACAGATATGTTTATATTTGTTAAAACATTTCATTCGTTTCATTTGAGTTATGGTTTTAACTTCCATTTTCTTGATGACTAATAATGCTGAGAAACTTTTCATAGGTTTTCTGATCATTTGTATGTTTTTGAAGTATGTGTTGGATCTTTTGCCCTTTGTGGGGGCTTGTTGGGCTTTTTATTAAGGATTTGTAAGAGTTTTTCATATATATTGATATACATGTTACAATATCAGATATATGTACCCTGGTTATTTTCTTCCATTTATAGTCTGCATTTGCATCTTCCTCAACAGTGTGTTTTATGAACAGAAAAAAATTTTCAAGTAATCACTTTTTTCTTTCCTAACTTGAAGGTTGCAAAGACAAGCTGTTTCTTTTCAAAGCTTTAGAATTGTATTCTTCACATTTGTATCTATGATTCATCTCAAATTAAAGTATATGGTGTGAGGTAGGGCTTCAGATTCGTTTTTTTTTTTAATTTTTTTTTATTTTTAGAGATATCCAGGTGTGAAACTGAAAAATAAGTTTTCTTAATCTATAAATTATGTTGGCACCTTTGTTGAAAATCCACTTACTGATTACATGTCAGTGTATTTCTGCATCGTCTGCTTTATTACCTTGGTCTTATTGTCTCTTCTTAAAGCAATTTCACACTCTCTTGAGTTCTGTAACTTTCTAATAGGTTTAAAATTAGATACTGTATCTTCCTACTAATAAAGGGACACGCCCCAAGTTTATTAGTACCAAGTCCACTGTCACTACATCGTAGACTTCGATTTCTCTCAGATCATTTTTGGTGATTATTCTTGACACAATGACTATATGAAATGATTTTAAAATTTAAGGAGGATAAAATAGCACCAATAAAATATGGATTGATCCATAGTTAAGCACGCCGATTAAATTTATGTATGGTTGAATTATAGGCAAATGTTTGAGTAATCAAAATGCAATGGAACGAAGAACATTCTATGGCATCAGTTTGTCATAGCAAAAGTAACTGCTATAAGATGAATAAAAAGTTTTCTTAGTCTTGTTTCTCAAATCTCCTATCCCAGGTAATTCCTTCATTCTGTGTTCTAAAGTGTTATCTTCCCTGGCTCCTACTTTTGCCCACATGCTCATGCACATATGCACACCTCATCCCTTGAAAGCCTGGTATCTTTAGGTTTCCCTTCTCACAACTCTAACTTCCCACTCCAACATCTTTTTCCTGTTCTCTGTATGCCAATACATTTAGACATGCATGCCTATGAAGAAAACAAAAGTAAAAACACTAATCTCTCTTAGAATTAATAAATATGTCTTTAATTTACTACTTATCTCTTCCCTCCACAATGTTTCTTGGAGTACTAATTCATATTCATTCGTACTGTCTACTTATTCACCTGCCATCATCTGATTTTCAAACACATGGCAATGTTCTAGATAGGTTCTTTTTTTTATTTTTTTAATGTTTATTTATTTTGAGAGACAGAGAGAATGAGCAGGGGAGGGGCAGAGAGAGAGGGAGACAGAGAATCTGAAGCAAGCTCCAGGCTCTGAGCTGTCAGCACAGAACCCGACGCGGGGCTCGAACCCACAGACCATAAGATCCTGACCTGAGCTGAAGTTGGATGCTTAACCAACTGAGCCACCCAGATGCCCCATAGACAGGTTCTTCTTTACGTAGAAGACACCCCTTTCCTCTAGGCTTCCTTTTACCTCCATCTATTTATCCTCAATTTCCCCCTTTCCATTACTCAATTTGTCATTAAACCAAATACTCTGGAAAGAAACCAAATATATGAAACTATTCTCAAACAGATGGTGAAGGATTTAGAAAATTATGCCTGGATTTAATGCAATAGGTGGAAACCATCAATATAAAACAAAGAGCTTTTTAAGAAAGCTCAAACCAAAGTTTGAGTTCAAAACAGTGTAATAAACTGATCAAGTATCTATACTGTGTATGCATATTTAATGTATTTTTTCAAAAAAATAAATTTTTAAAATTAAAATTAATGATACAAATGTCTAAGTCATTATTTCGAATTCTCTGAACTTCTGAAAACTGTGTATAAATATTAGCACCTTGCATTTTTGCCTACTAAACTCATTTGCTCATTTAGCAAACATTTCATTAGAGTGTAGCTCGTTCATGAATTTTTCTATTATTCAAATCAAAGATTAATAAAATTTGGTCTTATTTCTAACAAGTTCATACCAGAAATCTAAGATTTGAGGGATTTGGGTGGAAAGGGGATGGTAAGTCTAGCAGGAACATACAAAAAAGACAAGTTCTAGGAAACCAGAAGTAGAAGATTTACAAAAGTAATTTCCCCATATTTCTAATTATAAGATTCAGCTGAATCAAGGATTTAAGAAATGGTCACACACTTTTGAGAACTATTTTAGGAATTATTTTAAATTGCTGGGTGAGAGAGGGAGCAAATTTAAACTGTGAACGTGGACCTGCTAAAGGGAGCTCCTGACAAATGCTGGTTCTGAAACAGTCAGAAATGACATGTCACTGATGGAAGAGATTGTATTGAGGTAAGGAGGAAAATGGGGATAGGAGTTGGGAATTCTTGTGTGTATGTTCTTGTGTGCTCTCAGCAGCCTCTCTCCTCTCATTCCTTCATCTTTTCACTCACTCCATTCTAGCTACATTGGCCCTTTATTTCTCAAACACAGTCCATCTCTAGGTCTCTGTATTTCCTGTGGCTTAAAATTCTGTTTCCTGAGTTATTCATGTGGCTCATCCCACAGGATCCTTCAGGCCTTTGGTTACAGGTCACCGCACCGGAGACCTCTGCCACCCATTCATGTAACATAGCACTCCACACCTTTCTCCCTTTGCTCTTCCTTTCTGGCACACCCAAGGTTGCCAATCATCAACCTTGGTTGATGCTTAAAAAAAAAAAAAAAATTGGCTAATTGATTTAAAAAATTCTAAAAGACATAACGACAATTTTGATAGACTCTTTTAGGATCCAAGGAATTAATCTCAAATATTGGCCTGTCAGTCTCCTTTATAGATTTCATGCGAGATAATTTTAAGGAAGAGAGCCTTTCCTACTTTTGACAGAGATAACACAGCCATCCACTTACTTGAAAGCCCCACTGAATGAGTGCTGTATATTTTATTTGAGAAAGAAACGACCTGCAAATACTGAAGAGCTCCGAAAAAACTCTAGGTTGACTTGTAAAATCAAGTTTCAGAGTTCACGGTGAGTGCTATTTCTAACATAACCACTGTAATATAAGATGGCTCTACTACTGAATTGCTTAAAAGAATTAAATATTCAGCTTCCATTTGGGTCTTTCTTAACTTGCTTATTGTTTTTCCAAGCAAGGTCCTTAAATTAAAATGATTCCTGGGAATTTTCTGTGAAATACTGACAGGTTTGATATCACTTTGTAAAGAACCCTGGGACTTATTCAGTTTAAGTATATTTGGTTTGTGGAACAGTACAGATGCCAAACTGTGTACTGAATAAAAGATACGATGTGGTGATTTATTCTGAGGGGCAACGAGCCAGAATTCTGCAATTTCATATTAGATGGTAGGCTGCAACAATAAATCTCTTTTAAGAAATGAAACAAATGGGACTGATGGAAATTTTTAAGAAAGGAAATCACAAACAACATATAGGGACAATACCTGTAAAATCTGTTATGTATTTTGATATATATCCTTTATAGTACAGCTGCTTTCTAAAAAGGCAGCAATACGAAGGTTGTTGAGAGCCTAGGTACTCCGTGTGGTTATATTTTCAAATATAGAATGCATAAATCGAACAGTTTTATATGGCACATTAGAACAGAATGTGGAAAATAGAAAATCTACTTTCTAGAAACACTATGAATATGTAAATGATGTTTTATAAATATACTTCTCAAAGTAAATCTCAGTTTTATTACATAAAAATTTCAAATAAGGCTACATCTTTAAGAGAATATTTTTAAGCAGTATTGTTAGAAAAAGAGAAAACAATGTATGGGGCAAATCCTTGGTTATTTTAAAACAGCAAGGTTTCTGAACTACACATTAGCACAAAGTATTTTTCTTTATACACCATAATCAGATGATAAGAGCTTTAAAAAATTAGCTTTCCTCTGAAGGCAATTCTGAAACAAAACAATTTAATAGTAAATATGCTTACATACTTTTTATTAGCCCAGGATGTGATAAATGCCAGCACGTGACAGAAAAAGATCAGAAGGTAGCCAAAGAGCATAACAGAAAATTAAATAGCCTAAGTATTAACCTTAATTCATTTATTTACTACATATTCAATATATCATCTAAGTATAATTTATAGTATAGCTTTACAGTTTTCATAGTACTGCCAAATACTATTCTTATTCTTTAGAAGGAAACTTTGAAGGATTGCATGTATTTGCACATTTCTTCATGGAGAGATTTTTCATTTCTCATCATGATAAATTAATTTGAAGGGGGTGGGGGTTTGCCTTCCTACCAACGACAATTACAAAACTGAATGAAATATGTTAGGTAACCACTTTTAAGCATTGGATAAGAAGTACAGAACTGAGGGACGCCTCAGTCAGTTAAACCTCCAACTTCGTCTCAGGTCATGATCTCATGGTGTGTGGGTTCAAGCCCTGAATTGGACTCTGTGGTGACAGCTCAGAGCCTGAGCCTGCTTCAGATTCTGTGTGTGTCTCTCTCTCTGCCCTTCCCTCCCTCTCTCTCAAAAATAAATAAACATTATTTTTGTTTTTAAAGAAGTACAGAACTGAATTTCCTAGATGAAGGGAAATGCACGCAAGGAGTTCTATGTTCATTCAGGATCTTTCTGTGGTGTGAGCTTCCTGACCAGGGCATAGGGAGGTCTAGAACCAAAGAGGAACCTCACTGAGCTGTAGAGACAGAGACTGAGATTTGGAGTTGCTACAGCAGTTGAAACTTATGGCCAGAGAATGGCAGAGAAGGGGGTTAAGGAGGGGAGGAGCCCAGGGATTTGTGTTGCTGATTTCCCTTAATTCCTGACTAAGGGCTGGCCTACATATGCTCAGGACTTTTTGAGCCCAAGACAAAAGCAGCTGCTTCAATGGTGAGAATGGAATGTAAACACTAGAGGTTAAGTGCTGGGAAACTTCACGGTTCTCTTCCAAACAAAGTACAAAAAACATGTTAATATTCTGTCATTCAAGCTAAGAAATCAAAAAGACCACAGCCTGGGAATGATGACTATTCCTGGCAAAAGGGCTACTCTAAGACAAACCTTTGCAAAGTTTACAGCCTGTCTTTGACCAGAGAAAAGAGAGTCTTAATTGAAGTGACAAATACATATTTATGACTTTACTAAAGTATATATTTCAAGAAAAATTTTAAATATCTTTAAAAGAGGATGACTCCTATAATATTAATTAAAAGCAGCATAAAAGACACACAAAGATGGGCTCCTGGGTGGCTCAGTCAGTTAAGTGTCTTAACACTGGCTCAAGTCATGACCTCTTGTGTCGTGCGTTCAAACCCTCCATTGGGCTCTGTGCTGAGAACTCAGAGCCTGAGCCTACTTTAGATTCTCTGTCTCCCTCTTTCTCCCTGCCCCTCCTCCACTCATGCTCTGTATCTCCATCTCTCTCTGTCTCAAAAATAAATAAACATTGAAAAACAAAAAGACATGCAAAGAAGAAAATGTGCTCTATAAAGAAAAAAAAAAAAAAGCTGGGCTCCTGGGTGGCTCAGTCAGCTAAACATCTGACGTTATCTTAGGCCATGATCTCATGGCTCATGAGTTCAAGCCCCACCTTAGGCTCTGTGCTCAAAATATTTTCAAATACACTAAAAAATCTGTATAGAAAATATGTTTTGCATGAACAGTTCTAAGGCTATGTTGTCCAATATAGTAGCACCTGTTATACACTGTATGTACATGAGATTTTGAAATTTTAGCACAAAAATTCCATTAATAATATTATTATGTGATAAAATATACAAAATCATTTTTGTTTACTTTAATGGGGTTTTACAAAATTTAAAATTACATATTTAACTTACATTATATTTAAACTGAAAAGCATGCCTCAAGTAGTTTATGAGTTCAGAGGGGGCTAAATTCATGGCTAGTTAGAATAAGATTCTGGGAGGGAATTCACCCCTAAAAATTTTTCCAAGATAGGAGGTAAAGAAGAGAACACAGTATTCCAGGAAATAGGAAATGCAAAGTCAGAATTAGAAGGTGAGAGTTTAACGTATGTTTGAAGAATACCAAAAAATGGAGGTTAGAACATAGTTAATAATGAGAAGTAACTGCAAATTAAAGAATAATCTCATTAATTTTGTTTGAAGTAGCATCAATTCTCAGAGTATTAGATCATCTCATATTCAAATGTAAACATAAATACCTTATAATTCCAAACATAAAGGATGTTTGCCTTATTATGACTGATATTTTATGTTGTTTATGAGATTATTCTATTAGCTTAGATAAGTTATCAAGATAATGTCTTTCATTAGCACAGATTGTCAATCGTCTATGGAACAATTTTTTTTTTTTTTTGGCAGATTCATTCTTAGTTTGCTCATCAGGGGAGTAAACAGCCTACCAGAGGTCCCACTCTAATTTTTCTGTAACTAAGCAGGTTTTAAATTCATGAAATGGTTAAAACATCATTACAGTATACAATATTTAAAAGAAAAATGAAAAGATAATCATTTAACTGGTGGTAGCCAGAATATCACGCATTGCTTTATATAACCTGGAATACAAGAAAAATTTCTAGATCATTCGGGAAATCTATACACGTCCACATCCATTTAAAGTTTCTGATATTTGCATCACAAGAAATATTTGGCATGGGAAAAAATCCTCTTGAATAATGGTGACTGTTATAGACATGTGTCTATACCATATGCTCATATACCAAAATGTAGCATATACTTAAATGATCAAGAGGTTTTTGCCACTCTATGGTTAATTCTGCAGATTGGACATGCATTATGGTAGCCTTTGAAAACAGGTCTTTATTTTTACATATACTAGGGAGAGATTCGGGTGTATGAATACACATACACGTATGAAGGGTAGATTACCTTGTACACTCAAAAGGAAAACCTAGAACCATCTATAATTTGCTAAAACTAAATTTATTACTATCAGTTAAAAAATTAAACTTACTTTGTACTAGCCACTATCATGATTAATAAAATGTTAGTTCCTGCACTCAAATTGGCAATCTATCGAAGAAGAGTGATGCATGATAGATGACATCCAAAGTCAAGGTTAGGAAGAGAAAGCTCGCAAATGTTATCTTTGGAAGGGTAGCTTGTTAATGGAAACCTCCTGTTATGTGTCGAATATGAACACTTTCCTTAGAAATAATGTCTTCCAGTCAATGTTAATGAATCGCTTAACAGTTTGAAGACTATTCTTTGGAAGTTCTAGAGCAAAACTTGAAGGCATATGTCTAAGAATACTAATTAGAACATGGTACTTAATATTTAAGATCATTACTACAAGAAAATGTTAAATTAATTCAATAGCTTTTTATAATATAATTTCAGTTCTGGAAAATAAAATTATATATAATTGATCTTGAAAAATATACTATTCAGTTTAGGTTAGGTACATATTATAAACCTGATGAAATACTGTTTCAAAGGAAATAAACACTACTGCTAAGTGGTGTTTCAACAAAGCATTTGAATGAGGTTTCATGTTAATTAGTAATAGGCTAAGAGATGTTCTCTGCTTTGTACTTAAAATAACTTTCTGTTGAAGGTGACTTTGACTTTACAAAATGATCAACTTCTGTTTTGTGCTCTTTGCAATTTGAAAACAAAAAGCTATGGTATTCAATCACTGTTTACATGGCATCATTTTATCCAAAATATTTTATTAGTACCCAGAAAAGAGATAAAGGAAGTTCATAAGCTAAGATTAGCACACGGCCCACCTAATGTTGTAATACGTTTGTCTAATTTCTAACTGGAGTTACTGATTTACAAGCGAATGGGGTAGGATACAAGCATTTGGATTAATGAGGAATTGGGATGAATTCCAAAGATAGCACTTTCGATGAAATTACTTATAGAATTTTTATTCTTAACATGCAAATCATATTATAAGGGGGGGTGATAGGAAGCACTGAAGAGTGGCCATAGTTGATTGGGCAGAGTCAAGGTTCATCACACCCTAGGTGCAAATAAGTCAAGAATTAAAAGCTGACTGGCCTTTGACCTCACTGAGGAAATGGAGGCTTTTACAACTTCAGTGTACAAGATTCATTTTTCCTCTGTTCAGCCTAAGCAGGAGCACCTGAAACCCTGACTAGGAGATCCAATAAGACAGAGAAATTTATGCTGATCCTTGTTATATTCAAGGTCTACCTCCACCTGTCAAGCCTATAGGCTTGTAATTTGACTTGCACTCAATCGAATAAAGAATTTTTCTTAATTTTTTTAACGTTTATTTATTTTTGAGAGACATAGAGACAGAGTGTGAGCAGGAGAAGGGAGGAGAGAGAGGGAGGTACAGAATCCGAAGCAGGCTCCAGGCTCTGAGCCATCAGCACAGAGTCCGATGCGGAGCTTGAACTCAGAGACCGTGAGATCATGACCCGAGCCAAAGTCAGACGCTTAACCGACTGAGCCACCTAGGCATCCCCAAGAATTTGAAAAATTATAGCAATATCTAGCTGCATGACCTGAGTAACTAACTCTCTGTTCATCTTGAAAATGAACAAGTTTAAAATGTTTGACCATCTTCAATAATTTCTGAAGATGAAATAAAATGTAAATATAATATATATTCTCAGTAAATAAAAATGCTAAATCTGCCTGCAAGTTACCACTTTGCACAGGCAAAGATAATGCCACACATGGCTAAAAATAGTATTGAATACCTCATGGACATTCAGTAGCATGGAAACGAAACAGAAAAAATTCTCTAATTTTTGACATAGTTGCTGACTGATTATATTATTGCTTGTAACTGATATACAGTATTAAATTAAAAAAAAACAGAACTTTAATATAAGATTATCTAACATTGAATTTGAGATTCTTCATATTATCATTTGGCATAGTTGCATAAAATATACAGTAAGACCGATTCTATAGACAAATAATGGAATATGGATAACCTCACCATAGTGAGGTACTCAAGAAATTTTATGGCCAATATACCTTATGATTGTCATCAATGCATCTCTATAAATTACATAGAATGTACATGTATGTAAGATATTTTAATGGATGTAAACATTATCAAGTCATTTGAGGCCCTTTATGACCTCTTAGAGATCAAATAATCCTGATTGAATTTTATCAATTTCCCTAATAATGACTTTTATTTTTAAAAAAATTTTAAGTTTATTTATTTATTTTGAGAGAGCCAGAGAAACACAAGTTGGGGGTAGGCGGAAAGAGAGGGAGAGAGAGAGAATCCCAAGCAGGTTCTGCACTGCCAGCACAGAGCCCAATGTAGGGCTTGAACCCACAAAGCCATGAGATTATGATCTGAGCCTGAACCAAGGGTTGGAAATTTAACCAACTGAGCCACCCAGACACCCCCTACTTTTATTTACTTATATTTTTAAATATTCTGTATTGCCTTTACTTTCTACTTTATATATTTCTCTTTTATGTAAGACTATTTTGTTTGCTATTTAGGGTAGATAATACATGCAAATTAAAACATTCAAAAGGTACACACTGGTTTCCATGAAATGCATGACTCTCTTCACTCTTTCTCCTGGCTATTGGATTCTCTTTTCTGGAAGCAATCTCTGTTACCTTCATGTTTATGTTTACGGTTATTTAACATAAAAGCTAGCTAGTGTATAAAAATATATACAGATATTTTTAAATTTTTTTAAATGTTTTTTTGAGAGAGTGACAGGGAGGGTGGGACAGGGAGGGGCAGAGACAGTGGGAAACACAGAATCTGAAGTCGGTTCCAGGCTCCAGCTGTTAGCAAAGAGCCTCACGCAGGGCTTGAACTCACGAACCCTGAGATCATGACCTGAGCCAAAGTAAGACACTTAACCGAGTTAGCCACCCAGGTGTCCCAGAATACACATATTTATAGTGCAGTGGCATCGATCTTGATATACACTATTCTGTAACTAGGTTTTTCCCCCTTTTATCATTTTATCTATAAAAGAGGTGGGCAAATTGCATTTCACAAGTAAAATCTATTCCATCTCTTGTTGAAATAGAGTCACTCATTTATTACTGTATTATTTATTTTTGCTTTCATACTACAACAGAAGAGTTGAATTTTGTTGCTACAGAGACTTTATAGTCCGCAAAGACTAAAATATTATCTAGCCCTTTATAGAAAAAAAGTTTGTGCAATAACCAGAAGGTCTTTCAATACCGAGAGGGGTACGTAAAACTTTTTAACAACTTTGTAATAGCCCATGGAGGAAAGAGGACATGGACATCTTGAAGCTTCTTTTATAGCTATACTATTATACAGTGTTCAATGTTTTTAGGCTGCATCTGACTGCTTCTGTAAAGAGTGAACATAGTGCATTCCCCCCAAACTTCACTTCCTAACTCCCTTTCCCACTTTAACTGATGGTACTTTCCATAGTTTACCATTATAGCTTTAAATATACTTGTATCTCACTACTTTCGTTATCGGCATAACATTGAAACCCAACAAATTATATTATATATAAATATCAGCTGTTTAAACTTTATCTATCTGTGTTAAATTAACTTTCTACTTATGAGTTTGAGAGTCTGAATTTTTAGCACTCACATTCTTTGGAATCCTAGTGCCCCATTTGCTGTCACCTTAATCTTCGATTAAATGAGAATTTACTGACACTGTTTGCTATGTTTTTTCTCTCTGGAGATCCAAGAGAAACAGAATTCTACTTATTTTTTTTTATTTTTAAAAAGTCAAAAGCTTTTCTCTGTCAGTTGAATGATTTACTTCCCCTTTATTCTAGAAATTTTATTTTCCTATGTTGAACCATTCGTGCATTCTTGGGGTAAATTCCACTTGGTCATAGTGTATAATCCTTTTAATATGCTTTTGAATTTAGGTTGCTATTATTTTATTGAGTTTTTTTTCACATATTCCTAAGAAATTTTAGTCTGCAGTTTTCTTGTGAGATCTTGGTCTTGGTTTTAGTATTAGTTAATACTGTCTTCAGAGACTGAGGGAAAAAATATTTCCTACTATTTTGGGGAATAATTTGCAGATGGTGTTAGTTATTTTTTAAACATTTGGTAGAATTTGCAAAAGAAGAAGCAATCTGGTCCAGTGTTTTTCTTCATTGGAATTTTTTGGTTACTATTTTATTTTCTTTACTGTTGTGGGTGCATTCGGATTATCTATTTCTTGAGTCAGTTTTGGTAGTTTTAATGTTTTGGAATTTGTGCATTTCATCTAGGTTATCTCATTTATTTTTGCACAATTGCTCATAGTATTCTCTTTTTATTTCTGTTTCATTTATGGTGTCCTCACATTCTTTCTGGGTTTTAATCATTTTTTTCCTTCTACCTTCCAGGTTCAAACTAGGTTAAGATTTGTCATCTTATTGATATATTCAAAGAATCAACTTTTGGTTCACTTTTTTGTGAATTCTTCCTGACTTCTTTCTTTTTAGTTTCATTGCATTTTAATTATATATTTAAAAAAGCTTTAATTATTAAGACTTTTGTATCCTAAAATGCATTTTATCCTGGAGAATACTGCATATGCACTTGAGAAAAAGGCTTATACTGCTATAGTTGTGTGAAACATTCTATACATGTCTGTTAGGTCTAATTGGTTTATAGTATTGTTCAAATCATCTATTCTCTCGTTTATCTTTTGTCTGTGTTATATCCATCACTGAAGGTGTGGTGTGGCAATCGCCAACTGTTGTCGAACTATTTGTCCCTTAAGTTTCAGTTTTTGCATTATAAACATGCCCCTAAAACAGAGCTGCCTTTAAATTGGAAGGGTCAGTCCATTTGTTTTTAATCCAGTTACTGATAAGGAAGGAGTTACTTCTGCCATTTGCTGTATTTTTTCTTGCTCAATTCCTCCATTACTATCTTCATTTGTTGTAGATACAAATTTTCTCCTCTATCTATTTTGATTATTTTCTCATTTGTTTTACTAGTTTTTTTTCTTAATGGTGTACTTGGGAATCACAATTAACACCTTAATTTATAACAATCTAGGTCAGAATAATAATATTTTATGGATGCATAAGGGACTCGGCCACCCAGTCTGATCTTTACATTTACCTTTGTAGGTATATTTTTATAAAATTTTTATTTCTTTTTATGAATTTGAGTTAATGTTAGTACCCTTTCAAATTCAGTACAAAGACTACCTTTTCTTTCCATTCTTCTTTCTCTTTGCATTTCCCACTGCTTCTTACCTTAATGTGTGCCTTTTCTCATTTTTTTTTTTTTAAATCAAATTCACATATATTAGTTTCTGGTATATGACAATGATTTAATATTTATATATGTTAGGAGTTGATAGTAAGTCTCTATAATAGCCATTATGATTTTAATTTTATTATGAATTTTGTTTTTTTAGTTTATTTATTTTGAGAGCACATGAGCAAGAATCCCAAGCAGGCTCCACACAGTCAGAGCAGAACCCAACAGAGGACTTCGTTGGCACATGCTGTGAAAGCATGACCTAAGCCAAAGTCAAGAGTTGTATGCTTAACTGACCGAGCCACCCAGGTGCCCGTTCTTGTGAACTTTTAAGATCTATTCTCTCAGAAACTTCCAAATAAGCAATACAGTGTTACCTACAGTCACCATACTATACATTATATTCCCAGGACTTGTTTTGCAACTGGAAGTTTGTACTTTTTGACCACCTTTATTATTTCTCACTCTTTCTCTTTGTACCGTTCCCTAACCAAATCTTCTATTGATGAATTAGTACTCCTCCAGGATGAAGATATTGGGAATTTTCCTCACTTAGTCACTGAACTAAGTGGGATGTTTTTGGTCATGAAATTTTGCTTCTTTTTTCTTGTCTTCATGGCCAGTAGTCTCATAGAAATCTAGCCCTGAGCAAAGCTTTGCAGGAGATTTCTTCAGTCTTCTTTCTGAACCCTAGAGTCCTATCTTATTCTTTGTTTTAAATATCAACTTGACATCATACCCTCACTTTGCAATTTTTATACAGTCTGAGGAAATGTTCATGCTTGGTCTCTGTAACTACTTCCAGACAACCTAAAGGCTGGCAGTTCTATAGTTTCAGCTCAGTTCACAACACACCACTTTGTGTTTTCTATTTCTAGTTCACAGAGGAGATGACTATTTCATAAACCTGGTTATTTCATCCCCCACCAAGATTATTAATTCTAGGTTTCTGGGACCAAAGGAGTGTCTAAGCACAAGATGTTGCAAAAAAAATTAAGATTAGAGTTGCATAATACAAAGTATTTATTATAATTTACACACAGAATTACAGAGGTTATGATAGGTTTAAAATTTTAATGTAGAAGAATACCCATACCCACATGTACAAATACTACACCCACATGTACAAATTTTTCATCTCTCTTATCAATGAAAAATACAGATAACTAATCCAAGTACTTTTCCCTATTCTACCTGAATGCAGCATCAGATTACTTCTTAAATAAAACTCAGGGTTGACAATAAAAATTAGTCATCCTGTGTAAGAATTTAATATTTTTACATAATGCATAACCCTAATGCTCTACTTATTCTTTAAAATTTTCTCTTTCCAGTCTATTGTCTTTTTTTTTTATCTGATAATCAGCCAAGAGAGATACCCTTCCCCAGGCAATTCTTGTGTCTTCCCACTTTAATTCCCAATGACCCAACCTATCAAATATGAGTTACTTATTTCCCTGGAATTTACGTTTATTATGTGCCTTCCTCATAAAATAACCTATAAGCAAAAATATATAATATAGAATCATGTGTCACCTTTTCAGGATAATATATTTATGTACTGAGAGTTATTTGTAAATAATGCTCTGAACGAGATATATAAGGACCCATTATTTTGTGAAAGTTCTTATAATATTAGAGACAATAGAAGATAAAGTATGTAATTTTATGCATACATGTAAATATTTAAATATACTCTCAATTAAATCTATAATTCAAAATCGGTAATTTTGTCTGTTAATGTAGCAAAAGGTTTAAAAAATTACATAAGAACAAGGTAAAAATGATTATGATTCCTAGTAATTGTCGATCAACTAGATTTTAATTTTGAACATTTCACCATTTATTGCCAATATTAAATGAGTGCGAACTTGATAGTTATATTATTAGAAATCTCAAGAAAATGTATTCAAATATCGTTTCCATACACAGTGTTGTTCAGATTCTTATTGAAGTATTACTTGTAGGCATTTAGATGCAGGACTTGCAATTTTAATAAGATATTAGGAAGTCTTACAAAATAATTTGCTAGTTTTTATGTGCTACCCTACTGAAATAGGTAAAAACACTAAATCTCATGAACTGGCTGCTATTTGTTAGTCCACCCTAGTTTGGGAATAAAACTAAAACCAGCCTTGAAGTTCCTCAGCCTTGTTCCTAAAGACCCTGTAACAACTTTCGTTTCCTGTCAGTTCTTCACAAACGGTTCTTTGAATCACCTTTAAGGGACTCCGTGAGATCTGTGAAAACTCAGTCTCTAGCTTTCACATACAGACCCATCCATCTCTCCTTCATCTGGTAATCTTTAAACACTGTTGATATCCAGAGTGACAGTTCTGTTCCCAAAGTCTTCTTAAGTTTCTATTTCTTTTCTCTTTTTAAAATTTATTTATTTATTTATTTTTATTAGTTTTGAGAGCGAGAGAGTGCGTGAGTGCAGAAGGGGCAGAGAGAGATGGGGATAAAGGATATGAAGCAGGCTTTGTGCTGACAGCAGAGAGCCCGATGTGAACCTCAAACTTACGAACATTGAGATCATGACCCAAGTGGAAGCTGGAGGCTTAACTGACTGAGTCACCCAGGCGCCCCTCTATTTTTCCCCCCTCTTAGAAGAGATCATGGTTGGTGGTCCTGATGCTAGTAAAACCTAGGGCTCAAACACTGAAGTTGTATCAAGCTGAAATTCCATGATGAATCATACAGTGTCCCTCAGCAGCAAATTAACGGATACCTTCAAATTATAATGCTTCTTGGCATTGACCCAAATTTTAAAGAAAGATCTTGTGGTTTATTGGACCCTATCACTGGGTGAAATGCCATTCAATTGGACCTATTTGGGAGCAATGCTGAGACACACATAATCAATTTTCTCTCCTGAAACTTGCCTCACTAAGTGAAACCAAACTCAAGAAGCTGCTAGGTCCTGCTTCTGTATGGACCCTTGCATTAATTTCCCCACTGGCTCATTAGACATGTTCACCATGTATATGTAGCTCTCAGTGTTGTACCATACAGGCTGGCTATGTGGTCTTGTAAGTTCAATAGAGATTATTTGAAGAAAACGTCTTATTATTGAACAGAGACAAAATGTCTCAGTCTCCAAAGTGTCTTCTGATATTTCACGCCAAACTTCAAAATATAGTTGGGTTTCTACAAAGTAATTATTGAACTAATGTTTATTCTAAAACTGATTTGGTAGGCTTTATATTATTGAAACACAGATCAGATTTAAAAAGAACAGATACCAATTTGAAAATGTGGAACACCATTTAAGCACTTAAGGAGTAAAAATGCCAAGTAGAAATAATTCCCTTTTCTAGAAAATTATAATGATATTCAGCTAATTTCTTTTCAAACTGTTTATCTTGGTTGAAACTGAAATGCTTTATTGAGCCTATAGCTGCTAAGCATAAAGTTTTTCAGAAGGCCAGTATAATGATATCGGTTTTCCAATCTCTGAAAATAAGTGACTTGAATGTAAAATGAGGGATATTATGCTTAATTAGACATCTTTGACATCAGTCCCGGAAGAAGGTGCTTCTCCCCAGTGACAGGGGTCACAATAGAATATAAACTAGGTATTTTTACCAGTGCTACTGGGTAATCTACTTCTGCTTTTCTAGATCTTGAATAGCTCATTAAATGGCAAGCCTCACACATTATGCTACACAGGGTTTCTGAAATGCTAGAGAATTAAATCCCAGCGGCCCACTGCTTGTCCACTCCACATGATATTGTGGTCTTGGCTTGGAGTAGCAGATGGAAGTCAGTAACTTGGCAGATAAATGGCATTTGTTTAATTTAAATGACACTCGTCATGCTGCCTTTTGTTCTAAAGCACTATGAGGTTAATTGAGCAGATATGAAAAATTAGCCAGGCTAAAATTGCCTCTACTCTAAGTCAGAATTATTAATCTACTGGCCATAATTTAGAGTGTCTCCATTTTCTATGATAGACTTAATCATATAGACTGTTTAAAGGAGAAATGATAATGATAATAACCTAATTTCAAAATTTTCATGTGACTAGGAATTTCAGCAAAGTCAAATTTAACAGATTCCAAATTCTAACCATGAAGATACGGCTTTTCATTCTAATTTTTTTTATGCCATTATATGGGAAGGGAAATATGGGAGTATGTCTTATCAATGACTTTTAATTTGCAAGTTCGCTTATGACCTTCAAAACCATTTCACACTAAATATAATCTTAGATTTCATGAATACACAGTGTCTTTCCATTTTATGTAGATAACAATGTGTTGCAGACTTCGTATCTTATAGTAGAGTAATTAAGGCCACATCAATTGTGTTTCCATAGAGTAAGCAATTACAGAGGTGATTGGAACATTTCTGTAGAGGATTAGCTTAATTTATCAAGCAGTGGCTCTTGTGGAATAATTGAGCAGAGGCACCGTTCAGCTGCACCGTCGGCTCTTTTCTACCTATATGACATGCATGGCATGGTTTACTAGAATCCAGTGACCTCCATGCTTTAGAGTTAAGTGCAGCTCCCAAAGTGGGGACCACCAGGGGAGAGGAGGAGCATAGGGGGAGAGAGTACGATTTCCTCCTGCATATCCGTACAAATCCATCTCTCTCCCTTCTAAACCATGTATGTCCAGTTTCCATTTACAATTAAAGCATATCTGTGTAAATCAGGTACTAAACGTGGATTTCTGTCATAGTCAGAATTACACTTGACAATCTCTCAAATCTGGGAGAAACCATCTTTGAACCACCTTTGAAACTGAAAAGGCAAAGATTTATTTCATGTTAGCATGGCATCGTTTATAGTACTCTATTTTTGTAGCTGTACTTTTTCATGTGTTTTTCACATTCCAAAAAATATTATCTATGTACTTATTTTCCTCATTAAACAGAGATAATGACTTTTTGGAAGACAAGAATTCAGCACTTATTAGCAACTATAACATGGGTACCTGCTCCCCTCCCTTATTTTAAGTCTCTAGTATAGCACAGAGTTCAATTTTTGCCATGGAATTTAACTGCGAACATGACTAGGGACAGGCCACACAGAACTTGTGGCTGCTGGCATTAGAAACAAAAGTGTTTAGTCAAATCCCTTTACAAATGCCATGGGGTATTAGGAATTATCCATAGATAATATTCCTGTGAGAACAAATGAGAATTTTGGAAGCTATCTGTATAATTTAGGCAGTGTTTTTAAATGAATGGAGGCAAAAAAGAACATGAGGTAAAAAGCAAAGACTAACTTTAAAAACATGTTGTCTATATAGGTATTATCTCTATCAATGGTAATTTCTTTATGTGTTGGGAGATTTAAAAAATTATATAAAAAGATGAAAGAAAACAATGATTGCCCTGACCCAGAAATTTACTCCAATTTTTCTAATGATTCTAGAGAACAAAGAAGCTTAAGAAAATATCTTTTGTTAAATTAAAAGTTTGTGTTACCTGATTTGTGGTTCAAGTTGTTTAGACAGAATCTCTGTTATCAAAAAACATCAGTGTTATCTAGTTGGTGAAAACTGTCAAACTATGGAAAATTTTGAGTTCTTAGTTTAAAAAGGAAAGGAAAAGGTATTCAAAAAAGTAAATTCAAGCCAGTAATCCAATAATTACATCAAGTTTAAAACTTCATTAAAGATGTCAGTAAGGAATTTGTTCAGCCTTTTTTCAGGCTTTAAAATTTTCTACCCTAACATATTTAATAACATGTCCACCAGTGTATTAAAATAACAAGAACCAGGGGCTAAGGTTATGTTTAACTTTGCAGAACCTTATGATCCAACAGTAACTGTTTGGTTAGAGAGAATTTGTGTTCCTTAAAATGCAAAATATTTATATATGTAGAAAGTAAGCCATGAAAGGATATAAGATTCTGCATACAGAAAAAAAAATCAACTAAATATAACCCTAACAGGAATAACACAGAGAACAAGTAAAAAAAAAAATAAAAATAAAGCAAAAAAAAAAAAATCAATACAGTGCTCCTAAAAGGAACAAGAGTGTAGATGAGGGAAAGGAAGTTATGTCCAAGAAATTATAACCTCGCAGATGGTCAATTGTCCCATTACTGTGTTAAGTGAAAAATGATTCCATTGCAATAAAAACTGTTTTTTTCCTGAAAGCTAGACAAGTCCAATTTACAGGTCATTTGGAAGAATAAATATTCAAGAATAGCTTTGAAAAAACTGAAAATGATCAGTGGAAGAGAGATGGAGGATGTTGTATTAAAATAGAAGGCTGTAAATTAAAAAGTGTGTTTATAAATGAAAAATTGATAGACAAATGGCGTGTTTTTAAAAGATTAAGAATGGATTGAAATGGGTAAGGGAACTTATGATCAAAGTGGAGTAAAGAAGTTCATTTTAATAAAGAGTGCTGAAAGTTTATGTGCCCAGATGGAAAAATTAAAACCATATTAAATCCTATCATCCAATAGTATAAATTTCCAAAAGTATAAATTATATAAATATCAGTTAATATAAAATACTCAAAACAGTACAAATATAAAAAAATTGAAATCTAAAATTAAAATAGAAAACTACACAAGCACCACCTCTTGGCTTCTACCCAAGGGGTATAGAAAACTTTTCGATGACCTAATGTTCCAAACACACAAAGAAAAACCTTGATAGATTTAGTACATAAACAAAAAATAAATGCATTCATTAAAGTGAAATGAAAAATTTCTAAAAGATATATTTGCAACTTACATTATAAATATTTTACAGTCCTAACATACAAAACGTTTCTAGTATTGAGAAGACCAATAACCAAGTAAAAAATGGGCATAAGGCATAACCAGTTCACAGAAGAAACGTAAGTATTCCCCAGAGTTAGAGAAGATGTTCAATCCAGTTCATACTTATAATGCAAATTCAAATTCAAACCGCCTTGATCTGCCACCTCCCATCTATCAAACCCAGAACATCCAACAGTTTGTTGATACGGTATGCTTATAAAGCTGTTACATAGAGTAATCAACTCTCACATGGATGGTGGAAATGAAAAATGACACAATTACTACTGTGCTTGCAATATCTTGCTAAATTATGTAGGAATTCGACTTCTAGAAATCTATTCAAACATAGGATGGCAAAAAAATGAAATGTTTTACGAACACAGTTATTCATTTTTGTATTATTCATAGGAACAAAAGACTGAGACCAATGCTGTAGCCAGACAATAGAGTATTATCCATCTTCTAAAGGAATATGGAAGGAAGGCCTCTGTAGAGTTACCACTGTGTAAAAATAGGCGAAGAAATATGAATATATACACACATACACACTTATATTTCTAAGAAATTGAGAATAAACCTAAAACTAAGGAGGATAGGTAAAGGAAGAAAAACAAAAACACCTGGGGACAAGAAACAAGACTTCCTCGAATTCAGCTTTTTTAAAATAATTTTGACATAGTCAATTATTTAAATGTTTTACAAAGCTCTAATGAAATTTTTAAAATTCTCTGAAACTTCAAAACAAATTAAAATATCTAAACTGTATAGGGCTCATCCAGGAAATAAATACTATGATAGTGTTTAAAAAATATAAAGGTTTGACTGTTTAAAGTGAAATACTCCTAAGTAAAAAATATGATCCAAGAAACATTAAACTGTATTCAGTGATATTCCTGACATTAGTGTCGGTGTTGCTATTAACAGATAAAACAAGTAAGTATGGAATTAATGAATGGTAAGAACAAAGGTACATAAAAGGAAAAAACCAAATGTAGGTGATATGGAAAAGTTATTCTTCACACACACACACACACACACACACACACACACACACACACACAGAGTTAATAAGTGTAGAAGAAATGAGAGGGGGGAAAAACACACATACAATGCACGGGAATAACAGTGGTAGTTTACTTTGATGACCCATGAGCCCGGTAACTCATCTGAACATTTGAGACATTCATGCATCACGTGCCTCCTGGAACTGTAGAAGGATTCTCACACCAAGGGGCAGGACACCTGGGCCTTTCTTTCTAGGAAGCAGCTTTATTTGTGCCAGCATGGGTTCAGCAGGGTATACCTTTTATGCAATATCTATTTCTTTGTCTCCCATATATGGTGACACATATAGTCTGAATGGACACAGTCCCAATTACAGAATGGTGTCAGAGCCAGGCATATGTATGTAAGAGTTGATTGGGCCCCATTGCCTTCCTTTGTTCTGAGAAGGCCCCCACCACATTCCTTAGGGAGGGATTCTACCTCTACCACAGTAGGTTACAGTAAGAAGTATACACGACTACCTAGGATATACTTTGCTAAGAAAAATTCAACCTGAATCTTATGCGAAAAGATCAGGTAATTTACAGGTAATACGGGGACTGAAGAGACACGTTTGACTCCGTGAGGAGCCAATCAGCCAAATACACAATGTGGAAAGACTGCAGGGCCAATGAGCAAGGCTTCAACGAATAAATGCTACAAATGTGAGAATGTATTATGATTAAATAAATCCTTATTTTTTTAGAGATACTACATCGTAAGGTGTTTAAGGGAGAAATTATGTGTCCAAACTTACTTAAAATACTGAAGTAAAAAATGTGGGACAAAATTAGCGAACAAGGATATGCTAAAAATAGGTGTTTAGTAGAGTGTCAGCTTATTATAAAATTCTCTTTATCTTTTATATTTGAACATTTTCATTTTATCCTGGAAACGTTCCAATATACACAAGAAAGGAACTACTGCTGAGTCATATGCCATCATGTCAGGGCCAGATGACTAAGTGGAGACAATAGAATCTCCAGAGTAGCACCATGTGCTTATTAGGAAAGCGAAGCTAAGCCTATGATAAAGCACTTTTCTCAGACCTGCATGAAGGAGTTAATTACAAACTTGCTAAACAAGGATCATTCTGAGAAGGAAGCCATCGGAGGAGAGAGGCTGACCACTGATAACAGACTGGCTACTCTGGCCAAGAGAAAAAGACCATGTGAATAGGAGAGTTGCTATCAAGTCTAATGAAGGCCGAGTTTGTCAGTATGAGAAAATAAATATGGACAGCTATATCTCTTAGTACATGTATTAGTCCCGATTTTATGTTTGGGTGTGCTTCACTATGAACAGCATCTTCACCTGTTTTATAGTTGATTATTAAAATGAATCACCAGCACACCTACATAACCGTTGGCTATCACAGAATGGGAGATCTATGTACATATATACATAATTATCCAATATAGGGTTACAAGATCATGCAAACGTATTTTAGCCTATTTTACATGTTCCTTTTTATTTTTTATTTTTGAGAGAAAGTGTATTTGCTCATGGGAGCAAGAGAAAGGAGTAGTTGGGGGTGGGGAGACAGAGATAGAGAGTGAGAGAGTGAGAGAGAGAGTGAGAGAGTGAGAGAGTGAGAGAGTGAGAGAGTGAGAGAGAGAGAGAGAGAGAGAGAGAGAGAGAGAGAGTGAGAGAGAGAGAGTGTGAGAGAGAGAGAGAGAGAGAGAGAGAGAGAGTGAAAGAGAGAGAGAGAGAGAGAGAGAGAGAGAGAAAGAATGGAGCCTGATATGGGCTTGATACCATGACCCTGGGATCATGACCTACACCCAAATCAAGAGTCGTACACTCAACTGACTGAGCCAACCAGGCGCCCCGATTTGTACTTTTTAAATTAATCTTGATTTTCTAGTTTTATCTGCTAACATTAAGGTATTTTAAAACCTCCCCTTCTTCCCAAAATTAAGCAAACACGTTCGCATACATTTTATATATTGTCAAAAACAGGACAACAGACCTGAAATAGAGTTGATTATGCCGAGTTCCATCTCACCCAACTGAGATTTACCTAATTATAGTTTTGGCTCTCTCAGATAAGGAATTTTTTTTTTCCCGCATGTGGAATTTTAAACCAGTCAATCAGAAACTGCCTGATGAGCACTCGATAGATAATCTACTTAACAGACTCTTGCCATCTCCTAAAGAAATGTAACTTGCAATCAGCATCCTTCTTTTGGGCCTGGTACAACTTTCTTGTTTTCCCCTCTTTTTGGTCTATAAAAGTCATTTTGTACAGCTCCTCAGAGCTCATTTCTATCTGCTAGATTGGATGCTGCCCAATTGAATCAATTTTTGTTCAAGTAAATTAAAATTTTTACTATGCCTCAATTTATCTTTTAACAGCACTAAATGGTAAATCAGCTACGTGGCACTTTATTGATGATGCTTATGGGAACATTGCAGAATATGTACTATTTCCTCAAAGAAACTTGAGGCTTAGACATGGACAGCAGAGATCTCGCCCAATGTGGGGCTCGAACTCATGAACCATGAGATCATGACCAGAGTCGAAGTCAAATGCTTAACCAACTGAGCATGAATATTTGTTCTAGAATTTTGACCGAAACCCACTAATACTCTATTTGAAGTTTTTCGATGTCATTTTCTCCTCCATCTTTTTATTCCTCACAAGGAATCTACAGTCTTTTGTTTCCCTACACTCTCACAACACATTAACACTTACTTTATTGTCACAGGTCAAATTACTATCCGCCCTAACTCACTTCTGCAACTTCGCCTGCTTGCTAATTAGACAACAGGGTGCGAAATGCTCCCCCACCCCTTTCTACCAACATTTGGCCTAGGCAAGACTGACGTGTAACAAGTCACGTACTCACTGCCCCCTGGTATCTCAGGTGCCTAATGAGCACCAACTATGATTGGTCATTTTTAAACCCCCTCAGGACAAAGAACTTTAAAATTGATAGGTTCCCACCAAACCCAATGTCTGTGCATCACAAAATAAGTGGCGACCATGAGATGCTGTAAAATTGTAATTGTTTAACTTGAATGATGATGTATTCTGACTTGCTAAAATCCATATATGCCCACTGCTGTCTGTTCATCGCCATTCTCTGCATTTCCCTAAGATCAGGAGACCAGGTTTGGCCTGGCCGTAAAGAAAATCTTGCCTCACTTCTATTCGGCATTTGGTGGTCTTTCTCAACATCACCCTACAACAATATAAGCAAATTGCTACCTTGAAACAATGATTCTGACTAAAGTCCTGGTGGAAGTTCTGCAGGGTCCCTCCTAGGGCTCCCCAATAAAGAGTAGAACTAATCGTGCTGGTCTCCAGTCCTAACTCCCCTTACTCTTATGTCAACTTTAGACATGGTGATTTCACCAACAGTTTATGTACTTACTTTTAAGGTTTAGATTTAAGAAAGTTTGTTTAGTTTATTTATTTTGAGACAAACAGAGACAGTGTGAATAGGGAAGGGGCAGAGAGAGAGGGAGAGAGAGAGAGAATCCCAAGCAGGCTCCCCATGCTGCCAGCACAGAGCCAGACATGAGGCTCAAATCCATGAGCCCTGAGATCATGACCTGAGATGAAACTAAAGGTCGGTAATTTAACCAACCCAGCCACCCGGGCACCCCAAGATTTAATTTTAAAGGATTCAGAGGGTAAAATCATTTCCAGTAAAATTTTAATGCAGAGAACTCTACAACTATTATATTGACATCCAAGAAGTAAGAACAATTATTCTACAACTATTGTTTGCTAAGCACTTCGGAGACAAAGAGCTAAGATGCAGGCCTTGACCTTGAGGAGACTGAACACTCAAAGAAGTAAGAGTTGCACATAAACTTTGGCAGAGGGAACTTAAAACTCACAACGAGGGAAGGGCAGGGAGGAGGAACAGAAATTAGGACAAAGGAGGCAGATGAGAAAAACAATTCAAACACGAGGTGAAAATTTTGCCTATTATGAAGCTCAGGAGGCTTTTGCAGGGGAGAGAGAAGAGGGCTTGAGTCCACAGTCTTCTCAGCTTCCCTGCCTCTGCCACGGGCACCTGGTTTTGGTGCAGGTACTTCACGTCAAGTGTTCAGATTCACTATTTCTTCCAAAACACGTGTCTCTAATACGACAAACATTTGAGAATGAACAATGCATTCTAACTGGTGGCTGCACTAGATTTACTGAAGGTGGCTGCACTAGATTTACTGAAATATGGCCTTAGTTCCATGGGATAAGACGATGGAAGTGGTATTCTGCCAGACAGACCGACTTCTAGAGGTGGCTCCAAAACCTGAAGGTTTACTTTGGAATCGAGATGTAATCACTGATTTCATGGCCTTGACGTCAGAGAGGAGCTTCTTTGGGGTGTGTGTGCATGAAGTGTACATTCTTTTAAGAAAATGAAGTGACATCGTCAACAGTAATACAATTCACTTTTGCTGACAATAGCTGAGGAGGGAGCATAAGGTAAACTGACAGGTCTCAAACAACCCCAAACCCCTCCCCCAGGTGGTGTATGTGTGATATTCCTCAGGCATTTCTGGCTGCCCAAGAACAAAGGAAAGGGGGAAAACAAATGGTTAACAGCAATCATAGTCCTGCAGGACGTGAGTCTCCATCTATTTACAAATACCTTAGTAAATCACAAGAAAAAGGGAATTTTATCAATAGCCTAATCTCCAGAAACCCCTCCATGGTAACGGGGAAACAAAGGCAGAAGGAAACAACAGATAGAACTAAATTTCCTTCTCCCACTGACAAATGAGGCTGACAGAGTAAAATATTTCTCTGGGAACTCCCTACTGTCTTAATGCTAATGCCTTGCTGGGGGGAAAAACAACCTTAGCTTGACAATAGCTAGGTCTCAACTATCCTGGGAGACTTCTTTAACATATGAACATCTCACTGGAAACCTCCCCTGGACTTTACCTCCTGGACTAACTCTGTAGTATATTTTCAGTCTCTCCTCATGGTCCTGGTCAGCTCTTCTGTCCACCAGTCCTGTCCCCATGCTTTAGTAAAATCACCTTTTTGCACCAAAAACATCTTCATGAATTCTTTATTGGCCATCAGCTCTGGACCCTTCGAATCCCGTCACCCCAAAAACCTCATCCGAAGTGAATGTCAAACATTCTCTTTCTTTTTAATGTGGCCTCCACTTCCTCTAGTGATAACCTAGAGATTAAAACAGGTAACAATCCAAGAGGAGAAACTCCTGAGAGGACGTGTAGACAGTTCAACGCATTCCAAACTTTCCTTCTGCAGGAGTAACCAGAGTAGTTCTTTAGAGGTGGTTTGCCATGAGGTTAGGGAATTGAAGACTCTTGTCAATATACAAAAGGGTACAGGTTCCAGTTCCATCCCACGTAATGGAGAATGAGTGAATATTGCCCAGCACAAACTAAAATCGACTTTCCACATTTGTATGTTACAGTAGACGGTGCCTTCCTCAACGCTTAAAAAGTGTGTAAATGCGCACTGAAACTGCCTAAATACCGATTCGGTATTTCAAATGTAAGACTAAGACAGTAATTATGGTTTCCTGCACATAATATAAAAAATTCCACAGCAAATTTAATAGACACTTCAGTTTTCAAAGTGACACCATCATTTTTGTGTGTGTGCCCTACCTGGCAACACTGTTGAAAGTGCATTCCCAATACAGACGTAAATGGTGAACTGAACAAAATATACTATTAGGTGAGGGGATCTTGACAGTTTAATACTGTATGTTACAAAATGCTTAAAGAACAAATTTCTTCTATTGCAGCAAATATCTTCTTCCTATGACTTACAATGTCACAATCAGCAGTCTTTTATTTTTCTTCTAAGTCAGAAGATAAAATAAAATCCAATAAAAAAAATAAGCAATATTGTCAAGGGCAGCCCTTCCTTTTAGTTCTACAGTAAAGGAAGACAAACCACCAAGTCGAATGAAGAAATATAAATCACTTATTTATATCTGATGTGTCGTTTTTCCTGCTAATCAGCTAGTTTTCCTAAACTGGGATTTAGGATTAGATGCATGTGGGTAGATGCAGGTGCTCCACCTGCAGAGAGGGGTGCTGGTTAGCTCCGACGATAACTCAGCAAGAACATCTCCTAGAATTACGTACAACTGTGGCCAAAGAGCTGTGTTAACAAGGAATCTCTCTCAATTAGCAAAGATAAAAACAATGGAAAAAGAAGGTGTTCACAGTAAGAAGTTGATCAAAAGTCTGAGAGAACAGGCAGGTCAAGAGCTTTTTCTGTTTATATACACAGGTTTTTAGGAAAGGAAAAAAAAAAAAAGCTTAGTGTACATAACATATGTTAAATGAGCAGAACCACCTAGCCTCAAAGCTTATTTATTCACTCCTAAGAAACCCTCCCAGGTTACTTTAGCTAAAATCAAATTTCAGTTCTGTAGTTAATAGTTCCTGTCCAGTATGGCAATCAAAATTCTGACATCCTTCTAAGGTAAGTGAGAAGAGAAATTAAGTCTGATAGTCTGGAAATGGGAACGTAAGAAAGAAACCTTCTCAGCTTTTCCAGTTTCAAGGCTTAGAAGGCTAAGAAAGGGTAACCACTGCCCTAGCACTGTTCCGAGTAGTTGCACTGTTCAGGGGATTCACATAACTAAGGGCCAGAGAGAGAAGGAGACACAGAAGCCAAAGCAGGCTCCAGACTCTGAGCTGTCAGTGCAGAGACAGACACTGGACATGAACTCAGGAGCTGTGAGCTCATGACCTGAGCCGAGGCTGGACGCTCAACCAACTGAGCCACCCGGGAGCCCTAAAATTCTCTTCTGTAATACAATGCTTTTACAACCCCAGGCATTTGGGACCCCATGGCACAAACATGATATTAGACCCCCTCCTTTTCATATCCTGAATCATCTACCACATCAATTGTGGGTGTGGGAGTACTTCTCATGTATGGTTATCCTCTTGGAGCTATCTATGTATATGAATACAACATAGGATTTATTCAATATACACACACAACGGATTTATTTTTAATTCTAGCAATTCTCTTTAGTCCGTAAACTAGGTTCTTGCCCTCTGCCCACTTTACCATAGTGCCTTCTTTCTTTAATCCATGATGATTAACAAATTAAACTCCTGTTTTTACTACCCCAGGAGTATACTGCGGTCTGAAATACGAATTACCAAAATACTTGTCAGCTTACTGTCTGATAGTGCTAAAAGAGCATTCTTCAAATTCATAGAGTTTGCTTGACGACACAGTCCTATCAGTTGTATTTATGTCACTTTAGATAATTTTTCTATGCTTTGCTGCAGTAGTGCAGTGATGAATTCAAGGTCCTTCTGTGCTCTGCAAAATGCCTGCAGCAAACTCCCTGGAAGAGAATCCTGTAAAAATCCCTTCTACACCTGGGGTCCAAGTGGCTTTTGAGGTCTTCCTTAACTTGCAGGCAAACAAAACAAACTTTTTCAAGTGGAATATTACCTAGAAGATTCTCCCAGCAGTGTGTAGGGTTGATTTCTTACCGTACCAGATACTGCCCTTTTGAAAACGGGGAGACTACCATTTCACTTCAGCGTGTTGCATGGCTTTTGTTGCTATTTTACTCGATTACTTAGGATGTCCCTTTAGGTATGTGCAGAGTGTGTATCTTGTTTTCAAATCCTCCGAGATATAAAGAAATGTTGATGAGGAAGAAATTTCCAATTATAAATCTATGCTATTATTTACAAAAAAACACAATTTCTATCCCGCATTCACTCCCTACCTCACTGTAATTTCTTTTGTTTATACCAATTTAGAAACTGCTCTGACCGTCATCACCGGTGTCCCTCTCTCTGCCTAATCTTATCTTTCTCTGTTCCTCTAAGCCAGTGGACACATAGGGCTATTTAAACCTTCCTCAAAATCATGCTTTCGACTTCTACCTCATACTCTCCCCTATTATTTGGTATTTCATTCTGACAACGGTCTTTAGTCACATGAATGGAATTCATGTTCTTCTCACCTTGCAACATTGTTTTTGTTTTGGATCTATGAAGAACAACACATCAAATTCCTGTTTATTCTTAAGGCACATCCATGGTGTGACTGACCGCATTTACAGCAACAATTTTTGTAATCCTATTGTGGGTGGCACGTTAGCATCCAAACTATTTTAATAAGCCTCCTGGACTAGAGATATTAAAAGGCTAAAAGCTGCGTTTATCAGATTCCTTCACAGTTGAATATATGAATATGGCTTAGATCTAGAAAGAATGGATAAATTTCTAGAAACATACCATCTGCTATAACTGGATTGTGAAATAACCAAAAATCTGAACATATCCATTACTAGTAAGGGTAGTGAATCAGTAATCAAAAATTTCCCAACAAACCGAAGTCCAGGACCAGACAGCTTCACTGGCCAATTCTCCTAGCCAACAACAAATTAATATCGATATTTCTCAAATTCTTCCAAAAAAAAAATAGGAGGGAAACACCTCGAAACCCATTTTACACAGCCAGCATTATTTCCCTGATACCAGACACCAGACAAGGACAGTTTAAGAAAATTACAGGCCAATAACCTTGATGAACAATGATGTAAAAATCCTCCACAAAATATTAGCAAACTGAATTCAACAAACTTAGTAGCTTAAACCAATGGTAATTTGTACACACATTTCATAGCAGTATTATTCAAAATCGCCATATGTAGAAGCAACACAAGTATCCAGTGATGAGTAGATCAACAAAATATAGTATATCCACACAATAATTGTTTTGGCTAAACAAACATTCTGACATATACTTTAACAGGGATATACCTTGAACACCTTCTGCTAAATGAAATGGACCAATCACAAAAAGACAAATACTATAGAATACAGCTTACCTGTGGTATCTAAAGTAGTCAAATTCATACAAGTAGAACAACTGTTTCATGGTTGGTGGGAGATTGACAAGTGGAGATTGTTTAATGGGTACTGAGTTTAAGTTTGTAAGACAAAAAGTGTTCTGGAGATTGGGTGCCAAACATGATACTGTGAGTATACTTAATACTAATGAATAGTACCCTTAAAAATAGATAAGTTTACATTATATTTATTTACCCCACAATTGAAATTTTAAAAAACTAAAAAAAAAATTGAAAGCATTTTCAAATACACACAACCCCCTGTTTTTTGTTTCGTTTTTACCTTAGAATTCTGTAGGGTGAAAGTCCATCGCGGGTCTCTTTGGGCAAAATCAACGTGTCAGCAGGGCTATGTCTCCTGAAGTTTCCAGTGAAGAAACTGTTTCCTTTAGAACCAACAGCTTCTCGAAACTGTCACGTTCCTCAGTCTCTACCTGCCTTCTTAATGCCAGCAAAGGTGATTTGAATCTTCTCAAACTCAATCACTGATTGACTGCAGCTCCTTTTAAAGAATCTCTGTGATTAGATTGGCAGTTCAATCACACTTGGAATTGTGCGGTAAAATTCAAAACTGGTTCCCATAACAGAGAGCAAGGAGAAACCAAAGAAAGAGGCAGGCCAGTAATCCAGACTGGTAGTGGCAGTTTTAATAAGCAAGGGGACTTACATTTGAGGTTTGTCGTGGGCAGCCAAAAGACAAATAAGTCTCCCCACCCATCTGCCAGAATCTTAGAAGTTCATATAGAGGCTTTCACAGGCTCAGCACGTATAATGTCCAGATAGATGCAATAACAACTTAACTTTTTCGGGGCCGAATTCTTGAAACAGCTCCCAGTGCAGGAAAGGTGGGTGGAATGTAAATTCCAAGGGCAGGGGAGGGGGTAAGGAGCCTCTGATTGCCAGAGCACAGCCCCCGGGGTCAATCAGTGGTCATGTCCTCTTGATGACCTTCTCCCACAGTTGAGCCCACCTGGTTAACCCATAGCATCTACCTATGCAGCATTTCAATCTTTCCTGTTTGTTTGTTTGTTTAATGTTTGTTTATTTATTTATTTTGAGAGGTGGGGGGGGAATAAAGAGAAAGAGAATCCAAGCAGTCTCACCGCTATCAGTGCAGAGCCTGACCTAGGGCTTGAACCCATGAATTACGAGATCATGACCTGAGCCGAAGCCAAGAGTCAGACGCTTAACCGACTGAGCCACTCAGTCACCACCTCCCCCTGCCCCGACCCTCATGCCAGTCTTAAACCCAACTGCAAACCTCTTATGTCAGGGTAGGTAGCTTACCCACAGGTTCCAAGGATTAGGGTGTGGACCCATGGGAGGCCATCCTGCCACCCGCAGTAAGAGGGGGCACAAGCTGGGTAATAAGAATTTGTTTGCTTTCACAAAAGCAGTCATACTAGCCTGGCTTTGTAACCAGTAATCAAAGCGGCAGCTCTTTAACCCTGGCATAGAAAATGTAGTTTTGTTAATAGCTCTGGTACAAGTGGCTTCCTCATTCAGTAGTTTCCTGATTATGGCTGAGCCGCTTGTCCCTAGAAGTTCACCCCAAGTCTGCTCCCTTAGGCAATTTATCAGTTGGGTATACAATCGAATATACTGTGTAATAAATCTCTTCCTATAAAAATTAGCAAGATTGGATTATATTGTCTGAAACTGAAACTGTGAAACTGTTTAGTTTAACATCTATATTACTAAGCAGAGAACTTCCTGGCAAACACTGAAAGCCCACTGACCTGATGGGTATCTACTTCTGGGAAATCTTTAGTGATTTCAAAAAGCAGCATGCAAAACCAAATTCTACCCTCACATTTGGACCCCTTTCTTGCTCCCTGTATCAGGTAAAGCCTGATCTGTGTTTCCAATCTACACCTTGGGAATCATCGAAGAATAAACGATCTTTTTAAATCTCTTATATTCATTTAAGAATAAAATATATTACATCTCCTCAAATTCATACATGCCTATTTATCCCTACTGTTCATGCCTCATCAACTCTCAACAAGATCACTATGAACACCTGTTAACCAATCTCTCAGTCACTAAAGGCTCTTTTTTTCCAGCTTGATTGAGATAGAATTGACAAATAACATTGTATAAGTTTAAGATGTACAGCATAATGATTTGATATACATATATATTGCAGGATGATTACCATAATAAGGGTGGTTTAGACATCCATCAATCCATCACTAACATAGTGTGAAAGGCGGAGTGAGGACTTAAAACCATTTTTTAAGATTTTTTTTAAGTTTCTTCATTTTTAGAGAGAGAGAGCATGAGTAGGATAGAGGCAGAGACAGAGGGAAGAGAGAGAATCCCAAGCATGCTCCGCACTGTCAGCTCAGAGACCAACGTGGGACTTGAACTCAAGGAACCATGAGATCATTATCTGAGTCAAAAACCAAGAGTCAGACGTGACTGAGCCATGGGCAATTAGACATCCATCAACCCAATACTTCATGTAGTTACTCTGTGTGTGTGTGTGTGTGTGTGTGTGTGCGAGCATTGAGAATTTTTAACATCTATTCTCTTAGCAACTTTCAAGTATATAATACAGTAGGGCTAACTATAGTTACCATCTGTATATTACACCTCCAGAACTTATTCATCTTTTCATTGGAAATTTATACTCTGACCAACTCTACTGATTTTCTCACTCCTTACCCACCCTCCGAACTAACTACCAATCTACTCTGTTTCCATGAGTTCAGTTTAGATTCAATTTAGATTCCACGTAGAAGTGAGATCACACAGTATTTATCTTTCTCTGCCTGAGTTATTTCACTTAGCATAATACCCTCAAGATCCATCCACATTGTCACAAATGGCAAAATTATTTTTACATAGCTGAATAATACTCATATGTATATATGTATATCTACATACATGTATATGTATATAGGTATGTATACACACACCACATTTTCGTTATCCATTCATCTGCTGATAGACAGTTTTTTTTTTCTATGATTAGGCTATTTTAACTAATGCTACAATGAGTATGGGGGTGCAGATATCTTGTTGAGATAGTGATTTTGTTTCCTCAGATATATATCTAGAAGTAGGAGTGCTGTGTAATAGTATGGTAGTTTTATTTTTAATTTCTCGAGGACACTCCATACTGTTTTCCATAGTGAAGTTTACATTTTCACCACAATTCACAAGGGGTTCCTTTTCTCCACATCCTCTCCTACACTTGTTTTCTCTGGCCTTTTTAATAATAGCCATTCTAACGGGTGTGAAGTAATATTACATTGTGATTTTGATTTGCAGTCTCCTGATGACTAGTGAAGTTGAGCACCTTTCATTTAACCTGTTAGCCATTTGTATGTCTTGTTTGAAAAAATATCTACTCAGGTACTTTGCCCAATTTTAAATCAGATTATTTGTTTCTTCGTGCTATTGATTTGCAGGAGTTCCTTATATATTTTGGATATTAACCTCTTACCACATAGATGGTTCGCAAATATTCCCATGGGTATATTTGTTGTTTCATTTTGTTAATGGTCGCATTACTGTACAGAAGATTTTTAGTTTAATATAGCGTCGATTGTTGGTTTTTTGCTTCAGTTGTTTGTGATTTTCGTGTGACAAAGCAAAAATTAGTGCTAAGAGGTAATTGTCAAGGAGCTTTTCCCCTGTATTTTCTTCACAGCTCTTTCTGAAAAGTATATTGGGTCATATGACTACTTTGTTAGAAATCTCTCAAGACATTATATCTTTGTGCCCATACTAACGTATTCACCTGAGCATACTATTTTGCGCTCTTCCACACTTTCGTTTTTCATCACAATTCTAAATGCCACCCATACTCAGGCACCCTAAACTACCTTTGACTTCCTGAAATACTATACTCTCTTGTTTAATGACATGCTATCATTTTTAGACATGTTATTGCCTTTCATTGAACCTCTATGTATACATACATGCTCCAGCTACCTGACTCTAACCTCAGCTTCAAATTCTTAGCCTTCGATGCACATCAGAATCTTGGGGTATTTTGTTTTTGTTTTGTTTTGTTCTGTTTTGGAGTGGGGGGTGGCTTGTTTTGCTTTTAACTATCTTGAGTCAAGGCGTATCCCTGGAATTTTCCACTCAATTGACTTATGCCCAGGAAATTGTTGAATGCCTAAGAAATATTCCCAAAATTGTTCCGATACCCAGCGATGACAGAGCATTAATGTTATGGTGGTCACACAGATTGGATTTCAGAGCTGGACAGGCTTTGGGTCTAATGTAATTTCTGACACTTCCTAATTGTATGATCGTGGACAAGTCCCTTCACTGTCAAAAGTTCAGTTCATATAATGATAATACTTTGACTTTCTAGATCGGGAACTTTCAAAAAAACTTTTTTAGAACAGTTATAGATTTACAGAAAATTTGAAAATGTAAGATAAAGCATTTCTAAGTACCCTGCACCCAGTTTACCTCATTATTAATGTCTTATATTAATATGGAACAGTAGTTACAATTAATTATTCCTGATATATTATTATTAAGTAAAGTTCATAATTTACTCATTTTCTTAGGTTTTGCATATTGCCCTTTTTCTATACAATATCCTATCGAAGATACCCCATTACATTTTGTTTTCATGTCTCTTTAGGCTACTTTTAGCTGTGATAGTTCTTCAGACTTTTCTTGTTTTTTGTGACCTTGACAATTTTGAGGAGTACTGCTCAGGGATTGTGTAGAATGTCCTTTAGTTAGGATTTTTCTGCTGTTTTTGTCATGATTAGACTGAGATGATGGTTTTTTGAGAAAAAGACTAGAGATATAAAGTACCATTTTCATCACATCATTCCAAGGATACCTGCTAACATGTCATTACTGTTACATTGACCTCGATCTCCAGGATGAGGTAGTACTTGTTGTATTTCCCCATTGTAAAATTGGTCATTTTCTCCTGCTTCCATACTGTGCTCTTGGGAAGAAAGCTACTACATGCAGACTTAACTAAAAGAGTATGCAGTTATGCCCTCTTTCTTGAGGGCATAATAGTGATGTATATTATTTGAAATTCTTCTGCGTAGAGATTTATCTGTTCTCCTTCATTATTTATGTATTCAAATCACCAAAGAATATTGGTATGTACTCATAGATATTTATTTCATATAATAGGCTATAGTTCAATAGTACTTTGTTAATTTTGCTGTCCAAATTATTCCAGCTTTAGCTCTTGGGAGCTCTGTCATTTGGCTCTTATGTCCCTTTGACATACCTCCAACAGCATAGTTTTGTTTTCTTTTCTAATTGATTCCTTTCTTTCCGACACTGCAAAACACTCAAAGTTCATGCTTTACATTTTTTGCCCTAGTCCTACAATCAGCCATTTCTCTCAAGAAGCTCAGGTTCTTTTTATTGGAGAATGGTAGTAGAAATCGAGTTCGGGGTGCTATGACTGCTAATTGTTACTGGGATGATAATACTTCTAGGTTCTCTCAGCTGTCAGAGCAAGGGAATATATGTGTATACACTAGTATACATATGTGTGTATAAATGTATGGATTTTGAAATATATCTCTATATATTCCTATATGTACTTATCTGTATCTATATTAAGTTAACCATGAGCTCATACTGATGTCTTCAACTCTAAATCGTTACCTACCATATGCCCATATGGATCATTCTTGACCCTTCCCTTGCTTATTTGTGGCTACCCACCCTGAGAGTGAGAAACCTGGCTGTCACAATTCTTCATTCACTTCATTACTTCCAGCATATGTTTATTGGGATACCAGAATTGTAAGCTTGTACCCTCATGAGAAATACGTGTATCAGTTCCAGTATACTGCTCAGGCCAGTTTCTAGTCCCTTTAGTGTTACATACTCTCTTCATTTCCAAAGTTATGGAAGTCAGCATTTTCTTCCCTACCTTTCAGTGGGTTTCTTACATTTGCAATATAGTTATATTATTTTGTCACATTCTGTATTCCATCCTTGGATGACCTCAACTTTTAAATACTTATTTAATTGGCAAACAGTTAAGGTTCATTTCTGTGATAAAAAGTTCTCTGCATAGGTATCCAATATTACAACACCATACACAATAGTTTCACCAGCCTAAAATTTTGTCTGTTCTCCATCTGTTTAGCCATCCTTCCCTAAAAGGCAACAATTGATTTTTGTATAGTCACTATAGCTTTTCGTTTTCCAGCCTGGAACTGGAATGATACATTATACAGCATTTTAAGACTGGCTTCTTTCCCTTAGGAATATACACTTAAAATGCTTCCATCATTTTCATGGTTAAATACTCATTTCTTTTTATCATATAATACAATATAATTGTATGGATCCAGCATACTTTTGAAAAATCTATTCTCGTATTGAAGGACACCTTGATTGCTTGCAGCTTTTGGTGATTATAAAGAAAGTTGCTAAGGCATTCATGAACAGGTTTCTGTGTGAACATGTTTTTAAGCCAGTTGGATAAATACCTAAGCGTGTGACTGTTGGAGCATATGGTGAACTCTTTAGCTTTGTGAGCAACTGCTAATTTGTCTTCTGAAGTGTCTGTGCCATTTTTACTTCCACCAGCAATGAATGAGAGTTCTTGTCATCTACATCTTCACTACCAATAGGCATTGTTAGGTTTTTGAATTTTAACCATTCTAAAAGGTGTAAAGTAAAATATAATTTTGTTTTAATTTGATGGTCCCTAATTACAAATAACGTTAAGCATCATTTTTCATATATTCACTTGCCATCTACATACTTTCTTTGATGTTTGTTCAGATTATTTTTAAATTGGATTTTTTTATTGTCGAGTTGGAAGAGTTCTTGTAAATATTGGATAGAAGTCCTCTACCATATATGTATTTTGTAACTATTTTCTTCATCCTCTGGCTAATATATTAATTCTCTTAACAGTGTCTCTCACGGAGCAGAAATTTTTATTTTAATAAAGTCCAACTTATTTTTTTCTTTCACAGATCATACTTTTGGTGTTATATCTAAAAATCCTACATTAAACTCAAGTGTCTACTTTTACTTTGTTTTCTTTGCATATGGACATCTGATTTTGTCCAAAGTCATTAAAAAATACAATTTTCCAATTAACTTATTTTGCTCCTTGGTGAAAAATTAGTTTGTTATATGTTGGTTTTCTTTTTCTAGGCTGTATTGTCTGTTTCATTAACCTATGTGTCTATTATTTTCCTAATACCATGCCGTCAGGGTTACTTTAGCTTTGTATTACATCATAAAATCCTGTAGTATTATCCAGATCTAGAAAATATTATACAGGGATTTTGACTGAAATAGCAATAATTTATAAATCAGTTCAGAAAGAATTGACATCTTAACAATATTGAGTCTTCTCTCCATTAACACGGAACATCTCTCAATTTATTGGATCTTCTTGGATTTTTTTAATCAAAGTTTTATAGCTTACACATACAGATTCTACACATATTTTGTTAGATTTATAACTAAGTATTTCATCTTAGGTGCTCTCATAAATGGTGTTAATTTTAAATTTCATATTCCAAATGATCATTGATAATACATACAAAACCAACTGACCTTTGTTTGTTGATATATCCTGTGACATTGCCATACTTGCTTATTATTTCCAGGAGCTTTTTGTTGCTGTTGTTGATTCTTTGGGATTTTCTATAGAAACAATCATGTCATCTTTAAAAAATAAAATATATAAAATCAATAGAAATAATGAACAATTGCAATGGTGCAAAGAGACTACACATATCAGCACTGTCAGACACAGATGTTAATATTATTACTACTTAGTATATTCAAGGAGATAAAAGATATATTAATGATTTAAATCAACATATTAAATTAAAATGATCAAGTGAAAATTATAGAAGTCAAGAAAAACTAGAACCAAACAAATGTATATTAGAGAAGATGAGAGAAAGGTGAATAAAAAATAATCTAGAATATACGTTAGTAGAAACTCTACTGAATGAAGATTGAAACAGAGAACGCATGGTAATATAGACATAAAGGATACTGTGGGAAAATCTACTATGTGTATAACTGAAAGACTTGAAAAAAAGGAGAAAGGGAGCAATAAGGTGGCAAGTGTATTAATTGAAGAGATAATGGATGGAACTATGTGTGCTAGGACTGCCATAACAAAATACCAGATGAGGTGGATTAAGCAACAAAAACCTTCACACAGTATAGTAGACGGGAAGTCTATGATCAAGGTTCCCACAGATTTGATTCTTTGGAAGTCTCCTTGGCTTGCAGATTATCATTTTCAGGCCACATCCTTGCATGGCTTTTTCACTGCGTTCTTGCATCCTTGGAGTCTCCTCTTATAAATACTCCAGTCTCGTTCTACTTAAGAATTTTGGTGGAACTCAATACAGTGTTTAACTAGAACTTTGCAAATTTGTTTAAAACGCTTGTGTGCGCACACAGACACGCACACACACACACAAATTGATTAACATATCCAAGAGCTATGCATAAGCATTCAATCAGATGGTATTTTAATGCAAATATTTGATAATAAATAAATTAAATATAAATGGAGTGAAGATTCCAGTGAAGATGCAAAGATTGTTAGACTGTATGAAAAACTGAAGTCAAACCATGTACTATTTGTAAGAAAGAAAATACAAGATTAGAGAAAATGTTTGGAGGGTGCAAAATAGTATATGCAGAAATCCCAAGGGAAAACTGATGAAGTTATAAGATTATCGAAATAGATTTCAAAAAGTTAGCAAAAATACATCACAGATGAAACTGTAAGCCTTAGAGGGCTGTCTGGGTGACTCAGTTGGTGGAGGGTACGACTCTTGATCTCAATTCAGGTCGTGATCTCACAGTTCGTAAGTTTAAGCCCCACGTTAGGCTCTGCGTAGACAGCGTGGAGCCTGTTTGGAATTCTATCTACTTGTCTCTCTGCCTCTACCTCACTCATTCTCTCTCTCTCTCTCTCTCTCTTTTTCAAAATAAATAAAAACTTACAAAAAAGAAAGTGTACCCCTTTATTTTAATAAATAATTAAACCCAGAAAAATACAACGCAATTAAAAATTTATATGCATTTTAAAATATGGTATCAAAATATATAAAGTGAAATTGGCAGATCTGAAAGGAAAAACAGACAAACTCAGGACTTGTACTAGAGAATTTTTGCCCCCAATAAAACATGTAGATATGTATTTGAAAACAATGTATAAACATTGAACAACAGAATTAATAAATTAATCTACATATATCATTATATGTTAATATATGCATATTTAAATGTTTATTTGTTTATTTTGAGAAAAAGAGGGGGTGGGTGTGGGCATGTAGCAGCAGGAGAGGGGCAGAGAGGGAGACAGAGAGAAAGAGAGAGAGAGAGAGAGAGAAAGATAGAGAATCCTAAGCAGACTCTGTGCTACCAGCATAAAGACCAATGTGGGGCTCAATCACACAATCCCTGAGGTCATGACCTGATACGAAATCAAGAGTTGGACAGTTAACCCACTTAGCCACCTATGTACCCCCACCCCTTTTTTAAAGTCATTCATTATTTTGTTTAGTAATCTCCATAACCAATGTGGGGCTTGAATTCACACTCCTGAGAGTAAGGGTTGCATGCTCTTCTCTCAGAGCCAGAAAGACACCCTGTATGTTAAATTATATATTAATTTGTGTGTATTTTAATATACATTAATTTACATATATGGAAATCAAAGCCAAACAGCAAAATGAACATTCTTTTAAAGCACATATGGGCCTTGTACAGAAATGACCATATGCTAGTATATTTCAGCAAAATTTAAAAGACTGAATTTATATGGAAAATATTTTCTAAATTCATTGCCATAATCTAGAAACTAATTTCTCATGTGTTTAGAAATAAAGAAATATAATTTAAAATAACACATAGGTCAAAAATAAAGTCACAATGGTGATCAGAAAATGTTTTGAGCTGAATGATAAAATGAAATTATCATGACTCAAACCCCTGAGATACAAGTGAATCTATCCTTAGAGAGAAATGTGTAGCTCTCCCTGGATTTTGTAGGAAAGGTGTTTGACATCAGCCAAAAGTTACACGTGTATTTTCTGTTCAAAATCAATGGTCAAACACTTAGACTCATTGCCATACTCAATGAAAAGGAATGCTGGGAATGTAATATTTAATATGTGTCATTTACTAGACAACATTTAACAGGAATGTATATTACTAAGGGAAAATAGGAAAATATATATGGATTTCGGTTAGCAGCAATTGCCACGCAGTACCAGTTGGTAAGAGTACTGTGAGCCTGACTCCTATAGACTTAGTTTTCCCATCACATGTAACCTGAGCAGAATGTACACATATTTCCCAGTGTATTTCTTACCATGACTAACTTTACCTGCAGTAGCAACCACAAAATCTCAATGGCTTATCAGAATAAAGCTTTACTTTATGTCTGCTTCAGAGTCGAATGTGAATTACAAGGGTGGGTGATGGATAGCGTTTCTGCTCCATGTAGTCATTCAGGGACCTGGGCTTCTTCTATCAAGTAACTCTTCCCCTAGAGCCTAGGGTCCTCTGGGTTCGAATCTCCCATATCTCTCTTGCAGACAGAAGGAGAGAGAAGGTTTGGAGGATTACATGAACATCTCCCATAGAAATTTCAAATGTGGTATATATCACATTTCATCGGCAAGCACTTAATCACATGGTTCTACCTACAAAGGGAGCTGGAAACTGTAGTCTGTATGCTTAGGATGAAAACAGAAACAATTTACTGCCCAGATGGCCAGTTTTGCTGTGTGCACAGTTCTCTAGTACATATTCCTTAAACAATGCTAATGGAACTAGAGATGCAATATCATATTCATCTCAGAGTATACATTATAGGTAAAAGCATGTTGGAATTAAATTCATCCCACTTTATACTAAAGTACACCTTACACCTGTGAATTATAATACGTGCCTTTCACAACTACCATTATTTCTAAAATATCCTTATGATGTTGAAGAAAGTATGGTCTATTTACCTATTTAAAAAATTAAATATTTATTACTGAGACAGAGAGAGAGAGAGAGAAGAGAGAGACCATCAGCAGGGGAGGGACAGAGAGGGAGGGAGACACAGAACCCGAAGCAAGCTTCAGGCTCTGAGCGGTCAGTGCAGAGCTGGAGTCAGATCTTGAACCCATGCACTGGGAGATTTTAACCTGAGCTGAAGTCAGAGTCTTAACTTACTGAGCGACCCAGTTGCCCCTACTTATTTTTAAATATCAGATAGTTAGGAGAACTTGTTTTTAAATATAAGTTAGGGAAACAAAAACATTTTTATCAAATGTGGCCCAAATGAAAATAAATTTTTAAACTTCTACCATGAATAATAATCTATTTCATAGCCTATGAAAATAGGTTTGTTTCATGGTGCTCCTGTTTTTTTTTTCTTGATGAATTAAAATTTATTACAGAAATAATATAACCAAGGAGGATTTATTCTACTTAAAATATTCAATATGGCCTTAAAATTACAAAAGGTATGTCCTTATCAAGTATGATTCCACCAAATGTGATTTCACAGAGAGCAAAATATTTCATTAAACAAGATACCACAGAATCTACCATTTAATTTAACATAGCTTTGAGGATGTGTCCCTCTCAAAGCTGTTTTTGCAATATTTTTTAATTGTGCATAGGGTTATAAAAATGAGGTCCCCAAATGATAAAACAAAAACTATTAGAATAAACAAAGTAATACAGATGAATTAAACTATATTGTCGATGGCTGAAATACAAACTAAAATATAGTAATCCTATTTTCTAAGCCTCTGGAAAAACAACAACATAACAAAACACCAAACAGCTCCCTAGCTTTCTTGCATTCCTTTCTTATAGGAAACTTGTTGAGTTTCCTGCGGAATTGATGTACAATATTTACTTCTGTTGCTGACTCCAGCACTTTGTTCCATCTCATTAATTCAAGGAGTAAGAAACATCAAGGAACATCAGGAACATCATTAATCCAAAGACCATTTCTGGCCATGCCTAAGTGAAGCTATTAAAGATATTTCAAGATCTGACTAAAATAGTTATTAAAAAGCCTAACCACTATGTCTCAATTTATTTTCCTAGATAATTGTTACATCTTTGTTTTGGGTCATGGGTTGATACATGTCTTTGGATTTCATTTGCTGCCTTATTTTCAGGCCAAGGTGAAAAGAAAATCTAAGTCACGAGCAAAACTACAAAAAAATCTCAAGCTAAGTTTCAGCATTTTCCCTTATATAGTTCACAATGTAGTTCTGGTAGAAGGTATGGTTTACTTGGCATCATTAGACAGCCTGGTGTACAGTTCTTCTTTTATAGTCTGTATTAAGCAGAAAATTCAGTTGTTATTCTATGTTTTGTTTAAGAATCCTAATTATGTATCGCTACTTGATTAGGAAATTCAACAATGCATTACAAGTATGGGCAGGCGGCATGAGGTGTTTGAACTGACTCTTCTTTAAATGCACGCTCCTTTGAGTTTAGTATAATTTTACTGCCCATTTATAATTTTACATTTAAATGTGTGATTATTTCATTAATAATCTGTTTCCCTAAAGACTGATAGCCTCATGGTGACAGTGACCTTGGGTATTTCTCCACTCTAGCCCGGATAACCTAATTCCTGCGGTGCAGTTGATGAATGTTTGATGAACAAAATGAAATCAATCAAATACATTGATAGCAAAACAATAAAATGTATAATTTGTTTTATTCTGGAAATTTTTTCTCTGTCCAGATTAATGATTAATTTAATTTTAAATGGTGCCATGGTTACATACATACCTGCATCGATGCACATACACCCACACTCACACACACACACACACACACACACACACACACTTTTTCTTCCTAAATTATCAGATGTGGAAAGAGTTGAAAGTAACTAAGTCTGACATAATGATTGTTTTCTCTCTAGTTATTCAAATACATTGACATCGGGGCTAAATGTATTCACTTTTTTACCTTTAGAATTTTAAATAGTCATTTTCTATTTATTTCTAACTTTCATTGTAACTCAAGGGACAAGGATTTCTAGAGAATTGCCCAGAACTATATAAGAGATGTCTCTAAACAAGCCGGATTTTTTTTTTTTTTTTGGTTGATACTAGTCAATCAGCCCCATTAAAATAGGGTGGATGCTCTTATTCCTAAACTGAGATCCTTTATTTTCAGTCTGTTTGATCTTCTCTTTTAGTAATTCTTACAGCAGTTGTAATTATCATCTTGTGATTTCCCAAACCTTCATCATAAAACTCACTGAAGCTCACTGCCTACTTAGCACCAGATAGACCCAGAATCTGTACTACAGTTCATGGATCCACCCTGCTCTGCATCAAAGCCATCAAAGGCACTTTGAATCTAGAGGCAGCATGCTATAGAAGAAAGAGAAATACCCGCTGTAGTTGTTGTAAAACTTTGAGTTCATTTCCAGTTTTGGCCTTCAGAAGTTCTATAAGCATGTGTATTCTCCTAACATTTCTGATCTTAGGATTTCTTATCTGCAAATGGTGATCATTCTATATTAATAAAGTTAATAGCACTTGCCTTATTAATAATTATATGCTACATATATGTAAGTTACTTGGTGAAGTCAGTTTCAACATTAGAATGACTACAACATTAGAATGACTACAACATTAGAATGACTAATTATTAGCTGAAAAAAAGACTTTTAAAATGCAACAAAAGTATAATGGTCATATGGAAAGGAAGCCATTGAAAAGAACATGAAGAACATTACAGAAACAAATTTTACTTGGTCAAAATTTTAAGGGATTTCTCTGCTTACAAAAATGACATCATAGCAAACCTTACATTAGATTTCCTTATTTAGCAATAAGATCAGACTCAGTGACTGCACTCTTCTGGAAGGCAAGAGACTTCTGGTTATTTCCAATCATACTTGTAACCCTTTTCGTATTAACCTAAAAATACATAATAAAATTACAGAGTGGAAAAAATTATCTAGTACACCTAGTTCCAAACTTTTTTTTTTAACAAGTAAAATAATTTAGATGGAGAGTAATTATGCCTTTTTCATGGTTTCATAATACCAGTCAGAGGGAATAAATGTCAAAAGTCTTCATTCCTTCTAGCATACTGTCTCTGATCTTGATTTGTTGAGGCCCAGTTCCTTTCCATTCTCCAACTCCTGTTAAATTAAAACGAATTCTATTGCCAAAAGAATGTCCTGCAAAATTACATCTACTGGGTCTTTTCCAAGTTCAGAATCTTCTTGCAATGGAAGTACCTATATTTCTATCTAGTTCTTGTGTTTTATGATTAATCATGACATTTGCATTACCTCTGTATTTGATCTGCACCACTGGGGAAAAGACAGAGGAAGATAGCATGAGTGGTTAGTGACTGAAAGAACACTTTGTCCACAGCCTGTGGTATGAAAGGACAGGAGTGGGCTTAAAGTCCTTGGAAATAAAGAGTCAGAAATCCAAAAGTGAGTAGAGATTTCAAAATTTGCCAGAAGATCCCACTAGGTTAGTATTTATAATCCAATCTGCTGGAGTTTATGAAGCAGAAGAGTGAAAAATGTAAGACTGCTTGAGGCTAAAAACAAAAGAAGACTGCCTCATTCTGACTTACAAGACTTATAGGCCAATAAACCTAACATGAGAAATATCATCCTTTAAAAATGAATACATGTTCATTTGTGAGTTTGATCTCTAAAAATGATCTTGTTTGGAAAAATAGATTTGAAACTTTCAGCCACTCAGGTTTGCTTACATTCTCTAGAGTGTATTTATTTGTTGCTGGGTATTGTAAAATCATCATGAAACTACTCATCAACTCATCAAATCTAACGGATGCTAAATATTGAAAGACAACTTCAGCTGGCGTGGACATGTTACTGAGATGACTCTAAAATATGCATGTATGTCATTCTTGAGGGGCACTCTTTAGAAACACAGAACTCTTTAGAAACCCTTTTGTTTATATAAAGAATGACCAAGCGCAAGAGGAAAATGAGGTGACTCAGAAATTTGTGATTGCTTCTACTTTTCTAGTTTAAAGCTTCAGCGATGTATTCTTATACTGAATAAATTATATCAAAAGAAAATAAAATATTTAAAACTCATAATTTCCTAAATATTTAGCTACATGGTCCTATTATACATGCTCTTGAAGTTATTCACATTTATTGTATCTGTGGGGTGAAAATACTACATAATGGTGGGATATTGCATATCTCTTCTCAAACATTCAGAGATGTTGGAGTCATGTAATTGGCCATAGTTGGTAGTGTCTACAACACAGTAATTGTTAAATGCTATAAATCAGTGATTGATGCATTGATTGATTATTGTCCCTTGTTGTTTTAAAAAATATATGATAGGGAAACTATAGTAATGAAGATGAAATTTTAAATGATGCTGTGTCTGCAGTTATTATATTGTGAATAGCACAAAACCTTTAGAACATCTTCCAGTATTCAAAAACTATCACCTAATTTACCAAAGAAGTCACTCTTGCCATTGACTATTGAGAGAAGTTTGAACATGGACTTGTCTTCTTTGTTTCATTTTGTCTTACTCTGGAACATAAACAAAAATATCAACCAGGATTAATATCAGAATTATACCTGTCAATGAGGTAAATGACTACTCTGTTGTGTCGGATAGTAATTAAATATTTATTCATGACTTTGAGACATGACCCTTGGTAACAGAATAATTAAATACTAGACTTTGGAAAAAACAGCAATTCAATTTAGAGTTATAAATACATAATATTCTTGATAAAGAACATTGCATATTTTATTTGTAAATTGTTTTACATGTCCCTCATGGTAGAATCCTTTATAAAAACTAATATATGTATGTATATGCATGCTTTTTTTCTCTTAAAGACCTACTTTCAAGATTTTATCACCTCAAATAGTAAGTCTTGATATCAGATAGAATGATTTCTGATGACTTTTGGCTTCTACCTGGAACTATTACAAAGTTTTGAATAGATGACTGGCAAGATCGAATAGTTTAAAAGAATCATTCTCTGATATTGTACTGAGAATAGACTGATAGCAATCACCTAGGATGAGCGACCCCTGATCTTTAGATAGGGGCCCATGCCTTAGGATAAAATTACTTTTCCTAAACAATCCGTGTGGTGAGCTGGGCCCATGTGATTGAACTCTGGCTGACCGCTGTGGATGAAAGTAATGGGCACAGCCTCTGGATTACTTAAAGGAGAAGTTTTTATGTTTCTTGTCTACATATGAGGAAACTGAGATAGGTCAGCTGTAGCATCTTGTCCAATGTCATACAAACAGTAAACAAGAAACCTGCATTTCAAACTCAGGAGGCTTCTTTCTAGAATCTGCTTGAAGCCACTATATTGTAGTGCCTTAGAGCATGTGATGTTCTTCACAGCAATGTGTGTGAGATGGTGGTTTAAAATTAGTAGAGGATTTAAATTTCAAGTATATATTTTAAGCAGTCAATGCAATTTCATAGAAAGTCAAGACGGGTCAGGTCGCCTGGGTGGCTCAGTCAGTTAAGCTTCCGATTCTTGATTTCGGCTCAGGTCATGATCTGATGGTCATGGAATCAGGTCCCACATTTGGCTCATGCTGAACATGAAGCCTGGTTGAGATTTTCTCTCCCTATCTCTCTGCCACTCTCCCTGGCTCATGCTCTCTCTCTCTCTCTCTCTCTCTCTCAAAATAAATACATAAACATTTAAAAAAAGTCAGGATGTGTTGGGGAGATGGAGAGATGGATTCCGTGTTCTATGGATCAGAGTGCTGCAAGATAGAGTTCTGTGTCTTGTAATTTACCACTTGCCTATAATTTCAAGTAAAATAAACTTAATATGTATGATTGTGGTTGTGTATTTGTACACACACATACACATGTACATACACATATATACACGTGTGTGTACACGTATGTGTATGTGTATCTATGTATCAGTGATAAACTTAAAAACTTCAAAAATATATGCCTAAATTAGTATTTTTAGTTTAGCCTACATTTAGTTTATGCAATTTTAATTCAGCATCGTTGACACTGTTATTCTAAGTCTCAAGAATATGATCCCTTAGAAATCATAAGAGCATAACCTAGTTGGCTTTATTTCTGAGAAAATGAAAAGGCATGTTTGGAACCATTACGTGACTTAAAAACTACCAACGTGCACAGTTATTTACCTCCAAACACAACAAATTAGAAGGAAACACGGATTTTGACTTCTTGAATGAAAAATAAGGGTCTCTGAATTCTAATATCTTTGCATTTGCTTTCTGTAGTCTCAGCATAATCACTGCCAACAGTTTCAAATATGAAATATTTCAAGGAACTTTACACAAAACCTGTCAATAATTTAATTTGCAGATAAGATGAAACCAGGAGAGCAGCAAAAATTGACAACATACCTGAAAGAACACTATATTATTATAAAGTGCTGAAGTGTAAACCTTAAAAAGCATGCTGGGAGAAAGTTTTCAAATTACTGTGGCTATCATACTTTAATTTATTTTAATGTGGACTTCTCTGTTGCCACAAATGATATGAGTGAGTAGAGAGAGCTTGACAAGCCTGTCTTAGCCTCGGAACGGCGGTGAAGAATAGGTCGCATCAAAGAGAAAGCTATTGAAGACACCCTCTTTTGTAAGACTTCAAATTGGATGGAGAAATTTGAGGGAAGAAGAGTTCAATATTTCTCTAAAGCACTGAAAACTGTTTTTATTGAATCACCGGGAAAGTCGAGCACAGACCCTGTGAAATACAGCCATGGTAAAATGTGTGAGTTCCTGTGGAAGGTGGAAAGCAATCTTCACAAGATAGGACTGTGAGGGCGTAAAGTTGAAAGAAGTTGTTTCTAGAGCCAGATCCCAATTCTCCAGTAGAAGGACTCCCTTCCCTCCGCCCACAATGAAATAGTGGCATTGGAACCAGTAAAATTTGATGTGGTAAAGTGTCCCTTTTGAGTTTACAAGAAATAAGTTCTTCAAGATATAGTAATACTTGAAGATCTTAAAATACCTTGTAATGTAAGACTCTATTTCAGTATGCTGTTTGGGTTCAAATGCAGAACACTACCTAAAGATTCAAACACCAACTGCCTTAGTAATTGCTGCAGCTGAATCATAAAGTGTACTTTCTAGACATTTCTTACTAAATGGTCTGAATAAATGTAAATGACTGTGAGGCTCTAAGCTTAGTTCCATATACAAGCGCAGATGAAATGAAAATAAAATCATTTACTAAATTTTGTTGAACTCAGTTCATACTTCTGTCTATGGGTACTGAACTCAAGTTGGAAATGTAAGCCATGCTTCTAAAACATTACCATTGTCAGGGCAGTGTTTTAGATTTCATTTTAGCACTAGGATTTCAGATGAAGTAGCTCAGAGCCGACAGCAGTGAGCATGAGGAAAACATTCAGGGATGCTGTTTTTATGCAGGTAACTTCAATTTGAATGACGGATTTCTTTTTATGACTTTGCTCGTGACTTTCTTTTTTAAAAAGTTATTACAAAAATTATAAATGCAAACACTTTTTGTTTTCTCTCACAATAACCATAAACTGATATAAACATGCATGTGTGTGAACATATATACATACACTTATGGAATTTGGGAAGATGGCCACAAAAGAAGAAATTAAAACCAATACAATTTCATTCTAATGAAAGCAAAATAAAACTTAAAGTATCAACTTAAATCAGTACTAGGTTAATTTCGCTCACACGAAAAGAAGACAGAGGTAGAAAATTCAGTTTTAACAGTAGATTTACAGGGTTCCTGGGTGGCTCAGTTGGTTGAGCGGCTGACTTCGGCTCAGGTCATGATCTCATGGTCTGTGAGTTCGAGCCCCACATCGGGCTCTGTGCTGACAGCTCAGAGCCTGGAGGCTGCTTCGGATTCTGTGTCTGCCTCTCTCTCTGCCCTTCCCCTGCTCACTCTCTGTCTCTCAAACATGAATAAATGTTAAAAAAATTAAAAAACAAAACAAAACAAAAAACACAGTAGATTCACTTCTTAGGACCTACATCTTTTCTTATTCTGCTTTCTTTGGCATGCAACTTTAATTTTTATGGCCTAAAGCTGGCCATTCCACTTCCAGACATGACATCTCCAATCCAGGCAAAAAGAAGTGGGAAAGTGGTGGGGGGTGGGAGGTGTTTCCCTGATTCCATCTGCTTTTAAAGTGATTTCTGGGAGCCCCACCGAACACTTTCTGCTTATGCTTTTCCTTTTAAAACTGGGTCCTTGGCTCCGCCAGTTACAAAGATTAGGGAAAGGTTAATGGGTCAGCATTTTACAATGTTAGAACAAAGGAGACTGAGGGAGATCCAGTCTTTATAGAGGCCGTCATCATGCCTGCCACCGTAAATCCATAACTCAGATACTTCAACTTTATGGAAGTGTTTCATTACGTATTTCTAGAGAAGTGAAACAAACTGCTTTATTAAGTTTTGCCAATTTACTATAATTCAGATATTAGATAATAAAATTAAATGCAAGGAAAACAATAAAGACATTTCTTGTATTTAGAGACACTTTCATTTTCAAAGGCATTTGTAGCAAGCAGTTAACATGTATCATATAAAATGACTGTAATATACTATTGGAAAGTTCAAAAAACAGTATTTGTTTTGGTTGATTATTTCAGTAATTCTGGCTAAATTACCAGAATTTAGGCTAAAGAAGATTCTTAGCTCTTATTACTGAAAAACTTTAAAGGGTTCTCAATTTCTTTGTTGTGATCGAAACCATTAAATATTTAACAGTGCAGAAAATATTAAATGAGGTTCTATTTCTGCCAGTATAGTTTGTGGCTGAAAGTTCCTACTTGCGGAGCTCTCTAAAAACAGGCAACTTGAAAATCCCTCTCCTAAACACTCAGAATAATTACCAGAGCCTTGAATTTTCTCTGAGACACCCTGGGTCACAAATATTAACACCCCTGCTACCATGTACTACGTTTAGTGTTACATTCAAAATCTACAAACTGAAGAAACAGGTAGTATTTTATAATTTTTCATCTGCTTTTTTCCTTACTAAATAAATTGAACATATTATGTGAAATGTCATGGAGAAAAGTTTATCAAACATGGCTAATTGTTTGTAATAAACAACAACTTTGATAACCTCTGCTAGATTTGATAGAAAAATAGTCTCTAAACTCCTGTGCACAGAGCAGGGGAGAGGTTTGTGTTGCTCCTGGGAAGCCACGGGTAGGTACATGAGAGTAAAAATGGAAGAATTTGAGGGAAGTTGGGTACTTAGGCCTTGAGGTGGGTGATGGGTCCTCTCAAATACAACTCAAGTTTTGAAATAATTGAGTGGTATTCTTGTGAAAATCGGATGAGGGGGTTGAGTTTTGTACACAATAGTTAAGGGAGAGGAAGAGAAAACTACTAATGGCAGCAGAAGCCAGATGTGCAGGAAAGCCTCAGCTTGTATTTGCATAATATAGACTTGAAGAAAATTGAGTTTGAAAGTTGAAATTGTTTTCTTTTAGTAGTAAATACATTGCATGTTCTTGATCTGAAGATAGTACGACAAAGCAAAGGGTTTTTGTTCAGAGTTCTTTCATTAAATGAAACAAATTAAACAAGCCGACTTGCAGCCCACTATAGACCCCAGACTTCCACAGGCTTTCTAGAAAAATAAGGAATGGTCATTCTCACTCTCTTAATTATACACGTGTGTGTGTGTGTGTGTATATATATATATATATATATATATATGTTATATATATGTATATATATATGTAGTAATTAGATATATGTAATATTATGTTTATATATGTGTGTGTATACATATATATGCATACATATACATTTGTGGTGGGCTGAATAATGGCCCCTCCAAAAATGCTTATGTCCTAATCTCTGGAACTTGTGAATATGTTACTTTACATAATTTTATTAATGTGATTCACTTAAGGATCTTGTGACAATAAGATTATCCTAGATTATCCAACCAAGGGGTCCAAAATAATTATGGGTTCTTATAAGAGGGAGGCTGGAGGGGCATCTGGGTGATTCAGTTGGTTAAGCATCTGACTCTTGATTTTGGCTCAGGTTATGATCTCACCATTGCGTGATGGAGCCCGGGCACCAGGTTTAGCAGGGAGCGCAGAGCCTGATTGGTATTCTCTCTCTTTCCCTCTCTCTCTCTGCCTCTACTCCACTCATTTTCTCCCTCTCTCTCTCTCCTTTCAAAATAAATAAATGAACTTCAAAAAAAAAAAAAAAACTAAGACGAGTTTGGAAAGACAGTCAGACAAGATGTGAAGATGGAAGCAGAGGTTGGAGAAAAGAGAAGATGCTATACTGTTGGTCTTGAAGATGGAGGAAGAGGCCACAAGCCCAGGAAAGTGGCCTGGGCTTTTTTATAAACAAACAGCCTGTAGACTTAGAAATTTTGGAGCACAAAATTCTTCAGAAGCTAGAAATCAAGGAAATGGATTTCCTCCTGGAGCCTTCCAGAAAGAATGGAGTCCTGGCAACACCTGGTAGACTTATGACCTCCCAAATGGGAAGATAATAATTTGGTGTTGTTTTAAGTCACTAAGTTTGAGGTAATTGTTATAGCAGCAATTGGAAACTAGTGCACACAATATTTTGAGACTACCATTAATTTCTGTATTGGCACATCTAAGATTCGAAGATTTGTTTTCCTTCCAACTCTAGGTGAACTTCAATTGTACAACATTTAAAGGAAAGTTTTCTTACTACTCTAACGTATTTTCGTCCTTCAACACAAGACCTTATTTTCAAGGTGTGGCCCATTGTTAGCATTTTCTTTCAGGTAAAACTGAATCTTTTCCTATTTTTGTTTTCTCTCATAACTACCACAGGTATTTCATCATTATTGCTACTGGGCATGGGTCTTTAGAAAGTATTTTTCCATTTTTTATGAGCAAGCAAAATACAGGTTGATTGTATTCTAAAGGTCAGTGCACAGTTACTGGGGTTACTAATTGACTTTAATTTTTTATGGGATTTTCAGAAACTTGTAGTATATGTTCAGCCAGGATTTGCTATAAAAATGATTTAACAACTGGCGATATTTCAAAAGTCTTAAAGAAAACGCTGCCTGAACAAAAAGCACTGGTAAACTACGAAATGTTTCACCAAGGCTAGGTTTCACCTAAGCTACGATGAGGAAATTCTATGTTGTAGAACAACTCTGTGATAGGAATCAACTGAAAGTAAAGAAACAGTATATGTGGCTGAAACCTAGGAGAGAAAAAAAGCGTGCTTTGATGATTTTAATCCTGCCATTTTTCTGTTTTCAAATAAACTGAAAATATAACAGAGGAACTATACTAGTATAATTTAACGTACCACACTGTATTGTTTATTCATACAACATAAAAGTAGCAAAATTATATTACTTCAAAACATATTCTATAAAATTATTACAATTTCTGCTGCCTCTATCCATCATATTTATTATTTCTGGTCAATGGCTTTTGTTTGTGATTTACATACTTCAGGTGGTTTTCTATTCAACAAAAATTTTTCTTTAAGATAAGATATCTACATTGAGTGGCAATTCAGATATTCCTGAAGACGCTTGGAATTACTACACCACTGTTCTTAATATATGCGCTTCCCTGCTATAGTGAGTATAAAGAGTCAAATTTATCAAAGAGTAATCTTTTAGCTTCCTTAACACAATGTCTAAATTGTTCAAATGGCTGAAAAATTTCATAGTTCTTCTATGTCTCTCTATGCACTTTTTTCCTTGGGTGTTATATTTGGTGTTTAATTTGTTATTTCATTAATGAGGTGAAATTTAATTTCATTTAGGCAATATTTCCATATCGTGCCTGGGTATTTGATCAATAAACCATATATTTATTTCAAGGTTATATACATACATATATATATATATATATATATATATATATACACTGCACATATATATATATATACACACGCACATATAAAAACATAGGAGTATATGTATATATACATATACATAATTTTATATAAGTCTATGTGGCATTACCATTTTGTGCTCCAAAATTTCTAAGTCTACAGGTTGTATGTTTATAAAGGCAAACTCACACATTCACAAATATGCTATTTTCAGTAATGAACTGGTCTATTAAAATATATACTGCAATAATTTCTAAATAATATTCTCTAGTTAATAATTTCAATTATAGACATTAAGTTAGATAATTAGTGTTAATATTTCTCCAGCTACTTATTCAGTAGAGATTATAAAATTAAAATAGTCTATATTATAAGGGCCAGAACCACCTGGCTGTAACCCAGTACAAGCCCAGTAAACTCTCAGTAGCAAGAGTAAACTCCACCTCTTTTGACAGGAAGCAAGCAGAATGCACTTTTCCTTTCCTTGGAGAGATAAATTGAACTAGGTACATGCAGTATTATGGTATAAACCAAGGTAAAGTGGGTAATGGAGTTTCTGTTAGCAACTGCACAGATGCAAGTATGTCTGTCTGGTCATGAAAAAGAAATTGCTTATGAAAATACACAAGAAGAAATGATACTTCCTTGAACTTATTTGTAATTTGAAAATCATTTTATTTATGTCACTACATTTAATATTCGACAATAGCTCTGTGAAGTAGATGTTTTTATCTGGCTTCATGGAGAAGTTAAGTGTATTTTTTCAGTTCACTGGACCAGTAATTGGAGACGTATAGACGATTATGCTGGTACTAAGTGCACTGTTCTTTCTGGCCCTATGTATGATTTAATGGAAGCTGGATTTTCTTTTACTTGGGGCTTTCCCCCATATCAGCCACATACAAACCAGAACTTGTCTTTTTTCTTAGGCCTAAAAATAATTAGGTAGGCCTATTGAAAAGTTGGGGGTCTAAATGTTTAGACACAATTCTTTCTCTCTGCAAACTTTTTGTAAGATCTCTTCCAAAGGATCTCTACTAGTGAATTCACACCCTCTGTGTGAGTGTATACAACAAAATCAAATGAACCATGACAAAGTACTTTGTGTTAAAATGGTTTGTTGGGGGCTAACAATAAATTCTCTCCGGAGGTGCTTCCCCAAATTTTATACTAACTTAGATCATCACTGAAGTGTCATAAGAAAACTCGCTATTCTATGGTGACTTGTTTGCTTGGATACATGAAGATAAAAGCCTAAAATGCATTTTCAGGCAGATATGTAATTAAGTTTTTAAATATAAAATAATTATTTAAAATAAATATAATAAATGTATTTGTATGCTTATATAATTTATATATAATTATATAAATATATATTTATAAAATTAAAATAAATTATAATTAATTAGTTAATTAATTATATTAAACAAATTATATGAATTGTAGTGATATAATAAAGGGACACAGAGATACTGGTTCTCTTTTCTGTTTCTATGTGCCCATTGTTTCTCTCTGTATCATTGTTCATTTTATGTGTCAACTTGACTGGGCCACAGAGTGCCCAGATTAAACATTATTTCTTGGTGTGTCTGAGAGTGGCATCATCCAATCTCCTGAGGGTCATGATATAACAAAAAGCAGACAAAGGGGGAACTGGTTTCTCTCTCGCCTATTTAAGTTGGGACATTGGTCTTCTGCGTTCGGACTGGGATTTCTACCATCACCTCCCATAGTTCCTGGATTTTTCAGGCTTCAACTGAATTATACCACTAGCTTTTCTGGTCTCCAGCCTGCAGATACCAGATCATGAGATTATTCATATCTACTTATCATATGTGTTTGTATGTTTGTATGTATGTATGTGTATGGACCATTTATATCTATCTATCATGTATGTATGTGTATGTATCTCTCTCTCTCTCTCCCTCTCTCTCTCCCTCTCTCTCTCTCTCTCTCTCTCTCTCTCTCTCTATCTCTCTATCTCCTAGTGACTGTTTCTGAGTCTTTTTTTCAAAGTTTTAGCTGAGATAATCAGATTGGCCCCACCTCTTATACACTCTTAATATAGTTTGCTGTGGCCAACCTGTGGGGTTGTATTGTGGCTCCTTATTCAGCCAATACTGACAGTAAAAACAGATTGTTGAGAAGAGGCATCAGAACGACAGTAAGATACAATTATATACAATATGTAAAGAAGATACTTACTGCCACCAAGCTATAGAATAGAATAGATCAAAGAGAAACTAAGTTTATCAAAGAGAAATCATGTTTATAAATTAATATTATACTCATAAATAATTAATGCCCTGAAAACAATATCACACACTTATTAGAATTAGTAGGGTGAAGAAGGATTAAAATATCCATTTGAGAATATGTTCTACATAGAATACAGTATTCAACTGATAAATACAGTTATTGCGTTTGACCTTAGACAAGAACCTAAGACTGTAGATACCCCAAGTGTTATGAAATTGAAGTAGAGTTGAACATTTTTTTGTTTTTCTCCTGTATTTTGTGGTGGTGCTCTGTAAAGAGCAATTTTCCCAGACATTGTGTAATTAATATCACACAGATCACTGAGTAAAAATTTCAATGCGTGTGCAAAAATTGGGCATCATTAGGCCACAGTGAGACTAAAATACAATTTTAAGTTTGATAATTATTCTTTTCTATGACTTTTATAGGTTCTATATAAACGAACAGTGTTTCTTTTCCTTCATGATGTGTTTTTCTAGAAACAGTCATATATCGTGTCCAACGCAAACTCTTCCATTGGTGATATCTTCCCACACACAATGAACCAAATGCAGATAAGGCAATTCACAAATATTGTTGTCTCAACAATTTAGGTGGATCACCACGAAATCACTTCGATATCATTTTTATGGTTGTGAAATCAATTATTGGGGTCTGCCTAAAACAGGCATAACCTTTTTCCTTGCTGACATTGAAGTGAATCACTTGAAATTATCCTACAGTGATTAGTTCTGTATTGTATTGCAGCTGTTCCAGAATAGTGACAAAAAGAAACCATAAATTTAAAACATTCCATAAGCTTTTATGCATCAAATGTCCAGTGATTTTGAAAATATGTAGAAAAAAGTAAAGTGAACAAAACATATAGGACAGAGACCAGCATATGATTAAAATAAATTGTATATCCAGACATATGATGTTAATAGGCAAAATATATGTGTTTTATAGTAAAACAAAATAAATATGTAGTTAGGGAGGATGATTTCCTTACCAGCATTATTTTCCTCTTCTCATTCTTCATTATTTTTGTCTTAAATTTTTATAGCACTAAATAAAAATAATAACTTTAGAAGTCGGCACGTTAGCCCATAACCCTAAAATAGCAACTGCTTGATTTGTTTATGATATCCAGGTTTTTTTCTGCAGGCACCTAAATTTTATATAGCTGAAATTCTGTATCTCTCCTTTTTATTGCATCACAAGGCATGCCATTAGACCAGATGATGGAAGGAACGATAATGCTCCTAGTTTGGAGGCACTGCAATAAATCGCCAGGAAAATGGTGGCAGATGTATCTTTACAAGAAATAACGAAGGAGAGCCAAAGGATACAAAAACTTTTGTACCGACGCGAAGTAAGCTGAGGAAGTTCAACCTGGGGCACTGTACACGATCTCCGTCATCTTGTTAGAACCGGTGCCACGGGAATTCCTCATTTAAGGAACATCATTCCTGTAAGGTTATTTACTCATATTCCTTCCACTGCACACTGGTAGGGGATGGAAGAAATAAGATATGTATATGAGTCAAGTTTTTTGTTTTTGTTTTTGTTTTTCTTTTCAGGAGATTACATTCTTCTGAGGTAGCAAAATACAGACTATGCACAGATGAAAATAGCATATTTTTGACAGATGTGTTATCTGGTTTCTTGAAATCAAATTCTGATGCAAGAAGTTACTAAATAAGTTATATCAGACAGTACATGGTTTTCTAGTGGCCAATTTTATTACCTGAACAATGGAATAATAAGTTTTCTATAACTTAACGCCTTATCTATATCTTCTAAAGAATTCCATAGCAGTATGTCTAATTATTATTCTCATTCCTATCCTACATACAAGAAGGATTAGATAATATTATTATTCTCATTCCTTATCATACAAATAAGACGCCAAGAATCAGAGAGAGGATGATGAATATGCCAAAAGTTACAAGGTTTACAAACTGGGGTTGGAATACGGCCTGCCTGTTTTTGGGACCCATGCTCTTATTTCTACATTATGTTGCCTTTGACTATTCTCAGTGGCTACTTGCCTCAGGGTCAGATGCAATGAGTGCAATCACTTTATAAATACTAAAGTTTTTATAAAGTTAGTTATTATTATAACTTTCTACGTAGTCTTAATGAATACTATTTGAAAGGCTTATTCCTTAATACTTTTATTAAACTGGCATTTCAAATTTAAGTAGCCATAATATTACTGGAGTCTTGGTTTCACTTTTTTGTCAGGTTTTTAGAAATTTATTGTTAGAGATAGCTTAAGTATTATAGACATGGATCTCTAAAAGCTTTAGGTCTTTTTTTTTTTCTCAGACTGTTCCAGATAAATTCCAATATCGAAAATATAAGCATTGTGATTTTCTTTCATACATATTGCCAGAATATTTTTCAAAAGAGCTGTAATATTTACATCACCTCCTATGTTTAAATGTGCTAGCTTCATCACATTCTCGTCAATGTTACCTACTACATAATTTTTAATATGTTTTAAGAATATGATTTATATTCTCAGACTGTTTTGTTTTCATTTCTTTCACTATTGATGTGTATTTAACCATATCATATGTTTGTGGTATGTTTTGTCAAGTCATACTTACACAAATGTATTTGTTATTTATTCACTATACATATTAATTTTCTCATATTTGAGGTTAACATATCGGGTGAGATGTGTTTCTTTTATTCTTTTCCACTATGCAAAAAAATTAACGTTGTTATTTAAAGCTGCCAAAATAGGTGGAAACTAGTCTAAATACTTTCGGGTCACTCTTAGTATGATTCAGTACATGGACTTAGTTTAATCATATATCCCGACATATAATTATGCAAGAAGCTGTGAGAACTCAATTCACATGTGAGGTAATATCCATGCCCAAGCCACAAAGAGTTGAAATGACTGAAATGTCAATTTACCTATGTCTAAATAACTTGTTTTTATGCACAGCGAGATTCCCATTATATCCTTCTCCTAAAAGAAGTTAGATTTCGGCACCACAATTTCCTGCTGCTTTTTCATATGGCTCACTTTCCTCTATCATTATATTTGAAACTGCATCATTATTGTTGCAGAACATGAACTTATGATATGTGATGATGCTTCGAGGTAGAAGCACTGCAAATGAGAGTTGAAAGTCATAATACTTCCTTATCCTTGTCTTCGGTTTGGGGATTGAATACATTCTTTCTCTTTTCCCCTCTGTTTGTATGTGGCTATAAAAGACCTTTGTGGTTTTGGCTTGAATCTTTTTTTTTCCCCAATATAATTGAAAATACTATATTTTCATTTCTATTTCATTTCCAAGGCTTCTCTGCACTGTAAAAATTCAGGGTTAAGTTTTAGGTTGTATACAGAACTTTTTCAGAGACAACAGAATGAAATAATATAAGTATTTTACATGACAAACAGTCAGCAATTTCTTCATAGCTTTCCTGAGAGGAAGGAGCATTTCCATAAAGGGAGAAATACTAGGGAAAATTTCAATAAAGGCCATATCAGAAAATAAAATTGATATCTATAATAAATCACCTTCAGTACTCCAGTGCCAAACAACGTCTTGACTAGAACTAGAAGGATTATTACCAGAGTGCTTCGGTGTATAATAATTTTGGTATTTTTCCTCCATATATAGCTCTAAAATCTTACTAGTATTTCAAATGGCGCTCTACATTTTTCCTTCTGTAAAAGACACAGCAGTCTGAGATTTTTATAAGTCAAATAAGGAAGATTCCATCTTCTTTGAACTTACAAAAATTGACCAAAAAAGAATAATATGATTATTAGCTATTTGGCAGGTAAACAACTTTCGTAGCAGGATTATATTTCTAAGTTTCCATGTAACAAACGGGTAGAAGTACAACTTTCTCATCTTATGGCTATTGGAACAGCAAACATATACGGAGGACTTTCAAAGAAACATGTTTCATTAGCAATTAATACTAACTACCTGGGGTTTTTGTAACCTAATAAAGAGTGAAATCAGTTTTTGTAAACCAAAGGAATTAAATGTAGGTGTATGTGAAGGACATTTAGACTAGACTGTTATCAATTATAATATTATAATCTAAATCAATCCTGAAAGAGATTATTCCACATTGCTATTACTAATATCATTTATAGATGTAGAAATTGAAGCTTAAAGTGACTAACTTGGACAAGATCACAGAACTTGTAAGTGGCATGCTAGAATTGAAAGCCCGATCTGTCTGACTCCAGGATTCAGGCCCTTTTGGCTGCTAATTTTGTACCCAAGGCTTCATTTGTGTCTGTAAATTACACCTATGATCACAAAGGTGTTACTTTTATTTTCATCTTTACCAGTGTGTGCCTAATCTTTCAGGTCATATTACCCTTGTTATTTAACCAATATGACAATAATAACAATGATATATCCACATCACTATTTGTTAGAATCTGTGCTGTTTTAAAGCAATTATTTTTTTGGTACTAAAAGCTGCCTCACTGTTTCCATTTTAAAGAAAAGGTAACCAACATATAGAGAGGCGAAAGTCCCAGAACAATTTTACACAAGAGGAAATGTTAGAGCTGGAATGCATATTGAGTTCATGCCATGCAAAGCCCAAGCAGGCCTCAACTGCTAAGGCTGCATGGCCTCAGACAGTGATCCAGTGATATGGTTTCCCCCACCTCCTTCTCAGTTGCTTAAATGAGTCTCCCCTCTCAGTCTAATGATGCACGTTCTTATGTCTGCAATCACAGTATAACCCGATCTCTGTCTGAAATTCTGTTTGCAAGAGTCTCTGAAAAATGGCTGTAAAAAATATGAGTCTGGTCAGGAGCAGGCAGAACTGGGGTCAGATCCCATCTTCCACATTAGCTAAATATTCATTAAGGTAGAATCGTTGGCTTGCCTAATTTCCTCATTTGTAAAAATAAATCATAGCAACTTCCAGACCTTCATTCAGACAAGCGCCCTTGAGGCTAATACAACCATAATAACCTAAATATATGTTGGGTTACTTAGACTACTTGTTTGGATACTGGACATATATGCTTCTTTTGGGAGTCAAACTAGTCTGTGTGTGTGTGTGTGTGTGTGTGTGTGTGTGTGTGTGTGTGTGTGTATTCTTGTACTTTGTAAGAATGTTGGCTGCTACATTAGTTTTAACTATCACAACAACTATCATCATTTACCGAGTGCTGACAATTTGCTAGTCTCTGTGCTGAGAGTTTGTTCTTCACTATTTGCTCTTATCCCACCAAAAACTTTGATAGGCAGGTACAATTATTATTTCCACCTTCTAGATGAAGAAATTCAACCTTAGAAATGTTAAGTAATTCTTCTACGGTCTCATAGCTCCTGTGTAATAGGATCCCAGATTCAAACTGAGACCCTCTCATGTTTACCACTACGAAACACACTTACTCACTTGTACATCATGATCTATTTAGTTTTAGTCTGTACTTAAGCTGTGAGCCTTCATGTATTCTGGCAGTTGCTGGTGAGAAAATAGAGCCTTAATGATCTTGAACATTTAGGAGAATGTACATGAGGCCATTTTACCTACAAGAAGGATCAGAGGTCTTCCAGGCATTCGTCACTTTTTCCTGATCTATAAAAGAGGAGGGACTAATTAAATTAACCACATTGCTTACCCTTGTCCAGTTTGCTTGGTATAATTGAAACCTAGCCCATTTTGATAGCAAGACAATCCGCTACTGAATCCATTTTCAAATAGTATTCTCCTCTCTGGCTAATTTTAACTCTCTGATTCAATGAGAAAATTAAATATGTAATGTTTCCTTCTTAGAGGTCAAAAACATAATTAATATAGATATGACTAAGTAAAAATTATTAAAGACAGCTTAATGTATTCTCTTCATCTATCACTTGATATTTGCCTGGTTCAGATAAGTGCACTTATGTTGACATTTCCATATTTTGCTCCGAACTTACACATAGATTTCAGAAATTAAATTCATAATATTTGTATGGGAACTAGAAAAGGCATTAAAAATAAATTCTTCAAGATGTTCTCTTTTTTCAGGAGAGTTAGTAATTATTTTATCTTATTTAAATGAAAGTTACCAAGTCTGGAAGCATCACCAATATGCAGCAGAGTGAACTTCACTGATATTATAGGTCACCTACATAGACATTCAATTTTATGTGTGAAGGCTAAAGATGAGATAATTCATTCAAAGATGTATATTTGGAAAAGGGCCCAAGTGAGATGCCTACAAATTAAACATTTGGCAAAATTCCTTAGATAAATGGAAAAGGTCATTTTGAAAATTTGGTTTGGTGGATTTTAACAGCTGCACTATAAACTGTAATTGCAATTTAAACAACCTCTGATGCCACTCTAGAAAGATCTTAACCTTCTCAACCTGTCACCCCTCAATGCTTGCAAGTAAGACACAAATATAATTTTATGAGCTGCTGGAGAAATTTCCCATTTATTACTTGACTCCACAGTTATTGTTAAATGTCACTGACACACAAGTTAAACAAGATCCACGATTCTGTGAAAAAAAAATCACACACTTGAGTGTGTGATTCCAAATGTATTCATAGAAGAAACAGCAAATAAACATATTTGATCTTTTAAAAATTAATCTTTTCAGACTAATACTCTATGGTTGTTTTTAAAAAATCTGAAGGGGGTAGTGTATATTTTCTGGATCGATTTGGCATACATGGAAATATTATATATCTCAACAATTTTATATCGAGGCTATAAACATAAGGTTTATAATATTATTTTTTCATTGGGAAATTCAAAAGCAATCTTTTGGAAAGAACTTAGTAAGCCACATTCAAAAGTGTGAAAGCCAGAATAAATATACACGATGAAGGGGGAGTTTTAAAATATAGCACTAATGACATTTAAAATGTGTCAAAAGAAAATCACAGAACGATAGAAATTAAATCAGCTATTGGATTACTCAGTGGGATAGGAGGATGTAGAAATAGTAAGTCCTTACACCTGTATGTCACATTTTGGCTAATGTCAAATCTTTAACTATCTTAATAATTTATATCATTCTATCTCTTTTCTCCTATTCATTTCATGAAGTTATTTTCTCTTTCAAAACACTGTGGTCATCTACAGATATCAGAGTGTGTGCCTACTGAAAAGACTTTTTTCAAAAGAAAAATTGTGTTGGTAACATGTTCCATATCGAGTTTTCTGCTAAGTTGAAGTATGTTGCATTTGTATTACTGTAGATAATTAGTGTGGGACATTGTGCTAAGGCTGTTTCAGAAAATAACAAAGACAAATGAATACCAAGGAAATTCAGCAAATTTTTCTCTGTCATTAAGAAATAAATCATCAGAAATCAACCTGTTATAAAACAAGTGTTTTTTGAGCCAGATATTTACACCTAATATAAAGTTGTCTTGTTTGGTGATTTAGATTTTTACACGAATATGCCATATAATGAAATTTGAAATTTCTAACATTTAAAATTGAACAGTGCCATGTATATTTCCTTATTCTTTCATTTACCCTTTCCTTGTAATGTTTTCCTTAGATTAGCATAAACAAGTCAGTGAAATTCTAGAAAAGACACTAAAAATCTCTACCCTATTATTATATACATTCAATACTTATTTTTAAAAATTTTTTCAATGTTTATTTATTTTTGAGAGAGACAGAGAGTAAGCTGGGGAGGGGCAGAGAGAAAGGGAGACCCAGAATCTGAAGCAGTTTCTGGGCTCTGAGCTGTCAGTACAGAGCCCAATGCGAGGCTGGAACTCCAGAACCATGGGATCATGACGTGAGCCGAAGTCAGATGCTTAACCAACTGAGGCACACAAGCACTTCTGATTATTTATTATTTTATAAATAAACTAAAAAAAAACCCCACTAAGATTTCCCTTGAACTTTAGTTTTTTAAGTGCTTCCATATAAATTATTTTACATTATAATGGTAGTTTCACTAGTGATTCTTTACCTTGGTTTAACATATGGGGAAACTGAGGCTTAAAACATGCTAAGGGAATTTTCAATTTCATCCCAATATTAGTGAAACAAATCTGGAACTCAAATCCTGACCATTGAACCTCATATCTTGGTCTGTTTTACCATGCTGCTGAAGGGTGTTAGTGTATGTCCCTCCAAAATATGTCACTTTGGTATGAAGGTTATTTTGATCTGAAGGCAATGCAAAACAGTAGGTACAAGAACACTGGATCTCCTTTTTTCCTCCTGAAAGCAGGAGAAGAAATTTCCACATGAAAGATGACCTCTCTTTACCAGAGAAGAAGAATATTCTAAGAGATGGGGAGTCCAGACTGAGAAAATTCTGTACAGAATTCTCAAAATGACTTTTATCTTTCTTTAGTATCGCCATATATTTTGGTTAGTTTTTTACAATTGCTTATCGTTGTTCGGCTTCATATATAAGCACCTACATTTTGCCATTTCTTTGAACTTTCACTTTGTGAATGAAGACTCCCATATCACGTAAAATCTTTATTAAATAAATTTGTATGATTTTCTTTTGTTAACTTAGTCTTTTGTTACAGAGCTCTGGCTGAGACCTAAGATGAGTAGAGGAAAGATTTTCTTCTCCTCTATACCACTCAAGACATTCTTAAGAAAACATTAATTATTTTCCCTGATTACATCTCTTTAGAAAACCAATAAAATGATAAATGGAGTTTAAACTGAACCAGAAATATTTCTGCACATGGAAGAGGAATTTGGATAATTATAGTTAATAAGTTATGACAGGCAAAAATAAACACGAGCTCATGCAATTAAACTATTGCCACTGAGGACCATATTAGCTATCTGACAGAAATCGCATACACACGTTACTTACGTAGATGGATAAAACGACAGTACGACGTACGAACTGTGTCACTCTCATCTCGAGTCCCATGGATACAATTATTCCTGAAAGGAAGAAATTATTTTAGTTTAGGAAAGGATGAAAACAATTACCCACAGAAAGGTAGAGAAAGAAACCCAAATATTTTTCCCAAGTGGAAATTCTCAACTTGTGTATTGTTTAATAGCAGTGTCTACTCCCTGGTGCACTCTGAAGGGATGAGCCAACCCCTTAGAGATGTTACATTTTTGACATATCATTAGCCACAGATCTTTCTTTTCTTTTCAATACAGCCAAGTTAAAGTTGCGGATCCCATGGCACAGATACCCTAGTCAAATATCTCCTTTGTCAATAACACAACTTCTAATTAGGTGTGGTCTAGCAATTTCTTATGAGATATGCAGCAGATTAAACCATGTCCTTTTCCCCCAAATTAGTAAACATCAAAGACTTCTGAAATTCATTTCAAGAAAAGAGATTAGCTTATTCAGCCTCTCCCTGCCTATTACAGCTTCATGGGAGGCTCAGCTGGTAGTACCAAGGAACATTCCTGTAATTCATAAAGTTCTAGAAGCTTTTAGATACTCAGTGAGATGTATTGAGTTCATTTAGAGCACCGTAGGGTATACAACTATATATTTTTTAATACTTACCAATGAATGTGCAAAACATGACACAAAAAATGTTAATATTTTACATTTGACTAGCTCAACCATAAACACACAATATACAATGACTTAAATGTAACCACAATACATTTGAGGTTCCTTTTGAATGTGAAATTTAGGCCAAATGTACTTTCTGGTTTCTCCATAAAATTAGCCTTGATATAACATTCCTAACATAGTCAGGGGTGTGGAAAAACCAAAGTGTAGCTCCTTAAATGAACATTTTTAAAAGAACACTCAATTAAATACAGGGATTGTAGGTAACGGTAGAAACTCTGAAGTCAGAGTGTCGGGGGTAAATATTGGCTCTGCTATTTCCTAGCTGTATAAACCTATGTTTTGTTTCCTCTTTTGTATAATATGAATAATAATATTACTTACTTTATGGGGTTTTGTAAGGACTAAATTATTTACTATTTATGAAGTGCTTCAGAGAATACCTTGGCACATATGCATATATATATATATATATATATATATATATATATATATATATATATATATGGTATATTTTGGTATATATATATATATATATATATTTTGTTAAATAACTCAAAAAAGGCAGCCTTGTATATTGTGTTAGGCAACTTCTATAACAAACACCCCCCAAAATCTCAGTGGTTCAAATTAATACAATTTTGTTTATAACAATCCCATGTGAGTTTGGAGGCTCCACAGAAAAATCATACTGAAAGCAGTTAAACAGGGATAATAGTTCGCTTCTGTGGTTCTCTCATCCTGATGTGCCCCGCAGCTATTCTCTGCATTCGGCTGGTTGACAGATACATGAAGAGAGTATATGGAGGCTTACTTAGGGTGTTTTATGAGAGGTATACAATTTCCACCCACACTAGACCTCAGTGGCATGGCTCTGACCAAGTAGAAGAAGGATGGGAATTAGTAGTCTTTCTGTAAACACAGGACAAGGAAACACCGTTGATTCATACCTGAGGAACCAGCAACATTAAATAATAAGTATCATATAAAGATTTTATCCGAAAGAGTTTGGAAAAAACACAGCCCAATGGTACTCAAAATTTATAAAGAATCTCAAATGAATTTTTGCTTTCCACCTTCTTTTTTATTCCAATACAGATGTAGGAGTCAGTTTTATAAAGATGGGTAATAAGATAGGCAATCAGGTATCTTTTACATCGATTGGAAGTTATTGTTAGTTTGACCATGTAAATACAATAGCCCTCTATTGTATTTATGAAGTCTGTTTTTCCTTTGGACAGATCTAGTTCATTTTCCTCTCCCCACCTTCTTTTATTTGTTTGTTTTTTATAACCCTTAAAACCAATTTTCTCTCATGCTCATTTAACCTCTAAATATTTCTCAAATGCATCCATTTCCCTCCATCTCTTTGGGATAACCTGATATCAAATTACCATTTTTCTTGACTGGACCATCACATTGACTTCTGAACTGCTCTCCCAGTATCTACCTTTGCTTGCTTCCAATTTATTCACTGCAGCCATATGGTTTTATCTCCTAATTCTTTTTAGAATCAGCCCATGGTGTTAAGTCTGCTGCACAAAATTCTAATGTAATTGACCCACCTGTTTCCTTTGGTGTCACTCTCTTATCTGATCTCTACCACCCCAGTCATCCTTCATTTCCAGGACGTATTGGAATGCTTGCTGCCCCAGGGCTCCAGCAAATGCTGCTCCTTATGTCCAGAAGTTTCCTTCTCCATGCATTGGTTAGTGAATTCCTATTTATGTATGAATCTCTGACAGTTTTTCTTCAAAGAAGTAGTGACCACCTAGACAGTATGTCTCTTTACTTGTACACCGCACTTTTACTTCTCAGTCATAGCACTTTTTCATAATTGTAACTAAACAGTAAATGCTGCAATTAGATAAATAGTATCTGTGTCCTTACTAAACTATTACCCTCAAGGAGTGTGTTGATCAGAAAATTATCTCTAGCACCTGGCAGTTTGTATTACAAAGACTAGACATGTGATATTTGTTGAATAAGTGTGGCTCATTTTAATTCCACATCACCAAATATCTTCATTCATTTATCAATTTACATTTGATGTCTTACAATATACCAAGGGTTATGCTACATGTTATAGATTCAAATTTGAATAATACCCTGGTCTTCAAGTTGCTGAGAACACAGTGGTGGGGGCAATAAAGAATGAGCATAATAATGGGCAATAAGTAATATGTGGGTACAAAGTTCATGAGAAGCAAATGAATATACATCTATATATAATGAGGGGATTTTCAGGAAGAGCAATATTTTGATAATTTTCCCACTGCTTGTCACTGAAGATCTTGATATCTATCAATTTGGAGAGGACAGGTGCCTGCACAAAGCCCTGTGAACTTGAATTTCAAAGCCATTATGGATTTATGAAAGCAGTCTCCTTTCTCTGAGGAAAGAGAGTTCTGTCTTGATGGAGACACTACTGATTGTAAGGAAGAGAAACAAACTCAGACTGGGGTTCATTGTAGAGGTACAGAGAGGTACCCTGGAATCCAGAGCAGTAGCTGGAGGTTAGCTAATAAATACAATCTTTTTTGAACCCTTGTTTTATTCACACATTGAGGTAAGTGCCACACAAATACCTCAAATTAACTAAGTTTCAACAAATGACATTGTTGACAATCAAAAATATTCTCAAGAAAGACTATTCTCAACTGCATTTTGCCCTATTTGTCTTCATGAGCTCCTTTACCTTCTTGTTCTTATACTAAAGTTTTTAATTGGAAAACTCTTGTCCGATGATTTTCATCATTTTCGAATATTTCAAATTTACCACAACTGACTCCTCATTGTCAATTTCATATCTCAATAATCTTACATTCCTGACTTTACATACTAAGCAAGATACAAAAAAATCTTTGCATTAATGTTTTATTTATTAAGTCCATTAATTTAAGCATTCTTTCTTTTAATTTTCTCTTTATTTCTTCTCTATATAGTATTCCTATGTACCAGGCATTGACTCGGTAGAAATATGACAGAGAAAAACATTATATAATGTCTGTGACCCAGGTAACTCCAGTTACCAGCACTATTCAATGGAGACTCTAACTGAAAATATAAAGAGAGAATTAATATTACCTACCATTTAAAGTTGAAAAAAAGAAAGCATTTCATATAGGAAGCAAACATTTGAAACAGAAGAGCTTACCCACAGGTAACAGAGTCAAGAAGAAAAAGGAAATCACTAAAGTCAATATAATAATTATCTATGGAGTTATTTTGAGGGGAAAACACATCCATTAAAAAATGTGAGACACTCTCCACTTTTGTATTAAAGGAAATCACAGGAGCTGGAAATGCTTTAGCTATAAAACCACAAGAACTTGTCTCAAAAACATTGAAAACATGCTGACATAGTACAGCTAACATGTCAGGGGACTAAGGAAAATCCGTAGGTTTTCTGCACAAGATGGAAAACTGAAAATCCAAGTGACTAAGCACATGTTGAAGCTTTCATGCTGGTGGTGGTGGTGAAGTACAGGTGTGTGGGAATGGTAGGGCCCAATCTCTTTAAATAAAGGGACATTTTACCTATAACTTTTTATTCTGACATAAGTTCAAAATCACAGAAAAGCTGCAAGGTTAGTACACAAAATTCCCTATATCCTTCTTTGAGATTCCCAGAAGGTTGAAATCTACTTCCGTATACTTTTTGATTTCTTCAACTGTTGTCTTTATCTTTGCACCCATTTTAGAGGTATCATTTGAGGATTTGAGGATTGAGGATTTGAGGATTATTTACTGAAATCAAACGAAAAAGTAATGAACCAATTGCTAAACTAATTTTAAAAAGCTAGGATAATACAACTGAAAAAAAAAAAAAGATGGAGAAATTAGGAAATTCCCTAAATTCGGATCTGAATATTATGTACATACAGCCCTCAATTACTTTATCTCGAATTCTCTACTGAAGAGAAATATATTTTGAATGAACAGACTGTCACTACGGAACTCCGTAGTCAAACCTTTAAACGCCTGGATGTTTGATAATACAGAGCGTAACTACATCTCAGAACTGCGAGAAACAATTGCATGATAAATTACAGTTTTATGTATCTGGGTGATTGTAAACCAGCGGTAGTTGTTTTAGTGTGTGCATACCTACACAGCCAATTCTAACATCTTTGGGGTAAAATAAGAGTAAAATGCATTTACTAGTGTAAGAGAAAAGAGCATGCTTTCTGTTTAATTGTTAACTTAGGAAAAATGATTGAAAACAGAAGACATCCCTGCTCACATTTTACACTTGATTTCATTATCATCAATGCCTCTACTAGTCTGAGATCATTTATCGGCTTATAAACATCTCTTGAAACCTATTTTGTGGAAAATATGTTTTCTGCAATTGTTCTCTACCATTAGTGGCTTCTTATACAGAATTCATGCTGTCAAAATTCCCTTAGAAAAGTGTCTCTGTAAACATACAGATTAGTTTAGCAAGAACAGCTATTTGCTTATCTTTACTCATCTCCTGCATATGAATACACTTCTGTTTTCTTCTATTGTTTACGTACAACCGAAACTTAATTAATTTAAAGTCTTATTGATTCACTGGATATTTACAAACAAAATTACCTAAAGGATTCTAGATACCATTTTATGCTACTTTATAGCCATAATTTGACTTCTGCTATGTGATGAGTCTAAAAATAAGTGAAAATATATTTCTAATACTGTTATCTACTTAAAGAAACCCAAAACAATAAAGTAGTAGTTTAGAAAGATAGTTGTAAAGGCAACGTTTCCATGTTTGTCATGTTGGAGTTGGCTCTCTGCTGGTAACGCTGATCAAAACGTGCAGTTAATTATTCAAATGGTTTCCAAACCTGAGTTTAAATTATGCAAGTAGATTTCAATAAAACTTGCACTCATTAGAAAAACAGTCAAAACTATTCATTCACTTCATTTTACCTAGAAATACACTACCTGAATTTCAACTTGATGCTAATATTGCATTTAGGCCTGTAAAGTCTACAAGACATGTATCTGCAATTTGGGGGACTAAATTTTGTCTGAAGAGCAGACACCAAGTATTTTTTGCCTACATAAGGCAGAAGAACTGCAGATATCCTTCAATGAAACAGAATATCCGAGCTTGAATGAAACATTTCTAAGCGCTGTATCAGAAGACATTTATGTCAGTCCATAGCTCTGTGCCGGGGGAACTTCTGCCCACAGCCCCGTGACCACATGATCGCCCTAATTGAATTGATTGGACTAGGGAAAGCAAAGCCCCAGGGCATCCATGAGTTCAGCTAAAGCTTTAATGTGAAGAGAATGGAGTTACCTCACACTCCAATTTAAAACACAAGCAAACAAACAAACAAACAAAAACAGCTATAGTTAAAATTTGTGAGATGAGTTTTAGGAAACAGAGAAGACAGTCTCTGAAGAAAGCAGAACAGCTGGAAAAGAGTAGTAGAAATGGATTCTTGAGTCGAAGGAGTGAGGACATTCACCTGGTATTCCATCTTCTGGAACAGCAAGCACTATTATCTTTTGTTTCCTGGATTCTATGACATTTATTCTAGTTTTCATTTATTCGGAAATTTGACTGAGTCTGTTTATTAAAACCAAGATAGCATTTGATAGGTTGTGAGATTAAAGTTAGAAAAGACAGGAGACCTATGGTCCAGGGGTCAAGTCCATGGACTTACTGAGTATGTAATCTTTTTTATTAGGTAAAAAAGAGCCTAATTTCCCATCACATATGTCCAAATAATGCTAGCCTCAGAAACATTAAAATAAAGCGGTTAGAGGCCATCTTATAGGCAAAGTGATTTGCAAATGTTATTCTCTTTTTTCTTTCTTTCTTTTTTTTTGGTAGATGTGGTAATCAGAGAATACTGGAAATATTCAGTAAATATTAACTGTTTTCCCTAACATGTCGATGACGCTGATAATTACATATTTTCTGCATTGGGTTAATTTATCAGGGCAGGATACTAATGAGGTTATAGTTACAGATCGTATAGTTAGCTCAGTTCCATTTAAGTGACCACAGATTGACTTCTCACCTCAATAAGTCACTGCTGCTGTGTATCATTAACTGCAATAGGGACTAAATTAAAGTGTGAGATTGCATCTGCAGAATGACGACTACTTCAGAAAAATAATTCAAACCTTGTGCTTTATTTATTACGGGTCACTAGTTTCATCTCTGTGTACGAAAACTAGGATAGTTTATAGCTTTCATGGTGAGACAAAAAAAGCAGCCCTTTTTACATTTTTCTTTTTTTCGTCTGTGTATTTTCATATTCATACAGAAGGCTCTTTAAAAATATCTTGAGACATAAGTCAATCCTTGCTTAAAATTTGGAAGACTAATTTCTATATTTTTAACAATTACCTCAGCCATTTTAATTGTTTTGATTGTCTGATCTAGCTTTTCCATCTAATTGCTCTGAGAAGAGACACTAACAATTAAAGTTGCTCATGCAATTAGAATAATTATCTTACTGTTATAAACTTACAGTAGATCCGGTGGAAATTATTAATGGCAGCAGTCAAATATTATGTAAGTGAATTAGATTTTTTTACCTCCACTGATTCGATTTATGTTAACTGCATATATTAAGAAGGAAAATATGAGAAAAGAGAAGAAATTACAATGGATTATAGACTCAGAATTTAGTAAACAAAAAGCTTCCAGAAAACTGTAAGTCCTGTATTCTTCAACAATAAAACTTAACGGAGAATCCAGGTGGCTCAGCTGGTTAAGCATCCTACTCTTGGTTTTGGCTCAGGTCATGATCTCCTGGTTTCGTGGGTTCAAGTCCCACACTGGCTTCACACTGGCAGTGGGGAGCCTGCTTGTGATTCTTGGTCTCCAGAGACTCCAGAAAGTCTGTTTCTCTCTCACTTGCACTGTCTCTGTCTCTCTCACAATAAATAAAGAAACTTTTTAAAAAAATATGAAGCTTTAAAAAAATAAAAATTTAATGAACTGCTAATCTCAGGACAATTTTGAAATCCTCATATAAAATATGTAGATGGTCACTAGCGTTTTACTTAAAACCGGTCCCACAGGACTTCAGATTATGACTTTGGGTCAATTTGAATAAATGGTAAATATTTATTTTATGTACCAAATAGTATTTTGTAAGGCCTTATAGCAAAGTTTCTCAAATTTTCTCACTTTATGAGGCTCTTAGTATCTCAGTATTTGTTTTTCACAGTACCTCTAGGAAACAAAAAATAGTTCTATTTCTTAAAAAGTTAGGAGCAAACAATTTAATGTTTATATTCTAAGAATATTATTATTAATAAGCATATGTATTCTTAATATTTAGCATTATTGTCCTTAAGAAACATTTATATCTAAATTTCATTTAAAAAATAATGCACATAAAATAGAAAACAGAAAACAAAAAACAAAAAACACTGTATTCCTAAATAACCGCAATCACAAATAGGACGACTATACCTTTGGGCACACACTCACAAATGACTAAATGGTAAACAGGTGAAATTCTTGAATGTTTACCAGATGCTAATTCAGGGAATTAATTCTCTTTCCTATCTCTTGAGTTTAAAAAGGAGCCCAAATTGTATCATGTATTAGTCTCCACTTTTTAGATGTAAAGAGGAATATGGGCATCACATTAAATCAACTATGCTTCGATAATTAAATTCCTGTAGCCAGGTGCATGTTTTAGACCCAGCACTCATTAAATACCTTATTACTGGATCTGAATGACAGCTTTAGGGAATCTCAAACTTAATACAATTCTTCTCAAGCCTACTCTGTAAACAATGCAACTTCAATTCTGAAATTAATTTTATGAATGGATTTTGCACGTCAGAGAATGTTTCCCTTTCTTTAAACGTACTATGTTGTAAGACAGATGCGTAAGTGTACATACGCAAAATATAGTTTTATGTTTGTTTGATTTTACTATAATAGAATCGTATTATAATTGCAATAGACTGTTTTCTTGATCATATATAGTGCAAATCCCTACAGATTATTACATAAAGATTTTTAAGGATCTTATACCTGTACACAAAATGTACATATATAGATATATTACTTAATATACATTTGCTTATCTTATACACGTTGTATGCTTTCTCCCTAGCTGGCGCAGGGTTGTCAGATTTAGCACAAACAATTAAAAATAAATACGGGATTCCCAGTTAAATTTAATTTTCAGAAAAGCAAAAAATATAGTTTTAGTATACTTATGTCTCAAATATTACATGGGGCATACTTATACTAAAATACTATTCCCTGTTTATCTGAAATTCCAATTTAATGGGTGTCTTATATTTTATGTGCAACCCTTGTAGGCAGAGTTTTTTTTTTAATTTATTTATTTATTTTTGTCAACTTCTAGCTTCCTTGCCCCGACCCTTTATTCCGTCACTCCACTGTCCTAAACAAGACAACCTGTGTTAAAATATCAAAGGTAAATCCTTTGAGCCTCTCTTTATTTACTCATTTAGTTTTAACCTCTGTAACATTTTTTATAACAACAGTAGCCATTCATGAGGGCTTATTTTATAAATCACTTTTAATTTTAAGTTTATTTATTTATTTTGAAACGCAGAGAGAGAATGTGAAAAGGGGAGGGGCAGAGAGAGAGGGAAAGAGAGTCCCAAGTAGGCTTCACACTGTTAGCGCAGTGTCCACTGTGGGGCTGGAATCCAAGCACCGTGAGAACATGACCCGAGATGAAATGTAGAGTCAGACATGTAACCAACTGAGCCCCCCAGGAGGCCCTAAATTGCAAAGCACTTTTAAATATATTACTTATGTATTCAGTTAATTCTCAGTCTTAACCATATAAGTACCCCTATTAGCCTCATTGTACAGATTTGGAAAATGAGGCTTCAGAGCTTAAGCAACATGGTTGAAGGGGTGCAACCAGTAAATCACGTACCACGACTTGGATTTAGACCGGGGATAGTGACTCCACATTTTAACCACCCATTGTTTTCTATACATACATTTATATACCTGTAGTTTACAAATATTAAGCCAAGATGTCACCTAGGAAATGCTGAGATCTAAAACTCTGACTGCCCATATCCAAAAAGTTCAGATAATTCAATTTTCATATGCCAACTCTTGCACTGTTATTAAAATGGTATTTTAAAATATAATAAAGTAACATTATAATACAGTTTGTTTCAAAGCTTTGTGTGGCATAAATTATGACTATAAAACAATTTGATTTTTTCAAATCTGATTTTTCTTATGTTTTTTTCTCTCTCTACATTTGTCTCTTTCATGTACCTATGAAAAGGAATATGTATTACATATTTTACTTATTTGTTATAAATGTATAGATATAAATATAGAAAATATCTATTAAGATTTTTACCAAGCATGTATGCTTACTCTGGTTTGCTTTTTTTTATTTTTAGCTTGTATGCCAGTTTCAGTTTTATAAACAAAAACTGTGCACTTACATGTCAAGTCAATTTGAAACATATTTAACTGTGGTTATCTGAGTTCTAAACTACCACATTCCAATGTTAGTGAGCCAGGCTTGAAAGCAGAGAGCATCTTACAGCTTTTCTTTGATATCTGAACTCTAACATTTTTTCAAAACACTTGGGTAATAAATTCAGCACTGTTTAGACAGAAAAAAATGTTTCTAAGTTAATTACCCTCTACCAAAATTTGAGATAAAAAATTAAACAAATTCTCCATCCACTAACTAGCATTTTCAAATCCTGGTTTTCCATACTAACACACTTGTGATTTAACTCTGTGTTAATAATAGCACGAATGTGAACATCATGTATTCTTTCTTCAAGAACAGACAAGGTCATTACTTAATATCACTGAACAGGTTAAATGAAAGCTATACAGAGCTGTGCTGACAAAAATAAAGATTATTTGATTATTAGAAAAAGTATGAGTATATATGTTTAAAAATATATTTTACGTGTCTAGTAATTTTAGGGACAAAGATCTTCAAATCCTGATGAATATGTTGATATAAAGAGTGATCATTACAATGACACCTTTTAGGGAGCATTATGGAGATACTACCACTAATGAATAATAAACAATAACATGAATTGTAATAATATTAATAATTATATTAATAAGGTGTATTGAATGATCCTATGGGTCAAGGATCTTTTAAGGGTGACAGATAGATATATCACGTTATTCATTTAACCATCACATGGTCATATTGGGAGGGACAGTGTCTCAGTCTGTTGAGTCTGCTATAGTAACATACCACATACTGGGGGCTTACAAAGAGCAGACATTTATTGCTTACAGTTCTGCCAGCTGCGAGTCTGAAATTAGGGTGCCAGCTTGGTCAAGGAAGGGTCCTCTTCCAGGTCACAGACTTCTAGTTGGTTCTCACATGGTGAAGGGGTTAAGGATCTCTCGAGAGCCTCTCTTACATGAGTACTTACCTAGTCAAGAGAGTTCCACTCTCATACTTCAAGCACCTCCCAAAGGCTCTACATACTAATACCATCACCTTTTGTACTTAGGGTTTTAACAGATGAATTTTGAGGGGACACAAACACTCAGACCAGAACAGGTACCATTTGTGTCCATTTTCGTGTAAATTAGGGCAGAGCAAACCTAAACTACAGGCACAGAATTACCCAGATCCTATTTGTTGTTTAAACACCAGTGGGCTGGCTGCAAAGTCTGGCATCTTAAAAGGTATCTGGAAAAGTTCCTCGTGATGTTGAGGAATAAATATGTAAATTCAAGGAAGACAGTTGCCTTTTAAATAAAAATGTGCACTAATTAAATTTTTATTTAAAATTATCATTAAGCAATATATGCTTGGTATAAAAATTAATCCAAAGATTGGTAAATATAGAAGTCCCTCTGTCCATTCTCTAATAGTACAAACAGTACAATTCCACATGAGAGCCAATAATCTAAAATATGGGGGGCAAACCTTACTTTGCCTTATATTTGATATGATTTTTAAAAGTTTTTATTGTTTTGCATACTTTTTTTCAAGTACTGTGGTGTTCTTGGTGACGCTCTAGTTTTAATTTTTGGTGACCTTATTCTACAACTTTTGTATTTTATATATTTATATTACACTGTCCAAAGCAAACCTGTTCATTGTTTATTATCTCAGCCGTTATACAAAAGTCTTGAACATCTCTCTGACATAATTCACAAGGTCACCTCAGAAAAAATCACTGTGCCCACTGTGCCCAGTAGAACATCAGTTATAGGATTGGTTATCAGCCTGTGTGCAGTATATGCCCACCACTGACCTAATCATAAAGGCAAGGAATTGGTATCAATGCCACTGGTAGCTAGTGGAGAGGTCAACCCCTCCATAACTTCCTGGCTTTTTTAAAATAGAGAATATTTCATGGGAAATAATGTTTATTCCACTTTTTAGAAAAAATTTTTATGTTTATTTTTGAGAGAGAGAGAGTCAGGGAGGAGCAGAAAGAGATAGGGAGATACAGAATCTGAAGCAGGTTCCAGGCTCTGAGCTGTCTGCACAGAGTCCGACACAGAGCAAGATCATGACCGGAGCCAAAGTCGGCGTTTAATCGACCGAGCCACCCAGGCGCCCTTGTTTACCCCACTCTTTAAATAAACCTATTTATTTCTCACACTGAGAGGGGAGATGAAGTGAGTTTAATTTTCTTTTTCCTTTGTTTGAGATCTATGTAGACACTTGTTTAGGTCATTTTATTTATACACAAAAATATTCTTATATTCACTGGATATGACTAAATCTCCATTTTAAAAAATTGATATTCAAGGATGGGACATTGTAATGATAGAATAAGATCTTTGTACATTTCAGGAAAGGTTTATTATACATTTGAATACTTTTTCTTGTTCTGTTTTATTTCCTGTTAAATAGGTAATATGTATGTGTATACACACATACACACACATATATATCTGTATGTGTACATACATGCAGATATATAGAGATATAATCCTCTAATGTCTGTTTATTCTTCATCCCTTTTTCATTTCATTGGTATGACCTTTCAAAGCTTTGTGGTGATTATGTACTTTCCAAAATAACATCAGCCCATAAGTTACTCAATTTATTACAACCTAGTATTTTGTGATAAGTCAAACTCCACAATTCCACAACAGTCTTTGTAAAAAGTTAGCATTAATAAATAGGCATAGAGTTTATATTTTCAGGTAGATGTCCCTATTTTCACATGCAATTAAAATATGAAACACACATAGCACTCCTAGGCATGGATATTGAACTTGGACAATTATAATTTTTTCTTCAATTTTAAAGAGTGCGCTCTTTTTAATAATCTATTATTCTGACAAATGGATGTTTTCTTGTACAAGTAGTTTTACATTTAGAAAGAAATGAATCACTTCAAATAAAAGTTTGAGACATTTATAAACAAGAATTTTAACAATCATCCTGCCGAATTGTCTAGTTAAACACTGATTTATGAGAAAGATGTTCCACAGATGAATAAAGGGAAAGAAGAACTCAACTAATACGATCCATAAAACTCAGTGTGGAGTCTATTAGGGCTTGAAGACTTTTTACTAGTTTGGAAAATGAAGCAGATGTCTCAGTGAACAGGAGACAATAAAGAGAATACTAAAAATATGCGGCAGCACAGCCACATCTGTTTCCAGTTTTCTGACCTGGTGTTTTTGAGAAAATTAAGTCAATGTTCATTTCCCACTTGTTTTAGGTATGTCCACTGTAATTGTGACACTGAATTCAAATTTGTAACTCATAAACATGGGACTGAGGTGCCCAATGGAAATAGACGTGATAACTCAGGTTTTATACCTAACTTCATTAGCCAAACAATACAAACAGGCCAAAATAGTCGGAAGGTGCCATTTTTCTTGTTACTAAAGATAACATAATCAATCAATCTATGTATTTCTGGACAGCAATAAAGTGATGTTCTTCCTAAAAGACAGTCTCTAAACTTGAGTCGTTCACATTACTACACTCTAGTGTTGGGGATGCAATCTAGGATTTAAAAATTTCCTTTGAAATGAGAGCATTCTTAGTTGTCACGTAAGTGTACCTGATTCCCTTGAAAATTTCTTGTAAAATATTGTTTTGTGGAATGCAAAACAAAGGAGTGCAAGTTTCTTGCTTTTATAGAAGCTCATTGCTGTAATAAGAGTCTCCATAACTTTATGTTTATGGACTTCTATGTTGTGTACAAACCACATTCCTAAGATATTTAAAAAAAACATATGCAAATATATATAACATTTCCTGATATTAGTTAGAACAATTAGTAGAAAAGAATTTTAAGATATCTTTTGTGATTAAAATTATTTAGAATTAGATAATGGTTACAGTGTAATTTTTCACTTGGGTACTTGATTTTGGAGATAAAGAAAAAAATCAAATTCTTAGTAACTAACCTAGAGGAGCTTCTCTTCAACTGGCAGGAGGAAGCCAAAAGATAAAGTTAAAATTTAGTATATACACAAATATTCATTGAGATATTTCATTTATGATTTAACTTGATTCATTTACTTGAAATTGAAATAAGCACGCATTAAGGAATATATTCCCTAATACGAATCAGATGACCAAAAAAAAGAAAGAGAAAAAATACTGCTTGTGAGATATCATCGGGTCTACAATTCCTCATCCAAATGCTAGGGGTGAGATATATTCTAGAATTGGGATTTTGTTTGAATTGTTTTAAAGGTAAGATTTTGCATGTATCTTGTATTATGCAACACCTAATGGAGTTTGGGGTGGCATCACCTAATAACACATGTTAATATTTCAAATATATATATATGAATATAAAATATTAATATTTAAATGTAAGTATCAATAAATATTCATTATAGAGTAGGTATTTTTTGCCACTATACGAAAAACACTTTGGTGATCAGAATTCTTTGGATACTGGAATTGCAGATGAGGGACTCTGGATATGTATTAAAACACAAATTTCCCTATTTGTGGGCTTTCTCGGCCTTATGCTTTGAACTGTGTAACATGTTCCTGGGTTCCAGCCGTTTTTCTACAGCCATGAGCACTGGACAGTGTGCGATGACCAAGGTGGTATTTGGGCTACTCCAAGTTCTTAACTATTATTAAAACATGAGAAACTTCATTAAGCAGTTCTGAGAATAGGGAGACTATTATGAGGTGAAAGAAAATATTCCTTACTATGCTAAGGACAACTGAACCCAGAAAGAATTTGATCAGATGCATTTACATTTATTTTATATTTCTATCATCTCATAATTATTAAATTTCTTACCTAGAGTCCTTTTCTTATATTTTCAATTCTTTTATTGAAGTTGTTGGCATAATCCTTCTTATATTTATGATTACATGTTTCTGTGAACATTATACGGACTTCTCCCAAGTGTTTGTTAATCTTTCATTGAATAAAATGCTTCCCATTTTCTTTTATTTTTCCCCCATTACATAAACAATCTTATATTATTCTACATATGAGCAAGCCTGGTTAGCAAATTACTTTTTGTTCCCCTGTCTGGCTTGTTCTCAGAAGAGTGAAACACCTAAAGCACTCTCATTTAGGTGAATAAGACATAGTAGTAAAAATATCTATATATCCACATAGATATTTATGGTGTCCTATAGGTTAAATCTCCATATTCTCAACTTTGGGCAGCAAAATACATGATAGTCACTGACCGTATGATATGATACACCTGAAGCAATATATTTTGATTCTGGAAGGATAAGAAAAGTCACCAAGACAGTTTTCTTGAGTCCAGTTAACCTAAAAATTTGACTAGGACAATTCCAAGAAGAGACAAGCTTAAAGAATTGTAGAGGATTGAGGTCTGAACCAAACTCAGGGATTATGGGCCTCAAAAGTTTCAGTCCTTTTTCAGATTCACAGAGCTCTATGATCATTCAGGCTAACAAAGCTGGGAAGCTGCCCCTGTATTTGCTCTCAGGCCACAGTATCCTCTAAGCACACATCAAATCCGCACCTTTTTGAATATCCTTGGATCCGGCATGTACTTGAATGGTTGGCCATCTTGCAGTGTCAAAATAAGTCAATGCCGAATATCACAAACATCACAAACTAATAAATGATGGGGTGTGAACATGAAGCCAAGTTCTCTGAGGCCAAGTCTTCAGCGCTCTCTTTTTATAATTCTATAGATATTTCGAAAGGTACATTTTGATGAGTGAAGTCTTTTATTATCTCAAAATATTCAGCCTGTCATGAACTGCAAAATTTTATCTGTTTAATTCTGGCAAATGTCTTCATAATAGACAAACAAACAAACATTAAATGGCTTAACTTTAATTACAGACCTAAACCAAAGGACTCAGGAAGAATCTCTGTTCCTCATTCCAGAACGGTGCCAGAAGCTGAACTTCCTCACAGTCATATGTATTCATAAACTGCTTCTAAACATTGGTCTTAAAGGAATACCTTTCGGGGCGCCAGGGTGGCTCAGACGGTTGAGCGTCCGACTTCAGTTCAGGTCATGATCTCACAGTCCGTGAGTTCGAGCTCCGTGTTGGGCTCTGTGCTGACAGCTCAGAGCCTGGAGCCTGCTTCTAATTCTGTATCTCCCTCTCTCTCTGCCCCTCCCCCACTCATGCTCTGTCTCTGTCTCAAAAATAATAAACATTAAAAAATAGAAAAAAAGGAATACCTTTCAACCTGATAAATATTAGAATCCTGCAACTTACTGGTACAGAATGGACTGTCAGTCTTGAGATTTCAGTTTCATTTGGAAACGATGGGTTTATTCTGTGCTGCCAAAAGAGAGAAAGTGAATAAAGAGAATGTAATTTAACTATCAATAAGGGGAAAAGGAACTGTATGAACCTCAGATGAAGAAAAAAACATGTTTGAAAATTGTTTGAATTACTTAAACTTTTTATTCTTATCAACACTAAGATATATCCTCCATTAGAAAAACAGTAGGTGTAATTGAATTGCTTTTAAATGACTTTCAATTATTCCTTTTTGCGATGAGACATTAGAATAATTTTACTATAATTTCATAAAATTTTATTTTCATTTGTTTTGTCTATCTGTCAAACTTCAGGTGACTGATGAAAAGAATGTGTAAAATAGACTAATTTTCACTATTGAAAATTATCTAGGCTTCTGTAGATAGAACTCTGAACTCTATTTTTAAAGTTTTAAAATCTTAAGTAGGATTGAAGTTTGTGATCCTTCTACTAGACAATAAGATGATGAATTTATTAGAAGGTCAAAGATTTTCAATAGATAATAGTTAATGTTCTGGGAAATTTTACAAGAATAAATTTCCCATATTATGTTAAACCTCATAATAAATGGAATTAAATTTGAAATAGGGAAAACTATGAAAAAAAGAATTATTGCATAAAAACAAAAAATAGTTTCATGAGCGCTAGTAAACTGGGCATTTATTTGTATTTATTGTATAAATACATACAGAGCTGCATGTCAATTGTGCTGGATTTTATTCAGAGAATTTCTCAGAATTCCTTTTATTAAAAAATGCATCTGCAGACAAAGTTAAATCCCTTAGGAATTTCATATTCACATCTCAAAGAAATACAAAAGAAAGTCAGACTTCTATCTGAGAATTAATGTTAACCGTTTGTGTCTAGTTTGAAGCTTCTTGAATCTGTCTAAAATTACAAGCCAGAATTTTGTATCTCCTTGGAAAAAAAAAAAAGTGTGTGTAATATAAAGTAGTTTTCCATATCCTTGTACTGTACATGGGCTGAATTAAAAAAAATAAACACTTAAATCAGGACTTTGTAATTTGTCTAAATGATGAGTGTAAATTTTACCATAAAATGTTAAAAATATGCATTGTTTTAACTAAAACCAAAAAAATACAGCATTAGAAAAAGTGCAATTGCTTTAAAGATAAAAAAAAAAATCTTAAGTCACCTGAAATCTAGTAAATTGTATACTTGAAGTAGAATCTTTGGTTTCCTCTAAGTCATATTTGGTAACATTATTACTATTTCAGGATGAGACAGATATCAACTGAAGTACCCTCTTCAAAGTACATTTGAGATCTGCATATTTCCTTCCCATAATCTCCATAAGTTTAGTTCTGAGTTAAGAGCTTGGGCTGCTTCCTTCTTGTTGACTTCTGGCTTCTAAAGCTTTCTGGGTCATCTTACCCTTCTCAGTAGTTTGCTCCTGTTTTGGATCACTCTGTCCTAGATATGAAATATGGCCTACTTTATTTGATTTTTATACCATCATCGAAATAACAAGCAAGCAAATAAAAAAATGAAACTAGCTTATATAATTGATCTCATTATAGTTCTAGAATTACCAGTTATGGGCGTTTCCACAAAACACCAAACCAAACATTTTGAATATTGGAAACTTTCAAAGCTCATTGGCCACTATTCACGAGTTTCTGGATACCACCCCAAAGGGATACCATGCCTTTTTTGTTTTGTTTTGTTTTATTTTTTATTTATTTTGAGAGAGAGAGAGAGCAAACAGGCCAGGGGTAGAAAAAGAGGGAGACAGAATCCTAAGCAGGCTCCACATTGTCAGTGCAGAGTCCAGCACGGGGCTCAAACTCAGGAACCATGAGATCATGACCCGAGTCGAAGTCAAGAATTGGCTGCCAACCAAGTGAGCCACCCAGACACCACTGTGCCATTTTTTTTTTTTTTTTTAAGATTTTATTTTTAACTAATCCCCAGACCCAACAAGGGGCTTGAACTCACAAGCCTAAGATCAAGAGTCACACACCCTACTGACCTAACCACCCAGGCACCCCTTGTTTCTTTAATCTACTGTGTTCCTCATTCCCTTTTTTTCTCTGCTCATCTCCATCACCAGGTTTTGTTTTGTTTTTTGTTTGTTTTAATTTAAAGTTATTTATTATCTGTTTCCAATCTGTCTTCTCAGAGTCTCACATGTACTTTAGAGTATTTTCTTAACATATCTTTGAAAAAAAAAAAGCTTCTTTCCAAAACGGAACTATAATGCTAGTGAATGAAATAATAGTTTTTATATATAGTTAATATATATTTTACAATTATTAAAATAATACATGATTAAAATTTAATGTTTTCCAACCAACTCTCTTTTCCTGTAGTGAGAGTTTGTGGACCCTACTAAAGCTGTATAGTTTGCTCCCCAAATACGATGTAGTAATGACAAAACACATTTATTATGTAGCTGGAACACTGTGCCATCAAAAGATCTTCTCCTCAGGGGCATCTGGCTGGCTTAGTCAGTATAGCATGTGACCCTTGATCTCTGGGTTGTTTGAGCCCCATGTTGGTACAGAGATTACTTAAAAATAAAATCCTAAAAAAGAAAAAAAGAAACAAAAGATATTCTCCTAAGTTTTCTAAGTATGATTGATGAAATGTATCAAATAGTGTTGAACAGTTAAGGTATTTTTCCCACAGAGCCAAGGGACGATGTAAATAAATAAGAGCTAAATATTTTCTACCCTACAGAGGGGTTGCCTGTTATGTGTTATATGTTTTATGTTATATATGATGCTCTACTGTGCATTACACTATGCTGTACAATGTTATCTCTTTCTCCTAGGTATTTGCTTTCCAATTGTGTGAAGACCTCTCTAAATGACTGCCTAGCTTAAGGTGTCCTGAATTTGGAATAGATGCTGAGGTAAATGGAAGAGGAAGAACTGGCTCACTCTAGGATGTTCCTTGCTGCATCTTTCCCCTCTGACTCATAGTTCTCTCTATCTTGGTGGTGAACTATATTCAGGTACATAGATAGCAGAAGGTTACTCATCTTTCCCCATACGAGGTTAGCTCTTCACACTGAATGTCAACTCTACTGCAATCTTCGGTACACCTGCGTTCACTGTGCCAGGCAAAATTTCTATGCATCAGAGAGAGTTTCCAGTAGGCCTAGGGTTGTCGTGGGATAAATAGCTGTTACTGCCACAATATTCAGCATAAGGGATTATACCCGAGGGGAAATCAGGCTGAATCCCTAGACAATGCATGTGGGCCTCACTCCTCACACAGATGTTAGGAAACTATTATTACCCTGACTGCTTTAGACTCTGAGGCATGAGTTCCTGCTTTCTTTGAAGTTGCTGTTATTAATCTTTCCCATTCTATCCTCAGTACTACTGGCTAAGCTTTAACTTCCATTTGGGCTTTAACGCCTTTAACTTCTTTAACGTCTGCAGGACCAAATCTTCAGAATTATGAAGTCTGTTGTATCTAAGATACCATCTATAACATGTGCACCGCTATTACATGTATCACTAGACGGGAAGGACAAATCTCTGCCAATTTAACATGGACCCAATTTTTTATATCACCTACAGTTTTTACTTTATTCTTAATGAAATACCTCTTACATATCACTTTCATGCTAAGAAAGAAAATGTGAGAAAAACAATTGATTAAATGATTCTAAAACTACTACTTCTTTATATTCAGAGCACAACCGTTTGACTTGGGATCATGGGTGGGCTTATTTTTTCTTCACATAATTGTCCTCTGATCATCAGCATTACTGATGCATCATTTCCTAAAAGAATGCTGTACTACATTCTCCAGGATTAGGATCCAAGCAGCTGACACCACTCTAAAATTTCTGACACATGCGGACAGGCAATAACAACTACCTGCTCCTGGATGACAACAAGTATAAATTGTCCAAATTTAGGTATGTTTAAATCTGAAAAAAAAAAAAATCCATGAAACGATGTAGTTGCATTTTATCTGGAAATTTCAGTCTCTCAAGTCGCCATAACTGAATGATGGGCATTTCTTCTTCCAAACATCCAGGGCCCATGTCCCATAAATCCTCCTGACCTTGTGGTGACACATTTTCAGTAGTCCAACAACAACAAAAAAATTCCATGTATCATTGAGTTCTTGGTAGTACAAGGATGCATTTTGGGTAGAAAAATGTCCTTCCCCACAACCATAGTGAAAATATGAGCATTTTTAAATTGCTTCCAGTCGTGGGTTTTGCCCCAGAAAGCTGCCATCACCCAGACTCGGAAAATTTCCAGACACTGGGGTTATACTTCATTGTATCATGGAATGTTGGTGCCAACACAGTCCTATGCATTCTGGGAAATCCCCACCCCCACCTTCGCATACACATGCATTCACAATTATTCCAACATTTTCCATGTTGAATGGAGACGTCTCGTAAGCAGATTTACAGGGGTTTATATTTCATTAGTGAGCCAAGTGCCTGTATTGGTAGCAAACTAAGATTTAATAATTGACAGGTATGCTATCACAGAAAAGGGAGTCTGTCAGCATGTCCATAATAACTCTAATTCTTCAAGTCTGTAGCCCCAGAAGTAAAACACAGTGTCTCTGCTCTCCTTGATTTCTTCAAAGGAGACTCTGGAAACATATGTGTATGTGAGTAGGCAACTTCACTGATATTTGAGAAGATGGAGGGAAAAAATGAAAATGTAGCAGAAAACTTAAATTGAATATTATTCATTCTTCTCCTCAACAACATTGCTCTGGAGATTCAAGCTGCCTGACCCTCTCACATTCTGCTGTTCACAAATTCTTTTCTTTTTTCTCCTCTGTTCTCTTACAGACACTTCACACTCTCTTTCGCACTCCTCAGCTCTATTTTATACTCTCTCTCACACTCCTCTGCTTTCTTTTGCATCATAATTCCTACTTCTTTCTTGTCTAGATCTCTTCTCTATTTCCTCAACTCATATAAAAATTCTTTTAAGGGCTCAAGGAGATAAAAAAAAATACTTACATAGAAATTAAGCCAGGCATATTTCTCATGGCTTGTACAGTTCTCCAAGACCTCATGGAAGGGTTAGGCTTGAACTGGAAACTGAAGTACAAGGAAAAATGAAAAGATTCAGAAAGAAATTGTAGGCAGGAGGTCAGAAGAAATAACTGAAGCATGAGGGAGAATTCTGCCAGTTATTTGGAGAAATTAGCTCTCCATAGCGAGTTTGAATGAGCCAGACACTTTAGCGTAAGTGCTGTGACCTCACACTGGCACTCTTGCTTGGGCATCAGTGGTAAAGCACTTGCTCACTAAAATTAATTCATTGACCAGGATGTATTACAGAACCTCTTTTTTAGTTTTAAATTCCTCAACCTACCTCCAGAAGCTCACACTAACAGCTTCTGGGATTGGTGCTGTGAATATATAATAATTTTATTCACTTTAAAGTTTCCATCTGACTTAGTGAACATCCAGATTAGTAAATTACTGTATTTACAGTGATTTAATTTAGTTACATGATCTAATATTTAAAGCAGTCATTCTGAGGAAGAAAACATATTTTTTCAGGAAGGAACAAATAATAATGCAAGAGTATAATCCTGAAAGGGAGAACCAAAGGGAGGTACCACTAAGGCAGGCACTTGATGCTGAGGTTAGTAGGAAGGCAAAGGGATAGGGGGAAATAAAATTTGAGATGTAAAAGTTGTTCTCAAGGAAAGGACCTGGGAGAGTAGCAAAATAAAATTTCTTACATTTGCTGTTTTATTTAGGTCCCTTATGAAAACAACAAATATTCGCGTTCATGTGAATATCATCTTATTGACTGTTTATCATCAAGGCTAGAGGTTGGAGGTGGTGGTGTTTGGTTGAAGCTGACTGTAGCTTATGTTGTACACCATAAGACCATGAGTCTTGTGAAGGAAATAAAGCATCTTCTCTGGTGGAATTATGTGATACATGTTTCTGCAAAAGATTTCTGACTCTCCTTGGTTCACAGTCCAAAGTCCTCTGGGGGAATTACATTCTAATATGTTTTAACCTCAGGATCTCTAAAAAGTCTTTTTGTTTCACCTAGTAATTGACACTTAGTTGGTGTGTAATAAATACCTTTTGATTATGTAAATGATTGCATATAGGATTGAATATAGAGCAAGCTTATCCTGAAGAAGGAATGAAAAGTTTCACTCTCCCAGAGTTCTTGGAATGGTCAAACCAGATTTCTTATATCGTGTCTCCATATACCACCTCCATCACAAATTAAATTAAATACCTAAATTTTCCCATAAGTCTTCTGAACCAATTCCATTATTAAAGAATTGCAAACACAACAATAGTAGTATTGAATACAATTAATATTTGTATATTTATTGTGTTTCCGAGATTTCCAATAGTCAAAAACTTGTTTCTTGCTCTGGCCAGGCAACCTTTCAAAGAAAATTCCTTTGTAATAGGAGAATGCTTGTAGAAGGTTCTGTATTGACCTCCTCAGTTCCAAAATCTTACATGGCTAAAGAAGAAATTTTACTCTTAAACTGGTCTTTAGGGGTAATATTCCTGCTGATTCCATGACCCAAATAATATATGATCTATAGGTTTATGCCACCGTGACTAAACAGTGATTTCCAATTTAAATGATAACTCATATGTCCTATTGTCATGATTGTTCACGTAGTGATATTAACTAGGCAAATCTCAACTGCTCTGAGCATATCGACTACTCAAAAAGTCCAGTATTTAATATCACTCTTCCTTAGTATTTCCGGTAATTGCCTAGAGATTCTTACACCTGTTTCAAATCAAGCCTGGTTATTCTGTGATGGCAGCAAGATTTCTTTACATATCATAAAATGCTTGTGTTCCTGGATTATAGCAAATTTATCTTGTCTATCACATAGTCTGGAATATTTTACATTTTTAATAATATAAATTGGTTTTAATAATAATAAATTGAGTTAGACCAAATACCAATAATCTACAAAGGAAGTCTTTGGAAAGGTCGCTTTACCAATTGGTTCCTTCCCACTTACCAAATGGCGAGATCTTGGCCCTCATCTTTCTATGCCCCTACTGAACCTACTAGTTGTGCTTTGCCAATTATTTCCCCCTTTATTTGCCTTGTTATTTGCTATGCTTTGAAATGACTACTAATAACTCACCTGCACAACCACAGTGGTAACACTGTCAGTCTTGAGACTCCAGGCATCTTGTATACTTTTTGTGGTTATCTTTTGGAATGCTTCAGAAGCTTGATTTCTGAAACCCCTGAATTCACTTCTCCCTGAATTCGAGTCACATATATCACACTGTTTCCCTTACATTTCCAGCTGGATATTTAAAAGACATCTTAGATGTTAATTCAGAATTTCAATTTCCTTCCCCTCACCCAACAACCTTCCCACAGTATTTTCTAAAGCAGTGAAGGGCATTCTGTTGTTGCAGTTGCCTACGTTACAAACTTGGGAGATACACATGTCTCTTTCTCACACACCTCACATCTAGTCTATCAACACATCCTGCTACATCAACTTTCATATATATATACATCAAATTTCATATACATATATTTGAATCTCCATTTCTCACTCTTTAATAGCTGCCACCCTGATCTTAGCTACCATCATTCTTAATTTGGATTATTGCAGCATCTACCTAAATGAACTCCCTGCCTCAATCCTTGCTCCTTCTATACTCTATTCTCAACATATCATACTGAGTGATTCCATAAAGTTGTTAAAGCAGATCAATGTATGACTCCTCTCAAAGATCTTGAGTATACTTCTCACGTCACCATCAGTAAAAGTCAGAGTCCCAAAAGAGGACTATATGATCTCGAGTGGTTGAGCTCTTTGACTTCTCACCTCATCCCCACCACTCGGGTCCTCTCTGAGCTGCAGGGGCATTCTCTTTCTTGCTGATCTCTGCCTCTGACAAGCAATGCCCCATTTTGGAGGTTTTACACTTCCTGTCTATTCTGACCTAAATTTTTGTCTCCATTTTATCCATATTGCTCCATACTATACTGTTTCCATAACTGTATTTGTGAAAAGAAACTCTGACCAAATAATGTAAATAGTAATCCCATATTAATTCATTCCTCCTGTATAATTATTCCTTTTACTCTGCTTTAATTTTCTGCCACACAGATACACAAATATTTAAAGGTTATTTCCTTTTAACTAACCACAGCATAATAGCCTCATGACATCTGGATGTATTTTTTTTTTCTACTGTTGTGTTTTTATTATCTAGGAAAATGTTTGTTACAATTTGAGAGTAAAGTAAATACTTGCTAAGTACATTAAGAACAACATCTGGGAAATTATAGATTCTTACATAGGGACTAGGACTGAAAGAATAGAAGAATGGGATGGAAATTTTTACCTTTGATTTATCTGTCCACATCATAAAAACAAATAGGTCTTCTTCTTCTCTCTTCTTCTTCTTCTTCTTCTTCTTCTTCTTCTTCTTCTTCTTCTTCACATGTGCATGTGAGCATGTGAAGGTTTAAATGATCTTTGTGAACCGTTTCACAATGGCAAGAGATCAGGTGGAATTGTTACCTAAGGAACTTGTATAAAGATCCTATATAAGGATAAACCACATAAAAGTGCATTTGATATCCTTTGCACTCTCTCATAGAACTATATTAGGATGGTCAATGCCCATTATATAAAGGCCAAATGACAAATTCTCCTAGACTACTAGGAAACATGTTTCTCCTTATAGCTCCCCTAACATAAAGTGTATTTTATTTAAATCAGAGAATGATATTATAAAAATATTCCCTTGTAGTTAACTTAGGTATTAAATCCAGGAACCATTTCACTCTAGATTTCTGGTTTAATTATCATTTCCTACTTAACAAGATGATTTTTTATCTTCTATCCTTATTTTAACATTTCTTTGTTTGGTGTTGTTTTTCAAACTTCAAATCGGTTGCATGGTATGGGTTTTTTATCATAACCCTCTTTTTTAAGGATGTGGACCATCATATTTATCCCCATAACAGAAAATCATTGGATTAAATACTATTGATCTCTTCTTCATCCAAATGATGGACAGAATCAAACATCCTCTGGGCCACACTCTGCTAGTGTTTGGAGTTTGATATTCTTTCCATAAGTTGCCTAAACCTAACTACAGACCATGTCACAGACTGTCTCTTTCCAACAAAAAGGTGAATAGAGACTCTCTCTCTGGTCTGGCTCCCCTATTAGGGGACGACAGTTCTTTGGTGTAGGCATAGTTGACAATTAATCATTACAGAATTTGACTCATTCTCCAAATGGATCCAAGCCTCATTCTCCAAGCCAGTTTTCAGAGCGAGCCTTGTACTTGGGCTTGCTGAGCCAAGAAAATAGAAAAAGTGGATGAGCGCAAAAAATCAAATAAATATTTGAAAAGGACAACAGACCGGTACAATGGGTGAAAATACATCCGCAGACACACAGCCCTATGCAATTTTATACTACTGGGGACAGAGATTCTGCAAACCTCTGAAGGAAAGAAAAAGATGGTCCACAAACAAAATGTAAGGAATAATAATGGCCTTGAAGTTCTCAATACAACACCTGAAGCAAACATAAGGAAAAAAATACTTTGAAACCATTTTTATAGAAAATGGTATCTAACAAATTCTTCACCTAGCTTCATGTCAATTATGATTAAAGACAGAATAAAGATATTTTCAGAAATGCAAAACATCAAAAGTTATCTCCCATTGTCTTTTCCTGGAAGCTATCTGATATGCTTCAACCAAACAAGAGAGTAAACCTAGACCAAAAAAAAAAAAAAAAGTCTACATAAAACAGGATTTCATTTTCATTTCAGGAAAGAAATAAGTTGAGGAATATATGAGACATTTGTGAAGGGATAACTGATTGATGAAAATGCATACCAGGCTTCGAGCAGGCATAGTTTGGTCTGGAGAAAGTCAGAAGCCTCTGGGAGTTCTTCAAGAGTTTTCAAGTTCTTCGAGAAAATTAAATCAACAAATTCTTGATGCACTGGAATACTGGAAGGAGATTTAAAGAACTGAATTAAAGTTGGGAGTTGAATTAGTGCTGTTTTCATAGGAAAATCTGCAAAAAGTTAAAACTGAGAGTGAACTCCAAAGGGAAAAGAATATGCGAGAAATGAAAATCAACAATATATATGCCGATATTATTAAGGTAGAAAAATATTTACAGTATTAACATAATATTAACAGATACTGTTGGTAGCACTGAAATGATGGTGAGGCCTTATTAGGAATGGATGAGATGGTAGAGAAGATTGGAAATGATACTTTACCATTTTCGTAATATGCCCTGCCAAGCTTTTAACTCCTTAAATTCTATTCATGTAGCTAAGAGACAGATTCCTCCTGTTTGCCTGGGATTGCCCATGAGTGCATCTGTGGTCTTGGTATAATCATCAATAGCACACCATTCATTCTCAAACGATTCCTAGTCTGGATGATAAATTATAGTGTCACCATGATTTAGAGCAAAAGGGCTTATTTCTTGCTCATGTTAACTGTAGGGTTACTGGTGGTTGCACTACTGCTCCTTGGTTTTTCTTTATTCTACGATCTAGGCTGAGGGAAGAGCTCCTAATATGATTTGTTATTCCTATGACAAAGGAGAAAGAGCAAGAAGCAACAAGTGAACATAATGGCTCTTAAAGCTTCTGCTAGAGAAGGGCACACTGTCACTTTGGCTCAAGTGGCCAAGGCAAGTCACATGCCCAAGACTGCTGTCAGGGGTGGGGTGACAAAGAAGGTACTGCTTGTCACAGAGTAATAAATAACTACGTATAGTGTCCCTACAAGGGAGGCAGGTATAAGAGTGAGGAGCACCAATAAATTCTGTCACAGTATATAACAAAACTAAAACCTGAGAAACATACAATATGAATAACAGCTAAATAACTGCTGTGAGGATTGGATGTGAAATAAAAATAATTTGTATTTTGCTTTTTACTTTACCTTAGACTTAACATATGTAATCATATTTGATACATTAATCATAGAATGTACACTTGTTAAGGTCCATTTTATAGGTGATGATATTGACTTTAAAAGGTTAAATAATCAACTTAATAATTTGAGAAAAAAAACAAAGTAGTCTTGTTACCTATTTGGTTGTTTTGATCTTTGCAGATTACTAGCTTCTATCATGTGCCATGTATTTACGTGGAGCAAAAGAGATATAGAACCATGAGCTGCCTTAGGACCTTAGCAAATTTGATGTGGTTTAAAATGACATTATGTTTCTTTTCACTGGACATGGGGCTGTACTTCCTAAGTACAGTAATAAATATTGATTCTTTGATTTATTTATTTTAAAAATTAAATCTGGCCCAACTGCAAAGTTGTGTTGGGTGGTAAATGAATGATTACGGAATATATATATCCCGTATAACAGGACTATGTGATTGTTCTAATATATAGACTCAAAATATCTGTTTAATACCCAAAAATAAAAGCAATTGTTGACTAAAATAAATCTTCTGTAGGGATAAAATGCACTGATCATGTAACAAATACGTGGAGAAATACAGAAGGTAATGACACAATCACTTTTATAGATTTTTATTTTCAAAACAAATTACTACCCCTATTTGCTCACTGGAGCATTCATCTGTTTAACAGTATTTTAATAATTACTGTGCCAGTGAGAAAACTTCCTGTGCTTTAAGAGCTCAAAATCATGTGGTGGCAGAAACATAAAAAAAGTAATCATTAAAGAGTGATATACGTGCTAATACAAGTAAATGCAAAAGGCCAAAATAACACTTAGGATGCTCCTGTGGTTTTGTTAACATTTGAGTCAAGCAGAGGGTTCAGAGAAGAGTATGAATCTGCCAGGTTTCTCTAGAGAGAAAGAGGCAGGGAGAGGAGTGGAGAGCAGAGGTTAGAGAACATTCTTCATAGTAAAAGAAGGAAAAGACCAGACACCTATGTCCACTTCGCATTTTCTTTGCGATGAACCTCACCAACTTGTAACTGTGTACCAGCGAATCTTATATCTCATTGCCTTGCTCATTCTTTACTTCCAAAGGCTAGATATAGGAGTTTAACGTAAGGAATCTCTAGAGGTACTAGGGAAAATGGGCATGATAGCTTCAATGCATAACAAAAAGACAACACTGAAGACTGAATGCCTTGAGCAAGAAATTCAAAACACTTAGGAGGAGTAGAAGCAGCAAAGGTAGGGAGGCCAGAGACTCCAGCACCAGTCAAGATACTGGAAAGGCAGGTAGGGTCAATGGCAGTAGGGCTCTGGATGTGAAAGGTAACGTTTTCATTTAAGTTTGGGAAGCTTTTGATAGTGGAGGAGCCCAGAATAACCAAGAAACACATCTGCTACATAAGATCAATGCCATTTTTAAAGCACCAGGATGAATTGGACCGAGTTGAATTTCCTGCTGTGATTCCAACACTCCCACTGCTCAGCTCTTCCCAAGTGAAGCTTTAATGGTTTTACAGAAGCTTTATTTGTCTGGTAGTATCTAAGGAAGGCTCTGTTTTCAGCAGCCAATTCAAACCACGAAAATAACTTGCCTTGTCTCAGACTTAAGTTCATTGATTTACTAGAGATTTTTCTATTTCTGGCAATATTAAATTGTGAAATCATTGACTTTCTTAATAATTTGTTAATGATATGATGTTATCCAAAACTAAGTGGCATTTATTATCAGATGAAACCAAGTTCTTACTAAATCTGAACAAACAATAAGCATGTTTGAGTACTTATATGTAGATATAGGAACACACACATATTTATTTTATGTCATTTGTGTTAAATCTGCGAAGGTAATATTTTGTATCCCAAACCACTACAAAACAAAAACCAAAACAAAACAAAACAATGAAAAGTATCAGAGAACCCAGCTGAAGAATATTTATATAAGTTAAGAAATGTTTTAGTTTGTAATTTTTGCACCTAATGCTTTATTAAATAGAAACCTGTTTGAGTCTTTGATTGAATATGCACTGAATTTTTTCCTACCCTGAATTACTGTATTCCATTTTGATTATTGATATGTACTCTAAACACATTGATTTCACAGTTCTGAAAACTGATTTAACAAAAAAGCAAACAAAGCATAGTTTCATGATTAAATGATTATGTAGTAATTCATGAAGTCAGCTAATTATAGACTTGGTAAAAGGTTTCCATTTATTTTATTCAATATTACTATCAGGTCTAAGTAACAAGTCTGACATATCTGGAAAACAAACATTTATTTTCTATACTTTTTGTAAACTAATTAAAATAAAAATCTTATCATGCTAAAATAAGTTGTTTTTTTTTTTTTAACGTTTATTTATTTTTGAGAGACATAGAGACAGAGTATGAGCAGGGGAAGGGCAGAGAGAGAGGGAGACACAGAATCTGAAGCAGGCTCCAGGCTCCGAGCCACCAGCACAGAGCCTGACGCGGGGCTCGAACTCACAGACCGTGAGATCATGACCTGAGCTGAAGTCGGTGCTTAACCAACTGAGCCACCCAGGCGCCCTAAGATAAATTTTAAGTTTGATTTTTTTGTTAATTGACAACTAAAATGCCTTGATTTAATATCAATATAAATTTTAGTTTTATTTAATAAATAATCATGAGGATAATATTTAAATTTTATAAAAAGCAGGTAAGGTAACATATGATATATCAAAGTTCAATAAATGAATCTAACAGATAGGAGAAGGATATGTCAACAATTGTAATAAGTACCATACCGATATAACTATAGGTCAGAATTCAATGTAGAATTCTCTATATAAGTAAGACATTGTTTTTATAATGTATAGATATTTCTTTCCTTCAAAGGAACTTGATGACTTGTAATAGAATTAAGCTGATGGCATACCTCTTAGTCATTTTAGTCCTAGTTTCTTGGTTTGGCTTGGTTAAATACGATAAAAAAGGTACGGCTAGTGTGTAAAAATGAAATATTGTAATGTATACAGTGAAAATCAATAACTTTTATAGAAAATAAATTTAAACATTTAATTACATTAATTCAAGCTATGTATGTGTATATTTTTCTTAAACATATAAAATATAAAATACATAATTAAAAATTTATCAGATAGTTTGAATGCCTGATATAGTTTTTCAAATGAATATTAACATGATAATTCAAACTGAAGACATTTCAGCTAAATTACCTGCATGACTTCATTTTGTATTGATTTTATCTTCAACATTTGTCTTTTTCATAATTGTCTAAAATTTTAAAAATCTACATAGTAAAATATGAAATTCAGAATGATGAATTTAATCATTTGACCCCCAGAAAAGTAAATTACTTTTTGCATAAATTACACCAGGAATTAATTCCCTCAATTGACCATTTTATTTTGCAGAGTTAATTAGAGATTAAATTCTCTGTTTAACACTGTCAGGTTTATTTGTAACTATGAAAAATGTAAACATGAATTTGAAAATGAATACTTTTTAAAATTTTATTTTGTTTAAAATACACAACTAAAATCCACAAATATTTTTATAGTCTAAACAATAAAACATTTCCAGCATCTGTGTGAGATGGAAATTCAGAATAGAAGGAAAAGAGTCAGTCATTTTATCAAGGGTGAGCCTGGGACTGTGTTCTTCCCTGAGGGATAGCTCACAGTAGTGAAAGTTGGGGACAGGGAAGTAAGGAGGGACGGAGGGAAGAGAAGTCAAAATTCAAGGCAATAAAGGGCGAAGCTTTTGGGAATCAGAAAACCTCGGCTCTGATTACGGTTTTAGCTGACGTGTGTGTGAACTTTACCAAGTTAGTTAGCTCTCTGTGAATGTTGATTTTCTCACCTGTGTATGCAAAAAGGAACGCAAACTGCACATGGTGATTATGTGGACTGAACAACATATTTTCTATAAAGAGCCTAATATCAGGCCAGGCATATTTCATTAAATGTTTGTTTCTTTTTCTTTCTCTCTTTTTTTTTTTTTTCATTTTTCTTCTCCTTCTTCTTCCCCTTTTCCTATCCTACTTCTCTCCTCCACCTTCTTCTCCATACTTTTCCTCCTCTTTCTCTGCCTTTTTCCTTTTCCCTCTCCTTCTCCCTCTATTATCATCACTACTGCAGGAACGGGAAAGAGAAAGCATAGGAGCTGCTGAAGTTTAGAGTATGACGAAAAGTGAGATATAACGGAGCCACCTGATTTCTGCCACGATAATTTATTGTTTTGAACCATTTAAGGACAGATTAAAATTTGATAAATTACGGTGTTCAATATGTGCTTAAATGCTACCTAAGTCAAAACAGGATAAGAGTTAATAAGTAAAATGATCAGTTCTTCCCAGATGTTAAAAAAATTAGCAAGACACTCATAAAGAATGTACAATTTAGGAAGTATCAAAAATATTAAAAAAGTTACTTAAAAATAATTAATCTTGTTCCTTCTGGGACATTTCATGGCTTAGGTATGGTAAATAAAGACAATGAATCTGTGTTAACTACATCATTACGTACATTTAAGTAGAATTTGTTATTAAATTGCATTTCCATAGTTTTCCTAGTTTCATAGATCTGAGATAAATCTAATCGATTTGCTTTTGCTATACTATGAAATGCTAACCATTTGATTAGTACCTAGATTGTAGGCAGAATATAGAAGAGACACAGTGTATCCGTGACTTCCACCAAATCCAGAAAATGTTCACATTACTAAATATTACATATTGGAAAAGTATGGTCAAAATACAAGTTATAATATTATTCATTTGATTATCATGATAATTGGCTTAAAATCTGTCTCTTTCTGAAAGCTATTTTCTTGTTCTTGAAAATGTATTGGCTTTTATAATAAAATTTTGGATGTGAGTGCACACATATACTCCTTGTAGAAAATTTAGAATATAACAAAAATCATAAAATGTAAAATAAAATTCTACGTTGCAAACCAGATACAAAGAGTAAGTGCTTGGTGCACACCTAGCCAAAGTACACACATATACATTTATATACACATAGTTAACAAATGGGATCGTAGTGTCTATCTCATTTTGTAGTCTAAATTTATCAGCACATTGTGTCATGTGATTCTCCAAAGCTAGTGCATTGACTTAAATGATAGGAAAAATGTTCCCATAGCATTCCGTTCCTGTTTACTTTGGAAAGATGACTCTGTGAGAAGAACGACATTTGCTAAGACAGGCAGAAAAGTTTCCCTAAAATTGGGAGCAGTTTCTTTCCAAAGATGATTCTATTTGTGCGGGGAATCTAATTGTTCCTGAATATCCAATAGCATATTTCAAGCAACGTCCATCAATCATTCAGTAGCAACTGAGCACACTATTCCTATAGAGTTCCTTGTTCTAACAGTTAAACAAGCGTTTCATATTCTATAGCTGTAGCAGAGTTCTTGTTTTATCCAAAAACCTAATTATTTTCATGATTTTATTTTTCTTGCTTAAAAGAGAATTCCAAAAATATTGAGAATGCTTTTTAAATTATTAATATGAAAGTGTACTTTAGGAATACAACCACATTAATAGATCCAGACGGCATGTCTCTGGGTACTAATATAGTGCCTTCCTTTTAGGTAAAGAAAATGAAAAACTATTGATTTTTCCAAGCCATGTTAGTATAGAAAAGGTCAGGTATTGACCCTTTGTAGTTTGAAGCTTTATATTTTTTTTGGTCTGCAGATGGCCTATTCCTGTAAGCATTTATTTATAGGAAATAATCCATTTATGAATTTTCCACTTCAGTTATGACTCTTACACAAAATAAACCTGAGGTTCAATAAGCTTTACGTTATGCTATTAAAAATAATCTCTTTGACCTTAACCATATCTATATCAGTTAAGAGAGTTAAGGTATCAAAATTCACAAAATAAGGTTGGGAATGACTAGAATGTCAAGATTTAACATGAAAGCACTGTCAAAGAATACCAGCAAATTCTATAGTAATATGTTTGCACCCAATTTTTGGCTACACTGATATTTCAATGGGTTGTTTTGGTCACTTGCAGATAACAGAAATTCCCCAAACAAAGTTTCATTTCGATTGCTAAAGAATCCTCTTCTTTGACAGATAGTGCTTCTCTTAGATTGACTCACTTCTTTTTTTTTTTTTTTTTTTTTAACTTTTTAAATCTACTGGCACGTCTCTGGCTCCTTAGGCTGATGTTAAATCACCTGGGAAGAGAATCATCTTGTCTTACAGTTCTTCTCACAATGACCTACTTGGACTATGTGATCCATGGGAAAACACACCTATCTTTACCCACTTCCACTATTCTGCAGACCCCCTTTCGGACCGGATCTCCCCACTGTGCTGCATATCCTTACTCCCTAAAGCATCCTTACTCCTCTCTCCCAAAGTTCCCATATTTGAAGAGTGGCTATCGTTCATTGGCACTTTGGGCTTCAAAGAACTCAGAGGAAGCAGAGTATCGTTATTATTACAAACCTATTACTTCTTTTCTTAAGAAGATGGAGTGAAGTAATGCTGGGGATTAAAAACATCTCAGTGGCTGGGTCATGCTGACCAGTACAAAATTACCTCTAAGCTGCTGGTTCAAATAACTACATTCAAATATGTTCAGTTTGGCTCTGAATTTATCAAGGTATTATAGGAGGAAAATATTCTTGGGACATTCCCCATGCAACTTAATCTAATAATTGGTACCTTCACATCCTTCATTTCTTCCCTTTTCTGCAATTTCCTACCAGGCCCAAATCTTACTCAGAATCCATAAAGACTGGAAAATAGACCTTGGAAATAAAATAAAGCAAATAATATATTTAGACTTTTTAATATAAAATATTAGACAATTATAGTTTGGTTGCAGTTCTACCTACAGAGCCAAAACTTTTTAATATAAGACAGAATCAAAATATTGGGATTCTAAATCTCACTTGAATTTCTAAGTGGTATAGCATTTACTCTTCATGTATTTCAGTTAATGCATTATTAATTTATTACCGCATCACAAATTACCTATAAGTATTACTTTTTAAAACAATGAATAAGACCTTCTAATTTCCGTGATCTGGGATGCAGACGTAGCTGAGCTGGGTCTTCTGGTGCAGGATCTCTCATGAGGCTCCAGTCAAAGGGCTGGCTGGGACAGCCGTCACCTCTAGGCTGACTGGGAGAGGACCTACTTGCAAGCAAACTCGACTCACTGACTGTTGGCCAGGTTCACATGCCCCATGAACCTCTCCATAGGGCAGCTGACAAGACCAAAAAGGTATACAGCAAGAGAATGGATATCCTAGAACTTCTGTCACACTCTATGGGTTAGAGTGAGTTACTAGGTCTAGCTTTCAGACAAGGGAAGAAGATTGCCCAGCTTATGAAATCTAGAAGATGAAGTTGATTGGGGGGCCATTTTAGATGCTCTCTAACTGGGTGAATCATTTATTGTTCATCAACCTGAAAGAGTAGATATATATTTTCTACACCACTGACCATTTTTTGGAGCACTACAAACTGTTTTAGTTCTAGTGGATACCATGTTGCATAGTATCTGCCTTCAAATTCTATCTAGAATTCAGATATTAAACGATTCCTCCATGTCCATGAAGTGGAGGGTATGTGAGATGATCCAAGGAAAAGCTAACAGCTTTCCCATTCAAAAATTTAATTTCCAGAAACAGCTTACCATTTGTGATGGGGAAAGTTTATTTAAACATTTGATACCCTCAAATAACACATTTAAAATCATTGCTAATTTACTATTTTTCACTTATCCAATCAAATAATTAAACAAAACAAATAGAAAAATATACCAACAAAATGGAATTTCTTACAAAATAGTTTCCCATTGCTGCTCTAACAAGTAACCCCAGTTAGTGGTATAAAAAAAAACATAGATTTGTTATCTTAGTTCTGGATGTCCAGAGTTCAAAATGGGTCTCACAGGGTTAACTTCAGGGGTTTTTTTAGGCTAGATTCCTTTTTGGAGACATTAGGCTAGAATCTGCTCTTGGTTTGTGTGTGTGTGAGTGAGGTGTTTGCTTGTCCGTTTGTTTGTTTTTCCTTTCCTTTTCTTTAGCTGCTATATTCCTTGTCTTTGTGGGTCCCTTCCATCTTAAAAGTCAGCAATGACTAGCTGAGTCTTTCTCCCACTGCATCAAAGTGACGGTGACTCTGTATTCTCCCACTTTCACTTACAAGGACCTTGAGATTTTATTAGGCCTGCCCACTAACCCAGGATAATCCCCTCAACTCAAGGTCTGACTGGTTAGCAAACTTAATCCTATCTGCAACTTTAATCCCCTCCTGTCATCTAACATGCCCTATTCATTGGTTCTGGGATTAGGATATAGTCAACTTCGGGGGCCACTCTTCTAGGTATGACAATTTGAAATGTAACATTTAACTGATGTAAGCTTGGACTACATTTATACATTTTCGATATATACAAAACATTGTGTAATTCTTTTAGCAACTTCAGAGCAGATCTCTACTTATTTATTTGTTAAAGGAGTAAGTCAATACATATCCATCAGCTTGAGTTGTTTTGACTTTGCTCCACACAAAGGAGCTAAGTCGCCTCAGCTGATTATTGAGTAGAGAGAGGCAGACACCTACGTTTCCTATTCAGAATCCTTTTAACTTGGACTCTCCTTCAATTGTGTTTTGTTTTTGTTTTTGTTTTTTTTTGTTGTTGTTGTTTTTTTTTCATTGATTGCCACCATTTCCAAATTATATTTCTTTCTTCTTTATTCTTAAAGTACAATAGGCACAGATGTTATGTAATAAGATATAATGAAAATAAGAGCCACAGGAGGAAAGAAAGGTGTAACTAAGATAAGGCAAATCTGTGTCATGAAGGAGCATTCAAGTAGTGAATCAAGTACACCATCTATCTTCTTTACGACCTGATCATCAGTCCCCTTTTCTCTAGGGGTGCGATGACATGACTTCTGTTCTTTATTTTTACAAGGTTCCCTATTATCTGAGTTCTTCTGAGTATTACAGAAGTGCAATTTGATAAAGTATAATAAATAAACTCCTTATTTTCCTCCCTCCATTTCTAAATCTATGTTATCCATTTAAGTGAATTTTTAGTTGCTAAAAAATGGAGCTCATCTCTGTTTTTTATCCTCTATCCTCTTCCAACCCAATCTTGTTCAGTCCTGTCATTTCCACCCTTTCACCTGCATCTTCGCTTCCAGAGCATACTCGGGCCTCTCTGGCTCATGCAACTTTAATCTCTGTCTCATCTGCTGCCCATTTGTCTTTTATATATTGCCAGAAATAAATTTTCAAATTCATATATGATTGCAATGATCTTCTACATAAGTTTTCTCAAGGACACTCCATTTATTATAAACTCCTGAGTCTGGCGTTTGGTGCTTTTCATAATTTTACTTGGAACTATTTTTTCAGACTTGTTTGTGATTGTTCCTCTAGATGTAGCCTAGATTCATTTGCAGTTTACACAGCACATCCTTACTTACGTGTCTTTATTCAAGGCTGCTATTAAGTATGCCCTTCCTCTCTTCTGCTTCTTATATTCCTATAATTACCCAGGAAAACTGTGAATTCTCCTCAGCTTCCCTTATCAGCGTCCCAAACCCACTTAAGTAAAATCAGTCCCCGTCTTGTTATTTCTTCCACATCTATTTTTAAATCTCTATTATAACAATGGCCTCCCTCTTGCTGCCCCTCCCTCTGTTCCTTCATTCCTTCCCTCCTCCTTTTCCAGTTTGGCCAAAAAGTATTGAGGCTGGTATTTAACCATCTTGCATGGAGCACCCTGATTTGAATTCAGATGGTATCCAGAATATGTGCACATATATAGTATGTGTATAGATATCTAAAATGGCACTCAGCTTGGGAGAAAAGAGCACTGAGTAGTGGGAAGAAATCTCATCCAGGGATGTTATGCAAGTGTACAGAGCAAGGTCTGGACAACCTTGCAAGTTTTTGAGTTTTTTTGTCTCCTTATCATTCTCCCCGAAGTGGACCCTTAGGATGTCCCCTCTCTGGGACAGAAGCTTCCCTGAGAGCCTCGAGAGTCTTATCCTCAGTGTGATGATGTAGCCACCCAACGCAGATTTAATAAATGTGCAAATAATGATATTAAAAGAAAAATAAAGCGCCTCAGCCTCACACCATTTATGCTTTTCTCCCAGATGTGCACTGACCCATTACTTACATCAAACTCAGACTATAAATCGTTGCATTTACATATCCTTGGAGTTCTGTGAGTCACACTTCACCTGAATAACTTTAAGAGGCTCCTGGGGGCAAAAGAGATGGGAAATTACATGTTCATCCAGAGACTAGATTACATCAATTATTATTACTGGGCTCTATTATCCTACTGCCCAGTCTCCCCTCTGTGACCATTTCTATTACATAAATTTTTTATTACTATTATTTTTTAATTTGTGAGAGTACTACATGTGCACTATGGTGTACGGTACATGACACAAAGAAGTCATCACTTCTTTTCAGGGTTTTTCAAAATTTAGGCTTCAGTGTTACTTTATACACGCGTATATACAAATACACACACTACACACACACATATAAATGTCAGTAAGTGAAGTGATTGAAAACCAATGTGCAAATACAAAATGATTAGTAGCTGCTTGATAAGGGCAATTTAAAAGGAAATATATATGAAAGGTCACGATTTTAAATCAGAGTGATTTTTTTCTATTTCTGTTTTTTAGAAAGAATTCCAAGTAAGTAATTTCATGGCACTTTCTACATATGGCCTTTGGCACCACTACCACATATTCTCAGAGTGCCCCATGTACTAAGTAGTCTCCCCTCATAGCTTAAAACTAGAATGTCCCCAGTGGTCATATCAAAGGCATTTAGCAGATAGTTGAAAAGTAGCAGTAAACTACTTTCATGGAATCTAGATCTAGGTAGAATCAGAGTGATTAGAGAAAGAGTATTTGTGTAATTAGTTAGCAGGCCAAGAAAACATGCCATTTGGTGGAGCTTTTCCACATGAAGTATGCTAGTACGAGAGCTCATGACTGGTGAATCGGCCCAGTGCCATGCTTTATTTTCAGTAAGTAATAAATACAAATGGACTTTACTGCAGCTGGTTTCAATACAAATCAAATAGGGAGAAAGAGCAGCCTATAGTGGCTGTAGGAGTGATGGAGACAGAAAGAATGTGAATCACCAGACTGGTGATCATCAGAGCCAGATCCCTGTTTTTTTCTGGTTTCCTAAATTAAAATCCGATCTTGCTTGGAGCTTGACTTTGTCACTGCTGAGACATTGTTCTCTGCTGACCTATTTCCTCCAGAAATTAGTATCATAAGCCTTCAGTACTTCATGTATTCTGAATCTGCCTCTATTTACAACACAAAGAAGCTAAAGGCAGGAAAAATAAGAGGTGAGAGGGTGAGACAGAAGAAGAAGAAAAAAAAAAACAAACAAGAGGGCAAAGGATGGAGGGAGTGGGGCAATGAGCCCGAAGGCTGAGATACTGGGGGTTTGGGAGAGTATATCAAAGGAAGTGAAGATGTAAAATTACAACTTTGGGGGTATTATTTATTTTCATTACACAGGTAACTATCAATATATTTTTAATAAAGTGTAAAAAGTAACAAAAAATTACCTCCAAGGTATGTTTTCTAAGAGTCTAGTTTTTGGATAAATTTTAGGTTCCCAAGCAAACTTGTTAAGAAAGCAGAGTTTCCGTATATCCCCTCCCCACGCATGCACAACCTCGTCTACCATGGACATCCACACCGCAGTAGAACATGTGTACAATCAATAAATGTACACTGGCACACGGTTATCTAGATCTCACACTGTTTCCATAGTCTTGCCTTCTCCAGAATGTCAGACCGTGAGAATCATACAGTACATAGTCTCTTCAAATATGTATTACTGTATCATGTGAGGAGAATGTATATACGCTCTATGTATCCTTATGAAACATCTTGTTATCTCCACATAATACTTAGAAAATTTTACTCATCTTATCCATCCAAGATGTATACCGACTTCATACATTTTAATTCCTGAGGGAACTGTAAGTATTAACCGTAGGTCGATCGATCCATTCATTTTGAGGGACGGTTCGCAAAGGTCAGTATCTACAATTTTTTTCCTCTTGAATGTTTCATATACTCATAGAAAAATCTTCCAGTTTCTTTCAGAGTGGTATCAGACTGCTGTCATCCTTACAGGAACCAAGTGTTAAGAGGTAAGGACTGGAGTCTTTACAATTAGTACACAGAATTTCTCCTCTTGATTTCTCTGTTGTATGTTACGCAGTGTTGCCCAGTGTCTTGCAGACCACTTCTAGGACAGGAATAGTTTTCCAGGATAAAAACCTCTAGTCGTCAGACATTGGAGGGATAGTTACTTGGCACTATAAAATGAAGAATAAGTATGGAAGATTCTAATTTCTTCAGCCATGTTTCTATTTTCATCACCTTCCCAAGGCACTTCCCTACTTAGAACTTTCTGCTAGGGGAACTGTATGAGATCTCTGGGCTGTAGAGATGCTTAGTACTCAGTTTTCCCACTTTTTCATCCACATTGGATGAAATTTCCAGAATGTAGTCATCGCTACCTGTTATATTTCTCCTGTTTTCTCTATAAAGTTTTATATTTTATTAATATTGTTGCTATCATGGTTATTGTTGCTATTATTATGGTTTTTATTCAGTTTCTGTCAGTTAAGGAAATTTCTTAAGAGAATTTGAAATAAATACATTTCCATATTCCTCAGTTACTATTTTTAATAGAAGATAAAAAAGACATTTTAATTTTTCCATAGTAATATTGGTCTGTTGTTTTTCTATTTATATCAAATATTAAAATACAGCATTTCTAACAATTCATTTATTTCATGAAGATTCGAATATGTTGTCAGAACAAAGCCACTCATCTTATTTCATTCAAGTATTCATTTAATCAATATTTATTGTGTATCTATTATATTCTACACTCTGTTCTAGATATTTAGGATAAGGCAATGAACAATGCACATGAAAATCTCTGTCTTAATGAAATGTTCCTTCTACTGAAGAAGGAATGGATGATAAGGAATAAAAATAATGACTCATTCAATGATATAGTACCTTATAATGTAATAATATGGCAAAAAACTAGAATAGTTCATGGTAAGAAGTTGCATTACTAATTTTGTAAGGAAATATAGATAAAGAAGTTACCAACAAAACATACGTGTTAACCATTTATGTTTATAATTATTTTTATTGAGCATCCATTACATGATATGTGATACATGTAATGATTCTATGACCAACATTGATTACAACAAATTTAATTAAAATCCTATTTAAGAAATATGTGTTTCTATTATAAAGTGAACCCATCAAAAAATAATCACAGAAAGACCTTAGTTTCTAAGTAAGCTTTTATTTTAACTTTAATTTTCTTTTTTTTTTTAATTTTAGAGAGAGATAGAGAGAGGGAGAGAGAGAGAGTTAAAAAGGGAGAGAAGGGCAGAGAGACAGAGAGAGGGAGAGAAATCTCAAGCAGACTCCACACTGAGTAATGTGAGGCTTGACCCCAGGACCCTGGGATCATGACCTGAGCCGAAATCAGGAGTCAGATAACTCCACCAGCTGAGCCTCCCAGATGCCTCTCTAAGTATACTTTTTAAAGAGTAATTTATGGCTAATGCGAAATGCAATGCAGACACACATACACACACATACACACATATATGAGTATGAGTCATAAATTATGTATTTTATAGTCTTTGATTTGGATGAAACTCAGTTAGCAAATTAATTAAATATTTTTATAATGAAGGCATTTTTATTTCTTATTTGAATGAGTTAAACGTTAGTCACTTCATATTTGATACAACTCAAATAGCTTCAAATATTTCTTTCTAACAAAAAAAGATAATTCCAAACAATGTTTTTGGGAAATGAAAACATACAAAGTAGAGTATAATTTCACCTATTTATCAGTAAAGGAAAGTCACTTTTATCAATTTTGTTTGATATACTGAGTGAAACTACACCTAGTACCTCCACATGAGCCCCCCTTGGGGAAGTCACATCATCGAATATTCATACACACACATAAAGTAGATTCAAACAAACTTACACTAATACTACGAGTTTGCTTAAAGTATTTGTTAATAACAACAACCCTCCCCACCAAAGCATCTGTTAACAAATAACTTCCTTTGCCCGTCTGTTCCTCACAGTACCTCTTATGATAGGGTAGCTTTGTACAAAGAGATTGCTGAGTGTAGCTATATGTGATATGACCTCCATTTGATGTAACTGGCGATTTCTTTAATGGAAAGTGCTTAGAATTGCACAGCAATTGATTTTGTTTCCTTCCTGTGGTGGACAATAAGTGTTCCTATTGTGATTACTGTTGCATCATAAAGACATATTCAATACTCCTGAGAAAACAATGCCAACAACTAGAATCACAACTTATCTTTTGCAATACTTGTATACTACACCTGAGCACAATTAGCATAATTAAAACAGGATTCAAATTTTACTTTGAGAATTGGCCCAAGATTATTTTTTTAATCCAAGAATATCAAATGAATTCTCCATAACAGCTTATTTTTTTCTTTCAATTCAATGCTTTATAAAATGGCAGCAGAATTCTAGAAGACCTATATTACATTCAAAATAAATATTTAAAAAGTTGTAAATGCATATTTTATATGCCTTAATGACTACATGAAGACATTTATTTTGTAGGGTTTGGCATTCACATCATATAGATATGTTCCATATATTATTTAAGCATTTTAAAATTATAGTTAGTTAATTTCTGTTCTAAGATATTTTGTTCTACGTAAGTGCAGAGACTATTTCAAAGTTTAATAAATGTCGCTAAAATTCGTTTTTATAATAAGGCAGAATTAACTAAATCACTGATATGATAATTATATACATAGATATATCTGCAAATTATTAATATAATTCACAGCTGCACACAATTTTTATTTTATTATAATTATTATTTAAATGTTTATTTTTGAGAGAGAGAGAGTGGGGGAGGAGCACCGAGAGGGAGACAGAGAATCCCAAGCAGGCTATGTCCTGTCAACATAGAGCCCAAACTCATGAACCTTGAGAACACGACTTGAGCTGAAACCGAGAGTCAGATGCTTTTTTCTTTTTAAAACAAATATTCTATTTTTTTAAAGTTTATTTATTTTGAGAGAGAGTGTGAGCACGCGAGTTGTATCAGGCTATGCTCTGACAGTGCAGAGCCTGATGTGGGGCTTGAAGTCACTAACGGTGAGATCGTGACCTGAGTCACAACCAAGAGTCCAACGCTTAACCAACTGAACAACCCAGGTGCTCCAGCACATAATTTTTAGATAATAGCTTTGTGTTATTTATTTAGAGTGTTCCCTGAAACAGAAGGAACATTTTTTTTAAAAAATCATAAATGATACTTTTCAGATAAACAAAAATAGATTATTTTGTAGGTGTTTTGGGTTAAAACATCTGAAAGACAGTACCCAAAATATATTTTTAAAATTTTATTATTTATTTATTTATTTACTTTTAAAAAAAAATTTAATGTTTATTTATATTTGGGAGAGTGAGAGAGACAGAGCAAGAGTGGCAGAGGGGTGGAGAGAGAAGGAAACACAGAATCCGAAGCAGGCTCCAGGCTCTGAGCTGTCAGCACAGAGCTTGACGCGGGGCTCGAACCCAAGAACCATGAGATCGTGACCTGAGCTGAAATCGGAGGCTCGACCAACTGAGCCACCCAGGCACCCCTCAAACGTGTTTGAACATTTTGGTAGACTTGATTAGCCAGGAAGAAAATAAAATAGATCATGAAAAGACAAACTATTCTAAATATGTTGATCGTTTTTGAGGAACAAGTATTCATTACTCAAAACATGTTTTATTCATGTAAAAACTACCTAACATTGGAGGACATAAATCACTGAGTTTTAAAAAGCTGCCTATGATTTTTCTGTAGGTTTAATGACAAATCATGACATCTTTCATGACATTATTTTAATAATTATGTGTGCTAAATTCATAATTATGTATTACATATACCAGTGAACCAAGCAAAATATTTAGCCCTTAGTTTATTCCATTCTTTCATGTATTTATCCATTCTTCGGATAAATAATTTTAAGCATCTATTCCTTCCTGTGATTCTTCTGTTTGCTGAGAATATATTATGAAAAAGATAGACTGGTTCCTTATCCTTACAGAACTTACATTTTAGTAAGTGAGACAGGCAATAAGTAGGTATTAAGTGAAAGAAATAAATATGATACTACTTTAGAAATCAATGGGTTATGTGTAAAGGCCTTCAGAGAAACTGAACATTCTGAAGGGAAGTAAGGGTAAGAGAGAATCTACTGACAAAGAGTGGTGGGAAATCTATTTCAGGGCTGCCATACGGGAAGAGCTTGATACGTTCTACAGCTGACAGAGGGCTGGTGTGACGCTGTACGCGAGGCAATAGGGAACATGGTATGAGACGTGCTGGAGAGAGAGACAGGAACCTGTCATGGTAAGACTTACAGGGCGATGATAATTAGCATGAACATGAGACATTAACAGTTGTTACTGGGGGAATTATATACTCTTATTTATATCTAATAGAGAGAACTCTAGGTCCTACATGAGAACAGACCTGAGGGGAAGGGGTAGAAGTAGGGAGGGGACGGGGAGACCAGTTCAGAGTCTATGTTGATAGTTTGTGTCACAAAATGATATTTGGACAATGGTGGAGGTAAGGGAATTATGAAGAAGTGGATGCACCGGAGCAAGAAGTTGCCTAGCTTCCTTGGTACAAAAGGTTTTGATCTAACAATGAAAAAAAAAAAAAAAAAAGAAAGAAAGAAAGAAAGAAAAAACTGTGCTCTAGTGAGAATCAAGGGCAATTCTGCCTGCCTCAGCTCCCCATAACACATGCCGGCTTCGTATTCTGTTCAACTGCTTAGATTAAGCAACTGCACTTGCCTGGTAGCTGTTGAAAGTAGGTGCAAAAGTCTGAGAAGCAGGCGAGGAGGTGGGGGGCCTACCCTGTTTGGCAGAGGGCTCTGTTTTCTGCCAACGCTCCTGCTGTCTGCCTCTGAGGCCCAGGTCCTCCTGCCAGGCCTCTAGAGTCTTCTAAATGAGTACAGTTCCTAATAGATAGGAAAAAGACATCTGGGCTAAGATGCATTGAGAATGGCGATTTTCTAAGTAAAACTAAATGATTGCTATGGCTGTTGAATAAAAAAGAGAACCAGTTCAAGAAATATTCATTTCCTCTGAGGTGCATTGTATCATACCCCGTGTAGATTTTCTCCCATCCCTCTAATTGCTCTTTCTCAATTTCCTTTGAAGGCTTTTTCATCTCCACTCTACCTCTAAATATTATGATTCCAGTTACCCAACACTCCTGCCCTAGGCCTTTGCACTCATTTCCAAGGCTTCAAATATTAATAAATGGTAAATGTAATATATCTAATTCAGAGTCATCTGAGTTCCAAATGAGTTTATCCTGTCCCTAAACACTCCCTTCGTGGAAATATCTAATAATAGAATAGAGACATCCAATAATAGAATAGAATAGAATAGAATAGAATAGAATAGAATAGAATAGAATAGAATAGAATAGAATATAGTATAATATAATATATTCAAAAATAAATTCTTGCTTTTCCCCACAGTGGAGTGATTTCTTCTCTCATTAATGATACTTCCAGCCATCTAAGTTTCTCTTCCAGTCTGATATACTAGTTTAAATCTTAAGACTTCCCCCTCTACCACTCAAATATAAAGAAACCACCACTAATCTTTGTCAAATCCCTAACTTAAAGGGGTCTGTAAATGCCGTCCTGGCCCTGCCCACCTCTCTGCCTTCATCTTGTCCACCTCTCCCCTTCACTCAAATCTTTCCAGCCATCTGGTCTGCTTTCTGACCCCCGGTGTCAAGCACTTTCGTGACTCAGGGCTCTTCCAGGTGCTGTAGTTTCTGATTGGGGGGTCCTCCCCCTCTGTCTCCTTGCTTCAACTCTGATAAAGGTCACAGTCTGCTCAATGTCCGTATTGAACTATAAATATCACTTTCCCAAAAAGGTCTTATGCAGCATCTTCCCAGTCTAAATTATGTTCATCTACTACGTCTTCCCAAAGACCTCCCCATCTTTCCTATATAACCTTGATCATAGTTTGTCATGACACTTCTGTAATAACATCTTGTTTAACATAACCTCAGACACTAAACCATACGCTCCTTGGCAGGAGGAATCTTATATATTTTGCTACTTACTCTATCCAGAGGTCCTAAAGGTGCCAAGAATTTGGACATCCAAGGAAAGTGTAATAAAAATACTTCGTTTTGTTTGCAATTTGGAGAAAATCTTAAAGAATAATTTATAATTAACACTATGAGATAAATTATGTTTCAAAATTAACTATCTTTTCACTTAATAAAAATGTAAAAATTAAAGCAGTTTCAAAACATAAACAGATTGTTACAAAGTACAGAAATATAGCATTATAATTCATGTAATTGATGCATATTTTTGAAAGTTTAGTCATTTTTTAAAGATTTCACATGGTGGGGGACTTATTAAAAAATGAATAAGAAGATTTGTACCCATTGCATTCTCTCAATTCTTACTCTTTTCAAAATACTTCACGCAAATGTGTGGATCTTTTCCACTGCTATGCCCTTGAGCAAATGGTTATTCACTAGTGATATATCATTTCTTTTGTGGTATAGTTTATTAGTTTGCTCAGAAGTCGCTCGAATTCAGAATCGGATACCGAAAAAAAATTTAAGAACACAGAAATTATTAAACTTTTAATAGCTAGCATTGTAGGAGGTTGGGCTAATGTTAGGAGATTATTAAACTATTCAACAGGTTACTTAAATAAAACATTGTTAAATACAAGAAAATGGCAATAAAAGGAGTAAGCAAGAAATATTGAGACCATCCACTGAAATATTATTTTCAGTAATTCTATTTTTTCTAGAAGTATGCATTTGTATTTAAAACTATATTATTTCAACATGTTCCACAATATGTTAAGATTTTTATCATATTAAATAATTATCATTGATTTGTTATTACCAGCTAATAAAGCTTCTAACAACAACAATAAAACAACAACAACTAACGGGACTTGGGAGGGTGTATATTTCCTTGTTTTAGGGAATGGTCTGCTTGTTGGTTGTTTTATTTATTTTGTTCTTAAGTGACCAAAATGGAATACTTGTATGCAAGTCTAGTATTATACACTTAGATATGCAAAACTTGATAGATGAGAAAAAATGATAAGAAATATGGTATTTGGAGCAACATTTTCTCATCTACTTCACCTTTATATATTTTTTCTTATTAATGACATTTAAAACTCTATGAAATCTGAAAATATGAAATATGAAAATGTGGTTTGGAGAATGAACAATATACCCGTGATTATATGATCATGACTATGTAACTGCAATTTCCTGTATATAATTTACTTCTTCTTTATAGAATTTATTTCTAGCTGGTTCAGTTATGCTAACACAGTATCTGAAAAAGTTAAAAGACTATTTACTCTTTCCAGTGCATCAGGAACATCAGCCTTGATAGATACCATGAGAAAGTTCCAGGACTTAGCTAAGAGCCTGACTACTGTCTTCCCTTCCTCTCCTCCGGTGTTCCTGCAAATTAAATCCAGTTGCTCTGTCTGCAAAGCAGTTTTCCAGATGTCTCTAAGTCTAAGTGAAAAAATGACAGGTGAAACATACAAATGGAAAAGCCTTAAAAAAGGAAAGCCAGAAAAATGAACCAGGTTGGGCTCAATGTAGTGTGTACAGTCTTGCCTTAATTTTCTTACCGACACCTGTTAGGATCAATATAAATGATAAAACTCACATCATTAGTCCTAAAATGAAATTCTATTAAAGAAAATATCACACGGTGTAGCTTTTTAAATGCTCAGTCATTCAATTTCACCAGTGCCAAGTCATTAAAAAATAATTTTATAGGTCTGTGCAATCTGAGCCATGGATATTTATTTTTCCTAAGATCTTAAATATACAATTTTAAATAGTGGGAAAGATGAACAAGAAAGACTTCCTGCAGATAAGAAAATTTACGATTGCAATTATTGTCATATTAAAAGCGATCAAGGTTTTCTTAGAAAAGGCCAAAGAAGACAGAGAAACCCTACAGAATTTTCCAACTCTTCCTTAGCCAGGGATAAATATTACAGAAAAAAAAGAGATGAGGCGAATGCTGCTGCCTAGTTATCAACGCATCCCATTGACATCCAAACAAATCCTTCTTTTCTTCTTTGCAGGATTACTGATTTTATAATTTGAAATAAAAACAATGCTGAATCTTACTCATGTCATTAAATACACTTAATATGTTATTTTTGCTTTCTAATAAACTACTAGTTTTCTTTTCCTGAAGCAAATTCCTTGAAACAACTTTCCCATTAATATTTTTATAATATTTTCTTTTAGCTAATATTTTAAATGTTTCATGCTTATCCCCTGCTCTTCTGTTCTCTCGAATTGATACGTTCTTTTCCCTGTCCCTACATACTGTCTCTTTCTTGACAGATAGGACTTCCTGGTCACCTTATTTACATTATACTTCATTTATACCCTCCCCATAACTCCTCGTTATATTATTTTAGGTTGTTTTCTTTAAAGCAAATCACCATTTAAAAATAATTTTGTTATTTATATTTTTAATTTATTTTCTGTCTTCTCTCTCATGACAATCTATTGGACCAAATAGCAAGAACTTGTCTGATTGATTTACTACCACCTAGTGCTTTGAATACTTTCTGACACGTAAGTATATTTAATAAATTAAATATTTATTTAATTGCAGCATGCTTTGTTTTGTTTTGTTTGTTTCTGTAAAGAAGAACAGTGGAGGTAATATGTCGTCGTTTTTATATACAGCTTCCAACTACATTCTCTTACTTTAAGAATAATAAAAGCTTTTCTCTATTAACTTTAAAATTTATATTGACATATTATTTTATTAACCTTATTAATATTGATATTGTTTGTCTTGCTTCTCCAACAACACTTTAATTCATGTGAGTCTTCACTTGTCTTCTATTTTTTTATTTATTTATTTTAAACATTTATCCAGTTTTGAGAGACCGAGAGAGACAGAGCACAAGCAGGGAGGGGCAGAAAGAGGGAGACACAGAATCTGAAGCAGATTCCAGGCTCCGAAGTGTCAACACAGAGCCCGACACAGGGCTTGAATCCACGAACCGCAAGATCATGACCGGACCAAAGAGGGAAACAACTGACTGAGTCCCCCAGGCGTCCCTGTGTTCTACTTTTTAAATCTTTCCCAGGACCACCAGGGCTACTAATATAAAGACAGCATTAACAGTCTTAGTTGAAATGGAAAGAAAACAAAAAGAATAAAGAATGTGTTGAAGAAAGGAAGGGAGAATAGAAGGAAGAATGGCAGGAATGAGGCATGTGTTGAGGAGTAACTTTTCATATGGTCGACCCATTGCAATGGTTTCTTCCAAAGAAATGGTTTCTTACAAAGAAATGGTTTCTCACAAAAAAATAACCCACTTATTTGCAAGGTATTTTTAACATCCTATTCTTTAAGTTTCTTCTCACTTTTTAAAAATATAAATTAATGTACAATAAAATTAGCTTTTTTTTTTGATGCCCAGGTCTGAGCTTTAGCTCATCTCTAAATTTGAATAAGCACCACAGATGCTTACAGGATTAAGAATGGTATTGTCACCCTTAAAAAAAACCCTGCCATTCCTCTGTTGTCAATCCCTCCCAGCACCACTAATCCCTGGAAACCACTGATCTGTTCTCTTTCCTTACAATTTTGCGTTTTCCAGGATGTAATGCCAATAGATTAATATAGCAGGTGATATTTGAGACTTGATTCTTTCACTTAGCATACTTTCTTAAAAAAGGTTTTTTATTTTAAGAGAGAGAGAGAGAGAGAGTTCCAAGGAGACAGAGTCCAATGCAGGCTTGATCCAATATCATGGCCTCAGGCAAAATCAAGATTCAGATGTTGAACTGAGGCACCCAGACATCCCATCACTCGGCATACTTTTGAGGTTAATCCATGTAGTGTTTACCTACAGTTTGTTCCCTTTTATTAAAGTGCAGCATTTTACCATACGAGCATGTAAGAGTATATGCCCCATTTAAGAACACAGTCGTTGATTCCAATCTTTGGTTATTATGAATGAACTGTATGAACATTTGTTGACAAGGTTTTCTGTGTGCGTGCATTTTTACTTCCTTAAGGTAAAAACAAAACAAAAACAAGAAAATCCTTAAAATTATTAAGTTGTATGGCAATTATATGCTCAGTTTTATAAGAAATTGCCCAAGTGTTAACTTTGTTTTATTTGTATTACCAACGGTAATGCATGCTGCTGATCTCTGCATCCTGTTACTAATGCTAACTCTGTGTGTGTGTGTGTGTGTGTGTGTGTGTGTGTGTGTGTGTGTGTGTGTTGCCAACCTAAGTGGTGTGCTGTGGTATCTCATTGATGTCATCATTTTTCATTTCCCCACTCTCTACTTATTTTGAACGTACTGTTGTGTGCTAATTTGCCATCTTGTATATCTGCTTTGTCACAATACCTTTACACATATTTTGCTCATTTTGAAATTGAGTTTCAATGGATTGATGTTTATTATTGATAGGTTTTAAAAATTCTTTATATATTCTATATAGAATTACCTTGTTTGATATATGACTTTCAAATATTTCCTCTTAGTTTGTTGTTCGTCTTGAGATCCTTTTAAAGATGTCTTTGGCATAGCAAACATTTTTTAAAATTTTGATGAAGTCCCAATTACCATTTTATTCATTTATAGATCATCCATTTGGTATCATATCTAGACTCTCTTTGTGTAACCCAGGGTTAGGCAACTATTTTCATGTTTTCCTCAGTAACATGTTTATATTTTATAATTCAATATATGGTCATTTTGAGTAGGATGTGAGGTATAGATCAAGACTCGCTTAAAAAGAAACATATAAACCTCTAAGTGTGTTCATTTGCTTTAAAAACTGTGATGTTTTCTTTGATTGGCTTTACACATTGGTTAAAAATCAACTGACCATGTTTGTTTAGGTCTCATTCTAGATCTATTTTAGATCTATGTCTGTCCTTACACTAATACCACATTTTCTTTACAATAGCTTTATTGTTAATCTTAGAATCAGGTGGTGTGAGTCCTACAATTTTTTCTTTTCCAAAACTGATTTGGCTACTTTACGACTTTTCCCTTTTTATATACATTTTAGAATCCCTCTAAAAACCTTGCTGGGATGTTTTTGAGGAATTGTATTTAGTGCATATATCAGTTTGGGTAAAATTAACATCTTAAGAATGTTAAAACTTCTAATTAATGCATTTGCCTTTCCAATTATTTAGATGTTCCTTTCTTTTTTTTTCAGGATTTTGTACTTATCAGCATACAAATCATGCATATGTTTGTTAGATTTCTATCTATAAATTTCAGTTGTTGGAGAAACTGAAAATATTTTAGAGAAGTGTTACTAGTCATTGATTAGTATGCCAATCACATACAAATACGCTTATAATTGGTAGCTAGTCCTTACTAAATTTACTCATTAGTTTTAAGGACTGACAACATGTTTTAGGAGCTCTTTGGTAGATTTCTTGAAATTTCAATTTAAACAATTATATCTGCAAATAGAAACAGTTTTATTTCTTCCTTTTGAAAACTGTATTCTTTTCCTTATTGCACTGACCAAGACTTTAAGAACAGTATTGAATAATAAAGACAGGTCCCATGGTTTAATGTTTAGAACTTTGGACTCTGAATAGTAATGGTGAGAGTGTAAATCATTGCCATGTTCATGATCCTAGGGGGAAAAAAATTAGCCTTTCACCTTGGGATTCTATCTGTAGGTTTTTAATAATGCCTTTCATCAGATTCAGAAACTTCTTTCTCTTCCTACTTGGCCAAATGTTTTCTCTTAGATGTTGAGTTTTGTTAAATACTTCTGCATCAGAATGTTTTTAAAAATTATTACTTGGTCTATTAAAATGGGATTGTTACATTTATTGATTTTTGAAATTGGAAACTGCCTTAATTTTAGAGATAATCCGTATTTGTTGGCATAATTTGACTTGTTAATATGTTGTTAAGGATTTGGTTCCTATGTTCATCAAGAGTATTAGTTTTCTTTCCTTTAATTACTTTAGAACACTTCTACATCAGGGTAATGCTGCTCTTATTAAATCATTAGGGAAAATTTTGTTCTCATTTATTTTCTGAGAGTGATTATTTGGAATTACTATTGATTTAAAAAATATATTTGAGGGGCACCTGGGTAGCTCAGTCAGTTGAGCATCCAACTCTTAATATGAGGTAATGATCTCAGGATCCTGATATCGAGTCCCGTCCCGGGCTCTGTGTTGAGTGGGGTGCCTGCTTAGGAGTCTCTTTTTCCCTCTCTCTGTCCCTTCCCCACTCGCTCACAAATGCTCTGTCTCTGAAAAAATATATATAAATATATAATATAATATATAAATCATATATTATATTTACAATAAATTTTAAATTTATAATATATATTATATATACATATATAATACATACATATACATATATAATTTGTACATATATAAATATAAATATATAAATGTATATATAAATATAAATACATATATATATATATATATTTGGTAGAACTTGCCAGCTGGGCATCAGATTTTCTTTTTCAGAAGGTATTTTATTATTAATAAATTTCTTTATAGATATGGTGCCAGTCAGGTTATCTGGTTCTTCTTGAGTGAGTTTTCATAGTTACTGGCTTTTGAGAAATTCATGGTCCATTACATCGAAGTTGTTGAATTTATGCACATGGGCTCTTCACAGTACTCTATTACTTTATATTCCTCCATGTAATATCCCTTTTCATATCTGTGGGATCTCAATAGATACTTTTCTTTCACTCCTGTAATATTATTTTATGTCTTTCATCACTTGTTGTTACAATTGTTTTTCAACTTGGCTAGAGTTTATCAATTTCATTAATCTTTTCAGTGAACCAGTTTAGAGGTTTATTGATTTTTTCCATAGTTTGTGATTTTCCATCTCGCTGATTTCTGCTATTTATTATTTATTTTTTTCCTGTTTGCTTGAGTTTGTTTTGCTCTTCTCATTCTAGTATCTGAGTGCAGAGCCTGTGTTACAGATAGGAGACTTTATATTCTCATATAAGCATGTAACATTATAAAACTCCCCTCAAGATCTTTTTAGTTGGATATCGTACATTTTGATATGTAAATTCTTATTTTGTTCTCTTTGAACTATTTCTAATTTTCCTTAAGATTTTCCTTTTATCAATCTATTATTTATGTGTCTTGTTGATTTTTCAACTAATTGTGAGACTTTTCATACATTTATGTGGTATTCATTTCTAGCTTCATTCATTAGGGTCAGGGAACATAATTTGTTAAGATTTGTTGCATGAATATTATGTAGCTCAAAATACTATGTATTCTATTTGATATGATAGAGTTATATAAATATCAGTGAGCTCAAATCAGTTGGTAATATTTCTCAAATCTTCTCTATACTTGCTGATTGTCTATCTACTTTTCTAATCTATTGCTTTGAATACAGTATTGAAGTTTCCTGGTACAACTGTGGATTTGCTCTTTTCTCCTTTAGTTTTATTAGTTTTTTACAGCATGTATTTTGCAGCTGTATTGTCAGTTTTATCCATAATAAAATCATTATGTCTTCTTAGTGAAATAACCTTTGTGTTATTGTACAATGCCCAGGAAAATCTACTATTATGAAGTCTACATTGCTTGATATAAATATAGGCTCTACTGTGTTTTCTTTTGTTTGTTTTGTTTTGTTTTTGCTTAATGTTTGCTTAATGCAAAATATATTTTTCTATCCTTTTCCAATTTATTTATATCATTATATATAAAGTGAGGTTCTTATATATAGCTTAGAGTTGCCTCTATTCTATTTGTCTAATCAATAATCCCATCTTTTATGTAAACCATTTACACTTAATTATTAATATGTCTGGATTTAGATCTACCCACACATTCATTACTTGTTATCTGTTCATCCTCTTTGTTGTTTTGTTTCCCCATTTCAGCTTTCATTCTGATTATTTGAATATTTTTTAGTATTCTATTTTATTTTGCCCATTGAGTTTATAACCATGTCTATGAACAGTTTTTGGGTTTCTTTTTCATGGCTTGCTTTAGAAATTACAATGCACATTCTAAACTCTTTGCAACGTCAAGGATAATGATGTCCGAGATCTTACCTCATGACACAGCAAGAAGCATGAACTTCATATTCACATCTGTCTCCTTTCCTCTCAAATCCCACAGAGGCTACATGAAGAGACCAGATGGATGCTGCATGTACCCTGGATTTGCACTGTTGATGCAAAACTGACTGGTGGGAGTTCACATTTTTATGATAGCTACAGGTATAGGGCCCTGGGTGGAGATACTATTTTATCATACCAGAATAAGTAAACCTGTCTTCTGGATACATACACTATGCCTGTTTTCAGAGTCTATTCAATATACAAGCATTATTGAATAGATATTCTGAAACAATTTTCTCTACTCACAAAACAGAAAAACACAGAAGACCCCAACCACAGCCATCCCTCATTTCAATTATATCTCAGCTTCTATCAGGTTTTCTCATGATACATCCTTCTGTTGGTCATTCTGATTAATGTGAACTACAGAGGTTAATTTAATTGGCCTTCTACAGTATTTAATTAAGGCTACTATCAAGAGGATTCCAAGAAGCAGGTTAAGACCAGTCTTCAGTACTGACCTTGGTCAAAGTTCTCAGAGTCTTTGTTATTTACCTGTTTGTTAGAGCCAAGCAGGTAAATAAATCCCATAAACAATCCCAAATTTCTTATGTTTCTGTACTGACCTTTGTACTTGGCCTGATGCATCAATCTAGGTACAGGAGGATGTATTAGCTATTGCCCAGGTTGTTTTGGTCCATAAGAAGGAAACTAAGGTACTCTCTAACGTTCATAACAACACTGACCAGTAAAGTGAGGGTGACACGAATGACTTCCACTACTAAGGTAATGCCACTGGTAAATACAGCCATAGTCAAAGCACATGTTTCAGGCCATCTCACAACTTGAACATTCATCTTGTAGGGAAAACTTCCCACAGGATGGATTTATATGATTCCGTTATACTTAACTTCCTTAAGTACCACTTCAGAGACATGTCTGGAGTCCTTCCCTAGTCTTTCCTTAAGAATCAGAAGATCTTCTATGAAAACCCCTAAGATGTATGTCTTCTTGTTTTGGAGAGGGAGACAAATTAATGCCTGGATCCTAGAGTGCAATCTTGAACACACAATGATATCACACCCAAGGAAGAAATTGTGATACTTTTTTTGTTTGTTTTACTAGTGTCGGGACCTATATCATTAAGAGCCATAGGCTTAAAGTCACTCTTATTGGGCCTTCTAACTGGTAAATAAGCCTTAGCAGGCCAGCAGGGTTGGGACTACTGCGAAACAAGTGAGGTAACTATGGTGCAAAACTTAAGGAGTTATTTATTTTCAGGTTCATGCAGATTCTAGTGGTAGTCCTGGTCATGGGTTTAATTAAGTGCAAATAAGTCAGTCTAGTCTTTTTTTTGTTTGTTTGTTTTCTTTTGAGGGATTACTTGAAAAGTAGTCAGTCCAATCCATCTTGTTTAGGTACCCCAGGAGCTACGTGGCATTTGCTCACCCCAAGGAATGACTGAGTGGCCACCATGAGAAGGGGGACAGGAGAACATCTGGAATACAGACAAGGTATTTTGAGTGGGAGATGCAGGATGTGAGGTATCCCCTGTTGCTTCTAATAGAATTCTTAGAAATATTAAAGGAATGTTGATTAAATAGTGGTCAGAGTCATCAGGCAGAGAATAACATATCCAGAAGTCATTTAAATTTAAGATGCTCATAATAATTTGGAAGAATCATACCGGGGAGCTTATTTATGTGAGAAAGTCTTCAAGGACTACTTTTGATTATGGAATGGATGATAAGAGAGAGAAAAAAACAGAAAACACACCACTGTGTTCTGGTTTCCTTTCTTAATTTATACTCTGCCTTTAACTTTTCAGAACACTCATGCAGTTGCTTCATATATTCTATTTAGGTTTTCTAAATTTTTTTTAACGTTTATTTATTTTTGAGAGACAGAGAGACATAGCATGAGCAGAGGAAGGGCAGAGAGAGAGGGAGACACAGAATCCGAAACAGGCTCCAGGCTCTGAGCTGTCAGCACAGAGCCCGACGCGGGGCTCGAACTCGGAGACCATGAGATCATGATCTGAGCCGAAGTCGGCCGCTTAACCAATTGAGCCACCCAGGCGCCCCATCTATCTGGGTTTTCATAGTCAGGGGTTGCTGTAACTAAAAAAATCAAAACACAGGGTGCCAAGTCAAAGGTCAATTTCAAGGAAATAATTATTTCGCTATTACCAGTTTGTCCAAAATACTGTATGGGGCACACTTTTACTTAAAAAAAGTATTGTTTATCTGAAATTAAAACTTAACTAGATGCTCTATATTTTGTGTGAAGAATCTATGAGAGAGGGAGGCAGAGCGAAGTGTAATTATTATCATCCGAGCCAGAATAAGAACCAAAGATGTATACCGAAACACTGCTTTTATCAAAGAAATGTACATACTCAAATTCTTAAACAGCAGTATGTAGATACACGCTTTTTGGTACATTTATTTGAAGGAATAATGTGTAGCCCTTTAAAGGTAACAGAAGAACATTTAATCACATGCTAAAATATTCATACTTCATTACTATATAAAGAAGTGTTTTATCCCAGCTAAGGAGCAAGACAGGTAGAAACCTCATTCTCCTTTCCCTTGTTATGTGTCTGCTAAGACACACAATTTAAATAATATCCTGAATCTTATATCCAAATTTCAATTAAAAAAAAAACTCATCATACTTAGAACCAAGAAAATCTCAAACTGGATGAGAAAGGATAATCAATAAATGTCATCATCAAGATGGCAGAAATATTGGAATTACCTGACAATATGTTTAAGGTGTAAATAATAAAAATGTTTCAACAAACATTTATGGACACACTGGAAAAAAAAAACAATCAGAAATTCTCAGGAAACAGTCTCAGCAAAGAAAAAAAATTGTTGCAAAGAAGAGTCAAACAGAAACTCAGAAATGTATAATACGACAGAAAAAAACAGTGAATGGTTCAACAGTAGAATGGCGAGAACATAAAAAGAATCCGAGACCTTTAAAACTGAACAATAGACATTACCTAGTGTGAACGATGACAAGAAAATGAAATGGAAAAAAATGAAAAGAGTCTCCAGGACTTGTGGGCATATAACAAAAAGTCTGGCAATCATGCCATTGGAATTCCTCTTTCTATATGAGGGAGAAAGAGAAAATGGTTGAAAAATCATTTGTAATGATAGAAAAAGTATGGAATTTGGCAGGTAAACTAAAATTACATATTCCAGAAAATGAGTACACCCCGAACATAATAATGACACCCAGGGAAATTCATACCAAGACACGGGCAAATTTATGAAACTAAAGACAAAGGAAAAAAATCTTGAAAATAGCCAGAGATATACATTCCTTATAGGAGAAAAAAACTTGAAACAATGGCAGATTTCTCAGCAGAAGGAAGGTGTCCTAAGAAGTGTCGCAATATTTTTAAAGTGATGAAATAAAAGAACTGTGAACTTGGAAATCCATATCCTATAAAGAACAAGAAGAACTCAAGACATTCTAAGATGCAGGAAAACTAAGAGAATTTCTCACAAGTGCATCTATCCTGAAATAATGGCTCAACAAATTCCCTAAACAGAGAGCAGAAGGGATATACTAACATCAGAAGCAAAGAACTAACATAGAGAAAAATTATTACGAAATATAACAGACTTTTCTTTGTCTACGGTTTTTTAAATTATTTTTGAAAATTGAAGCAAAAATTATATTCCTATCTTACTTGTTTCTCGATATATGTAGATACAATATTTCAGACAATTATATTAAAAGTGTGGGAATGTAAACAGATGTGAAGAGAGGTAAGGCTTCAACACTTCATCTGGTAGAATGGTGACATCAGTATATTTTGATAAGTCACATATATAATGTTAATCCTGGACTGGCCACTTGAAAAGGGATATACAAAGAGATCTCCAAAACATCACAGATAAATTAAAACGGAATTCTAAAAAAAAAAAAAAAAAATAAGTTTAAGTAACCCACATTAATGAAGGAAAAAGAAAGCAGTGGAATTTTTAAAAAGAAAGATAATAACAACAACAACAAAAAGCAAACTTAAGCCTTATATGTAACAGTTATGTTACGTATAAAGAATCTAAATATATAAATTACAAGTCAGTGGTTGGCATAGTGGATAAAAAAGTCATGACTAAACGATATGCTGTCTACCAAAGCTCAGTTCAAATATAATGGGATTTGTAGGTCAAAGAAAATGATGAAAAAGATATGATACACAAACATCAATCAAAAGAAGCAAGAGTGGCTACCTTCACATCACATAAAATAGACTTCATTCAAAAGACAAATACCATGGAGGGAGACTATTACATAATTTTAAAGGTTAACCCACCCAGAAGTTATGTCAATCTTTTTAAAAATTTTTTTAATGTTTATATTTGAGAAAGAGACAGAGTGCAAGTTGGGGAAGGGCCGAGATAGAGGAAGACACAGAAGTTGAGGCAGGCTCCAAGTTGTCAGCAGAGAGCCTGATGCAGAGCTCGAGCTCATCAACCGCGAGATCATGACCTAAGCTGAAGTCGGACGTTTAACCAACTGAGCCATCTAGGCACCCATGGAAATTCTAAACATATATATATTATATAAATATATATACATTTATATAAATATATATTTAAACATATATTTTTATATATAAATATATATTTATATTTATACATATATAAATAATTATAAAATATGTGAAGCAAAAATGATAATTTTTTAAATTTTTATTTAAATTTCTGTTAGTTAAAATACAGTGTAATATTAGTTTTGGGTGTAGAATTTAGTGATTCACCAAATACATACAATACCCAGTGAAAAATGATAAAATTTAAATGAGAATTAGACAAATTCACAGTTAAAGTAGAAGACTTCAACATCCTTCTCGATACATGTGATAAAAAATGACAGAGAACTGTGTACACTCACATTGTACCAATGTCAAACTCTCGGTTTTGATATTATATTCTAGTGATGTAAAATGTAACCACTGGAGGGAAATCGAGTGAAGGGCTTCTCTGTACTACCTTTGCACCTTCCTGTGAATCTGTAATTACTGCCGATTGTGATTATTCCTGATAATTACGTTCTATACAGTCAACCTGGGCTCTAAATTAGCAAATACTAAACCAGTGTCTCTGACGGAAAATACAGGGTTAGGCTCCTATGAGCTGTGGTCACAACATTTCACAAGTGATCAGTACATTATCTTTGCTTTCTGTGTGCTCCTGTTTTAATACATTTTATTTAATATGTATTTATTTATATAAAGAATTTATATAATTTGTTTAATATATATTCTTTTATATAAATAAATAATTATTAAAGTAGTTGTTTATAATAAAATACTAGCTGAGAAGGGTTTAACGATTTCCTGACCCAAGGTATGTGGCCATAAATTTATTTTTCTTTTAGCTTCAAAGCAATGGTGTCTCTTACACTTTCTAATGAGGCATCGTTTTATGAATCCACAAATCATCATGCACGATAGACGTTACATGTAACTGTAGATGTTACTTCCCCAAGTAGCTTCACGTACAGATTAGCAAAATTCTCACTTTATCTTCCTCTCTCTCTCTCTTTTTTTTTTTTCTGAATGTCCCATATTGTCGATTACCACTGAAGTCATGGCCACCAGCACTGTAACTCAAGACTGAACCAAGCTAATCGAACACAACGTATTTTCTTTCTAAGGCGCATCATGACATTCAGGTGCTTGGGAACACTAGACAGTCCTTCAGCGCTAGACCGTGAAAATGACACTCGAGGATGAGAGCTCAAACAAGAAGCCAGAGCATCGCCTTGGTCAATCTCAGCTGAGAACACGTGCATCTGACGACTCAAAAGGCTTTCTTACTCTGTGTATGTCCACAAATGATCAAGAAAGAATTGTGAGTATTAATTTTGGGGCTATAAATAATGTTAAAAACAGAAAAAAATTGGTGATTGCCAGGGTCGAGGGTGAGCGGAAAGGGGGAGACGCTGGTTAAGGGGTACCAAGTTTCAGTTATGCAAGAATAAGCCTTGCAGATCTAATGCCTAGCATAGTGAGTATAGGGAACACTATTGTAATGTAAACACAAGTTCCCTACGAGGGTAAGTCCGAAGTGATCTCACAACTCAGACACACACAAAAAGTAACTATGTGAGGCGATTAAAGTGTTCATTACCTCGATTGTGGTGATTATTTCACAGTGTATACACTTATCAAATCATCAGGCTCTACACCTGAAATATACACAATAAAAATCCAGGAGCAGGTGAATTTACACATACAGAATTCACAAAGAATGAGAAATGACTATTTCAAATGATAGAGCTAAAAATTTAGAAATTAAAAATAAATGACTGGAGGTTGCCGTGCATGAAGATGTTACTACCATTTAATACACAAAACAGCTAGTGGCCTCTTCTGAAATTGTGCAACACGTAATCAGCACAATTATACACAGTAACCATGGCACTACATATTCCAGGAGGTATATGGGACATATAAATTGAAACCATTACAGACAGACATCCTACTGTAGGAACTGTAGGGCGACAAAGGTGAGCAGCAAGTCGTTGCCCATGATGAAAAAATTCTCAGAACTATTATTTTGGAATGTGGTCAGGAAACACAAAGCTAAACTGAAGAAACATTCAAAGGAAACCCTAGTCAATTCATGTGGCCCAGTGCTAATGGGAAAATAGCTTTTAAAAGTGAGCTATTCTATTACTAAATAGCCTCTTCAGTGTTTAATTTTTTTAAAGTTATTAAAACATGATTAGGACTGGCAGAGTAGATATTAAGGAACTGCAGCAACTGCGGTTTAGCCTTAGAAACTAAAAGGTAAGCAACATATGTCCAGATTCTACACAGTAAACAGATCGTGCATTTAAATGTGTTTTTTTAAGATCCTTGTCACTTTCAAATAGATAGCAGTTCCAAGAAAAACAAAATTTGAATAAGAAAAATGATATTTAGTTAGTGGAAATGTTCATGTAGGAAATGAAAGATCAGGACAAAGAAAAAGTAATACGTCTTGTACATTTGGTTTAGAAAACAAATTGTATGAAATAACAAAAATATCTTCAGCAAAGATCACTGAGACTTTTAATCAGCTATTGATGTCGGCGTGGCTATAGTCAGATGAGAAAGAAATCTAAGATAGTCATTAAAATAAAGCTCTTATTAGCTGTATGTCTTTATCCACTTATTTTGTCACACACAAGAAAGTAAGGGAGATTATGATTCGTCTTTTTAGAATAGGCTTTAAGTGCTCGGTAACATTTGAGTGACACACTCTTCTGTAACGAATTTAATTAACTACAAGCCTTGGGTTTATTACTGATAATTATCCTACCATTGCTTGCAAAATATACCTGTGGCTAATTCCATTATAGTTGCAAGGCAACAGGCCTCTTGAAGATCAATATTCCGTTTGTATGCCTGATTTCTGCTGCTGGGTAGGTGTGATTAATTAAGCTTAGTGTCACACGATTTTATTTAATGGATTTAAAACAGGATAACTTCGGGTCACAGAGAATAGACAGTGATTTCACAGTTCAAAGGTTAGCATTAATGCATTTTGGTTAATATATTAAAATTAGTCAGCGATAGTAAGTAGTCATCCCTTGTTAGGCAGCCCTTCCACTCTGAACCATGTGAAAAGAAAATATTTTCAATATACACTTTATTTAAATTGCTAGACCAGCGATTTCACAATGGAGACAATTATATATTTGTGTCTGTCCTTATCTGAACTACTGGAAAAACTTGAACTTTTACAATTATATATTTTGTCCTCGTTATTTAAAAACAATATAGGTGTGCATTGTGGTCATATACCATTAATTTCTTAAATAACACAGACTTATAATTTTAAATAATCAGGGTAAGTCCAGACTGATTAATGGTATCTAAATTAAAATATTTATAAAGGGATGCAGTTTCATTACCGTTCTGTACTTCAAACTATGTTAATCACTGGGTATACTGACACCAGAGTAAATGAAAATACGTTTGAACTGTATGCAGTGTGGCTAAGCCACTATGAGGGTGTAAAATATTTTGTTCTTCATAAAGTGAGCTTAGTAATTTTTCACAGAATTTTGTGAAAAGCATTAAATTGCCCAGTGTACTTCCTTCTTCAAACAGGAATAACAGCAATCACAACTAAAACACTCAAATGGGGGCACCTGGGTGGTTCAGTAGGTTAAGGGTCTAGCTTCGGCTCAGGTTGATCTCATGGTTCGTGAGTTCGAGCCCCCCGTCGGGCTCTTGCTGACAGCTCAGAGCCTGGAGCCGGCTTCTGATTCTGTGTCTCCCTCTCTCTCTGCATTTCCCCTGCCCATGTTCTGTCTCTGTCTCTCAAAACTAAACATTAAAAAATTAAAAAAAAAAACCACTTCTTTTAAAATAAATAAAAAGAACATTCAAATGATGTATATTGTATTTCAAACACTTCAAGATCTTTACATATATTCCCTTATTTAATCCTCACAGCAACCTTAGGAGATAGGCACTAACATTATATACATTTTACAACTGAAGAAGTTGAGGCACAGAAAGATTAAGTAACTTTCCCAAGGTCGCAGAGTGAGTTAGTTGTGAGTTCAAGATGAAAGTCCATGCCGCCTCACTTTAGAGCTCACGTTTCATATCTACACTTTTTCTCTTGACATGTGGTTACGTTGCTCGTGAATTTTAGATGCTGGGCAATTGTACACCTGTTTTTATACTTTTTGCCCGGATTCACTTTCACATTTAACGCTCCTGTAAACAAAGCATGATGATAGGTAATTTTTAAACTTCTCAGGAGAAGGGGTCACCTATCAGTGTGAGGGGACCCACACACTCTTTTGCAAGACAAATATGTGAACGTGCACACAAATATCTACCTTGAGACTCCATTTTCATAAAAATTACTCTACAGACTGCTTGGACCTCACCTTACAGACCCAGTTAAAAAACTCTTCCCAAAACCTTCTCTACCAATCCTGTCTTTATTTAAAGTTTTGATACCTTGTCAATGATGGGTGTTTTTGCATTAAATTTGATTTTTCAAAATGTGTTAACACATTTATATTGATTATATAAAGTGTTTCCTTGTGTGTTTTGTTTTGTGTTGGTGCTGTCATGCCAAGGACTTGGAATAAGCGAGTGAGGCACTGGTGTCCCATCCTTACAGGCCAAACGTTGAAAAATTAGTAGCTGTTATTGTATCCAATAAAGGCAATGAAAGCTGACATCTTAGGTCCCCTGGCTCTGTATATTTTCTAATCATGTGAATACACAGATGAAGTTTATGGTCAATTTTTGCTTAACACAATAGACTACTAGCTCAAGGATCAGTTATTCCTAAATTTCTTATCTTAAATAATAAAATAATATTTAAAAAAGGACGTATTTTGGGGCACCTGGGTGGGTCAGTCGGTTAAGTGTCCGACTTCGGCTCAGGTCATGATCCGAACCCCACGTTGGGCTCTGTGTTGACAGCTCAGGGCCTGGGGCCTGCTTTGAATTCTATGTCTCCCTCTCTCTCTCTGTGCCTCCCCTGCTCGCACTCATTCTCTCTCTTCTTTAAAAATAAGTAAAGATAAAACGAAGGACTTATTTTGTAAAATCCTATTTTTATGATAAAATTTAGATACTTAAGATGGAAAGTGAGATTCTGTCATTATTCTCATGTATTTTCAGTTTCTGAAAAGAATAAGAATTCCTATATAACATAATAGATTAGGGATTATTCATATATTTCAGAACATCATATGTTTAATGCTCATTAATCATTACCTATGAGTAACATTTATAAATGACCCCTCATCATTTCCACTTTTGCCATCCAATTTAAAATATTCTATAACAAATCACTGGCATTGTTGCTGAGTCTTAAGTCCATAGGCTCTTGTCCATATAAAATTGTGAAGTCCAGATACTAGTACAAGTTTTCTACCCCCAAAAAATCACATACCAGACCTTAAAATCGATTGCTAATTTTCAGTCTTTAATATTTGAGTATGAATTATTTCATAAATATTTTCACAGCAATTTGAAAGAAGAAAACAGGATGAAATTAGAAGTTGTAGGGCAAACTAAAAATTATTAGCTGATGAGAAGCCATCTAGTCTGAGTAAGAAACTACAAAAGGACAGTCTAGAGAGCCAAGGAGATGGGTTGAGAGATTTGAAACCTGAGGATCAAATACCTGGAAAAGAGCCTGGGATAAACAAGGAGACATATGTTGCAATTGTTTCTAAATGCTTAGGTTCAATGAACTGTCTTTAGTGTATGTATTCAATTCATAATATAACACTTACCTTTATAAAACAAGATTGCTATGGAATACCTTCGATAGTCAAATAAAAAAAAGAGAAAGCGTTAGATACTTATGACTGCAGACTGTAAACTCAGGAGTAACGTTCGCCAAGCAGGAGAGGGCAGGAATAACTTACGAGTAATCGGAGATGTCATTTAACTTGTAGAAGCCACCAAAATATTAAATACCTGAAAACTACTATAACTTAGAAATGGATTATAAATCTCAGAGGCTTTGGCTTTATGATAGTAGGTGTATAATTCATATTCTTGGTTTATGGGGAATGCTGATTTTTGTGTATTCACTCATTTTCCTCTATGTATTAGGAATCGAGTCTGTTTAGAATGTATCCATGACAGGGCAAGAGCGTGAGAGGGAGTGAGAACACGAGGGAGAGAGGCAGGGAGCAGAGAGCACAACCACCACCAGAATTTCTGCACTTGTACATGTGATTTTCTAAAGAGATGAGACTGGCTCGTTATTTATGCACTTATTCATTCATCACATATTTAGTGAGTGATTTTTGAATATTCGAAAATTTCCCCACTTAGACCTCTAGTTTGGGTTTGAAGTCACATTACTGTTTTTCAGCTAAAACTGGCAATTAAGCCTTATCAGAAAGTTTCTGATCACTTCATATATAGAATCAAAATAAAATTATTTCACAGTGGTAAAAAACATATGGAAAAGAATATTCTCTGTGGCAGCTGGTATAACTGTGGTTTGCTTTGGTGAGAAAATTTGAGAGGGAATGATGGGTGCCACCTCTAGGTGGAAGGTCAAAGAACCAACATGTGGTTTTCCTCTTGCCGCAAGACTGGTGACGTCCCCAAGTGGACTCCACCTCCAGGCTAAGTGTCAAAGTAAAGACATGGAGTCATGGGGAAGGGTCAGAGATGACATATAATGAGGATATAACTTGAGGGAGAAGTAAACCTTGGTAGTTGTAAACCAATGAGATGCGGAAGAAGTTTGTTTGTGGTGCCACATAATGTAGCCAAAATGAATATACTTACACCTCAAAATGTTAAAAAGTTGAACTTCATTTTAAATGTTTATTTATTGGGGCACCTGGGTGGCTTAGTTGTTTAATCATTCAACTTCAGGTCAGGTCATGATCTCATGGTTCATGGGTTTGAGCCCCGCATCAGGCTCTGTGCTGACAGCTCCAGAGCCTGGAGCCTGCTTCTGATTCTGTGTCTCCTTCTCTCTGCCCCTCCTCTGCTCATGCTCTTTCTCTCTCTCTCTTTCTCAAAAATAAATAAAAATTTGAATCATCTTTTAAATGTTTATTTATTTATTTATTCTGAGAGAGAGATACAGACAGACAGAGAGAGAGAGAGAGAAAGTGGGAAAGGGGCAGAGAGAGGCAGAGAGAAGCGAGCTCCATGCTAACAACACAGAGCCCTACGCGGGGCTCAAAATCATAAACTGTGAGAACATGACCTTAGCCAAAACCAAGATTCAGATGCTTAGTCGACTGAGAAACTCAGGTGTCCCAAACTTCATTTTAGAGCATAAAAGTAGAACCATTCCAAGCGATGGACAACTCTTCTCTGAGAAGATTTCATGATCCTGATCTTAATGTCTTTTTTTCTTTTTTATGTTTTTATTTTATTTTTGAGAGAGACACAGCAGGAGTAGGCGAGGGGCAGAGAGAGAGGGAGACACAGAATCTGAAGCAGGCTCCAGGCTCTGAGCTGTCAGCACAGAGATGGAGATGCGGGACTTGAACTCACGGACTGTGAGATCATGACCTGATCTTAACCGACTTAAGTCGCTTAACCGACTGAACCACCCAGGCACTCTTCTTAATGTCCTTTCTAAGTGACTGGGAAACGAATGTCACAACACTTCCTCTCCAGGAAATTACTCTGAAATTGTTGGTCATCTCAAACAGGCCCAACTAGCTAGCCATTACAAATAATACAAGATGTTCTTTTCATTTTGAGAAGGAACTCTGAACAGAGTGAAAGATCACTGAAGGAGTAAAACGAAGTGGAATAGCAAAGTGTAAAAAATAACCAATAAGAAAATAAATCAAACATTGCTTCTCACATGTTGACGATAGCTTACTCTGACAAAAATTTAGATAAATAAGTTTTTATGCATCCCTTGCTCCTAGAATCTTATGTAAACTTCATTTGCATTAATTTTTCTCACAAACTTACAAATATGGTTGAAAAAACCCCACAAATATATATGTAAATGACAGACAAAAAGCTGAACTCTAACATAGTAGTCACTTAACACGACTACCATATGTCTGAACATTCATTATGTAGAAAAAAACAGTGCGTGAGATTTTGCCTGAGAGACGAATACATCACATCGTATCCTGAAGAAAACATTGAAATGAATTGGAATTATTTCGAATGTGCCAAAAGCAGTAAACTTTCAGAGAGGTGGGAACTTAGTTTGGAATCTACCGCAGTTTATGAATGATGATTGAAAGACTATAGAGACGGCATACATTTTGCAGAGCCCTAATATTCTGATAAATCTTGCTCAGCTAAACTCAGATAACTTCTGAGAGAACAGTACACCGGGAGCTATTACGAAAAGTTATCACAAATGTAAAATGATACGTATCAAAGAAAAGATATTTATTTATATATAAATGAAATAGAATTACTAAAAAATAATCTGGGGAAGGAAAGAGGAATTTTTTATGTGTAAAGTAGCATTTAAAAAATTCTTACAAGGCTTTCTGCACATTTCATCAAAAGTGCATACCCACTGGATTTAAAAAAAATCTCTACCCTGTATAAATTATGAGTGAGGCCCTTGCTTTTGCTCCATACAGTGGATATACAAGGTGTCAAACTGCTGTTCTGATCTCTCCACTTTGGCTCTAATAAGGACAGGAAAATCATATTACTTTTATTATTATATAAATTGAGAAAGAAAGCTAAATTATATATATTTGACATTTTTATTTTTTCCTAAACTTAATATTTATGTTGATATTTAAAAGTCTATATAAACATATTTTTGAAAAAATATAAAGCTAGTTAGGGGTTTACAGAGAATGTTAGGATAAACCATAGATCAGACAGCAAGATTTCACTTAAACTTGTTTAAAGCGATAATACAATGAACTTGAAGCTATGATTCAAAGGCACTAAGTGGTAAGTGGTCTCTAAACTAAATTTAAAAGCATAACGAATGGGTCTTGACAGAGATGATTTAGGATATTTCCGCATGGCAAATCTCCATTTTTCAATCTAACTAAAAATGGGACCCATCAGGTGGTGAGACTCTTACTGTTGTCCAATGTGATATCACAAGTCACATTGTTAAACTTTTAAGACCATTTCAAGTCACAGCATGGGATATGGGCCCTGATACACTGACCCCAGTTAGGTACTAAAAAAGAGAAAAGTACAGATAAAAAATTGAAGAGGCCGTAAATTATAAGCCATTCTATTATCAGATACCCTTAGAGCTAACTTCGATACTGATGGAAAATGAAGTTGGAAGAATGACAGAAGTGTCATATTGTTGGTATGAAAATGCATGTATTTCTTTATTAAACATATCAGATGTCTAACCCTTTCTTGCCACATGTCAGAACACAACAAACGGAGATCATAGCTGCCATCTATGTAGTCCCTAATTTATTCTTTTCTTCCATATGTATCTTTTTCATCATATAATTGATTGAAGCACTGGATAAATCACAAAATATACATGAAAATAAAAAATAACTATTAAAATATATATCCGCCATACAAAAATAACATAAAATTTAAAATATGTAACTATTATACATTTTTACCTTAGCACATTTTGACAAATTACTATAATATTTACAGTATACATGTCTATACTAATTCAATATCATTTATAATATATGTAATTAGTAACTTATACCTAAGGGAATTATCTTCACCACATTTTAAGAACCAAATATATCGCCTTGTAAACTCTTTGTTTTTAAACTCTCACAGTCAAAGTACAATCTGATTTTTTAAAAATTTTTTGTAAGGATTTCATGCAGGACAAGCCAAACTACCTGAAGATGAAAAGGACACTTGTGACCAAAATATCCCTTCCATTCCGTAAACACTAAAAGGGTGATAGAGCATTGGGGTAATGGGTACATTTTAATTTACTGTTTTCATAAGATAGATAGCACCTCCATGGTAAACGTGCCAGATTAGGTGATCTAATACGGTTAATTATCTGATAACCTTGCCTCCCCAGCCTTTGCTGTTGGGTGTCCTATGGATAGAGAAAAGGCACAACTCTGAAGGGTAATTCAGTGGGTGGTAGACTATCTTCATTACACGTACAGTAAAACCTTGGTTGTGAGTAACTCGTTCTGAGTGTTCCACAAGGTGAGCAAACATTTCTAATAAATTATACCTTGATCAATGAGCAATGTCTTGCAATATGAGTAGCACATCTCATGATCACAGCTGAGCCTATGGGCCATGGTATTTGCTTTGATACGCAAGTGCTTTGGATCACAAGCATGTTTCTGGAATGAATTATCCTTGCAAACCAAGGTTTTACTGTATATAAAATGACAACACACATAATCCTCAAATTATCTCTTGTTACGTATTCTGAGACACAGCCACAGCAACAACTGTTTTACTGCTCACTCAAGTGGACTCCCCATTGTGTCCCGGGGGGATTGTCATGTAGAAATCCCAGCGGACGCTGTGTCTAAGTGAAAGGTTCCATTCACTATAATAAGAGAGATGGACCACTCGTTCCTCTCTGGTGATTTGGAATTGTAGAAGCTACTAAATTGTCATTATTATTTTTAATGGTCCTATTTATCTCCAGTATGGGGAAAAAATAAAGCCTAATATAAACCGGTCATCAAGAGAAAGGCTGTAAGTTGAAAAAAAATGATGGTTTATAAGCTGTAATTTGCAAAATATGACAGTAATCATTACTTTAGGTTAAGCTCAACTATAAAGGATTGTGTAGGGAATGGGGGGAGAGTGGTGCCTGAAAAAGAACATTTATGAGTGAGTGAAGAAATCTGAATTAGATGCAGACATTTAACTCTTCAGGCTTGCCACCCACAGATTTCATCAGAAATATTGTATTGAATGCTCTTCAGAAAGAAGGAAACTTGGTCTAAGATTTATAAAGCAATGAAGAGCAGAAACACATTGGTGAGTATGTGGGTATGCCTAAACAAATAGTGACTAAATAAAACAAAAGTAATAATGCCATGTAGGATTAAATATAATGTAAAACTCACATATGCAATGGTCAGTATACAAATGAAATGGGAATACAACTGAAATTCAGTTCCTTGTATCTCAAGAGTGAGGATTAAAGGAAAAAGGACTTTAGATTTTGAACATTAGAAGAGGGATCAAGATTAAATGATGCTTAACCAACTGAGCCATCCACTTGCCCTAACACAAGGAGATTTTAACATACCCTGAGCAAAATTTCTCATCATCTGCAACATTCTCCTAAACTTATTAGCTGTGAATTATTTCTAGGAAAACTGTAACTAAGGCATCAATGGAAAAACAACCCTTGGGGGCACAATTTTCATTTGTACTTTCTGTCCTCCCTCTCCTGTGACCACCTCTGGAATGCCTACTATGTGCTACTACTGTGCACCTAAAGAAGGGGTCATGAGGATGTGTAATTCGGTGGGAATTCAGTCAATTCATACCATGGTGAAATAGAAAAAGTATAATGGCAGAGACACATGCAAAGTGCCATAGGAGAGAAATTGCCTATGAAGGAAATTAAAATAGGCCTGGAAGAATAAAAGGAATTCGTGAGGGTTAGGGGTCAAAAGCATATTAATGTTTTTCTTGATATATCCAATATCGCTCATACAATTAGCATGCCAGCCACAATTTCTGGTACTGAGCATAAATAATGTGAAAATAGAACAACTACCCGATGGACCTCATAGGGTTTCCACTGGGAAACCTGAGGATATTCAGGAAGGACCTGGTGGCAGCAAAAGGGGAAGCCAAGGAGAGCTCCTTAAATGAGGGGAAGGAAATATAAGGATTTTGAAAAATGAAGCAGGTTGTGTATCAGGAGAATGAGGATGGTGGCCCTGGTGAACAAGGATGGGAAGGGACACTATTTTAGGAGTTGAGAAAATATTCCTGTAAAGGAAAACATCTCTTTTACTTTCCCTTAAAAAAAAAATAAATCCCCTCTATAGTCCACCACTCTTGCAAACTGAATCCCTATTAACAAAAGGTTGCCTAGCATGACGTTTCCATGACTGCAAGGCTCAAGTCAGACTATTTTAAACATGGCGATATTCCTGAAAGAGGTGAGACAAAGATTATTCTTCATATTTGAACTCTGTCTACAGTACTGTCATTCAGGAAGACATCCTTCCACTTTAACAAGTCTTTTTGAATTTTAGTTTGCTTAGTATCCCTTAAAGTATAAAGGAAAGAAAGTAAATTTCCTAAGCCCAGAAATGTCAGTTGTTAGTTTAAGGCAACTTTGTTTCTAACAGCTCTAGAAGAAACTGTGAAGCAAGGGGAAAAAAATAACAACTTTATTTCCTTTAGGTAGAGTGTTTTTGCTATTTTCTTTTCTTTTTCTAATTTCCCCTTAGGACCTCAAGTGTTTCCTCAGCTCCTGTACAGTATGTGAGTTCCTGCTTGGGAAATGGTACAGATTATGCACTAAACTCAAGATTGACAAATTGCATATTAAGGCCTTTAACGTTTTAACACAAGGAAAGAAGTTTTGCAAAATTTCGGGCAGCATCTTTAGTTGGTCTGGTGTTCTAGATACTTCATAACAGAGAAGTATGAAGGGATAAAGCCCTCTTACGGGGCAAATTATGTTTCTTTTCCCACCAATAATTTTACCCCTTCCCTGAAATCTTACGGAGGGGAAAAGATCCCCTTCCAATAAAAGACGCAACAAAACCTCTTGTCACAATTGTGTTCGCATTTCCTGTCTCCTTTTTCATTGAATTTTGAGGCTATTCTGAATCCCTAAATATCCTAAAATTGAAAGACTGAATCCTCAATACCCTATAATCTGCATAGAGGTAGGCTGCAAATTCCTAGAGAGACAGAGAAGCACCTTTCAAAAGTGGAATAGAGGGCCTCATGATTTCTGAAAAATACAAAGTCTTAGAATGAAGTCTATTCGTGAGTACCACTTGCTATCAATGGCCTAATTCGCTAACACAATTATCTGCAACTGAGATGGATATCGGATTTTTGCAGTAATTTTTTATGAGATTTAACTTATTCTGTTCCACCTTAAAACATCTTTATATTGCTGAACTAATCCCTTCTATAATTCATTTAACATTTAAGAGAACAAAGATATTAAGAAGTTCTAGCTGTCTTTTCATACAGGCTCATAGAGTTATCCTTGAATTAAAAATCCCACAGACATCAGATTACCTCTCCCCGCCCCCCAACCAACATTACCAAAGCAGTAGCATTTATTATTTAAACTAATACCTTTCAACATGCCCTCCAACTCGCAGACCTGCAAATATCACTCCCTAGAGAGAACTTATCAATCACACCTTTTGTGGAAAGCTGCATCACTGTGCTGCACCGCATTTCCTTTATACTTCACAAGAAAGAGTTTAACTCAATCAAACGGGAAGCTTAAAAATTATTTTGTAGTTTTCCCCAGAATCTTGACATTTCAAGTTTTTGCGACTCCTGTGTTTCTTAATCTGACCTTTTCTACCTAAATATCATGTTTTTGCATTGCATTTTGATAACTCAATAACATGTAAATGAATATTGTGTGCTTTCGACTTGAAAGTAAACAGAACAACAATGAAGACCAAGTTCCACTTTTTGATTTAAATTATTCTCACGGCTTTGAGCAAACTTTAACCTTTAAACAGCCCGGGTACAATTCTGATTAACATCTCCACTATTTAGCCCAGTGATTTAGCAGAGATAAACTCTTTCCCCTAGAGCAGTGGTAAACAAATTTTTTCTTATCTGATCCAACTGAGAAAAATAAAAATAAAAATGTTTCCATGCCACACATCTTTTCATTCGACATGGAAACATTACTATTGATTTCCATGATGCAGGAATAGAGAAACTGTCTAAGTGAATGCATACAAGAATATCAACAAGAAAATCAACCTTTTATTAGACAGTGAAATATTAATATATAGGACTATTTGTGATTTTCAGCACGAATGCTTGTCCCTGGTATTTATATAGTACTGTAGACTTCCCGGAGAATATTCATCTACCTCATATTACCAGAAAAAAAGTTTGAATTAGGCATTATTACATTATTTTGAATTAACAGAATCAGAGCCGTGAAGTATGTTGCCTATTTTCACAGGAAAAATTAACTCTGATTATAGTCTTGGAGTCATGCTTTTATATTCCATGATCCATTAATTCTGATGTACCCTAGATATTCTTCCTCCAAAGAATATGCCTTTTTTCATAAACAAAGGCAAGAAATGTCTTTTTTTTTAACGTTTATTTATTTTTGAGAGACATAGAGACAGAGCATGAGCAGGGGAAGGGCAGAGAGAGAGGGAGATACAGAATCCGAAGCAGGCTCCAGGCTCCGAGCCATCAGCACAGAGCCCGACGCGGGGCTCGAACCCACAGACTGTGAGATCATGACCTGAGCTGAAGTCGGCCGCTTAACTGACTGAGCCACCCAGGCGCCCCAAGAAATGTCTTTTTAAGAATGTCTATGCCGTATGAATGCAGAAAGCTAGGGTTTTTATTGGGTTCTAGTGCCTAAGTATATCTGGACCAGAAGCTTCCAGCCCAGAGTGAAAGGGCTCTGGTTTGTGCTCTGGTTCCTGCAGATCACCTTGTTACTTGCTCTCTGTCAGCCACCAGGCTGCCCATAATTCTTCACTCCAAACACAGGAGCAGATTTCTCTCTTAATTCTACAAAACTCTGCTTAGTGCAAGTTGTAACTCTAAACTAAACTTTAGTGAAAGCTTGGAGATAGCAGGAAGAAATTACAACTCAGAAAAGAAAATGTTAGCACCAGACAAGGGACATAAATTCTCCTGGATACCGCGAACGGTGAGACTTTACAGGGTAAGTCTTTCTGGCTCTTTCTTGCCTTATTGTCCATTCTCTTGCTGTCAGGTGGCAGGGGCCAGTTTATCTCCCTGGGTGGTGATGTTCTGAACCTGTCTTCCACCTTCGCCTCCTCTAGATCGCTGCACCGATGGAGGGGGGTGTTAGTTTCTACTCTCCCGCTCTTGCCTATCTCCCCTCAAAATCTTAAAAAACTTTAGAAATGCAAAAAAGCCAGAATTAAGACAACTTTCAAATTGATGTGCAGAATAGTTTGCCTTGATATACTCCAAAACAGCTTGTGATTTGATTTATTTCTTTTTGGGGGAAAAAAAAAAGCCCTTTAATATCTTCCATGAATTAAAAAAAAAAACAATTTTGACTTAAAAATGGTTAGAAACTACTCCTGACAACCTTAGAACAATCATTCCCCCTTTGTGGTAAAGGATGACAGCTGATCTCTAAATTCATTCCCTTTGTTTTGACTACACTTCTCAGCCTCCTTTGCACTTATGCGTGCCATTTTAGCCAAAGACTGTAAGAGTAGAACAAACCACTTCTCGACTATACTCATAAAAATCTTTTGTGCATCTTCATTTATGCGTTTCCCTTTTGCAGCTTCAGGCAGAGAATCATGGCAACCTTGGAAGCCACATATCGAAGGTGGCAAAGCCACGACGGCAGCCATATCTCTCAATCATCACCTGGAGGAGAATCTCCTATCAGGAGCAAAGGCACTGGAATATTCGGTAAAAATAGTTTTCTTGTGTTAGAAGATATAACGTTTTTTAAAATAACACCCTATTTCCTTAACTTAACGCATCTCTTTTCTGCCCTATTAAGTTTTTTTAAATGGTCATTTTTCAAAACATGCTTTATAGCTTTATGTTCTGGAAAATCTGGCAGAGAGCCAGGAGCAACAATGAAAGCAATTATGGCCCCAGTTCTTCCTGAATCTTCTTTTTCTGGCTATCGGAGGCTCTCTCTGCTAGGCTTTAGGAGAGCTGGATGAGTGAAGCAACCCCAAAGTGTATCAGTACCACCAATTCACCTACTTTGGTATCTACAATACATGGCTTAGATAAGCACTTACTACTAACAGGAAACCATGATGATTATGGATTTTAGTCCCCACATATTTTGGCCTTTGTCTTAACATCCCCACTGGACATTCTCCCTGTAATCTCCAGTGTCTTCCTCAAGTTCTGCCTCTTTCTCATGAGTCTGCTTCAGAAGAAATTTCCTTTCAGTTTTATTGATTCTTAGTTGCTAAAAATCTGCCTTGACATTAGATTTTAGGATTTTATTCAAAAGCAACATGTACTGAAAAAACTCCACCCTATTTCACTGTGATACCTTTTTGAAGGAAGAAAAGTAACGTGCCTTGCCCCAAATTGCATTACCTAAAATTGTATAATAAGGAAAATATAAAATCCCATCCCTCCATTTCTGATAAAAGGTGAGAATGCCCTGGTTAAGGAACAAAGATAAAGTAAAGGCACATTGGCAAGGGGTTTGGGCTCACACCTCAATGGGCAGAGTGTCCGAAAATACTAAGGCTGGGGACCTGAGAGACACACACCACTCGGCGGACAATAACTGAACACCACTGGTCCAGTTACTCTCTCAGGCTCTCAGGCTTTTCCTTATTATCCCCAAGTTCTTACCTGGTTGCTTTATTTCTCGACTACTTATCCACTTCTTAACTACTTAATTAACTTATGCAAATTATGTGAAGAGTCATGAATTCTGTGGAACACTGCAGGGCTTACGGAATGGGCTTTCCAGTCCTAAAGATCTGTGTTTGAATCCAGACCCTCCTACTTAACAAAGGACTAAAAATGTTACTTGATCCCACCAAGTAGCTGGTTTTTCACAAGCAAAATGTGGAGTATGGGAGTACTTAACTCATATGGTTATTATGAGAGTTAAATGAGGTAAATGAAGGTAAATCACTTGCTAAAGTTATTGGTATGGGTAAATAATAAATGACATGATTTTCCATTGAATCCAATCTCTCTCCTCAGACGTTTTCCTCTTCACCTATCAGAAACATTCAACAAAAGTGAATACCATGAGACGTTTTTGGGCATCATTAATATACACCTCCTCCTGAATAAGAAACACTCTTTATTGTGACATTCAGTATCTCCCATCAGCCGTACTTAGCTGTAGTTTTTCTATATTATTTCCAAAAAATAGTCTCCATGAACTTTCACTCCACTCCAGAGAAATTTGGATTGATCCTACAGATATACATCTCAAATTCTAGATTTTTCCATGTCTTCATTCTAGTTCTTCTGTGTGACATTACTTTCTAAGCCAACATTGCTGCATTTTCCATAACCTGAGGGGAATTCCTCTACATTTTAGAAGTCCAGAGAATTATATTATGCTTTATTTATCACGGTCTTAAGTGATCAGATAGTTACACAAATTGCTCCTTTTTATTATTATTTTCTTTAACTTCATGGAAACTGACATAACATCTTGTCCATTAATATTTTTACTTGAGGATTGTAAATATGCTTGGACTAGAACGATTGGATTTGCGTTTTGTCTAAGTAACGAATATAAGAATCCTGATACGGATTGTTGTTTCTCAACAGAGGTGAGACAAATTAATCCTGCAAGGGACATGTTCTATGACATGTTTTATGCCTAGCTTGTCACTGGTAATTGAAACAGAAGGTAGAGTGGTTTTAAACCTTCCTGATAGGATATCCCTTTACTGTGGTTTGTCAATTTTTGCTTCTTGTCCTGTTTTCAAACAGTTCATGGCTCAGATAAGAAACCAAAGTTTATTTGGAAAAATAGTGTGGATTAGTTAAGGTAGCAAGAGTGACAGAACAAAGATAGAGCCCATGATAGTAGAACCTACAATTTCTAAGGGCACTTTTAATCTTCTCCTCTTAACTTTAAGAACTTGTACACATTTCCCAAAGACAAGGACAAGTTGTTTTATGTCACTTGTTATGTGCTTTCAGGTTTTATAAAGGTTGCTATGAAATTATCAACTACATGTTAATAAACCTTTTCAAAGTACAACTTGACAATATATGCATGATCTCAGAAACTCAAAAAAAAAAAAACAAATAAAGTAGAAATATTGACTAGAACATTTAATATGAATGTATAACCAGTATCTCTATTTCCTAGAATATTTCAGGTTAAATAGTATTTATTTCCATAAAATATTCTATTAACATTTTTTTCATTTTTAAACTTTTTATACATTTATCTAAATGAGCAGTGTGTGTGTGTGTGTGTGTGTGTGTGTGTGTGTGTGTGTGTGTGATGGAAGGAGAAGAAATTCTCATGAGGGCTTATGTAAGTTCAGGTCTTCTAACAAGCAGATTTCAATTTGAGAAAACACTCAAAAGATGTATTAGGGAAAATGTCTATGTGATCAAATTAAAAGGGTAAGAGGGGAGGTGATGCTGGGAAAACTATCCTACTGCAAGCAGCACTGACCTGGCGAAAGAGAGGAAAGGAAGGAAATGTGTTTGTGGGGCAGGGGGAGGGGAGTCTTAGATGGATGAAGCCCAGAACCATTGGCTTCAGTCAGTTATGTGCTTTGATATCAAAAGTCTGAAGGAACATTGTTATGGCAGCCACAGACTCAAATTTAAAACCCTCTATTACAGAAGGAAAAAAAAAAGAAAGTATACATAAACTTGTTCTTAAGTGATCAGGTTATGTGGTAGCATTCTCTCATTATCTTGACATTGTTATTTATAATGTTAGTACTTTTACTGTTGTTTATTAGAACATCCCATTAGTTTTTCCATGGGAGAAAAAAATTGGAAAATGCTTAACATGAAAGGATTCTTTATGCCTATATCTGAGGGCAATCAAGGAAAGGTTTGGACACTCATCATTACAAACCACAGTAATTTCTGGAAGAAGAAATTCAAAGGATAGGTTTAAAGGTGTCTCCTTTAGAGAAGTAAGGACACAAAGCTGAGCCCTTAAATTCTCCTACAAAGAAAGAAGGATAGCGATATATACAGTGAAACCTTTGTTTGTGAGGATAATTCGTTCTGGAAACTTGCTTGTAATCCAAAGCACTTGTATAACAAAGCGAATTTCAAGAACCACTGGCTCAGCTGTGATCATGTGATTTTCAGCATCACTTACTACTCATATTGCAAGATATCACTCATTTATCAAGTTAAAATTTATTAGCAATGTTTACTTGTCTTATGGAACACTCGCAAAACAAGTTACTCGCAATCCAAGGTTTTACTGAATATATGTTCATATATATATGTACATATATATAGTACGAAAGTCTAATAAGCATGTAGCTCTGATAATTCCTAAAAAGTGTCAAGTAGTTCAATTATTTACCATGTCAGAATCTTACAACTATCACCTAAAAGCATCAGTTGTTTGTCTTAGAAGTCTTATGAATCACCAGATAGTGTTTGGATCTGCTGACTTTAGAAAACAGGAAGCTGCATTTTTTGGTTCTAATTTGTAATTTTAAATTAAAATCTAGTGAGATAATGACAAGAAATAATACATTGAAAGGATGTTTCTACACATTTCCTCTGTTGGTTTACATGAAGAACTTCCAAGAGAAGTTAAGAACTATACAATTAGTAATATGTGGTCAATGAGAAAACGGTCATAATGATAAATGATTATATTCTTGCCAAATATAGTCATCAATTATGCCAGTAACAAAGATAAGCTCTTGTTCCTACTAGAGGAAATGAAAGGCACTAGGAAATGCCTCACCCTCCTGGGTTCTTCATATCACAATGAAGACACCCATAGATATTTGGTACAGTTAGTATTAAGGCTGTTTTTTCTCCACATTTGATATTTATGATTGACCAATATCTCAATCACCATAAATATTATGTATTGATGTTGACTGGCTGTTTGTAAGGTGACTTCTACCTCCCAGGACTTCCCTTGGAACCAGCTGTGTGCAGTGCTCTGAGCCACTGGTGTGACATTTTAAATGCTGCTTTATCAATTGGTATGAAGTATTGTTGGAGATCATGTTATGAGAAACTATGAGGGACATAAGAAATACTAAATGTCAACAAAATGAGATTATTCTTTTTTTTTAATTTTTTAAATCTTTTTTTTAATGTTTATTTATTTTTGAGAGACATAGAGACAGAGCATGAGCAGAGGAAGGGCAGAGAGAGACATAGAATCTGAAGCAGGCTCAAGGCTCTGATGAGCTGTCAGCACAGAGCCTGATGTGGGACTCGAACTCACAGACCGTGAGATCATGATCTGAGCTGAAGTTGGCCACTTAACCGACTGAGCCACCCAGGTGCCACAAAATGAGATTGTTCTATCTTGAAAAGCATGGATATTTTATTCCTCATTATTTTTCTTCATAATAGTTCTCCCTCATTTTTTAAGTGGAAGTTATTACAATGTAGGGAAGACAACAGACTAGGAAAGTGGGAGTGGGAGGGACTTGATTTTGCACTGCAGGTTTATTTTGGGCGTGATATTATTGCATTGACTTCTCTATTCCTTACATTTCACCAAAGGCCCCCAAGATATACCAGTACTGGGGAATAGGTTGGAGGCACCTTCTACTTTGATATACAAGCATATAAATCAAGGGTGTAGCTGATTGGTAATGAACTCTTAAGGTGGAAACTTCATAATTTAAATTTGGGACAGGAATAAAAGAAAAAAGTAGTGATATAATCTTGACCTACCACACAGATCTCCTTTCTGTTCTTTGTTAAGAAAGCTGGACAATCTCAAATGGAATTAGTTGGACATCAAGTGGAAACATTTTATTTTTTATTTATTTTTTAAGTTTATTCATTTATTTTGAGAGAGAGAGTGCAGGAGGGTCAGGGAGAATGAGAGAGACAGAATCCCAAGCAGACTTCACACTGTCAGTACAGAACCTGATGTGGGGCTCAAATTCACGAACAGTGAGATTGTGACCTAAGCCAAAATCAAGAGACAGATGCTTAACCGACTGAGTCACCCAGGTGTGCCTCAAGTGGAAACATTTAAAGTGTTCCACTTGAAGTGAAAGTTCAATAAATTTCATTTTCCTATGTATAGTTAATAATAATAACTGAAAATTTTCAAGACTTAGGTAGGTATCAGCATATCCCAATCACTTAAAATGGATTTTCTGGTTCAGAAAATACTCTATGAAAATATTCTATTATTTTGTCCATTTTTGGGGGGTGAGGAGTCTGAAATATGAAGTATATTCAATGCCTTGCCTAAGATCCTGTTGGCAGGAACAAAATATCTAGAGCCTTTATGCTCAACACTTGCTTTAGTGTCTCCCTTGTTGCTACTGAGAGAAAGAGACCCCTACAGAGAGGGTATCTCATGGATAAAGTCAGGCTATCAGTATTTGCACAACTGACTTTAAAGAATGTTTTAGAGGAGGGGAGGCTGGGTGGCTCAGTCAGTTAAGCGTCTGACTTTGGCTCAGGTTGGGGTTCGTGAATTCATGCTCTGTCTTGTGCTCTGTGCTGAAAACTGAAAGCCTCGAGCCTGCTTCAGATTCTGCGTGTCCTTTTCTCTCTGCCCTTCCCTGATTGCACTCTGTCTCTGTCTCTCTCTCAAATATAAATAATCAAAACATCAAAAAAAAAAAAGAATTTTTAGAGGAGATTCCTGAATTTGGTAAGAATATATGTCAGTTGGATTTAAAGTTTTTAAGATTCTAAGTTTCATAAATTTACTCCATTCAGTAACATACTGATATTAAGGACAAAAAAAGGGGGGAGGGGTTTGGTTTAAAGTTAAAAGTACACACTTGCTTTATCGATGCCATTAAGAAGTCTTAGTCATATTTTTGGAACATGTAAAAGTCTTTGGCTACAGAGTTATTAGAATGGCCCAAATCCAGAAAACTGACAACACCAAAAGCTGGCCAGGATGTGGGGCAACAAGAACTCTCATTCACTCCTGGTGGGAACGCAAAAGAGTACAGACACTTTAGGCAACAGTTTGGTGGTTTCTTATGAAACTAAACATGCTCTTACCAAATGATCCAGCAATTACACTCCTTGGAATTTACCCAAGTAGTTGGAAACTTATATCCACACAAGAGCCTGCATGTGGATGTTTACAGTATCTTTATTCATGGTTGCCAAAGCCTGGAAGCAACCAAGAAGGCCTTCAAGAAGTGAAAGGATAAACTGTGGTACATCAGAAAATGAAATTTTATTCAGCACTAAGAAGAAATGAGCTATCGAGCCGTGCAGTGACATGAGGAAACTTAAATGCACATAACTAAATGAAAAGCCAACCCAAAAAGGCTCCAAACTATATGACTCCAACTATATGACCTTGTCAAGAAGGCACAACTACGGAAGCATCAACAAGATCATTGGTTTTTAGGGACTGAAGTCGGGAGCATGAATAGGCAGAGCACGGAGGATTTTCAGGGCAGTGAAAATACTCTCTATGATACTTTAATGATGGACACATGCCATTACACATTTGTGCATATCTGTAGAATGGACAATTCCAGGTGTGAACCCCACTTGTAAACTCTGGACTTTGGGTGATCTGGATGGGTCAGTGTCAGTTTATCAACTGTAACAAAGGTATCACTCTCACGGGGGATGTTGATAATGAGGGAAGACACGCATGTGTAGAGGCAGAAGTCTTATGGGAAATCTCTGTACGTTCCTTTCAGTTGTACTATAAACCTAAAACTGTTGGAGAAAATAAAACGTTTAAAAACAGCCGTTGGAAACACCTGCTTTCATGTACTACGGAGGAAGAGCAATTTCTCTTGTCCCCCTTCTGTTTTGCAGAATCTTGATTTTCCCTCAGCTTTTTTCCTAATTACTACAGTTCCTCTCCCTGTCAGATGCAGTTTCTCACCCCATACCCACCACACACATGCTAGCCTCATTCTTCCTTCTTGCCATGCTGCAACGCCAGTTAATTAGGATGTGGATCTGATGTGCTAAACGAGGAGCAGACAGATAGAGAAGAGACGCATGAGGAAGAAAGAAGAAGAAAAAAGGAAAAGAAAAGAAAAGAAATATATCACTATTTTGGGATAGTATAGCTGCTTGTTACCAGTTTGGAGCTTTGAGGTAAAATGAATCTGCAAAGGACTTGGCTTGTATTTCTCCATCTCTTTGTTAATAAATCTCTTCGTTCATTTTCTCTAACTGCAGTTCTCGTCGATAACCTTGAGCGGCAACAAGGAGAATAGCAACAGAAAAGACAAGAGGAAAAACCTCTTCCAACCACTGCTCCTTAATTTCCCAGGATCCACATTCTGTTCCTTACCATTCTTTTTATTGTTTTCCTTTTAGATACTCAAGCTGTTAACTAGAAACATAAACTTATCTGTGATCCTAATGACCTTATTTTTAAATACTAAATATATTTATATTTTTAAAGACTATATATATATATATATACATACATACATACACACACACACACACACACACACACACACACATATATATATATATATATGATTATGAGCCTCATTTTAAATACAACCAGTTTCTGAGTTAAGAAGATATTGCAGCTAAATTACACACAAACACACACACATTCACACTATATTTCTGGTCTGGCTGTATCTTACTTATGTCGTGTAATCTAGTCTAGTATCTTGCGTCTAAGGTCCTTTGAATCTGATATCCGGTAGAAAAATGGAGGACGATTTGAAGATAAAGATAAAAATCACCGGTATTATATCTTTATTACTTAAAACAGCTCCTCTACAACTGATAAGAAATCACAATTGAAAGTTGTTTGTGTTTATATCTCTCCTTGTCTTTCTCCTGTTCTTTAAAAAAGTGTAGGGAAGTTATGGGGAAAAAGTTCCAGAATATGCTACAGAAGGATTATGTGGTGAGATTTCATAAGTAGAAATTCTTACTGGACATGAAAAACCATATCCACAAGGAAGAATCCATCTCCCACTAGAAGACACTCCCCCAACTCCCGCAAAGAAAATTACAAGATGGGCATTGCTCTCACTTTAAGAAAGAACCTAGTCATTTGGTTGGGAAAATTTCCACACATTTGGCAAGAAATATGAATAGGATACAAATGAAAGTTTGTTCCCAAGTAAATTGCTAGTGAATGGTAGATTATTTTCCTGAGTGAAATTTTTCTCTGTAAGACTTGACTCTAAGAGAAATAATCCAGGTTAGGTTAAAGATACCAAAGTAAAAATGTCTTAAAGGATTATATACTGTTTGAGCTGGGGAGAAATATAGCCATCAATTTCTACTTAACAGGTAAGAAAACTGACCTCCAAATACATTAATTAATTTATCTATGTATTATTTTCTAATTATTACAAATCTGAATAACCACAAGAAAATACATTTGACTTCATAAGAATTAAAAACTCTGCAGCACACAAATACAAAATCATAATAAAAGCTAAATGATAAGTGAAAAGACAAATATTAAAATAAATATTTACATAAATAAGTGGTTCAAATCAATTATAGAGAGAAGAACAACCCTGTGGAAATGAAGCAGAGAACATGGACACACAGCTAATGGGAAAACAACCAATTAACTTATGAAAAAGTATTCACTTATTAGTAAAAAGAAATACCTCTGCCAGCCTATAAAATGGAACACACTTAACTGTTGGATGGCGCCCACAGTCAAGTGACTGTCCGGAAGCACAGTCAGTGGCATACTACAGAGAGCTCTCCCAGCTCAGGGGAGCTTATTTTGTTCATTTCTGCACAACTCTAACTTCGGGAACGTCATGGAAGTGGTTTGAAATCGGTGCTGGCTGGAGAATTTTTACCACGGAGTTTGTCAATCACTATCAATAAAGAGAGTTTTGTGGTTTCAGTTTTTCTGTTTGTTTTTGTTATTTAAGCCAGAGAACCACTGGCCAAGCATTCATCAGCATACCATGATGTACACTCACACTTTAACATGAGAACTTAACTCTTTGAGGTTGCAGCTTCAGCAGAGTTCTAGATGCCCCGCTTCTGTTCCAAACTCGCCACTGTTCCCTCTCTGTGAGGAACAAGTCAATCAGGAAGCCACGGTGCAGTCACAGCTTTTTAAGACTCCGGGAAGACACCCGTGGAACCATAGGTGGCGATTCACCAAAGGGGAGTTACTCTACATAGATGCAACATAAAGCCTTGGGAAAGAGTACATCCTGAATTGATCATAGGCATGAAGGAAAAAAATCTCAAAGTGAAAGGACAGTCGGTGCCTACCAAGACTCTGAGAATCACTACAAGAAAAACTCCTTGTAGTGAAGGTTCTAAGACTTGGGCTCTTTCTCAAAAGAGCATCCACAAGTGACTCGTTGATTCACCCAGTCCTTCTGGGAGATTGTTAAGCAGATTACTTCCATCAGTACTGAACCAGGAGTCAACATTGAATTACCATTATAGATGCTTGATCAACCTTTTTAATATATCAATTATCAGTTGCAAATAAATATATAAGTAAACAAATAAAAAAGAGAATTTAATTGATACAACTTCCCCACAAGAGTGACATATATAAATCTATAACCAAAAATTGAATGCATATATTGACTAGGCCATTTCACTTTTATGAGTCTATCCGTAAATGTATTTAGATAGGTGTGTAAATGTCTATCAAAAATATGAGCATGCATGGTGTCATTTTTTTTTAAAGAAGAACAAATGGAAACACTCTAAATATCCACTGACAATACCTTACACATAAAACTATGTAGATCTAAACAAAGGGAAAATTTTGCATTCATTTGAAAACAAGAAGTTCCACATATAATGATATGTAAATATCATATACCAAATATTATTTGAAATGGAAAAAGAAGGCAGGTCACCAAATAGTAGACACAATAGAATATCTTTGTGTCAATAAAATTGTATAGACAAAAATAAATAAATAAAAGACTTCTGAAAGATTTAAAAAATGTTAGTTAACTCTATTTGCCTTTAGAGTGTGGGACAATGTGATACATCAGGAGAAAAAAAATATATAGATAGATATACTTACAAACACATACATATTTTCTGTTCTTGTATTACAGAGAATCTTATATGGACACATATATGATACATACAATTTTATACATACATACACATTATATATACATTAATCTTTATAAATTATCCTGATTTAAACATTTAATTTCATCAAGCATCATTTTTAAAGATATATATATATATTTTTTTTTAGCGTTTTTATTTTATTTTTGAGAGACATAGAGACAGAGCGTGAGTAGGGGAAGGGCAGAGAGAGAGGGAGATACAGAATCTGAAGCAGGCTCCAGGCTCCGAGCCATCAGGACAGAGCCTGATGCAGGGCTCGAAGTCACAGATCATGACATCATGACCTGAGCTGAAGTCGACCGCTTAACCAACTGAGCCACCCAGGTGCCCCCAAACATCGTTTTTAAAGGGGGAAATATTGCTTTAAATAAGATTAATAATTAAGTAGAATGATGACCTAGACTTTGAGTAAAGTATATTTTTGTGTCTGTTTGCTTTAGTGTAATTGCTTATTAGGTGCTAGAGTACTGAGACCATCCTGCCAGAAGAGTTTACTCTGAAAGCAGAGACATTATTATTCTCGATCAATCTGAGAAAAGAAATATAAGACATTTAGAAATCTCAGAAGGCTAGCCTTATGTGGGATGTGGAGAGATTTTTTATTTTTTTTCTCTTTGACAGAGACTTCATGATGGAGTGGATGTGTGGTTTATTGAACTTGTGATGAGTACAAGGGTGAAATTAAGCTTGTACATCTATGTTTTGCTAGGGGCAGTATAAGTAATTACAGTATTTTGGAAAATTACTTGGCAATATTCACTAAGTGTAAAAAAAGTTTTAGTACTCATTGACCCAGGACTTCTATTTCTACTATGTTTAATAAATAATCTGAAACCAGGACTAAGCTAATGGCACCAAGATGCCCAATCATAGCATTATCTATTTTAATGAAAAGTTGAAGAGAGTATAACTGTCCAGCAATGAAGAAATTCTAAACAAAATGAAGCATTTGCATTCAGTGGAACAAAATACAGTAATTAGAACTCTTCAGTGTAAGACAATAATAACATGCTTCTTGATAAATTTTATATGTCTCAGGACATCTTCTAACTCAACCTGATGAAAGTGAGCAAATTCGACCCATATGCAGTGTTTCCTACCTCAGAAAATAGCACCATAATCTACAAGTAACAACAAATTTGGTGTTATTCTTTCATCTCCCCCTGTAAGCCTCTCCCATATGCAATCCATCACTGCATTGGCTCATGTTATCTACTAAATATTTCTCAAACCTGTATACTTTATTTTCCCGTGTTTACTACTAACATACCCATATAAACATCGCTTCTCATTCGGACTACTGTAACAGCATCCCAAACTGGTCTTTTAACATCTTAGCTCCTATAATCCTGTTCTTCACATGGAGCCAAAAAATCTTTTCAAAACAAAAATCTGACAAAATTTTGCTGTATTCTCTTTGTTCTTTGGTCTTCAAGCTGTATCACAAAACTGTACTCATGAAGACAGTATGGTACTGGCACAAAAACAGACACAGAGATCAATGGAACAGAGAACCCAGAAATGGACCCCAAAACATATGGCCAACTAATCTTTGACAAAGCTGGAAAGAGAAGCCAATGAACAAAAGACAGGCTCTTTAGCAAATGGCGCTGGGAGAACCGGACAGCAACATGCAGAAGAATCAAACTATACCACTTTCTTACACCGTACACAAAAATAAAATGGATGAAAGACCTAAATGTGAGACAGGAAACCATCAAAACCATAGAGAAGAAAGCAGGCAACAACCTCTTTGACCTCAGCTGCAGAAATTTCTTGCCTGGCACATCTCCAAATGCAAGAGAATTAAAAGCAAAAATGAACTATTGGGACATCATCAAATTAAAAACCTTCTGCACTGCAAAAGAAACAATCGACAAAACTAAAAGGCAACTGATGGAATGATAAAAGATATTTGCAAATGACATAATGGATAAAAAATTACTATCCAAAATCTTTAAAGAACTTACTAAACTCAACACCCAAAAAATAAATAATCCAGTGAAGAAATGGGCAAAAGGCAGACACTTTCCCAAAGAAGACATCCAGATGGCCAACAGACACATGAAAAGATGCTCATCATCAGGGAAATACAAATCAAAACTACACCAAGATACCACCTCACACTAGCCATAGTGGATAAAATTCATAACTCAGGAAACAACAGATTTTGGTGATGATTTAGAGAAATGGGTTCCCTCTTGCACTGTTGGTGGGGATGAAAACTGGTGCAGCTGCTCTGGAAAACAGTGTGGAGATTTCTTAATTAATTAAAAATAGAAGTACCCTATGACCCAGCAAGAGGGCTACTAAGAATTAATCCAAAGGATACGGGAGGGCTGATTCACAGGGAGACATGTACCCCAATGTTTATAGCAGTAATTTCAACAATAGCCAAAATATGGAAAGAGCCCAAATGTCCCTCAGCTGATGAATGGATAAAGAAGATGTGGTTTATATATACAATAGAATACTACTTGTCAATGAGAAAGAATTAAATCCCACCATTTGCAACAACATGGATGGAACTGGAGGGTATTATGCTAAGTGAAATGTCAGAGAACGACAGATAAATGTTTTCACTCATATGTAGAACTTGAGAAACTTAACAGAAGAGCATGAGGGAAGGGAAGAGGAAAATAGTTTCAAACAGAGACGGAGGCAACCCTACGAGACTCTTAAATACAGAAAACTGAGGGTTGGGGCACCTGGGTGGCTCAGTCGGTTGGGCAGCCGACCTCAGCTCAGGTCATGGTCTCACGGTCTGTGAGTTTGAGCCCCACGTCAGACTCTGTGCTGATGACTCAAAGCTTGGAGCCTGCTTCGGATTCTGTGTCTCCCTCTCTCTCTGCCCTTCCCTTGCTCATGCTCTGTCTCTATGTCTCTCAAAAATAAAATAAAAACATTAAAAAAAGTTTAAAAAAAAAAAAGAAAGAAAACTGAGGGCTGATGGGGGCCACGGGGGAGGAGGGAAATGGATGATGGGCAGTGAGAAGCGCACTTGTTGGGATGAGCATACAGTATATACACTGTATGTTAGTTAACTTGACAATAAATTACATATATATATATATATATATATATGTAGATAGATAGATAGATAGATAAAATAAAAATAAAATAAAATAAAATAAAATAAGAATAAATAAATTTTAGAGTGAAATTGAAAGTGTTTCTGCATGTGTGTGTATGTCTATTTAAAATACCTGTATGTGTTACATTAAATGTTAGACCATTTTCATTACCTTCATTATAGAAACATAAACTTAAATTGTTCTAAAATTTACAAAAATTCACAAAATATTCCTATTTTTCCAATTCATTTAAAAGAAATTTATTTAAAAGAAATTTAATTCATGATTAAGTATGCAACATCTTTATGAAACAATTACCCTATTTGAAATAGTTTCTCTGGTATATCGTATCGAGGGGTTTATTCCTTTTTTATTTTTTTAAATTTTTTTTTATTTTTGAGAGACATAGAGACAGTGTGAGCAGGGGAAGGGCAGAGAGAGAGGGAGACACAGAATCCGAAGCAGGCTCCAGGCTCTGAGCCATCAGCACAGAGCCCAACGCGGGGCTCAAACTCACAGACCATGAGATCATGACCTGAGTTGAAGTTGGCCGCTTAACCAACTGAGCCACCCAAGTGCCCCTTTTTCCTTTTTTAATACTATTTCCTATTACTGCAAGATTTTATCTTGCAAATTTATCACTTTCTTCATTTTTAATTAATGATATTTTATTGTTGCTTCTGGAAACTTTTTAGGCAAGGAGAATATTTAATAATTTAAAAACTCAACAAACATTCCTAGGGAAAAATGCGCCAGTCAGAGAAGCCATTTCCAGTGTAGGTGTGCAGAATGCGAGCTGTCTGAATCAAACTGTATTCAGGGAGGTATGCTGAGAAAGGATTCACCAAGCAGTATCAGTGTTTTACTCAGCCTCCGGGTCATTTTTCAGCAAATAAAGACAATCATGAAAGGTGAATAGTGTGCTATGTATAGTAAACACAGAGTTGTTGCTTGTGTCAAAGCAGCAAAGGACTGGATGAAGTTAAACAGGTAGAGGCTCTTGCTACAGAGGAGAGCCACCTTCGAAACTCAATTCTCCAGAAACCAAGGGCTAGAGAGTTTTTAAGCACTGGAAAGAAGGTAAGGAAGTGGGGGGGGGGGCACAGGCCATTTGTATTAACTAATTTGCCTACCCAAAGGAAAAGTAAATTTTCTCGTATCTTTATGAAAGGAGATCATTTTATAACGTGGAGTAAGGCACCCCCTGACACTAGGTTCCCATCCTCCCTCAGAGACTAAGGGCCTGTCTTCTTTAATGATTACATTTCAAGGAAATGGCCTCTGATCCTTGAGACAATGCTGGGTAGTAAAACTGGCAAGAGGCTTTAAAATTATTTTTCATATCTGAAAAGGGCAGAGGAAGAATTCACAATGACAAGTTTTCTAAAGTAAATGGTCTAAAGAAAGGGAGGTTAGGGCTTAGATAAAATCTGGAAGAAGTCTGTCTGAAGTTTAGTCAACCTGAAAGAAATATTAACACCATCTTTGTCACACGACCTTTTCTTAATACCTTGCTTTACAATGTTCATATAAGTTATTTATCGTTTTAAGATTCATGCTTACAGGTGAAGCAAAGTTTCAGAGAGCTTGGCACTAGCCCACGTTCATACAGCTAGTCCAACTGCAAATTCAAAATGCTTTCGCCTTCCATGAGTGTTTTCACCTCTACCTTGTATCAAATTTCTGAGTGAGATATTCCTATATCCCTTTGGAAGAAGATGCTTTCTGTTCTTTATTTTACATGTTTTCATAATTGTTCACCTTCCAGGGAAAAGAAGTACGGAACTGACTGCTGCATTTATTTTCTCTCTATTAAACATAGCTGTCTGGAACAGCAGGGCACAATATAAAGTGTCCTAACTAAATGGCACACCATTTACACTTGAGTATTTTGAGTCCAGAAGATAATACAACATAACTGATCTTCCCTTTGGCTCCCAAATGAGGGATAGGCTGTCTGTCCTTAAGAACTTCCTTTAGAGGCTGCCAAATGGATCAGCAAAAGGGCCTCAAGAGTTCTTGACAGCTCTCTGTCAAGTGCTCACTGACCAATAGTGCATGGCTCTGTGGACCTGACAGAAAGAGAGAACGAGCTGCTTGCTATGTTAACGCAAGCATAAAAATAATGAGCAAAGAAAGTTCATAGATACCATTATGAGAGTTGGAGCTAAATAATATATGACATTAATGGCTTGAACTTAACACAGCTTCTTATTAAAACTTCTTCTTTCCTTGAGGGATCAGGAAACACGATAAATTATGCGTCTTTGGTACATGAAGCATTATAGGCAGATGGGTTTTTTTACTTTTGCTTTTAACTCGTGGATGAATAAAATTCTATCAAAAACCTAATGAGCTTTACCCATCCAAAGAGTTGGAATCTGAATATTTTTAGCTTAGTTTTATAACTTTGCAGTTTATGAACACTGTTTTTGAAAGTGTTAACTCTTTTGTGAAATATAGATTTGAATAATAGTCTTCCTTCAGAAGCGTATCATGTGATTTCCCAGAGAAGCAACAATTGGGATGTAAACCAGGTCACTATAAACTCAACATTTTTAACTCATCAGGCCCGCAAAGCACCCCAGCACAGTCTACCTGATGAATAGGGTAATAATGTCTAAACAAGTATTTATGTTATGGCAACATTTTACACTTAAACTTCTTTGGTATTCATATAATTAACAAAATGTCTGGTTAACAAATGGAAACTCAAAAATGTATTATTAATGAATAAAAGAAGGAAATAAAAAAGAAAATTCATTTCTTCAACAAATATTTGTTGAATTCCCATTCTGTATAACACATTATCTTCTAAGCACTTTGCATCCATTAGGAAATAAAACTGGCAAAGAGTCAATGCTATACTGTATATTCAGACATAGATATCAAAACTGTCAACAAAATGTTATTTCTGAGGTTCTAGAATGAATTGCATGGTTTTGTGGAATATTTATTTTGTTACTTGTGGGAATGGAGTCCATTAGTTTATGGAGCTACTAGAATATAGCACAAGTAGGACTTTTACATGAAAATGAGTGAGAATGTTAAAGGAATTCCTGTTATGTAAATAAGGCTAAAAAAACTGAAAAACATTAAATAAGTTACTAAGCTTCACTGTTGCTAGTGTAATTAAAGCGACAGAACCCTAACAATAGCTTAGTTAGGGGTTTGGAATACAAATTAAAAATATTTCACAACTCTTTTTTTAACTTTAGATAACTTTTAATAAGAGAAAAAATTTGAACATAGTTATAAACTTTGTCTTACTTACTTTCATCAGGTCATTATCAGCTTCTGCTTAGTTTGATGGTTACATGCAGATTTATTTGAACGTTCTTTTTTGGTTCTAACTAGATGGTCCCGTCCTATGTAAGCATAAAGATACTTAGAGTAAAACTCATTAAAAAAGTGAAAAACTGTATATAAGTGAAAAAACTTAAATAAGTGAAAAACTGTAAGTGAAACTTGCACTGTGTTGAAAACTACAGTTTTCACTATAAGTAAAGAGCTGTGTATAAAATAATTCATAATTTGTAAACATATAAAAACAATTATGTACTAATATCAAAATAAGATATTGCTGGGTCACCTGGGAGGCTCAGTTAGGTGAGCAGCGGACTCTTCATTTCAGCTCAGGCCAGGACGTGAGGGTCATGAGATGGAGCCCCACGTTAGACCCCATGCTGAGCAGGAAACCTGCTTAAGATCTTTCTCTCTCTCCCTCTGTCCCTCTCTCCCACTTGTAATATCTCTCTCTCTTAAAAAATGGAAAAACACATTGTTGATCCAAGCTCTTTCGTTTATACCTCAATGTAATACAACATTAATATGTAAATATTATAAATATAAAGACAATTGAGTCACTGAATTCAAACTCAGACTAGAATTTTTCCAGTCCAAAGACTATGTAATTATGAAGCTGAATGGTAAATCTTCATGTAAAATTCCAAATAAATCCTACAGAATAATCTCTGAGTACAACTTTGACAGGAAATAAAATAAGACTGGTTTAGCACAAGGTTTTGGATGTGTGATCCAAAGAGTGTTTTTATATTATTTTATTTCCCCTTTATCCCATATAACCCCTAAGATTATCACTTTATCATAGTTCAATTACTCTTGAAACTTTCTTAAAATCATGAGTTTTCTAGTCAGACAAACCTAGGCTTGTATCACAGATATAGCTCTTATTGGTTGGATAAACAAGGCCAATAAACTTACATTTGCTATTTTGAATTTTTCTCATTTATAAAGTACAGAGCACATAGAAGAGAGAGATTTTTATTGGAATTATACAGATAAGGTCCTTAATATAGTTTCCAGCACTTAAAAATGAGTCAAGCAAAGGTAACTATTATTAAAAATATTTCTGCGATTCTTGTCAGTATTATCAGGCACTCTCCCATATCTTTATCAGAATGAATCAGCATCTGAATATTAAAGTTCAATTAATATTTTTTCTGTCAGGAAAAAATGTTTCCCACTGGAGGTTCTCAACGGATTACTATCAAATGTTATTCACCACACAAAACATTAAAAAAAGCTCAAATATTTTAATTCTGACTATGAAAGCAGCTTTATTAGGGAGGATGGTGAAATATGTATAAGCAAAAATCAACAAAAGACATATGACAGGACAATCTCAGAGGAGTGAAAAGCAGAGCCACTAAACAAGTAATGATGGTTGCCTGAAACCATAGAATACTTAGATATGATGTCTTTTTAAAAGTATATTTCCTTACATATTTCTTGTTGTGACATTATTGGGCCAGCCTTGTTACTAGTTCTCTCAAACCATATTTTTAATTGTCTACTTTATATACTATGCAGTAAAAGAAAGAGAAGTTTACTTAAAAAAACAATAGTCAAATAAACTGTGTGGTCTTAAGGAGATTCTTAAGTAAATTTTATCAGCTTAAAAATGTAGAGTAGATAGCTTCCCCAGTGATTTTATTTTTTACGTAATATCTTACTCTCTCTTTTCAGAGTGTATCTTACATATTTCAATTTGTTCCTTAACTGATTACTGGAAAGATGGGTTTTTTTATTGTGCAGAAGTCATCACTTGAAATCATATTTTTGACCCAAAGATAATATCAGATGCTACTGACAATATATAATATTACACTCTATCAAATGATTTGTAGAAAGCACCTATTTTTATTCCTTCCAAGAACTCAGTAAAACAGATATTTCTACTTCCATTCAACAAAGGATCTTAGGCTTACATGGGTTAAATTCCTGTCCAAGATCCCCGAAGTATTGTGGTAGACTATAATCACAGAATTTAATTAGAAGAGTACTTATTTTATATATAGGCCCTTATTACTGTTTGTTTAATAATGAAGTAAAAGAATGAGTGTCAATCTCATGTTTTACTATGATATTTGATTCTTTAATATACTTTGATTATTGATTCTTTCTGCCAAAGATGTGGAACATTAACTGCCTTCAGTCTCAGTCATAATTTCACTCTGGTGTCACACTTGCACATGGATGAGTTGCATATATGAGTAGGTTCTGTGAAATATTCCTAGAAGTCATAAAGTTTATTCCAATAAGTCAACAATTCAGTATGTTATTCTTGAAAACTTTATGGACATGCGACCTTGCTAAATTTATATAACTACAATACAGTAAAATTAAAATAGTCATATGTTTAAAAAAGTCATGGTCTATAGGAGTGTAAATCTAATACAATAAGCAATGACTAACAGGTGTTCTCAATTTTACATTAATTGTTGGACTTCAGAATACTAGGAATGAATGAGATCTTAGAAGACAGATATTTCAGTCTCTAATAAAATGTAACAATCTTTCTAAAATACTCCTGACATGTGTCCAGTTAAATTTTGATTGAATACTTTCAGGGACAAGGAACTTGCCACTTTGTAAGGCATCCTATTCCATTTAAAAAGATATTAACTACTGTCCTTAGGTTTTCATAAGCCTCAGTTCATTCTAGATTTTATGGCCATAATTTTAAGTACTATAAATTACTTCTGCAGATTCAAACATAATAGCCTACTCTACTGATTTAACCCTATCTTTACTGATTTTAAGTTTAATTTAGGTAATGCTGGGGCGCCTGGGTGGCTCAGTCGGTTGAGCATCCGACTTCGGCTCAGGTCATGATCTTGCGGTCTGTGAGTTTGAGCCCCGCGTCGGGCTCTGTGTTGACAGCTCAGAGCCTGGAGCCTGCTTCGGATTTTGTGTCTCCCTCTCTCTGTCCCTCCCCCACTCATGCTCTGTCTCTCTCTGTCTCAAAAATAAACAACATTTAAAAATTTTTTTAATTTAGGTAATGCTTAATTGGTAACTCTAATATTTTGACCTAATATACTTGCCCCAAGTCTGTCTAAAATATGCAAGTGTGACCTAGTGGTTTATAGTACTTGAATGAAAATTGTCCAATCAATATCTAAGGAATATAAGCCACAGAAATAAAAGGTGCAAAATTTTTTACTCTGGTTGCAAATATTGAAGTGGTCTGAATATTTATCAACAAGTAATGATTTATTGAATTATACTGGACCTATAATATGCAATAGTGGAAAAAAAGATATGAGTTTCTTCTATCTATTCATAGTAACTACATTCACAGCAAAGATACAGCTCCAGAAGGTTATGCAAGTTGTAGAATGTTGTGTGCATTATGACAACTTTTTTTCACTTTTTATTGTAGTAAAATATACATAAGATAAAATGTATTATTTTAACTGCTAATGGTATATTCAAGGGCATTAAATACACTGATAATGATGTGTTACCATCACTATGTTTTTAAGGAAAGTAAGAAAAAAGTTACATATGTTTTCTTTCATTTGAAAAGTTAAAATAGTAAACAGGATGATGTAGTTTAACATTTTCCTAGAACACAGGATAAGAAAGAGAAAATACAAGAAAAACTAAAATGAAAATAGGTGTAGAAATTCACAGTTACATAAGAAAAATACATAGAAAGATCTCTTTTTTGAAGATAGAACCAAGTCCACACACACAAAAAAGCCTGGAGTGATTAACAATATGAATGAGGAATGATATCTAAAATAATTATGACAACATTTTAGAACTCTAAAAGGGCAATTTGTAGCATCCTTAGAACAAAAGCTACACAATGGCTAATATTTTCTTTTTATTGTTCAATTTTATTTCTCCAAGTTATTTACTATCTTATTTTTTCAAATATTTATTTATTTATTTTGAGAGAAAGAGGAGACGAGTTGGAGAGGGGCAGGGAGAAACCCAAGCAGGCTCCACATTGTTAGCACACAGCCTTAACGGGGGCTCAAACTCATGAAACGTGAGATCATGACCTGAGCTGAAATCAAGAGTCAGATGCTTAACCAACTGAGCCACCCAGGTGCCCTTCTTTTTCCAATTTAAAGAAGAGTAACTATTTTATCTGCAAGTGCTTAGTAATAACATTTGTTTAATAAATGAAGGAATAAAAATGAGTGCCAATCTCACATAATAGTTTTATTTTGATTTTTTGATTTTTGACATGCTTTCATTATTGTTTCGGCCAAAGACATGGTGTTGAACAGTGAGTGAAATAATTGAAACTTCTTACAATAAAAGAAAAAGAACATACCGATTGAGCATTTCTGCAACTTATCTGGATGCCTTAGTAAAGACTCAAGATTATTTTTAAATTGAGTATTACATGAAAGGGCACGGCGGTAAGACCAGGTGAAGCAACAAAAGTCATTTATAGTCAAACCTTTTTTAATACTCAGGTCCCCTTAATTCCATTTAAGTACACTCTAAGTTGTAAAGGGACAATTTTGAAATGCTAGTAAAAGTATCTGTAACTGAATTCTAGCATTTATTTTATACCTCCCTAATGATTTCACACAAACTTTATAACCAAGTTGACTTTCTGCATGAAGATGTTCTCTAACTGCTGAAATATTTTCACTAGTCGATGGAAGAGGTCAAAAATCAGGGGTTTTAGAGCCCTAGGAGTAAGCCTAAACCAGTAATGACCCAAACCGGTAAATAAACATTACACCTCTTGGAGGGAGAATTCAGAAGGGTACTGCACAGTTGCTCACAGTGGGGTTGAATATCAGCTGACCACAGCAGTTATCCCAGTCTTGAACACATTGTTTAATTGGTTTTTCTCCCTTCCCTACCAATTTCCCTCTCCATTACCAGAGTCTGACGTCATTTTCCAAATAAACTACTGAAATTCTTTCCCAGGGTCAGTCTCTGGTGGAATCCAAACTAAAATAAAGTTGATATTATACAAAGAGAAACACTTTTCATAAAATAAAATTATAGATATCTTTGAAAAACATATTTCCCAAGAAAGAACAAAACAAGGGTGCCTGGGTGGCTCAGTCGGTTAAGCGTCCAGCTCAACTTCGACTCTGGTTATGATCTCACAGTTCATAAGTTCAAGCTCTGGGACAGGCTCTGCGCTGACAGTGTGGAGCCTGCTTGGAATTCTCTCTCTCCTTCTCTCTGCCCCTCACTGTGCCCTCTTTCTCTCTCTCTCTCTTTATTCCTCTCAAAATAAATTTAAAAAAAAAACTTAAAAAGCGAAAGTATAAGACAAAAGATCTAAAAGGCAATTATAGGGACGTGGGTTTCACATTTGATATGTAAGAGCTTTAAGGTCATCACTTCTGCCCTTACAACAAGTAAAAACAGCTGAACGAAAGGAATGTCAACACGTTTCTTGTAGGGATCAGATAAATGTAGTCATATAGCAAACTGCCACCCCCAAATTTAGAGAGACAAACTTCAGAGAATCACAAATGAAATAAACTTTCATGACCAGAAGGTACCGGAGCCATAAACTGGTAGGAACACTTGAATGCAAATTTTGACCAGCTGCTGGTGCCTGAATGAGAACTAGTGGGAGAGAAAAACTTCTGCAGGCTCAGTCTTAGGAGACGCCCCCCCACACTTTTGTGGGTTTCACTTCTAGAAACACTATCATGTTCGCATGTTGAAGACCAGAGAAAAGTTTCCTCACAGCTCTAGCAAAGGGAAGAAAAAAATCACCGCTTTAAAATATGACCAAGTTATTCTCTATCGAAAAGACTTACTCTCCAGGGAAAAAGAATACAGCTTCATTACACCTAAGAAGAAGAGTATTTTTACAAGTCCAGTCACTCTGACCTTCCTGTCTCACCTAAGGGGAGGAAAAAAAACAACAACAACTAAGAAACACTTGTGAAAGTCATGCCCAGAGATAGGTACACCCTAGAGACCGACATTTTGTCATACGATTATATGCTTATCCTCTTGGACACCTTATTACTACATCAACATGTTTCCAGCAAAATAACAAAGATCATAGCTGAAAGAGCCATAAGGCACACAGGATATTTAAGGGGAAATTGTAAGTGAAACCCAAATACAATCAGGGGATCAGAAGAAGGACCCTATTTGAAGTTTCTGATCCCTACAGCCTCAGACAACATTAAACACTATCCAACTCCTAGGCAAATTAACGTAAACTCTTCTACTAAAGGTTGATTTATCTCAGTTTCTATTACCTGACAAATCATGTTTGGCTTTCAACAAATAGATTAGAAGATGCACCATAAAGCAAGAAAAATTATAGTCTGAAGAGATGAAGCAAGCATTAGAATCATAATGGTATAGAATTATCACACAGGGAATTTTAAATAATTACAATTAATACATTAGGGGCTGTAGTGGAAAAGAAGACAAGACATTAGAATAAATAGGTAAAATAAACAGAGAAGTAGACAATCTAAAAAAAAATCAAATGGAAATGGTACAAATTAAAAACAGTATTATAAAAATGAAGAATGCCTTTGATGGGCTTATCGGCAAACTAAAAATGATGTAGATAAAAATAAGTTATCAGGGGGGCATCCGGGTGGCTCAGTGGGTTAAGTATTCAACTTAGACTCAGGTCATGATCTCGCGGCTCTGAGTTCAAGCTCTGAGTCCGGCTCTGTGCTGACAGTTTAGAGCCTGGAGTCTGCTTCGGATTCTGTATCTCCTTCTCTCTGGGCCCCTCCCCTGCTTTTGCACTCTCTCTCTGTCTCTCTCTCTTTCTCTCCCTCTCTCTCAAAAATAAGTAATAAACATTAAAAAAATAAGTGATCAGGGAGATATGTCAATGAAAACTTCAAAAACTGAAATGCAAAGAAAAAAAAAAAAAAAGGAAGAGAAGCCAAACCAAATATCTAAGAACTTGGGATGCTAAGAGATGTAACATCCCTGGTGATTGTGATTTCAGAAGAAGAAAGAATGGAGGGGCAGAAATATTTGAAGTAATAATAGTTAACAATTTTCCACAATTCATAACAGGCTCCAAACCAGTGATCCATGAAGCTAAGAAAACAACAGGATAAACAGCAAATAAATAAATAAATAAATAAATAAATAAAATAAAATAAAATAAAAAGGTATCTAAGTAGATCATAATCTAATGCAGAAATCAAAGACAAAGTAAAAATTCTGAAAGAGTTTAGAGGCCAGGGACCAGGAATATTACTTATAACAACCGCGTTAGTATATAATAAGTACAACAATTACATTGGACATCTTGTCACTTACTATGCAAGCAAAAGAAAGTGGAATATGTTGAAAGATTTTACCACTCTAAAATATGACATTGAGCACAATTATTCTTCGAAAATGGAGGACAAATAAAGATTTTCTTAAACAAAAAAAGGTTTTTCAGTAAAACAGAAAATGATACAGATTAGAAACCCAAATCTACATATTTAAAGGAAGAGCATCAAGGAAAGAATAAATGAAAGTAAACTAAATATTTTTTGTGTTCTTAACTGTTCTAAAAATAACTGTTTTAGAAGTAATTATGGCAACAACATATTGGATTGGTGAAATAGATGACAGCACTATTATCAGAGATGAGGAGGAAAACAAATTGGGACACTTTTATAAGGTCCATGTGAAACACTTTAGGGTTTGAAGGTGACTTTAAATTAATCGTAGGGGCGCCTGGGTGGCTCAGTCGGTTGAGCATCCGACTTCAGCTCAGGTTATGATCTCGCGGTTGTGAGTTCGAGCCCCGCGTCGGACTCTGGGCTGACAGCTCAGAGCCTGGAGCTTGCTTTGAATTCTGTGTTTCCTTCTCTCTCTGCCCCTCCCCCACTCAGGCGCTGTCTATCTCTGTCTCAAAAATAAATAAATTTGAAAAAAAGTTAATCATAAACGTATACTGCAAACTGTATGGCATTATTTTTTAAAGCATAATCAATATGCTAACAGACGACAGAAAATGGAATTCTATAAAACCTTCAGTTAAAATCAGACAAGGTAGGTAAATAGAGAAAGAAAAAAGAAAGATAAGAACAAGTGCAATAAACAAATTACAAACAATAGATACAATCCAACAATAGCAATAATCATTTTAAATAGTAGTGATTTAAATACACCAATAAAAATGGTTAAAAAAAAGAGTATCATGGACAACTATACATCTACGAATTTAACAACTTAGATAAAATGGACCATTTTATTGAAGGCACAGGCTACTAAAAATTATGCAATAAGTAAGTAAGTAAATAAATACTTTGAATTGGGCTGCATATTTTGAAGAAACTGAAACTACTATTAACCTTCCAGAAAAATAAATGAAGCGTCAGATTCAAAGGGTTCTCCTGAAGATTTCTACCATTTAAAAAGAAACGGTACCCTCTTCACAATCATTTCTAGAAAGCAGAAGGAGAAGAAATGTTTCCTAACTCATTCTATGAGGTCAGCATCACCCTAAGCAAAACCATATAAAAACCATTACAAAACGCAAACAAACAAACAACAACAAAAAACAAAAACAAAAAAACCCAAAACTATAGGCCAATATGTATCATAAATATAGATGCAAAAATGTTCAACAAGACTTCAGCAAATTGAATCTGATAATATATAAACAGAATTACTCACCATAACCAAGTAGGAATTATTCCAATTATGCAAGGTTGGTTGTATATTTAAAATCCAATTAATGTAAACCACCACATTAGTACACTAAAAAACACATGATCATATCAAAATGCATGATATACATAAGATCAGAAACAAGATAAGGTCACCCCTCCCCACACCCCAACCCACATCACGATGGAAGTCCCAGGGAGTGCACTAAGAAGGAAGGTATTTGATTGGAAAGGAAAGGCAAAACTATCTTTGTTCAAAGACGATAAAATTATCTGTATAGAAAATCCCAAAGAACCTAGAAAAATTTTCTGCAACTAATTAACAAATATACCAAGGCCACAGAATATAAGTTCAATATCCATTTGCTGACTGCTTTCCATATGTGAGTAATCAGCAATTGCAATCTGAATTTTAAAAATGCAATTTCCACTATCACAAAAAATGAAATTCTTAAATATACATGTAGTGAAATATGTATGACATCTATAAGCATAAATGGAGAGATGTTTAGTTTTCATGGACTAGAAAATTCCATAATGTAAAGATGTTAAGTCTTTCCAAATTAATCTATAGACTCATCTAAATTATGATCAAAATCTCAAGAAATTACTTTTTTAGATGCCAACAAATTCTAAACTTTATATGAAAACACAAAAGACTGAAAATAACCAATACATTACTGACGAAGGAGGACAAAGTGAGGGAACTCACATTACCCAGTTTCAGTATTTACTGTTACAAAGCTCTAGCAGTCTAGGCAGCATGATATTGATGAATTAATAGGCAAATAAATGAACAAGAATAGAGAGTTCAAAAACAGACCCACATGAATACAGTAAACTTTTTTTTTTTTTTTGACCAAGAAGCAAAGGCAAATCAAGGGACAAAGGATAATATTTCAACAAACACTGCTATAACAATTGGACATCTACATGAAACAAGAAAAAATAATCTAGATATAGACCTTCACAAAAATTAACTAAAATGGATCATATATCCAAATGAAAAACATAAAACAAAACACTTATAAAAGATAGCAGGAGAAAATATACATAACCTGGTTTTGGTGAAAAGTTTTAAGATGGAACATCAAAAACATGATTGTTGAAAGAAAACACTGGCAACTTAGATACTATTGAAAATTAAAATTTCTGCTGGGCAAAAGACACTATTAAGAGTACGAAAAGACAGGGCTGTCTAGGTGGCTCAGTCAGTTAAGTGACTGATTCTTGATTTCAGCTCAGATGATGGTCTCACGGTTCGTGGGAATGGAGCCCTGTGTTGGACTCTGTCCTGATAGCATGGAGCCTGCTTGGAATTCTTCCCCTCTCTCTCTGCACCCCCCCCCCCACACACACACACAGGTGTATGCTCTCTCTCTTTCTCTCTTCTCAAAATAAATAAATAAAAATTTAAAAAAAAGAGCATGAAAAGACAAGCCACAGACCGGGAGAAAACATATCTGATAATGGTCTTGCATTCAAAATGTACAAAAACTCATAAGCTCAAAAATAAGTATACAACCCCATTACAAAGTAGGCAAGAGATCTGAATGGACACCTCGCCAAACAGGATATACAGATGACAAATAGACATATGAAAAATGTTCAATATCATTTATGATTAGGGAACTGCAAATTAATACAACAATGAGGAGTCACTACGCACCTGCTAGAATGGCTAAAATCCAAAAATTTGACAATACAAATTGCTGGTGAGGATGTGAAGCAACAGGAACTCTTACGTGTTGCTACGGGGAATTCAAAATGTCCCAGGGGAAGGAACATTATTCAAAGATGAAATGTTACTCAATCCATAAGAAAACATGGTAAATCCTAAATATATACTGCTAAGAAAAGAAGCTACTCCAAAGAGCTAACTTAATGTATGATTTCAGTTCAAAACGCTCTTTAATATGCAAAAGTATATTATAAAATTATACCAAGGTCAGTGATTGCCGGTGGTTCAGGGGAGGACTGGTGAGTTGAACTGGTAAAGCACTGGTAAGTTTTTATTGCCGTAAAGATTGTTTGATACTTTAATGATGGACAATTGTCACTAGGTATTATTTAAAACACATAGAACTTTACATTGCAAACAGTGAACGGTATTGCCCATTTTGCCTTCTTTCCAAAGAGTCTGGATAGAAAGGTGGAAAAACAGAGCAACCTTATTTTGTAGAAATGTAACAAACACTCCTTCCATCAGACGATCAAGGTTCTTATTCACAGTGGTAAGACTTGTAGGCAACACAGATCCTTGATAGAACGCAATGAGAATGGAACTTTATCTCTCTGGTTTTTCTTGCAAAAGTTCAACCTCAGTTTCGTCATGGGACAAATGGACAAAGTACAAAGGGGCATTCCACAAAGTACCTTGACTCCTCAAAAATGTCACAGTCATCAAAAATAAGGAAACTCTGAGAAACTATCACAGACAAGATGAATTTAAGAAGGCACAACAACTAAATGCAACTTAGTATCTTAGATGAAATCTTAAAACAAATGAATGATAATGGGATGTTTAGGTAGCTCAATCAGTTAAGCTTCCGGCTCTTGGTTTCAGTTCAGGTTATGATCTCACTGTTCGATCCCTGAGTGGGGCTCTATGCTGACAGTGAAGAACCTGCTTGGAATTCTCTCTTTCTCCCTCTCTCTCAAAACAAATAGATAAACAAACTTAAAAAAAAATAAGAACAACAGCAAAAAATGATATTAGGTCAAAACTAAGGAAATCTGAATGGAATATGAGACTCCAATTAATAATTGTGCATCAATACTGGTTCATTAATTTCAACAGGTGCACTGTACTAATATGTTAATAGAAGGAAATAATTTTAGGGTATATGGTAATTCTCTATTATCTACTCAATTTATTGTAAATCTAAAACAGTTCTAAACAGTAAAATTTGTTTTCTTAAAGGCAATTGTTGGAGAGAGTTGTGGAAATCACATACAAATTCTAGTAAATAAAATTATGCATTATAATAGATGCCCAATAAAAATATGTTGATATTGTAGACATAAACTTTTCCAATATAGAGAGGAAAATTTATTATTGCAGAAGATGTCAAATTTAAAATAATCAAATTTAAAATAATACTTACCATAATTTAGATGGTCTAGTAATAGGATTACTCTCTCTTAACAAGTTTTAAAAATAATAAAGCAAATGAGCAACTTGTGCAACACTAAATGAGTCTCATTATAGCAAAGACTAAGGAAGTATATCACTGTAATGATCAAAATGTGTGGTTGAAGTATTAGCTAATAAACTCAGATACATATTATTAAATGTTAGAGAATAAATTTCAGTTGTTTCACAGAAAAGTGTTGTCTAAATACACTAAAATCAAATGAGAATCATTAGTACTAATATGAGAATAATATGGCTACATGGATTTCCTAGGGCTTCTGTAACAAAATATACAAACTAGGCGGCATAAAACAACGGAGACGTGATGTCTAAAGGTTCTGGAGGCTGAAGTTCAAAACAAACGGTTGGTTAGGGCTGTGCTTCCTCTGAAGCCTCTAGGAGGGATGCTTCCTTGCCTTCTGCAGCTCTGATAGTCTCAGGGGTCCCTGGGTTTTGGCCGACTCCAATCTCTCTCTCTTCTTGTAAAGGCAACAGTCATCGAATTAGGGTCCCTCAGTTAATATGGACTCATCTTAACTTCCTTATATCTGCAAAGATCTTATTTCCAAAGAAAGGTCGCATTCACAGGCTCTGGGAGTTAGTACTTTAACATATCATTTTTGAGGACACAGTTTAAACATTAACAATGGTATACAAAATAAAAACATAGTTTTCTTACACACTGATAACAACCAATTGAAAGCATATCTCTGTGTGAATGTGTCTGTGTGTGTAGCTAGGTATTCATATATTTGTATGTATCTCTCATATTAACTTCCAAATAAAGTGTTAGAATACATGTATATATACATTTGTATATAATAAATACATAAATACCTATCACAGATAATATACAACATATATTTATACGGTATGTAATTTTTTTAAGTTTATTTATTTTGGGAGAGAAAACACAAGTGGGGGAGGGAAGGTCAGAAAGAGAGGGTGAGAGACAGAATCCCAAGCAGGCTCCACACTGTCAACACAGAGGCTGACAGGAGGCTCAAATCCACGAACCACGAAATCATGACCTACCATGATCAAGAGTTGAACACACTTAACCAACAGAGCCACCCAGGCACCTCTGGTGTATAATTTTATTAAGAAAATATATCATAGGGTCTCCATCACACTGTAGCCACATGACCTTAGATGGTTTCAAAAATCTCTCAGTTTTTTGTTTTCACAGTAGTAAAATGAGATAGTAATATTATAGGAACCAAGGAGCTATAGTGATGATTAAATGTGTTACATTTAAGAGTGGTGACTGGCATATAGTCAATTCATGATAATATTATCTAGTAATTAAATTGTAAGAAATGCAAACCCTATATGAAAGATCATATAAAACTTTACCATGAAGCATTAGAAGTAATTTATTGAATAAATACTCCTATCTTGGAAAACAGTCTAAAGATCAACATTTTTCTCAATTAAAGTACAGATTAATTTACATTAAAACAACCAATTTTAATTTATGGAAGAACCTTATAATTATGACCATCTGTCATTTGATGCAAACTGTCTAAGAACTCTGAAGAAATTTTGAAAAATAAAGGTATAAGAGGAGTAGCCTAAGCTATAAAAACCTGATTTTATAAACATTATTTAATTAAACAGCATGATAATGGTGTATGAATTAGACTTTTGTCCTTAAGTCTCATTTGGATGAGTGGATGAAGAATTATTTATTTAATATTGCCTCTGAGAATATCAATTATATATTAAATAAACTTTGAATTTATGTTCAATATGAAAACAATCTTCAGATGTTTAGCTAACTGTATAAAAAAAACTAACAAATAAAAAGAAAATATTTATTAAATTCTCGTGGCGGGGAAAAATGTTATATTAATATAAAAATATTTACCCAGTAATTCCAACCTTTGTAAATTTAAAAAAGGGAAAAAGTACCTTTGAATAAAAATACTTATTGAAATTTAAGAGAAAATAACTGGATGTAATACAAATACCTAATAACAAAGAAAAGTTTAAATAAACATAGTACATCTATATAATTGAATTATATTGAGTATTATGTAACCATTAAAATGTTTTGTGAAATAATGAGTGAATAAAAGTAACTTTCTATACAATTGTAAATGGATTAGTGAGGATTAAACTAATGTATTCAGTGTGCTCTTCATTTTTGCAAGTAAATAATATGTTTGATAGAAATATATAAACAAATGTAATTATTTTTAATTCATTATATAATAAACTTCCATTATTTATACAATCTGAACAAAAATGAGAGCTCTTTTTTTGAAATTTAACCTAAGCAATAAAACTCTGATTTATCAGTTGAGGACCTGTTTCAAAGGGACACTGACAATTTTTATTTATCTCCACCTAATGCATCAAAATGGTTCCTTCTGGCAGCACTCTCTGCAGGCAATCTACCCCATTTCTTTAAAAGGATAAGATTTTTCCTCCACTAAATCACAGGCTGACAATCCGACAAAATATGTCATTTGAAATTATAAAAATTTAGACATTTCTTTATAAAGTTCCAATATTCTGTAGGAATATTTTACGAGTGTAGACAGAGCTCCTTCATTGTACACCCAACACTTTACACTGTATTACACTAGAGAGTAATTTGTTTCTGTCCCTCAGTGTTTTGTTTTTTTTTTTAATTTTTTAATGTTTATTTTTGAGATAGAGAGAGACAGAGTATGAGTGGAGGAGGGGCAGAGGGAGAGGGAGACACAGAATGTGAAGCAGGATCCAGGCTCTGAGCTGTCAGCACAGAGCCCAACGTGGGGCTCGAACTCACAGACCACGAGATCATGACGTGAGCCGAAGTCGGACGCTCAACCGACTGAGCCACCCAGGTGCCCCTGTCCCTCAGTGTTGAATCCTCTGAACAAAAATCAGTTCTGAGTCAAATCCCATTAACTCGATATCAATCCCCAACTACTGATGTTCACCCAGATTCCACACACTGGCATTTTAATAATGATTGATCACTAATGAAAAATAAATATGGGAAAGTTTGCAGAATTTAACAAACTTTAAATAAATACAAGGTTTGACAGATGACTCATGTCCTAAATATATTAGGGGTTTACTATGGGAGAAAAAAAATCCGAGAAGACAAGTTATGTGAAATGTGATATACTTTGGGATATTAAATCAAGGAAGCAATACTAGTTGAGAAGGTATCAAAACATAATTAAAATAGTATGTAGAAAGGAAAAAATTAATAATATGCCTAATTTAAATTATTTTTAAAAATCACATACTCTCAGATCAGGAAAAATAAAGTATGACAATAAAGACACTTGAAACATAATTACATTAAAAATACATGTTCTGCCTTAGCAGTACTTGAATGAAGCCTGTACAAAGAATCTTCAAATATTTCCTATTACTAAAGTTGAAAATTTATGGAGTCTAATTCAGAAGAGAAGTTAAGAGATTAATTTTTTAGGTATAATTGAAAAGACTTATTACAGAAATAAATGTTCAAAGAGGAATTAAAGAAGTCAGAGGAAAAAGTGTGCTAATACTTGCTGGTGACCTTAGGCAAATACATTTCGATGTCTCGGTTTCTTCATGTATAATAACATTTGTGAGCCTTGGCAAATTTTTTAATGTTTTTATTTTTATTTTTATTTTTAATTTTAAGGCATATTCTGTGCATTGCATGATGTTTTCCAGTAGCCTTGGTCTCTACTCACTGGATGCTCGAGCATATCTCTCTGTATCTTACCCTATCAGGTGGATTTTCTATTACAATTGTTATACAGTAAATTTTCACAAAACATAAAGGTCTTGTTCCAAGATATTTTCAGAGAATTAGCAAAATAAATCTGGAAGTGGAGATATACAAAGTATACAATATGTACACTTAGGTATACAACATGATCTTTGTTATATTTTACTCCACATAAAGTCCTACCTTGGAAAGGAGTCTTGTGATATTTAGCAAATGCTTTTTTTTCCCTCCACATTTAATATTGAAAATGATCCATCATTTTCCTGATTTAAAATTATCTATTAAATACAAATTGGTAGATTTATTTATTTTTCAAAGACTAAAAAATAATTACATGGAAGTTTCAGTTATTCCTTTTCTGGGGGTTTAGTTTTCTTTCCAGTATTTTGTGCCTTTTTACTGTATACATAAGAAAAATGTGTAATTTTTTCCTCAATGGTTAACATGTATTCATTTTGCTTAGTGGCTTTCCATATCTGCTTTCTAAGTGACATATACTAAAATGATATGTTAGTCTCCCTATCTCTCTGCAGAGCACATTTATCCTCAATTACTTCATAATTCTTTCCTGCAATTATATGGGATGCTCTTTGTTATTAGAAATTGCTTTTTGCAGTAGAAGGACGTTCTTCTCACTTTTAATTATGTTATCTCTTAGAGGCACTTTCCCCCTCCCTGCAACAGTTGGAAAACTTGTTCTCAATATACCATATGGCCGTCACAAAATTTTTTTATTTCTTCACATGTGATTAATATTCCTGCAGTGTTATGATTAGTAAACACATTACCTTCTGTCATGTCGTAAGTTTAAATTATTGACCTCTAAGCAAACATTTATGAAAGTCCTTTTATCTTTTCTTCAATATAAAATAAACAGCTCTCCTAAGGAAATACACATTTTCCCTGTATGTTTCTAAAAATAAAGCAGTTATTTTGGAGGTGTTTTAATTTCCAGCATTTAATTTAACATCCAGCATTAACGTTACTAATCTATGTTAATAAAGAATCCCATATCCAAAATAAGACACTTAGCCCTTTCTTTCTTCAAATCGTTGGTATTCTTGACTTTAACTGTGGTTGCATTTTATTGGTATATAGATATACATACATAAGAGTCTAATTTTCCCGATTTGGGTTATGTCTCCATCTTGGAGTTAACAGTTCCTGTGATAAGGCATAGGTAATGATCTTAGTTAAGCAGGGTTAAGTTGTGGGTGCATCTCTTATGTGGATAAGATAGGAAAAAATGCAGATGACCCAAGAACCTGGATATTTTCTTTAACAAAAAGAAAAAGAATGCCGAATAGATAGAAATAGGAGATGTATCTTTCATATGTGGTTAAGTTTTGGTCTGGAACAAATGCATGAGCTATTAACTTCATGAGTGCAGTGAACATTGAATAAATTGTTGAAAAGGTATTTCGACAAAATGAATCTTTGTTAATAAAATATAACCAAATGTGTTTTGTCATATTAACATGTCTCTCTCTCGAGCTCGGTATAATAGAAATTCTAGCCAAGGACAATGTTGGCAAGCATCTTCTCAGATACCCTAAGGATACTCGGAACTCATAGGAACTTTCTAACCACTACAAGAATTGACCAAACTATCCTCATTATGTCAACTATACCTAGTCATGCAAATCTGTGGTACTCAATGGAATTGACAATGAATAGGAGAACTTCATCGTATTAATGATATCTTACCATTCCTTAGAAACTTTAAAGATCAATGTACCAGCTGCTTTGTGTTAATCATGTATAAGTTTGACATTTTGCACGCAAAACCATGGACCTTTCTTGCAAAATGATCAGAAATACATCAAGGTAGATTTAACAAAGGATTTAACACCTAACACTATCTACATATTTGTTGAATGAATGAATAAAGAAAAGAATATAAAATAAATTTCAATGAACTATAATTGAGTTAGAGCAAAAGTCTTGGTTTCTTTAAAAATTAAGCAGAAATCCCTTTGGTTATGATACTTTGTGAAGTTAAAATAACATATTAATCACTTTCTAAAATATATTAAATACTTCCTGTTTAGTAATCAGGGATTAAATAATAAAACTGAATCTCCCTAATGTTTGTAGAATCTTTTTGTGCTCATTAACATAAATCTGAGAATCTGTGATTATCATCCACAATTTACATGTAAATGTGGAAGGCGTTGGATGTTGCATGCTCACGCAGCAGACACGTACTGTGGAGATCACGCTCCCTTAAATAAACAACTGACTTTATCAGCTTTAAAAATTCTTGTAAGTTAAATAATTTTAAGCCATTCATTTATTTTACCTGAATCTTTTTACATCAGATGCTTGGTGGGACTTTTAGTGAAAATGTAGTTTGAACTCAAGAAAGTATATACAGTCCCTAAAAGAACATATAGAATAGAACTCTGAATAATACGGGAGAAGAATTAGCCATTATACAATTGTAATTATAACATAATAAACGGGATAGCGCTCAAGAAAATCATACAGTAATTAATTAAATTCTATGTTTGTGTATATAAATAGAAACCTGCACATGTCACACAAGCAAAGTAATTAGTATCTTCTACTTGAAACCGATTAATTCTCTCTTGAAACTGAAGAGACTTCGGAAGAGACAAAATAAAGTGTTCAATCCATTTTTAAAATAACTTCAGAATATTTTTAGATTAATGGAAAGATATATATTGCGAAGGAACTTCAAATAAATGCACAACAAAGGGCCAGTATTAAAAGTAGATATGAAAAGAAGATCAGAAAGAAAAATCTCACTTCAGAAATGCAACAAGGAGATTATAAAACAGGAATAAAATACTGCACTGTGGATGTGTGTAAGGAAAATTAACTACCCAGGAAAAGAACAGGGTTAAATAATAGGGATAAAAAAGATTTGTCCTCCATTAACGATGCTATTTAAGGTGGCAAACACACATGAAATTTCAGTTAAAAGTGTTAGAATTAATTTTGCAGGACAGTCAATTCTTGAGAAGTCTGGACTAACCTAAGGCATTTTAACCTAAAGTGAGGCTTTGACCAAGAGCCTGCTAGATCCAACGCTCCTGAGAAGCTAAAGACGTGAGGACACTCATTAATGTTCACACAAAGAGGCCCTCTAAAAATTGTTATCCATGTTGGACATGTATTTCCAGATTAGGTACAAAAGATGTATAAAAATATTCCCACAAATCTTGGAGTCTTAAAATTTCTTTGGTTAAAGAATTTCCTAACTTTTTGATGATAGGTAATGTTTGCTTTTTTTGTTTGTTTTTTGGTTTTCCTTTGCTAGAATTTATTCTTAAATTAATAACCGCCCTTTTAAACATATCCTGAAGTTTAGACATCTCTTTAATTTTGATTTTTATTCTTATTCTTGCTATTAAAGACCAGAATTATATTTGCCTCACCTCTGTAATTATTGCTTTATCTCTCTAAGAAGCTTTTAAAACTCAGAGCCTTGGACCTGTTTTTTTATTATAATTTAATAGAATAGCTGAGGAGGTTTTTTGTGTCGTTATTATTATTTTTATTTTTGCATATTTCCAAGTCTTTAAGGGCAGAGAAAATCCCTCAGAATTTAATGAAATGCATATATTTACAAGGCGGCATGAGAGGTAATAAATTTTATATTTAACATAATTAATTGCTTGGCTAATCCTTGGAAATTTGAATAAAATATCTCCATAATTTAACATCAATTTCCATTGGATAATGCAATGAATAATGTATCATGCTTTGTTAACTAGATATCTTTTAATAGGAATCAAAGTGAGCAAGAACTGGAGAATAAGGTTTATCCCTAGAGTTGATTATAGAAAAATAAAAATAACTTTTACATAGAATTCAGCTAATATCATTAATAGTCATATCTAAGAAATATCAGGGTTTTTTAAATTGTTTTTTCTGAACTTAAATATTAAGATCACATCAAATTTTATTTCATTTTATGTCCTTTTGCAAAGGCTTCAGTGTATGGCAAAAAGTAATCTAACATCTTCCTTTACAAAGCATAATATCTGATATATTGTGGGAAACGTGGCTGTAAAATCTATATTAAACCAAATAAATTATAGTGTTAGATATTATCTCGTCTTGCTGTGAACAACTTAGCCTAGTAATTTCCAGGGTGCTTTATTAACTTTAAAGGGCTGAGTGGAGAGTTCTAAGATTGCTATTCGATTGGTATAGCTAAGAGCTGTTACTGGCAGTATTTACAATATTACAGGTTTTCCCCTTTGCAGATATGAAACAAATCATCTATAAACGTTATTTAGGAAAAAGAAGAGCTCACTAACACAGTAGGGAACACGCCTTACTACTTCTCAGATATACTGCGTTTTTTTTGCACTAATAGTATAATACGTGCAATTTAAAACTTTTACCATCCTTGTTGACTTTAGTTAGGCACTTTATGGGTACACGAAATAGTAACATGATTCTGTCAATTGTACAAAAAGTGTCATTCTAGTATGTGCCTATTCTCACCCATCGTCTCATGGAAAGTAAAATATCTCCTTAGCCACGAGTCTATCCTTGCTGTGTTTCTTCTATACAAATAAATGTTAGGCATATATTTTTAAAATTATTTTTATTGTGTATCCATCCTCGAGAGAGAGACAGAATGCAAGTCGAGGAGGTGCAGAGAGAGAGGGCGACACAGAATCCAAAACATGCTCCGGGCTCTGAGCTGTCATCACAGAGAACGATGGGGGGCTCGAACTTGGGAATGGTGAGATCATGACCTGAGATGAAATGGGGCGCTTAACCGATTGAGCCACCCAGGTGCCCTGTTATGTATATATTTTTTTTAATTCTCATTTTCTACAAAGAGTAGATATACTAAAGATATTCTTTGTACCTCACCTTTTTCAGTGACTAACAGATCCCTTGGGGTTTACTTCATTTTTACTTTATAAATGTCTCATAGTTTCAAGTTTTTCAGGTATTTTTTTACTTTTTTTTTATAGTAACACACAGTAAAATTAAGATACTTTGCATACATTTCTTTAATTTTAGTTTATGTACAGACTTTTGTAAACACTACCGCAACAAACATCAGCCCCGAATCTACTGTGTGTTACCCCTTTGCAGTCACATCCTCTCCCGTCTCTAACCCTGGAAACCACTCGTCTGTTCTCCCTAACTATAGTTTTGGGTTTCTGAGAACGTCATATCAATGAAGCATAGAGTTTTTAACGATTGAAACCAGCGTCTATCATTCAGTGTAATGTCTTAATTTTATCAAAACTATTTATGCATATCGAGTTTATCCATCCATTGCTATTTCTGATTAATATTCTGTTAGGTGGGTGTGACAGGGTACGCTGATCCGTTCACTCCCTGAAGAATATCTGTGTTATTTCCAAGTTTTGGTGATTATGAAAAGAGCAGCTGTAAACATTTGTGTACAGGTGCTTGTGTAAACATAGGTTTTCATTATTCTAGAATAAACATGAGTAGAATTTTTTAGAAATACAGTCAGTATAACTATATAAAAATTTGCCGGGTCAACTCGTCACCAATTTATGCAAGTCCCATTTGCTCTGCATCCTCACCCACACTTGGTATTATTAGCGTTTTTCATTTTAACCATTCTATTAGGTGTGGAATAGTATCTTATTATGGTTTCAATTTGTGTTTCCCTAGTAGCTTAGAATATTGAACTTGGTTCATATGCCTAATTGCTTTCTGTATATGTTAATTTGATGAAGTTTCTCAAGTCTTTGATTTTTTTTAATTGGGTCACTTGTTTTCTTACTATTGAATTTTGAGACTTCTTTATATATTCTGGTTTAAAATTCTTTTTCAGATATGTTATCTGCAAATATTTCCCTCTAATTTGTAGCTTATTGGTTTTTTTTTTTTTTTCATTTTCTTAGGATCATTTTCTTTCCTTTTTACAGCATTTTAGGCATGAATTTTATTTCTATGAAACAGGATTTGTCTATCTTTCTGTTTATGCATCTACATTTTTACTTGTAATTATAGAGCATTTCCACACAATCAACTAAGGAAGAATTCACCTGTTTTCTTCTAAAACATGTATAGTTTTATATTTAGAGCCCTGAGCTCTTTGAGGTTCAGCCTTGTACAATCATGTGAGATTTGGATCTGATTTTATCTTTGTCGAATGGCCAGCAAATTATCCAAATAATTTTATTTTAAAAGCCTCTTCTTTCCCAAAAGATTTTAGATGCTACCCTCATCTCATATTAAACTGTCATATATTTTTAGTGTAATTCTGGACATCTGTTTCCCTGGTTGGCATGACTATTCACGCATCAGAACCATTTTTAATATTTATTTATTCTTTGAGAGAGATTTAATTAGCAGGGGTTGGGCAGAAAGAGAGACACAGAATCTGAAGCAGCCTCCAGGCTCTGAGCTGTCACCACAGGGCCCAATGTGGGCTGGAACTAAGGAACAGCGATATCATGACCTGAGCCAAAGTTGGATGCTTAAATGACTAAGCTACTCAGGTGCCCTTTTTGTAAAACATATATATATATATATATATATGTCACATATATATATATATATATATACATATATATATATATATACATACACATATACACACACACACACACACATATATATATATATATATAAAAATATATATATATATATATATATATAAAAATATATATATATACACACATACATAGAGAGAGAGAGAGAGCGCACAAGCAGGGGAGGGGCAGAGAGAAAAAGACAAGAATATGAAGCAGGTTCCAGGCTCTGAGCTGTCAGCCCAGAGGCCAACGAGAACCATGTTATTTTAATTATGAATCATCAATCATCTGTATTGTAATCTCCTGTAGCTTTATTGTCTTTCAAAGATTTTCGTTACAAAAATTGATTTATGCCACTTTTTTGCATGTTTATTTTTCATGTGTATTTTAGTGTCAACTTGTTTATTCTACAAAAAAGTGTTTTGATTCTCAAGTTATTAGTTGAGTCACTATATTCTCCTGCACTGGTTTAAATTTTGGTTTTATAAAGACGAGTTGTTACATTATTTGATGCACAGATATTTATAATTTTTGTATTTTCATTATGAATTCTGACTTGTAGCCACAAATCACGTCCTTATTTCATGTGAATGATTTTAGCTCTAAAGCCATTTTGATATCAATGTAACTATACGTGGTTTATCGTGTTCACCATTTGCCTAATATACATCCGTCCATTTTTTAATTTTTTAGCCTTTTGAAAAAAATTTAAGCATGGATCTTGTAACACATATATTTGCTTCTTCCTTGGTTAAACAAACCAAAAATGTCTTTAATAGATGAGTTAAACATATTCACATTTATTGATGTGATATACTTTGTTCAATTATCGCAACTTTGATAGAGCTGTTATATGCTTTTTGTTATATTTGATACTTATATCTCTAAGAATTGGGTTCTTTCCATTTTTATTGATTAAATTTGTTTTGATACTTTGGTGGTTTGCACTCTTGTTCTATCGGTTACCTTTATATGAAGACATTTTTAATGTCTTTATGTCTCCATTTTCTTATTTCATCTTTTAAAGCAACTTGTTTGTTGATTTATAATGGTATCCTTTTTTTATGGAACACTTCACAAATTTGTGTGTCATATTTGCACAGGGGCCATGCTAATCTTCTCTGTATTATTCCAATTTAGTATATGTGCTGCCGAAATGAGCACTATAATGGTGTCCTTAATCAGTATATCTGATGCTAGTGAAACAATCAATAAACATATGCTAATTTTTCCACCCCTATTTCCTTTTCTTTTTTGTAGCAGTATATCATCAGACAGATGTGACATATGTCATATAATGCATTTTATTCCAACCTCATTCATACATTCCTTTTAGTCTTCAAATTAGAATTAAGTATATAAGATATCTTATGTTAGTCCTTTTGTTGTTATGGCCCCTATTGTCTTTTGATCGGATGAAGTTCATCTTCTAATAGATTCCTCAGGAAAGGCGGGAGGGTACACAATTCTTTGAGATCTTGCATAAATTTAATCTTTTCATGTTACCTTGATAGAAACATGTTTAAGAAATTCTTTGTTCCCAATTACATTTGAGTTTCCTGAAAATGATTCTCTCTCTCTCAAATTGTTCTTGGTCTCCATAAATACATGGGATGGAGCATGGCCAGTAGTTTGGTGGAATGTGCTATTTATTTTTTCACTTACAGCAAAGTTAAATTGAGGGTGTCCTCTTATATTTATCCTAAGAGCATAAATGGATATTTGTAGTTTTATTTGGTTTTCTTTTTTTTTTTTTTTTTTCTGTTTTGGAGGTGTGAAGAGGACATGTTGCAAGATTTATATTCATACAACCATTGAAATTATTATAATCATTCAGAAAACATGTAAATAACATTATTTAGCTACCAAATATGGAGATAAACATAAAATCCCTAGGTCATTGTCAAATCAGTAGTTTATTTTGTATTATAACTTGCTTGACATAGTGACGCCACTCGCTGTTTCTTTGTGCTTAAATGCAACCCATGTAGTTGGGCTTAATGAATGCTTATTGACTGAATAGATCCTAGCTATTGCTGCAAAAGTAGTCAAAGGCATAATCCTAGGGTTTATTCATGTAAAATCAATCTAAAACACCAGAAATGATGCTTGGAAAATGTTCTTTTTCTTGGCTATTTAATCTTAAACGTATACCAAAAACCTAAGAGTCACTGAGAAAAGAGAATCATGTGTTGGGAGCCATTTTGGGCTCACAGATTGAGACCCTTCCCTGTGTAGAAAAGTGGTTAAAGCAAAGCTCTGATAGCTAAAATGACGGGGCTTGGATTTCTTGAGCTACTCTCCTTGGCCCCAAGGAATGTAATGTTCTTTTGTTTAACGGCATTTAGATAAAGGGGAAGGACCCTGGAGCAGGATGCCTTGATGGATTTATAAGACCTTAAGGAAACACCCTGCTCTCTCCCCCAACCCTAAATTTATCCTAAAACCAACATACAGGATTAAGGAGGTTTGCCACCTTGCTGGTAAAAATGGACTATTGTTAAAGAGATCAAACTGCCTTTTAAATAAAGACACAGATCAGCAGGGAGGAGATGCCAGAATTGAGGACACCAGAATAGAGGACATCAGAATTGAGAAGGCGCCAGACTGCTTGGTCATTAGACTACACTTTTCTCGTGATTCTCTCACTTCCTTTCACATGACTGTCCGTCCTTCGTGGAACCCTAGATTCGCCAGAACAAGGACCCCGGCAATCATGGAAGTCCAATGGCTGATTTTGTTTTTGGTTTCTGTGATACACACATAAGGATCTTTTTTTACAACAATGCATAAGCCTTCATTACTCACCTAATTACTCTGAGGCAGCCTCTCTCAAGATGGACTATTCCAAATCTCAAAGGTCTGCAAAGAATGGAATGACCACTCAGGCTTTAAAGAAGAGCGATAACAAATTTCTATCATTTGGCTCTTTCAAAGCCTTGCTCCTCATTGAAGGATGATGCTAAGATGAGCAGCATCGACATCACTGAAGAATTTATAAAAATCACAAAATTTCATGCCCCTTCCCAGACAGAACTGAATTAGAATCTGCATTTTACTAATACCTTGAGTAATTCATATGTTTATTAAAGTTTGAGAAGCGCTGCATTATAATGATTGAAAAATAATTTTAAAAAATACTCACAAAAGATAAAGAAGGAAGAAAAGGAAGTAATCAAGGTTGTTTATGACAGAGTTGAAACCAGTCATCTTATATTTAGCCAACAGTAAGCAAAAAGATGAAAAGACTAAAGGTAAAGCACATTTAGACACCAGCTACAGTTTCAAAAGTAATTTGCTTGACATACTTAGGTATCTATAGAAAAGATTTTCATTCTGGACCTAAAAATAGCAAACCATATAAACTTGAAAAATTAGTTTGTCTCTGAGCATCAATTTTCTTATGTGTGAAATAAAATGGTCGGCTAATTTTACTAGTTTGACAATAATGTGAACATTGTCCTTTACAAAAAAGAAAAATATTGTCAACTCAGACCATATTAGAAATGATGTTCTTCCTTTCCTCTTTCATTCCTTCTTTCCCTGTCTAGGAAAAAAATCTCGGTGGCAGGGAACATCTCATTTATTTTTAAATCTTCCCAATCGAGCATAATAATGACTCAGTGTGAGTTCTCAAATGATGTAGGTGGATTAAAGTGACAGCAGACAATCACCAGTGTTGGAGATTTCAGCTAGATAGTGGACAATTAGTGACCTCTTTCAGTGATAACTTTTGGCCAGGTATTAATTCAATTGTGCATGTTTACGAAAGTTTAGGACAAGCTAAGATGTAAAAGACAGATATTGTCCTATCTTAAGACTCATAATGGACAACTCATTCCATTAATTTCTGTTTTCTTGTGAGAATATTTTATTTTGTGCAAATGCACAACAAATGTCTGCAATGAAAATATTTACAAAAGATACGAATTTGCTGTTGTTACTTGCCTATATTTAGACAAAAATGCAAATACAGTTCCATAGCTAATTAATTGGCTAAAATTTAACTATGATAAAAATAAACATTAGTAAAAGAAATCATTAAATAAATAAAACCATTTAGATGCTCATTTCAGATGCTCATTATTGACTTCTCTACAAATATTTGTTAGTATAGATCACTTTTCCCCCAAATGTGTATTTATTTTTGAGAGAGACAGAGCATGCAAGCAGGAAAGGGCAGAGAGAGGGGGGCAGAGGATCCAAAGTGGACTCAGCCTGATCACAAACCCTGAGATCATGACCTCAGTTGGAGTCTGATTCTCAACCAACTGAGCCATCCAGGTGCCCCAATATTCATTATTTCTAAAACCTGGACCTGCTGCATGTAGAACACATATCTTTGGGCCTACAGTCCTACTGGAAGTGTTGAACTGATACACACCAAAACAGCAAACTATTTTATATGTGCACGCATCTGTATTGATATTTCAGGATGATCTGTATGATGCCTAATTTTATTCCAGTATTGATACATCTACTAATACAAAGATTCAATACAATGAGATGTAAGGTAATCAAATGAAATAACCTAGAATCACTAGTTATCCTCTTGTAGTTGGTTTGAGGTCCATCTCCTTCTTAATATCTGGAAAGTGGGTAAAAATATGGAAGCACCTTCATTTAATCTTAAAATATATCAGATTTCATTTTCAACGTAAAAAGAGGACATTCAGAATACAATGGAAATTTGTTAGTTTTATTACTGGAAGTAAAAGAGAAAAGTACTAAACTTGTCTCCAACTTTGCAATTCATACCAATGTGTCTAGTAGTAGCACTGAATTCTGATATCCTCAAACAGACATAACCAGAAATGCTAATTAGGAAAAAAGAAGAAAGTTAGGATGCTTCATTAATAATTAGAATGTGCTCTTACAATATAACCAGAATCAGAGTTCAAAAATAATTCATATTTTAATTAACTTCTTAAATATTTGCATGCAAGTCCAGCACAACTTGATCTTCAAAGACATACTGCATCAGTATTCTCTAAATATTACTGTGGAGAGTTTTAATAAGTTTATGGTTATTATAAGGCTGGAAGTTATAGTTAATTACTTTTTCTCTCTTGCAACCTATTAATAGTCTTCATGAAAATAAATTAGTCCTTTCCCATATGCATGCATTATCACCAAACCCAACGATGTACTGATACAAGGATAGAACTGAAAGGATAAGAACTAAAGCTCACATTAGAGATACAAACCTTGCTCCTACCTCCACTTCCCACCCAGTAGGCCTGAATCTTCCTCTAGGTTAAACAATTAAAACGTTTAAGTGCTTTGTTCTTTTGTTTTATTCTCGTTCTGATCACAAATGGGGATACTAATAGTACCAGATTTAAAAGTTACATTTTAGCAATATTTATTTTAATTTTTGCTATATTTTTGTAAACCATTTATGATTTCACCAAAATTCAAACTGCATTTCTCCTTGCCCACAGCTTTTCACCATAGCTGCAATGCTATTGATTTCTTTTGACTATTTAATCATTCTGCTTTCTCTTGGCTAACTTAATGTGTGTGCATGTACATGTTAACATGTTGGTGCTTAAGCAAGAAAATAATCAAAAGATGAAGATCAGGATTCAATAGCTCAAACAACTGCTCATCTTAAGTTAGAAAGTTATGGACAGGCTTCCCTTCTCCAAATGTGTTGTAGAATTCCCACAGAGATATGAAGAAAAATATTTGTAAAGGCAATTAAGAGTCTAGATGTAGTTAGAACAACACGATCATTCTCATGAAAGATATGAAAAGCAGCAGATGAAAGAAAAAGGATCATTTTTGTTGCTCTTTTTTAAGAAATATGTCTCCACAAAGTAAACAAAAATACTGATTTGAAAAGATATATGCACTCTTTTGTTTTATTGCAGCATTATTTACAATTGCCAAGATATGGAAGCAACCCAAGTGTCCATCAATAGATGAATGGATAAATAAAATGTGGAATATTAGTCAGTCATTAAAAATAATGGGAAATTGCCATTTGTAACAACAAAGATTGACTTAGAGGATGTTGTGCTGAGTGAAATCAGTAAGAAAAAGACAAATATCATATGATTAAACTTACATGTGGAAGATAGAAAACAAAACAAACAAACAAAGAATGGTCTCTTAAATACAAAGAACAAATTGGTGGCAAAAAGAGAAGAGGTGGGTAGAGAAAGGGGCAAAATAGATAAAGGAGATTAACAGATACAAAACTTCCAGTTACATAATAAATGCATCAAAAAGCACAGGGGATATAATCAACAATATAGTGATAATACTGTATGGTGACAGATGGTGACTACTCTTACTGTGGTGAGCACTGAGTCATGTATAGAACTGTCGAAACAATATGTTGTACACCTGGGGCTAATATATTGTATGCTATTTATACCAAAAAAAGAACATGACCCAGACTGTGGTGGTATAATGTAGCTTAAAGTTTTATTCATTTTCTTATGTGTGACCTGAAACAAGGCCTAGAAAAATTTGTAACCTCCTATTTCAACGAATGGAATCCACAGAATGAATTTGGAGTTAAATCTAGATCTTTGCTGAAGGAAAGGCATGTACTGAAAGAATTTATGTCCTATGAAGCTAAAACGTATAACAAGGAGACTGTCCTTTGAAGGCAAGACAGCCCTGATTTTACATGGCATAAAGCTTTCATTAAGTAAATCCACAGGAAGAATCTTGGATCAGCTAATTTATAGAGAAAATGTATTAGAGATATAGTTCCTATAATAGACAAGTAGATCCTCATGGCTGATCAAAAATTATGTTATTTATTTTACATAGTTACCTTTTCACTTTAGCCAGTTCACCACATCTTAGTTTTCAAATTTATAAAGTGCAGAAACATTCATTTACACACATGTACACACACACACACACACACACACGTTAGGCTGCACATGGGTTCTCTTTCTAGTCATTACCTAATTCTTTAGGATCTTGGAAACATTGGGTTATAAATTCTATAATTCCTCCTAGGTTTTCTCATTTATTTAAATAAAGCCTCAGTGATGAAGTTAGTTATTTGTCGAAATTCCACCTTCTCTTTCCAGGTTAATTCTGGAAATATAAATTTCAAGGTCATCTGCAGAGATATGACAACTGAAGTCGGCCAGTTTGTGTTATTCTCATTTCATGTCATGGCATTGATTTACGTGTTCCCTAGATTCACAGACAAACTCCACTTAGCCACAAAAGATAACATTCCATTGGATATTCCATTAGCAGCAGCTCCTTTTATCCAACTTAATATTTACCCCGGGATTAAACTTTAAAATCCTAGCATTTAGCAAGGCCTTGCAAGCTTGGGGTTACATGTGATTATGGCATTTAGGTAAGGATTTGTATGAAAACAATACATGGAATAATTAAAGGTATAAAAATGCTGCCTTATAAAGCTATGGATGCTGACTGATGGATGAAGTGAAGGGAAATCTATTCTTTCTCTTTATGGTGACAATAAATTTGTGAATTTGGACTGGATAAAATATCCTCAAATTTTCAAATTAAAGATATACAATATAAATATTAGAATTCATGGATTTCTCTTCAATGAAGCACATAAACGAAGTTAACAGATGGGGTGACAGCCTGGACTTTGATATTTACGACACCGACAACTGACAAGGGATTAGCATCAGGAATTCAGGAGGAACTTTTGCAAAACAACTAAAGAGACATGAAAAACAACAGGAAATTGAGCAATGAATATGAATATGCCAAGAAGTTAAACTATAAATTTCAGATTAAATTAAAACTAAATATATTCACACTAATGGAAATTCTGATTAATACAATAATGAGGCAACATTTTCAGATGATCTGCTTAGCAAACACTAAAAGATAAAACCAACGTTAGAGATCTGGGAAACCTCAGTGGCTCACTGCAGAACTGTAAATCAGCTATATTCTAAAAAGAAAAACATTGGAGAACTTGGTGAAATAGGTAGCATACATTAACTTTCCAGAAATTCCATACTGGGCATTTGCTTACAGAGAATCTCTCATTAGTGTATAAAGGACATGAATATGCTCATTTTCATGGTGGGAGAACTTACACATAGGAAAATCTAGATACCTATTTTCAGGGGAAAAAACAAGTAGGATTCTTAGGATATAGTCTATACAATACTATGTAAGGGTTAAAAGTGGCATACAGGGGCGCCTGGGTGGCTGAGTCGGTTAAGTACCTGACTCTTGGTATCGGCTCAGGTGAGGATCACACAGTTCTGAGTTAGAGCCCACATAAAGCACAGTGCTGACAGCACAGAGCCTGCTTCGGATTCTCTCTGTCCCTCTCTCTCTCTCTGCCCCCCTCCCCTCACTCTCTCTCTCTCTCAAAATAAATAAGTAAACTTAAAAAAAAATAGCAGCGTACAGAAACTAGTAGAACCTATCTTAAATTTCTGATATTAATTCTATTCTTTACGATTATAGTAGAAACTCTATTCTTTTTTTTCCTGTTTTATGATTTATGACTCTTCACTCTAATAATGCAGAAATCCTTTGTTATATTTGACTGTTGTTTCTATAACTTTATCTTATATGGTCTTTGTCTTCATTTTTATGTTTCCTCCTGAAAATATGGCTAATTTTAATAAATCTCTCATGTTTTTAACTGTCAAAATAATTAGCATTAAATGAGGATTTATTAATGTAATTTAATTTATATTTTCTGTTTTATCTTCTTTCTCTTTTTACTTTTTTTTAGAAAACTTATTCTATATTTCTATTTGTTCTTTTCTGCATATTTTGAATTATTATTCCAATTTTCCTCTACTAGCTTTTCAATCGTGTTGTTGAAATTTTAAAAAACATATTCATCAGCTAAGTTCAAGGATGATTACTATCACTCCTCTCCTCCTTGAAAATACAATAATCTTAAATGGTCCCCTGAACTATGCTTATTCTTATCCTGTGTTGAGTTAATCTCATTTGCTTTTTTACTTCATCGGTTAGATATAATTATCAGAATGTTTTACAGCTGTAGATATTTAATCCATGATTACAGTTTTTTTTTACTATTTGTCTTTCATATTGGATTATTTTAGGTATCACTTTACACTTTCCTCCTTCTTGAGGATATATATATATACATATATATATATATGTATATGTGTATGTATATATATATATATATATATATATATTATTTTAGTGTGCATTCTATTCTTGACCATAAATAATATTTTTTGTCTATAAAAGGTAAAATTGCAGTGAGTTTCTCTAAGTATTTTGAAGTGATTATTCCATTCTGTTCTCTTTATATATTTACTGTTAAACTATATCTTGCATATGAATTCCCCATATATAATATCTTCTTTTCCACATATAATTTCTTCTTTCTCTTTGATTATTTTTAAGATCTATTCTTCCATAAGTTTTTGGCACACTAAATTATCTCTACGTTATATGAAGCTTGTTATGGACTAATTATATTTACCCTTGTTGGAATAAGCAGTAACATCAATATCTGAATATTCATAGAGGATAAAATCAATACAGTCATCTTAATATATTCAGAAGAAGCATATTAAATTAAAATGCAACACCCATTTATGATTTTAAAAACAAAAGTAAGAATACTAGGAAAAGATAAAAATATCCTCAATATGATAAACAACATTTTGAAAAAACATATAAAAGGAAACAAAAAACTACAGCTAACATTGTCCTTAATAGTAAAAGACTGCATGCTTCCCCTCTAATATTGAGAAAAAGACAAAGATATGCACTAACAATGTCCATTTAATGTTGTTCTGGAGACTACAACAAGTCCAAAAGGGCAAGCAAGTGGAATAAAGAAAACAAAGCATTCACTTTGGATATACAAAATTTGTACAGTTACAAACAGACCTTTTATTTACAGGAGGAAAATTGGAATATAAATTGAAAGAAGGAAAAATAAGATAATATAAAAAATTTAGGGAGATTTTGTGTTGATCAAGGATTGTAGAGAATATAACTCCATATAGCTATCTATCAAGCATATGAAAATGTACTTAGTATCATTTGTCATGAAGGGAATGCAGATTAAAATTACAGTTTGATACTGCTACAAACGTACTATAATAAAAAATGTTAAAATGATACTATAAATTGCTGACAAATATGCAGAGTAACTGGAACTCTTACACACTCTTGGCGGGATGTACATTTCACAAGTCTTTGGATAGCAATTTGTCAGTTTCTAATAAATCGACACACACAACCCAGTAATTCCCTCCAAGAGAAAGAGAAACATCAAATTTTCTTTATCCTCAATAGCTAGAAACTAAAACATCACAAATGGACATGAACAAGTTAATACATAAATGAATGTGTGTGTGTGTGTGTGTGTACATGGGCATGTGCTTGCATATGAGTAGTCTTGATGCTCCAAAGTACATGGCTACAGCGAGGTCAGTGATCCTATTCAGTCATAACTTCTTTCCTCGGGAATTTAAACTCAGGTGCAGAGGCCCTTCATAAGCAAGCCTGTTAGAAATTTTGGACACATATCTGGTTTACCACAGCAATAAGAAGAACCTGATTTTTAATAAACATTGACTTATGAAAGCAAGTAGCTGCTAGCTCAGCCGAATTTTAAAAAAAATAGTAAGTCATTTGGATTTTAATAGAGATATAGTAGTAAATTATTAATAGAAAATAAATAACAATAGATTATTAAAATACACTGATGTAAAAAAGCTTTGTCATGAAAAGCTCTCTTATGAATAATTAATTGTATTATAGAAACAGTAATTATTTTTATAGAATTTTAAATTAATATGAAGTAAATATAGATGATTATGAATCATAGTTAATGTAACTATGGCAGTAATTTAGGCTATAGTTTCTGAATCTTTAGGTTTAGCAAATTAACTGAGTTAAATATTGGAGACTCATAACTTTACTGGTAGCAGGCTTCTCCCACATAACGGAAGATAGAATACAAAATAAACACAAATATATAACACTTATAGAAATCCTTAATAACACAAAACCAAACACTCTGCAAGATTCAGTGACTATTGTCATGTCCTGCTAAGCAACTGACAAGACACAGATAATATTTCATACAGACACCCAAATAGTTTTGCAATTGACCAGAATAATAAAAAGTAACTCAATTACTTTGAGTACTGTATTACTTAGTTGAGCTAAGATGAATGTATCATGTGGTATATGGATATGAGCACTAGAAAGAAGCCTAAAACATGGATCTTTTTAAATATAAAAAATGCATACAATCCAAAGAGGAGTGGGATTCAAAATGATGAGTTGGTAATAGGAAAAAGACAAGAGAGAGCAAGAGGGGGAGGGGAATTGACAGCCAGAACATAAAGGTTCTCCAGACCTAGGTATAGGACGATTTTGAAACCCCAAATGTTATGTCTGTGGGAGGTACCTAACTATAAAATATTCTAAATAAGTGTGGTCAAAAGAGTAAGAGATTGAAGTGATCCAATCTTCGGATAATTATTAGCAGACCAATGATCATCAGATCCACAGGGGTCAAAGCGGGACGAGGAACTTCATTTCACTGAAAGCATATCATCCAGAGACAGCTACGTACACAGGAAAATGTGAACAGGGAATAGGGGCAAGGGACTTAGGAAAACCCAGCTGTTCCCCTTTTAGCAGCACCTGCATAGTAAAGGTTCTGTGACATCGCAGATAAGGAGGAGGGACTTCAAAACCTAGCACAGAAAATGAAATAATACCTGCTCATCACCTCCAACATCACTCTACTTTGCCACTAAATGAGCTTGACGGCAACAGTGAATAATGAACATCCAGGTATTGGCAGATTCTCCTTCCCCTTCTTGAACCCAAGTATTTTATAAATAAATCTTCCATTTTCCAGCATGAAGGATTTCATATGAAAATACAAAAGAAAAAAAAAAAAAAGCCTAAAAGTGCAAACATGCATGGCGCCTGGGTGGCTTGGTCAGTGGAGTGTCTGACTTTTGATTTCCACTCAGGTCATGTTCTCACAGTAGGTGAGCTCAAGTCCTAGGTCAGGCTCCACACTAGTAGTGTGAAGCCTGCTTCACTCTCTCTCTCTCTTTGCCTCAATCCTGATCACTTACCCTGCTTCCTCCCTTATCTCTCTCTCTCTCTTTCTCTAAAAATAAATAAATAAACTTAAAAAAATGAAGTTAAACACGCATTATGGGAAAATGACAAAGACTCTCTAAATACCGTGCCCTGAGACCTACGACTTAGAACTTAGGATATTTCACATCCCATCACAAAATTTCATGTCTCTTCCCAGATATAACTGAACTAGAATCTGCATTTTACTAATACCTTGAATAATTCATATGTTTAGTAAAGTTTGAGAAACACTGCATTATATAGATTGAAAGATAATTTAAAAAAAAGCACTAACGAAAGATAAAGAAGGAAGAAAAGGAAGAAATATAGGTTGTTTACAACAGAGTTAGACAATAAGGGGCATCCCTGGTGGAGACTGAATATGCCCACAAGCTTTAGTGAGGCAGTGAGAGAATAGCTTTAGTGACGCAGTAGGAGAAGCCTGTGGCTGTAAGTACTTGCTGGCACTAGGGAGGAAGAGGCAGAGTACAAAAATAGCACCTGCCAGTACCTCCACCCAGGAGAGAGTCCCAACAGGCCCCTGCCTCTCTGGGAGATACTTTAAGATTAGCAAACTCTTTCACATACAGTTTTCATACTGCTGCTTTTGTGCTAGGTCCCAAGTGAGTCTGACTATAAACCCTTGAAGGGCAGAAACTCAGTTCCCTACAGCCCTGTGGGTGAGCCCCATTGGTTTTCAGACTCAGATAGTTTGGGGGCTTTACTTTCTGGGATAGTCCCAAGGCCCGGATGCCTGATGTGGGGCACAAACCCCTGGCTCCTCAGGAAGAAGCTCCATATTTGTGAGATCCCTCCAGATTATGGCTTGCTGCGTCTGGGGTGAGATTTTCTGTGAGACTGTGCCTCTGCCTCTCCTAACCATCTTGATGTGACTCTTATCCTTTGTTGCAGAAAGGCTGTTCTGCTAGTTTTGAGATCTTTTTCAGAGGTATCTGTTCCATATGTATCTAAAGATGTGGTGAGTGGAGGAACTGGGTTCAGGATTTTCCTATGCCATCATCATTTTTTCAAAAATTTTTTTAATGTTTATTTATTTTTGAGAGAGAGAGACAGAGCAAGGGAGAGAGTGCAGAGAGAGAGAGATAGAGAGAGAGAGGGAGACGCAGAATCCGAAACAAGCTCCAGGCTCTGTTGCTGTCAGCACAGAGCCCAGTGCCAAGCTCAAACTCAGAGTCGGTGAGATCATGACCTGAGCCAAAGTCAGATGCTCAACCAGCTTAGCCACCCCGGCGCCCCTCTTATACCGTCATCTTTTAACTGCCTCCACATCCTTTCTGTGATGGCAATAGTGCAGAAAGCAAATAGCCAAGCCAGACTGTCTTTCCCAGTCTAACTAGATAGAATTCCATAAATAGAACTCAGGTAATTAACAACCCATTGTGCGATACTTTATAATTGATACTTATTCAGTGCTGAGAACTCTATTCACATATTGGAAATACACTGGTAGCAAAGTACACACAATGCTTATATTTAGGGAGTTAAATATTCTAAAATGTGTACAGGTATTACATAAAAAAAACAGAATATGTAAGTAACAATTATAGTAGGTGATACAGAGAAATACAGGATGTTGAAAAATTATAGATGATAAAAGGTATTTTCCAGGGAGATACCACTGGTCAATCTAATATTTAGTTCTATAAACCATATTCCAGCCACATTTTAATTACTTACCAAAAGTGAATTATGAGTATTCAGTAGCAGTGCAACATTTTATACTTTATACACTTTAGCTCTATTTATATAACACAGAGTGAATTGGAAGAATCAGATATATGGTAAACTTTATCTGTATTCTGTCGAATTGGGTAATTTAGCTCCATAACGAGTGTATTGAAACTAATGGACAATTAGCAAATACTTCCTTTATTTCATGTTAACCTAGGAAAAATAGCAGGATCATAACTAAAAACCTTCTTTTAAAAGAGATAGAAAATCCCTACTTGGGAACCAATAGTATGCTGTATGTTAAATAAATAGAATTTAAATTAAAAAATTGAAACGAACAAAAAAACCAAAAAAAGTCCTGAGAAACAAATTCCCTACTTGGTGTTTCGTATTTTTTTCAAAGATTTCTGTATGACTTAAAAGTATTTTAAAAACACATCAATTTATTCCCTTTTTAATATTTTTAAATTTTATTTATTTTTGAGAGAGAGAGAGAGACAGAATGTGAGCAGGGGCTGGGGAGGGGGAGAAAGAGAGGGAGAGACATAGAACTCAAAGCGGACTCCAGGCTATGTGCTGTCATCACGGAGCCTGAGGCGGCCCTTAAACTCACCAACCATGAGATCATGACCTGAACCAAAGTTGGACGCTTAACTGACTGAGCCACCCAGGTGCCCCTATTCCCTTTCCTAAAGTCAAAGAATCACAAGTAGCAATTTTCAGTGTACCTCATGTTACCATCTGCATTTTTAAATAAAAATGTGAAACAATTTTGATATTGTATACCATGTCACTGATTTATCACTATTTATCTTATAATGTAAAACACATTAGTAAATACAAATTCTTGGTGACAAATAATTTTCTTTCCCTAGGTAAAATTTAGGATGAATTAACTAAATGATTTCCCCAAACATTCTATTACTTCCCCTAATATTGTTTATGTATAAAAAGTGCTTTTACTTGTGGTTTGTATATAGCAAGAGTACCAAGTAGTACCCATATACCAAGAGTACCCACAATGTGGAAATGACGGCCTTGCCAACAGAGCCTAGGATCTCCTAATATTAAGTTTCAAACTCCATTCTTTACAGATCTCCTGTTTTAAGGATATGACAAAACACCATTCTTTCATATTTTTTTCTTTAAAGAGATATGTGTTTTAAATTTATTATTTAAGGAGATATTTTAGTCTCTACTTATGCTAATTATCCAATAGCACAAACACACAAAATATATTTAGAGACTATATATATATATAGAACCCTGGATTTGTAAATAATAAATGTATTTGATAGAGAACTTACAGAATAGGAGGAATTTCTTCAGTAGGTATTTTTGTTTCTTCTTGTTTTCAGTCAACCTATGAATACATAAGGAAATTATTCAGACCAAGCAAAGAAAAGGATACAATAAGTTTGAGTGATAGTAGCGCATGGAGAAAGCTTCATTCAATAAATATATATGGTGATATTATCTCTGCTTATATGTTAGCCCAAATAAAGTTTGGTATCCCTTTGGAAATAAGTAACAGAAAGTCTCTAGAAACACATTTTCAAAAAACAGACACATGAGAAGTTACAATAGCTGTAATGTAAAGTAGTTTACTTGAAACACAACCATATATAACTCTAATGTATTTATAAGTTTCAAATGTATATATTATTTTACCTACTGTTTACAGAGACATTAATAAGAAAGAAAAGATTTGTTCTGATCCGTATAGCTAGTTAAGCAGTTGCTTTCTGAATAAAGATTTGTACTATTTTGCTGCCACCGTGTTTTAGAGAACAGTTTGAAAACTATGGCAATACTCATGGTGCCATGCCAAATATATAAATATCTCTATAGAGGTAAATCGCTCCACTCATTTATGCCATTAATGAAAGTAAATTATAGGTAGTGGCATACAGATATTTTATTTCTCTAATTCAACGAGGTTTAATGAATCCATACACACATCATCAACAACCTAATTAAGATGAAGAACATTTCCATCACTCCAGGGAATTCCTTCATGTTCATTCCCCTTGGTGACCAATCCCCCTTGGAAGTCGATGTTATAATTTCCATCACCAGAAATCAGTTTTAAAATTTGTTATAAAATTTAATATAAATGAAATAATATATCGTATATTAATATTCATCTGATTTGTCTTGATAAACATAAGGCTTTTGAGATTAAGCATTGTTTTTGCAAATTTGGTAGGTTTCTTTTAAACTGTTGAGTAGGGTTCCATCATATAAATCTAAAAAAAAAATTATCTTCCCATTTGTTAGTTGGTGGACATTTGGGTTGTTTCTACTTATAGGAGATTAAAACCAACCTATAATTTATGTTCATTTAAAATATTATTGATTCTACTTAATTTGTCTTTAATTCTTATACTATACCCTGGTTTTAAAGTTAGAGATTTGGAAAACTGATTTTTAATGTTTTTAGTTTTGTCTATTTCCTTTTTTAAGCTTATTTATTTTGACAGAAAGAGAGTGACTGTTTGGGGATGGGGGGAGGCATAGAGGGTGAGGAGAGAGAGAGAGAATTTCAAGAATGCTGATAGTGCAGAACCTGACAGGAGGCTGGATCTGATGAACCATGAGATCATGAACAGAGCCAAAATCAAGAGTCAGAGGTATCATCAACTAAGCTACCCAGGCACACCCAATTTTTTTTAATAGAAGCACTTATATTAAAAAAAAATTCCCTTTAACACTGTTTTACTTACATTCTACAATAAGTAACATATTATATTGTCATTATTATTCAATTGAAGATAATGTCTCATGTGGTATCTATTTTAATCTAAGAGATATTTAGATGTGTGTGGCTTAAGTTTTTAAATACATGAATATCTTACTTTTTGTTAATAATTACTAATTTTCTTCTGCTTATCAGTAAATAGTACTCTGTAAAAGAGCAATTTTTTGAAATTTATAGAGACTAATTTTATGGCCCACATTATGGTTATACTTGTTGAAAATTCTATGTTTACTTTAAAAATATGTATTTTACTGTTGAATGATATGTTCTAAAAGTGCCAATTATAGCACTAGTAATGAACATAGGGTGTTGTAGGGAAGTGTTGAATCGCCATATAGGACACTTGAAACTAATATTACATTGTATGTTAACTAACTGGAATGTAAATAAAATCTTTTTTTCAAGGCATTTGTTTTTAGTGTTGTTGAAATCATCTACTTCCTTATTGATTGTTCTGAATGTTCTATATGGTTACTTACAATATGTATGTTATACCTATTAAAAACAATTTCTATATTTTGAAACCATGATTGTACATATGTCTCTTTCCTCTTTTATGTTTTTGCTATATACATTGTCCTAACTTTGATATTGAGTACCACCTGTTTCATTTCTGACATTGGTTATTTGTGTTCTCTCTTTTTCCTGATAAGCATGTCTAGATGTTGATAATAATCTTCTCAAAGATACAACTATTCTGTTGACTAATTTTCATTATTTTCTCTTTTTACAGATTTTCGTTCTATTTTTTAAAATTTTTTTCTGCTTTCCGTTTCATTTTTTTATTTAACATTATTAAAAAGTATTTTTAAGGCAATTCTGGGTTTGGAGAAAAATTGAGAGAAAAGTACGGAGATTTTCCATGTATACGTGTATGACCTTCCCACGTATCAATATCCCCCAACAGAGTGGTATGTCTCTTATAAGAGATGAATGGACAATTGACACATCAAGATCAAAGTCCATAGTTTATGTAAGACTTTACTCTTGGTGTTGTACATTCTATGGGTTTGGGCAAATATATATCATGTATCCAACAAATGACATCATAAGGCATAGTTTCACTGCCCTAAAAATCCTCTGTGTTTCTCTACTCATCCCTTTATTCCTCTTAACACTTGGCAAGCACTGATCTTACTCTCTCCATATTTTGCCTTTTCCAGAATGTCATCGAATCAAAGCACACAATATTTTCAAGATCGGCTTCTTTCACTAAGTAATATGCATTTAAGTTTATTCCATGTCTTTGCATGGTTTGATAACTCACTTCTTTTTATTACTGAATAATATTCTATTATTTGAATGAACCAGAGTTTAGTAATCTATACACCTACCACGGAACATCTTGTGCTTCTAGGTTTTTACAATTATGAATAAAGATGCTATACACATTTCTGTGCAGCTTTCTGGGACGACATAGTTTTCGACTCTCTTGGATAAATAGAAAGAAACACCATTACTGGTTTATGTTGTAAGAGTATCTTTAGTTTTGTAAGAAACCACCAAACTGTCTTCATATTAGCTATACCATTCTGCATTCCCACTAGCAGTAAATGAGAATTGCTGTTGCTCAATATTGTGGCCAGCATTTAATGTTGTCAGTTTTCTGTATTTTGGTTATTCTAACGAGTGCAGGAATACCTCATTATCGTTTGAATTTATATGTCCCTGAAGCCATATGATATGGAACATCTTTTCATGTGTTTATGTGCCATGTGTAAGTCTTCTTTGGTGAGGTATCTCTTAAGGCTTTTGGGCCATTTTGTAATCAGGCTGTATGTTTCCTTATTGTTGAATTTTAAGATTTCTTTGTATATTTTGAATAACAATCTGTATCAGATACATATTTTGCAAATATTTTCTTTCAATCTGTAGCTTGTCTTTATTTTTTTGATAGTATCTTTTGTAGAGTAGAATTTTTAATTTTAATAAAGTCCAGCTTATCAATTCTTTACTTCACGAGTTGTGCCTTTGGTATCCTTTCTAAAGTCATTATCTAACCCAGTGTCATCTAGATTTTCTTCTATCTAATTTTTATGAGTTTTATAGTTTTTTGTTCCACATTTAGGTCTATGATGCATTTTTTAAAGATTTCATTTTTAAGTAATCTCTGCATCCAATACGGGGTTCAAAACCACAACCCTGTGATTTAGAGTTCCATGATCCAGTGACCAAGCCGGCCAGGCACCCAGGTCTATGATCCATATTGAGTTAATTTTTATAAAGTGGGTAAGGTCTGCGTCTAATTTTTTAAACATATTTATGTTCAGTTGTTCTATTACTATTTGTTGAAAAGACGATCTGCTCCATTGTACTGCCTTTGCATTTTTTTCAAAGATCAGTAAACTATATTTATGGGAGTTTGTTTCTGAGCTCTCTAATCTATTCCAATGTTCTGTCTTTTCTTCCACCAACACCACACCATCTTCATTAGTGTAGCTTTATAGTAAATCCTGGAGTTGGGTAGCATCAGTCATCTGACTTTGTTCTTCTCCCTCAATATCATGTTGGCTACTCTGAGTCTCTCTCTCTCTCCACATCAATTTTAGAATCACTTGTTCAATTCTACAAAACAATTTTCTGGGATTCTAATTGGGATTGCATGGAATCTATATATCAATTTGGAATGCATTTATTGATATGATCGTATGATTTTTTTCTTTTTTGTTCAGCCAATTGATATGATGGATTACATTAATTAATTTTCAAATTATGAATAAACTTTGTATAAATGAAATAAATCATTCTTAGTCATGGTATATAATTTTCTCAAAAATTATTGGATTCAACTTGGTAATTGGTTCAGGATTTTTTTCACCTATGCTCATGAGACTTCAGTCTAGTTTTCTTATAACGTTTTGTCTGATTTTGGTGTTAGGCTATTGTTGGCCTCATAAATTGGCTTAGGGAATATTCCTTTCGTTTATATCCTTTGAAAAAGATTGCAGAGAACTGGCATAATTTTTTCCTTAAATGTTTGATAGAATTAACCAGTGATTCCATCTGGGTCCAGTGATTTCTGATTTGGAAGGGCAGTTAACTCTGTTTATTTAATAGATATAATCTAGTTAGATTATCCATTTCTTTTTGTGTGAGTTTAGTAAAATGTGTATTTCAGAGTGTAGTCCATTTCATGTAGGTCATCAAATAGTGAGAAAAGAGTTGTTCATACTATTCCTTTATTATACGTTTCACATCCATGAGCTCTGTAGTGATGTACCCTCTTTGATTTCTGTTATTAGTGATTTGTGTTCTTTCTTTCTTAGCCTTGCCAGAAAAATATCAATTTTACATTTTTCAAACAACCAATTTTGGTCTGGTTGATTTTTCTACTGATTTTCAGGTTTTATTTTACTGATTTCTGCTGTAATTCTTATTATTTCATTTCTTCTTTGAATTTAATTCACTCTCCTTTTCTAGTTTCCTAAGGTAAAATCTCAGATTTTATATCTTTCTTCTTCTTTAAATATGCATACAATGCTATAAATTTCCCTCTACCCACTACTTTCACTGTATCCCACACATTTTGGCAAGTTGTGCTTTCATTTTCAGTAGGTATGTATATACATATTTTTTTTTGAAAATTCAGAATACTTTTTTAATTCAATTTAAATTTTTTCAGATTTTTTTAAAAATTTAAATCCAAGTTAATTAACATATAGTGTAATAACGATTTCAGGAATAGAATCCTGTGATTGATCACTTACATAGAAGACTCAGTGCTCACACCAACTAGGGTCCTCCTTAATGCCTATCACCCATTTAGCCCACCCCCCACCCAATACCCCACCAGCAACACTGTTTGTTCTCTGTATTTAAGAGTCTCTTGGGGCACCTGGGTGGCTCAGTTGGTTAAGCGGCTGACTTCAGCTCAGGTCATGATCTCGCGGTCTGTGAGTTCGAGCCCCGCATCGGGCTCTGTGCTGACAGTTCAGAGCCTGGAACCTGCTTCGGATTCTGTGTCTCCCTCTCTCTCTGCCCTTCCCCTGCTCACACTCTGTCTCTATGTCTCTCAAAAATAAAAAAAAAAAAAAAAAAACATTAAAGAATCTATGGTTTGTCTCCCTGTTTTATCTTATGTTTGCTTCCCTTCCCCTATGTTCATCCATTTTGTTTCTTAATTTCTACGTATGAGTGAAATCATATATTTGTCTTTCTCTAATTTATTTTGCTTAGCATAATACACTCTACTTCCATTCACATTGTTAGAAATGGCAAGATTCCATTCTTTTTGATCACCAATTAATTTTCCATTATGTCTATATCTATCTACCTACCTACCTACCACTTCTTCTTTATCCATTCATCGGCCAATGGATGTTTGGTTTCTTCCATATTTGGCTATTGTCGATAGTGCTGCTATAAACATTGGGGTGCATGTGCCCTTTTGAATCAGCACTTTTATATCTTTTGGATAAATACCTTGTAGTGCAATTGCTGGGTTGTAGGATTATTCTATTTTTAACTTTTGAGAAACCTCCATATTGTTTTGCAGAGGGGCTGCACCAGTTTGCATTTCCACCAGCACTGCCAAAATGTTTTTCTTTCTCTGCATCCTCACCAACATCTGTTGTTGCCTAAATTGTTAAATCTAGCCATTCTGACTGGTGTGAGGTGCTTTCTCACTGTGGTTTTAATTTGTAATTCCCTGATGGTGAGTGATGTTGAGCATTTTTTCATAAATCTGTTAGCCATCTGGGTTAATTCTTTGGAAAAGCGTCTATTCATGTTGTCTGCCTATTTCTTCACCACATTATTTGTGTTTTGTGTTTTGAGTTTGATAAGTTCTTATAGATTCTGGATTTAATCCTTTATTTGATATGTCATTTGCAAATACAGTCTCGCATTTCATCAATTGCTTTTTAGTTTTGCTGGTCGTTTCCTTCTCAGTGCAGAAGCTTTTAATTTTGATGAGGTCCCAGTAGGTCATTTTTGTTTTTATGTCTCTTGCCTCCAGAGACATAAGTAAAGTATGTATAAGTCAAGAGACATAAGTAAACTAAAGTATAAGTCAAGTAAAAAGTTGCTGCAGACAAGGTCAAAGAGGTTGTTGCCTGTTTTCTCTTGTAGGATTTTGATGGCTTCCGGTCTTATGTTCATCTATTTTATTTTTGTATATGGTGTAAGAAAGTGTTCCAGGTTCATTCTTCTGCACGTCACTGTCCAGTTTTCCCAACACCATTTGCTAAAGAGATTGTATTTTTTTTCCATTGGATACTCTTTCCTGCTTCGTTGAAGGTTAGTTGGCCATACACTTGTGGATCCATTTTTGGGTCTTCTATTGTGTTTCATTGATCTAGGTGTCTGTTTTTGCACTAGTACCATACTGTCTTGATGATTACAGCTTTGCAATACAGCTTGAAGTCTGGAATTGCGATGTCTCCTGATTCAGTTTTCTTTTTCAACATTACTTTGGCTCATTGGGATCTTTTTTGATTCCATACAAATGTTAGAATGGTTCATTCTGGCTCTGTGAAGTATGTCGGTGTTATTTTGATAGGGATTGTACTGAATATTAGATTGCTTTCGGTAGTATCTACATTTTAACATTATTTGTTCTTCCATCCATGAACATGTACAGTATATTTTTCAATGTCTTTTGAGATTTCTTATTTTAGGTTTGCATAGTTTAGAAGTTTGTCATCTAATCTCCATGTAATTTGGGACGTTTCAAGTTACTTTCTATCATTGAGTTCTAGTTTAATTCTATTGTGATCTGGGAGCAGTCACTGTATGATTTATATTGTTTTTTATTTTTTAATTTATGTTTTATGGTCCAGAATGAGATGTATCTTGGTCTAAGTTTTGTGAGTTTAAGGATTCACTCTTTTATTATTATGTAATGCCCTTCTCTGATAATTTTCTCTGCTTTGAAATTTGCTCTATTAAAATTCATATAGTCCCTTTTACTAGTGTTAGCATAGTATATATTTCTCTCTTCATTTACTTTATTATTTTTATTATTTTTATTTTTTTATTTATTTTCAGAGAAAGAAGAGCAGGGGAGGGGCAGAGAGAGAGGGAGAGAAAAATAGAGAGAATCCCAATCAGACTCCCCGCTGTCAGCACAGAGACGGATATGGGCTCTGAGTCAAAATCGAGAGTCAGACATTTAACCAAATGAGCCACCCTGGTACCTCTCCATTAATTTACTTTAAATCTATGTGTATCTTTATACTTAAAGTGGATTTATTACAATGTAGAGTTGGATGTTATTTGATTCACTCTGTCTCTGTCTTTTACATAGTGTATTTAGATCAATGAAGTTCAAAGTGATTACTGTATATTTGGAGTCATTTCTAGCCACTGTCTTTTATTTGTTGCTCTGTTCTTTGTTCCAATTTTTCAATTTTTCTGTATTTTTTTGGTTTTAATTGAGCATTTTATATCATTCTATTTTCTCTTCTCTCTTAGCATATAGGTTATACTTTTTTTTTTTTACTTTTTTTAGTGGTTGCTCTAGAGTTTGCTATATGTATTTACAATGAATTTGAGCCATCTTTCAGAAAACACTATACCACTTCATGTGCAGTCTGAGTACCTTGTAATAACCAAATAATTCTAATTATTCCCCTCTATCTCTTTTTTTCTGGTATTTATTTCACTTATATATAATCATTCATACAAATATATGCATAAGTATACATAATCAAATATACTATTGCTATTATAATTTGAATAAAATTATTATCTATTAAGTCAATTAATGTTTATTTTATTTCCACTTATTCCTTCTTCAGTGCTCTTCCTTTCTTTATATCAATTTGAGTCTGATTTATATTTTCTTCTCTCTAAAAATTTCATTGAATATTTCTTGCAAACCAAGTCTATTGGCAATAAATTCCTTCTCAATTTTTGTCTGAGAAAGTCTTTCCATCTCTTCACTTTTGAAGCATAATTTCAGAAGACTCAACTCTGGCTTGGTGACTTTTTTCTTCCTCTCTCATCTGCTTTATCTATCAGAGCTCTTAGCATATAAGTCACAGCTGTTTTAAAATCCCTGTCTCATAACTTCAACATCCCTTCCATGTCTACTTTTGATGCTTACACTCTCTCTTGAAACTATATTGTTTTTGTTTGTTTGTTTTGCCTGTTAGTAGGCCTTGTAAATGCCTTGATAGCCAGACATGATACACTGTTGAAAGAAACTACTGTAATTAGGCCTTTAATAATGTGGTGAAGGATGGAGGGTGAACAGATACTATAATCCTATAATTTTGGCTTCAATCTTTTCATTAGTCTATGCCTCTGGACTGTGAGTTTTACAACTATTTCTCAGTTACTCCACCCCGCACTCCTCTTTTGGTGATAGTGGAATGCTAGGGTGCACTGGAGTTGGAGGTTTCTTTTCTTCCAAATGAATTAGGCTCTGACAAAACTCTACGAGATTAGTACCTCGTTAACTAGTTTCTCCCGAGGGAATTTCTTATTAAGAAGAGCAGGGGGGTGCTTTGGCATATTTCAAAATCATTCCTGTTTCCTTCCGACTGATGTAACCAGGAGGCTTTTTTTCCCAACATATGGATAACTTGTGTTATTATACTTCACATTGCTGTGTTTCACAGATACTGCATTTTTTTCCCAATTGAAGATTTCCAAATAGAAGACTCTGTCAAGTCTATCACTGCCATTTTTCCAAAGTATTTGCTTATTTTATGTCTCTGTGTCACGATGTGGCAATTCTCATGATATTTCATGGTTTTTATTATTATATTGGTTATAGTGATCTGCTGTTAGAGTGATGAGTGATTACAATTTTCCAAAAGCTCAGATAATAGCATTTTTAACAATAAAATATTTTTAAATATTTTAATACATGTCTATATTTTTTAGATACAACGCTATTGCACACTTAACAGACTAGAGTGCAGTGTAAACATACATTTTATATGCACTGGGAAACCAAAAAATTCAACTGACTTGCTTATTTGTGATATTCACTTCATTACAGTGGTCTTAATCCAAACCGGAATTATCTCTGAGGTATGCCAGTATTTATTGTGAGAGAATGGCTGAGCTCTTGGAGGTAAAATTCATGAAGCATGGGGTCCGTCTATGACTGGAGTTTTTCACTCTCAGAGTTGTCCACACTGAGCCTCCAGCAGTTTGTCAATTATAGTTCAGGTTTCCCACTGGCCATGGGTCTCTTGGAGCAGATGTTTCTGCTCCAGCATGTTGTGATTCTCTGTATCCATTTATCTGTGTCTCCAATATAGGGGAGCAGTGGCTTCCCTGTGACTTCATTTCTCTTAAGAATCTTGGGTTCTTAGGTTCACGTTTCAATTTGTGTAGCATTCTATTCATAAGAAGAGAAAGGCAACTGCATGCTGAATTGGAAAATCTGTCCCTTATTTGGTGTCTTAAAGTGGACACCAAAGGATAAGTCATTTATTTGAACTGTTTCTTTCTTTCTACTCTATGTCCTTAGTGCTATATATTTCAATCTAAGTCCTGGTTTAGGTGGATTCCACAATTTTCAAAATATTTTGTTTTTAACTTTATCTATTTCTCCTAATTTTTCTGTTGATTTCTTGTTTGACACATGGGTTATTTGGCATGTTTCTACTTTTCCAATAATTTGGCATTTTCCAGATACTTTTGTGTTACTGATGTCCAATTTACATTGCAGTCAGGTTACATTACATACAAATGACTTGAATCCTCTTAAATTGCTTTATACCCCAAATAATGTTTCACCTTGGAAAGTGTTCTTTGTGCTTTGCAAAAGATAGTCTGTTGTTACTGAGTGTAGTGTCCTATAAACGTCAATTAAGTCAAAGTATTTGTTTTATTGAAGTCTTCTGTAACCTCACTGATTTTCTGTCAATTCTATCAACCGTTTATTGAGAGACATGTTGAAATCCTTGGCTGTGATTTACTTTGTCTATTGCTTTTTACGAGCTTTTCAGATATTGTTATATGTATATACATATATACATATATATTAGTACATTATAAATGTGCTATGATATGCAAAGATATTTAATATTTTTCTGTTATCCTGATGAATTGACACACTTATCATTAAAAATCATTATGATAATATTCTTTACTATGAAAATTCTTATAGCCACTCTTAGTCACCTGTCATTAGTATTAGCAAGGTATACTTCTTTGCTTTTATTCCTATTTTGTTTATATATTTATATATTTAAAGTGTTTTGGTGATTAATGGTTAGATGTGAGGATGCCTTGTTAATATATAAAGTTTGAATTAACCACTCTGTAAATATTTTGTAAGTATAGAAGTATTAAGCCTGCCATCAAAACTAGTTAATAGCATTCACTGTGCATAAAGTTTATCTAAAGTGAATAGAGTTGCACGTCTCCACAAAAAATAAAAAAAAATAAAGTGTTTTTATTGTAAGCAGAATATAGTTGGCTATTGCTTTTATATACAATCTGATAATTTGCTTTTGTATACACTGCTTTCAATTTATACTGTTAGATAATTTACACTTAGGGGATTACCTGTATGATTGGGTTTAAATTTATACTACTATTTATTACAATATATTATTTCACATGTTTCAAAGAATTCTATGATTGTATTTAAAAAATTTTTTTTAATGTTTATCTTTGAGAGAGAGAGAGAGAGAGAGCGAGAGAGACAGAGCACAAGCAGGTGGGGGGACAAAGACACACAGACACAGAATCTGAAGCAGGCTCCAGGGTCTGAGCTGTCACCACAGAGCCCGATGTGGGGGCTTGAACTCACAAGCTGTGAGATCATGACCTGTGCATAAGTCAGAAGCTTAACTGACTAATCCACCTGGGTAGCCGAAGAACCCTTCATTTGTAATTAAGGTTCACCTAACCGACTGACCTTGAATTAATCAAAGTGAATTCCTCCTGGGTAGCCCTGACATAATCAAATGGACTCTTAAAAAGAGAAAAGCTCTCCTGCTAGCTTTGATAAAGCAAGTTTGCCGTCAGTTCTGTAGTTGCGAGGAAACTTATTCTTATAACCGCCACATGATCTTGAAGGAGGACCCTGGACCTCAGATGAGAATGTAGTCCTGACTAACACCTTGAATGAGAATTGTGGAATCCTGTACAGAGGACCCATCAAAAACATTCCTGACTCCAAACCTAAGTAAATTTGATAACAGAGTGAGACAACAGGTGTATACTGTTGAAAGACACTAGATTTGTGGTAATTTATGTGGCAAGTGAAACTAATACATTGATTATAAAACTGTTTTGGTACTTACAGGTTAATTTAGGGTTTATAGCATGCACTGTTCACTTATCACAGTTTATTAATATTATTTCAAGTTTTACTTATCAAAAAATAATATATCAAGAAAGAATATTATAACACTATATTTTGGATTTCTTCCTTTCTGAACTGTGTGCTATTGCTGTCATATATTTTCTTTCTAAACGCTCCCCTATGGTACAGTTTAATTATTTCCACTTTAGATAATTGATTAGCATTTAAAATGATTTAAATGATAATTTTAAAAATCTTTATTTTTTACTTTATTTTTTAATGCTTATTTATTTTTGAGAGACAGAGACAGAGCATGAGCAGAGGAGAGGCAGAGACAGAGGGACACACAGAATCTAAGGCAGGCTCCAGGCTCTGAGCTATATGCACAGAGCCTGACGCAGGACTCAAACCCACGAACCATGAGATCAAGACCTGAGCTGAAGTCGGAGGCTTAACCTTTTGAGCCACACAAGGCACCCCGATAATTTTAAAACTCTTTACATTACCCATAAAGTTACTGTTTCTGATGTTTGTCATTCCTTTATTATAATCAGATTTCCATCTGGTACCATGTTTCTTCTAATTAAATAACTTCTTTTAGCATTCCTTATAGTACAGTTCTGCTGGGAAGATACATTCTTTTAGCTCTCTATGTCTGAAAAAGATCTTTGTTTCACATTCATATTTGAAATATATACTTTTTCTGGATAAAGAATTCTAAGCAGACATATTTATTTTTTCCTTTTACTATTTTAAAATTATTTTCCACTATGTTTTTGCACGTATTGTTTCTAATGAGTGATTTGCTCTCAGTCTTATCTGTTTTTTTTTCTGTATATAACATGTCTTTTTCCTCTGGATGCATTTTCAAGTTCCTACTTTTTACTGTTGTTGAGCAATTTTATTGTGATGTGCCTTGATGTGGCTTTCTTTATGTTTCCTGTGCTTCGGCTTGTTTAACTTCTTGGGCAAATGATATTGTTCACAGTTTTCATTAAATCTGAAACAAAAATATTAGCAGCTATTTTGTCAATGTCTTATTTGTCCACCTCCTCCTTTCTTTTTTTCTTCAGGATTCCAATGGCATCTGACTTTATCTCCCAACTTATTAATACTCTATTCATTCCCCCCCGTGTGTTTTATTTTTTTATAACTATTATTTTGTCTTCAAGTTCACTAATCTTTCATTCTGCAACATCTAATCTGTTCATACTATCCAGCATATATATTTTTTTTCATTTCAGTCATTGCAGTTTTTATCTTGAAAAGTTCAGTTTTGATCTTTTTTATATCTTTCATGTCTCTAACCTACAAGTCCCTTCTTTTCCTGCATTTTCTTGAGCATATGGAATATAGTTATAATACATCTTTCAATATCCTTACTTTCTATTCTATAATCTATTATATCTGTGGGTCAATTTTGACTTTTTTTTCATTATTATGGGTTATATTTTACTACTTTTTTGCTTTCCTGATAATTTTTATAGGCTGTTCAATATTCTCAGTTTTATCTATTTGACTATATGATATTTTTGTATGCTTATAAATACACAGAAACACGCTGAAATAACCCATACGTTTCTTTTCCTTTAAAGTAACCTTATCTCATTTTACTAGTAACTAATCAAGAATAAAACATATTTGAGAGCTTAAACACTTTGGTCTTCCTTCTAAAAGTTCCTATTTCTTTACAAAGATAAATCCTAAAGGTCTTGCATTAACTGCTTTGGGTCTTCACATCACAGAAAATGCAACTCAAAGTGATTTAAACAAGAAGAAAATAATACAAAATAACCACAGAAGTAAAAAAAAAATCAGCATTAATTATTTCAACATCTTCACATCATCAATACCCAGGTATTTTCCACATTTCATTCTCCATCTTAAATGTGTTGATAATGTTCCTACTCATAAGCACCGAAATAACAACTCTTCCCTGCTACACTAATCCTGGCAACTTCCATTTTTGAAGAAGCCATTTCTTTTTCACTCTACTTCTAACCTCCCTCTCCCCTTCCTTGCCCCATCAAGGAAAGCCTCCATCTCTGAGTCAGCCTCAGTCTCTGGAGTTCCTGTGATTCTTGTCTATTCCGGCCCTGCCCCAATGCAATGATCACTTTCTGGTTCCCCACCCCCACAACCCTGTATTTCTGTTATTCCACATATCAGATCTTATTCTATGCCAAAATTTTTTTTTAATCTTTATTTTTGAGAGAGAGAGAGAATGCGAGTGGGGGAGGAACAGAGCGAGAAGGAGATACAGAATCTGAAATAGGATCCAAACTCTGAGCTGTCAGCACAGAGCCTGATGCGGGGCTTGAACTCACTAACTGCAAGATCATGACCTGAGCTGAAGTCAGATTCTTAAGCAACTGAGCCAGCCAGGCACCCCTCTATGCCAAATTTTATCTTTTCCACTCTACTTACACGCTTCAGCTCTATCACACTACATACATAAACATGATATAAAATAGCAACCAAACAGTTCTCCCCAACACCTGAGACTTTAAGGAGCTATAAAAAGCTATGTCAAGCTTATAGTTCTGTCCTTTAGGATTGGGTTGCACAAAACAAGACATTTCATAATAAAATGCCCAAAAGACAATTAAAATAGACACTGATGACATCAATGAGTTCACAAAATGCAACTCTTTATCATGTGCTTTAATGATAAATGATCAGTCAGACTGATTGCTTATGTCAATGGTTCAAGGCATTAAAACAGTATTTTCCCCATGTCAGAGAACACACTCATTTCGAATATATAAGACAAGTGTTTGCTATATTTTTTGAATGAATTAAGGTGCTTGATGTTATCTTCTTCTAAAATGAAGGAGACTAAAAGTAAGAGTGAAAATTATTAATTTTATTGGAATGCTGCAGTGTATAAAATCATTTATACACTTTGATTATTGATAATTTGGTAAAAAATTATTTGTATTATTTCAGTGGATCACCACACTGGGGTGAGAAACATCCATCTAAATAATATATTTGCATACTGTGCATTTAACAACAAAGACAGAAAAATCATACTAATTTAAGAGATTATAAAAAATTTACATGTATTAATCAGGATGCGCTATTTAGACAGACAATTACTGAATTTCAAAAATAATTTAATTGCTACAATTTTGAAACTTGAAACTAAATTACTATAAGAAAAAATAACTATATATCTAAGCATAGATATATATGCTTACCTTTATATCTTCTCATTCAAATGGTAGCGATTTTTAAAATTTGGATTAAAAGATTGATTCTATGATATTTTTAACTTTCACGTGTTACTTTTCGGTGTATCATGTAGAGATACATTTGAAAAAATGTGTACACTTAAAAAAGTTCATGTGATAACTTTTCAGTGTATCATGAACAGACACACTTAAAAAACAAAATCAAACTTTCATTTAAAAACATTTGTATTCTTAGTCTTTAGCAAAAATAAAGATCCCAATGTACTTTTAATTTTTTATAATTAACTTTCACGTAACCATGTGCTTTCCACACATCCTACTTTTGCTGTATGTTCCTGTGAACAAATTCTTCTGATAAGACAAAAAACTATCTTTCCAATCTAATGCTTTTGAGAAAAACAGAAAAGTACATAGTGACTATGTGGGAGGTAAACAGAGGACTGGGACAGGGTGGATTTTTTAACAGTCTTAGGAAAAGCAATCAAAATACTGTTCTACAACACTGAATACGAATTTTATCACATTTACAAATAACAGTGCTCAATATTGCAAATGAAGTTAATTTGTTTCTGCAGGCCAAGTTGAGTTATACATTTATTTTAATTATACCTTTATTTCTGCATAAATTATAAATATTGGTATGTTTTAAAGAAGATTATCTATCTACAGATTTACTAAGTAAATCGAATAGAAAATATCTTAGTTTAAAACGGTGAGTATAACTTATGCACAATAAGTTCAAGTGTAATTTTGTTAAATATGAGAAGCAAATTGCCTAAGCATATACATATATACACACACATGCATATTTTACACATTAATAACATGAAATGAAACAAGATATGTTTTTGTGTTCAGAAATTAGAGAAACTTAAATCTGAGCAATTTAAAGAAGTACTGAAAAAGTTAGTAAAATTATAAAGTTTAAATTGATGAAATTAAGTTAATGTTTAGAGATTTTTGGGCATACAGGTATACTTTGTTAGATATGAAAATATGTTTTATTTTACTGAAAAATATCAATACTAGAAAAAACTTAAATACTTATTATTCTGTTTAATTCAATATATTTATGAAAACAATATTTGTAAAACCAATACTTTACAAACAGCCACATTCCTTTTATAAAACATCTGAGTATTTCATAGCATAATAGTACAATATTATATTTATTAAGACTTTTGTTAAATATTTGCTGGTCACATTATATTCCAAATACTCTTCCAAGCTTGGACATGACACTGAATGCAATAAGGAATAACCATATACCAGCTTTCATGGACTTTACTTTCAAAAGAGCAAATATATAAGCCACCACAAAATATGACTGAATTAGAAGTACTGGGACACATTCTAACTATACATTATAAATTGTTGATATATATGTCACTGTGAAACAATGTGTTCATGCACTAATATAATATCAAGTTTAAAACCAGAACCATCCAGAATGTCTCAGATTATAATGATATAATATTGAATTTGATGGATGATATTGAATTTCATGTGATTTGAATGACCCACTGTTTCTTAGATTACTTTTAAAGAACATCTTAAATTCAGAATTATAAAAGGAAAATGTGGATTATTTATACATGTTGAGATTATAAATAGTATCATAGATTAATTGAACATTTTATTTAATTATCACTGTGGGTCTTGTGACATTACCAATAATACAGTCTCTTTAAATTATCTAGTCATTGGGGTGCCTGGGAGGCTCAGTCAGTTAAGCATCTGACTTCAGCTCAGGTCATGATCTCGCAGTTCATGAGTTTAAGCCCCATATCAGGCTCTATGCTGACAGCTCAGAGCCTGGAGCCTGCTTCAGATTCTGTGTCTCCCTCTCCCTCTGCCCCTCCCCCCATCACACTCTGTCGTTCTCAAGAATAAATAAACATTAAAAAATTAAAAAAAATAATCTAGTCATGTACATTAACTGGGAATTTAGGGGAAGGGCTTTTATGGGTATACTACTCTATTAATATGTTATGATGGTATTTTTTTAAGTTTTTTTTAAATGTTTATTTAGTTTTGAGAGACAGAGAGAGAGAGACAGAGCATGAGTGGGGTGGGAGGTGAGTGGGGTGGGGAGGAGAGTGGGGAGAGTAGAAGAGAAAGAGGGAGACACAGAATCGGAAGCAGGCTCTGGGATCTGAGCTGTCAGCACAGAGCCTGATGTGGGGCTCAAACTCATAAACTGTGAGATCAATGACTTGACACAAAGTCAGATGCTTAAGTGACTGAGCCACCTGGTTGTCCCTAATATGTTATGAGAGTCTTTTAATGAATCTCAAAGACAACATCTATTTTTACTATTTAAATTCTATGTTTTATGGAAACATAACGAAATCATACAATACATTGCTTCAAGAAAAGTTCGGAACCAGTAGTACTTTATGGTCTGTCAGAGGCCAACCCAACACTCTTAAAGAGTGTGTTCCCGGCAGTTGCCCTGTGAGTACAGCAGGGGAGATTTTGTCATTCCAGTCCTGCCTACTAGTTTCACAATACCACCTGCCCTGAACACACCTGCTGAGAATGCTGGGGTCATGGAGGAATCCGAAGGTCAGGCTTCTGGTTTGGGTGTAGCTTTAGAGGAGATAGAAAAAGCTTGGAGGGAAATTTCCTCTGTGATTTTTCTTAACAAAAGGAAAGTATATCCTCTAAAGCCTTGTGTCAGAAGTGAAAAAATAAAAAGAAAAAGAGGACATTTATTCTGCAGCTAAAGTGGGACAAACACACAACTTAGAGCCATGAGTTAAAAGTCAGTAAATATATTACAGTTCTTTTCCAAAGAGCTCAGTGGAGATAACAGTTCTTCAGGAATATCTAAGGAATAATAGTACTTATGATTTGTAAAAGCTGTCATTTGAGGTGGTCAGAATGCAATACTATAATGCTGCATTGAAGTATAAGACAAACCACAAGCTTTTGAAATTATAAATCAGGCATGTGATTTTGAGAAGTGAGGTACATTTGTTTCGAGTGGGCTACTGGTGAGCCTAGGCAAAACAGTCTTTGGAATTGAAAGCAAGGCTCATATGACTCATTATAAATTTTGTATGTTTCAGACCTAGCGGGGTTCAAAAGTGAGGAATTTGTTTGCATTCTGATGCAATACCAATTGTATTAACAGATGTTTAAGGATGAATGTTCTAAACCAAAGGCATTTGTTTGATATTTTCAGCATCATTTTTTCTACCCACATATGTCAAAACAATTCTGAACAGCATGCTTCCCAAACTGCTAGTAATTTCTTTAGAGAAATAACTTCAGAAGCAAAAGTAATTAACTAAGCAAATAAAGTTTGTATAAAATTAGAACCTATTCAAGTAGAACAACAAAAACTTTTTTTGTTAAAAGCTAATAAAGAGGAATCGTAGTTAATTAAATTTCTTTTTCACAAATATCAATATTCTTTGTACTATTATGGGCTATGTATTCTGATTCAGTTATTAATAGTTGTCATAGTTGAACTGTTTCTGTGGTGGAGAAGGAAATGTTCACCTTTTATATTATCTTTTTGTATAATTTTTGAATTTACAATTTTTCAATAAAGAAATAGACTTGGAGGTCAGCACACTATCCTTATAGAATCAATGTTGACTTATTACTTTGATGTTCTCCAAGGCATGTGGTTTTCCTCTATTCCCCACAGTACAAACAAAAACTGTCAATGTGCAAGACCCAGAGAAAAGCAGTACCATTCTGCGGACAACCACCATCATATGTACCTATGCACAGAAACTCACCGTGTGGTCATTCTCTCCACACACAGATCAGAAGACCCAGGTCAGGTTAAGCCGTTGAGTCCACGTGTTAATATGTGTAGAGCTCGGTCCATTGTGTAGAATCTCTCCTTTGTAGACAGGCCTAATTATAGTAATTGACAACTAGCCTATGAACAAGTCTTCTAGAACATTTAGATACCTGTTTCCTAACCATCTCCTCTTTAAGAATCCAGGTACTTCTGGGAATCCTGATGGGAAGACTGGAAAAGAAACAGATTCTTGGCAAAAGGAGTGGACTGGAATTGGGATTTTGAATTTTCTAAAGAATGCATTTGCACAGCAATGGAACTTTAAACTGGTACCTCCACTAACCATAATTCTTTAGAGTTGATTGCTTTGAAAGATCTATAACAAATTACACTGTATAAACACAAATAATTCACAAGATGAATTACAGAACTTGTTTTATCTCGTCTAATTGGCTATTAAAATCACAGGAATATTTTTGAGTATTTATCAGTGTATACATGCTACTGCATATCTCTATGGTTACTTGGTCATCATTTCCTTCAGTATCCAATTTCTGTCATATAAATATTAAATATATATGAAGTATTAGTTTTATATTAAATTTGAAGTTACAGATTATATTCTTCTTCCATACCAATGCAATGATAGGAGGAGTTATTTCTACTTCTAAAGAGGATCTGTTATGATAGCTATAATCATATTAAATTCCCAAACTATCGCAGATGTTGTTTAAAAAAAAATGCAGAGGCTCCTGGGTGATTCAGTCAGTTGAGCGTCCAACTTCAGCTCAAGTGATGATCTTGCGTCCATGTGTTCAAGCCCCACACCGGGCTCGGTGCTCACACCTTAGAGTCTGGAGACTGCTTTGGATTCTGTGTCTCCCTCTCTCTCTACTCCACCCTGCTCACGCTCTGTCTCTCTCTCTCTCCGTCTCTCAAAAAGTAAACATTAAAAAAAATTTTAATTCAGAAACCTCACATATTCTCGCAAAAGATAGGATATTCTCATTTTTTCCCATACAAGACCATTTCTATAAATAAACAAGTCTTTTGTAGTATCGAGCAATTGCTTTGGCAAAAGAATGGTACTACAGTATAAAAAAATTAATTCAGTTCATAGAAGATGGTTAAAGCTTGACAGGTTTTATTCCAAAAATAAATAAAGGTCTGTCACGTAGGTTTCTCAGACTCTACAATCTTTCACACAAGATATTATCTGTAATCTCATTGAAAATAAACATGACTACTTTCTACCATGCATAAAATATATATCGTTATATGTTATTCTATGCCAAGTGAATTATTCTGTGTTACTGACTGTTTTAAATTAGGTAATTTGTGAGAAATAAGGAAATCCTACAATAACATAGCGCACGGATGGCTTCAAAATTGAAATGCTGCTGGAAGGAGGCTCACACAGCAAGATGTCTTTCTTTGCACAGTAAGAGACCCACCTTTTGTGAAATGCAGTCTGCACAGGTTTATAACATCATGATCTTTAAAAAAAAAAAAAAAACTTTTCAGAAAGCTGTTCATTATCTACAGATTCTATGAAGTAGAAGCCATGCTGATGTCTGAAAGGTCTGAAAAAATTAGGGTTCAGCAGGGTTCTTCTCTGACCAAATTTGGTGCTGAATCCGCTGCACCAAGTTTCCTGTGTGTTTTAAGTCTTCAGTGGAGAACGAATCCAGTCTGATGCTAAAACAGCCCCTCCTTTCTTCACTGTCCTCTAAAATCCATCTCCCATGCTCTGGGGAAAGGGAAATCTTTCTTTTCCATCACTTTAGCAGAATGATGAATTCCCCAATCCACTGGAATCTACTCTTCAGTTTAACTGTTTTAAAAACATATTTGTTGTGTTATGTAGGCCCAGGGCCTCAGGAAAACAAACAGGCAAAAGCACAGCAACTCCACGCCTGCCCTGATCTAGGAGTCAGGACACCTGCTACTTCTGTCCTAGAGCACTGATCTATCCATTTGCCTCTTGGGGCCGCAGTTTTCTCGCTTATATAATTACACAGTTGAACGGGGTGATGAGCTAGCTCCCTAAAACATTGTCTGATTCTAAAACAGAAGTTTTTAACCTGAATCATTCAGCATTTTCTGTCTGGTTTCCTACAAACTGAAGAGTTAGTATAGGTGACAAAGCCTGACTTACTTAAGAGACAACATCATTTTAAGAATCACAAACTACTTAGTATATCCTCTATTAATATTCTATTGTCATGTGAAGTAATCCTATTTTATTTTTTCTATACTAGAAGTGTTAAGGAAATATCTCCACAGAACAAAAATACCTCCCAGTGACAATTTACTCTTTGTTATCTATCTGCTCCTTGTTTTGTTTTTTTTTTTTCTAAATACTAATTTTCATTATATTAGATGAAATGGTGAAATAGATTGAACCTGTATTGCTATAGGGGTTGTCTCCTTTTGATTCCCATCAAGGTATCTTTGTTTTTTTCTGGTTCAGGGAAGCTCACAGCTGTCTCAGACACGACCTAAAATGAATGCCACATCCTTACCCACAACATGAAGTTAGTCACACACCCCACACTCACCTTTTCACTCAGCAGTCCAAGGAACAACTATTATTAATTACAACCATGCCTAGGAACGTTATTGTTCTCACCATCACTACTATCTAGTAAAGTTTAATTTGTATTTGGCTAAGTTGGAAAAAAGTTCAAATCTGAGTAAAGCATAGCATTCTGTAAATAGATGCTGTAGGTAGAAACACAGTGGACAATAAGAGGGGGGGAGGGCAAACGAGATGTTTAGAATCAGCAATACAGAAAAAAGGCTAAAATGCTATTTTTAATTAATTTATTTTGAGAGAAAGAGACAGAGAGAGAGGATCCCAAGCAGGTTCTTCATTGTCAATGCAGAGCCTTGCAGGACTAAAGATTTCAGGAACTTTGGAATCATGACCTGAGCCAAAATCAAGAGTCGGACACTCAACTTACTGAGCCTCCCACGTGCCTCTAGAATGTTATTTTAAAATTCAACAATTGAGTATTACTCTATAAATACTGGATACAAAACAATACCCATGAAAAGCAGGGTAATTTAGCATGCAATAATAAACTGGTATGTGGCAGAGGGTAGAGCTGTCCTTGAAACAATAAAAAAAGAGTGCACTGGAAGTGTTACTTTTGCCCAATTAATAACAGACATAGCTTTCAATAAATGTACACACTAACATTTTTCAGCGTAGGAAGTACACAGTGTAGAGAAAAGCTGAAGAAGTGGAATTAAATAGGTGATATATTTCAGGAAATGGAAAGGTCACTTTCCCAAAGACATAAAATAAAACTATACAGATGTCTAGATCTAGGAGGCTCTGTACTGAGAAAATTTCCATATACACAGCCTGCCCCCCACAGACACATAAGCACACTCAAAGGTACAAATGCCAGTTTGTAGATGGAGTTAATAGTAAGCATAGAGAAAAAGCTTAACTCGGAGTTTGAGTGGTAATAAAATTAACTTATAAAACATATTTTTTGTCTTTAACTGCCCACCGATTTTTAAAAATTTGCTCATTTTTGTAAAATTAACAGGAAGTGTTAAAAAGATTTGAACTTACACTGCCTTTTATGGTAAAACGTGACTCCCATCAACGATGCTCACAAAACTACTCTGCACCTTAATAAAAATATTTTATACAGAAACTATTTTAGTGTTTTATGCCCTGAGAATGCAATTCTCTTCATTATGGTAATTACTACCTGACCACTCACAGATGACAATTTCATTGTGCCTGGTGTGATTCCTAACAAAGAAGATCAAATTACAAACAGTCTAACATTGATAAGAAATTCTACTCCTTTCTTTTACAAGTTACATGTGTCAAAGTGAATTGAATTAAATAAAAATGCACGCCGGATTCGTTCTAGAATTTTAAAATATATACTTATTATTTATATTGCTCTCCATTAATTTAGCCAAATTATAAAATGAGCAGTTTAAATGGCTTAACGGTTCCTGTTCATTGAGAACATTAGCATGAAAAAGACCTGCTCCCTCTTAGTATCACAGTTTCATTGCTAATATTACCCAGGATTTATCCTGATTCACATTATCTTCTTGCTTTACTTGATTCCTTTGATTTCTACTTATATCCTGTCAACTTCTTAATTATACTTTCATGCCAACTTCGTTCTGGAATTCTTGGGAGGACTATCAATTCTTTATTTTCCCCACCCAGATGACCCCTGCCACTGTAGCTAGACATATCTGACACTGAACTTCTCACTTTTTCCTTCCTTTGACTCATATGTGTTCATTTCTATGTATTTCCCTCACTTCACTCGTATTGTCATTGTCCACTTGTTTTTCCAGATCTGTTTGCAGGCATGACTCTTTCAGTACACTATAAACTTCCAAAAGGAAGCCCATCTTTGTCATCTCTGTATAACTCACTCTACTGCATAGCAAAGAGCACAGAATCTGGGACCATACTGTCAAAGGTGAAATCTCTATGTATTTCAAAATACATATGTATCACTATGTCTTTTAATAGGGGTGTGATATTAGGTAAATTGATTAGCCTTTATCTGTTAGCTTTTTTTTTTTTTTTTTTTTTTAGTATTAGAAAATGGGAACTATAATAGGTCCACCTCATAGGGCACTATTCATTATGAACTGAGATACCACATGTGAAATAAACAGAAAGTACTTAATAACTGCTAATTACAAATTATATTACATTTAGTATTATTTCATCTCCATGCCTGCCACAGTGACTAAACTATATGGACTGAATGACTAAATCAAGTCAGCAGGCAGACAAGAACTAATTTACAATACTTCTAAAATGTCCTTGACATATTACCACAAACATTTGAGTTTCAAAGAAAAAAAATGTTACCTCAGATATAAAATTATTAAATTAACAACTGTTTATATACAATTTATAGTAAAGATGTTTTTATAGTACAGATGTTTATTTGGTACAAGAAAACTACAGGCCAAATCCTACAGGTATCAGCCATATATTTTAAGGTTAGTGACACTATAATCTTCACAATTTCACCTAGATTAAGAATTAAGCAAACAAATAAGCCTGGCATACAATTTTCCCAAACATATTTGTTTACATCGAAGAAGAGTTTCTCAAGGTATATTCTTCAAAATGTTGGTATGAGCCAATAGCTAGTACCTGGAGAAAAGAGCTCTCTGACCAGTAGTTTTGAGACATAATGTGTTAAAAAGCTAAACAGATATTTTCACTGCAGTAATTCTCAGAACTTTTATTTTCATTCTGTAACTGTGATTATGATAACTAGAAAAGGAAATGTATGGAACGGAGTTTTCCTAAATTTATTCAACTTCAGTCTGAGAGCATCACATAGGACTCAGAGCTCTGTCAAGTCAGCAACTAGGAAAAGAGTAATTTCAACTTTTATTTATTTACTTATTGTTTGGTTTGGGTTCTACCTGCATTGTGGATTCAGTTCTTTACATAAAGAGGAACAGAATGCATGGGAACAGAATCCTACTGACAACGTTAGACTTTTTATCCCTTATTTATTTTGCTAATATTCTTTCTTGGATTTTGTAGGCAAGTCAGTGTCAGAGTCTTACTTTAGGAAGGGATAAGGAAGGAGAAAGATACAGAAGTAATGGGAAATTTCCTGAGGACTTCCTAGTCTCTTTCCTTTCTTAGCATATTAGATGATACTCTGTCTGATGGGATTGCCAAAATATTTTTTGTGGGATCAGTTGGGAGAAGGGTGCTTTAGATAATTTGGCGTGAGGACAGTTTATTTTCCTTAATAACTAAAACAATGTCACTTATATGTCTTCTTCTCTTCAAGGGAAACTAGGATTCAAAGCTTAAATGCATGCTTATTCAAGTATATCTCATAGAAATTCACGAATTAAACTCGTCTGCCTTATGTAATTAAAATTCTTAGGGGTACTTATAATGTAATTGAATTATAAGGTGCCCTGTGAGCTTTTGAGGGAGAAAACCATAAAACTCACATGGCTCTCTGGCTGACTGCAGAATGAATGAGGCCGCTAGAATTCATGAACAGATGATCCCAAGATCCTTAAAACTTGAACCTCTAAGAACCTCTGTGTTTCTAAAATCTACATAAAATATGTGTTTAATTTCCTTCTTTTCTTTATAAACAACAACAACAACACACGAGCCTCCAAATGACCCGCATTATTTGTGGTTTATTTTTTTAAATCTTTCCCCACTCCGGTTCAAATTAGCTTATTTTCTCTTTTTAACTGCTTTTTTTTTTTCTTCATATTTATGAGTATTTCCCCTGCAAATAACATAGAAGAAGAAAAACATAAAACAGTGCTTATTATGCCACAAGTATGTGTGCACCCACAGGCATGTTTGTGTTTAATACAAATTTCCCTAAAAGTATATTACTTACTAAGCCAAAAGAGGAGAGAGGAAAGGAAGGAGACAAAACAAACATATGCAAAGCATGTAGACCATGGAGCTGAACTGTGGTCATTTGGAGTCTTATTCTCCCTCTTTCTTGCTTGCATTTGTTCATTTTATGGAAAGTGGAAACTGACGGGACAAGAGTCTCTCTGATTCTTAATCAGGGTCCAATGCCTGTGCTCAGAGAGGAGAAAACAAATGCCACAGCTGTTTATTCGCTTTGTGCATTTTCTCTATCTTTATCACCAGAGCCATCCACTTAATTAACGTAAGACGTCACGTCACATGGTACAGTCACTGGAGACACTGGAGACTGAAGTATACTGGTGAAAAAGAAAGACTGATTTCAGAAGATTAAAGAAATGTAAGAAAAAACAGCAGATTTGTGAGGAAGTACTGTGAAAATTACATTGGTTCTCTCAGATTATTAGGTCAAAAACAAATCACTCTTACTATTATATTTCAGTTTTTATTCTCATCTTTCCTATTTCTCACATCTGAACTGGAATAACTAAGTCACCACAGCAGGCCATCAAAGTTCCACATAACAGTATCCATGCTCTATTTTATTTCTTGGAGAATCTTGTTAACATTGCTTTCAAACAGGCGCTGATTTTAAGAATGAGGTTTCCACAAAGGCAGATTTCTCGACAATTCCAAATGTCCGTGACAGTGCCAACTGGCTGTAGAAGAACCATAGTCCTTCCACTTAGATGTGGTGCACATTTACTTTTATTTTAATTGTTTTATTCCTTTATTTATCTAATGTGTCAGTCCTTGCCGATCTATTTATTCCAAAGCATCATGGGTCTATCTGTACTATATACATAACCCCAATTATGTAACAGAAAAACAACAATTATTTCACAATTCTGAATTCAATGCCTTTAAAAGACATTTTACAAAGGAAATGGTAAATCTTATGCTTAGATTATGTAATGAGTACATGCCATAGTTATTATATGTGTCATAAGAGATTCTTTTTGATTTTTTTAATGTTTATATATTTTGAGAGAGAGAGAGAATTTGAGTTTGTGAGCACAGGTAGGCGAGGGGCAAGAAGAAGGGGACAGGGAGAATCCCAAGCAGGATTTGTCCTGCCAGTCCCGAGTCAGACTCCAACTCAGGACGTGACCCCACGATCCCTTAGATCGTGACCTGAGCCAAAATCCAGAGTCAGATACTTAACCAACTGAACCACGAGGTTTTTATAAAAACTTAATAATGTATGAAACCTGCAACATAAGTGGAATAATATAGCCTTTTTAAAAAGTCTTCTTGCTTTTTTTTTTATTTTAAACAGGTTCGCTTGTTTAAAAAAAGTGTTATTCCTTTCATTTTTTTTAAATGTATTATTTTAATTCTATTCCAATACAGTTAATATACAGTGTTGTATTAGTTTCAGGGGTACAATATGGTGTTTCAAAATTTCTATAGATCATTACTCAGTGCTCATCATAAGTGTAATCTTAATCTCCTTCATCTACTTTATTCCTTTTAAAATTGTTTTGCATCCAGCAAAACACTCTTTTGGTTTTTGTGAGTTAAGGTTATTTCTGTTATATTTAGAAGGACATATAGGCTACATATTATCTTACCAAATCATGTCCTGACAAAAGACTTGTTTTGTAACAGAATTCAAAATCTTATTCTAATCCACATCCTTTCTCGGTGAAGAACATATACATAGATGATACTTAGACACTAGGTATAAATTCAGTTTACTGGACTATTGTATGTTATGAATATTCAAAACTCTCTAAAATCACTTCTTTTCTTTTCTAGTACCCCCACCATTCTCTTCAGAGGGAAATCAATGGTTTAACTTCCAAACATCATATATAGGTCATGACTTTTATGGACTTTAAATAAACTGACTACTTTGCATGTACCTTTGAATTTTCTGGATCTTCTGTTAATATTTTAATTTTAATACAGTCATCATGATACAGCTTATAGTTACAGCTGTTCATTTTTATTGTGGTATAATATTGTATACAAATACATACGTATCTTAACATAAATAAGATATATAAAACAGATTTCTTTATCCTGGTGGTGGGCATTTGAGTTGTTTCCAATCTGAAGTGCTTATAATGAACATTCTTCTACAAGTCTTTCAGTGCACATATGAATGCATTTCTTTCTTTTTTTCGAAGGTGCAAGTTTTTTTTTTCAAATTTTTATTTAAATTCTATTTAGTTACCTAAGTATGACATAACTGAATCTTAAGATACACATGTTTAAGTTCTGGAGCAATTACCAAACTATTCCCCAAAGTAGTTTATTAATTTATTGGTAATAGCAATATATGAGCAATTTCACTGCTTAACATCCTTACTAATTTTAAATATTGCCAGTCTCTTTAATTTCAGTTATTCTAGAGGGTAAATAGCAGTATATATTGGGTTTAATTCGTATTCTGATGACTGAGGAAAAGACAGCACTCTCTTATTTATCATCTTAAAACTTGAAGAGCATATCTCTTCACATCATATCTGGTTTTATTTATTTTTTACTTAATTATAAAAGTTTATTTTTTATTATATTCTAGATAGAAGCCATTTATAATTATATATACTGCAAATATCTTCTCCCATTTTTTATCTCTTTCTCCCTTTAATGATCTCTTTTAATAAGCAATGTTCTTAATCTCAATGCAATTCAATTAATTAAGTTGTATTTTTATTACATTTTATGTCTTGTTTAAAACATCAATGATCCCCAAATCAAAAGATATTCTCAACATATTTTATTATCTAGACTTTCCCATTTTGATCTATAATCAATTTTGAAATGATTTAATGTAAAATTATAAGCAGTCAAATTGTGATTTTTCCAATAGATAGCCAACTGAAAGAGCATCATTATTGAGGAGGCCTAGCTTTGTCCCACTGGAATATAATATCATTTTGGTCATAAATCAGTGTTCACATAAGTGTGGGTCCATTTATTGATAGTCTTCTCTCTTTTTTTTTTTTTTACTATTTCACTAATAATGTACTTTCTTGACTATTAGAACTGTGTAAAGTTTTCATATTTGACAGAGTCAATATTCCCACCTTCTACAAGAATGTCTTTGTTATTCTTGCCACTCTGCATCTCAGAAGTGTTTCAGATGTTCATGGAGGTGCACATAAGCATACAGCTCAATAAATTTTCTCAACTGCAACACATACCTCTTATCACTCAGGATAAGAACAAGAATAAAAATAGCCCCGATACCTCAGAACACCCTTTCTTGTTTCTGTGCATTCATTACACTCTCAAGCCCAGGGTAACCAGTGCTCTAACTTCTAACAGCAAAGCTGAAATGTATTTGCATTTTTCCTCTCTATAAATAGAATCATTCAGTACTCTTGTGTCTGGCTTCAGTTGCGCAGCACTATATTTGTGAAATTCATTCAAATAGTTGGATGTATGTCTCCATTTACATTGCAGTATAGTGTTCTGAATATACCAAATTTTTATCCTTCCTATTGCCCACTGATACGTATTTTATAGTTTTTGTCTAATATAAATAATGGTGCTAGAAATATTTAAGTACGTGTATTTTCAAGATCTATAGACCCATTCTGTTGTATATCTAAAAGTAGAACTATTCAGACATAATATATTCTATTACTCTACTTGTCCATGCTGCATGACAAATCACCACAAAGATAATAGTTTTAAATTTATTTTGTTTTAATTTTTTTTTGAGAGACATAGAGACAGAGTGTGAGCAGAGGAAGGGCAGAGAGAGAGGGAGACACAGAATCCTAAGCAGGCTCCAGGCTCTGAGCCATCAGCACAGAGCCTGATGAGGGGCTCTAACTCACAGACCATGAGATCATGACCTGAGCTGAAGTCGGCCACCCAAAAAACTGAGCCACCCAGGCGTCCCAATAATAGTTTTAAAGAAAAACTATTTTGTTTGTCATGATTCTGAAGTCTGGACTGAAAACAGCTGGGTGGGTTTTCTGCTAACGCAGCTTCCTTTTGGAGCAACACCTGAAGGACCGGCTGGGGATGAGGTGAGCTTCAATAATGGAACAGCATGCCTAGTATCCCCATATGGTTATAGAAATTCTTTCCATGCCATGACTTCATGTGGTCTCTCCAGCAGGATAAATGAATGTCTTAGAAGTTGCCTCAAGTTCCCAATAATGCCAAAGACATTTGCCAGACCTTTGCTAAACTTACGTCCAGAACTAGCACTGTATCACTGTTACCACATTTTATTCGCAAAATCACTTCATACGTTCCAGCAAGAATGAAGAAAATGCAACACCACCAGAGCATGAACACTGACAGCTGTTGTTCATTGGAGGTTATCAGTGTAACAAAGTACCAGATGTACCTTAATAGTTTGTTTTTGTTTTGCTCTTTTTGCGCTATGATTTTTTTAATTAATTCATTCATTTGAGAGAGAGAGAAAGATAGAGCGAATGGTGGAGAGTGGCAGAGGGAGAGAGAGAATCCCACGCAGGCTCCACACTCACCATGGAGCCCGATGCAGGCCTAGTCTCACAACCTGGGATCATGACCTGAGCTGAAATCATGAGTAAGGAGTTTAACCATTGAGCCACCCAGGCGCCCTGAGATACATCTTCTTTTTCTTTTTTGATATTGGAAAAAAGTATATTAACATTTCCTTTTTTTATATCTGATATTGGTAATATTTTATTTATAATTTTTTCTTGATAATTCTTACTAGTTTGTTTTTTTTTTAGCTTTAAGAAGTTCTTTTTTTATCAAATTCTTTTTTATGACTTTTTGCTATTTTCTTTGGTTTTGGCTCTATCTTTTTTATTTCTGCTTTCTTGGAAATTGATTTGCCATTATTTATTATTGTCTTGAAATAAAATTTAGTTGACTGATTTTAAGCCTTTCATATTTTCTAACAGATGTATTTTATTTAAAAAAATTTTAATGTTTATTTTTGAGACAGAGAGAGAGTGCAAGGAGGGGTGCGGCAGGGAGAGGGGGAGACACAGAATCCAAAGCAGGCTCTGGGTTCTGAGCTGTCGACATGGAACTCAATCAGGGGCTCGAACTCACATGAGTTGAGCTGAAGTAGACGCTTAACTGACTGAGCCACCCAGGAACTCCTAAAAGATGTATTTTAAAAGTATACATTTTACCATACACACAGGAGTTTACACCCCCTCTTTTTTTTTAATGTTTATTTATTTTTGAGACAGAGAGAGACAGAGCATGAGCGGGGGAGGGGCAGCAAGAGGGAGACACAGAATCTGAAGCAGGCTCCAGGCTCTGAGGTGTCAGCACAGAGACTGACTCAGGGCTCAAACTCACAGACCGCGGGATCATGACCTGAGCCGAAGTCGGACTATCAACTGACTGAGCCACCCAGGCGCCCCTCCCCCTCTTTATATTCATAGCTTCATTATCACCCAACTCATTGTATCTTTGAACTTCATTTTGATGATCCTTAGTGCTGTACTGTTTAACTGCATTTATTTAGGTAACTCTAGTTATTTTTCTCCTTACTGACTTCTCGCTGGATTATATTGGCATCAAAGAACATATGCTGAAATACTTCAAATACTTGAGGACGTTTGGTACTCTGTTTATTGCCCAGAATACAATTTAATTTTAATTTGGTGGGGAATTTTCTAAGTATACTTAAAAAGTATAAGTTCTCCTAATTAAGGGTTCAATATTCTATATATTCTCATTTGTCAAATGAGACTTATCTTCAACAGCCTTCCTGTTTGTCTGTTTCCCTATCATCTAATAAGAAAATTATGTTTACGTAGGTGATTTCTCTTTCTCTCCCTCAATGTTTTTCAGTTTTTACTTTCTATATTTTGAGGATGTCAGTGAATGTGTATATATGTAGGATATACCCCTGATGGTTTGATCCTTTTATGATAACAAAATGCCTCCTGTGTCTCTAACAAAGCTTCCTGCCTTAAAGTATTCTTAGTCTGGTCATACAGCTTCCTCAGCTTTCGTTTTGTGATTACATGGTATTTATTTCCGTCCTTTTAATTTCACACTATCTGTCTACTAATTTTTATGCAGTTGGAATATCTAAGTTTTTACATGGATTGCTCGACACCCCTGGGGAAAAGCAGCCCCCCAAATGTGGCTCATTTCTCCACATTTTTCCTTTCCTTCTAAAGATTAACTACAGATTTCTTTGCTATAGGTTAACTTTTTAATATCTTCAAGTAAATATAAAAGAAGATAATTTGTATAGAACTTAGGTAACAATTACCGGAAATGAATATTATCTTAATCCTTGCAAATATAATAAATTTACCTAGCTAGTAACCTATTGCTGTTAGTGAACCTGTTTGATTCTCCTCCCACGAGGAGAGGCACTCCACAAAACAGTCTCGCAATCCAAAGTGTTTTTATAACCTCAAACCCATCAAATCAAAACCAAGATATCTGTGTGTGTGTGTGTGTGTGTGTGTGTGTTAAGAACACAGAAAATGAGACTGTCCCTCTTAACAAATGTTCAAGTGTACAATACAGGATAACATTGTTAACGTTGTAACTACTGACACAATTTTGTATAACATATCTCTAGAACTTCCTCATCAAAAACCAAGATAATCTTTTAGGTATTCAGACATATATTAGAAGTTTTATCTCCATCTCTACAAGATATGATTTTTTTTCTTTGTGTGACTTTTCACTTAGAAATAGTACCCAATGGGTTAAGTAGCATCCATCTAATTCTTAAAAATTATATTCTTATAATTTTATTATAATATAATTTTATTATAATAAATAATTATATTCTTATAATTTTTAAGAATTAATAAATGTTTATGTAAATACGAAGTAAATATGAACTTTACTCTTCATATTAAAGTGTCAAATTACCGTGTTTTATTTATTTTTATTAAGTTTTTTTTTAATTTTTAACGTTTATTTATTTTTGAGAAACAGAGCGTGAGCAGGGGAGGGGCAGAGAGAGAGAGAGGGAGACACAGAATCTGAAGCAGGCTCCAGGCTCTGAACTGTAAGTACAGAGCCCGATGTGGGGCTCGAACTCATAGACCATAAGATCATGACCTGGGCTGAAGTCGGCCACTTAACCAACTGAGCCACCCAGGCGCCCCTATTAAGTTTTATTTAATTATTTTGACAGTGACAGTGAGAGAGAGAAAGTATCAGGGTGGGGCACAGAGAGAGAGAGAGAGAAAGAGGGAGAATTACAGGCATGCTGCCTCATGCAGGACTCAAACTCAGAAACCATGAGATCATGACCTGAACTGAAATCAAGTGTACGATGCTGAACTGACAGGGCCACCCAGCTTCCTCTCAAATTACCATGTTTGAAAGTGTTAAGCTACATGCCATTGAATGCTGTATGCTTCCTTAACAAAATAATAGAACTAGTATGTATCAGATATATTGTATCTCAAGCATGAAGCCAGGAAGCTTTCCGAATGACAAAGTTGATACTTTTAACACTTTCTGTAAAAGTAAAGGTCTCCTGCAGCAGTGGCTCGAGCTTTTCTTTCACAACCAGGCTCAACTGTTAATGTGGAATGCATGAGAAAATTCTAGTACTAGAGAAAGAAAATAAACTTCAAAGAATTCCTTCTCATCAGATCTGTGTGGCAATTTGAAAGAAATCAATAAATAGCAAAATAAACATTTATCTTACTCTTCATTTCTTTCTTCCTCTTTACTTTTCTTGTAATAAATAAAAGAAATATCTCCAAGAAGGCAAAATGGGGCCAATTGTATTTGGTTCTGAGCACTTAAGTACTCCATCTCCCAGAAAAAAACATACCAAAACAAAAATGCAGTGCTTGCTGTTAGAGCTGTTTTTATTAATAGGCATTAGCACTTAACCTGCAAAACCTTCAAGAGAATTATCCATGGAAATTTTCTGTGTTCTTAGGATGAGAGATATCATGAAATATCTCATTTAAACTTTTTAGGATAATAAGAGATCATCACCAAGGAAGTGAAAGGAACATAACTTGACAGAGTTAACAGTTATTTGATAATATACTTTCACAAAACAAATACCAAAGCTGAGATAAATAAGTGAGAAATATATTTACATTGTTTTTCAAAGACAGATCTATTTTTCCACTAAAATACCTTACCTGTTATCTTTGTTGACGGTTCTTTGAAAATTATTAAGAGAAATTAAGGTACAAACTGTGTATATGCAGACACATTTTATAGAAAAATTTGAAGTTTAAACATAGTTTATGTAAAGTCCCTCTTGTTATTACTTTAAAAGTCCACATACACTATTTTATAATTAAACACACTTATGCTATAAATACTCCAAGAAACAACCATATTATAAAATATTTAGCCCAGATCCATTCAAACTGATTAGAAAATAATTTTCTAGTAATAGTGGTGCAGTAGTTTGTGGAAGCAGAATTTTTTTTTTAAATTTTGTTTTGTTTCCTGACATAATATGTACAACCCAAAGTCCATATGCCCCAAATGAAAAAGATAAATATTTTACTACAGCAGAGGCAAAATATTTCTTTTTTTTAGTTTCACATTTTAATATAAATTCTGGTTAGTTAACATACATTGTAACGTTAATTTTAGGAGTAGAATTAGTGATTCATCACTTCCATACAACACTCAGTGCGCATCAAGAGACAGAATACTTCTGTCTCACTTTAAAATTAAAAAAAAAAAAAAAAAAAAAACAAAACATAAAACAGAGCAAAACTAAACACCAGGTATACCACGAACTGTTTTCCTTTTCTCATACCCAGTCTTTTCCTCCACAACACACACATGCAAAGAAACACAAACACACATGTTCATATATATTCAAATTAAAAATTTCCCATACTGTGATAATTCCATTAGTTAAAAGTCATTTTTCTTTTCCACAGTTGAAATAGTTCCAAAATTTTATTTGTAATATTTACTAAATAGAGTTTGGCATTAGATTAGCAGTAGTGATTAAAATAGATAAGCATTACTAATTTGGAGGTATTTCTAAATGTTGACTCTGGACATTTGTATTTTTAGTATCTGGTCCAAATGCCTAAAAATTGCCAATTTTTAGGAAGTTAAAGGAAAATTTAACTCCCATTAATGGTACTGTGAAGACTCCATGTGACAACATCCTGTCGTAAAATAATGAGAAGAGCCAGTATCATACTTCAATAAATTTATAATCAGACATTGAAAGAAATATTTTAGAAGGATTTTAGTATTAGAAAAGGACTCGTTTTAAAATGCAGAAACACACAAATTCATCGTTTACTAATATTTAGAGATATATGTGTCAAGAGTAATTATTAACTCAGGAACAAAGACTTTATAGAGACTAAAAAGATTATCTTTAGGGCGCCTGGGTGGCTCAGTTGGTTAAGCATCTGACTTCCACTCAGGTCATGATCTCATGGTGCGTGGATTCGAGCCCCACCTTGGACTCTATGCTGACAGCTCATAGCCTGGAGCCTGCTTCAGATTCTGTGACTCTGTCTCTTTCTCTCTCTGCCCCTCCCCTGCTTGTGCTCTGTCTCTCTCAAAAATAAGTAAACATTAAAAAATAATAAAAAGATGATCATCTATTTCTGGCAAAATCAACAGAAAAGGCCTTAGTGTACTCACTTCTAGTTTAGCATGTTATGACACCGTGTTCTGTACTCAGCTTGCACCGCAGGAGGCAGGTTAGGAAAGCTTATCCTGACACTACTAACATAAATGTCTCACTCATTTTAAAGTAAACTATTATTGGCATGCATAATTGTTCAAAAAGAAAGCAATGTTATATGAGACTGTCACTATACATTTATAGACAACTCGAACTATATGAGAGCAGTTTCAACAATAAGCACCGTGTTATACTGCCGAGCGAAGAGAAACCTGCAAAAGAAATTTACTAAGTGTTCAAATATTAGGAAACTGAAGTTAGGATTCACGGCGGCATGCCCCAAGTCTGGAGGGTTGAGATTTTCTATAACTCAAAATAGGACTTCTGTCCTGGCCTAACAAAACAAAACAAGCATGTGCACACGCGCACACACACACACACACAGTGTATATTAAAATATACATGTATATATATATATGTGTGTGTGTGTATATATATAATATTCACCTAATTTACTAGAAATTAAGTGGGAACTATGTGTCACTAAGCTGCCATTGTCCAGCTGGTCATGACTGACACTAATATGCCTGTTGGCATTGTGTTTGTGTGTGTGTGTGTGTGTGTGTGTGTGTGTGTGTGTCCTTTTCTGTTTATTCATCCTCATGCTTTTTTAAAAATTTATTTGTTTAAATTCAAGTTAGTTAACACACAATGTAGTAACGGCCCCTGCTATTTTCTGGGGTCCAGGACATTTGAAAGTCACTCGCAATGCACAAGCTGCAGGCAAACTATGGGAGACAGCAGATTCTGGATTTTCTTTGGACCTTATTATTCAGCTTTTAAAACAAATTACATTAGGGAGGGTATCTTTTCTGCTTTTCTTCAGCCTCTGTATATGTTCAGGAGGATGTCCCTGTTAATCTTCCCAAGGTGAGGCATCCAAACAAAGTCGGGATGTATATCTGTCAAGGGGAGTCTCCATAAAGTCAGCTATTTAACTAAATGAACTTTAAAATTTCTCTTCAAAACAAGTTCCATGTATTTCATGAGAGGTGAACAAAAACAAATCAACGTTCTTCATAACAATTCATTTTACACAGTAGTCAATAAATATTTAAGGTCCCACTCTTGTGCTGAAATTGTATGATACCAGAATATCATGGAAATAAAATATATTTGGATGCTATCATCACTGTTTTTTTTATTTTAGTCAGGGAAAAAGATTACAAAATAAAATTAAGTGTCTGCAATAATGGTATGAGTAATAATGAACTGAAACTAAGAGATGGAGTTGAGAAAACCATAGATTTGTATAAAACACTCATTTGTAGAGGTTGTTTATTAGCGAAAATATCTCAGAAGAGGAAATATTTAGGCATATTCCTAATGGATGAGAAGTTCGTCAGAGTGGAAGCAGAACACTCCAGGTAGAAGGTAAAGCATACCTGTTGGCAGTCTGCCTGGAAAGAATTTGAGGTGGTTAATGAACTTAATCATCAGTTGGGCTAAAATGCAACTTTTGAGAAGGACGGTCATAAATAATTAAATTGAAAATTAGGTAAGGACCCAATTATGACATGCTTTGGTGAGTCATGAAAAGGCTGCCTGATTTTCTTTAATTGCAATGGAACTTGTACAAAGCACTGAGGTACCACAACACAATTATCCGAAACGCCAAAAATCAGAAAACTGACCTTAAATGCTGACAAGGATGTGGAGTAACAGAAGCTTCGTTCTGGTTGCAATGCTGCTGGTGGCAATGCAAAATGGTACAGCCAGACATTCTGGAAGTTTCTTACAAAACTAAACACACTCTTACCATAAGATCGAGATACCAAAGTCCTTGGTACTTACCCAAAGGAAGGGAAAGCTTATGTGTGCACAAAAGCCTGCACACAGATGATTGTAGTAATGAGTTACTCATTACTGCCAAACTTGGAAACAACCAAGATATTCAGCAGGTGAATGGATAAATAATCTGTGGTACATCTAGGCAATGAAATACTAGTGCTAAAAATAAATTAGCTACCTAGCCAGGAAAAGACATGAACCTTAAATATATGTTACTAACTGAAAGAAGTCATTCTGAAAAATCCACATAATATATGAATCCAACTATATGACATTCTGGAAAAGGCAAAACAATGGAGACAATAAGATGACTAGTGACTGTGGGGAGTTCAGGTGAAGATGGACGGAGAGGGGGAGGGATAAACACAAAGGATTCTACAGAGAACACACTGTATGGTACTATAATGAAGGCTACATGTCCAAACCCGCAGAGCATACACCACCAAATGTAAATGCTAATCTAAACTATGAACTTTGGGTAATTATGATGTGTCAATGTAGGTTCATCAACTTTAACAACCGTACCATGCTAGTGGGGATGCTGATGCAGGGGAGGCTGTACAGCAAGGGGTCAGAGTGCACATGGGCAATCTCTGCACTCGCCTCTCGATTTTGCTGTGAACCTAAAACTGCTCTAAAAATATAAAGTCTTTAATAAAAAAAAAAAACTGCAGTGAAGAGCTGTTAAAGGAATTTTAATGGAGATATTAACATGATCTAATGTACATTTTAACGGCCCTTTTGTTGCTCTGTGGAGTGTGTAATTGAGGGGACAAGGAGTAGACAGAGAAAAGCAGTTAGAGCAGTCAACATGAGAAATTTTTAGATTCTCTGTCAAAGTCGTACTATTAGAAATTAAAATGCACTGACATATATATTAGGTATATTTTGTAGATAGTGTAATCGATGATTTTTGATGGACTAGGTGTGGGGATAGAGAGAGAAAACAGAATTAACATGTATTAGCAGATTATACCATTAAAATAAAATAGCTTCTATCATTAATAACTGAATGGATTATGGGCATGTTACACCCATGGTTGGGGTGAACATACGTCTCTATTTTTCTGGGACAATCCTAACTGACATTTTTATGTTCTAGAGTGTTCCACTTACAGAAAATGATACGGTTGGCATGGTTTTAAAGGGAGTGGAGGTGGTAGTTGGCTTTGTATATGGTTGAGATATATAAATACATCCAAGTGGAGTTTTACAAAAGTCACAATTTTTATACATTTTCAAGTAGAGAGTCAGATGTTAGATGAATATATGAAATGAATACTATGATCAAATTTAGAGATTGAAATATTCCCTTTGGAAATGCTTCAGATGTGTCTATTACCTTTGTGCAAAAGAAATATGATCCATAAGCCTATCTGATTTTATGAATCTCTTGGGAAGTGCCAGCTTTTTAATGTGCCTTTTATATTCTCCCACTTTCTTAATGTTTGAGAACTCTGTCTTGCTAACATAAAAGTCATGCAAAGCTATTTTTATTTTCTTCCTTTCCTATGCTGATAAGACAGATGAGGAAAAAAAAATGAAATTCTGTAATTTTGGCTTCATTTCATAGCCATCCTACAACTTCCACTGTACCTCAAAACTGTTTGAAATTGATTAATTTTAGGTAACATTTTATTCAAAATTTTCAAAATAAGTAAAGTACAAATACTAAAATAAATTTCAAACTTACAAGACTCCTAAGTAACCCCAAGACTCCACTGATACCAGACTGAGAAGTATTTCTCCAAGAAATTGAAGTATGTCCTCTATAAAACAATCTCACTGGGTGGAGGAAGCAGAGATCATACTACAGGACTGCTAAGCAGGTGAAATTTGAGGGTTAAGATACTGGAGAGGAGAGAACCATAAAGAGAAAAAGTTTAAGAAATCTGCATTAGTACTGTGTCTCTGGCTAAATTATGAGGCATGTGCAGGGTAAGACTCGGCATGGCCTGGAAGAAAATGTGGACTAGAGACCATCTCTTGAATTACAACAACTCTAGCCCTCCTGAAAGGGCTATTCTAGATCTTAAACAACTAGGCCCCAAATACACCTTGGCAGAGCAATCTCATCCAATTGTAAATATATTTCCTGCAAGAATAAACATCTACAATCTGTAAAGAAACAAAATCTACAATCTCAACCAAGTAGTGATCCAATATATCAGAAGTGCTTTTTTTTTTTTTAAAGGTTTATTTCTGAGAGAGAGAGAGAGAGAGAGCACGAGCAGGAGAAGGGCAGAGAAAGAAGGAGAAAGGAAGAATCCAAAGCAGGCTCCAGGCTCTGAGCTGTCAGCAAAGAGCTCAACGTGGGGCTTGAACTCATGAACTTCGAGATCATGACCTGAGTCGAAGTAGGACACCCAACCGACAGAGCCACCCAGTCATCCCAAGATCAGAAGTTTAAGGCATGTGAAAAAACAGAAAAAATTAAATCCACAGTAAGGCAAAAACTCATCAACAGGAAAAAACCTAGAGATAGGTCACGTACTAGAATTAGCATTAGGAATAAATATTAAAATAATGTGTGAATAAGTGGGAAATATTAGAAAAGAAACAAATGAAATTTTTAGAACAAAAATATCTAAAATTTCATTAGATGAACTTAAGAGTTAAATGGATAAAGAAGAATAAAGGATCAATGAATTTAAAGATACAGCCATTGAAATTCTTCAATGACCTGTAGGAAAATATTAAGTACTCTAATGCATGTATCTGGAATCTCAGAATTACAGCAAAATAATTGTAAAGGAGAAAAAAAAAACAGTATCTGAAGAAATAATAGCTGAAAATTTTATAGAACCAACTGTATGGAACTTATTCTATATTTTAAAATGTAAATATCAAATTAATATTTTAAATATCAAATATAAAGTAAATGTGAAAGATTGACTATATTAAAATCAGAGTAGATATTTATATATCTTGTTTATTTATTTGAGAGAGAGAAAGAGCAGGAGTGGGAGACAAGCAGAGAGACAGGGAGACACAGAATCCAAAGCAGGCTTAACGCTATCTGCACAGAATGTGATGTAGGGCTTTAACTCATGAACCATGAGATCATGACCTAAGCCAAAGTCAGACGCTTAACTGACTGAACTACCCAGGTGCCCCCAGAGTAGATATTTATAAAATAAACATTTATACATATGTGTTAAGCAAAATAGAAAAATATGGGAAAATTACACAAGTAAACCAATTTAACCTTATTGACATTATAGAACGATACACTAAAAAAACAAAACAAAATCAGTACAACACATATTCCTTGTAAGTGTATACAGAAATTAACTTTGACAGACCATTTGTTTGCCAGAAAACAAATTTTCACAAACTTTAACAGATGAAAATCTTAAAAAACAAAAAATGAAAACCTAGTTCTTTAATGAAATTATATTAGAAATAATTAGCAAATACATCTTTAAAATCCCCCAAATATAGCAAATTAAATAACATATCTCCATATAACTCATGTCTTAAAGAAGAAATTTAAGAGAGAAATCTAAAATGCCTGAATTTAAAAAGTATAAATGTAACATGTCAATCTGAATTCCAATTAATGTACTGGTTGAAAAAATATATTAGAAAATAAGAAAGGTTTAAAATCCATAATGTAAACTCTACCTAAGACAATTTGAAAATAAAGGGGGGCATACATTAAACACAAACTAGTTAAAGGAAGTAAATGATAAGGTAACAAGTGTGTAAATTAAGAAAATAGAAAATGAACAAACAGAAGAAAAAGAAAGTTCTTTAGACAAGATTAAAGCAATTTAAGAATCACTAATAGAGACATTAAGATAAAAAGAGAGAAAAAATATTACCAATAAGGGGAATGAAAGAGAGAATGCACCTTCAGGTCTTTACAAGCATAACAAGTGATTATAACAAACACATTTATTTAAAAACAGGGCGACTTGGATAAAATGCAAAATGACCCCAAAATATTATAAGATTGACACAAGAAATGGAATATGGAAAATATTTATCTGTAAAACAATCTTGTTTGGTTGAAAAAGAAGGATATCTGTATTTTATCTGCAAAACAATCTTGTTTCTTGAAAAAGAAGGATAATGTTAGAAGAATAGACTACCTGACTTCAGCTCACTGTAAGCTATGGGCAACTTACAGACTGGCAAAAACATAAGCATAAGCAAAAAGGCAAAGGGAACAGAAAAGAAAGACTAGAAGTAGATTCATACCATCAAGCGAGTTTAACAAAGGCAATGAAAAAAATCAATGGAGTAAAGAAAAGTTTTCAACAAATGGTGCTAGAAAAACTCTATATAGAAAAGAATAAATTCATGTTACTTCCTAATACATGCATAATAATATAAATGGATCACAATGTAAACATTAAAGTAAAAAAGCTTGTAGAAAGAAGCAAAATATCTTCATAATTGGAGCTATGTTTCTTTAAAAGGGAAAATGCAAATCTACAAAAGAAAAATTTTAAATTGTATTTCAATAACTACAAACACTTCTCTCATCAAAAGAATTTTTAAGAAAATGAACAAATAAGCTATACAGAGAAAATATTCACAACACTCATATTTGACAAAAAAGAAGTCATGTATATAGTTTATATATATATATATCTCCTACAACGCAATAGTAAAACTGAGAAAAATACTCAAAAAATAGTTAAATGAGTTTAAGAACACTTTATACAAGATAACACAAAAATGGACAGATGTTCAATTGTTGGGAGCCATTTTGGGCTCACAGGTTGAGACCCCTCCCTGTATGGGAAAGGGTGAAGCAAAGCTCCCACCAGCCAAACTGGTGCCTAATCTTACCTCCTTCTAAATAATCTTTCAGGCCTGGATTTCTTGAATTGCTCTCATTGGCCTAAGGGATATAATGCTCTTTGGTTTTATGGTATATGGAAAAGGAGACCTGGTCTTGATGGATAAAATCTGAATGAGAGTAACCCGGCCAGAAGTAACCTCAAAGTTGCCTCTTGGAGATAGGTTACACAAATTGATCATATAGAATAGCAGTTATGAGTTGGCTAGAAATTAGCAGACGTTATGCCCCAAGACTCCTTGAACCAAACTAGATTTTCCCTGCAGGTATAGCATTGTGTTAATCATCCCCTCAGTCCTACCATAAAACCTCAAGGCACATCTCCGTAAAGCTTCTCTCAGTATTAACAGACTGATGGGAGAGATTGTAAAGAGACTTAGGACCTTCCCCGGAGGTTAGCCTAGCCCAAAAGTTAGAAGCGCTGTTTATAGATAAGGTACAAATTAAAATAGCTACACATATCTTCATTGATCAGCAGCAAATATTGAGCACCTCCCTGAGGTTAACATTTCACAAATCCTTTTGTAATTTTCATCCCCACGCTCCCTTATAATAAAAAGGCAATAACAAAATACTCTTACAAAAGCTACCATAAACCTATAGATGACCACATAGGTCTTGTGACAACAATGTATGTTGTAAAGAATGCCTTGTCACTGATGTAATGTCATTCGCTACCTTTAAAAATAAAGACACTGAGACCAGCAAAGCAGAGATGCCAGAATTGCCAGGGCTGCCTGCTTGGTCAGCAGTCTCCATCTCTCATGGCTCTCGCGCTTCCTTTCGCCTGACCGTCCGTCCTTCGTGGACCCCTAGATTTGCCGCAACAAGGACCCCGGCCTTCAACGCACATGTTAAAAATCATTCAATATCATTAGTCATCAAGAAAATGCTAGTCGAATTACAATAAGATACAGGTCTGCCAGAATGGACAATTAAAGAACACAAATATCACCAGATGTAGGCCAGTATGTGGAATAACCAGTAGGAGTGCAAATGGTCCAAAAACTGTGACAACTACCCTGGCAGTCTCTAAAAAAGTTACATATTCACCTATGCTGTGACTCAGTAATTTTGCTCCTAGTTTATTAATATGGGTTAATAAAAACATGTCAACAAATATATTTGGATATGAAGGTTTGTTAAACTAATATTCATAATAGCCAAAGCTAGAAACAAACTAAATATCCTTTGACAAGAGATGTACATGATAAAAAAGAGAAAGAAATATTATGCAATGCCAACAGAAGAGAGTAAACTACAAGTACACCCAACAGTATGATAAACTTCAAAAGTAGCTTGGCAGAAGCCAATCTCAGAAGAGTATGCATTTATGAGTCTATTATTATCCTTACATGAATTTCTAGAACAAGAGGCAAACTAATCACTTGTGCTTGAAGTCAGAAGAGTAGTTTCCTCTGGGGAGTGACCAGGATTGACTGGGAAGAAGTAGGAGAAACCGGAAAGACAGAAACTTTGTATCTTCGTAGTGTGAAAGCATCAGTATGCACATGCATGTATTTCTCAAAACTTGCCGAGCTGGACACATAACATCTGTGCATTTTAATCCTTCTAAATTAAAACTTCTTGTGGGAGGATTTACTTAGTTCTCCGGCATATTTTGTAAGCACCTGTTTTTTTATCTTTTCTTATATAATTGGTGTCTACCTATTTGTCTTTCTGTGAGCTGTTCAGAGACAAATATTATATTAGTACCTAACACACCAATAGTTGGTGCACCCTTGTTGAAAGAACAATGAAATTTTAATCAGGAAATTCAGAAAGCTATACCTCACACTGAGAGATGATTCCAATAGGGGAAACGTCCGAGAGAGATGGGGTGAGTGGGAAGGGAAAAGTGGTTTCCTGGAACCAGTTGGTACTGGCCCAACTGAGCCTATTACGCATATTCCATCCCAAGTGTTCACTGAAAATGGCGAATGCTACCAATAAGAGCTGCTCCTCACCCACGATGACCCTCTTTGGAGTGTATTTGCCAGCGTGGCACTGGAACTAAAACTGTCTTGCTTGATCTCGTATCAAAACAGTTAGGTAGCCATCTCTCAGATTCCAAACATGTAGGAGGATAACAAGTCGGTTTCTCGCTCTAGAACATGGAAAGTCCTATCATGTTGGTGACGACTAATAGGTATGTATTTCGAATGATGATTTTGAACATTTCTATTACGAAACATCATCATAAAACTAAATAAAGGAAAATGAGAACACTAAGATTTCTAAAATAGTTAGCCGAGTAGGAAACAAGGAAATGTGAGATTGATTCTTTAAGCTAGTATGATGACTGAAAAAAAAAAAAAAACAGCAATTCTATGATAACAACAATAAAAACACAATAAGAAATGAAATAGCGTGAAGAGTAGAGCACTAACATAAGCATTCATGGAGAAGAACTTAGATCTAAACAAAACAGAAACATAAAACAACCCCCCCCCAATAAAAACTTTAATAAAACTTCATATTGCAGTTATTAAGGTTTATCTTTCCTGGGGCAGGCACTCCTTGAAAGGATTATTGTTTAGTACATAGAAAAGGGCAGAGACAAAATGGTAAATCTTTGAAAAGCTTTCAGAAAGTCGAAGTAGGCTTTTAAAACTCATCTCAGAGTCATATTTTCTTTAAATCTTGTTGGACTCATCTTTCTGTGGCCTGAAGCAAGTCAATAATAACCCTTAAAAAGGATATTGTAATGTTACTAAATAATATAAAAATGCAATTCAACTAGAAATATCACATTTGAAGTGATTCAGCATCTGGGGAGAAATTTATGGCACCATAAGGAACATGATTTATTGCCCTTTAATAGAATATAAGATCCTCAAATATATGCCAGTTTTTATCCTTAAGAATTGACAAGATTGTTCTTTAAAATAACCACTTAGGAAAATTCCAATTTAATGTAAATGCCCCATTTTAAAATTATATAAAAGTACTAGAAATATATTTTGAATTTTAAAAGTCTAAGATACTTTATAGGGAAAAAAAACCCACAAATTAATCCTATTCTGACGTGTTGGCATACTCTCTCAACTACCCATCCTTTTCCCCAAAAAACTGATTTAAAAAAATCAAATATCCTCATGAAGAGAAAATAAACATGTATTTGGCAATATGATACAGCATCCAGAGACCTGAAAAATAAATAAATAAATCTGGGAGAGGGACCCAAGAAAATTTAGGAATATTAGATATTACTGAAGACTAATTTCAGAATTTTTACGAGACAAAGTCTTCATTTTCTATTTTATCAGAAAACTTAGGATATATTCCTTTTAATCAAGCCTCATCTTTGACCAATGTAAATGATGTGGGGGAGCAGATACCAAGTGAAATTCATGTAACTTACTATCCAAATAGAACGTGATGCAAAGGTAGAGACACCAGTTTTCCCCGCCATCATGAAATCAGGCCTCCATCAGTTTCCTCCTGTTCCCAAGTGCCTGGCCTATTTTAAGACTCAAAATATTTCACTTGGAGTTATATCATCTCCTGAATGTTAAAGAGAAATAATTCATTTATTAATATATTTACATACTCAGTATGTATTGAGTCACGCTGATGTACCCAGGATTGTGTAGATACAAAGGAAATGTAAGACTCATAATCTTCCTTCAAGGACCTTAAAGTCGCTACAATTAACTAATCATTCTAGTATTCAACACCCTGCCCTTTCAGTTAATTAGCTGAGTCAATATGGTCAGTTTATGTGCTCAAAGGAAAACCTGGAAGGCAGAATGCTTAAAGTCAGAGAAGTACTAGGGTTATATGCATCTACAAATAAGTATACTTGTATCCCTATCTTAAACAACTTATTCTAAAGTTCAGGTTTTGTAGGACAGAGATGATAAATATAAGCTAAATAACTGCTGGAGCTTCATTCTTTAAAATTCAGATAAAATTAGCTTGGGCTCTCATTCTAATTTTTACTAGACTTACTAGGGAATGAGATGAAGGAGCTGACCACCTAATCTCCTTCGACTCTAGGTATATGGGTATGCTTTCTTTCCAGTTAATTTCTGTATTATATATTCTTATTTACATCCTCTTCTTGCTGTTCCATGTTGATCATGTCTGGACAGCAACTCATTTTCCATTTATGTCCCCCAAACTCCATTTCCTACTGAAATTACTTCAGATAAAATGAAAGACACAATGCTATACACATTCTGCAATAAAAGGATAATTCGTGGTAGTACATCTTAAAGATGCAAAGAGACCAGACTCCCTTAAACTTCCCAATGAACTAAGTCATTGAGAGAAAATAAAAAATAAAAAAAGGTAATGAAAATAGGTATATGGACTATGACTGAAGTTAAGAGTACACAGATTTATACATATTTATAAAGACCTGACTGATATTTTTCAAGTTATATTATAAGTTATAATGGCTAAGCATTCAGGTAGCAAGCAATGAGAAAACTATTCTTGGAAGCTAGAAAGATGGTAATCCATACTATATATTGTTCATTCACTGCTATAAATATTTAATATAATTTAATTAACTTTGGAAGGCAGATAATTAGAGTGACTATACATTACAATTTGCTAACATGGTATATAGTTACAATGGATGGGGAAACAATTTGGCAAGCCATCATTTAAACAGCACTTCTTGGGGCGCCTGGGTGGCTCAGTTGGTTAAGCAGCCGACTTCAGCTTAAGTCATGATCTCATGATCTGTGAATTCGAGCCCCCCGTTGGGCTCTATGTTGACAGTTCAGAGTCTGGAGCCTGCTTCAGATTCTGTATCTCCCTCTCTCTCTGCCCCTCACCTGCTCACGCTCTGTCTCTATGTTTCTCAAAAATAAAATAAAAATGTTAAAAAAAAAGCACTTCCTGAGCACATACTTTAACCATGACTTGCATTATACCTCACATCAGAGATTACATATTAAAAAAAAGCAAAAACCTATAGGTTATGACTTAAAAAGTTTATAACCTAATTGGGGATACTAATTATAATAACACACTAAGATGAAAGCTAGATAGTTGTCTGCACGATCATAATGGATACAAGTATATAACCTCATCAGTCCCAAGGTAATGCAACTGATTTAAGTCTCATTAGAACTACACTGATATTGCAGTTCTTTTTGAGAGGTTTGGGGCACATGACAGGATTGCATTTCTAACCTCTTGAAGCTAAGTGTGGCCATGTCAATTATATAATGCCCCAGCAATTTAGGCTCTAATAACTAATTCCCCCTGAGTTCACACCTTGTTAAGGAGAACACAATGATCTGGCATATTTCAAAACATTCCTTTACCCTTCCCCCTGCTGAAAGCAGGAGGGGACTTTTTTCAAGTATCCCTAAGGAAGCTGGTTGAGTTCCCAGAGGCAAACCTCTAATATTAGGAGACCTCTCCTATGACTGGGTATCCCTGGGGATTTTAAATCTCAGATTTGCCCACAGTGAGACTCCATCAATATGTCGATCACAGTTCAGGTTTTCCTACCATGCCACTGTTTCTTGCAGTGGCTTCTGTTCTGAGTATCTGCTCTAGTGAGCCAGGACTCCTTGAATTTGCCTCTCTAATTGTAGGGGCAGCAGTTTGCGCTCCCCTTTTTTATGTATCCAAAAAGAGCTATTGATTTTTCAGTTTGTTGAGCATTGTTGTTTTTTTAATGTTTTATTTATTTATTTATTTATTTATTTATTTATTTATTTATTTGAGAGAGAGAGAGACAAAATGCAAGTGGGTGAGGGGCAGAGACAGAGAAAAAATCTGAATTAGGCTTCAGGCTCTGAGCTCTGAGCTGTCAGCACAGAGCCCAACATGGAGCTTGAACTCATAAGCTGTTCAAACATGACCTGAGCCAAAGTCAGATGCTTCACCAACTGAGCCACCCAGGCTCAGCTTTGTACTCTTTGTTAGAGTAGAGTGATGACTTCTAAGTTCCTGACATGCAGAACTGGAACAAGGAAGTATCATGTGCAGCCATGTGAAGTGTTTTGCCAATGAAGTATGAAAAAAATATAGATATAAAATTTCCTGGTAGCACCTTTTTATAGGCAGTATGTAATTTATCATGCTTCATTCTGCCCAAGTGACCATGGATGTCCATATTCTGACACGGCATCCAATACCTGGGTCCTTGAATCTCTTTACTAGGACTGCCGTAACATAATAACACAGATTGGATTGGCTTAACAGAAATTAATTTTTCTCACACTTTTGGAGACTGGAACTTTAAGATCAAGGTGTCCACAGGTTTGGGTTCTCTTGAGGCCTCTCTTCTTGACTTGCAGATAGCCATGCTCTGGCTACTCTTCAAATGGTCATCTGTGAACTCATACTTCTAGCGTCTCTTCCTCTTAAAAAAACACCAGGTCTACTGGGTTAGGACCCACCTATGTGACCTTATTCAATCCTAATTTCCTCTTTGAAGCCCCTATCCTCAAATATATTCATATTCTGAATTATATTAGGGCTTAGAACTTCAACATATTTATTTTGGGAGGCATAATTCAGTCCATAATAGGCTCCAAAGTGGGCAGGGATATGCTGCCAACCCACAGTGGATAAACAGCATAAAAGATAAATATAATTATACTGCATTAAACCACAAGACATTTTAGCACTGGTTTTTAAACTACAACAGAAACTAGCCCATGCTGTCATGTAGAATGTAATATACAGAAGTTAGAAGCTGCTATAACAAAAATCTAAAATATGTAATACTAGATTAGCAATCTTTTCACAGACAGTTAAAAAAATGGAATTTGAAACCAAGAAAGATGTTGACGTTGGTTACATAACAGAAATCTATTTTGTAAAACTCATCTGCCATGATTTGGACAGCAGATAATTAGAGTGAATTGCCATCCAAGTTTGTTCAGTACAGTCCCAGTTTGTACCTACTGCCCCAGCATTACTATTAATAGTCGGCCCTTTCCTTTCAAATGGCCTGGCTTGAGCAATATGTAATTATAGATGATTTACTTCATAATTGTTCAGCTCTATTGGAAGAAGTAAGAAAATGGAATATTGGTTGTTAATTATAATAGGAATTATAATAAACAGATTGGTTTAGAAAGGAATCATCTACTTTATAAGCAAAAAAAAAAAAAAAAAGGAATTCAGCTGATTTCCAGAAATTCACAGCCTTGAAATATTAGAAAATTCAGTTATTTTGAACTGAACTAGGAAGAGAAAAAGTTGAAAAAATTTTTGAACCACGAAAGCCCAATGCAAGAGTTAAATTAAGAGTAAAACTACTCATCCATTCTTAAAAACTGTATGAACAGTATTCTTGAGGGTAAAGGCCCAAATATGGGTAAAATCTTTTAAATATATATGTCAAACAACAGGAAAAAATACAACTAAATTATTGACTTTTTCATAAAAGTCTGATAGGCTCAAGTTAGCAATCTAATTTGAGAGAAGGAACGAAACAGGGACATTAAAACAGAATGACAGAAAATGCAAAAACAAAAAGACAAAGCGTCAAGAAAACACAAAGCATCAAAAATTCAAAACACAAAACTCAAAAATATGAAAGCATTTATGCTCATACAAATGATAAACAGATGGAAAACCTACCAGGTACATAAGAGTTGTATGCCACTAAAGACACCACAAGCAGGGAATATAAAGCAAGACTCTCTAAGATTTAAAATGACCCTGGAACCCTCAAACAATTTTTGGCATAATAAACCACAAATTGTATATGCTCCAACACTCCTTTCATTTGTGCTGAAGAAAGATTTAGAAAAGGGAGAGTTCTACTGGGTGTAGAGCCAAGTCTGAACTAGTGAGAAAGCTACTGTGCATCCTTACCTTTGAGTTTGATGCCATAACTGAATAAGACTTTATTAGTCTGATATTCTTTGGAAGAGGGTCAGAATATTTCTCACAAGGGAAAATGTGTATTGAATATCAGACATATAGTCACCCCAACATTAGGGGCCATTCTAATTATCTTCCAAACATGAGATAACATTGCATTCTGTGTATAGAATTTTGACATGACCATATAACTTTCACTGGCCTATAAAATATTATTAGAAGTCACAAAACATTTTATACATCCATATACATTAATATTTGCATGCTAGTGAAATTATCTTTTAATGGTAATTTCCTTGAACTGTCATTGCTAGATCTGAGGGAACGCACATTATCAAGACATTAAGTATATATTGTCAAATTACTCTCCATAAAGAGCAATTAACATAATACCATATACAATGCATGAAAGTTGCTATTTACTGCATTATCTCTAATACTACACTTTTTGTGTGATTGTGTATGTATACATATCAACAGGCAACATCATGATCTATTTTTCCTAAATATGTGTTTTGTCGTTTCTGAAATAAATATTTATATATTTTGGAACAAACATATTTATTCTCTTCACGAATGGCTACCCCTTTGCTATGTTTATCTTTTCTGTTGTAATAGTATGGTTAAGAACATAGACTTTTACTATGATGAGAGGCAAATGTTTCATTCCCATCTCTGTATTGTAACAGATTGTGTGGCCTTGGGTATTTTACTTAAAATTTCTGTAAACCTCAGATCATAGTCACTCAGAGACCCAAGATGACAGATGTTCAATCTTAATACATGATGCAGAGTCACCAAAGCAGGGAAAGGGAAAATGGTGAATCATACACTGGCTCTTAAAACTTCCACCTGGATGCATGATTCATCACTTTCATTCACATTATGTAGATCAAATCGAGTCAGATGGCCACACTTTCTTTCAAAGGGGAATGGGGACATATAATCTTACCATGTGTCAGGATTTTTTCTGAACAGCTCCACAACTACCACAGTCTGCCTTTGTAGTGTTCATTCATATTATCAGGTTCACTATCCAGGGTTTCTGGGTGATATGCTATAGATGTGCTATATTCTCTCTCTCTCCCTCTCTCTCTCTCTCTCTCTCCCATGACCTAACTTTAGTTCAGCATATCAGGTTTTAATGATATACACATATTCTCCTTAAAGATTCTATATAACAAGAAGGTACCATAAAATGAGTTGGATCTTTCCTCTGAAATACATTAGTCCATTCAGAGCTTTTGATAACTGGTGTGAAGGTCTTGGTCCAATCCTTCTGTAACACTTATTCTCAATCAGCTCTTAGAGCTCAAAAGTCTATCTATCTACTTTTGTACATATGTTCATGATTGTGGTTGAGAAGCAAGTACCTCTTCCGTCCTGGTAATTGACTTTTCTTTCATACCTACATGAGGTCTTAATTATAAGTGAATCGGAGTGCAGGGTATATGGGAACTTCTGTACTATCTTTTCAGTTTTCTGAAAATTGAAATGTGTTTAAAATAAAAATGTCATTTGAAAAAGTATACATATTTTGACCATATAGAAATTACATTTTAGAATAAGTAGGAAATGAGACTTTGTTTTTCTCTTAGTGAATTCAACTTATTTATAAGATCTTATTTCTGTTGATGTAAGGGCAAAATATTGGCCTTTTAAAGTAAGTTAGAGTATTCTCAATTATAATTTAATTTCTTTCAGGTAACTTGAATCAGTTAAAGATTCTACCCTTCTCTTCTTCTTTTGTTCTGTCTTTAGATAGCTCTGGACATCTGGAAACTTACTTTCCATAATGACAGTGGGGTTTAAGCTCTGGTTAAAATAAGGATGTTTAGGAACTTAAGGGCTTTCACCAACAAGACATCCAGTTCTAGGTTTGTTAAATTCTCACTTCCCCTTTGTTACTGTGATATAGCTCCTAAATTCCTTTCTAAATTTTTAGTTATATGCCTTGTATTCAACTCAGTTTTATCCAAAACACATTCAAATTTCTTACATTTTTATATTTGTAGCCTTTCCTTTTTTCTTTCTTTCTTTCTTTTTTTTTTTTTAGTGTTTATTTATTTTCAGAGAGAAAGCACATGTGAGTGAAGGAAAAGAAATAGAGAGAGGAGACAGAGAATCTCAAGCAGGCTCCCAATATCATCGCAGAGCCCAAAGAGGGGCCTGATCCCATGAACTGTGAGATCCTGTGACCTGAGCTGAACTCAAGAGTCAGAGGCTTAAATGGCTGAACCACCCAGGCATACCTGTCTCCTTTTATTTTCAACTCAGGACTTTATAATTAAAGTGCCTCTCCACATCCTCTCCAGCACTTGCTTGTAGTTTTTTTGATAACAGCCATTTTAACAGGCATGAGGTGCTATCTCATTGCGGTTTGATTTGCATTTTTCTGATAATTAGTAATGCTGAACATCTTTTAATGTGACTGTTGCCATCTGTATGTCATTTTCTTCGTAAAATGTCTATGCAGATTCTCTGCCCACTTTTTCATCAGATTTATTATTTGTTTTGCTATTGAGCTGCTTTTTTATACATATTTCAGATGTTAACCCTTGTTGGATATATGATTTATAAATATTTTCTCCCATTCAGTAAGTTGCCTTTTTTGTTTTTAATTTCTTATGCTGTGCAGAAACTTTTTAGTTTGATGTAATTTCATTTGTTTACTTTTTGTTTTCTTCATTTTTGGAATCACATCCAAATATTCAACATGGAGATTCTTGTCAAGGAGCTTACTGCCTATGTTTTCTTCTAGAAGTTTTATGATTTCAGGTCTTACATTCAAATCTTTAATTCCTTTTGAGTTAATTTTTGTGTATGGTATAAGACAGCGTGATTCGTTGGTTTTTTTTTTTTTTTTTCATGTGTCTGTCCCCAGCACCGTTTGCTGAAGAGACTGTCCTTCCTCATTGTATATTCTCGGCTCCTGTGTCATAAATTAATTGACCATACTGTGTGAGTTTATTTCTGGGCTCTCTATTCTGTTCCATTGATCTATGTGTCTGTTTTTATGTCAGCACCATGTTTATTTGATTACTAAATGTTTAAACTATAACCCTGTAGTTCAATTTAAAATCACAGAGCATGATAACTCCGACTCTGTTCTTTCTCATGATTGCTCTGGCTATTCAGGGCATTTGGTGGTTCCATATAAATTAAAAAATTATTTGTTCTACTTCTGTGAAAAATGTCACTGGGATCATGATAAGGATTCCACTGAAACTGTTAAATAGGATGGCTGTTATCAAAAAGACAAGAAACAATTTGTTGGATAGGATGTGAGGAAAAAGGATCCCCTGTGCACTCTGGAAGAGAATATAAATTGGTGCATCCATTATAGAAAACAGTATGGAGCTTCCTCAAAAATATTAAAAATACAAAAATAGAATTACCACGTAACCCAGCTATTCCATTTCTGAAAGTTTACCCAGAGAAAACAAAAACATTATTTTGAAAAGATATATGCACCCTTATGTTCATTGTGGAATTATTTGTAACAACTAAAGTATAGAAACAATGTAGGTATCCACTGATGGATGAATGGATAAAGAAAATAAACACACATGCACACACACACACAGGAACACTATTCAGCAATACAAAAGAAACAAATTGTCATTCATCACAGCATGGATGGACCCTGAGGGTATTAACCTAAGTAAAATAAGTCAGTCGGACATAGAAAGACAATATAGTTGCACTCATTTGTGGGATCTACAAAAACAAAGCAAATGAACAAACAAAAAAAAACCAATCTCAGAGATATAGAAAGCACACTGGTGGTTATCCAAAGGCAAGAGGGTTGGAGGGTGGTGAAAAACATCAAAAGGGTCAAGAACCATGAACTTCCAGTTATAAATAAGTCATGCAATGAAATGGGCAAAGGTGGAGAATTATATGATAATGAATGGTAACTCATTGTGGTGATCACTTTGTCGTGTACACACGGATCAAATTTATATGTTGTATACCGGAAACTCATATAATGTTATATATCAATTTTACCTCAGCAATATTTTAATATGTACCTATCTTATAAATATCATATCAAATTTTCTTTTATATCTAGCTTGGGAACCACTGCCTTATAATCAAACAGCTTAATTCATTAATTTAATACAATTATTGATCTTTTGCCTTTTGTTTTTATATCTTTTATGATTTATTCATCCTTTCCTTTTATTTTGCTTTTGTTTTATATATATATACATATATATACACACACACATATATATATACACAATACATTATAATATACACATACATATAAATATACACATGTATCAATTCCAGTGTTTGGGGGTTTTTTTTCAGCCATTTTTCCTTTTGGCATCATTGCCCTACAGCCTGTGGATTTCTTTTTGCAGTGTGTGCTGAAGAATAATTCTCTCAGCTAGTGTTTGAAAATGTTTTTATCTTATTGTCAAAGGACAGTTTTGTGAGGTATCAAATCCTAGCCATACTTTTTGGCACCTTCATTGCCTCAATAGTCTCTTAATTAAAACTCGTTCCCATTTTTATCGTTTCTCTCACATAATGTCTGTCTAAATATTGCTTCCTTAGTATTTAACCTGACTGAGGCTGAATCCTTGAAACCTTCCTGAGTCCTTGAGTCGATATTCTAGCCAAAACTGACAAATGTTCAACCAGCAGTATATTAAACATCTTTTTATATTCTCTCCTTCCTTTCTCTATGGGGCTTGAATTACAGAGTTAGAATTTTTGATATTATCCTACATTTCATTGAGGTTATGATATTTTATTCATTTTTTGTTTTTTTTCTTTATATTTTAGTTTACATCTTATCTGTTGTCTTTTTAAAGTTCACTTATCTTCCTTCTGCATTGTGCCTTTGGTTATAAGTGCCAGGTAATAAATGCTTTATTTCAGAACTGAATGTTTATTTCTAGAATTTCTATTTGTTACGGTTTTTGTTGTTGTTGTTTGTTTGTTTTTCACTTTTTCCCGGAAATTTGCCATATCTTTACCTGTAAAGCATAGAGCCCAACATGGGACTCTAACTCATAAACCATGAGATGATGACTTGAGCCGAAGTTGGATGCTTAACTAACTGAACCACCCAGTCACCCCACCATGTCTAAATATCTAAAACTTATTTTAAGACATAAAACATTCAGTTCACGTTGACATTTCCTGAAATGTCTCAATAATTTTTTGTAGTTTTTTTATTTGAATCAGAATCAAACAAGTTGAAATTTGCATTAATTTGATACGCCTTTTCAGTCATTTTTAATCTATCCATTATTAACCTTTTCCCTTTTGGGTATCTAATACTTAATGTGGTTATTGAATAAACCGTTTAAATTGTATTGTGGCTTTCAGTTTTGAAAGAGAACTATCAACTATCAAAGACAGTCTGAACATTAAAATGCTCTTAATTTGTTAAAAGTCAGGCTCTCAAAGACAGCAATAATTTGCAATTTTTATGCTTGCCTTTTTAAATCAAGACCAAGATATGGAAAACATAAGACAATGAAATTTTATGCTAGACAATTATATATGAGAGTAACTCATGACATAAGACCTTGGCTTGAAGTAATAAAATGGAACACAGAAAAGAGAAAACTCTAATATAAGTATTATATGTTTTAAGAGAATGAATAATTTATCTGTATATTATACCCAGGATGTGAACCAGAAAAGTCAAAAACCTATTTGGTACTTCATAAAAATATGGTGCATAGGTTATGGGTTTGAAGAAAATGTTTGGATTAGTGAACAGGAGAAAAGTTTTATAGAGATTGTCACTGTAACAGACAAGATTTTCCAAAAAGTTCCCTTGAATCTCCCAGCACCCATTTAGTCAGAAAGAATAAATGCATGACGTTGGATACAAAAATCGCAGGATTAAGATAAGAAATAAGCAAGGTATTCAGACTTCATGAAGAGGGGCCAGGACAAGTGTTCGCTGATATCTGCCATAAAAGCCGATAAACTCAACTCGAAATATTATTTGAACAAGATCTGCTGCAGGGATGCTCAGGAGGACAGAGGATGTTACTGGATAGATTCTATTTCCTCAAAGGCAGAACAATATGTGACTACCACCCCCATACTGGCACTTTAATGTATATGAATACAATAGGAAATGGGTACAATCCTCAAACAATGACTGGTGATCCTAAGACAAAGAACTTAACCGACTTTCCTAGAATTCCCAAATCATTGGAAATAGTATCTCAAAACTCAAGTGAATTTCGGTTGTGGAGAAATAAAATGAGTTACCTCACAGTACATGTAGCTTTGTAATTGACAAAATAATAAAGCCCCAACATATGGTTTTCAGAAATTAAGTATTGATTGATATGTCTAAAACTAAGCATATTTAATGCTTGGAAAGGTTAATGTTAAATAATTTGTTGGTACCTAAGCTTTCTAAATTCTTACACACATTTTCCACAAGAGATTGAGATGAAAGATATTTAATGCAAATAAACCAAATATCTGATATAATTCTGATTTAATTCTGGTTGAGGAACTGAAAGCTTGGAAGCAACTATACTATTTTCCAGAAAGAGGGAAACAATTTCTGCACTTACCCATAAATCTCTAGGGTTCAAATAAGAAGACGTCATCAGCAAGTGTAAAATGCCTCTATGTGGTTTACCAATTTTCTCCTACACTCTCTTCCAATCAACCTGCTAACAAATAAGTAAAACCGCACCTGAAAATAAATTATAAACACACTAACCTCTTCTAAATACATCTATATACTAGTTATTATGAATGACTATACATCATAAGTATGACCACAGGTGACAAATCTCATGCTCTAAAACAATTCATTACAAGCTTTGTGTTTGTTTCTTCTGAATTATGCCAATATTCATTACAGTATCATTTGCTGAAATTCTGGGTTGTTTCACTATCTCTCTCTCTCTCTCTTTTCCAGTTGATCTCCTCTAGACGTGTGTAGTCAAGGGAATAAAAATTCTAAGAGAGACACTTAAAATGTGGCTTCTAGGTCAATGCTCTGACAAAACTGTCTTCCTTGATTATAATCTAAGAACCAGATACAAAATATATTTCCAGTTTCAAGCTCCATAGCTTTATCTTAGGGGATTCTGAGTCTGGTTTTTATCATCAATGAAGATTGCTTCTGTGAAAATGGGGAAAACTTTCATATTGGTTTTATGTCTCTTCCGTAAAAAGTTTCTTTAACTTCTTCAAGTAAGTTTAGTCACTCCTGCATAAGAGAAAAGCATTCTTTATGCTAACGATGTCTCTCTGGATTCTGATAAATGTAGACATATTTAAATTTAAGATTGATATGTAATTCCGTGTGGGACTGGATACCCACTGTCATATAACAGTTCTGCTGACTATGTGTAATTCAACTCCACTACAAAATCTGTGGGATACCAAAATAATGCCATTTTTTAAATTATAATTGGAATGTGTTAAATTATGTTCTCAATTCTCAGAACAATGATTGTCATATGAACAGATTTATGCAGTGCCATTTTCTGTTTCATTAGAGTCTTTGTCATAAGAAGGATGTGGTAGAATTTTAATGTCTCATACACTCTGTCAATTACAGGATTCTACTATACAGCTTTGACCTTTTCAATGTTCTGTGATTTGATTGGCTGCTCAATGCATTTTTCCCTTGCTTGCTGTCCCACTAACCTGTAGGGAAGATATAGAATGGGCAGCCAATTAAAGTGCAGAATATTGAAAAGGTCAAAACAGTACAATATGTTATCTGTACTCAATACATCAGAACTAACCAGATGTTGTAGTTGTTCTACAAGCACAAGGAGAAGTATGGTTGTAAGGGGGGAAAAGAGTAAAAAAAACAATTACATCTCAGTCAACAAATTACAAAAGCCCTATTTTTTTCTGAATATCTGTTATTTTCAAAATTAAAAAGTGAAAGCCCATTTCAAAGTGAATATAAAGTATAGTTTTTAACAGTTAAATCAATTTCTTTGGAAAATGTTACAGTTTTTGTGCCTGTACCCCTGAATAGATACAAAGAAAACATCCCTTCATTGCGCTCTTGTTTTTTTTTTTTTTTTTTTTTGTTTGTTTGTTTGTTTGGTTGGTTTTCTTTTGTTTTAATACTATGTAACTCTTAATTTGTTCTGGTATTTCATTACTTAAACTATCATGGGTATATAATCCTTACTAAACAAATTATGAGCAATACTACAGGACTTGCCACATATTCCAAAAATTTAGTGATCTTCCTTTTTTCAGACCTTTTCCACTGTCAGACAATTAAATTCTAACCTGTAAAAGAATGTGTAATTACCTATTATTATGATGAAAACTCTGACTGTTGGTTTGTTACATCATGACAGAATTACATTCCACATCCATTTTTGTTACTCAGCTCATGATTTCAATTATATTCATTCAGTATCCCCAAGAAATAAACTGATTTCAAGTTGCTAATTATGACTTGGACTTATATACCTCACAACAAAAATGACAACTAATATCAACCAGAGATTCTACCTCCCCCTCCAAATTTTATTGTGCCTGTTTAGCATCTTTATTCCAATTTTATGTCTCTTTGTAGTCAATTTGTTTCAACTGTTTAAGCAAACACTACTGTCTAGAATTTTATATTACACAGAGAGGCAATTACTTTGCAATGCTTTAGAGGTTAACCTAATAACACTGGTGTTGAACAGGTTTGACCACAATTTGACAGCAATGGTCTTATTCAGATATAAACTGAGTATCTGTTCCAGCTAGATAAGCATTCAGAGAGAAACATTAATCTCATAAACTTTTAGTTTCTTCTATCCTTTTGTGGTTATCTTTTAAATTGCTTAGAACTCAAATATTTACAATATAGAGACATATATTGTCTATTTAATGAGTCTTCTATTTAATGAGTCTCTTCCTTAGTCCTACTCTCTATGGTTTTCTTACTTTTACTTATCTATCATACAATGAAATGTATGATCATTCCAATACCACATTTTCACCATGTCAGAAAACTATATTTAATGATAAACATTTCATTGTCAACCCTCAGAAACAATAAAAGTCAGGTCCTATATTCAGAGAAATGTGGGATAATCAAATTATTAACTTCTACTTTTTATTTTATTTCTTAATTTTTTAATGTTTAGTTATTTTTGAGAGAGGGAGAGACAGAATGTGAGTGGGGGAGGGGCAGAGAGAGAGGGAGACACAGAATCCAGGGCTCCAGGCTCTCAGCCCACCAATGGGCTTGAACTCACAAACTGCAAGGTCATGACCTGATCCAAAGTCAGATGCTTAACAGCCACGCAGGTGCCCCACAAATTATTAACTTCTAAACAGCAGAGTCTGGATTAAATTTCTCTGCATGCATTTGTACTTCTAAGGAGTAAGAGTGAGGATTCAGAAGAAGGATAGAATACTAATCAATCGGGGCGCCCGGGTGGCTCAGTCGGTTAAGCGTCCGACTTAGGCTCAGGCCATGATCTCGCGGTCTGTGAGTTTGAGCCCCGCGTCGGGCTCTGTGCCAACAGCCTGGAGCCTGCTTCGAATTCTGTGTCTCCTGTTCTCTCTGCCCTCCTTCTGCTCACGCTCTGTCTCTATGTCTCAAAAAAAAAAAAAAAATTGAGACAAATAAATATTTAAAAATTTTATTAAAAAGATACTAATCAATCGATAAATGTATGTTTTACTGCCACCTACACTGGTATGATATCAGCTGTGAAATACTGTGTTTCAAGAGAGAACACTGGAAAAATGTAGTTAAGAGGGAAAACATCAGTGGAAGCACATTATGAATTGAATACTGGAGAAATGATAGATGTAACAAAAGAGGGGGAAATGGGTTATGTACAGAAACTAAAACATGTAAAGGTGAGATAAAGCAAGGCCTATAATTAAAGCAATAATAAAGGGTAGTAGGCAAGTAGTTGGGAGAATGGCAAAGACAAAGTGCAACTCAGTGCAAGATTCAAGGGCCAAAACAGAAAGCTTGGCATCCATTATATAATTAAGAGGGATCAGGAACATGACATAATTAGCAGCGCGTAACATTTATCATGAGGTTAGTTTGGTCATATATGTATGTAAACCGTATTCTACCTAGTCTGACAAAGGTAAGATTAAAGAGGCATTAACATATAATAGTGATGCAAAAAGAAAAGTTAGTGGATTTTGCAGATTCAAAGAATATACAATTTGAAGAAGATTAAAACTGGAATCATAGGAATGGATGACTAACAAAATATGGCAGCAATGACATAAATTGGAACAGAAGGGTAAAGGGAAAAGGGCTTCATTCAAAATTGTTTGATGTGTTAACAATTCTTGGCACTCTAGTATGGAGAACTGTTTGGCAAAATCTGCTTCATCCTTCATTCATTCATTCATTCATTCGGCAATTAAGTAGCTGAAGCTCTTCTAGGTGCTCAACAATGGTACACAGTTCACTGGCCAATGGAGAGATTAGGAAAAATGCATTACGAACTCTATCTCTAGTTTCCTGAGAAGATTCCAGTTTCACTGGAGTTTACCTTCTTCTAGTGGGGGGAAAATGACATCAAACAACCACCAATTCAATTATATATATATAATATATAATTATATATATAATGCCAACAAAAGGCAGTATTAAGAAAAAAAATGAGAGCAAGGGGTAGAGTGCAGAGGTAGGGGGTAGGGGGCAGGAGAGAGGAATATTATTTTAGAGTAACTGATCAGGAAAAAGTTCTGCAAAGCACTGCTATTCTAACAGACATGAGAAAGACATGGCATATCACTAACATGAAGATCAGGAGCAAGAGACTCCAGGGAAAGAGAAAGGAAACAGAATGACCTTGAACCAGAATGAGTTTGGTGTGATAAAGAAACAGAAAGAGTTTATACGATGAGCATTAAGAAGGATGAATATTGGATACTATAGAAAAAGAAAATAATGAAATTATTTGTGACAAAATAAAAATAAAATAATCTATATAAATTGTTATGAGTATTAAATCATTCCGAATATATTTTTGTAGCATTATAAATTCCATAAACATTGCCTTATCAACATTTTCCCTAATGGGAATATATTTTCTGGTTCTTTCTAAGGTACTTAGATGCTTAATATTCTTCTTAGTTTGTTGAAACTAGAAATAAATACTTGTAGTGATCTGGGAAAGTCTAATTCTGGAGCTTCTGCATTCCTGATGGAACAGGAAAGGTACTGCTCTTTCCTCTGCAATTTTAGAGAGCTTAGTACCATATACCACATTCATCTCAAAGGCAGGATAGTGTGGTAGTATATAATTATTTGGGATTCAGAATTAAAGACCTTGGTTTCAAATCTTAGAAACCTTATTTATTCGTTCCATGATCTTAAAATGCTTAATAATTTGAAGCCTCAGTTTCTGAAACTGACTTAAGGAACGACTGTCAAGACTGTCCGTTACACAAATAACAAGTATAGACATTAGGCAAAATGTTTGGTTATGTGGTTTTTTTTTTTAATGAGTTATTTGTAGTAGTTATTTATGAGTCATTCCCTCAATTTTATTTATATGAAATGGCCTTTGATAAACTTTTTCGGCAAGTATATTAGTTTTATAGGACTAATATAAAATATATATTTGTACTACCTTTTCCATGGTTATGAGGGTAGATTTACTGAAAGACAAGTTACATCTTTTTCCTTTAAAGTTTTTATTTAAATTATAGTTAGTTAAGATACTTACTTAACCACTTACTTAAAACACTCATGCTACTATGGAAGATTATTCAAAACTATTATCAATGAAAGCATTCACTAAGTTTTGTTTTGTTTTGCATTTTGTTTTGTTTTTTACCTAATTGCAATTTTAACATGAGATTTAAGTATAGTTTAAGAAAGTAATAAGATCACACAGAAGAGACCTAAAACAACAAAGAACACAGAAGAAAGGACTTTTTGGCAATAGGACTTTACAATGGGAGTTAAGAAAGCAATGGGGTTATGTAGACTGTGAAAAGGAAGAGAGGAAATTATAGGCCAGAATATCTTCCAAAGGGATTGGATATTTATTCTATTACAAATAGGCTTCTTCAGGGGAAATGCGGAAATGTTCTAGAATCAAAGTTGAAAAAATTCAATCCTGTGAGAAGTGAAAGACTTAAAATAGAAATTGAGGGGCACCTTGTTTGTTCAGTTGATTAAGCATCTGGCTGGTTCAGTTCAAGATCTCATGGTGTGTGAGTCTGATCCCCATGCCAGGCTCCACACTGGCAGTTCAGAGCCCAGAGCCTGCTTTGAATTCTGTGTCTCCCTTTCTCTCTAACCCTTCCCTGCTCAGATACTGTTTCTCTCTCTCTGTCTCTCAAAAATAACTAAACATTTAAAAAGTTTTTTTTAAAAAAAGAGTATTTTTAAAAAATAATAATAATAATTCAACGAATTAAAGAAAATCATCAGTTTAGTAGAGGCTACCAACTCCCTATAGTAAAAACAAACAAACAAAAAAAGACATTCACTATATCTTTCTGAAAGTTCAAAGTACCAAAAAAAATCCATACATTACAAAGATTTCCAATGATTAGGAGAAAGTCAGCCAACAAAGAAATGAGTTTTAGAATAGCAATGCTAAGAATATCAGAACACATAAAGGCAAAGAAGCAATGCCTTCCAATAAAAAAAATAGAATTCTCTACCCACAATTAAATGTGAGAGAGATATGGAAATATTTTCAAATCTTTGTTATGTCATAGTATATGGAAGTATTTATGCACTTTCCTTTCCTACATATCTAGTAAGTAATCTTTCCACTAGTAAGCCAGAGGCACTCACAATGCTACAGAAAAATTAGAACTGCATTAAAGACATGCAAAAATGTTCAAATATGATAATATATAAATGGCATCTTGAGGTTGTTTTAATTAACATCCTTTTTATACTAGAGACTTGAGTATATCTTCTTATCCTTGCATTCATCGAAATCCCCTATTTTTCTATTCAGAAGAATTTTTACAAATAAAAATTAACAAGATTTATACAAATGTTAGTTTATTCTAGATATCAATCCCTTTCTGTTATTGAACATAAATATCCCCATTATTGAAAATATATTCTTGTATAACTTCCTCTAATAATTTCAAAACTATTGTTATAACCTTGATGTCTTTAACCACATGACTTTATCTTTGTATACCGCAATGAATAGGTATCCAACTATAATTTTTAATACACACTGTCCGAATTTTCCATTAATATCACATAATCTTATATGTGGGGTCATATTTATTATCAAGTTCCTATATGAAACTTTAGTTTGTTTCTTAATTTTTATGACCCTGGTTTTGAAATATGCCTAAATATTTGGTAAATTAGGTCTTTCTGTACCAAACATAGTCTTTGTCGTTGTTTTACAAATTTCATTACCAATTCATCTATTTTCAAAGTTAATTTTAGAATCTATTTGTCAAACTCCTCCAAGAATACGAGTAGAAATTTTTTGAATTCCAGTGATTTATGGTGTAATGTGAAAATTCATAATGTTACATTATTTTGGTTGATACATGTTGCATAGTTTTATTTGTGTGTTATTTTAAAATGTTTAATGTGTGGTACAAACTTGATGTCTTGTTTTGGGTAACATTCACCAGTTTATATATACACTGAATAAAGTAGGATGTGATTTAATATTCTTTATATACACTTTTTTCTATTGATTTCTAAACAGATTAATGTAACTGGTAATTTCTGTCAAGATCCTAGAGCACAGAATATGCAGTTAATTAGAATAATATGCTTCACATTATGTAGACCCATAAAGCAATCTGTTGACAGAATTAATAAGGAAAGGCAGGTAGCTTCAAGAATTTAATAATTTATTAAATGGCTAATAACAGTTATTTTATCAAACCTTTCCAAACATATCCTAATTATCAGTGAAAAATCTGTTGCATAAAATACAAGGATTTTCTTTTCTACGGTATAATTATTGCAACAAATAATACCTAGCTTCCACAAATCTTTGTTAAAGCTGAATTTGGCAAGAAGGATTAAGGCACTTATTTTGTCTTTCCTGGAATAGTTTTATAACTGAGTTTATTTTTATAAGTTTATTTATTTTGAGAGACAGAGAGAGGGAGAGGAGGGCAGAGAGTGAGGGAGAAAGAAAATCCCAAGGAGGCTCCACGCTGAAAGTGCAGACATAGGGCTCAATCTCAAGAACTTTGAGATCATGGACTGAGCCAAAATCATGAGTCAGACTCTTAACCAACTGTGCCATCCGGTTTCAGTGACTTTAGTCGTTTTAAAAGAAATTGATAGAATGATTGTCTCACTGGAATAAAATGTAATGATTACCTCAGAGATAATCATTGACGAAACAAACAAAAAAATGGAAAAGCACCTTGATGTTGCCCTGCAGATTTTTTAATAGTTATAATCCAGATGGCTTAAAACAAGTGCTCTTTCTGTTATTGCATTAACTTCTACAGGAACAATGTTATTATTTATTATACTGAGCTAAATGAACTATGACTGCACATTAATACCATTTAATTATAAAATATTCAGAAGAGGAATCTAACACATGTTTTGAACCCCCTCTGAGGTTGCCTCTCACTATAGTAGATAACTTGGAGTTAGAGAGCATGAGATTGATATATTCCCATCCTATGGAATGCAACTAGCTACCTGACATGGCTGCAATTGTGTCTGTGTTTTAGCTATCAATTTCTTTGATCATGTATATTCTTCCATATTGACTCCGTAGGGTCTTTTTTTTTTTTCTTCTTTTGTTCCTTTTTTGTTGTTGTTGTTGTTCAGTGATGGTGTATTTGTTCCATCATGTATTCTTTACCTTCCGCTCATATTCAATGTAGGCAGTAAAATGCAAACCATCCATTTGCTCTTATATGATGCTTGGCTTTCCTTTAAGTATCCAAAAGTTGTTTGTCTTCACAACTAAGCTATAATTTGAAGTTGTGTATTTAAGCTTATTTTCTGTAATATATTAAGGAGGGTAATGCGGGGCTAAAATAGCCTTTGTGAAGAAACTTAGCTTTGCTTTCTTTCCTGAGGCTTTATTGAATGTTCTGTTCGAAGGTTTGCGCTCTGGGATGGGAAATGGACCACAAATGAATCCTGGATGAAGCTCATCACCTGATTCTGTATGAGGCATTGTAGTAGGTTTTTTTTCTTTTAATCAGAGTGAGCTATCACTATTTGTCTACTGTTCCTGTCTCACATATCTTTATCGCAAAGTTACAGGGCTCCCCTCAAATGAAAACAAGCAAGCAAGCAAACAAACAAACAAAAAAAACACACACACACACAAAAACAAAACCATTAGGCCTCTACTCTCCAAAGTTTGAGTTATTACTGAGCATTTTCAAAATACTGTCTACTCACATTGCATTTAGTTGTCACTGTCTCCTTAGTCTCCTCCAACTGTGACAGTTCCTCAGTCATTCCTTGTCTTACATGACCAAAGAGTACCGAACAGTTATTTTGCAGATTTTTTCTATGTGGCTTTGATGTTTTACATTATTAGCATGAGGTAATATATTTTGGGGAAAATATCACAGAGGTGATATGCTCTCACTGTATATTATCAGGAAGTACGTAGTACCATCATGATTTATTATTGGTAAGGTTAGTCTTGGTCACTTGACTAAAGTGGTGTTTATCAGATTTCTCCATGACAAAATTTCTACTTTTTCCTTTTGTAATTATTAAATATTTTGGGAGAATTTGAAACTATGTAAATATTTTGATTCTGCTTAAACTTCCATCCACTAATTTTAACATCCATTGGTGGACACTATCTGTGGCAATGATTACTCTTGAGTTTTAATAATGATTTTCTAAATCCCTAATGCTTTTACATCATTAATTGGAATGTTTCTATAAGGAAATGTTATTTTCTTTCATTTATTTACTATTTATTTATAGCAGTATGGACACATGGATATTTCTTATGTTTTGGGGGTTATATTCCAATACTGCTACTTTTTTTTTTTTTGTTTTGTTTTGCTTTGTTTTTTCCTATGGCCAATGGCCGGTCTTTCAGGTTGTCTATGGTGTCCTAGAGGTAAATGCTCATTCTATTTTCTATCATTTTTTTCATTCTTTCAGTATTCAAAAGTTCTGGAATGATTCTTTACCACTTTCAGCTTTACAATGGTCAAATCTCCATCTTCCCTATAAAGAATCCATATGGTACAGATGGTACCATATGGTAATCCATGGTACAGATCCATAAAAATGGGGATGGAGCAAAAAGAAACCACACCCATACAACCACAGAAAGGGAAGGAATCATACTTGCCATATCAATTATTCTAAATTCCCTGACAGTGTTCTCCCTGAGTTTGTTTGTGATGATTGCCTAATCTCTTATGAATATATTCTTTCTTTCTGTTTTATACGCCCTGCAATGTATTTGCTGAAATCCAGGGATTTTGAATAGAATAGTAGAAATTGAGATAGGGTTTTTTTTTTTTTTTTGGGGGGGGGGTTGTTGTTTGTTTTTAACCTGGGAGATGTAAATGTTTTTCTAGGCATTTAGTGGATGGAGATGTTTAAGTGAATCTACTTAGGGATTGGTCTGGGTTTAAATTTGCTATTGTCATTGTTATAGGAATCTTTTGTTTTAGGGCATGATTTGGTTTATCAGAGCAACGAGTGTTTGCTTCTGATTTTGGTACTGTATTTGGATCCTGTTTTTGATTTTGTATTGTATTATGTCTCTTTGATTACTCTTGTTCTTTTTGCAGTTTTCTACTGTTACTTGTTATATAAAGCACATTATCTTGGTGATCAGTGATAGAGGGGAGGGTGCTTTTTCTGTTGCTCTGATTAAACCTGAATCTTAGGTATGCATGTGTCTCAGGTCTTAGGAGTATGGACTTTTTGCTTCTCCGGTCCCTTCCCCAAATACAATTTGGGACTAAACATATTATCTTACACTTCCCCAGGAGTAAGGTTTATTTTGTTCTTCCCTTCCCTTTACTCAGATGCAATGAATTTTTACAAATGCTCTAAGGAAAGCAGTGCTCACTGCCCTTTGGCCCACCATTTAAACACTCTTGTTTGGGAGTAAAGTTAAGATAGGGTAGAACTTCCTGTACCTTCTATAAGACTTCTATTCCTCTCCCCTAGATGTTTGTTTCTCAAGAAATGCTTATTTAATTTTTTAACATTTTATAATGTTTATTTTTGAGGGGGGGGCGCAGAAAGAGAGAGGAAGACCTAGAATCTGAAACAAGCTCCAGGTTCAGAGCTGTAAGCACAGAGCCTGACACAGGGCTCAAACTTACGAACCATGAGATCACGACCTGAGTCAAAGTCCACTCTTAACCAACTGAGCCACCCAGCTGCCCCCAAGATGCTTATTTCTTAAGGTTCTTTTAGCTCTTCCCTGTGAGTGGTCAGTGGACAGTCTGTGGAGAAAGAAACTCCAAGATGATACAGAGTCCCACCGCTTATGAGACTCCTAAAGATTTCATAATGTCCTACTAACTCATATTTGGCCTTGGATCATTTGTCAATTACTGAAGCTGAACTTTTCATACTGCTATGGAGTTGAGTCTACCCATAAAGAAGCACTTCTCACATCTGTCTGCCAGTACCACCTCTCTATACATTTTTGGTCAGTTCATTGCTGTGCAACTTCAATGATTCAGTGGAGTTTTAAAAGGTAATTTTTCATTGTGAAGGTGAAACAAGGGTCCTACCTATCTTGATATCCCAAGGTGGTACCCGGAAATGCTGTGCTGGAATTCTGTGGTACTAGAAACTATTAGGCTTGGTTCCCCTCTCTCATTCCTCATTAATTTGGTTGGCTAAAGCTAGCTAATACTCACGGCACATAAACTATTTTAATTTCCTGGTGGAAACTGAATGATATAGTAAAAAGAAAAGCTCAAAATATGATTGATATTATTCTTGAAGACTAAAATTCAGGAAATAAAATGTATATTGCTTTTTGCAACACTCACTGCTGGGTGCTTTTTCAAATGTAATGGATGTGTATACAATTAAATGCAAATCTGTAATAAAGACCTATTATGCTCTTTAAACATGTTGAATAATGGTGACCCTCCCCCCATACATACACTTACAAAGATATATAATATCCTACTGAGAACTGGCTCCTATGATTCAACATTGAACAATGCTAGTTTATATATTTAAACTGCCATCTAATTCATATACTGTTACATTCACTCCAGTCAAATATACCTCAGGAACCCTGGGATACTGTTTTAATAGCTCTACGAAGTTTCCAGAATATGCAGCTGTGGCAGAGTGATGTTACACAAACTAATATCTTGTAAAGGAAAAAGACTGTGAAGTGACAGTACAATGCATGCAGAGTTAGAAACGGAAAGGATTATATATTCAGAAAGCCTAGTTTTAGGATCTGCCAAAACATTTTTCTTCTCCCAGAAAGTAAGAGGATTGTATTTACGTTACTTACATTTTTAAAAGAAATTTAACACTTGATTTTCTTTCTTATTTGTTGTTGATCATGAAGAGCTCCTTCTTAAGAATGTCACTCAAAAAAAAAAAATACTCCATATACAAATACTACTGGGACATCATTGATATTGTACTTGGTTTCTTTCACATCAGGTATTCAATTTTCTCTAAAATAGCATATATTCAAGTTTTTAAAACATAAAATTGCTTTTGCATTATTGAAAATTCTATTTTGAAAATGTGAAAATAGCATCAGAGATTAAAGGATAATGGTGATATGAATGTTTGCTTTTCTACTTTGTCGGAAAGATATAATGCAGTAGGGTGACCATGAAAATTCCTGGATTCAGAGAAAGTAGTTTACATTTAAAAGATGATAATTTAATATTTATTTTACATTAAAATAAAGTTGTACTTTATCATTTCCATTACTGAGTTTATCTACAGTAGTTTATCCATCAATATATAATCTATTATTAAATCTGCATCAATACATGTATTTTATTTCTCTTTTCTATTTCTATGATTTTAATAACAAGTTCTCAAATTAAAAATTATTTTCCCTGACTTCAGACAAGAGTAATTTTTTCTTGTGCTGCTTTCTATACATAGGGACCACATACAAGTATTTGTTCTCTGTGCCTCAACTGGTGAATTTCACTTACTGATTTGTTGATATATCAAGTGTTTTTCATCTATAAAACATTTAATTCACAAAAAGAAGTTCCTGCGAAGTAAAAACAATGTTATAAAGAAAAATAGCATAGAAAAGCCAAAAACATGCAATTTTGTTTTGAGAAAACAAAAATTTCTACTCTAAAGTTGCCAACTTAATAATTTTTGGTTTAGAAAATACTGAAATATTTTTATTCTCTGAGCATATACTAAAATAGTTTTAATTGTAATCTCCATTAGGTTAAAAAATAAAATAAAATGGGGTGTATTCTAAGAAAAAATTGAATAGTTTCTAAAAGGTTGCTTTTATTTATATTGGGTTGATTTTTTTCTACTCTTATATGAGTGTCAAACTTTAAAAACAATACAAAACAAAACAAAACAAACTAAGGTGTCCAGGTTGTCTCAAGATGATGCTAAATTATGGTAGATACAGCGTGAAAAAAAATAACCTGCTACATCCTGTAAAAACGTTGCTGAGGCACCACTCTGAGCTTTCTCTGAAGTATGTGCTGCCATGGGACTCTAACATCATGGCTTGCATCCTGACTGAGATCTGTGAAGTAATGTAATTATAGATCATTATAAAGTCTTGTTAGGAGAATTGATATTATTACCTTCATCTACCCAACGTTCTATAAAAAGTCAAATACTGATCATTTGGATAACTCTACATGTCTCTTCATGTCAACACATATTTAATATTCTCAAGCACCTATTAGCTTCCCATGTGTCTCATATTTTCATTCATCTTTTGTTTTTCTTTCTTCAAGATTCTAGTATAATTTCTCAGGTTTTCCCGACTGAACTAATGCTATTTGCTCTGTTCAGCGCTTCGGTTATAATCTGTCATTTAGCAGTCATCATATCGCAGAACAGTATGTGGTAAACTCACTTTACTTCTTTTTCTTTGGTTCTAGCTTGACATATATGATGCTCTCATGTTCTTTCTTAGAGTATAAACCAAATGGTGATCTTCCTTCAGTCAAATCATATCTTCATTATGTCTAGCCGAGAGTGGTCTCATGTTCAGTAATATGGTCCTGATGCTCAGGAAGAGAAGCCCCTATCCTGGGCCCCAAAGTTTATAAGCCCCCACCTGCAAGCTCCAGGTATCTGAGAACCCAGCAATCCCTGCCAAAATATGGACTTGCCTGGGTGGACAGACATGCCTATAGCCGGAGCAGGACAGAGTCAGGAGTGGGAAAAGAAGGGATACAGGCACGCCTTAATGTCTGTTCTGGAACTGCTAATGGTACAAGAATTTCAAATTACAATTTGAATTTAGAGATCTTTATAGAATTATATACATTTTTTCAGAATAGGAGATAAAATATATTAAAATTTAATTAGTTTGGTTTATGGCTTTGAAATATTTAGACTCATGGCTTATGGACTTCAATTTGTACTCTTACTTTAGTCCCACCAGGAAATTTAGCTGTGTAGATATCTCAGATAATCTACGAATCTGCAGAGGAAAAAAGAATGACTATTCATTTGGATGTTCTTTGAAAGAGGTACACAGAGGCTGAAATTATCTCTCATGGGACACACCACATAGTACCAGGGCTTCCTAAATGATGTGTAGGTAAATATACATACATTCTTCAGGAGTGGTAAGCTAGTCTTTTGGAAGAATGTATAGAACTTCTGATGACCTGCACTCTTAAGTGACACACTCTGAAAAATTTCTTCGAGCCTATGTTTTCTGTAACATTACATTGGGATTCAACTCCTTCTTCAACCAGAATCATTTCACATGTAAGACAGACTATTTTAGATTTAAATCATCCCTAATTTTTAGTCTTGCTGTACACTTGATCTTACTGTTTCTACCCTTAACCTGTGATGATGAGCAAAAGCTTAGCAGTTGTTGAATATATGTCTCATTTTGAGAAAAGAAACCACTATGATTAAAATTTGGCACAGGCAAGAAATACCAAAAAAAAAAGAGGAAATAGTATCATGAAACTCTTTTAGTTCTAAAACTGTGTTTAAAACATTGTTGTTCTTTGTAATATAAGACTAAGACAGACAAGAGATATTTACGACCAAGTAAGCTAAGTAAAGATCCCTGTTAACTAAGGAGTCTGGCTGTGGTAATGGTCTTCAGTAAGACTGAATATAGTGACTATGCTCTTTTCTTTATCCTAAGTTAGAGATCTCATCCTATGCTGCTTCATTTTCAATACAAAGAAGATAAGCATTCTGAAATATCAAGTTGTTTCACCACAGCAACCCCTAAATTTCACAGAATGTAACTGATAGACTGAGTTGGCTGTTAATAACTCAATTTGTGACTATATATCTCTATATAGTCACTAATGTCTCTGGTGGGGGGTTGAGGAGTGAGAACAGTTAAGATTTCTGAATCTCAGCTGCTGCATAGAGTAAGCTAATATGGAAAATCCTTGGACCACTTGTGTGGCTCAAGTGGTTGAGCACTGAACTCTTGATTTCGGCTCAGGTCAGGATCTCACAGTTTTTCGTGAGTTTGAGCCCTGTGTCAGGCTGTGTGCTGACAGCACAGAGCCTGCTTGTGATCCTCTGTCTCCCTCTCTCTCTCTGCCCCTTCCCGACTAGCTCTCTATCACTCTCTCTCAAGATAAACATTATTTTTTAAATGCCTATAACATTTTCTATACACACATGCCGCATAGTATATACATATATACAAATTTTGTTTCTTCTATGTCGCATTCCTAGGAGTGACAGAATATAAATAAAGAAAAAAAAATATGTCAATAAGTTACCCTGCCCACAACTTAATGCTTATTTTTGTCATGGAGAAAACTTAAATAATCATCAAATCATGATATCATATGGAACAGGGCACACATGAACTTCAACTTACTCACTCTATTGGTCATGTATATATAAAACCGGGATGAGCCAAGAACATAACAGAAAAGTGATTTAAAAAATCTGGAGTCCCTGGAGAAAAAACTCACTACAATTAAAAAGAACATGGGGCACATGACTGGGTCTAAAAAGAATGATTTAGCAAGGCATGGAATGAGTAATTATGAGCAAAATACTGAACCTGTAACTCAGATTATCGCCTCCTCCTATGGACAGGATACCTCTCAATACCTGTCTTCAGAAATGTACTACCTTGAGAAGCACTGAAACACAAAGAGGCCAATAGAAAAGACGTTTTATGTATATTTGTACATATAATTTATTATTTCTTTTGACCAGTTTTTAATGCTGTTTTATGTTTGGGAAAGTGTAAATTGATGACCCTTGGTGAGGGAGCAATAAACATTTCCATACCCAGAAGTTAAAAAAACGTGTGAGGTCACTTTCTGAACTTCCTTTTGCACCTACGGCACAGGCACATGACCTCAGCTCAGTTAATCTGACTCATCACATCCAATTAACATGTTGATATGGGATGAGGGATGGAGAGATCTCTCTCTTGTTTTCTCTCTGTAGTCAAAGTAGCTGCAAAGCTTGGTTGCTTTTATATAAGTGGAAGTGATGGAAATCTCTAGTATCGAGATCTATTAGGTAGCAGATGCAATATTTTTTCCCAAAGATCAATTTTTAATGTTGCTTAGGAAATTTTTTGGAAATGTAGTCTTGAGCCTTGTTTTCCAAGCCTCAAAAAAGTCTGTGAGCTGCCCTCATATTCTTGTTCTTTATCTGCTTAATCACCCTGTTAGGCCTCAGTAATTACTAATTATTACAAGACCAGAAAGCAAAGGTGAAATTTAAGGATTGTTCTTTCTTCATCAAACAGGATTAAGTATACCTGGTGTTAGCATACAGTATACTCTGAATCAATAAAAGCGAGAGATGGCTAGAGGTATGAATGTCCATGTTCATTCTATAAGCAATAGCCACAAACTATGATAATCCGGCACAGCAATGTGTCAAGTTTCATCTAGCTCAGTTTGGTAAAAGTGGCAGTTTTCAGTGAGGGCCTTTTGGTCTAAGGAGTTTAGTTGAAATCTGGCATTATTTGATAATAAAAGTGACAAACAATACCAGTGGCTTTGAAGGCAAAGACAGATAGAGGCACTAGCAGCACTGTAGGTACCTTTCTGTGACTATCAAAACACTCAGAGCTAGGCAGAAAAGGAAAACGGCCACATCAATGGTAGTTGAGAGAACTTGCTTACGAGTACTGATTAGATAGTTCCTGGTAAATCTCTGAAAAATTCAAGGATGAAGGACAGCAGAGCTTCAAAGATAAACAGGAGTTCCAGTGAATTCTCTGGAGGGGACTGGAACTACAAAAATACTCTTTATTACTAAAAACAATCTGCATATTGTTATCGATTATAAAATCCCTGCATTTTAGAGAGAGAGAGAGACCTGAGAATATATTTTTTTGGAAAATAAAAGTTATTAAAATTTTATGGTTGTCTTCCAACAACAACAACAAAAATGTCTTCTGACCAAAATTTTATAGTGTTAAAAGGATATAATTTCTTTATAATTATCTATCAACGAAATTTTGCATGCTTTGTGCTGTGGTACACATCTGGAAACACATGAAGAATGGTATGCAGAAATGGGGAAAATGAGGAGAGATGGCAGGAGAAAGAGGAAGTGAGTATTATAGAAAACATTCAGAAAGGTAATTATATAAAGAGTATGTGATGCAAAATGAAAATAAGTGGGTGGACCAGAGTCTTAAAACCAAAGAATAAAAACCTTAAAAAAGGCTTGAATGACTATTGTCAAAGGATCTGTGAAAATTTAAAAATTCATATTTGTATGAACTACAGAATATATTAATCTGAGGATTCTGTATAAATGTCAAATGCAGATTTTGTATCGTTCTATTTTGTAAACTGACTTTCATCATATGAATACTTTTCTGGTCTCTGCTTGCTGTTTATCGGATCGAATAATTGACATTTTGATGACAAATGAAAGTGCAAGGGCCTGACTGAGCTGTTCCTACAGCTTTCGAGTGTTGAATACGTGTGGAAGCCTTTCCCAGTTCAGATTCTAATTCAAATCACAAATCAAAGTTCTGAATATAAAGGATTATGAACAGAACAGCTCTGTATAGATTCATCGCAAACTAAATTAACCTATAGACTAGAATGGAAAGCTAAGGACATCTTTCAATTAGAACCAATTGGCTGTTGAAATAAAATTCTGGCAGCTAAAGAATACAAAGCAGATTGCAGAAAATAAGCCCCATGAGGGCTTTATTTGACATAAACATGAGTTTGTCTTGTCATTCTTAGTACGTAACTATGGTGATTTCAATTACTTTTTAGCACTTTAAAGTGCTTGCCTTTTTCCAAAAATTTCCTATTTAAAAATTGTTATCTTCTTGAGACTTAATTTGTTATAATTTATTTTAGTTTTCCATAAATTTGGGACAATGTTTTATTTTATGGAATATGCCTAAAAGTATGTTCTGAAACAAAAGTCATTTCCATCTTTTAGCGTGTATTATATAATTTTGAAAATTTAGAATTTTTCTTTGTAAAAATTTGCTTTACACAATGAATTTAGTTTTAGTAATTTTTTTTGAAATGTCAACTGATCAAAATTTCTCTCAAATTGTACCCATAGGCTACTGATGCATTGCACTTGTAATTGTTGAGTTCCTGTGTACATTTATAAGTGTATTAGGGAGGAGTAATGAAAGAAAATGTATTTTTTAGTAAAATAATGTTTCATTTTTAATGAATTGAGTTCTTCTGTTGGAGTAAAGAAATGTTTCCAATCACACAAATCCTTTATAAAGCTAGACAAATTTTCATATACACAATATACAAAACAGGCATCTTATGTATACTCTCAACTTTTTGTAGAAAAAAGAATTATTTTATCAAACAGTATGCCTGTGTCTCTTGTCTTTGTTTTTCCCTGATTATTTTACTTCAGATTCTCAGATTAGGAAGAGAGAAAGAGAAAACTCTAATATAAACATTCCAAGCACAGATCCCCAACGTATACATGGTGCAACAAAACACTAAGTGAACTGCTCGGAATACTCGGAGCAAGAGAACAAATACCTACTGCGGTTTTTTTTGTTTGTTTGTTTCTGTTTTTTTTTTGTTTGTTTGTTTCGTTTTGTTTTGTTTAATTTTATTATTTATTTTTGAGAGAAAGGGGCATAACACGAGCAGGGGGGACAGGCAGGGAGAGAGAGAGAGACCCAGAATCTGAAGCAGCTCGAGGCACCCCATCTACTGAAATGTTTAATGTACCCTGTAGAACTTCTAAGATTTCTAGAAAAGATATAGGATTTTTAAAACCTTTCCTACAAATATTTTCCAAATGGTATTATAGTTTGAAATGCAAAATATACAGGTCTGATTTTTTTTAATTTTGCTTATATTATGCAATTCCAGAACAAATTGTAGGAGTTTTAATATATTATCTTGAAAAATCAAAAGATCAATATGAATTATACAATTATACAAAAATTTAAATTGACACGAGAGATACCTGATCTAAAGGTGTTTTTTCCCCTTAATTTGCTTAAAACGATTATATTAAACTAAAACCTATCAATAATCAAAATTATTGTCTTTGTTTTACAAAATATGAGGTGCTAATATAAAAATTCAAATGAGAAAATAAAGGAATAATTCAAAAACCAATGTCTACTAGCTATAATTATTTTACTGAGATATATATCATTGGTATGATGAATAATGGTGGTATGTATAAATTAGGACTACAAAGGACAATAGCTAAAAATAAGGCATGCATAGTTTATATTCTCTCATCTACTTTTAATGAGAATACCTTTATCTGATACTGATATGTTCATCATACTTTTGAAAGAAAATGCAAATTCAAGGAATAATCATTACCTTGGAACTATAACTACAAACTGGACAAAAAAGACTAATAATTTCTTTTTTGGTCTGCAAAGCATTACAGTTTTACACTTTAAATATATTTATTAATATATTAAGGCTAATTTAATTTTCAAATCAGATACCTGCCAGTTCCAAAGCCATCTGATGATAATTTTGGTTAAATACTTCAAGAAAACTACCAGCTTTTTGATCTTTCTGTTCATTCATTCATGTGGTCATTCATTCACAAAGGAGTTGCTGAAGACTTGCTATGAAGTCAAGCAGGAACTTTCCGGGAGTCTGGGTTTACTCCTATGACTCTAAGACAATGAGGCCAGCACTAGAAACAGGAAAGGAGAATGGTAATAGGAGTCTAACTCCTTATGGTGTGGAGATCTACAATCTCAGTGGAATGATCAAACTCCATACATTTTTTTTTCCCTGTGAGAAGAAAAAATAAACTTTTATTTCATTTAAGCTAATACTTTGCAGATTCACTGTGGCAAATAATACATCTTCTGATTTACTGACTACTGTAAAAGAAAAAAAAAATAGGAAACAGTGTTGACTGCGCAAAAAAAGAAATCCAAGAGTCTATGGAATAATGAAACAAAGCAAAGAAAGTAAAATTTAAGAGGAAGAACGATGAAAATGAAGACTTAGACATTTTGGTTATCTTCTCCCACCTTCTAGGCAAGTTAGGAGATACAAGGGAAAAAAGTTTTAGAGTGAGATTGTTGTGAAACAGACTGAATGAAATATCAGAATATTTGTTCTACTTAGAAGATAGAGCAGAGAGGGACCCAGATCTGCTGATTTTCATTGCTGGATAAGGGCAGGCTCGATCATCAGAGAAGAGTAAAGCTTTAACCAAAGGCTGGGGCAAGAAGATTTATTCCGTCAACAATCAGCAATCTTCAGAGAGGACCCTGAGTGACAGAAGAGAATCTTAGCTCCAGTTACATACACTTAAATCAGTCTAGGAAGACCCTAAACCAAGGACCCAGCTAAATATAGATGTCTTTTGGATAAAGCAGTGACAGATGTCTTTAAAGAGGGTTCTTTATATTACCTGAAAGTTCTTGGCCATCATCAAAAATATACATCCCCAGCATTGAGAAGCATGATTAACCCTTAGTATAAACTAGAATAACTTTTTCTTACAAAGGAGAAAAATTCCTAACACATATAACTTTCATTCCTCAAAATTCTCTGTTTCAGAAATTGAGTTTATAAGTAATATTATGTAATAGTATTCTGAACATATGCATCATGTACTCTCATTTTCTGAAGGTTATTTCATAGTATAGGATTGGTTCAACAGCTATTTCAAACTATATACCAAATTTTATCAGTTAATGTTCTCAAGCTCTCAGCAAGTCCCTACTGTTTTAAGTGCTATAGGGAAAAAAAAGGGTTAAAAAAAGGAAAATCTCCACCCTACAAAACTAAATATTTTCAGACCTAGTTTCAAATTTCTTGCCTTTCTTCATTGTACTACCTTCTGGCAACCTGCTCTGAATAGTACTTTCAGAAAGTACTTCATGCGTCACCCTTTTGAGCCCTGGGAGCCTCCTCTTTGTGTCCTTCAGTGTTAGGCTTAATTTGAGATGTTCTTTTAGCTGAAGGGGCCAAATACATCATTCCTACTATCCAGCTGTGGGGACAAGACAAGGGACCCATGGGGTGATACCATTTGGCCACTCTTTATTAAAAATTTAGTACACTTCCAAGGAAAAGGAGGAAAAGAAGGCAAAGAAGCAATATGTTTTTCCTCTTTAAAATATGCTAACTTATGTTAACTGGAAAAAATATTTTAGCTTCTTTGCCTTGGGGATTATAATGATGTGAGTGTAGGATACTGCCCGGTTTTCCTTTGGATTTACATTGAACACCAAGATACTGAGTCAACACCTACATACCTTTTCCCAGCCCTCATTAATTCTCTGTTGCAACAGATGTTTCTCTCAATCATATAGAAGTGACCACCGATTCACAGATGAGTGCATTAGAATATGAATAAATCAATTTGCAAAATATTCAGGAGTCAGCATTTCTGTCAGTTTTCTTGAAGGTTTATAGCAATTCAAAACACACAATTCGGTTATATTGAAAATGCTGCCAATTTGATAAACAACAGTAAAAGCATTAGCAATTTCGTTGTTTACATTTGGTATATCTAAACCCAAATTAAATTATAACAAGACAGGGGAACAGAATAATAATTTAACATTTTAAAATCTATCATGATGATATAACATTTACCATCATTTTCATATTCTTCAAATACAGAAACTGAACCTACATATTATCAGGAAAATGTTAACAAAATAAAATAGCCAACACCTCATTAAGCATCAGTTCTTGCTCGTGACTTTATTAGCTTTCCTTACAACTTCTATAGTAACTATGGTAAAGTCTACAAACACAACTTGTCATGTGGATGCTTAACAATAATCTTTAAATTTGCTGAATACATTCAAGCCTTTCACTTTCACTTCAAGCCTTTATTTATTTACATATTGTACTGTTTTAGGTAGTTCCCTCCAGTTATTATATTGACAAATCCGTATCATTTAGGGCGACAGCATTCAGTTGTTCAAATTCTACTTACAAGGTTTCTTTTTTTTTTTTTTAATGTTTATTTATTTTTGAGAGACATAGAGGCACAGCGTGAACAGGGGAAGGGCAGAGAGAGAGGAAGACACAGAATCCGAAGCAGGCTCCAGGCTCTGAGCCGTCAGCACAGAGCCCGACGCGGGGCTCGAACCCACAGACCGCGAGATCATGACCTGAGCTGAAGTCGGCCGCCCAACCGACTGAGCCACCCAGGCGCCCCTACAAGGTTTCTCTTAATTAAGCTTTCTAAGTCAAGAGAAAAGAGGCACTTTGGCTTAAATTCATTTGAAACTTAAACAACATTTACTGGTCAGACTGGCATGATGTGCTAATCTGTTATTGAGCTAGTCTTATGGAAGGCCTGTCACTTAGTTCTGGGAGAATGGGCAGAGTGACCAGTGTTAGGGTTGCTATCTTCTCTATGTCTTATTCCTCTGGTTGGGAATACAAAATGAGGAGAGTATCCGTTCCTTTCCTTGTGTGAAAGCAACACAGAAAAATCAGTTGGGCTCAGGCCCACCTCTAACACACACACACACACACACACACACACACACACACTCCCCACTGCCACCGCCACCACCATCACCATATACAATGACTCAGCTTCAGAGAAATGAAGAGAGATGCCTGTTTCAATGACAAGAGACAGAGATGGAGACTTTCTCAGCACTGTGGCATTTTTCTTTCAGCTTGAAGAACCAAACAAAAAAATCTTGAAATATAAACTTTAAAGATCTCATAGTGAGAATACAGCAATGCAGTTCTTACTCTATGTCATTTAGGGTCAAATATAAAATTTAAAAAATGTGATTTGGAAATAATATTTACTGACATTTCTAGGTAATGAACAAAATATTTCCTTTCCTATTATAAGCCTTTGAAAAAATATTACAAACAGCAGGGACTTATTTATAGATTTGACGGGAAAATTTCTGGCTAACCTTGGTATCTTTGAAAAGGAGCTAAATTGCTTCGAGGCTACATATGGGAATGTCTAACAATATTTTCTGTTACATCTTACAATAAAGAAAGCTGCTAATAAATTCAGAGCATTTATTTCTTTACAGATGTGATCTGGAGACATTTCATGCAGAAGAAAAGTAAACGGGAATGGGGGCTTTGGGGTGATTTTGCCAGCAGATGGAAAGATATCAGTGTTAAGGGCATTTTTCTTTCTTTGTATCCACTTTCTTGGGACCAGTCATGTCAACCTGCGATTCTGTGCCTCTATGGCCATTATACTCACATCCTTCTAAGTAGAGAAAAGGGAAGACAGAATATCGTGTCTGTTCCTTAACTAGAAAAATATGAGTCTTCTCTTTTCTCAAGAGGGAAGACAGTTGGATGATTCACTTAAGGAGAAATATTTTAATTGACATTTACTATAGTCATTACACTTATGAAATAGATAATAGTTGTTATTGAACAGAACTTTGTGGAATTAAAATATGTAAACTATTTTTGTGACTCATAATATAGTATCATCATAAAATTCTATTCATAATGTAACAAAATTTAATGTAGCTATTCATCTTAATAAATTATGAAGTAATTATAAGGCATGTTGTAAGAAGGTTTGACGGAAGATCATGATAAGCTATTAGGCATACGTTTAGTAAGTGAATGTAAGCTAGTACCAAATACCTTGAATAGCAAGTAATTTGTCTTAAGAGGAAAATAGTCTCCACAGCTTAAAGAAAGAATATTTATACATTGACCGAATATTCATATTGCATTTGAACCAAGGAGTAGGGACGCACTACATACAAGAAGCCATTTATCCTACCTCCCTGTATCAGAGCACAAACGGATCAAAGTCACATCATTCTCTTTTATATCCTTTACTATCTTGAAGAGAAAAGGTTATGTACATTCTCTCAAAAGCATTTTTCATAGAGCTACCATTACAACATCTTCAAAGATTTTATCGTATATAGTTATGAATTATTGGAACTGAAAGAGACCTTAAATATTATATATGTATATAATATATAATTATTACTACTATAATATATGTATGTATTATATACACAGTAATTTTAGAGATGATGACTTAAGTCAAAAAGATTTACCCAAAGACATGCAAACCATTATTGTGAATTAAATACTAGGACGCTTATATTCTTTTAGTCAGTCCTACAGTCTTTTTACAACACTCCTTTACTCTGGTATAATTTTTTAAGATCAGGGTAATCATTTGCATTAGTCCAGATTGACTCAACTATGCTGCAGTAAAAGATTACCCTCAAAGACAAACCTAGTGATTTAATACAGCAAATTCATTCTCATGAGACAATCCTGATAGGTTTAGGTAATTTGCTTGGGTGGCTGCCCTCCAACTTCTATCACTCTTCCTGTGGTCTTCTGGGCTCTACCATCTCACTGTGAGTCTTTATCACCATGACTGGGTAGAAGGACCATCAAGAGTTCACACCTGTACCCTCTATGCTTTGCTGTAGGTGTTAGCATCATTTCTGACTATAGTCCAAAAGACAAGGTTAATTTTATTACCACATCTAAATACAAGGATACTGGGAAAATTGTCATTTCCTGTACCCAAGGAGAAGAAAAGTAGACTCTGGTTGAATACTAGTAATGCCTTACTAACAATATCTTTCTCATCATCTTATTTTATAAGTCATCATATCTGTTTGAAGTTGGATATCCTCTGCCACTTTTTAGATGTGTATAATTTATGTTTCATATAGCTTCCCTACTACATATTAACTGCACCACTGGTCTTAAAGTTTCGTAGCTCTAGAATCATACACTGTTTTCCACATGGTAAATATCCACTAATGCTTTTTTAATGAATAAATAAATAAGTAAATGAATGGTAGCTGGTCACTCAGCACTACTTTCTAATGAGTGATTTTATAGTACTGGTACTGCTCTGGCAACTTAAATGCATCTTACTTTTGCTTCAAATCATATATCCTCAGTACAGCCATATCTTAACTGGCCAAAAGTACAGTCACCTCCATCCACTGGAATTTTAGAACTCTGTCAGAAGTATTCACTTATCATTTTCCATGTGTCACATTACGGTGTGTGACACTGGAAAAAGAGAAATAAGTAGACAGCATAGAGGCCAAGTTCAAAGGACTGGAGACAGCAGCTGGGTTCAAATCTCAGCTACTATCAAACTGTGATCTTGGCAAATGATTTAAACTCTCTGTGCATTAATGTCATCATCTGTAATATAAGAATAAAAATAAAACAACTATTTCATAGACTTTTAAAATATTAAATATCATACTCTGTAAAACACTTTCAAAAGCTTGAACCAGGTGTAGAATAAATTATATCATACCTAGATAGTATATATTTGACATATAGGTTTTCTCTCCAAAACTATATTGTACACCCTCAAGGTCAGGACTACACTGAAGTAAACTCAAGAACCAAGGTCAATGACTTCCCCTTAGAAACCTTTAAAAATATTTAATCAAAAGGATATTTCCAGAATATGGAAATCTTCCCAGGCAGATGAGGCATATCATAAACTCTATGTTACTGAGCTAATTAGTTATAGGGGTAGCATAAAAGATATTTTAAAGGACTAAGTTTTACCAAAAAAAGAATGGCAAGTGATTTACTTTAACTTCTTAGCATAGAGAATCAGACTTTAATTATGATTTTTCATCTATTATTTTATATAATAAATTACTTTTATATTCTCTCTTTATATTTATGCAGAGAACCCACTATACAAGTAATACATAGAAATATAATAGGTAAAATATTGGAGAATTTTTAATATTTTTAAAATTTAACCTTATATATCTTAGGTAATATCAGCTTAGAATTGTGTGAATTAAATTCTTTTATTATTAATTATTATTTTTAATTTAAATCCAAGTTAGTTAACATATAGTGTAATAATGATTCCAGCAATAGTATTTAGTGATTCATCACTTACGTTTAACACCCAGAGCTCATCCCAACAAGTGCCCTCCTTAAAGCCCATCACCCATTTGGCCCATCCCCCCACCCAGCACCACACCAGCAACTCTGTTTGCTCTCTGTATTTAGGAAACTCTTATAGTTTGTCTCTCTCTCTATTTTTATATCATTTTTGCTTCCCTTCTATTATGTTCATCTGTTTTGTTTCTTAAATTCCACATATGAGTAAAATCGTAGGACAACTGTCTTTGACTGACATTTCGCTTAGCATAATACACTCTGGTTCCATCCATGTTGTTGAAAATGGCAAGAGTTCATTCTTTCTGATTGCCAAATAATATTCTATATATATACATATGTATATGTATATATACATATACACCCTATCTCCTTATTCTTAAAAGGAAAATAAAATATGTCTACACTCTAACTGGAAGTAGGGTAACCGCATCATTTAAACCACACTGGAGACATTGGTATTATTACTCAACACAAATATTTATGGATGAAGTAAATTAGGGTCAGAAATATTAAATAACTTGCAGCAAAGACCCAGGTAGCAAGTTGCAGAGTTAGAAATTAATCTCATATCTACATATGTGTACTTATTTTCAGTTAAGCTGTCAGGTACAAATAATTAGGTTACTTATAAATATTGCCTCATGGCACACTCATCATTGGTCCATATAAAATGTTTTTTTTTGTTTATTTTCTAACAGTATAAATTTGTATATAATTAATATATAATGTAACATAAGAACACAGAAACCCAACAAAAACAAAATCTAAGACTGCAAAAATATCTCCATGTAGTCTATCCCCATCTTGTACCCCTCATCTCTCTGCCCTTGCTGTAACCTGACAACCTGCAACATCCTGAACCCAACTATCATTATTACCCTACCCTCTTTTTATATTCATTTATCTTCTCGAGAGTATATATAATAATGATTCTCTTACTTTGTAAGATGTGTGTCCTGTTGTGTGTAATCTTTCAGATTTAAATTTCCACCTGTTGCTCATATTTAGTCACATCAGAGTCTGTTACTGGACCTTATATTCATTTTGAGTACTGATTATATTCTATACAATGAATATTACCCATAACTTCAAATTTGTAGAAGTACATTTCTTTAAAAATCTGTCGCACATTACCTAGAAATGAACAATTCAAAATATTCTAATAAGGGTAAAATGTTTTAAAATTTTCAACAAGACAAACAATGTAAAACTAAAAGTGCAGGGTTATCAGGTTTTACTGTTATTCATTGGTAATTAATGATGGTTTTTCCTTAAGTAAGCTTATGACTTGTATATGAGTCCATTTATCCATGTGTAAACTGTTAGGATGGACCAAGGGCAGAAATCAATCAGCATAACTACAGAACTTTTATCTGTGGTAACCTTTATTAAAATATTTCATCATATTTTGTCATCAGATTTAAATGCTGTCTGTGCAAAGCATAGCAGACAGAATTTCAGAAGATTAGAAACTGCATGAGGAAAAATGTAGCTACAATTTATCTCTGGGGTGTCCTGAGTTAACAGTAACCTGTAACCTGTAAGTAACAGCACCTGTAAGGTCACTATTGGAGCAGGCAATAGAGTAGTCTTGGGTTTATTAGTAGGATAGACCGAATGTTGACTAGGGATTACTTAGGAAGATCTCTGACAGCCTAAAATTCCCATGCTATTTTCTTATTCTGTTAAATGGAAAACTCATACCTTTACTGTGAGGAATCAATAAGAAAGTACGCATAAATTTCGAGTGTCTCATTACATAATCTATAAGAACTGTGAATACTATTAAAATTCTGATACATATTTTCTTTTGGAGGACTTGAAATTTCCTAGATTAAAAAGAAATATTGGCACTTTTAAAATTAGCTTTTAAGAAACATTGTTAGAAAGGAAATAACCAATTATACCAGATTGATTCTCAGCAATCAGAATTCTAGCATAAAGAAGGAATTCCAGAGAGTTTCATGTCCTCAAAGCATGACTTGAAGGATCAGGATACTGCTTACGAATGGCCAGAATTCCATAGTAGCCACTGTAAGCCTCATGTAACTACCATCCCACTTGGAACACAGAGAAGCAATTAAGACCATATGACTTATCTTTTCCTCTTTCAGTCCTCTCCCCAAATCCAGCCCTTTCCTCTATAGATAATTCACAGTAGTCCTAAAAGCAGGAAGAACTCCCGCAAATTGCATTTTGTGTCTCATCTTGAAAAGAACGTTATTTTGTATTCATTATGCATCTGAAGAAGAGAGGGCACACGTTAAGTAAGGGAAGACAAGGTATCTCTATGTTAGTTAGTGACACAGTGATTGGTAGGATCACTCAGGTGCAGTGTGATGAACCTAGCTTTGCCTGCCTAAAACTATCATAAAATGAATTAAAATAGAGGTCCCCAGAGGGCAAAATAAAGTATGACAATAAAACTATTGGGTTTTATGCTCTTTTAAATTAACAGGAGGATTAAACGAAGCAAATTTAAAATGGCTTTAAAAGAGTTTCAATACCATAAAGGCAAGAAGTTAGGACTCTGACTATGTTTTACTCTCCGCCTTCTGTTAGTGTGTGGCAGTACAAATTCCCCTTCACAGAGCACCTGTAAATCTCTGCTTCCTAGGTGGCAGGATTTACTAAAAACAATTTCGAGAGGAAATTGTCTTAAGTTAGAACGCTTTCTTAGAATACATCCAACTTTTTATTTTACAGAAAAATTGGGATTGCAAACTGACCTTTCACTCTTAGTTTGACAAACTGTAAATTAATTCACTTCCGGTTGCATTCTTGGACATTATTCAGGCCCTTCAATCTCTACATTTTCATGCTTTCTTGCCCTCTACTCACCTCTGCAGTCCTGAATTTATTCACCTTTTTTTAGGCTGTGAATCTGTCCTATAATGAGGGCCAATCTGTTTAGAGCATGTTTAGATTACGTGTGCCTAGCATACTGGAGGCACTTCAGTAGCCAGAGACTCACCCATTTCTAAAGCTATAATGGGCCTAAATGTTTCTTCTTCAATCATGTGCTCTCCAAGGTCCAAGGGAGCGTAGCCCCACGGACGCATCAGGCAGAAGTACTAGCACTTTAACAATGGTAAACGCCTTTTTTCTCTCCTATTACATTCACCCCTCCGCCGGCTGTAAATTGAGAAGCTTTTACGGTATTATAACATTGCCTAACTTCACTCGAAACTTGAAACTTCACACTGGCTCTTATTACCAGAATAAACAAACAAACAAGCCAACCTGGATCAACCCAAACAAAGCTTGGTGCAATACAGTCCTAGAACAGAAAAATATATTTATTCTTCTCATGATTTTTAGAAGGTTTAACTTAGGTAATGCATGTAAATTTTTTAGATACACGCATGCCTGCCAACTGTAAGTGCCCACTGTTATTTTATATTTAAAAAATGATTATAAATTTTTAGAATAAATAGCAGACAAGGTTTGAGAGTTGAAAGTCGATGGGATTATGCACTGTGCTATTTTATCTCACACAATTGTTTCTATTTATGAACGAGATAATGTATACATCTCCATTAGGGAAATAACCCTTTCACGTAAATTAAAATCAGTACTTCGAAATGTAGAAATGAAAAGACCACAACAACATCCTTAAGGCCATGATCTTAAATTTCAATTCAATATCATTAAATCACAAGTATATTTGGTATAGAAGGAAAGCATCTAAAGATTCCACTTAAATTAAGAGCGCTTAGCACAATTATCACTAGTACACAGTTTGAATAACTTGTGATAAAGCCTTAGCAACTGGCTTAACCACAGGCAAAATAACAAGTGAAATCTAAAAATCAAAATTTAGATGAGTCCTTTTGTACTTTCCACTTAAATACAGGCAGAATAAATTGCATTCCTATAGTCCATAATACAGAGAAGAAATAAATATACAGGTGTAGAGATTTTATCTAGAAACTTAGAGAATTTAAGAGCTTAAAAACATCAATTTTCATTTATCTAATAAGGGAAATATAATGCCACATAATATAGGAAAATAAAGTTCCTTTTCTTTTTACAAATACCATTTCTTTTGAACACAACAATAATCATATATATTTTTAAAAACCTGACATTATACCTAAAAAGTAGACTTTTATAAAGTTTTATTTCCTGGAAGATCAAATGATATAATTTTAAAGGCAAAGATAATTTGTACCAAAGTCAGTCAGACCTTGTCTCCAGTGCTGAAACCTGCATCAGAACTGATTATCTCATCCTCACTGGAATATTTCTATTGTTAAAATATCAAATAAACAAACAAACAAAAAACACCTTTGCTTTTATAGGTAGAATATTCTTTTTTTTTCTTTTTAAAATTTTTTAATGTTTATTTTTGAGGCAGAGACAGAGACAGAGAGACAGAGAGTGAGCTGTGGAGGGGCGGAGAGAGAGAGGGAGACACAGAATACGAAGCAGGCTCCAGGCTCTGAGCTGTCCGCACAAGTCCGATGTGGGGCTCGAACTCTTGAACTAGAGATCAGGACCTGAGCTGAAGTCAGTCACTTAACCGACTGAACCACCTAGGCGTCACTATAGGTAACATATTCTAATTGTTCAATTTATCTTACTGACAAAAAAATCTGCTTTTTTGATATAGAACATGTAAGTTTTAAATTTAATCACTTCGTGTATTTATCGTATCTTAGTCAACCGCAAAAAAGCTAATGTACTTCCCCTGCCTATGAGGCCTATGCTAACTAAGGACTAACTAGTGGAGAGAAAAACGGGACTGTTACCTTCCTTGATTTGAGAATGTTTGCTTGCACTAATAGAGTCTGAAATTTTATTAGTGAGGTCTTATTGGAAATCATAGTACATTGTTGGCATATATTACACTTGTCCCCCAAAACTTGGGAATTTTTTCATATTATGTAGTTAACTTATAAGTCAAGATCACGCTAAGACTATGTAATAAATTCTGCTTCTAAATGTGATATATTTCACTTTCCTTGTTTTTAATCAATAATGTTTTCATGATTTCAAGTCATCTAAATCATACAGGAAATTAATTTTTTTCAACTCTTAATTATTCTTTTATTTTTTACTACTGTGCCGGTCAAAGTTATATTTATAAGGACAGCTGATGTGTTTATTAAGGTCTTAGGTAGGAAGAGGAAAAAAACTTACAAAAGTTTCCAATTTTTGACTATGTAGTATAATATTATCATAAACATTTGTACTTGTCATTCAGTGTAAATGTGCAGGGCTTTCTCTAGGGCATATAAATAAGTCATATATAATAGAAAGCTTTACCTTTCCTAAATAATCCCAAACAATTTTTCAAATATATACTCCCAACAGCATAGTATAAAGCATTTTAATGGTTTATAACTTTGTCAACATTAGGGGGGGTCAAAATTTTACATCCTTGCCACACTGGCTGTTATATAATTTTAACCTACTTTGGTTTGATACTGCATTTATTTAATTTTTGATAGTGTTGAGTCCTTTCTTAGGTTTATTGGCCCTTTGCAAATCACTGAGTGAAAGGAGGCAGCGTACTGGTGTCAGGCAAAGTGGCTTCCGGTAATGAGAAACCATCTGCTAACTAATGATCGTAAAAGATTTCCTTTTAAGATGATACACATTTTTTATTTAGTTTCCAATTTGATTAATACATCTTTTTTCTTATATAATTTTTGACTATCTATCTATGAATCCATTGATCTACATCGATTGATCTAGAACATTAGTCTTTTCTGATTATGTGTGTTGGTCATATATTTGGTTATATATGCTTTATTTTTACTATGCCTTTTGATAAAGGGAAGTTTATAATTTTACTAGGGACAAATTTAACAAGTTATCCTTTATAGTTAGGAGTTGTTTTTGGAAACCACCTTTCTCTATTTTTACATGTTGCGATATAATTTCCCTAACTCCAATATGGTTTCTCTTTACATTCTTCATGACTTCCAAAGTCTATCCTTTCTGTATTTCACATATGTTTCTCAGCTACATGGATGTTTTCATTTGAAATTTTGAGGCTGAATAGGATTTTAGAGAACATTAAATTTAGAGTTTCTCCAAGTATCACTGATATTTTATGTGCATTAGAAGCATTTAGGAAGATTTTAAAATAGGTATTCTCAGACTCCCTCACCCACCTAACTAAATCTATGAGAATTTTTAGGTTCCCAGATTCTCTTTCTCTCTCTCTCTCACACACACACACACACACACACACACACACACACACACACACACACAAATACACACTTTTATTTTTCCTTTTGGTACTGAAGTTTGAGAAATAGTGGGTAACCCAAACAGCTTATTTTATTTTCCTTTTTTATCTGTTTTTTAAGTTTCTTTATTTATTTTGAGAAAGACAGAGAATGCAAGTGGAGGAGGGGAGAAAGAGAGGGAGCGAGAGAGAGAACCCCAACCAGGCTATGCAATGACAGGGTGCAACGCGGGGTTCAGACTCATGAAACCATGAGATCGTGACCTGACCCAAAAACAGGAGTCAGACGCTTAACCTACTAAGCCACCCAAGTGCCCCCCAACTGCTTATATTAAAGATAAAAAAGTAGGATCCAAAAAGCAGTGATTTAATCAATGCCATTCATTTATTAGTGTCATGGACTGAATTAAAAGCCCTGAGTTTGATATTCCCATAGTGTTAGAGTAGGCAGTTAGATAGTAATGAGCAGGGAAGGAACCAAAATATACCCATTAGTTACCAAAGGGGAGTGAGACAAACTGGTGCAACTGAGAAATCCCTGGGGCAAACAGCTAACTAAGGTCATGCTGTATCCTCAAATTATCTTTCCCTCATTATCATATCATTTATATTGTGATTTTGGAGGATCTCCACCCCTAAAACAATATGACAGTTCTGATTAATCCAAATAAGGAAAGGAAAGGGGTTGTACCTCAACAACTCCTTCCTGGAAAAGGCATGCCATTACCAAGAAAGATCCCACCTACTCAATGAATACTTCTCTTCTAATTATTCAGAATATAATAAAAGCTTGTAACACAAGGCATTTGGGGCAGTTGCTCCCTGGTCCCTGCCTGGTCTTCCTCTAAGAATGTACTTTCACTTAGATAAACTTTCTGCTTGTACAGCTCATCTGCTATGTCTACTCTGTCCCTGAGTTCTTTGTTGAGAGGAGACCAAGAGATTCTTGCATATTCTTTTAAATGGGTCAAGTCCTCAGGGCCCCAGGTATCCCCAGTTGCCCAGGCAACAATAGGTAATTGTGTCTTTGGCTACTTTCTCCTACTTCACCATTTCCCTTAATCAAACAGAAGTGATGTCTACAAACTTGAGGTCTAGTAATTTCGGAGTCTCTGTGCATGATCTTCAACCCCTTTCTTCCTGTTAGGATAGACAGAACAATTTTAGAGTACCAGGGTTATAAATTACCAACAAGCAGAGATGTACTACTGACTTTTCTGGTCTCTTTCAAACCATTACACATGAGATAACTGAAATTATATGTTTTCAAAGGTATCATATACTTGAGTAGCACTGTCAGAGCAATATAGTATTAAACCAGCACTTGAATGTTTATAATAAAACAGGTAGTTTTACTTTTGTAGCAAGAGGATCTATCCACGTTATCAGCATGCTTGTTTACCCTATTTAACTTTAGGTAACAGAAAACCAAGGTGTTTTTCAGAAAAATAATGCAAAAGAAAGTATATTGGATCTGAAGTTAACTGGCTAGACAACAAGTGTTTGGATAATTCTTATCAGAAAATTTTAACATGAAATGGTGCTGCTATCACCTGATACCTTTCAGAGAATGATTTGCGATGAAAAAAAAATAAACTTCTTTGCAACAGTAGGTTTTTTTCCCCCTCCAACTTTTAAGTGGTATTTGAACTGATGGGAAATTTAAAACTGTGCTATGGACTCTATCAAATAAGAAGATGACGACTAGAAAATGCGGTTGTTAAATGTCACATTACTGTCTTCTGACAATCTTCTGTCTTTTGGAGCAAGTTTTATAGCCTTGCTTCACTTGTAAAACAATTTAATAGAATGATTATAAATGGGTTAATCTTAACATAAAGGATTTTAGGTCACTTTACAAAATTCTGAAGAAAGCTTCAAGAACTTCAGTAGCAAAATGCAATGAAAAGTTATAACACACTGGTAAAATATGTTACTCTAAAAGTTTGACATTAGATGTTTTATTGAAATTTTGCTGATAATCCTTTATGAATCCACATTAAATGAGGAAGCTCTTTTATGCAAGAATATAACCTACAGCTGTCTTCATATACTTCTATGAAGCTGTCATTGAAAGGTTACTGATATCTTTCTATTTTACTTCTATGCACGACCAGTGAAACTACTGAGCTTTCAGTAACATTAAATTAAAAGCTTCATAAAAGTTTTACTCTTTAGAATGCTGATAACTCTCAGTTAATATATAAGAATATCCAGGAGATATGTATGTAAAAGGAGTTAACAGAAATTGAAAAGCTGCTTCGAGTAACTAAGTTGTCCTAAAGATACAGTATATTGTTAGTATCCAAAATCTTCATTTTTTTTGGAATATCTGAAGTTAGAAAAAATAGCTAATCTAAAAAGCTATTTGGAAGTGTCTATTTTCTGGAAAAAAATATAGGCATATTTGTAAAAAAAACCTCATTAATACATTCAAATGGTATATTTTAAACAAAGAAATTATTTATATTATGTATAACGACTATATTCAGACTTTACAAGGCTATTTCCATGAATTTTATGTAATATTCTCCCATCACATCTTAACATTTTACATGTTTTTAAATAAGCTTTTAATTGAAAATTATAGTTCTACTCAATTATATTTTAAAACGTGCCATGTTAGTATAATGAACTCACAGATTCAAACATTATCAGATCATGGCCAAACTCGTTCCACCTATAACCACATAGCCTTCTCCTCCTCTCATGGAAATACACACTGGATTCTTTTGAAGCAAATTCCATACATTATATAAGTTTATTCTTAAATACAACAATATAAATAAATCTCTAAAACATAAGAACTCATTTATTAATATGTACCATAGTATAATTATATATACAATGTTGAAATTTTCCTACTGTATATCATAGTACAATTACTGTACAAAATTAAAAATTTCTTAGCTTTTAATAAAAACAAGCCATCTTTGAATCAGATTCAAAATAAGGAATAAACACTGAATTTAAGTATGTATCTTGTGACTTATTTTATATTTGGCCCTAAATCCGCAAGCTTTTACAATCAGATAAATGGTCTTGAAAATTCTAAGAATTACACAAGACTTGAGCTGATTTGTTAAAGTAAGTATCTTTTAAAATAAATGTTGCTATTATAATATAAAGTTAACTCAGTAAAACATACATGTCAGAAGAGGATAGGTTGATTACTTTTTTTGCAAATTGAACACATCTATGAAACTGCTATTCTGATCAAGAGACACGTTCCCCCATCCCTAGAAACTCCCTCATAGTTATTTTACTGACACCTCTTCTCATCCTCAAAGGTAACCACCTTCCTGACTTCTAATGCCATGGATGTGCACCCCCTGTATTTTAATTTTAAATTTATCTTCATGACATCACACAATAGATGCTGTTCTGTGTCTGTGTATTTCACCCAAAACCAGACTAATGTGATTTATCCAGTTTGTTGTGCACAGCTTTTGCTTAGCCTCTTTAGTAAATAGTATTCCACTGAAAAACACATATTATAATTTATCCACTTATATACTAGTCTAATACTGATAGGTCTTTTGCTGTTTCCAAGACTTCATTATTATAAATATTCCTACTAAGAAAATACATCAATATATCTTTTGTTTCAGGGGTGCCTGGGTGGCTCAGTTGGTTAAGTGTGCTGACCTTTCAGAGCCTGGAGCCTGCTTTGGATCTGTGTCTCCCTCTCTCTGCTCCTCCCCTGCTCACGCTCTGTCTCCCTCTCTCTCTCAAAAATAAATAAACATTTAAAAATTAAAAACCTATCTTTTGTTTCAAACATTTCTATGTTTATGTTGGCTATATTTCTAGGAGTGAAAGTGCTATGTCATAGAGTGTTTGAATTTTCAGTTTTCGTGGCGAATTCAAAACATTTTTCAAAGTAGTCACACCGATTCTTATTCCCACCAGCAGTTTATTGAGCATTCCAATTAATTCTCATTCTTGCCTAAAAATCATATTATCAGATTATTACCCTTTTTACTTTGACGCAGGGGTGAGTGTCTCTACTACTATCATATTTGGGTTTATTTAAAAATTTTCTATGGCTCTTTAGATTAATAAATTTATCATCTGTTTATTGGCCATCTGGGAATCAAACACCATCTTGATATTGGGTAGGGTTCATTTTAACAAGACCATTTCATTGGTACAGTCATGTATTTCCACAAGGTGGCACATAATATCTACACATCTTTCCTTTTATACATTGATGGACCTGATAAGCATTACCTAAAATTATTATTCTATTAGATATTGGCAAAAGAATAATGTTCAAATCATTTACCATTCACTTTTATTTGAAACATTTCTTTAGAGAAACTTAAACTTCCCCTCATCCATACTTTGGTTTTCATGAGATATTGTTCATGTAGTTACCAGAGGTTAAAAAAATAGTATCTTTGGGGCGCCTGGGTGGCTCAGTCAGTTAAGTGACCAACTTCAGCTCAGGTCATGATCTCACGGTCTGTGAGTTCGAGCCCCGTGTCGGGCTCTGTGCTGACAGCTTGGAGCCTGGAGCCTGCTTCGGATTCTGTGTCTCCCTCTCTCTCTGCCCCTCCCCTACTGGCACTATGTCTCTCTCTCGCTCTCTCTCTCTCTCTCTCTCAAAAATAAATAAACATTAAAAAAATTAAAAAATAATAATAATAATAAATAGTATCTTTGTTATTTACTACTTTTCAGAATAATAAGATATTAAATTCTCAAGTCTTGCCACCTTAGGAGACCTGTATTCCACTTTATTTTTCTCTAGCAACTACAAGACTGAAAATATCACCATTTCCCATCTTCCCTAGGATCTTACAAAGGGGAGCAATTAATGAATTCTGACATATTTGATATACTTCAAATCCCTGAAATTATTACTTTTGTTGACATTTAGGGCAATCTGACATGACCTTAGTAGTCTTTTTAATCTCGATTGTTCTCTGCATGACAAGGTATTATAGGCTCGCCTTATAAAACTCCTGTTCCGATTTTGGGACAAATAACATCACCTCAAACAGCGCTGTTTCCTTTTAGTTACAGATCACACCTGATGCTAAAAATACTCACTGAAAAGGCTTTAGTCACTGTTAAAAGTGCTCATCATAAAGGCTTTAGTCATTGTTTCTAAGTCTGTTTGTTGAGAAGAAATGAGAATAATAGTCCATTTTTTTTTTTGTAAGAGAAAATACATTATGGGCTCATACCTATATTTCCAAAACAACTTTACATTTCTGTTATTTCATTTATATTCAGGGTTTTTTTTTTTTTGTCATGTTGGTAATTTTGGATATTATTATCAACACTAAAATAATCATTTGTATTATCCTCTTATAAAATCACTTAAATACTTCATGTGTGTCTGAGTGTGCGTGTGTGTGTGCAAGGTTATGTTAAAAGTTAATGGGCAAACAAGGGGCACTGGGTGGCTCAGTCGGTTGAACGTCCGACTTCGGCTCAGGTCATGATCTCGGGGTTTGTGAGTTCGAGCCCCACATTGGGCTCTGTGCTAGAGCCCGAAGCCTGTTTCGGATTCTGAGTCTCTCTCTCTCTCTCTGCCCCTCCCCCACTCATGCTCTGTCTCTCTCTGTCTCAAAAATAGATAAATATTTAAAACAAATAAATAAATAGACCAATCTTAGTTTAGTATTAAAAAAAAAAAAAGTTAATGGGAAAACAAAAAACTTGGCTCCAAAGATGTCTGTGCTCATTTCTGTAAAACCTGTCTGTGACCATGTTAACTTCCATGACAAAAGAGAAGCTGCAGAGGTAGTTAAGGGTACAGACAATATTCTGGATCATTTAGATGGACCATCTGGTTCCTCAACAGTACAATGACATCTTTAGTTGGGTCACTGGTAAGATAGAAGACAGTTGGAGAAATGACACAAGACAAGGACTTGATCCAGTACTGTTACCTTTGAAGACAGAAGAAGGACATGCACCAGGGCATGCAGAAGCCTTTAGAATATAGGAAGAAACCTAAGTTTACAGTCAGCAAGAAAACAAGGACTTCGGTCTTACAACCAGCAGGAACTAAATTTTGCTATAAAGCTCAATAAGCAAGAAAAGAGATTCTCTCCTCGGGAAACTTGGTTTTAGCCCAGTGACACTCATACTGGATTTCTAACCTACCGAACTGTAAGGTTATAAATTTGTATTGTTTTTTTTTATTTATTTTTTATTTTTTAGTATTTATTTTTGAGAGAGAGACAGGGCATGAGCAGGGGAGGGGCAGAGAGAGAGGGAGACACAGAATCCAAAACAGGCTCCAGGCTCTGAGCTGTCAGTACAGAGCCCGATGCGGGGCTTGAACTCACAAACCGCGAGATCATGACCTGAGCAAAGTCAGACGCTTAACTGACTGAGCCACCCAGTCGCCCCAAATTTGTATTGTTTTAAGTCACTGATTTAGTTGTCATTTATTATGGTAGCAATAAAAAAAAAACTAATATAATTAAGTTCAATTTTTTTCTTTCGGCTTTGGAGAATTTTTTTCCATTTTGATTTTATGCACTTTGTTTTATGTAAAATTTTCACAAGGTTCAACATAAAATCTATAAAACAAGATATTCATAGGAGAGTCCAGTTTCTCTGTCCCTTCCATCCTACCTTTTCTTTTTTACAGCCTTGAAAATGTACATTTTAGCTTTTCAGAGTTATATTCACTCAAGTAAGAATACATGAACATTAACATTCCTATCCCTAAATTTATTTTATTTTTTTAAAATAACATACTCTAAAATTGGCAGTTTTGGTGTACAGTTTTATGAATTTTAGTACACGAATATATTCATTTAACCACTTTCGTGATTAATACGCACAACGGTTCATTCCACAACTCCCAAAACTCCCCTGTGTTGGTCACTTTGTGGGAGAAGCATCCTCTCTCCATCCATTACCCAAGTTAACTGCTGATTTGTTCTCCTTCACTGTAGCTTTGTCTTCTTGAGAATGGAATAGCTACTTCCATTTAGTGTGTAGTCAAACATCCAACTACTCTTACGACCAAAAATCATATTCATAGGACTTAATCTGAGAGAAATAAAATTATATCTCTAAAAACTATGTACAAAATTCCTCATATTAGCCAATAACCAAAAACTCCAATACTAGTCAAAAGAATGAAAATCAAATTGTGTTATATCCATACAACTGAATACTCTATTTCAATAAAAGGAATGAACTATTGTGGACTACCGATATAACAATAATGTAAGTATCTCAGTAACATTTAACATGTTAAAATTAACATTTTCACTTAACATGAAAAAAGCCAGAAAAAAAGTTAACATACCAATAGATTTCTATATATTGCTACACACACACACACACACACACACACACACACACACACACACGCACAAGCAAAACTACGGTTCTATGGTTGCAGAAATAAGCACAGTAAGAATAGTGGTTACACTTTGGATGGAGGACTGAACTGGAAAGGAACATAAGGAAGCTGTTTGAATTGATGAAATATTCTATACTTTGGCTGAAATGTCTCCAGAAAGTTAAAAAAGTGCTATCAAAATTGACTCAAACATGCATATAGAGATTTTGCAATTCACTATGTGCAAATTACCACATTTGTATAAAACATGAAATTTCAAAAGAAGAAAAAACAGAAAATGTCTGAGAAATTTCCAAAAATGATGATAGAGATAAAGCCACGGACAGAGAAAAATATGAAAAGCAGAGGAGAAAAGGCATATTACCTTCAAAGGAAGAACAGTAAGACTGATAACTGAATTTTTAACAGAAATGATGAAAACCAAAAGTCAAGCATGCTGGCACGCTTAAAAAACTGAAAGAAAATAGCCACAGTTCTAAAACAAATGAAGTATTTTTAAAACTGAATGAAATTAAAATATAAATCAAATAAAAATGAGGGATATAGTTGTCAACAGAACTACAGATAAAAGAAAAGTATTCATGAATAAAACCATGAGAACCCAGGTAGAAATAAAGAGCCAAGTGAAAATATAAATACATTTTGACTGGGGTCTTTTTTTTTTTTTTTAATTTAAATGCATGGCAACAATAAAGCAAGTGTTGGGCCTAATTATTTTCTTTTCTAGCATTATAAAAAGAGAGCACTGATACAAAGCCAAATAAAAAAGTTGAGTACCTTTATGTATCTTACCTAAATTCAGTTACTAACATCCCAAAAAGCAGGACTAATTGGCTTCAAAAAGTATTTTCCAAATATTTAAGAATTTAGGAAAACTAAACAGAAATAAAAAACAAAGATAAACAATGAGCTCACACAAATTCTCCAGTGATTTTTTTTAAACTTTTTTTTTCTTAAATTTTTTAATGTTTTTTTATTTTAGAGAGAGAGAGAGACAGAGAGTGAGTCGGGGTGGGTCAGAGAGAGGGAGACACAGAATCCGAAGCAGAAGCCTGGCTGTCAGCACAGAGACTGATGTGGGGCTTGAACTTATGAGCCATGAGATCATGACCTAGGCTTAAGCCAGATTCTTAACTGACCAAGCCACTCAGGTGCCCCTAAAATATTTACTTTAAAATAAATAAGATTTGTGTTTATACTTATCAAATTCTTTCAAAAATATTTGTTTTTCTTTCTCTGTAAAATAATTTGTCCTATCAATCAGACAACTCCAGAGTGGTTAGTTATAGGACATTGTATTCTTGATAGTTTAAAATTATTCTTAAATGTTCATATACCCTTTCGTTTTTAATAAAAAGCTTATATCAATCTTTACAAAAACCATAAAGTTATCATACTAACCATCATACTGGATTCTATACAAGATACTTTCACATATGCTCACACCCTCACACCCTATACACACATGAGCACACTCCCGATGTTTGGGAGATATGCTACATATCAATAATATCAATAATCCAAACAACTGCATTTCAGTAAAACAAATTTGTTACTCATTTTTAATTCCTTGTAAATTTATTTCTGATCACTCAGTACATAATTCTTACAGCTTTCATAGTAAAAGAATATAAATCCTTGATAACTTTCTTCTCTGGTTATAAAAGAGTGAACACTAAAATTTGCATAAAACAGGCTATAATAATGTTTTATTATTTTGAATATATTTCTGAGGTTGAAGAAATTGGAAAATCAAGGTCAATGTAGTATCTGACTTTTCATATCTAAAGACAAAAAATTCTTTATTTTCAAGTGAAATTTATTGTAAAGATTTGTATTTTCAACATTATAGTTTAATCATTTAGCACTGCTGAAACAAATAAAAATAGTCTTAAAATATCAAAGTTATCTCTTAAATCAATGTAATATGTTGTATATACGTGTATGTATGCATGTACACGAATGTGTATACGTGCATATGTAAGTGAAAGAGGTGTGTGTGTGTGTGTGTGTGTGTGTGTGTGTGTGTTTGTGTAAAATCAGATTTAGGTTAAACAAATTCTATTGTTCAATCACCAGTTATAAAAGCTTAAAAATTCTGCTGGTTTTTGACCTTGACACACATGGAATGATATATTTATTCCCTCGTTATTGAATGTTTGGTATTTTACTTGTGAGAATCAATGTTATTTTTGTTCGTAGCAGTCCTTGTATATACTACAATTACGTATCAGTTCTCAAGTATGATCTTTCCATTTTGCAGGATTTTTCTGGTTCTTCATTATTAATTTATATTTTTTAGTTTCACATTAAGTTATTATAAACTGGTAACAGAGATGAAGTATTTCTTCCATAAAACTATAACCACATATTCCCAGACACTGTAAGTATATGACTGTGCAAACATTAATATTCATCATCACTCACAGATTACATAATAAAAGAAAGTATTAATAATTAAAATATTGAGTCACACAGTTCGAAGGCACGTAAAATAAGAAAGGTTTGTTAGATTTATTAACAGAAACCCAGTCCTTTTTTACAAGAGACTTGGAGGAAAGGAAAAAAATTAACACACTTCACACAAACATATTTGATAAGTAACAAACACTACGTAAGTATGAGGAAAATATAGGATTTTCAGAAATTTGATGATTATTAACATATTTACGATAACAAAGAACTTTATCTTTCAAGAACAGTTAACTAGGCTAAAGGACACATTCTATGAATCCTACAGGAAACAAAGGCAACATTTTACTCATAGTATTTATTAACCTCGGTGCCATGCTTTTTTTTTTTTTTTTTTAATGGCCTCTCTGTTAAATTGTATCCCAAAGTGCAAACATTAAGGCTTTTCCTTCCTTCCTCCCTCCCTCCCTCCCTTCCTTCCTTCCTTCCTTCCTTCCTTCCTTCCTTCCTTCCTTCCTTCCTTCCTTCCGTTTTCTTTTCTTTTCTTTCTGGAGATAGTAAAGGCATGTGCTCTGTATGATGTAGACATGTCATAAACTTAAAAACAGGTGTTTATTTATTTTTTAACAGAGGTTCCCTAACAACACAAACTAAGATCTATAGAAAGATATTAAGTAATTGCTGTGAATCCTGATAAAAATCAACAAAACAATGTTTGTACCAATCTGATACATACTGGAACGGATGTGGTAAATGTAAGTAAAAAGTGAGCAAATCAATAGATGCCATTTTCAATGAAATAAGGTCTAAACTGTTGTTCATATTTCTTGGGGTCTTAATTGTATATGATACTAAAAATACACAATTATTGTGCTTCCTGTTTTGTCACCTAATCTAAATTGCATGTATGTTCATGAGTGTTTCATATATATTTGTGAACATTTACAACCTACCTGCATCGCTACCCATATTCTTTGTTCCCTAGGTACAATACAAAAATGGTCCTAAGTTAATCAAAAATCCAACCTGTAACTCACAGTTGGAATCTTACTCCATTTTGACTTTTTAGAACCAGATCTTTCAGTCATTTATCTTTTCCCTTTTGTATCACCACTATCTCCCTCTCTCCTAGACTATACTCATCAGGATAATAAACATACTATAGAAACATCCACAATTCACGATTCAAGATCCAATGCTCCATTAAGCTATGGATCTGTTAATACACACACACACACACACACACACACACACACACACACACACACTTACCCTTATAAAGGAAGGAAGGAAGGAGGGAAGGAGGGAAGGAAGGAAGGAAGGAGGGAAGGAAGGAAGGAAGGAAGGAGGGAAGGAAGGAAGGAAGGAAGGAAGGAAGGAAGGAAGGAAGGAGGGAGGGAAGGAAGGAAGGAAGGAAGGAAGGAAGGAAGGAAGGAAGGAAGGAAGGAGGGAAGGAAGGAAGGAGGGAAGGAAATGGAGAGATTTAATAACCACGAGAAAATTTTGAACAAGTTCTACAATTGATATTTGTACTTTCTCAGGGCCCATTAACTCTATAATCTAACTTGATCTCAATCCCATTTTCAACTTCTTCATCAAAACATTGTTTCATCATGGTCTTTGACCATCTCTTTGTAGCCATAGTCACTATCCACCTCTTTTCCATCATAGTATTTGAACTTTTAGTAGCTGGTTTTGCAACATCACTTAAAATATATCCTCTCTCCATTATGAGAAATAATCTTCTTTTTATCAGCCTCCTACTTCCACTCTTAATTTTCATTTTCATATCTTCATTCTCACTACTCCATTCTTCTGCAAAGTTGAATCTTCTGTTAATATCATCTATGGCATTTATCATATCAGATATACACTTTCCTAAGAATTTGATTTATATATTTTCATCTATCTTCCATGTCCCTACTTATAATAATTTCATCTGTTTGCACATGTGCAATAGTTATAACTGCTTTAATATCCTAGTCAATGATTCCTACCATTTGTGTCATTTGAATCAATTTTAATTGACTGGTTTTTCTCTTCATTATAAGTCGTTTTTTGTTTCTATGTAATTGACAGGTTTTATTTAATATGATGTCAAATATAGTGAGTTTATCCTTTTTAATATGCTAGTTTTCATTACTATGCATATTTCTTCAACTTGGTTTGGGAAGTATTTAAGCTACTTTTAAAGAATTGGATTATCTGGTTCTTGCTTTTAAGCTTGAGTGCTGATCAGGTATATATCTGTATTACTTGCTTTTGACCTCTTGGATCTGTGTCTCCCTCTCTATCTGCCCCTCCCCCAACTCATGCTCTGTCTTTCTCTCTAAAATAAATAAATAAATAAATAAATAAACATTAAAAAAAAAATTTAAGCTTTGTTAGACATGACCAGGATAACATTCAGTCTAGGAATAGTTTTGTCTCACTACTAAGTTAAAACCTTATGCTGTGTGTCTAGTGAACTATAGAATTTCCTACTCTCGCTTGTATGACTGTAATTTATTTCAAGCCAGGTGTATTTCAAGCCTCCCTTTCCTGTCACTTCCAATCCTTCCAGGTATTTCCTTCTCTAGCCTCAAGTAGTTTTCCTTAAATAGACGTACTGGTCTATACCCATATGAATACTCAGCAGCCTCTCTGCAGATCTCTGGAAATCTTCTCTATCCAGCTCTCTCCTTTCTGATACTCTACCTTAAGAACTCTAGTTTTAGTCTCCTCACATCCTCACCTCTGTCTCTTCAACTCAAGATATCTGCCAGGCTCTCAGATTTCCCAATACTTGTACTACATCCTGGAAACTCTCTCCCGGTAGGAAGCTATGCCAAGAGTAGGGTTTATAGCTTTTGTTTCCTAATTCTTAGAGACCATTTACTTTTATATATATATTTATTTTTTATTAATTTTTCATTTATGAGACAGAGACAGAGCATGAGTGGGAGAGGGGCAGAGAGAGAGAAGGAGACGCAGAATCCTTAGCAGACTCCAGGCCCTGAGCTGTCAACACTGAGCCTGATGTGGGACTCGAATCCACGAACCGAGAGATCATGACCTGAACTGAAGTTGGATGCTTAACCGACTGAGCCACCCATGGGCCCCACATGTACCTTTATTGTCTGGTGTCCACTGCCTTGCATATTTTGTCAAGTTTCTTGTTTTTTTTTTTGTTTGTTTGATTTTGTTTTCCAACTTAATTTTTTTTTAAGTTTCTTGTTGCTTTAGATGGAAGGAGATATCTAGTCCCTATTTCTCATCTTTGCCAAGAAGAAAGGTCCTAGTCTGAGGTCACCCTAATGCTGAGTCAGATTAATCTGGGGCACTAGGAGAAAAGTCTGGCTTTGCAAGAGACCAAAGGAATGAAAAGAGCTCATCTAGGCTCCAAGGTTGTGCTAGTAACAAAAAGACAAGGAAAATAAATGTGACACAGAAAAGACCACCGGAGCCTTTAAATTGGTAAAGGACAAGTTAGTTGGGTACTTATAAAATTTGTCCCAGACAGTTCTTAGAACATGCAATGAGTATAATATCTTATTAAATTTTTTATTTCAGAGGAAGTATGTATTTCTCACAGAAAAAAGAAACATCACACTTTTCCTTCCCAACAGGAAAATTAGAGTAGAAAATGTAGAAAAGTTCTGTATGAGAACTTCTGGTTCAACACTGCTGTAAAGTTACCTATTTTATTACCAATGATATACTATGCTTTAAAGAAAAGGTGGAAAAACACTCTTTCTTCTCATCTGGGTTAATCCGATGTGACCATAAGTCAGCTAATATTTGAGAGGCGACAAAGAAAATAGATGGTATCACAATGTGACATTTCACATCACATCATATTATATCAGCCATTGACTCAAAAGGACAATGAAAACATCACTGTTAAGGAATTTCTTCTCCAGATTTTGCGGCTCAGTGGATTAGGTTCATGACCTCATCACTGGGTTAGGCATATTTTGGTTATGGGAGGGAGCCTTTCATTGCTTTGAGGGCAGGAGGACTTTGAGGTTCTGCAAACCTCCCATAGTAGCAAAGAATTCATGTACATTTGTTGTATCTTTGCTCCACTTAGAAACCGGATTTTCTGAGACTCCTAAGTATTACAGCTGTATCTATGGTTAGTGCTTTCTTTTTTAATAGGAACTCATAAACCATATATTTGTAACAATAATCACTGCTCTTCTCTCATTCTAACATAGTTAGGATGCACTCACATTGCATTGCTTTTTCGCCTGCCCACTCAATCATTTCACCATTCATTCATTCATCTACCCATTAATTTCTCAAACACTAATACTGACTGTCCACTCTATTTCCTATAACCTTATTATCGAAACTGAAATGTAACAAAATAATTGAACCTTTACCTTTGCTAACTTCCATCCTTTTATTTAGAGAATCAGATTAGCTTTTTTCGTAGAACTGTTTCCTAAAACAGAGTTTAATTCATTATAAAGATATATGAAAGCTGCTTGCGTAGGTGTTAAACTTTGGTTTTTGGGAATCAGTGTCCAAACATTCTGAGATTCTAATCAAAGAGAAAAAGGAATAGTCTTTAGTCCCATGCCCCTATCCATCAAGAGTAATTCATACTCAGGCCTGAACAGAAGTTTTCAGGTGGCAGGATTTATCTCAGTTGGATGCACTGTCCGCACAAATCTTTAAAAGCAGCTACTGTTTATCGACCATTAACTATGCCAGGCATTGGCACAATTTTTTTTTTAATCTTTAAAATAGCTTCTTGAGCTAAGTATTACCCTTAACCATAATTTTGTAAATTAGAAGATCAGGAGCCAAAACAGTTAAGAAGCTTTCCTGTGGACACATAGGACGTGTTAGGGTTGAACTCAGGGCATTCCATTCAAGAGCCTGTACTCTTAACCAATTTGCTGTATTATCTCCTGACGTCATTTATGATGCCCCCGATCCCAGTATTTCTGTCTTTGATGGCGCTTTAGTTTTTGATTCTCCTGACTTATGAACTTGCTTCTTATTTCTTAAATGTCTTGTTTTGTGCTCAGATTAATGTTATTATTTTTTTCACATCTTCAATTACTGATGACCTACTGTTTTTGCCGCTCAGGGCTATCAAGCAGACCAGATCAATTGGAATTCAGGCAGTTCAGGCCTTCTCTTCTAAACTCAGAGGGCAACTCAGCAGAATTCTTTATAAAAATAGATTCTCAAAGGAATAAATTAAACAGTATTTCATAGGTAGGCCAGAAAAGAAAGGCTGGCCTCTCATGGACTACAGCTTAATTAATATCACAGATCTGCTTCCACTAACAGTCAGGTGGATCTCGAACAACTAGTAATTTTTAGTTAAGATGTTTGCTTACTTCTTTAAAGTCTTTATAAAATACTCCACAGCCTTCTTGCCCCCGCCGCTTTAGCAGTTTGCAAGCTTGTCTGCATGAACAGTGGCAGAAGTCTAAATGCTGTTCCTTTATATTCTCTCATGAGGTCAAAAAACTTCTCATTATATCTACTCTCAGAACAACCTTAGTTATGAATAATTCCCTCAACTAATTATAAAGTCAAGACTACTATTAACCCCAGGTTACATAACGATAGATGTTCTTCGATGTTCCTCTGGAAAATATTTTCATATTTAGCCTAATGAAATAGATTATTTATCTCCACTCTAGAGTGTTCTTTACCAAGTTCCCTTGGTAGGCCTTTTCCTTTCTCTTTCCTTAAATCTTTTCTCCATGAAATACTTGGCAATATAATGGTCATCATATTCTAAATATTTAAGAAAAAAAAAGCAAATTACAAACCCAAAACAAAAAGAATAAAAATGTTCGTACTTATTATGCTTATTTCTCCTTTTCCAGTGACAAATGTATTAACTGTATTTTTGAGTATTATTTTTATCATAAATCATGTAATAACTGTATTTTTGAGTATTATTTTTATCATGAACATTATATCTATACAGTTTTGATAAAAAAAAACCCAGAAATATAAAAAACAACTCAGTCATATCATCCTCACACAAGTACAATTAATATTTCAGAATATCAATTTCCAATTTCCCTTAGCATAGCTTATTTTTAATTCAGTTTTAATCTTATAATTCTTTGATTACAAATATTCTAATACATCTTTAATCAAGAAATTTTAAATTAGTTATCTATCACCTTATTGCATATGTGTGAATGGTTAAATGTTTCAGGATTTCAAATAACATTGAGACAAATTTTAACATTTGAAATTTTTTCCTTAGTCTAGAACTCAGAAGTGAAATTTTTAAAGAAAAATAAATGTATCTGAGATGGTATTTAGGGCATTTTACGGTATTATGGGGAAAGACACTTTACATTACAAGTAGATCTATATTCATGAGACAGAGATACCATAGAAGAAGATGTCATGAAAGCCCTATAATTTCACGCAGTTTACATGTGCCTTCTGATTCTGTTCTTGCCTGTACCTTAATATACATTTCTACCATTGAATGGTTAGATATTGTGTCTACCTGACCTTATGATTCAACAGATTCCATAATACGGCTCATGATGAACAGTTATGTATTTTTGTTGAGGCACTTAGCTTCAAACAGAAAAAAATTTGGCAGCTTGATGGTCCTACAAAACCTTAGGAAATTGTGCTGAGAATTTCCTACTGGGTTATCAGTATGAAATACCATACCACATTCTTATTTGCAACTTATACTTTAGCCTCATCAGATTTGCTGGATCGGATGGCTGAGTTTACAAGACGCATGTCCCAAAAGCTGGATTTGTTCCAAATTCTCTTATAATCTTAATTCCAATCAATACTTGCAGCCTACGGAGTCCTCTAATAGCGGATCGGAGTAGTACTCTAAGTGTGGGATATGCTGCCTCCCAGCTTTAAACATCCCACAATATGCTCTCTTTCTTAGCGGTAGGTGGTGAAATGTAGACATCCACAAAGCTCTTTGCCTCATCCCACTCCTCAGTGTTCCATTTTCTAAATATCAGAACCCGAAGTCTAATATAAGTGACCTGCCAAAGCTGTAATTCCAGCACTTTTCATGTCTTCCTGCTTTTACGATTAGACTCTGGCCCTAATTTTCCCTGCTGGTCTCCTTAAATGCCTCCGTGGAGGCCCTGTGTGTTTCACAGCATGCCTTGAGTTGATAATTGTCGATCAGGACGTATCATTTTCTTTTCCAAAACTTAGCAAGCAGTTAACAAAATTCTTCTAATTAAACAATTCTTATAATTAGTATTTCTTCACGCTGCTCAAGTGCTATAACACCCTCATAACCTGCACTTCATTTTCCATCTATATATTATGTCAACCGCCAGACAAGATTATTTGTAACTGTGATGGTATTATTTACTGAAGATTGTCTTTATTATAGGTAGCAATGGGGTCAAGATTTTCATCTGATGGACAGATAATCCAGTCCCACAATTTCACTGTGACTATCCACTTTCTAGGCCTACTCCTAGGTACTGACTCTCTCAGTCTGGGTTTCCCTGAAAGTTGAGTCTGAAATGGTCACTTACTGAAAATACTTTATTTGGAAGTTATCCCATATGCTCAAGTGAAGCATAAAGGCAGTACTACAGGGAAGGAGGGAAAGCCAATTAAAGAGTACTTTATTAAATTGGGCATTACTATCTATTACTGGGGTTCAATTCCCTGGGACCTTGTTGAGCAGTCTTATGCAATGATTATCAAAATTATCTACCCGGGGAGCAAAAAGAAATGTTCATTCTTTTACTCTTATTCTGCTTTTTTCAAGAGCAGTCTTTCCAGGACACCTGCGTGGCTCAGTTGGTTAAGCGATGGGACTTTGGCTCAGGTCACGATCTCAATGGCTCATGAGTTTGAGCCCTGCCATCTGGTTCTGTGCTAACAGCTCAGGGCCTGGAGCCTTCTTCAGACTCCGTCTACATCTCTCTCTGTCCCTCCCTCACTCACACACTGTCTCTCCCTCTCTCAAATATAAATAAACATTAAAAAAATTATTTTTTAAAGAGCAATCCTTTCACAGGTAGCATTAATTTCCTAACTGGACTGCTCATGCTTGAGGAAGAAATGGTTCCTCAGACACTCCATGCTAAGATCTCAAAAGGCTCAAAGGCAGTCAACAAGAACTATGAATATCAGATTGCACCCGTGTGAATCCAGTCATAGTGAACAGAGAACTGCCTGGGATACGGGGTAACAACCTCAAGATCTGAAATAGCAAGTGAGAAATATCGGGGTAGGTCATCTTGTTCTCTTTTATATCTCCTCCTTTTCCCTTTTGGCGGACAAAAAAGAAAGAAACAGCAACTCTTTTTCTTTCCTTCTTTCAAATTTTGTGTTTCTTTTTATGTGGTGCTAACTTTCATTGTATGTCTTTATTCTCATTTAAGAAAAACAGCAACTCTTTCATGAACTCTGTTTAATTCAAAGGGTGCCAGGATTCAGAGATTAAAGGTAGCATATGGGGAAATTAAGTTACATACATAAAATATGTTTTATATAGAAAGTTATATAAATACATAAGTATATGTATGTGTATATATATATTCAAAACGCTACAGATTTTGCTAGACTCATATTTATCGTCTTCTTAGTACACATTCACTGTGTATTAAATATGTATATTCACATTTATTTCGGTCCATTTTGACCTAACTGGGGTTCACACTCACGTCTTACTGTCCTTTTCTTTCCTTTCTTGGATTGCTGCATTAATTCTTGTTTCTACTTGCCCACCATCTATGTAATCATATCATATGTTACCCCTTGAGAAGCAATTCTCATTGTCTTCACCAAAGTCCCGCCCCCAATTTGTGAAATGGTATTAATACTTTTTATAAACAAGGCCATGGTTATTCAGAAGAGGTAAATAATATGAATGAAAAATTATAAATTAACTATGTAGTCAACATGAAAAAGATTTCTATTAGTTCTCAAAGAAGGTAAATATTTATCTTATTCTATGAAAATTATTAAATACTAATCTATAGCCAAGGTAAAAGAGAAAAAAATTGCACAAAGAAAGAAAAAAAAGGATTTGGTACCTCTGTGATTTAGTTTCTTGGTTGTGTGTGAGGAAATGAAAAAATGATAACTTCATTATATGATCTGAGTCCATTTCGGCTCTAATGTTCTGCCTTTCTAAGTAAACGCTGACCTTGTTATTATAAATATTCTGTTCTCTCTGGTATTCACCTTGATTAATAAACTGACCACTCCTTGCTGCACTATGACGGTATAGTCAAAGCTCTTTTGAATGAAAACAGTAGAAACTTATTCTAATTAAAAGAGTGGATGAAGAGGAGAAAATGTATTGTCAGTATCTTAACTTATCCACGAGAAATCTAATGGCAGGAAGCAGTTTTATCTCACTAGTGACAGGAATGAGGAGCTCTTAAAATAAGAAAATGAGGTTGCCCTCTTTTAATTCTGAGCTACATGGCCTCTTTGGTCTGTATTTCTCCACATAGGTGCTTCACTCTTTTCCCTGGATACAGAGATCGGCTTAGCATGCTCACAGCCAAATAAGTCATCTCAGGCAAGTTTTGTCACACTTACCAGTTTAAGTGCATTACAGAGACCAACTGAAATTGTTCTGTCCTAATTCCAAATTCAAGAAAAGAGGTTAGGATTGGTCTGACTTCCACTAGGCATGAGGACAAATCAACCGTGACAGGGGGCAAGTCTCATAGTAAAAACTAACTGCCAGAGTGCAAACCTGTTAATAGAACAGTGAGTTATGTTAAGTCTGAAAATTGTGGATTCAGAACACACTCTAAACTGAACCTAGTGCACATGGAAATGATAAGATTATTTCAAAAGGTGCAGAGAATGGATTGCTCAAACTTTTAATCTTCCGACCAGCAAATACAAATTCACAATGATACAGAACACTCAATGTGACATATGATACTGGATTTCTGTGAAGACAGTAATCAATTAATTTCCATGGCATTTTCTCTATTTAAACAATGAATTCTGTGTCCGTATTTGTTCTATACATCTACAGAAGAAATTCCTCGTATAAAAAATTATTCCAAGTAGTCAGAGATGTGTGCACTACAAACTTGTAAAGCCTCAATATCTCTGAATAATTAAATGTCTCTCTGATATAGCCAGTGGCAGAGGCTCTCATGATGCTGTTAACGACCTGTGAAATCTAAGCAGCTCAGAAGTTCTAAGAGCACAAATTGGGAGCATGGAACCATAAAATAAAGACTCAGCTCTTCTTTTTAACATTTAGGGTTTACTATAACCACATTGAAATATAATAGTTGTGAGCTAAATTCCTGTACGAAAAACTCAAGCTTAGTGTGAAATGAAATTTAATAAAGTAGATATAATATAAATGTACTAAAACAAGTGGGGAGAATAGAAATGCTAATAGGCCGTTAAGTGGATGCTATATAAAAAGTGTAGAAAAAGGAAGGAATTCCTAAGAAAAAGTTAAAACTATTGTATCCAACTTACTATTACGAATTTCATACATATCAACAATTTGATTATATGAGATTCTATCAATATAGAAATATCATTCATATATGAGCATATATGTGTGTGTGCATATATATATATGATATAGATATATATATATATATATATATATATGAGACATTTTTTGAAGATGACAGGGAAAACAGAAATACTTTAATAAAGAGACAGCTGAATTCCCACTTTTGTCTACTGTATATAAAACATTTGGAAACTTAGTGAGTTAAGAATAAAGAGCACATTATGGTTATAAAATATATAAAGTATATGATAACTCCAAAAGAAAGTGAAAGCTACTTGTGAAACATAGTATGATAAAAGAAGTTATGCCTCACATATTCAAATCTCTCATTGCTATAGCATTCATCGGTTTTCAAATTATGGACATATATACAGTCTGAATTCTTGACTGAAACAGCCCAATACAGGAAGTATAGGTAGACCAGGAAATTGAGGTCAAAAGAGTTGAGTTACCTCTGGTTAAGGTTGGGGTCATAGTTTATAATCTCGTGATTATCCTCTACATAAAACTGAAAACAATTTCCATTTGGGTTTATAATATCTGTAATGCCCATTTTCTGAGATCTGACAATCCTATGAGAAGACACATAAAAAACTGAAATCATTTTATGATGGCAGAGGCCACATCAGTGTTATTACATTCTTTATCATTTCTGTTTTAAGCGGCAAAGAAAATTAGTGCTTGTTTTATGAGAATCATCTCATTCTTCTTGAACTCAACAGCTTAATGTGAAGTGGGGAGTTAGACAAGTTTTCATTTTACTTCTAGTATTGTCCAGAAATAGGGAAGCTCCTGAAAACTGAATCAATATGGTTTAAGTTGCAAATAATTTGTATGTATTAATGAATTGAGTTTTGATGCTTAATTTCCTAGCATTTAAAGTGATTAACTAAGATTTACACACACACACACACACACACACACACACACACGCCAGAAAAGTGACACAGGAGCATCAAGGTCAACTTTCTCCTATATCCTACTTCCTCTTGCAAGACGGGGAACTTTCATGGCCTAGTCTTCTCCCAGGAGATGGATGTGGTGAGTGTAATTGACAGGCCTTGACTTTGCCATGTTTCTTTCAAATGGAATGGAACGTAAAATTAGACTTTTCCTGTTCTCAAGGAATTTCAATTAAAAGCTCAAATTCAGAGATGATTAATGATATATGTCCCCACTTTCTAAAAAGGAACTTAGTCACATACTCAGAGGACTTACTAAGAGGTTGACTTGGTCCAGCTATTGTCGGCCTCAATAGCCCGTATGAGAGAAAACTGGTGATTCGGTAGAGGAGGAGTTTCTTTAAAAAGAATTTCAAACCCTATAACCACTCTGTGTTTTTACTCTCTCTCTTAATTATGAAGGAAAGTAGAAGACTGCATCTCCTATAATTCAACCCAACTGAAAGAGTAGTCAAAAGAAGCAGTAATAGAGATTTTGATGGTTTATAAGAGAAGACATAAATATCTCACTGTCTACCTGAATGCTCAGTGAATGACAGAGATGCGTATATAGGACATGCAGCTATGGGAACAGAAGATTCAGAGATATTCTGGGGAGAATTAATAAGAACTTTCTGACAGTTCAGGAAGAATCATAGAGTTTGGCACCTGGCTGATAAAGTCTGAAGCCAGAGGCTGACTTGAATATCCCTAAGCAGCAGGGAAATTAGAAAGAAGACCATCGCTTTCTGAGGTAGTGGGCAAGGGGTTGAGTTTCCATACTCCAACTCCATGAAAGGCAAGTGAATTTGGGTTGCTCAAGAGAACTATCTTCTGGATAAGGCAATATTAGCAAAAGGAAGGAGATCACCATTGTATCAAAACTAAAGGAATATGACAAAAGTCAGTTGGAGAATACAATGGGTGTGTAAAAAAAGTGGTTAAAAAGTCCAGAGGAATCTCCATTAATTGTCTTTGAAAGAATCACCTATACGCTAATTAAAAGCGCCGGCATTTGGAAAAAATAATATATATATATATATATATATATATATATATATATATATATATCTGAGTCAGCGAAGAGAGAAATACAAATTTAAAAAGGCTAAATTAATGGATCCTTATCTTGATTCTGAAATCTCTCCAAACTGCTCAATCTTGGAGGAGCTATAATCAATAGATGAGAGTTAGGTCTGGGAGCTTATAAGAGTTGAGTGAAATAGATCATGTGTTCACTTTCCTACTGCTCTCAGTGAGACCACAATGAGATATGAGATCACTGGCTGGGGTTTGTGGAGGTGGGGTTGTGGAGAAAGATGGAGGCTAACATTTTGAATTTAATGAGAGTTTTAAATTTAACATGAGAATTAGTTATACACTTTAGTATGTGAAAATAAGACTGCTTTTTAAAACTGTTTCATTCACTGGCTTCTGTACACTCAAGGTCTGACCATCAGAGGTCCGACAATCATTGGCTCAGCTATACTTTCTTCTGGAGGAAGATGAAATTTACTAATACTACTGTGGTCATTAGCGCTGTTCACCAAATATTTTAGCTTTCCACCTTCTCCACAATATAGTCAGGCCCAAAACTGTATTAATGGTTTGTACCACAATGACAGAAGATTTAGTGGACTTATGATTAATCATAGTTATTCTCCACTTCTTTAGTAATCAGAGATGAATATGTTGAGAACATGGCCAGGAATGCCTGAGTCTCCAAGTCACTTGCCATGAATAGATTTCGCAGTAAAACACATACCATTAGTATCCCTTAAAACCAACTTGGCTCATTTTGACCTCTCAGGTGTCAAAGTTAACTTTAAGTTTCTTGAATTAATCTTTTTTATTATTTTCAAAATTCATTAAAATATATTTTACCTCTTTTCTCTCATTTGTTATGTGACAAATTTCTGTTCCCTATGTAATGAATTCTTCATCAATAATGACTCGGAAGCCATATATTCTGTAATTAAAATTAACTAATAAAATTTCAGTATGGACATTTTTCTCATAAAGAACCCTTTTCCACTCAAAATTGTTTTCACTTCTTATTTAAATAAGGTATTTTATAAAAATAAAAATTTTAAAAACATATTTAATGAATAAAGTAGAAAAATGACATTACCATGTCATGATATATAGGCTGCTAAAAAAGGATGAAGTATAACTCTTTAGATATTTTTTCTAATATATATGGATGTGTATTCAGTCCATATATAGTTATATCATATATGTGCATTGCTGGAAAAATATAATTAAAAACAAAATCTTCTACCAACTCAGAAAACTTCTCCACAAAGGCATGTGAGAAAGACACCAATTTTGTTACTGAATTGGAATGAAACCAGAATGTGATATGCTTCACAGGCAATCTGCTAAGAGATTGCCAAGACAGAAACAAATCCTACACTTTAACACATGTAAGCAGACACAACTCATTACATACATGTTCTCAAGATAAACAAAACCAGCCTTTAAGTAAGAGAACTTGACAACACTGTCACACAGAGCTCATCCTAAATTCACCGGGGTGGTCATCTGTGTTTGTTAGTTTGCTTTACCTAAAAAAGGTAAAAATGAACTTCTCGCATATTTACAACAGGAGGCAGTCTTAGAGCCAGGTGGCTTACTGAAGTGAGGCTTCTATCTTCCCATGGAAACTGGTAAGAGGGGTACCATCTTTCTTAATGATTACGTATCCGTGAGCTGGAGAAAGGGATTCCTGAGTTGCAACACAGACATAGTAAGTCTTATTTAGCCTTTAAATGAATTTACATACATTCCCAAGACACAGGAAAAGAAGCTACAATTACAAGTTATCTCAACTAAGTACTCTAAAAAAAAGGGAGAAAGAAAAGGGAGATATCTCTTCCTTTATTTTCACCAAGCAGAATTAAGCTTCTTATTTTTAATTTGTATTTGCCCTTAGAGTGTATGTGTAGGAACTTCCCTAGCCATTGCATTAAAAGTAACAGCAGTTCACAATTTTTTCTTTAATTTTAAGAAAATAAAGAATAAGTTTATTCTTCCAATATTTTAAGGTTCCAGGCAAAATTAACTTTAATAAATTACTTCAGGGCAATCATTGAAATAGACTTCGCTTTCCAACTTTTTACTATGGTCTATGTCAACAATGCTCATTAATATATAATTAAAAAATACCTCTTGGGGCACATGGGTGGCTCAGTCAGTGAGGCATCCAATTCTTGATTTTGACTCAGGTCATGATCTCACATTTCATGACATTGAGCCCCACATAGGGGCTCTGCACTGACAGGGCAGAGCCTGCTTGGTACTCTCTCTTTGCCCATCCCCTGCACTTGCTCTCACTCTCTCAAAATAAATAAAACAAAAACAAAACTAAAAATAAAACAATACAAAACAAACAAACAAAAAACTCTCTGAGTTTCTTATGGTGCAGGATGGCATTTTTATTTTTAGTTAAAATTTTTAAATATAAAAAGGGAAAACTCTTATCAATGTAATTAATGTGTAAAATTTAGCAAAAATAAGTGCACTAATGAATGATTTTTTCTTTTTACAAAATTCACAGTGATAAAACTGGTACTTGGTAGAATAGAATATTACCAGAAGCTCCCCCCATACTGGTTACTACTCACTATGCTTCATAAAAAGTAACTGCTATCCTAAGCTCAATGACCATATGTTTCTTGTACCAACTAATTTTTTGAAATGTATATAAATATGATATAGGAAATTCACTCTCTTCTATCTGGCTTCTTACCCTTATAATCATATTTGGGAGATCTATCTATGCTGTGATGTGTAGAATACAATGTTCATTCTCAGTGTTGCAAGGTATGTCACTGAATGATTCTTTCATGCTATTCTAACATTGATAGATATTTTGGTTATATTCACTTTAGGACTATAATGAATAATGCTACTATCAATAATGCTATATACGCATTTCTGTTAGGTATATACTCTAAGCTGAATCTCTAGGTCATAGGATATCAGCTCATTCACCTTTGGTTGACAGTGGCAACTGTTTCCTAACCTAATTATACCAAGTTAACTTTCCTAACACAGTGTGTAAGAGAATCACTCTCTCTATATCCTAGGCAATAGTTTTGTTTGCTTCATTTTAGCCACTGTCTTACTCCATTTAGGCTACTAGAACAAAATACCTAAGACTAGTAACTTAAAACAACAAAAAGTTACTGCTCACAATTCTAGAAACCGGGCAGTCTGAGATCAGGCACCATGGTGATATGGTGAGGTCCTCTTCCTGGTTCATAGACAGTACTCTTCTTATGGTGTCTCTACCTAGTAGAACTGGCTAGGGAACTCCATTGGTTATTTTTATAAGTGTGTAAATCTGATTTAATGAGAGATCTACTCCCTTGATCAAAACACCCCCCAAAGTCCCTATCTACTAAGATCACATTTGAAGGTTAGGATCTCATCATATGAATTCGGGGTGGGTAGAGGGAGGGACAACATTCAGAACACAGCAGCCACTTTTTGTATGGATAACAGTATTTCATCATAATTCTATCTTGCACTTCTCTAACAAAGACATAAAAAGAGAAAGAAAAACAGAGGTATCCTTGTATGTGTGCATGTGTATGTGTGTGTATAAGGTATTTATTAATTTTTGTCTGTTGTTTCTCCAGACTTAAATTATGAATATAAGTTCTTTTTGGGGGGCCCATATATTGCAATTATCTTCTATAACTCAGGGACTTGCTTTTCACTCATAGCAGTGTCATTTGATAAACCAAAAATTAAAGTAGTACGGATTTGCCAATTTCCATATTTTCTGTGTCTTTAAAAGAAATTTTTTGCTATTCCAATTCATGAAGATATCCTTTCATGCTTTACTCTAGAAGCAATCTTAGCTTCATGCTTCACATTTTGATGTGAAATTATTCTGGATTTTTTTTTATTCTTTTAAATTTCCATATGGATATCGAATTGACTCTGTGATTTATTGGAAGTATTATTCTCCCCGTATGCACAGGAATGATACCTTTGTCATAAATCAAGAAATTATATGTATATGGGTCTTTCTTTATAACGAGTCAGCTTCCTTCGTATAAACTTACCTACTATCGCTCTTTACATATTGTTAATTACTGGAGCTTTATGAAGTATTTATCTGGCGGCATCTACCCTACTCCTCCTATGGGTCCAACTGTTTCTCCTGAGAAATCTGCTGTCCATGTTATTGCTGCTCCTTTGAAAGTTGTCTTTTTTGTCTGCTTGTGATATTTTTCTTTTTATATGTTTTTTAGCACTTTTCCACAGTAAGTGTAGATGTGCTTTTCCATGCATTTATTCTAAGGTTCCATAATGCTTTCTGAATATATAAATTGATGTGCTTTTGTCAGTAAAAAGGAAATTCTCAGCCATTAACTCTTTGATATTGTTTCAGCCCTGATTTCTCTCTCATCTCTTCCCTTCTCAATTTTCCCTGCTTTTATCTAGGCAATTCAGCTTGGATATTTTCTAGTGATCTATCTTCCAGTCCATAAATCCTCTCTTCTTGTCTGTCCAATTTAGTTAATACCATATACTGATTTCCTAGTTTCAGTTATTGCATTGGTCAGAAACAGAATTTCCCATTGATTGTTTTCATAATTGACTGTCCTCTGGCAAAATTATTATTGCCTTCTATTTCTTAGACATGTTAATCACAGTGAACTTAGAGTCTATGTTAAAGGGCAATAATAACCTGATCATTCCTGTGTCTATTATCTAATTTTTTCCTCTTGGCTGTATTTTCTTATTATTCCAATAGATTTCTCACTGAAGGACAGTGTTGATGAAAAATACAGAGACTATACATATTATCTTTCTCCGCAGAGGGAGTATCCCATCTTAACCCAATCATACCAAGCTGCGTTGCCATTTTTTTTTTTTAATATTTGCTTAAATGTAGTTTCTCGTCCCTACTGTACAATAACTCTCCAGGAGCCCTAAATGATGCTATGCCGTGTTTACTACCATCTAAAAGCCTTAGCAGGTATTGAAATTCAAAATTTGTCTATTCAAGGACGCCTGGGTGGCTCAGTCGTTGAGCATCTGATTTTGGCTCAGGTCACGATCTCCCAGTTCCTGAGTTCTCACAACTCATGAATTCAAGCCCCGTATCAGGCACTGTGCTGACAGCTCAGAGCCTGGCTCCTGTTTCAGATTCTGTGTCTCCATTTCTCTCTGCCTCTCGCCTCCCCGCTCTCCGTTAAAAATAAACATTTAATTTTTTTAAATTGTCTATTTAATACTGTCAGATCCCAGAAAACGCCACTGAAGAATCCAGAGTATTTGCATCATTTTTCTTAAAGCACAGGATACTGAAAGTGGTCACAGTTTGGACCGCATGTAGGTCTTCTCCCATATTACATTAAAATTTCCAAATAGAAAATTCCCTCTGACACTGTTCTACTTCATGAAAAAAAAAATCCAGTATTTCAAAACAAGAGGTAATATATCATCCTGGTTAAAAGTACAGTTTATAAATCAGACAACCAGAGTGTGAATCCAAGTTCCATGACTAAATAAATGAGTGACATTTGGTAAGTAACAACATGTCTGTGACGTTCGGTTTTCTTATTAGTAAATCAGAAATAAAAATAGCAGTCAAATATAAGTTATTTATAATGTTTAAAAGTTATTTAGTATTAAATTATTTTTCTAGTAAATATACAAGACTCAGATATTTTTTTGTGTGTCCGAGAATACAGAGAACACAGTAGTCAATAAATCCTGCCTTCAGTGGAGTATACATTCTAATGTGGGCGAAGAGCCAATACCAACAGACAAATAAATACGGTATGTCAGATAGCTGTAGGTGTTATGGAGGAAATTCTGCAAGTCACTCATCCTGCTCCCAGGCAATCCCTATAATTACCTAATAGGGTCATGAACAAGTTGACTAAGGCGGCAGTAGATGTTATAGTGGGAATAGAATGTAGGATTTCCACTCACCAGAGCAGAGCTTATTATAGCCCCTGCTGAGTACCAACATGCCCCTAGCAGAACCCAACACTCGGCCCCTATTATGGCACCATCCCCAGGGATTAGCAGTCAGGTCAACTGGTGGAAGAGGCAACAATCTGTTCTCACCAGAGTAGACATTTACCTTAGACATGAATTTCCTTCTCTGTCTGCAAGGCTTCCAATCAAAGTCACTATCCATGGACTTAAAGAATATCGTACTTACTAGTATGGTTGGTGTTGGTGTTACACACATCATTTCTGACCAAGCAATGAAATTTTCAAATGAGTCCAGTTCCAAATATTCACTGATGTACATTTTCCTTATTATCCAGAAACAGGTGGCTTGATTGAACAATTTCCTTATGAATTCTTAGTTATGGTTATATCTCACTTGTACAACCTTACAGATGTGGGACATTCATCTCCAGGATGTGATACCTGCTGTAAATAAGTAACATGTATATAACTGGTTCTCCCATTGCCAAAATTTATGGATCTGTGAATCGAAGGGTAAAAATGAGAAGTACCTCCTTTCACTATTACCATAAGTGATCCATTAGAGAAAAGAAAAGGAAAGGAAAGGAAATGAAATGAAACAAAATATATGGAAGGGAAAGAAAAGAGAAGAAAAATGAAAGGAAAAAGATAAAGGGAGGGGAGGGGAGGAGAGACGAGGGGAGGAATCAGATAAAGCAAAGGGTTACAGTTCTGACTGGGTAAATGACTCTGACAATCAAGGAAACAGTGGGTGGCAAGTATACAATGAGGACTCAGAACAATATACCTAGAAGATAGGTGATTTTCTAGAAGGCCTCTGAATACCCTCCAGTACTATGATTAAAGTCCGTGGAAATGTTGTATCATGTTAAGGAGAAGCTTCACTTGATTGGTTGTTTTTACAGGAAATTACTGTGTGTAAAGAGGTATGTATGGGTACTAAGTAACAAAAGGTACACTGCATTGACTTCATAATATGTTAACTGAGCAAAGCTTACTGCTTTTCTCTGCATATCCTTACCTGTACGCTTTTGGCAAGAGTAGGTCATAAGACCCATTTCTACAAAGATTTGGAGAGAAGAAATGAAGCCTCAGGTTATTGATCTTTATGTGCAGAAGGCTTACCAAGGTCATGGGGCACTTTTGAGCTTACATGTGTTGCTGCTTTCTGCTGGCTAAACCTGTATGGTGGACAAGTGGAAATTCAGCAGCAGCAGGTCTGCAACTGATCTACATTCCCCCGGATCTTCCATCAGCTTCTATGAATCCTGAGCCAGATGTGTGTTTAGCTCCAAGAAGAAGGGGAGCAGTTTCTCATGGAGGACAACGATCTTGTCATAGTCAGAAGCAATGACAACTGAAATGAGTTCCAGTTAACATTTATGGGTTCCAGTTTTTACGCAAGTCCTAGTTTATCTTTGCTCTGTTTTTCATCCATCTTTCCTTCTTTGGCCATCTTTCTTTCCTAACCGTCTGCTCTGTAGACTTCAAGTTCCAGTCTCAAATATGAAAATCAAAGTCTGAGAGAGCCAGCAATTGTTCTTCTGTTTGTCATACTGAACTGTAACTGATAAAAGGGTAAAGGGATGTTTTCATTGAGGAGAGCGCAGTTGAGTAAACACTGAAAAGGAGAGGGAATAAATTTGCTTTTCTTTGAGTCTCAGGAGTTCAGCTGGATAAAGTTAAAAAATAAGTACTAAAGTTAAAACCAATAAAATTATTCACAGTAGAATTATTAAAACAAGAATTTATTATTTATGAAAAAAGGAATTTATTATTCATGGATTCTGTATTTGTGAATTTTCCTACTCACTAAAATTTATTTATAATTCCCAAATCTGTACAGCCAATGTTTTCATGGTCATTCACACACATGTGCACAGGGGCACAAATTTTGAGTTTTTTCGCCACTGAAATTACCGGCTTGTATTATGAGGCAATTGTCAAATGAACCTATGTCATGGAAATGGTCTCCAAACTCCTGGCATAGGATCGTGCAATCCATCATGTAAGATACATTAAATAAGGGGTCTTTAAACAGAAATGCATATAAAACAAAGTTGGCTGATGAAAATGTGACAAGTCTCTCAGGAACCAAACCCTGTATTTTCCCGAGAAACAAGAATTCCCCATTTACTAACTGTGTGTTTGGGGCAACTCGGTAGAATATTAACTACCCTGATAATGCAACTGAATAACAATAAATGAAGTGTGTGTGTGTGTGTGTGTGTGTGTGTGTGTGGCAGAGAGAGGGAGAGAGAGGGAGAGGTTATTACTCTTAGCTGAGATAGAAAATATTATATAGCAAATATAAATAACAACTATTTTTTAGTTGGTAGAGATTTTAAATGAAGTTCTCTCAAAATGTGGCACTTTTTATATGAACTGGTATAATGTTTTTCTGAGAATCTCAGCATTTGTATAAACATGGGATTCTTATTTTATTCATATGATTTAAACAAACACTTTAACAAATTACTTGTTTGATATACTTGTCTCCTCACAAATGTATCTAAAGAACTGACTGTCATCAAAATTCAGAATTTATGAGATCACAGGTATTTTTTATTAAGTGTCTATCTTAAAAGACACAACTAAATTTTTATGTACATCTTCGATAGAGAGCAGTAAGGCATCTAGAAAGTGAGAACTTACTGTAGAGCTCACACTTAAATAATAATGTAATAGTTATATTTTTCCTTAGAGTGTCTGTGCTAACCACACAAAGTCAGCATGTTTTTTTAAGGAAACAAGCTGCTAAAGCATTGATGAGCTAATGAGCTATTCAGTAGGAGAAAGCATTTTATTGGGCGCAGAATAGTTCATTTTATAGTGTTTATTGTCTATATAAGAAACTATGTATCTGTCTTATCTATCACAGAAGTGTTAGAGAGCATAACTTGTGCCCTGAAACTTTAGGAAAGTTCCATATACCTAAGATCAGCCTATTTTAGAAACTAATAATAGAATCGTTTGTTATTTTAGTCATTTGATTCATTATTGGAATTAGTAAAGTGTGTGTTTCAAGGTATCACGAGTTTTAGGATCCATGAGTAAATGTCTTGTTTATTGAATATTAGATAATAATGTTAATAAGATACTGGATCACATGGAAATAATGAACAAATCAATCTCAAATAGCTAATCTATAAAATCAAATTTTGCATCTGAACTCAATAAATTTTACAGAAGAACAACATGAATTCAAAAGCATTAGCCAGTGTTTATTATAAAGATTCATCCCAGAGCTCAGGCCATCAAGACAAAAATTAGTACAGCGAAGGACTTGCTTACTGAATAGGGCTCTGATAGGCTTTGTGGATTAATATAGTATTCAGACACTAGCTTAGAACTAGAAAAAAAACTTATAAATTTTTTGATGATGATAATCACAATGTCTACTATGCTGAGTGAACTCCTTCATTTTCTAATCATCCATTAGGTGTTTAGTTACTGACATATTATATATACTGACAAGATAACTGATACATTGATTAGATATTCTTCCCCTTATTCTGCCACTGTTAGTAATCATTATTTATGTATTATTATAAATAGTTCTTGCTAAGCAGTAACAGTTATTGTACATTCATAAGTTCATAAGTGTCTATGATTGAGGAATTTAAACTCAGTGAAAAGAAGGTACTATTTGATGACAGAGACAATACAGGCTAATAAAACAGAAAACACACACACACACACCTGTTTTTGGCCAGAAAATGTCTAAATTCTCTAAGCAGAAGACAAAAGAAATAGGAGTAACAGGACACAAACACAAGATTTGGTGTATATGTATGTGTGCATTTCTGTTAGATTTACATTCTGTGATGCCTCGCTGTTACTGTGTAGGACAGTCAAGTAAGAGGATATGTTAAAATAGGACTCATGAAGGGTAATAACGGATTCACAGAAATACGTTGTTTTCCGTTGAAAAATGTAATTCTAATTTCCACAACAACCAGTGCTAGGGTAAGGAAACTTGGACTATAACTGATAAATTGCTGGAGATTAGTGTGGACAATTCTGAGAGTTAAAAATTCCAGGGAGCGCAGTTATCTAGGCACCCCATAATTTGTGAGTTTACTTCCTGAATCTTTACCAGGTTCTCAGAGTGAATATGGGAGAAAAATCCCCTTGTGCTTCCAGGGGGGAGAAGAAAATGACCCATTTAGAAATAAACCTGTGCTTTCTGTTCTTTCTAACAGGGTTATTCAAGAGGAATTATTTAACAGGAGGCTAATTTGTCTGAGTTTTATAAGAACTTAACTCATCTGGGAGAAGGGACCTACTCAACTTCAGCTCACTTTAGACGTATTGTCCAACCTAATGTGGAAGTAGGGAGAACTGAGAATCTTGTGCAGGTCACAGTCCAGAGACGGACTCACTGAAAGTAAGTACTAATTCAACTTCTACTTTGAAAAAATATAAGCAAGAAGTAAAGTGAAATATATCAAGTGTTGAGAAAAAAACAAAAACAAAAACAAACAAAAAAAAAAACCAGAAACCAACAAATATGTACCTAAGAAATTGTTTTTTAAAAGTGAAGGATATATAAATATTTTCTCAGACAAATAAAAGTTAAGGGAATTTGTTGCCCCTTGCCTTGAAGTAAAACTGATATGGCAAGAAAGAAGAGAAAATGGAATTATATAAAATACTCCTTAAAACTAGAAAAGTCAGAAAAGACTGGACAACAAAAATAGGAAGAAAGAAAAAATGCAACAAATAGAAAACAGTAACAAATGTGGTAGATAGTGTCCAACTTTATCAATAAACAGTAAATGTAATGATCTAATTCTATCAATGAAAACAGCGATTATCAGAGTGGATCAAAAAACAAGATTATACTATACATAATCTATAAGAAACCCACTTCAAATATAAGATACACGTGGACTAACAGTAAATGGATGGAGAAAGATATGCCATGATAACACTAATTAAAAGAAAGCAGAAGTAGCTATATTAATTTCAGATATATAAAGTTATCAGGAATAGAGTGTTATTATATAATGCTAAAGGAGTCAATTCACCAAGAAGACATAAAGATTTTTTTATAATTTTTTGACATTTATTCATTTTTGATAGACAGAATGCAAGCTGGGAGGGGCAGAGAGAGAGGGAGACACAGATCTGAAGCAGGCTCCAGTCTCTGAGCTGTTAGCACAGAGTCCAGTGCAGGGCTCCAACTCACAAACCACAAGATGATGACCTGAACTAAAGTGAGACACTTAACTGACTGAGCCACACAGGCACCCCAAGAAGACAGAATGATCTTTAGTGTCTATATGTCTAAAGACAGAGTGCCAAACACATGAGGTAAAACTTACAGAATTGCAAGGAGAAATACATAAATCCACTATTATAATTGAACACTGCAATCCCCCTCTTTTAGAAATGGACAGATGCAGCAGGCAGAAAACCATTAAATACACAGATTAATTTAACAACAAAAACTGGATACAATGGAACTTGGAACTACTTCATCCAGCAAAAGCAGAATACATATTCTTCTCAAGATCACATGAAGCATTTACCAAACAGACCTCATTCTGGCACATAAAACATACCTTGATATTCTTTAATATCATTGGTAAAACAAGGGCACTACTAACAATTGCATAGACATTAATAGAATATTAAAGGAATACTGTGTAAAACTCTATGTCTACAAATTTAATCATCTAATTGAAAAAGACCAATTCCTTGAAAAGTACAATTTTCCAAAACTCACACCAGAACAGACAGTATGAATAGGCCTATATCTATTTAAAAAGTGAATGAACAATTAATAACTTCCAATACAGAAAGCACCAGGCCCAAATGGGTTCAAGGTGAATTCTACAAACATTTAAAGAAGAAATTCTACCAATTCTCTATAATCTCTTTCAGAATCTAGAAGCAGAGGAATATTTCCTAAGTCATTATATTAGGTCACTCATACTGTAATATTAAAACCAGATATTACATTAATACTAAAAACAAAAACAGACTGATATCTCTCATGAACATAGATGCAAAAATTCTCAAAATATCGGGTCAAATCCAGCAATGTATAAAAATGTTTACACCATGAACAAGCAGGATTTATACCAAGAACGCCAGATTAATTCAGTACTCAAAAATCAAATAATATAATAAACATCACAACAGGGTAAAAAAGAAAAAGATCACATATTCATATCAAAAGATGCAAAAAAAAAACACTTGATAAAATCCAATACCCACTCATGACATTAAACTAATAAACTAGGAATAGAAAGGAAATTTGTCAAAGAATATCTACAAAAAAAAAAAAAAACCCTAAATATAACATCTTACTCAATAGTGAAAACCTATAGGCTTTCCCATTAAGATAAAGAACAGAGAAAGAATATACCCTCTACCAATGCTTTTCAATACCATACTCAAGTCCTAGCCAATGGAATAAAACAAGAAAAAAAAAAACAAGTATTTTAAATAAAACTATCTTAGTTCACAGATGGCATGACATCTATGTACTGTAGAAAGTCTGAAACAATCAACAAAAAAACTTCTAGAACTGATAAGTGATGTAACAAGGATTCAGGATACAAGCTTAATATACAAAAGCCAATTGCTTTACTATATACAAACAATAATCAAATGTATTCTGAAATTAAAAACATAGAATCATTTATATTAGTATTCTAGAAATGAAATGCTTAGATATAAATCCAAAAAATATGTACAGGATTTATATGAGAAAAGCTACAAAATTCTGATGAAAGATACCAAAGAGATAAAGAAAAAAATATTCCCTTTCCATAGATAGGAAGCCTCATTATTGTCAAGGCATCAGTTCCTCACAATTTGATTTACAGATTCAAAGCACTAGCAATCAAAATTCCAGCAGGCTACTTTGCAAACATCAACAAATTTACTTTAAAGATTATATGAAGAGGCAAAAGACCCAGAGCAAAAGACAGAGAATAGCAAAGTTAATACTGAAGAAGAAAAACTTCAGAGTACTAATACTGATCAACTTCAAGACTCATGAAATTACAGTATGTTGTCCTTCCGTAAGTGAAAGGACAAATAAACTGACACATCCAGTACATCCAGAAAATAAAGTATTATTCAGCACTTAAAAAAAAAAAAATAAAGGTACTATCAAGCCATGAAAGTTCAGGAAACCCTTAAATGTATATTACTAAGTGAAAGAAGCCATTCTGAAAAGGCCATATACTATATAACTCAAACTATATTAAATTCTAGGAAAGGCAAAGCTATAGGCAACAGTATTAAAAAAAAGAAAAAGAAACAGTGATTGCTGGAGTTTGGGGGATAGTGAAGGATGAACTGGGGGAGTACTGAAGATTTTTAAGACAGTGAAACTATACGGTATTATACGATAATGGTGAATAAATGTCATCGTATGTCTGTCCAAATCCATACAAGAGAACATTAAAGTGAATCCTAAAGTAAACTATGACTTTTGAGTAATAATGATGTGTCCACATAGGTTCATCAATTGCAACAAATGTACCAATCAGATGGGGGGATTTGATAATAGAAAGGTTACGCAAGAGTAGAGTGAGGGGTATATTAGAAATCTCTGTTCTTTCTTCTCAATTTTGTTACAAATCTAAACCAGCTCTAAAAAAACAGACTATTAAAAAAATAAAGTTTTCTGCATTCAAGGGCACCTGGGTGGCTCAGTTGGTTAAATGTCTGGCTCTTGATTTCAGCTCAGGTCATGATCTCACAGTTAGTTGGTTCAAGCCCCCTGTCCAGGTTGCACTGACTTCGCTTGCACAGACTTTGTGAAGTCTGCCTGGGATTATCTCTCTCCCTCTCTCTCTGCCCCTCCTCCACTTGTGTCTTCTCTCTCTCTCTCAAAATAAATAAGTCTTAAAAAAATTCTGCTTTCAAAATATGATTTTTAAGCATTGAACATTTTTAAAAGATGATAGATAAGCAAAGGTAATTTATATTTTAATAATTAGTAACAAACACAGTACAGTTTCCTTTCTGCCTGTATTGAACGGAGTAATCTTTCAGTATAAACACAGCCTTTGAAAATCTTAATTTTTAAAATAATTTTTAGGCATTGAAAATCCTAAGCAATTACACATGGCAGCACACCTTTGTATTAGAACTTTCAAAGGTTAAGGCTAATCATGGCATTGGAGTTGACCACAAAGTATTTATACACGAAGAATATTAAATGTTTTCCTTCCCTGAGCAAAGAGAATTTTAACCATTCTTAATTTGCTTTGTAAAAACTACTGGTGACGGTGCCTCCATGCCAGGCTGCAGTGATAGTGATAAATGGTGTTGATGCCTTAGGGTGATACCTAACTAAATTAGCTGGTAAAGCTAACACTGCTCATTTTCAATTTTTAATACTGTGCAGTAGTGATGGCTGCTCAACCACCATTCAACTGGCTTTGCTTACTCTGTGATTTAACTGTTTATAAGGAATTAATGAAAACTTAGAAATGTATAAAAAGGGAGAGATGCACTTTTACTACAAATGCTGAAAATAAGATACGCTAACAGAGTCCAGGGAGGCTTAGGAAAGTTAAAGCAATGACATTTAAAAGATTTTTCTTCTTTTTTAAAAATTTTATTTTACTATAATTACTAAGATACAAAACTTGAGAATACAGAAACTCAACCTTGTGATGAAATATTATGAAATTATAAGCCCGGAGATGTGAAGTATGCAAAAACATAGAGAAACATACCGATAATGATGTTCTTATCTTTTAGACTTTCTCCTTTTCTGTACCCTTTCTTTTCAGGCTGCTGCCTGGTGGATAATTAAGGTTACATTATTATTAGCCATTATTATGGCGCAGCATGTGTTTTTTTTAAAAAATTAAAAGGTAGCAATAATTATCCCCTTCATATCTGTGTTTATTTGCTGTATTAATACAAAAATAGAAAATAAACTGCAAAGGACAAAAGTATCATTTGAAAAAGAAATCTCCGTATATAACTATAAGGCAGAGATAATTACAGGCTGTAAGTTGTTCAAAAATTGTTCGACTACACAGAAGTCAAGCCAATAAGGAAGCATCATTACCTGTTCATTTATAAGCACATTTACAAAAGGCAAAAAAAGAAAAAAAAAAAAAAAGAAAAACGTTAGAAGACATAAGACTCTATAGAAGTGGCACCCACAGACCATTAAGCAATATTTCAGGTCAAAGTGCGCTCCTGCGAAATCATTTTAAAATCGAAGGGAACATTAGAATGTGATCTCTTTTCATCTTAAAGTGGAATTTGCGCTTACTGCTTGCTGCTATGATTAAGAGGAGTTTTTTTGTTTTGTTTGTTTTGATGGCCTAGAGGGCAGTTTTGCTCACAGAAATGATTACTGGGGTTTATTCAGTTTAAATAACTTCCAATTTACTGAAGTTACAAATCTTAAAGTTTAGATGCACAAAACTTACTCTGGATAATTAGGACTATAAAATTTGGCAATCACCTTTTAGGTAGCCTTTGCAAATGTTTGGGGTGATTATAAAACCCATATGCTTTCAACTATTTTCAACACTCTTTATATGTTTAAAATATTTAATTTCCTTTTTAAATAGTTCTATTAATATCCTCATCTAATTCATTTGGTAAGTTTTATAAACTAAACTTGTAAATATGATAAAAGTTGAGGTCTCTCACATATATATTTATGCTGTATTAATTAGTAAGTCTCTACATAAAAGACTACATCTATAAAATTACTTCAAGATGTTTCCTGTTAGTTTACTATTTTTTTTCTCTGAGTATCCTATACTGATTTTCAAAAATTCTTTTTCTTTAATTTTTACCTTGAGGATATTTATGTTCATTATTAATAATACTCTTGGGAATATTTTGGGAGCACTCATTACTCCTGAGCATTAAATGAAAGAAATAGTCACAAAAGAGTATGTACTTTTAAAATTATTTAAAGTTAAAATTATTGAAGATGCAAGGTTAACACAATATTAACAGAGTTGTGACTCTTTTAAACCTTTCTAAATTTAGATACCTTTCTGGGATGGAAATATGTTGGCTCCTTAAGATAATAATTACATCATTCCAAACAATCTCTCAAAATCCACATATGTGTGGAAACATATGGTATCTGTCTTTCTCTGACTTATTTCACTTAGCGTAATACCCTCCAGTACTAGTGTCTTTTTAAAATTTAATTACTTTGAATTTTTTTTTAATGTTTATTCATTTTTGAGAGAAGGACAGGGCATGAGTTGGGGAGGGGCAGAAAGAGAGGGAGACACAGAATCCGAAGCAGGTTCCAGGTTCTGAGCCATCAGCACAGAGCCCGACGCGGGGCTCCTGCTCATGGACTGCAAGATCGTGACCTAAGGTCAGTCATGACATGAAGTTGGTCGCCTAACCGACTGAGCCACCCAGGAGCCCCTAAATTTAATTACTTTGAATATCTTCACAAGACCGTCTTTGAATTACTGGCCTATTTCCAAAGATCTATATAGTACAGGGTGTTATAAAGATTAAAGGAAACCATGTCTATTAAGAGTTCAGAACAATGATTAGTACCTGTAAGGGCTTTGTAAAATTAGCTGCTTTTATTTAAGATGCCATTCCTGAGGTCTTGAAAGACCCAGTGTTAACTCGCTGATTTTTTCTTTTCTAATGCATTCTAAAACTATAGTCCAAACTTCCAAAATAACTCTTTTTAAACTGTAATTCTATTTATTTCAAGATCAGAAACAGGCAAACCTAAATTATACAAAGAAAACAAAGAGAAATGATTAACACATCAGAAAAACTCTTTTATAAGGGCACATTCCTTCCAAGGAAGCAGGATTCAAAAGACTTTTCTTTCCCACCTAGGGAGGCTGGCTTCTCTTCTCTAGCTTTTGGATTTGTTGTCACTGTTCTCATGAGGATACAAAGGTAGAATTAAACGAAATCCCACACAGAAAGAGCCCAAACTAAATACTTATTTTAATTAAAAACATTTAACTTCTCATCATCTATAGGAGATGAAAAATCTCTGATGATGCTGGAAACTGGTAACACCTTCATGGACATGGTCACCTATTATACGAGTCACATAACGGATCTAAAAAAGGTTTTAAAAGTAATAAATGTCTAGGCTGCAGGGCCGAAATGAGACAAACTACAAACGAACTGTGCACGCGTCTTTTTCCTCCTTAATAATTCCAAAATGAATATTATAATTTTACTTTAATTGTACCATTGATATGAACACATTATAACATGCTTTTGGATTTAAAAAGTTAAAATTAAAACTGAAAAGAATAATTTCAACAAAAAATAGTTTTCCAGAAAAGCAATAGTAATTAGGTATAGTATGTATAGTGAACTTTTCAAATTTTCATATTAAAATTGAACAGAATATAAATAGAATAAAAATACAAAACACAACAATAATTACGGTGTTATAATTATCAGCATGCCCAAGGCTTGGTTCTCAGAACTCATCTCTTCTCTATTCCCATCGAGACCTCTCCTCTGGAATACAGACTTGTATATTCTAATGTGCATTCTAGAATTCTACCTGGGAAGTGGTCTAACTAATGATCTGAGGTTGCTAGTTGCCTGGCACGTGTAATGAATTGTGAAAGCCTTTCTTCTGACTCTAGTATTGAATTTTACATCAACATAAACTAGCCATATGAAAATGTGTGTAAATATGTTCTAAATTTTGTAATGATGTATGTCATGTAATAATATATCAAGAAATTTGTGGTAATCCTGCCTTGGTTATTAATGAAAAAAATGTGATACTGTGAAAAACATCCTAACCCATTCATTAATTTTTGTCCACTACATTAAGAAATTATTTCATTAGGTTATAGTCATCTTGTTTTATATATATACATATGTATGTATATATATATATAATTGTGTTGTTATATAGCATATATAAATATACATATTTATATATATAACATACATATAACTCATATATATATGCACTTCCATCTTGAAAGGGTTTTATGGAAATACATTTCTCAAATATTCAAATTTTCTGACAGGACATTTATTTCTCAGACAGGAATATAATTCTAAAACAAGTGTTCACTCAGGTCAGCCTGCTTCTTCACAAAAATACCTAGTACACCTTTATTTATCCTAAATTAAGTCCTCAATATTTGTAAGGTTCTCTAGAAACTTTTGCTACTATTTTGACTATATAAGGAAAATAAAATAAGTTGGAATTACCCCCTTATCTATAGCAGATTTTAAAAATATGATGGCTAATTATGATTAAGAATAATGCTTGTTAAATTTAACAATTTTTTCCAGTTTTCCTGTTTTTCTTTTTTTGATATGCATCACATTTATTATGTATTTTCCAGCTTTACCAAGATGAAGCTGACATATAACAACCTTTAAAGTAGGCAGCATGTTGATTTGATACACTTACATACTGCAAAATGATCACCACTATACTATTAGCTAACACCTCCATTTCATTACATAATAACCACTTCAACTTTGTGGTGAGAACATTTACGATTTACTCTCTTAGCAACTTTCAAGTATATAATACAGTCTTATTAACTATAATCATCATATTGTACATTAGATCCCAGAACTTACTCTCATAAAACTGGAAGTTTATACTGTTTGACCAGTCTCGCCATTTCCCTAACCTCACAGCCCCTGTAACCACAACTCTAATCTATTTCTAAGAGTTCAGCATTTTTAGATCCCACATATAGGTGAGGTCATGCAGTATCTCTCTTTCTCTGACCCATTTTATTTAGCAAAATGCCGTCAGGTTCCATCTACGTTGTTGCATTGTCGGGATTTCCTTCTTTCTCATGGATGAGTAATATCCCTGTGTGTGTGTGTGTGTGTGTGTGTGTGTGTGTGTGTGTACTGAAAAGCTCTTTTTATCCATTCATCTTTTTATGGACATTTAGGCTGCTTCCATATCTTGGGTACCATGATGGTGCTAACATGAACAAGGGAGTGCAGATATCTCTTTGATGTCTTGTTTTCATTTTCTTTGCAAACATACACAAAATAGGTTTGGTGGAACAGATGGCATGTCTATTTCTACCTTTTTGAGAAATGTACATACTGTCTCCGATAATAGGTATATCAATTTACATTTCCATCAATAGGGTACAAGGGTTCCCCTTCCAAATTCGAGACAGCATCTGTTATATTTTGTCATCTTGATAGGAGACAGCCTAACAGGAATGAAATGATACTTCAATGTGGATTTGTTTTGCATTTCCCTGATGACTGCTGACATTGAGTACTTTTTCGTACACCTGTTGGTCATTTGTATGTCTTATGTGGGAAAACGTCCATTCAGTTCCTCTGCCCTTTTAAATTGGATGGTTTGTATTATTCTTGCTATTGAATAACAGGAGTTTTATAAAATATATTTTGTACGTTTATCCCTTATCAGATATATGATTTGTATGTATTTTATCCCATCCTGCAGGTTGACTTTTCATTTAGTTAATTGTTTCTTTTGTTGTGCAAAGCTTTTTAGCTTCACATAGTCCTATTTACTAATCTTTGTTTTCTTGCTTATGCTTTTGGTGTCATATCCAAAAATCACTGCCAAGATCAATATCAAGCAGATATTTTCCTATGTTTTATTCTGGGAGTTTTATGGTTTCAAGTGTTAAGTCTTTAATCCATTCTGACTTAATTTTTGTGAGTGATCTACACTAGGACCCCATTTTCATTCTTCTCCATGTGCTTATCCAGTTTTCCAGACACCATTTGTTAGAGAGGCGATCCTTTCCCCAAGAGTACTCTTGTCTCCCTTGTCAAATATTAGCAGAATGTAAATGGGAGGATTTATTTCTGGGCTTTCAACTCTATTCCACTGGCCTATGTGTCTATTTTTATGTTAGTCCATACTGTTTTCATTACTATAGCTTTGTAGTATAGTTTGAGGTATATGACGCCTCAGCTTGGTTTTATTTCTCAGAAGTGTTTTGACTGTTAAGGAAATTTTGTAACTTCACAAAAATGTTAGGATTATATTTTTCTATTTCTGTGAAAAATGCCATTAGAATTTTACAGGGATTGCAGTGAATATACGATGGCTCTGGGTACGTTGGACAGTTTAACAATATAAATTCTTCCAATCCATAAAGACGGGTATCTTTCTATTTGTTTGTGTGTTCCTCAATTTCTTTCATCAAAGTCTTACAGTTTTCAGTGGACACTTCTTTCACACTCATTGTATTCCAAAGGATTTTATTGTATCTGATGCTTTGTGAATGGAACTGCTTATTTATTTTTAAGATAATTCATTGTTAGTGTATGGAAATGCAACTGTTTGTGTATTGACTTTGTATCTGGCAACTTCACTGAATTTGTTGACTAATTTTAACAGATTTTGGTGGTGTCAAAAGAATCTTCAGTATACAAATTCACGTCATCTACAAGGAGATATTTTTGCTAGGACTGGCTAGGACTTCCACTCTTAGATGAAAAGTAATGACAAGAGTGGGCACCATGCCATGTCCCTGATCTTAGGGGAATGGCTTTTAACCTTAAAACACTGAGTATGATGTTATCTGTGGACTTGTCATACGTGGCCTTTATTATGTTGAGGTATGATCCCTCTATACCTAATTTCTTGATCATTCTTATCATGAAATGGCATTATATTTCATCAAATGCATATTCTGCATCTTTTGAGGTAATAGAATGAATTTCTCTTTCACTCTATTACTGTGTTGTATAACATTTATTGATTTTTATGTGTTGAACCATTCTGACATGCTAGGGATAAATCCCTCTTGGTCATGTGCTGTTTAATTTGGTTAATTCTGTACTGAGATTTTTTTGCATCTACATTCATCTGGATATCAGCCTGCAGTTTTCGTTTTTTTTGTTTTGTCCTTATTAACTTTGTAACAGGGTAATACTGGTTTCGTAAACTGAGTTTGGGACTACTCCCTCCTCTTCAATTTTTTCCAAGAGTTTGAGAAGAATTGGCATTATTTGTTTTCTTGAACTATCTGGTAGAATATTTCATCAGAGAACCATCTGGCTCTGGGTTTTTCTTTGTCGGGATAATTTTGGTAACTGATTCAATCCCTTTACTAGTAGGTTCAGACTTTATATTTCTTTAAGATTTAGTCTTGGTAAGTTGTAGGTTTCTAGGAATTTATCCATTTGTCTAGGTTATCCAATATGTTGGCATATAATGTTCTTAGTCATCTCTTATGACCTCTTGTGTTATATCTGCAGATGTTGCTCTTCGTCATCTCTTATGATTCTTTTTATCTCTGTCTTCTCTTTCATTTCTGATTTTATTTGAGTCTTCTTCCTTTTTTAAAGTCTAGCTACAGGTTTGTCAATTTTGTTTATCGTTACAAAAACCATTTTTTTTCCCTAAGCCTATGTATTTCTGCTCTGATATTTGTTATTTTCTTCTGCTAATTTTGTTCTTTTTTTCTGGTTCCTTGTGATATAAGGACAGTTGTTTATTTGAGATCCTTCTTCTCAATACAGGCATTTCTTGCTATAAATTTTTCCCCCAGAACTGCTTTAGTAGCATCCTGTAAGTTTTGGTATATTGTATTTCCAATTTTATTTATTTCAAGTTATTTTTTATGTCTCTTCTGTTTTCTTCTTTGACCTATCTGCTCTTCAGGAGTGTATAATTTCTATATATATTTTTTAAAAATCCAGCTTTCCACCTGTTTGATTTCTAGGTTCCTGCCAGTGTTGTTGAAAACGATACTTGATTTGACTTCAACCTTCATAAATTTGCTACTACTTGTTTTCTGACCTAACCTATAATCTATCCTGGAGAATGTTCTGAGTGCACTTGAGAAGAATGTATATTGTGTTACTGATAGATGAAATTTTCAGTATATGTCTGTTAAGTCCTTTTGGTCTAAAGTGGAATTCATTTCCAGTGTTTCCGTATTGATTTTCTGTCTGGATAATCTATCCATTGTTGAAAGTGGGTTATTAAAGTCCCATAGTATTATTTTAATGTTGTCTATTTCTCCTTTCATTATTGTATTCTTCACCAGCATAATTTTTGTTTTTGTTTTTGTTTTTGTTACTTTGTTAAACTTTTTGTTTGTATATTATTTTTCTAATTTTGTGAATTATCTGTGCTCTCTTGTAGCTCACTGTGTTTCCTTAAAAGAGCTGTTTTGAAATCTGGGGTGCCTGGGTGGCTCAGTCGGTTGAGCGTCCCACTTCGGCTCAGGTCATGATCTCGCAGTCCGTGAGTTCGAGCCCTGCGTCGGGCTCTGTGCTGACAGCTCAGAGCCTGGAGCCTGGTTTGGATTCTGTGTCTCCCTCTCTCTCTGCCCCTCCCCTACTCATGCTCTGTCTCTCTCTGTCTCAAAAATAAACAAACATTAAAAACAAAATCTTCACAGTGAATTGCAGATCTTAATGCATATAGGTTTGGTTACTGAAAAATTATTGTGATCCTTTGGTGATGATGTGTTTTCTTGATTTTCAGACTCCTTGAATTCTCGTGATAGGTCATCACATCTGATTTAGCATTCAACTCTTCCAGTCTATATTTACTGCCTTCAGCATCAGCCCTATTAGAGATTTTGAGACTAACTCAGATTTGTGGTTTCTCCCTTGCTCTCAGATTTAGACCAGCTTTCTATAATTCTCAAAGGCCATGTTGTCAAACCTTACCCTCACTGCCAAGTTTACCATAGTCTGGTGCATACACAGAGAGGCAACCAGAGGGCATGGGTGTGTGTAGGTGATGTACATGGAGTGCTAGGAGTATCTGTGGAGCAGTTTAAGGTATCTTCACATTAAGCATTCCCACTGGCTTCTGGGCAGGCTTCCTGATGGGAGTCCAAAAAGCTAGTAGCACCCACATCCATTTAATACCCTGGTAGTTCTATCTACTGTTCTTTCAGCCTCTTCCTGACCCTCAGTCATGTAGCTTACGATTCAATACTTTTGATGGAATAAGAGTGAAATGAGGCCTCTGAGCAATGTCAACCACAGCTGGAGAAGTTTGTGCTCACTTACACGTTCTTCCTCTCCCCCATGGCGAAATCATAGGCTGATGAAGATATGTCATGGCCCTAATCTGTGCTGCTTTGGGGAAGGAATGATGAAGGTAATATCAAGCTGTTTTTCTTACCCACTCCAGTGCATCCAAGCTCAAATATACATACATACGTACATACATACATATTCTTTTTTTTTTTTTCCTACTATGGGAGTTCTGGAACTTTCTTTGGAAACCTGGATATATCCCCAAAGACTCCCTTGTCCATGAGTAGTTATATAAGACAAATTCCCTGGGGCTCTTGGAGCACAACTGAGAAGGGCTAGAGCTGGTTCACAGGCAACTGCAGGTTCCATAGTCTGGACCTAGGTCTGTCTGCCCACTACCTGTAGCAAAGATGAGTGAGGCTCCCTCTAGGTCCCTTGGTGTATAGAGCCCATTATATAATTTCCTCAAAGGCACTTTTGTCCATGTACGAATGCCGAATTGATGTTATCGGGTGAGAGTAGGGGCAAGGTGAGAAATGTGTTTTACCACCATGAGGCGGATACTGCTGACATCACCTTCCTGTTTTTTCTTTACTCTTGAAAAATCATCATCATTGAAACCTGCCATACCATTAACATATGCAAAATTTATATTCCTTAAGCATATTCCCTAAACACTTCAACAATAAACTCAATTATCTGGGTCTTTCTACTCCTAAATGATAGGGAAGCACATTGCAATCTGTTGGTTCATAATTTAGAAATTAATTTTGGTTCCACATGGCTAAGAACAATTGGTTCTCACAGTGAACACAATGATTATGTTTGCTAGAATGTAGCATCATAGTTATCTCTGCTTCTATCAGATTATGGAAAATGTTCTTGTCAAGGCTGTAGTTTCCCACCTCTTGTTTTTATTTTCTTGGCAATTTGTAAAATGTTCTATTGTTAACCAGTCCATCTGGTTCAAGTTCTTTTTCCTTGCTTTACACGTCCTTTTTACAGATCATTGACACTGAATAGATTGTTTCTAGCTTGTGTGACTACTCAGACTGAATTACAGAAATGGCAGTAACCACAAGGGACCATTTCTTCCTACCACAATGGACTATACATAAACTATCATAGCTAGATTCTTCTGAATTTTTAAAATTGTTAAGAACTACGACCAAAGACTTTTTAAAATGGAACCTAAGCTGTATTCTTTACATGGCTTACAAAAATTATTTTGATCCTTTTGCTATCTGTATAATCCTATACTTTGAATTGCTCTACATACCTGGAACTGGTCTTGTGTCCTTGATCTTGACTTTTTATTTCTACATAGCTTTACCTTTGATCTGTCCTTCTACAGGCATTCTCCTGATGTTGCCCATACAATACTGTCTTCCAGTTAAACATCAACATTTATTCCCTGCTAATGTGACTACTCAGTAAGCCACTCAGATAAACCAGCTGACTCTTTGCATGATCACTCAATAGTCAATAACACTCAGAAACCTCTTTTATAGGAATAGTTTTATGGAAAGCTGCTTATGTATAAAAAGAAAAGTACAAAAGGTTGAGTTGAACTGGATCATTATGAATATTAAAAATGAAAAATCAAGTAAAATAAAAATAAGCTTTAGTAAAACATAACCTTTATTATTTTACTTGCTTAATTAGCACACAATTAATTCAAATCTCCAACTTCCTACTTATGTTTATTTATATTTTTAATTTCAAAGTTTAATCCAATAAATAATTTATATCCTTAACATTGCAAGATTATTCTTTTCTTAGAAAAAAGGGAGATCTCTTTTGAAAATTTAAAAATAAATTTACTCTGATTCTTCTCAATGTCAAACATATTTTTAACATTTAATATAACATTTTGGAACTCTTAAAAATAACTATATTTTGAAACTTATTCCTATACTACATTATTAAAAGGAGATAACTGCTAAATAAAACCACTGAGTTCTTCTTATTACCTGCCTGCCAGCCACTGTGATGGTAGGTTGACAATACACAATCCTTTTCTTTTTCCAGCTTTACTGACTTACAAATGACAAAATTCTAAGATATTTAAAGTGTACAATGTGATGATTTGATATATGTATGCATTATGAAAGGATCCTTACTAAGTTAATTAACATCTCCATCACTTCGGTAAGAATGCTTAAGTTCTATTTTCTTAGCAAGTTTCAATTACTTAGCCATGATTATCAACTACAGTGACTATGTTATACATTAGATTCCCAGACCTTATCTCATAAGTGAGTTTATACCCTTTTAACAGCCTCTCTCCATTTCCCAAATCTCCCAGACCTGGCAATCACCTTTCTCACTTTGTATCTATGACTTTGCTTCTTTTCTTTGAGATTGGTGGTGGTGGTGGTGGTGGTGATGTGGGGGAGGGGGAGGAGGAGGATGTTCCACATTCAACTGATGCCATACAGTATTTGTCTTTTTCTGTCATATTTCACTTGGTGTAATGCCCTCCAAATTCATCGTGTTGTTGCAAATGACTGTATTTCCTTTGTTCTTAAGGCTGAGTAATATTCCATATATACATACCAACATGTGAAAAAATGTATATATACATATACATACATACATGTGTGTATACGTATATATACACACATACATACATAAAACACATTTTCTTACCCATTGACAGATGCTAGATTGTTTCCATATATTGGTCCTTGTGAAAAATGCTGCAATGAACACTGAATTTCAGACATGTCTTTGATGTCCTGTTTTCATTCCCTCTGACTGTATACCCACAAGTTCACATTCCCATCAACAGTGGACAAGAGTTTCCTTTTCTAGCCCACAGCTAATAACATCCTCAATGGGGAAAAACTGAGAGCCTTCCCCCTGAGATCAGGAACACGACAGGGATGTCCACTCTCACCACTGCTATTTAACATAGTGTTGGAGGTCCTAGCATCAGAAATTGGACAACAAAACAAAATAAAAGGTACCAGGATTGGCAAGGAGGAATTCAAACTTTCACTTTTTGCAGACACCATGATACTTTACATGGAAATCCTGACAGAATCCACCACAAGCCTACTAGAACTGATCCACGAATTCAGCAAAGTTGCAGGGTACAAAATCGATGTACAGTAATCGGCGGCATTTCTATACACCAACAATGAAGTAACAGAAAGAGAAATTAAGAAGTGAATCCCATTCACAATTGCACCAAAAACCATAAAATACCTAGGAATAAACTTAACCAAAGATGTAAAAGATCTCTATGCTGAAAACTGTAAAAAACTTGTGTAGGAAACTGAGGAAGACACAAGGAAATGGAAAAACATCCCATGCTCATGGATTGGAAGAATAAATATTGTTAAAATGTCAATACTGCCCAAAGCAATCTATACATTCAATGTAATCCAATCAAAATTGCACCAGCATTCGTCTCAAAGCTAGAGCAAACAATCCTAAAATTTGTATGGAACCACAAAAGACCCTGAACTGCCAAAGTAATATTTAAGAAGAAAACCAAGGTGGGACACATCACAATCCCAGACTTTAGCCTCTACTACAAAGTGGTAATCATTAAGACAGTATGGTATTGGCACAGAAACAGACACATAGACCAATGGAATAGAATAGAGAATCCAGAAATGGACACATAATCTCTTATGAGTTTCCACATTTTAAGACTCTTTTTCTATTTTTGTTTCTATTCCAGTTTTGGAATTTTGATAAAGACATCACTTTATCCATAAATTTCTTTAGATAGTATGGACATTTTAACATTAATTCTTTGAATCCATGAACACAGAATCTATTTACATTATTTTTGTCTTCTTGAACTTCTTTTATCAGTGGTGTATAATTTTTAGTGTACACTTCTTTCACTTCGGTTTAAATGTATCCTTAGGTATATATTCATTTTGATGCTACTACAAATAAAATTTTTCTTAATCTCTTTATGATAGTTTCTTCTTAGTGGATAGAAGTGCAACTAATTTTTGCATACTAATTTTATATCCTACGACTTTACTGAAGTTTTTAAATCTGACTGTGTTTTCATCTAGTTTTTAGTGACTTCTCTATATAATAGGTCATCTTCAAGCAAAGACAATTTTATTTCTATTTTGCCTTCGCTTGCTTTCTTCCTTCTTTCCTTCCCTCCTTCCCTCCTCCCTTCCTTCCTTTCTTCCTTTTCCTTCCTTCCTACTTATTTCTCTTTTCTCTTTTCTTTCTTTCCTCTTCCTACCTTCCTTTCCTTCCTTCTTCTAATTGCTCTGTCTAGAACTTTGAACACTATGTTAAATTAAAAAAAAAAAATAAAAGTCAAGAATAAGCATCCTTGACTTGTCTTCGATCTTAGAGGAAAAGCTTTTAGTTTTTTACTATTGGGTATGATGTTAGTTGTGGTCTTGTCACAAATGACCCTTATTACGTTGAAGTCATTTCTTTCTATACCAGTTTACTGAGGTATTTCTTTTTTCAATACATAGATGAGTCTGTTTACCTGTTACTGTTGTTGAGAATTTTTATTACAAAAAGATGTTGAATTCTGAGAAATACTTTTTCTCCATCTACTGGGATGATCAGGTGATTTTTATCCCTCATTTTTTTAATGCGGTGTATCCTCTTTACTGATTTATGGATGTTGTATCATCTTAACATTCCATGAATAAATCCAACCTGATCATTGTGTATAATCTTTCCAATATACTACTGAATTCAGTTTCTTAATACTTCTTTGGGGATTTCTGGATCTATGTTTATAAGGGATACTGGCCTGAAATTTTCTTTCTTATACTGTTCTTGTCCAAATTTGGAATCAGGGTAATTCTGGCCTCATAAAATGAGTTTGAAAATGCTTCCTCCTCTTCGATATTTTAAAAGCCTTTGAGAAGGACTGGAATTAGTTCTTCTTAAAGAGAGACAGAAATCACCAATGAAGCCATCTGTTCCTTTACTTTTCTTTGTTTAGAAACTTTTTTTTTTTGTTTCTGATAATCTCCCTTTATTGTAATTTATCTGTTCTTATTTTCTGTCTCATCATGAGTCAGCCTTATTCATTTGTATATTTCTAGGAATTTATACATTTATTCTAAAGTAACCTACCTTATTGGTGTATAATTATTTATAGTAGTTTCTTATGGTGGTTATTTTTGTATTAACAGATATAATGTGTCCTCTTTTGTTTCTACTTTTATTTGAATCTCTCTTTTATAAATTAATGTAGCTAAAGATTTGCCAGTTGTATTTATCTTAAAAAAAACAGCGATTATTTTCACTGATCTTTTCTATTGTCTTTAGTTTTTATTTTATTTATTCCCTGCTCTGACTTTCATTTATAACTTCAGGAAAAGGGTTCTCTTTCCTGTTTAAACACGGCTTATTTGCTGTGGCCCTGCGGTTCTCATGACCGCAAGCTCCATTGGCTATCGGAGTTAAGTAATACGCAAGCCCAAACCTCAGGTGGCATCTCTAAGGGTTGGGGCACTCGGTGTGAGGACCATCTCCTTTCATGGAGATACTACTTTTAATTTGAGTGAGATGAAGGGAGAAAGTGAAAGAAGTATCCAGCTAGCCTCACTGGGCTTTCAGGCAAATCATAACCATCCCCTAGATGTAGGCAATACATAACCTTGAAAGTGTGAAATATAGCTCCATGTTTTATTGTCAAGAGGTTATGAGTTGGGTTAATGAAAAAAATAACGAACTCTATGTCTTCATATATTCCAAAAAGGTCCTGTTTTAATTATGTCTATGCATACATCTGTATATGTATACACACATTATATATATATATACAGATATATGCATACACACATTATATATATATAGATATATGCATACACACACAAAATATATAGATACTCTTATAATATATGCTCTATGAGATATACAGACATATGTATATACAGATTATGCATATACACAAACATACACACGGAATATACAGATAGTCTTCTAATATATGCTCTGTGAAATAAAAAAAAGATCACATTTTAGGAAGTATGCCACATTATGACTTATGATGTTATTACCCATAAATAATTTTATGCATGTAAATCTTTGAATAAAATATATATTCAAGAATCATATCTCACATTTAGTGAAATTCTTTGATATGTTTATAATATGCAGGGCATAATGTTTACGATCAAGTTTCTCTAGCTTCAGATGATGTTAATTCTAAAAACGGCTTTAAATTGAAAAAAAAATGTGAAGTTAAATGTTAGGTTTACACGTTTGGCAACTTTCAGTAAGACACTGTGACTGATGCCTCGTAACAATACTCATTTAGATCAAAATAATAAAATATTTACTAAAGAAAATGTTATTTTACTTGAAAGAAAAAAGCACCCATAATTAAAAGCAGAGATTACTTCCCTTAAACATATTTGTTGTAGTACAGGCCTGACTTCTGTGTTCTAATCTTGTGACTACAATCCCTTACTTAACTTTCACATGGATAGATATAATTTGAAATATTCCTTCAAGTGGCTTGAATACTTTAACTTAATATACCATTAAAATGAATGAGTAAACTATATTTTTATTAGACATGGTAGCTATATGGAAATGATAATAAAGAAGCAAACTCTTAAAACAAAACTTATCCTGTAATAGTAATTAAAAAAAATCAGTCATATATAATGGTTGAGGTTAAGCATCTACAAAACTAGCATACCAAAAACAAACTGGTGACAATATATTTGTAAATTCTCAAATTTTTATAAGGTTACTAGTGTACAGAGAGAGAAGTATGTCAATATTATATACCTACAGCTACAAGAGGAAAAATATGTTAATATTATCGATCTGTAAGCATATAATGCTATTTGAAAGGACAAAGTAATCAAGGTAATGCTAGGTTATGTTGTGACAAATTAACCCTCAAATCTCAGAAGCTTCAAACAGTAGAAATTTTACCTCACATAAAATGAGATGTGAGTCTACTAGCTAACCGGGGCAACACATACTTAGGGATTCAATACTTGGCCAATACCAAGGCTGATCTCAAGCTGTGCCTGGTGCCATTTCATCCTCTGCTTTTCACCTTTGCTTTAAAGAAGGAAGAAAAAATTACAGAGGAGATATATTTATGCCTTTCTGTCTTGGTCTTGCACTAACATCCAGTGCTTGCTTCTGCTCACACTCCATTGAAAGCATAAGCAACGTGGCTCCAAACTAACTGTGAAAGTGGTTGTGACATCAATTATCAGTTAGTACATGGATATCCAATGTCACAGATGTTGCTTATTTTATTATGATTGTTATTACTATGAAGTACAGCTCCTAAAAACTGGTTAGTGTGAATTATCTCTCAGTCACTAATACTGCAACATTTGGGGAAAAAGTAAGATGCTCAAATCTAAGGACTAGAGCCTGGAACTTAGTAAAACTGCTTTAGTATTTGAGACTTTTTGAGTATTAACGTATATAGCCAACAGTTTCTCGCATGCCTGTGAATTCAACAGTAATGATACACACAGAGAATGGTGTTTCAGAATCCTCAGTGTTTATAAACTACTCATATTTACAAAATTTCTCTTTGCAGATTCATTCATCTGATCTCAACATCATTCCACCTAAAACATGGCATTATTTATCAGTAAGTGGGAACCCAACTCAGTTATCTTTACAGAAAGGTGAATTAAGTGGCTTCACATACTGTATTAGGGATACAGAAAATATTAATGAATAGTTTTACTTGTGTGGCTTTAGAAGCCCATTGTTATTACATCTTGCTAGTAAAAATCCCCAAATTGTCCTCGGGCCTTCTTTTGTTGCTTAACACGGAGGTCTATGACTCTCCAATACTGAATATAAAGTCAAAAGAAAGCACATGAAATATTCACATACATGTTCAATGCTTTTGCAGTGACTATAAGCTCGTCTCTTACTGATTTTTTTAAAACTTTTTTCATTCTTCTTAGAGTATATATTAAAGTCAATACCAGGTACTAGGCAACTGTGATAAATGATTACAATTAAAAAAACATAATAAAATCCTCTACATGTAAGTAGGTATGTCCTTATCACTTATATGCAATTACATAAAATATATAATTTCTTATATTAATATGTTCTAGCCAGAGAGCAACAACAGTTTGAGGGTAAGAAGTACTACCTAGAAGAACATCTTTCTTTTGAATGAAAAAATTTGTTGAAAAAAATCCTCATTCAAAAAGTCTTCTATATCTAAATAATTGTTGTCATTGCAGCTAATACTCTCAGTCTGCTATGTGCCAGTCACTATACTAAAATAAGTATTAATTCATCTAATATTAACATTAAATATTAATATTTAATGATAAGTATCAACATTAATATTAAAATACTAATATTTCCACATTATAGGGGAAGAAACTGAGGAGAGATAAAATAATAATCCTATTGCAATACATATATTAATTATATGTATACTTAGTAGCTTCATGAGTATTTCTCTAAAGCAACTCAGACAAACCCGATGATTAGCCATTCCTCAGTAACAAGGAATCTTGTCTCTCAAAGTGTTCTTTAAGTTTCCTTTTCAAATGTCTAAACCTACTTTATTTCATATACAATAATTTTATGTGGAACCCAATGAAGAGGATAGATGAACATGGAACAGTTGTGGCAGAACTTAACATATTCTTGTGTATTCTGGTGGCCCATTCTGCTTAAAGATGGATTTGTTTGAAAAATTATCTACAAGAAATTACTTCCAGGAAAGGACTCTAGTGAGTCCTCACTTAAAAATATAAGTCAGTGTTTCTGTTGAAAATAACTTTAAAATTCTGCTATGAGGTAAAAATAGAATAGTGCACATAAATTCACTATAGTTATTTCTGTAATGATTTATTCACCTTTCAGACAGCCGCGGTAGTTTGGGAGATCCTGTGGCTAAGAAAATTTAAAATCTTCTTATTTTTTCTTTAAATTTTGCTACAAACATTATTGAATTTAAATATATTCACTTTATGATTTCTGTTTTGATTAATTTAAGATAAAATGATTACAAAATAGCCTTGAATATTATAAAATCCCTTGAGGATGTGATGTGTGGATAAAACAAATAAATAAAAAGCTTTAACTTCCTAACAGACTTGAAAGCAGTTTATAAAGCAATTCCTGAAAAGAAGTGACTAAAATGGTAATGTAAGCCCAGTATGAAATAATGTAAAACCTGCCTTCTATGGAAGTCACTCTTCTTGGGGTCTGCTCTCTTATCTTTGACTTAAGGCATTACTTCCTGAATATGGTGGATGATTTACAAATGCTAAGAGAAATAAAACGTGTGCTTACCTGTTGCACTAATACAGAAAAAATTTTTAAATTTTCAGTTAAGATTTTCAAGTCTTACCATATTAATAATATATTTGCCCATGTATGAACATCTTTCCCTCTGCCTTCTTACGACACCCTAATCCTTACTAAATCTAAAGGTACATGCTTTCAGTGAGTAAGCACCCTAGCAGACAAGGGCTGCTAGAGAAATATTCAATATTAGAGTAGGTTGATAACACTATAAATTCATAATCACAGTTTCAAATTAGACTCAACAGTTTACAGTAATACTGCTACAATTTTTGCTCAGTTTAATCCCTTATTCTCCACAGCAGTGACTTGCAACATGTGGTCCATGGACCAGCACGATCTGCACCAACTCTGAACCTGTCATAAATGCAAATGAGTGACTTCATCCAGGTCTATTAAATCACAAATTCTGGGCCTGGCACCCACATCTTCAAATATGATTGCTTTAGTAACAGCTCTTGATTTCATGTTTCCTGTCCTTCAGATGCTTATTTCCATTTACAGACTGAAGGAGGCCTCTACAATATCTCACCAATAACTTCAAGAGTGTGTCAAATATGCCTTCTCTCTTTCTGAGTGTTTTAACTTAGGCACTGTTATTGCTATTATATAATAAGCCTCTCATAATATGATATGGGTATCATTCTTAAAACTTTTCTCTCTCTCGATGCTTCATTGTTCATGAATCCTATAAATATTAACCCCAGATACATGAGTAGAAAACCTCCACACTTCTTCAATATCATTACTGCTTTTTTAACTTAGCCCTATATTATGCTAATGTTTTCCTGATATATTCCAACATTTTAAATATTGTTTTCTTGCTTCTAAGCTATGTGATCTTATCATTCATTACCTTTTTTACTATTATCTTCTCAAAGAAAAAAAATCATCACCCTCTCTTACACAGAATCTCTGCCTTCTTTTCATTTTATAAATTCAAACTCATAGTATAATGTCAAAGAAAAGAACTGAGAGGGATTTATTCAATCTTTTGTAAACCATAGAAGTTTGACTCAGGACATCATTCTGGAACGTAGAGTCCACACATTTTATGCTAATTTGATACTACAAACCTGAGAGAGTCTCACTGATTCAATAAATACTGTTAGTTTCATTAAATGTGTGGATGTTTGCCTTTGTGCTCTTGGTAAAGAACAAAATAGTCACCTATCCAATCTTTTCCTTATATTCCTTCCTTAAACATAAGCAAAGCAGAGCAAAGCAAAACAAAAACAAAACCTCTGCTTAGCTATTTATTCATGTCTCTGCAGAGAAGATGACAGCCACCATGATTCTAGGAATCTCCTCTGATTAATCTCAATCAGTCATGATGGCCCCATTCTTTTCTCTACAATAACTTTGCCAATGGTATGTGATCCAATTCTAGGAAGACCTGCTAAGACTTCCTTGAGAGGAATTCTCTATTGCTTAGAAAAATACTAAAGCAGAAAAGACCTTTTCTATCTCTGAATATGATTGTGTTTTCATTTAAACTGATTTACATATTACAAAAAGGGCTTTTTTACATGGTGGATCCTATATATTCTCTCTCTCCTTATAAATGGAGAGAAAAATATATGTATACATATGTATATATGTATAACACTATGTGTGTGTGTGTATATATATACATATATATATATATATATTCACAAAGTGGGAATATTCTAATTTCATTTTAAAATACTCTCTAATTTCACTTTTATATATTTCTAGTTATATGTTGTATCTTCTAAAGACCTATTCTAAAACTATTTTTATTGATTATTTCCAGAGGCCATCTTCCTTAAAGGAGTACAACAAATATTATACATGTTTCTATCTCTGCACATTGTCGTGCCTGGAAGTGATGCCCCAAACGGCTTGATGATGACACCGATGATTGAAGACATACTCTTACTTCTGAACCTGAATTTCTTTTATGTAACATGATAAATTTACTGTTTTTAAGAAAGTTTGAATTGGGACTTTCTATAGCTTAAAGCCAAGAGCATTCCGATATCTTCTTTTAATAAACAAAACCTTATTCAATTGTGTGTCTTGGTTTCCCTTCTCCCACCTGACGCTATTATTGAATTGTGCCCAGGGTTTCTCGCTCTTTTTTCTTTGAGTCTTCTTTCTTATTTTCCACATTGACCAATGCCCAGAATATTCTTCTTTTTCTCTTTCTACAATTCATGATTCTCACTCATATTTTAAGACATATTTCAGATATCTTTCCTTAAACTCCTGTGATGCTTTACCCAATTCTCAGCAGCGAATTTTATTGTGATCCAGCTGCAAATATTCTATACTTCTTTATTCACAGTTATTTCTATTTTCATTTTTTCTCAATTTCCAGGAGATTAATTTTAATCTGTCTACACAACGCCAGCCTCTAGCACTGTAAGACATACCAGATCTTCAATCAATAATTGTAAAAATTTTAATTAAGGGAAAGCAACTATTTGAGAAATTATTAAATATCTCCTAATGAAAGTGTTATGTGTACCAATTACACAAAAACTCTTTTTATTCCCTCTCAACAAACTAAATAATCAAAAAGAATGAATACAACTTTAAAAATACTGGGAACAACTCTAATAAGAAAATGCTTTCACAATTGCTGACTTTTTGAAAGAGGACAAGAACAGCTATTTGAGAATTGTGCTATAAAGGAGCGAGTTAATGTTCCAATGAAAATTCCTAGGAGGCTGATACAGTCCATTACAATGAGGGGTATTTGGTCAGTTCACTGAATTACTTTAGAGAAAAATCTCCGGTTTTGATGAGTTCTTCCAGAAAACTAGAACGTTTCAAAGACCACACAATGCTGTTTAAGAGTAACTTCAAACGTTTTTCTACGAAGCTAACCTATAATCTTAATTGCATATAAGAAATCGTTGATATCAACATATTCACTTTTACTGAATAATTCCCAAAAGAAATAAGAGCCTCCTATAATGAGAAAATTTCAAAAAAGAGGAAGCATGAAAATAGGCTATAAAAATTTGGATTTGAGTTTGCTTTATTTTACTGTGAAGTCTAAGAGTAATATCATTATCTTTAAGTTAATAATTTCACACTTAAAATTGAGCTCTAATAACTAAAAAGTTTTTATAATTTTAAATCTCGGAAGAGAGTGTGTCCATCTTATTGCCAAATAAAAATATACAATACATGAAGTATAGGTACTATGTCTAAAATAAGTGACTATGCAGAGTACATTTCTACAGTAGGCAAATATTTACGAAGTGTAGATCTACTATTATATAACTGACAGAGAAGAAAAAAATAAATACAAAATTAACTCAAACTTTTAAATACCACATGATAAATATGAAATACCACACATGGAGTCAGAATTAGGGTCTTAAGCTTATAAATACTTTAGCAACAATTCTTCTTCAATCAACAGTGGCTTCCAACAGGGGCGCCTGGGTGGCTTAGTCGGTTAAGTCTCCGACTTCGGCTCAGGTCATGATCTCACAGTTTGTGAGTTCAAGTCCCACTTTGGGCTCTGTGCTGACAGCTCAGAGCCTGGAGCCTGCTTCTGATTCTGCGTATCCTCCTCTCTCTGCCCCTCCCATGCTCATGCTCTGTCTCTCTCTGTCAATAATAAATAAACGTTAAAAAAAATTAAAAAAAAAAAACAACAAAACAGTGGCTTCCAACAAATTTTACTGCAGCATATGATACAATAGTCTTTCATTACTCCAGACAGAAGTTGAACTATTCATTTCCTTCAGCAACTATCACGCAAATGATGATATATCTCTGGATCAAGTTAATTATGTACTTTTTTTTTTTCAATTTAGCTTCTAAGCATACAGATATCATTTAAAATGTTTTTTTTTATGGCTTTTGTTATGTTTTGTTCTATTATACCCTTTATTTCCCCCGTTTCTTCCCTCAGAACCAAAGTGCCCCATCATTTATTAATATATGGCAAGGTTTTTGTAAAAATCAAAGTATATACAAATACACTCATGTATGTAATGATATGTGATGCGCATATAAATAGCGCATATATAATAACTGTACTGCATATACATGTAATGTGTGTATATAATACATATATTATATATAAATGCAATGACTATACTTCACACCAGGTAAGTTCTAGCATCTAAAACTCATTAAATAGGCCATATTAAGTCCAAGTTTCAGTAAGCCAAATAATAAGCCAGCTGCATCACCTCGAGTACATAATGCACTAAATTCAGAATCTCTAGGAAATTCACTTACATAAATAGTATTGTTTCCTCCTTACTTCATTTAATATGTTCTCTGTGTTTCTATAGATATAATAGGAGATAACATATAATAGATGTAATAGCAAAATCTTGAAATTCTTTTGGTGTTTAAGCTATTTCTTTCTGGGTTGGAGTGTATATCTTTCCTCCTGGAACACTGTGAGATTTGACACTAGTCATGGATCTTACAGTAACAAGGAGTGACTGTGATATGTCTTCAGTAGAACTAGCATCAATCCCCTCTTAAGGATACAGAATTTACAAGCAAAGGAAACCCAATCTCCTCATACACAGGAAGGCAATCTACTTCCACTGACAAGTGAGACTAAGAGTGACATAGGAGACGAAGATTACCCATTTCATCTATGTCTACTAGATGTTTCTATTCCAAGTTTTCGTGTTTCCCAATCTATGCCCTAACTTTAACATAGAAAGCTGAATTCAACCAACACTGTAACTCATCATGCCATGTAATTACATTTTTTGGTCTTTGATTCCTGTCTTTACATTTTATCTTTGATTTTTCATCAATAACAGACCTGTACATTCTCAAGGAAATGCTCTGTATTTTCACACTGTGACTTGAACTGAGAGTTAAGGGACCTGGGCTTATCAGTCCGCTTTCTACAAGTCCTGCAGTGCACACAGAAGAGTCTATCTCACACCACAGTTCTTATAGTCCTCACTACAGCCATAACAGACAAGGGAACAGTCGTCCGACTCCCAAGGCACTTGTTTTAATTGGCACTTCACCACAATCAAATACTGACCATTGCCTAATTATAATGCCACTGAATGTCTTCAAATATTAGCATCCCATTTCTAATTAGCAAGGAATTTAGCAGGGTGTTAAAGCCCAATGACATAACAAAACCAATCACGAGATCCCATCTTGGTGGGTCTATCTCCTGGGATCACTATTACGACAATTTCTGTATTGGTTAGGGGCCTATTGGGATACAGAAATCACACAGCACATTTGAGTAGGGAGAGCTTATAATAAGTATTTATTAACTAGTAACATAGATTAAGTAGTAATGTGTAAATAAAAAACAAATGATAAAGAAAAATCAGATATTGCGGAACAGTTATTACCAATATGGCCAAGGCAGAATACTCCGGGAAAGAAATGTGTGAAAGAAGTCCCTCTACACATGGCTGAGGTTCTGATTTGACTGGGAGTGGCATGTCTGCAGCCCCTGGATGGCAGAAAAGTTCACTACGGTACTACAGGCCAAACAGGCATGCAGGGAATTGCCTGCAGAGGCAAGGCATCAATGAAACTCTGAAACAAATTGCCCACAGGGCTGCAGCAGAGCTAATGAGATGATTGTGATGCTTGCAGAATTTACTGGGAAGATGCTTATGGTAGAGCAGTGAAATTCACTGCAGGTGAGCACGACTGGATGTTCGACATACTACCTACCCATCAAGTCAGCGGGCAAAAAAGAAACATTTACAGATTCTAGCTCCCACATTAGAAACAACAGAGAGTGGACTGGGAGCTGAGAGACAATAAATTGATAACTGGCACAGAAGCTGACCCAAAGTGTGTCTATATTTTGAAATTAACAGATACTTTAAAAATAATTTTGATAAATATGTTAAAGGAATAGTGGAAAAGGTGGAAACTATGAATATGATGGAGAATACCAGAAGAAATATAAAAAGTATTTTAAAGACTATGTGGAAATTCTAAAAATAAGAAAAAAATGATATCACAAATAATCTATTTAATAGACTCAGTAGAGGCCTGAAGAAAGTATTTGAATAAACTTTTAATGAACTTAAAGACAAGTCATAAAAATTACCTATATTAAAATGAAAAACAACAAATCAAAGTGAAAAAAGAATTAGAGTAAAAAAAATCTTAGATCCTAAGGGTCAAATCAAATGGTCAAACATATCACACTTCAAAAGATAAGAGAAAGAGATTTTACAGAAGATGTATCTGAAAAGTAATGGGTAAGAATGTTTCAATACTTTTGAAATGCCAATTCCTTCTGAATCAGTTGATAAACTTACTACAAACCAAGGCAATCTCAGTCGAATCTTCACAGAAATGTCAGAGGATGGATTTAAAATTTCTATGAAAGTGAAAAGATCTGTAATAGCCAACATAATATTAGAAAAGAAAAACATGAAAAAATTAACTACTTAATTCCAAGACTTACTATGAACCTACATAATCAAAAAAATAGATAACTGGTATAACAAATTTCAGTAATTGACTTACATATGCGGCATCCGTTGTTTTATAAATGAAAGGAACTGAATCAACTCAATGGGGGATTAAGTCTTTTTTAATAGTGGTGCCAGAAAAAGTCAACAACTTTAGTTAATATATAACTCTACTTCTATCTCAGTTTATGCACAGACATTAATTTGATGAATCATATATATAAATGAAAAATCTAAGAACATAAAACTTGTAGAAGAAAATATGGGAAGATATTTTCTTGATTTTGAATGAGGTAAGAATTAATGGACAAAATAAACACTTGATATATGTGACTTAATAAAAAATATATCTATTCATCAAAAGAAAAATGAAATCATATGCCTATATAATGACTTATACAAGAATGTATACATTTTATTCATGGCAGATGTAAATTAAAATTAATGCAAATGCCTATTAAGTGGAAGAAAGGGTAACATATTGTTATATATGCAACTATCAAGAGAAAAGGACTACTGACATAAAAAGAATATGAATGAGCTCCCAAAAATACTGTTGATAAAGTATAAAAAATTAGAACACAATAATACTACCTAGAGTATTATATAGCACGCTATATTCTTTACAATGTTTCCAAAGATACTTATAGTTATATCAGTGAGTGTATATACATATATGTATATAAGTGTGTATTCATATAGTATATGTGTATATTCACACACATATATGTATTCACTATTTTTAAAATAAACTATAGGATCTTAAAACATATTTATACAAGTGGTAAAACTTGAAAATAAGACTGTCTAGAAACCTCTTATGCCTCAGTACTCCCTTTGTCCTTGTGAAACCATACTCTCCTTACCATTAAGCAACTTCATAACCAAGACATTTGAATTTTAGTAGATATAGATCTATGAATCCATGGATTCATCATTTAGTCTCTGCTGTCTCCATAAACTCACTTTGTGAATTTCCCACTAGAATACAAGCACTATGGGAGAAATTTTATCTGTTTTGTTTACTGTTTTATTCTTAGCTTCTAATAAGGCCTGGGCCAATCAGTATTTGCCGAACAAGTAAAAATTTACAAACAAAACTAACTAACCAAAGGGGCAAAAACATTTCATTCCTAAAGTATTTTAAAATAGTTTGGAGCAAATAATGTTTTATATCCTTTTAAGGCCTGTAGGGACTTTCTGTTAAGAAATTAGGTTCTTCTCTTATAGTTTGCTTATTCCCTTACCTTCTAGTACCTGTGGGGAAACATATTTGTCACTAAACAAGAGAAGATACATTACTTTTAATTAATAGTACACATGTTACAAGATAGCCAATAGGTAAAGCAGAGATAAGATACCAGTGGCCTTGATAGATAGCTGGTCTTACTGAGCAGCTCCCTTTTCTTATCTCACTTGCACATTTGTCAAAGGGTTAGCTTCTGGCCTTGAAGTTTGGCCATGAAGGAATCTCTGAGGCTGGTTATTTGATAGTGAGATTACATACTTACAGCTCTCGACCCTGAACACTCCAACAGTTTCTTGGCTTGTGTAAATTTTATAGTTGAAATTTAAACTTGAAGAATTTGAAATATGCCATTCAAATGACTCCTGAAGATTTTTTTAGTCAAACTAAAGAATATAATGACTCTAATAAATATAGAGTATAAAGTGTGTTTTTGTTAGAATTGCAGGCAACAGTCCCAGTGTTTGTTTGGATATTCCCATTTTGACATTGTTTGGGTTAAAAGAAAAAAGAGAGATAACGAGTAATTCGACTTGCCACCAGAGAAAAGCAAGGGATATTAATGTTCTTTATGTTCCGTTACTTTTTACTCAGTAGTCTCCAGTTCCTTAAAGCTAAGATAAAGAGCCATTTCCTTGTCATAATGGCTGACATGCTAGTGGGAAATCCCGGTTGGACATACATAGAAAGTGTCAAATGGTAAGCCTTTTGTGAACAGACAGATGTGCAAAACTTTAAAAATGGACCATTAAAAATGGTAAACAAGGGGCGCCTGGGTGGCTCAGTCGGTTAAGCGGCCGACTTCGGCTCAGGTCATGATCTCACGGTCTGTGAGTTCGAGCCCCGCGTCGGGCTCTGTGCTGACAGCTCGGAGCCTGGAGCCTGCTTCAGATTCTGTGTCTCTCTCTCTCTGCCACTCCCCCACTCATGCTCTGTCTCTCTCTGTCTCAAAAATAAACATTAAAAAAAATTAAAAAAAAATGGTAAACAAATAATATCCCATGAAGTAATAATCTTCAAATTACAGTGCATGTAACCTAGGGCTACATGCAGACTTTCCGAGGGAACAAAACGATCATAAATATACGTTCATGAACTTAACCTCCATAAGAACAAGTAAGTGTTTCTTCTTTCTTTTCTTCCCTTAAGTAGTCTTCCTTATTCATTTTTCTAGAGATAACTGATATCAAAATTGTGAACTTCCCTACCATATAAAATTCATCAAGGGGAGAAGTAAGAGATGATTCAAAATTGTGACTTAAGGCCCAGAAGGTGAATGATAATAATGACAAATATCCCATATATATAATATATATGTGTATAATATATATGTGTACAATATATATTATATATATATTAGGATATATAAAATTTTACATGATTTTCAGATTCCTTTTTTCAAATGAATTGAAAAAATATTCATAACGTTTAAATTGATAGATTATTAAAAACAGGTGATAATTTGTCACAATAATTTTTTGGCATATAACAGAAAGTATTTAAAAAACTGAACACTGCCTTTTAACAAAATTATATCCACTCTCATCTACAATTTTGTTAAACTGGTTCATAATAATTTATAAATACAAAATTCAAAACAGAATTTAGTATAATTCTAATTAGTATAATTTCTAATTATATTAATTTATAATTAGTATAATTTCTGAACTATTGGTCAAATGAGCAATATGTGAAATTCATCCCCAGATAATTTTAAAAATAAGAGTAACTGCATCTGAGACATTTTAAAAGTATTTTTATAATGATTATAGAAATGCATAGCGATTATGTCAACTTTATACTTATAATAATGATTAGGATGTCCTAAGAAGATACTGGATTTCAAACCACATTAGCACAGAAAAAAAAATCAACTCTTTTGGTAATAAGCTATAAAATGTGATTAATAAAAGGCTTGAAAATATAAACATATTAGAATACAATTTTATGGTAAATGTAAAATAAAAATATAAATTCAAGGAGACAAAAGATACAAAATCATTGTTAAAGGAACAGTTTTTCATGTATTTTTAAACGGATGATACTAAATATCAAAAGATTACTTTAAAATATCAATATTTGCAGCATACTGAAATTTATAATCTCTGTATTTGTATATATTTATGATACAGTTTTCTTTGTTAACTTAGAAATGTGAGAAAAACATTTTTTGCCTTCAAAAATCTTTTGGGATTTACCAGGAGAAAAAAAGGCTGAAGGTCAGGGCATTCAGAGACAGACATTGCTACTTAATTTGTTACTTTGCCTTTTTCACTTCCTTACTTTCATTCCTTCACTTTCTTCTTGTCATAATTCCTGATTTTATCAAATATCAATCACCTAGCTGTTGATTTTATTTGTCCCTTCTCATGTATCTAGCTGTGACCATGCAGCCAAAAGAATCAGTGAGTGGAGTGAGCTCAGTCAGTGACTGAGCTCAGCCACTCTTGATCTGGGGATTATAAATCTGAACCCTACATTGGATATTGGAGATTACTTAAAAATTAAATCTTAAAAAAAAATTAGAACATGAGACAAAGTGGTGTATGCAACTTCTGCATGGTCAGTCTAAAGGAAATTGCTTGCTTGCCACTTCATCTTCTCTCCTTCAAGTCTGTGGGCTATGATAATGGCTGAAGAGTCACTTAGACTCCAAAAAGGAAACCACACCTGAGGGAGATCAGGGCCATTGGCCAGCAAGCCCCAGATGGCTCACTTCTCATTGATACATTAGTGAAATAAATAGGTCTCTTACTTAAGTCACTATTTGGAGGGATTTTCATTTACAACATCGATGGACTCTAAATAATGTATATGCTAAGTAGAAAAATACATGGAAAAAAAAAGAAAAACAAATGGAAAAACAAATAGCTCTATTATTTCAGAAGTTGTAAAGAACATCAATATAGTATGGTGAGTAAATATGTTACTGAACCGTACTGAGCATAATGAGCTTGTAACCCCGTCCTAGGTTTGACATGATAAGGTTGTTTTCCTTTAGACAAGAAATTTTGCCTTTCTAAAGCTATTTCTCAAATAAGGGAAAAGGATCAGACATCCTTAAAGTCGTATTACTTAAATTACAGTGCTTTCCTCCTTTTGTAGAAGACCAGGAGAAGTTTCAAAAGAAGGTGTTATTTAAATTGGGCCTTGAACAATAATTTAACGGATGCCCCCTAGGAGATCTGAATCACAGAATAAAAGTATAAATCTCCTGGTGTCCTCTAATAATCTACGTAGGGCAGAATAAATGGAGTTCACAGGACAGTCATTTTCTTAGAGGAGAGAGATGTTTACTGAATACAGCAGCTCAGAGGGAAATGTAATGGTTGCTTAACAGATTACTAACAATATCTAACCCATTCTTATATTTAAATTATCTTGTGATTCTAACTCTTAGAAGACTCCAATATATGAGACAAATAATGCTAGGCTGACACGGATCATGGTAGTGATTAAGGTGGTATCATTCTGTGAGAAACAAGTAAGATCTTCACGGTTGGCAGTTGAATACAAGAAAATTAAGAGTGCTAGGAAATGAGAGGAAGGATTTGCAAGTTCATTTAAACATAGATAAAATGTTAGTGGGGTTTCTAATGAAAGTGCATTAGCTCTTTTAATTTTTAAATGATTTAAATTATGTAGCACTATGATTTATTGAGCAATCTGATATGTGAAATCATTTACAATTTGTGTCAATTGATAATAAAAAAAAAAAGAAAAGCAAGATTTTTACAAAGATGTTTCAAGTACCTATGATGTACATTGATTCTTCATTAGGTGCTGTAACATGTGCTCTTACTTAAATTTTAAAATAACACTGTTAGATTATTTCCCATGTTATTGGAGATGATTGAACTGAAAATCAGAAAGCTATATAACTCCTTAACATTTTAAAGCTACTAAGTTCCAGTGACAAGTTTGTTTTTTGTTTTTTTTTTTTTACCCAGGCTCTAATGAATCCTAAAGTTAACGTTTTTCCATTGCAGCAAATTATTTTACCCAGAACTATCTTCTTTCACCTCTGTTTATTCTTATTTTTTCCGTATCAACTTTATTCAGGAAACTGTAAACTGTACCTAATTAAAAAATACAATTTGAACAGTTCATGTAGCCATATTCCACCAAAATAGAGACCTTTCCATCTTGCTTGAAAGACTCCTCATAGTCCTATACATTCCATAATGCCCTCCTCACCCCTGCCGACAAGAAACATTGACCTATGTCTGCCACTATATGTTAGTTTTCCTCTTGTGTAAATGGAATCCTACAGTATATGCTTTTGTGTTTCTTTGTCTTCTTTCAGTAAGCATAATGATTCTGAGATTCATCTAAGTTGTCTGTCTCACAGCTATTTCCTTTTATTGCGGAGGAATATTCAGTTGTACGGATGTATCATATGTTATTTTTTCATTCAACTGCTGATGGACATTTAGATTTTCATATTTCTGTATTTTTGTATATTATAAATAAAGTTTTTGTATATACTTCTGTACAAGGGCTGGTGTGGATCTATGTTTCATTTCTCTTGGAGAAATCCTTAGAATGAGGAATGGCTGGGTCCTGTGGTAGATGTATATTTAAGTTTTTAAGAAACTGAGCAAGGATTTTCCAAAGTGGTTGTGCATTTCACATTTCCACCAGCAGTGCATTATAGTCCAGCTCTGCTATATCTCATCAACACTTGCTAAGATCGCTCCCTTTAATTTAGTCAATCTAATAAATAGGCAGTGGTATCTCATTATGGTTTTAATTTTTAATTTGGTGAAAGTTATAGGAGGCTGAGCCTATTGTCCTGAAACTACTGAACATCTTGTGAGCCTTTTAATCAAATAACAGACTACTTTAAATGGTTTTTGACTTACTATCGTCAAATATTTAACTTTTACATCCTTTGTCCAATGTATAGATTATAAATATTTTCTACTAATCTAAGATTTTTTGACTTTTTAATGATGAATACTGAACAGCAAACATTCCTAATGTGGATAAATCTGAATTTTGTTACGTTGATTCTTTTATGTTTCATGCTTTTGTTGTAGCCTATGAAATCTCTGCCTACCTAAATATGTCTAGATTTTCTTCTAGGCCTTCCTCTAAGAGTTGCAATGTTTTGTTTATTTGTTTTTTGCATTCTGTTCACTGATATATTTCAAATTAACCTTATATGTATGGTTGCATTGATTTTTATTGCTGTCATAATAAAATACCACACACTTTGTGACTTAAACAATATAAAAATGTCATCTTAAAATTCTGGTTGTCAGAAATCCCAAATACTCCACCAAAAAACTGTAAGAACTGACATATAAATTCAGCAAAATCACAGGATATAAAATCAACGTACAAAAATGGGTTGCATTTCTATATACCAATAATAAGGCAGCAGAAAGTGAAATCTAGTAATCGATCCCATTTACAACTGCACCAAAAACCAAAAGATACCTAGTAATAAAGCTAACCAAAAAGGTTAAAGATCTGTATGCTGAAAACTATAGAAAGTTTATGAAGGAAAGTGAAGAAGACACAAAGAAATGGAAAACATTCCATCCTCATGGATTGGAAGAACAAATATTGTTAAGATGTCTATACTACCCAAAGCAATCTACACATTCATTGTAATTCCTATCAAAATAACACCAGCATTCTTCACAGATCTAGAACAAACAATTCTAAAATTTGTATGGAACCAGAAAAGATCCCAAATAGCAACAGTAATGAAAAAGAAATCAAAGTTGGAGGCATCACAGTTCCAGACTTAAAGCTGCATTACAAAGATAGAATCTTCAAGACAGTATGGTACTGGCACAAAAAACAGGCACAAATCAATGTAACCGAACAGGAAACCCAGAAATGGACCACAAATGTATGGCCAACTAATCTTAGACAAAGCAGGAAAGAATATCCAAAGGAAAAAAGACAGTGTCTTAGGCAACTGGTGTTGGTAAAACACCCACAGTGACATGCAGAAGAATGAATTTGGATCACTTTCTTACACATAAGAAAGTGGATCTTGGATCTTCTTTCTATACATAAAAATAAACTCAAAATGGATGAAAGCCCTAAACCTAAGACAGGAAACCATCAAAATCCAAGAGGAGAAAATAGGCAAAACATCTTTGACCTCAGCCGCAGCAACTTCCTACTAAGTCTCCAAAGGCAAGGGAAACAAAAGCAAAAACGAACTATTGGGACCTTATCAAGATAAAAAGCTTCCATACAGTGAGGCAATAATCAACAAAACTAAAATACAACCTAGAGAATGGGAGAAGATATTTGCAATGACATATCTGATAAATGGTTAGTATCCAAAACCTATAAAGAACTTAACAAACCCAACACCCAAAAAAACAAATAACCTTAAATACAGAGAACAAACTGAAGTCTGATGGAAGGGTGTTGGGTGGGGGATGAGCATCAAGGAGGGCACTTGTTGGGATGAACACTGTTATATGTTAAGTGATGAATCACTGAATTCTACTCCTAAAACCACTGTTAGACTATATGTTGACTAATTTGAATTTCAATTAAAAAATAAAATAAAAAATCTTAAAAAAAGAAGTATCCCCTCAGAAGAGTCCCATGAACACGTCTGCTTAGTATCTCTAACATGCTTGTTCACTGGCTGAGAGCAAATAAGAAACCGCTTTCAGGATGTGTTGGCCAGGACTCATTGTCAACTCTCCTTACTGTAGATGGAAGAATTTGAGGCACATCCTGTGGCTCCATAGTTCAGCCTCGGCTCTGTATATATCAATTGTTTCTTTTAAGCAAATCTTATTTTTAGAACAAGTTTAGATTTACACAAAAATTAAAAAGATAATACAGAGTTCCTATATACCCCACACCCAATTTCCTCTAATGTTAACATCTTAAACTAGTATGTAATACGATGACTACAATTAATGAACCAATAGTGATACATGAGTAATAATTAAAGGTCATGCTTTATTTAGATTTTCTTAGTTTTCACCTAATGTCCTCTTACTATTCCAGGATCTAACCTGGGACTACTCATGAAGTCTTATGTTTAGTCATCAAGTCTTATTTGGTTCCTTTTGCATATGCTATTCAAAGCAAAAATCACAAGAAGCTCCTCCATAGTTTCTGTGGTAAATTCGTCTCTCCTGTTTTCATTCTTTACCTCGTGGATCTGAGCACAGTTTACTATTTAGGAGATTATTCCTAATGTTGGATTATTACGAATAAGAATAATTAGAAATAATAATCTAATTATTAGATTATTATTCTTCTTTGTAAGAAAATAATGGGAAATAATGGTGTTCTGACATTAAAACTCCATTGCACCAATGTAGGTGCTAAATACATACTTCACCAAGTTTGAATAGGATCCAAGGAGTAATATGTATAGAGTCTTCCAAAGCCCCAGACTTGTATTTTCATTGGTGATAGACTGGGGATGATCCCTTGCTATCTTAGTCCTCCAAGTTTCTTTTATAAGGATGAGTGGTTGTGTGACTCAAGTTTAGCCAATGTGATATAATAGAAAGATACTGGGTAAGGTTGCCAGAAAAACGTATATAATGTACAAACTCATACGACATCTCATTTGGCTCTTTATCCTTTGCCAAAATCCATGATTCTAATGTAAAATATCAAAAGTGCTTTTGCTTATAGTGAAGGCGCAGAAGTTACCTTGTCATGTGTGAATGAAAACCCTAAAAGCTAACTGGAATAAGAAAATAAAAGGAATAGTCTCTTTTCTCATTTTTGTAGCTTATACAAAGCTCCAAATGGCCTACCTGCAGAATTTTTGTGCTACATGAATAACTTTCTAACTGATTTTTTTGGTACTACTCAGTTATCTGATTATTGTCTTCAAATACAATCCTAGTTGATATCATAGATTAAGTTTTTAACATAGGTCTTGTACAGGCACTATGATTTTCTTTAGTAGATATTATTTTGAAGACATCTATCAGTTCAGAAAATAAAAACTGCTACATCAAATATAAACGCCCAAAAAATAATAAAACTTAGTTTTTCTTAATAATACAAATTTACATTATTAAACATTTTTGCACAAAATGAACAAGGTGGATCATTAGCCCTTTCCATGACAGACATTACTAAAAGAGAAAAGCTACTCTCTTAAGGATAATACAGGCTCATAGGGTAAAATGCAACACAAATGAAGAACAGAAGTACTTCAAAAGAAAAAAATATATATCAGAATTATTGAAGCAGTGAAAACATTTAAAATAAGTATGATAAGTATGTTTATTCAAGAAAAGGAAGATAGTAACATGTTAGATACTAATGAAATAAAGAAACAACTGGAGGAAAAAATAATGGAACAGAAGAGCTGAAAAATGAATTTGTGAGTTAAATGATTACATGGGGTAAATTTCATAAAAAATGTTGGGATGAAGAACTAAATAACACAAAAGAAAAATTAAGAAATATAGGGGGAGGGAGATAAAACATAAGAGACTCTCAAAGACTAAGAACAATCTGAGGGTAAGGAGGGTGAGGGAGGGGGAGGGGGGTGATGGGCATTAAAGAGGGCACGTATTGGAATGAACACTGGCTGTTGTATGTAAATCAATTTGAAAATAAACTATTCTAATAAAAAAGAAATATAAATAACAGAAGCATAAACCAAATATTAAAGTAAAGAGACAAATGCAAAATAGGATGACTAAAAACTTAATAAAATTTTTTAAATGTTTAAAACATAGAAAGGATAAAATAATGCAATAATAATGGAATAAAATTTTCCCAGATTCAGATAAATTTGAAAAGCTAACTAAACTGTTTATAGATCCCTGTTAGGTAAGAGAAAGAAAAAATTAAATATATAGTAATATTTTACAAATAGAATTTTCCAAATTTCTTAATAAAGTTAATTGAGCATGAGTAAGAAAATTTGTCAAATTCAAAATCAACAAAAGATTGGTATCTAGACTATGCATGGAACTCCTTCAAATCAACATGAATAAAACAACAAACACAATTGAAAATCAGGTGGAAAATATGACCAAAATATTTACTGATGAAGGTACCTGAAAGTGTTGTGAGAATATGAAAGAGTGCTTAAAATTTTAACAATCATAAAAATGCAAATCAAAGCAAAAATGAGAAATCACTTTACGTCTTATACTGGAAGAAATTTAAGAGTTGAACAAATGTTACTTATTGGGAAAAAGCGGGAGTATTGAAACTGGCATGAATTACTAGTGGGGGTGTAGACTGGCCATGTGGAGAGCCAACTAGTACTATTTTGTAAGATATCCTGTGACCTAGCATTTTGGCTTTTGAGTACACATCTCGAAGGCGAATATATTCAAAAATATTCATTGAAGAATTATTTGTAGTTTTGGGGACTTGAAAAAAAGGTCAGTGTTACCAATTAAGAAAAGAAAGGTAAAATGATGTGGATAAATATTGTAAATTACTAAGGACGGTTAGAAGAAATAGATTTATGTATAACAATGTATGTGAACAGAATTTTTTAACATAATAATAAGTTGGGAAAAAAAATGAAAGGGGGAGATATGTAGTATCATTTACCAGGATAAATGCCTATGAATTCAGGACTCAAAACGCAATTTACATGAATGCAAAGAAACTAAAAAACTGATAATAAATATATTAGAATAAACGCCATAAAAAAACATAAGGAACATACAAATAGGGGATAGAGACAAAAAGGCACAGGTAAAGAAAACAAGAACACAGCCATTGCTCAGACCGATGTGCATAATACACCGTAATTTGAGGAGTAGGAATGACTCAACTTTGTGCACTAGAGATTGAAGGGGAAAAAAAAGGAGAAAAAGAGCCACTACTCCTTACTTTGACTAAGAGATAATACAAACTTTACTTTTAAGAAATCAGACTGAAAGTACATACTTTTAAACTCTGAATATAATATAATAATAATATTTCAGCTTATCAATTCTTATTTATACTTTGGCTATGGGGAAAACTACCCAAGTTTTACAGGTGCTTTGAAGATTAAGTGCTATGAAGATTAAATAATGCAGATAAAACCCTGAGCAGCCATCTAGAAAAATAAACATTCAAAAATATTGGATACATATGTAAAATAGAGTAATGAAGGTGCATTAGGACAGTAAAAATCAGCTAAATTAAAATTTTTAAAAATTGTCCCTGAAATCATAGATAGTATGACCTCCTCATCCATATTTACCATTAAGTGTATGACTATTCCAAAAGACAAGTCTCCATTAGAAAGGTCATAACTGAAATTATTTAAGAATGAAACTTCCCATCTGTGTTCATTGGTTCTTTTTTTTTTTAATTTTTTAAAATATTTATTTATTTTTGAGAGAAAGAGAAGACAAAGCATGAATGGGGGAGAGGAAGAGAGAGAGGGAGACACAGAATCTGAAGCAGGCTCCAGGCTCTGAGCTGTCAGCATAGAGCCCTAGGTGGGGCTGGAACTCATAAAGAGATCATGACCTGAACCAAAGTCTGAGGCTTAACCAACTGAGCCACCCAGATGCCCCCACTGGCTCTCTTTTAATGGAAACTGTCATTTAATTTCTCTGAGTCATAATAAATTGCGTAAAAATCAGCTCTTTAAACAAGACATCTAGTGAATTTCTTAAGCAACGGTACAGTTTGATGGATATTGTTTGCATGCTTTTTTTGTTTTGTTTTGGTTGGGTTTTCTTCTATAATCACTGTAAAAAAAAGAGTTTATATTTTCAGAAGATTTGCTTTGGATTTTCATGCCGTGTTTCTTCTGAAATCATAATAGTGAGTAACAATATGAGAAACAGTGGATATATCTAAACTTCAGAAAAAGTTTGGAAAGGCATACAAAAATTATTACATTGTAAGTTGCTACATCCGAGGAGTGAATACAACTGAAGCCTTTGAGTAACTTCCAGTTTTGACCCTAACTATCTAAGTACGATGATTACTCATTTCTCACACAACACTTGAACAGTTCTGGCCTTTGTGAGAATGTATTTTCTACGAATTGCTAGGAGCAAATGTTGTTTAGGAGAAAATAATGCCTGCACTATTATTTTGGATAAACTCCCAGAAATCTAGCATGGCCCACTACCAGTTGATTCTGGAATTCAAAATGCACTAACCAGGCAGATGTCAATGTTCTCAGACAAACTCTTGTGATAGAGAACATTGCTCACACACCCTTTAGGAATTCCCTTCTCCTCCTACATCCATTCACGTCTCTCTATATATCTCAGCCAGTAGTCAGTTGTACCTTGACATCATACTTTTTCCTAAAATAATATTCTCAAAGTGTAGTGTTAAAAACCCACACAAGAATGAACTCTGGTTTATTAAAAATTCAGATCCTGGCCTCCATAATAGACCTTATAATAAATAGTAATCCCATTCTATAAGATCTGAATACTTTATTTTTAAAAAAGTATCTGTTGATATTATATAGACTATATTGAGATTGAGCTCTAAGCATTCAGGGTTTGTGACTGCAAAAATCCCTCAAATCCATGAATATCTCAAGGCACGATGAGCCAAAATATAGTAGATACTACTTTAAGAGTAAATTAGAAGAATTTGACTAGTCACTGTATTACTACTAAAGAACAAAAGTTAATACTGTTCATTGAAGAATAAAACTAACAATCATGAAAGGTTAAATGGTTTGACGCATTGTCAGAGTACCTGAATTTATACTTATTCAATCGAAGATAAACTTAATTGAGCAGTTAATGATTAGTTTACTCTGTCCCCTACGCAAAGGAATATTCTCCTCAGCAAGAATAAAGTAGCTCTATACAAAATCGATATGCAAAATGAATCCCTATTTCAAAACAAAATCTATCCCCTTTAAAGAAGATTTAGAAAATGATTAATCAGAGAAGTTGGGTCTACACTCCTGAACTTTCTATGGAAGAGAGCTCAAAGTGGGATTTCTTGGGTATATTTTATCTTAAATGTTAGATAGGCAGAAGCTGCCTCAAATTTACAGAAATTTCTACTTTTAACTAATTTCTGGTAACTTCAAGTATGTTTTAAATAATTAATCCATTTTAGCTTTATGTCAACTGACACTTGTTGCTTTGTTGACACTTGTTGACATTATAGCTTTATGTCAACTGACACTTGTTTTAAGTCTGACTACCTTGTTTTGACAAGCACTCCTCTCCATCAATATGTACTCATAAGATCTGTGTTGATTCTTACTAAATTCCTAGGTCAAAATAAGCGGATTTAAAAAAATACAAAAGACACTATGGATTAGTCAAAGTAAACCCAAACGCCTGAATATATTGATATACATTGTATCTGTGGGTGGGTGTGATATGCTGTTATAATGTGTCAAGTTGGCTAAGATGAGCTATATTATTTTTTCTAGTATGACTTGTCTTGTATGTTTCTGGTTAGGGGAGGCCACAAGAGTTCATGGAGATCGGGAAAGCAAAAGGGAAGCAGCAGCCATTTTTGAGCATCGATACACATTGTTGTTCATCAGCAGATTTAGCTCATTAGGGGAAAGGGGAAGCTGGGCATGTAATAGCTCTCCCTTCTCAGCAGCAACCATCAACTTCTCTCACTCCTCCACCAGGTGTGTGTGATTATCTCTGTGACCAAGGGCCCTAACATACACAAGATACTCTTGTACCAGACCTGAGTCCCACACGGTCCTGGCTCATGCTTG